>OZ024933.1:96624288-99134393 GCA_964017235.1 Sabellastarte sp. h YS-2021 | reverse complement strand
AGTGTAAAAATAGGTTAAAACATATTTAAAGAAATACTACAAATGCAATATCCTCGTTCGACCTTGAAGAAGGGGTCCAAGGTCAAATCTAACCACACAAATACATTCCCAGCCCATGATTTCCTATGGTTTACCATTCCAAACCTCTAGGACCAATTATAAATGAGTTATAAGCACTTTTAAGCTTGGCTGTCCTCATTTGACCTTGAAGGAGGGGTCCAAAGGTCAAATCTGACCATACCAAAAGATTCCGAGCCAATGATTTCCTATGGGATGGTTTACCATCCCAAATCTCTGTCACCAACAATAAGCGAGTTGTAGGCACTTTCAATTTTCGCTATCCTCATTTGACCTTGAAGGAGGGGTCCAAGGTCAAATCGGACCATATCAACAGATTCACAGCCCATGATTTCCTGTCTGTTTACCATCCCAAACCTCTGGGACCAATAATAAGCGAGTTATAAGCACTTTTAAGTTTGGCTATCCTTGTTTGACCTTGAAGGAGGGGTCATTGAAGGTCAAATCTGACCACACCAAAAGATTCCCACCCCATGATTTCCTACAGGTTGGTTTATCATCCCAAACCTCTAGGATCAATAATAAGGGAGATATAAGCACTTTTCATGACTGACAAAAAACACCTGTGGCGGCCATCTTGTTTCTCAAAATGAGGCCAAAAATATTCCCAGACAACATTTTATGGTTATTAATATATACTGCAAACTTAAGAAAGCTAGCTATAATTTTTTTTTTCATCAGAGCAGTAATGGTGAAATCTCTCTCTACACACTGCGGCTATCCAGTGGATACAATGATTTACTCAACAGTGAGAACCTGAAAGTAGCTATTGCTCAGCTATGCCATGACATAGAGGTCTGCAATTTCACTATGTTATAGCTGACCAAAAATTCTGTGAATAACATATTTAACAAATTACTCTAAATGTAATAGTTTTCAAGTTACAACTGATTTACTCAACAGTGAGAACCTCAAAGGAACTATTACTCAGCTATGCAATGAGCTACATGTCTGATATTTTACTATGTTATAGCTAACCCAAAAGTAGGTGAACAACATATTTAAGCAAACTACTGTAAATGCAATAGTTTTCAAGCTACAACTGATTTACTCAATAGTGAGAACCTGAAAATAGCTATTGCTCCGCTATGCCATGAGCTATAGGTCTGTAATTTCACTATGTTATAGCTGACCCAAAAGTAGGTGAACAATATATTTTAACAAAATACTCCAAATGCAATATTTTTCAAGTTATAGCTGATTTACTCAACAGTCAGTACCTGAGAATAGCTATTGCTCAGTTGTGCCATGAGCTATAGTTCTATAATTTCACTATGTTATAGCTGACCCAAAAGTAGCTGAATAACATATTTGCACAAATTTCTGTAAATGCAATAGTTTTCCAATTATAACTGATTTACTCAACAGTGACAACTTCAAAGTAGCTATTACTCAGCTCTGAAATGAGCCACAGGTCTGAAACTTCACTGTGTTATAGCTGACCTCAAAATAGGTGAATAATATATTGAAACAAAATACTCTAAATGCAATAGTTTTCAAGTTATAAGTGATTTACTCAACAGTGATAACCTAAAAGTAGCTATTACTCAGCTATGCCATGAGCTACAGGTCTGAAATTTTACTATGTTATAGCTAGCCCAAAAGTAGCTGAATAACATATTTATACGAAATTCTCTAAATGCAATAGTTTTTAAGTTACAAGTGATTTTACTCATGATGGAAGTTACTGAAAAGCCCAAAAGTAGCTATTACTCACTTAGCTATTGAGACAGACACCCAACTTACTCACCATATTGTAGCTATGAAAAAAGTAGCTGAATAACATATTTTAACAAAATGCTCTAAATGCAACACTTTTCAAGTTATAAGTGATTTACTCAACAGTGATAACCTAAAAGTAGCTATTACTCAGCTATGCCATGAGCTACAGGTCTGAAATTTTACTATGTTATAGCTGACCCAAAAGTAGCTGAATAACATATTTATACGAAATTCTCTAAATGCAATAGTTTTCAAGTTATAAGCGATTTACTCAACAGTGATAACCTAAAAGTAGCTATTACTCAGCTATGCCATGAGCTACAGGTCTGAAATTTCACTATGTTATAGCTGGCCCAAAAGTAGCTGAATAACATATTTATACGAAATTCTCTAAATGCAATAGTTTTTAAGTTACAAGTGATTTTACTCATAATGGAAGTTACTGAAAAGCCCAAAAGTAGCTATTACTCACTTAGCTATTGAGACAGACACCCAACTTACTCACCATATTGTAGCTATGAAAAAAGTAGCTGAATAACATATTTTCACAAAATGCTGTAAATGCAACACTTTTGAAGTTATAAGTGATTTAGTGCATGATTTCATGAATTTTAATGCATTAAAAATTATTAAAAAAATTTATTAAAAAAAAAGTAAGACAGATCCAGGTCTCATACTCACACAAGAGAATCTACCTCTGGCCTAGTACATATATGCAAGATATGAGAGAAATCCCTGCAATAGTCACTGAGAAAATTGTGATAAAAAGTTGAAATTTTCACACTTTTGGTGGGGGTACCCCCTTTGTAATGTCTCTAGCAAACAGACGAACAGACAGATTTGCATGCCTTGAACAATTTTTCATCCTCGATAGATAAGGTATCTTTTAAAAAAAACAGCATGTATCTAGGCCTTGTAGTTTTGGAGAAGAAGTTGTTCACGCGTCCGCGTACGCCCACGCCGCAGAGTGATGACATAATGTCAGCTCACTGACAAGTCAGCTGACATAATAAAACTAGAAGAATGTTTTTGCTGACAAAAACAAAGCGGCCCCAATGAAAAAGAAATCACCCATAAAAGATGTCAACATATGCATCATAAGCAATAGAAACTGTGAACTTTATTGCATTATGTATGTTACTTGTCCCTATTTTCATCTTTAATAAGTGCGCACAATTAAAGTGAGGTCAGCTGAACAATACAATAGCTGGAGATTAAAAACTCCATAATTTCACTGCAAGGTGGCCATAACTTCATTCATATTGGGACTTTAAGGTGACCATAAAATATGAATGTCCCTTTTCTCATCCTTTATAAGTGCATAAAGTTTAGCTCATGTCAGTTGAACAATAAGATAGCTGAAGGCTGAAACTTCCTTTTTCACTGTAAGGTGACCATAACTTCATTCATATTGCAACTTTAAGGTGACCATAATATGAGAATGTCCCTTCAATATCAATATATGTTACATATGGAAAAAGAAAAGAGCCAGACGGCTTTATTCAAATGTTATGACTTTAGGGGGGGGCCAAAATTATATTAACAGTTTAAGGTCACCTTAAAGTCAGGATAACTCTTTGGTTTGCCATCCTTTATAGGTGTGCAAAGTTTAACTGAGGTCAGTCGAACAATAAGATACTTGGAGGCTGAAAACCCCCTTATTTTACTTTAAGGTGGCTACAACTCCATCCATACTGAGAGTTTAAGGTGACCATAAGTATTATTTTTATCTACTTTAATACCAGTGATAATTTCAATATAAAATAAACGTAATACTTTTCAAGTTATAATTGATTTATTGCATGATTTCATGAATTTTAATGTATTAAAAATTATTTAAAAAATTCATTAAAAAAATTTAGCATGTGAAAGCTCTCCAAAATGTAGGTGAATGAGTTATTTGAGAAATATTGGCTATCTGCAATACTTTTAGTGATAATAGGCAGTTACTCATTTTGAGTAGGTGAGTAATTAGCTACGGACCTGAAAATTCACTAATTGAAAGCTCTCCAAAATGTATGTGAATGAGTTATTTCAGAAATACTGGCTATCTGCAATACTTGTAGAGATAATTCGCATTTACTCATTTTGAGTAGGTGAATAATTAGCTACGGGTCTGAAACTTCACCAAGTGAAAGCTCTTCCAAAAGTAGGTGAATGAGTTATTTAAGAAAAATTGGATATCCCCAATACTTTTAGGGATAATTCACATTTACTCATTTTGAGTAGGTGAGTAATTAGCTACGGGTCTGGAACTTCACCATGTGAAAGCTCTCCCAAAAGTAGATGACTGAGTTATTTGATAAAAATTGGATATCCGCAATACTTTTAGAGATAATTCTAATTTACTCATTTTGAGTAGGTGAATAATTAGCTACGGGTCTGAAACTGCACCATGTGAAAGCTCTCCCAAAAGTAGATGAAGCAGTTATTTGAGAAAAATTATGTCATTATTTTGCCACAAATAAGAAAATAGCTATTACTCACTTATGGCATGCAATAGAACCCCAAACTATATGCATTTACCCTACAGTCACAATTTCAAAGTAGGTATTACTCAGCTATCCAATGTGCAACAGGTCTGAAACTTTACTATGTGATAGGTTATCAAAAACTAGATGAATAACATATTTGAAAATATTTCCCTAACTTTAATACTTTTGAAGATATTTGACATTTACTTATGTTGTTATTTTGCTGCAAATAAGAAAATAGCTATTACTCACTTATGGCATGCAATACAACCCCAAAATATATACCATCTTATAATTAAGGACAAAGTAGCTGAACAACATATTTGAAGAAAAAGCTGTAACTGCAATAGTTTTGGAGTTACAATGGATTTACTCAACAGTCACAATTTCAAAGTAGCTATTACTTAGCCATGCAATGTGCAACAGGTCTGAAACTTTACTATGTGATAGCTTACAAAAAAGTAGATGAATGACATATTTGAAAAGAATTCTGTAACTTTAATACTTCTGAAGATAGTTGACATTTACTTATGTCATTATTTTGCTACTAATAAGAAAATAGCTATTACTCACTTATGGCATGCAATAGAACCCCAAACTACATGCCAGCTTATTGCTAAGGACAAAGTAGCTGAACAACATATTTGAAGAAAAAGCTGTAACTGCAATAGTTTTGGAGTTACAATGGATTTACTCGACAGTCATAATTTCAAAGTAGCTATTACTTAGCTATGCAATGTGCAACAGGTCTGAAACTTTACTATGTGATAGCTTACAAAAAAGTAGATGAATGACATATTTGAAAAGAATTCCCTAACTTTAATACTTTTGAAGATATTTGACATTTACTTCTTCTGTTATTTAGCTACAAATGAGAAAATAGCTATTACTCACTTATGGCATGCAATGGGACCCCAAACTATGTACCATCTTATAGCTAAGGACAAAGTAGCTGAACAACATATTTGAAGAAAAAGTTGTTACTGCAATAGTTTTTGAGTTATGAGCCCTTTACTCAAAGTAGCTAAGATTGCTATTACTCACTTATCTTTAGGCCTAAGTCAATAAAACCAAAAACATTTTCGAGGGCATGAAAATTCATTGGGACAATTAATTTACAAAAAATCTGTAGCTGTAGTAGTTTTGGAGAAATCTGCGTGATTAACTAACGCACGCACACACGCACGCACGCACACACAGACATCATTTCATAATCTCCCTCCCGGGCTAAAGCCCGGCGGGAGATAAAAATGGAAAAAGAAAGGAGCCAGAGGATTTTATTTGATGACTTTAAGCAGGCCATATGTCCATTAACATTTTGAGTTTAAGGTCACCATAAAGTCAGGATATTCCTTTGGCAAATCTTAATATATGTGCCAAGTTTGGTTGAAAAAAGTGAAAAAAAAAGTGAACTGGAGGGCTAAAACCCCCTTTTTTGACATTAAGGTGACCTTAAGATTGCAGATACAGGGCTAAAACTTTGGCATGTGAAAGATTGGCAAATCTTAATATATGTGCCAAGTTTGGTTGAAAAAAGTGAAAAACTAAGTGAACTGGAGGGCTAAAACCCCCTTTTTTGACATTAAGGTGACCTTAAGATTGCAGATACAGGGCTAAAACTTCGGCATGTGAAAGATTATCAAAAAGTAGCTGAATAAGTTGTTCCAACAAAACGCTGAAATCCTAACCGTTTTTGAGATACAGACAAAGTACCCATTTTTAAAAAATTTACAAAAATAAAACGCCTCCCATTCAGGCATCTATGGTGCGATTGATGAGAAAATCCTTTCCGACCTTGGAAATTTGGTGTAGAATGTACCAGATAAATTTTATAGCACAGGTGTGTGTGGTTTTTTCCGAAACGCGATGACGGGGTGTTTTGGAGTTATGCTTAAGGTTACCTTAAGTAAAGCTTAAGGTCTGCGCAAAGTATCCCAAAAAAATTTCCTGCCCCTATAGTTTTAAAGAAAGATAAGAAGGAAAGAAAAATTTGAAAGGCTAAGAAGTTATTCAAGGGAGACCATAATCCGGCGGCGGCGGCGATCAGTCGAACTTCGGTGAAAACAAATAAGCGTCCCTGACGGGCCGCTTAATAATTAAAACATGTGGTAAATTTTTTCTTGCCCTAAGAATTTACACAATATATTAATATTTCTTTGAACATATTATCACTAAAAGTAATTGGTGGTGTAGGTCTGTTTGCAACTCAAAAAAAATAGGAAACATTGTGATCAAATTATCAGGCACCATTGACAATAGCCAAATAAACAGATTGCTTGTGAGGAAAAATACAGGCAAAAAAATAAAATCTTTTTAATTTATACAGCACTTTATCTTGGAAAAGCACTTAACACAGTATAAACTTACATTAAAGACAGCTTTGAAATAAGTCATTTTCATTAGCTTCTTGAAAGTTTCAGTATTGACTGCAGTTTTAATTTAGGCAGATTATTCCAGAGAACAGGCCCACAGATCTCAAAAGCTTTTTCTCCAATTTTCAAATTTTTCTTCTCTGAAAAGTTTATTGCTTGATACATCTGTTCAACAGTTATATATTACACAATTGATTGGCCACACAATCAGTTTCCAATTACAAGGCAAACAATTCAGACACCACGTGTATATATTATACAAAGCTATTAAATATTAATGAACAAAGATCCTGTTTTATTGTGTCTGACTGACTTCCCTCTATCCTCAGTTAAACAATATTAGAAGAGAGAAACTATTCTCATCAGAGCCACCGACATTAAATTTAAATAAAGCTAGAACTGATTAGGGAGTCCAGATGCAAAGTTTTAGTTTTTATCTTGAAGTGTAATAATATTATTAAAATTCTACAATATTGTCTTATCCACAACTGATATTGTAGTATCAGATAACCATAATTAACACCAAGTCACTCTTGAGAAAAGAGGTACAGCATTTAATGAATGTTACCGACTTCTTTTATTATTAGTATTTGTTATTATTACTATGTCTGATAGGCTTTATAGGCCATTAGGTTTATACAAAAGAGTGTCACTTGGCCTTATCTATAGAGTAACTCATTATCCTTTAACTATCATTATCCTTTAACTATTACTTATTTAGGATTTACACTGTCCCATTAACCACAATATTTTCTCTCAATAATATCTTTTTCTGTAACATCACACATTATTAATATCAACACATACCGGTAAAAATATTTACACCTTTCTGTGATCTTTTTGATGATTTTTTCTTTGAGAAAGATACTTATCAATATTAAATGTAGTGATGTTCTTTTCTCCTGGTTTGAATTCCCAGTGTTTCACCAGAAATGCATCTTCCCTTGGCTTATTTTGAAAGTTATTGAACCTCAAAATGCGACAGATATCCTTTTGGTGGCTGGATGCCGGTTTGATCTTCAATGCACCATCTTTACACAGATTTCTTATTTGTTTTGTTTTACCTACTTGCCAGGTTGGCAACCAGTATCATGGGTGAATGGTCAAAATGCTCTGCTTGAATGCTTTTCTGCTGTTAGATTTCATGTGTAGTGAATATGCAGAGTTCAAATACTCAGAGCCAGAAACAAGTCTATTTGAAGATTCAGACAAGTTTGTTATAAGAAGTTTCAGAAAAGGATGTCTTTTTGTCGCACATATCACATCTTCAGATAAATAAGGCTGGTGTCTGTTCTCCACAAAGTAAGTATGTTCATAGTTTTCCCACGACAGAGCACAGTCAGAGGCATGAAACCAGTAATTTAAAGACTTTAATGCCTCAAACCGCATATCCAAAAAAATCCCTCCATAATGATGTAGGATGAAATATTTTAACACACTTAATTTCAGCTTCTCATCTGCGTGAGCCAAGAAGTTCCTGTACTGTTTTTGATACTCCTGGTAGATTATAGATTTGGCTTCTGTCTCAGTCCAGAAGATATACTGCCAGTGTGGATGCTTATCTAGTAGAGAATCGATCCATGGTTTGAACACCTTTGGTACAAATTCCGTGGGCCACATTTGATGGATGATGTGTGGAATTCTGGGTATCTTTGCCTTCAGTTCTTTGGCTCGAGGCCATGTGACATCAAAAATGGCCGCCCCATGAATGAATTTGATTGGTTGAATTACACTTTTCCCTTTTCTATTCTTTTTGCTTAGGACTTTATCTATCAATGCCCGTTGTCGTTTGTGTTTTTGTTTCCACAACAAAAATTGTTCCTTTGGTCCTAGGCGTCGCTTGATATTCTTTCGCATTACTCCTTGAACTTGCTTATCAAAACCCCTGATTAGACCAGGTTTTAGCATGGCACCCTTACGTATTTCCTCTGAAAATTTTTTCTGAGGCTTCCTCGGGTTTATGTCAATTTTCTTTTCACCACCAAGATTTAATATTCCTTTTATCCTTGCATTCTTTAGTGATGGACGAGTGTCAAATGCTGGCTTCTGTTTCTTTCTTTTCAGTGGGTTTCTGTACATCATCCCCTCAGACTTTTGTTTGTTGTAGTCTTTTGACTTCACCCTGGTTTCTGGCGAAGGCAAGTTATGCCAGACAAGGTAAAGTGCCATAAAACCCATGATGTACATCAGAATTACCAATTTTAATGACATGACGGAGAAGAAACTATTCAATTGATGCAGCTTCCTTCTGAAGTAAGTCATACTTCCTGCAATATTGCAACATTTTGAGTAGGTGAGTAATTAGCTACGGGTCTGGAACTTCACCATGTGAAAGCTCTCCCAAAAGTAGATGACTGAGTTATTTGATAAAAATTGGATATCCCTAATACTTTTAGAGATAATTCTAATTTACTCATTTTGAGTAGGTGAATAATTAGCTACGGGTCTGAAACTTCACCATGTGAAAGCTCTCCCAAAAGTAGATGAAGCAGTTATTTGAGAAAAATTATGTCATTATTTTGCCACAAATAAGAAAATAGCTATTACTCACTTATGGCATGCAATAGAACCCCAAACTATATGCATTTACCCTACAGTCACAATTTCAAAGTAGGTATTACTCAGCTATCCAATGTGCAACAGGTCTGAAACTTTACTATGTGATAGGTTATCAAAAACTAGATGAATAACATATTTGAAAATATTTCCCTAACTTTAATACTTTTGAAGATATTTGACATTTACTTATGTTGTTATTTTGCTACAAATAAGAAAATAGCTATTACTCACTTATGGCATGCAATACAACCCCCAAAATATATACCATCTTATAATTAAGGACAAAGTAGCTGAACAACATATTTGAAGAAAAAGCTGTAACTGCAATAGTTTTGGAGTTACAATGGATTTACTCGACAGTCACAATTTCCAAGTAGCTATTACTTAGCTATGCAATGTGCAACAGGTCTGAAACTTTACTATGTGATAGCTTACAAAAAAGTAGATGAATGACATATTTGAAAAGAATTCCGTAACTTTAATACTTCTGAAGATATTTGACATTTACTTATGTCATTATTTTGCTACTAATAAGAAAATAGCTATTACTCACTTATGGCATGCCATAGAACGCCAAACTACATGCCAGCTTATAGCTAAGGACAAAATAGGTGAACAACATATTTTACGAAAATATTGTAACTGCAATAGTTTTGGAGTTACAATGGATTTACTCAACAGTCACAATTTCAAAGTAGCTATTACTTAGCCATGCAATGTGCAACAGGTCTGAAACTTTACTATGTGATAGCTTACAAAAAAGTAGATGAATGACATATTTGAAAAGAATTCTGTAACTTTAATACTTCTGAAGATATTTGACATTTACTTATGTCATTATTTTGCTACTAATAAGAAAATAGCTATTACTCACTTATGGCATGCAATAGAACCCCAAACTACATGCCAGCTTATTGCTAAGGACAAAGTAGCTGAACAACATATATGAAGAAAAAGCTGTAACTGCAATAGTTTTGGAGTTACAATGGATTTACTCGACAGTCTGAATTTCAAAGTAGCTATTACTCAGCTATCCAATGTGCAACAGATCTGAAACTTTACTATGTGATAGCTTATGAAAAAGTAGATGGATAACATATTTGAAAAGAATTCCGTAACTTTAATACTTTTGAAGATATTTGACATTTACTTATGTCATGATTTTGCTACAAATAACAAAATAGCTATTACTCACTTATGGCATGCAATAGAACCCCAAACTATGTACCATCTTATAGCTAAAGACAAAGTAGCTGACCAACATATTTTAGGAAAATACTCTAACTGCAATAGATTTGGAGTTACAATGGCTTTACTCAACAGTCAGAATTTCAAAGTAGCTATAACTCAGCTATCCAAGGTGCAACAGGTCTGAAACTTTACTATGTTATAGCTTACCAAAAAGTAGATGGACAACATATTTGAAAAGATTTCCCTAACTTCAATACTTTTGAAGATATTTGACATTTACTTCTTCCGTTATTTAGCTACAAATGAGAAAATAGCTATTATTCACTTATGGCAAGCAATAGAACCCCAAACTATGTACCATCTTATAGCTAAGAACAAAGTAGCTGAACAACATATTTTAGGAAAATACTGCAACTGCAATAGTTTTGGAGTTACAATGGCTTTACTCAACAGTCAGAATTTCAAAGTAGCTATTACTCAGCTATCCAAGGTGCAACAGGTCTGAAACTTTACTATGTGATAGCTTACCAAAAAGTAGATGGACAACATATTTGAAGAGATTTCCCTAACTTTAATACTTTTGAAGATATTTGACATTTACTTCTTCTGTTATTTAGCTACAAATGAGGAAATAGCTATTACTCAATTATGGCCAGCAATAGAACCCCAAACTATGTACCATCTTATCGCTAAGAACAAAGTAGCTGAACAACATATTTTAGGAAAACACTCTAACTTCAATACTTTTGAAGATATTTGACATTTACTTCTTCCGTTATTTAGCTACAAATGAGAAAATAGCTATTATTCACTTATGGCAAGCAATAGAACCCCAAACTATGTACCATCTTATAGCTAAGAACAAAGTAGCTGAACAACATATTTTAGGAAAATACTGCAACTGCAATAGTTTTGGAGTTACAATGGCTTTACTCAACAGTCAGAATTTCAAAGTAGCTATTACTCAGCTATCCAAGGTGCAACAGGTCTGAAACTTTACTATGTGATAGCTTACCAAAAAGTAGATGGACAACATATTTGAAAAGATTTCCCCAACTTTAATACTTTTGAAGATATTTGACATTTACTTCTTCTGTTATTTAGCTACAAATGAGAAAATAACTATAACTCACTTATGGCATGCAATAGAACCCCAAACTATGTACCATCTTATAGCTAAGGACAAAGTAGCTGAACAACATATTTTAGGAAAATACTCTAACTGCAATAGTTTTGGAGTTACAATCGCTTTACTCACCAGTCAGAATTTCAAAGTAGCTATTACTCAGCTATCCAAGGTGCAACAGGTCTGAAACTTTAGTATGTGATAGCTTACCAAAAAGTAGATGGACAACATATTTGAAAAGATTTCCCCAACTTCAATACTTTTTGAAGATATTTGACATTTACTTCTTGTTATTTAGCTACAAATGAGAAAATAGCTATTACTCACTTATGGCATGCAATGGGACCCCAAACTATGTACCATCTTATAGCTAAGGACAAAGTAGCTGAACAACATATTTGAAGAAAAAGTTGTTACTGCAATAGTTTTTGAGTTATGAGCCCTTTACTCAAAGTAGCTAAGATTGCTATTACTCACTTATCTTTAGGCCTAAGTCAATAAAAGCAAAAAAATTTTCGAGGGCATGAAAATTCATTGGGACAATTAATTTACAAAAAATCTGTAGCTGTAGTAGTTTTGGAGAAATCTGCGTGACTAACTAACGCACGCACACACGCACCATCGCACGCACGCACACACAGACATCATTTCATAATCTCCCTCCCGGGCTAAAGCCCGGCGGGAGATAAAAATGGAAAAAGAAAGGAGCCAGAGGATTTTATTCCAATTTGATGACTTTAAGCAGGCCATATGTCCATTAACATTTTGAGTTTAAGGTCACCATAAAGTCAGGATATTCCTTTGGCAAATCTTAATATATGTGCCAAGTTTGGTTGAAAAAAGTGAAAAACTAAGTGAACTGGAGGGCTAAAACCCCCTTTTTTGACATTAAGGTGACCTTAAGATTGCAGATACAGGGCTAAAACTTTGGCATGTGAAAGATTGGCAAATCTTAATATATGTGCCAAGTTTGGTTGAAAAAAGTGAAAAACTAAGTGAACTGGAGGGCTAAAACCCCCTTTTTTGACATTAAGGTGACCTTCAGATTGCAGATACAGGGCTAAAACTTCGGCATGTGAAAGATTATCAAAAAGTAGCTGAATAAGTTATTCCAACAAAACGCTGAAATCCTAACCGTTTTTGAGATACAGACAAAGTACCCATTTTTAAAAAATTTACAAAAATAAAACGCCTCCCATTCAGGCATCTATGGTGCGATTGATGAGAAAATCCTTTCCGACCTTGGAAATTTGGTCTAAAATGTACCAGATAAATTTTATAGCACAGGTGTGTGTGGTTTTTTCCGAAACGCGATGACGGGGTGTTTTGGAGTTATGCTTAATAATTAAAAACATGTGGTAAATTTTTTCTTGCCCTAAGAATTTACACAATATATTAATATTTCTTTGAACATATTATCACTAAAAGTAATTGGTGGTTTAGGTCTGTTTGCAACTCAAAAAAAAATAGGAAACATTGTGATCAAATTATCAGGCACCATTGACAATAGCCAAATAAACAGATTGCTTGTGAGGAAAAATACAGGCAAAAAAATAAAATCTTTTTAATTTATACAGCACTTTATCTTGGAAAAGCACTTAACACAGTATAAACTTACATTAAAGACAGCTTTGAAATAAGTCATTTTCATTAGCTTCTTGAAAGTTTCAGTATTGACTGCAGTTTTAATTTCACAAGGCAGATTATTCCAGAGAATAGGCCCACAGATCTCAAAAGCTTTTTCTCCAATTTTCAAATTTTTCTTCTCTGAAAAGTTTATTGCTTGATACATCTGTTCAACAGTTATATATTACACAATTGATTGGCCACACAATCAGTTTCCAATTACAAGGCAAATTATTCAGACACCACGTGTATATATTATACAAAGCTATTAAATATTAATGAACAAAGATCCTGTTTTATTGTGTCTGACTGACTTCCCTCTATCCTCAGTTAAACAATATTAGAAGAGAGAAACTATTCTCATCAGAGCCACTGACCTTAAATTTAAATAAAGCTAGAACTGATTAGGGAGTCCAGATGCAAAGTTTCAGTTTTTATCTTGAAGTGTAATAATATTATTAAAATTCTACAATATTGTCTTATCCACAACTGATATTGTAGTATCAGATAACCATAATTAACACCAAGTCACTCTTGAGAAAAGAGGTACAGCATTTAATGAATGTTACCGACTTCTTTTATTATTAGTATTTGTTAATATTACTATGTCTGATAGGCTTTATAGGCCATTAGGTTTATACAAAAGAGTGTCACTTGGCCTTATCTATAGAGTAACTCATTATCCTTTAACTATCATTATCCTTTAACTATTACTTATTTAGGATTTACACTGTCCCATTAACCACAATATTTTCTCTCAATAATATCTTTTTCTGTCACATCACGCATTATTAATATCAACACATAAAAATATTTACATCTTTCTGTGATCTTTTTGATGATTTTTTCTTTGAGAAAGATACTTATCAATATTAAATGTAGTGACGTTCTTTTCTCCTGGTTTGAATTCCCAGTGTTTCACCAGAAATGCATCTTCCCTTGGCTTATTTTGAAAGTTATTGAACCTCAAAATGCGACAGATATCCTTTTGTTGGCTGGATGCCTGTTTGATCTTCAATGCACCATCTTTACACAGATTTCTTATTTGTTTTGTTTTACCTACTTGCCAGGTTGGCAACCAGTATCGTGGGTGAATGGTCAAAATGCTCTGCTTGAATGCTTTGCTGCTGTTAGATTTCATGTGTAGTGAATATGCAGAGTTCAAATACTCAGAGCCAGAAACAAGTCTATTTGAAGATTCAGACAAGTTTGTTATAAGAAGTTTCAGAAAAGGATGTCCTTTTGTCCCACATATCACATCTTCAGATAAATAAGGCAGGTGTCTGTTCTCCACAAAGTAAGTATGTTCATAGTTTTCCCACGACAGAACACAGTCAGAGGCATGAAACCAGTAATTTAAAGACTTTAATGCCTCAAACCGCATATCCAAAAAAATCCCTCCATAATGATGTAGGATGAAATATTTTAACACGCTTAATTTCAGCTTCTCATCTGCGTGCAGCAAGAAGTTCCTGTACTGTTTTTGATACTCCTGGTAGATTATAGATTTGGCTTCTGTCTCAGTCCAGAAGATATATTGCCAGTGAGGATGCTTATCTAGCAGAGAATCGATCCATGGTTTGAACACCTTTGGTACAAATTCCGTGGGCCACATTTGATGGATGATGTGTGGAATTCTGGGGATCTTTGCCTTCAGTTCTTTGGCTCGAGGCCATGTGACATCAAAAATGGCCGCCCCATGAATGAATTTGATTGGTTGAATTACACTTTTCCCTTTTCTATTCTTTTTGCTTAGGACTTTGTCTATCAATGCCCGTTGTCGTTTGTGTTTTTGTTTCCACAACAAAAATTGTTCCTTTGGTCCTAGGCGTCGCTTGACATTCTTTCGCATTACTCCTTGAACTTGCTTATCAAAACCCCTGATTAGACCGGGTTTTAGCATGGCACCCTTACGTATTTCCTCTGAAAATTTTTTCTGAGGCTTCCTCGGGTTTATGTCAATTTTCTTTTGACCACCAAGATTTAATATTCCTTTTATCCTTGCATTCTTTAGTGATGGATGAGTGTCAAATGCTGGCTTCTGTTTCTTTCTTTTCAGTGGGTTTCTGTACATCATCCCCTCAGACTTTTGTTTGTTGTAGTCTTTTGACTTCACCCTGGTTTCTGGCGAAGGCAAGTTATGCCAGACAAGGTAAAGTGCCATAAAACCCATGATGTACATCAGAATTACCAATTTTAATGACATGACGGAGAAGAAACTATTCAGTTGATGCAGCTTCCTTCTGAAGTAAGTCATATTTTCTGCAATATTCAGAGTAATAATCTATGATAACACAAAGAGAGTTTTGTACATCACAGGAAAAAAACCTTTCATTGTCTTCTGTGCAAGTATGTGCTCTATGTCCAGCACATTAGATTGCTTTTAATGTTCATCTTAGGATGAGAAAGTCTTGGCTTTTAAAAAAGGGAAACAAAAGACAAGAAGCAGCTGAAGACTACATGTACTATATATCTTGTAAAAATCAATATGAACAGAAAAGAAAAGTATGTTTTTGAAAATGTGACATTCTCAGAAGTAACTCATGTCTCTAGTATTTGTGCCTTAATTAGAAATACCGTATTTTTTCAAAATAAGGCCAAGGTGTTACATCAGTTATTAGTGACAATGTTATCACTCAGTTTATGCAAATATTTCATTTTACTGAAGTCAGTGTTGTGAATTATTTATAACTATAAATTGTAAAAATTTTATTGCTACTATTTTGACTGCAGAATGAATACAAAATTTCTTTCAGAATCTAGTCATTCATAGACATCAATCAAATTTGGCACATTTTGACAAGATTTTGAGTGTTTGCATCACTCTTTATGTATAATACTTGCCAACAATACATATCTTGTACATCAATGATGTTCCTATTTTGAAAGTGCAATCACAAATTTTCAGAACCTCATGATGATATTTTGATGGGCATCATAATGCATAATGTTTCAATGGGGAGTGTTTGAAATACAGCCCATAACTCCTACAGATAACAAGCTCATTGATATGCATTAAAAACAGAATTATATGAAAATATTCACACCAGCACAACACACTGTAGTATTGGATGTATGAGTAAACAGAAGTCAGTAAGACATCCCAACTGTTTGCGAAAGATTTATTCTACTACATTTACAAAACTGGCAACAATCTTACCTGCAAATTAATACAGAAAATAGAGAACAAGTGCATATTGTGGCTGGAAAATACTTTAACAACTCTGTGAAGTTTAAGAAATCCACCAGAAATAATTTTCACTGATGGTCAATGTCAACCTTAAAGATTATCAGAGTTTCATATTTAAAATCTCTTGCTGAAAGCATTGCCCAGTAACAATTTCCACTCCGTACAGTAACAAAAAATAGAGAATACTGCTAGTATGTTGGGTATCAAATGGCATAAAGTTACCATTGCAAGTTTAAACTTAATCACAGTATTGTCACACGTTTAAGTTAAAAGAGAAACTGTAAGTGAGACATTGGATCAGTTCTGTTTGTGAAAAGATTTTTTCTACAAGTACACATGTATTACTAGTTTACCACCAACAATCTGGACTGCAAAAAGAATAATTAATATGCATGGAGAAATTTAAGAGAAATATTTAACTACAACATCAATTGCAGGCAAAAGTAAACCTGAGCTTTAATTCAGATTGATTTAAAAGTCTTTGTCAAATTTTATGTTTCATGATGAAATTTTTGATTTATCTGAGTGGTACAAGAACTCCTATGGTATTTTTTGTATCTGTATATTTTTATATATCAGCTATTTCTGTTTAACAGGATGTAAAACCTTAATTGTGACCTTAACCATATCAAAACTCCAATAAGGTGAATCCTTTAAATAGGACTCCAGTAAGCAGAATTCCCAATTAAGTTGACATTCCAAACTGGTTCTCTGAAGGACCTTTAGAGTCTAATTTACCCCATTGTCTAGACTTCCAGGCTACACAGAAGTATTTTTCTGGTTCCCTTGCAATTTAAAATTAAAATTCTTTACATATTTTCATTTAATCATTGGAACTGATGAGGTTTTCTACATTCTTGCCATTATGAAAAACGAAAAATAAAACCATTTAGTTGCGGTCTGGTCAATTTTGAAACTCCTATTAATTTTACCTACATTGAAATACGGACTGACAATTTTTGCAACAGACCTGTGGCACTTTTGAATTGCAGGTCCCATAGATCTGAAAGTTTTCTAGTCCACTTTATACACTGCTCAGGCACACACCGGGGTGTTTTATAATTTCCTATCCGGTGGGACAGCGGAAGATGAACTTTCAATGATACAAGAAATAAGATATATATTGTGTGCATATAAACAGGAGACTCGTATTTACATTACATTACATGCAGATAATCACAGAAACAAGCAGTCAATCTAGACTAGTCCGAGTAGGACCCTCATAAGTGGAAATCTCTTTTCAATGGAAGTAAATGTCAAGTCAATAAAATAAGTCAGACTCAGCATCCTAGCTCAACTTTTTACTTTACTTGTACTGATGCTTAAGTAATTGTAGAATTAACAATGTGTTACATTACTCTTAGGTCACAATTCTAATCCAATGCTTTGTAGGCAATACGTCTTTCACAAGGGGGAACTCAGTGCACTAAACTATCACAAAAAAAATTGGCAAAAGAGATAGTGGAGGGGCATTTCAGGTCAATGATCCAAGACCTTAAGTGTGAATGAGGGAAGAATAATCAGTTGGGAAACTTAAAAGAGGCGAGTCTTAAGTAATTTACATTATTCTCTTCATTACTTCATTTATCATTTAATACGTTGACTTTTTTGTCTAGGTTCAACATACTTTGTCAATTCCATCATTTTGCTGAGCACACTGAGTTTCGGTAGGGCCTGTATTCTGGAATTATACACTGCTACAACTAGTCTACTGGAGTGGGAATCAAACACAAATTTTAACAGTTTTTACTGTTTTCAAGGCAAAGATAGATTGATTCAGATGTACGGTGTGCTAGTTGAGATTTTGTACAAAATGCAACTAGTACAGAATTCTTGTACAAGAACAGCTTGCACAAGTTCAGCATTGAACTAATCTTACAATTGTACAAGTTACAACTAGTACAAGCTCCTTATTTTATCACTTGAAAATGTTTTTTAATGAATTTATACCTTAAAATTCATAAAATCAACCAATCCAACCTTGATATATGATACAGTTCACTGTGATTTATACTTCTCAGAGACTGCATCAGCTAACATATAAAATTTTGCCTTGGACAATTTAAATAGTCCGTTACCAACTGGTGACGTTTCTTTTTGTAACTACAATGAGAAAACAATAAACATAATTGGAAAACAAGATCATCAACAATTAGCATCAATAACCAGCATAGAATCCATCTTTTCTTTCCACTCAAGCTCTTTCAAATTTGTCTGTCACACGGTCTCAGGTCAATTATGAAGACACACAATGTACACTTCATTACTGTACATCATATTAAAGAACTAAATACAGTCAGTGATTACCTGAAATTATTGATCATGTACACCCGTGTTGCGAACTCAGGACACTTTTTGAACAAATAGTGTAAATACACAACAGAGAAAAATAGAACATCTGCTTATCCTTATCATATGGGAAGAGCAGTGACAGTCTAGAAGTCACAGAAAATTATCCTGTATAAAATGCCTCCTTGTCAACTAAACAACAACAAAATTAATGTGTATCCCTGGAATTTTCATTCTATTTTTAACTCAGGACACTTTTAAAAGATATGCTATTTCCTTAAATCAAAGGTTAAAATGATTTTTATTGTATCTTATGCTTATTGATAGTTTTTCACATATACTATGTTATATGAAACAAAATATTATACAAACTAACAAGGATATACGTTTTGCCTAAGGAACATTGATTTCAGCAACGTCGCTGTATATGTGCACTGGATGGCATTTTAAAAGTGTCACTCTATCATCGCAGCAATAATATGGTTAATATTATTCAAAAATATATTATTTTGGTGGGTTTATGACAAATACACATGTGAATTATTGATACATTGGTGGTGCGATTATTTTTATGAAGTTTTTATCTCTTTAGTGTTTGGGTGTCCTGAGTTTAAACCGTCCCGAGTTAGCAACACAGGTGTACCCTCTGAAATGGTTGCCTGTAAATTGTATGAAAAGAAACGCCTCCTCAGTGTTTCAACATGTCCAGCTGCACTGTTACTCTTATTTTTTAAATTTAATGTAAAAGACAAGAATATATAAACCATGTTCTTTTGCAGGAATATACATATACCCAAATATATACAGGTTTGTTCAGTAGTGCAAAAAGCCAGAGTAGTTTGAAAGATTCCATAGGGCAGAAAACATTCCATATAAATTGTAAATGTGTCAGATTTTTCTACAATATAATCACCAACACTTTTTCATACTACAAACAAAATTCTTATGAGTGTGTACTTATAGTTGTCTAACTACAGACAACCAACAGCATACTAAAAGTCAAGACACTTGTCCAATTCTTCCACTATTTTTGTTTTAGACAGTGCCACAATAGAATACTGGACCAAATCCATAATCAGCTCACAAATCATCATCAGAGTCTTCACTCTCCTCCTCGCTCTCAGAATCCACCACTCCCTGAGCAGCCAGTTCCATCCTCACATTACTGAAGTAGTTGGGGTCGGGGTAGCCGTGACCCGAGTGGTCCTGTATCTCTGTCTTGTGGTGGATCTCATTCCAAACAACAGCATTACGTTGTCCTGTAGTCACTGAGGTGCCCACAGTGAAGGTCAGTCTACGCTGCCAGGCCTTGATCAGGAGACGAAGTATCTGGAATGATTTGCATCTAGTTATAGATTCATCTAATTCTACAGAGATTACGTACAAAAGAAGAAGAAAGTAAAGAGAAGAAGAAGAAAAGTTACCAAAAAACAGTTATAAACAGAAATGATGCATCACAGCACTTTTTTTAAACCATTTGCTTGTAGCTTTGTATAACATACTCAAAGTATTTGGAATGATTTGCGTTGCCATGTGTCCTAAAATTTTATCTCTTAGCAAAAGCATACCCATCCTAAAGCTAGTTTATACTTTTCATACTGTTCTGTGTGGTTATATGGTAGTTAATTTTTTCTTCACTACCTTGTCCGTAGTGCTCCATAAATAGACCACATACATATTTAGTGCATGTTTAAAAATGAACCATTACATATAACTGTTTTGCCCCCAGCCCTTAACCCCTTAAGTGAGTAGGGAGTAGAATTGTCTTGATTTTCATGGTTGATTATTCGTCCATTTTTCTGACCAATAAACGATCCACAGTTGACTTTTTTACTCCACTCTTGGTCAATACATCATGAAACACTTTATGGGATGAAGTATATATCAATCTGGCAAAAGTAACAGTGTTTCTGATATTTGGAATATACTGAAAGCACCCACTTTCCATAAATATGGTGGTAGTTATAAATAGGGGTGCGACAGTACCAGATTTTCTAGTCCGGGATTCCGCCAATGCAAAACCGTCCCGATTCCAGGATACTGAAAAAGTTTGAGTTTCAGCATTTCCCAAATCAGATAGACCTACAAACAGGAAATGATTTTCCGTAATCCAAAACATGGCAGTTTTTCTCAAAGAAATTGCTATTAATGCTTTAAAATCTAGCGAAATATGAGATAATAATATACAATTTCTGCAGATTCAGGTCTGCCTTTTAATATTTTACGTTTTCCAATTATTACTTATATTAGCTGACATTCAAGATTCCGGCTGTTAAAGGTGATGACGGTATTTCAGTAAACATGTCTCGATACCGGTATACCGCCACTACAGACTCACCCCTAGTTATAAACAAACCCCAAAACTCATGACATATCTATCGATTTAATAAAGAAAATAGCATCAGAGATGCCCGTACCCCACAGCCTGGGGAAATATTTTTCAACACCATGAGATATAGAAGTAGTGAAACAGTACACAGATTGGGATACTTTCTGAGCACTGCATGTAAAGATTAAGTATTAAAACAAGGCAATTCAGTAAACTAAAAGTTATGCAGCTCTAAAATTTCTTAACTGGAGAATAACTGTCAATGAAAATATCACAATTATGTATGGTCAAATTATGGTTTGAATGTTTTGAATATTACTCATACATACTGATGTGGCAAGACATGTTTATATGTGGAGTTGGGGTAAAACCTGTGACTCACTTGATGCAATACTATCTGTTACAATGGGGAGTTGCAAAAGTAAAATGGTTAATGAATTCTACTACGACTTTAACAGTGCTTCATCTACACCAAAAGACACCCAAAGGTGCAACAACCAAGATTCGAGTAAAGTGATATGAGATATATGAGAGAGATAAAACAGTATCACATATCCCTGTAGAGAGATAAAATAGCATCACATATGCAAGATCAAAGGTCAAATCAAGGTCACACCATGACGTTTACATCTACACACACTAGCCAATGTCCCTACCAAGTGTCAACTTCCTACACCTTACGGTTTCCGAGATATAGCCCGGACAAGATTTTCAAACTCAAGGTTACTACGGCAAGGTCAAAGGTCAAATCAAGGTCACACCATGACGTTGCACACCTACACCCCCTAACCACTGTCCTTAATAGTATCAACTTCCTACAAATTACGGTTTCTGAGATACAGGCCGGACAAACTTTCCCCACCACCCACCCGCCTGCCCATCCAGACAACATGAGTGAAAACAATACCCTGACAGCCCTTAAGGGGTGTGGGGTAAAAATATAAGATATTTTTTCAAACCAGTAGAAAGCCTAATACAATGACATTTTCAATCACCGGTACTTGAATAGTCTTTGCAAATTTCATCATTCCTCCCTAAATGAAAGGAAATATGGTATGCTGGCTTAATGTTCACTCCACTAGATAAAAGTTAACAATTTATTCAAAATTAAGGTTTGTTTCTATTTTTTAAGCTGTCCCACAATTTTGTTTCCACTTGTTTATTCATTAAGTGTATGCATCCTGTCTGTTTACCTGCTCTCCTTCCTCGTTGTCGGGCAGGTAACCACCCCGTGGAAATCCCTGGCATACGTAGCGCTCTCCAGGATTCGGGTGTTCCTTGCCCTGACAAAAAAAAAATTCAATCTTTTACTCTCTATACTATATTTTAACAGGTACTAGAAATGGATCACCTTAAGTACTGGGATTATAATGAAACCTCATGTGAATGATAAATACTAAAGAATTGAAATATGGTGACAAAATATCAGTACAAAACAACTTAAATTTGCTGGAATTTCTGTCGTTTGAACGCAATCTCTTAAGTATTTGTCATTTAATAAGTAGAGCATGGGTTCAACACCCATTACATATACTGGTTGTAATCATTCACAGGTTTGACTAAACATCAAAAATGGCAAAAATTTAGTCATGGTTTGGATCTGTGGCATAATAGTTTTCAACAGTGCAAATATGAAATACCTGTGGGGAACATTTCCTCCCCCCCCCCCCCCCCCCCCCCCCCCCCCAAAAAAAAAACAAAAAAAAAACAAAAACCCACAGATCAAACAAGATAGCCGACAATGAGTCATGGTCTCAGACTAACATTGTGAGGTATATGGTACATAAGTGTCTCACACTATCACACTATTGCCCGTGGTCGCATTGTCACTGATGCTCATGGACATGCCCATTACATTTTCCTCATCTTTGCACTGGGGCTGCTATTGCAGATGACTATTGGTATTATTATTATTGTGGAGGTTTGTGCTCTTCCAGTGCTTTCTAGTAATTACTCATCTCACCTGTTTTCCTGGCTGAATGTTGTACTCAATCTGGATCACCCCACAATGTGGATAGCCTGGGATGCTACCGGCCACCTTCCTGTAAGTCATCTCACCAGCTGGGCAGTTCCCGAATTTCACGCCAAAGATAGACTTGCAGGTTGGACACTGTATACTACCATCCTGAATAAATGTTCACAATGCATTACTTACTGGTATTTTGAACATTAGAAATGAACAGTAAATGCAAAAACACATTTGGTATTACTATTCCTTATTTTGCGGATAATGTTACTACATGAACAAGAATATGTCCCAGACCGCATCTGATTCACATGTGTCTTTTTATCTGATGTTACTACCTCAATTTTCAGGGTCAATTAAGTGCCAACTTACCCACCAATGATTTATTTAGAATTCACTTATTTTATTACAATTTTGTTCATCATATAAAAGACTGTCTGAGATGAAGTATGACCTATGCAAGAATTCTGGTGGTTTTAAAGTTAGAACCCACTTCCTGTGAATATCTCAGAAAACAAAACAAAACTTTATGAGAAGTCTATCAATATTACGAATAAATACTGAGTAAAAAGGTTAAAAGAACAGGGGTTGCTCATCATAATCCCCTGCATCGTTTTGCAATGTATAAAGTAACAGTGCTTGAACATTTCACAATGTCAAGATGAAACTACTTACAGAAACAAGAAAGTTTTTTTTTACGCAAAATGAGCAATATCATGAGATATTGCCTAAAACAAAACTTTCTGATTGGTTAATGTGCACTTGAGGTATACTAATTATGGGTGAGAACAGTTACTTCAGCCTCGATAGAGGAGATGGTTAATCAGTTTGATTGAGTGCACACTTAAGCCTTGAGTACCCCTATTCAACCATTTCAATGTACAAATGGAGTCATATGACATAGCAGACATGAAAGTATTGTGCCACTCCATTGTAGTTTTCCACCTTGTGCAGTATTTTTGGCCATTCAGAAATGTCTATTTATTTTAATATACTAACGGTTTTCAAAGGTGGTTCCTGTCTTTTGCAACGTATAAACAACCAAAATAAAAGACATTTTTGAATAAAGTAAATGGCTTGCATATGTAAACTAGATTGGGCCAACTCGGCGCCAACATATCCCCAGACAGGTCATCACTCACGCCACAGGTTTTGATCGGGAATTTTTTAAAACATAATTACCCATTATTATATGAACTTCAGCACATCAATCTACTCTGTTTATATCTCCCCAAGGAAGATGGTGTATCCCCAGACGCCGAATACATAACTCAAATTATATTTTCAATCTTCCTGCAATGATAACTCTAAACCTATTTTCAAAGTATTTAAATGATTGATGATTGAATGTCCATTCTAAAATAATAATCCCAAAAGAGCATATCTGTTTCTATATTTGTTGACAAATAAAATATTATTTTTAACTCAACTCATCATATTTTTCAATCTTCCTTCAAAGTATTTAAATGATTGATGATTCAATGTCCATTCTAAAATTCATAATCCCAAAAGCGCATATCTGTTTCTATATTTGTTCACAAATAAAATATTATTTAAAAAAAAATTATTTATATTATTATTTTATTATATTATTTTTAGAATTTGCAAATTGTTTTCAGTTATTCATTTCCTCTATACCTATATATGTGGTCCATATATATGCAACCTAAATATGTGACACAATCTCAGTTCTGACTCCCCTTTGTGTTATATGTAATGAAGCCCACCACCTCCCACCCCCACCCCTCTCCCCTTCTCCACACCTCTCTCACTATTACACAAGATCTGCAACCCCATTGAGTTCTTTGTTTCTCATCTGATATCATTAAATACCTTTGTTTATTTAGTGTCACTCAATATAGCTGGAGGTCCCAGAGGTGGGTGGGGGGAATCCGGGTGGGGGATGTGGGTTGAGCATAAATGGTAAACAAACAATCTATATAAAAGGGGTACTCAAATACAAAAAGAATTGAGAATTTTAGGTATGTGATTATCAACTGAAATGAGTTCATAACTGTAGGAGCTGTGCCAAAATTAACTGAGGCAAGTTGAATAAAACTGGGCTAGTTGAGGGTTAAAAACCCCCTAGTTTTACTACATAAGGATATAATTTCATTAATATTGGGACTTAAAGCTCACTTAAAGTGTCCATTTTGTCTACTTCAATATGTTTCACCAGTTTCATTTTAAAAAGTGAAAAACTCAGCAAGCAGAGGTATAACACACAAAAATAAGTTCTTAAAAGACTAAGATAGCCATAACATTATTAATATTCAAAATTTAAATAGACAGGCATTTCCTTTTAAAAATTCAAAGATTTCAGCTGTATAACCCACATAGTTTGACAGTTACTGGGCTTTAAAGTGGCATAATATCCATAAATTGGGTTTCTGTGGGCATTTTACAATTGTTAAAGAGACCTTAGCAATTAAACTACAGATCTGAAACTTTTTGGGGGGACATACATAACAAACAAAAATCATATATAATACAGTTTAAGACTTGTCACACTAAGCATTTCCAAATAACAGGGCAAAATACGGAAAAAATGTCAAAAAAGGCACTTGGGCGAGTGTCTATGGCCCTCATACACAGGTTAAATGTCTACTAAAAACCTTGATTTTCGGCATATGTAAAAAGGACATAATAATGCATTCCCAGATGGGATTTCAGCTCCATCAATCACATAGTTTAACAGTTACAGGGCTTAAAGGTGGTAAAAAGTCCAAATATTGGGTCATTGTGGGCCTTTTAGAGATCTCGATGTGGCTTTCAAATTAAAGCTTCAGACTTAAAATTTGTTACATACTAAGATTACACATAGAATATGTATCTAATAAAGTTTGAAACTTCTCAGACTTACCATTTCCAAGTTACAGAGCAAAATATGTGAAAAATGTCTTAAAAGGGTCACTCAGGTGGGTGTTAAAGGTCCTCATACACAGGTTAAATGTCCACTTGAAGCCTTGATTTTTGGCACATGTAAAAAGAACATAATAATGTATTCCCAGATGAGATTTCAGCTCTATCAGTCACATAGTTTAACAGTCACAGGCCTTAAAATTGGCAAAAAGTCCAAATACTGGGTCTTTATGGGGCCTTCTAGAGACCTAAATGTGGCCTTCAAATTAAAGCTTCAGACTTAAAATTTGTCACATACTAAGATTACACATAGAATATGCATCTAATACAGTTTGAAACTTCTTAGACTTACCATTTCCAAGTTACAGGGAAAAATATGTGAAAAATGTCTAAAAATGGTCACTCGGGTGGGGATTTATGGTCCTCATACACAGGTTAAATGTCTTCTTAAAGCCTTAATTTTTGGCACATATAAAAATAACATACTAATATCTTCTCAGATAGGATTTGAGCTCTATCAGTCACATAGTTTGACAGTCACAGGGCTTAAAAGTAGCAAAAAGTCCAAATATTGGGTCTTTGGGAGCCTTTTAGAGACCTCAATTTGACCTTCAAAATTAAAGCTTCAGACTTAAAATCTGTTACATACTAAGATTACACACAGAATATATATCTAATACAGTTTGAAACTTCTCAGACTTACCATTTCCAAGTTACAGGGAAAAAGATGTGAAAAATGTCTTATAAGGGTCACTCGGGTGGGTGTTTATGGTCCTGATACACAGGTTAACTGTCTATTAAAGGCCTAAATGTTGGGGCACATATAAGAAAACACATAGATATATTCCCAGATGATATTTAACTTAGATGAGAGACATAGTTTGAAAGCTACAGTGCTTGAAAGTGGCAAAAAGTGCATAAATTGGGTCTCTGTGGGCACTTTTGAGACCTTAAGTCGACCCCTTTGGGTAAACCTACAGCCCTAAAATTTTCTACAGACAAGGATTACATATCAAAGTTATACCTAGCGCAGTTTGAGACTCATCAGAATTATCACTTCCAAATTATAGGGCAAAATATGTGTAAAGTATAGCAAAAAATCCCTAAGTGGGGGTATTTATGGGCCTCAAACACAATTTTCTCCTCAACTTAAAGTCATGATTTTCGGCACATGTACTAAGAACATATTAATGTGTTGTCAGGTAAAATTTCAGCCAGCTGAGCATCATAGTTTGTGACCTACAGGGCTCTAAGTGGCCAAAAGTGCAATTTCTGACCTTAAGGTGGCCATAAGTTCTTTTTTACTGGGACTTTTGAGACCTTAAGTCGACCCCTTTGGGTAAACCTACAGCCCTAAAATTTTCTACAGACAAGGATTACATATCAAAGTTATACCTAGCGCAGTTTGAGACTCATCAGAATTATCACTTCCAAATTATAGGGCAAAATATGTGTAAAGTATAGCAAAAAATCCCTAAGTGGGGGTATTTATGGGCCTCAAACACAATTTTCTCCTCAACTTAAAGTCATGATTTTCGGCACATGTACTAAGAACATATTAATGTGTTGTCAGGTAAAATTTCAGCCAGCTGAGCATCATAGTTTGTGACCTACAGGGCTCTAAGTGGCCAAAAGTCCAATTTCTGACCTTAAGGTGGCCATAAGTTCTTTTTTACTGGGAGTTTAAGGTCACCTTAAAATAGGGATCTTCCTTTGGGCACCCTTAACATGTGTACCAAGTTTGAAAAAAAAATATTAATTTGTTTTTGAGTTATCGCGTCCACAAGGAAATTTCTACGGCGGCGGCGGCGGCGCGACGGACCTGAATCCAATATATCCCCGACTTTCGTCTGGGGATATAATAAACAATTCAATATTATGTTCATTGTATAGTTTGATTTTCCAGCATTTTTTCTTTTAAATAACGGGTACTCCACGCAGGTCGAGTGTATAAGGACAGTTACTCAAGGCAATTTTTGTGCATCCATCACAGCCCTAATAATAATTGCGGTTATTACCTGTGTTCCGCTGTCATACATGGCTTTCAGACATGATTTGTGGAGCATGTGAGAACACTTCAGTTTTACAATCACAGAGCAATTTTCATCCTGTCCCGACATCTCAGTGAGCTCAGTCATACAGATACAGCAGTCCTATAAAAACACAGGCCATTACATAAGAAACATTTTGTTTAAAATTGTTAAATAATGCCCCTGTTCCACCAAAGGATTAAGCCCTGATCCTGTCGGCGACCCTTAATCGTGGAGTCGGAGAAAAAAAAAGGTAAAATGGGCAGGAATACTGAATCGGTATTGAAGTCTGGGATTAAGTACAGATCGTCCTCAGGAAGCCTCAGGAGGCCCCAGGCAGCCCCAGACAGTCCCCGACTGGTCTGGGACTAAGAACCGACTAAGCCAGATTTCTGGCCGGTTTGAAGCACGATCTTGTCGTACACATACCGACTGGGTCCCAGGACGCCTCAGGCCTCCTGGGACTAACCCCCGATTAAGGCCCTGGCGTCCTCAGGCCTCCTCAGTCTTCCCCAGACCAATGTGGCCGATTTTTGTTTTGCAAAGAAGCTGGATTTTCTGGGTATATAGATCTAATCACCATTACTTTTCTAGGAACACAGCAGGATGCCACCTTTTAATGGAAGACAACTTCAACAACAAGTTAGGGCTTTTTTAGTTTTTATTCAGTTACAAATAATCATGTATTTCCTATTACTACGTTGACCACAGCAACCACCACCAGCACCACCACCAGCCAGACAGAGACCTAGAAGAAGGCACAACATGTGGGTCAGGCCATGGCTACTGCAGAGAGAGGAGAGAGGGGCCTACCACAACATTATGGCTGATCTGTATGCCACAGACATTCCAGGATTCACCAACTACATGAGGATGACCCCAGAATTTTTTGAAATGATAAAGACCAGACTGGAACCACATCTAGCCAGGCAGGCCACCAACTACAGAGCACCAATCAGTGTTGGGGAGAAGTTAGCCCTCACCATCAGATATCTGGCCACTGGGGAGTCCTACACATCATTATCCTGTCAGTTCAGGGTTGGAAGATCCACCATTTCCAAGTTTTTACCAGAGGTCTGCAGGGCCATCCAGGATGAGTTCACCAGAGAGTACCTCAAATGTCCTACTACTCCAGATGAATGGAAAGAACTGGAGAGGGAATTCAGGATCAGGTGGAATGTTCCACATGCCCCGGGAGCCCTCGATGGGAAGCATGTGGCCCTGAAGAAACCCAAGAACACTGAAGCCCTGTACCACAACTACAAGGGGTTCTTTTCAATAGTGATGTTGGCCCTGGTAGATGGGCAGTACAAGTTCAGATGGGTGGATGCTGGGACAGTTGGATCTAGCTCAGATGCCCAGATATTTAATGCCTCTCAGCTGTAGAGGAGGATTGAAGATGGCAGGATAGGCTTCCCTGACCCAGCACCTATAACCCAGGGTGGTCAAGATGTCCCCTACTTCATTCTGGCAGATGATGCCTTTGCCCTGAAGACCTGGCTCATGGAACCCTATGGCAGAAGGATGTTAACAAGAGAGGAAAGGATTGCCAACTATAGAATATCAAGGGGCAGGAGAGTTGTTGAGAACACTTTTGGCATCCTGGTCTCAAGATTCAGAGTGATGAGGACCACTATTGAACTACCCCCAGAAACAGTCAGAGAAGTGGTCTTGACCTGTGTGGTTCTGCACAACATACTGAGAAGCCAGTATCAAGGTCAACATGGTGGTCAACAGCCTGGGGAGGATGATGATGATGATGTGCCTGGTGATTGTGGATTGATTGGTGGTGCTGCTGGTGGTGGCCCAGACAGAAACCCTGCTAGTGAAGCCAAAAGACAGAGGGATTACCTCAAGGACTACTTCAATAATGAGGGAGCAGTGGCCTGGCAAGATGGCAGAATATAAGTCCTGCTGCAGTAACCTGTCCTTTTCAGGACTAACAAACAGTCCTTTTCGGGACTACCATATATTCCAAAAACAATTAATGAGCTATGCTTGCTGCAGACAAACCCCATGCCAAACATAACTTGTACATACGGACAAACAGACAAACCCCATGCCAAACATAACTTGTACAGACGGACAAACAGACAAACCCCATGCCAAACATAACTTGTACAGACGGACAAACAGACAAACCCCATTCCAAACATAACTTGTACAGACGGACAAACAGACAAACCCCATGCCAAACATAACTTGTACAGATGGACAAACAGACAAACCCCATGCCAAACATAACTCCCAAATCTTTATAAACTACACCCAAATTTGCCTTAAATTTTGATTCAATTATAGACAAATAACTGAAAGTAAGAGTGAACTTTTATGATATCTTTTAAACTATTACAAATGTCCCAATAAAATCTGTTTCCTTGCTTCAGAACAATTATAAAATATCATCACCCAAATGGTTGTGTTCAGGGTGCAGTTAATGTGTTTGTGGATTTTTTGGGGGGGTGGGATAATTGTGTTTGCAAATTAGTTTGTCAGTTCCTTGGTTGGTGGTTATGTTCACTAGTGGGTTTGTCTGCTTTTGGGTTGGTGGCTATGTGATAGCCAAAAATCTAACTCTAGGGATGGTGTCAGTGTTGGAATTTTTTCTACAAAGTTAAAACAATCCCATGGATTTTAAGCTAAAAAGGGACTGATTATTGGCCATATTTGGAGTTCATTTATCAATATTTTTTTTATGTGGCGTTATTTTGTTAAGTGTATTACCACGGGTTATTTATTTCATGTTTGGGGTGGTGTAAGTGTTGGGCTTTTTTTTTCTTGTGATAAGTATTTGTACTGAACTTTTTTTGTTTTGGGAGGGGAATATGAATAACATGTAGCTTAATAAATTGTTTTTGGAAGATTTGGTGGCCCTGAAAAGGGCCTGGCAGGACCCGCCCTGACTGGATGGCTACTGAGGAGGCTGCTGCTGTTGAGGCGGTGCTGAAGTGGTGATAGTAAAGAGCTGCTGCTGCGGTTGCTGCTGCTGAGGCTGCTCGATGATCTGTGTTGATGTTAGATCTGGTAACTGGCTTAATATTCCACTTAAGTTGTGTCTGCTCCCTTCGTCCTATACAGTTAGGACTGATGTAGGGTTACCGAAGACAATGGGGCTTGGTGTATAGTACACAAAACTGCTGCCAGCTGCTGCTTCAGTGGAACTAGACGCCTGTGGAGTGGTTGTTGGCAGTAGCCTGACCCTCTGGGACTCCATGGTAATAGTGGCTGATCTTCTGGGCAGTGACTGATGTCTACGGTTGCTCTTAATACTTTCAATGTCTCTAAATATCCTGCCCTTTAGGTCTTCAAATTCTTCTTGGGTCATCTTTTCGGCCTCTGATGCCACCTAGTCAAAGAAGGGCTGCCTGTCTGACTTCTGCTGCAGAAAACCTGAGATCAATGTCCTCATCTGGTCAAAGTGCTCGAGAATCTTGGAGTCTGTTGAAACGGGTGTAGATGTAAGGATGGACTGACTCCTCTCCCTCAGGACACTGGACTCAAGGTGTTCTGTATCAGTAGTAGATCCACGAGATTCGTCCTGCTTGCTGGTATTTGGACTGGCCTCGAACCCTGAACTTCTGTTGGCCCCCTTTCGTCTGATGTGGGTTTTCAGGAAACCCATCTGCTGGTAGACCCAGGACTGTCTCTTGGTCATCTCCCTCGGGGCTTGGCCAGATTGGAGCTTGGACAGCTTGCCATAACGCGTTCGCTGGGATTCAAACCACCTTCTGACATCAAAGGGCTGGAGCTTCAGTTCTGCAGATATTTCTGCCCAGAGAGCCTCTCTTCTGTTCCTGTCGTGGAAACGTGGATGTTCCTTGTCATACAGTTCTGGGTGCTGCTTTACAAACTCCACAATGGAAATTTCCTGACTGTCAGTAAAAGTTGCACACACCCTGGCTCTCTTGGCTGATGAATGGCACTCTGAATCTTCTTCACACCTCTCTTCTTCTTCGACAGCTTCCTCAATAGCTTCTGGACGTTCCTCAATCTCCTCAATCCCTTCCTCTGTAACTTCCTCGATCCTTTCCTGTACTTCACCTTCCTTCTCCCTCTCATCCATCTTTTTCCTTCCTCTCTTCCCTCCTTTCTCTTTCCTCATAATCCAGTCAATGACAAAATAATAAAAAAAAGTAAAATGTCTCTCCTAACTGTGAAATTTGCCTTAAGCTCAAGTATTATATAATATTTTAAAAAACTGGAAACCCCTACAAAACAGTGACACACGTCTCTCAGTAGCCAAACAGTCAGTAACAATGAGAATCTGTGCGCGGTCGCTTATATAGTCCCAGACCCCCTCATTGCCTCGTTTTAATTTCCGATGCGCGGAAAAGAGTCGGTTCTTAATCGGTTGTTAGTCTCAGGCATCCTGGGGCGTCCTCAAACCGTCGCAGACTAAATTTGCGTGGTCCCAGGTGTCCTGTCTCATCCTTTATAAGTGCATAAAGTTTAGCTCAGGTCAGTTGAACAATAAGATAACTGGAGGCTGAAACTTCCTTTTTCACTGTAAGGTGACCATATCTTCATTCATATTGCGACTTTAAGGTGACCATAATACGAGAATGTCCCTTCAATATCAATATATGTTAGATATGGAAAAAGAAAGGGGCCAGACAGCTTTATTCAAATGTTATGACTTTAGGGGGGGCCAAAATTATATTAACAGTTTAAGGTCACCATAAAGTCAGGATAACCCTTTGGTTTGCCATCCTTTATAGGTGTGCAAAGTTTAACTGAGGTCAGTCGAACAATAAGATACTTGGAGGCTGAAAACCCCCTTATTTCACTTTAAGGTGGCTACAACTCCATACAAACTGAGAGTTTAAGGTGACCATAAGTATTATTTTATCTAGTTTAATACCAGTGATAATTTTGATACAAAAAATGGAAAAAGAATGGAGCCAGAGGATTTTATTCCAATTTGATGACTTTAAGCAGGCCATATGTCCATTAAAATTTTGAGTTTAAGGTCACCATAAAGTCAGGATATTTCTTTGGCAATCTTAATATATGTGCCAAGTTTGGTTGAAAAAAGTGAAAAACTAAGCGAACTGGAGGGGTAAAACCCCCTTTTTTTGACATTAAGGTGACCTTAAGATTGCAGATACAGGGCTAAAACTTCAGGATGTGAAAGATTATCAAAAAGTAGCTGAATAAGTTATTCCAACAAAACGCCGAAATCCTGACCGTTTTTGAGATACAGACCAAGTACCCATTTTTAAAAAATTTACAAATTTTAAAATAAAATGGCTCCCATTCAAGCATCTATGGTCCGATTGATGAGAAAATCCTTTCCGACCTTGGAAATTTGGTCTAGAATGTACCTGATAAATTTTATAGCACAGGTGTGTGTGGTTTTTCTGAAACGCGATGACGGGGTGTTTTGGAGTTATGCTTAAGGTTACCTTAAGTAAAGCTTAAGGTCTAAGCAAAGTATCCCAAAAATTTTTCCCGCCCCTATAGTTTTAAAGAAAGATAAGAAGGAAAGAAAAATTTGAAAGGCTAAGAAGTTATTCAAGGGAGACCATAATCCTGCGGCGGCGGCGGTGATCAGTCGAACTTCGGTGAAAACAAATAAGCGTCCCTGACGATTATTATATTTCCTTTAAAACTGTTAAATAAAGAATTATATTTCCTGAAAGACTAACAGATAGATTTGAATTTGCAATTATTGAAATAACCTCACCTCATCCTTGGGTGGATGTTTGATAATGGATGCATATCTCTGAACCACTCCATTAAAACAGTCTCCAGAATTTGCTGAAAATAATAATAAATAATAATAAGGAAGTATTGTGGAAACTTGATGTAGGCATACCCTAAAGGCAATAAAGTCCAGAAAGGAATAGTCTTGTGACTAGAACGATTCCATCTTCATGTCAGGATTAGAAAATTTGGTTACATTCTCACTAACTGCTAATCTTAAGTTCTTAACTAGGATAATGCTGAAACGATTAGCAAAATTTGCTAGCCACGTAGTCGCTTGCATTAACCGTCGACTAACTGATTAATTGTTTCTGACGTTTAGCATGTATGAGAAATACCGAAAACGTGTGTGTTCCGTATGTAAACAAACAAAATGGCGGATCGCGAGATGCTGAAAAGCAAAGAATTCACCAAATTATTGCCAGTGGGTAAATTGGCAAATAATGTAATATTTTGATATTTTAAAAATAAAACACATATAAAATGCTTTAATTTGATATGTTTTAAGGTCTTAACTCGAGACACTCATAGTTCAAACGATCGCGTAACATCCACTATGTGGTGATATACACAAGAAAACAATTATCCGATTTCATAATATTGGCATCGACTAGTGCTTTGATAACCTACTAATCGATTAATGTCAGTATCAAAAATTTGTCGATCAGGAGGTCACCAATGCAAAATAAACATACCGATTATATGGGATAAAAGTTTGCACTTTCATCAGACTTGAGGTTTGTTTCCAATATTTTAAGTTTTCTCCTTGAATACTGACACACCTGGGCTAATGACTCATCTCTACTTTCAACAACACTGTATTGGTTTTATTGTGACAGAGAGAGAGAAGAGAGGAAAGAGGGAAGTGGTGCAAAACTGTATACCAAAGAGAGAAACCAGTCAAGCACCCTTTTGTACAATGTCACAGAAACTTTTGCTTGACATGCAAAACATTTTAAATCAAAAATATAACTTTAGGAAAACTTGATCAACATCTGATATATTGTTAGGATTCAATGAGCAAGAAAAAGGGACTGTAAAAAAAGTTAGCATTATTTTAATCCAGGTAAAGCTTTACAAATGGAGAGCCAAAATAAAAAAGAATGTCCAAAGTTACAGATTCTGAATCAAAATCTGCAATATTCTGCTGGTAAAGTATAATTGTACATGCTGATTTGTCGATTGAAGATACATGTATATAAATAAAGTTCTATACATCTTGGGACATGATTAGGGACAGTGGTAATGACAAAACTATATTTGTCTTGTGTTTGTGCTGTGTTGTCTTTGTGTTGTTCTGTCATGTCCTGACATGGTGTCCTTAAGTGGTTAAAAAACAGAAAACCAGTCAAAGTTTCCTAGATAAATCTTTCATTGGGGAGAATTTCCATGCAAAATTATACAGAGATCCATCACTCAATCTCCCTTCCACTCATCTCTCTTCACACTGGATATTACAAAACAAAAATATCGGTGGGGAAAGGAGGAGCTTTGTGATACACTGGTATGCAAGTAATCAGGCATTGTCAAGATTGTACCTTGGACAAGGTACGTTACTAACTTTTACCTGCACCTATAACTGGCTACCAGTTTAGCTTGCTGTACTAACCTGATGTGGTAGACTGGTTCTCTTGTCCATAGGAATAAAATTTATTCTAAAAGTAACTTAGACTGTTGGTGACTGACATCACAATTTGTCCATCTCAGAAATAAATGATTTATTTTTCTTTAATACTGTTCTCAATGTAGTCTCATGACTAACAACCTATAAATTTCCATAGCTTACATTTTTTGGATTTCCTCGACTTGGCCCCACCCAATTCTACACGATTTACATTTGAATAGCTTCCCATAGGAGGTAGTCGAGGCTTGACCGCCTTCTTTCTCTTCTTGTTATGTCTAGCTGCTGAGGCGGCTGGGGATGGGGTCACACCAGGTAATGCCATAGGCGGGTGCCAGCCGGGCGGCAATGTAATGTTATCTTGAGGGGTCGTCTGTGTCATGGTTGCAGAGGTTAACTGCCTGACAGCACTCCGAGTGACGGGCCTTGAACCTAAAGAACAGCCAGAACAATGGTCTGATCAAAAGTAGGGATGGGTCAGTCTGAAAAATATGTACTTTGGGAAGTCACCGATGCAAAACCTTACCGATTTCAGGACTCAGCATTTTAGTACACCCCAACCAATCATGGTTGTTTCCTCTAAACGACATCACAATAAAAGTGGCAAAATGAACAAAATACGAGTTAAAAGCTTATAACTTCTTCATATTTCTGGTTTGTTCCCAATATTTTAAGTCTACCTTCAATTATATGAGCTGACAAGTAGGACTGAGGTAATAAAAGGTCATAACCAAAACATGTCAGTTCTGCTCAACACAATCTTGTTAAAATGCCGCCAAAAGCACAAAAATATGGGATAAAAGCTGATAATTTCTTCAGTTTTGGGGTATGTTTTTAATATTTTAACTCTTCCTACCATTATACCTGTTCGCAAGCGAAATGGTGGATTTAAAATCTCATCACAGGCCTACCAACCCATCCCTAATCAAAAGGGATCATGGTAAGTTAAGAAACATCACTTGTACCTCTTTGATCTCACTCCTTGAAGATACGCATCACAAGAGGTCAAAAGGGGTCACAGCCAATAACATGACATCACATGTTGAGGACATTAGCAACTGGCTGTTGAAAGGGATATAAATCTCCAACCTTCACCTTTGACAGCAAGATCAAAAAGCCAGAAGTTGTCAAAATTAGACACAGGCCACCATTTTGCCTCTGTGACAGAAGCCTAAGCATCACAATAAGGGGTTCAACGGGATCAAGGCCACCGAGACACCAGTTAATGACACAGAATACCTTGACCTTTTAAAAGTACAGACATGGCCACAAGGTTCCAATGGCCCAGGCCACAGATTAGCAGCCATAAGTAGTACCATTTTTTGGCTTACTACTTGTTTTTATTACACTACAATTGTTGTTTAGAAAATCATCAAAAAAATTAATTTTTTATCATATCTTTGAGAGATTGGTCAGTTTTTGCTCAAAATTATCGTAATTTTGGCAACTTATGAAAATTTTCATGTGCACATCAAGAAAGCTACCAATATTTATATACAAAAGCTTGCAAAACGTTCTCAAAAAATAGCATCAGAGATGCCCCTATCCCACAGCCTAGGGAAATATTTTTAACACCATGAGATATAGAAGTAGTGTATCAGTACAAAGTCGAGGATATTATCAGAGCACTGTCAGCTATATAGAGATCCCAACAATGTTTAAAAAGAGAAAATAATGTCTAAGAGAAAGACAATGCATGTGTAGATGAAGTATTAAAACAAGACAATTCAATAACAAGATGACAGCATTAATCAGTAAACTAAACATTACAACACTTTATCTATATCCGGCATGGCCGAATTATGGTTTGGATGTTTTGAATACTACCATGCATACAGAAGTGGCAATACATTCAATGAATGCTTATGTGTGGGGTTGGAGCAAAGTCTATGGCTCACTTGATGAAATTCCATCTGTTACAACTTACAATGGGAAGTTGTAAAAGTAAAATTCTTAATGAATTCTAATATGACTTTAACAGTGCTTAATCTGCATCAAAAGACAGATCCAAAGGTGCAACAATATTTTATAGGTCAAGGTCACTACGGCAAGGTCAAAGGCCAAATCAAGGTCACACCATGACGTAGCACACCTACACCCCCTAATCAATATCCTTACCAAGTATCAACTTCCTACACCTTACGGTTTCCGAGATATAGCCTGGACAAGATTTTATAGGTCAAGGTAACTACGGCAAGGTCAAAGGTCAAATCAAGGTCAGACCATGACGTTGCACACCTACACCCCTAACCAATATCCCTACCAAGTATCAACATCCTACACCTTACGGTTTCTGAGATATAGCCGGGACAAGATTTTCAAACTCAAGGTCACTACGGCAAGGTCAAAGGTCAAATCAATGTCAGACCATGACATTTCACACCTACACCTCCTAACCAATGTCCCTACCAAGTATCAACTTCCTAACCCTTACAGTTTCTGAGATACAGCCCGGACAAACTTTTTCCCGCCGCCCGCCCATCCGCCTGCCCGCCCATCCGGACACCATGGGTGAAAACAATACCCTGACAGCCCTTAAGGGCTGTGGGGTAAAAAGGCATTGGAGAGTAATATAGTTCATGATTTGGAAAGCCAAAATCTAAGTGTATTTTTTTCAAGATATAGCCAAAGTGTTCACTGCTACAAATACTAGTTGACTCAGGGTCTAGGGATAAGAATTTTTTTTAAATTTTTTTAAAAGCAAAAGGTTTTTCAAAATCTTAAAAATTCATTGTAAGCAATTATGTTTACCTTTCAAACATTAACAAAAGGATTCGATTTTTGATATATATCAGAACATACCAATGTTCTGTCAGCTAAAATTTTACCACTACAGGGATATCAGTGAAAAAAAATAATCCAAAACAACACAAGTTGGTGAGAATACCACTGTATGTGAACATAGTTCTATATATTATTTTGGGGATAAAATGCTTACTCACCTAAAACTGGCATTGTCTGACCAAAGGCCACTCCAAGTGTTGAGTTATTGCCTGTATGTCCCAATGTAGTTCCAAAAGACGGTATATTAGATGCTCCAGGCATTAACTGTCCTAATACAGTATGTCCACCACCACCAGTCGATATATCACCCATACCTGGCATGCTTTGACCAAATGTCGGAGGTCCAACAGAGTTATCACGTCCCGGTGTACCCAACACAGTATGACCAAATGCAGCAGGTCCTGTTGGTGGCATAAACTGTCCAAAAGTAGTTCCGGTGGCACCACTGGTGTCATGTGGATTTATTCTTGAACCCAGAGGTGGGGAGGTGCCACTTTTAGACAGCCTAGGTACCTTAAGGCCTGGATCAGTTGAAGAAAGTGATCCCAATCTTGAAACACCTGACCCTGCAGTATGAGTTGAACCATGATTTCCACTAGATGGCATAGTCTGGCCAAATGAAGATCCAGTTGACCTGCCAGAACGTGGTACTGTGTTTGCAAAAGTTGTGCCAACTACTGAGGAAATGGCGTATGAATTTGCTGAGCTTGTGTGTGAAGATTTGCTTCTTGATGGCCATTTCACTGAGTCTGTGGATGGAGTTTTGCCCTTGGGTGCAGTCACGTCTTTGACACGCATGTATGGCTGCTCATCTGGAGCTTGTCTACGCTCGATTGCGCGGCTACGCCCTGTCTCCATCCTTGTCTGGGTCATGCGCTTGAAATCTATGATGTAGGGTAAGCGACAGGCCTGGGAATACAAGTCCAGCTTCTTCAGTTTTTTGGATTTACCTTTGGTGGTTATGTAGGCTTTGTACTGAGTTTCCAACATTTCTGCGACTTCAAAGTCGTACTGGTGAAAGGTGCCTATGAGTAAAAGACTGGCAAAAATAAATGTGTACAGGAATTAAGTATATGATTAGACATGTTGGCTTGAAGCAGCATATCTCGGGACAGGAAAAATTCCCAGAAAAAATTCCCAACCCATGATTTCCTGTAAGTTATTTTGGAATGCTTTGGATTACTAACATGGGAGGTATAAGAGTTTTATAGGGAGTCCATCCCATTTGACCTTGAAGCAGAACTTAAAGGTTAAATCTAATCCACAAAATGAGTCACAGTATATGATTCACATGGTTAACCCAAGGGACCAATAAGAAGGGAGATACAAGGCACTTTTTTGAGAGTCGATCCAGTTTGACCTTAACCCTTTCGCTACTGAAGGAACATTCTTCCACGAGACTGTAGCCATATGACATCATATCACGTCTGAAACGTCAATAAACGTATAACAGTAAACTGAAGGGAAAGAAGAAATTAATATTATTGGTCGACAGACATGGTCCCTTACAATACACATTGATGTCGACTGTTAGTCGACATACATGGTAGCGAAAGGGTTAAATCAGGGATTAACTGCTCAGAAAAACAAGATCAAACTGCTGGTTATCAAAACTATATGGTTTTGTTCTAGTTTCCGTGCAAATTTGTATGACTTCAAATTGTGTAGTACAAAACATGCATGCTATAATATGTGAAAACATGATTTAAAGGTATCTTGGTGAGGGACTTTCGGGCTCTGTGGATGACTAAAGATTTAAGGCCAATTTTTTTGTAGGTTTACAGAGTAGATATACTACACAGAATAAGCAAACTATGATAAAACCTTCTAAAGTTTTACCAAACTTTTCCACTGCAAAATCTTTGTCATATTTGTAGCATTGTAAATATATAACTACCACCCATAACTGTATTGCAAATCATGTATGGTAATTCTTTTATAATTTACTCAAACCTGCTTATTTTATATTGTCAGCTGCACAACTATGTTGGTTTAGCTAGAAATAACTAGTCTTTAATTTTTTTCCACTTTTCCCCCATTTTTTTCTAAAAGAAAGAAAATATTAAAAAAAGTTATAATTACAGATTAGCAAAATAATACTACTGCAAAGCATAAATTCAACACCTCCATTGCAGAATTGTGCCAGAAACAGACATATTACAATCACAGACATTGATTCAGAATTAGAAATTTGTCCATATTTTCAAAACTTGTTGAGCAAATGTGAAGCACACTTTCTAAAGTTTAGAAAAACTAGAAGTATATTACATCTAACAAAGTAGAAGAAGCAATATCTTACCGTAGCATGAAGAAGTGACTACATTGTGGGAAAGATCCAGATCACATTCTGGATAGAAAAAAATCCGAATTTTGGGGAATTTGCCTCGACAGAGATCAGTGTTCTATGAATGTTTACCAAATTAAATATACTGATTAGGTTCCAGAAATAACATATAAAACTCATGTATCAAAAGTTTTGATTAACCTTAAATATTTAAGCTGAAACAATGAGTCTAATTTTGTGGTCAGCAAACTAGTTGACTCAAGTGACTGGTTATTTATCAGTTGGTCAGTAAATCTCAGTATGCTGTTTCTGACGTACTTACACTTTCATGTTTAAATTTTACAAAAACTGTCAAAAACGGGGTATTAACAAGGATGTAGTTTCATAATTAACTGTTTTATCCTTATTCCATGTCCACACACAGTGCACCATATTCTTTCTTTACTGTGCAAAATGATTCGAGATGTGTACCGATTCACTTAATTACATCAGAAAGGGTAAGGACCTACCCAGGCCTATTCACTGCTATAGTGACTGTGATATATAAGCCAAATTCCGTTCAGCAGAATTTTATTATTTTCATCAGAAAAGACTACATGCATTGCATTTACTGAAATTTACTATGACACCACAAAAAGTTTTAGTAAAAGTAAAAAGTTTTGTTTCATCTCACTTGATAGGATTCAAGTGTAAGAAAAGTGATATAACTCCAGCTGAAAGGTAAAGTGTTATAGAATGTCATCATAAGTTACCTGGTGCATCTCCCTCCCAATACCAGAAGCAGTTTTCAGCTACAGCACCATTTTCTGGATATAGATTCCTTCTTATTTGCCTCTCGGTACCTATATGAACGTGACAAGTATTTAGCTAACTCAAAATTAGAGTTGGTTAGTGTATACAATCATTATCAGTAATTATTATGAGCTTGCATAATTTAACATGACTGTGCAATACAGTGTTGGTAATTACCATTCAGCAGGAATTGCATGAAACAAGCATTCTGATGCATGCATTTATCTCCCGCCGTATAAATTATATGTACTAAAGATAGTGGAATATAAATTTTCTTGTGAGATGGAGGCACATGTAGAAGTGACAATAAGCAAGAGGCACTTTAATCAGTTTAATGTTTGATTGCAATACTTTGAAAGACAAAAGGCATTTACTCATTTTAGTAACTATTACTCTGCCATCCAAAGAGCTACAGTTCTGCAACTTTATTATGCAGTAGATCAACCCGAAGTAGGCGAAGGACATATTTAGAAGAAATTGCCTATCTGTAACACTTTCAGAGATAACAGGCATTTACTCATTTTCGTGGCTATTACTCTGCCATTAAAAGAGCTACAGTTCTGCAACTTCATTATGTGGTAGATCGCCCAAAAGTAGGTGAATGACTTATTTAGAAGAAATTGTCTATGTCCAATACTTGTAAAGATAAAAGACATTTACTCATTTAAGTACCTGTTACTCAGCTATGCAAATAGCTACAGTTGTGCAACTTCACTATGTGGTAGATCACTCAATAGTAGGTGAATGACTTATTTAGAAGAAATTGCCTATCTGCAATACTTTTAGAGATAAAGACATTTACTCATTTTAGCAGGTATATGACTCAGCTATGCAAAGAGCTATAGATGTGCAACTTCACTATATGGTAGATCACCCAAAAGGTGAATCAGTTATTCAGAAGAATTTGCCTTTTCATAACACTTTTAGAGATAAAATATATTTAATCATTTTAGTAGCTGTTACTCAGCTATGGAAAGAACTACAGTTCTGCAACTTCACTATGTGGAAGATCACCCAAAAGTAGGTGAATGACTTATTTAGAAGAAATTGCGTATATTCAATACTTTTACAGATACAAGACATTTACTCATTTTAGTAGCTATGACTGAGCTATGTAAAGAGCTATAGATCTGAAACTTCACTATTAGGTAGATCATCCAAAAGTAGGTGAATGACTTATTTAGAAGAAATTGCCTACCTGTAATACTTTTAGAGATAAAAGACATTTGCTCATTTTAATAGCTATAACTCAGCTATCCAAAGAGCTACAGTTCTACAACTTCACTATGTGGTAGATCAGCCAAAAGTAGGTGAATGACTTATTTAGAAGAAATTGCCTATCTGTAATACTTTTAAAGATAAAGGGTATTGACTCATTTTAGTAGCTATTACTCAGTTATGCAAAGAGCTACAGTTGTGCAACTTCACTATGTGGTAGATCACCCAAAAGTAAGGTGAATGTCTTATTTAGAAGAAATTGCTTACCTCTAATACTTTTAGAGATAAAAGACATTTACTCATTTTGGTAGCTATTACTCAGCTATCTACTTACTTAGCTATTGACCTAGATCTGCAAAAGCAACAAAAATAAAAAGGACACAGGAAAGTAAGCTTATCAAAAACTAGATGAATAACAAATGAAATGATTTGCCTAACTTTAATACTTGTGAAGGTATTTGATATTTATTTCCATCATAATTTTGCTAGAAATAAGAAAATAGCTATTACTCACTTATGGCATGCAATAGAACCCCAAACTATATGCCATCTTATAGTTAAGGAAAAAGTAGCTGAACAACGTATTTTAGGAAAATACTCTACCTGCAATAGTTTTGGAGTTACAGTGGATTTACTCAACAGTCACAATTTCAAAGTAGCTATTACTCAGCTATCCAATGTACAACAGCTCTGCAACTTTACTATCTCATAGCTTATCAAAAACTAGATGAATAACATATTTGAAAAGAATTCCCTAATTTTAATACTTTTGAAGATAATTGACATTTACTTATGTCGTTATTTTGCTTCAAATAAGGAAATAGCTATTACTCACTTATGGCATGCAATAGAACCCCAAACTATATGCCATCTTATAGTTAAGGACAAAGTAGCTGAATAACATATTTTAGGAAAATACTCTGCAATAGTTTTGGAGTTACAATAGATTTACTCAACTGCAGAATTTCAAAGTAGCTATTACTCAGCTATCCAATGTTCAACAGGTCTGAAACTTTACTATGTGATAGCTTAACAAAAAGTAGATGAATAACATATTTGAAAAGAATTCCCTAACTTTATTTTTATTTGGGGAATTCCCATGAATTTTCCCATATTTGAAAAGAATTCCCTAACTTTATTTTTATTTGGGGAATTCCCATGAATTTTCCCATTCGACTTTCATCAATTCCTAATGAAATATGCCGAAAAATACCGCAAATAAAGTGTATAAGGTAGTGAATTATTATTTTACTTCATTGGCGTTTCTGACGTGATATGACGTCATATGGCTACAGTCCCATGGAATAATGTTCCTTCAGTAGCGAAAGGGTTAAGTGGAAAAAGAAATGTTTAAGAGAGAGAATACCATGACTGTGTACAACTACAACTCCTAACTACTGTCCCTGCCTAAACATTAGTGTTTCAGAGATATGGCCAGCAAAAGATTTAAAGGTCAAAGTCAATACAGCAAGGTCAAATCAAGGTCACATCATGATGTTACACACCCACTAACCAATGTCCCTACCAATTATCAACCTTCTATGCCTTTACAGATTACTGGATATATCACGGACAAGATTTTAAAGGTCAAAGTCACTACAGCAAGGTCAAATCAAGGTCACATAATGTTGCACACCTCCACCCCCAATCAAAGTTCCTACCAAGTAATAACTTCCTACACCTTACAGATGCCAAGATGTAGCCTGGACAAGATTTTAAAGTTCAGAGTCACTACAGCAAGGTCAAGGGTCAAATCAAGGTCACACGATAATGTTGCACACCTACACCCCCAACCAATGTCCTTACCAAGTATCAAAAAGTCCTTTTAAAAAATATACATGGATTTTATATTTTTAGCATATTTTTAACAAAGTGACAAGATTTTATGTTAGACTTCTGCATTTTTACTGGTTTTAAAAACGTTGTTTTGATGATTGAACTAGATGGAAGTTTGCTGGCTTGTATAGATACCAAACGTACGGAGGGGCAGTAGCGCAACGGAAGTGAAACCAGTATATTCCCAAGTTTCATCTGGGGATATAATTAAAACATGCCCCAAATTTGATCTTCAGAAGGCTGCCATTGGTCTTATAGTGTAAGGCCGAGAACACAAAAGGTTTGGAGATCTCACCCACGTGTAAAATAATAAAAAGCTGATGTTTCATAGCCAGCCATGACCTTGAATAAAGATTTCCAAGGTCAAATCTCTGCATGCTTATAGGGAAGATACTAGTATATATGTATTATAAGTATCACCCAAAGGATGATCTGTCCTTCAAAATAACAACCAAGCCAAAATATGAAATAAAAGCACAAATTTGACCTTTAGATGACCACCATTAGTTTTACAGTGGAGGCTAACTCCACAAAACATTAGGCTCACATGCCTTACCAATATACATCTACATACCAAATCTGTAAGGTTCATGTAAAATATCTTTCAAGCTATGGTGTATGAAAGGAAATCTCTGATGCAGTGGCATGTCTGTGCTAAAACCTAAGCATCCCAGACTTTGCTGAAGGATACAAATATATATTGGTAATTAAATTAACTAAAAATAGCATCAGATATGCCCGTACCCCAGAGCCTAGGGAAATATTTTTAACACAATGAGATATAGAAGTACTCTAGCAGCACAAAGTTCAGGATACTTTCAGAGCACTGTCAGTTATATAAAGATCAAAACAATGTTTAAATAGAGAAAATAACGTCTAACAGAAAGATAATGCATGTACTCTTTATCTACATCTGGCATGACCAAATTATGGTTTAGATGTTTTGAATATTACCATGCATACAGAAGTGGTAATACATTCAATGAATGCTTATGTGTGGTGTTGGAGCAAAATCTGTGGCTCACTTGATGAAATTCCATCTGTTACCATGGGAAGTTGTAAAAGTAAAATTCTTAATGAATTAACATGACTTTAACAGTGCTTAATCTGCATCAAAAGACAGACCCAAAGGTGCAACAAAGATTTTAAAGGTCAAGGTCACTATGACAAGATCAAAGGTCAAATCAAGGTCACACCATGATACTGCACACATACAACCCCTAACAAATGTCCTTACCATGCATCAACTTCCTACACCTTACGGTTTCCGAGATATAGCTCGGACAAGATTTTATAGGTCAAGGTGACTATGGCAAGGTCAAATCAAGGTCAGACCATGACGTTGCACACCTACATCCTCTAACCAATGTTCCTACCAAGTATCCACTTCCTACACCTTACAGTTTCCGAGATATAGCCTGGACAAGATTTTATAGGTCAAGGTCACTAAAGCAAGGTCAAAGGTCAAATCAAGGTCACACTATGACGTTGCACACCTACACCCCCTAACCAATGTCCCTACCAAGTATCAACTTCCTACACCTTACGGTTTCCGAGATATAGCCCATAGAAGATTTTATAGGTCAAGGTCACTACGACAAGGTCAAAGGTCAAATCAAGGTCAGACCATGATGTTGCACACCAACACATCCTAACCAATGTCCTACCATGTATCAACTTCCTACACCCTATGGTTTCTGAGATACAGCCCAGACAAACTTTTTCCCGCCGCCCGCCTGCCCGATCGCCCGCCCATTCAGACACCATGGGTGAAAACAATACCCTGACAGCCCTTAAGGGCTGTGGGGTAAAAATGTGTTATTCAGTTTTGAATTACACATAACATTAATAATGTTTTCAAGTATACCATTTACATAATTGCGAATTTGTGGTGATTTGCCAATCTTGAATATATTTGTTTGAACAGTTTACCAATCACGATTTTTTTTCACAGATATACACAAAACTTTTTACGCAAGTTTAAAACTGTCTGGGGTCTCAATGAATATATTCCATGGTTAATTCTTACAAAAATTTACTGGGCTACTAATTTGTCATAAAATTCAACCAAAATTATATACTGATACTGCAGGTATAAACTACTTTTGAGTACCGGGTATCTGCGTGAAATATAATATTTCTAATTTCTATTGATTAATCATGCCCATCATATTACAGAGTTGGATGGATTTACAGACATGACAGTACAATGGACAGATGGGAAAACTGTCTTTCTGTATAAACAGCTGTAAACTTAAGCTGATTTTTGGCTCAACTTGAGCATGATCCCTTTTGTGAATACCAGCCCAGGCTGCATGTCAGTGTCAGAAAGGGCTTTACAGTCACAGAAACTTGTTCTACTGGCTGAGCAGTTGAATAGGTATCTGGAGGTTTTGCACCACTGATGTTTCGTCCCTCGAGGTTTCGTCCCATTTATTTTCATACTTTCCCAATAAAATACTGGTCTTACTCACTTGGTTCTAAAGCAGCATTTATAAAGTATTGTTGGGAAACCCTGATGAATTCTGGAACCTCTTGTATGCATATACATGAATATAAATGAGTTATAAAAGTTTGCAAATCTGAAATATTTTTAAATTCATTTTACATGTCTTCCTTGATTTTTAAGCAGTATTTGTGTTGGGAAAAAAAATATTGTTAGGATACCCTGAGGAATTTGTGTCATCACATTTTAAATTCATTCATCAATATTAATTATACAAGTGAGCAATATTCAACCATATTTCCACACAAAATACTGAACCTTCAAGCAACATTTCTAAAATATTGCTATAGGAAACCCAATGGAATTCTATGACCTCACATTTACATGCATATGTGAATATCAATAAGTTATTCTCATGGATCAGTTGGGTGAAACCTCCACATTTTGGGGCGAAACCTCCATGGTACGAAACCTCCGGGTATTTGTTGAATAACATGAAAGGAACAGATGGCATTTAATGACAGATTGGTTACTTAATATTTGTTAAAGTTACACCATAACTTCACTTGCCTGTAAACTGTCTCCTTTGTACTTTCTGCACAAAATCAACATCATAATGTGACATTTTTGGGTCTTCAGTTCCCAAGTTCAGACGGTGCACACCTTCTTTTTGTGCAATTTCTATTTTGTTTGAGACTCCAGGTGAGTAAGGGCGCCAACGGCGATGCTCATCAAACCACTCCCAAACAATGGCATCATTAGCAACAACTGACATGCTGAAGATGTACTGTCAGCAAAATTTCGAAGATCAATACTTAGTGTTGCAAATACTAGTTCATCTTCAGAGTAGCACTACCATAATGAAATGCAGCAACAATTTCGTCACTGCAAAACGCATATATCCAAATCTCATGCATGTATACGTGATTTATAATGAAAGTAAAACCAGAATTTCCTCTGACAAACAAGAGAAAATGTCAATGTATTACTGGTTGAAAATAAGCCTTAATAATAGACGAAGCACACGGATGTGAAATACCTGTTTATCGCCTACCAATAAAATGTTAAAAATACTAATTCATAAAAATTATCAACTTGCCATATTAGCATATTGACAAAAGAAAAATAATTGTCTGTATATGTTTGGTTTTAACAAGCATGTTTTACAATATCACTCAGATGTCATGAAAACCTAATTGTGATTAAATTATCGATATATCGCATTCTCTAGTGAATAAGTATTGTTCCTGTACGGAAATATATTATGTTTTCGCCAAAGGGTCAGGTTCGTTATAAAACCCGGACTTCCGGAGGTGAAATCGGACTGGTGAGAAAGGCTGGATTAGATTCGGACCATCTGTTTCTGGAAACAGAAGATCTATTTCCGAAGAAATACTGTTTTGAATCTAATGAAAAGAAATCTTTAGAGGGAATCCAAAAAGAAACATTTAAAATAAACTGCAAATATTAACACAATCTATACATCATACCCAACTTTTATAACATAAAAAAACTTGTGCACAAGGTAACTGAAGATGACAAAAAGCTTGCCATTTTCACAGTTGAGCAAGAAAAAAGCAACCCAGCTTAAAGTCAAACTCAACTTAAAAAACTCTAAAAAACATCTGGTCGCTCAGGTTGATACTGGGGCAGGCGCCAATGTTTTTCCAAGCTGCTGCTTGTAACAGATATACCGGTAATACTTCTTATCCAATGGAAAACCTCATACCAGTTCTACTGTGTTATGCCCACAACCACTTTCTAAGTTAACAGGTTATGATGAAAAAAATACCACATTACAGAAAAACTGAAATTATATGCTCAGTTAATGGTACAGATTATACACCATTGCAGTTCTATGTGTGTGAATCTGATGGTCCAATCCTCTTTGGATCAGATTAGAGGATAGTTGCAGACTGGAGCTCATCAATATAAATAAATCGGCAACTGAAATCACAGTGTGTCTTGCCAACAAATCTCAAGAACCAATAAAGAAAAAAACAGACTTAATTGCCAAATACCCCAAAGCTTTTGAAAGCCTTGGTAAATTTCCAAATAAAGCAACCCTCCACTTGAAAGAAAAATCACACACTTGTGGTATAAAGCCCAATAGGCTGTCCAATTAATCTAAAAAGTGAAAAATCCACAATCCTCATTGGATGACATGGGAAAGCAAGGCATAATCATAAAAGTCCCACAAGGTGTCTCTACCGCATGGCTCTCATATGTAGTTTATGCCAGAAAACCAAACAACAAACTCCGTATCTGCCTTGACCAAAGAGATCTTCATGCTAATCTTCAACGCACTTACGACAAAGCTCCCACTGTTGAAGAAATTGCCCACAAATTATCTGGAGCCACTGTCTCCTGCAAACGTGATGCAAAGAATGGCTACTGGAGCATTGTTTTGGATGAACAATCCAGCATGCTCACAACATTTAATTCACCAGGCTCAAATCAAAGATACAAGTGCAACAGATTGCCCTTTGGCATGAACGTGAGTCAAGATCTTTTCCAACAAAGCATGGATCACATTACCTCTGGTCTCCATGGTGTCATTAGTATAGCTGATGATATATGCATTTTGGGTGAAAATGAAAAAGATCATGATGCGAACATGCAAAAATTCATGGAAAAAGCAGTGGAAAATGGGTTAGTCTTAAACCCAGAAAAATGTTTTGTGAAAGTGACACAAATAAACTTCTTCAGCATGACATACAATAAAGATGGTATTAGTCCTGACGAAAGTTGCATGCAAGAAATCAAAGCCTTACCTACTCCTACCACAAAGCAGGAGTTACAGTCTTTTTGGGGGAAGATTCAATACTTGGCACATTTCACTCAAAAACTTTCCGACCAGACAGATGCCCTACGAAATCTGCTTAAAAAGGATGCCGAGTTTAAATGGACTGCATCCCACATAAAGGCATTTCAAGCATTGAAGGATAGCATCACTGATTCGGTGACACTCAATTACTTTAACCCAACACTGGAGACAAAAATACATGTTGATGCAAGTCGCAAAGCTCTTGGAGCGGCATTGATCCGAATTGATCTAAAGCAGCCAAACACAGAACACATAATTTCCTTTGCATCAAAAAGCTTCACTGGGACAGAAACACGCTATGCGAACATTGAAAGAGAATTCTTGGCTTCGGTGTTTGGGGCTGAAAAGTTCAATTCATACATCTTTGGGTCAAAGGAAATCATTGTCGAATCTAACCATAAGCCACTTGAGGCTATTCACCTTAAAAGCATTGCACAAGCTCTTCCACGACTACAGCATATGATGCTCAGACTTCAGCCATACAATATCTGTATCAAATATCGCAAAGGCTGAGAACTATAGCTTGCTGACTTTCTGTCTCGCTATTGTTCACAAAAGAGTGACAAGGAAATACCACTAGATCATACCATACACTCTATACAATGGAACAAGCAGAAACTTACACAACTGAAACAGGAAACAAGTGCAGATTCTACTCTCAGTGCACTATGTCATATGGTTACCTCTGGGTGGCCCAACCAATGTTCCCTCTTACACCATGGCCGTTTTGAAACAGCCAAGTAAATATAATGTCCGTTTCAAAACCTGGGAGAGGTTTCAAAACCATCTAACTGGTTTTATTTATAACCAGCCAGTGTTTCCATTAATATTTTAAAAGTAGATAACCTCAATTGCACAATGAATTTGTGCTGGCACTACAATATAATTGCTAGTAATTTTTTTATAATCGTATCATACAATTCTGATTTTCAGCTTTGAAAAGCTCTGCAAGAACAGTCTTAATTCTACTCAGGTTATTGTATGTTATAGTTAAAGGTCTTTTCTTTGATTGCCTAATACCAGGGTATTAGTAAAGAGTGATTAAGAATTCACGATGAAAGGAATAACAACTTTTAAGAAAACACAAGGTCAGGGGAATCCATTCCTTCCACTGTCACTGCTGAAGTCACTACTTGCCTGCTTATTAAACCCTTTGAAGTCAAAGAGTCCTATTAAAGATCATAGTTTAAGATCAGTGAGGTTTTGAAATGGCCAAGCTGTTTTGAAACCAAGTAAGGTTTTGAAACGGTCAAATAAATATATGTTTCGCAACAGCATTTTGAAAGGCCAAGAACAAAAATATAAAACGTTGGAGAATAAAATAGATAAGTATTCTATCTATTAATATTTAACAAAAATGACATGTTTCCATATTTGTGCCATAAAATTTACAAAAACCAAAAAGTGGCAAATTTACATCACTTGCTCTAGGATAGAGGTGCGATAAAGAGATGCGATAAGACGTACAATCCAGGAAAAAATCCGGTGGACAGCGGCGATAGTCCAAGGCAAATAAAGTACAAAATAAGGAACAATTGTTTTAGTTTTATATTTGGTCAACCAAATCCATCGCCACATTGTCACTTTGTCCAATTAAGTTAATCTCCAATTTCTTACTGTATATTGGCTGTGTGTCAACATAAAACCAATCAAATCCTTCACCGACATTTTAGTCCAACCAATCTAAAGTGTCGCCAAATTGGCAAAATTCTACGTTGGACTTAAATCAGAGTTTCAGAAGTTGACCAGATTGTATTCCTATATCTGTCAGCGGAGAAGATTTGAAATATAGATGGACAATGATTAAAAATGGTGACTATCCACAGGTCATGTTGAAAATATGTCTTATTTTTGCACTTCATTGCATATGAACTACTGCATTTTGATCATTTTGTAAGCTGTCCTGGTCGTAGTAGGTTAAACACATGCAGCTGATCTGGGAAAAGTTTGGTATTGTTACGAATGATAGGTGAATCGTGGTAGCTGTTACTGGTTGCTTTCAAGCAATAACAGGAAAACACAAAAGCTTAAATTTTAATTTTTAAGCTTTTGCTTAAATTTATTCAACAAGAACAATTACAGTCAACTGAGATACTATATACTGGTTAATTGTGTTGGACAATTGTAAACACAATAATGAAAGAAATTTTACCTGACACAGTATTTTATCTACATGAATAACCACTGAAACCGATTTGTCCACTCTGTCCAGTAATCTGTCCAATGAACAATCTGGTGTTCACGAGCACAAAACATCTATATCCAAATTTTCAGTATGTCCAAAAAGTCTGATGTTTACTTCAACATGTGAACAATATTTATTAATCAGCAATCTATCCAAGGTATCCAAACACTAAATCTAGTTCAGTAAAATTCACCACAGAACGTAATTTACATTATAAATTGCAACAAATGTGGCCTCCAATATATTGGAGAAACCAACAGACCTTTCAGGAACAGGATGTATGAACACCAAACAAGTGTTCAGAAATTCCAACTTGAAAAATCCACTCCTGCCTCAAGACACTTCACACAGAAAAATCATTCTGTGAAAAATATGGAGTTCAGCATTTTTCAATGGATGGGGGATCCAAGAAGCCCAAATGCCACCTCAAGGCGCAGAAGCCAGGAATTATATTATATCTGGGCATTCCCTACACTCCACCCTGCAGGCATCAATATATTTGTATGAAGATATGCCCTCTCATGGCACCAATTACCCAGGTGCCCCCTTTACATTTTACATTTTACAGAAATGTGATTATTAGAAGTTTATATAGAAAGCATCTTCTGCAGCAGATGGAATGTTCTGAATGCCATTGGGACACTTGATGTTAAACATGTGCCCACCAGCTGTCCCTGAAAAGGGGGAAGTGCAGGACTTTCACTCTATAGCACTGATAGCCCTTGTGGATACAAACTAAAACTTCCACTTGATCAGTGTAGGCAGAGAATGCCACTGTTCTGACTCCCATATCTTCCATCAGTGCAAGCTGAAGGATAGGACTGAAAACAGTTCCATTCAATTTCAGCCACCCCAGAGAAACAGTCCCAGCTGCCCTACTCTGCCCTTCTTCAACTTGGCTGATGATGCCTTCCCCTAACGTTCTTGCTACTGGAACCATTCTCCTGCTGAAGCCCGACTCCAGAGGAGATGGTTTAAGACTATAGAATCAGCTGAGGTATAACTGTTGATGAGAATGCTTTTGGCATTCTCACCAATATTTGTGGCTCCACTTCTCCACAATACAACAAAAGCCAGAGGTGACCACCATGGCATGTTGCCACCACATATGGCAACGTGGTGGATAAGTACACTGGAGAGTCATAGAGAGTTTAAAATACCCGTTCCCGTTGTGACTGGTACTGCAAAGTGTTATAATGACGTCATCAACTCACAGGTAAAACTTCAAGCTTGAAGTTTTATAACCTGGAGGAGGCGATTTGAAGGTAAAGTAAAACTGGTTTTCTAGCTTTTATAACAGACTATATGCATGGATATTGCAGAAAAGCGGGAGTTTTATTATGCACTTAAGCCTTATTTATATAAACCTTTCCTGGTAAAAAGTGCTGTTTAAAAATCTTGTAAAACCTTGGTATTTCTGCATAAAATTATGGCCTATGAATGGCCTAGGAACTATTTAATATTGATATGGGTGTAGGCGTGGAAGAGTTTTTATGTGTTTTGCATGTTTGATGAAACTGTATGTTAGTGTTGGCATTTTTGCTGTGGATTTTCTTACCATATGTGTTATACTTTTTAAGGTGATGAATGTAAAAGTGCAGTGTTTTGGTCATTTGTTAATTAACAATAAAATTATAAATATAAAAAGGTGAATAGTTAGTCCCTGCATTCTCATCAACACGTAAGACTGTTGGTATGTGAAAGAGGGTTTTCACTTCTGCACGCCAAACATGTATTTTAACTGAAAAGCCCCTCAACGGGCACGTGTACCTGTACTTGTAGTTTTGGCATACAGGTCATCACGTGCACGGGTATTTTAAACTCTCTATTACTACTGACAGAAGAAACCTGTGCACTGGACAGGTCCAACCCAACAGGAAAGGCCAAAGGCCAGAGGTAAGTACTGCTGCAGTATTTTAACAAAGGGAGGGAATTGTTGTGGCAGCATGAAATAATCTGAAGTTCTCTAAAGGATGTTAAAAATATCAGAAAATTTGAAATTGGATTGAGAGAATCATGACATCTGCTCTCTATCTATAGATTCTAGCAAGATGTGGAGTGCGCAAGGGCCATCCTTTCATAACTTCCGGTTAACCTTATGCTTCCCAGGTTTATTGTTTTTGTATTCCATCACACATCAGGGAAGAGCAGGTGACATTCTTCTCGTTTATGAGAAATTCTAAACAGGTTTATTTTTGCAAGTCGCTTTTTTTCCCCACGGATGTCCAAGTGTGGGTTGAAAAAGATGCCAGATGATGCCGGATGTATAAGATAGCCCATGAGCACCTCCAGGGATGACCCTGGATGACCATAATTTTGGGTGTTCCTGATCTGGCTTGCATATGGAACAGCTCTACACAATCAGTTAGTGATATATATTAGTCTTTGTTTCTGTTTTTTGAGTTTGAAGAGAACACCCAATTGTATCTGTATGCCATTTATGCCTTATAAGAATAATTTAGCCACAGTAAAGCTATTTGATTTACTCAAAACACTGCCTCACCAAAGAGAGATTTAAAGTAAATATTGATATAATCTGATTTTGAAAGATGAAGTCTGTTAGCATTAAAGTTAGCATTAAAGTGATCGCACCATTCCAAAAAATATAATCTGCAACATCAATGCTGAATATAAGAGTCTGGAAAATGCCAAGTACACTTAAGCCAAAATGTAATATCTAATAACTGATATATTCATGTCATTACAGTAAACAACAATGTAAAATTTAATAATGACACGTATTGTGCACTTTAAAATATTATTATGTCATATCTGTATGACAAGCGCTTGTACTGTACCCGATATGTGGTCTATAACCTTGCCCTCATGGGTCCTTTTGCTTTAAAAGGGTGAATAAATCTATTTACTGGGAAAAACATTTGCCATTTAAGAATAATTAAGCCAGAGTAAGGTTATTTATTCTGTCAAAATGCTGCCCCATCAAACATAGATTTATTACTTGAAAATTTGTAAATAAAGTAAATGTTTATATGGACTGTTTATGAAAGATGAAGTCTGTCACAGTTGAAGTGATTCTGTTTATTTCATGAGCCACACACACAAATATCACTGTTGTGATTGTAAAATTGGTCAGTTGATAACCAGGGATGATCACAAGTAAACCTTTGCTGTCTGCAGCAAGCCAGATATGGTACTGACTGATGAATAGCTGAAATAATATAAAAATATTAAAAAGTAAAGTGTGATTTTCCACAAACTGTATTGTGTACAGAATTTTACCAATTTTATAATAAAGGTCAACTTGGCTACTGCTGCAATTAGCATACTCCAAGTTATAAAAGAAGTGTGTGTACACTATGTATAATTCAATACATGTATATATATACTGTTTGCTGTGATGGTTCTTTGTAATTGCAATTAGTTCTACTGCTTATAATCACAAACAAAATTACAATTAATGGCACCAGAGATAACATAAAATACTTTAAAAAACGAAATGTTGTCCTTTAATCAACTAAACATTTTATAGCCAAACAAAATCTGGAGAGAAGCTAGAATTTTTTATTTAGTACCCCTAAATTGTCAGAAAATTGTGGTTATATGCAATATTTATTAGGGGATGGGGTACTGTATATCTTATAAATGAATATATCTACTAATAAAATGCCACGCCTGGACTGATAATGAAGTTTGTACCTCTCTGTATCAGTGAGGTTTACACCACAGAGCAAATTTCCTTAATGACTTTTAGAGTAAGAACTATCAGAAAATAAGAATAATTATTCTTAGCAATGAAATGAAGGACATATGTAGACACACTAAAGAGGCATCACTCACTTCAAGAGAAAACTTGCCCACCCATGTGAAGAATAGACTGTGATAGGATCTGACCACTTGGCTAATATTTCTCAAAATCACATATGAAGCAATCTGAAAGGAGATTTTATCTATTTCAGCCACAAACATGTCCAACAAATTATGAAATAACATTATTTGGTTATCATGGTTATGATTAGTGATGTCCAACAAATTATGAAATAACATTGTTTGGTTATCATGGTTATGATTAGTGATGAATTCATCAAAACAATAATACATGCAAATAATAAGTTTTACTGCCACAAGAACTGTTACAAAATCAAAGGTTATGGTGCAGATAAAGGCAACTGTAAAATATTGGCTTACTGGTATAATACATGAAATGGCATGGAATGAGTTGCATTCAGGTTTTGTTGAGCAAATGTCTCCCACAGCAGCTACATACACCTAAAACATAAAAAAATATACATAGCATCACAAAATCATTGGGAGAAAAATATAAAACCTTAATATTTCCCAAACAACAGATTGGAATACTGTAGAAATAAAGTCCGAGGTTTTGTGATTTATAACCCTAGATAATTCACAAATTTCCGGCGAATAACGTTATCCGTTATTCGCCGGAAATTTGTGAATTATTTTGGGTTATAAATCACAAAACTGAGGACTTTATTTCTATTATAAAGACCGGTTTCATTTATTAATCCATAAATATTATTGTAAATATGCTTCAAAACACACCTAGTTGTCGCACTATATTTTGTCTGTATCGTTTGGTCCTGTATTATCGACGATCGTCCAATTATTGCCTCAGATAATTGTATGCAAAAATATGCGCACTGCATTGTTTTCTGTAGTCTGCGCACTTCCGGTCTTTATAATGTACTATAATATCCAACACACATTGTATTTGAGCAAAATACCGGGTTATAAAAATATATATACATCACTAGAAAGGTATTTAAGGGGCTTAGGAAAAGTGGAAACACAATCACCTCCCACCTCTGAGATCAGAGTTCCAGTTCCGGCCTGACTTCTTGTGAGAAAGCTGGCAGTTGCTTGCCATTGGTGAGCGGTTTACAGTTCAGTACCTTGTCCAACTGTATGTACTGGTTTCCTATGCCCTTGTAACTGCCCGTGACAATATAACCGATAAGGTACTAGGCGTAGTGCATGCAATACAAATATTGCATCTTCATTAACAACAATGTTAACCTTGATATTTTGATATAAAACAGTAATGTTTAGATTCTGAACTTATATAGGTGACAATTTTATAAATTAGTATAGTTTTATTCGAAATAATCATTTGTAAGTGAAAATCATGCTGATGCAAACACAACCTGATATTTTTCTGTAAAAATACCACTATTTTCCCATTTCTGTACTTTTAACAGTGTTTACACTGATTTTTACAACTGATGTTTACAACTGTAAAACTGCTTAATAATTACAACAATACTTACTAATAGTCCAGCAGTAGAAAGAAATGTAATAATAAATCTGGTGGCAACATAACCTTTTTCTTTAAGAATTACTGCCCAGTTATACTGTTTGAAGATCATAAGTCCTATGGCAGCAAGTATGCCATATAATGAGCTCTACAATAACAAGTGATTTTATATTGTCACAAGGAATGTACCGAGAAGCTCTGATCAAATAGACTAGATATCACATTTTACAGATAAGATCTTATATAGAATTTTATACTTTTACATACTCAGATCACATCTTTCTGGGTTGGGGTCATGAGGTACAACACTAAAAGTACTAGTGTATCTCTAGTTGTGGTTTGGTAGAGTGTTAGAGTGCTTTTCAAGGGGTGATGACATAATTGCATAAAATCAGTGCCCCAACTTTGCACAAATGTCTAAATTTGCATAAGGATATTCACAAAATCAATTAAATTATGCCCTTTGTCACTTCGGCACCATATTTAGTATGATCCATTCTGGGGAAACGCAAAAGTGTTTCCAATGACAACCAACTGTTAATTAGTTATCTATATGCCATGTTAAGGAGTGTGCCAAGTTATTGCTAGGAGGAGTAGCATAGAATGAAATCTGTTTACATATCTATCTGTAGACCAACGGAAAAACCACTCCTTCATTGTTCCATCTTCTCTTTCAAATAGAAGTTTAACCACTGGTAAAGAGAATAGCATACGAAACATGTCCTGCACATATATATAAAAAATAATATATTAAGCATGAATTGTAGTTCATTTTATACAAAGTAAGGTACACTTATAACACTGATAACAACACAAGTAAAATAGAATATGAATTTTAAAGTATCAGAGATTACTCAACGATAAAAAATTTGGGCTTTATGTCCATTTCAACAGCTAAAAAAGTTAAATCTACTCACCTGACATTTGTATAATGTAGTATTTAGTATGAAATATCCAACAGTTAAGCCAGCAATACCGCAACACTCTTTTATTATGTTACCTGAAAGGTAAACATATACCAATTTAATTATCAAATTTAATTATCCTTGTAAGATTAGACATCTGTGGCCTAGTGGCTACAAAGTTTGGTATGTTATAACTTTAGTGGCTTTAACTATAGATATGATTAATGTTTAATTTTTTCCATTCTGTTTGTAAATATGGACATATTTTACTTATTATTGAAACAAAACAGTAGATAACAAGAACACTGGAGAACACAGACCTCTGCCAAGACCCAACACCTCCAATATTGATTAGGAGTACAATGATTGAAAAAATTTGTAATTTTTGATTACCATCGAAATTTAATCATCTATTCCATGTCCCATTGTTGACGTTTCCTAAATATGTCATCAAAATCTGTGCATTACTTTTTGAGTTATTTTGCCTGTTTGGTGACAATGTGCACTCTCTAGTGCTGTAGTTTTGTAGATCTTTCTGGAAGTTTTACCATAATACACGTATTAAACCTGATCAGTTGAAGGATAGAACATTTTGACATCACCTTGTCCTGATTCTTTACTTTGCAGATATGACAGCAGGTAAATAGGGAGCCAGGCAATGAGCATGATGCAGAGAAACCAGAATGAGACCAGTGGGACAAAGTAGTAAAACTGGTAGTGTGTTCTCATGATCAGACACAGTGACACGGTAAGGAAATTCAGTCTGAACAGAACCTGTTAAAACAGAATTGATATCAAGATGAAATTATGGTCAATAAAATATGAATTTTTGTTGAACAAAGTGAAACAAAAACACAATTTCCTTTTAACATACAAGCATTACATGAATTACGTAGTAAGTACATTTTCCAAATGACATTATGCTCTATATTTTAAGCAGTCATTTTGCATAATAGTTATTTGAAGTTTCATTTTTTTTCATCTTTCGTCTATATCAGATCTTTCAATACTTATCTACCATATTTTATTGTGTGATAAAACTAAAGGTACAAACTTTTGGCAAAGGTCAATGCAAAGGTTTTATATCCCATTTAACAACCAGAGTCTTATAAGGACAGGTCAACACATTACCACATGGTGGTACAATTTTTTTACTTTTTTCAGTTATTTTTAAAGGTTATTTGACTATAATCAATGGATAACGAAAGAGCCAAGAGTACTCAGAGAGTGCTGGCCTCCGCCAAGGCAAGTAATAATAAGTTAATGAAAAAAAATCCAAATTTTATTATGTCCAGTTGGTAATCCAGATCACCCTCAAAATTTAATGGGATCTAATATGGACGAAAACCCATCTGATGATTTTTTATGAAAATCCAAGCAGCAGCATTTGTGTAATCCTTCTAACAAATAGACAAACGGAGAAACAGTCAAACAAATAGTCATGAAAATAATACCTCCTTGTTAGTGGTAATAAGATATGTTGGCACAAGCTTTTGGTCACGATCTGAATTTTCCTTTAGATGTTAAATAACTAGTAGAAAATAGCTTATTTTTCTGCTGGTTAAAAAAAAACAATTAAGAATCTACATCCAACAAATTGTTAAGGGATTCTCAATTTGCTTACCTCACAGGATCTCCACAGGACTTGTTTCACTGGTTTAATACTATGTTTTAATGCATATATCACATGACCATACCCAGACATGAATAGGTAAGAGGAGACCAGAATTCTAATATACATGTAGATCTGTAAATCCTGTCATAAAACATCAAATATACGGATCAACAAAAAAAACTTATCATTTCCACCAATTAAATTATTTTTTAAACTTTTGTTAATTTTATGGAAATCGATTTACTGGAAATTAATTATAAAATAATTTTGAAAATTTAAAAAACAGAATTTTTGATATATGGATATAACACTTGGAGTTTACCTATTCACATACTTAAAGGCAATATCTTTATAAAGCAAATAATCTTTATTTTGCATTTTCTTTTTTTACTGATGTGGTTGAAGAATTAACATTTAACATGAAAAATAAAGCCTACCTTACTAGCTCCTGTATAGTGATACACCAATATAACCAGTTGCATCCATCCTTTCCATTCATCTGTCTGCTGTCTGTTTAATACATCATTCTGTATTATAAGAAATAAATATGATGCCAAATTCAGGGTTTTCATCAACACAATATGTCCACACACATGTGCCTGCACTTTTAAATTTAAAATCTAATTTCCGGTTGAATAGTGTTCTTCATTTTAAAAGGGAACATTATTTTACCAATTCCTTCAAACTGGCTATTCTAGATAATTTAGTTCTTTTTGTAAACAAGTTCAGTTTATTTTTTTGAAAACAAGAAATAATACAAATAAAGAGAAATCAGATCTTAAAGTTCTTGAGGTCCCCGCAGGTGTTTATCCATCAAGTATTTATTTATAAGTCTACCAAGTAGTATTATTTCAGCTCTGTCTATATTGCTCCAAGAGTTTGGAACAAATTGCCTGAAAATATCTTAGTCTAATTTTAATGGTACTTTTATGTCACTCAATCTGTATCTTAAAGAAAGACTCTGGGTAAATAATACAGAAAAGCAGAAATCTATAATCATATAACCAGAGACATAGCAGGGGTGAACACCACATAGAAATACTGGAAAAAATTGTAGAATCAGGTTGAGTACGCTTTTGAAAAAAAGATATGGGGTTTTCAACTTCTTTATGAATGAGTCAAGATAAATGACAAAGCTGAGGCCAAAATGCTAAGTAGATGTGTGTATTCCAATGAGGCAAAGTGTGGAACCTCAAGCAAGCACACCATCAGCTTGACTTCTACGAGTGTTGTACACACTATATCTTGGTTACACTACATATGCTCAGCCATTTTTATCTTTCAAAACTAAGCTGAAGTAATGTCTCTTTGAACAAGCACATCCACCTTAGCTTTTTAAATTTATACTAGTGTCCTCTGTAGTCCTGATCCCATTCTAATGTCACTGGATTCTTGAATTGAGATCTATTTTTTTTTCTACACGAAGTACTTTAGATTTTGTTTTTTATGGGGATATAAGTGTTATGGAAGTAACATTATAGTCAGAATTCATTCAGACTCATTATGAGTGTAAAACAGGCACTGTTGGGGCAACAGCTAAGGACACAGTGAATGAACAGATGAAACATGTTTTAAGTGCTAAATTGATGTAGACACCCTCTAACGTGCTGATATCCAAGAAAGAGAAGTCAAATAGCTAGGCAAAGTCCATATCCATGTTAAAATCTGATCGGAGAGAAAACTGGAGAGGATATGTTAACATTTATAGACAAGTCTTCAACTGTGGTCTAAATCCAGTGACACTATCCTGGATTCTGATGGCTTGAGTGAGCTTGTTCCATTCACTAGGAGCAGCAACTCCAAAACTGTGTACCCCACGCATTTGTTGGGTCAAGTCAAGGAAACTGAAAGGTGGTTGCCCCATGTGAGATCAATATGCTTAATTAGAGATGAGAGGTATGGGGGGGTTGTTGTAAATGTATTGCCTTATCTGTAAGAAGGCTGTACATATTACAAACCCATGTAATCAAAATAAATATTTTGCTTTTTAAAATAGAATAGTAGAGTTTGCATAAAATATTGAGCACATGGTCACAATACCCACAATAAAGTCAAATTCATGAATTTGGCACTTGACATTTTTTACTTGGCAGGTTAATGAAGTATTATGTTTTTTTTTACTTTACATACATTTGTACATTTCCTGATGGTGAGAATTCCAAGGACCAACAAGACCAACAATGGAAAGTAAAAATGCTGAGACTGGTACAACTTGTTCTCCGCTCCAAAGGCATCAGTTCTATAGAAATTAAAAACAAAAATACATCAAATATTATATGTAATTCACATTAACAGTAATATCTCCCAATAGAAGCTAATTTTTATACTAGAAATGTAATCATCACAATGACAAGCTGACCTTCTAGAAAAAAATAGTGATTTTGATGAATTCTGATGAAACAATGTAGAACATTCTTCTTTAGTGAATATATTGTAACAAACTACCTTATATTGTTATCAGAGGAAGTAAAATAGAACATATATACCAACATTACCTGCCACAAAGATAAAAGTATGTCAATATCGCTATGAATTTTGAGATATTCCAGAGAGTCACCAAAATGACTTTCAACTGAACACTGCAATCTGAACCCATTGGGTATGGCATATTGTATATATCTGACGCAGGGACATGTTCTTCACACACTTCTGATGGTCCTTCTGTTATCTTGTTAGGATGATTCATAAACCTATGACATCCAGCTGATCTAGAATCCTTAGCTGGAACTTCTGCAGCTTTCTTGATTCCATATTTCAATATATATTGCCTGAGCACTATACACACGAGTATGCTGTTGAAACAGAAAAGTAATATTGTCAATTAAAGTTGAATTTAAGTGATACTCAGGTGACAACCATTAACTATATCTATAGCTTGGTCCACCTCAAAGATGATTCACATCCGGGTCTAGATCAGACCTCAATAATACTTTTCTTTATTTTTCACAGATATCTTGTACTTAGAGTACAGAAAAAGGTGACAGCAAAGAAGACTATATAGGAAAGACATGAAAGGTAGAAGGGTCATCCCTTTTTAAGGGATCACTTTTTTATTTTTGTCACTGGGCTTTCATGAATTCTGCAACAGCGTGATGAGTACCCGTCTCATCACTGACGTTAAACAGCAATAGGCTATGTTAGTACTTGGATGGGTGACCGTTTGAGGTCTAGGCCACATATGGAATGTATCTGACTAGGAATTTATTTTGTTGCCACACTTTCATTAATTTTAGTGCACTACTTAAATATGAAACTTGGGGCCACGGTGGCAGAGTGGTAACACCCTCGCCTCCTATCTCTGAGGCAGGGGTTTGGTTCCCGTCATGGCCTCAAGTAGGAAAGCTGATAGTTGTTTGCCGTTGGTTGGCAGTTTACAGTACAGAACCCTAACAAACTGTATGTACTTATTTCCTCTGCCCTTCCAAGTAGTCGTCGTAATTAATATGACATGTAAGTGTTGAAAGCGACGTAAAACCTCAAATAAATAAAAAAATAAATATGAAACTCCACCAAGGATGCATCTTTTGCGAGATTCTTACTGTCTTTTTTCTCAGCACTACATGTGGGTTATGTGTTCTTAGACAATGCTTGTTTCAAACAGATTCATCCATGGAAAACAATTTGCTGAATTTATATCACCTGGGGACTGCCGCAGTACAACAATTACACAATGGATCCGAAAGCAGGAAGGTGGCATACAACATTTAACGCAGCAAAAATGCAATTTTTCTTCATTAACGCATGGACATTTATCTATTATTGATGTTTTAAAATGATGAAACAAAATAAAACAGTGAAAATTGTTAACTGTATGTAAAAGTGTTAAAAATGAGTTTTAATGATAAATAGAAACAAAAATAAACTTTAGACCTTTATGTGATTCTACAACTAATCAAGTAATTCTTGATCTGGTTCTTATAGTCTTTTATCAGTGAGGGACAAAGTTGATGTTTAAATTATAGTTCAACAGCCAGAGTTATATTGGGACTGGTTCTCAGCATTGTCACTTGCAGGAGTCGAATCCACAGAGAGCTGATAGTCTGCGGATGTCAAACTAGCTAGCCCACTAGGACACTGATGACCTATAATTAATGAAGGTTACAATACAGCTAGTGTGGAATTAATAATTAATAATTTCATTACCTAATAATAAAAAGTAGTATTGAGAAGAATTGCTTGATATCATATTTGGGCCAAGTTTTACAACAAGTTCCATCTGTAGGATGCAATAGGTTGTTGCAGAAAAGGTTCAGCAACAACTGGGTGTCCTGAAAATGTTACCATACAAGAAATTATTATTAATATAACGACACGGAGTTTTGTCAAACTAGACTTTCTTGTTGAGAAGTTTTCTACACAGCCACTGACATTTGTGTAAGTGATATGGAAACTGGAAGTTTAATCTGTAAGCTCTTAACTGTAGTTTATTACACCCACCAGCAAGTTATATTTTGACTGTGTTTATTTATCTGTCCGTCTGTTTAGGATGGATACAAATGATCCAGAATTTTCAGAAATTATCTCACAAATAAGATGATGTCTTATGAATATGTGCAAAACACTTACTAGATCATTTGTACAAGTTAGTGACTCTTATCTACATGTCAGTAACTCTCAACAGTGAGTTAATAACTTGTATATATGGGTTAGTAACTTTCATCTATTTGCATATATAAGCAAGTCACTGTATTTATGATATAATAACAAGTCGTCATTAGTTTTTCATTTCTATGAATGGGTTATTAATACAACAAAAAAAGGAAATCAAAATATTTCGTCTATAAGATTTTTAGCTAGCTGGCATTGCCGTGAACAAATGTTGTACAATTGTATGAATATGTTACTCACCCAGTACAAAGCCGTAGGACCCAAGTGTGTGCCATCATGGGTGGGACTCTCCTCTAAATACATCAAAGCTATGTGTTTGCCTGATCTCCACAGGGAAATATTGTGACCTTTCCTATGATGGGCACGTGGTTAATAGAACAGGAGCAATAAATATTTTTTGACCATAAAAATGGGTATAAATAGCCTATTTTAATGGATTTCTATGATTTTAACTTTTATGCTAGAAAGTTGACAAAACAAGTAACTAACAACTGAAGTGAATCGTGATCATCTGTTTATATATCCCATAGTAGTAGTAGTAGTAGTAGCAGTAGTAGTAGTAGTAGTAGCGGTAGTGGTAGTAGTAGTGGTAGAGCGGTAGTGGTAGTAGTAGTAGTAGCAGTAGTAGTAGCAGTAGTAGTAGTAGTAGTAGTAGTAGCAGTAGTAGTAGTAGTAGTAGCGGTAGTGGTAGTAGTAGTAGTGGTAGTAGTAGCAGCAGTAGCAGTAGTAGTAGTAGCGGTAGTAGTAGCAGTAGTGGTAGTAGTAGTAGTAGCGGTAGTGGTAGTAGTAGCAGCAGTAGCAGTAGTAGTAGCAGTAGCAGTACCCAGATAGCATGCTGACGTCGGGCCAACGTCGGCACATCCGTCGGCCCGACGATGGCTGCCGACGTCGGCCCAACGGCTTTTTGACCGGCGGCCCAACGTTGGCCCAACGTCGGCAAGCCACCGAAAAAAATTACTCATTGTATAGCATCAACCAATCAAATTGTCCACAAATAACTTTTTCAGTGTGAATTTATAATGAGAATGTTATTTTTATTTCTAAAATTATGAAATAGTTGGCTAAAATTTGTGGGCTCACTGAAATATGATTTTTAGATATACCATTATAAATAATTTTTTACTAAGTTTCACAAAATCCCCTATTATTGCCCACCGCCATCTTGAATAAAAATCCACCGTTGGCCCAACGTCGGCCCAACGTCGGCAAAATGTATAGACATATAACCAGAGTTGGGGTTGGCAGGCAGCCGTCGGCCCAACGTCGGCCCAACGTCGGCAAAATCTGCCGACCTTGCGACCAACAGCCAACGTCGGTCCGACGGCGGCATGCTATCTGGGTAGTAGCAGCAGCAGCAGTAGTAGTAGTAGTAGTCGTAGTAGTAGTAGTGTTTCATGTTTAGTCAAATATATCAGCAATCACCAATTAATTTTAATTCTAATTATAAATGTATTTTCCAAATGACAAGCAACTGATTAAATACAAAAATAGTGACGTCTGTAAGAAAAAATCACTTACAGCACATTTTCAGCCAATGCATTGTATGGGCGGAGATCATCCTTTTCTTCATCTGACTGCGTGGGATCTGTAAATACCAAATCTGTTGTCAATATGAAATATATGAAAATGGACAATGCACATTTTCCAACATTTAAAACAAAATGTACTTGTAATTTTGGCGTTTTTTTTATAAAGAATAATTATCAAAATAAAAAAGACTACAATAAAAAAAAATCATTTTGTAATGTTCATTCCATCTTTTGCATATATTTTTGAAAGTCAAACCCAAAAACTCATTTTATATGCAGTTTATAATAACAAACAGACCTAGGAACCTACATTAATGTCTGGTGGGTGTTATCTGGTATAACTTTGGCAGGGGGAGTTCCATAACAAATTATAAAGCTCTTCAAAAATTATTCTCAAAATTATTTAATTATTTGATTTAACATATAGCCAATCATATATACAAGTGCTTTCTTGGGAGGAATATTTAAAAAAAAAAACTACTCACCAACATCAACCTGCACGTTTTATCCATGGATAAACTTCTGGAAAAGACTTTAAATATTTTGAAAATTTCTTTAATAATATTTACCTTGCATCATCCAAATAAACTTTGTGTTCTTTATGTGAGGCATTTGGTCCAGTATGACTTTCAGGCTATCTAAAATGTATATGAGGGTATAATATCATTTTGATAGACACGGATAGTGTATTGATAGTGACATGCCCGTAATAAAGTTAATATGATTATTATTAGAGAAGAAATATTAGTGAAATGTCAATTATACTATTCTGGATGGCATTTGATATGCAAACAAGTACACAAGCTCCATTTTCATTACTGTGAACAATTCAGGTTTGTCTTTGGCCCTATTTCAATGGGACGACATGACAAAGAATTGGAACAAGTCTACATGCGGAAGTTTCAAAGCAATCAGAAACACAAGTGCACTGAAGTAATACACAATTCATAAAAGTACAAAGACTAAACAAATCTTTAAAAGTGCAAGCCACAGAGACCTCACACATAAAAATAAGTTAGATGGTTTGCCTAGTTAACCTTGCAACATTCTTCCTAGAAAAATGGTCCTATAAAATAGCTCTTGTCTGCTGATTAGTACATAAGAGTTATCTTGGTTTGCTGCTACGACTTGTCTTCATGTGTCATAACAGTCAGACTACTCTTTTCAGTCATAAGACTTACCTTTCCAGTTGTAAGACTTATCTTTTCAGTTGTAAGATTTATCTTGTCAGTTGTAAGATTTATCATTTCAGTTGTAAGACTTATCTTTTCAGTTGTAAGGCTATTTTTCAGTTATAAAAGTATCTTCTTCAGTCACAATACTTTCTTTGTTGTAAAAAATTTCTTTTAATTTTGGACAAATCAGGTGCAATCTCTCAGTTATAAATATCGAAAGTCAAGAGTCTTTGAATGAAAGTCAACAAGTCTTTGAATGAAACTTGAAGTATAAAAGTGAACACTCTTACTTTATAAAAGTGCATTATGAATAATTGCTAATATTGCTGAAGAAGTCCTAGAAAAACAACATCCAGAAACAATTCTGGTATTCCGAGAGCAACTTAGAATGTTGTTTTTGATGAAAATTTATTTTAAAATTTAAAAGTAACTTACTTTTATATTGTCTAAGATATTCTTCCTGTTGCCCTTCTTCCCTTTTTCTGTACATTCCAAGGAAATGCTTTTTATGAAAAAATAATGTCGATGACTTAGTGAATTACGAACATTTAATAGTTACTATGTAATAATCTGCCAATGAGATTTCGTCTGATCACAGAAGTTTAGCAGCACTACACTAGGTGAGTACTTGAATGGGTGAACATCTGAATTCTGGGCCACGTATAGGCAAATATATAGTGACTCAAATGGTCTCTTAAATAGATATCCCATTGCAATACAACCGAAAACAAGATACTATGCATGACATTAAATCAATAAATAAGAATTTAAAAATGTTCTAAACAATTTAGAGACTTTGAAATAAAAAAGTATTTAGACGAATTTCAACTTTAGAACTATAAATTGCAACCGTAAAAATAATTTCTTTATGGTTAACAAATTTTTAAAAACAAGGTTGTAAACCTACTTACTATCTGCCTTAGCCAACCCATCTCCCGTGTCTTTTATTATATGACCCATCTCTGTTACTGGATTCTACCTTGTTGAATATGCTTATTACCCTAACAAGATGCTATGTTGTAGGTGCATTTGTTTGTGTGTCTGTCTTTGTGAAGACTCCGAAAGTAACAGATCTTTCTGAAGGCATGTATATTTGTAGGCAGGACCGAGACGAATAGAAGAAAGGAATTCATCTCAGAAAGATCAAGATAAAACTCTAGATACAAAATAAAAAATTTCGAATTTTCAATTGTCTGATTTTTAATAGTCAGTGACTTTGGTTTCTGATTCACATTCCTCCAAAATTAATGAGTGGATCTTTTTGATATTTTATTGTATCATATTCTGGTTACAAAAAAAATGTTTAATTTTGGAAAATGTTCCCTGTAATATACTTTTATTGTATCTCTTAGATTCTGTCAATTGTTGGAGAGTTAGGCACTACAACAGTTCATATTAAATTACATACAGTCACAGCCCTAAACCTTTTATTACCTCGGTTGTTGAGTCCCACTAGTGTTATTTCCACTCAAACCCAGGAACCCTTGGTATCTGCCAACAGATATACCCGAAAACCATTAATTAATGGTTATGGTTTGCAGTACCGTCTTATTGGTTATTGCTGATTTGCTGAAATGCACAAGGGTTGCCAGTGACAACAAGCTATCGCTTAGTATCCTGCATAAAGCTCTGTGCTAACTTAAGATGCGAGCCAAGTTTTGCCTCCGAGCAGCATGCATAGAAATTCCTAAACTATATCCCAACATATACTTTTAAATACACTATTGTACTATTGTTGAATCTTACCAGACCAGTGCCAAGTACAACAACTGAAGGAGCAGGTTTATCAGATTTGTAAGTTGAATTCCATGTCCTGAAAAATTCATTAATATCTCTTCTTGGCTTCCATCTAAACTCCTGGAAATAAGGTTAAATATTAATGTGAAATACACTATAAATGAAACTATGGCAACCATGATAAAATCTCAAAATCAGCCTAAAAATAAAGAAGTTATGCTTATTTTAACTGAAGGTGAAAGTTGAATGCTGACAACACCTTCGCAATGCAGTAGTCCAAGCTGTGTTATTTGATCGGATCATAGAGGGTTGATGTACTTTAGGTTGTGTATGGTTGCAGTTCCCTCCAATGAACCTTCATTGGGTTTTACATTTGGGTAAGTGGGTAACAAGTCTTTGTCATCTTTGGAAACAATTCGGATAATGATTTGCACTCAGGACTGCTTTCTAAATGTTTAAAAAACTTTCGCTGGCTTTGAATGATCCCAGTATATAGTATTTTCTGACCCCCACTAATTAAAAATTGAAAATAAAACAATTTAAACTTTTATGTACCATGCTCACTGTCTCCTTATTCATCTTATAAAACATGTTATAATGTATGGATTTGTATACATATTCTTTCTCCAGCAATAGATTTTCCATTGCAACAAACAGTTGTCGGATGCGAGAGTCTCCGACAAAGCCCACCAGAGGTCTCTTCCCATGAAGCAGGTGATGTTGCCTGATACTTTGCTTAGTGTCTCTGAAAGTGGAATAAATAAAGACAATATTAATTGTTTATAATAACTTGTGATTCCCATCTAAAATCCACAAGCTTAGTTAGCAAATAAAGTACTGCAATGTATTCTTTATTACACACATGTGGGGAATAACATTGAAAATGAGGAAGTATTTGTGAAGTGCTGAATTAATTTAGCTATCCAGTAAGGTGTCAGTTCAAAGAGAGATAGTCTAATTACCAGAAAGAGCCATGCTTGGGTCAGATAAGGCTGAAGACTATAGAGGGGGTAGATTAGTCTGAACAGGTGAGTCTGATTTAAAGACTTTCTACTAATTTTCCCAATGGATTGATCTTCAAAACTGCGCAATTTAATTCAAAGGTACTAGTCTATATGCTCCCACTTAAGATGTATCAGCTTACCTCAGCTTATCTAGTGATTGACGGGCCAACTTAGGGTGTCCAATTATTTTATTTTCAATACTTAATAATAACTGTACAATTTTAATTAAAATGTGACAGTATATTCTCCCACTCAAGATAAGTTAGCATTGCCCAGCATTGCCCAGCAAAGTCTAATTTTGGCTAAAATATGCTGACCATAAGGTTTGTAATTATTGTTATTTACATTGCTGATGAAAGTTTGATATTTAAACCAAAACCAAAATGTAATGATTTTCATTAATATTTTACCACATTTGTAAAACTTATTATTAATGTTTAGGTTTCCTGGGGAATAGAAAAAGTATTATCTAAAAATTATGCAAATGAATATTGATAAGTCAATGTTATCTAAAGTTGCAAAATCAATACTAATAGTTATCAGGATCTCTGTTGTCAATACCTTTATGGCCACAATGAAAATGTGAGTTACAATGACAATTTAAAGTTGTATATTTACATGAAAAGGTATGAATAGCATAAGGAATGTTTCCAATTCCCCCACTCTTTCTCAATGTGTAAGAAAACTAGGCTAAAAAAGCTACCTATTTAATCTACATAATCGAGAATTTAACACAAAGACACAATTCGTGGCAACAGTTAACACATGCGCCTACCTTGCATTGTAGTTATGAAGCATGCACCCTGTTGGTTGGTAAGTTCTGTTGTTCTTAAAATATCCGTCTGTTAATAGTCTGCTGCAGCTCTCTGTTTCTGTAATGGTACAGATGTCTAAACAAGACGTAACACATTATGACAGAGCCTCACTTTAAACATTGAAAATTTTCTGAATGATAACATATAATGGTTTTGCACAAAAGAGAATGAAGATAATGATTAATACATGAAAAAAGGGAATTATTTGAATTATCTGGACTGCACTAACCTGGTTCTTTAACACTTAGTAATGACTACTTTTTCATATTTTAAAAAGTTAAAAAGAAGACAAAATCCTACTCACGTGTGTAAACATTCTGGTGAAAATACAGCCCAGCAATTAGAAGACAAAGCAGAATGAATTTGATATCCACTGACAGAAAATTCATAGTTAATTTCCTTGTTTTAAACTTTAAAAATATTTATGCAAAATATGATGTTCACAATAAAAGTTTGTATATCCACCAGTTAAATCCACTGTAATGCTTTGTAATGATTTTGCCGGTTAGATCTGACCGGTATAAATGTGTGTACTGTGCACAATCAATACAATAAAAAACACACCTGCTGTCACTTTGGGAAAGGATACTAAAATTACATTTAAATATTACAAACTACAATGTATACTTTTGAATTATACAAAACAAATAAACAAGAATCATACATCTAGAAATACCATAGACACATTGGTACAATGTATAGGAATGTAATAATATATACAAATATGTAATAGAAAATTATTATAAATTTTATTATTTCGATGATTGTTAAATTGGCCAATTATCTTTTATTTTATGTACCAAGTTGTCAAAAAATCGATATCATAAGCACAACTTATTTTCTTGTGATCTTCTTAACGATTATCTGGCTAGCACTAGAAACCTTGCGAGCAGAACAACATCTCAGGAGCAAGACTTTATGATGATGCGGTGAGGACCAGACTAGGTCGTCAAGTGAAATGATTCAGTGATCATATCAGGAGAAGGTATGATTGCCATATGATATGGTGATCACTATATCATGTGTGCATCATTTCATCTGCTGAGCATAATGCAGTTATAGTTCCCCTATACATTAATATTTGGTATTCTTAGGGGAACTATATGAAGGTATTTATTTTCTTTTACTTTTTGGATGAATGAATGAATGAATATAGTGGTGGAGACTATAGTGGAGGATAAGCTAATCTGAATAGGTAATTCTTCAAGTGTCACCAGCATTGGTCTGATGACCTGAGTTCTTACTTCAACTATTTTAACTCTCTATATCTCCACCATTTATGCATGCTTTTTAATAAACATAAACAACACAATTCTAGCTTATATAGTTATTGATATACTGAAGCAAAGTCGGCACCTGTTTACGTTAAATGGGCAAACTTATCCTTAGTAAGGGACGCTGGAGAATAAAGCATGTTACTTCCAAGTCTTTACTTCCAGATAATTAGGTCAATACAATCGACAGGTAAACAATTAAATTTCATACATACTGCAACAGACTATGGCATTCATTATTATACACCATTTCAGTGCCTTCCAATGTCCTCATTCAAATGCAGTTTATGGCTAATAATTTGTGACCATATGTCATTACTGTATATTCTGAGGGTCATTTGTTTAACTCACCACATGGGATCAGCTGTTGCTTACATCATGCACTTGGTTTATTGTAAAAGCTTGTTGTTGGTTATATGCTTATTTTTCCAATAAAACATGGACTTCAAAATTGGGTTGGGTCCAATACATGTTGTAACCCCCCTATGTGCTAGATGAGTGAAGTGCTGGTCACGATATTATAAATATTTTATACAAATTGAAGCTTGTAAAGATTTTTACATTTTTAAGAGCGAGCCTCGATAGAGCTCGCGCTTCTACAGATCACTTTTTTTTTGTCTCCAGACTTTCATGAAATTGACAACCTGTGCATTCTGAATTTGCCTCTCTTGCTCTCCAATAACTAAAAGGACACATGTCCTTTTGGCTTTTCCCCATACATATGTCCTTCTTGCATCGTACTTTCATGAATTGTGGCACAGAGTGATGATTATTTCTCTGCTCACTGTAGTTAAGCGGTGATCGGGACCAGTTGTGAGATGTATCTTTGTTTAGTTGGTTTTTTAGTTTGTCTAGTTTCTTTGTGTCACGAGACTTTCATAAATTGTAGTTCACTACTCGTGTCTCTGATGGCTTTGTGCTTGCGCTAGGGGACCAAAACACCTTTTGGCCTTGTTTTTCCAAGTTGACATCAAATTTATTGCGTACACAACCTGAGTTTGACCTAACATCCCCCACTCAAAAGGTAAAAAATTAATCAAAATAATTCCAGTGCATTTTACAAGCTTCCCTACCCCCAAGAGAGTGCAATACAATATGGGATATATAATTTTTTATTAATACATAATATTTATTTTTTATTATCCAACATGTTAGGCGGTACTTGATTTCAAACTCTGTCACCAAAGAAACAGACAAACCATGTGTAAACACAGGTCTTTTCCTAAAACAGAAAACCCCAAGTTTCCAAAAGTTACCCAGGCAGTAGCGGGTGAGCAAAATTTTGTTACTTACCCGAAAGCCAAAAATTTTTAAATTTAAAATCATTAACCAAAAGAAAGAGTGTGACAGAAAGGCCACTGACATATCAACAATAAAAACATGGCCAATATGTACGAGGACATTGTAAATATGTATATATATATAAGTGTATAATTTCCAAACGCTGTCACTCAAATATCAAACAAACATAATGTTAACATAATCCTCCCCAAGATTTACAATATTTTTAACCCCAAGTTTCCTTTGTAAGAGCCCAGGCAACTGTTGGGTACACAACTAAAGTTGCTAAGCCGAAGCAAGTAATCACTGTGAAATTTTAAGATATTTTTGGGACTGCCCAATTAATAGGTGACAGACAAGCCATTTACAATGCTGATGATTTACTTCAACTTTAACAGCAAAAATGCATGGCTTAGCATGAAATTGTATTGTATAAATCTGTACAGAAATAATATAAAATAAGTAATAAAAGAGACCGCCAATTAAGACATAAAACATAAAATACATGATTCGTTACAATGCAAATAGTGTAATACTGTAGTTAAGACATAGTGAATTCACATAAACTAGTGTCCAATGTGTCATGTCACATAAACAAGCGACAACTACGGAATAGTAGATGGATATTTCACCAAGCAGAAGCCACAAGAAAACCTAACAGAAAACATTCACAAAGATCATGGGCACCTACAAGGTCGAGTTGGTCCCACAGATCAAAGGTTAAACTCAAAACCAAATGTGCATATGCAGACTTTAAAAGACACACCGCCATGTACCAACCAAGTGAGTGTAACCATCCCGCAAATAGGGGAGGGGGACATACATACTTAAATAGAGTTACATATTTTTTTATATTCTTCGCGACACTTACCATACTTGGCATAATAAATTCGCCAGCAAGGGTCAGTATTACATTAAAACCTATGCAGAAATGACAGAGAAATCGTCAGTTAAAAATTAAAATTTTGATAATCATTGTTGCCTATATTATGGAAAACATATGGCTGTTATTTTGTTGCATTCCTTTTAAATTATGGACTTATTATAAAATCATAATGGTAGATATTAAACGTTAAATGTCCGTCATTAGACACATACAAAAATATATTACATATAGAAAAAAATGATATAATACTCATGCTACACATTTCTCATTTTTTATTCCTGGTGTATTTTTGTGTATATGTCATTTGGGAAGTATTCATGTTTCAGAGTATGTCCGCAAGTGTGCTTTCAAGAATCGAAAATTCCTCCCATACATGTGATTCCAAAGTAAAGACCCTAGACCCTAGGTTCCACCGTAGCAATTTTAATTGACACTGTCAAAGATTTTGAAATCCTCATCACTCTTACTATAATCTACATAAGTCTTCAGAAGTCTGTCTTTCATCTCCATTGTCTGGCATGTGATCATTAAAACTCGGCTTAAATTACTGCAATAATGTGACAACACTACCGAGTGTGGATACAGATCTCAAGGGCAAACCATTTTACCCAACTTGCCAGCCAAAGGTTGGCAACTAACAAAGAATTTATAATCGTTTATGGTCTTTGTCAGTCTTCTCCCAAGTCGTAGTGAGTTCATGAATGTGGGAGCTGGGCATATACACGTGATAAGTACCATTGTTATTCATCTTTTGTAATAGCCATAGTCTGTTCCTGAAAAAGTGCTTCTTTTTTATGACTCTCAGAAGGTCTTGCCAAACACTTTGTGACTTTCTTCTCCTGCAAAATAAATAGCATCAGAGACATCATTTTACATCATTTCACAATTCCTGCTCCTTTCAGGCCTACCCAGATTTAATTTTTTTAAATAAAAAACAACTGATAATCTGAGGATGAAATTCCAAAAGTAATTATCAAATCAAGTAATTCAGAGTCTCTTTGCAATTGATATTTGCAAGCTCCAGTATGTCCAGAACAGTATTGTTGCCAAAACCACGAAGTAGCCACAAATATCTCCTCATGTCAAAAAGATTCATATTTGGTGAGTATGCTTTTGAAAAGAGATAGAATTTCAGCTTCTTTCTGGGGGGGGGGGGGGGGGGGGGGGGGGGGCATGGTGGCACAGTGGCAACACCTTCGCCCCCCACCTCTGGGTTCAAACCCTGGATCCTGTATGGGAAAGATTTATAGTTTCTTACCGATGGGTGGCAGACTATAGAACACAACCTTGACCAAATGTATGTACTGGTTTCCTCAACCCCCTTAAACTAACCACCTTGATATGACCTGCACAGTGTTGAAGGCGATGTTACAACCCAAATAAATAAAATCAACTTCTATCTGAATGAAGAAAGGGACCTGGATAAGAGTACATCATTCTGCAGATCATTCCAAACCTTTGGAGCATTATATGCAAAGCTGAGGCCAAAATGCTTTGTAGACTTACATATTGATGTATAGTGTTGGACCTCAAGCAGTACACAATCAGAGTGACTTCTATGAGTTTTGTACACGCTATGTCTGAGTTTAAGTAAAGGTTCAATTTATTTAGGATAACCACTTTGTGTGAATATAAAAAAGGTTTACAGAGGATTTAATTGACACAGAGATGATAAATGTTTGTTGATTCTTGTACATAATACATCTTTATTAACCGAAAAAGGAAAAAAAGTAGAATTTTCGTCCGGGAAGGAAAAAACTTTCTCCTGAAAGAGAAAAATAGTGTGGCTGTATTTTAGTTTAAAACGCTAGCACATTTGAAACATTATTAAAGCAAATCAAATTAAAATAAATTCTACATAAATTGATTCGCTATCTTGCATTATGTTGCATTTAATGGGCTTGTAATAATACAAGTCTCATTTGGAGTAGTTTCAGATATATTCATTTACATGTTTTAAATGCCATTTATTGAATAATACACTTTATTTACAAAATCTTTTCTCACAAAAGTCACATAGAGTGATACAAATCCCTATACTATGCTATAAAATTGGTTATGAAGTAAGACAGTTTTATTTCATTATATATATTTTCACTGAAGCTGAAAGGTAAAGAATTTTGGTTTTTCTTTTAAAGCAAGAATATTTGGAAGAATAGGTTGAACAATAAAAAAACCGACATAATACTGCAAAATTGCTTAAGTGAGATGCTTACATCCTCAATAAATCTGCAAGGCAATCAATTTTATTTTCCACTCAACTAGGAAGGCAAGAGTGCTATCTATTATAATACCATTGTATAACATTAAATTTGTAGCTCTCCCTTCTTCATATGTTTCAGAAAGTTAATGGAATATTTTTTTTACCAATTGACTTGGGTACAACAGCCCGATGTGAATATACAGTATGGGATATACTTTCTTTTGACAACCACGGCGCCTCCATACCATGGATAATAAGAGTCAATAACCAGTTTTTCACTAATATCTCGGAAACTATCTCCCATACAAATATGTATTACATGTCTTTTCACAGCGTTCCTGCTCACAACTAACAAGTAATTTCCCAGTTCAGGTCAGGATAGGGATAGAACCCAGGAGCTGAGAGGTGGCAAGGGACTACATTACCCACTGTGCCCACATGGAATTTTAAAATATGTTTTTTTTTGACTTGAATATATTGCCCTCACTAACTGTGTAACTGATGTCAGTGCACATTCATATCACAAAGCTCATTACGGTTTATATATTTTACTTCAGTGCACAGATGATTTTACATTGGCTCTATCAAGGCAAGGGTTGTTGATTTATGCAGATGATATCATGTTACTTGATATATAGAGGATAGGAAGAGAGTCCAAAATACTCTATGTTATTTGGGCAATGTTTGTAATATGAAACATCTGTCAGCTGTTCAATGATATTATTTTAATAAAGCTTAAAACCCAATGGATGGGAGAATTGCGTGTGTATATGTTTATTATAGGAAACTTACCCGTGTGGTTAATATATTGAAACTATATCATGAGAGGGATCAATACAAACTGAGTCTGAAGGACGAGGATTGTGTGTTTTATCTTAACGAGTGTAAAGCCCCTTGCACATATACGCGGCGCGGTACGATTTTTACTGCATACTGAGCAGACGAATTTTCTTTACCTTGCACATTTGGGCGATTTTCCCAGCAGTTTTCAGTATATTGACAAGATATTTTAACTAGAGTGAAAGTGAATAGAATAGTTAAAATAATCATAAATGTAATTAAAAAGCCAATACCCCACAGTACATTTCCACACTCTCCTACCCTTACATGCAATTAACCTTATTACAATGAAAGACCTTGACCAGTGTCTCTTTTATAGTAATGGTGATTACACCCCCTTTCAATTTATAAACTTCTGGCTGTGTTGTGTTTACAGATATTGTCACACACCTAACATGGCCTAACATAACATCCCTCTGTCTATTATAAGGACATAATCCCTCCACAAACAAGACCCTAGACCAGTGTGTCCATTTTAGAATTCCTATTAATTGCAATCCTCATTCAGTTAAACCTTCTTATGTGTCTATATGGACACCCACCATATTTTGTCATCTCTCCCATAGTAGTTAATCCCTTCACAATGAGCCTGTGTGCTTGCATTTTGTTTTCCAATTAATATATTTGTATAAAGTTCTGTAATAGATTGCCATATTTAACCTGTGGGGAATCTAAATATCAATGAAAACTTGGGAAAAATAGTAAAAAAAAGCCGCGCGGTTTTTGAAAAAATAGAAAATTTTCTAAATAGAAAAATCCGCGCCGCACCGCGAACTGCCGCGCCGCACATATGTATAAGCAGTGAACTACTTCCATTATTTCTATTTTATTTAGCCGCGCCGCACCGCGCCGCGCCGCGCTAGTGTGCAATGGGCTTTAGCTATGAATAGCCACTGAAGGCATCCTCAGTCACATATTCACAAGTGGGTGTAAAAACTTCAACTTTTCATTTGAACCATCCCCTCCCCATTTCTGCATAACTTTTAAAAGCAACGACACAGTAAATGTTGACCAAAAAACACAACACTTGTTTTCAAATTTGTAATTTTTATTATCAATGTTACGGATAAAATTATTACAAATATCAGACAGTTTGTATATCCTTGAATTGAGGTAAAAAATCAATGCATTTCACAGTTATCCCAAACTGCTGTTTCTCTACCAGATTTTATTTTTAATTTTAATAACAAATTATGCAACTTTGTTTTATTTACCTTTTGGCAAGTTAAGTAAGAAAATTGGGGTTTCACCCCTCACTGCCTTGCAGTGTAGTCAGGTTTAATTTTAACCTGCTTTTCAACAGGCATAATGCTGTGTAGTATTAAATTTAGTGGGCTTGGCCCAAACCTTGTAGAAAATTATCATAAAAATCTGTACTTTGTATCATATATCAAGTTGTCATGGTTAAAAACCAGTAAATAACGCTATTTTCTTACTGATGGGTTATCCCGCAGATTCTATGCTAAACATTCTAAGAGTGCATTATAGTCTGGCCCTCATGGGCCCTTTATTGCTGAAATGTATATGTGCTTGCTTTACAAGAAATTTTAGTATTATAGTATTGTATTATAACGTAAAATATTTAATAAATATTAAAAACCCAATTCTGGGTGATTCATTGTGTTTAGGAGATTATCTTAATGTACTTGACCTTTGACCTTTGGTCTGTCTGACCCCTTCCCGGCAATGTTTGCCTTAAGCTTGACCTTCTGCTTCCCTCTGTTGGACAGGGGGGTTTGCTTTAGTGTATATGCTCTGGGACATCATAATATGCTGGGTCCTGTGGCCAGTACTGCACTCTTGGTTTTGACCTTGGTTGAAGGTCGAATTGTTTTCACACCGAGCTTAGATTATACTGGGTTTGAATCCTGCTGGATGGTTCGCCTTCTGGCTGTTATGGGAGATTATAATAATGCTCACATTGACATCGGGTTCCACCTGGTGATTTGACCTTTGACCTTTGATTGACTGTTAGGTCAAATAGGGTTTTATCAAACCCAAGTTATGACACTTCCTTGTGTTTCGGGAGATTATAATTAATGCCCTCACAGGTTTGACCTTTTGGTCTCCCCTGTGACCTTTTGCTTGACCTTGAAAAGTAAATTCACTTTTTAGTATCCCCCTTGATATAACCTATTAACTTATTAATTATATTAGTGAGTGGGGGTGGGGGAATGAAATCAACAAACCCTTTACATCTTCCCATTTTTTGTATCACCGGGATATATACACTAAACAGGTGTTATGTTGGATGGCCAAAAAATGTGAAAGTCAGTTATTGAAGAAATAAATGAAATTTTCCCTTTATCAACATATGAATATGAAATATCTAATTATAATAGTAATAACACGATTTTATTGCAGATATTATAGGGCTTTAACAACATTCATTAATCAGTAACAGCCCTTACACCTGACGACCCTCGTGCAGTGAATGATTAAACTAATGTTGCTTAAAAAAGCTGTAAATGCCCTATAAAATACATTACTGGCCTATTGTGAATTAACCTCTAGGATATGTTACTGTATTCCATTGTTGAAATTCAACAGTTTTATCGTCTGTACACATCCCATTGCCAGATTCAAGAGTAGGCTACAGTGGGAAGTTATAGATCCCTTTCAGAAGTTAAGCTTATTTCAGTAAAGGCTCTTTGTTCATCCCAGTGTCGGATACAGTGTTCTAACTTATAGAATAAGCCTTTGTATGCTGTCAAATTAAAAATATTTCATATTTTTATATTTTATATACCTTACAGATATATTGACATTGCATAACCCTCATATTATCCTTAATTATCTTTATCACTAAACAAGTATAGGGAATTTCATCTTAAGTTTGTGCAGCAAAATCTTGAGAGTTTTTGCACAATCTTAAGATTTCTGCCTAAACTTAGGATCCTTAGTTTGAGCAAGTAAATCTTCAGATTTTACCGATCTTAAGTTTAGGCCTAACATTCTAACTCTAATGCCTGCCATTCTGATTGGCTAATCAGTTATATCAACATAACCTCACAGGTTTGAATTATCGCTCATTCTTTAAGTTTGGATGAATGTGATTGGCTAATGCAGGAAATATGGCTGCTCCGCCAATAACCCACTGCGAAATAAAATGGTTGAAAGAGCCTCTTTGTGTCATTAAAATGGGATAAATAATAGTATGTGTATTATTTAAAAAAATGGTCATGCTAGAACTGATTTCGATTTCAGTGTTGTAATAGATTTTACACCTCCTAGATCATTAGAAGCACTCAGGCTTCACTGTTTTGGTCCTTATATTGCTATTCATTGTAAAATTTAGAGGTCAATCAAAAGTTAAAGTGCTTCAGTGGGAAAGTATTTTAAAATGGCTTTAAATGTCAAAAGCGCAGGGAATTCTGAGAACTGTGTTAGCTGAAAAGCGTAACAATAGCCATTTTCTGTGTAAGGACGTAAATAGGGTCAGCACTGCATGAAGTATGGATATTTTAAGAAATATTACCCACATAATTAAGGTGTGATCAAACTTAAGACCAATGCAACCTGAAGCCAGTAAACTGCTGGCAGGACATGTCAGATAAGTATGACCCTGGATCAGATGAAGATAAGGATTAATCTAGGCCAGAAACTCGTAGTTTGAGGTTATGTTCCTTTCAATAACTACAGTGATATAGTGAGAGGCCCTCTGTACATTTGTATGTGACCATGAACTGGATTCAAACCCACAACCAGAGAGGTTAGGCCCACGTGATCAAATGCCCATATTTGGTAACCACTCAATCAGTAAGGCCTTTTCAGTCCTCTCAAGAATCATTTCATGATCATATTTTCACACAAGAATTTTTTTCTGGGTATATGTTTCCAATGAATGGCAATCGTATTTTAGGATTGTGGTTTATTGTATCGAAGTATTTAATTAAATTACTACAAATTGCAAAATGTATTCAACAATGAATGGTTTTGAATGTCCAAAAATAATCTTTTGACAATAAACAATTATAGATGTATATAGAATTACAGACCCCTTTTGATTTCTTATAGTCTACCCTTTTGTTTATGTGTCAGCATTAAAAGGATTGTAATGTTTTGTCACTAACTTCATATATAAATCACCATGTAGTTACATGTGAATAATATTATTGCAAATTATAATCAACTGTTAAATGTTCTAATTCTAACTTGAATGTGGACATTGCTATCATGACCTCGATTGTGGACATAAGGTGCTCATGTATAGTAGGATCCGACATACATACATCAACATACATCAACTTGGTCACCTTATATGGCCTCATTCTAACGCTAGCAATTGTATTCACGAATTTAACGTTACTTTCATGAAACCTAACTTCACTCTAACTAAAATAGTAACTTTAAATCAGACACTACTAACTTAATATATATATACCATTCTAACATAAATATAGAGGTTGTTAATTATATTTAGTAACTTATATCTGGTTTATAAGGTCAATCTAAGATGAAGGTAACATCACAATGCATTATATCAAATTAAAACAGTAGAATTTTAACATGTTTGTAATAAACTTTATTCAGGTTACGAGCCAAATTGCACCGAATGTGTCCTACCCATATGTTAATCCCCATGAATTGCACCAAATGCATCCTATCCAGCTTCAAGGCAGACTAAACCATAGCTAAAATTAGACAAGCCCTTTCTGTTGTAGCTCGTGACCAAAGTACAAAAAATGGTGTGACCTAGGTATTACCAATATTAAACATATGAAAGCATTTATTTATTTATTCAAGAATTCTTTTGACAAAGGTTTACCAAGACATAATGATTTACAGACCCTTGGTGAATGCTTCTAATGCTAATGATACAATATAAAGATTGTGCATGAATCCCAATAAATAAGTCAAATCTTATCAAAAGTGACACAGACAATGTAGATACATGTATTTTGGGTTCAGTTAGAAGTGACACAGACAATGTAGATAAATGTATTTGGGGTTCAGTTAATTTTAACCGGAGGCCTAAGCTTCATGCTCATGAAACTTACCAATCTGATAACAACAGGAAAATTCTTTCAAATAGAAATTGTCTTGTCGGGATTTGTCATTGTTGTAAATAGCTAAGCTACATCATATTAGGTCCAACTTTGTGTATGGGCCTATAGGCGCTTTAAATTATCTCAAAATATCCATCTATGGCTACCATTTCATGTTGAATAATGTCGATGAGCCTGTTGATGATGTGGAACAGCTCATGTCTTTCTCCTGTGACCACCCACTTGGTCTCATAGCCATATCTTAGAGTTTCAATGAAAAGACCAGCTGGGCCTATGAGCGTGCCAGCGTTCTGTGCTATCAAGTTGGCGAATTGTTTTCCTTCCTCTGTTTCAAAAAAACTCAATAGAAAGTTTTCAGAACCTTCTGCTCCTGAAGAAGATTGTGCTGTTGCGGGAAGCCTTCCCCTGAGTACCCCAGGCAGCTGGCTTAGTACTGACCATATACTAACTTCTGGTACTATTTCAAACTTTTCAATATCTTCCTTCAGTTTGATAGAGATGTTGGGCCTTGCTTCCATCTGGTTTCTGACAGCTGCAAAGTTTTCGCTTTTGGTTTGCTGAAGCATGTGTCTGACATCGCTTGTCAACATATCAAATCTTGTTTGGATAGTACGTAAATTGTTCACAGTATCTATCTCCTGTCTAAGTTTTGTTTGTTTTTGTGAAATAACCCACAACTCTACAAAACAAGATAAAAGAACACAAATCTGTACATAATTCATAGTACACATGTCTTGTTATAGAAAATATTCCAAACACATTTTGGGGAATTTAATATGATTGTGTAAAACCCTTTGATTCAAAACGGCCGTGGCTGTTTCAAAACGGCCAAAGGTTTTGAAACGGCACGTAACAATATGACCTTTTTAAATTTAACCCAGCTGCTATCTTGTAATACTGAGTGCAACTCTGCAAAGTTGGAAACACATAATGCCGAACAGTAATATGTTCCTTGGAAGAAATCTTGGCTGTTTGACTGCTATTCATTGCGCTGACATGCGGAAACAAGACCCTTTACGTGAAAATAAATTGTGCAGCAAAATGGAAATTAATGCATATGATTTGTGGCAAAAAAGAGGCCCTGTTGAATGCATACCTCTGCCTAGGTACAACACCTCTAAATATTGCTTGTGAGTGCAATGATAAAAACAGTTAAAATCCTGGATCCAGACAGTAACCTGGATCACCACCGAAATTTAATCGTCTGCTCCTTATGCAATTTTCTGAAAATTTTATCAAAATCCACTCAGAGCATTTCGACATATTTTCCAAGCAAACAGATAGACAAATGCACCCCGCCTAAAACATACACCTTCTTGGCTGAGGGAAATTATGTTCCTTGGGTTAAATAATGCATGCTTTTAATATAATAAATACTTATATTTGGGAAAGAACACATGAATCCTACTGCATGCTTCCTTTTGTAGTTTTTGATGGACTCACTGGCAATTAAAATTAAAGTGACACTAACATTTTCACTCCAAAACTAGCTTGCCAAAAGGGAATAAAAATATCACCTTACCTCGTATGGCCGTCAGGCCTAGTCCAATGAGTGGGCCACCAGGAATAAATGGTGCAATGAGTTTGAGCAGGGTCAGACCAAACTGATACAGCTTTGACCAGTGGTCCTTATCTGTTTGCATTTCCAGATTTCCTCTGATCATCTGCAAATCATGCACTGTATCAACACACAGCTGTCTCATCTTTAACATCTTCATTTTGATCAGGCCTTCCATGGTCAATGTACACTGTATAAAAACAAGAAGGGTTCTTCAAAAAGACTTCAGCGATGAAATTACAATAAACTAAACATATGGATTTGCTCATGCACAGGTTCCAATTTCTAAATAAAAAGTGCAATTCACACTGATACATATGTATGGGATAATAAGTATCAATATTTTCCAGCACACACTGTTTTTTGAGAAGCAGCAGATATTCGTAAATATTTTAGTAAGCTACAATTATAAATATACTGCTTGGTGCCTTAACTTGCCACGAACCTCAACTTTGCTCAAAACAGAAGTTACATATGGGAGTAGTGTATGTCAAGGTAGAGATTAGAATCTGGCAGAATTGACAATTCTGTCAGCAGGACTTCCAGTCCTTGTGTTTCATTGGTTAAGAGGGAGTTCAAAAGAGGGAGTTGTGAAATGAATAAATGACAACATCTTTTATTCAATCTTTATTTACAATATAGTAGACTATATCCTCATGCACTATGACTATAGCTGTCATATGTATGTCATATCAGAAACTCACACTTTCGTACTCACCTCCATCTCCTCAACTACAAGTGACTCTATGATCCGTAAAATGTTTTGAAAACTACAGAATCTATAATGAATGGGTTTGAGATAAGTACTGAGAAGAGCTATGATCAAACTTGGAGTAAACTCTAATAAATATTACAGTTTATGGATTTATATCCTGGGGCCGTATTCACGAAAGGTCTTAGCCAAGTCTTAGGCTTAAATTGGCTATATTTTTATACCAAAGTTAAGCCTAAGACTTGGCTAAGACCTTTCGTGAATACGGCCCCTGGGATAATGGAATGTGAATAATATTTACCTTAAGTTTGTTAAAACTTTTTATTTTTGAAATTTTCAATGAACTCAGAATGTGGACAATAAAGTTTACTAATAAACAATAAAGAATTGAAACTGTTCATCAATTAGACTAGTATATTCAGGAAAAGTTGCGTACAATATGACAAGGAGTAACAATATACTAGATAGAAATTTGAATACATTGCAATTGTCTTTAACTGTCTCACCCTTACAAATCTTTTGGAAACGTGTATACTAATGGGCCTGTTCCACTATGGTGATCTGATTGTACACCTGCCTTGTATGCAAAAACGGTATGGTCATGGACTCTTCTACCAAAATACCTGGATCAGGGGGGGGGGCAGGCTGCAAAAACCAAAAAGAAAACAAATGTTCCATATATAGGAAGAAACCCCATAGTAGTGGCCAAGACACAGAGGGATGTCCTGGCACGACTGTTTGTCAGGGGTGCATTGCTCATGTGTCTTTGTCCTTTGATGTTTAATACTAAAACAAAAGCTTGTAAAAATACTACTCATCGGTCTGTTTGGCGTATTTAAGAAGGTCAATAGCATATTAAACAAGTTATGTACCCATACAGTGACCTATATAAGTTATAACGTAGCTAATTGCTGCTAAACTTCAATGAAGAGAAGGGTACTCATCATGCTACACCAATTCTCATGAATGTCTGGTGGCACAAAAAAGTAAAAGACCAAAAAGTTATTTCTAGAAGTGTGAGCCTCACCAGAGGTCGTGCTTAAAAAGATAAGGTTTTACCTACAGAAGTTGGCAGCTAACTCTTGAAGTATCCTTTAATGCTTAACCTTTAATCATTATAAATTTAATATAGTTTTGGTTAATAATACCTCTTAGCACAGAAACACAGGCTATTATGTTAATTTTTGCAAAACCCATAAAATATTTGAAAAAAGAATGGATTGTGACTCATTCTGTTTTGTTTGTGGTTTTTTTGTGTGTGTGTGGTTACATACGCTGTGGGTATATTTAAGGCCAAAAAACACACCCTCACAGGAACCACGTGGTAGGCTGGCAATTAACCCAGAAGTACATGTCATGTGAATTTTTCATCTCAAATAACACCTCTTCCTTTGCATTTTTACCCTACAAGCTTTATATTTTCCTTAACTTTTAGCCTTTTGACCTCCGGGATATGTTCCCTTCACAATTTTAAAATTTATTCCCCCTTTACAGCCTGTGGGGTATCCACCTCACTCTTTGCTGCTTCTAAACATTTGCTATACAACAAACTATCGACTTCTTTGGTTTTGGGTTTGTTACCCTCAAAATCTAAATCCATTGGGCCTGTGTTTCTATATTACTTTTTGGCTCTTGCTTATGGCCCATAATAACTAGGCCCATTAGGGCCAGTTCATGTGTCAGTTAAATCTTACATTACATACTCCAGCAAAGGGTTGGGGTTGAGATTTTGCTTTCATATTCTAAACATGTCTTCCTTGAATCAGTACATTATGAATTTGCTTATATATAAAAACAATGTACTGGAATCAAAGATTATATGTTTAATCCAACCTCGGTGTTTTAATTTTTTCATTTCTAATTCCCTGTCCCTTGGGGGAATGGGTATATTTAGGGCAAAAAAACACACCCTCACAGAAACCAAGTGGTATGCTGGCAATTTACCAAGAAGTACATGTCATAATTGTAACATGAATAGATATACATACTGGTCATATACTCTTATATAAATAAACATATGTCATATATATCATATGTCTATTGATATATATTTTAAGACTACTTATTGTTAACTATATACAAGTTAGAGCAGAAAGGAATGTGTGTAGGTGTAAAATGGGCTCTAGACCATGTTATCGCAGGTAAAAGAAAAGAAATATGACTGAAATAATATCCCAGGAGAGAATGTAAGCACATAATGTTACATATCGAGAAGTCAATAACTGGTTTCAACTACTTGGCTTCATGCATTATGATTATAACCTGACTATATAAAATCCCCTATCCAATAAGGAACATTATTGGGAAAAGGTTTCATTTCTTTAAAATAAGTACTTCCTTATAAACAATCAGTATACAACTAGTTTTTGTGTGTGGGTGTGTGCTTGTAAAATAATCAGAAACATGTCCACAAACTTCAACAGATTTGTTATTTTTTATGCTTCATGGGTAACAAAGCAAGTTTTGTTTGTCAGTATATATGATATATTGAACATTTATTCAAACTAAGTGGGGACTTCAATTTACTGTTCAAAATTTCCTGCTTGTATTAAGAGCACCTCCCCCAACTGTCTGTAATTGAAGAGTGGTGTGTCATTTCTGTAGTTCTGCCTCTCCTCCCCAATCTGTGTCATTCTCTACCTTTCTGTGTCTCCAGTCTGGTTTTATAATTGTCGTAAGGTTACAGTATATTTTCTATGTCTTTATAGTACATCTTCTGGATCAAACCATGATCACTATCACTCTTGACCCAAATTCTCTTTTGTAGCAGAGCTCTAGTTAAGGGCATGAAGATTGGTTTGACACAGAGATACAGCAGTCTACCTCTGTTTATTTTGCTGTACATTCAGCAAGGCCAAGGAGATGAGTTGTACACCAAAGTATGGTACAAACAAACAATTCATTATTTAAAACTAAGTCTTTTATTGCAGACAATACTACATATGTTCATACATTGTTAAAATGTTAAAGTACAACTGAAAGCACAAAAAAGCCCAACAGAACATAAGTGTATTATAAAATAACTAATCTAACCTAATTTACTGCTTTATCCAATACAATATGTAAAACGTGTGTGTGTTGAACCTTTTTGGCTTTATACCCTGGTCACATAACTGGATAACAGTGCAGTGAGTTTTCTCACTTAACCTGTGAGTAGGTGTGATGTCAGATCATGACAGGGAGGAGGGTGGGATTTTTAACCTCCCAGTAGCAAAATTCAAAGTGAAGTGTACCCACGCTGGGGTAGCTTGGAGAGGGCAAAAAAGACTGTAACCTTTTGACACTTTTATTCAAAATCAGTTATAAGGAATGATTATGCAGTTATAACCCTTCAAATTGGGACCTGACAATTGGCATTTCATTTGAGTCAGTTCGACTGAAAAGTTATGACAAACACAACAACTATTGTGATCATTGCATTATTTCATTAAATACCAGAGATGTCAATCATACTGTACAATATTAGTAATATTAAATTTAGTACATATTGTGTTTTTAACTCTTAGTAAACGTTACCTTTTAGTAAAGTGAGTAAATTAAATTTTTAAACCATGTCTCAACACTGTTAATAATGAAAATAGATTATACTTATACATATAATAGAGGTTAAAGCTGAGGAAACAAAATTGCTTAAATCTTTGTGACTTCATTTTCCATTGCACTGTGTGTAAACATTTCAGTATTACTGCCTAAATCCCCCCCCACTTAATTTCAATATTTTTCTTAGTTATAGACTGAAGTGAAATAGCTTCAGTGCTTTCAGCTTCATGTTTCTATGGACAAATAAATAACAAATACTTAATAAATTAAACTTATATAACCCTAGCTACTCTTCAAGTCATATCTAAATAAACAAATAAAATTATTTGTGTTATTATTTTAACTCTTCAGTATGGAGTATATATATTTTCAGTCATTTTGGTAAGTTCTGAACACCAGATGATTTCGTTATCACGACTTACTTTGGGTAGCATGGCCAGTTAGGAGCCTGCTAACTCAGTTAACCAGAGATTTTGGAATGCTCTTGCCATCCACTGATGCATGCTAATTTCCTCTCGAGTAGTTAGTCTGCTCCACTCAAGAGAAGGACTTTAGAGCGGGAAACCCCTTAGCTGATCTGACCCTTTTTTACTTATCCCTGGGTTAGAGAGTTCTTCTTTGGATATCCATTGAATTGATACAGTCAGCTATTGAATTTGGTTAGACAGGACCACACAGACTCTGGACACCCCTTTCATGAATTTATGTTAAATTCATGTTGAATATCCATTAAATTGATACAGTCAGCCATTGAATTGGGATAGACAGGACCACACAGACTCTGGACAGTCCTTTCATGACAAGGACTACCTCTGTTGAATTCCCCTTGAGTTTTATGGCCTTACTCCACTAACGAGAGAGACACTGGATCAGCAAATTTTCAGTTTACCTTACTCTTCCTCCTGATTAATAACCAAGATGTCCTCGGTGGCCTAGTGGTTAGCAAGTTTTGCATCTAATTACAGGTAGTCACCTCTGTGTGGATTCGACTCACACAAAGTGGCATTGGTGGAGACATGTCCCAATTTGACACTGGCTGTTGAATGGGACGTTAAAACCCCATCTTTGACCTTTGATTAAAACAAAGGGATAGGGTGACTGTCTTAAGAGCACCAGATCATCTGGTGTTCACTTATTTTACTAAGGTCACCAGATTATTTGATTGTGGCGAAATTATTCATTGCTGACTACAGCACCCGGTGAGATTTTCATAAACCCACCTGGAAAAGAAAAAGAAAAACATGCTTTTCCCTTCTATCGGTATTATATATATATATATAAAAAAAAAAAAAAGTTTATAGAAAACTCAGAAATATTGAGTGAATAGCAACTGAGAAAAAATTTTAATTATACAAAAATTCGGAGATCTTTCACAAACACAGCCTCAGTATTATACACCACCATGACGAGCTTTATGCACTCAATGACACTTTAATAAGCAATTCATTAAACAAAGCAGTTATTTCAGGATTAATTGGTCATTTTCCCACTTCTCTTTCATTTTTTTTTTACTTTCCATTTATGTGAGTCTACTGTCGAGACTTGGATGATATTTCGATAAGGAGACTATTGACCAATCATAGTCTCTCAAGTGGGAGATAAAAATGGGGAAAAGTTTGGACAAAGTATAAGCTATTTATGGCATAAAGACTATTAATTTACTTAAACATCAGTTTTCAATGTGGGATTGCTATTTATGTCTGACTATCCTCACAAGTGTTTATTTCATCTTAAGACTTTGGTATATTTTAGTTTAAATACCTCTGCATTACATGTTTAATATTATGCACTTTTATTCTTTCATTACAAATAATAATACATTTTACTTTAAGACCAGCCTTACATGGCATTTTGCATTGTGACGTGACAACTTATCTCAGTACTTGAGTCTGGATTAAAGGTAACTAAATAACTGGAGTGTTGGCTTGTTCAGATCTATTGGCATAACCTCAGAAACCATTGTTTTAGTTTATATTTAACCCCCTTCTATGATAAATGTCTCTCTTTGTGAAAAAAACTGTTATTTAGTGACAGTGATTCATATTTTGTGTGGGATATTGGAGGCTGAAATTAAGACAGTTGCTATTGGTAACATTTATTTCATTCAGAGGTGATATATAACACTTTGATATGCTTTGTAATTTTTCAAAATATGCGATGAAAATTCTATTCAAGGTGAGACTCACTTTCTTTGTACTTGAGCATGAAATCGTATATAATAAAATAACTACATGATGTATACAATTTTTAGCAATTACTCGCTACATGATTAAAATGTATGTATCTCATGTTATTCGGCTATAAAATGGTAGCACAGTGGCTTAAAAAGAAAAAGTTTACTTGAGGTCTAGTCTTGAATAGCTAACGTCTATTTAACATGTGAGATGATTCTCATCACAGTGGGTTTTAAGCTAATCCGAGGGTTGGTATCTTATGTTTATGTCATATTGCTATTGTATATTATGTTATAGTTACATGTCATTCTTTTAAGTGAATACATAATAATACTAAATTGAACTCAAATGGACTGTACTTTGTCTTACAACATATGCTTCATAGTTATATGCTTGATATGTGTATACCATTTAAATCAGGCACTGATTCATACTTTCCATTTTTATTTAATTTTTAATATACCAAACATGTATAGACACAATGGACAGGGCAATAGAAATGACTAGAATGAGTTATTTCTCTTTCTTTAATTTGGTGTAAAACTACTCTTACCAAAATGAGTAATGCAGATTATGCTCAAAATTACAAAGAAAAAATTAAAATACCAGCCCCAAAACTCTCTGTGTTGAGAGCAAGCAACTGTACACAAGATAGCTTTTTAAATACAAAAATAATTCTTTCTGAACTGAATGCAAGATATCAATTAGTATTATAAACATTGAAATATTAAGGGATTTTGTTTGTTAGTGTAAAATTATATGCTTGATCATATTTGTTACTTGTAATTGAAATAGTTTCCTTGCATCAGATACAGCTGCCCCTCATCAATAGAATTACAATACATCTTCTTGGGATACATCAATCTACTTTGTCCGGATGAAGGATTAGCTGAAATGGGATTGGTTTCCAGTCAATTAATTCCTTGTAACAAGCCCGTTCCTTTTAGTGGATATTGAATTATACATGTATTCCATCTGGCTAGAGTGTTTCCGAAACAAATCAATCTGGGATGTAGTTTCACTGATGCAAATTGTTGTTAAATTCTCTTGATTCATCTACATTTCCTGTGAATATTTGATGTCTGATGATAAATATAGAAAGTGCACTGGGGATAAGGTCACTTACAAAGTCAGACTATGTAGTGTATTATAGTTAGATAGTAAACACTGAAACAGCTATCTATAAAATAACTCAAATTTGGAATTTACAAGAAAACTGTCTAGAATAAAGGATATAATTTCGTCTCATAAAGGATTATTGTTTTGTTGTGACCAACTATGGTATGTATTAATTTTGTATTTATTATTGCTATTTTAATTTAATATCACTGAAGCTTTCTCTCATTTATTTATTTTGGAACAAATCAAGTAATTTTCATGGGTATAAATTTAATATTTCAATGAAAATGATGAACAAATTTTAACAATGACAATTATTAAATATATTTATATGTATAATTTTGAATTGACGGAGTGGTTTCTATAAATGACCTATAGAGTCTTTCATGATGTTGGACATGAAATTTAACATAACCTTAATTCATATTCCTTAATCAACCACGTACTCATAATATAACTGTTAAAAACAAGATAAAAACATCACATATTATCTCTCTTCACTCACGTTGCTTCGCCTCTGGCATATTTCAGGACAAGAATTAAAACCTACCTATTCAGCATATTTTTTATCTTTATATTTTTTAAGTTTTTCATTGTCTCCCCAATATCTCTATGGTCTACAACTCATGCAGGTCTAATGGGTTAATGTGTTTTAATCTTTTAATTATGTTGCTGGGCCTTAGTATCTGCTATAACAGAGATTAAGTATTTAATCTTCAGTATAATTTATTTATTAATTTGGGGTTTTACGTCGCTTTCAACGCTGTACAGGTCATATCACAAGGGGTAGTTTTAAGGGCAGAGGAAACTAGTACATACAGTTGGTCAAGGTTCTGTACTGGAAACTGCCGACCATCAGTAACCAACTACCAACTTTCCCACATAAGGTCAGGGGTTTGAACCACCGACCTCAGAGGTGGGAGGCGAGTGTGTTACCACTACACCACCATGGCCCCTAATCTCCAGTATAAATAGCATGTCACATTTGTACACTTATAATAAAATAATTGGTCATGATTCTTGGTAATGCATTTGAATTGAGATCTTTGCAATTCAACATTGAGTAGACACCTACAAGTTGATATGTATCACAGTCATTTTTATGTTGCATTAACTAGTTAGAGAATCAGGGAGGACTGATAAAAGACATGTCTAAGATGATATCAACGGGAATATTATCAAAATTTTAGCCTTTTATTTTTATTGTGTTTTCTGTCTTTGTTTTGCCTCTCTTGAAAACAGATATAACAACTGATTCCTGGCAGGAGATAATTATCTGCCTATTTTGAACTCCCAGAAGAGTATATTTCCTCACAGCCAATTATTATTGGGTGATTCTCTATTTCCAGGTGAGGAAATAAAGTTTCTGAGTTGTCTAATAAAAACCATTTTGTCCAATCAATTTAAAAAAAAAAATTTTTTTTTTTGCTCTCTGACTGATGACCATCAGATGTCTTAAAAATGTTGGCTCAGATCAATGTTCTTGGTGGATTTCTCATTATTCTTCATTTGTCTTCAGCAATCTTCATTGTTCGCCATTTCAAGGCAACAACAACCTGAACAAAAAATTGTCGCCATTATTTGTCGATTTTCAAGTTCGTCATAATAGGTAGCATATTTTATGTCATAGCTCTGACATAATGCACCAATGAGTTGTACTACATTCTTTTTCTCAGTAAATTCGCCAGATATTCTTTCTGTTGCTGATTTGTGGGTAAATGTGCAAAAATCGCCAGATATCTTCACCAGTGTGTAGGATATTGTCAGCCTTATCTTGCTTTGTCAAGTTATAATCTCAGAACAGTCGTAGAGCATTGTCAAACATCATAGACCTATGAAAAATATTTGAAGTCGCCTGTTTTCTTCGATATTTGCCATAATGATAGTAGCACCTTCTCCAGTGTGTGACCTGGGCATAATGAAAAGAAGTGCTTGTAAAACTCATGCAAGGTCTGTTTTCAGATGTGATATTAGTTGAAATTGTCAATCTTAAGCTGATAATTATCCTTTGAAAAATAAATAGGTTAAATAGGTCTGTTTTATACGGAGCCCTGGAAATGACATAGAACTGTTTTCCTTGCATTTTTTATTTTGTTACCACAAGATAGTAAGTCATTCTCACAAGATAGGAAGTGGTTCCCACAAGTTAGTAAGTCGTTACCACAAGATACTAAGTCATTCCCACAAGTTAGTAAGTCGTTACCACAAGATACTAAGTTGTTCCCACAAGTTAGCAAGTCATTACCACAAGATAGAAAGTCGTTCCCACAAGTTAGAAAGTCGTTACCACAAGTTAGCTATTCGTTACCACAGGTTAGCAAAGTTGTTCCCACAAGATGCTAACACATTCCCACTAGTTAGCAAAGTCATTACCACAAGATAAAAAGTCGTTCCCACAAGATAGAAAGTCATTCCCACAAGTTAGTAAGTCATTACCACAAGATACTAAGTCATTGCCACAAGTTAGCAAGTCATTCCCACAAGTTAGCAAAGTCGTTACCACAAGTTAGCAAAGTTGTTACCACAAGATACTAACTCGTTCCCACAAGTTAGCAAAATCGTTACCATAAGATACTAACTCGTTCCCACAAGTTAGCAAAGTCATTACCACAAAATACTAACTCGTTCCCACAAGTTACAAAGTTGTTACCACAAGATACTAACTCGTTCCCATAAGTTTGCAAAGTCATTACCACAAGATACTAACTCATTCCCACAACTTAGCAAAGTCGTTACCACAAGATACTAAGTCATTCCCACAAGTTAACAAGTCGTTCCCACAAGATAACAAGTTGTTCCCACAAGATAGCAAGTCATTCCCACAAGTTTTACTAAGTCATGCTTTGATGCCATTGTACAGGCAATTTTTTTGTCTATGATACCTAACTTATATAGAGGCCACCCATCTACTAGTATACCATTCAAGTTTACATATCCCTGTAGGCCTCGTTATCATTTTATAAATTTTAATGGTTATTTTTTTTTATTCTTCTAAGTTACATAATTAGTGACCTTCAGAGGTCATCTACTTATTGTTACAGGTATACGGCAATACTGTCTTTTAGAGATTTAATAATAATTGTGTTATAGTGTCTATATGTGGCACCTAGGGGGAACCAAGGTAATGGGTATAAAGAAGGGGTTGAGAATGATAAGTCTATGCAATTTACTGTATGAGAAGTCTATGCAATTTGCAGCACAGCAAACACGAGTTTTGCTGCATCCAGGTATATAGCTTGTATGAGAATCCAGTGGAGATACTGCAAGGTATGCTGTGCCAAAAAGGACCCAGTCCAATGTAACATACTGAAATATCTTAGAAGGACCAAGGAAAGTGCCATAAAACAGGCATTTTGCTATCTTGCTATCTTGTAGGAAGGACTTGGTAACTGGTGGTAATGACTTTGCTAACTTGTGGGAACGAGTTAGTATCTTGTGGTAATGACTTTCTAACTTGTGGGAACGACTTTCTAACTTGTGGTAATGAGTTGTCAACTTGTGGTAATGAGTTGTTAACTTGTGGTAATGAGTTGCTAACTTGTGGCTACAACTTCTTATCTTGTGGGAACGAGATAAAAAAATGCCAAGAAAACAGTTCTATGTCCTTTCCTGGGCTCCGTAGTTTTACATAGTTTGTTGCTGTAAGAATTTGATTGGTTCAGCTGGGAGTCGATCCCACAGACTTTTGATTACACACTGATATTTTCACTAGTCTAGGCTCTTTAACCAGTTAAGCTAAAGGGGAATCCCCATACCAGAACTGATATACGTGAGGATATCACAATATTTTTTGCTCACTTGGAAAACAGAAAGATCCAAACTCTGAAAATAATCGTCTATTGTGCTTGTTTTTTGCTGACATTCAGTTAAATATATTTTATTTTCAAAAAATGGGGGCACAAAAAACAATATTACAATTGTATGTATTCCCAGAAATATAAAAGTTTAACATTCTTAACTACTCGTAATTCTGTGTCTCTACTATCTCCTTAAGATGACGGTGACAAGATCCTGAAAATGTCGTCACTCTGGGGATCTGTAGTTGATACCACAGCTATAATTTAGGATAGAAGAAAGAAATGTTGATATGGACACTATATTGTAACCCATCTTGATCAGTAAGTACAGTAGATCCTCAATTATCCGGCCCTCTATAATCCGAATCTCAGGAATCACATATAATGAACGTTCTAGCATGAGTGATATTACAGGATTTTACACATTCTCGAAAACCACAAATGTATTAAACTACTTCATCAATGACCATCCTTGTCTGTTTTAAGTATGTAAAAACGACTTTTCTTCAATTATCGCCCACTTGGTAATCCATAGACGGTGAAGTTTGGTTTCCTTCATCTATCTGAACCCCTCGATTATCCGACCCTGATGTATGTCTCCCACTAGGTTCGGATAATTGAGGTTCTACTGTACTAACTTTCCTACTCTAATTCGTGGAAAACTAGCCTTGCTTAAGGCTCTCGCTTTAAAAAAATGATTCCAAACATATACACAGAGGCTTGGTATTCATAAGGCAGAAAAAAATGGAAAAAAAGGTCAGAAAATATTGGCTCTGTATCACCGTTATGTAGAGAGTGAAAAGATTTGTTTCACTTACAAGAAACTGGAGTAATGTGACAGTTATAAAGATGATTTCAGTGTATATGGTCAAGCCCCACTTAGTAGCCAGTCCAGCCAACGGTGCAATAAAAAACACTGCAGGTTTCATTGAAAGTTAGCCATGAATGGAAAGTTATGGCTCCAAATAGATTAAAAAACACCAGTTTACTTTCTTTGGCTTAAACTAACATACAGACACAAAATAATGTTTTCAAGATTATTTTATAGTCTCTAAAGCAGAAAGCCATTAAGAATACACACAAGCTGTTAACTATTGAGTTTACAATAAAAAATAAAAACAAACAACACTGAATCTAAGTATATTCAAACTTAAAGAAATCAAAAATTCAATACACTTTATTCTTTAAAAGTCATTCACCTTAACAGGCATATTTTATTCTCTTAAGTCTTTTGAACATATTCTTATAAATTAGTTACATCTAAAAAACATTTAAATCAACAATAAGACATAGTTCATTCACATATTTCAACTTTTTCTTACATATTTATTTTGATGATGAAATTAAATGTTCGTATGTTAAATTTATAGATGGAATTCAGCCATAAATAGAATGAATCAGACAACAGTAGCAATTTCACTTCCATTAGTTAACATATAGAGACAAAACTAACTTGTCAAATCCATTTTATAATCTCCAAAGCAAAAATTAAGAAAAATACATATATGCTACAATTATTAATATTGCTACATAAAGCCCACAGGACTTGTTTTAGTCAACAAGAAATGTAAAAGCAAAACACTAAACCCAAGTACATTCAAACTAAACAGAAAAGCGTTCATTTACTAATCATTTGGTATGACAGAACTGTCATCTACTTGAACATATACAACTGGTGTTAAGTGTTTCTACATTTTACTACCTTACAGTAATATCTAAGCAAACCATTCAATGACATGAATACTAAAAATACTAAGAATGAATACTAAGAATACTAAAAACAGTTCAAACATCTATTTTAAAGAGTCTTAAAGCATGCAGTTATGTTAAGCATTAACCAGTTCAACATGAAACTTTATTTTACCATAATTAACCAACATGTTTGTTGATTACTATTAAATATGACTGATGTAGAATCTTAACTGAATATATCAATGAAATAGAGAAATGCTAATCTTCTGATATAAGCCTCGACATACAATTCTATCTATACTTCCAAATAAGCTGATATTATAAAGTTTTAGTTTATATAATGTACTCTTACATATACGTATACATATAGCTTTTTAACATAGGAAAATTGGCTGGAAGAACATTTCAGTAACGTTTAAATATTGAGAAATGCACCAGAAATAATAGTCACTAATAGTCAGTTTATGATAAAAAAGTCAGTCCATGTTTTCATTTTCACCGGAAATAAATTTCACTATTCAAGGTCATTAGGTTAAATTTCTAAGATTAATATCAACTGTAAAAATTTGCTTTATTTCTACACAACAAATTGCATTTTGATACATTCAACAAATACTCAACAGAGCTCACATGTTTATTGATGAAACACTAAACTAAAAATATTGCCAATGGTTATACAAATGATAAGCTGACTTGGTAGGTGAAATTTAATGTAAACGAATGATCTCAGTAGTTAAACAATGCATTATTGCTAGTTTAACAAAGTAATATTTTCAATTATATTGGTTGATATATTGAATGAAAACAACACAGAAACAACAACAACAACAGAAACTTGTCAGAGCCATTTATATAATCTCTAAAAAAAGATAAACACACACATGTAAAGTTTTTAGTGGAAACGAAAATCTTACAAAAGGACAACAAAGAACAAGACACTAAATTCAAGTAAACGCAGAATTTTAAAAATTAAAATGTCTGTTAAAAGTTCAAATATTCCAAACATTTGGTACATCTGGGGTCGATTTCACTAAAGGACTTAAACTATGTCACTTTATTGGCTAAGTCAGGGACTTAAATCTAAGACTTTGGTCTGGGAGTTAAAATGGATTTCACAAAGGTGACTTAGCTAAGTCCAAGCTTATCAAATAACCACAGTGGTTTTCTGTGTCATGTGACCTTTTATATCTATTCAAAATATAATATTGGTGCCATATATCCTTCATTTAATGCATTTTATCTAAGGAAAAGTGCTGTTTTGAAATGAAAAACCTTGTTACCACATATAAACTTCCCAAAGACTACTTTAGTGAGGTCTTCAGTGTAATTATACTTTATTTACAGCCATTTCAAATTTTGACGTGGAGAAAAGTTTATGGCGGCCATATTTAAGTCCTCTTTACAAAATTTAAGCCCACTACCTCCCAGACTTAAAGTTAAGTCCACTGGCTTAGCAATTCCATGGACTTAGCTGCTTTGTGAAATCCGCTTAGTCTAAGACCACTGACTTAACATAAATTTAAGACCAAAGTCTTAAATTTAAGTCTAAATCTGGACTTAAGTCCCTTTGTGAAATCGGCCCCTGAAGTGTCATTCACTTCAATCAATTTAATATTACATTTCGTTATCATTTTAGGCCACATGTTTATATACAAAAAGAGCATATACATCAGTAATATAGCACACTTCAGTCGTCTTTTGACAAATATTTGTCTGTTTCACTGGAGTTGTTTCTGGATGGTTCATCTGAATATTGTGATAAAGTGGGGTATTGCCTGTACAACCTGAAGATTTATCCACGATTTTACAACAGGAGAATACAGAAGAAAAAGAAACAATCAAAACACAATCCTGACCACAATATCACACAGAAAATATGCAGTAAATGTACATTTATCTTACGGTAAACAATGAAATGACACAACAATCTGCAGCTATGGCTAGTTATAAGTAGTGCCCTTCATTAAATAAACGAACTCCTTATAATTGGTCTGACTTACAGTATCTTCATTGGTTCAGGATCACTTTAACATATATCACATTTAATACAATATTTGTTGTTTTTTTTTGCCTTGAAAACAACTAAATTTATCCTCTAAATTGCATAACACCGATGTTGAAAATGCGTTTTTTTATCACGGGAAAGAATCCTATCAACATTGATATGTGTGATTTATGATAATATTATCACCAGAATATCGATATAGATCTAATATAAGCGTTGATTTCATGACAGTTAACGTTTTAAGAAATACTTTAAAATAACTCTAATTTTAGCAAGTTTTGAGACCAACAAGGAATCCTTGCCCAGGAATCCGAAAGCAGGTATTGACAAAAGAATTTTGAAACATTTTGGACACTAAATACAGATCCAGATGATTCTGAGGAAGACTGAGCCTGGAGTAAACTCTGCCTCCTCTAAAATGTGAACCCGATCCGCAAAAAAAATTAAACTTTGCTTACTTGAATATTTGAGTTAAGAAAAATTAAAAGCATTAATTTAATATAATAAAGGACAAAATCTGAGCTGCTGTTAGCCAGTGAATACAGAATTAATGCTGACTTACGTAATGGCCAACTTACGCTAGTAGTTTCACTGAGGGTATTTAATTATGAACAGACAATATAAACATTTTGACGGTGCCAAAGCAACATACACTCATTACCTAGAAATCTTTCAATGCTCGTCTGTGAAGAAAACTGAATGGGAGCAATGAAGAATATGTATTTAAAATTTTCAAGAACAGCTTAGTCAAGCAAAGATGAGTTGTTGTTTTTTTTGTTTTGTTTTTTTTTGTCTTTTTTTTTGCTGTACTGTTACGGGAATACTAAATATGGTAGTTACATATGTAGTTACATATTTGCTGATTTTAAAAAGGATGTTTGAATATGCTTGACAAAATTATAATGAAATTTTGACAGTAAAATACAAGAAACCATTTATATTCTTACACAAAGCACACAAAGCATCAGCACAGGGTTTATTACTGCAGTTCTCCGTGACACAATATGTTTTATTCTGTCTCATCCAAACACGTCACATAATCACAATATCTCTGATAAATTCCGCTCCCTTCAGTGTGTTCTGCTTACCGTCGAGTGATAATTTTGAAAACTGAAAGATTCGTGCTGACTGTTGCTTCATGTAGTACAAACAAAAACTCTCCCACAATTATAACATCTTTAATACTTGTCACTCCCTCTAGCGTGTACTGCTTCGAGACTCCCTGTCTGCTCCTCACCTGGACACAGTTGTTAAACCTATCACATACAATCAGAGCCTGCTCACTGTCTGTACCACTCACATATGGTATGCAGAATTGACCTAAGGCATTCCCCTCACTGCCACCATACTCTTCTAGAAACTCACCCTGTAGAGAGTATTTGTAGATTTTACCTGTTCTATCATAACTCACATACACATTGTTTTTCTCCACATGCAGTGTTTTATAGGCACCATTTCTATCTTTTAGAGGAAACTCAGCCTCCTTACTCCACTTGTTACTGGTCATTGTATACACCTCTACATTGTTTGTGGAATATTTTACTGCAAGAATCTTCTCCCCATTAGTACAGACATCTGTAAAGCAGCCACCAGAGAGTTTATACTGGAGTTCTCCCCGTGTGTTCAGTGTGAACAGACCATTATAACATGCTGCAATCACATGTCCAGTATGTGTCTGACAGAAAGACTTCACATTGTCCAGTGTGAACAGACCATTATAACATGCTGCAATCACATGTCCAGTATGTGTCTGACAGAAAGACTTCACATTGTCCAGTGTGTCACACTTCATTGCTGTCAGTGTCTTAGTGGATATGTTGAATACCTCATAGTCTACGGCATCTGTATAACTTGGTATCCAGATATCACTGTCTACAACACACAGTCTATATGGATCACCCTTTAAACCTACTGTATGTACACACTCACCAACCTGTGACATTATCTCATCAAACCGCACATTGAGTTCTCTCACTTTCCCTGAGAAAAATATTCTAAAATGATTTAAAACACTGGGCTCCTTTAAAAATGTGAGTCTTTCACCAACATCAGGATTCTTCTCAAACACAGGATGTTTTAGCTTTACCTCTGCATGTACCACTGGTTTTCTTTCTTCTTCACTGACTTTCTGCATCAAACCTTCTGTCAACCCCTTCAACAGTGAACATCCTGAGGCAGTTGCTAGGGTTGTCTTGCATATATCTGCAATATTCTGCTTCACTTCTTTCTGGGATTGAGTCTTCTCACGGGCCTCTTCAATCTGTTTCAGGTTGTACTGCTCACATCTATCCAAGGTTTGTACAATTGCTTCGTACTGTTTCTCAATGCATGAAATCAGAGCATCCTTAGACTTCTTGTATTCTTCTTTCACTTCTTTGGTCTTAGTTTTAACATCAGAGATCTCATTTTGTAGACACTTTTCCTCATATTTCAATTCTTCCACATTTTTGAGAACTGAATCTAGTTTCTTTTTCATCACAGGAGTCAACCGCTCTATCCCAGCAGCTATGGTTTCTGACCTGTGGCCATCGTGGTCTGTCACCTTGCACTTTAAGCAGATACATTTGTCACAGTGTACACAGTACAAGTCAATCACATGATCAGGATGCTTCTCACAGTAACAGTTGATGTCCAGTGTTGTCTCAACATCACAGGGTCGGTAGGTGTGTGTTATGCTGTTTGGGGTCCTTTTGTGCCTCTTCTGACAAGCTTCACACAAGTATATTTTGCAATTTACACAGGTCCAGACTGCAGCAGTCTCTGTTCCCTCCTCACACAGGTGGCAAGTCTTGCTCTGTGGTTTATTCAGCAAATTATAGAATGAAAAATTTACACAGGTCCAGACTGCAGCAGTCTCTGTTCCCTCCTCACACAGGTGGCAAGTCTTGCTCTGTGGTTTATTCAGCAAATTATAGATTGAAAAAGGCCCTGCACAATGGACACAGGATGCCGTCTGTTCCATTTTGTCGTACTGTGTTCACATTCTGAACCAAGCATTGTTCACAGTAGCTGTGTGTACAGGGAAGTGTCTTTGGAGTAGTGAGAATATCAAGGCATATAGAGCAAGTGAGGAGCTTTTCTAGTCCTTCAACTGCATCCATGTTTGAGGCAGCCATTTTTTTACATTTTCTGTAAAATAAAAATGTAGCATTCCATGTTTCTCTGGTGTAATATACACTTACGGTTTATTGTAAAACTATCTTCGACACACCACAAGATTGAATGTTCACTCAAATACAACAGAATTTATCTAAGTTTTACTCCCGATATTATCTGTCTGGTATGTCAAAACTACTTGACAAACTGTAAGATATATATCTTGAACACAAACCTGAAACCAGTGTGTATAACTGATTTGCAGAAAGTCTGTGTTTGTGTAATGTATTGATCTAGTGAACACTGTCTCAATCACTTAGTATGAATATGTCACTTGACAACAATATTTTTTTTATCTGTAGATCCCGTTATTTAGGCCACTGAAAATCAATTCATTTCAAGTATACCAAAGATTTTGTTGTGTGTAGGTCTTCGACATACTACTGTGCTATGTTTTGGTTCAAGTTTTAACGTTCTCTGAAAGATATATCAATGAATAAGAAAAAAAAAATCTTACCTGATCTTAATTTTCCGTATATTGTTTAAGTGTTATTAGTTTGACATGATTTTCTTGAGTATTGACTTGAACAATGTTTGTATTTCTAAAAATACCTATTTGTCTTCTAGAATTATTCTTGAACACTGCATGTGACCACCCTATTTCAAGATTACTGCTCTATAAATGTCACATAACACCATTACTTCACACTGTCTTTATTGAATACCTGAGGGGGTTTTTTTTTGTTATTGGCTTACACCCCTGTTTCCCCTATCTGATTGATCGGTTATTAGACTGTTGTTAAAGCACATGTTATTGAAGAAAAGACAGGAAATTTAGATTTTAAAAAACCCACAGGAGTTGTTCTGATTGAAGACACTGGTTGAATGAGCAGTACCTAGTGAAGAGAGTTGCCAGGAAGATAACGCGTACTGACCCATGTTTTTACAATCTATTGTCATAATTCAGGAAGATTTAGCCTAGCATCCATTTATGAACATAACATTATTTTGTAACCACAAAGAAAGGTTAGAACGCTTTACTCAACTGGCCTGCCACCACCTTTATTTAACTGCACATGACATCAATAGATCCAGGAAGGTATAGATCTATATACAGGTACGTGGGCTCCCATGATCCATTTTTCAAACATCAAGGATTCAGACGGAAAGAAATAAACAAATACTAAAGTGCTCAGGTTCATACTTACATATACAGAACCTTAATAGATATTTTACTGAATAGATCCATTATATAGGCAGATCCATGTTAGGACAAACAGGGTGAGCCTGGGGAAGCAAGGCCTATGTTCTTAGAGAGTGGCTACTTTTATGTTTATTCTTGTCAGACATGGGGGGAATACCCAGTTCTACAGGCATACAGGAACTTCTGCAGGCTCCTCCTCTGATGTATCAATGAAAATGGGACCAAGGATTGAGCAGCAGTGAAGTATCTATATCCAGAGGAAGATTAACCAACAGAAAATCTCCTTGGAGATGGCGACAACTGGCAGGCAAAATGACAGCAAGAGCAACCAGTCAACAGAGTAGCATCTTGCTGGGCTACGTAACGGGCAAGGGGTCAGTACATTGGCAGATGGATAGAGTTTGATCTAAGGCGTACCTAGATCCTAAAATCACTACACTGAAACTATAACAGCCCAGCCTGAACACAGACTCTCAAAGCATAATTGTCAGTGGCCATTTCAGGAGTACAAACTAGCACACAAAAGCAAAAATAGCATATCTCTTCCTCCAAACAAACAAAAAATAAAAGATCATATTTAATTATACATCAACAAAAAGACAGTAACTAAGGCATATAATAAAGGCAACCTAAAAATAAGATCAACAAGTAACTTTTAACATAGGATGACCCTAATTTACAAAGTTTACGATTACGGAAAGGTAGGATTAAATTGAAGTTATAATTTTAGTGTAAATATGAGTTTACTTAATTTTCAATCGTAGTTTATGTTGAGGTTAACTTAAGATGCTGAAAGATTGAGTTCATATCTGAGTTAAAGATTTCAACTTGATATAAAGACTAACAAATTTAAGCTTTACGATCTTGTGCTGGTAAGCAGGGTAAGGGAAGCTAAAAAACTTTGTTATAATTTTTGCAATAACGCCTAGTCTTGCTCACAAGTCTTTACTTTGGGGTTTTTGAGACAATGAATGAGTGCATTCTATAACAGTCTGGATTCTACACTCTCACTCTTCCTTCTAGAGGGAAATGCTCTCAGCGAATCATAGTGCACTAAGGAAGGACCTTGAACAATTTTTAAATAACACCCTGTAATAGTATAAACAATGTCAAGTTATTAATAAGAGATAATGAAAGAGAGGGATGTAACCAGTTGTAATCAGCATTTAGGAAGATTTGCTTAGCAAATCCATCTGGCTCAAATTAGTTACTCCTTAAGTAGCTGACCCATACAGCATCCCTAATGTAGTGAGAGGCATATTAGAAGGTTGCACATGATACAGATACTGATATAGAGGAGGAGGCTAAGGTAGGATGCTTAGGCTGTCTACTGCTTAATCTATATCAGGATAATATATGGCTATATGCTGTTGTTCCTAGCCTACATGGGTTCAGGTTGTCTAGCTAGTAGTCACTGGTGTGATGTGTACTGAGTCTAAGACCCCAAATCAGTTAAAGGGGTAGGCAATGTGCTGGGTGATTCTCCACACAGGTTGACTATAGGTAAGTCTGGAATACTTGTCCAGACTTCTGTCAAGAAGCCAGGAACATGGTGATGTCACATTGCTAATTCCTCAGACTCAGCAGCATGGCATCCTCAGCTGGTTGTGATAGTGCCTGGTAATAAACACAGTAGCTTGTTACTGTTGACTCTGCTGACTGTTGTGTTGGCTCAGGTCGCAACTTACTGTTTATTTGGTCAGGATAGAGACCCTGACTCACCAGGTTTTTAACACATTTTGAGTTATTTTAGGCTCCTGACTGTCATAATTAAAATAGTTGGTCATATAACATCAACATTCTTTGATCCCAATTATATAATCTGGGCAGTTGCTAGGTAAACTCATGACAGTGTGATAATGCAACAGTTGTATCACATGTAAGGAGTTCTGATCAAAGTTCTGTGAGATAACTCGACCAAATCTATCAGGAGAGTGCTCTCCAACTTAAAACTTCAAGTGCCATGGGGTCTGCATTTTTTTTCAAGATTAAGCACCTTAAAAAGTGTTTTAAGAAACTTTACCTTGACTTTACCTGCTATCCAAAAATCATTCTGTCAATGGTACGAAAAATCTTGATGTGACTTCTCGAGTTATTTGTTGTGAGGAATATATTATGGAGATTTACTTACTTATTAAGTGTTTTAGGTCACGCCTAGTACCTATTGATTATATTATGACGGATATTAAGAAAGGCAGAGGAAACCAGAACATACAGTTGGTCAAGAGTCTGTACTATAAACTGCCAACCAACGGCAAGCAACTACCAGCCTTCCCACATGAGGTCAGGTCGGGGATTCAAACACTGACCTAAAGAGGTGGGAGTCAAGTATGTTACCATGACGTCATCATACCACCCGTATATAATAGAGAAAACAATGCCCTAATGGTCAACAGTTTAGCCACTAGGTTCACTCAGGCCATGGGTATAAATCATAGCAAATCACGATAATCTGTTGGATCACTGAAGCTCTGTCCTGATATATCCTGAACTGTTGAAACATATAATCTCCAAATTTTAACCAATGAACTGTGTTTATCGTGTCAGTATTTTATCAGGATGGGAAGTTGAGATTTTATTTGTCCCTTAATCCTCAGTGGATTGTGGTGCAACAAATCATAAGAAAATTAGAGAGTGCTCCTAGAGCACAGAACTTTGCCAAGGAGTATTTTCAAGGGTATCTAGCCATTTATTGAGAGTAGCAGGTTGGTTCAAAATTTCACGGTTAATAATGCTTTGGCTTCCCAGATCAGTACATTTAGTCTTACTAGTATAAGCCTGAGTATTATCAGTCCGACTTTTTTGTCTGATAAATCTGAGTATTAACATGGTAAGAATCGACTTTATTGTCCGACTGTACCAGTCACTACAATGTAAGCCGCTATCCAAACCACTGATACCAGAATAGCAACACTAAAGTGATGTTTGATTTCCAGTGAAGTACTTCAGCTTCTTAAAATACTAGAAAATGTAATGTAACTACTATCATCTTGCAGTTTCACTGATATTAGCTTCTAGTGATGTCACCCCTCTGCCGGTAGTCATTTTCCTGAAAAGTTACGTTTTTTTCTATTGTATGCCTCTGGCTGATGTTGATGAGGTAGAACAGCAGTACTTAATGTATTATTTATGCACAGCGTGGTGCAGAACTATGCACTCTATCATGTCTGTGACATTACGTGACCCAATACTTTTAGTCAGTGTCAACCTTGTTGGCCTTATCACAAGTTCTTACAGAGTGGAATGTAGAATGTAGATGTTGTTTATCCTGTATAATTTATAAGAGTTTTCCGTACAGATTGTGAAACAAGAATGTATTGCTGTCTCCTATCAATGAATTACTATACATACTAGAAAACAGTCCTACAGGGTTATCATCCCGAGTAGCCCCATGCTGAAATTCCACTTAAATACTGTTTTAAACACTTATAATCGAACAGAATGGCCATGATAATTCACAAATCTAAATAATTGAAAATGGGACTATTGAAAATTCGGGGATAGTTTTTTGTAACCAAAGTATTATAAAGATCATTCCCAAAAGAGTTCCATAAAGATGTGTTCATTAGTGTTTGAATAATCGCAGACAGACCAACAAATGAACCCCAAAACAAACCCTCTTGGCGAAAGTAAATATAATCAGAAAATCCCTGAATCAGCAGGAGTAAACTCAAATTATTGAATGGGAGAAAATCATGTGTTATTTGTGTGGTGATATGTCTGTTACACAATGATGATTTGAAAAATGGCTAAAAATTCTTGAGTCTCAAACCAAGATCAGATCACCATTGAGGAGGACCATGCCAGGGGCAGACTCCATCTTGTGTGAATATCTGACCTTGACTTGATTGATAGTGTTCACGTTATGCGTGCCACAACCATAAGATATTACTGAAAAATGGCTAAACATTTTGGACTCTCAATCTGAATTTAGAAAATCTTACAAGGACCAAGCCGTTTTTGTGTGCAAATATGACCCCAATCTGATGTGTACTGTCTAAGGTATGCACACAGACGAACAAAAGATTGCAATATTCTCACCCAGCACGTTGGGGGTGATGGTGATAATATGATCCTCCTTTGATATGATGATGCTTTTATTATACAAACGTCTCAGCACTCACGTGGTGGTTTAAATATCTGTCCTGACCTTGACCTGACCTTATCTGTCCTTGATGTGCTCGTCATTACCGTGAAATTGTACAGTTTACCATGTAAACTTATGACTGTTTTGCACCACCACAAATAGGCCCCAGTAAGTAGTAGTTAATATGTTAAGTGGTTAATTTCACCCAACGGTCACCTCTGTATCCACATGTTTGAATTCAGTCCATGGAACATATGGAATTCAATGAGGACATTTCCTAATATGACTTAAATTCTTGAAAGAACTTTCATCTTTCAATTTTGACCTTTACTCCGAGCAAGGTATATGACTTGTCTTTTCACCAAGTCAATGTGAATTAAGTCCAATTTAGATGCAAAGATTAGAAAATGCTATAACCAGAGTTAGACTATGTCTGTAATTATATATGCATGAATGGTACACATATGAGCTTTCTTGCAATTATTATGATATGCAAAACTATTGGGACTATGTGTAACCAATGGAAGGACGTGTCCGGCTGATCTGTATGTCTGTGACATATCTTGGTTAGCAGTGTTGACTCACTCACAAGTGCTGACCACTCCAAACACTAGACCCTCAAGTGTTTTAACAACAAAAACATCCTCTTGATCAAAATCTTGGAAACAATGTATCCCCCAAACAAAATCCTATATAAAAGGCAATAGTGATAGTTACAAGCCAAGAACTGTTCGTTATGGCTTAAAATATTCTATATATTAAGGGTTAATTACCAGTTATATCACAATTCATATAATGCCATTGAAATTAAGTAGTTGTCACTAATCTGTGCATCTTTACATTTCAGACATTTCCTCGAGAGACCAGTGGAAGATGTTGTGACTATATAACTACATTCATGTAAGAAAAGTATGCTATCACTTCTGGATATATAAAAAATTAATACAAAACAATGACTTGGAAAGGATATTACCCCATGGGGCGCAACACCGCATCACTCTACGCAGAGTATCGCGATGAAGTCGACAAATACAACAAGAAACAGGAAGTGCTGTTACAGCGCCACCTACGTGTGATCAGAAGGCAAGAGCGTGTGACACAGGGTGTCATAAAGAAATGCAGACAAGAAGTGAGACAGATAAAAGTGGATATTAAAAACACAGAAAGCCATTCCATGGATCTATCAGACTATGATGCATTGAAGGAATTTCAAAGGATTGTGGGAGGTAATGGTTTTAGGACCGACCCAAATTATAGCCCCCCTCAGGTAACACCGAGAAACGGTGCAGGGGTAAAATTGCCCCCATTATGGCAGCGAAGCGACTCAGAAACAATGGAAAGTAAGCAGGGTATAAACAGTAGGTACCTAGGTACCGGAAGGCCTAAAGCCTTATCTCTCCGAGCATTGAGAAGTAAGAAGAAACTATTAGAGCCAATAGAGACAGCGATAAATTCTCACCGCCAGAGTTCAGAGCCACAGAGTAAAGTGATGGGAAATGAGGAGGGTCCTCTAGAGGAGGACAAAGAGGTAGAAAATGTGGATATTCAAGTCTCACATCCTGCAGACAATGAATGATGTTATTATTGTTCACTTACACTTGCATCTGTACATGCTTCACCAATATCAGTATTCTAACAGTATTATAACTGTATTCATACAATATTATGCTGTTTATTTGTATAACTAGCTCAATGCAAAGATTTTCTTGAACGGAATAATATTTGAAATGTAACTTACATTACATTAAGTTTATGAAATGAAGCTTACTACGTGTATTTAGACAAAGATGAAAATTCAGTTCTCAAGTCAGTGTTGTTATTTACCTGTAATTTTCACTAGTTTATAGACCCTGTCATATTAATTAATTGCAATGTATACATTTCTAAATGTACCTAGTATAAGAAGGCAGTAACTGCAGCCCCAAATAACACCAAACTGTTGAAACTGGTTCTGGTGGGAAAAAATGGCCCACTTTGAGTTTGCTCCAAAAAGGTGTTACTCATTTTGAAACTTTCTTGACAATTTTTAAACATATTTCCAATCTGCTACTGACTTAGGCCTCTGGTGGGTATTATTTAAAAATTACACATAGTATTTTAAAATGAAACTCTTTCTTACTGTCAGTAATGAGAAATGCAGTGTTAATCATCTGCATGGCCCCTTATTGGACCTTGACGAAGTCTCAGTTATCAAGTGGTTATGATGTTTGGCAAAAATCACTGGTGTCTCACCACACTGGTTCTGGGTTCACGTCTAGCTTATGGCAATGTGTGACATTAACTGAAGATTTCTCCATTAACATCTTAACTAGTTCAGACGGACATAAAACTCCAGCCTTTGGTTTGATTTCATTACCACCCAGATGTATCACTTGCCAAGAACTGAACTAGAAGTAAAATACAGTGCAGTTAAAAATGTTGCAAGTTCAGTGCATTTTGCGATAAAACACTCATTGTTACATTGGTGTGTGAGTTTCATTTGGAGCCATTATGTCAATTTAATTACCTGTTTTACAGTTGAACACAATGCCTATGGCATAAATGGCAATCCTTTTGTTTTTTGTTCTTGATTTATCTATGTCTTGAAAACTATATTACTGGTATGCATTATGAGTTTTACTGCAGTTATGCACTTCACTATTGCGATCAACCTCTGCAACTGGGGTACAACCCAGAAAAGTAACAGGTCTATCTTTTCATTCGAGTGGCTCCTAAATAAAACATGATACTAAAATTTTTCGACCATTTCGGACCAGGGATATACATTTTACAAGGATTTTACAATATTCCATTGTATTCGTCACTATACAACTGTCTTCACTGATAAGTTCAAACTACATTTTAAAACAAAAACTACTACTATTATTTTCTTTCTGTATACAAAAGCCTATCTGCCATAGCCTCTCTGTCACCCCTGTGTCCTCTTGGTCTTCTGTGTCTTCCTCGGTTATTCAACTTACGATTATTCACATTGGTTTTCTTCAGTTGCGCCTTAGAGTCTGTCAATTGAAAAAGATTAAGCACCATAAAAGTCCAATTTAAGATTAGACTCTGTGTTGCTTATCAGATTTTTCATTCAGAAATTCAATCTTAAACCCATCTTAACTTTCGTAAAGCAATCTTTGAAGCTAGAGTTAGTCATAGTGACCATATAGGCTTTCGTTTGTAAGGTTTTTAACCCATTCACGAGGGTGTGGAAGGCATTTGTGAGGGTTCAAGAAACCGCCACAAACTCACTAGGGAAGCTATAATTTTATTCCACATCTATTTATCCAAATATCATGAAATAAAAGCCTGATTTGCATCCGATTTTACCTTTTTCCAATAAGGGACAAGGTTGACACTCGGACTGCCAGACTAAAACAGCCATTTAAACCATAATTTCTTAATTCATAAATCTCCTTAAATGTGGTAATTATTGTTCATCCGTGTATGTATTATACAGATTATACATGAACTAAATCATCCTTTTTATTTACTTGGAAAGAGTGAGGTCACTTGAAATTTATGTTGCTTGTGCACTTAATTTCTGTTCTCCTATGATTTTTTTTTATTTGGGGGTTTTATGTCACTTTCAAAACTGTACAGCTCATAAGACTGGTAGTTTTGATATAAGAGTAAACCAGTGCATACAGTTGGGCAAGGTTCTGTACTATAAACTGCTGACCATTGGAAAGCAGCCACCAACTGTCCCACAAAGGGTCAGGGGTTTGAACCACCGACTTTAGAGGTGAGAGGGGAGTGTGTTACTGCGCCACTGTGGCCCCCTCTAGATCTCCTATGAAGAATCCAAGCTAGACTAACCTCAGGATGGCACATTTTATACATTCATAATGACAACCTCAGTTCCACACTTTATAGTAATAATGTATTACACAATTACCATTGAAACATAGATATGTACTTCCTACTAATGTTCTAGAAAATTGAAGCTTGCATACAAATATAGGACCAAGTGTGGTCTAACTCAATGCAATAGACTGCGGATTCTGATTTTAAAAGGCAGTAGAAGATATAAGGCCTACATACCTACATAAAATGTGATAAAATTTTGTTAAAAAAACAGCTTCCCTCCATAGAGGGAAGAATATATATATTGAACACAGAATATTTTTATTGAAAGCTGGGTGTATTTAGCAGCATTCAAGTATTTCTGCTTACCATATAAGTAACAATGGACTTAATTCAAATTACGGAGTGGAGATAATAACCCTTCTTTGAATACATTCCCACCTCTGAGGCCGGGGTTCGATTCCCGGCACGGCCTCAAGTGGGAAAGCTGGTAGTTGCTTGCCGTTGGTCGGCAGTTTACAGTACAGAACCCTAACGAACTGTATGTACTGGTTTCCTCTGCTCTTCCAACTACCCGTTGTGATATGACCTGTACAGTGTTGAAAGCAACATAAAACCCCAAATAAATAAAATAAATAAATAAATATAAAGATACCTGTGTTCTACCTTTAGTGACTAATAAGCCTCACAGGCTGGATGTTTCTGTAATGTTGCAACTCTGTAATAGTTTTGTAATCATATAACACTTGTAACTTGAATAAATAAAAATATATATAAATATATAGATATATTGTGTATAACCTTAACATTTAAATGAAAGTAATTAACAGATTTTAACAATGAAACAATGACAATTATTAAATATATTATATGTACATATCTTATAACTATGAATGGACGGAGTGGTTTCTATTATTGGTCTATAGAATCTTTCATGATGTGGGACATGAAATTTAACATAACCAAAATTTGCATTTCTTGTTCAACCACGTATTCATAATATAACTGTTAAAACACTATAAAAACATCACATAGGCTCTCTCTTCAACTACCTTTCTTCCCTCTAGCATACTTAAGGACAGGGCTTAAAACCTACCTATTTAGCATATTTAGCATATTATTATCCCAATGTTTCATTATTTCCCCAGTGTCTCTTATAAGAGGTCTAATGGGTTAGTGTGTTTTAATCTTTGATTATGTTTCCACGCCTTAGTATCTGCTACCACAGAGATTAAGTGCTATAACATAACGAATAGATTATATATTTAATCTTATGTATAATTTATTTATTTGTGGTTTTACATTGCTTTCAACACTGTACAGGTCTTGAGTGGGTATCATCAGGTCATATCACGAAAGGTAGTTTTGTGGGCAGAGGAAACCAGTAGAAACAGTTGGTCAAGGTTCTGTACTGTAAACTGCCGGCTACCAACTACCAACTTTCCCACATAAGGTCCAGGGTTTGAACCGCCTACCTCAGAGGTGGCAGGTGAGTGTGTTACCACCGCACCACCTTGGCCCCTAATCTTCAGTATAAACAGCAAGTCACATTTGTGCACTTATAATAAATACTTGGCCAAGATTCTCGATATAATGCGTTTGAATTGAGATCTTTGCAATTCAACATTGAGTAGACACCTACAAGTTGATATGTATCACAGTTATTTTTATTTTGCTTAGAGAGAGAGAATCAGGGAAATTGATGACTAAGATGATATCAATGCGAATATTATAAAAAATTTTGACTTATTGTTTTTCTGTCATTGTTTTGCTTCACTTGAAACATAAATAAGACCTGCTTTCACGCAGGAGATAATTATCTGCCAATTTTGAACTACAAAAAGAGTTAATTTTCATTACAACCAATTATTATTGGATAATTCTCTATCTCCAGGTGAGGCATTAAGTTTTTCTGTGTTGACTGATGAAAATAATTTTGTCAGGTCATTTTTTCTCCCTTGCCAAATTCCATGAGATGTCTTGAACTTGTCGGCTCAGATCTGAATAAAATCTAAAGCCATGGGCACAAAGTGGTGCATTTTATTGGAAACACAGAAACAACATAATTGTTAGCATGTTTTTCTATGCCGTAGCTCTGAAGTAAGGCTCCGATAAGTTGTACTACATTCTTGTTCTCAGTAAATTCGCCAGATATTCTTCTTATTCTTCCTGTGGCTAATTCCGTGGGTAATTGTACAAAAATCTCCAGATGTCTCCACCAGTTAGTAGGGTATTTTCAGTCTTGTCTTGCTTTGTCAAGTTATCATCTCAGGACAGTCAAAGAACACCGTAAAACATCATAGAACTATGAAAAACTTTGTATCATGTGACCACACTTTCCTGCCTTTTTTGACGGATTCTGGCAAATTTGAAGTCGCATGTATCCTTCTATATTTGCCGAGATGATCATAGCACCCTCGCAAGTCTGTGACCTAGGCATAATGAAAAGAAGTGCTTTAAAACTCATGCAATGTCTGTTTTCTGATGTGACATTGGTTGAAGTTGGCCATTTGAAGCTGATAATCATCTTTTGAAAAAGATTCATGGCTGAATAGGTCTGTTTTGCATATTATGCTGTTGAAAGAAATTATTGATTGGTTCTGATGGGAGTCGGTCCCACAGACTTTGGATTACACACAGATGTGTACACAAGTCTAGCGATTTATCACACTGAGCTAAAAGGGAATTCCATTAACAGAACTGATATAAATGTGAATATTACAATATTTTCTGTCCACTTGGAAAACAGAATTTCTTTCGCTGGAGATTCAGACTCTGCAAATTATCAACTATTGTGCTATATTTCTTACTGACATCCAGTTAAGTATATTTTATTTTCCAAAATGGGAGCACAAAAAACAGTATTGTTATATTTTCCCAGAAATACAAAAGTTTAGCATTCTTAACTTCTCATAATTCTGTGTCTCTACTAGCTATCCAAGATGGCGGTGACACAAGCTTGAAAGTGACGTCACTCCAGGGATCCATAGTTGATACCACAACTGTAATTTAGTTATAGAAAAAAACAATGTATTTTGGTTTATATGGATACTATAGTGTAACCCATTTTCCTGCTCTAATTCATGGTGAACTAGCCTTGCTTAAGGCTCTCCATTTCAAGTGTTTCCACAACATAGACACAGAGGTTTGGTAGTCATACAGCACTGGCTGTGTATTACATTATGTAGAATGGAAATGTTTGTTTCAATTGTAAGAAACTCGAGCAATGTGATAGTTATAAAAAGTATTTTAGCGTATATTTTGGGGCCTAATTTAGTGGTCAGCCCAAACAACAGTGCAACAAAAACACTGTGTATCTGCAGGTTTCATTGGAAGTTAGCCATGAATGTAAAATTATAGTTACGAAGAGATTTTAAAAAACACCGTTTCACTTTCTTTGGTTTAAAATAACACAGAGAAACAACATATTATTTTCAAGATTGTTTTATAATCTCTAAAGCGGAACACAGCAATACACACAAGCTGCAAACAATTGAGTTTACATTGAAGTAAAATAAGCAAACAATACTGAATCCAAGTATATTCAAACTTACATAAAACAAACAAAAAATTCCATACACTTTAGTCTGAAAGAAGTCATTCACACCGACAGAAATATTTAAGTCTTTTGAACATATTCTTTTGAGCATATCCTTATGAAGTAGTTACACCTAAAAAACATTTAGTCAGTCAGGATATATGGACAATATAGTACACTTGAAATATTCCAGTTGAATTCACAATAAATTTACTTTTTGTAAAAGCAAAAAACTGATTTTAATCCAAGTACCTTAAAACTTCAAAAACCCTCCGTTTAAAGATTTAGTCTGACAGAAATTCATTCAGTTTAACTAACATATTGTCTGACCATCTGACCATGCAGTTAAATAAGGAAGCATAAAATCAGTAAGTGTAAATCCACAGTGCGATACAGTTCATCCATATATATTTCAGCTTTTTTCTTCCATATTGACTATAAATTATATGTTTGTATGTTAAATTTATAGATGGTTATTCAGCTATCACTGCGTGAAAACACTAGCCATTTCACTTTCTTTGGTTAATATTTGGAGACAAAACTAACTTGTCAAATCCATTTTATAATCTCCAATCAAAAATTTTTTTAAAAATACATGTAAGCTTTTTCAATTATCAATGTTGCCCACTGTACTTGTTTAAGTGAACGAGAAATCAATGTTGCCCACTGTACTTGTGAACGAGAAATGTAAAAGTAAAACACAAAACCCAAGTATATTCAAACCAAAAAGAAAAGCTCTCATTTCCTAATAACTGAGTGTGACAGAACTGCCATCTACTTGAACATATACAATCTTGCTAAATGTTTCTGTATTTTCCAACCTTACAGCTATATCTAAGCAAACCATTCAGTTGCATGAATACTAAAACTATATAGCACTTCAAACATCTATTTTAAATATTTCTAAAGCACGCAGTTGTGTAAAGCATTAACCAGTTCAACATGGAACCTTATTTTTATCATAATCAACAAATATATTTGGTGACCTCTATTAACTAGGACTGATGCAGGATTTAATTGAATGTCAATGAAATAGAGTAATGATAAACTTCTGATATCAGGCTTGACATAAAATCCTATCTATACTTTCAAATAAAGCTGATATTCTAAAGTTTTAGTTTATAGAATGTACTCTTACATAAAGGCTTTTTAACATAGACTTAAGAATAAGCCAAGGCTATATCATTTGTAAAAGTAGGATCTGTTTACCCAGAGTTTATCTGTGGTATTAGTTAAAATATAGGGTCGTACTAGCAAAAGGTTTAATGAAAGATAAGCGAAAAATTAGATTAAGCTTTTAGCCTTCGTAGTAAATTTAAACTAAGTTTTTGCTCATCTTTCCTCCATCCCTTTTGTGAATATGGCCTCTGGACTTATAGATAACATTAAAAATGAGAGGGCACTGGGAGCACCTCATTTCTGAAACCCAATTTTTCATATACTGGATAACAGTATGAAACTTTTACCAGGATCTGGATCAAATGTAGATTTACTATAGAATCTATTATGAGAGTGTAATGTATTTTTGCCAAGCAGTCAAATAATTTATGATTTTAGATGGGGGTATAATTACATATACCTTGAGCCCATCATTCCATGGTGAGATCTCCTTTAAAAAATTCAGGATCGAGAAGGGGATTCAGATCAGCACAAATATCAAGTATTCTATTCCATGTACCATTGTCAACACATCAGGAAATTTCATTACTTTTTTAACTTCTCAAATTATTTTTGCAAACAAACAAACAGCACATCTTATTGGTCGTATTAATTGCACCATTTTTAACAGTTAAAACACTTTAGGGCACATGCATACAGAGCCTACATATACTGAGTCATTTAGTGCCACCACACTGATCTGTGAACATGCAATCTGATTACAATCTGTGCAGACATTAAATGCTACCACACACATACACTTGGGAAATTTAAGCTGGAAGAACATTTCACTAACTTTTAAATATTGAGAAATGCACCAGAAATGATATTCACTAATAGTTTATAATGAAAATGTTAATCCAGGTTTTCACTTTCACTGCAAATAAGTTCCACCATTCAAGGTCATTAGGTCAAATATCTAAGATAAATACAAACTGCAAAATTTTCACTCACAATAATTGTATTTACATACATTCAATAAGTACTCAACATAGTCCACGTGTTTATTAGTGAAAGGTTAAACTTAAATATCAGTGGCAAAATAGGCCGACTTGGAAGGTAAAATTTAACTGTGAAGGAATGATCTCAGTAGTTAAACAATGTATTCTTACTACTTTTGCTACTTTTGCCTTCGACCATAATGTATCACTACAAAATATCATGTCCCATGGGCTTTAGGGAAGCTCAGCTGTCTGGATCCACCTCCAGAACGACTTCCTTGCCCTTTCTACAATCCCTGCCACCTTCTAGACCTTCATCCCTTCCTCTTTTTGATTTGGGTTTGGTGGCTTTTATAATTTCATTCCTTTACATTTTAAAATCTGCTAGAATTTACCTGCTGAAATTTCACCACAGGAAATCTCAAGCAATTCAGCCACTATGACCTCAACTTTGACCTTAGTTTACTTTTTGTGACCTTTGACATCATCTGAACTCCTTCAAATATCTATAATTTGATTTTGACTTTGACCTGGGACCATTAGCTGGTTAACTACTGATCTAAAAACACTGCCAGTGCAACATAATAATTAAAGGAGACCTTTCTGTGTTTTTCAACTCAAAGCAGGATTGTGGGGAAACTTTGGTTCACAATAAGGATACTATTTCATCTGAATTACATTGTTCAAGAAAAACTCCTAACATTAAGTTACAATCACTCTTGTATAGCAGAGTAGATTACTTTGGAGGCTTAGAAGAATTATGTTCTTATGGAACAAGATCATTCTGCTTCATTTTGACAGAAAGATATGTTATGGTAACTTGCACAAGAATAAAGATACATCACCATGAAGATAGATTGTATCACCAAAATGGTATTTCATATCACCCAAAAGATAGCTAATATCACTGAAGCAAAAGTCGTGTCAGAGCAAAGATAGGTCATACAGCATGAGAAAAAGTTTGTAACAAAGCCATCAATCCCAAATTCCGACAAGAGCAGTCAAGAATCAGAGGATTGCTCACAAAGTTTTTAAAAATATAGCTGAATGTTGTATGGGGGACCATAATCTTGGGGGGCCATATTAGTGACAAGACTACTTTCTCGATTCATGAATATTAATGGGAATTGTAAATTATGAATCTGCAATTACGTTTATTTTGATATATTTGTGTAATATACATTTTCATGACGAATGTAAACCTAAAGAATTATTTTACATTGTTCTACCAATATTTCTCCAAGAAACAATTTTCCAACAGAAAACTAAATGTACCTAATAGCTGATCACAAGCCAGTATAACTGGTCACTATATATAAATGGCAGGCAAAAAAGAGGGCAAAGTGGTGAAAAAACTACAACCTAGTTCCAAAGATTTAGAGGCACTATTTTATTATAGAAGAGATATAGAAGATAAAAGGAAGCAGTGAGACCACAATCTTGACCACAGTATCATACAGAAAAGATACAGTAAATGTACATGCACATTAAGGTAAACATATGACTTAAGTGGAATCACAGAAAAAGACAGAATGACACAGAACAGGGAGGACAGGTATCAGGAGAGCTACACAATGATACAACAATCTGCAGTTATGGCCAGTTACAAGCAGGGCCCTTCATACCATTGATAGTAGATAGATATTTTACTTTTGTCTGACACCAGAGGCAACGGACGATTAAGAAGGTATAAGATGTAGCTGTTTTGTCTACAAGTATGTTTTCAATATTTGTCCATGTCATGTATGGTTTGTATTGTTATTCCCTTTTGAAGAAATTGTGGGTAATACCGTATGTCATTGTAAAAATATTGTATTTTATGTCTATAAATAAATTTAAAAATATGTATTTAAAATGTTCAAAAACAATTGCCAAGCAAAGTCCAGTTTAATTGTTTTTGTTTTTTTTTACTGTTACAGGAGTACCAAATATAGTGCGTATCCAGTGATGCCATATTTGTTCATTTTAAAAAGGATGTTTTAATATACTTGATGGGGCCACGGTGGCAGGGTGCTAACACTCTCGCCTTCCACCTCTGAGATTGAGGTTCGGTTCCAGGCCAGACCTCAAGTGGGAGAGCTGGTAGTTGCTTGCCATTGGTTGGCAGTTTACAGTACCAAACCTTGACCAACTGTATGTACTGGTCTTCTCTGTCCTTCCAACTAGCCATTATGATATGACCCATACGATGTGTTGAAAGCAACGTCAAAACCCAAATAAATAAATTAATATACTTGAAAATATTATAATGAAATAACTGTATGTACTGGTCTTCTCTGTCCTTCCAACTAGCCGTTATGATATGACCCATACGATGTGTTGAAAGCAACGTCAAAACCCAAATAAATAAATTAATATACTTGAGAATATTATAATGAAATATTGAGAAGAAAATACAACAAATCCTTTATATTCTTGCACAACGCACACAACACATCATCACTGGGAACAGTGCTGCGATTTATAGGACAAAAAGTAACTGGACAAAAAATATTGCATCCAGACAAAAACTAACTGAACAAAAAGTATCAGACATAGAACCAAAAGTATTTCATATTTTTATTTAGAACTTTTAGTGTACATATAAACTAAATGATATATTCCCTGTACTTTATATATTTTTATGTAAGTTTTATATTCTAAATATGTGACATTTACTATACTGGCATGTACTATAAAGAATCTTATGTTAGGCTTAGAGATTAGCATAAGTCCTTGGGCTATGGTTTCTCCGTAGTGTGTAACATCAAGCAAAAGTTGTCTTTGTAGCATGAATGCACAGTTTTAATGACAAGAGAGTGATTGTTAAATGTAATTATCCTTAGAGGTAAAACATGAAAGGTAACAGTTAATTGTAATCCTGTCTGGTTCTAAAGAAAGACTAAAGTACCTGTGTGCTGCCATGCAAAATGGTGGAACAAGTATGTAAGACAAGGGAGTAGGGCATACTGTAAGACTGTGTTAAGCTGGATAGCTGAGGTATATGTAAAAAGTTATACATGTAAAATGTATTTTAATGTTAGTACTAACATATGTTCCAACTGTTTCAAATAAAAACATAAAATACTTTTTGTGCTAGTGTGCAATACTTTTTCTCCAGTTACTTGTTTTCCTAGTCATTTTTGGGACAATACTTTTTGTCCAGTTACTTTTTGTCTGCACCCCATTACCGCAGTTCATGTCCATGATACAATTTCATCTATTTTGTCTCATCCAAACATGTTTCACAATCACAATATCTCTGATAAATTCCGCTCCCTTATGTGTATTCTACTTACTGTTGAGGGATAATTTTATAAACTGAAAGATTCCTAGTGCCATTGTTTTTTTCATGTAGTACAAACAAAAAATCTCCCAGAATTACAACATCTCGGATACCTGTCACACCCTCCAGTGTGTACTGCTTCCAGGCTCCCTGTCTGCTCCTCACCTGGACACGGTGGTTATAGACATCACACACAATCAGAGCCTGTTCACTGTCTGTACCACTCACATATGGCCTGTGGAATTGCCCTAATGCATTCCCCTCACTACCACCATTCTGTTCTAGAAACTCACCCTGTAGAGAGTATTTGTAGATTGTATCTACTGCAAAACAACTCACATAAAAAACGTTATTGACTGCATGCAGTGCTTTATTGGAATCCTTTCCACCTTTTAGTGGTAACATAGCCTCCTTACTCCATTTGTTACCACTCAGTCTATAGACCTGTACATTGCATGTGTCATATTGCACAGCAAGAATCTCCTTACCAGTAGAACAGACATCTGTAAAGCAGCCATCAGAGAGTTTATACTGGAGTTCTCCCCCTTTGTTCAGTATGAACAGACCATTATCACAAGCAGCAATCACATGTCCAGTGTGTGTCTTACAGAAAGCACGCATATTATGCAGTTTGCGTGTCAGTGTTTTAGTGGATATGTTAAATACCTCGTAGTCTACTACTTCTGTATAACTTGGTATCCAGATATCCTTGTCTACAACACTCAGTCTGTATGCACTACCATTTATATCTACTGTATGTACACATTCCCCAACCCATGACCATATGTCATTAATACTCATACTAGGCTCTCTATCTTTGCTTGAGACAAGTACTTCAAAGTCATTCAAAAGTCTAGGCTCCTTCAAAAATGTTTGTTGTTCACCAAAATCAGGATTCTTCTCAAATACAGGATGTTTTAGCTTTACCTCTGCATGAACTACTGTTTTGTTTTCTTCTTCACTGACTTTTTGCATCAAACCTTCTGTTAATCCCTTCAACAGTGAACATCCAGAAACAGTTGCTAGGGTTGTCTTGCATAAGTCTGCAATATTCTGCTTCACTTCTTTCTGGGCTTGATTCTTCTCACATGCCACTTCAATCTGTTTTAGGTTTTCCTGCTCATATCCATCCAGGGTTTGTACAATTGCTTCATACTACTTCTCAATGCATGAAATCAAAGCATCCTTAGACTTCTTGTATTCTTGTTTCACTTCATTGATCTTCATTTTAACAACAGGGATCTGGTTTTGTAGACACTTTTCTTCATATTTCAATTCTTCCACATCTTTGAGAACTGAATATAGCTTCTTCTTCATAATTGGAATCAAGCGCTCTATCCCATCAGCTATGGTTTCTGATTTATGGCCCTCGTGGTCTGTGACCTTACTTTTTAAGCAGATACACTTGTCACAGTGTATACAGTACAGGTCAATCACATGATCAGGATGCTTGTCACAGTAACAGTTGATATCCAGTGTTGTCTCAATATCACAGGGTTTGTAGGTGTGTGTTATGCTGTTTGGGGTCCTTTTGTGTTTCCTTTGACAAGCTTCGCACAAGTATATTTTGCAATTTACACAGGTGCAGACTGCAGACATTTCTGTGCCCTCATCACACAAGTGGCAATTCTTGCTTTGTGGTTTATTCAACAAATTGTAGAATTCTAGGAGCTCTTGAAGTATGTATAACTGAAGGTAATCACCTTTTTTGAAAAAGGCCCTGCACAATGGACACAGGATGCCATCTGTTCCTTTTTGTCGTACTGTTTTTACTTTCTGAACCAAGCATTTTTCACAGTAACTGTGTGTACAGGGTAGAGTCTTTGGAGTAGTGAGAATATCAAGACATAGAGAGCAAGTGAGGAGCTTTTCTAATCCTTCAACTGCATCAACCTTTGAAGCAGCCATTTGTGTTACTATATAATATAATAAGTTTCTTAAATCAAAGTTTTATCTGAATGCAACAGACCATTTGTATAAGTCTTACTCCCTTTGCTTTTTGAATAGTATATAAAACTACTTGGCGACTCTCAGATATATAGCTCCAACACAAACACGAAACTATTGTGTGTAAAAGGTATGCTGAAAGTCTGTGTTCGTGTAACATATTGATTCTATAAACAGTGCTGAGCCATTTTGTGTGAATAGGACAATTCATATTTATCCAGTGAATACTTTTTATAAGCAGGTCCTAATATTTAGAAGTAGAGTCTTCCTTTGGCACATTGTGAAGTAATTGATTTTCAAGTATTTCAAACAGTTTGTTATGTGCATGACTACCTGTGTACTAATGTGTTACGTTTTGGTTAAGTTTTACAGTTGTCTGGTTGTAAAGAAATGTTTCTTCATTTACCCCTTTCAGACACCCCACTATACATAAAAACATTTCATAATTACCAACCATTTTACTGTATTCATATCTGACATATTGCTTTGAGTTTGCAAATGGCATTTAAAAATGATGGCGTGACATATAGATGGGTTTTAAATAAACCCCCTTTCTTCCATGTCATATGAAGTCAGTTTCAAAATCAATCAATTAGTAAACCCCACCTACAGGCCATGCAGGTTTGTGGAATGACTTACATCTAGTTGCTTACAGGTGGTATTCCCCAGGTTTATATAATTTTGTATCGTAGAAAGATTTGGTACACCATTTAAAAAAACACATAATGTTAAATAATTTACATAAGAGATATATTTGGTCTGAAGAGAATGTGTTTGCTATATTGGTTTAGCAAAATATACTAAGTAAATCAGGTTAAATTAGTTTCTTTGATGTACTGAAAAACAAACATGCTTTGAAAAATGCTCTGTAGTATTTATATGAAAAAATATAGTTAACTGAAATCTGACCAAAATGCCATGTATATTTATCTACACATTGGGCTATCATATATTTGTTTGTATCTATATTTTTAAATAAAATAGAAAGGGGTGAGTGAACATAAGGAAGTTTCGCTTTACATATAAAACTTAACCAAATGGACCTCTGAAGCACTAAAAAATCACCTGATACACATCTACTGCTGGCATATATTTGCTGTCCAAAACGTAACACTAATGCTCTCTGATGGTTCATTCCTTTATATACTCTGGTATTCTGTCCTCTAGATAGCCACCCATCCATAAGCTTTGAACAGTATTTCTGTTTATGAATTTGTAGGTGCTTTTACCGACCGATATAATCCAAAATTAAATACATAAAATCCCCAAATACCCTTTGGCCACAGCTTTGCCTTTGATGCTCCCACTGTGTGGAATGATTTACGTGATGAGGTGCCCCAACTTTCGCCTGTTTCAGAAAAAGGTTAAAATCATATCTCTTCAAAAAGGCTTTCCCAACTTGGCATATATTCCCTCAGGTGTCTGCATCATTTTAGACTTGGTAACAGCAATGGAATAATGCTCTTTTAATTGGATTCTGGTTTTGCACCTCAGAGTCTGCCTGGCATAGAATAAGCACTATACAAATAGAACACAATAGAAGAAGTGGGACTGTTGAAAATTGGGGATTTATTTGTGTCCAGGGTATGATATCGATCTCTTCAACAATTTAATCACTTCTTCCTATTGCAAGGTCCTACCCACATAAAGACTTTCATGGAGATATGTTTCATAGTTTTAAAGTTGTTATAGTGCTCTTATGCACAGCTGTCTTGAGTATTTTAATTTTTTGTTTAGACTTCTGTTTAAAAAAAACAAAGTGAAAAAACCACAGCCCGTCTAAAATAACTCGGCTAGAATTATATCAAACAGTAAATGGTCTAGAATCACCCATTCTTAAAGATCTTACTGGTTGTCAGTTGAACAATGTTCTACTTACAAAATACTGGTTCTGGCATACAAGTGCCTCACACCTGTTTTTTATTTTTCCAAATTATTTTCGGCTGTACACTACTCAAGTATTGTGTACCTAGAACACCAGGGATAGCAAGCCTGTCAGAAATTACCTTTAGGTTTCATAATTCTTGTCTTTAGTGCACAAATAAAAAAAAACACTTTAGCCATAGCTTTATAATTGATGCTCAAGCTTTGTGGTATGAGCTCCCTAATGACATCTGGACATCGGTTTCTCTGTTGTCTGTCAGGTACAAATTGAAGACCTTTTTCTTCAGTCAACCCTAACCTCCATAGCTCTCTCATCTCCCTTGTTTCTCCAGTGTCGACCTGCTATGTTTTTAGATTCTATTTTTCCTTCTCCCTCTAGGACTCTAGCACCTGTGTCTCCCTCGTGTAATGGAGATTGAGGGCTATATCAGTATTCATTATAGGTTTAGAGTTATCATGACAGCAGATTGGCAAAAAGACTAACAAACAATCCTAAAAGCATAACTTACTTTGCGGAGTAAAATATAACTTGCACAATGCCTGAACAGAGTAAGCCCAAAATATTCAAATAAATATGCTATCTTTGTTATAATGATGATTTGGATTTTTTTTTTTGAAGTCTTGATTTGTATCACCTGTAAGGAGAACAGAGCAGTGGATTCTCTTATGTGACTATATGATCCCAACCTGGTTGATTGCTTTTGAGCTATGCCGCCACAATCACAAAAATAGCCATAAATGTCTTGAATGTCGATCCAGCTTTGAAGTTGGACCCTCTTTTCGGGAGGCCAAAGCCATTTTGTATGAAAATATCCCAATTCGTAGGGTCTGAGTTATACAAGCAAAAAATAACATTCACAACATCCTGGTTACATTACCCTCAAGGGTGAGGATAAAATGGACATTCTTATGGACTGAACAGTGCAACAGAGAGACAGTAAACCCCTGTAGTAACTTTATCCTCCTTTGACACGATGATTGGCTTATAATACTAACAGATCAACCTTCAGGTGGTGGATTTAAACAGCTGACCTCATAGGCCTTGTGCAAGGACCTTATAAACCTTGTGCAAGGCATTTCCCTCCAGAAGGAAGTTACTTCCAGCGAGATTATAAATGCCAGACTATTATAAAATGCACTCATTCATTGTCTGAAGAATAAAACCCAAAGTAAAGACTTGTGAGAAAGTCTACTGACCTTGAAACCATGACTGACTTCCATTTTTCCTAAAGAAGTTTCTGTCACTTTATGTATTTGTAATCTAGCAAAACAGTATCTATTGTATAGTGGTAAATTCACCATCTTCTCAGGACTGAGGTTGTTGCTTCAAATCCTACACCCGCCTTTAAGTCGGAAAATGGTACTTGCTTTCCGATGTCTGGCAGATTACAGTGCAGAAAATGACTTTCTGAGATCATTTTAAAAGGAATATTATCAGAGTTGCAATATGTTTTATTCCATTGCTGTAGTGCATTGGTAACACTCTCACCACTTGCTTCTGAAATTATGATTTCAATCTCAGCCTAACTCTGAGTGGGACAGTTGGTAGTTGTTTTCCAACTATAACAGAACCATTGCCTACTATGTGTACAAGTTTCCTCCCCCACCTTGAAACTTCATCTAATGTAAAATAATACATAAATATAAATCTCTCATTGTTTTGTTTCTATTGAACAGATATGCGCCTGGGCTTCCTGTCAGCAGATAATTAGCGTTACAGTCAATAATTATTGAAAGAGTCCATTTCCAGGTAGGAATGACAGTTTTTCTGTGTTTGTTTATTTAAAAGTTAGTCTAACTAACTAGTACTAATATTCTTCAAATGTAATTTTGCAATATATACTTTCGAAAAACAAAATTCACAACAAGAAGTGACTTTAAATGCACAAACCATGGTCGCTAGGGATGTGTTGAAAAAAAGCACAAAGAATCCTGGATTTTGATCCAGATCCTGTTAACATTGCATAGGACCAAACAACAGGTTAACTCCAACTTGTGTGTGAATATATGATCTTAGCCCGGATGGCCCAACGTCGGCACATCCATCAGTCTGACATTGGCTGCCAGCATCGGCCCAAACCTTTCTTTGTATACAAAATACAATGATATAAACATAAAACAAAATGAATTTTTAAATATAGTGTAGTCCTACATATGCTACAGTTACGAATAAACAATGTTACACAATAGATAAGGCCTGATGACTTGCATATCCCCTGATACAAAAGAATACACTTACAAATACAGCCAAACCTTGAATACAATTTCCAAAATGGTGTCGATTTGATGTCATAGTAGAAAGGGCAGGAAATACTAAAGCAGAAATAGTCATTGGCCCAATGTCAGCAAAATCTGCCGACCATGCCGACAATGCCAACCAATACCCAACGTCGGCCCCATGGTTGCACGCTATCTGGGAGTATGATGAATAAATCGAAGATGTGCTTGTGGGTAGTACCATAAAAAATGAAGAATAATTCCGGATCTTGATGCAAATGTATATTGTCTTTAAGAAGGACCAAGAAATCTGTAGATCCCACCTTATGTCACAATATGACCCTGAGCTCAAGTGTAATGACGTGGATTTCTTTTGATCAAAGTATGCATTAACAGAAGCAAACGTTATATGTGTGTTAAAATTACACACGTTTTACAGATGACAAGCAAATGTGATTAAATATTTTATCTTCCAGTTTGTGCCCAAATGAAGTTTGTGTCATGATAAGGCCCCATCAATGTCAGAATTTCAGTTAACATCTTTTGCATCAACATGCTTCTGCAAAAGGAAACTATTATCTCCCAATATGCATTTGTCCTTTTTTTGGAATAACGAACCTTTGTGTACATGTCTGAAAAGGTGCTTAGCCTACTTAAGCCTTAGACTGTCGATGTTAAATCATTTTTAAAAAGTATGATCTGTTCCTCTGAGTAGTATGACCATGGCATTAGTAAAATTCTTAGCTCAATGTAAGTATTAAAAAACTAGAAAAGCACTCAGAGAGTGCAGAACCCCTCTACAAGCTGTTTCTTTCCACCCTTGTTTTTTTCCTGTTCTAGATCATAGTATTTGGAATTTTTCTTGATTCTGGAAAAAGTTAGGTATATTATAGACACTATTGTGGAGTGTCCTGCAGTCTCTTGTCAAGTAGTGTGATGATTCATTATGGAGGAGTGTGTACAAATATGCTGAAAATGGTCCCATTTCACAATGATAAAACATCCTTGAAATATTTCTGATCCGGAAGGTGATCCGGATGACCACCAAAATTGAAATATCTGTTACATAGCTTTAGAAAATCATTTGAGTCTGGACAACTATCTCCTAGTCAGAAAAAAGTGTCATTACTCTGATTCCCAAAAATGATAAAGATCTCACGGAGTTGAAATCATGGCGACCCCTGTCTTTACTAAATACTGATTATAAAATATTGGCAAAAATACTTGCAAATAGACTGAAGCCTGCACTTAGTGATATAATAAATCCAGATCAGATTGGCTGTATGAAAAACAGATTCTGTGGTGAAAACACCAGGCTCATAGCTGACGTTATAGATTACTGTAATTTAACTACGAAACCTTGCATCGTTTTACTCGCAGACTTTGAAAAGGCTTTTGATATAATAAATTTGTCCCTTCTAAATAAAGCACTTCAACATTTTGACTTTGGTAAAAACTTCTGCAACTGGATAGAAATTCTCTATAATGATATAGAAAGTTGCGTAACAAACAATGGTTATCAATCGGCATTCTTCAAACTTTTTAGGGGCATTCGTCAAGGCTATCCATCAAGTGCTCTACTCTTTCTTATCCCTGCTGAGCTCATAGCTATTATAATATGTAACTCCTCTGAAATTCATGGTTTGACAGTCAATGAAAAATGTATCAAACTCTGCCAACTTGCAGATGATATGACTTTATTTTTGACAGATATGGCTTCAGTTAAAAAATCTTTACAATTATTTGAAGAGTTCTATAGATATGCAGGAGTTAAACTTAACAAAAACAAGACTGAGGCAATCATTATTTATAATGATGGCTCCCTGATAAGTGATGTATCACTTGGTATTAAATGGGTCAATAAACCATTCAAAACCTTGGGTACATGGTTCTCTTTGAACCATGAAGAAATGATTAAGTTGAATGTAAGTGACAAAATAGAAAAGATCAAAGGCATTTTAAATCCATGGCTTTCTAGGAGCCTTACAATTAAAGGGTAAAATAACAGTGGTAAAATCTTTAGTACTTCCACATTTTTTACAGCTTGCTTCAGTTTTGTCTCTTAGTTCTAACTTATTGTCACATTTAGAGAAGCTTATTTATGACTTTGTTGTTGAACAATAAACAACACCTAGTCTCAAATAGTACCTTAATCAAGCCTGTTGAGCTCGGTGGCATGAAAATGGTTTCAGTTTTGGATTTTGCTAAGACCACTCAAATTATGTTCATAAAGAGACTATGTAATCACGTAGATGCAAAGTGGAAATATCTTTCTGAGTATTTAATGGGTAGTAGTATAAAACACTTAAAGTGGAAACGATTGTTTAAAAACATAAAGAATTTACCAAAGACAAAATTTTATAGAGACATCCTGTCAACATGGTGTTACTTTACAACTACAAAACCAAAATCATTTTCAGATTTTCTAGACGAACCTCTGTTTTATAATGATGTTATAACTATAGATGGAAAGAGTATTACTTCAGACTGTTCCACTTGGATTAAAAATGGAATATCAATTGTTAGAAATATCTTTTCAGAAAATTCGAAAGCACTGCCGAAACGTGATCTTGAGGCCAAATATAATATCAGCATTAATGACATGAAATACAACCAAATCTTAAGAGCTGTTTTTTGCTTTCAACGATCGCTAACTAAAGCTTTCACTGAACAAAACATAGTAAACATTCCAAAACAATGCAGGGAATGTACAGAAAAAGTCAAAAGTCAAAAGTGAATATTACCCTTTTTTAGAAAAAGCTGATTGGCAATCTATCTATACTTTAGTGTCTAAACTGACTAAATATTCCCTTTTTGCTACATTCCAATTTAAGATCTTGCATAGGATATTTAACTGCAACTACAAATTATTTGCATGGGGTATTAAAGGCTCTCCTGCTTGTTCCAGATGTGGACTAACAGACAACTTGGAGCACTTTTTCTACTATTGCCATGAAGTCCAACATTTTTGGTGTGAAATACAAGATTGGATGGCATCTATATCAATTGCTGTAAAATTCACTGTTCTTGAAGTTTTGCTAGGGTATATCCACTACGATAAGTCTCTTTTTCACTGTGTTAATTATACTGTACTCATAGGTAAACACTTTATAAACACATCAAGGGATGGTAAAAAAAACCTTTGTTTAAGTTCATTTTTCCATTTCATTTTTGAAAAGTAAATTGGGAATTGAGAAAGAACTATTCACTAGCAAACAACTGCAATCTCTCTTTAATGTAAGATTTGGATATATATTTTCAAAACTTGTGTAACTTAATCCATTTATGTATGGCTGTGCTAACATTTATGTACTGTTTTTGTGTATGTTATAAAAATGAATAAAAAAAAAGAAATATCTGTTACATGTGCCATGGTCAACATATTCTGAAAATTTAATCAAAATCTATCGATTATGCTTTGAGGTATTTGAGTTGTAGACAAGCAACTGCCAAAATAAATCCTTCTTGGCAATTACACTTTTTTCTCACAATAGAGGGCATATGGATACATGTAGACAGAAATTAATATGTTGAGTCATTTAGTGTAACTTCATAGATTCAGAAACAGGAGCAAAGGTGTTAAAGCGATTTTATAATCTCTAAAGCATAAAGTTTGAGAAAAGAAAAGACTATGGATTCAAGTAAACTCAAACATAAACAAATTCAAAATGTCTTTAGTACAAAATATTTAGTCTAACCAAATCACTTTCACATATAGTTAATAACACATGTCTTCAACACATTCTTACCATTAAGTCAGCTGTAATATACATTAATAATAATAAACATTTTAAACATCTGCGTCAAATATATATTGTTTGATTAATTGGAGATGTTTGAAGCTGGATTTTTTTCTTCCAGAAAAAGTGTGGACATCAATAAAATTTCTACAATGAGAACCACTTCCACACAGATTTTTACTCTGCACAGCCAATAGGTACTTAAACAGATATATGCAGACACTTTTCAAGGTAATTCGACTATTTTTTTCGAATTTTTAGAAATCCACTGGAACTTTCTTTTTTAATGTCCAGTTTCTCAGAATAATTAATACAGATTTTCAAGTTCACTGTTTGTTAATGTGCAATATCTAAGGTCATTAATAAGTGAAACCAATGCCCACTATAAAAATAATGCCCATTAATTATATACAATAAATATAGTTTGCTACAATTAATACACAACATTGTCAACAAGGTTAGTGGTTAAAATTGATCCTAAAAACCGTTAGTGCAACAAAGCAATAAAGATAGACCCGTCTATATTTTTAATTTCATGGCCAGACTGAGGGGAAACTTTCGTTTGTGCTAAGGATATTATTTCATCTAAATTACATCTTTTATTATGTTATTCCTATGTTCCATATCCATAACCTATCATAAGGCTTATCCAGTTTTAAGGTAGGGGCCTGACTTCAACTGATCCTTTCAAAATGTGGCATACCAATTAAACTTGCATTATATTACAGTGAAAAGATATATCTTGTGACCTGTCCCAGGCCATCAAGATACAGTACGATAACTCCTTACACCAAATCACAATCACTGTTGGATGGTACAAGAAACTAATTGGAAAACTCATAGGAATTATCTTCTTGTGGAACAGAGCACTCAGTTCCAGAAAAAGGTACATTGTATCACTGAAAAGATAACCTATCACCGAAATATGTGATGAATCATCAAAAAGAAATGTTGAAGAACGGAAATATATGCCATATCACAAAAAACATATGTTGTATCACCAAAATACATGTTGTACCAAGAGAAGATACACTGTTTCGATGGTATCAAACAGAAAACATACAGCAAAATACTATAATAGATACAATTACATTATAACAAAAATGACTTGACTGACAGATTGATGAGCAATAGGGAGAATAGGTAGCAGGAGAGCTACAGCAGTGATGCGGCAATCTTAGTTATGACAAGTTATATATACCATTTTGCATTTTGCCTATGGTATGCAGACATTGTGAACTGTTTGAATTTTTTATATATTGCTTGAGGAAATTGACGACTAAAAAGGATAGAAGGTGAAAGTGGTTTCAGTCTAATAGTATGACACGCAAGCCATCAGAGACATGAGTAGTGCCCTGAAGTGGTAATCCATCCCAGTACCAATGTAGACCATTGCTACTTAACTTCAGTGATGAGACAGCCACTCATCACGCTATGCCACAATTCATGAAAGTCTGGCGACAAAAAACATGATTCTTAGAAGCATAAAACATCTTCTGACTGTAACGAGATCGAGGCATTAATAAACAAAATATGTTGAATAATTGGTCTGTAAACTAAGAACTAGAACTAAAAGAACTAGTTGAACGCATTTTATATTTAATTCAATATTTGGACAATAACTAAAAAATTCTTAAATTTATAGCAGAAATGTTGAAAATGCATTTTTACATGAGAAAGAATACCATCAACATTTACACGTTTATATATTATCATATTACCGCTAAATAGCAGTAAAATTTAAACTAGACATTGTCTTCCTGACAATTAACTATTTAAAGTAAAAATACTTAAAACTATAAAGTGAAAGGGAGCAATGACCTGAATCACTTTTAGCGACAACTTCAAACATAAGGAAGTAAGCAGTACCTAAAAAAATGCTTTTAAAATCTATATAAAATAACGGCTTTCGGGTTTGCAAAGAAATTTGCACACCCGAGTTAAGCACGGGTCACATGGAAACTTGGGTTTTAATTTTGTGGGAAGGTTATGCTTACTTACTTGTCTGTTTGTTCAGTGACAGGATTTTATCTAACATAAATAACCGCCTACTGTGTTTATAGCATAAAAGAATACATATTATAATAAAATAATGCATTGTTATAATAATAAAATATTATATCCCATATCATATTTTATTGTCTTGGGAAAGGGTAGCTGGTAATGAAAATCTATATAAAATAACAAACACCATAACTTTGGGTGGATTTTACTGCTACAAAATGGCGAAAAAGCATTGTAGAAATACAGTTCATTCAGAATCCACCAAAGTATCTATAGCATGGGTGACTGGTAATTATACAATCTAAAAGTTATGTCTGCTTATTCAGGTCAGATACCTTATGTGAAGGAAAGTAAATGATAAAGGTCAGCTTCTTAATTATACTGTATATAAAACAACATTTTCCATTTCGTATTTAAAAAACAGAGATCTTAATTCTAAAGAAAAAAATGTTCCCTTTTTACTTGCGAATTTTAACATATGAAAGGCCAGATTCGGTCTCCCAAAGATAGGTTATACACCATGTTTTATTCTGTCCAAATGTAAATATCCAAGGAATTACCAATTGTATACCTAATGTTACATTTTAGTGAGGTTTAGTACAACGTTTAAAAGGAATGTGGCATTAAAAATTTCCGTAAGAGATATGTTATGTTTTAAGTGGATGCATTTACCATATTAGATTTTAGTCATGTGTCACAATGAAGTAATTCAGGTCAAAATAGTTTCTTTGATGTCCTTCAAGGGCCACAGTGGGGCAATGGTAACACACTCACCTCCCATCTCTGAGGTTACCTGTTCAAACCCCGGTCTCTATGTGGGAAAGTTCGTGGTTTCTTACATATGGTTGGCAGTTTACAGAACAGAACCAACTGTATGTACTGGTTTCCTCTGCCCCTGAAACTACCGGTCCTGATATGACTTGTACAGTGTTGAAAGTGACATTTCAGCCCAAATAAATACACAAATTGATGCGCTTCAAAACCAATATGCTTTGTAGCCAGCTCTGCGGTATTTATATCCCAACATATACTGCACTGAAACTTAACCAAAATGTGCTATACACATTTATCTCAATGATTAGCTCTCATATATATGTTTGTATCCTACAGTCTTTTTTTGATGGAAAGCCCAAGAGGCAACAGCCCTTCTGAAATCATGGAAGGTGATGGAAGAAGGAAGTCCTAAAGCCCTGGAAATATCTTTCAAATGGTTCCTAGCTGTGGAATCAGTTAGTGGAGAAAGGTGTGTGTGTCTAGGAAGGACAAAAAGAGGGGAACTTTCATGTGCTCAAAATACATGAAACATTAGTTTTAAAGCTTTGATTGGGCAAAGAGAAGAAGAACCTAGATCTGGAATAGCTATTGTAGCAAAGTTCTTCCTATCTTGGATAGTTTTAGACCATTTGATTAGTATTAAAGCACCATCTTCTGTGAAAATAACATCACCTCTGGCTAACTGCCTAGTCTTATCAAATGTGTTCACTGAATGACGAAGTACATTAGAAAGCCTTAGAAAGGAGAAAAAGAGTAAAAAGTACAGTGTTTTGAAAATAATTGGGAATAATCGCATTGATGGATAATTTGTTCTAAAACATGAATATCTAAGAGATTGACCCGTTTTGGTGTGAGAGGGGCATGTAATTGTGTAGCTTTAATATACAGTGTCAATCTCTGGTCTCTGAAAGGAGGGGTGTCTAGGCCATGTAATATATACAGAGATCTAAGTGCACCTAAATAGTTTTGCATATGAGCAGAGGTAATGGAATTTTGGTGAAGATATTCTAGAAAAGATAATAGAATTTCAACAGTTACCTTCAGAGGCAGCCCAGCTGCCACCTGGTAAGCCAGGAAGTCAGTCCAAAGCCTATGATATCGTTTCAATGTGGAAGGACGAAAGCCATGCCGAAGTTTGGCTGCAGCAGAGGTGGCCAGCTGGGCTGCTGCTCCAGGTATATCTGAAATAATAATGATATTAGATGGTATTATTGAGTAATGTCAGATCTAGGTGAGTGGGAACCCATTGAAAATTTGGCAGAATGGCATTTAGACATGCCAAATGAACATCAGAAAAAGTCCACCTAGATAACAAATCTGCAAGTACGTTTTGTTTTCCAGGAATGTGAACTATAATAAGGTCTGTATTATAGATGGCACAAATGAGCCATATATTGCGAGCACATGTTGCCAGAATTTCGTCCCTAGCCTTCCCAGCTTGCAGTACTTCCACTACAGCCATATTGTTGCAATAGATTTTTTTTTCTATGATTGCTCCAGTGACTAGCCCATATTTTCAGGGCAACAACTACATTAAGAATTTCTAGGTGAACAATTGTATTATTTTCATGGCCTGCAGGAAAAGGAAGTGCATAGACCATGTTTTTGAAAATGCCACCTAGGCCTGTAAGGGATGCGTCTAAATGCACCTCAAAGTGACAATATTTATGGTCATAAAATGTCACACCATTGTAATGAATCAAAAAGGAATTAAACCAATTAAGGTCCTTCTTAAATTCGGCAGTTAGTAGGATTTTTGACTTAGTATGATTATTTCTAAGCAAGTAAAGCATACGATTAAGAAAGTACCTAGCAGACTTGACACATTTTGTAATATAGAGGAGTGATCCTAAAAGTGACTGTGGGTCTTTCTTACTACAGTATGTTTTTTCATTCCAGTCTCTACACATGGCATTTATCTGTGAGAGTTTATCTGGAGGGATAGATACGGTTTTGTGAACAGAATCAATGAGTATACCGAGGCATACGACGGAAGTTGCAGGCGGTACCAACTTTTTTGTACTAATGTCCAGACCCAGCTGTTGAAGTAAATTAGTTAGGAACTGGAAAGAGGTTTGAATTTCAGATGAAAGACCTATATAGATCAGATCGTCTATATAGTTAAAGAATGTATGGAAACCATTGAAAGCCATAATGTGACGAATGGCATCTGTAGAACGCTGAAAGATCTGTGATCCATGATGAAATCCAAACGGAATTGATCGATCGATATAGTATTTATGATCAAATTTAATACCTAAAAGGTCTATGTCTGCAGGATCAACTTTTATTTGCCTAAAGACCCTGCTAATATCTACTTTGTAAATTTGGGCAGAAGGACCAAGTTTTCGCAAGGAATCTGTTATAAGATCTATAGATGGATAACATAATTCATAAGTGGTTTGTAAATATGAATCTTTAAGTACAACATCATTAACAGAGGCCCCATGTGGCCAGCTAAGATCCATTATGGTCCGTTTGTTGGATGAATTTTGTTTATTTCTAACCATAAGTGGTGACACATGTAATGGAATAGGTTTGTTATGAAATGGGCCAAGGGTGGCTTGAAATTGCAATTCTTCTGTCAAATATTCCTGTACAGATTCAAAAGATGTAAGAGCCAAAGTATGGTTAACTTCACTGGAAAACAGCTTAAGAGATCTGTCGAAGTCGAGATGGAAGCCATATTGAAGTAAATCGCATATTTGTGAATCCCAATAACCTTGCAAATGGCTTCTCAATGCATTAATATTTAGGCCTGATTGGACAGGAATACGACATTTAAGGAAGTTAGGCAATCCGGATTGTCTGATCGATTTGTGAGCCTTTATCAGATCCGGAATAGTATCCCAATGAATTGAATCCCCAGTATAAATCTTGAGGGGTGAGGTAGGCAGGCAGCCAAAAGCTGACTGATGTAAATCAGGTGAAGGCTTAATGTTTTGTGAAGGCATAACATCATTATCATCAAGGTGTCCTATGTTAAGCACTGACTGATGTAAATCAGGTGAAGGCTTAATGTTTTGTGAAGGCATAACATCATTATCATCAAGGTGTCCTATGTTGATTTTTAATAGCACCTCTGTGAAAAAATCTGGCTTTATTTGCATTTTCAGATTTGGACATCTTCATGTTTAATGTAATTTTGGTCACACTGCCACCACCTGCCTTTGCACCTGCCATGTCAGTTACTGCTACAGCAGATTTGTTGCTACTACATTGAAGTTTTGACTGATTTTTAATAGCACCTCTGTGAAAAAATCTGGCTTTATTTGCATTTTCAGATTTGAACATCTTCATGTTTAATGTAGGGAAATCTCATTTATGTTTGTGCCGAAAAACCTGGTGGACTGTATTATTTGGTGGGACCATAAGATTTTTTGATAACACTTGAGCATAAGACATATGTTTGGTCACCTTTTTAAATGCATTTGCACGTGTAGTCCACTGGTTGAGTAATGTCTTTGAAGCCTCAGATTCTTGTTGGGCAAAAGGTATATGACTACTGTAGACATAACGGGTATGAAATTTTTGGATGGGAGCAAAAGAAGTCCCACCCACCTTTATTCATTTTTTGAAATACATTTTGACTTATTTCTACAGTCATGCTCTGCATGTGGAAACAATTTGGAATTTTGTTGAAAGCAGTAAGAGCAGACATGACGATAAGTGACACCCTTTGTTTCGTGGGATCTAGTGTGAACACATGTTCCCTGATTGAAATATGTGCAGTTGAGTACTTTTAAATTTTTGGGTTTTTTTGTAAATTTTTTTAATCAACAGGGGAACTGACATGTCTTTGAGCATTTGCTCGTCTGATTCTATCAAGCTTATCTGTTTCCAAGTAACTCTTAACCTCACCCTGTTCCATTCTGCATAATAATACAGCATGGCTGGCCATTGCCGCATCCCCAGAGAAGTCGTGGGCATTGTCCATCAGTGAAATAAAATAATCTAGCATGTGATCTTTAATTTTTTTGTCCCTTTCTTCTCTTAAAATGCGGCGATAGCCAGCAACCCATTGGACGGTAGTCAACTGATCATATTGAATTCTTTCTTTATTCGAACATGCGAGTACGAATTCATGGGGCCACTTAACACGGTTAGGGACAACTACTTCTACAGGTCCCCCCTTAAAGATTTAATTTTTGTACCTGTGGTGTCCCCAGAAGCTAATTGCTTCAATCTCTCTTCTACTTGCTTCTGAACTGACTGATCTTGTCTAATTGCATGTAAATCTGGCAATGTTGTGTTTGTTGCCTGGGGTGGTGGCAGTGTGACCGGGGTATTAACCTGAGAACTAATCTTTGATTTTGATTTTTTGATTTTTTTCGGATCCGAGGTTTTCTTGGAGTTTTTACTTTCAATAGCATTCAAATGGTCATTTATAGCAGACAATTGTGGTAAAATCTGCACGTTTATTTGCTGTTCAAGTGCAGAATAAGTCGCAGAAGTACTGACAGAAGTACTCGATGTACTTGGCATGGTATGTGTTTGTTTACCTGTGCTGTGATCTGAATCTGAATTGTCAACGACAGCACTGCAATTTAATTCTGACTCAGAATCCGAATCAAGTTGATTTTGATGCAACAAAGTTTGAACGAATTGAGAATCATTTTGCATCTGTATTGAAACTGGTACATATACAGTGTCTTTGGTAGAACGCAGGTTATACTGTTTCTTTTCTGCTTCTGCCATTTGTTTTAAAACATATACACAATGTAAAATACAATAAAATCACTTAGTATGTAGTGCAAGTTCCACAAGGTGCTTGATAAAATTTGTTCTTGGTGCTGTGTTGCCAGTGCCTTCAACTTCAAAATGGCAGATGGTTAGGGGTTCAAGCAGGGAGGCCAGGTGAGGACCAATCAAATTGGACCACATGTGGTGTAAACCAAAATAATTTAAGGTAGGACCAACTTCCCCAGAACTGAACTGCCCCACACCTGCATGTGGCCCCGAAGAAGAAGATTTCACTAAATTTCAAACATTTAGAAAAGCACCAGTTTATAATAATGTTATTATAAAAATGTTAATCCAGGTTTTCATTTTCACCGCAAATAAATTTCACCATTCAAGGTCATTATGTTACATTTCTAAGGCTAACATCAACTTTAATTGTATTTTGATACTTTCAATAAATACTCAACATAGCTCACATATTTATCGGTGAAACACAAAACTAAAAATATTGCCAGTGGCTATATAATTGATAAGGTGACTTAAAATTTATGTGTAACAGAATGATCCCAGTAGTTAAACAATGTATTATTACTACTCCAACGAAGTAGTACTTTCAATTTCATTGGTTAACACATTGAATAACACAGAAACAACAACAAATTGTTAGAGCCATTTTATGACCTCCAAAGAAAAAATAAGATAAAAACATACGTGTAAAATTTTTACAAGAAACTGAAATCAAGTAAACGCAGACTTTTAAAAATTGAAATGTCTTCAAATATTCCAAAAATTTGGTATAACTAAAGTGTCATACAATTCAGTATAAATTTTAATATTACATTTCTTTGTCATGTTTAGGTCATGTATTTGTCATGGTAGAAGGTCTAATCTGGTAGAATTTCAAATTCTACCGGTAGAGAGTCCAACTGGAATATCTACTAAAATAAACTTGGTAGAAAGTCCAATTGGAGTTTCTACCGGTAGAAAGTCCAATCTAGGACATTTGGGTATTGCTCGGAAGTATGAAATTTAATAAACTTGTTTAATATTCTACTCTCAGAGATTTAGGTATTGCTGTGTGTACCAGTATGTAATCTTTATATAAACTCGATATAAGCTTGAAAGAAAGTCCAACTAAAACACAAACAGTGGGCCTTCTATCCATATAAATCTGTCATCTAAGCAAGGTGCAACTTTCATAAATGAAGAAATGCATATTAAAGAAAACATTTTACTTAAACACAGATTTGATATACACATGACAGAAACTGAAAATTTTAGTCTATTTCAGGAATTTTACAATCATCATTAAATTCCATCACCATTTTTAAGGGAAGTACAGTTTTAGCTAATTAAATTTTAACAGCAGTCACTTTCTACATGACATTTAGTTGACCTATTAAGACCTATGCTTCTGCAGTAGCATTTTTTGTCACAAGTCCCCAGTTGTTGGTCTCAGCATGTAAAGCTGGTGGTACTGTCTCCTCATCCAGATTTCGAGCAGTTGGACTGTCTATCAAGTTTATTAGATTTCAGACCCCACGCAATACCCAAATCTCCTTGGTTGGACTTTCTTCCAGTAGAAACTCCGATGGGACTTTCTACCAAGTTCATGTTGGAATTTGAAATTTTACCAGATAGGACTTTCTACCATGACATATTTATATACAAAAAAGGCATATACATCAATAACATAGCACACTTCAGTCGTCTTTGACAACTATTTGTCTGCTTCAGTGAAGTTGTTTCTATAATGCTCTGTTTATCTGAATATGTTAAATATGGCATCAGTGGAAATCTTGGTTTACAATTATCATTGAAATTCAACAATTTCTACAATTAAAAGCACTTTTCACTCCATGTATATGTTTACTCTGCTTCGCTTAACAAAAATATACTGTTACAATACAGACAATATACAAGAAAATATCACCAATTTACCAAATTTTTTAGAAATTTACTAAATCAATAATTACTGATCATCTGTTTCACTGCTAACAAATGTTTCTGTAGAAGATCATTTAAAAAGCTAAAATTAATACACACACAATAAAATTTGTACTGATTTGTATGCAACAATTGTAGCTAAAAATTCAATCAGCACACAATACTATTCACATGCTTAGTGTTTAGGTGGTTAAATACTGATCTAAAAATACTGCCAGTACAACATAATAACTTAGAGAGACTTTTCTGTGTTTTTCAATACACAGCCAGACTGAAGGGGGGGAATTTTGGTTCACTGTAAGGATATTGCATCATTCGAATCTGTTTCTTATTATTCTCATGTTCCATATATCTCATCCAAAAGGTAGGTGATATCGATGATAAAATAGGTCATGACAGTTCAAAGATAAGTCATATCACAAAAGAAATAGGTTGTAACAAAGCTATCAATCCCAAATTCTGACAAGAGCAGTCAGAATTGAGAGGCTCACTCTCAAAGTATATAAAATATACCTGAAAAAAAGTATGCAGGACCAACATCTTTATGATAATGCTCACAACCTTCACAAATGAAAAGATGGGTCATACGAGTGACACAACAACCTTCTCCATACATGAATTTTAATGGAAATTGTAAGTTATGTATCTGTTGATGTGGCCTAGTGGGTAACACACTCTCCAAAGGAACACAGAGGACATGGGTTCAATCTCAGATACAGGCAGATTAATATTGTCTCGGATAATAAAGTACTGTTTAACATTGTTCTATGAATAATTCTTGAGGAAACAATTTCCCAATAGAACATTAAGTGTGCTTATGCTTTGGTCACAAAAGAGCTAGTATATTTTATATAAATGGCAGACAAAACACAGACCAAGTGGTATATTGGTCCTGTACAACATAAAGATTTATCCACAATGTTATAACAGGAGACTACAGAAGATAAAAGAAACAACAAAACACGATCCTGACCACAATGTCACACAGAAAATATGCAGTAAATGTACATTTATCTTATGGTAAACAATGAAATGACACAACAATGTGCAGCTATGGCTAGTTATAAGTAGTGCCCTTCATTAAATAAACGAAATCTTATTACTGGTCTGATTTACAGCATCTCCATTGGTTCAGGAATCACTTTAATATATATTACATTTAATACATTATTTGTTGTTTTTCTTTTGCCTTGAAAACAACTAATTTTATCCTCTAAGTTACATAACACAGATGTTGAAAATGTGTTTTTATAATGGGAAAAAATCCTATCAACATTGATATATCTGATTTGTGATAAAATTATCATCAAAAGGTCTATATAGATCTGATATAAGCGTTAATTTCATGACAGTTAACATTTTAAGAAATACTTTAAAATAACTCTAATTTTAGCAAGTTTTGAGACCAACAAGGAATCCTTGCCCAGGAATCCGAAAGCAGGTATTGACAAAAGAATTTTGAAACATTTTAGACACTAAATACAGATCCAGGTGATTCTGATTAAAATTAAAAGCAAAAATTTGATACAATAAAGGACAAAATCTGAGCTGCTGTTAGCCAGTGTATAAAGAATTAATGCTGACTTAGGTAATGGCCAATGTAATGGTCGACTTACACTAGTAGTTTTACTGAGGTATTTAATTATGAACAGACAATATAAAGATTTTCATGGTGCCAAAGCAACATACACTCATTATCCAGAAATCTTTCAATGCTCGTCTGTGAAGATAACTGAATGGGAGCAGTGAAGAAGATGTACTTAAAATATTCAAGAACAATTTAGTCAAGCAAAGATGAGGTTTGTTTTTTATTTTGTTGTACTGTTACAGGAATACCAAATATGGTGTGTAGCCTGTGGTTACACATTTGCTCATTTTAAAAAGGATGTTTGAATATGCTTGATAACAATATAATGGAACATTGACAACAAAACACAAGAAACCATTTATATTCTTGCACAAAGCACACAAAGCATCAGCACAGGATAAATTACTGCAGTTCTCCATGACATAACATGTTTTGTTCTGTCTCATCCAAACACGTTACATAATCACAATATCTATGGTAAATTCTGCTCTCTTACATGTATTCTGCTTACTGTTGAGTGATAATTTTGTAAAATAAAAGTTTCATACTGTTTGTTTTTCCATGTAGTACAAACAAAAACTCTGCCACGATTATAACATCTGTAATACGTGTCACTCCCTCTAGTGTGTACTGCTTCCAGTCTCCCTGTCTGCTCCTCACCTGGACACGGTGGTTTAACCAATCATTCACAATCAGAGCCTGCTCACTGTCTGTACCACTCACATATGGCACATAGAATTGACCTAATGCATTCCCCTCACTGCCACCATACTCTTCTAGAAACTCACCCTGTAGAGAGTATTTGTAGATTGTATTTGTTTCATAATAACACACATACACATTGTTTCTGTCCACATGCAGTGTTTTAGTGGCATCCTGTCCATCTTCTAGAGGAAACTCAGCCTCCTTACTCCACTTGTTACTGGTCAGTGTATACACCTCTACATTGTATGTTCTATATTGTACTGCAAGAACCTTCTCCCCATTAGTACAGACATCTGTAAACGAGCCACCAGAGAGTTCATACTGGAGTTCTCCCTGTGTGTTCACTGCGAACAGACCATTATCACATGCTGCAATCACATGTCCAGTGTGTGTCTGACACAATGACTTCACGGTGTCCAGTGTGTCACACTTCATTTCTGTCAGTGTTTTAGTGGATATATTTAATACTTCATAGTCTACCTCATCTGTATCACCTGGTATCCAGATATTACTGTCTACAACACACAGTCTATATGGATTACCCTTTAAATGTACTCTATCTACACACTCCCCAACCTGTGACATTATCTCATCAAACCGCACATTCAGTTCTCTCACTTTCCATGGAAAAAGTACTTTAAAGTCATTTAAAATACTGGGCTCCTTTAAAAATGTGAGTCTTTCACCAACATCAGGATTCTTCTTAAACACACGATGTTTTAGCTTTACCTCTGCATGTACCACTGGTTTTCTTTCTTCTTCACTGACTTTCTGCATCAAACCTTCTGTCAATCCCTTCAACAGTGAACATCCTGAAGCAGTTGCTAAGGTTGTCTTGCATAAATCTGCAATATTCTGCTTCACTTCTTTCTGTGCTTGAGTCTTCTCACAGGCCACTTCAATCTGTTTCAGATTATCCTTCTCATATCTATCCAGGGTTTGTACAATTGCTTTGTACTGTTTCTCAATGCATGAAATCAGAGCATCCTTAGACTTCTTGTATTCTTCTTTCACTTCTTTGGTCTTAGTTTTAACAACAGAGGTCCCATTTTGTAGACACTTTTCTTCATGTTTTAATTCCTCCACATGTTTGAGAACTGAATCTAACTTCTTATTCATCACCGGAGTCAACCGCTCTATCCCAGCAGCTATGGTTTCTGACTTGTGGCCCTCGTGGTCTGTCACTTTACACTTTAAGCAGATACATTTGTCACAGTGTACACAATACAAGTCAATCACATGATCAGGATGCTTCTCACAGTAACAGTTGATGTCCAGTGTTGTCTCAACATCACAGGGTCTGTATGTGTGTGTTATGCTGTTTGGGGTCTTTTTGTGCTTCTTCTGACAAGCTTTGCACAAGTATATTTTGCAATTTACACAGATCCAGACTGCAGCAGTCTCTGTGCCCTCCTCACACAGGTGGCAAGTCTTGCTCTGTGGTTTATTCAGCAAACTGTAGAATTCTAGGAGCTCTCGAAGTATATATAACTGAAGGTGTTCACCTTTTTTGAAAAAGGTCCTACACAGGGGACACAGGATGCCATCTGTTCCATTTTGTTGTATTGTTTTTACTTTCTGAACCAAGCATTGTTCACAGTAGCTGTGTGTACAGGGAAGTGTCCTAGGAGAAGTGAGAATATTAAGGCATATAGAGCAAGTAAGGAGTTTTTCTAATCCTTCAACTGCATTCACCTTTAAGGCAGCCATTTTTTTACATTTTCTATTAAATAAATATGTAGTATTCCATGTTCCTCTGCTGTAATATACACGAATTATTGTAAAACCTTGTTTGAAAACCACAAGATTGAATGCTAACTGAAATAGAACAGAATTTTTCTAAGCTTTACTCCTGATACTTTCTGTCTTCTTGACAACTGTAAGATTATGTATCTCCAACACAAACCTAAAACCAGTATGTATAACTGATTTGCAGAAAGTCTGTAATATATTGATCTAGTAAACACTGGGAATCTGCACTTGACAAGAATGATCATTTTTTTTTATTTGAAGATCCCATTATTTAGTTGAGTCCACATTTGGGCCATTGCAAATCAATTCATTTCAAGTATATCAAAGAGTTTGTTATCTGTAGGTCTCCCACATAATACTGTGCTATGTTTTGGCTCAAGTTTTAAAGTTGTGTAAAAGTTATAGCAATGAATAAGAAAAAAGTCTTAGCCGATCTTGATTTTCTGAATATTGTATTGTAAGTATTATTAGTTGGACATGTTTTTCTTAAGCATTTACTTGAACAATTGTTGTTTACCGTAAATACTTGTTTGTCTTCTCATTCGTCAACACTGCACATGACAACTCTTTCTCAAGATTATTACTTTATAAATGTCCCATAACACTATGATTTAAGACTGTACTTTGAATATGTGATTTTTCTAATTGGCTTATACCCCTGTTCCACATGTGTGATTGATTGTAAGATCTAGGGGATTTTAATCTTAGACTCTTGTTAAGGCACAATTTGTTGAAGAACAGAGAGAAAAGTTAGATTGTCAAAAAACCCACATGAGTTGTTCTGATTGATTAGACTGGATAAATGGCCTGTACCTAGTGAAGAGAGTTGGCAGGAAGGTGACGTATACTGCCACATTATTGTACAATCTATGTTTAAAACTTAGGAGGATTAGCATCCACTTATGAACATAAGTTATTTATATATTAATCACAAAAAAAAGTTACAAGACTATACTCAGCTGGCCAGATACAGTCTTTATGTTATTTCCCTTGACATCAATAGATCCAGGTTGGTGTATGAACAAGTACATTGGCAGTCATGGTCCATGTTTTAAATTTCAAGGATTCAGCCAAAAAGAGGTTTATTTATTTATTTGGAGTTTTACGTCGCTTTCAACACTGTACAGGTCATATCACGACGGGTAGTTGGAAGGGCAGAGGAAACCAGTACATAGAGTTCGCTAGGGTTGTGTACTGTAAACTGCCGACCAACGGTAAGCAACTACCAGCTTTCCCACTTAAGGCCAGCACGGGGATCGAACCCCGACCTCAGAGGTGGGAGGCGAGAGTGTTACCACTCTGCCACCGTGGCCCCGCCAAAAAGAGGTAAACAAATAGTAAAGCACTTTGGCTTCATACTTACGAAGGGTGTTTCTTCAAGGAAAAGAAGAAACGTGGCTAATTTTATTCATTCCTGTCAGACAAGAGGAGAAATGCCCAGGTATACAGGCTTACAGGAACTTGTGCAGGATCCTCCTTGTACTCTGACGAATTGGCAAAGGGGATGGGACCACGGAACGGAGCAGTTGAGCAGTTGAGTATTCACTTCCAGAGGAAGGTTAACCAACAGAAACCTCCTTGGAGATGGCAGATAGTTGGCTGGAAAAATGCCAGCAACAGCAACCAGTCACCAGAGAAGTATCTTCATGGACTACTTAAGGGACAAGGGAGCTGTACTTGGCAGATGGACGGAGTTTTTAAGCCATACCCAGAACCTACCTAACATTAAACCATTACACTGTAACCATCTCAGTCTGAAAATTCTAAAAGCATATTTGTCGGTGGCCATTTCTGAAGCACAAACTATCACCCAAAAGCATATGTCATATAACATCTCTTCCTCCAAACAAATAAAAATAGAAGATTGTATTTAATTAATTTTAGATAAAATTATGGCACCTCTTGTTAAGACACAAAGTGGCAGACAAACACATGTTAACAAAATATCCCTACCTTACAAAAATAAAACCATTATCTTAGGTGCAATGTTATCATTAGTACTAATAACACATTTATTCAGAGCTAATATTTCTATATACATCAACAGAAAGACATTGATTTAGACATAAAATAAAGGCCACCTGGAGTTTAGCGTTCACCAGGGGAGACCTGGTTTTTATTTTTTCGTTTAAAATTTTTACTTTCTCCAAAGAAACTGGTCGGTATTTGATATATTTTACTGTTAATGTATGTATTTGATGAAAAAAAATTATAAACCAATAAATTACAGATTGTCAGCACGCCCAGTTATCAGTTAAAAGTGGTGTTTGTCATTAAATGGGTATTATCGCCCACCCGATAATTCCCGCGGTAACATTTTCAATTATTCACACAGAAAGCATACTAAGTGTAGTACATGTAAAATAGATTATATATCATAAAATATTGGTTATCAATCAATTTTTGTCCACTGTTTGTTATATCTAATCCTACACATCTATCAAACACATGCACTAATCTACTCCTTCCTAACCTACCATCTTTTGATATTGGTACTGTGATGCTGTAATCAGAAAGGTTTGTACGTAGGAAAGGTAGGTGCACCTATTTCTAAATTTTTAATTTTTTGGCTTTCATTTGGTCATGCATTGCACTTTTTGGTTCTGTTTTTCCATCCTGTTGACTGCTCGGTCAACAACCCCCACCAAGGAAAATAGGTTGCCATCACCAAAAATTATTCACTCAAATTTACTCTCCTCTTTGGACAGTTGCAACATTGCTTTTCTCGCCCTGCAGGCCCACTGTCGTCATGTGACGCACTGTTTCAGAAATGTCAATCCTTGGTGGTCCATCATCCTGATTTTTTCCGGCGACATTAGCTTGAACCCAGGTCCATCGGCAAGAAATATCAAAGCCTGTCAGCTGAATGTCCGTTCATTGCGTAACAAAACATCTGCTTTTAGTGATTTTGTTTCGTCAAATGATCTCGACGTCATTGGTGTCACTGAGACCTGGCTAAGGCCGTCGGACACACAAGGCCTAATGGATGAGATAACCCCTACAGGTTTCCAGCTTCATCATGTCCCACGCCAGAACAAGAAAGGAGGTGGAGTCGCTGTCCTTGTCAGGAATGATATTGATAGCATGCTTTGTCAAACTGATCAGCGGGAAACGTTCGAACTCATTACCGTCAAACTGTCGGATCGACAGTCAAGCCAGCTCCTGGTACATGTAATTTACCGACCTCCAAGTACCAGCAAAAGCAGATTTCTTGAGGAATTCAACAGTTTCATGGAGGCAGCTGCTTTGTCACCACATGAAAACATTATCCTGGGGGATGTCAATATCCAGCTTGACAGTCAAAATTGCTGGTCAGATAATTTCAACACAGTTCTACTGGATTTTGATTTTATTCAACATGTATCAACACCTACACACATCCAAGGACATATCCTTGATGTACTCTGCACTAGTAAATTCCTAACTTCCTCAGTTCACCATTATGTAAAGGACGTCATATCAGACCACCTGGCGGTCTTTTTCACTACAACATTCCCTGTCAAAAATTCCTGCAGAGTAAAACATTTGAAAATCAGGAAACTTCGCAAGATAAATAAAACCAAATTTATGTTTGACATTGTAAATTCTGAGCTTATCCAGGCTCCGTACAAAACGGCTAGCTTACTGTCACACCAGTACTTTCATACCCTTAGGAACATACTTGACAAGCATGCACCTGTACATGAACGTATAACCCCACAACATGTCAACAAAGGGTTCATTAACAGTGAGATTTTGGCAGCAAAGAGACGTAAGCGCAAACTTGAAAGGGAGTGGCGAAGGGACAACTATGCCATAAACCATAGCAGGTATAGAGCCGCTGTGAACCACTTCAACCGTCTCATGGAATGTGCAAAAACCAAATACTATAGTGATAAGGTTAAGGTAAATGAGGATAACCCCAAGGCCTTGTGAAATTCCATAAAGAAAGTCCTCCATAGATCACCAAAAATGGTACTTCCAGATTATACCACCATGAACAGTCTAATCAACACAAATTAATAAAATAAGATCTGGATTACCGTCTACTGATACCGATCCCCCTGTCTCAGGTCCCTACAAAAATAAGTTTGTCTCTTTCCGGACCATGTCAGAGGAAGAAGTCCTTAAAATCATAAAGTCCACACCAAATAAATCATGTGACTTGGATCCAATCCCAACATTATTGGTCCTTGATTGCATTAGTGTGCTCTTGACTCCTATTACAAACATTGTGAACTACTCGCTACAGGAGGGCAGTTTCCCACCCTGTTTTAAGACTGCACATGTTACACCCTTGTTGAAAAAACCTGGTCTTGACAGGAATATTCTCAAGAATTATCGACCAGTGTCCAACCTCAGCTACATCTCTAAACTCATAGAGAAAGCTGTGGCTAGGCAGATAAATGAGCACATTGCTCATGAGGGTATATCCAACGAAAACCAGTCAGCATATAGAGTTTTTCACTCAACTGAAACGGCATTGCTCAAAATACAAAATGACATTGCCACATCAATGGACAAGGGTGCCGCTGTTGGATTAGTCCTTTTGGACTTATCCGCAGCCTTCGACACAATAGACCACTCAATCCTATTCAACTGCCTTCAGCACTGGTATGGCATTGATGGGGTAGTGCTTAAGTGGGTCCAGTCATACCTCAATTCATGGAAGCAGCGGATCAAAATAGATGGACATCTTTCAGAATCATTTCAACTCCCTTACGGGGTTCCCCAGGGCTCTGTTCTGGGGCCACTCCTTTTTACCCTATATACAACCCCTCTCAGTTCAGTCATATCTAAATTCAATGTCACCCATCACTTATATGCAGATGACACACAAATTGACTTGGAACTCGACTCTAGGAACTTTGATTCTAGTATCACTGAATTAACAAATTGCCTCGAGGCTGTCCAGGCGTGGATGGGAAACAATAAGCTTAAATTAAATCCTGAGAAGACAGAATTCATAGTGATTGGTGATGATCAAATTAGAAGTTCCCTGAAGTCATCATTCCCAGTGAGTTTGCTAGGCAACACCATGGAACCAGCTGAATCGGTAAAAAACCTTGGTGTCATCCTGGATGCTGAAAATTCAATGCAAAGACACCTGGCTAATCTATGTCGCATAAGTTACTACCATCTCCGGGAACTATGAAGGGTCCGCAGGTACTTAAATCATGAAACAGCTGTAAATGTGGCAAATGCCTTGGTTAGCAGTCGCCTGGATTACTGTAACTCACTGCTTTACAACACAAAAAGGTTTATATTAGCAGACTACAGAGAGTTCAAAATGCCTTATGTCGGACTGTGTGCAAGTTAAATAAAAACTGTCATGTCACACCTTTCCTGTACAAACTACACTGGCTCCCCATTCATTACCGTATATTGTTCAAATATAATCTCCTCACTTATAAAGCAATACATTACAGCCAACCTCCATATCTCTCCGCTCTAATTAGGTGGAATGATCTCACACGAGGCAATCGCCTATCAATTTCCTCATCTAAACCAAATAGACGCTCAGGGCTACGCAGATTCATAGAAGGGGCTCCCATGGAGTGGAACAAGCTTCCTCAGGCCATTAGAACCATAGAAAGCATTTTTGGTTTCAGAAAACAGTTGAAAACATATCTTTTCAGATTAGCTTATCCTCCACCATAGCCTATCTCCCCTATCGGACGCTAATATGGAAACGGACCTCTTTTTGGAACTGGACTATCCCTTTTTGCACATCAGCGCCTTAGAGGATGTTTACATCAATTTCGGCGCTTTATAAGTGTTTCTTACTTACTTACTTACTTCAAAGTAAGAATCAGCAGACAAGTAACTTTTAACATGGGATGACCCTAATTTACAAAGGTTACTGTAAGTGAAAGGCGACCTTAAATTGAAGTTACAATTTTAGTGTAAAGATGAGCAAACAATTTTCAGACTTAGTTTATATTGAGGTTAATTCAAGATGATAAAGTTTGAGATCATATCTGATATCAACTTGATATAAAGACTAACAAATCTAAGATTTGTGTTGTTGTGCTGTTGAGCTGGTAAAGGGAAGCTAAAATATGGTAATTTTTTGCAATAACACCCTATAATACTATAAACAATGTCAAGTAATTTAAAAAGAGATAATTAAAAGAATTTGTATCTGCTAAGAGAAAGATGTAATCAGTTCTAACCAACATTTAGGAAAGTTTGCTCAGCAAACCAATCTGGCTCATATTGGTTACTGTGTAAGTTGCTGACCAATATAGCCTCCCTTTGTTTCTTAATGCTTTACTCTGTAGTGACCTCCTTATTCCTATCTGAATTCTCCATAATTTAATAATTGATTTAGGATTGAAATATAAACAGATTACCACTGGGGTTACCTTAGGTGGGTACATTATGGTGCAGTTATTATGTACACCTGTAATCCTGGAAAAAGACAAGATTTTATGAAAAAGTTAAGTACTGATGTAAATTTACTCATTTGTTTTATGTACACATTTGAATGGGTTTGCAAACATATTCAATGCTTTCATGTTGCACCACTTTTTACAAGATTACATCTGCTTTTTATGAACACGCTGATCATACATCTCGAGTCTGCATTAGTCATAATTCACATAAATATGCAATGATGTCACAGCCAGTGTTTTATAGTCTTTAAGGGTCATGAACTGCCAGACCATTCTATGACTAATTATCAGTAGTCATTTTTGTGGATGTCCCCAGGAAGACAACTGCAGCAAAATGTCCTGTATCCTGAAGTCTGTTGACTGTTGGTTATGTTCTCTTTTAGTGGCCTTGTCCATGGCTTGGAACTTTACTTTATGAAGCTGACATACAACAATGTCTGATGGAATTTTTTGTTTGGGAGTGGCGGGAGGGGGGAGTTAGAGGGATTGTTAATTTTCTATGTTAAAAATGGCGTCAGCCTCCTTCACATTCTAATTTTCAGTGGAGAAGAAAAGCTTTGGTGACAGAATCTTTTGTCGATGTTCAAAGGCCATCCAGTTATAGTGGTGTTAAAATATACAAGATTTTTTTAAACAAGAAACCAGAACTGAAGTAATGACTAAAGGTGTCACTCTGTACAAAGACCCCATGCAATCATTCCTAAGAGTTAATGTTGCCTGTATCTTATTCTTTTCTAACATTAGTTTACAAATAGTATTTCTCCAATATTTTTGCTGAGCTCCCACTTGCTCCACAGCATTAACTTTGAATTAGTTGTTCTCTTGTTTGATATATATATTTGTATGATTGTGGCTGAGATGATGTTGGTCCTTATTGGCCTAGTGGTAAGCAAGTTTGCGTCTAATCTAATCTAATCTAATCTAATGTGGACTTTTATAGCGCTTAATCTCCATCACAGATGGACTCTAAGGCGCAACTGAACAAAGAGCAAAGGCAATAAGGATTAATCAAAGGACATAGCCAGGTCGTACCAAGGAGACACAGGGTGACAGGAGAGGCTATGGGGGATATGCCTTTGCAAACAGGTAAGTTTTGAGCTTCTTTCTGAAGGAGGCAACTGATGTTGCGCTGCGCACATCATGAGGGAGTTCATTCCAGATCTTAGGAGCATCAAAGGCAAAACTGTGATCAAAATGTTTGACTGACTTGAAGACAGATGGGCGGAAAGGAGGAACAGTAAGGTATTGATGATCTGGATGACCACGCCTGGTACTGTAGGAACAGCTACTGAGTGACAAGAATGGTTGAAAATAGGAAGGAAAACCACTATGTAAATATTTGTAAACTAGAGTTGCAGTTTTAAACATACATCTATACTTAACGGGGAGCCAGTGGAGTTGCTTCAGAATAGGTGTAACATGAGCATACCTTCTATGATTTGTAACAATCCGAGCAAGGGTATCTAAACACAGATAGTCTCCTCTGTACAGGTTGGACTCCCTTAATTATTAATGTGGGAAAGCGTTCTTCAGCATGAGATTTGAAGTGCCTTGGGATCTGCATTTTTTTTGAGATTAATCACCTTAAAAGTGTTACCAGAAAGAAAATTACAATTAAGTACTAAACATTTTAATTCTAATTTGACTTCATTACTTTTGGGTAAAACAAAAAATGGATATATAACGACTTTATTTACCTGGTATCTCAAAAAAAAAGCAAAGCAATTTCATTCTGCCAATGGTCTGGAAATTCTTGGTGTGACTTTTTGAGTTATCTGTTGTGACCTATTGGTTAACAGCATATGTGCCCGTTTACTTGCTTCTCACCACTCTGGTCGTTGGTATGAGAGTACTCCTAGAGCATTGACTTTGTCAAGGAGTATTTTCAAGGACATCTAGTCATTTGTTGATAGCAGCAGGTTGCTACAAAATTCTCTGGGGACACCTTGGCTTCCCGGATAAGAACATTTAGTCCTAATAGTATAAGCCTGAAGAGTATTATTAGTTTGAAATATCTGATAAGTCCAAGTATTAACATGGTCCAAATCTACTTCATTGTCTGATTGTACAGGTCACTACAATTTAAGTCGTTAACTAAACCATTGATACCCCAGAATGTTTAGTAATATCCAGCCCCAGACCCAATTTCTAGATTACCTTCCCAAACGCATTGATTTGGTAACTTTGTTAGCATTTTTCCTAGCATTACTGAAAGATTGGGCACTGTATTGATTTTGTGGAATATGTCTCTGGGCATTGGCTCTCCTAATACGAGCAATTTTATCAATTTCTTGATAACTAGCAACTTTTCCTTGCTCCATCCTACATAAGAGGACTGCATGACTGGCCTTTGCCGCATCCCACGAAAAATCGCTAGCATCATATAGGGGAGAAATAAGGTAATCAAGCATAAATTTTTGATTTTGAGAATTTTGCTCTTCTTTTCATGATGCGGCAAAAGCTAGCCATCCATTGTGTGATGGATAACTGATCATACGACACCCTTTCTTTTTGAGAACCGGACAATATGTATTCATGGGGCCATTTGATTTTGTTTGGAACTATGACTTCTACTGACCCACCTCTGAGTGATTTTTGTTTACAGTTACCTATTCTAACAGAATCAGCCAGGTCTTTCAAACGTTTTTCAACTTGAGTTTGTATGTAGAGATCTTGCCTAAGTTCATGTAGGCACTGGATTTTGAGAAGCCAATGACTGAGCATTATACAGGTTCAACCCAAGTCTTGTATATTTGAACTAGTAGGCATCGCCATAGAATTTTCAACAGAAGTATTCTGTAACATCTGACTAGCAACCGGACCCAACTTTGACACATTGTGGGGCAATTTTTCGTGTGCCTGTGGCAGTGTGACCGAGGTCTTATGTTTTTGCTTTTTGGAAATACTATTGATTTTCCCAGTGTCAGTGGTCTTTTTGCACTGGGTACTTTCGATTTTTGTCAAGCGTTGGCCAATACTCTGTAACTGTGCCAGAATCTGTGCATTAATGGTGTCTTGTGACACGCTAGTACTTTGCTTGTCAGAAAAATTAGAAGCAACATTAGAAACAGTTGAATTTTTGATGTTTTTTGTTGCATCATCCAACTGGACAAGATCACTACAATTTAACTCAGAATCTGATGAACCAGAATCGGATACTTGCACTGAATGTTCCTGTTGCTTGACAAGCTGAGCCATAAACTGTGAGTCATCCAACAACTGGAGCTGGACAGGTAGGTGAGTCGGATCCGTCTTGGATGAACGCAAGTTGTACTGTTTAGAAACTTCTGCCATTCCACTGAACAAACTAACTACCAGTACAGCAAAGTACAGCAATGTACAGTGCACAGATTCTACATAAACTTTAAAAACTAAAACCCTAAGACTAAAAATTGCCAGGTAAATTTTTTTTTCAATGTGACCCCTCTTGCTGCCAAAGTCGAAGTGGCAGAGGTTTCAGCATGCAAATGCAGGGAGGCCATGAGGACCAATCAGGGACCACAAAAGTAGTACACTGAAAAATACTAAACTTTAATTTTTGGTATGGCTCCTACAGGAATGAACTTCCCTGCACCCGAATGCAGGCACGAAAAATTTGAAAGGCGTCTGACCCCTGGAGGTCAAAAGGTGAAATTTGGGTTAAACATCAACTTATGAGGCATAGTGATGGTGAAAAATAAAGGTTTTGATAGGGATGGAGTATATGTGAAAGCCACCAAACTGACAAATATAGGAGAGTATGTGTGACAGTAGTGGAAACTACAGAGGAGGCAGCAGGTGTGGAATTAATATATTTCCAAACAGCCCGACTAGACCACGTTCCATGCAACATAATATCTTGAAGGGGAAACCCCATGGTTAAACGCCCAAGTGGTGCCTGCCTTTCTAAACATATGAAATGTTAATGTTGGGGCAACCTGAAGATCCAGAGATATCTGTTTCAAATGCTTCCAGGCCATTGAATCAGTAAGAACAGTCAATGCACAGGAAGTAGGGACATGATACAAGGGGTCATTATTATTGTCCAGGTGTGTGTGCCCATGTCCCACATCAAGGTCAAAGGACAGATAGGGGAAGAACCCAACCTAGGAATGACAATGGTTCGAACCTGCCTCCTATCTTGAATGGTCTTGGACCATTTAATAAGTATGGTAGCACCCTGGGTGTGAAAATAATATCTCCTCTACATAACTGTCTGGTACCATCAAATGAAGGCACAGAATGAGGCAAGATGTTAGAAATTCTGAGAAATGAAAAGAAGGCAAGTGAGTATAAAGATTTGTAGATCTGTGGGTGATTATATTTGTCACGTTGCTGGAGTATCTTTTCCAAGACCTTCTCATCTAGATGTGAAACGGTTGTCAGATGCACAGGTCTGTTGATTTTTAGGGCTCTAATAAACATTTGGATTCTTTGATAAAAAAAATGTGATACAGGAAGGCCATATTTTGCAGTTACAGTTTTGATGGCCGAAAGATAATTTTCAATGTTGGAATCAGAAATGGAATTTTCATGCAAATATTCCAAAAACATTAACAAATGCAAAAAAATACCTGTAGGGGCGACAGCCCAGCCGACACCAGGAAAAGAAGAAAGTCTCTGTACATTCTGGTATAGTTCCGCTGAGTAGCAGACCTATGTGCTGTCTGAAGGCGAGATAGAACCCTGGTGGCTAGCTGGGCTGTTGCAGGTGTATTATCTGTTAATAAACGTTAAATAACATCATTAAACCTCATAAGGTGAATATGTGCTGGTACCCACATGTGTTGTGGCAATAACTTGTTTAACTTTGTATAATTATCTGGGATTGTAAACCATCTAGACAGAAGATCCGCTGTGGTGTTAGAACAACCTTGAATGTGATATACTGTGAGATGTATATTGTATATGGCAGTAAGTAACCAGATATTCCTGACGCATAATGCCAGAATCGCATCTCTAGCCCTGCAAGTATTTAGTACTTCCACCACTGGAAGATTGTCACATTGAATAGTGATTTTTTCCCAAAGATCCCCAAATTTTTATGGCTGCCATCACATTAAGCATGTCGAGATGGTTGATATTATAATTTTTGAAACCATATGGAAAGGGGATAGTATATATCATTTGATAACAACAACCACCCAAGCCTGTGAGTGATGCATCAAGGTAAATTGTACTATGTGCTTTCTTGGTGTCATAATAGGTGACACCTTAATAATATTTTTGTCATGATTCTCCCTCAATAATGCCAACATTCTGTTTAACAAGGGAACAGTGGTTGTTTTTGAGGCAACCACAAAGTCAAATCTTTAGATTAAAGTTGAGTTAAATCCAAAATAATAGATATCAATTTATTGTGTTTAGATAACAATATACATATACCACAAGGGTAAGAAGGAGAGAGCTCATTATTACCCAATAACTTTCAAGATGTTGAATAGTGTTTTTGAATAGAATAATGTCATTTACCAAGACTGTTAAAATGTGTTTTTATGATAGATTTACAAATGAAAATCCTAACAGAGAAGGCAATAACCTTTTCTGAGGGAGAAATTCTAAATAGATTTGCAGTACCCAAACTAATTTATTAAATTAGTCATGTAGTGTCTGCCATCTATGAAACTGTTACTGTCCACATGCTTTCATGTGTAGAGTCACCAGAATGATGAATACTTTTTTGTGATCCAAAACAAATTGTATTTCATCATAAAGACACATAATCCCCATACATGGTTTTTTCATTATACATTTTAAACAGTGTCCTATGAATGAAGATAAATACTGATCATTACATATACCATATATTATCAAATTCATGCCCCTTTACTTTAGTACCAAATTTACAATGAGAGTGTCTGTGATTAATACACCAGACAACACTGTGCATGCTAACTTCTGATTCCATATGAGCCAAAATTATTTGAATCATGGGTTTTAATTTCTGCCTCATTTATGGTAGAAATTGATGCTGAATGCATGGGATTTCGTTGACACATGTTACATACACTTAGTTAAGATTTGGATGTATACATGACACTTTCAAGACATATAGTTGACTCAGTTTCTGTTGTGTCTATTTGCAGAGTAATCAACACTAGGTAATCCTAACTCTAATAGTATTTCTCTAGTATTTAATCTCTATCTGAAGACAGTAACTGGGTTGAAGTTTATTCTGAGGAACATCAAACAAGAAAAATCAGAGATCAACAATTATTAATAATGTGACATTGCAGGTGAAAAGCTGAAGGTTGTGAAGTAAGCTTCAAATTTGTAAAATAAGATTATAGGAGACATGGTGGGTGAGCTATAAATCATAGTTCTCAATATCAAAAATATAAGTAGATTTCTGATATAAGAGCTAAAGGTAAATTTGTCTTTTATTTCTGTATGGTTAACTTGCATGAATAATAAAATTAACTTTAAATTATTCATTGACAATAAGACAGAATTTATAAATATTGTATGATCAGTAAGCCAATAATGTGAAGGCCTTGTTCCAAGATTACATCATAAGTCAAATGTTAGTTTCCCCATTTCATCATGTATTGTCATAAGGTTGGTACTTGCTCGCCTTGGCGTTCATGGGCATATGTTCTACTTCCCTTTCCACATTCAATTTATTTTATTTATTTATTTATTTGGGGTTTTACATCGCTTTCAACACTGTACAGGTCATATCACGACAGGTAGTTGGAAGGGCAGAGGAAACCAGTACATATACAGTTCGTGAGGGTTCTGTACTGTAAACTGCTGACCATCGGCAAGGAACTACCAGCTTTCCCACTTGAGGCTGTGCCAGGAATCAAACCCCGGCCTCAGAGGTGGGAGGCGAGAGTGTTACAACTCTGCCACCGTGGCCCTATTTTCCACATTCAAAGATTACCTTACAATGGTGCAAGTGAACATTAGACTAATGCCATTTAAATTAGTACTTAAATTGTACTTAAGTTGTCTTAACATGGCTAATAAAAGACAGATTTTGGGGCTGTCTAATGCTTCAAACTGTAACTTAGAAGATGCCTTGACTTTGCACAAAACAGAAGACAATTTATGTCTTCACATTCACTTGCCACTGCAAAAATTTACATGTTGCAACATAACAAAGATTGATTTATTGCCTTGTCTGTTGTAAAAGTTACATTTATACTATAGCTAGAGCCAATACTAGTGTCACTATTTTGGTTCTACTGGTTCAACTCCGACAAATGACATTGTAAAGCTTTAATATTACCGTGGTTGACATATATGATGGAAACTTTACTCGATATTAAACAAAATCTAATCAAAGAAAATATGTTGCCTACTGTAGTCATTGTTACGTTAGTATTCACCCAAAGTGAAAACATAATGTAAATGTTTTATGACTATTTAGTGTTTTGCAGATGGTAGAATGCTATCTGGGACCTCTCCATAATTAAACAAATTTTCCTGGGTCTCAATTGAATGAATTCTGGTATTTCATCAATTACAAGTTTAAAGGACAAGGTGTGATCTATAACTACTAGAAACATTTTAAACTAATTCTGTATACATGTATAACATCACTTTCCTTGTTCAACAAAGTTTAGAGGTCTGTCAATTTTGCTCCTACTGTGTGGTGATATTTCTCTAAACCCAGGTCCTATCTCATTCGGCGTTGTCAACTGTCGATCAGTCAGAAACAAGGGACCCAGTATTTCAGACATGATGTCTACTGACTCTTTCAGTATATTGGCCATGACTGAGACTCACATTCGTCCATCTGACAATGACAGTTTCCTCCGCTCAATCACTCCTGCTGGTTTTACATTGTGTCATAGACCCCGTCCTCACGGCTTCGGTGGTGGGGTTGGCTTTTTTGTCATTGATAATATCAAATTCAAAATTCTTGATAGTCCTACATATACAACTTTCGAAAACTCAGTTATTGACATTGGCTCATCTACTAGTCCTTTTATGATAGCATGTGTTTACCGACCTCCAGGCTCATGTTCTGATGAATTTTTGGACCAATTTCTTAACTTTTTTGAGTATCTCTCCTCTGTAAGTTCCTCATTTCTTATGTGTGGGGACTTCAACATTCATGTTGACACAAGTTCCAGTGACAGCACCAAATTTTTGAATTGTCTTGACTCATGCAATATTGCACAGCATGTGCACTCACCTACTCACCTACATGGTCACATCCTCGACCTTGTTCTTGCACCCACTGAGCCGAAGGTTGTTTCCAACGTACGAGTCGATGGGTTCTTTTCTGATCACGCCGTTGTTCATGGTCAGCTTGATTTTGCCAGTCCCACTGCACCCAAGTCAAACACAATCACTTTTCGAAGGTATCATAAGATAAACATGCAGAGTCTGATCTGTGATCTCAAAAAGTGTTAATTTGTTGCAAATCCTGGCAGTACCGTTGGTGCACTTCATGACCAATACACAAGGGATCTGAGTAACTTGCTCGATAAACACGCTCCTCTGGTCACTCGTACCTTCACCAAAGGTGCTGCAGGTTGGCTATCAGACACGTACTTGCAGGCCAAAGCAGTCAGGCGTCAATTTGAACGGTTCTGGCGGAAAGACAAGTCTCCACAAAATAGGGCTAGACTCCGTAAACAAATTGCTAGGTGCAACGCCATAATTACTAAGGATAAGACCAACTATTTCAGGAACCTCATTAGTGACAATGCTCACGATTCTAAGAAACTGTGGCAGATTCTACGCTCAGTCCTGCACTCTGTTCCTGAGAAGGTACTCCCCTCTCATGCCTCTCAGATATGCCTTGCCAATCGTTTTGTCACTTTTTTCTCAGATAAAATCAGAAAAATCAGGGACTCCTTTACTAACACTGACTCCTTCACTCTTCCTGCTCCTTCAGATGTACCCAAATTTGACCTTTTTAAAGCAGTTTCTGAGGATGAAGTACGGAAAGTAATTACCAAGTCACCAACCAAATCTTGCCTCCTCGATCCATGGCCTACTTTCCTAGTTAAAGAATGTTTGGATATTCTCCTCCCCTCAGTTACTAAACTTGTCAACTGTTCTCTAACTGAAGGTGCTGTCCCGGGTGGTTTAAAAAAGGCTATTGTCTCTCCTCTGATTAAAAAGTCTTCACTACCACCGGATGAATTAAAAAACTACCGACCTGTCTCTGGCTTGAGTTTCATCTCCAAACTTGTTGAGCGTGTAGTTGCTTCGCAGTTAAATGACCATGTTGCCTGTAACGGACTTGAAAATGTCAGTCAATCAGCCTATAAGCAAGGTCACTCGACAGAAACTGCACTACTGTCTATTAAAAATGAAGTCCACCTTGCTCTTGCTAGAGGTGAAGCTACTGCTGTTGTTCTCTTGGACCAATCAGCAGCATTTGACACCATTGATCATGGTACGCTTATTGAGTGTTTGAGTTCCTGGTTTGGTGTTGGAGGCGTGGTTCTAAACTGGTTCAAGTCGTACCTCTGTGACCGCTATCAGTGCATCAAGATTGGTTCTGTTTTATCCGATGCTAAAAGGCTATTGTACGGTGTGCCCCAGGGCTCTGTCCTGGGGCCGATCTTGTTCTCATTATACACTACCCCCCTCAGTAAAGTTATTCAAAATCATCCTGGCATATGTTTCCACTTTTATGCCGACGACACACAGTTATATGTTCATCTCACACATAACCATGCCACTCAGGCCTTTGACAGACTGAAAAACTGCTTGGATGATGTCAGAAAGTGGCTTTCTGCAAATAAGCTTAAACTAAATCCAGACAAGACAGAATTTATTCTGTTTGGCTCAAGAAATGTCCACACAAAACTCAGGAAATTTTTCCCAGTTAATATACTTGGCAACCTCCTTTCACCTGTTGATGTAACTAAGAACTTAGGTGTCTGGTTTGACTCTGATTTTTCCTTCTCTTGCCATGTCAGGAATACCTGTAAGGCTAGTTTTGTTCATATCAGGGATTTAAAGTGACTCCGAGGATATCTTACACGTGAAGCTGCTCTTTTAGCTGCAAATGCCTTGGTGGGAAGTCGTCTTGACTACTGTAATTCCTTGTTCAGAGGTCTCTCTGCTCTAGACATTCGGAGGCTCCAATGTGTTCAAAACAGTCTTGCAAGAATTGTGGCTAATACCACCAAATACTCACATATCACTCCTGTAAGAAAGAGTCTTCATTGGCTGCCTGTCTTGCATCGCTCTGTCTTTAAGACAGCCCTGTTGGTGTACAAGTTTCTACATAGTGGCCATCCAAAATACTTTGAACCTTTCCTTAAACCCAGGCATAGTGTGTATAGAACACGCAGAAGTCAATCTGATGGTGTGCTGCTTGAGGTCCCACATTGTGCTTCAATATATAAGTCTAAAAAGCATTTTGGCCTTAGCTTTGCATACGATGCCCCAAGGATTTGGAATGATCTTCCTGATGATGTACGCTCAGCTAAATCCCTCTCCTCATTCAGAAAAAAGTTGAAAACTTACCTCTTTGAAAAAGCTTACCCACCCTAGATTATCCCTAGTTTTTATTTTGTCTCTCCGTGGTGTTGACCCCTGCAATGTCCCTGATTTAACGATTACGATCTCTGATTTTGGCTTTCTGCGTCTTAGAGTCTATCATTAGATAGAGATTAAGCGCTATAAAAGTACTATTAGAATTAGAATTAGAATTAGAATTTATACATCACACACCCCATGACTTTCAGGTGCAAGTACCACAGATCCTCAATATTGGTACTCTACACTATATTTAAAGAGGCTTACATGGTTTATGCACATCTCTGATGTGGCTACACAACTGCCTACAACAACAGATCTGTCCAAATATGACCCTGAATGTTGCACACAACATTAAGTACAGACTTTGGTTTTTCCTTTGGAATATTTTTACCAGGAGACAGATACAGGCTGTCAAGGACAAAAGACATTCCCTAAAATGCAAATTTTAAACACACAACAGGTTTGAAAAAGTTCATGTTATGTACTATATGTGACTTGTAAAACTGATGAAATACCAATTAAGAGTTCACGTGTCAAACATATTATATTGATACCATTCACAAATTCATTCATTGAAACCATTTTAAATTAAGTTTCTGACTTTGTATTCATGACAAAGGCCACTTTTCTGAACTTTTATTTGTGCAAAAACTTGCACCCACATAATTAATATTGCCACTTCCAAATATGTAAATGGTATTTCTACCAGTGTTTTGAATAACCACCAACACAAGCATAAAAGACTTTTTATTGAATATTGTCTATTGAACCTATTAGTATGTCTGGAAGACATGTCTGGAAGTCATGTGTTGAAGAACCAGACATTTATATTGGGGAAAATTACTCAAATGAGCACCAGATGACAAAGAATAACACAAAGGATTTTCTACATCCTGGTATTTTGCCACAAGCTAGACAAAGGCTAGACAGTGTATTCATTTCATAAACTGCACATTAAAGAAAATATTAAACAAAAAACAAAATGACAGAGTATATACAGTACCTCTTATATTTAATATATGTGTATAGAAATTGCATATACCTTTAGCTTTTGGACGATAAAATGTTTTTTTTTAAATAATAACCAGAACCCAGTACATAACTCAAATCCAAGATTCTACTAAAAAGAACCTAGCATATTGTACACACTTGGAGATATATAAGAGGGATCCAAGCAAAGACTGAAGCTAAGATTTGGTACAAGAATGTTTTGAAGTCTCAAGAATTACATATTTGTGTAATCTTATGTAATTTTCCTGCAGGTATGGACATAGTGCAAGATTTGGTATCTGTTAATATGCCTAAGCATGTAATAGCAGTAGAGGGGGGAACCAATTTTTCAGGACTAACATCCAAACCCAATTGTGGTAATAAATTGAATAAAAAATGATATGCAGGATATATTTGAGATGGTAAACCAGTATATAAAAGATCATCTATATAATTCCAGAAATGTGGAAGACCATGTTGAAGCATGATGTGACGTATAGCTTGGAACAATGTTGAAAAAATGTAGAACCATGACAAAATCCAAGTGACGAGGTGTCAATATATGTGTCATTATGTTGTATCCCTAGCAAATCAATATCTCCAGGATCAATCCTGATGTGTCTGAATGTCCTACTTATGTCTGTCTTAAAGATCATGGCTCCTGGACCTAATTCCTTTAATTTTTAGGTAATATGATCAATAGATGGATATGTTAACTTAAAATAGGTTTCCAAGTACACATCAGGAGTGACCCTAGCATTTAGCGAGGCCCCGTTGGGCCAACTAAGGTCTAAGATAGTTCTACATTTACCAGAATCTTGCTTAGGGCGTGTCATTAGGGGTGAAGTATGAATTTTGAAAGGAAGGTCCTTAAATGGTCCTAGTATGGCACCATGACTGATTTTTTTATCCAAATATCCTTGTACTTGTCCAGGAAATTGTTGGGCCGACTTATGATTGCCAATTGTAGTATTTAAGGGACGAGACCTATCAAAATCGAGGGGAAAGCCGAAAGTGAGTAAATCAATGAGTTGTTTATCCCAGTAATTGCTTAAAAAATTTCTCCAATTTTCAACATTTTGTTGGCCCTGTACTAGGACCCTAACAGCCATGAAATTTGAAGACCTGTCTGTCTGACAATCTTATGGGCTTGTATTACATCTGGAATGGAATTCCACTCTATAGTAGGACCCTGATAAGTTTGCAAAGGGGTTAAGGGAACAAAGCCAAGCAATATACCTGTTTGTGCAACACAGTTTTGATAATCTTGATATTGATTTCTATTTTCCCAGATGTGATCAGGGATACATTTTTGATCTAAAACAAGGGATTTTTGATCCTCAAATTGCATATCTAAAAGATCTGTAGTAATCTGTGTGTCTAGCAAGCCATTGACGGCAATATGACGCAAAGATATGACTTTAGCTGAAGGCGAAAGAATATTTTGGGGTCGTGGCCAGCTATGGTATCTTTAGCTGAAAACTGGTCAGAAACTACTCTAGCTGTTGAAGTGCAAGAATTTACTTCATTTTCTGGTATGACAATATTACGATGCGAAACCACAATTGGCATGTTTGCAGTGATAGGGTTCAGCTGTGGCTCTTGGACTTTTTTAGATTTTTGTACACCACCATGATTAAACTCAACATTTGCATGATTTGAACCTGGGGCAGCTGATTTTTGAATGTTTTTGTTACCCCATTGGTGCCCTGTTGACAAAGAAATTTGACCCCGAGCACTGGCAGCAGAAGCAGGGGCATAGTTAGCAGGAAAACCTGCTTGCATGTTACAGGTCTTATCTACCTGCTGATCCCCTTTTTGAACTGACAATATCTGAAATCGATTGGTTGTAGGGAGTCGAAATTCATTGTTTGTTAATCTAACATTGTGAGTTGGGTTTATAAGGTCTCCCTTATAAGTGCAAGGTTGACTTTTTGGTCGAGGTTATTGAAAAACATCATGACATGCTTTGTTACCCAAGATCTTCCCCTTATAACGCTGTTCCCCAAAAAAGAAATATTTTTGGTTACCAGTATTTCGAGAATTAGCCAAACCTGGTGGTTTCCTATGTAAGGGGTGAGTCAAGACCTGGCTTCCTTGTACCAAGACCTCTGCAAAAGATCTACCATTACATTTGTTGGAGAAAGATTTAGAAGTATAAAACCAACTTTTCTATTGACATTTTAACACCAACTTCTTGACATTTACTGCTATCTTTACACCAAAAAATATCTTTATGACGGGTGGGGCAGGCACAGTCCACACCCTTGCCTACTCGTTTTTTGACTTCCTGTTTTTTTGCCTACACTCGATTTTCATGTGTGGAAAAGTTTTGCCTGCAGTCGAGAAACATGACGAACACACGTGTCGATAAACAACACCTTTTGTCTCGTGGGTCTTGGCAAATGAACACATGTTCTGATTATAATAGGTACAGGGAATGGATTTTTGACCAAATTTTTTATCAGAATTACAAATTTTTGAGCACTGGTTTGTGTGTGTCTCTGTGCATGAGCTGTTTTAATATGGTTGACTTTGCTATAGCCTTCAATCTCCCCCGTTCCATTCGACAGAGTAAAACAGCATGGCCTTTGCCACTGCCTATGAGAAATCTTGTGAGTCATCTAATAGTGAAATGAGATAGTCAAGCATACAATCTCTCATTTCTAATGTTTTTTCCTCTCTCATGGAGCGACAAAATAAACAGTTATCCATTGGGAAACCGTCAACTGGTCATACGTGACCCTTTCTTTATGTGTCCTGGACAGGACAAACTCTTGTGGCCACCTAATTCCAGTAACTTATGGTGACTTATTTTTGAAGACATACCTGAAGTGGCAATTTTGTTAAGTTCTAAAAGCCTTGGTTGGACTTGCTGCTGCACATGAACATCTTGACGCAATGCATCAAGATATGGGACAGATTCATTTGCAGAAGATATAGCCCCACTCACATTATTCTAAGCTACTTGACTTTGCTGATTATTTTGTACTTTAGACTTGTTCTTACTCATGGTGGATTTAATTTTTGAACGATCTTTAGTTTTTTTCCCTTCCTCCTCTTCTAAAACATCCAATCTTTGCCCCATTTTTTAATTGGCTCAAAATTTCTTTATTCATCAAGACCTGAATGTTCATCCATAACCTGTGAAGTTGGCACCTTGTCGACACTAGCAGAAGCAATTTTGTTTGTAAAAGTTACAGTTTTAGAATCATCATCAGATTCCATGAGTCCAGAGCAATCTAATTCACTTCCCAAATCCGAATCCTCACAAGTGGATAACTGTGATTGTTTACTATTCAAGAAACCCCCCATTTTTTGAAGAAAATGCAGAGTCACCACAAAGTACTTGTACGGGTATTTGAATATTACGCATCACAACTTAACAGTAAACTAGTATCAATCAAGAGAATATAAAATACTGAAACAGTTACATCAAAACAAGACAATATAAAATAAAGAAAATGATACTAATAAACCGCATATGCTGCAAAGTCCACCGCTCAGCAATGTAGGGTGACGCGTGAATGTTGCAAAATCTTGCACCCCAATGCCACCAAACAAACTCCTCAATATTCTGTGTCTCTACTATCTCCTTAAGATGACGGTGACAAGAGCCTGAAAGTGTCGTCACTCTGGGATCTATAGTTGATACCACAGCTGTAATTTAGGTACAGAAGAAAGCAATATTGATATGGACACTATATTGTAACCCGTCTTGGTCAGTACATACTAACTTTCCTACTCTAATTCATGCTCAACTAGCTTTGCTTAAGGCTCTCTTTTTTTCAAAAAGAAATGTGTTTCCAAACAGATACACAGAGGCTTGGTATTCATAAGGCAGAAAAATTGGAGAAAAACGGGTTAGAAAATATTGGCTCTGTATCACCATTATGCAGAGTGAAAATCTTTGTTTCACTTACAAGAAACTCTAGTTATTTGACAGTCAAAAAGATTAATTCAGTGTATATGGTCAAGCCCCACTTAGTAGCCAGCCCAGCAAACAGTGCAACTAAAATGCTGTGTAACTACAGGTTTCACTGAAAGTTAGCCATGAATGGAATGTTATGGCTCCGGATAGATTAAAAACACCAGTTTACTTTCTTTGGTTTAAACTAACATACAGACACAAAATAATGTTTTCAAGATTATTTTATAGTCTCTAAAGCAGAAAGCCATTAAGAATACACACAAGCTGTTAACAATTGAGTTTACAATAAAAAATAAAAACAAACAACACTGAATCTAAGTATATTCAAACTTAAAGAAATCAAAAATTCAATACACTTTATTCTTTAAAAGTCATTCACTTTAACAGGCATATTTTATTCTCTTAAGTCTTTTGAACATATTCTTATAAATTAGTTACATCTAAAAAACATTTAAATCAACAATAAGACATAGTTCATTCAGATATTTCAACTTTTTCTTACATATTTATTTTGATGATTAAATTAAATGTTCGTATGTTAAATTTATAAATGGAATTCAGCCATAAATAGAATGAATCAGACAACAGCAGCAATTTCACTTCCATTAGTTAACATATAGAGACAAAACTAACTTGTCAAATCCATTATATAATCTCCAAAGCAAAAATTAAGAAAAATACATATATGCTACAATTGTTAATATTGCTACATAAAGCCCACAGGACTTGTTTTAGTCAACAAGAAATGTAAAAGCAAAACACTAAACCCAAGTACATTCAAACTAAACAGAAAAGCGTTCATTTACTAATCATTTGGTATGACAGAACTGTCATCTACTTGAACATATACAACTGGTGTTAAGTGTTTCTACATTTTACTACCTTACAGTAATATCTAAGCAAACCTTTCAATGACATGAATACTAAAAATACTAAGAATGAATACTAAGAATACTAAAAACAGTTCAAACATCTATTTTAAAGAGTCTTAAAGCATGCAGTTATGTTAAGCATTAACCAGTTCAACATGAAACTTTATTTTACCATAATTAACCAACATGTTTGTTGATTACTATTAAATATGACTGATGTAGAATCTTAACTGAATATATCAATGAAATAGAGAAATGCTAATCTTCTGATATAAGCCTCGACATACAATTCTATCTATACTTCCAAATAAGCTGATATTATAAAGTTTTAGTTTATATAATGTACTCTTACATATACGTATACATATAGCTTTTTAACATAGGAAAATTGGCTGGAAGAACATTTCAGTAACGTTTAAATATTGAGAAATGCACCAGAAATAATAGTCACTAGTAGTCAGTTTATGATAAAAAAGTCAGTCCATGTTTTCATTTTCACCGGAAATAAATTTCACTATTCAAGGTCATTAGGTTAAATTTCTAAGATTAATATCAACTGTAAAAATTTGCTTTATTTCTACACAACAAATTGCATTTTGATACATTCAATAAATACTCAACAGAGCTCACATGTTTATTGATGAAACACTAAACTAAAAATATTGCCAATGGTTATACAAATGATAAGCTGACTTGGTAGGTGAAATTTAATGTAAACGAATGATCTCAGTAGTTAAACAATGCATTGTTGCTAGTTTAACAAAGTAATATTTTCAATTATATTGGTTGATATATTGAATGACACAGAAACAACAACAACAACAGAAACTTGTCAGAGCCATTTATATAATCTCTAAAAAAAGATAAACACACACATGTAAAGTTTTTAGTAGAAACGAAAATCTTACAAAAAGACAACAAAGAACAAGACACTAAATTCAAGTAAACGCAGAATTTTAAAAATTAAAATGTCTGTTAAAAGTTCAAATATTCCAAACATTTGGTACATCTGGGGCCGATTTCACTAAAGGACTTAAACTAAGTCACTTTATTGGCTAAGTCAGGGACTTAAATCTAAGACTTTGGTCTTAGCTAGGTCTGGGAGTTAAAATGGATTTCACAAAGGTGACTTAGCTAAGTCCAAGCTTATCAAATAACCACAGTGGTTTTCTGTGTCATGTGACCTTTTATATCTATTCAAAATATAATATTGGTGCCATATATCCTTCATTTAATGCATTTTATCTAAGGAAAAGTACTGCTTTAGAATGAAAAACCTTGTTACCACATATAAACTTCCCAAAGACTACTTTAGTGAGGTGTTCTATGTAATTATACTTTATTTACAGCCATTTCAAATTTTGACGTGGAGAAAAGTTTATGGTGGCCATATTTAAGTCCTCTTTACAAAATTTAAGCCCACTACCTCCCAGACTTAAAGTTAAATCCACTGGCTTAGCAATTCCATGGACTTAGCTGCTTTGTGAAATCCGCTTAGTCCAAGACCACTGACTTAACATAAATTTAAGACCAAAGTCTTAAATTTAAGTCTAAATCTGGACTTAAGTCCCTTTGTGAAATCGGCCCCTGAAGTGTCATTCACTTCAATCAATTTAATATTACATTTCGTTATCATTTTAGGCCACATGTTTATGTACAAAAAGAGCATATACATCAGTAATATAGCACACTTCAGTCGTCTTTTGACAAATATTTGTCTGTTTCACTGGAGTTGTTTCTGGATGGTTCTACTGAATATTGTGACAAAGTGTGGTATTGCCTGTACAACCTGAAGATTTATCCACAATTTTACAACAGGAGAATGCAGAAGATAAAAGAAACAATCAAAACACAATCCTGACCACAATATCACACAGAAAATATGCAGTAAATGTACATTTATCTTATGGTAAACAATGAAATGACACAACAATGTGCAGCTATGGCTAGTTATAAGTAGTGCCCTTCATTAAATAAACGAAATCTTATTACTGGTCTGATTTACAGCATCTCCATTGGTTCAGGAATCACTTTAATATATATTACATTTAATACATTATTTGTTGTTTTTCTTTTGCCTTGAAAACAACTAATTTTATCCTCTAAGTTACATAACACAGATGTTGAAAATGTGTTTTTATAATGGGAAAAATCCTATCAACATTGATATATCTGATTTGTGATAAAATTATCATCAAAAGGTCTATATAGATCTGATATAAGCGTTAATTTCATGACAGTTAACATTTTAAGAAATACTTTAAAATAACTCTAATTTTAGCAAGTTTTGAGACCAACAAGGAATCCTTGCCCAGGAATCCGAAAGCAGGTATTGACAAAAGAATTTTGAAACATTTTAGACACTAAATACAGATCCAGGTGATTCTGATTAAAATTAAAAGCAAAAATTTGATACAATAAAGGACAAAATCTGAGCTGCTGTTAGCCAGTGTATAAAGAATTAATGCTGACTTAGGTAATGGCCAATGTAATGGTCGACTTACACTAGTAGTTTTACTGAGGTATTTAATTATGAACAGACAATATAAAGATTTCCATGGTGCCAAAGCAACATACACTCATTATCCAGAAATCTTTCAATGCTCTTCTGTGAAGATAACTGAATGGGAGCAGTGAAGAAGATGTACTTAAAATATTCAAGAACAATTTAGTCAAGCAAAGATGAGGTTTGTTTTTTATTTTGTTGTACTGTTACAGGAATACCAAATATGGTGTGTAGCCTGTGGTTACACATTTGCTCATTTTAAAAAGGATGTTTGAATATGCTTGATAACAATATAATGGAACATTGACAACAAAACACAAGAAACCATTTATATTCTTGCACAAAGCACACAAAGCATCAGCACAGGATAAATTACTGCAGTTCTCCATGACATAACATGTTTTGTTCTGTCTCATCCAAACACGTTACACAATCACAATATCTCTGGTAAATTCTGCTCTCTTACATGTATTCTGCTTACTGTTGAGTGATAATTTTGTAAAATAAAAGTTTCATACTGTTTGTTTTTCCATGTAGTACAAACAAAAACTCTGCCACGATTATAACATCTGTAATACGTGTCACTCCCTCTAGTGTGTACTGCTTCCAGTCTCCCTGTCTGCTCCTCACCTGGACACGGTGGTTTAACCAATCATTCACAATCAGAGCCTGCTCACTGTCTGTACCACTCACATATGGCACATAGAATTGACCTAATGCATTCCCCTCACTGCCACCATACTCTTCTAGAAACTCACCCTGTAGAGAGTATTTGTAGATTGTATTTGTTTCATAATAACACACATACACATTGTTTCTGTCCACATGCAGTGTTTTAGTGGCATCCTGTCCATCTTCTAGAGGAAACTCAGCCTCCTTACTCCACTTGTTACTGGTCAGTGTATACACCTCTACATTGTATGTTCTATATTGTACTGCAAGAACCTTCTCCCCATTAGTACAGACATCTGTAAATGAGCCACCAGAGAGTTCATACTGGAGTTCTCCCTGTGTGTTCACTGCGAACAGACCATTATCACATGCTGCAATCACATGTCCAGTGTGTGTCTGACACAATGACTTCACGGTGTCCAGTGTGTCACACTTCATTTCTGTCAGTGTTTTAGTGGATATATTTAATACTTCATAGTCTACCTCATCTGTATCACCTGGTATCCAGATATTACTGTCTACAACACACAGTCTATATGGATTACCCTTTAAATGTACTCTATCTACACACTCCCCAACCTGTGACATTATCTCATCAAACCGCACATTCAGTTCTCTCACTTTCCATGGAAAAAGTACTTTAAAGTCATTTAAAATACTGGGCTCCTTTAAAAATGTGAGTCTTTCACCAACATCAGGATTCTTCTTAAACACACGATGTTTTAGCTTTACCTCTGCATGTACCACTGGTTTTCTTTCTTCTTCACTGACTTTCTGCATCAAACCTTCTGTCAATCCCTTCAACAGTGAACATCCTGAAGCAGTTGCTAAGGTTGTCTTGCATAAATCTGCAATATTCTGCTTCACTTCTTTCTGTGCTTGAGTCTTCTCACAGGCCACTTCAATCTGTTTCAGATTATCCTTCTCATATCTATCCAGGGTTTGTACAATTGCTTTGTACTGTTTCTCAATGCATGAAATCAGAGCATCCTTAGACTTCTTGTATTCTTCTTTCACTTCTTTGGTTTTAGTTTTAACAACAGAGGTCCCATTTTGTAGACACTTTTCTTCATGTTTTAATTCCTCCACATGTTTGAGAACTGAATCTAACTTCTTATTCATCACCGGAGTCAACCGCTCTATCCCAGCAGCTATGGTTTCTGACTTGTGGCCCTCGTGGTCTGTCACTTTACACTTTAAGCAGATACATTTGTCACAGTGTACACAATACAAGTCAATCACATGATCAGGATGCTTCTCACAGTAACAGTTGATGTCCAGTGTTGTCTCAACATCACAGGGTCTGTATGTGTGTGTTATGCTGTTTGGGGTCTTTTTGTGCTTCTTCTGACAAGCTTTGCACAAGTATATTTTGCAATTTACACAGATCCAGACTGCAGCAGTCTCTGTGCCCTCCTCACACAGGTGGCAAGTCTTGCTCTGTGGTTTATTCAGCAAACTGTAGAATTCTAGGAGCTCTCGAAGTATATATAACTGAAGGTGTTCACCTTTTTTGAAAAAGGTCCTACACAGGGGACACAGGATGCCATCTGTTCCATTTTGTTGTATTGTTTTTACTTTCTGAACCAAGCATTGTTCACAGTAGCTGTGTGTACAGGGAAGTGTCCTAGGAGAAGTGAGAATATTAAGGCATATAGAGCAAGTAAGGAGTTTTTCTAATCCTTCAACTGCATTCACCTTTAAGGCAGCCATTTTTTTACATTTTCTATTAAATAAATATGTAGTATTCCATGTTCCTCTGCTGTAATATACACGAATTATTGTAAAACCTTGTTTGAAAACCACAAGATTGAATGCTAACTGAAATAGAACAGAATTTTTCTAAGCTTTACTCCTGATACTTTCTGTCTTCTTGACAACTGTAAGATTATGTATCTCCAACACAAACCTAAAACCAGTATGTATAACTGATTTGCAGAAAGTCTGTAATATATTGATCTAGTAAACACTGGGAATCTGCACTTGACAAGAATGATCATTTTTTTTTATTTGAAGATCCCATTATTTAGTTGAGTCCACATTTGGGCCATTGCAAATCAATTCATTTCAAGTATATCAAAGAGTTTGTTATCTGTAGGTCTCCCACATAATACTGTGCTATGTTTTGGCTCAAGTTTTAAAGTTGTGTAAAAGTTATAGCAATGAATAAGAAAAAAGTCTTAGCCGATCTTGATTTTCTGAATATTGTATTGTAAGTATTATTAGTTGGACATGTTTTTCTTAAGCATTTACTTGAACAATTGTTGTTTACCGTAAATACTTGTTTGTCTTCTCATTCGTCAACACTGCACATGACAACTCTTTCTCAAGATTATTACTTTATAAATGTCCCATAACACTATGATTTAAGACTGTACTTTGAATATGTGATTTTTCTAATTGGCTTATACCCCTGTTCCACATGTGTGATTGATTGTAAGATCTAGGGGATTTTAATCTTAGACTCTTGTTAAGGCACAATTTGTTGAAGAACAGAGAGAAAAGTTAGATTGTCAAAAAACCCACATGAGTTGTTCTGATTGATTAGACTGGATAAATGGCCTGTACCTAGTGAAGAGAGTTGGCAGGAAGGTGACGTATACTGCCACATTATTGTACAATCTATGTTTAAAACTTAGGAGGATTAGCATCCACTTATGAACATAAGTTATTTATATATTAATCACAAAAAAAGTTACAAGACTATACTCAGCTGGCCAGATACAGTCTTTATGTTATTTCCCTTGACATCAATAGATCCAGGTTGGTGTATGAACAAGTACATTGGCAGTCATGGTCCATGTTTTAAATTTCAAGGATTCAGCCAAAAAGAGGTTTATTTATTTATTTGGAGTTTTACGTCGCTTTCAACACTGTACAGGTCATATCACGACGGGTAGTTGGAAGGGCAGAGGAAACCAGTACATAGAGTTCGCTAGGGTTGTGTACTGTAAACTGCCGACCAACGGTAAGCAACTACCAGCTTTCCCACTTAAGGCCAGCACGGGGATCGAACCCCGACCTCAGAGGTGGGAGGCGAGAGTGTTACCACTCTGCCACCGTGGCCCCGCCAAAAAGAGGTAAACAAATAGTAAAGCACTTTGGCTTCATACTTACGAAGGGTGTTTCTTCAAGGAAAAGAAGAAACGTGGCTAATTTTATTCATTCCTGTCAGACAAGAGGAGAAATGCCCAGGTATACAGGCTTACAGGAACTTGTGCAGGATCCTCCTTGTACTCTGACAAATTGGCAAAGGGGATGGGACCACGGAACGGAGCAGTTGAGCAGTTGAGTATTCACTTCCAGAGGAAGGTTAACCAACAGAAACCTCCTTGGAGATGGCAGATAGTTGGCTGGAAAAATGCCAGCAACAGCAACCAGTCACCAGAGAAGTATCTTCATGGACTACTTAAGGGACAAGGGAGCTGTACTTGGCAGATGGACGGAGTTTTTAAGCCATACCCAGAACCTACCTAACATTAAACCATTACACTGTAACCATCTCAGTCTGAAAATTCTAAAAGCATATTTGTCGGTGGCCATTTCTGAAGCACAAACTATCACCCAAAAGCATATGTCATATAACATCTCTTCCTCCAAACAAATAAAAATAGAAGATTGTATTTAATTAATTTTAGATAAAATTATGGCACCTCTTGTTAAGACACAAAGTGACAGACAAACACATGTTAACAAAATATCCCTACCTTACAAAAATAAAACCATTATCTTAGGTGCAATGTTATCATTAGTACTAATAACACATTTATTCAGAGCTAATATTTCTATATACATCAACAGAAAGACATTGATTTAGACATAAAATAAAGGCCACCTGGAGTTTAGCGTTCACCAGGGGAGACCTGGTTTTTATTTTTTCGTTTAAAATTTTTACTTTCTCCAAAGAAACTGGTCGGTATTTGATATATTTTACTGTTAATGTATGTATTTGATGAAAAAAATTATAAACCAATAAATTACAGATTGTCAGCACGCGCAGTTATCAGTTAAAAGTGGTGTTTGTAATTAAATGGGTATTATCGCCCACCCGATAATTCCCGCGGTAACATTTTCAATTATTCACACAGAAAGCATACTAAGTGTAGTACATGTAAAATAGATTATATATCATAAAATATTGGTTATCAATCAATTTTTGTCCACTGTTTGTTATATCTAATCCTACACATCTATCAAACACATGCACTAATCTACTCCTTCCTAACCTACCATCTTTTGATATTGGTACTGTGATGCTGTAATCAGAAAGGTTTGTACGTAGGAAAGGTAGGTGCACCTATTTCTAAATTTTTAATTTTTTGGCTTTCATTTGGTCATGCATTGCACTTTTTGGTTCTGTTTTTCCATCCTGTTGACTGCTCGGTCAACAACCCCCACCAAGGAAAATAGGTTGCCATCACCAAAAATTATTCACTCAAATTTACTCTCCTCTTTGGACAGTTGCAACATTGCTTTTCTCGCCCTGCAGGCCCACTGTCGTCATGTGACGCACTGTTTCAGAAATGTCAATCCTTGGTGGTCCATCATCCTGATTTTTTCCGGCGACATTAGCTTGAACCCAGGTCCATCGGCAAGAAATATCAAAGCCTGTCAGCTGAATGTCCGTTCATTGCGTAACAAAACATCTGCTTTTAGTGATTTTGTTTCGTCAAATGATCTCGACGTCATTGGTGTCACTGAGACCTGGCTAAGGCCGTCGGACACACAAGGCCTAATGGATGAGATAACCCCTACAGGTTTCCAGCTTCATCATGTCCCACGCCAGAACAAGAAAGGAGGTGGAGTCGCTGTCCTTGTCAGGAATGATATTGATAGCATGCTTTGTCAAACTGATCAGCGGGAAACGTTCGAACTCATTACCGTCAAACTGTCGGATCGACAGTCAAGCCAGCTCCTGGTACATGTAATTTACCGACCTCCAAGTACCAGCAAAAGCAGATTTCTTGAGGAATTCAACAGTTTCATGGAGGCAGCTGCTTTGTCACCACATGAAAACATTATCCTGGGGGATGTCAATATCCAGCTTGACAGTCAAAATTGCTGGTCAGATAATTTCAACACAGTTCTACTGGATTTTGATTTTATTCAACATGTATCAACACCTACACACATCCAAGGACATATCCTTGATGTACTCTGCACTAGTAAATTCCTAACTTCCTCAGTTCACCATTATGTAAAGGACGTCATATCAGACCACCTGGCGGTCTTTTTCACTACAACATTCCCTGTCAAAAATTCCTGCAGAGTAAAACATTTGAAAATCAGGAAACTTCGCAAGATAAATAAAACCAAATTTATGTTTGACATTGTAAATTCTGAGCTTATCCAGGCTCCGTACAAAACGGCTAGCTTACTGTCACACCAGTACTTTCATACCCTTAGGAACATACTTGACAAGCATGCACCTGTACATGAACGTATAACCCCACAACATGTCAACAAAGGGTTCATTAACAGTGAGATTTTGGCAGCAAAGAGACGTAAGCGCAAACTCGAAAGGGAGTGGCGAAGGGACAACTATGCCATAAACCATAGCAGGTATAGAGCCGCTGTGAACCACTTCAACCGTCTCATGGAATGTGCAAAAACCAAATACTATAGTGATAAGGTTAAGGTAAATGAGGATAACCCCAAGGCCTTGTGAAATTCCATAAAGAAAGTCCTCCATAGATCACCAAAAATGGTACTTCCAGATTATACCACCATGAACAGTCTAATCAACACAAATTAATAAAATAAGATCTGGATTACCGTCTACTGATACCGATCCCCCTGTCTCAGGTCCCTACAAAAATAAGTTTGTCTCTTTCCGGACCATGTCAGAGGAAGAAGTCCTTAAAATCATAAAGTCCACACCAAATAAATCATGTGACTTGGATCCAATCCCAACATTATTGGTCCTTGATTGCATTAGTGTGCTCTTGACTCCTATTACAAACATTGTGAACTACTCGCTACAGGAGGGCAGTTTCCCACCCTGTTTTAAGACTGCACATGTTACACCCTTGTTGAAAAAACCTGGTCTTGACAGGAATATTCTCAAGAATTATCGACCAGTGTCCAACCTCAGCTACATCTCTAAACTCATAGAGAAAGCTGTGGCTAGGCAGATAAATGAGCACATTGCTCATGAGGGTATATCCAACGAAAACCAGTCAGCATATAGAGTTTTTCACTCAACTGAAACGGCATTGCTCAAAATACAAAATGACATTGCCACATCAATGGACAAGGGTGCCGCTGTTGGATTAGTCCTTTTGGACTTATCCGCAGCCTTCGACACAATAGACCACTCAATCCTATTCAACTGCCTTCAGCACTGGTATGGCATTGATGGGGTAGTGCTTAAGTGGGTCCAGTCATACCTCAATTCATGGAAGCAGCGGATCAAAATAGATGGACATCTTTCAGAATCATTTCAACTCCCTTACGGGGTTCCCCAGGGCTTTGTTCTGGGGCCACTCCTTTTTACCCTATATACAACCCCTCTCAGTTCAGTCATATCTAAATTCAATGTCACCCATCACTTATATGCAGATGACACACAAATTGACTTGGAACTCGACTCTAGGAACTTTGATTCTAGTATCACTGAATTAACAAATTGCCTCGAGGCTGTTCAGGCGTGGATGGGAAACAATAAGCTTAAATTAAATCCTGAGAAGACAGAATTCATAGTGATTGGTGATGATCAAATTAGAAGTTCCCTGAAGTCATCATTCCCAGTGAGTTTGCTAGGCAACACCATGGAACCAGCTGAATCGGTAAAAAACCTTGGTGTCATCCTGGATGCTGAAAATTCAATGCAAAGACACCTGGCTAATCTATGTCGCATAAGTTACTACCATCTCCGGGAACTATGAAGGGTCCGCAGGTACTTAAATCATGAAACAGCTGTAAATGTGGCAAATGCCTTGGTTAGCAGTCGCCTGGATTACTGTAACTCACTGCTTTACAACACAAAAAGGTTTATATTAGCAGACTACAGAGAGTTCAAAATGCCTTATGTCGGACTGTGTGCAAGTTAAATAAAAACTGTCATGTCACACCTTTCCTGTACAAACTACACTGGCTCCCCATTCATTACCGTATATTGTTCAAATATAATCTCCTCACTTATAAAGCAATACATTACAGCCAACCTCCATATCTCTCCGCTCTAATTAGGTGGAATGATCTCACACGAGGCAATCGCCTATCAATTTCCTCATCTAAACCAAATAGACGCTCAGGGCTACGCAGATTCATAGAAGGGGCTCCCATGGAGTGGAACAAGCTTCCTCAGGCCATTAGAACCATAGAAAGCATTTTTGGTTTCAGAAAACAGTTGAAAACATATCTTTTCAGATTAGCTTATCCTCCACCATAGCCTATCTCCCCTATCGGACGCTAATATGGAAACGGACCTCTTTTTGGAACTGGACTATCCCTTTTTGCACATCAGCGCCTTAGAGGATGTTTACATCAATTTCGGCGCTTTATAAGTGTTTCTTACTTACTTACTTACTTCAAAGTAAGAATCAGCAGACAAGTAACTTTTAACATGGGATGACCCTAATTTACAAAGGTTACTGTAAGTGAAAGGCGACCTTAAATTGAAGTTACAATTTTAGTGTAAAGATGAGCAAACAATTTTCAGACTTAGTTTATATTGAGGTTAATTCAAGATGATAAAGTTTGAGATCATATCTGATATCAACTTGATATAAAGACTAACAAATCTAAGATTTGTGTTGTTGTGCTGTTGAGCTGGTAAAGGGAAGCTAAAATATGGTAATTTTTTGCAATAACACCCTATAATACTATAAACAATGTCAAGTAATTTAAAAAGAGATAATTAAAAGAATTTGTATCTGCTAAGAGAAAGATGTAATCAGTTCTAACCAACATTTAGGAAAGTTTGCTCAGCAAACCAATCTGGCTCATATTGGTTACTGTGTAAGTTGCTGACCAATATAGCCTCCCTTTGTTTCTTAATGCTTTACTCTGTAGTGACCTCCTTATTCCTATCTGAATTCTCCATAATTTAATAATTGATTTAGGATTGAAATATAAACAGATTACCACTGGGGTTACCTTAGGTGGGTACATTATGGTGCAGTTATTATGTACACCTGTAATCCTGGAAAAAGACAAGATTTTATGAAAAAGTTAAGTACTGATGTAAATTTACTCATTTGTTTTATGTACACATTTGAATGGGTTTGCAAACATATTCAATGCTTTCATGTTGCACCACTTTTTACAAGATTACATCTGCTTTTTATGAACACGCTGATCATACATCTTGAGTCTGCATTAGTCATAATTCACATAAATATGCAATGATGTCACAGCCAGTGTTTTATAGTCTTTAAGGGTCATGAACTGCCAGACCATTCTATGACTAATTATCAGTAGTCATTTTTGTGGATGTCCCCAGGAAGACAACTGCAGCAAAATGTCCTGTATCCTGAAGTCTGTTGACTGTTGGTTATGTTCTCTTTTAGTGGCCTTGTCCATGGCTTGGAACTTTACTTTATGAAGCTGACATACAACAATGTCTGATGGAATTTTTTGTTTGGGAGTGGCGGGAGGGGGGAGTTAGAGGGATTGTTAATTTTCTATGTTAAAAATGGCGTCAGCCTCCTTCACATTCTAATTTTCAGTGGAGAAGAAAAGCTTTGGTGACAGAATCTTTTGTCGATGTTCAAAGGCCATCCAGTTATAGTGGTGTTAAAATATACAAGATTTTTTTAAACAAGAAACCAGAACTGAAGTAATGACTAAAGGTGTCACTCTGTACAAAGACCCCATGCAATCATTCCTAAGAGTTAATGTTGCCTGTATCTTATTCTTTTCTAACATTAGTTTACAAATAGTATTTCTCCAATATTTTTGCTGAGCTCCCACTTGCTCCACAGCATTAACTTTGAATTAGTTGTTCTCTTGTTTGATATATATATTTGTATGATTGTGGCTGAGATGATGTTGGTCCTTATTGGCCTAGTGGTAAGCAAGTTTGCGTCTAATCTAATCTAATCTAATCTAATGTGGACTTTTATAGCGCTTAATCTCCATCACAGATGGACTCTAAGGCGCAACTGAACAAAGAGCAAAGGCAATAAGGATTAATCAAAGGACATAGCCAGGTCGTACCAAGGAGACACAGGGTGACAGGAGAGGCTATGGGGGATATGCCTTTGCAAACAGGTAAGTTTTGAGCTTCTTTCTGAAGGAGGCAACTGATGTTGCGCTGCGCACATCATGAGGGAGTTCATTCCAGATCTTAGGAGCATCAAAGGCAAAACTGTGATCAAAATGTTTGACTGACTTGAAGACAGATGGGCGGAAAGGAGGAACAGTAAGGTATTGATGATCTGGATGACCACGCCTGGTACTGTAGGAACAGCTACTGAGTGACAAGAATGGTTGAAAATAGGAAGGAAAACCACTATGTAAATATTTGTAAACTAGAGTTGCAGTTTTAAACATACATCTATACTTAACGGGGAGCCAGTGGAGTTGCTTCAGAATAGGTGTAACATGAGCATACCTTCTATGATTTGTAACAATCCGAGCAAGGGTATCTAAACACAGATAGTCTCCTCTGTACAGGTTGGACTCCCTTAATTATTAATGTGGGAAAGCGTTCTTCAGCATGAGATTTGAAGTGCCTTGGGATCTGCATTTTTTTTGAGATTAATCACCTTAAAAGTGTTACCAGAAAGAAAATTACAATTAAGTACTAAACATTTTAATTCTAATTTGACTTCATTACTTTTGGGTAAAACAAAAAATGGATATATAACGACTTTATTTACCTGGTATCTCAAAAAAAAGCAAAGCAATTTTATTCTGCCAATGGTCTGGAAATTCTTGGTGTGACTTTTTGAGTTATCTGTTGTGACCTATTGGTTAACAGCATATGTGCCCGTTTACTTGCTTCTCACCACTCTGGTCGTTGGTATGAGAGTACTCCTAGAGCATTGACTTTGTCAAGGAGTATTTTCAAGGACATCTAGTCATTTGTTGATAGCAGCAGGTTGCTACAAAATTCTCTGGGGACACCTTGGCTTCCCGGATAAGAACATTTAGTCCTAATAGTATAAGCCTGAAGAGTATTATTAGTTTGAAATATCTGATAAGTCCAAGTATTAACATGGTCCAAATCTACTTCATTGTCTGATTGTACAGGTCACTACAATTTAAGTCGTTAACTAAACCATTGATACCCCAGAATGTTTAGTAATATCCAGCCCCAGACCCAATTTCTAGATTACCTTCCCAAACGCATTGATTTGGTAACTTTGTTAGCATTTTTCCTAGCATTACTGAAAGATTGGGCACTGTATTGATTTTGTGGAATATGTCTCTGGGCATTGGCTCTCCTAATACGAGCAATTTTATCAATTTCTTGATAACTAACAACTTTTCCTTGCTCCATCCTACATAAGAGGACTGCATGACTGGCCTTTGCCGCATCCCACGAAAAATCGCTAGCATCATATAGGGGAGAAATAAGGTAATCAAGCATAAATTTTTGATTTTGAGAATTTTGCTCTTCTTTTCATGATGCGGCAAAAGCTAGCCATCCATTGTGTGATGGATAACTGATCATACGACACCCTTTCTTTTTGAGAACCGGACAATATGTATTCATGGGGCCATTTGATTTTGTTTGGAACTATGACTTCTACTGACCCACCTCTGAGTGATTTTTGTTTACAGTTACCTATTCTAACAGAATCAGCCAGGTCTTTCAAACGTTTTTCAACTTGAGTTTGTATGTAGAGATCTTGCCTAAGTTCATGTAGGCACTGGATTTTGAGAAGCCAATGACTGAGCATTATACAGGTTCAACCCAAGTCTTGTATATTTGAACTAGTAGGCATCGCCATAGAATTTTCAACAGAAGTATTCTGTAACATCTGACTAGCAACCGGACCCGACTTTGACACATTGTGGGGCAATTTTTCGTGTGCCTGTGGCAGTGTGACCGAGGTCTTATGTTTTTGCTTTTTGGAAATACTATTGATTTTCCCAGTGTCAGTGGTCTTTTTGCACTGGGTACTTTCGATTTTTGTCAAGCGTTGGCCAATACTCTGTAACTGTGCCAGAATCTGTGCATTAATGGTGTCTTGTGACACGCTAGTACTTTGCTTGTCAGAAAAATTAGAAGCAACATTAGAAACAGTTGAATTTTTGATGTTTTTTGTTGCATCATCCAACTGGACAAGATCACTACAATTTAACTCAGAATCTGATGAACCAGAATCGGATACTTGCACTGAATGTTCCTGTTGCTTGACAAGCTGAGCCATAAACTGTGAGTCATCCAACAACTGGAGCTGGACAGGTAGGTGAGTCGGATCCGTCTTGGATGAACGCAAGTTGTACTGTTTAGAAACTTCTGCCATTCCACTGAACAAACTAACTACCAGTACAGCAAAGTACAGCAATGTACAGTGCACAGATTCTACATAAACTTTAAAAACTAAAACCCTAAGACTAAAAATTGCCAGGTAAATTTTTTTTTCAATGTGACCCCTCTTGCTGCCAAAGTCGAAGTGGCAGAGGTTTCAGCATGCAAATGCAGGGAGGCCATGAGGACCAATCAGGGACCACAAAAGTAGTACACTGAAAAATACTAAACTTTAATTTTTGGTATGGCTCCTACAGGAATGAACTTCCCTGCACCCGAATGCAGGCACGAAAAATTTGAAAGGCGTCTGACCCCTGGAGGTCAAAAGGTGAAATTTGGGTTAAACATCAACTTATGAGGCATAGTGATGGTGAAAAATAAAGGTTTTGATAGGGATGGAGTATATGTGAAAGCCACCAAACTGACAAATATAGGAGAGTATGTGTGACAGTAGTGGAAACTACAGAGGAGGCAGCAGGTGTGGAATTAATATATTTCCAAACAGCCCGACTAGACCACGTTCCATGCAACATAATATCTTGAAGGGGAAACCCCATGGTTAAACGCCCAAGTGGTGCCTGCCTTTCTAAACATATGAAATGTTAATGTTGGGGCAACCTGAAGATCCAGAGATATCTGTTTCAAATGCTTCCAGGCCATTGAATCAGTAAGAACAGTCAATGCACAGGAAGTAGGGACACGATACAAGGGGTCATTATTATTGTCCAGGTGTGTGTGCCCATGTCCCACATCAAGGTCAAAGGACAGATAGGGGAAGAACCCAACCTAGGAATGACAATGGTTCGAACCTGCCTCCTATCTTGAATGGTCTTGGACCATTTAATAAGTATGGTAGCACCCTGGGTGTGAAAATAACATCTCCTCTACATAACTGTCTGGTACCATCAAATGAAGGCACAGAATGAGGCAAGATGTTAGAAATTCTGAGAAATGAAAAGAAGGCAAGTGAGTATAAAGATTTGTAGATCTGTGGGTGATTATATTTGTCACGTTGCTGGAGTATCTTTTCCAAGACCTTCTCATCTAGATGTGAAACGGTTGTCAGATGCACAGGTCTGTTGATTTTTAGGGCTCTAATAAACATTTGGATTCTTTGATAAAAAAAATGTGATACAGGAAGGCCATATTTTGCAGTTACAGTTTTGATGGCCGAAAGATAATTTTCAATGTTGGAATCAGAAATGGAATTTTCATGCAAATATTCCAAAAACATTAACAAATGCAAAAAAATACCTGTAGGGGCGACAGCCCAGCCGACACCAGGAAAAGAAGAAAGTCTCTGTACATTCTGGTATAGTTCCTCTGTGTAGCAGACCTATGTGCTGTCTGAAGGCGAGATAGAACCCTGGTGGCTAGCTGGGCTGTTGCAGGTGTATTATCTGTTAATAAACGTTAAATAACATCATTAAACCTCATAAGGTGAATATGTGCTGGTACCCACATGTGTTGTGGCAATAACTTGTTTAACTTTGTATAATTATCTGGGATTGTAAACCATCTAGACAGAAGATCCGCTGTGGTGTTAGAACAACCTTGAATGTGATATACTGTGAGATATCACTGGAAGATTGTCACATTGAATAGTGATTTTTTCCCAAAGATCCCCAAATTTTTATGGCTGCCATCACATTAAGCATGTCGAGATGGTTGATATTATAATTTTTGAAACCATATGGAAAGGGGATAGTATATATCATTTGATAACAACAACCACCCAAGCCTGTGAGTGATGCATCAAGGTAAATTGTACTATGTGCTTTCTTGGTGTCATAATAGGTGACACCTTAATAATATTTTTGTCATGATTCTCCCTCAATAATGCCAACATTCTGTTTAACAAGGGAACAGTGGTTGTTTTTGAGGCAACCACAAAGTCAAATCTTTAGATTAAAGTTGAGTTAAATCCAAAATAATAGATATCAATTTATTGTGTTTAGATAACAATATACATATACCACAAGGGTAAGAAGGAGAGAGCTCATTATTACCCAATAACTTTCAAGATGTTGAATAGTGTTTTTGAATAGAATAATGTCATTTACCAAGACTGTTAAAATGTGTTTTTATGATAGATTTACAAATGAAAATCCTAACAGAGAAGGCAATAACCTTTTCTGAGGGAGAAATTCTAAATAGATTTGCAGTACCCAAACTAATTTATTAAATTAGTCATGTAGTGTCTGCCATCTATGAAACTGTTACTGTCCACATGCTTTCATGTGTAGAGTCACCAGAATGATGAATACTTTTTTGTGATCCAAAACAAATTGTATTTCATCATAAAGACACATAATCCCCATACATGGTTTTTTCATTATACATTTTAAACAGTGTCCTATGAATGAAGATAAATACTGATCATTACATATACCATATATTATCAAATTCATGCCCCTTTACTTTAGTACCAAATTTACAATGAGAGTGTCTGTGATTAATACACCAGACAACACTGTGCATGCTAACTTCTGATTCCATATGAGCCAAAATTATTTGAATCATGGGTTTTAATTTCTGCCTCATTTATGGTAGAAATTGATGCTGAATGCATGGGATTTCGTTGACACATGTTACATACACTTAGTTAAGATTTGGATGTATACATGACACTTTCAAGACATATAGTTGACTCAGTTTCTGTTGTGTCTATTTGCAGAGTAATCAACACTAGGTAATCCTAACTCTAATAGTATTTCTCTAGTATTTAATCTCTATCTGAAGACAGTAACTGGGTTGAAGTTTATTCTGAGGAACATCAAACAAGAAAAATCAGAGATCAACAATTATTAATAATGTGACATTGCAGGTGAAAAGCTGAAGGTTGTGAAGTAAGCTTCAAATTTGTAAAATAAGATTATAGGAGACATGGTGGGTGAGCTATAAATCATAGTTCTCAATATCAAAAATATAAGTAGATTTCTGATATAAGAGCTAAAGGTAAATTTGTCTTTTATTTCTGTATGGTTAACTTGCATGAATAATAAAATTAACTTTAAATTATTCATTGACAATAAGACAGAATTTATAAATATTGTATGATCAGTAAGCCAATAATGTGAAGGCCTTGTTCCAAGATTACATCATAAGTCAAATGTTAGTTTCCCCATTTCATCATGTATTGTCATAAGGTTGGTACTTGCTCGCCTTGGCGTTCATGGGCATATGTTCTACTTCCCTTTCCACATTCAATTTATTTTATTTATTTATTTATTTGGGGTTTTACATCGCTTTCAACACTGTACAGGTCATATCACGACAGGTAGTTGGAAGGGCAGAGGAAACCAGTACATATACAGTTCGTGAGGGTTCTGTACTGTAAACTGCTGACCATCGGCAAGGAACTACCAGCTTTCCCACTTGAGGCTGTGCCAGGAATCAAACCCCGGCCTCAGAGGTGGGAGGCGAGAGTGTTACAACTCTGCCACCGTGACCCTATTTTCCACATTCAAAGATTACCTTACAATGGTGCAAGTGAACATTAGACTAATGCCATTTAAATTAGTACTTAAATTGTACTTAAGTTGTCTTAACATGGCTAATAAAAGACAGATTTTGGGGCTGTCTAATGCTTCAAACTGTAACTTAGAAGATGCCTTGACTTTGCACAAAACAGAAGACAATTTATGTCTTCACATTCACTTGCCACTGCAAAAATTTACATGTTGCAACATAACAAAGATTGATTTATTGCCTTGTCTGTTGTAAAAGTTACATTTATACTATAGCTAGAGCCAATACTAGTGTCACTATTTTGGTTCTACTGGTTCAACTCCGACAAATGACATTGTAAAGCTTTAATATTACCGTGGTTGACATATATGATGGAAACTTTACTCGATATTAAACAAAATCTAATCAAAGAAAATATGTTGCCTACTGTAGTCATTGTTACGTTAGTATTCACCCAAAGTGAAAACATAATGTAAATGTTTTATGACTATTTAGTGTTTTGCAGATGGTAGAATGCTATCTGGGACCTCTCCATAATTAAACAAATTTTCCTGGGTCTCAATTGAATGAATTCTGGTATTTCATCAATTACAAGTTTAAAGGACAAGGTGTGATCTATAACTACTAGAAACATTTTAAACTAATTCTGTATACATGTATAACATCACTTTCCTTGTTCAACAAAGTTTAGAGGTCTGTCAATTTTGCTCCTACTGTGTGGTGATATTTCTCTAAACCCAGGTCCTATCTCATTCGGCGTTGTCAACTGTCGATCAGTCAGAAACAAGGGACCCAGTATTTCAGACATGATGTCTACTGACTCTTTCAGTATATTGGCCATGACTGAGACTCACATTCGTCCATCTGACAATGACAGTTTCCTCTGCTCAATCACTCCTGCTGGTTTTACATTGTGTCATAGACCCCGTCCTCACGGCTTCGGTGGTGGGGTTGGCTTTTTTGTCATTGATAATATCAAATTCAAAATTCTTGATAGTCCTACATATACAACTTTCGAAAACTCAGTTATTGACATTGGCTCATCTACTAGTCCTTTTATGATAGCATGTGTTTACCGACCTCCAGGCTCATGTTCTGATGAATTTTTGGACCAATTTCTTAACTTTTTTGAGTATCTCTCCTCTGTAAGTTCCTCATTTCTTATGTGTGGGGACTTCAACATTCATGTTGACACAAGTTCCAGTGACAGCACCAAATTTTTGAATTGTCTTGACTCATGCAATATTGCACAGCATGTGCACTCACCTACTCACCTACATGGTCACATCCTCGACCTTGTTCTTGCACCCACTGAGCCGAAGGTTGTTTCCAACGTACGAGTCGGTGGATTCTTTTCTGATCACGCCGTTGTTCATGGTCAGCTTGATTTTGCCAGTCCCACTGCACCCAAGTCAAACACAATCACTTTTCGAAGGTATCATAAGATAAACATGCAGAGTCTGATCTGTGATCTCAAAAAGTGTTCATTTGTTGCAAATCCTGGCAGTACCGTTGGTGCACTTCATGACCAATACACAAGGGATCTGAGTAACTTGCTCGATAAACACGCTCCTCTGGTCACTCGTACCTTCACCAAAGGTGCTGCAGGTTGGCTATCAGACACGTACTTGCAGGCCAAAGCAGTCAGGCGTCAATTTGAACGGTTCTGGCGGAAAGACAAGTCTCCACAAAATAGGGCTAGACTCCGTAAACAAATTGCTAGGTGCAACGCCATAATTACTAAGGATAAGACCAACTATTTCAGGAACCTCATTAGTGACAATGCTCACGATTCTAAGAAACTGTGGCAGATTCTACGCTCAGTCCTGCACTCTGTTCCTGAGAAGGTACTCCCCTCTCATGCCTCTCAGATATGCCTTGCCAATCGTTTTGTCACTTTTTTCTCAGATAAAATCAGAAAAATCAGGGACTCCTTTACTAACACTGACTCCTTCACTCTTCCTGCTCCTTCAGATGTACCCAAATTTGACCTTTTTAAAGCAGTTTCTGAGGATGAAGTACGGAAAGTAATTACCAAGTCACCAACCAAATCTTGCCTCCTCGATCCATGGCCTACTTTCCTAGTTAAAGAATGTTTGGATATTCTCCTCCCCTCAGTTACTAAACTTGTCAACTGTTCTCTAACTGAAGGTGCTGTCCCGGGTGGTTTAAAAAAGGCTATTGTCTCTCCTCTGATTAAAAAGTCTTCACTACCACCGGATGAATTAAAAAACTACCGACCTGTCTCTGGCTTGAGTTTCATCTCCAAACTTGTTGAGCGTGTAGTTGCTTCGCAGTTAAATGACCATGTTGCCTGTAACGGACTTGAAAATGTCAGTCAATCAGCCTATAAGCAAGGTCACTCGACAGAAACTGCACTACTGTCTATTAAAAATGAAGTCCACCTTGCTCTTGCTAGAGGTGAAGCTACTGCTGTTGTTCTCTTGGACCAATCAGCAGCATTTGACACCATTGATCATGGTACGCTTATTGAGTGTTTGAGTTCCTGGTTTGGTGTTGGAGGCGTGGTTCTAAACTGGTTCAAGTCGTACCTCTGTGACCGCTATCAGTGCATCAAGATTGGTTCTGTTTTATCCGATGCTAAAAGGCTATTGTACGGTGTGCCCCAGGGCTCTGTCCTGGGGCCGATCTTGTTCTCATTATACACTACCCCCCTCAGTAAAGTTATTCAAAATCATCCTGGCATATGTTTCCACTTTTATGCCGACGACACACAGTTATATGTTCATCTCACACATAACCATGCCACTCAGGCCTTTGACAGACTGAAAAACTGCTTGGATGATGTCAGAAAGTGGCTTTCTGCAAATAAGCTTAAACTAAATCCAGACAAGACAGAATTTATTCTGTTTGGCTCAAGAAATGTCCGCACAAAACTCAGGAAATTTTTCCCAGTTAATATACTTGGCAACCTCCTTTCACCTGTTGATGTAACTAAGAACTTAGGTGTCTGGTTTGACTCTGATTTTTCCTTCTCTTGCCATGTCAGGAATACCTGTAAGGCTAGTTTTGTTCATATCAGGGATTTAAAGCGACTCCGAGGATATCTTACACGTGAAGCTGCTCTTTTAGCTGCAAATGCCTTGGTGGGAAGTCGTCTTGACTACTGTAATTCCTTGTTCAGAGGTCTCTCTGCTCTAGACATTCGGAGGCTCCAATGTGTTCAAAACAGTCTTGCAAGAATTGTGGCTAATACCACCAAATACTCACATATCACTCCTGTAAGAAAGAGTCTTCATTGGCTGCCTGTCTTGCATCGCTCTGTCTTTAAGACAGCCCTGTTGGTGTACAAGTTTCTACATAGTGGCCATCCAAAATACTTTGAACCTTTCCTTAAACCCAGGCATAGTGTGTATAGAACACGCAGAAGTCAATCTGATGGTGTGCTGCTTGAGGTCCCACATTGTGCTTCAATATATAAGTCTAAAAAGCATTTTGGCCTTAGCTTTGCATACGATGCCCCAAGGATTTGGAATGATCTTCCTGATGATGTACGCTCAGCTAAATCCCTCTCCTCATTCAGAAAAAAGTTGAAAACTTACCTCTTTGAAAAAGCTTACCCACCCTAGATTATCCCTAGTTTTTATTTTGTCTCTCCGTGGTGTTGACCCCTGCAATGTCCCTGATTTAACGATTACGATCTCTGATTTTGGCTTTCTGCGTCTTAGAGTCTATCATTAGATAGAGATTAAGCGCTATAAAAGTACTATTAGAATTAGAATTAGAATTAGAATTTATACATCACACACCCCATGACTTTCAGGTGCAAGTACCACAGATCCTCAATATTGGTACTCTACACTATATTTAAAGAGGCTTACATGGTTTATGCACATCTCTGATGTGGCTACACAACTGCCTACAACAACAGATCTGTCCAAATATGACCCTGAATGTTGCACACAACATTAAGTACAGACTTTGGTTTTTCCTTTGGAATATTTTTACCAGGAGACAGATACAGGCTGTCAAGGACAAAAGACATTCCCTAAAATGCAAATTTTAAACACACAACAGGTTTGAAAAAGTTCATGTTATGTACTATATGTGACTTGTAAAACTGATGAAATACCAATTAAGAGTTCACGTGTCAAACATATTATATTGATACCATTCACAAATTCATTCATTGAAACCATTTTAAATTAAGTTTCTGACTTTGTATTCATGACAAAGGCCACTTTTCTGAACTTTTATTTGTGCAAAAACTTGCACCCACATAATTAATATTGCCACTTCCAAATATGTAAATGGTATTTCTACCAGTGTTTTGAATAACCACCAACACAAGCATAAAAGACTTTTTATTGAATATTGTCTATTGAACCTATTAGTATGTCTGGAAGACATGTCTGGAAGTCATGTGTTGAAGAACCAGACATTTATATTGGGGAAAATTACTCAAATGAGCACCAGATGACAAAGAATAACACAAAGGATTTTCTACATCCTGGTATTTTGCCACAAGCTAGACAAAGGCTAGACAGTGTATTCATTTCATAAACTGCACATTAAAGAAAATATTAAACAAAAAACAAAATGACAGAGTATATACAGTACCTCTTATATTTAATATATGTGTATAGAAATTGCATATACCTTTAGCTTTTGGACGATAAAATGTTTTTTTTTAAATAATAACCAGAACCCAGTACATAACTCAAATCCAAGATTCGACTAAAAAGAACCTAGCATATTGTACACACTTGGAGATATATAAGAGGGATCCAAGCAAAGACTGAAGCAAAGATTTGGTACAAGAATGTTTTGAAGTCTCAAGAATTACATATTTGTGTAATCTTATGTAATTTTCCTGCAGGTATGGACATAGTGCAAGATTTGGTATCTGTTAATATGCCTAAGCATGTAATAGCAGTAGAGGGGGGAACCAATTTTTCAGGACTAACATCCAAACCCAATTGTGGTAATAAATTGAATAAAAAATGATATGCAGGATATATTTGAGATGGTAAACCAGTATATAAAAGATCATCTATATAATTCCAGAAATGTGGAAGACCATGTTGAAGCATGATGTGACGTATAGCTTGGAACAATGTTGAAAAAATGTAGAACCATGACAAAATCCAAGTGACGAGGTGTCAATATATGTGTCATTATGTTGTATCCCTAGCAAATCAATATCTCCAGGATCAATCCTGATGTGTCTGAATGTCCTACTTATGTCTGTCTTAAAGATCATGGCTCCTGGACCTAATTCCTTTAATTTTTAGGTAATATGATCAATAGATGGATATGTTAACTTAAAATAGGTTTCCAAGTACACATCAGGAGTGACCCTAGCATTTAGCGAGGCCCCGTTGGGCCAACTAAGGTCTAAGATAGTTCTACATTTACCAGAATCTTGCTTAGGGCGTGTCATTAGGGGTGAAGTATGAATTTTGAAAGGAAGGTCCTTAAATGGTCCTAGTATGGCACCATGACTGATTTTTTTATCCAAATATCCTTGTACTTGTCCAGGAAATTGTTGGGCCGACTTATGATTGCCAATTGTAGTATTTAAGGGACGAGACCTATCAAAATCGAGGGGAAAGCCGAAAGTGAGTAAATCAATGAGTTGTTTATCCCAGTAATTGCTTAAAAAATTTCTCCAATTTTCAACATTTTGTTGGCCCTGTACTAGGACCCTAACAGCCATGAAATTTGAAGACCTGTCTGTCTGACAATCTTATGGGCTTGTATTACATCTGGAATGGAATTCCACTCTATAGTAGGACCCTGATAAGTTTGCAAAGGGGTTAAGGGAACAAAGCCAAGCAATATACCTGTTTGTGCAACACAGTTTTGATAATCTTGATATTGATTTCTATTTTCCCAGATGTGATCAGGGATACATTTTTGATCTAAAACAAGGGATTTTTGATCCTCAAATTGCATATCTAAAAGATCTGTAGTAATCTGTGTGTCTAGCAAGCCATTGACGGCAATATGACGCAAAGATATGACTTTAGCTGAAGGCGAAAGAATATTTTGGGGTCGTGGCCAGCTATGGTATCTTTAGCTGAAAACTGGTCAGAAACTACTCTAGCTGTTGAAGTGCAAGAATTTACTTCATTTTCTGGTATGACAATATTACGATGCGAAACCACAATTGGCATGTTTGCAGTGATAGGGTTCAGCTGTGGCTCTTGGACTTTTTTAGATTTTTGTACACCACCATGATTAAACTCAACATTTGCATGATTTGAACCTGGGGCAGCTGATTTTTGAATGTTTTTGTTACCCCATTGGTGCCCTGTTGACAAAGAAATTTGACCCCGAGCACTGGCAGCAGAAGCAGGGGCATAGTTAGCAGGAAAACCTGCTTGCATGTTACAGGTCTTATCTACCTGCTGATCCCCTTTTTGAACTGACAATATCTGAAATCGATTGGTTGTAGGGAGTCGAAATTCATTGTTTGTTAATCTAACATTGTGAGTTGGGTTTATAAGGTCTCCCTTATAAGTGCAAGGTTGACTTTTTGGTCGAGGTTATTGAAAAACATCATGACATGCTTTGTTACCCAAGATCTTCCCCTTATAACGCTGTTCCCCAAAAAAGAAATATTTTTGGTTACCAGTATTTCGAGAATTAGCCAAACCTGGTGGTTTCCTATGTAAGGGGTGAGTCAAGACCTGGCTTCCTTGTACCAAGACCTCTGCAAAAGATCTACCATTACATTTGTTGGAGAAAGATTTAGAAGTATAAAACCAACTTTTCTATTGACATTTTAACACCAACTTCTTGACATTTACTGCTATCTTTACACCAAAAAATATCTTTATGACGGGTGGGGCAGGCACAGTCCACACCCTTGCCTACTCGTTTTTTGACTTCCTGTTTTTTTGCCTTCACTCGATTTTCATGTGTGGAAAAGTTTTGCCTGCAGTCGAGAAACATGACGAACACACGTGTCGATAAACAACACCTTTTGTCTCGTGGGTCTTGGCAAATGAACACATGTTCTGATTATAATAGGTACAGGGAATGGATTTTTGACCAAATTTTTTATCAGAATTACAAATTTTTGAGCACTGGTTTGTGTGTGTCTCTGTGCATGAGCTGTTTTAATATGGTCGACTTTGCTATAGCCTTCAATCTCCCCCGTTCCATTCGACAGAGTAAAACAGCATGGCCTTTGCCACTGCCTATGAGAAATCTTGTGAGTCATCTAATAGTGAAATGAGATAGTCAAGCATACAATCTCTCATTTCTAATGTTTTTTCCTCTCTCATGGAGCGACAAAATAAACAGTTATCCATTGGGAAACCGTCAACTGGTCATATGTGACCCTTTCTTTATGTGTCCTGGACAGGACAAACTCTTGTGGCCACCTAATTCCAGTAACTTATGGTGACTTATTTTTGAAGACATACCTGAAGTGGCAATTTTGTTAAGTTCTAAAAGCCTTGGTTGGACTTGCTGCTGCACATGAACATCTTGACGCAATGCATCAAGATATGGGACAGATTCATTTGCAGAAGATATAGCCCCACTCACATTATTCTAAGCTACTTGACTTTGCTGATTATTTTGTACTTTAGACTTGTTCTTACTCATGGTGGATTTAATTTTTGAACGATCTTTAGTTTTTTTCCCTTCCTCCTCTTCTAAAACATCCAATCTTTGCCCCATTTTTTAATTGGCTCAAAATTTCTTTATTCATCAAGACCTGAATGTTCATCCATAACCTGTGAAGTTGGCACCTTGTCGACACTAGCAGAAGCAATTTTGTTTGTAAAAGTTACAGTTTTAGAATCATCATCAGATTCCATGAGTCCAGAGCAATCTAATTCACTTCCCAAATCCGAATCCTCACAAGTGGATAACTGTGATTGTTTACTATTCAAGAAACCCCCCATTTTTTGAAGAAAATGCAGAGTCACCACAAAGTACTTGTACGGGTATTTGAATATTACGCATCACAACTTAACAGTAAACTAGTATCAATCAAGAGAATATAAAATACTGAAACAGTTACATCAAAACAAGACAATATAAAATAAAGAAAATGATACTAATAAACCGCATATGCTGCAAAGTCCACCGCTCAGCAATGTAGGGTGACGCGTGAATGTTGCAAAATCTTGCACCCCAATGCCACCAAACAAACTCCTCAATATTCTGTGTCTCTACTATCTCCTTAAGATGACGGTGACAAGAGCCTGAAAGTGTCGTCACTCTGGGATCTATAGTTGATACCACAGCTGTAATTTAGGTACAGAAGAAAGCAATATTGATATGGACACTATATTGTAACCCGTCTTGGTCAGTACATACTAACTTTCCTACTCTAATTCATGCTCAACTAGCTTTGCTTAAGGCTCTCTTTTTTTCAAAAAGAAATGTGTTTCCAAACAGATACACAGAGGCTTGGTATTGATAAGGCAGAAAAATTGGAGAAAAACGGGTTAGAAAATATTGGCTCTGTATCACCATTATGCAGAGTGAAAATCTTTGTTTCACTTACAAGAAACTCTAGTTATTTGACAGTCAAAAAGATTAATTCAGTGTATATGGTCAAGCCCCACTTAGTAGCCAGCCCAGCAAACAGTGCAACTAAAATGCTGTGTAACTACAGGTTTCACTGAAAGTTAGCCATGAATGGAATGTTATGGCTCCGGATAGATTAAAAACACCAGTTTACTTTCTTTGGTTTAAACTAACATACAGACACAAAATAATGTTTTCAAGATTATTTTATAGTCTCTAAAGCAGAAAGCCATTAAGAATACACACAAGCTGTTAACAATTGAGTTTACAATAAAAAATAAAAACAAACAACACTGAATCTAAGTATATTCAAACTTAAAGAAATCAAAAATTCAATACACTTTATTCTTTAAAAGTCATTCACTTTAACAGGCATATTTTATTCTCTTAAGTCTTTTGAACATATTCTTATAAATTAGTTACATCTAAAAAACATTTAAATCAACAATAAGACATAGTTCATTCAGATATTTCAACTTTTTCTTACATATTTATTTTGATGATTAAATTAAATGTTCGTATGTTAAATTTATAAATGGAATTCAGCCATAAATAGAATGAATCAGACAACAGCAGCAATTTCACTTCCATTAGTTAACATATAGAGACAAAACTAACTTGTCAAATCCATTATATAATCTCCAAAGCAAAAATTAAGAAAAATACATATATGCTACAATTGTTAATATTGCTACATAAAGCCCACAGGACTTGTTTTAGTCAACAAGAAATGTAAAAGCAAAACACTAAACCCAAGTACATTCAAACTAAACAGAAAAGCGTTCATTTACTAATCATTTGGTATGACAGAACTGTCATCTACTTGAACATATACAACTGGTGTTAAGTGTTTCTACATTTTACTACCTTACAGTAATATCTAAGCAAACCTTTCAATGACATGAATACTAAAAATACTAAGAATGAATACTAAGAATACTAAAAACAGTTCAAACATCTATTTTAAAGAGTCTTAAAGCATGCAGTTATGTTAAGCATTAACCAGTTCAACATGAAACTTTATTTTACCATAATTAACCAACATGTTTGTTGATTACTATTAAATATGACTGATGTAGAATCTTAACTGAATATATCAATGAAATAGAGAAATGCTAATCTTCTGATATAAGCCTCGACATACAATTCTATCTATACTTCCAAATAAGCTGATATTATAAAGTTTTAGTTTATATAATGTACTCTTACATATACGTATACATATAGCTTTTTAACATAGGAAAATTGGCTGGAAGAACATTTCAGTAACGTTTAAATATTGAGAAATGCACCAGAAATAATAGTCACTAATAGTCAGTTTATGATAAAAAAGTCAGTCCATGTTTTCATTTTCACCGGAAATAAATTTCACTATTCAAGGTCATTAGGTTAAATTTCTAAGATTAATATCAACTGTAAAAATTTGCTTTATTTCTACACAACAAATTGCATTTTGATACATTCAATAAATACTCAACAGAGCTCACATGTTTATTGATGAAACACTAAACTAAAAATATTGCCAATGGTTATACAAATGATAAGCTGACTTGGTAGGTGAAATTTAATGTAAACGAATGATCTCAGTAGTTAAACAATGCATTGTTGCTAGTTTAACAAAGTAATATTTTCAATTATATTGGTTGATATATTGAATGACACAGAAACAACAACAACAACAACAACAGAAACTTGTCAGAGCCATTTATATAATCTCTAAAAAAAGATAAACACACACATGTAAAGTTTTTAGTAGAAACGAAAATCTTACAAAAAGACAACAAAGAACAAGACACTAAATTCAAGTAAACGCAGAATTTTAAAAATTAAAATGTCTGTTAAAAGTTCAAATATTCCAAACATTTGGTACATCTGGGGCCGATTTCACTAAAGGACTTAAACTAAGTCACTTTATTGGCTAAGTCAGGGACTTAAATCTAAGACTTTGGTCTTAGCTAGGTCTGGGAGTTAAAATGGATTTCACAAAGGTGACTTAGCTAAGTCCAAGCTTATCAAATAACCACAGTGGTTTTCTGTGTCATGTGACCTTTTATATCTATTCAAAATATAATATTGGTGCCATATATCCTTCATTTAATGCATTTTATCTAAGGAAAAGTACTGCTTTAGAATGAAAAACCTTGTTACCACATATAAACTTCCCAAAGACTACTTTAGTGAGGTGTTCTATGTAATTATACTTTATTTACAGCCATTTCAAATTTTGACGTGGAGAAAAGTTTATGGTGGCCATATTTAAGTCCTCTTTACAAAATTTAAGCCCACTACCTCCCAGACTTAAAGTTAAATCCACTGGCTTAGCAATTCCATGGACTTAGCTGCTTTGTGAAATCCGCTTAGTCCAAGACCACTGACTTAACATAAATTTAAGACCAAAGTCTTAAATTTAAGTCTAAATCTGGACTTAAGTCCCTTTGTGAAATCGGCCCCTGAAGTGTCATTCACTTCAATCAATTTAATATTACATTTCGTTATCATTTTAGGCCACATGTTTATGTACAAAAAGAGCATATACATCAGTAATATAGCACACTTCAGTCGTCTTTTGACAAATATTTGTCTGTTTCACTGGAGTTGTTTCTGGATGGTTCTACTGAATATTGTGACAAAGTGTGGTATTGCCTGTACAACCTGAAGATTTATCCACAATTTTACAACAGGAGAATGCAGAAGATAAAAGAAACAATCAAAACACAATCCTGACCACAATATCACACAGAAAATATGCAGTAAATGTACATTTATCTTATGGTAAACAATGAAATGACACAACAATCTGCAGCTATGGCTAGTTATAAGTAGTGCCCTTCATTAAATAAGCGAACTCCTTATAATTGGTCTGACTTACAGTATCTTCATTGGTTCAGGATCACTTTAACATATATCACATTTAATACAGTATTTTTTTTGCCTTGAAAACAACTAAATTTATCCTCTAAATTACGTAACACAGATGTTGAAAATGCGTTTTTTATCACGGGAAAGAATCCTATCAACATTGATATGTGTGATTTATGATAATATTATCACCAGAATATCGATATAGATCTAATATAAGCGTTGATTTCATGACAGTTAACGTTTTAAGAAATACTTTAAAATAACTCTAATTTTAGCAAGTTTTGAGACCAACAAGGAATCCTTGCCCAGGAATCCGAAAGCAGGTATTGTCAAAAGAATTTTGAAACATTTTGGACACTAAATACAGATCCAGATGATTCTGAGGAAGACTGAGCCTGGAGTAAACTCTGCCTCCTCTAAAATGTGAACCCGATCCGCGGAAAAAAAATCTGAGCTGCTGTTAGCCAGTGAATACAGAATTAATGCTGACTTACGTAATGGCCGACTTACGCCAGTAGTTTCACTGAGGGTATTTAATTATGAACAGACAATATAAACATTTTGACGGTGCCAAAGCAACATACACTCATTACCTAGAAATCTTTCAATGCTCGTCTGTGAAGAAAACTGAATGGGAGCAATGAAGAATATGTATTTAAAATTTTCAAGAGCAGTTTAGTCAAGCAAAGATGAGTTGTTGTTTTTTTTTTTTTTTTTTTTTGCTGTACCGTTACGGGAATACTAAATATGGCGCGTAGCCTGTAGGTACATATTTGCTGATTTTAAAAAGGATGTTTGAATATGCTTGACAAACTTATAATGAAATTTTGACAGTAAAACACAAGAAACCATTTCTATTCTTGCACAAAGCACACAAAGCATTAGCACAGGGTATATTACTGCAGTTACACAATATCTTTAATTTTCTCTCATCCAAACACGTTACACAATCACAATATCTCTGATAAATTCCGCTCCCTTCAGTGTGTTCTGCTTACCATCGAGTGATAATTTTGAAAAGTGAAAGATTCGTGCTGACTGTTGTTTCATGTAGTACAAACAAAAACTCTCCCACAATTATAACATCTTTAATATATGTCACTCCCTCTAGCGTGTACTGCTTCCAGTCTCCCTGTCTGCTCCTCACCTGGACACGGTTGTTAAACCTATCACATACAATCAGAGCCTGCTCACTGTCTGTACCACTCACATGTGGCCTGTAGAATTGACCTAATGCATTCCCCTCACTGCCACCATACTCTTCTAGAAACTCACCCTGTAGAGAGTATTTGTAGATTGTATGTGTTCTACCATAACTCACATACACATTGTTTTTCTCCACATGCAGTGTTTTAATGGCTTCCTCTCTATGTTTTAGATGAAACTCAGTCTCCTTACTCCATTTGTTACTGGTCAGTGTATACACATCTACATTGTTTGTGTAATATTGTACTGCGAGAATCTTCTCCCCATTAGTACAGACATCTGTAAAGCAGCCACCAGAGAGTTTATACTGGAGTTCTCCCTGTGTGTTCAGTGTGAACAGACCATTATCACATGCTGCAATCACATGTCCAGTATGTGTCTGACACAAAGAATTCACAGTGTCCAGTGTGTCACACTTCATTGCTGTCAGTGTCTTAGTGGATATGTTAAATACCTCATAGTCTACGGCACCTGTAAAACTTGGTATCCAGACATCACTGTCTACAACACACAGTCTATATGGATTACCCTTTAAATCTACTGTATGTACACACTCACCAACCTGTGACATTATCTCATCAAACCGCACATTGAGTTCTCTCACTTTCCCTGAGAAAAATATTCTAAAATGATTTAAAACACTGGGCTCCTTTAAAAATGTGAGTCTTTCACCAACACCAGGATTCTTCTCAAATACAGGATGTTTTAGCTTTACCTCTGCATGTACCACTGGTTTTCTTTCTTCTTCACTGACTTTCTGCATCAAACCTTCTGTCAACCCTTTCAACAGTGAACATCCTGAGGCAGTTGCTAGGGTTGTCTTGCATATATCTGCAATATTCTGCTTCACTTCTTTCTGGGATTGAGTCTTCTCACGGGCCACTTCAATCTGTTTCAGGTTGTACTGCTCACATCTATCCAAGGTTTGTACAATTGCTTCGTACTGTTTCTCAATGGATGAAATCAGAGCATCCTTAGACTTCTTGTATTCTTCTTTCACTTCTTTGGTCTTAGTTTTAACAACAGAGATCTCATTTTGTAGACACTTTTCCTCATATTTCAATTCTTCCACATTTTTGAGAACTGAATCTAGTTTCTTTTTCATCACAGGAGTCAACCGCTCTATCCCAGCAGCTATGGTTTCTGACCTGTGGCCATCGTGGTCTGTCACCTTGCACTTTAAGCAGATACATTTGTCACAGTGTACACAGTACAAGTCAATCACATGATCAGGATGCTTCTCACAGTAACAGTTGATGTCCAGTGTTGTCTCAACATCACAGGGTCGGTAGGTGTGTGTTATGCTGTTTGGGGTCCTTTTGTGCCTCTTCTGACAAGCTTCACACAAGTATATTTTGCAATTTACACAGGTCCAGACTGCAGCAGTCTCTGTTCCCTCCTCACACAGGTGGCAAGTCTTGCTCTGTGGTTTATTCAGCAAATTATAGAATTCCAGGAGCTCTCTGAGTATATATAACTGAAGGTATTCACCTTTTTTGAAAAAGGCCCTACACAATGGACACAGGATGCCGTCTGTTCCATTTTGTCGTACTGTGTTCACATTCTGAACCAAGCATTTTTCACAGTAGCTGTGTGTACAGGGAAGTGTCTTTGGAGTAGTGAGAATATCAAGGCATATAGAGCAAGTGAGGAGCTTTTCTAGTCTTTCAACTGCATCCACGTTTGAGGCAGCCATTTTTTTTTACATTTTCTGTAAAATAAAAATGTAGTATTCCATGTTTCTCTGGTGTAATATACACTTACGGTTTATTGTAAAACCTTCTTCGAGACACCACAAGATTGAATGTTCACTCAAATACAACAGAATTTATCTAAGCCTTACTCCCGATACTATCTGTCTGGTGTGTCAAAACTACTTGACAACTGTAAGATATATATGTTGAACACAGACCTGAAACCAGTGTGTATAACTGATTTGCAGAAAGTCTGTGTTTGTGTAATGTATTGATCTAGTGAACACGGTCTCAACCACTTAGTGTGAATATGACACTTGACAAGAATGATTTTTTTTTTATCTGTAGATCCCGTTATTTAGGCCACTGAAAATCAATTCATTTCAAGTATACCAAAGATTTTGTTGTGTGTAGGTCTTCGACATACTACTGTGCTATGTTTTGGTTCCAGTTTTAATGTTGTCTGAAAGTTATATCAATGAATAAGAAAAAAAATCTTACCTGATCTTAATTTTCCGTATATTGATTAAGTGTTATTAGTTTAACATGATTTTCTTGAGTATTGACTTGAACAATGTTCGTATTTCTAAAAATACCTATTTGTCTTCTAGAAGTATTCTTGAACACTGCATGTGACCACCTTATTTCAAGATTACTGCTATATAATAAATGTCACATAACACCATTACTTCACACTGTCTTTATTGAATACCTGAGGGGTTTTTTTTAGGTTATTGGCTTACACCCCTGTTTCCCCTATCTGATTGATCGGTTATTTGACTGTTGTTAAAGCACATGTTATTGAAGAAAAGACAGGAAATTTAGATTTTAAAAAACCCACAGGAGTTGTTCTGATTGAAGAGACTGGTTGAATGACCAGTACCTAGTGAAGAGAGTTGCCAGGAAGATAACGCGTACTGACCCATGTTTTTACAATCTATTGTCATAATTCAGGAAGATTTAGCCTAGCATCCATTTATGAACATAACATTATTTTTTAACCACAAAGAAAGGTTAGAACGCTTTACTCAACTGGCCTGCCACCACCTTTATTTAACTGCACATGACATCAATAGATCCAGGAAGGTATAGAGTAAGAAATCTAAAATTCGCCAGGAATCTAAAATTCACCACCTATAAAACCTTAGTTAATTTTATGAAGAAAATGAAGTTTTGGTCTAAAAATTGGTATTTTTCAGTTCAAAAAGCCATAATTTACTATACATTCAACAAATTTCACCACAGTTCATTTATTTTATTAGTATTTTCACATGTGGCGAATTTCAGATATGTGGCGAATTTTAGATTTCTTACTCTATATACAGGTACGTGGGCTCCCATGATCCATTTTTCAAACATCAAGGATTCAGACGGAAAGAAATAAACAAATACTAAAGTGCTCAGGTTCATACTTACATATACAGAACCTTAATAGATATTTTACTGAATAGATCCATTATATAGGCAGATCCATGTTAGGACAAACAGGGTGAGCCTGGGGAAGCAAGGCCTATGTTCTTAGAGAGTGGCTACTTTTACGTTTATTCTTGTCAGACATGGGGGGAGTACCCAGTTCTACAGGCATACAGGAACTTCTGCAGGCTCCTCCTCTGATGTATCAATGAAAATGGGACCAAGGATTGAGCAGCAGTGAAGTATCCATATCCAGAGGAAGATTAACCAACAGAAAATCTCCTTGGAGATGGCAGACAACTGGCAGGCAAAATGACAGCAAGAGCAACCAGTCAACAGAGTAGCATCTTGCTGGGCTACGTAACGGGCAAGGGGTCAGTACATTGGCAGATGGATAGAGTTTGATCTAAGGCGTACCTAGATCCTAAAATCACTACACTGAAACTATAACAGCCCAGCCTGAACACAGACTCTCAAAGCATAATTGTCAGTGGCCATTTCAGGAGTACAAACTAGCACACAAAAGCAAAAATAGCATATCTCTTCCTCCAAACAAACAAAAAATAAAAGATCATATTTAATTATACATCAACAAAAAGACAGTAACTAAGGCATATAATAAAGGCAACCTAAAAATAAGATCAACAAGTAACTTTTAACATAGGATGACCCTAATTTACAAAGTTTACGATTACGGAAAGGTAGGATTAAATTGAAGTTATAATTTTAGTGTAAATATGAGTTTACTTAATTTTCAATCGTAGTTTATGTTGAGGTTAACTTAAGATGCTGAAAGATTGAGTTCATATCTGAGTTAAAGATTTCAACTTGATATAAAGACTAACAAATTTAAGCTTTACGATCTTGTGCTGGTAAGCAGGGTAAGGGAAGCTAAAAAAATTTGTTATAATTTTTGCAATAACGCCTAGTCTTGCTCACAAGTCTTTACTTTGGGGTTTTTGAGACAATGAATGAGTGCATTCTATAACAGTCTGGATTCTGCACTCTCACTCTTCCTTCTAGAGGGAAATGCTCTCAGCGAATCATAGTGCACTAAGGAAGGACCTTGAACAATTTCTAAATAACACCCTATAATAGTATAAACAATGTCAAGTTATTAATAAGAGATAATGAAAAGAGTTTGTATCTGCTAGGAGATGGAGGTAAGCAGTTTTAACCAGTATTTAGGAAGATTGGCTTAGCAAATCCATCTGGCTGAAATTAGTTACTCCTGACCCATGCAGCATCCCTAATGCTCATTCTCCTCTGTTTTTAAAGCTTTACTAAGTAGAGACCTGCTTATTCCGATCTGAATTCTCTGTAACATGATACTTGATTTTGGATTGATGTAATTTTGTATGAAAACACATTACCAGCGGGGTTACCCTAAATGTGTACATTACAGTCTGGTTATTATGTAGAACTTAAGTGCCCGGGGAAAGAACAAGATTTTATGATAATCATAAAATACTGATTTAAATTTACTCATTTAAGCTTTTATGTACAAACTGACATAGATTTACAAGCATACTGACATCTTACACTAATATTTACAAGCTCACAGCTGATTTTATGAACACATCTTGATATTTATACATCTTGAGTCTATATTAGCCAGAATTCACATTAGTATACAATGATGTCACAACCAGTGTTTTGCAGTCTCTGGGGGTCATTAACTGTCTTTATGAAGGGCTAAACCATTCTGCCACTAATCATCAGTGGTTGCTCTAGTGAATAACCCCAGAAAGACCACAGTAGCAACCTAGAAGTATCCAAGTGGTAACGTTTGTCTGCCTGTTGGTTGACATATGTTCTCCTGTAGTTGCTTTGTCTATGGCTTGGTACTTGATCTTTTTGAAACTGATAGACTAAAGTTAGTCTTTCTTAAGAAAGTTTTTTATTTTTTTGTTGGGGGGGGGGCAGAGATTATTAATTTTCTATGTTAAAGATGGCATCAGCCTCATTCACATTCTAATTTCCACTGAGGAAGAAGATTTGGCGGCAGAATCTTCTGCCAAAGTTCAAAGGTCATCGAGTGAGGGTGGTGTTTATACTTAACAAGAATATTTTAATAAGAAACCAGAACTGAGGCAATAAATAAAGGTGCTACTCTGTACAAAGATCCCATCCAGTAATTTGTAAGAGAAACCTCTCACTGTACGTTTTTCGTTTCAGATATTTCTTTTAAAATATTGTATTTTCAAAACGTTCTGCCAAGCTCCGACATCTTACAAAATATTAACTTCGCATCTGTTTTCATCTTGTACAAAGGATACATATATATACCTGTATGATTGTGGCTGAGGCCTTGTTTATCCTTAGTGACCTAGTGGTAAGCAAGTTTGCATCTAAACACAAGCAGTCACCTCTGTGTGGGTTCGATTGCCACAAGTGGTGATGCTGAGGGCCTGTGACAATGAGACCTAGGTTGATGAACGGGTGGTAGATACTAACTTTTATCTTTCTTACTTTCGATGTTTTTTTAATATGGGGAGCATTTACTTCTTGTCCTGAAGCATTCATTTTATCGTCACACAAAACTGAATAATGGTTCTGCAGAGCTATGGGTATACACGAAAAAGAATCATTATTTGGTGTAGTGAGAGGCATATTAGAAGGTTGCACATGATACAGATACTGATATAGAGGAGGAGGCTAAGGTAGGATGCTTAGGCTGTCTACTGCTTAATCTATATCAGGATAATATATAATGCTGTTGTTCCTAGCCTACATGGGTTTGTCGAGCTAGTAGTCACTGGTGTGATGTGTACTGAGTCTAAGACCCCAAATCCTTTAAAGGGGTAGGCAATGTGCTGGGTGATTCGCCACACTGGTTGACTGTAGGTAAGTCTGGAATACTTGTCCAGACTTCTGTCAAGAAGCCAGGAACATGGTGATGTCACATTACTAATTACTCAGACTCAGCAGCATGGCATCCTCAGCTGGTTGTGATAGTGCCTGGTAATAAACACAGTAGCTTGTTACTGTTGACTCTGCTGACTGTTGTGTTGGCTCAGGTCGCAACTTACTGTTTATTTGGTCAGGATAGAGACCCTGACTCACCAGGTTTTTAACACATTTTGAGTTATTTTAGGCTCCTGACTGTCATAATTGAAATAGTTTGTCATATAACATCAACGATCTTTGATCCTAATTATATAATCTGGGTAGCTGCTGGGAAAACTCATGACAGTGTGATAATGCAACAGTTGTATCACATGTAAGGAGTTCTGATCAAAGTTCCGTGAGATAACTCGACCAAATCTATCAGGAGAGTGCTCTCCAACTTGAAACTTGAAGTGCCTTGGGGTCTGCATTTTTTTTCAAGATTAAGCACCTTAAAAAGTGTTTTAAGAAACTTTACCTTGACTTTACCTGCTATCCTTCCAAAATTCATTCCGACAATTGTACGAAAAAATCTTGATGTGACTTCTTGAGTTATCTGTTGTGAGGAATATATTATGGAGATTTACTTACTTATTGAGTGTTTTAGGTCACGCCTAGTACCTATTGATTATATTATGACGGATATTAAGAAAGGCAGAGGAAACCAGAACATACAGTTGGTCAAGATTCTGTACTATAAACTGCCAACCAACGGCAAGCAACTACCAGCTTTCCCACATGAGGTCAGGTCGGGATTCAAACACTAACCCAAAGAGGTGGGAGTCAAGTATGTTACCATTACGTCATCATATCACCCGTATATAATAGAGAAAACAATGCCCTAATGGTTAACAGTTTAGCCACTAGGTTCACTCAGGCCATGGGTATAAATCATAGCAAATCACGATATTCTGTTGGATCACTGAAGCTCTGTCCTGATATATCCTGAACTGTTGAAACTTCGGGGCCTCATGAAGATGTGGCCGAGGTTAGTTCTGAAGAAGTTCTTCAAACCTTAAATTATTTTACTTAGTGGATTGTGATGCAACAAATCATAAGAAAATTAGAGACTGCTCCTAGAGCACAGAACTTTGCCAAGGAGTATTTTCAAGGGTATCTAGCCGTTTATTGAGAGCAGCAGGTTGGTGCAAAATTTCACGGTTAATAACGCTTTGGCTTCCCAGATCAGAGCATTTAGTCTTACTAGTATAAGCCTGAGTATTATTAGTCCGACTTTTTTTGTCTGATAAATCTGAGTATTAACATGGTAAGAATCGACTTTATTGTCTGACTGTACCAGCCACCACAATGTAAGCCACTATCCAAACCACTGATACCAGAATAGTAACACTAAAGTGATGTTTGATTACCAGTAAATTACTTCAGCTTCTTAAAATACTAGAAAATGTAATGTAACTACTATCATCTTAAACTTTCACTGATATTAGCTTCTAGTGATGTCACCCCTCTGCCGGTAGTCATTTTCCTAAAAGTTACGTTTTTTTCTATTGTGTGCCTCTGGCTGATGTTGATGAGGTAGAACAGCAGTACTTAATGTATTATTTATGCACAGCGTGGTGCAGAACTATGCACTCTATCATGTTTGTGACATTACGTGACCCAATACTTTTAGTCAGTGTCAACCTTGTTGGCCTTATCACAAGTTCTTACAGAGTGAAATGTAGAATGTAGATGTTGTTTATCCTGTATAATTTATAAGAGCTTTTCCGTACAGATTGTGAAACAAGAATGTATTGCTGTCTCCTATCAATGAATTACTATACATACTAGAAAACAGTCCTACAGGGTTATCATCCCGAGTAGCCCCATGCTGAAATTCCACTTAAATACTGTTTTAAACACTTATAATCGAACAGAATGGCCATGATAATTCACAAATCTAAATAATTGAAAATGGGACTATTGAAAATTCGGGGATAGTTTTTTGTAACCAAAGTATTATAAAGATCATTCCCAAAAGAGTTCCATAAAGATGTGTTCATTAGTGTTTGAATAATCGCAGACAGACCAACAAATGAACCCCAAAACAAACCCTCTTGGCGAAAGTAAATATAATCAGAAAATCCCTGAATCAGCAGGAGTAAACTCAAATTATTGAATGGGAGAAAATCATGTGTTATTTGTGTGGTGATATGTCTGTTACACAATGATGATTTTAAAAATGGCTAAAAATTCTTGAGTCTCAAACCAAGATCAGATCACCATTGAGGGGGACCATGCCAGGGGCAGACTTCATCTTCTGTGAATATCTGACCTTGACCTGATTGATAGTGTTCACGTTATGCGTGCCACAACCATAAGGTATTACTGAAAAATGGCTAAACATTTTGGACTCTCAATCTGAATTTAGAAAATCTTACAAGGACCAAGCCGTTTTTGTGTGCAAATATGACCCCAATCTGATGTGTACTGTCTAAGGTATGCACACAGACGAACAAAAGATTGCAATATTCTCACCCAGCACGTTGGGGGTGATAGTGATAATATGATCCTCCTTTGATATGATGATGCTTTTATTATACAAACGTCTCAGCACTCACGTGGTGGTTTAAATATCTGTCCTGACCTTGACCTGACCTTATCTGTCCTTGATGTGCTCGTCATTACCGTGAAATTGTACAGTTTACCATGTAAACTTATGACTGTTTTGCACCACCACAAATAGGCCCCAGTAAGTAGTAGTTAATATGTTAAGTGGTTAATTTCACCCAACGGTCACCTCTGTATCCACATGTTTGAATTCAGTCCATGGAACATATGGAATTCAATGAGGACATTTCCTAATATGACTTAAATTCTTGAAAGAACTTTCATCTTTCAATTTTGACCTTTACTCCGAGCAAGGTATATGACTTGTCTTTTCACCAAGTCAATGTGAATTAAGTCCAATTTAGATGCAAAGATTAGAAAATGCTATAACCAGAGTTAGACTATGTCTGTAATTATATATGCATGAATGGTACACATATGAGCTTTCTTGCAATTATTATGATATGCAAAACTATTGGGACTATGTGTAACCAATGGAAGGACGTGTCCGGCTGATCTGTATGTCTGTGACATATCTTGGTTAGCAGTGTTGACTCACTCACAAGTGCTGACCACTCCAAACACTAGACCCTCAAGTGTTTTAACAACAAAAACATCCTCTTGATCAAAATCTTGGAAACAATGTATCCCCCAAACAAAATCCTATATAAAAGGCAATAGTGATAGTTACAAGCCAAGAACTGTTCGTTATGGCTTAAAATATTCTATATATTAAGGGTTAATTACCAGTTATATCACAATTCATATAATGGCATTGAAATTAAATAGTTGTCACTAATCCGTGCATCTTTACATTTCAGACATATCCTCGAGAGACCAGTGGAAGATGTTGTGACTATATAACTACATTCATGTAAGAAAAGTATGCTATCACTTCTGGATATATAAAAAATTAATACAAAACAATGACTTGGAAAGGATATTACCCCATGGGGCGCAACACCGCATCACTCTACGCAGAGTATCGCGATGAAGTCGACAAATACAACAAGAAACAGGAAGTGCTGTTACAGCGCCACCTACGTGTGATCAGAAGGCAAGAGCGTGTGACACAGGGTGTCATAAAGAAATGCAGACAAGAAGTGAGACAGATGAAAGTGGATATTAAAAACACAGAAAGCCATTCCATGGATCTATCAGACTATGATGCATTGAAGGAATTTCAAAGGATTGTGGGAAGTAATGGTTTTAGGACCGACCCAAATTATAGCCCACCTCAAGTAACACCGAGAAACGGTGCAGGGGTAAAATTGCCCCCATTATGGCAGCGAAGTGACTCAGAAACAATGGAAAGTAAGGGTATAAACAGTAGGTACCTAGGTACCGGAAGGCCTAAATCCTTATCTCTCCGAGCACTGAGAAGTAAGAAGAAACTATTAGAGCCAATAGAGACAGCGATAAATTCTCATCGCCAGAGTTCAGAGCCACAGAGTAAAGTGACGGGAAATGAGGAGGGTCCTCTAGAGGAGGACAAAGAGGTAGAAAATGTGGATATTCAAGTCTCACATCCTGCAGACAATGAATGATGTTATTATTGTTCAGTTACATTTGCATCCATACATGTTTCTCCAAAACCAGTATTGTAACAGTATTATAACTGTATTCATACAATAATATGCTGTGTATTTGTATATCTAGCTCAATGCAAAGGATTTCTTGAACTGAATAATATTTAAAATGTTACTTTAATTAAATTTAGTTTATTACATGAAATTTAACACGTGTATTTGGACGAAGATGAAAATTCACTTCTCAAGTCAGTGTGATTACTTACCTGTAGTTTTCACTAGTTTACAGACCTTGTCACATTAATGAATTGTAATGTATACATTTCTAAATGTACCCAGTATAAGAATGCAGTATTTACAGCCCCAAATAACACCATACTGATGAAATTGGTTCTGGTAGGAAAAAAAAGAGACCCACTTTGGGTTGGCTCCAAAAAAGGTGTTACTAATTTTGAAACTTTCTTGACATATTTGGAAGTTGATTCAAATCTGCGACTGACTTAGGACTCTGGTGGGGTAGTTATTCAAACTTATCCGAAGTGTTGAAAGTCTTTCTTACTGCCAGTAATGAGAAATGCAGTGTTAATCATGTCCGCGTATCAGTCTGCATGGCCCCTTATTGGACCTTGAAGAAGTCTCAGTTATCAAGTGGTTATGATGTTTGGCATTAATCACTCATGTCTCACCACAGTGATTCTGGGTTCGCATCTAGCTTATGGCAACATGTGACATTAAGTGAAGATTTCTCCATTAACATCTTAACTAGTTCAGACGGACATAAAACTCCAGCCTTTGGTTTGATTTCATTACCACCCAGATGTACCACTTGCCAAGAACTGAACTAGAAGTAAAATACAGTGCAGTTAAAAATGTTGCAAGTTCAGTGCATTTTGTGATAAAACACTCATTGTTACATTGATGTGTGAGTTTCATTTGAAGCCATTATGTTAATTTAATTACCTATTCTACAGTTGAACACAATGCCTATTGTATAATTGGCAATCCTTTTGTTTTTTGTTCTTGATTCATTTCATGTTTTGAAAACTATATTACTGGTATGCATTATGAGTTTTACACAAATATAGATATTTGATATATTATGTATAATGGTGAATATTTGCAGTTATGATAACTGTAATACTTACATTTTTGTTTCACTATTGCGATCGACCTCTGCAACTGGGTTAAAATCCAGAAAAGTAACAGGTCTCTCTTTTCATTCGAGTGGCTCATAATTAAAACATGATACTAAAGTTTTGCGACCATTTGGGACCGGGGATATACATTTTAGAAGGGTTTTACAATATTTCATTGTATTCGTCACTATACAACTGTCTTCACTGATAAGTTCAAACTATATTTTAAAACAAAAACTACTACTATTATTTTCTATCTGTATGCAAAATCCTATCTGCCATGGCCTCTCTCTGTCACCCCTGTGTCTTCTTGGTCTTCTGTGTCTTCCTCAGTTATTCAACTTACGATTATTCACTATGGTTTTGTTCAGGTGCTCCTTAGAGCCTGTCAACTGAAGGAGATTAAGCATTATAAAAGTCCGAGATAAGATTAGACTCTGTGATCCTTATCAGATTTTTTATTCAGGAACTCAATCCTAAACCCATCTTAACTTTCGTAAAGCCATCTTTGAATCTTGAGTCAGTCATAGTGACCATAAAGGCTTTCGTTTGTAAGGTTTGTAACTCATTCACGAGAGTGTGGAAGGCATTTGTGAGGGTTCAAGAAACCGCCATAAACTCACTAGGGGAGATATCATTTTATTCCTTGGTATGACCTGGCTATGTCCTTGGATTAATGTCAACCACCATTTGCTTTATGTTCAGTTGTTCCTTAGAGTCCATCAGTGATGGAGGTTAAGCGCTATAAAAGTCCACATTAGATTAGATTAGATTCCACCCCTATTCATCCAAAGATCATGAAATACAAGCCTGGTTTGCATCTGATTTGACCTTTTTTTTCAATAAGGGGCAAGGTTGACACTCGGACTGCCACACTAGAACAGCTATTTAAATCATAATTTCTTAATTCCTAAATCTCCTTAAATTTGGTAATTATTATTCACCCTTGTATGTATTATACAGGTTATACATGAACTAAATCATCCTTTATATTTACTTGAAAAAAGTGAGGTCACTTGAAATTTATGTTGCTTGTGCACTTAATTTCTATTCTCCTATGATTTGTTTTTTTATTTGGGGTTTTATGTCACTTTCAACACTGTACAGGTCATGCGATTGGTTGTTTTGTTGGCAGAGGAAACCAGTGCATACAGTTGGCCAAGGTGCTGTACTATAAACTGCCGACCATTGGAAAGCAGCCACCAACTTTCCCACAAAGGGTCAGGGGTTTGAACCACTGACCTTAGAGGTGAGAGGGGACTGTGTTACTGCACCACTGTGGCCCCCTCTAAATCTCCTATGAAGAATCCAAACTAGACTAACCTCAGGTATATATTTGTTGGAGCCAAACTTAAGATCTCGCCAATCTTAAGATTGTCGCTAGCCCATTTTAGGATCATAAGTTTGGCTGACAATCTGAAGATTGGCCGGCCAATCTTAAGATGGGCTGGCCTGTCCCAGCCCATCTTAAGACGGGCTGGCCAATCTTAAGATTTGACATTTTACCGGCACATTTAAATTAGATTTTACAGAAGAAAACTATATGGGAAAGTTTATAGTAAATCTGTTCATTATATTTTGCTTGTACACGTAATGAATATGCAATATATTAGTGTATTCAATACAATGTTAATCATGTATGTGCTTTCCATTTACAATCCTTTACAAAGTATAGACTATAGTTAATCATATTACATGTTTTGTTATAAAATTTATTTCATATCATTGAGCCCTTTATTGTTATGACAAATACTGACTGATCAGAGTCTAATCAAGGTTAAAAGTAATCAGTTAACAAACAAATCAACATAAAGGGCATGGATTCCTATTATAAGTCTGATGAGGCCAAGTGACATAAGGTCTAGGTAAATCCAATTAACTAATCATCATAACTCGGACATCAAAAAGAAAAGACCCAACATCAAAGGCAATAATCACTCCAGTAGACAAAAGTAATAATTCTATGGAGTGATGATTTGGTAATTAGATTTACCAAGGCTTTATGTTCCACGTTAATAGGAAGCCATTCCCTTCATGCTGATTAGCTACTGGTTAGCTATTCTCTATAATGATGATTAGTTAATTAGGTTTACCCAGGCCTTATTTCCCATGTTAATGGGAAGCCATTCAGTTTATGTTGATCAGCTACTGGTAATAACTTGATTGCATTTAATCCCCTGTATATGTCTGATTAGGGCAGAACAATAGCTTATACAACAACACATTAAGCACATTTGTTTCAGTTTTAATACTGCACAGTCTTCTCCCCAGTAAAATATTGTAACTGGAAGTGAATACAACATGTACATTCTGTTGAATTTACTCAGATGTTGAATGTTAATTACATATACAAGTAAATATCCAATAATTTCAATTTCATAATTTGAAACTAACACAAATGTTACATCTAGTTCCTCATAGTTGATAAACATTGTGAATTTACCCATCTTAAGATGGGCTGGGACAGGGAATCTTAAGATTGTCAGCCAAACTTAGGATCCTAAAATGGGCTAGTGACAATCTTAAGATTGGCGAGATCTTAAGTTTGGCTCCAACATATTCATTATGACAGTCTCAGTTCCACACTTTATAGTAATAATGTATTACACAATTACCATTGAAACATAAAGAGATGTACTTTTTGTGATAGTGCTTGAGTACACTGTATAATAAAAGGGTTACAACAAATTTTATTTCGTATTATTTTCACAAAGAACTTCCAGAAAATCGAAGCTTGCATACAAATATACGACTAAGCGGTCTAACTTAACATAACTGGCTGCAGGTCCAGATGTTAAAAGGCAGTAGAAAACCAGCTTCTCTCCATAGCTTGATTTACACCTTTAATTGGCATAAACCAGAGCACAGAATATATATTGAAAGCTGGCTGTCTTTAGCAGCATTCAAGTATTTCTGGATACCATATAAGGTAGATTAAATAACAATAGACTCAATTTAAATTATTTCCAAGTTACATAGTGGTGAGTAATATAATACTAACCCTTCTTTGAATAAAAAAGACATTTAAACAATCTACCACTGCCAGTCTTAATTTCCTCGACATGTGCCAGTAAAAAGCCCCGATGGGATTAATACATATTTATTAAAACTACTATATCTTTTTCATGAGCACATTATGACAGTTATGCAAGGACAATATTTTCAGGAACAGAAAGACAGAGTATTTATATGTGTATACCATGATGAAGCTTAACTAGTTTAGAAATTTAAAATCTTCCATTTATATGTTATTGGCAGTAACACATGACTTAAAAGTACCAAAAGATGTAAAAGAGGTTTAAACATGGTAATGAAGGCAGGTTAAATTCTAAGCCTTTTAACTCCCAACCTGGTGACTTATGTTCAAACCTTGTGTCCATGTGTGCATTAAATCCCAAACCATTTTATAAATTTCTTTGTGAGAAAAAGGCACCAAGCAGCAATTTAGAAATCTAATACGTCCAGCTTTGAGGCCTGTATGCACTGAGGTCAATACAATACCAGCCTATCCGATACAGTCTGATCATAAAAGTAGAAGTCATATTATATACTTTGTCTATGCATGACCTGTGTCCAATATCAACTGATGGGAAATATTGTTTATTTTGTAGGATTCCCTGTGAAATTCTTTGGATCAGACACTACACTCCGCTTAAAGAATACCGTCGCATTTTAAATGACCAAAACATCCTTATTTCTAGACCAATTCAAAGTTAAGCAGCAATGGGCTTGTGTCTCTGCTTCGCACTTGCACTAGTGGACCGAAACCTCTTTCGGCCTTTTTTATGACTGAGTTCAACATAAGTAGTATTTGTGTCAGAGTTGATCATATAATATGACACTGGATCAGACTGTAGCAAATAGGTCTACTGTTTGAGTAATCATCTTCACAACTTGTGATCGTGAATTTTTCACTTCCGGTATTACAAAATCAAATTTTGTCAAATTTGTAGTTATACCTTTCAACAGCTAAGGTAAAGTCAGGACAGGTCCTTAGTGAATCCCACATGTTGTCATGAGCTGAACTGGAACCAAACACAACCGACACAAGATCTAGTCATAAAATCTCAAACTGGTTAACAACTGGGTAAGTGTTACTGAACATTTTATATTTATAACAATGTGATTTACGATAACCAACTTCTAATTAGAAGTTTTTTACCTTCCAACGATTGATTTTCACTATTTTAATTCATTAGCGAAAATAAGCTCCAATTTATGCCTCAATAAAATGTTAAGGCCTGTATTATCAGTAAAGCCAAGCAGAGTGAAGACCTATTTCCAACATGAGCTACATAAATTTTTCCATTATTACTTTCACCAAGGAGGTTGTATTTTCATGACCGTTTGTCGGTTTGTCCATTTGTCTGTTAGCAGGATTGTGCAAATATTGCTGGTTGGAATGTCACCTTCTTGAAAAAAACACTGGAAGATGGATCTTGGACCATGTTAGATCCAATTAAAGTTTGAGACCGATATGGTTAATCATCTGGTTACAAATAAATCCAGACTTTCCCATTTACATATTATTACATGTATGGAAGAGGTCTGCTATCTCTGAATGCTCTTGTTTTTACGATAAGCAGATGACAAACTTATATATAATTGAACAAACACAGTTTTTAAATTTTCTTTATTATTATTATTAAAAAGACACTCACCTTGGATTTTATATACAACAAACATATTTATTGAGATAAACACATCATTATAAGTTATAAATGGAGAAAACCTTCAAAAGCACTGTATAACCTAGCAAAATCACAGAAATGTAACATGTATCAATTTCTGTTAACATAACTAATCCATGACATCCCCTCTAGGAGTTACATGCCACTCCTGGGTACTGTATATTTTCTTCTTGCTTCTTTTCTTGGGACGCTTAGTGACTTGAACCTCTGCACCAATGAGAGCGTCGTTATGTTCTGTTGTCATGGTGTCCTCTACGTCTGGACCAATAAGATTAGACCTGCTGCTTGTTGTCATGGTACCATACATTTCCTGATCATTCAAGTGAGGGGTTGGTCTTTCCCTTCTACTTATTCTACCTGGTCCGGTTGGTATGTCTGCTGGTTTACCACTTGAGATCAACAAATCCTGTTTGTTCTCCATATCTGATGCCTTATGTTGCTGTTCCACTTCAACCAAGTGTTGCTTTCTTCCATATTTCCCTGGATATTCATAGCTAAAATTGTCTGTACTTTGGTCTACATCTAAAGGAGGCAGTTTGTGTGCTTTATGTCTCTGTGACTTCTTTAAATCTTGTGCAGACAGTTTTCTGCTAAAGGTTTGCTGTTCTGCTTCCGGCACAATAGGTGGGGGATAGTCATAAGTAATAATTCCTTTCCGGCAAATGAAGGATGACGGGCGCTGTGTATCATGGGTCACCTTCCTCTGGCTGTTTCTTCTTATACGAAGCTTCCGGCGGATATGGTAGATGAAGTCCACAAGAAGTACCAGTCCAAATACCAGCACACATAACAGGATACCAACAGCCACATAGACACGTATATTGGAACCTATAAATAGAATAAAATGTTATAACAATATGTGTGAAGTGGAAATTGTAATCTGTAAAATGAGTAACATTGAGATTGCTGCAAGAATTTCAATGAAGGAGAATCAATTTTGTAAAATATGTCTAACTCAGATGGAATAAGATCATGGATTGTTCCTTTCAACTTATTGTTGTCACAATCACACATATATCTACTACAGATTGTAAGTTACAACACAAAGCTACATCAAGTTACTGTTGGAACCTAAAAGAGAGCTGATTGCCAGATTACATGTCCTGTAAGTATTTCAAGCAGTTCCCATAAAATTTAAAATTGTGGTTGATTATAAATAACTTCCAACTATTTAGTTACTGCAAAACAGATACAGTAATTTTAGTATATTGCCGCCTCTGACTTTTTCATGCCCAAAAATTTGTGAAAAGCATAGATTTATTGATTTCTTGATTGATTGATTTGCATTTAACATTGTTTTCAACACAGTGTATAGGTCACACTGCTATGGGTAGCTGAGGAGCTGGAGAAGTACTCTGTCTGCTGGGTGGCAAGTTTGACATCTTATTATATACTGTCACCTCTGTGCGGATCTCAATCCCACAAGTGACAATGCTGAGGGCCTGTCTCAATATGACCATGACTGTTGAAGCAGACATTTCACACCAAATTTGGCTTCACAAGCGAAGTCAGTCAACATGTAATTAATTGGGCATCTACCTTCCTCCAACATTTTGTGTCTTGTTGGGCTAAACCTACAGCATTATCCGGTCTGGTTACTTCTGAAGCTTATTACGTTAAATTTAATTACTCTGTACATGATGGAGATCCCAGTTTTCTGTGGAGATGAGTTTGGGTCCAGCCTATGTCCATATATGACACATACGTAAGAGATATTACCAAAGTGTTTGTCAGTCAAAGTATTGTCTTCTAGTTGTTACAACAACATTTATAACAGGATATAGGTAGGGTATGTGTGATTTATTTGAAGGACTAAGTCACAGGGAGACCACACATTGTTTGAAAATATAATTTGAACCTAATGAATAGTTTTTGAATAATACATCAAGAATATTTAGAAAAATTACAAAAATAATTTGGAATTTGCGATACGGATTGTTATCTGACTTAACCTTCAAGAGGATTGAGTCAGGGTCCCTATTTTCAGGGAAGGCTTAACTTTCATATGCTAATATAACCAACATCAGACCAAGATTTGGTAAAGACCTTTCTTGAATACCGCCAATGGAGTAGAACCCACTCTGTGGTTCAATCTGATGTATAGTTTTCAGTTATGTCCACGGACATAACAGACGAGCACATGTATATCACTACAATATCCTCACCCCTCCCCTTCAATGGACAAGTGTAAAAATGAAAAAAAGTAATGTGAAAGTTTTGTTTTTGGACAGGTTAGCAGTTAAATATCATTACAGTAGGTTAAGGGACTGAGTTATCCAAACCCACTCCACACTTACTTGATGTATTGGACTCTGTGGTTGGACTGCCAGTAGTTATATACTGCAAACAAGTTGGGATCATTCCGGACCAGTTCCCGCCCTCTAAACATGTCAGGCTAATTTGTGACTGGTCCCAGTTGTTGCCATAGTACCCTTCATTGCAATCCAGTAGTATTGTGCTGTTAATGGGGTACTGGTTTCCATCAGTTGGTGAACTGCTGGCATTTACAAGAACCAGCCCATTTGAGGCATCAAGATCCAGTTCACACGCCATTATTAATATATTGTTTTGTTTGTATAAAAATGTTAGGAAAATCCACAAAAGATGTAACTGGTCTTTAAATAAATCGCCAATCATTTTATCACAGTATTATCTCTCTTAGAGTGTCGTATTGTTGAGACGAATAATATCCATAATTTGCCACACCGTTATGTTATATTATACAGCTTATACAGACCTATAAATGTCATTAACAGCACATCATTACAGATCACTAATACTTTTACACTTAATTAACTAACTAGTTACATGTTTATGTATTGATAGTGGTAATCTAGCGACTGGAAAGTTACAGTCAGCCCACTATTACTTGCAAAACAAATATTTCTCACATGTGTTTTAGCAATATATTATCCCCTTGTTTACTTTTAACTACAAAGCCAATATTCAGTAGAATTCCCAAACAGCCTGATATTCCCTTCCCAATCTCAATATCCAGTAAGGACAGTAATATACTAATGATTGTGCTCGATGGAGATTTTATACATTCTAGTTACTAATTACCATTTAAATGGTTTAATCATTGTGCATATTGCCAATAATTATTACTTACGAAATAACATGCACAGATTAAATTAAATTAGCATTTCCAAATAAGTTTGATCACAGATACATTAATTATCCAGAATTTAGATTTGATGATATTACTGCAATATCCAGCAATCCAATGACAAGCATTGTTTGGTGACAATAAGCAGAAAAGCCAATACAAAGCTACTCAGGCATTCACAGATCCATGTTCCCATCCAGAAAGACAAACATATTAAGCATTGGCCAAGTTGACATGAGGTGCACTTAAAACATTCCTCTGCTGAATTTTCTAGTTTACAATATTTCTGCGAATTCTGATATAATTCCTGCCAAAGTTGTATTGAATGCTAACTTAAATTCTTTGCAAGTAAGTTTGGTACAATCCAATATTTAGCAAGCATCATATAACTGTATTGTGACCTTAAGTTTCATTAGGATACCTTTCCAAAGTCATGAATTCATAAACACGGGTAGTTAATTAGATATTCCGGATCCATGAAGCATTGATAGCTATTGATCCCTCTTCCAGACATAAACCAACCCCTGCTGTAAGGTAACTCTGTGTTATGTCATTTATAAATAATGACAGTTCTGGGATGAACAAATTTCCCTTTATTGAACAATTCTATCAATGCAGCAGTTTCCTCCTTTGGTTTGGTGTTAATGTGATATTTGGACTTGCCAAATTCTACATATTACAATGGGTCAGTGTTCTGAACTATAGCCCAGTTCACACTGTTCCGTGTGGTCATATCAACACCTATTTAACTTTTGTTTCCTGGTCTTGTAGTTATTGTTCTATAACTGGGTCTTGTACGAGGGGAAGTGCATGTTTAAAAATGGGCTGCCCTGAATAGCCATCCCATGCCCCCCCCCCCCCATCAACCCTCTATTGAGTGAGAGGTCGTGGCAGATTTTCAAACATTTAGAAAAAGTGGTCACATCCTGAAAATGTTGTATATGTTGCGTCTAACATGTCCTACCTAAAGATGTACCCAAATTATTTGAAACCTTATGGATTCTACCAAACCAGAAAATGCATAGAGCAACAAATGAGCCCTGACAAGTTATATTTTCTTTTCATATTTTTAATATATGTTAGTTTTCTTTAGGATGTTGTATCACTTTTATAGGAATATTTTTAAAATTATTAGTTTGCTGGAAGTTGTCGTATTTCAAAATGTGCAGTCCCCACTATGTGTCCGAATAATACACGGGGGAAATGCTGTAAAAGTAAAGGGAGATAGTCCACCCTCACCTTTACACACTTGGAATATAGTTATTAAATTGAAATATAAATAGTTTATTGTGATTTATTAAGTCAACTAATGTAATGTTAAGACATAGCCACTGCAATGCTAAGATATTTACTTTGTCATTGTCACTCCTAGACACATATATGTGTTTCTCCAGCAGTATGTAACTTATCACTTTGACAGTTTAACTATTATGTTCAACCCTTTGGTAACTGAAGATCTTTCTCATCCCACAGGGCAGATTTTGAATGTGTGTTCGTTTGCAACACCAATGTACAGTTTCTGAGTTGGTTTTGGTGCAGTAAGAAGTGATAGATATATGTAAGACCGCAGACCTAATTAATTTTTATCTGAACAGTTTTTGTAATTTTCTAACATGCAGATATAATTAGGCAGACATAATTAATTGCTATCAAATATATGTATCAGGATTATTAATGTAATTTCACTGTAAATAAAAGTAGAACTAGTAGAAATTGGAATTTCATCACTGATCACCAGGCAACTGCACAACCGTTTACACAACAATAGAGAGCTCATGAAACCAGCACGGAACTGTGTGGTCTGCATATAACAATCTAACAAGTGTTATAACCACTTCAAAAGCATCTGCCAAATTTATATCACTAGTCATGTTTGTATAGAATATCTGCATGGTTCTAATGGCCTTGTAGTTAACAGGTTAACAGGGTAGTAATAACTTGGTTGTAACTTCTGAGGTTGCGGGTTCAATTCTAGTTAATGGCAATATGTTGAAATGTTTTCAGGTCCTCTCTAAATATGGGTAACAATATCAGTGTTTTCGATGAACAACTGCTCCCAAGATTATTTTTTTTGTACAAATCCCTTTTGCAATGTGAACAGACTCGCCTCCTGGAGATCAGATCTTTTCTTTAACCCCGTGCAAGGTCTTTCCTTGGTCCACTACGATTGAGAATATTTCCATTCAGGTTTGTCCTAGCCAACTACACACCACCAACAGCCTGTCACACAAAACTATTTATGGTAAGAGAAAACAGTATTGAGAAGAAGGACTTTATTCCTGTTGGGAAATATTGGCACCTGGCCAGTAAATCTAGAGGGTCTCAGACAGAAGTCTTTAAAACCAGAGTAAAGACTTACCACCAAGTGTAGAATCTTCTGAAAAGATCCAGAATATCGAGAAATGGCTCCAAATCTCTTTGCAATAGAAAAATACAACATAAGTAGCTGATTCGTTCAGCGGATTCATGATGGTTCAACAGTTAAAACCTATCATAAGAAAAAATATTACATTCAACTATGGCTTTCATGTTAGGATTTTAATTTTTATATAAAAATTTATCTCCTTTACAAAGTCAGATATCTTGTTGAGAAATCTTGGTAAAATATTACACCTGCAAAAATAAATATTTTGGACAGATATCATCACTTACGATTACCTTATAAAATAGAAAATTACCTCAAGGTTGCTCTTTCTCTGGACCTTTCTGATGCCTTCTGCAGTCAGTCATAAAATATCCAAGATGGCTATCAACGACTGAAAACAATTATTGACTTTTATATTGAATTATATTATGTTGAATCCGTGAATTCTTGAATACTATGAACGATTGCAAATTAATTACATATCACTCTGTCTCAAGCTGTTTAGGAGACACTGGCACATCTAGGTTGTCGTATCATTTTCTTTCAATAAAAGACAAGAACTGTATCAAAATTATTTTTAATAAGTCCATATAAAATATTTTGTTAAACTCTATGACTATAATTCATAGAGGTTGACGAATTGTTAGAATATCATGTATATAACATATCAGACAAATCTGACCAAATAGGTATGAAGACAATGGCAATATCAGGGCAGCTGTACTGTACTCCAAATACTTTTAAAGTTCATCAGAAAAACAAGCAACATTAGGAACAGTAACTTATATAGGATTAAGATACCGTTCACACAAATTATTTCAGAAAACTGGCTCAACCAAGAGAGGTAAAAATGATCAAAAAGTATAAACATTTTCGCAAATTGGGGTTTTCTTACTTTTTCAAGTGCTGTGACAGACAAAAAAAAATCAAATGTGGATTTCCGTGAACAAGTTTCAGTATCTGTTTCAACTTCCTCAGTTAAAATAAAAAAATGGTCCCAAATGGATTGCATATCCAGAGCAATTAGTTACATGCAAAAAAATATGTAATTTCTAATCTATTGTGATGTAGAACCTTAAAATGCACTCATATAATAAAATAATTTGGTATCTACAATGTTCTTGTTTAAGATTTATCAGTCATTTTGTTTTGAATGTATACACATGTGTAAGTCGTAATTACGACATAGTAAGTCGTAATTACAATATAGTAAGTCGTAATTATGACTTAGGAGTTTTTGTTTTTTGTTTTAAAAAAAATTCATAAGTCGTAATTACGAGAAAGTAAGTCGTAATTACGACTTAGTTCTTGTTTTTTGTTTTAAAAAAATTCCATAAGTCATAATTACGAGTTAGTATCAACTTGTGTAAGTTGTAATTACGACTTTATTTTTTTTTCAACATGACCCTTATAGGCTTCCGTAAGCTACAAGTGAACAGGCCAGTATACTTTTGGTTGTTAATTCGGGGCCTCATGAAGGTGTGGCCGAGGTCAGTTCTGAAGAAGTTCTTCAAACCTTAAATTATTTTACTTCATCCAAAATTTCTCGTGGCACTTTCTGATTGGTTGACCATTGGTCATCGCTTTTGAACCCTCCTTCACTCTGCCATTTTGAAGTTGGAATCACACGAGGCAACACCTATAAAAATTTGCTTGGAAGATCAGAAGACTTCAGCAGACTTCAACCAACTTCTATGCAACTAAGTGTCTTTTAAACTATCTTATAAAGTTATTTTATATATTTTACTATATACACTGTTTTTATACGTTTTTAAATTGAGAATCGTGGCATTGTGTTACAAATTAGGTGTTGTATTCTTCTGTGATACGGTTCATGTTGACATTTATATACTGTGAACCGTTACATTTCATTTATAACATTGTGTTAATACTGTTTTGTGATACGGTTGATATTAACATTTGTATGCTGCCAACCGTTTATATTGTTATTACCAGACTTTGTGTTACATTATTTAAAGTATTCATTGTGTGGCACAGCACGTGTATTGTGCTTAATATTGTGTGAATGCACAAAAATGGCAGAGAAAGGCAAAAAAACAGTATAATTTACGTTCTGTGTCAAATTCAGTGCAGTTGCCTGTACAAATTCACATGAACAGTGATTCGGATTTCAAAAATTAGCAAAAAATCAACAAAATTCGGATGCGGATGAATCAGACATGTCAGATTTGAATTGCAGTGCTGTAGTGGAAAGCTCGGCTGATGAACAAAACCCCTCGATCAAAAACACACACAGTACTTCTAGTACTTCAAGTACTTTACCTGGGGTCAGTGCATTATCCGATGTTGCCACTCAGCAGGCAATAAATTTCCAGATACTCTCACAGCTTTCCTCCATTAGTGATAGACTTAACACTCTGGAGAAAAAAGGTGCAAAGAAAGATTCGGATCCGAAGAAGAAAAAATCTTCTATTAAAAAGAAAGCTAGTTCTCAAATGGCCCCGGTCACACTGCCACCTCAACAGCATGAGACTCCCAACATGCCAATTTTAGCCGATATCCGGAATGATGCTCTTATCCAGAGTCAGGTGGATCAAAGACTGAAAGATCTCACAAATCCGGACAGTACAGGTACAAAAATTAAATCTCTTAGGGGCGGTCCTGTCGAGGTAGTGGTCCCAAATAGAGTTAAATGGCCTCAGCAATTTGTCCTTTCGGTTTTTAAAAAAGAAAGAGTTCAATATGACCAGTTATCAGTGGTGCAGTGGGTGGCTGGCTATTGTCGCATCCTGAGGGAGGAGCACAATCCCCAGGTCAAGGAGCATATGATTGATTATTTAATTGCCCTTATGGAGGATGCCCATGATTTCTCTTGGGATGCGGCAAGGGCCAGCCATGCAGTGCTCCTGTGTAGAATGGAACAGGGTGAGGTTAAGAATTATACAGAAACTGAGAAGTTGGATAGAATTAGGCGAGCCAATGCCCAAAGACATGCCTTTTCATCAACTAATGAATTCCAAAATTCACAGAAAAAGGTCAAAAGCAAAGTCTTTAACTGTTCCTACTACAATCAGGGCACATGTGTTCATCAAAGGTCACATGACACTAAAGGTGTCACTTATAGGCACATTTGTGCTTCTTGTTTTCAGCGCTTAGGAAAAAATTTTAATCATTCGGAACAACATTGTAGAAACAAAAACAAGATACTGCCAAAAAACGAGTAAAGAGTGGTGGGTTAGAATCAGTCCCCACCCCAACATTTTATGATAGATTTTTGTACAATTCTTCTTTGCCGGCTGGTAAATCTGAACTTTCTGCCAATAAAGCAACCGCATTACAGTGGTTTAAAAATTCAAAAGCTTTTGACACAGTAGATAAAAATACATCATATGCCCAAGCTTTATTGAGTAACTTACACCAAGACACATCAACAAATGGGGAAGTTTGGCAAGCCCCTACAAGACGGCATATGCTATCTACAAGCACTTCCAATGCTTATAATGGCAAGTTTGGCAAAAAACCTCGAAACAGTTATCAACGAGCAAAAGCTCAAAAGTTACATAATAGGCAAGTATTACTTAAACATGGCAAAAATAATGAACATTGCCACAAACTCGGGAATAGGGGCAGTGTGAACAGGCCCATAGACACCATGAGGCCATTGCAACTAACCAATAGGTTTCAACCCTTGCTGCAAATACCTATGTATGATGATGTTTGCGTTTCCCAGCCCATGTTGACTGACCAGACAAAAACTACTTTGGTGGGAAAAAAAACCAAAAATGGGTTTTTGGACAGGGGTTCTGACAACGTTGGCAACATCATCCCTACACAAAAGCAGCCAATTAGCAATGGTCCTTCAAAAAATTTTGAAGTAAAAAATTCTTCCACTGATATAACAGTTTTGCTTCAAAAGTCAAACAAAAAGTTGCTGGAACAAGAAATTGCTTTCCATAAGGATTGCCACGGTACAACCACGAATAGTCTCAGCATGCACAAGGCAATTGATAATGATACTCAAACCGGAAACTTAGAGCCTCAATATCAACAGATGACTTTAGAGCCATCTATTAATTTAAGATATCTTACACCACATGACCACATGTTTGAGCAGTTAGAAATCCATCAAACTAAGGATTTTGGTTTCATTCCTAAATCTTCACTTAAGCTATATACAGGACCTACAGTTACTTGGAATGAGATCCCACATATTTTCCAAGCACATGCCTTAGTAAAAACCAGTAAATTGCCAAATTACATGGGTTGCCGGATACCTGTGAACTCAGGTCTTAATGTCCCTAAATGGAGACATTATCTGGCTAATTATTGGGACCAACAACTATGTGATCTATTAGAATATGGTTTTCCCCTCGACTTTGATGGGGAATGTCCATTAATTTCTGTGGAAGAGAACCATACTTCTGCCAGTGATAACACAAGTCATGTTTCAAAATTTATAGAAGAGGAACTCTAACATCAGGCCATATTAGGCCCTTTTCATAAGAAACCTATTCATATGCACATATCCCCCTTACTTGTACGAGATAAACAAAACTCTACTGAAAAAGGACCATTATGGACCTCAGTTGGCCCAAGGGCGCCTCTGTAAACAATGGGGTGGCCAAGGATGTATATTTTAGTACTCACTATGAACTTAAATTCCCTTCAGTTGATGTTATAACGAATTCGTTACGAAATCTTGGTCCTTCTGTCCAAATGTTCAAGATTGACATTAGCAGGGCTTTTCGTCATATAAAAATCGGTCCAGGCGATATTGACTTATTAGGTATAAAATTTGGTGACAAATACTTCTTAGATTGTTCTTTGGCGTTCGGATTTCGTCATGGTTCTTTGATCTTTCAGCGTTGCACAGATGCCATTCGTTATATAATGGCTGAACATGGTTATCCCCTGTTGTTTAATTATATAGACGACCTAATATATACTGGTTTACCCTCACAAATGGATGCTGCTTTCAATTTTCTCAAGAACTTACTTGTAGAACTAGGTCTGGACATAAGTCCAAAAAAATTGGTACCTCCATCCACCGTAGTTACCTGCTTGGGAATTCTCATAGATTCCATTAATAAAACCATATCAATACCACCAGAGAAATTAGCAGAAATCACACAGCTATGTGTACAATGGAGTAGTAAAACTTACTGTGGTAAGAGAGATCTCCAGTCACTGTTGGGTTCCCTGTTATATGTATCAAAATGCGTTAAACACTCACGTTTCTTCCTTAACAGGATGTTAACATTATTAAGAGATAACCATGATAAAAACAAAATACCTATCACATCTGAATTTCATAAGGACTTAGCTTGGTTTAACTCTTTCTTATCTCACTATAACGGAGTCACATACTATGAACAACAAAATTGTCATTCTGAAGTCCACCTAGATGCTTGTCTTACAGGCCTCGGTGGCAGTTATCAGTCCATGGTCTATGCACTTCCCATACCTAAGGACTTCATGAATTATAACATTGCTCACCTTGAGATTTTAAACATTAGACAAATCTGACCAAATAGGTATGAAGACAATGGCAATATCAGGGCAGCTGTACTGTACTCCAAATACTTTTAAAGTTCATCAGAAAAACAAGCAACATTAGGAACAGTAACTTATATAGGATTAAGATACCGTTCACACAAATTATTTCAGAAAACTGGCTCAACCAAGAGAGGTAAAAATGATCAAAAAGTATAAACATTTTCGCAAATTGGGGTTTTCTTACTTTTTCAAGTGCTGTGACAGACAAAAAAAAATCAAATGTGGATTTCCGTGAACAAGTTTCAGTATCTGTTTCAACTTCCTCAGTTAAAATAAAAAAATGGTCCCAAATGGATTGCATATCCAGAGCAATTAGTTACATGCAAAAAAATATGTAATTTCTAATCTATTGTGATGTAGAACCTTAAAATGCACTCATATAATAAAATAATTTGGTATCTACAATGTTCTTGTTTAAGATTTATCATTCATTTTGTTTTGAATGTATACACATGTGTAAGTCGTAATTATGAGATAGTAAGTCGTAATTACAATATAGTAAGTCGTAATTATGACTTACGAGTTTTTGTTTTTTGTTTTAAAAAAAATTCATAAGTCGTAATTACGAGAAAGTAAGTCGTAATTACGACTTAGTTCTTGTTTTTTGTTTTAAAAAAATTCCATAAGTCATAATTACGAGTTAGTATCTCGTAATTACGACTTGTGTAAGTTGTAATTACGACTTTATTTTTTTTCAACATGACCCTTATAGGCTTCCGTAAGCTACAAGTGAACAGGCCAGTATACTTTTGGTTGTTAATTCGGGGCCTCATGAAGGTGTGGCCGAGGTCAGTTCTGAAGAAGTTCTTCAAACCTTAAATTATTTTACTTCATCCAAAATTTCTCGTGGCACTTTCTGATTGGTTGACCATTGGTCATCGCTTTTGAACCCTCCTTCACTCTGCCATTTTGAAGTTGGAATCACACGAGGCAACACCTATAAAAATTTGCTTGGAAGATCAGAAGACTTCAGCAGACTTCAACCAACTTCTATGCAACTAAGTGTCTTTTAAACTATCTTATAAAGTTATTTTATATATTTTACTATATACACTGTTTTTATACGTTTTTAAATTGAGAATCGTGGCATTGTGTTACAAATTAGGTGTTGTATTCTTCTGTGATACGGTTCATGTTGACATTTATATACTGTGAACCGTTACATTTCATTTATAACATTGTGTTAATACTGTTTTGTGATACGGTTGATATTAACATTTGTATGCTGCCAACCGTTTATATTGTTATTACCAGACTTTGTGTTACATTATTTAAAGTATTCATTGTGTGGCACAGCATGCGTATTGTGCTTAATATTGTGTGAATGCACAAAAATGGCAGAGAAAGGCAAAAAACAGTATAATTTACGTTCTGTGTCAAATTCAGTGCAGTTGCCTGTACAAATTCACATGAACAGTGATTCGGATTTCCTCTCAAAATTAGCAAAAAATCAACAAAATTCGGATGCGGATGAATCAGACATGTCAGATATGAATTGCAGTGCTGTAGTGGAAAGCTCGGCTGATGAACAAAACCCCTCGATCAAAAACACACACAGTACTTCTAGTACTTCAAGTACTTTACCTGGGGTCAGTGCGTTATCCGATGTTGCCACTCAGCAGGCAATAAATTTCCAGATACTCTCACAGCTTTCCTCCATTAGTGATAGACTTAACACTCTGGAGAAAAAAGGTGCAAAGAAAGATTCGGATCCGAAGAAGAAAAAATCTTCTATTAAAAAGAAAGCTAGTTCTCAAATGGCCCCGGTCACACTGCCACCTCAACAGCATGAGACTCCCAACATGCCAATTTTAGCCGATATCCGGAATGATGCTCTTATCCAGAGTCAGGTGGATCAAAGACTGAAAGATCTCACAAATCCGGACAGTACAGGTACAAAAATTAAATCTCTTAGGGGCGGTCCTGTCGAGGTAGTGGTCCCAAATAGAGTTAAATGGCCTCAGCAATTTGTCCTTTCGGTTTTTAAAAAAGAAAGAGTTCAATATGACCAGTTATCAGTGGTGCAGTGGGTGGCTGGCTATTGTCGCATCCTGAGGGAGGAGCACAATCCCCAGGTCAAGGAGCATATGATTGATTATTTAATTGCCTTATGGAGGATGCCCATGATTTCTCTTGGGATGCGGCAAGGGCCAGCCATGCAGTGCTCCTTTGTAGAATGGAACAGGGTGAGGTTAAGAATTATACAGAAACTGAGAAGTTGGATAGAATTAGGCGAGCCAATGCCCAAAGACATGCCTTTTCATCAACTAATGAATTCCAAAATTCACAGAAAAAGGTCAAAAGCAAAGTCTTTAACTGTTCCTACTACAATCAGGGCACATGTGTTCATCAAAGGTCACATGACACTAAAGGTGTCACTTATAGGCACATTTGTGCTTCTTGTTTTCAGCGCTTAGGAAAACATTTTAATCATTCGGAACAAAATTGTAGAAACAAAAACAAGATACTGCCAAAAAACGAGTAAAGAGTGGTGGGTTAGAATCAGTCCCCACCCCAACATTTTATGATAGATTTTTGTACAATTCTTCTTTGCCGGCTGGTAAATCTGAACTTTCTGCCAATAAAGCAACCGCATTACAGTGGTTTAAAAATTCAAAAGCTTTTGACACAGTAGATAAAAATACATCATATGCCCAAGCTTTATTGAGTAACTTACACCAAGACACATCAACAAATGGAGAAGTTTGGCAAGCCCCTACAAGACGGCATATGCTATCTACAAGCACTTCCAATGCTTATAATGGCAAGTTTGGCAAAAAACCTCGAAACAGTTATCAACGAGCAAAAGCTCAAAAGTTACATAATAGGCAAGTATTACTTAAACATGGCAAAAATAATGAACATTGCCACAAACTCGGGAATAGGGGCAGTGTGAACAGGCCCATAGACACCATGAGGCCATTGCAACTAACCAATAGGTTTCAACCCTTGCTGCAAATACCTATGTATGATGATGTTTGCGTTTCCCAGCCCATGTTGACTGACCAGACAAAAACTACTTTGGTGGGAAAAAAAACCAAAAATGGGTTTTTGGACAGGGGTTCTGACAACGTTGGCAACATCATCCCTACACAAAAGCAGCCAATTAGCAATGGTCCTTCAAAAAATTTTGAAGTAAAAAATTCTTCCACTGATATAACAGTTTTGCTTCAAAAGTCAAACAAACAGTTGCTGGAACAAGAAATTGCTTTCCATAAGGATTGCCACGGTACAACCACGAATAGTCTCAGCATGCACAAGGCAATTGATAATGATACTCAAACCGGAAACTTAGAGCCTCAATATCAACAGATGACTTTAGAGCCATCTATTAATTTAAGATATCTTACACCACATGACCACATGTTTGAGCAGTTAGAAATCCATCAAACTAAGGATTTTGGTTTCATTCCTAAATCTTCACTTAAGCTATATACAGGACCTACAGTTACTTGGAATGAGATCCCACATATTTTCCAAGTACATGCCTTAGTAAAAACCAGTAAATTGCCAAATTACATGGGTTGCCGGATACCTGTGAACTCAGGTCTTAATATCCCTAAATGGAGACATTATCTGGCTAATTATTGGGACCAACAACTATGTGATCTATTAGAATATGGTTTTCCCCTCGACTTTGATGGGGAATGTCCATTAATTTCTGTGGAAGAGAACCATACTTCTGCCAGTGATAACACAAGTCATGTTTCAAAATTTATAGAAGAGGAACTCTAACATCAGGCCATATTAGGCCCTTTTCATAAGAAACCTATTCATATGCACATATCCCCCTTACTTGTACGAGATAAACAAAACTCTACTGAAAAAGGACCATTATGGACCTCAGTTGGCCCAAGGGCGCCTCTGTAAACAATGGGGTGGCCAAGGATGTATATTTTAGTACTCACTATGAACTTAAATTCCCTTCAGTTGATGTTATAACGAATTCGTTACGAAATCTTGGTCCTTCTGTCCAAATGTTCAAGATTGACATTAGCAGGGCTTTTCGTCATATAAAAATCGATCCAGGCGATATTGACTTATTAGGTATAAAATTTGGTGACAAATACTTCTTAGATTGTTCTTTGGCGTTCGGATTTCGTCATGGTTCTTTGATCTTTCAGCATTGCACAGATGCCATTCGTTATATAATGGCTGAACATGGTTATTCCCTGTTGTTTAATTATATAGACAACCTAATATATACTGGTTTACCCTCACAAATGGATGCTGCTTTCAATTTTCTCAAGAACTTACTTGTAGAACTAGGTCTGGACATAAGTCCAAAAAAATTGGTACCTCCATCCACCGTAGTTACCTGCTTGGGAATTCTCATAGATTCCATTAATAAAACCATATCAATACCACCAGAGAAATTAGCAGAAATCACACAGCTATGTGTACAATGGAGTAGTAAAACTTACTGTGGTAAGAGAGATCTCCAGTCACTGTTGGGTTCCCTGTTATATGTATCAAAATGCGTTAAACACTCACGTTTCTTCCTTAACAGGATGTTAACATTGTTAAGAGATAACCATGATAAAAAGGACTTAGCTTGGTTTAACTCCTTCTTATCTCACTATAACGGAGTCACATACTATGAACAACAAAATTGTCATTCTGAAGTCCACCTAGATGCTTGTCTTACAGGCCTCGGTGGCAGTTATCAGTCCATGGTCTATGCACTTCCCATACCTAAGGACTTCATGAATTATAACATTGCTCACCTTGAGATTTTAAACATAGTAGTGGCCCTAAAAGTTTGGGCCCAACAATGGGCTAACAAACGTATAAAAATCCATTGTGACAATATGGCAGTGGTGGAGGTATTACGTAATGGTAGGGCCAGAGATAATATCTTGGCTTTGATGGCAAGGAACATATGGTTAATCTGTGCAATGTTTAATATTCACATTACAGTGTTACACATACCAGGCAAGAACAATGTGTTAGCTGATCTGCTTTCCAGATGGCAGTTTTCCACTGAAAATTACAAGGCCCTACAGAAATTGTTGCCTAACCCCATTTGGGTACCTACCCACTTGGATATTGCATTATTAAATTATTGTATATAATATATATTTTATTTTGTAGATTCAGTGGGTATTGCAGCCCAGCTTGCCTCCTCTGCCTTTGCAAAGCTATTGTCTGGATTTCGTCCATCCACTTTACAGCAATATCGCAGAATGTGGGCGGATTTTTTCAGTTTCCAGGCAGCAGCTGGGCTGCCATCCTACCAGGTGAATGTAACACTTCTATTGTCTTTTCTTGAATATTTACATGAAAATAACATTAGTGTTGCTCAATTGCAAAATTATTTGTCAGCCATTAGAGCCATGCACATAGCTCATGGCTTTGAAACTGCTCCTTTTAAGGATGAGCGGTTGCTTCTCTTTCTGAAGGCTATTAGGATTCATAGACCTCTTAACCCTAGGGTGCTAGCTCACCTTGACATTCCTCTGCTTGAAAAATTTCTCTATCTCTGTGACCATATGCAATTTCCTCAAGTTTTCAAGCCATTATATTTGCTTATGTTTTTCTCCTTTCTTAGAATGTCGAATGTTTTACCACATGCAGTTACACAATTTGATTTTACTAGGCATTTAGCCAGAGCAGATGTCATTTTTGGAGCCCCTGGGGCAGTATTGCTCATTAAATGGTCAAAAACCCTTCAAAATCGAAGAGATGTTGTAACCATTTCACTTCCTGACCTTCAGGGTTCACACTTGTGTCCTGTGTCAGTGCTTAAAGCTATGTTCCAGATTTTTCCAGGGTCAGATAATTCCCCAGTATTTGTCATTCCTAGAAATAGAGGTTTGGTTCCTCTTACGGATTCAGTAGCTCGCAAGCATCTGAAAGATGTGTCTGGGTCCCTGGGCTTAAACCCTTCACTCACATTCCATGATTTCCGTAGGGGTGGGGCTGTTTGGGCTTTTCAAAATGGGGTGCCTTTAGAGCACATTATGAAACATGGCACATGGAAATCTGATGCCATCTGGACCTAACTTTCCTCTGCTGTCACTGCTGTGTCCCCGGTCGCCCTTGCATTTCAACAGGCTTTACGTCACTAGTCCTACTGGGGTTTGGGTAGTTTTTCCTTCACCCTGTACATTGTTTACATATCATTCATAACATTTTTACTAAAAATACTTACATTTTAATTGTTAAATGAAGATCAAATACCATCAGCAATTTAGAATACACTGACTTTAGCTACTGGCCTTCTTGCCTTACCCGGCCACGTCTGTCAGCTGGGAATTTGACCTCTGTTTGACCTTGAATGTCTTGCCTGACCTTGCATAACTTCCTGTGTCTTGCATGATTACTGCTCGATTGGCTGGCAGTTTGGGCAGTGTATAGAACCAAAGGACTTTAGATATGTCATTATTTACTACTGACCAAGCTGCTGCCCTTTCGGTGACCTTGTCGTGTGATTTTGACCTTCAAGGGTCGAAGGTCGGAATGCCATCTTGGATCTGACCTCAGTTAAAGCTCAAACTCATGTTTCACTTGCTGGGTGGGTTTTTTGGCCAGTTAAGGAAATACAACCATTAAAAAATGTACAATATTTTAAATGATGTGCCTGGTAAAATGTAGAAAACTTAAAATATTAAATTAAATAAAAATTTTAATCCCATATTGCTTTTCATCGAAACCTTAACTTCTTGGGAACTGTCATGTGTGTGATGTGGTCCACTTCGTGTCTTGGCATTATGTTGTGAATACAGTGGGATTTGCATTAGGTAAGACACATTTGACACAGCTCGGAAAGTGCTTTTTTTGTATTTGTGATGGTTTTTTTTAAATGTTTGGAAAAGGTGTTATGTCATCTCAGGATCTGTATTAAACTCTACATGCTGTTGGGTGAGAGTTAGACGGATATAAGTACAAATTTACCAGATACAAGGTTTGGAGCCAGAAGGGTGAGATCATCCAGCAGAAGACAAAGTACACACAGAAACTTCGACACAGAGAGGTGTGACCTAGGGATAAGGGTGTGTAGAGGATTTTCTCAAGAAAGGGAGCAACTGGTTTCCAAGGTTGTAAACGTAATACTTTTACTTCTCTCTGTCGAAATGACAAAATGGAAAAGTTGCTCAGCTAGTGATCCAACTGTTGTTAATTTAACAGCCAAATTCATAGTAAAATGTAATATCTGAAAGTTTCAATGTGTCTCGTAAGCCTATATAGGCTGGATATAAATATTAAAGTACAATTTTTCTTTGTATTTGCGGATTGAGTATTATCACATGTGACACACAAATAAAACATCTATCTATCTATACATGTACAGAATATATGTAATATCTCAGCAAACCTTTGCTTTGGTGTGTTCCTGTGGATAACACATCTAAAACCCATGTAAATGCAATTGTTCAGGATTTTCATTCAGAAATATAATGAAGAAAAAAATAAAAAAAATGGCAAAATAATTGTCTATATGTTAAACTGAGTGTTTGTTCAGCAACAAAGTAAACATCATGTATATAAGTAGTCCCACCTACTTATATGCCACTGTTCTATATACAGGAACCCGTTGAGTTTGTTTATTCTGGCAAATGCCATTGTTTACAACTACAAAAATGAAATTTAATAGTCTTTCATTTATGTTATAAAAGCTCTCCACTACAGTTTTGCCTAGACCCTGTGCAAGGTCCTTCCTTAGTACATTATGATTCTCTGAGAGCATTTTTTCCCCAGAACGAAGTTTACTTCCAGTGAGAATGTTAAATCCAGACTGTTATAAAATGCACTCATTCATTATCGAAAAAAAAAGATTTGTGAGCAAGACTATCTTCCCCCCTGCCAGTTTCTTGTTCTAGTTTATTTGTCATGTCTATCTGGTTTGAATTGATAACATTATAACTTGCAGACATACATTGCGCCAACTCATAGATATATTAATTCAACAGGTCATATTTCTTTATTTTCACATCAAAACACGTTATTTTATTGCTAATGACGTATTTGTATTCTATCTAAGGTTGTTGATTTAATCGGAGCCCTAGTTACATGTCTTTGCATGTTAGTGTGAAAAACACACAACCTTGACACACAACCACATGAGATGAGTGTCATTTTCAATACTTTATACAAGTCAAGGCAAAAGACACGTGCAAAGTATTGAAAATGACACTAAATCTGGGTTAGTCAATGTCCTGGGCATTCAATGTCCTGATGTTGTTAGTTTCTGTCCGTTTAAACCTCCTACTACCACCTTTTGCCTACACTTTAGCATCAAGTCTTCAATATCAATCCCAGGGGCCACGGTGGCAGAGTGGTATCACTCTCGCCTCCCACCTCTGAGGCCGGGGTTCGATCCCCGCATGGGCTCAAGTGGGAAAGCTGGTAGTTGCTTGCCGTTGGTCGGCAGTTTACAGTACACAACCCTAGCGAACTCTATGTACTGGTTTCCTCTGCCCTTCCAACTACCCGTCGTGATATGACCTGTACAGTGTTGAAAGCGACGTTAAAACCCCAAATAAATAAACAAATCAATATCAATCCCACCAGCTCTGTCACCCGTCTGTTCATCCTACTCCTTCTTGCTGGTGATATCAACCCAAATCCAGGACCATCCAACTGTCTCAATGTCACTTACGCAAACATCAGATCCATCAACAGCAAATACCCTGCCATTGCAAAATTTATTTTTGACAACGACACTGACCTCTTCGCCATGTCCGAGACCTGGATTAGACCTGACATCACAAGTGCCAACCTGTCCGGAATCACCCCACAAGGTTATAATTTTTATCAACAGCCACGTGAGGGCCATCATGGAGGACGACTTGGGTTTTTTGTGACAGATGGCTTGGATTCTTCCGTTGTTCCCACAAAGACCTGCACTACCTTTGAAAATTTTCTTATCAAGATATCCCTACACAAAGAATCTTTTTACTTTTTAAATATATACAGACCACCATCCTCCAGTATTTCAACCTTTTTTAACAGTTTCAGTCACTTCATCACAACACTGAAAATCTGGTGATCATCGGCGACTTTAATTTTCACATCGAATCAACATCCTCAAATTCAAAAGCCTTCAATTCATTGATTGACTCATTTGATTTAACTCAGAAAGTAAACTTCCCCACTCATATTTACGGACACACTCTTGACCTCCTCTTAACCAAATCCAACAATGACCACATTTTAAATGTCCATGCTACTGATGACTTTTCTGACCACTTTTCAATTACTTGTACATTACATCTACCAACTCCTAGATCCCAAATCAATGCTACTGTTTCCTTTCATAATTATTATAAAATCAATAACGAGAAAATGAAAACAGATCTTATATCTTCTGATCTAATCAGCAACCCGTCCAACAATGCTGATACTCTCTACAAAAAATATCACACCACCTTGACCACCCTTATTGACAAACACGCACCACTTCATACCAAACATACCAAGGCGAAGTATATCCCAGGATGGGTCAACAATGCAGTAATTGCGGCAAAAGAGACCAAGCGTCTATTTGAAAGGATTTGGCGCAGAAATAAATCTCATTTCAACAGATCTCAATACATGCAAAAAGTCCACCAATACAACAGAACCTGCATCCAGGCCAAATCCGAATTTCTTAAAGCAAAGATTCAGGATAACCATCATGACCCCAAAAAATTATGGCGAGTCCTTGGCGATGTGTTACACAGACTCCCAGCCAGGATGCTACCGTCGATAAATCCCCCTCGGCTCCTGGCCGACAGATTTGTGGAGTTCTTCTCAGAAAAAAATGATAAAATACGTTCAACTTTTCCTATCTCCCAGAAGTCACAACACATCGCCCCAGACTCTCCTCCCCCAGTGCTTTCCACCTTCTCTGCTGTTACTGAGGATCAAGTGACTAAAATCATAATGAAATATCCAAGTAAATCATGTTCCCTTGACCCTTGGCCCACTTTTCTTGTTCTCGATTACTTGGATATTCTCATTACTCCCATTACTTCAATAATTAATGCTTCCCTTGAACAAGGGAAGTGCCCTAATTTCTTCAAGCAGGCCCATGTTACCCCCATCCTCAAAAAATCATCCTTAGACAAAGAAATTCTTAAAAACTATAGGCCTGTCTCCAATCTGAACTTCATTTCAAAGATACTTGAAAAGGTAGTGGCAGTCCAGTTACAAACTCACCTTGACGAAGCTGGCCTTATGACTACCTTTCAATCAGCATATAGAAAACATCATTCAACTGAAAGTGCTCTCCTCAATATCCACAACGACATTCTCCTCAATATGGCCAAAGGGTCTGTAACAGCCCTCACCCTCTTGGATCTGTCAGCCGCATTTGATACCATTGACCACACCATTCTCCTAGACAGACTTAATATTCACTACGGTATCAGTGAACTAGCACTTGGCTGGTTCAAATCATACCTGTCAGGAAGGACACACTCGGTCAAGGTAGGTAGCACACTGTCCCATCCTGCTACCCTCCAGTATGGGGTTCCCAGGGCTCGTCCTTGGTCCAATTCTCTTTTCCCTCTACACTAACCCAATTAGTTCAATCATTCACTCACACAGTAGTATAAACCACCATTTCTATGCCGATGACACTCAGCTATACATAACACTAACACCAACAAACTTCTCTCACTCTATACAAAAACTAAAAAACTGTCTAAGCGACATTCAAAATTTCATGTCTGGCAACAAATTAAAACTCAATCCTGAGAAAACTGAGTTTATCCTGATAGGCTCCAAAAACAACCGTAAACAACTCCTTCCTCACTTTCAGATCAATATTCTCGCCAATCAGGTCTCACCAGCACATAGTGTTAGGAACCTCGGAGTGGTGTTCGACTCCAATTTTTCATTCTCAGACCATGTGTCACAGGTAATAAAGTCCACCAGAGTTTGTGCGAGAGACCTCTATAGAATCGGTCCCCTCTTAGACCTTAACACATCAGTTCTTCTAGCAAATACTTTGGTGAGCAGCAGACTGGACTACTGAAATTCCTTATTCTTATCACTTACAGATTTTGAGTTAAGATGATTGCAGTTAGTCCAAAACTCACTCTGTAGGGTTGTCACACGGTCCTCCAGATACTGTCACATTACCCCTCAATTAAAAAAATTGCATCCCTATCAAATACAGGATACAATTTAAAATTGGTCTCATCACATAAAAACTCTCAACCAGGGTGAACCAGTTTACCTTAGAGAATTAATTCATCCCTACACTTCTTACAGGAACACAAGGCAAAGTACCCCCAAACTCAAATTCCTTCTCACTCCCACTTTCGACCGTAAGGTTCATAAATCAGTCAAACATTTCTCCAATTCTTTCAGTCACTATGCCCCAGTTCTCTGGAATTCCTTCCCCTTCCAAATAAGAAATAGCCCCTCTGTCACATCTTTGAGGAAACACCTCAAAACCCACCTCTTTAATTCTAGTTTTCCAACTTAGTTTCCTTCCCTCTTGGTCACACCCACAACTCTGGATTACTGACCATGAACGCCCCTTGACTTTCTTTATGATAATGATTTTGATAAGTCAGTGCACTGAGTTCCCCTTTGTGGGGAAGATATTGTGCCTGCAAAGCAGTAGATTAGATTAGATTAGATTAGTAAAATCAAATTCAAAATCTGTTAAATAAAAGCACTAAAACAACTTAATCATTTTTTTGCTTCAATTCCAATTAAAGATAGTTTCCCATTCCTTATGCGCTTGCATTATTTATTTTTCATAAAATCATTTGTAAGTAAACATAATTTTTAATATACAAATAACAATTTGGACAGGTGAAAATTATACTTTAGAGTAGGCTTGATTCAAGTAACCTAAAATTATCTAGATAAAACATTGAACTAGCTGATAGATCATACAAAGGTTTTTTAGGTTTTGGGCCTTTGCCCAAGGCTAGTCATTCTAATTCTGATGTCTGTTATTTTGTTGTTGACCTTCTTTTTACAAAATACACATGTACACTTCTTTCCGTTTTTGAAAATATCAAAAACCAACATAAATGTTGCGTAGCTTCTAAAGTTGCAGAGAGGTTACAGGTGTTAGTGAATTGAATTTAAGAAAATTGTAAAAAACGAACTTCACAGGATTTTCAATACTGTTTAAAAATGCATTTAAACGTGATGATAATGCCGATGTTTCTTGTGTCAGTGTGTGGATCTGTGGGACAACAGACATAGACCAATGAATGCACATATTATGTTAAATGTTTGGCTAGATCATTGAAGCAAGAAATAGCCACACTCAAAGGAAGGTTACAGACTGTAGAAGGTATGTTGTATAATCACCTGAAGAGCGGCCTAAGAGGCCAAGTGTTTAACAATCATTTCATTGGCTGACTGTCATCGCTGTGGCCAGGGATAACAGTTCTGATTCTAATTCTACTTTTATAGCACTTATTCTCCATCTACAGACAGACTCTAGGCACATAATGCAGGACATAATGCACACAGACCAGTGATTACACAACCAGAGACGTAGTAGGTGTCAGTGCCACAGAGAAAGACCTTGCAAACAGCAGAGACTAGGGTGGACACGCTTCTACAAAGAGATATAGGTTTTCAACTTCTTCCTAAATGAGTAGAGAGAAGTGGCTGAACTTATATAATCAGGTAAATCATTCCAAACCTCTGGAGCATCATGGGCAAAGCTGACTGAAATACCTTCTCTTTATGCCTCCGAAATGAGACCTTACATCTTGGTAGGTGCACATCAAAGAAGCTGTCTCAATCTCCCCCACCCCTAGCGAGTACATTTAAGTTTAACCTGTGATAGGACTTAATATAATATTCAAATCATTTTTTGAACTGCTTAACTATTAAATTTATAGTAATTTTGTGCAATATGTTGTTGAGCTACCTTCTGATTTACTGTGTCACAGCCAATTGTCAGAGCTGTAACCCTATAGCTAACTCTGTAACACAGTACAACCTTGATTATCCGGCCCTCTATAATGCTAATCTCTGGATTAACCAATCTGAAACCTTGTCTCCCCATGTATGACGCGCAGTCTAGCGATAATATCTAGCCACTGAAAGTGTGGCCAATTGTGATTTTACAATTGATAATCTCCTGCAGTTTTACAATTGACAAAACAACGTTTATCTCAAATTAAATGTCAATAATGCATGTACCAACTGCATGACACTAAGTCTGTCTAATATTTTGAATAAAATTATAATTTCCATAGCAATGAAGCAAATAAGTCACAATAAGAATGATAGTTATATTATTATGTAACATAAATATATTAAACTGCTTCATCAATGACCACCCATATATATTTAGTGCCTAAAAATGATCTTTCTTCAATTATCGAACACTCAGTAATCCCATGGGTGATGGTTTTTGAGTGATTTCGGGTTCCCTTTCATAACACTTTGATAGTCCACAATCGAGCAAATCACTTATAACTGCAAGATATGTTTTGATAAAATACACTGTTAATCTACTTGTGACAGGTTTAACAGGTGACAGGTTTGTTGTTAAAATAGTATCAGACACAAAAAAAAACAGTCGAACCTGCTTCAGCTACCACCTCCGAAGAGCAACCACCTGCAAAGAATAATCACCTTTGAAACTGCCCATGACATTTCACATTAATTTGAATCTACAAAGAATAACCATCAACCACTTTCTTATTTTCCAAGAGAGCCCTGAAGCTGCAATATCATTGTACTCAAAACAACACTGATTTACAATTCCAGTCAACTTGAGGAAGTTCAGTAGTCTGTACACTTAAGTCCATTTTCACAATTTTTTAGCCAAATCTTAGGCTTAAGTTGGCTATGTTCAAACCCAGGTACAGTCAGATACATAGTGCCTCGGATGACAACTTAAAATGACAGTCTTCTGTCATTGGGTACTTTCCCCAGTGACAGGCTAAAGAACCTCAAGGGCGTTGATAAATGGTCATCCTTGAGCCTCTATCATCCAGTTAGGGGAATGTCAGTCACTTGTGAGTCAGGGCTGTACCTGTGCAGTCAGATGGGTTAAATAGCGCTTTGAGTCCTGTAGTATATGGATATATTGCACTGAGTATAAATACACAATACAATACAATTTTTAAAACAGCTAGTTAAGCATAAGACTTGGCTAAGACCTTTTGTGAACACAGTTCCAGGATAGTCTGTCTCTTATGTGGGTGTTCCACCACACGACTAAGGCTCCCGATTAAGGGTTTTTGAGGGTCGGTTTGAAATACTTGCTTAGTCCCAGACCTTCTGTAAGGGTCGGTTGTGGTCGGTTGGGGCCGTGTGAGAAATCAAACATGTTTGATATTTCACACGACCCCAACCGATTATTTTTTCCCGCCATAAACAAAATGTCCAGTCCCAGGCGTCCTCAGGCCTCCTCAGATCAAATTTACACAGTCCTATGTGGTCCCAGGCCGCCTGCGACCCTTAGTCGCCGACCCTTAGTCCCAGACCCTCTATTCTTAGTCCCAGGCCTCCTGCGACCCTTAGTCCCATTGCAAAACAAAAATCGGCTATCTCGGTCTGGGGACGCCTGGGGACGCCTCAGGACACCTTGTGGGGTCGGGACTTAATCCTGGGTTAGTCGGCTCTTAGTCCCAGGAGGCCTGAGGCGTCCTGGGACCCAGTCGGTTTGTCTACGACAGGATCGTGGTTCAAACCGACCACAAAAATGGCTTAGTCGGTTCTTAGTCCCAGACCAGTTAGGGACTGTCTGGGGCCTCCTGGGGCGTCCTGAGGCCGATCTGTAGTTAATCCCAGACCTTCATACCGATTCTGTCTTCCACCCCATTGGTCAATTTTTTTTCCATTTTTTCCAAGACTACCCACGATTAAGGGTCGCCGACAGGATCGGGGCTTAATCCTTTGGTGGAACAAGGGCATTATATTATGCTCACACTGCACCTTTAGTCACTGAACAGAGCACACAAATAACCTACATTATTATGGGCAAATCCTGGTAAGACATACTGTTGCAGTATAAGCATTGTTTTTGAAGTGGAAGTTATATAGTTATTGAGTGTATAATTCTAAACCTGTGAATGTATAGTTTAGACTTCCTTGATGGGTGCTGCTGCCAGTTACTTCAAGATAGGTGAATAAGGTCCACCTTTCTTGAAGGAAGTTTTCCAAATGAATCATAGTGCACCAAGCAAGGGTGTTGCTCTTGGTCTATACGTCATATAATATGAAACTCCGTGAAAGTCTTAAGTTTCTCTTTTGCTGTTTTTTCAATGTCTTTTGAGGAGTCAATTCACCCAACTGCCTTTGTATAGAATCAGGCTGATAATAAACTTCTCAATAAACCATTTTAATTATTGTAGCAGTACTTCTATGCGGGGTATATTAATTATGAAACTGTGACATTTCAAATGTCTATGTTTAAGGAATAACACATGATTAATGTGGGGTTATGCAGGGTTTTACAACGAATAGCGATATTAGTAACACAAAGGCGAAGCCAGAGTGTTTCTAATGTGCTATGAGTTGTAAAACCCTGCATAACCCCATGCTAGGAGTGTGTTATTCCGATTCTAACATGACATTTTATATTTTATTCAGTTTTGATGAAGATTTATAGTGTATATTCTTAGTAATTTGACTTTTAAAAAGTGAAGTGGGATTATTGAGGTTATGTTCGGTTTTACCATGGCGATTGACCAATCAGAATCGCGAACACAAGCGTGTCATGTTAGAATGAAATGTTTATTATATTGTCACAATTCTCAAATCTCCTTCTCAATTGAGAGCATTGAAATATGTACTTTTCTGTAAGTAGATGATGACACCTGTCAGGCTGAGGTAGCCACCCTAAGGAATGAAGTTTCCCAAAATGAAGTGAGTCTGAGCAATCAGCTTCAAGAACAGGCCGATACTCTGAGGAATGTACAGCAAGAAATGTCAGATCTGAAAAGAGAGCTTGCTGATATGCAGACCACAATCAGTGGTATGTATTGTAATTGATGGAATGTCTTTAGAGCAACATGTGCTGTGTAGATAAAAATCTCTCTCAATATCACCTGGACTCTTTCAATTAAACTATTTTTATATACATTATTGTAACATAACACAAGCAATAACATAAATTGAATATCAGACAGAGTCAATTCCTACAGAGTTATGCTTGTGTAAAAAATCATTTGAAATCAAATTAATTCAAAAAACATTAAGAAATTAATAAAAGTTTACTGATTAAAATATGAGAAATCATACTTTGAAATTAATAACTTAAAATGGGCAGAGGTTTATCTCTAAAATTTCAACTGTTTGAAATACAGCAAAATTTCAGAATTTAAGTTTAAAAATTATACATAATACACTTCTGTGCATATGACACGGCTATGCAGGAGCCTGACATGGTAGCTAGACTACCTCATTTCAAATTTTAAGTATATTGTGTTTCTCCATTGGCTTGTTAACTGCACACCGACCAATTATAAGCGAGGGATCACCCCACTGACCACCATTTGTTGACAAATTTCATAATTATTTATTATTTTACATCACGCCTAGTACCCTATCGGTAAAATTGTGACTGGTAGTTGGAAGGGCAGAGGAAATCAGTACATACAGTTGGTCAAGATTATGTACTGTAAACTGATAAACCGGAACTCCGATCTCAGAAATTGGAGGCGAGAGTGTTACCCTTGTGCCACCATGCCCCTCATTTGTTTACAAAGAGTCATTTTGAATTTGATGTTTGAAGAAGTAACAGCAAAAAATTTACCCACCAACCCCTCTGTCAGGTGATGACCCCTGTCACTGGCTACAGGACAGAGATTAAGAAGTGGATCAGGGTGATCCTGACCCACCTACCAAATTGACATCCCTGGTGAATGATCCACATTATTGTATGTATGTGATCTCAGAACTGTTTTTGAAACCATTGAACAATTTTCGTACTACATAGCAAGTTGTGTTGTGATAGCCAGTTGGTTATCATGAAAAGCAGATCAAACACAGTTTGATTGGATTTCACAGCACCAGTACATCATAACATATAACTCTGGTATCACAAAAAAATCACTGAAACTATAATGTTTTCTTACAAACACTGCTTTATTTCATTAATTACCTTGTATCTTAAAGTCAAAACCAATCCCACTGAAATCCCTTTTATTTTCAAGGTGGTCGAAGGGTTAGTGAATAATAAAATTAAGGATTTCCTTCAAAAGTTAAGACTTTCCTCAATTTTAAGACCTCCTTTACATTTGAAAATACAAAGGTATGTCAGGTAAAAAGGTAAATCTATTGAACAACAAAACAAAGGAAGGGGCAACACAAAAAGGAAAGCCTTATTTCATGGAATACAGAAGGTTTAGTGAATACAGGACCTGGTGTGTCGGGTGGGTTTTATCATGGCACATTCTGAGGAGAGTTTGCCATGTTTCGGATATTTCAGCGACATAATATCCATTTGTAAGGGATAAGATTTATTTCCTGACAAGATACTGATGTTGTAATTGCTGTGAAGAAATAGTGTTATTTAAGTGAATTATCTTCTATTACAATAATACTTGCTGGTCTGAAATTAAAATGTAATACTTTACGTTTTAGAATATGCTACGTTAAAACTCTCTATATATCATGGGAATAGATTCGTTAAATATTCATGTCTGAGCCAAATTTTTAGTGTTGCCTCAAACTTAAGATTTTTATTCCAGTTTTTCCTCAAGTAGACATGGTATTTAATTATTACATCTTAACCAGCTCAGATTTAACCCTGCAATGAAGCTCCTGCCAACTTACGTCCTGACTCCGAATATCTTTATGTCAACCGCAAAATGTTGAGTTTGGAGACTTTCTGTGACTCTGGCCTTTCAGACAACTCAATCTACACAGGTTAAATGAAGGACTACTGTCTTTATGCTAAGACAGAACACTGGAACTTTTTGGAAGAATTTTGCATGGATTAATAAGCCAATTTCTACTTTTAGCTCAGCACTGCTTTACTGACAATGTGCCTGCAGCAGGTGGAAATGGGGGAAGTCCATTCAATGATTGGAACACATTTGTATCAAGTGGTTATACCAAGATCACCAAATTTATGGTTCGTCATTCAAGTTTTGTTGTCTGGTTAGTATCCTGAATATTTCATAAAATTTGTGACAGATACTGTGGCTTTGATTGTTATGAAACTCGCTTTGTACTGTTCTGACAGATTTTCAATTGGGCAGATATAGATACCTGTTTCTTGCGATCAGTAGTCTCTGTTGTATTAAACAATACACAAAATATTTCTTATATTAATTATACAATTTACACTTAATTTTAAATTTCGATTAATTACACTGTTTTCCTTCCTAAAACAAGCTTTATCTGATCAATGTTATATTCACACATGTCTGCTTGTACCAAAACCCACTTTTTTTGTGTGGGGAAAACCAAATGCGGCAGAGAAGTGTTTGAAAGTGATGTGTGCCTTTGAAATTGACAAAGAGGACTGTTTTGATACATGATATGATCCATCAAACAGACCAGGAACTTGTAAATGGAAGCATTGATAAAATAGCAAACTAATACTTTTTAGCAACTACTATTTACTATATAATTCAGGCAGGTTAAAGAACCTCAAGGACGTTGATAAATGGTCATCCTTGAGCCTCTATCTTCCAGTTAGGGGAATGTCAGTTACTTGTGAGTTGGGGCTGTACCTGTACAGTCGGATTGGTTAAATAGCGCTTTGAGTCCTGTAGTATATGGAGATATTGCACTGAGTATAGAGTATAAATACATAATAATAATAATTGGGTAGTATTGAACAAATCTGGTGCCGTGTAAACGAAGGCACTACCGCCTGCAGTGTGACTGGGGATAAATGTTGAATTGTAATGTTTCTAAATTCAGTAACTTTTTTAGCTCTGGTGGATGACTATATCGTAGTAGAGTAAGAAATCTAAAATTCGCCACATATCTGAAATTCGCCACAGGTGAAAATACTAATAAAATAAATGAATTGTGGTGATATTTGTTGACTGTATAGTAAATTAAGGTTTTTTGAACTGAAAAATACCAATTTTTAGACAAAAACATCATTTTCTTCATAAAATTAACTAAGGTTTTAGAGGTGGCGAATTTTAGATTTCTTACTCTATGCCTTATTTTATAGTAGTTTGTAATAATACAATGCTTTCCCCTTTCATAATTTTTATGGCATACAGCTCTTAAAAAATATATCAGTTTAAGTCAGTGTGCATAACTTTGTGGTTCTAATAAACATCAACCAGTTGCAGGTTTGAATTTGTGTATGGATTGGGCTCTTTGCTCTTGCATTTAGTGTTGCAGATAGTCTTTACTTTTACTACAGGTTTGGTGTGATGAATGATCTTTAATTGCTGTGGTTTAGAAGTAAACTACATGATATAAGACGATTTTTGATAATTAATCCTTCCGGGTTTGTTTGTCATAACATATATGGTAGTAATTATTGCAGTTGTTGTGTGGCATAATAATAACAATAAAAGTAAATCTTTATTTCAGACACAGGAACTTCATATAATTAGTAAAAGAATGTAAAGGATTTAAAAACTAGTAATTTAGTAATTGATCAAAATATGCATAAAAACTAAAGCTCTAATTTCTGTAACAAAAACAAGTCACATTGTCACGTAAATACTCTTATTCCACAGCTTTAAAAGCCTTGAAAGCTACTGCACATTTTTCAGTTTTGAGTAACTACTCGTGGTGTATGAGCACCACAACATAATATAGGTTACTTAAAATATCTCTTCTTGACCTCACTAGAACACAACCTAAAGTTGCACAATAAGATCACTAGCGGATCCAGGAATATTCGAACCCCCTGAACCCCCCCTTGAAAAAAATTGTAAAGGGGTTTAACCCAAAGTACAAAATTATTTCTTGAGAGTGGTGTTAAATTTACAGAAAATGCACTATATTTTTATCATAAGTTATTTTTTTCCCAGGGGGCATGCCCCCGACCCCCCTAGGTATGGTATGTCTGATGTGAACCCCCACCTTACTCTGATGTGAACCCCCACCTTATGTTACATTTAGATGTTACATTTAGCATAATTACTGCTGATCTGATATTTATAGCATGAAATTTGTTAATAGAGGATGCATTTATAAGCATATCAGGAAAAGGAACTTTACAGTTTGGTCAGATGAGCTATATACATGGATTGTTTTTGTTTTGGCTTCATTAAAACATAGTCTAACAAGATGCACTCAGAGAGAGCAAAACGCTCAACTCGATGTGACCAGTCTCACAAGTGTTATAAAGTATAACACACATCCACCATGGTGGCATTTCCAGAAATTCTGGAGGCTTCTTGGTATCCAAAATATTAATTGGATCTTTCCTAAACTGTAATCACTCCTTCCTAAGGCTAGTCCCTTCCTACTTCAAATTTGACATCAAAATTTATTAATTACTTTTGAAGAAATATGAAGTAGAAAGCTAAAATCATTAAAATATATTGAAATGGGACCTATGAAAATTCATGATTTTTTTTGTATCCAAAATATGATCCACGTCTTTCCCAAAAATTAGTAATTTCTTCCTTTCACCAGGTCCTACTCACAAATTTTTTAAAAAGATCTGTTCATTAGTTCTGGAGTAATCTAAACACCAAAAACAGGCAGACAAATAGACAAAAAAACACACAACAAACATAAACTCCTGGTAGAGGTAAAAATATTGGTTACAAGCCACTTCTTGGTCAAAATTATTCAGGGAAAATTTTTGTGATGGACTGTCAAGAAATTTAAACAAACAAACAAAAAAACAAAACAAAAAAACAAAAAACTGAAATAAATAAACATGACAAATACACCACTTCCCTCTCAATTGTATTTATGTCAATTTCAAGACATAAATTTAATGAGAAGAAATATATCACAAGTATCACAAGCTAGGTTTTGTGACCTCACAATGACAATTGCATTGTGACATCATTAAGTAATGACATCATCAGACAGCAAAATATTGATTTTTTTTACTTATGCAATAAAGAAAATCAGATTTCTCTGTATATGCCCAATTGAAAATTATTGTCCATCAAGTTGAACACTTTATCTTGGTTAAAGTTTTTTTTTTGAACAGCAAAATTTTAGATGCTGTGTTTTTTTTTCTTTTCTTTTTAAAAGACCTTTAAAAATATTGCTGAAAAAACCTAAAAAAAAAAAATTTTTAAAAATTTAAAAAAAAATTTAGAATTGACTGGTATTGAACCCCAAGCATGAGATTACAAGTTCTACACATTACACTCACAGCCACAGAGGATACCTGATGAGGCAAGAATTCATGAGGAGGAAATCCTATCATGATATTGATTTTTGAAGACAAGTAGGTTTCACTGTATATGCCCAATTAAAAATTTAAAAACCTGTCTCCTGACTTTAATTTTCAAACAAATTACACCAAATTTGGAAGATTCCGTCTGTACCCCATGAAATATCTACCCACCAAATTTGAGCTCGATTGATGTTATGGCTTTTGAGTTATAAGGGCAAAACGGTGCACAGACAGACAGACAGACAGACAGACAGAAACAAACTGATTACAATAACCCTCTCCTATCGTCGAGCGTTAATAAATGGTCATAGTGCAGACAACAATTTATCAGATTCATTATCAGTCCATGCACTGGGAGAAATTAAAACAAGAACATCTGCATACAAAAGATGGTTTAAGATTCTACTACCAAGCAGACAGACAACATGTGTTTAGTTTAGAATTCACATGATCAAAATACACATTAAAAAGAAGTGGTGAGAGAATACCTCCCTGATGTACACCATTACTACATTTAAGATATTCTGATGTCTCTTCACCCCATTTAACATACACTCTGTTGTTCTGTGTACCAGAAATACAACAACCTGACCATATAATGGCACACGCCTCAAACTGGCACCAAATGGAAGATAGAATATTTCCTCATTTTTATTCTTTATCGCCCATGCTCGCGCATTTCCGCTAATCAAATAAGGAAGTGGAAGTGACGACAGAAATAATTTAACTATCCTCGGCAATTTCCGTATGCAAATTGTGCCAATTTGAGGCGCTAATTTCATGTAGAAATTATATTATCGCCTGTTAAAAACGAGTGTAAAAGGTTTATTATTTTGATTTTATGCCAGTAAAATGCTTGTATAACTTGCGCTTGTGTCAATTTATATTTTAATAAAAAGAAATCTACGAAACTACATTAAAAACAATCCAAAATAGGCTTTTTGTGTCATTTCATTTACCACGATTCACTCTATCGAATGCTTTGGTTGTACCCATAAAACATATAAAAACACTTTGTTGGTTTTGATTGTTGTAGTTTCGGCCTGACATATGGCTCTTCTGATGGAGGTTGTCATGGTGATTCTAGGGGCCATACAGTTAATACTGTGAACCTGGCTGATGATGAATACATACTAGGAATAAGTGGATCAACTGATTCCGTTTACGATTATTTCAGAGAGGTATGTGGAAATTTACGTCACATGATCAAACAACATCAATTCCAATTTGATAAGAATTCCATGTTTGATGAGTGAATTTTCCTTTTTAGTGGAAATAGTCATTATTTCTGAGGTTTGCAGGGACCTAGTGGTGAGCAAATTTGGCATCTATTCAGAATCTAAGTTGAATATATATTTACAGATTAATATGATCATCTACAGAGCTGTAACTACTGTGACTATTCATTGCACAATACACACGATTAGTTTACACTCCATATTTACAAAAATTACATATGGTGAAGTGTTATTGATCACATGATGTATATCGTCGGTTAACATAATAATATAAGTGAATTAGAATGAATTGTATATACAGTGTAAAGGAAAGCAATAATGTACATTTATCATAGTTATTATCCCCCAGACGACCAATGGGTTGACTCAACCTTGACCTGTGAGTGACCTCTTGACCTCATACCATGTGAGGTTCAGGTAAGATTTGAACCCAGGAGACTTAGTCCCCATTTCTGATTGATATCCATTCTGAGTTTTAGTAGGAGGGGAGGTTGATGTAGTACTACAGCAATTTATGCCACTGAATGCCTTAAAGGCCCAACTAGTGGCGGAAGCTGGTCAGTTGAGGCTGTGTAGAGGAGTATTGTGGTAATAGGCAGTTGACTTGTGATCGCGTATCACATGTGGTGGGTGATCGAGAGTATAGCTCCTTTTGCTGCCGTGGGTATGACTTGAGTGTTTCTGAAGGAACAAATGTATTTGTACAGAATTCTGTCATGCATGGCTTCTTCAAATTTCCAGTCTGTTTGTGAATGAAGTTGATGAACAGTGCTTTCTTGCTTGATTCTGACAAGAGGAGACTGTAGCATCAATAATTAGTTAATCTGTCCCTTTATCCTCCCCAGTATGATGCAGGAAGGGTCACAAGTGTCTTGTAGATGTCAAGGAGGTTTGCTGCCTCTTAGAGGAGGTAAATTGCCGACTGATTCTACAAAGCCAGCCTCTGATGTCACTGCACCTATGTCAACATCTGAAGATCCAGTGAGACAACTGGGTTTTGTTATTGATGCTTTGGATTTGCAGCCAGTTGCATCTAATGCCCCCCTTGAAACCTAGCCTCGTGACACTCTGGTGGATAATGCGAGGCCTCATGAAGTAAAAGTTGTCTTTCAACCACGTCTGTAGCATCTTGAGTTCTTGGTGAGACTTGACCCCACTTACAATTGGTAAGATTCTCAAAATGTGTCTTCTGTGTGGAAAACTAACACTTGATCTCCTCGAGCTCTCAATTCATCTTTGCAGCTATCTACCCACAGCTGCTCTCTCACCCAGTCCAGCAAACCTTGTTCTCTTTACGCCTGAAATAGCTACATGCTTTGGTTTGTCCCTCTTTTTTCATCCTTTTTGTCATTGATTGCTGATAGTGATGGCAGCAAGCCATCTTAACAGGTCCCCCTGTGTTGGCTCGTCCTCTATTAGGTATTCCCCTAAATCCTGTTAATATAACTGTTCCTGATGTGCCCCTGCTTCTACCACTGCCCGGTGAACCGATTCTTCTAAATCATTCTCCAAATGTTTCTCCTCCACCACTGGAATGACCAAGTCAAATCTGGATTGGTCCTCTTCATCTGTTATAGTTATCCTCCTCCTAGATTTTCCTTTTTGCATTGATCTAAGAAGTATTATTTACGTTTGTTCTAAACATTCAAAATTCTAAGCTTTGTTCACAAAAGGATCTACATATATGTAAAATTGTGAGTTTTGCCAGCACAGATCCTCTCTCTTCGAGGAGTGAAAAGAGAATTAGGCCTGCCCAGCGCCCCTCTACTGAACCACCCCAAAAGACATGTGACACCCGGAAAACACAATGGTCACTACTTGTCTACTCTGGATGACACTCTTTTTTTGTCAACTAGCCATGAAATTCAAATCACTCAGGTTTACTGGGAAGACACTCTGGGTGTTAGATTCCCCTGAAGCTTCCTCTGATGCAGGAAGAGTGGGGGCCACGGTGGCAGAGTGGAAACACTCTCGCCGTGGGAAAGCTGGTAGTTGCTTGCTGTTGGTCGGCAGTTTACAGCACAGAACCCTAACAAACTGTATGTACTGGTTTCCTCTGCCCTTCCAACTACCTGCCATGATATGAAGTGTATAGTGTTGAAAGCGATGTAAAACCCCAAATAAATAAAATTGAAACAGGAAGCTGATTAATTTTTATTTACTTAAAATGAATATACATTGACAATCCCATTATAAATGTCAAAGTTAATCTTTTACATCCTGTTCAACAGCAAGGTTCATATTGGGACAGGTCCTCAGTATTGCCACTTGTGAGAAACGAACCCACAAAGAGGTTACTACCTGTGATGAGATGGCAAACTTGCTAACCACTAGGCCACTGAGGACTGACAACGCCATTACAAGAGCCTTTATTTAATGAACATTCTTGGGTGTTTTAAAGGGTGATAATACAGTCTAATGATACATATACACAGCCAGTCAACAAACAATGCTTTATTTTTGTTTTGATGAACCAGATTGGCGGCATATTTACTTTATGTTCTTCATTTACCGAGCCAAGATATAGAATTGCTATATTTCCAGATGAAGATCACAACTAACAAAAGGGTATATGGACCATATGGTGCCAGCCGTGGACCGTCTTTCAACATGTATGGTGGTGGCAAACATTTGGCCTACATATCTGGAAGATCAGGAGAATTGGTGGACAAACTACAGCTACATTTTCATTGCTGACAATATATGCATGTGCATATATCTTTTCTTTTTTGATCAAAGAGTCACTTTGAAATATTGAAAAAAAATATTGAAATATTGAATATTGACACTTTTAGTAATTCCTTAACAAAAAGTTGTTTCACACAATTAGGAGTGTAACTGGGAAAATATAACTGAAAAACAAGTTTACATTTCTGTAAGCCATTTCACATTTCACACCTGACAAATACTTATATTACTAGTATTACAGTGATGTTTGCCAGAATGAAATGGCAGTACAAATACACAATCCTGTTCAAATAAAACTGGGCTAATATCAAAGGAGAAGGTGTTTATATTAAAGCTGATTACAATTACAAATCGTTTGTGTATTTTCTTTATTATGATCCAGATATGGGAACTTCAATACCAAGACACAGAAAGAGAAACTATTCTTCAAAACAAAACAAGAAGAAAATACATACAATACAATTAATATAAAAGTAAAACATAGAAGCCAAAGTCACGTGTGTTCACATTACAGTGTTATACTCCCATTTATGTTTCAGTGTGAAATTTAATTTTAGTTTCTATGTTTTTTCCTGTTAGATATTAATGTGTGTCATAACATGAAGATACATAAGCACATGCTTGATTTTTGCAGCAGTTTATTTTTGATTTGCCCCCCTCCCCCCCACCAAAAAAAAATTAATAATTGAACTGGATTTCTGTTTTCTTCCCTACTTAAATTCGAAATAGTTATGTCATGTGACCTAAGATCTCTGGAACCTGTTAGCTATGACCTGTAGTTAACGTTGTATTGAAATAAACACTGCATGTTGTAATGGTCGAGTAACATCACTGGAATGCTAAAAGCTCAAACTGAAAACTTGAGATATGTACACAACAAACCTCCTAAAAATTAACACAGTGGTCACATTGAGCAGAGTATGGAGACTTGCATGTTGATTGTTGCTGTGAATTTTGATTTCTATAACTCACACGTTATTTTAAATCTCAAGCATCTAAATAATTGAAACAGTATGAATAATTATACAATTAACAATAAATTCAGAATTCACTGTTTTCCTCCCTAGTAAAATCAAATATTTTAGACAAGTATCAAAATTTTGCCATAAAGGGCCAGAGAAAGAAAAATAGTGACAAACAGTCAAGATGGCTGTCAAAAAAAAATTGTACTGGTGTATGCAGACACAATGATGGAACTTTATGGCAGAAGTGGCGCAGTATAAATATATAGCAAATCATTGAAGATTTTGCGGTAAGACATAGCTTGGCTATGCTGATTAAGGCATCATTGCTTGCATTGAAACTTTTAGACAAGGAAATACTAATCCACATTAACAATTCTCATCCAACCAATTAGAATATTACAAGCCAGGCAGAAGAAATGTATATCTACCACTCATCGTGGCACGGTAAGCTGAAAATATTTAATGCTAAAGGGGCAGTATTCTAAGCCAAGACTTAACTTTTGTATACAAAGACATGGCTAAAACCTTTAGTGAATACGGCCCTTGACCTCTCCAATGTCATGAATAATGGAAAATTTACTACATATCACTCTACTACAGGTCTTTAATGACACAGTGACATATCCAGGTTGTATTCATATTACTTTTCTAATATAAGACCTGAACTACATCAAAAATAAATATAAACACGGCCCCCCCAAAAAATTTGATCTACAGGCACGAGCCACAAAGCCATCAGTAGGGCACTGTGATATCAGAGCTTGGAAGTCATCAGAGACACAGGTATTTATTTATTTATTTGTCGCTTTCAACACTATATGGATCATATCACGACGGGTAGCTGGAAGGGCAGAGGAAATCAGTACATACAATTCGTCTGGGTTCTGTACTGTAAACTGCCAATGGTAAGCAACTACCAGCTTTCCCACTTGAGGCCATGCCAGGAACCAAACCCCAGCCTCAGAGGTGGGAGGCGAGAGTGTTACCACTCTGCCACCGTGGCCCCCAGAGACACAAGTAGTGCACTAGAATTAACAAAAGTCTTGCAATAAAAACAAGTTGCAAGTTAGGTACATCCCATACCTGGCCTAGAACTCATGTGAGACAGGTACTCATTACACTATGCCACAATTCGTGAAAAGTCCAGCGACAAAAGAGAAAAACAAAAAAGTGATCTCTGGAAGTGCAAGTCTTGCTAGAGCTCATTTTAATAAATCCAGGACAAAAGGCATTGATAAAGTAAGTTACATGGGATCAAGTACTATCAGAGCCTTTTCACACAAACAATTTTGGAAAACTGACTCATGAAAGTGAGGATAAAATGGCCAAAAAAATTTGACATTTTCTCAAATGGGGATCTCTGACTATGAAGTGTTGTGACAGTCACATCTGGATTCTGTGAACTTGTTTCAGAACCTGAACTCTCTTTGTTGATTCAAAGAGAGTTCTTGAAGTAAAAGATTTATCATTCTTCTTCGTCTTGAATTTACATGCACACACACTTTAATATGAGGCTCATAAATATGTAATGTGAGTTTAGGTATATGCATATAGTTCCTGAGAATGAAGATCAGAATCCTGTTTTGATAGCTAAGGGTAAAATTCAAAAGACTTAAAGTAGATTTAAGAATCATTCATTTCCCTGTTCAATATTGTTCTAAAGTAAACATCCTGACATATTCCAGACAAGTGATATAAATAATAAATATACATATTTACCTGTACCTATACCTGTTCATAACACATCTGAATATTTCTGTGAATGTAATACATAGGTCCCACCTTTCCATGTCAGGGTGATGAGCTGCAAACAAACAGACTCTTATACTTTTGGTAGTTGATCATTGTGATGTGGTCCACTTTTTCTCTTGATGTATTTGTCATAATTAGGTTGGCTTTGCATTTGAGGTGACTTCCTTGAAATGTTGGCAAAAGGTGTTACATCGTCTCAGAAGCTGTATTAAATTCTACATGAGGCAAAGCAGGGGGGAAATAGGATGGATATAATGGTGGGCCCATTCTTCAATGTGTACTACTAAGGTGCATGATCTCTGTATGAAGCCATAATACCCCTTTTACTCGGCAGTGGAACCACCTCCCAGGTCACCCCATTTCATCCAAGTACATGATTTTTTAACCATCAATTACAGTAGGACGACAGTACTGTAAACATTGGTCACGGAGAAGCAACCTCCATTAACCTCAACTCACCTTAGGTTAAACACGTGGCGAAATTACCAATACCTCCACTCACCTTAGGTCGTCTTGTCATACCAAAGAGTGATCGAATCACATGCAGAACCATCTATACGTGCTCATGGATCTGAAAATCGGAGGCAGATATTTAAACTTTGCAAGACTTCTGTGGGATGCATAAGGATTGGGACTGTGGGACAGATGTCTCACCAAACGCAGGTTAACACAGGTGATGCCGCTTGTAGTGTGAAAGTAGGAAGCCAACACACAGAGATTCTTTCACATGGAAAGGTGTGACCTAGGGTTAAGGATTTATAGATGATTTTACTGTGAGATTATATGTACAGATTACGTGCGATTGCACAATAGACGTTTGGGTTGCTATGTTCCTGTTCATAACACATCTGAAAAGCCTGAAATAAATTTCAACAGGATTTTCATTTAGAAATCAAAAACAAACTAAAACCCGTTGCCTAGATGTAAACAGAATGTTTATTTTAGCAAAAAACAGATAAACATATGTGTGTATAAGTCCTACCTATTGTTCCACTGTCCTATATAGACAAGTTAGTTGGGTTTGTTTGTTCCAGCAGATATCATTGCTGACAATTACAGAATTGAAATTTAGCCTTTCATTCCTGTAATGAAAGCTTTCCACCACAGCTTTTACTATATATTCCACAGTTTCTGGTTTTAGTTTATGATACATGACTACCGGTTTGTGTTGACAACAACATTGTAATTTCCAGAGAGACACCAGTTCTGCTTTTATAGCGTTAGATTCTCAAATATGTTAACCTCAACTCATATATATATTTTTTTTCATATTCCATGTCATGTTTTATTTTTCTTTGTCTGAAATCAAATCAGGTTAAATAAATCTGTTAAATAAAAGCAAATAAACAACATTATCATTTTCGTGGGTTTTTTCAGTTACATTAAAGTTAGATTCCTAATCCTTATTATTTCATTCATATGTCTCCACAGTATAATGTACCTTATGTTTTATGAAATCTCTTTTCAATGAACACGGTTTTCAAATACACATACATTAGTTTGGAAGGGTGAAAATTATATTTCAGAAGAGACTTGTTTCACGTGACTAAAACCATCACAACAGAACAATGATCTAGGTGAAGGTTGTTGAAACAACGGTTTGTAAAATTGGGCCTTTTGCTCCAGGCTAGTCTTGAAATTCTACTGTTTTTTTTTGTTTTTTTTTGGATGTTCCATTTTCAAATTACCTCCACTTTTTATCTTCCTGGTTTCTGAAAATATATTTCTAAAGAGATGTTGAGTAGCATATATAAAGTTGGGGGAGGTTGCATGTTGTGAGTTGAATTTTATGAAAATTGTTAAAACTTACCTCACAGGATTTTCATTATTTTCACCTTAAAATGCATTCAAGCATGATAATAATGCTGGTGTTTCTTGTGTTAATATCTGGATCTGTGGGACAACAGACACAGACCAGTGAATGTGCACATTATGTTAAGTGTTTGTCAAAATCAACAACAACTTTACCCCTTCTAATCATGTAGGATTACATCCCGAATGATTCTGAATGACTAGGATTAGTCCTTAACATGTCACATGCACATCACATACCTTCAAAGACACAGTCCACACCACTAGTTACACTGCAGAACGTTACTGATCCACTCACATATCACTCTTGTGGCCCTCTTGTGGCCCCCACTCACATTCTGCTCCCAAGACAGTCCTGTAGGTTCCTAATTGGCTGAACTTTCCCAGAGTGTCTGCGTATCACGCCTATATTACAGCCAAATGTGGGCAGCATATATACATCCACAAAATCAGCTAAGACAATCATTTTCAGGTGTACACTTGTATAATACCATCGCTTTACATTTTTGGGAAGGATTTTACACAAGTATAGAGACACCAGTGGAGATGAAGAAAGGTGCAGTTACAAGAAGACTGGGAGAAGGAACTGTGCCCCCCCCCCCCTCCCACCAGAGCAAAAGGAGACACAAAAGAGAACACCAGAGGTGTACACAGATATAGCCACAACCCAAGTGGAGAGGGACACCATAGAGGTTCCTGAGATAAAGATGCCACAGGTGTCAAAGAGATTGCACTCGTGTATATCACAGGATATCCGGGATTATCTGGGAGTTGACTGATAGTGGTCCTGCTTCAGAACGGGCTAGGTACTGGAGCACTATGTTATTGTAGCTGCATATAGCAGAATGGTAGTATATCTATATCTAACGATATACTACTAGTAAATGTGATACATTTTTACATGGTAAGCAACAATCATACATTTGTTATTGTTAGAAAAGGTAACCTTTGAGCAAGTTTAAAATTACCATAACCTTTTACTCAAGTTAATACTTTATATCTGGGTTTACATAAAATCACCATACTACTTAACAATGAAAATATTATAACTTAAGGTCAAACTAAGGTCCCCCTAGATTGAATTATTTTACAGCACAAATATTTTTAAAGATTACGCAGGGCAAAGTATGAGATAAAAGTGCTGAGAATCACCCAGGGATAAATCCTGGTCAGGGTACAGGAACTAAATAAAATACATTTACATTTAAAAGTGCATTAAAAGTGTAAAATTATAAAATAGGATATGCTGATTAAAACGTTATGACTCCGTGCAATATTATCAATTGTTCTTCTAAAGCAGGAAGGATTTTGAACTAATTGGCTGGTGGGATCTTTGCCAAATTCTTGGGACAGAGTCATTATGTGACAAGAATTTGAGGAGTCAAGATGGACTTTTTGTTATTTTGAGGACTTCCAAATTCTTGCGTTGCAATTTTACAAAGAACTTTTAATGTTTCTAACTTTATATATGATTTAACAAGAGATTTTTTTTACTTATGAAGCATTGGACACTCTAGAATGCTCACTAGTGAACTGTTATGATAGTCTGGTCGTGAAGCAGCTTCTGATAGCTCTACTTTTGACAACCTCAGGCCTGGTTCCATTTTTGCCAGATGTCTGGCCCCCAAAGGGACGGTCTAACCTTATTTCTTGCTTTTATGGGTTAACTGTCATTTGGCGGAGATTCAAATTCTTATAAATCACAGAACTAAGGTCTGAAAAGGTCACTACAAGAGCAATGAAGGCTGGTTCTTTCTTCTTTCAGTGATTTGGACAGAGATATTTAAATTTGATACATAGAAGTAAAATATATATAAACATGGGCAAACAGAAAAAGAACTGCTGGAAATGTGGAAACAGACATTATCATCCAACTCAGACAAAGTGTTAAAAAGTAGAACTGTCAGGTCATTACAATGTTAGTGGTGGTGTTGATAAGGAGGCTGCTGGGTCTGAAAACGAGAAGGACTCTCTTGCTATTCCCTGCACCTCTAAGTTGCCACCAGCCAGTACTCTGCAGGGATTGCAAGATGAAAGGACACGCAGGATACAGAAACAGATTCTGGGGCAGCTACAGAGGGTGAATCTGCAGTTGGACAAGGTGGAGGACAGAATGGCGAAGGAACAGCACGGCAGCAAGGACAAGGACAGTGGAAGTGGCACTAAGAAGTTAAGTAGTTTTTTGGAAGAGATAAATGCAAGTAGTCATGCAGTGATAGTTCACAGTGTGATAGGGGATCTTCGAATGAGGATCAGTATATCCCCAATTTAAATAGCATTAGAAAATTGGCAAAAACTCAGCTCCAAATGATACCAGAATTAGGTAGTTAGAGCAGCAGATGGAACAGCAAGTATTTTGGGCAAAATTAAGTCTAGAAGAGGGGGAAATGTAGAAGTTTTAGTACAACACAGAGTGGCATGGCCACATGAGGCAATTTTTGAGGGTGCGACTAGGTCTAGACTTTCTTATGATCAGTTAACAATGTCACAATGGGTCCAGGGGTCTTGCAAGAATATTTTGGACGAATCACAATATTAGGGAGAATATGGTACAATACATGGGGGAATTAATGGTGGACACCACAGACTTCTCGTGGCAGGGAGCAAAAGCAGCTCATGCTATATATTGCTGTGTGAATTTGAGAGGGGTGGTTCGAATTGGGAAGACATAGCACAAATAGATCAAATTAGGGAAGCACATGCTCAGAAACATGGAAGTGTGAGTAGGAACTGGGTCAAAAATGAAAAATTGCAGAAACCTTGATAATGTTAGCAGTTTCAAAGTGGATCCTGTGCTTATAACAAGGATCATGAAGTCAATGGTAAGATGGACAAGCATCTATGTGCTTTTTGTTTGTCACAAGGTCATTTTCTAGGCCATGCTGAGAAAGATTGCATTTTCAGTAGAAAAAGTAATGCAAAAAAGGAATAAGTGGCTGTCAGGGGAAGGGCAGTACTGTAAAGTTCAGTAGTAATGTATGTACAAACAGAAAGGTCAAACATCTTAATATGTCAAAACTGAGTGAAATGGTTAACACTCACAGTGAAAAGGTGAAGGTCATATGTGTCGCCGTGTGTTTTATAACCAAAAATGCACCCCCTCAGAGGTGGAAAGCCTTAGTTCGTCCTCCTGCTCAGTCTGTAGCAATTTTCAAAGCAGTCAGCCTTGAACCCATGGCCAGATCATATGCAGAGGTGTAAAAAGGTACACGAATTACAACAAAAGGCAGGTATTTGGTGCCAGAAACCTTAACAAAGCCACTGAAAGTAATGATCAGGCAGAGCAAAGCCAAGACAGTGGCAGTGAAGTCATTAGAAATGACGATAAAAAGGTGATGAGAGAGGGGGGTTGCATTTGGTGACCTAGCACAGTGACACCCAGAACACAATGATGGCCACTTTACAGAAGACGGCTAACAATAAAAACCAGGACAACTTACACAAAGGCATGCAGCTGAATGACGCAAGCCCTGGTGAAAATAAATGTGACACGTCAAATGGGCAACAAAAGCTGTTATTTGGTATTAGGAATACTGAAAGTGACAAATTCATTAATTCTATTATTTTCAATGATCAAGAGTGACTGATTTGGCCAACCCAGTGTGTCACGTATGATTTATGGTGTCAGCAGTTAAAGGTCAAGTTTGGGTTTGTACCGCTTACTGACCCCATCATGCCAAATAATGACCAAGTTTCAAATTTAGAAACTGTAGATCCAATCGCGTTGCATGAAGAGGTAAAATATAAAACCTACCAAACTATCTGGGGGCATTCATGCCTGTAAAGTCACAAATGAATATTCAGGCATGGGAATTATTATTAGAGGGGTATTGGGATAGATAGCTGTTGGAATGTCTGAATTTTGGCTTTCCTTTAGGTTTGAACAGAATATATCCCCTCAAACATGACCAAAAAAAACACAAGTCAGCAGTAGAATTCCCAGAACATGTCACTACATCTTTAAAAGAAGAACAAAAATTTGGGGCCATCATAGGGCCATTTGAGAAGTCCCCAATTAAAAATTTGCATTATTCACCATTTATGACTAGGCATAAACCAAATTCAGACAATAGGAGAGTCATTTTGGACCTAAGTTGGCCAAGAGGGGAGTCAGTAAACGCTGAAGTCGAATGGCCATATGGGTAGTGATTTTATGCCCCTGTTCCACCAAAGGATTAAGCCCCGATCCTGTCGGCGACCCTTAATCGTGCACAGTCGGTTGAAAAAAGACAAAAATGGGCGGGAATACTGGGTCGGTACTGAAGTCTGGGATTAAGAACAGATCGTCCCCAGGAAGCCTCAGGACACCTCAGGACGCCTCAGGCGGCCGCAGACAGTCCCCGACTGGTCTGGGACTAAGAACCGACTAAGCCAGTTTTCGGGTCGGTTTCAACCACGATCCTGTCGGACACAAACCGACTGGGTCCCAGGACGCCTCAGGCCTCCTGGGACTAAGAGCCGACTAACACACGATTAACTACCGGCGTCCTCAGGCGTCCTCAGGCCTCCTCAGGCCTCCCCAGACCACGATCCCCGATTATTGTTTTGCAAAGTTGCTGGATTTTCTGGGTATATATATATAAAATTCGCGATCTAATCATCATTGCTTTTCTAGGAACACACCAGGATGCCACCTTTTAATGGAAGACAGATTCAACAACAACTTAGGGCTTTCTTGGTTTTTATTCAGTTACAAATAATCATGTATTTCCATTTTTTACGTCAAGCACAGCAACCACCACCACCACCACCAGCACCAGCAGCACCCATACAGAGACCTAGAAGAAGGCACAACATGTGGGTCAGGCCATGGCTTCTGCAGAGAGAGGAGAGGGGGGCCTACCACAACATTATGGCTGATCTGTATGCCACAGACATTCCAGCATTCACCAACTACATGAGGATGACCCCAGAATTCTTTGAAATGATGAAGACCAGACTGGAACCACGTCTAGCCAGGCAGGCCACCAACTACAGAGCTCCTATCAGTGTTGGGGAGAAGTTAGCCCTCACCATCAGATATCTGGCCACTGGAGAGTCATACACATCATTATCCTGTCAGTTCAGGGTTGGAAGATCCACCATTTCCAAGTTTCTACCAGAGGTCTGCAGGGCCATCCAGGATGAGTTCACCAGAGAGTACCTCAAATGTCCTACTACCCCAGATGAGTGGAAAGAACTGGAGAGGGAATTCAGGATCAGGTGGAATGTTCCACATGCCCTGGGAGCCCTGGATGGAAAGCATGTGGCCCTGAAGAAACCAAAGAACTCTGGAGCCCTCTACCACAACTACAAGGGGTTCTTTTCCATTGTCATGTTGGCCTTGGTAGATGGGCAGTACAAATTCAGATGGGTGGATGTGGGTACAGAAGGGTCTTGCTCAGATGCCCAGATATTTAATGCCTCTCAGCTGAAGAGGAGGATTGAAGATGGCAGGATAGGCTTCCCTGACCCAGCTCCTATAACACAGGGTGGTACAGATGTCCCCTACTTCATTTTGGCAGATGATGCCTTTGCCCTGAAGACCTGGCTCATGAAACCCTATGGCAGAAGGCTGTTAACAAGGGAGGAAAGGATTGCCAACTACAGAATATCAAGGGGCAGGAGAGTTGTGGAGAACGCTTTTGGCATCCTTGTGTCAAGATTTAGAGTCATGAGGACCACCATTGAACTACCCCCAGAAACAGTTAGAGAAGTGGTCATGACCTGTGTGGTTCTGCACAATATACTCAGAAGCCAGTATCAAGGTCAACCTGCTGGTCAGCAGCCTGGGGTGGATGATGATGATGATGATGATGTGCCTGGTGATTGTGGATTGATTGGTGGTGTTGCTGGTGGTGGCCAAGACAGAAACCCTGCTAGAGAGGCCAAAAGACAGAGGGATTACCTGAAGGACTACTTCAATAATGAGGGAGCGGTGGCCTGGCAAGATGGCAGAATATAAGTCCTGTTGCAGTAAACAGTCCTTTTCAGGACTAACTATAACAGTCCTTTTCAGGACTACCAAATATTCCCAAAACAATTAATCAGCTATGTGGACAAACAGACAAACCCCATGCCAAACATAACTTGTTGAGACGGACAAACAGACAAACCCCATGCCAAACATAACTTGTTCAGACGGACAAACAGACAAACCCCATGCCAAACATAACTTCTTGAGACGGACAAACAGACAAACCCCATGCCAAACATAACTTCTTGAGACGGACAAACAGACAAACCCCATGCCAAGCATAACTTCTTGAGACGGACAAACAGACAAACACAACTTACTCACCCAACAAACAGACAAACCCACTCTTAAACAAAAGCCAAACACAAAGTCACACATAATATCCTAAATTGAATTATTATTTTATATATTTTCAAATCCACATCCTAATTTAAACATTTTTCTTTTTTCATGGCTGGGAAACTTATTTGTAGCAGAAATTTTTTTATGGAAATATTAAATTTTAAATATTCATTTCTAATCACAAAAATTTGGAAAATATAACCATGGAACTAGTTTTGCTTTCAATAATGGGGGATTGTGTTTGCTAAATACTTTGTCAGTTCGTTGGCATGGGTTCTATTTACTTTTGGGTTTGTGTGTTTGTTGGTTACTGGGGTTGGGTTTTTTGGGGTAGTTGGGTATTAGGTTTGGTACTGGGTTTGTTATTTGGGGGTTATGTTTGGTATTGGGTTTGTCTGTTTGTGGGTTGGTAAGTATGTAATTATGCCTTTTAACTCTAGGGAAGGTGTAAGTGTTGGACTTTTCAATTACAGATTTTAAACTATCCCATGGATTTTAATCTAAAAATGGGCTGAGTAATGGCCATATTGGGAGTTATTTTTAATTTTTTTTTATGTGGCCTTTTTTGTTATGTGTAGTACCATGGGTTATTTGTTTCATGTTTGGGGTGGTGTAAGTGTTGGACTTTAATTTTTTTTTTCTTGTGATAAGTATTTGTACTGAACTTTTTTGTTTTGGGAGGGGAATTGGAAGAACACGTAGCTGAATAATTGTTTTTGGATGATTTGGTGGCCCTGAAAAGGGCCTGGCAGGTCAAAGACCCGCCCTGACTGGATGGCTACTGAGGAGGCTGCTGCTGCTGTTGAGGTGGTGCTGAAGTGGTGATAGTAAAGAGCTGCTGCTGCAGTTGTTGCTGCTGCTGCTGCTGCTGAGGCTGCTCGACGATCTGTGTTGATGTCAGATCTGGTAGCTGGCTTAAGATTCCACTCAGATTGTGTCTGCTCCCTTCGTCCTGTACAGTTAGGACAGATGTCGGGTTGCTGAAGCCAATGGGGCTTGGTGTATAGTACACAAAACTGCTGCTAGCTGCTGCTTGAGTGGAACTTGACGCCTGTGGAGTGGTTGTTGGCAGTAGGCCGACCCTCTGGGACTCCGTGGTAACAGTGGCTGATCTTCTGGGCAATGGCTGACGTCTGCGGTTACTCTTAATATTTTCGATATCTCTGAATATCTTGCCCTTTAATTCTTCAAATTCTTCTTGAGTCATCTTTTCGGCCTCTGATGCCACGTAGTCAAAGAAAGGCTGCCTGTCTGACTTCTGATGCATAAAACCTGAGACAAGTGTCCTCATCTGCTCAAAGTGTTCGAGAATCTTGGAGTCTGTAGTTGAAACGGGTGTTGATGTAATGATGGACTGACTCCTCTCCCTCAGGACACTTGACTCGAGGTGTTCTGTGTCAGTAGTTGACCCACGTGATTCGTCCTGCTTGCTGGTATTTGGACTGGCCTCAAAACCTGAACTTCTATTGGCCCCCTTTCTTCTGATGTGGGTTTTAAGAAAACCCATCTGTTGGTAGACCCAGGACTGTCTCTTGGTCATCTCCCTCGGGGCTTGGCCAGATTGGAGCTTAGACAGCTTTCCATAACGGGTTCGCTGGGACTCAAACCACCTTCTCACATCAAAGGGCTGGAGCTTAAGTTCTGCAGATATTTCTGCCCAGAGAGCCTCTCTTCTGTTCCTGTCGTGGAAACGTGAATGTTCCTTGTCATACAGTTCAGGGTGCAGCTTGACGAATTTTACAATGGAAACTTCATCACTGTCTGTAAAAGTGGCACACACCCTGGCTCTCTTGGCTGAAGAATGGCACTCCGGATCTTCCTCACACCTCTCTTCTTCTTCTGCCACAGCTTCCCCAATAGCTGGATCTTCCTGAATCTCCTCCTCCTCTCTCCTCTCACTTCCTTCTTCTGTAAAAACTTCACTCCTCTCCTCTACTTGACTTTCCTTTTCCCTCTCATCCATCTTTTTCCTTCCTCTCTTCCCTCCTTTCTCTTTTCTCATGATCCAGTCGACAAAATAATAAAAAAATAGTAAAATGTGTCTCCTAACTGTGAAATTTGCCTTAAGCTCAAGTATATAAAATGTAAAATAAAAATTGAAAACCCCTACAAATCAGTGACACACGTCTCTCAGTAGCCAAACAGTCAGTAACAATGACAAAGTGTGCGCGGTCGCTTATATAGTCCCAGACCTGCTCATTGCCTCGTTTTAATTTCAAACGCGCGGAAAACAGTCGGTTCTTAATCGGTTGTTAGTCCCAGGCCACCTGAGGCGTCCTCAGGCCGCCGCAGACTGAAAATGCGTGGTCCCAGGCGTCCTGGGGAGGCCGGTTTGGATCGGTTAGGGTCGGTTACCCTTAGTCGGTTCTTAGTCCCAGACCTTGATTTTTGGGTCGCAGGACACCGCAGACGGTCTGAGGCTTCCGGGGACTAATGCAACCGACTCACTTTCAGACGCATGAAATTCATACGCATCATATTTGAGTCTGGGATTAAGAACCGGCCTCCTGGGACTAAGCTACGGAGGTCTGGGACTAAGGGTCGCAGGACGCCTGGGACAACAACCGACTCTGTAAATTTGGGTCTGAGGAGGCCTGAGGACGCCTGGGACTGGACATTTTGTTGACGGCGGGAAATAGGAATCGGTTGTAGTCGTGTGAAATATCAAACATGTTTGATTTTTCACACGGCCCCAACCGACCACAACCGACCCTTACAGAAGGTCTGGGACTAAGCAAATATTTCAAACCGACCCCCAAAAACCCTTAATCGGGAGCCTTAGTCGTGTGGTGGAACACCCACATTAAATAGACATTCCCGACCATAGATGATCTGACACAAGAGTTGGTCAAAATTGGAAAAGATGCTCAAATTTTCAAGGTAGATGTAAGCAGAGCCTTTAGGCACCTGAACGTTGACCCACGCAACTATGATTTGTTGGGTGTCAGTTGGAGTGTGACGTTTATTGATAAAAGAATTCCATTCGGCAGTCTCTACGCTGTGTGTTACGTCGTGTGTCAGCATGACGTCAACATCATAAACTACATAGATGTTTTTGGGGGCATGGCACGCCGAGCGTCGCGAGAAGTTCTTTTCACTCACTACTTAACAATTCTGAGTGATACTAAGCAAGGTACCGTAGCTATTCCGCTAGATAAGTTGAAAGACATTAAGAGTATGATCAAGGATTGGAAAGGCAAAAAGTCGTGCGCTAAACGTCAGCTCCAATTACTCTTTGGAACAATGCGTCAAACCAGCTCGATATTTTTAATAGGATGCTGGAGATGTTACACAATGCAAGTAAATCAGCCAAGTTATGATGACTTTCAGCAAGACCTAGGGTGGTTAATAATTTGTTACCCATGTACAATGGCGTTTCTATATATGCTTAAAAGACATCAAACTCTATTTGAGAGCTTGACACCTATCTGACAGGTCTGGGGGGTGTCGATGGAATGAGTTTGTGTACCACCTACCCATAACATATGGGTTTGCAAATCTGGTCATTGTACATCTGGAAACGGTAAATGTTGTCATGGCTTTGCATTTGTTTGCCCGTTTTGATCTGGTACAAGAATATTGGTCAAATGTGACAAAGATGCTGTTGTGAAAGTCTTAAATGCAGGTACGGCTAGAGATCCATTCCTAGGCCCATGTGCGCATAATATATGGTACATCCCGGCATTGGCAGATATAGGTTTCCATGTTCTGGGTAAGAACAACACAGTGGCGGATTTATTGTCCAGGTGGCAGTATTGTGAACAAAATGTAGTTCAACTTAAGCAATTTATTGATAAACCTGTGTCGCTGCCTGTTGATATCAGCATGGTCTTACTTGACCATAATCTGTAAAGTTGCTACAGATACTATGCTTTGTATTTTCAGATAATGAAGCGCTGACAGAATATGCCAGAAAAGCCTCAGCACAATCAGCATTTAGACCAAGAACTGTCAAGTGTTATAGGTCTTTTGTGGCCTTTTGTATGTTTGTACAAGTAGATTTGTCAAATGTTTCTGTGTCAACATTACTGTCATACCTGGAATTCCTTGTAGAGAATGCTGTATTTGCAGATATGATCAATAACCATATCTTGGTCATTAGGGCCATGTCAATTGGGTATGACCTCCCATATGCCTCATGGGAGCACCCAAAAGTAAAGTATTTTGTTAAAGCATTAAAATTACACAGACCTTTGGTACTTCCAAAAAATGTAATTGACATAAACACATTGAGACGCATGGTGGCTCTGTGTCAACAGTTTATGGATGCATCGGTGTATAAAGCAGTGTGGTTGACTGCATTCTTTGACTTCTTTCATTTATTGAATATTGCAGAGTTTGACTGCACCAAACATTTCACAGGGGGTGATGTATTCTTTTAAAAGAATGATGCTCAGTTGTTAGTCAAATGGTCCAATACTATACAGTATCGTGATGAATACAAACTCATGACACTACCAAAATTGGGGGCATCGCCATAATGCCCTTACAGGGCTCACAAAAATGTTATGGGATTGTACAAACCTGTAAAAACATTCTCCCTTGTTTCAAATCAGAACTATTTCCGGTTGACACGTTTTAACTAATTCAAGGGTCAGAAAGACTTTAGCTACAATTAGCCAGCAGATGCACCTTCCTTCAAATTGTTATATTTTCCATGCTTTCAGGCGTTCAGGTGCTTCGTTAGTATATGAGCTAGATATAACAGTTAAAGAAATTAAAGAGCATGGCACCTGGGTATCTGATTGCGTCTGGAGTATGACCAGGCTCCTAAGGAAATGACAGAGAGGCAGAACTGGATGCAGGATAAACTTAACTTCTTAAAGATGCACACCCGACGCAAGGGACTCCAGGGCAAATCTTCAGCATTCAAGTCCTTACCTTCCCACTTTTAGTTGGGGTTTGGTGACTTTTAAAATAAATTTTATTCATTTTAAAATTCTGCTCTGTACAGTTCTACTAACATGTAAATAAAATGCTCAAACATGTTTTTTTCCTGTGTCATAAGCTGTATCTTAACCTGGGATCTGACCTTTGCCTCACCTTTTATACTTTCATGGAATTTGAGTAAAGAATCACATTCTCACTTTGACTTTGTAACTCATCCACTTCATTAGCAACTGTGAATGGCATGGCTATAGAGGAACCTGACGTGGTAGTTGTTTATAACCTCAAAGACTTTAGGTACATCCAGCATCCTCCTTTTGAAGTCACTGGTTTGAATCACCCAATCACATCTTTGGTTAGAAGGCTTCTCTCAGGGCGAGAGTTTGACCGCCACTTTGAAAATTGAAAGCAACCTATCGCCCCTCTGTTACAATTATTTCATGTTTCTTCTTGTGTGGTTACCCCTCCCACAGGCAGCAAGACTAGGGGTTAACAGGCAGGCCCAGAGTTTACCTGGGTACTCCCTACCGGCTATACCATTGACCATCCATACCAAAATTTGGTTTCACCAAATTTTTATTTCACCTACTCCATAGATATGCACTAATCTTTTCCTACCTTCACAATCTATTACATCTTTTTTGTTTGGTTCCATTGTGAAAGACAGGTTTGTACATAAGGACGGTAAGTGCACCTTTTCTAAAATTTTAACTTTTGGCCTCTGTTGGTCTGGCAATGCACTTCTTGTTCAACTAATCCATAAAGTAGATTTGTCATCATTTCATATTTTGTTTTAGTGATACATTTTTTGCCATACATTTTTGCCATACTCTTGCATTTTGCCGTTTACCTCATATTGACTGTCGTCAGAGTCTGTGACTCATCTGAACCTACCATGCACTCAGGTCATCCTGTGATCATTGAGTCGGGGATTCACCCATGTGTAGATAGCATCAATTTTGCCTATCTGGCTTTCTAGGGTCACTGTCGAAGGGTGACACATAGTTTCCGGAATGTAAGTCCGTGGACATCATTGCTCCTAGCTCTTTCGGGTGATATTAGTCTCCTGGCCCTGGTTCTAGATCTCTTAATGGTTGTCTTCTCAATGTTAGATCTATCAGAAATAAATCGGCTTCCTTTCTGGAGTTCGTCAAAGATAACAATGCTGATCTTATAGCTGTCACTGAGACATGGCTTAGGCCAGAGGATACTGAAAGTTTTATCTATAGTATCACACCTCCTGGTTATAAGTTCACTCATGTACCTCGAAATGTCAAGAAAGGGGGCGGAGTTGGCTTTTTCATCAAGGAGGACCTGAGTTTTGAGCAAGTTTAAAAAAACAGTTATCAGGCTTTTGAAAATATCTCCATTCAGATTAGTACTGAGGGTGCTAAAGATGTTATATTTCATGTAGTCTATAGGCCCCCAAATCTCTCAAAGTCATAGTTCCTGGACGAATTTGGCATGTTCCTCGAAGGTGCTGCTTTATCAGGCTATGAAAATATTCTCCTTGGTGATCTTAATTTTCATCTGGATAAACATAACACCTGGACACTGAAATTTTATGATATCCTTGAGCAATTCAGTTTTACACAACTTGTCAACACACCCACACATATTCAGGGTCATATTTTGGATGCTCTATGTGTGAGGGATTCCTTCTCCTGGGCCATTAGTCCCAAAGTTATTGGGGGACTATCAGACCACCAGGCAATCATTTTCAGCTTTATCTTCCCTGTCAGAGAATCCTGTAAGTTTCAATGTGTTCCCATCCGGAAAATTCACAAGATAAATATTTCAGATTTTAGAATGGATATCCTGAAATCCGACCTCATTAGATGCCTGTACAAAACTGCCAGTCTTCTCAGTCATCAATACTTTAATACTTTGAGAAGCCTTCTTGACAAGCATGCCCCAATCATGAAGAAAAATATACCGAGACATGCCGAGACTGGTTTCATGAACTGTGACATCCTCAAAGCAAAACGACTCAAGAGGAAATATGAGCGGGCATGGCATCGTGAAAACTCAGTCAGTAATCGTAGCCGATACCGGGCTGCAATCAACCACTATAATTTCCTGCTAGAGAAGTCCAAATGCAATCATTATTCCAACATTGTGGCTGAAAACCAAGGAAATCCCAAGGCTCTGTGGAACTGTTCCAAAAATATCTTACACAGGTCCTCTGTTGCTGTTCTACCAGACTACACAAATAAAACCGACCTTGTGAACACTTTCTGCAAGTTCTTCTATGACAAAATCCTCAAGATAAGATCCACACTGCAGTCATCAATACCATCTTCAGTTACTAGACCCAACCCCACTAAAAATACTCTGTTCTCTTTCACACCTGTGTCCGAGGAAGAACTACTCAAAATTCTAAAGTCCTCACCATCCAAATCATGTTACCTTGACCCGATTCTGACGTCACTGGTCAAGGAGTGTGCTGATATTCTCATCACCCCCATCACTAAAATTGTAAATTATTCAATCACAGAAGGTAGTTTCCCCAACTGTTTTAAGATGGCATATGTCACCCCCCTTCAAAAGAAGCCGAGCCTTGATAGAAATATCCTCAAAAACTACAGGCCGGTGTCAAACCTCAGCTTTATATCTAAAGTTATTGAGAAGGTGGTGGCAAAGCAGCTAAATGAATTTATTTCGCACGAGGGGCTCTTAAATGACCACCAGTCTGCTTATAAGAGTTCCCACTCCACTAAAACCGCATTGTTGAAGATTCAAAATGATATAGCTCTCTCAGTGGACTCAGGAAAGGCAGTGGCCCTAACATTATTAGACCTATCGGCAGCGTTTGATACGATTGATCATTCTCTTTTATATGACTGCTTGCATGACTGGTTTGGTCTAGATGGTACTGTTTTGTCATGGATCAAATCGTATCTTTCAAACCGTAAACAAAAAATTAAAATAGGTGATAGTTTCTCTGAGGCGGTAATTCTCCCTTTCGGAGTCCCCCAAGGCTCTGTACTGGGTCCTCTCCTTTTCACCCTCTACACTAGTCCCCTCAGTTAAGTTATTTCAAAATTCAATGTTACTCATCACCTGTATGCCGATGACACCCAGACCTACCTAGCAGTTGACTCCAGGAATTTTGACTCTAGCATGGAAGAGCTGACCGAGTGTCTCAAGTCTGTACAGGAGTGGATGGATGGTGTCAAACTAAAACTAAACCCACAAAAAACCGAATTTATCATTATAGGTCAAAAAGCCATCAGAGAGTCGCTTGCACCAAATTTCCCTGTTCCACTCCTCCAAAACAATATCTCTCTGTCGGTGGAAGTAAAAAATCTGTGTGTTATTTTCGACTCTGACAACTCCTTTGACAATCATGTTGCCAAGGTTTGCAGAGCATGTTGCTATCATCTTCGTGATTTGCGACGAATTCGCAAATTCCTTGGAGTTGAGACAGCAATACTTCTGGCAAACGCTATGGTCAGTAGTCGTCTGGACTACTGTAACTCTTTACTCTATGGGGTAAGCAAGTCCAACATAGCCAAACTACAGAGAGTCCGGAATGCTCTTTGCCGCGTCATCTTCAGACTTAACAAAATGAGTCATGTTACACCCTTTTTGAAAAAACTCCACTGGCTCCCAATTCAACATCGCATCCTGTTTAAGTACAATCTTTTGGTATTCAAGGCTATTAATCTTTCACAGCCCCCGTATCTTTCAGCTTTAATAAGATTGAGCAGTCTCACTTGTGGCAACAGGCTATCTATCTCCTCAACCCGCCCTAACAAGCACATAGGAAGGCGTGGCTTTGTAGTAGCTGCACCAGCTGAATGGAACAAGCTGCCACAGACTGTCAGATCTCAGCAAACAATAGATGGTTTCAGAACCCAGCTAAAGACCTACTTGTTTAGGCTGGCATACCCCCCACCTTAATTATACCCTGGCGGGCGCTTTTTGGATGTTGACCCATGCCTGTCCCTGGACTCTCCCTTCTTGGACTCAAGCGCATTAGAGGATTTGTATCAATTTTGCGCTATATAAATCCTGCTATTATTATTATTATTATACACCCTGTGAGCTTGACTCGGGGTTATGATTAGGATCCTAAGCAGCCATTTGCCCTTAAGCTTGGTCACCTTTTGGAATTAAAGCTGTTTGGTTTGACCTCACTTGCCTGGACCCCTTTTGTTGTCCCGACAGAAGGGAGTTCTCCTGATGGATTGATATGGGCTAGTGCGACCTTGGGATAGGTAGGGCCAGGCTGACCCTGGTTCCCCCTCTCAAATATGACCTTTCGACCTCCCTGTGACCATTCGACCCCAATTAGGACTATGACTATGAACTTTCTACTCTGACCTTTGTTCTCGACTAATTACTAACACTTTTAACCTATACCAACACTTTTATTGTATTTGCTTTATATTACTGTTATATGGTGACTTTTAAAATAAATTTTATTCATTTTAAAATTCTGCTCTGTACAGTTCTACTAACATGTAAATAAAATGGTCAAACATTTTTTTCCTGTGTCATAAACTGTATCTTGACCTGGGATCTGACCTTTGTCTTACCTTTTATACTTTCATGGAATTTGAGTAAAGAATCGCATTCTCACGTATTCAATTCTGTTTGTTTGTCTCTCCGGGCACACAGCAAGAAAATTATGCACTGGATTGTGGATATTTTTACATGAGGTGGGGTCTAACTATGGTTCACTCCAATTCAAATATGGTTTAAATCTGGATTGCAAATCCAGAATTGTTTTTATGGCATTATAGAGAACTTGTATGGCTGAGTTGTACAAGTTATAACTTGTACAAAATCTTTTTCAAATTTTGTGCTTCTAAAAAGCTTAACTTGTACAAATCAGTTGTACAGGTTAGGCCAATACACTTTTTAATGGTTTTGAAGCTGCACAAGTAAGTTTTTAATAGTTTTGGGCTCCTGTAAAGCCTGCCTTAATTAACTGATTGCAGTTAATGGTATAATTTAGGTGAACAAGTTAGGCCAATGCTTTTTTGATAGTTTTCAAGCTCTAAAACTTCAAGTTCTATAAACAAGTTTAAACTTCCTTTTTCCAAATTGAAACAAGTAACAAGGATAATGTGATTGAAATTTATTTTAAAGTACATTGATAACAATTGAATTAAGTAGTAGTGCAAGGGAACACAGGTAAAAGTGATAAAGAAATTAGAAAGTTAGTTACATAAAGAACTGAGTTACATTACAGATAGGCACTTTTGCACCAAATCTAAATATTCATTTTAAACAGTGTGGCTTTATACAGGTTGCACTTGAAAGACTTAAGAAACCCTTTGTTGGTTAAGATGGGTTAAATGGTGACTGTTAGTTTTTAACATGATTGTAATTGACTGACAAAAGGGACTTCTTGAGGCTGCCCCACATTTTATAATTACTGTCAATCAATGCAGGCTTGATGTACATGCAATTATATTATATTTTATATTATATTATTTTATTTATTATAGTCACATGCAAATACAAATTTACAATAACAGAAATTATCAATGTTTGCTCAGCCCCATAGGGCTTATAAGTGACTTTTAGCATATAAGTATTAGGTACAAATGTATGTGTTTTTCACTCAGACATCTGTGTTCAAAGAGAAACATAAAAAAACAACAACAATAAAAGCACAGCCTGACCTGGTTGCAATGAAATAATTATGTTAAACAGATTGATAAGTATATAATTTTACTGCAAGATAACACTATTTGCTGATTATATTCTGTCTTATATTCCAACTGTTATGCAAATAACGTATCAGTGGTTTTTCAAAATGTAACAAAATGACTGTAAATTTTTCTACATCAGGGAGATTATCAAAATGTTGTATTTCCGATTTAACATTGCTATACAACACCTCTCTTAACTCTCTATAGGCAATACAGTTGCATAAAAATTGAACCTCATCTTCGATAGCATTACTATTACAAATAAGACATGTTTGTTCTTCTATATTTAGTTTTCTATACAATTTTGTGATTGGGTCTTTTGTCAAATGGAATCTGCCAGTTTCTATTCACAATGGCAGAACTCCGGTTCTAAATTGGGCCAAAAGTGACCTTTTGTATCGCGGAAAATTATTTTGAAGATAGCTTTCAGGCATAAAGTTACCTTTAACAGTCTTGTATAGATGGAGTTTTGGTTTTTGTTCAACTTCTTCTTTCCACTCCTTTTCTGCTATCTGATACATTTTATACATTCTCACTATGGAACAGAAGACATACAACTTGCGCTCAAAGAAGGCAGAATGCAGCATTCCTATACAGCTCCAGCTTGCTAGTGATGAGGACTTTATGGCGGCACTTAGACCTTCAACCTCTGGGCAAGTCTTTGGGTCTGATCATGCTGATTCGAGTGATTTGGACATTGATATTTCAGAGCTTATTAATCATTCTGATCAAAATTTGTCGGATCCGGTTATTAGGGGTGGGGTTTTCACTGGTGGGGGGCAGGTCCCTGATAGCCATGGGGGTTCCAGTGATTCTGTTTCACAGAATGACATTAACAGACAAATTTTGCAACAGCTTACTAGTTTGGGGGACCGGTTGTCAGTTATTGAGGGCACTAGACCCAAAACCCATAAGAAAACCAGTGATGCGAAACTTGTCAAAACATCACATAAGGTCAAATGTGCTAAAGGGGCTGTTCCACAGTCCAGTCCGAGTCATCAGCAAGGGGGTAGTAGTGTAGGTATTGCAAGCAATCACATCCCAACCCCGGATAAACTCCAACAAGAAGCATACATACAGCGAGAGGTGCAGGCTAGACTGCTGCATTTGGCTGACAGGGCTAAAGCAGGTGATAAGATTAAATCCCAACGAGGTGGTTCTGTGGATGTGTTCGTGTCAAAAAGGGTCAAATGGCCCCATGAGTATGGTCTGGCTGGGCAAAGTAAAGATCGTATTTCATACAACCAATTGTCCCCTATCCAATGGATGGTTGGCTTTTGTAGAAGTATCAAGGAGGAATCTGATAGCAAAATTAAAGAACACATGTTAGATTATTGTATTAATTTACTGGAAGATGCTACAGATTTTTCTTGGTCCTCTGCCAAGGCCAGCCATGCGGTTCTGCTTTGCCGTATGGAACAGGGGGAAATTGCCAGTTGGCAAGATACAGATAAGATTGACAGAGTCAGAAGGGCTCATGCCCAGCGACATGCCAATGCCCTTGCTTCCGGAAACCGGTCAGACAGGAGCAATAATAATAACAAGAGTGTTCCCTGTGTGTACTATAACAAAAATTCTTGTGGCCAAAAATCTACTCATGAGACCAAAGGAGTCTTATATAGGCATATTTGTTCATACTGTTGGTCAAAAGATAACAAGCAGTTTGCACACCCACAGTCGGAATGTAGGAAATCTCAGGGCCACTCAAAAAACGAGTAAACTTGGGCATGCCCAAATTGAGACATGCCCACCCTTCTAGAGAAATTTTTAATTCAAATGTCGACGCCCACACCAACCTGGCCCCTTTTTTATCACCACATGAATTGAAGTTAGCCTTTCAGAAGGCAATGGCTTTTTGCACTAAGCGAGATGAACGCTCATATGCCCAAGTATTGTCCACCCAGTGGGACAGGACCCTTCACAAACCCCGACACCCCACAGTGGACAAGACTATTGATCATATTGAGAACAGTATTACACCTGTTATATTTGAAAAACATGCATTTCATGGTAGGAAATGTAGCGTTTTAAAAGACAGTAAACAAAGGCATTTGTACTCTTCCAGTCCTTCGGATCCGGCAGTAGCTGTTAATATGGAAGTGAATCAAAACCACCAATCTGTCTGTGTGTCACAGGTATACCCTTCTTTCTTTCAAAACAATAGTTCGGATGTACCTTCCAATCCATTTGGTACTGCTAGTAAGTCGGATAATAGGAAACAGGTAAACAATCATGGTGGAATTACATTGTCTAATAGATTTGAAGTTCTTAAGGACAGTTCGGATGATCATTCGGATATACAACCATTGCCAGAAGATGTAGATCCGTTGGTTACTACCTACAACATGCATAGGCATTCTGGTTCGGATGACAGAAAAACTGCAATTCCACCTTTTGACAAAAAACCATTTTCGGATCAGAAGTTTAATACTACTAATGCAATACAGGTACATGCCCCTCCAATTGCTACAAAATGCCTTCACAAGGTTTCTAGTCCGGATAATGGGGAAAAAGTCAAGAAAATTGTCTGTAACCCGGATCATCCGACTGTTACGGATGGACAGATATCCTTTCAAATGGAACTTGGTACTTTACCACACAAATCTCAGAATGATAGGGTGGAGGTTCAGCAAGCCCCTAGTACTGCCCCTCCTCATTATAAAATGGAAAATGACAGTTTACTACCCATCTGGTGTAATGAATTTGAACAGTGCAGACAACAGATTGGTCTTAGGTTTGGTTGTGTTCCCCTCAGCCCTATTGTCACTTACAATGGTCCAGACATTTATTGGGATGAGATACCAGATGTATTAACAGCTCACACTATTATTCGGGATAGTGGCCAAGCCAATTTTTTGGGCAAAAGAATACCGGTTCACACTAATTTAAAGGTACATAACTGGAGGAAATATTTGGTCAATTATTTTGACCAACAACTTCCGGATCTAATTGCCTTTGGCTTCCCCCTTTCCTTTGACAGAAACCTTAACCTGGTTAGTGATAATCGAAATCATCCCTCTGCTGTTCAGTTTATTGATCATGTGGATAGCTATATCAAGGAGGAATTATCTTATAAAGCAATTATTGGCCCATTTGATAATCAACCCTTTAAAATGCATGTTTCCCCATTTATGACTAGGGAAAAAGCGGGATCGGATACTAGAAGAACTATTATAGATATGAGTTGGCCCAAAGGGGCTTCAGTCAATGATGGAGTCTTAAAAGACTCTTATCTAGGTACTACCTTTCAAATGCATTACCCCTCAGTGGATACTATAATTCAACAGGTCATCAGTACTGGGCCTGCTGCCAAAATTTTTAAAGTTGATATTAGTCGGGCGTTTCGCCAAATTCGTATTGACCCTGGGGACATTGATCTTTTGGGACTTACCCATAGGGATCAGTGGTATCTGGACCTAAGTTTGCCATTCGGATTTCGCTTGGGGGCTTTTTTCTTTCAGAAACTCAGCGATGCTATTAGATACATTATGCAACAACAAGGTTTCCCTTATCTTCAAAATTATATTGATGATCTTATCTATATTGGTCTGCCCTCTTCTGTAGACCAAGCTTATCACACTTTATTGCATCTTCTCCAGGAGCTCGGTCTAGAAATTAGTATTAAGAAACTAAACCCTCCTGATACAAAGGTTGTTTGTCTGGGAATTCTTATTGATACAATACAAAGAACCATGGCCATTCCGGCTGATAAGCTTCAACAGATTATGTCAGTTTGTGAAGATTGGTCAGATAAGCGGGTGTGTACCAAAAATCAGTTACAGTCCCTCTTAGGCCTATTACTTTATGTTAGCAAGTGTGTTAAACCAGCAAGATATTTCCTTAATCGTATGTTGCAACTTCTTAGAGATAACTTTGATAAAAATAAAATTAAGGTCACCACAGATTTTACCAGGGACCTTAACTGGTTTAAGACCTTCTTAGCTTCTTACAATGGAGTGACTTTTTATGATATTAGACCTCTAAACGATCATATCTACCTGGATGCCTGTCTTACAGGCCTAGGGGCTGCGTTCAATGACATGGTTTATTTCATCCCTATCCCCAGAGGATATATGCAATACAATATTGCCCACCTTGAAATGCTTAATGTGGTGGTAGCCCTTAAAGTGTGGGGCCAGTGTTGGGCTAATAAACGTATTAAAATTCATTGTGACAATAAAGCTGTAGTAGATATCCTCGCCTATGGTCGAGCCAGGGACCACACAATGGCCACATGTGCCCGAAATATCTGGCTTTTAACTGCTATGTATAACATCACTCTTTTAGTGGTCCATATTGAAGGTCGCAGTAACACTGTAGCGGATCTCTTATCTAGATGGTCCTATACTGATGAGAATGTACAAGATCTGCACAAATTCATTACTCATCCCATATGGATGAATACTCATATTGATTTAACATTATTAAATTATAAATTATAATACCTACCTTATTACTTTTTACATCATCAAATTATTGTACCACCTAGTTATATATATATTTTCAGATCCTGGGGTAGCGACAGCTGCATTGGCGAACAGGGCTGTTCAAAGGTTGTGGCAGGGGTTTAGACCAGCAACATTGGTGGCCTACAAACGAAAGTTTGGCCTCTTTCTGGCCTTCCTGGTGGCCTTGGGCCTGTCGCTGCCCCAGGTATCTACTCTGGATGTGCTAGCATTTATGGAATATTTGCTGCAATCTGGTATGTCAGCGGCTAATATTACAAATCACCTCGCTGCTATCAGGTCTATGTTGATAATATATAACTGCGATGCATCAGCCTTTAGGGACCAGAGAATCCCATTATTCATTAAGGCAGTAAAAATTAACAGGCCTTTGCAGCCTGCTATCAAAAGCCTTATCGATGAACACATCTTGTTATCTATGGTCCTTGCTTGTGACACATTGCCAAACCCAGTACTTTTTAAAGCTTTGTATTTATTTTCTTTCTTTTCATTTCTTAGGCTCTCCAATATACTTCCTCATACAACGGCCACTTTTGATCCCTCCAGGCACCTTTGTGTGGGAGACCTTATATTTTCAGACCAGGCAGTGGTGGTAGTCCTGAAATGGTCAAAAACCCTTCAGGATAGAGTGAAGGTGGCCACTATTTCCATTTCAGCCCTGGGCCAGTCAAAGTTATGCCCTTGGAGGGCCTTGAGGGACATGCTGGATGCCACTTCTCCCCTGCAAGACCTTCCTTTATTTCAGGTACCTTCCTCTGATGGTCAAATTCCCCTTACAGACTCTGTGGCTCGAAAGCACTTGAAAGATGTGTCAAGGTGCTTGGGGTTTCACAAGTCCTTCACATTCCATGACTTCAGGCATGGAGGGGCCACCTGGGCCTTTAGACATGGTGTACCCCTTCAGGACATCCAGGCCCAGGGTACTTGGTCGTCCTCCTGTGTCTGGAGGTACATTCAACTACCTTCCTCTCATAATTCCCCTGTTGCAGCCTCTTTCCGTGCCCATCTCTCAGTGTGACTACTGCTACTGGGTGCTTGGGAGTGCTTTCTCCTCTTATCTGTATGTAATACTATTTCTTTTCATATAGATAACATTCTACTATATAGATTGTGATATGCTTCTTATTATTCGGGGTTGGGGTTGTAGGTACACATATCTGCATAATGTATGTGGTAATTATCATTGCTTGCTAAACCATTGTTTTCATTAGCTCGCACATAGGTTGTCCTCTGTGCTTTCATTTCATTAGTATCTGGGCTGTCAGTTTACTGATATGACCTTGGGGCCTTGCAGTTTCACCTTTGACTTTGACCTTTGCCCTGGCTCGATAGAATTTAGCCTGGCTGGCCTTAGGCCATTGTGGGTTAGGCTTGGGTATTTGCTGGATCTGCTGGGCCAGGGCTTGGTCACACTTTGACTTATTGTGGCCCAATTATATGACCTTTTTACATTCTGGTGGCAGGTCGTTTGTATTACCATTCCTCCACCTTTGATATTTTATATTGTATCGTAATTGTATTCATGATGATAATTGAAATGTTCTGTAAGAGTACATTATGTAGCCATACAACTATTTTAGTAGTAACTGTGTATATCTGTTATTGTATGTAATAATAAATATATATAATCCCAGTGATTGTTTTTGTGGGGGGTTGGGAATGTGTGACTGCACATGTGGGTGTGCAGACTCTCATTCCTGCCTCCCACCTTAAATCTGCATTATTTCAGATCTTTTAATTTTTTGTAGGTCACCTAATTTTTGACCTCTCATCTCATTGGTTGCAGGGTCCTGTCCTTCCCTCCAGTGAATAACCTCTGCCATTTTGTCATTGGACATGACACAGAATACACCTTGGGAAAAAATATTTACCCTCCCTACCGTCCCCTGGTTAAGGAGCCCCCTCCCCTCTGTCATCAATGTCATACTCGTGTCAGTGTGTTTGGTTTCAGAGCTGGTCTGGGGTGAGGGTTGATGCTCGTCTTCCTCTGTGTGGTTGTGGCTACAAGTGGATGTGTCCTCCTCAGAAGTTCCTGCCTTCCTGGGGACTTGTTCGATCATATTCATCGCCCTACTATGGAGGCTGATAGTGACGTTTGGACTACTACCGTTCACTTATCTACTGATGCTGGTTCCTCCACCTGTCATGATGTTCCAGTGGTTATGATGTGCCCTGTACTACTGGGGGCTGATAGTGTGCCTGACCACTATCGAACTGTGTTATCTTATACAATTCATCTTTGCCCTGCACTACTGGGGGCTGATAGTGGCTTATGCCCTATCGACCGCTTATCTACCTTGGAGATTGTTTCCCAGCTGAAGATGACTGTGCCCTGTTCTACTGAGGGCTAATAGAACTCTGACCTGTTAATGACCTGTTATCTACTGGACATTGATTGTTGCAGCACAAGTCCCGGCTATCTACAGGACGTCTTCCTTATTGCCCTGTTCTACTGGGGGCTGGTGGCCAGGCTGGGCCACTTTGACCTTGTCAGTTACTTTAAGGTCACTATGACTTTCTTACTTGAAAGATGATTCAACGGCAGGAACCTTAATTATTCATTATACTTCAGTGCATTACATGTTATTCATGCATTCCTCTTTGTTAAGGACGTGTCTACCCCTTCAGGACCTTCCTCTTATATAGTCGAAGCCTACTTTTGTGGATACCTTGCCTCTGCTGCATGACTACCACCTGCTGCTCTGGCTGGGCATTTTAGTGGGCCGTGGGACACAATAATTCTTCTAAATTTTTCATAGCAGAGTTTGGGACACCCCTACCTGGAGGATTAAGCTGCTCACTGTTTGTCGTCAGTTATCTGTTTATTGAAGATGGACCTCCTTATCAGTAAAAATGGCTTTTCTCTCACTCATCTCTGCTGGTGACCACCCTTTGTGGTGATCGTTGGTGCTAGTGCACCTTATTTTGTTCACCTGCACCTCCTTGGTGCTTAGCAGTGTCTATTCTCCCCAGAAGTCAGATGTACCTCGGGACTTTATGGTGAAGTCGGGACAATATGTTAAAGTGTCGGGACTGTATGTTAAAGTCGGGACTGTATGTTAAGTGTCGGGACTGTACCTTTAAATAAGTATAACTCATATATAACTTGCATTTCATTCGTATGGTTACTGCTTTACTTCAGCTGTTATCCATAATTTCAATTTGCCACATCCACTTGCACATATGTTGTCTATGTGCTTGTCATTTATTAGTATCTGATCTTTCAGCCTAATGATATGACCTTGGAACCTTGGCCTTTGACCTTTATCTCTTCACTTCACTTAGCGTAATGCAACTGTGTTGGGGGAGTGCTTTCTCCTCTTATCTGTATGTAATACTATTTCTTTTCATATAGATAACATTCTACTATATAGATTGTGATATGCTTCTTATTATTCGGGGTTGGGGTTGTAGGTACACATATCTGCATAATGTATGTGGTAATTATCATTGCTTGCTAAACCATTGTTTTCATTAGCTCGCACATAGGTTGTCCTCTGTGCTTTCATTTCATTAGTATCTGGGCTGTCAGTTTACTGATATGACCTTGGGGCCTTGCAGTTTCACCTTTGACTTTGACCTTTGCCCTGGCTCGATAGAATTTAGCCTGGCTGGCCTTAGGCCATTGTGGGTTAGGCTTGGGTATTTGCTGGATCTGCTGGGCCAGGGCTTGGTCACACTTTGACTTATTGTGGCCCAATTATATGACCTTGTTATTTTATGTTTGACCTTTTTACATTCTGGTGGCAGGTCGTTTGTATTACCATTCCTCCACCTTTGATATTTTATATTGTATCGTAATTGTATTCATGATGATAATTGAAATGTTCTGTAAGAGTACATTATGTAGCCATACAACTATTTTAGTAGTAACTGTGTATATCTGTTATTGTATGTAATAATAAATATATATAATCCCAGTGATTGTTTTTGTGGGGGGTTGGGAATGATATCTTTTATATTTATGACACGTAACGGCTGATAGTGATTTCGTATATTTAGAATGTTACATGCTTCCTTTACAGTTTTTAACCAATTTGATTTTGAGCTGTTAAGGTCCCAGGAAAATACAAGTTTGGGGAGTCTATTTGGTTCCATTTTAATAAGCCTATTCCACAGTCTGAACATGCACAAGTATATTCTGTACTTACAAGGTAACCACCCCATATCCCCATTTATAGCAGCAACAGGTGTGAAACTATGTACACCCATAAAATACTGAATAGCTTTATCACATTCATATGCCTTTTTATGAGCCCAGACTGATGAACAGTAATTTAAAATTGGCAATATTTGTGTATTATAAAGGGTTGAGTAGGTTTTATATCTCACATCTTTTAGGCTCTTTAGTTTTGATATCACTGAACCCAATGCCCTGGATCCTGAGTCTGCTAAAGTTCTTATACAATCATTGTAATTCAAATGTTGATCCAATAATAGTCCTAAATATTTTTATGTATTAGTATTAGTATACTGTAAAGGTAAGTTACCATAGCTAAATTTAAATTCTGATTGTTTTTTCCTTTTTGATTCTGATTGTTTTTCATTTTTCTCTATTTATATTTAACTTCCATTTATGACACCATTCTTGTGTAATGTCTAAGAGCATTTGTAGATCCTTCTCGTTTTCTGCCAATAAAACCAAATCATCTGCATAAAGTAATAAGCATACATATTGCCCATTCACATTAATACCAATTCCTTTTCCTTTAAGTGTTATTGCCAAATCATTAATGTAAATACAAAACAGTGTGGGTGACAAAGTGTCACCTTGTTTTACACCTGATGTTACTGGGAACACATTTGTCAAGTAATTATTCACACATACACAAGATGTAATATTATTATACAAAGATTGTATTGCCCTATATATTTTACCAGTAATACCATAAGTGAGTAAGCGATACATTAGTAAATCTCAACCCAGTCAAATGCTTTTTCTAAGTCAATAAAAGAGGCAAATACTGATTTTGATTGTGCTAGTTGATTCTGCATTATAGTTGTAAGTGTAAAAATGTGATCCTCACAAGATCGACCAGAACGAAAACCATTTTGTTCATCAACAAGCATATCTGTCATGTTACAATATAACTGTATTCTATTATTTATTAAAGATGAGTATACTTTTGATACACATGCTAATAAACTGATGCCACGGTAGTTTAGAGGAGTATTTGGATCTTTTTGTGCATTTTTTGGGATAGGGGTAATAATTGACTTTAACCATACAGATGGAACTAAGCTACAGTCAAAGCATTTTTGAAAAAAACATTTAAAAGTAGTGAAGTGATTGACTTATTCTTTATAACCTCATTTGGTATTTTATCCCATCCCACAGATTTCTTAGTTTTCAATTTTGCTATAACATTTTCTAATTCATCAAGTGTTAAATCCTTATTTAGGGGATCATTTAACACTTTATCATAAAAATTCTTGTCAAACTTTACATCATTTGGGTTATTGTATAGCATATGGAAGTCATTTTTCCATTTATTAAGCACTATATCTACATCAGATGATTGACCATCGCTTGTATTAATGGTCATTGGAATAGGCTTTTTGGTAGGACCGAGATAATTGGTAGGACCGATATAATTGCCTTACAATAGGAGCTTCCTTAGCCTGCCTGACTTTTTTTGTTATTAGTTTCAATCAAAGCTATAAAGATACCTTCAATAACAGTAATTCACATGTGGCTTCCTTTGGCTTGGGGTCCTATCTATGCATCCTTAAATGACATTTAACTTTTTGTGCTTAGATCAGAGAAATCAGAATTAAAAGGCTTACCATTTCATGTTAATATTCTGTTTATGGTGCACTTTGGTGAACAACTTAAACATATCATCAGTATCACTTAATATTTCAAAAATTTATTCCATTGATGACTTTGAAATGTTCAAAGGCAAAAGTATGTTAAAAACATACAGTCAAGACAATAAAAAACTATATATTATTCTGTTTGAATCTTTCTGCATAAACTGACATAGAATTTGTCACATTGCTACAGTTTCCTTAAATGGAATACCAATATTAAAGCCTACTGTAATTTGAAAAGTTAAAAGCAAAAACATATTACCAAACATCAATGAAGAATAGTGCTGTATATAACTTGTACAGGCATAATTTTTGTACAAGTTATAACTTGTACAAAATTTGAAAAAGATTTTGTGCAAGTTATAACTTGTACAACAAGATTTTATATACAAGTTTTATATACAAGATTTTTTGTACAAGTTATAACTTGTACAAAATCCCAACTTGTACACGACATATATATGTCAATGCATTTATGCAGCAATTTTTAAAATATAAAATTTATATATACACTAAAATCTTTAAGGGAAACTAGTCATGTAAGTCAGCAATGATTTGCTATATAAAGCTAATTTGTCTAGACATGATGTTTTACGCAACCATTCATGATGTAACAAAGGCTATACATGAGTAAGAAACGTACTGTGCAATCTCTATTATACCCTTTTCACAGTACAGGCGGTATCACCTATGGTAACTCCTATGTGGTGAAATGTCCCTGTTCTTGGATCACCATCTGATGTCCGCGTGCAACCTTGCGAGTAAGTAGCGAACCGTTCATTACCTTGCAAGTCCTACAGAAGTTTTAAACTGTTTCAAATTTCCAACTCTGATTTTCCTACCATGAGCATGCGCAGATAATTTCGTGCATGCACATATCAGTTTCTGAGTACAGTAACCGAAGGTGTGTTCCACAGTGTACATGAGGTTATGATTCTGTTGTCTTTCAGTGTAATATGGCAACATAAGGTGAGTTACGATATTGGTTGTTTCGTAACGAGTTTGTCTGACGGCTCCCAAAGGTGAGTTGAGGTTGTTTCTCAGTGACCAACATTTGTAGCACTGTCATCCTACTGTTATTGGAGTTTTAAAAACCGTGTCCCATCAGTGGCCGAAATGGGGCGACCCAGTGGTGGTTCCACTGCCCAGAAAAACTTCTAACCACTAGACTTACCGCCTGTAGTGTGAAAGGGGCGTAATATCTGCATGCACAACTTAGATTGGGGTTATAAGTTTACACACAATGTACCAACCCATGGCTGATTCTCTTCAAAGTTCTCTTCCAGATCTGAATTGAAAATTTGCAACGTTTTGTATTTTTCAGCATTACCCATGGTAAGGGTTTACGCATTCGCAGGCACTGCTTTTTAAATTAACATTTAAGTGTATGTTCACATGTATGCGGCCCATGACATCCGACGGCGACAGCAATTGTTTTCAACCATTCCAATATTTTGTCGACAAACATCTAAATTTACTTGTCATCCGAGTTTTTCCTCCCAGAGCAAATTGACTGTTGGATGCCACAAATTGGAGTCAGAAACATGTGAACAATCTAACATAAATGAGAAGAAGGGAAAAAATCGCGGTTGCAAACCAGCTGTCAGATGTCGTGAGCCACATACATGTGTACGTGTGCCCCTTAAAGTGTTTTAATGGTGATTGGTACAAACACCCACCCAATCCAGAAACAATGCTTTATTATTGTACCAATTAACTAGATTGGCTACAGATTTCAAGTACTTCATTTTGCGTTAATTTAGCAAGCCATGCTAATCTTGCAATTCTTGTATTTCCAGATAAAAATCACAACCAACAAGAGTGTATATGGACCATATGGTGGCAGCAGTGGGACTTCTTTCAATATGGATGGTGGTGGCAAACATTTGTCCTACATATCTGGAAGATCAGGAGAATTGGTGGACAAACTACAGCTACATTTTCATTGCTGGCTTTACATGAACATATTTTCCTTCTCTTGTTTGTATAACAGACACTTGGACTTTTCGTACCATTTTTTTGCGATGCATTAACAAAAAAATAGAATATTTTCTTTAAAAATTTAACTGAAACATAAGTTTACATTACTACAGACCATGTCACATATCACAAGTATTTACTGCAGTGCAAATATTACAGTGCAAAATACAGTAAACTATACCAACTCTGGTAAAATATAACTGGATTAACATCAAAGAAAACGGGGTTCAGTTTATGTATATATCAAAGCTGATGGCAATTACACAATCCCCCACTGATTGTATAATGATATGCCATTATTTGGGGCTGGAGTGATTTTCCTCCAGCGTTTTTTTTCCATTGAATTCACAAATTACACCACATGTATAACAGAGTTTGTTTGTTTGACTATAATGAAACTTTCAATATCATAAATAAGAATATACAACAGCATTTTAAAATATGTCAATAAAATGTATCAAGCTTGTTTGATCAATTTTTCTCACCTTTGGCTTCTTTGTTTAGGTCACTTTGCAAATTTGACTTTCAATTTCAGTTTTGTTTTATATCTTGTCTCACCCTTCCCTTTTGATTAGACTTTATTTTTGTTCCCTCTGTAGTTTTAACTCAGAGTCTTGTTATGATGAGTTAAGATTTATACATTTTAGTCTCACCCAACTGCAAAATATAGTTCCCTTTCTCCATAGTAAATAGATAATAAGCACAATATATTTATTTCAATATAAAACGAATATTGGTGACCCTCATATTGTGTCAACTTTCCATTATTTTTTGCATAATGGAAAGTTAACTCAACATTATTTTCTAATCTAATCTAATCTACTGCTTTGCAGGGGCAATATTTTCCCCACAAAGGGGAACTCAGTGTGCAAGTTAACAAAATTAATTTATCATAAGGAGAGTCGAGGAGCGGGTTGGTGATCCGGAGTTATGGGTATTACCAGAAGGGAAGGAGACTAAGTTGGGAAATTGGAGTTGAAAAGGTAAGTTATGAGGTGTTTCCTGAATGATCAGACAGAAGGGCTATTTCTTATGTGGAAGGGGAAAGAGTTCCAAAAAACTGGGGCATAGTGACTGAAATAACTAGAAAAGTGTTTATTTGATTTATGAACTCTACGGTGAAAAGTGGGGGTTCTTTGCTAAAAGAACTGCTTTTTTAAGGTCTAAAAGGGACGAATTTTGTAGAGGTCTCTAGTATGAACTCTTGTAAACTTTATTACCTGTGACACATGGTCTGGTCATTTCTAACAGTGATATGTGGTTTAGTTCAGTGGGCAGTCTGCCAAGAACAAAGTGATGTTTCACCAGTCACCCACAGCATAATGCATTTAATATTGAATTGCTTTCACAACATTTTATATCAACAAGTTCAGTTGGTACATGTAAGTCTTTTAAATTCTGCATGAAATTCGGAATGCATGGAAAAATACCTCATAGAAAAATAATATCTGGACAAATACCTCCTGATAAATAAAAAAACAAGTAATTTAATTTATAAAGCTAGGCATTTTTAAGTCTTTGGATTTTTTTACAATATGACTTAGCATTAACCTTCTGTGTGTTTAACTGACAGAGCACCTACCCTTTCAAGCATACCCAGGATCATTTTTCAATTAAAATCATGTGTTGAGATGTGTAATGATCGCTAAAAAGAGTGGTTTTGGTGGCTTACGGTATGCCTTGTTAAAGTCTATCCCAGAGTAGAATATTAAAAGAAATGTTTTCTTCGGCTTATAATGTACATTGTAATTGATTTACAATCCAAATTATGTCACAAAAAGAATTTTTCTACTGAAGTGAAATGAAAAACAACAAGTGGAAATGAATTTTGTTTTTAAATGTTTTGGATTTATTTCTCAGGAGGCGTTTCTGGGATTCAAAATATGCAGTATGCATTCTTTTTACAAGGTTTCAGGAGACAATCTTTCCAGGATGCATTTTGCCTTGATTCAAAATTTAGAGATAAAGAAATGTAAGAAATGCAAATGTTCTGAAACCTGAAAACATCAACACAAAAAACTGTCTCAAAATAAGCACAAGTCGGTGTTGTAATGTGAAAAACTCACAACTTATCCACAGCATGAACATTATCATATGAACAATCCGAATTTTTTCTGGAAAGTGCTTTATGTAATTCAAATTTCTCTGTTCTATCCATTGAAGTATGTAATTCAGACTATAATCATAATTTTCAATCTGTATCCAAGATTAAATTTATTTTCCCAAAAAGGAAAACCAGCAATACACATGGTAAAACAATATTGATTGTATATTGAAATTAAAATATCACAGAACTAATTTAGTGAAAGCCAAATATGATATACACAACAAAGCAAACCTGGCAAAGATTGCACAGGTTGACCACTTAGTAAAAGGTATCAAATTATTCAATTAGTTAATTGGTTTCAATTCAAAGGGTTTTTTATAGATAATTGCCTCTTGGTGTTTGCCTTCAGGTCTCATAAGCCATTAAGTTTACATAATGGAGTGAAACATGGCCTTTATCTATATAATAGTGTACACAAATCTGCACTAGTGTGTAGGAATTAATCTCTTGTTTTTTTCTTATTCTCTCTATAAGATTGAGAGATTTTAAGACATCAGTTTGGGTTATTAATATATTATCTTATGATTCCAAATATTAAAATTTAATAGAAAGATGTTTCTTATAGACACATGTATATACCATTACATTAGCAGTAATGTGTGTGTTCTGTTTTAGAAGCCATTATTATTCTCTAAAGTGCCACATGTATATTTTAGTCTTAGATAACAAGTTTTTCTAACTGGTGACATTTCCTTGTGACGTGCAAAGGTTATACAGTGGTAACACACTCGCCACCCACCTCTGAGATCAGAACCAAAATCTTTATCAGACTAAAAGTGAGAAAGCTGGTAGTTGCTTGTGGCTGGTCAATGATTTAAATACAGATCCTTCAACAACTGTATGCACTGGCTTCTTCCACCTTTCCAACTAACAGACACAATTTTACCAACAGAAAGGTACTATTTATTATTATTATTTGGTCACCTATAGGTGAGCAGTCACATGGTTTCTCCAGATAGTCCGGTCTTCCATCACTGTACACAGCTCTGTTGTTGTCAGATTTCCCGCATCTTGCCTTAACACCTCTACAGAGTCTACTTTAGGTCTTCTCCTTCTTCTCAGATTTTGGTTGGGCTGCCATAGGACTAGTTCGCTAGCAGCTGGTTCAGGATGTCAGTGGCAGTGACCAGCGAGTTTCATTCTTTTTGCTGTTATTTTATTACCAAGTGGGAGTTCTTCATACACCTCAGCATTTGTCATGCATTCCCACCATTTGACATCAGTGGCTTTTCTGAGCATCTTGGTGTAAGTGACATTCAACAAACATTCTATATCTGGAGTTACTGTCCAGCTCTCACAACCATATAGAAGTATAGACTCAATGGCTGCTACAAAGAATCCAACTTTGATTTCTTTCCTCATGTTCGAATTCCAGATGCAGTTCATCTTGTTCAGTGCTTGCCAAGCTTGTGCTTTCCTAATTTTTATGTCTTTATCAGTGCTGTCAATCCATGATCCCAGGTATTTGAAATCTTCTTCTTTTTCTAATTCAATACCGTCATTTGTTTTTACAGCAGTCCCCTCTGTATCTATGTTGTATGTTATGTATTTAGTTTTCTTGGCATTGAGAGCAAGGCCAACATTTTGGAGCTCTCTCTGAACTCTTGACATTATGCTTTGTGCTTGTTTTATTTTGTCCGATAAGAGTGCAATGTCATTCGCAAAGTCTAGGTCAGTTAATGTAACTGTGGACTGTCTCTGTGATCTTCTGGTTGATATGGTGAACCCCAATTGCTCTTGATATCCACTGAGTGCCCCTCTTAATGCATAGTCAAGAACAACGATGGATAAGAATGGAGGAAGAGTATCACCTTGCATTACTCCTGTGGTAATGTCAAATTGCTCAGTTTCACCACTTGGTGTTAGTACTCGGGCTTTGGTGTTTTGATACATAGTTTCTATGGCATGTACAAGTCTTCCTGGTATACCATATGCTTGTAATATGCCTCTGTGTATTGAGTCAACTCTGGTATACCATATGCTTGTAATATGCCTCTGTGTATTGAGTCAAAAACCTTTTTGAAGTCGATGCTGCTGGTTTGTTATTGTTTTTCACTCCTTCAATAATTCTTTGTATGGCAAGTATTTGAGATACTGTAGTTTTTTTTTCCCTCTGAATCTGTTTTGATTTTTCCTAAGTTTTAGGTGTAGTACCTCTCTAATACGGTTTAATATTTGTCTATTAAATATTTTTGCCATAATACAGGTTAGGTTTATGCCGGTAGTTGTCAGTCACAGATAGATCACATGACTTAGGAACTGGAACTATATTCATGAAAGACCATTGTGGTGGTTTTTCACACTACATAAGTACCTTGTTACAAAGTTAAGGCAGATGTCCTAAAAGTCACAGCACTTAAAGACTTCTGGTGGGATTGCATCTGGTCCTGCACTTTTACTTAGTTTGAGTGATGTTTTTACCTTCTTGAATTCATCAAGAGTAAATGGACCGTCATCTATATCTAAACCCTCATACACTGCTGGTATTGTCTTGTCTTGCTAAAATGTGTGAACCAGGTGTTAACCCTCTCCTCTGGACTCTCTCCTGCTACTTTACCATCTGTTGCATTCTTTCTTCCAGAGAGATCATTCACTGCCTTCCATGCTACCCTGAACCTTTGTCCATCAATTGCATTTTCAATCTGTTCAATTTTCTGCATTGTTTCCTCTTCCTTATTGTTTCATAGGCATTGTACAGTTCTTGCAGAAAGGTACTGGGAAAACTTAAAATTGATAAATGAATGCATTTCTCCATTAGATGTAAATTTCATACCATCATTCAACTGACTTTTTTTCCAAAATAGAAATTCACTGAATAACCTGTTTATCATTGCTGTGTGCACTCTTTGCATATGGGATGTGATTAAAAGATCAACAGAGATACAGCAACTTCCCAAATTATCAGTGTAGTGATAACATTAAACCTGGATCACAAAGGAAACAGGGGGAGCAGAACTATAGATTCGTTTAGTTTTCATAGCACTTCCTGAATGGAACAATAACATACAGACAGTATTGGTAAACCACGATCAGCTATAGCCCAACAAAAATTTTAAGAGATAGAAGCAAAGAATAGTCAGATTTATTCTTCTATTTCGGCATAACAGTCATACACAGATAACATTGACAGATAATAAATTAATTAGTAACAGAGCTACTAAATTGATTTTCATATGTCCAATTTGTTAGACCAGAGTATTAATATAACAGTATTACAATACAATAGTTAATGTTATGGTCACAGGGCAAGCATAGTAGCAATTACTGGTTGCTTTTAAGTTGCAACAGGAAAAGAACAAAACGTTTTTACTTAACAAATTTATTTAACAATTAAAAATAATGATTACAGTCAACTAGGATGCTCTCAATAATACATACAATGACACAATAATGAAACCAATCTGGTCTGGTCACAATCCTATCTATGTAACTGTTAAGTTTATCCACTGTATATAGCAATCTGTCTTGTGATCCATCTGTTGTGCACTAACACACAAATATCTGTATCCTGTGACATGTTCAATGTTCGATGATACAAAATGTCCTTATCCTGTTATCCAGTATTCAATAACACAAAATGTCTGAATATAGATATGCAGAGAGATTTCACAATTATGCTGTCTGCTCCAAGATGTGGACAATATTCAAAACACAGTAAATCCACTCTCTGGTAGATCTAGACACTGTATCCAGATGTGAACAAAATCCAAAGTACAACAAATCTACTCTGATAGATCCAGACACCGTATCCAGTTCACTCCAACAAGAATTCACAATAAATATAAATAACACAGTACATAGTGGCTCAGATGACCACTTAAAATGGGGGTCCTTTGTCATTGGGTCCTAGCCACAGTGGCAGGTTAAAGAACCTCAAGGACGTTGATAAATGGTCATCCTTGAGCCTCTGTTTTTCAGTTAGGGGAATGTCAGTAATTTGAGAGTTGGACTGTACTTGTACAGTCAAATGGGTCATATAGCACTTTGAGTCCTGTAGTACATGAAGATATTATGTAGAGTATAAATACAAACATAAACTTTTTTTAAAATTAACTTGCAATGTTTTCATTTGGTTACACAATAATAAAATTCCCAGCCTGTTTCAGCAGAACAATTTCAGGGCCAAAAAGTGATCCAGTGATGACCAATCAAAAAATCGATAAATTAGGTCAATGCTAAATATTTGGATCCCTCACTTGACCGAAGCTACAACAATGACAATTTTTTGTTTAGGTTTAGGCTTTAAAATTATATAAAAAATACATCAGCCTATTTCTAATTATATGACAGAAATGGCCACTTAAAAGAGAAAATTTGAAAATTTCTATTTCTTTCGGGAGACAAAAATCCTAAAGTTAGGACTAAGACTAAGATAGGAATGTTAGTTAATACCGTCCCTGTCCCACTGCTTGAGTTCTGGCAGCAACTCGAGGTGGGTACCTTTCTTATGGTGTTATATGGCTCGCCTGTCTCTTCACGTATAGTATTGAATCAAAAGGACATCCATGACTAACAAATTTGTCTCAATAAGAATAATCATCATTGCTATACCTGGTGGATTCTGGCGTAACTATGAAGTGGTGAAAAGAGGATAAAATCAAGTAAATTGGGGAGCGATACTCCCAGACCACAAATATGCCGCTCTCCTGTTGTGATCTAAATGTCCCCCAAGGACCGTCTATGGAAATGGAACTGCTCCATAAGTGGGTGTTTAGTGAACTGTTGCATGTTCAGGCACAGAAGAAGATTCTGATGATGACAGATTGAAACATTTATTGTGAAAGCCGGACGTAACTTATCCCACAGACTGAAGAACAAAAAATAAAGACTAGACTTGAAAAAGGCCCAAATTTCGATTATTTTAAAAGCAGAAGGTTTACAGTTCATTATTTGTTTTCAAAGAGGTCATGAAATGTAGGTTTTATTAGACACGAATAAGATATAAGGCATCCCTCACTTTTAACTTTTCTTTGGTTTGGGAGCTTTATCAGGCTCTCATGTGCTTTGGACTCACAGCAATCTGTTTTTCTGTTAACTGATATTTAAAAAAAAATAAAGATAACTATTAGTGATCTATTGTATTCAGAAAAACAAAATTCGTGTAGAAAAGTGTATAAAAAGAATAGAAGCAAGTGGTATTTCATTTAAAGCACCTTTTTAGCAGTGTATCGCCACATCGATATCAGGGGACCGGGTTGACAAAAAATACTTATACCATTCCAAAATTAGATTTTAAGTATTTCTTAGAGTTCAAGTAAGAAAGTATGAAACCTGTATTTACAAACACTCCTAAGTCTCGTTTAATGAATAACAATTCCAATAAAACCTTAATTGAAAAATATTTCCTTGTATAGATCTAAAGTAATATTTTCTTAGTATTGTTCAGCCCCTGATATCTGTATGTTAAAACGTTTTCTGCTTTTTAATTCAGTCACGTTCGGTTAACTTTATTATTTGCCAACATTTGTTTCCTTATATGTAGTGAAATGGATATTGGATAACATATAAACTTTTGTTATTTGTCTACTGCCCAATGGCCAATCAGTCATGTATTAATACTCACTTAGAATATGAGCTGCGTGATATAAGTAATCAATATATCATCAGGGCTCAAGCTATAGTACACTTCTTAAGCTAAAGAAAAGTCTTTATTTCATTGCAACAATATATTTGTGACAACTAATGCGTGTGGTTAATGGAATAAATGAATACACACATTAAATTGAAACCAAGAAAAATATGAAAAGGTTCAAAACAACATCAACATATACATTGTTTGCACATAAAATAAAACTGAATGACACAAAATTATTTTTGTTTGTACTGAAAATAAGCTGAAGAGTGGGCCCTGAGACTGTATTTAACTCCCTCCTGGGAGTATGTCAACTTTGTTGAACTTTATTTTTATAACAATGGACTTTGTTATAAATTCCCAGTACCAGCTTTGAAAAGTTGTAAAAAGTATTAGTCTATAGTTATTAAGTGTTTACTGACTTTGGGTTCAAAACTTGAGCTATGTTAGGCGTTTGGGTCCATGACTCAAATTGGGTCTATTTGTGAAAATACTTGAGTTTTAGACTGTCGCATTTTAAGTCTATTTGTGAAATTACTTGAATTTTAGACTGTCGCATTTTAAGTCTATTTGTGAAATTACTTGAGTTTTAGACTGTCGCATTTCAAGTCTATTTGTGGAAATACTTGAGTTTTAGACTGTCGCATTTTAAGTCTATTTGTGAAATTACTTGATTTTGAGACTGTCGCATATTTGAGCTGAACGTCTCAGATTTGAGTCTGACACCAGGCTTAAATCCTTTAGTCTCTCAGTGTCAGGGTATTACTTTTCAAAACATTACTGTACCATTTAAAAATTTAACACCTATTTTATTTTGGAAAGATTAGCATTTTGTTGTCATTAAACTTTCTTCTTGTGGTAGCAAACCATATCATAACACTAAACAAAAAAGAAACAATGATCATACTTGTACAGAAAATGATTAAATTATGAGATTCCGTTAAGTGTACTGTGTATTTTAATACTATCCTCCTCTTAATTACTGTACCCCTTATTGTTTTAACAACTTTCCACCTATTAGATGTATTGCTTCACTGTTAAAGAATAAAGTTACGGTTAGCTTACTTATCTGAGATATTTTTGTAATTAACTAATCTAAATGATCAAGTTAGTTCTGGGTTCATACATACTTGAACTATAAAGCTTCTAAATAACTGATGTAAATATACAGTGTCAGTTCTGGGTTCATACCTAAAGTATAGAATACTTGCAGTTTCAAAAGTATTTATTCCAAGTGCTACATTTTTAAATGGTAGGTGTAACACAATTTAGCATTAAATAAAAAACACTTTTGAGGTCACGGTCACAGAATAATGTAATCTTATTATCTTCCTGGTTTCTTGAAATATCTTTATCAACAACATAAATTTTGTGTACTATCATTGTGTAGTTGTTTGTCATTTGGTGAAAACTGAAATATTTGCACAGGATTTTCAATAGTGATTTTAACTAAATCATGCATTCTAATATGATCATAACGTTTCTTATGTTAGCATCTGGATGTGTAGGTCAACTCGCAGAGAGCAATAAAGATGTGTATTATATCTGTTTAGCCAGAGAAATAAGTACATTGAAAGGAAGATTACAGACCATAGACGGTATGTTGCAGGCACTTGGAGAGGCTTCTTAGTTTGTCATTTCATCACATGAGACTGTATCCGCAAAGATTAAGACCTAGCGGAGCCAAAAAAAAACAGATTAAAATGTACAGAAAATGGCACAGCTAATATTTTTAGAGCAGATTTCTTAGATAAAGTGTAGAGGATTCAACCATACTTGATTCAAAGTTTAATTGGTTATTAGATCAAAGTTGGGCTAAAAATAAGCTGTATTTTTGACTCGCCTGGAGCTTGATCCCTTTAATATTTATTAGCATTAGAGTACCATTAAAAGGTGTAATAATGGTGTTCAAACCTCTACTTCAACTTTTTAGCTATCGATCTTTTTTTTCTTTTTTTTTTGTAACATTAAACCTTCTCATAATCATTTGGATGTCTAAGAAAGTTAACATATAAATGATAAATTTACTCAAGGATTGTGTTCAAAGAAAGGTATGTATGATTTAATTTTTAAAACATCACCCTAACAGTATCTTCTCACCTAATAACAACTTCTATTGGTAACCAGATAAGTATATATTACCTGGCCAGATTTAATGTTTCGATAAGTTATCATTGAATGAAAGTGAACTTTAATGCAGTGTCCTTTTGTTTGAATGGAGTCCCATATGTTTATGATTATTACTTTTTTCATAAAATAACACATTATGTCAGAACAGTGCTGAAAGAACAAGAAACATAATTGAACCTCATGTATCAAATGTGAGAGGATAATGAGATAATCCTAATTGCCTTATGATTTTTTATGTATTTATGATTTGCGTTTTTCTTCGGTTTCAACACTGTACAGGTCATATCACGACAGGTAGTTGGAAGGGCAGAGAAAACCAGTACATACAGTTCATCAGGGTTCTGTACTGTAAACTGCTGACCAACAGCAAGCAACTACCAGCTTTCCCACTTGAGGTCATGTCGGGAACCGAACCCCGGCCTCTTAGGTGGGAGGCGAGAGTGTTACTACTCTGCAACCATGGCCCCTAATTGCCTTTATGAGTAACCCTGTCTACTCTACTCTCACCCCTTTAATGTCTGTTGTCTGTTATATGAGCAGACAGCTGTCGGACTGAGGCAGCCACCCTAAAAACAGCAGTCAATGAGATCACAAGAGGTGAAGCCAGTCTAAAGCGCAGCTTCCAGGAACAGTCTCGTAGTCTGAGAAATGTACAGCAAGAATTGTCAGATCTAAAGAGAGAGGTTGCTAATATAAAGACCAAGAGTAATGGTATGTAATGTCATAGTCACTTTTCCCCAAAAAACATGTTCAGAAGTACAGTGTGGAATGAAATAAGAGGTCCAGGATTTGTCAGTAACTATTACATGGGTTACATGTGCCAATACAACCCACAGAAACGTCTTACTTGAATTTGTTTCAGTCTATAGTTGTACAAACCCTGTCAACCCTTCAGCATTTTCAATCCATAATGGAATATTCGAGCACGATTTCATCTCATTAAGCTTAAATGTGAATCAATAAATAACACATATGAATGGTGGCTGAATTCAAACCTACAGCCACAGGGCTGAAACATTGTGACTAAGTATCAAACCATGTTAGCATTTGTTGCAACAGTTATATATACAAAGCAATAATTAATAGCTTCTTGTAGGTGAACATGTTTATTGCATAGTTTTCATTGTGTCAAGTTATTTATTTATAACCTCCCCCCCCCCCCCACCCCCCCCCCCCCCACGCCGAGAGGATATATATATTTTTTTGTGCATTCGCCTGTTTGTCTTTTCGTGTGTAAGATTACTCCAAAATTAGTGAACACACCTTTACAAAAAAACATGTGTGTAAGGCCTGACTCAAGGAAGAAGTGTTTGAATTTTGGCAAAGGACAGTCACATTGTGAATACAAAAACAAAAATCCTGAATTTTCAACAGTCTCATTTTCACTGATTCTGGGTTTGTGGTTAAGAATACTCCACATTAATGGACAGATCTTGCTAATTTTTTTTATTATTATTAATTACGTGTGGACTGACCAGAAAAAAAAAATTTATCACCTTTTTGGAAGGATCTGGATCCATAGGTTAGGCTGTCTTGGCGGAGGTCTTCACACCAGGGGTATTTTCTACTTTGAGATAGATTAATTTTTTTTCAAAAGCTGAGTAACAAAAAGTTTGGATTTATATCAAGAGCAAACACTATTTCCCAGCTGAAACTATCTAAAATATTATTTCTAATATTATTCAAATAGCGTCTGTGATCTCCAGCATCGTCAAGCACAGTATCAGTTATACTATACAAATCTAATTAAACTCATTTTAACATAGTTTCACCATTACATACATTGTATAATAAATACGATAAACTACATAATACGTTTTCAACCATTGTGGTCACTATATAACACAGCAGTGTAGAAATTTTGATCATTGTAAAACCGCACCAAGTTTTGGACTTACAAAAGGTTTTATACGTTTTGAACTACTTAAGTATTGAACTGCCTTCTACCCCTATGTTCACTGAAATCACAACATTATTTTCATCTGGCTGCAGTGCCTCACTCATTCTTACCTTACAGCCTTTAAAGGGTGGGTATTGTTTTCACCCATGGGATCCACATGGTGTGGCAGTTGGGTTTTCAGGCAGCCAGGTGGGAGGGTGAGCGGTGGGGAAAAGCTTACATTGCTCTATGTCAGAAACTGTGAGATGTAGGATGTTGATACTTAACAGGGGCATTGGTTGGGGGTGTAGTTATGCAACGTCATGATGTGACCTTGATTTAACCTTTGAGCCTTTGCTGTAGTGACCTTGTCCTTTAAAATATTGTCCAGGCTATCTCTCAGAAACATTAATGTATAGTACTTTGAAACTTAGTGAGAACATTGCTTGGCCAATGTAACTGTGTAACATCATGATGTGACCTTGATTTAACCTTTGACTTTGCTGTAGAGACCTTGACCTTTAAAACCTTGCCCGAGCTATAGATCAGAAACTGTAATGTGTATGAAGTTCGTACTTTGTGGCGACATTACTTGAGAATTTTAGGCATGTAACATCATGGTGTGACATAGGTCTAACCTTTGATCTTTGTTCTGTCCGAATGTTTCTACTGCCATAAATGAGACATATTTCTCCTATCACAAACATATAGAGATCACTGCAACTAATTATTACTTGTACTTTTACGTTATTGACAAATGAATAAATTCTACATAACTTTATTTTACTTATTAATGCTGTAGATCTGCTAATGAATTGTCTTTTTCTGATGCTTTGCCTATGCATATAATTTGTCTCTAAGTGTTATTGCTCCTGTAACTTACACTCGAAGTTCTATATGTAATACTATCCAATGCTATTTCTCAATCTTACATGGGGTATGGGCATTTCTGATGTGATTGTTTTAACTGACATACCTTTGGACTTTTACACACTTTTTATGATGAGCCCCTATACAATTGACAGAGATATATTTATACCTATTGCCACCTATTGTATGATACCTTGGATGACGACACGCAATTGTTTGGTAATACTCACATGATACCTTTGATATCTATTACCGATTTGACTTTGATATCATTCACACCTTTTGAACACTAACTTATCAATTTTGGAAGTTTCTTTCCACTCAGCATGACACTTCTCTATTCTACTAAGGAGGACGGTGTGACTGGCTTTGGCAGAAGTTCATAAAACAAATTCATCCTAGCCATCATCCATGAGACCACACATGTACCCAATCATTCATTTTTTTACTTATCTCAGTTTCATCCAAAATTATTCTGCCAAAGACAGCCACTCACTTATAAACTGATATTGTTTTCTAACTCGCTTCAGTATCACTGGCTGAAGAAATGGCTGAATTGTTTTAATTATCGTCCACTGGAAACCAGTCGTCTTTCTATGTCGTCACACTTGAAACCTGATGTAAAGATAGCAGCCAGTAGAGGATCCTGGCCAGGTTGTTTTGGGATGGCTGTTTTCACTGTACGCATATGTCTTCTCACCATGCATGGTTACAAGCTACAGTCCGAATCATGCATGTCACATTAGTTGACGCATACAGTCTCTTTAGCTTTAGGCCTGTGATATTTATGGCACTATTATTAATATTCTCGGCAAGTTTGCCGAAATACCTAAAACAGAAACGGGTTCTGTAGACTGTAATTATACAATCTTATGTTTCATGTGTTTGGTTACAGCAATTTTGACAACTACACACAGAAAAAAAAAGGTTGAACAATCTTCATGTCCCAATTAAGCATGAGGTTTTCAGTAAATTCAATAAAGCACTGCATGTCTCGGAGGCCACTTGGCCGCATTAAGCCCTGGCTGTGGGAACAAGACATAAGACCCCAAACTTAGTAACTAAGAAGTTAGTTTTTTCTTCTAGGTCAGCATTGTGTGCATGATAATGTTCCTGCAACTGGCAGAGATGGTGGATCCTATTTCAGTGACTGGAATACCTTCGTATCAAGTGGCTATGCTAAGATCACCGCATTCGTGATTCGTTCTGGAAGTAGGGTTGATTGGTAAGTATAATGAATATCACATCAAATATGAAAAAATATGGAGGGGGGTTCACATTATTTTAATAATGGCCAAATATATGTTTACTTCCAGTGCTCTTAACATTTGTTGGAATACTTCATAATTTTACATCGTGTACAATTATATGTCAGTATTTTAACCACTTATATTATAATTTTATGATTTATGTGTTGTGTTAACTTTACATCTAGTTGCTTGTTTATCTTCATAATAATCTTGTAATCGTCACATAAAAAAAATAATAATAATAATAATCCCATTTGCCTGATTCGTCTTTGGGGGGATGTGCACAGCTTTTGTCTGTCATATGATTTAGCTTTGTTGTGATAGATGGAGTTGCAGTCTTTCTGTTCAATATAAAATATCATATATATGCTTTAATTGTTGCAGTTTTGGTGTGACATATGGCCGTTCCAGTGGCGGATGTCATGGTGGTAGTGGGGGTACACTTAGGACCTTCAACCTGGCTTCTGATGAATATATCACACGTATAAGTGGAAACTCTGGCAGAGAAGTAGATCGTGTAAGTGAAATGGTGCATCATATAAACGATGAATCTCAATGCCAACTTTGTATGGGCTCACTAAGACGGCTGTTCCATTGTCAAGATAGGTTGCAGGCCCAATTACTACCATCCTGGGCCATCACTGTAGGTGCACATGGTCTATCTTGTGCATCAGACTTCACGCGGGGTGTTTTTGGGCCATTTTTTGCAGAAATCAGCACCTGGGAATGTTTTGAACATGTTTAGAATTTGCTCTGGTTGGCACTGGTGTTCCAGTAGTACTCACAGCAAACTGAGGTTAATTTTGGTGACCTTGAGCCATCTGTGACATGAATTTCAATTAAATTAGCATGCCTTGTGTTATGACTGTGGACTAGTGGGTAACACACTTGTCTAGGAACTCAGAGGACGTGTTTTCAAACCCAGGTACAGGCAGATGCATAGTGGCTCGGATGACCACTTAAAATGGCAGTCCTCTGTCATTGGATCCTATCCCCAGTCGCAGGCTAAAGAACCTCAAGGACGTTGATAAATGGACATCCTTGAACCTCTATCTTTCAGTTAGGGGAATGTCAGTTACATGTGAGTTGTGGCTGTACCTGTGCAATCGGATGGGTTAAATATCGCTTTGAGTCCTGTGGCATATGGAGATATTGTGCTGAGTATAAATACACAATACAATACTTTTTTTATTTATCTATGTGTTATACTCACTATAAAAGCATTTAAACTGTCTGTATACATTCTAACAAACTGCCATGTTATACTGTTACTGTCACAAAGAAACAAAAAGAAAGCATCACTGTTATTTGTGGGCTACCTAATGCCCCACAGATATCAGCTAGGTTTTTAGCCTATTCTTCATCGAAGTGAGACAAAGCTTGATACATTGAACTTTAGCTCCAGGGTGGCAGCTGTGGCTATCCACGACCAACAGCATCTTATTTCATAAATCTGGAGTTTCCCCTCTTATCTGAAGATCACAACAGGTGTTCATACTGACACAGTGGGGGTCTGTACAGATTCAAGATTTTGGGTTGATCCTGGATCAATCCCGGATGATCCTCGAATGTGGAACCTGGACTTAAGAAGTCATCCCCTAATAATAGAAATATACATTATTTTCATTCATATATAACCTGCTATTGGTGTTGTGCACTGGGGACTTATCATGGCATGGTCTTGACATTAAATGGCTAAGGTGAAAAATTATAAATTAAAAGGTTATTTTACCCATTGTCCTCAGTGTGAAAATATGAAAATCCCTATACTTAAAAGGCTTATAGATGAACACAAGGAAAATCTGAATACATTTTGTTGGTGATCTACATCTCTGTCTGGATTCCAGAAATATTTGAACAGATTTGTTTTTATCATTGCACCCATAACCAATAGTGGAGGTGTTTGGGCCTTGGTGGATGTTTTTCTAGTTACCACATTTTTTCCCTCCCTTAAGCACTCCTACGCTTGCTTTTGTGGAAGGAAGATGTGGGATGGTGCCTTTGTATACTATAATGATACTTCATTTATTCCTTATTTTACTGATATCTAATTCTTAGCATAATTAATAAATATACAAGAATAGCTCCCTCTAAAAGGCATAGTCTAACGTTAGTCACCTTAAAGATAAAATGAAGTTAGGAGTTACTATTTTACAGTTGGTAAAAGGCTTTCTTTTCAACCAGATACATTCAGCAGAATGAGCTAGAGATGTGCTATGATACCACACAATGTCAGAATATATTGTTGATTATAGTGCAACAAGTAACATAGTGATACTAAAATGTATAATGCCAAAGGTCAATCTTTGCCCAGCCAATGTGAATTTGTAAGCCACTGTAATGCATTTTTGTAACTTTATGTTCAAACCTTAAGCATATATATAGTTATTTTATATGAATCGTCTGTCTCCAAACTTGCCATAAAGATTTTATATATGTTACTAGATCCTTATTGGGCTTTTGAAGTATGAGAATAAAACTTGTAAGTAAAAGCCATGTTCTAAACATGTTCCAGAATAATACATATATTTTATAAAATGGGTCATTCTAAACTGACCTGAATATAGTGAACAAAACACAAATAAACAAAACACATAACACATATAAAAGTAATTCATCTTCAAATAAATTTATGGTGCACAATTGAAAAGTTCTATTTCTACGTGGAAATTAATAAACCAACCCCTTTTTGTTCAACACTATTATAAACCACTCACCTAAATGAAGAAAATATGAATGTTTATCCATGTGCTATGGATATTTTCAGTTGCAGGTGATAGTTTGAATGTCTTGTATGTACCCAATTTCTGCTTTTATTTTTAATATCAGATTTCCGATTATTTTCAAACTTGGGGTATCCATAACATCTCTGACCCATTGGTTTAAAAAAATATGTAGCTTGGTTTAAATAATGGTTGTCGGATGCAAATGAGAAAAATCAGGGAGATACTGCTCCCTGCTATAACGTGACACAACTGAAACATGAATGGTGTATTTTTGCTTGTTTGATGAAAGTTGACTTGAATTTGTTTTTATGAAAATATGTGTTGACACCCCATTATAGATGAGATTTTACAGTCAAAATAGCATTCTAACATGACACGGCTGTGTCCGTGATTCTGATTGGCTAAGACACAAAAATTTGCTCTGTAAAACCCCGCATAACTTCCCTAGTTCTATTTTATCGCTCACAATGCTGCTCCGCAAAAAGAAAAAATCAAGTAATAGCCTAGATTTTTTTATTAAATACAAAAAATAATGGTAAATACGATATTCAGGGATTCTTATATTTGAAAATATAATATACTGATATGAATATACAAAAGTTTAAGGACGTTTAACAAAGAAAGGGTTATTTTATTTGTGGCTCTTCCAATATTTCAACTACACCATTTGATAAATAATCTTCACAGAATATTCGTATATTTTTGTACAAAATAGCTTCAAAACTAATTTTTATAAGATAATTTTCAAATGTCATGTTAGAATAGAAATAGACAACTCCGAGCTCGGGGTTATATGCGATTTTACAACGATTAGCGCATTAGAATCACTCAGGCTTCGCCTTCGTGATCCTAATATCGCTAATCGTTGTAAAATCGCATATAACCCCTCGCTCGTCGTTGTCTATTTCTACATCTAATTAACATTTCAAAGTATGTTTCAAAGTGTTATCATTCAATTGTCTACTTATTTTTATTTCAGTCAACTAAATCGACAACAGTTTGACTTTTGTTTACTTTTTATACACAATTTGATGTGTGTCAAATTTTCCATTCCAAGCATCTTGTAATTCTTGTGTTTCCAGATTAAAGTCACCACCAACAAGAGGGTATATGGGCCATACGGTGGCAGTGGTGGGAGCGGATTCAATATGTATGGTGGTGGCAAACATCTGGCCTTCATATCAGGAAAATCAGGAGGAAGGTTGGACAGACTGCAGCTACATTTTTATTGCTGACAATGTTTTATTTTTCTATGTAACAGTCAGAAATGTTGGATACAGCCGTTGTTTAACAATAAAGAACTGAAAAGGCATAATAATTATTGGAAAAGGTACTAAAACAAAAAAGTAGATGTTTCTGTTGAGAATTTTACACCTGACAAGTATTTCTTACAAATATTTAGCGTGTGTACATTGTAATCAAATGACCCTGATAAAAATTTTAAAAAAACTATTAGATTAGTATATCAAGGAAGAATGTGTCTATTTCTTTCTCAAATCTGATTGCAGTTATATAATTCCCGCTGATTGTGTCGTCACAATCAATTTCCTTTTGTAATACTGACTCAAAGGTGTTGGTTTGCTATCTTTGGAATAACTTTAGTATGATTTATTATAGGTGCTTCAGCACTCAAACAACCAACCAGTTTTAGGTGCAATGTAAGGACACAGTTTACACAATTTGAATACTTTGAAATCCTGCTTCACGTTTCTCTCCATGTGTGTGGAGGGACATGAAGCTACATATATACAATGTCTGTCTCTGTATCTCTGCATATCTCAGTGCTCACACTCTGTCCTGTATACCCCTTTCCCACTACAGGCAGTAACCCCGTGGTTATAGGCATTCTGCCCCTGTCCTTCAACTACCGTCCAGGATTTGTATGGCACCTTGTGATACAGTTGCTAAATGTCCATTACTTTGCACATTCTACGGAAGTTTTAAAATGTTTAAAATTTCCGCTTCTGAATTCAGCACAGTGGGCATGCGCAGACGATTTCATACATTCACATATGAATTTCTTACTACGGTAACCGGAGGTGTAATCCACAGTGTACATAATGTTGTGATTCAGTCGTGTTTTTGTGTAATACTGCGACATAAGGTGACTTGAGGTAATGGACATTTCGCCACCGTGTCACAAGGTTGCTTACAAATCTTGAACATTAGTTGATGGACAGGGGTATTTCACTAAATGCCGATAACTGTAAACTACAATGACTGCAGTGTGAACAACTCAAAAGAAATGGGGCGATCTGGTTAAAACTTTAACCACGGGACATACCGCCTGCAGTGTGAAAGGGGTATTAGAAGCTTTTATCTCCAGTACACCAGCAGGTAGGAGAAACCACGACCTGTCAGGACAGTCACAGAGTACTCCGGTTTGAGAGTCAGGGGAAATTGGTTAGCAGCAAGAAACCTGCACATACAGTAAAGTGTGGAAAAACATCAGTATGTTCAGCTTAACATGGTCATACTTTTGGGACCTAAGTGACAGAGTGGTCAGCACGTTTTGCATTGAATCCATTTGCCGTTACCTGTCAGGTCATGAGTTTAATTCCAACTCATGGAAACACATGGGATACAGCGAAGACCTCACCTACTATGTAACCTCAGCTGTTGATAAAGCGACAAAACCCTTTTAATCTAAACATTTTTTGTATACTCGATGCAGAATAGTTTAGTAGATAGCACTGGAATTTCTGGTATGTAGTGCTGCTATTTTCAGAGTACAAATAGAAGAAACATTTAACTGAAATTCCTATAACAACAATCACATTTTAATTCAGTGGCCAATTGTATCTTAAACAAATCCATGCTTTATGTACATTTACGTATAATTCAAAGAGAATACCTCATTTTTAACTTGTATTGTAAATAAATTCATGCCTTATGGACATTTACGTATAATTCTAAGATAATACCTCATTTGTAACACTTTCCCAATTCAGGTTTGCTCACATTTCAAGTTCTATAACACTAGTGTCTATGCCATTCAAAGTGCACTGTGTAATTTAGCCTCTCAAACATCCCTTTATCAAATTTACAGGATTTGAAAACCAATGACTGCAAATTATTCATTGCCTCTCTGTTATCAAAGATCAGAGTTGAGAACCAAAACTGTTCACTCAAATTGTTTTCTCTCAAACTATTTTGCAGCAGACATTGGGGTGATCTTCTAGCTCATTCCTGGAGGGCCCCCCCCCCTTGTAAAATAACTTTAGCCTCCACCATGGTGACAAGTTATTACAGTGCTTCTATTAGGTTAGTCCTGACCTTCCCGCATTTGAATTGGAATGGGTCACTTTCAATTTGGCTGTCGACAGGCACACATGAAGTTTTTAACTTTGAACTTTTACACATTATTGTATATTGTATTTTTGCTTACTTATTTGTAATGTCATCTAGAAACACCCGAGTGTAATGTTCACCAGCAAGCTGTAAATACTCGGATGCTTTCTGAAGTTCTACAAGTAAATGGTCTTCCTCTGAAGATTTTAATCTGGCATAGCTTGCCTGGTCCATACTTAAATATTCGGTAAACATAACATGTAGTTATTTCTAGTTGGGTAATAATGGACTTTTCATGTCATACAAGTTATTGCTATTACAGTAAATTGTTGTTTGATAATGTACTCTTGTATGACTTGTTAATATTGTTATGGAACTGAATTTGAAAGTTAAATAAAGAAGGAGAAGTAGAAGTAATAAATATTAAAGCCTAAGCATTACTTTATTTATCCATATTGAGGGGTGGAATATCCTACCCGAGTTAGATGTTTGCCAGTGACTTGTAGTTTTCAATAAAAAATCTTGACGAACTAGTCCACTGCTTTCCTTCAATGCCTGAACTTCCCATTGTGATATTACCTTGTATAATGCTTGCAAAAGAAAATGAAAAAAAAAACAATCAATCATTTACAGAATGTAGTATAATTCAGTTTTTACCGGTAATGTGTGTAGGAAGGACTAAATCAAGTGATAAAACTCTATGAATTCTATCCAATTTTTCAGTCTCACTATAACATTTGGCCTCTTCTTGCTCCATTCTGCAAAGCAGGACCGAGTGGCTGGCCAATGCCGCATCCCAAGAGATGTCATTGGCATCCTCCACTGAAGCAATGAAATAATCTAGCCAGTTTCCTGAAGTGAAGGTCAAAAGGTTAGCTAGAGGTCAAAGGTCACAGAGAGGTCAAAATAGATTAAATGAGTTGTAACATTTTATTTACACGTTAGAAATAGGTTATAAGCATAAATAGGCGTTAAAGTCTTTAATTTTTTTTTAATTTTTTGTAAATTTAAAGCCCACATGGGAATAATTATAGAACACAGCATCTAATGCAACATACCACAGTCATAAAATAACAACATGTATAATAATGCAGCTCGTGCACAGACTAATGCAACATCACAAATTAAATTCAGCAATTCCGACACATTCGAGAGGGGAGAAAGGGTTATGCCTAACTCTGCCTAACTTAATTCTTCTTTTAGTATTCATTCGAGAGGGGGCTACCAGGGAACTGCCTGGCCCCACCTTGGGTTTAATGCATAAGTGTCTTGCCATGTCAAATTCGAGAGGCAGTGTCCAGGGTCAGCCTGGCACTGCCTAAGGCCAAGTTCATCTGAACTTTATCTATAAGAACTCCCTAAGATGGCCCGTCCTAGGGGACCAGTACAGATGAAAAGTAGTTCAAATTGTACCAGGGAGGGAGGTGGGAGTTTTCATTCCCTTGTTGTTTGTTCAAAATCTTGATTCAAAATGGCTATGCTTTGTGAACCCTAACTACATGGAGTTAACTAGTATACTGATTGGTTGCTTAGCATAATGAAGCATAATGACATAATATGTGTGGTTAGGTTTAAGGTGGCATGAAACTGAATCAGCAGGCCCCTGTCAGGCCGTGCTGTACACAGTTTCCTGAAGTGAAGGTCAAAAGGTTTACTAGAGGTCAAAGGTCACAAAAAGGTCAAAATAGATTAAATGAGATGGCGACATTTTATTCACACGTTAGTAATAGGTTATAAGCATAAAGAGGGGTTAAAATCTTTTCAAATTCTTTGTAAATTTAAAGCATAACCCAACTAAAGTCGAGAAGGGATGATAGCAACAAAGGTGGAAGGAATTATAGAAGGAGCAAGTGAGGCATTCTGGAGGTACGTCCACACTGCTGAGCTTCTCCATAGCCCATGTGCCATAATGTGCTGTAACTGAACATTGTTGTCAACAGCTAGAGTAGCTCCAGATATCCTAAAGGAATGGAACCCATGACCAACCAATGGTATGCCAATATGTACCAATACTTTTCTAAGAGCATCTCTAATAGTAGTATCTATGACTGGATGACAAGGACACAGCATCTCTCATGGCCATGGCTACTTGTGTAAGGACATTTCTTAAAGTTACATTGTCCTCAATCAAAAAAATATTGTTCAGCTGCCCCGAAACCCATTGGGTCATGTTAAATTCATCATAAGTGGGCTTCTTAAGATGGGAATTGGATATTAAGCCCTCATTGGGCCATCTGAACTGAGGGCCAACTACTAAACATCTGTTATGTTATACCTGCCCGACTTCTTCCTGTAGTTAGGACCCTTACCTGGCATGGCATCCTGGTTGGCCCGGTCATCATAATGTGCCAGAAGTTGTGATACTGCTGATGAAATGGATCTCATAACTTCTAACCTGGGAGACACTGAATCTTTGGCAACCTGACTTAAGTCTCTGGCACCCCTTGGCATGCCCTTGGCAGACGAACTGGCAGCTACTGGGATACTACTCATAACACTGGGACAGGTGACTGGGATGGCCTGAGTAGTGTCTGAACTTGCCTGAGCAGCTGATATGTTGACTTTGTCCTGATGTATGCTTGTGATGTGAGAAGCCCCAGGGTGCTGTGACGTGGGTGAGGCAACAGGGGTAGAGCTAGTGGTATTCTGACACTCCAACTCATCTATCCTTTTAGTGAGTGCCTGATTAGAAGCGTCAATTTATGTAGCATGGATAAAATAGCCTGATTCATTGACGCTGATGTTTCTTCCTGAACTGGGTTTCCAGAAGTGTTGGATACAGTACTCACATCTTTATGTGTTGAAGAGTGGACCATAGCCTCCTGACCTTGTAAATAAGAACCATCATTCACTTCCTTGGGCTTGGTTTTCTTAGTGCTTTTTTAATGGGAGTCTTGGCCTTGGTAAACATTAATGACTTCTTCTTAGCTTCTGAAGGTGATTTCTTTTTCGTAGAAGGCATATCCACAATAATAAAATACTAAAATGTTAAAATAAAACAACACAAATAGTTTTCATTCCCTTGTTGTTCGTTCAAAATCTTGATTCAAAATGGCAATGCTTTGTGAACCCTAACTACATGGGGTTAACTAGTACACTGATTGGTTGCTAAGCATAATAAAGCACAATGAAATTACATGTGTGGTTAGGTATAATGTGGCATGAAACTGAATCAGCATTTTGGACTAGGACCTCCACAGGACCCCCCCCCCCCCCCCCCCCCCTCAAGGACTTAATTTTTGTACCTGTACTATCATTGCTAGCGAGGTCCTTGAGTCTTTGGTCCACCTGACATTTGATATTTGCATCCTGTCTGAGTGTATATAGATCTGGCAACTCAACATGTGTTGGTGGCACTGTGACCGGGGTAGTTTGTGCACTGGTTTTCATTTTGGAAGCTCCCTTAATTTTTTTCGGATCTGAATCTTTCTTTGCATTATTTTTTCCAAAACTTGCAATCTATCACTAATAGCCGACAGCTGAGAAAGAATTTGGACATTAATCACCTGCTGAATGGCAACATCCGGCGATGAACCTTGTGTATCAGAAGTACTGCAAGTACTTAAAGTACTTTGTGTACTTTGTTTGCGTTCATTGTCAGAGCTCTCCACCACTGCACTGCAATTTAGTTTAGAATCACAGGATTCACTGGAATCTGAATCCTGGTCCTGCTGTAAAATTTATTTCATACATACTGAATCATCCAACATGTCAATTTGAACCGGGAGCTTAACCATTTCACTACCAGAACGCAAGTTGTAGTACCTTTTTTCAGTTTCTCCCATTAGTACACCTCAATAAAATAAATACTAAAATAACAAATATTAAAACCACTTAAAATTGTGTGCTGTCCTTCAAAAATGTTTTTTTAGATGTGATCTCATGTGCCTCCAACTTCAAAATGGCAGAATGAAGAGGCGTTCACAACCACTGACCAGGGAGTGACCAATCAGAAGTGGCCACATACAATGAATAATCAGTAACACATTTAAGGTAGTGAACAACTTCCACAGAACTGACCTAGCCCACACCCACATGTGGCCCCGAGAAATGTTTAATGCAGTTCTGGCCTGACAACATGAACAAGTGATTAAATCTTGGGAAAGAGCTGGGGCGGGATTCACAAAAGGTCTTAAGTCTTAGATTTGTCTTACGTCTAAGATAAAAGTCTTACATGTTAAAATATTTTTTCGTAAAGTTAAGATAAAATATATGCTTACACAAAATGGTATTCATAAAAGGTCTAAGACAAAATTTTGTCTTAACTTTAAGATAACTGCAGGGCAGATTTAAGTCATTTTTGATATATTCAATTGCATATATTTACATTTTATACTTTGTTATGCTACCAAAAAACTATACTATGGAGATCTATACTTCCTATAAATGTAATTTCTATGAATTATAATAAAAATTTACATCATTCAATTACCTATACATTTCCACATTTTACCTCCTTGTGGTAAAAATATTGTCATAAATATGGTTGACTCACAATAAAACACAAAGATGACTATTTTTACATAATTTTACAAAAAAAGTAACAAATTTGTTTCATAATTTTGAAGAGCATGTTTGGTGTATTTATCGATGAAAAATATTTTTATGAATCCCAACTTAAGATAAAATCTCAGCTAAGACAAAAGTCTTAAACTTAAGACTGGTCTTAGCTAAAATTTGGTCTAAAATTTAATACCTTTTGTGAATTCCAGCCCAGGATTATATTCTGGATTCAAGAGAATATCCCAAATTTTCAAAGGTCCCATCTTCAATGTACTTTCAATTACTATTGCTTTCTGGCTGACATTATTACAAAAGTAATGAGCAAGTATTAATCATCAAATTGTTGTTACTTGGGTCAAAGTTTTTATTATCTGCCACTGTGGCCTAGCGGGTAACACACTTGTCTAGGAACTCAGAGGACGTGGGTTCAATCCCAGGTACAGGCAGATACATAGTGGCTCGGATGACCACTTAAAATGGCGGTCCTCTGTCATTGGGTCCTATCCCCAGTGGCAGGTTAAAGAACCTCAAGGACGTTGATAAATGGTCATCCTTGAGCCTCTATCTTCCAGTTAGGGGAATGTGAGTTACTTGTGAGTTGGGGCTGTACCTGTACAGTTGGATTGGTTAAATAGCGCTTTGAGTCCTGTAGTATATGGAGATATTGTGCTGAGTATAAATACATAATAATAATAAATAATAATAAAAGGAAGAACTGATTACTTTTTAAGAAAAATCTGAATCTCATACCAAAAAAAAAAAAAAAATTTTATACCCCTACTGCAAATTTGTGTTCTATGATTTTTTTCTATTGAATCTGCATTGTTTAGTATTTCTGACAATAAGCAAGAAAGGGTACCACAAAATGAACAAAAAAACACACAATTCTTCACATTCTGCAACAGCTCACCTTGTCATAAAAATGCTTTGAATACAATTATTATTGCATTTGATTACAATCGAAAAGATTGTTTATTTCATGCATTTCAACACAGTTGAGCCTCGTTTGCTGTTTGCTTATTAGATGCTGTTGGAAAATATTGAAAAGATTTATTGCGACTGGTGAAGTAATTCGGTGTGGAGGTAGTTGTAGTAGTATAACACCCCAGTCAAATCGACTTCCTAGAAATATTAACCTTGTCAAATCGGCCACTAGATGGATGCACTTAAATGTACACGTCTGTGAATATATATAGGAATAACCACACCACTCATTAATTTATATTATTTTATTCTGCAATTTAATGTTACTGTTTATATGTTATGTCGCTGCAAGCTCAATGTTAAAACTAACAAAAGAGTGAACATGGATGAAATTCATTATATAAAATATACAAGTATACCCATGACTTCAACTCTGATATTTTTAAATTGTTGTTGGAATTGTTAGTTTACTGCCCTCTGGTAATATGTTTTCATGCAAGTTAAAGGGACCATGGTGGGGCAGTGGTGACACACTAGCCTCCCACCTCTGAGGTCAGAGTTCGAATCCCAGCCTGACCTCATGTGGAAAAGCTTGTAGTTGCTTGCCATTGGTCGACAGTTTACAGTACAGAACCTTGACCGACCGTATATACTATATACTAGATAAATTAAATAAATCATTGCTAAATGTTTTAGTAACACTTCTCGTCCAACAGACACAGTCAACTCAATATATTAAACTTTTGGTTTACAAACCTCCAAAATGAACAGCTTGACCTGTTGAACTCTACAATTTTAAGGATTGGAATCATATTAGGGAGGATACTCGTGGATGTGGAACAGCACTCTTAGTCTGTAAGCTTATCAGTCTATCTTGTTCTAAGATTTCACTGACATTTTCTTTTTTTTCATGAGCATATTTTCTTTTCACACTAACATAAATATTTGTTATCTTATGCATTCAGGAAAACAGAAATGCAGAAAAAAAGTGTTTAAAAGGGAATAGAAGTAATGTGTTGAGGTTTTTGGAAATTTACTAAAGACCGTGGTTTACAGCTTTTAGCCCAGTCTCGGGCTGAGTCACTGGTTCAAGCGTATCATTTTATGTCTCAGTTGATTTTTGAGTTCAAGTCTGTTTTACAAAAGCTCAGGGTTGTCTTAACCATTTAACTATGTAAGTGTTATCAATTGTTTTTGCTTTCAATACATATGCCTTTGAATAGACATGGTTCACAATTATAGACATGATCATGAATGATGCAAAATTATTTCATATGATGCATGCCGTAAATTACATAAGCAAGTTGTAGATAACAAGCTTCAGAGTTAAGACATAGTCCAATTTTTGAGATTTGTCATGTGTAAATACCCTTAAATGTGTCTTCTTGTTTAGCTTCATTGTGATAACAATGGACTTTGTTTTTATAGTAAGGTTACAGGTAGAGGTATAAATTCTAAAAAAAAAACATTATGAAAATGATTATATATGTGTTAATTGTTTCAAGTTGTATGAACATATCTGGGATCTTGTTGGCTTTTACATCAGTAAACTGCTAAAAAGGGACTCTAATGACCTTTTATTATCCACCGAGTGTCATATTTGATCCGTATATAGGGAGATATACAAAGCAGGATATATATTTTTGTATACAACGGTGCCTCCGTACTATGGATAATTAGTGTTAAGAACTTCCGGTTTCAGTAATATCTTTGCAACTATGTTACCTACAAAAATGTATAATATATCATTAGAAAAGACTTGTTACAGTCTTTTTACATGTTTGTTGCGTGACAATCCATGCAGAAATGGCTGAGAAATGAAAAGTTCAAAATTCCAATTTTTATATTCATTTGTGCATGTCTGTATATGGCATCCTTTGTTGAATTTTCTTTTTAATATAGCTTACTTTTACTCAGAAATCGTCAGAAATGGTGGATTATAAAAGTAAAACATCCCTCCTTGGATATTTACAAAAATATATATCACTCATGAAGATTAACAATATAATACTCGTATAATTTGTTATCTTCATTCGTGATGTATTTTTCATGTACACGTCATCCAGGAAGTTTTCCTGTTATATCTCCTAACATGTATGACCTCTTTATGAGTATCAAATATGTTGAGATGTGTACATGTTTGCGAAATGAGATGGCATAAATTTGAACCTGAAGCAAGACCACCTCAGTTAAAAAAAACATTCATTTATTCTTAAAGCCGTCAATTTTCTTCCTAGTCTCTTGAAATATCTTTATCAAAAGCGTAAATGTTGTGTAACGTTCTTGTACTGTATGTTGTTTGGATGAGGATTGGTGGAAATGTCTGCACAGGATTTTCTATGATCTTTGTTTGATTTTAAACATGCATTCAAATTCCATGATCATGGTGTTTCTTGTGTTATCATCTGCATGTGTAGGGCAACACACAGGGAGTAATAAAGATACGCATTATTGTTCAGCAAGAGAATTAGACACATTGAAATTAATATTCCAGAAACTAGAAGGTATGCTACAGCCAAATGGTTAACAGGTTTGCCATTTAATTACCCATAAAGAAAGATCAGGCGGAGCCAAGAAGAAGCCAGATTAAAGTATGCAGAAAATTGCACAGCTATTCTTTTAAAATAGATTTCTCAGATCATTTACAGAAAATATATCTATATTTGATTCAAAATTTAATCCAGTTTGGTTCTTGGATCAAAGTTGGACAAAATATTAAGCTTGTTGTCTGGCTCACCCTTGGGCTTGATCCATTCTGTGAAAATTTTTATGAATATATATTTTTTTTTAGGATTGCTTTTATTCACTCTTTTTTCCCATTACATTTGTGACATCCGGGGGGCCGAGAGTGGCCAACCCCCCATCGGTGCCTTACAAAAATGTCATATGCGCAGTATGACTCGTGTAGATTAAATACAATTGTAACAACGTTGAGTTAACAAATTTTGTTGCAACTCACATGTAGGCTTACAGACATTTTATGGATTGTTATCGGTAATGGATATAAGTATCAGTGGTGATTTGATACATTAATAACAGAAGAGCATATGGAAGTCTTGACCCTGGGGTTAATGCCCCTGTTCCACCAAAGGACTAAGGCCTGATCCTGTCAGCGACCCTTAATCGTGGACAGTCATTGAAGAAAGTGGTAAAATGGGCGGGAATACTGAATCAGTATTAAAGAATGGGATTAAGTAGAGATCGGCCTCAGGAAGCCTGAGGAGGCCCCAGGCGGCCCCAGACAGTCCCCGACTGGTCTGGGACTAAGAACCAATTAAGCCAGTTTTCTGGTCGGTTTCAACCATGATCTTTTCGTACACATACCGACTGGGTCCCAGGACGCCTCAGGCCTCCTGGGACTAAGCCCCGACTAACCCCTGATTAAGTCCCGGCGTCCTCAGGCCTCCTCAGTCTTCCCCAGACCAATGTGGCCGATTCTTGTTTTGGAGAAAACCTGGATTTTCTGGGTATATATATATATAAATTCCGTGATCTAATTATCATTACTTTTATAGCAACACAGCAGGATGCCACCTTTTAATGGAAGACAGCTTCAGCAACAACTTAGAGCTTTTTTAGTTTTTATTCAGTTACAAATAATGATGTATTTTCTATTCCTACATCGACCACAGCAACCACCACCAGCACCTCCACCACCACCAGCCATACAGAGACCTAGAAGAAGGCACAACATGTGGGTCAGGCCATGGCTACTGCAGAGAGAGGAGAGGGGGGCCTACCACAACATTATGGCTGAACTGTATGCCACAGACATTCCAGGATTCACCAACTACATGAGGATGACCCCAGAATTCTTTGAAATGATAAAGACCAGACTGGAACCATGTCTAGCCAGGCAGGCCACCAACTACAAAGCTCCAATCAGTGTTGGGGAGAAGTTAGCCCTCACCATCAGATATCTGGCCACTGGAGAGTCCTACACATCATTATCCTGTCAGTTCAGGGTTGGAAGATCCACCATTTCCAAGTTTCTAACAGAGGTCTGCAGGGCCATCCAGGATGAGTTCACCAGAGAGTACCTCAGATGTCCTACTACTCCAGATAAGTGGAAATAACTGGAAAGGGAATTCAGGATCAGGTGGAATGTTCTACATGACCTGGATGTCCTTGATGGCAAGCATGTGGCCCGGAAGAAACCCAAGAACTCTGGAGCCCTGTACCACAACTACAAGGGGTTCTTTTCCATAGTAATGTTGGCCTTGGTAGATGGGCAGTACAAATTCAGATGGGTGGATGTTGGTAGGTACAGCTGGATTTTGCTCAGATGCCCAGATATTTAATGCCTGTCAGCTGAAGAGGAGGATTGAGGATGGCAGGATAGGCTTCCCTGACCCAGCTCCTATAACACAGGGTGGTAGAGATGTCCCCTACTTCATTCTGGCAGATGATGCCTTTGCCCTGAAGACCTGGCTGATGAAACCCTATGGTAGAAGGATGTTAACCAGAGAGGAAAGGATTGCCAACTACAGAATATCAAGGGCCAGGAGAGTTGTTGAGAATGCTTTTGGCATCCTGGTCTCAAGATTCAGAGTGATGTTAACTACTATTGAATTACCCCAAGAAACAGTCAGGGATGTGGTCATGACCTGTGTGATTCTGGACAACATACTGAGAAGCCAGTATTAAGGTCAACATGGTGGTCAAGAGCCTGGAGATGATGAAGATGATGATGTGCCTGGTGATTGTCGACTGATTGGTGGTGCTGCTGGTGGTGGTCCAGACAGAAACCTTGCTAGAGAAGCCAAAAGACAGAGAGATTACCTCAAGGACTACTTCAATAATGGGGAAGCAGTGGCCTGGCAAGATGGCAGAATATAACTCCTGCTGCAGTAACCAGTCCTTTTCAGGACTACCAAATATTCCAAAAACAATTAATCAGCTATGCTTGTTCAAAATAACCCAAACATTACCAAACATAAGTCATGCCACCAACAAACAGACAAACCCCATGCCTAACATAATTCACCCACCCAACAAACAGACAAACCCAATGCCCGACAGAAGTCACGCAACCAACAAACAGACAAACCCCATGCCCAACATAATTCCCCCACCCAACAAACAGACAGAAATAAATGCCAGTCACCCAACTAACAAACAGACAAACCCAGTGCTAAACATAATTATCAAAAGAAACACACAAAGCCAAACATAACTTCCTAAATGGAATAAATATGGCATATATTTTGAAAGCTACATCCTAATTTTACTTATATTTGCTTTTTCTTTGGGAAAAATATTTGAAACAGAAATGTTTTCCTGGTAATCTTAAAAATTAAAATCTTTTACTCCACTTCACAAATATTTAGGAAATATAACCACCAAACTGGTTTTCTTTACAATGATGGGGGGTTATGTTTGCAAAATAGTTTGTTAGTTCTTTGGTGTGGGTTCTGTTTGCTATTGGGTTTGTCTGCTTCTTGGTTGGTGGTTATTTTTGGTATTGGGTTTGTGTGTTTGTGGGTTGGTAAGTATGTGATAATGTCTTTTAACTCTAGAGATGATGTAAGTGTTGGACTTTTTTATTAAAGATTTTAACCAATCCCATGGATTTTAAGCTAAAAATGGGCTGAATATTGCCCATATTGGGAGTTTATTAATTTTAATTTTTTTTCTATGTGGCCTTTTTTGGTTATGTGTGGTACCATGGGTTATTTGTTTCATGTTTGGGGTGGTGTAGGTGTTGGACTTTTTTGTGATAAGTATTTGTACTGAACTGTTATGTTTTGGGAGGGGAATTGGCTAAATAAATAATTGTTTTTGGAATATTTGGTGGCCCTGAAAAGGGCCTGGCAGGTCAAAGACCCGCCCTGACTGGATGGCTACTGAGGAGGCTGCTGCTGTTGAGGCGGTGCTGTAGTGGTGATAGTGAAGAGTTGCGGCTGCTGCTGCTGAGGCTGCTCAATGATCTGTGTAGATGTCAGATCTGGTAGCTGGCTTAGTATTCCACTTAAGTTGTGTCTACTGCCCTCGTCCTGTACTGTTAGAACTGATGGAGGGTTGCCAAAGCCAAGGGGGCTTGGTGTGTAGTAGATGTAACTGCTGCTAGCTGCTGCTTGGGTGGAAGTAGACGCCTGTTGAGTGGTTGTTGGCAGTATCCCGACCCTCTGGGACTCCGTTGTAATAGTTTGCTGATCTTCTGGCTAGTGGTTTCTCTTGGGTCATCTTTTCAGCCTCTGATGCCACGTAGTCAAAGAAGGGCTGCCTGTCTGACTTTTGCTGCAGGAAACCTGAGATCAATGTCCTCATCTGGTCAAAGTGCTCGAGTATCTTGGAGTCTGTTGAAACTGGTATAGATGTGAACCCTTTTTTTGACTCCTACTCTCCCTGAGGACACTGGACTTAAGGTGTTCTGTATCAGTAGTAGATCCATGAGATTCATCCTGCTTGCTGGTGTTTGGACTGGCCTCGAACCCTGAACTTCTGCTGGCCCCCTTTCGTCTGATGTGGGTCTTAAGGAAACCCATCTGCTGATAGACCCAGGACTGTCTCTTGGTCATCTCCCTTGTGGCTTGGCCAGATTGTAGTTTTGACAGCTTGCCATAACGCGTTCACTGGGATTCGAACCATCTTCTGACATCAAAGGGTTGGAGCTTCAGTTCTGCAGAGATTTCTGCCCAGAGAGCCTCCTTCTTCTGTCTGTCGTGGAAACGTGCATGCTCCTTGTCATAGAGCTCTGGATGCTCCTTCACAAACTCCACAATTGCAGTTTCTTGGCTGTCAGTGAAAGTTGAACAGACCCTGGCTCTCTTGCCTGCTGAGTGACTCTCTAAATCCTCCTCACACCTCTCTTCTTCTTCGCAAGCTTCCTCAGTAAGTTCCAATCGCTCCTCAGTCTCTTGTGTACCCTCCTCTGTACCCTCCTCTGTCCTTTCCTCAATCCTTTCATCCACCTCTCCACTTTCCTTCTCCCTCTCCTCTTGCCTCTCATCCATCTTCTTCTTTCCTCTCTTCCCTCCTTTCTCTTTCCTCATAACTCCAGTCAATACCAATAAAAAAGTACAAAACTAAAATGTGTGTCTCCTAACTGTAAAATTTGCCTTAAGCTCAAGTATTATATGATATTTAAAAAACTGAAAACCCCTACAAAACAGAGACACACGTCTCTCAGTAACCAACCAGTCAGTAACAACGAGCATGTGTGCGCGGTCGCTTATATAGTCCCAGACCCCCTCATTGCCTCGTTTTAATTTCCGACGTGTGGAAAACAGTCGGCTCTTAATCGGTTCTTAGTCCCAGGCCTCCTGGGGCGTCCTCAGACCGTCGCAGACTAAATTTGTGTTGTCCCAGGCGGCCTGAGGACGCCGGCTTGGATTGGTTAGGGTCGGCTTCTCTTAGTCAGGGCTTAGTCCCAGACCCAGATTTCTTAGTCCCATGACACCTGAGACGGTCTGAGGCTTCCCGGGACTAATAAAACTGATTCTCTTTCACACGCATGAAACTTCAAAGATCTATTATGAGTCGGGGACTGCCAAACAGGCTTCCTGAGACTAAGCTACGGAGGTCTGGGAATAAGGGTCGCAGGACGCCTGGGACAACATAGGACTGTGTAAATTTGGGTCTGAGGAGGCCTGAGGAAGCCTGGGACTGGACATTTTGTTGTCAGTGGGAAATGAGAATTGGTTTGAGTCGTGAGAAATGTCAAACATGTTTGATCTCTCTCACGGCCACAACCAACAACTACCAACCCTTACAAGACGTCTCGGACTAAGCAAATATTTGAAACCGACTCCCAAAAACCCTTAATCGGGAAGCTTAGTCGTGTGGTGGAACACCCACATAAGTTGGGGTTTTACCCAGAAATTTCTACTACTCAATTCCATCAAAAATATGTTTCCAAAGATTCCACCTTTTTGTGAACTGGTCCGCTTGTGGATTTATCAGGCTTAAAGTTTCTTGTTCCAAATAAGTTTTTTTGATTTCCTTTTGAAGGAAGAAGATATTTAGTTTATAGGCGTTTTTTGCACACCAGAATATATATTTCCGAGCAATCATAAGTATTAGGTTTAAGGGCCAAAATTTATTGTCATTTATTAAGTATCCATGCAGTTTCATTAAATTTGTTAGAACTAGGTTTACTCTAAGTTTATTATTAATCCATTGTTGAACATTATCCCACAGCTGTGTTACTTCTCTACATTTGTAAAATAAGTGTTCCAGGTTTTCATCGTATATTCCGCATAAAGAACATGCACTATCTGTATTTATTTTTAGTTTTTTCAAATAGCTTTTAGTTCCTAGGATGCCATTACATTACATTATTGTCTCGAACAGAGTAAAAGCAAATTTTGTATATTAATTTCCATCTTTCCTTAATTGTTATATCTAAATTTCTTTTTGAATATTTATCCACATTATTTTACAAGTTGGATTATTATTTTGAGCTTCTGTATTAAAAATATTCTAATAACTCTTACAGCCACTTTTTGACTTAAAAAGTACATCTAGATGGAAGGGATAAATTGGCCTTTCTAGGGTCGAGTCACCTAAAATTCTGTGTTTTGACATGAATAGTTCTATTTTAGTTTTCATAGTATAGTAGTTTAGAATATTTACATTTATATTAAATTTATTATTTAAGTCTCTATTACTTATGACTTTGCCGTCTGTATTTATTATATCATCTACCAAATAAATACCTTTCTTGTACCAATCGGGAAAAAATATTGTATTTTTAGAGATTCGAGAATTGTACCAAATGCAGCTTCTTAAGAGTTCACAGTCATTCTGTGCTTGTTGTAGTTTATTTAGAGCTTGCCAATCTTTGAATACATTGTGCCAGAATTGATTATGCACAATGGAAGACTTCTTACTATACCACTGATCTCCAAAATTTAAGATTTGGCCGATATTTTCATACATTACTGACATGAGTTTATACCATTGTGAATTTGGTTAAGTGACTTCTTACTATACCACTGATCTCCAAAATTTAAGATTTGGCCGATATTTTCATACATTACTGACATGAGTTTATACCATTGTGAATTCGGTTGAGTAATTAGTTTTTTCATCCAGCTTATTTTAAATGCCTTATCAAAATTGTGAATGTTAATCATTTTTATACCTCCCTGCATATAACTTGAAGCTATGGTGGACCTTCTTATTTTATCTGGCTTTCCATTCCATAAGAATTTGTACAAAATGGTATTCAGTGTTTTAGAAATGAATCTGATCTTGGTAAAGATGATAAAAGGTGGACACATTGTGATATCAGGTTAGTCTTAATGACTGTAATCTTGCCCTGAGGTGTCAAATATCTGTTACTCCATGTTTTTACCAACTTTTAAATTTTTTCTAAAGCCTTTGTATAACTACGTTCTGGTATTGCTGATAAATTTGTTAAAAATTCTATGCCTAATAAGGTAAAGTTGGTACATCCCCATTCTACGGTGGTTACGTTTAATTTATCTTTGGAAAATTTCTTTCGCCCAATCCAGATTACTTTTGTTTTTTCATTGTTCATTTTTAAGCCTGATAAATTTCCATATATCTCAAGAGTATTTAGAGCTGATTGTAAGGAGTGCTGGCTACTGTTCAGTATCAGTGTGGTGTCGTCCGCAAACTGTGTTAGTTTAAATTCACTATTTTTTATTTTTAGGCCAATGATATCAGGGTTGAGTTGGATAAGTCTAGCTAGAATTTCTGCTCCAATAAGGAACAGATATGCTGAGATCGGATCGCCTTGATGACAGCCTCTGTTAATTTTTATTGGTTTTGATAAAAAACTGCACTGTATGACATATACTATTATTTCAATATTAAAAAGCCTTATCCACTGTATAAAATTTTTACTATATCCTAAAAATTCAAGAACACTGTACAAAAATTTGCATGAAAGCGAGTCCAATGCTTTCTCAAAATCTATTAATATAAGTAATCCTGGTATATTTTTGATTTCTGTCGCATGTAGAAGGTCATAGATCAACCTAGTTGACTCACTTATATACCTTCCCTTGATGAAACCAGTTTGACAGTCCGAAATGACGTAGTTTAAAGTTTTCTTAAGTCGTTCTGCTATGGTTTCCGATGCTAACTTATAAATTACACTCAGCAAGGAAATAGGACCCCAATTTTTAACTAAGGATCGATCCATTTTGGCTTTGATAGGCATGTTATTATACAATGTCGAAGTGACACTGGCAAACATCCCTTTGAAAATCTACAGTTTATAGCATTTACAATGAAGTATTTCAGTTGACGCCAAAATACTTTAACAAATTTAGCTGTTATGCCATCAATACCTGGGGATTTGTTCGACTTCATTTTTTTCAGAACTCTTCCTACTTCATCAACAGTTAAAGGTGTGCCAATGTCATCTTCTAGGGTTCTTGTCCCTGATTTGATACCTAGAGTTTTAAAGTTTAGATTTTGTAGGGTATCATCCTTGTTTTCAAAAAGATTGCAATAATACTGTTGTACCTGGCTTAGTATTCCTTCTTGATCTGTTATTACTTCTCCAGTATTTAATCTTACCTTTTAAATTTTTTTTTTCAATATAATTCTTATTTTCGAGATTTGAAAAATATTTTGATGGTTTTTCGCCATCTTGCAACCATTGCAAGCGAGACCTTACCAACTGACCTTTTAGTTTTTTTGACCTTATGCTTTCTAATTTGGCTTTTTATCTAGTAGTAGCGTGGAATTTGTTGAACAGTTTGGATCTTGGGCTTCTAGAAGTTCAAAGTCTGATATTAGCTGTTTTTCTTCCTTTGACGTTTTACTTTTTTGGGTTGTGGCAAATTTTATAGTTTCACCTCTTATTTGGAGTAACAACGTTTCTAAAAATAAGTCATGGTCTATTGTCATTTCAAAGTTAGTAAAACCGTTTTTCAAATAATGAAGATTGTACACAGGAATTGCATATTTGAGCTTTTCTTCTTCTATAATCCTATTTATAAGATTTACATATTCTGGGCATTCCAAGAGACTGTTATTGAATTTCCAAAGGCCTTTACCCTGTAGGAATTTGTTTATTGTTAAATCTAGTTCAATCATTGAATGGTCAGATCTGTAGCTGGCTCTAATTTCACATGTGTTTATTATATCTAGTATATTTGAAGATGCTAGAAATAGGTCGAGCCTGGCCTGTTTTACAGGATTCCTTCGTCTCCAAGTAAACCGTTTTGTATTGGGATGTAAGTCCCTATAAATATCAGAGAGATCGTAATGTCTCATTAGATCGACAGTAGCTTGTCTAGCCCTGGGATTGTTTATATGCCTATAATTAAAGGTATCACTCTCCTTATTTAAAGCTATATTAAAGTCTCCGCATAAAATATTATAGTCTGCATTTATATTCTCCAGTAATTTAGAAATTTCTTCAAAAAAGGAAGGGCTGTCATTGTTTGGTCCATACAAGGTTATCAAGTTTATCGTCATTGAGCTTAATTTTATAAGTAAATTTAGATAATTGCCATTTTTATCCTTGTTACATGACAATATTTTGTATTCAAAATTGTTATTCAAGAGAACAGCCACACCACACGAGTTTGTTTTGCCACCATTTATATAAACTTCATTATTCCAGAGGTTTTTTACAGCCGTCATATCATCCTCGATTAAATGTGTATCTTGTAGACACACAATGTTTGCATTCTTATCTTTAAAGTAAGAGAGTACATCTCTTCGTTTTTCAATATTCCTTAAACCTTGGCAGTTTGCGGACAACACCTTAATACTATTCCCTACACTTGGCATAATCATTTTGGCCAGCACTCAAATTGTTAGTCTTATGTTTTTTGTGTTTTTGAATTGTAGTATGACAGTCTGTGCATAATATATTGAAGTGACTTCCATATTCCTTATTATACATTGAGTTATCTAATTTCTGGAATGATAGAAAAATAACGAGTAAAACATAACATATATACATTGGAATATACACTGGATAATACAGCTTTGTGGATATTGCCTATTGATAGAGAGAAACATACTTATTTGAAATACAATTTTGTTTCATTAACTTGAACTTTTTCTTCTAGTTAATATCCCACCTATAATCACATTTTCTTCTGTGGTGGTTTGGTTTGGTTAGCTATACATGTGTATTTTCTCATAGAACAAAATAACACAATCACTGACTAAAGTGACACTGGACAAGTATCACTTCACTTAACCCGTTGTTGACAAGATGTTACCCCAATGGTGGTTATCATTACTCCATTTTTATTAATATTGGTTTGCCAGTAATTTGCATAAGTGTAGCCAAACCTATGCTTCCAATTTTTGAGCTGTAGAGATTTTTTTTGTTCTAACAGTAAACTTTCTCGTGATATTTGAATAAGTAAAGTAATGAATTGTGTATCTTGTTTGGTGAAGGATTGTGTTCAGAGAAAGGTATGTATACTTTAATATTTTAAATGACATATTCTGTTGGCAACTAGAGAAGCATATTACCTGGTCAGATTAACATTTAATGTTTTAATGAGATTTCCTTAAATAAAAATTAATTACCTTGTAGAGTCCTCTGGTCAAAAGCCATACTTGTGATTGCATATTAAGAAATGAATTGTTGTGAGGAGATAATGTTAATACCAAAAGGTATATAACTCTTTGTCTACTATAATTTGCCATACTAGGTTTGGTGTGATAATGTTTTTAGTGCTATCTGTCTACTATAGTTCGTCATACTAGTTTTGGTGTGATGATCTTTTAGTGCTATCTGAATTTTTGAATGAAACGCCTATCCATAGAAATATGGTATAATTCAGATTTTAAAACTTCAAAGGAAGCATGCATTTTTGGAAAGAACATCCACATGTAGGAGGTTGTCTGTAATCTATATGATTATGTTTTCCGTTTCATAATATGACATATGATGTCAGAACAGAGCTGAAAGAATCTGAAACTTAAGTTAATTCCAGATATCACAAGTGACAGAGAAATGGAATGATCATGGTTGCATTTTGAGTAACCCTCTGTACTCTGAGCTTTAACATCTGTAGTTTGTTTTCTGATCAGGCAGTTGTCAGACTAAGGTAACCAACCTGAATGCATCAGTAAACGAGATATCCAAAAGTGAAGCCAGCCTGAGCCGTGACTTCCAAGAACAGGCTAACATTCTGAGGAACATGCAGCGAGAAATGTCAGGTCTAAAGCAAGAGATTGCTGATTTGAAGACCAAGAGTAATGGTATATAATAGACAGTTTTTAGATTGCCTTTCCCAAATGTTCAAAATTCCACTATGTTCATCAAAGGTTCTTTTAAAAAAAAAATAAAATATTTGTCTTATGATTATTAAAAAATAGTTATCTCTTGAGACAGTCAGTTCCACAGCATTTGGGACACAACATCATGTGGTCTTTTAAAATGTGTTTATTTTGTCTAAGTAATCTAGCTTTTCAATCGTTTTGGCTGTTGTGTACTTGAAAGTAATAAACAGAATCATCATCATCTCATCCTGGTTCAATGTGAATCAGTGAATATCACCATTTACTTGGAGCTGATTCCAGACCCATAATAATATTCCTGATAATATATTACTTAAAACTTCTTTTAATGTTATTGAACTGACAACCGTGATCCCAGCATCCCAAACACGGCATCGCTTACAATATACTTACAATACTCAATATGCTCAATTTACCTCACTTGACACCCACACCTGACTTATGTTATTTAAAAAAATTCAATGCCTTTACGATATTGGATTATTTGCAGAAAGTGTGGCACACGACTTTGTAAAGTTTTAACCATTGCTGTCATTGAGTGTTCGATATAAGACTTATAATCACACCCATTTTTAAAATTTCCCCTATGATCTAACGTTTGACATTGTACAACTGACTAAAGCTAGAGGGAAATAAATGAAAATTGCAGTTGTGGGTTTTCTTTTTGAATTGTCACTTTATTTCCTATTTAATGGGCACAGGACTATCTTTAATTCATGTTGAACAGGTGGCTGGTGATTCTCAGCATAATTATATGTCAAAATAGTTTCATGTGTCACAACCTTAATAATAGTCACAGCATCCCTTCTCACGTGGCTCCAAATAATAACAAACAAGGGCACTCAGAACGTGCACACCTCTGCCAAGCATGTAGTTATAAGGAAATAGGAAAATCTATATTTTTGTATCCACACGGCAATCCATACCACTCACGAAATTTGGACCAATCCCCATCATTCTGAATTTAAGGAAAATCTACCCAGTATTTGTGTGATCTTGCTTACAAAGAAACAAATGGTCACGAAAATAATATCTCCTTGGAGGAGATAATAAGTGGCCATGTCACTTATATATATCAAAGAAATTTGGTATTGTTTTGTTTTATTTTTAAATGATGCTGCACATCACAACATAGCACATATTCACAATGGACATGACATTATAAATAACATTTCTGCAAATAAGTACATTGCCTCCAGTTGGGTCAACACATGAATAAAACCCCAGTGTGGGGAATACTATTTTTATTCATTATCAGTTACTACTCTATCATTTATTTACAATCATAACAGTGTCTACTAAGATTACATTGACATTTACATCTAGCCATTGACCATATATTTACATTTTTGACACATATCATGTCAATGGCTGTTAAAGTCTATCAGGTATGATAAATTATTATTACAGTAGCCTAGCTAGGCAGCAGTTTGAGGTGACCCTAAGCCGAGTTTAAGTTTAACTTTTTTGAATCCACAAGTTATGAATAAGTTAGGGTGTCCTTAGCTCCAGGCTTAAAAAGAGTTAAGGTCAACCTAAAGTTTAGGTATGAATAGTATAATTTGAGGTAATGACAGAGGTACTGAAGTTTAGGGTGACCTCAAATTTGAGAGTATATATATAACCTGTGAGTTTAAGTTAAGATTTAAGTTTAAGGTTGATGTTTTGAATTTGGTCACAGGTGAATTACTTATGTATAGAATTTGGTTAGTAATTTGAATTTAATTTTGGAATATAAAGAAAAGGGGGAGTAGTAGAGGTTTGAGTTGAAAGCCCCAAGCCCCAACTAGTGAGTAGGGGAAAGGTAGAGATGCTTCTGAAAATTTTTGGCCACCTCATGAGAGGAATTATGATCAAGGGTGATGTATCTCCAGACGCATTCCGACGTCCAGGTGCCATGGCTCTGGATATGTTGAAGTGGAACATTCGAATTAAAGGCGAAAGAGGCACCTGAACGACGGAATGCGTGGAATGTGAGATTGGAATTTTCGAGATTGAGTTTTGACAATAGATTCTTAAAATGTCGCCTAACCTGGTTGTCTGTGAGGGGAAGCCACTTAGTGGAAGTCTTATATTGAAACAGGGGTGAGTTGTTTGATCCAGGTGTGATTTTAAGCAAATTTTTATGGCCATAACTGGACAAATGGGGTTAGAACCCAGATCAGGAATTTTTAAAATTTTGACAGATTTCCTATCCTGTATAGTTTTACTCCATTTGACAATTATGTGAAGGCCTGGGTTTGCAAACAAGATGTCACCTCTGGCTAGGTGGTAGAGGGGGGAAAAAGTTTTTATTGAATGAGGGACTAAGTTAGATAATCTTAAAAATGAGAAAAATGCCAGAGTATAAACAGCTTTAAACACTTGTCCCATATAAGTAGAGTCACAGTCTCTAACCAGTAGTTGGAGGGTATCAATATCAATGACACTTTTAAGTGCGGGTTTGAAGGATGATCTAAGTGTGACAGCTCGTTGAAAATATTTGATTCTGGGGTCTTGAAAGATGAGGGTGGGGATTCCATACAATGACAAGTTTGCTTTAATAGCCGCCAAGTGGTTTGCTAGGGTGGGGCTTGACAAGCCATTGGAAGCTAGAAATTGAAGATAGGCTATTATTGTCATAGGTTGCAGTGAAACAAGCGAGACTTGCATAAATACTGTGAAGGCTATGAATAGCCTAAACATACTTTGATAACTGCTTGTGGTACCAGGTCTAAATGCCAATTTGGTCTTCTTGGCTGCTTCTTTGGCCAAGGGAGCCAATCTAGGCGGCAAGCCTGTCAAATACACCAATCTAGATGTAAGTGAGTTTCATAGATCTCCACCCATTGGTGTTGGGGAAGTAACCTATTCAGGTTTACCTCGGGATCTCCCATAAGAGACCAACGTGAGAGCAAGTCAGCAATATGGTTATCCTTACCTGCTATGTGGTTAACTTGAAGGTTGATATCCCAGGTAGCAACCTGGAGTTGTATGTTTCTGGCAATTGCAGCTAAGGTCAAGTCCCTGGTTTTCCCTGAGTTTAGTACATGTACTACAGCCTCATTATCACATGCAATACATACTTTAGATTTAGCCCAAGTGCTGTTCCAAACCCTGAGAGCCACCAGAATGTTGAGCATTTCCAGGTGCACAATATTCAGGTCCATATAGCCCAAAGGTATGGGGAGAGTATAAACTTGGTTGCCACATCTGGCCCCAAGACCCTGTAAACATGCATCCAGCTCAATATGGAAGGCAATGGGCCTATGGTCAAAAATGGTTATACCATTAAAGGTGGTGAGGAACTTTGAAAACCAGTTTATATCTTTCTGAGCTTCAGGTGACAATTGTACTTGATCCTTCTCATGCATACTGCGCAAAACGTCCAGGAGACGATTGAGGAAAAACCTCGACAAACGCTCGCACTTGCTAACATACAGTAGACTACCAAGCAGGGATTGTAACTCACGTTTTGTACAGCGAGTCCTGCCATGAGGTGCATTTGTTGTGTATTTCATGCAATTTGTCATCTGGGATGGACAATGTGAAGTTCTCAGTATTTACTAGTATTCCCAGACAGTTGACGCAAGTAGCTAGCTTGACCAGCTTGTTATATGAAATTTCAAAGCCTAGATGGTTAAGAAGGGCACTTAGGGCGTCAAATGAGGCGTCAACGCGACTTGGAAGTTCAATTCCAAGGATATCATCAATATAATTTATGACCTGAAAGTCGCGTTGACGCATCATGTGACGCACAGCGTCGCTTAAACGCTGGAACAGCGTGCTCCCGTGCCTAAATCCGAAGGGCAGGCAGGTGTCCAGAAACCAGGCATTGTGATGCAAGCCCAAGAGGTCATACTCCAAAGGGTCCAATTTTACATGCCTGAAGGCGCGTTTGATGTCTATCTTATAGATTTTGCAACCCTTACCCAACAGCCTGACACGTTTCACTACATGGTCAATTGTGGGTAGTTTGAGCAGGAAGGGGGTGTTAAGATAAACATTTTGGGCACTACCAGCATTTACAGACCTACCCTGGGGAAAGCTCAAGTCCACTATGACCCTCCTGTTTTTTGAGTGGGGCTTATCCCGGGTCATGAAGGGGGAGGTATGTAAGTTAGGCAATGGTGGGGCATCAAAAGGTCCTAGTATGGCGTCATAATTTCTTTCCTCCTCCAGATAGGCCCTTACATCCTGAGGGAAATCTTTGGCTGACTTATGATTTTCCATGTGACTTTCCAGGGGTGTTTTTCTGTCAAAATCCAGGGGGAAACCAAACCTGATTAAGAGAGGAAGTTGGGTATCCCAATAACCCTTTAACAGTTCATCCCAAGCATCTGGATTGAGTTGAGATTTGATAGAAATCTGACACTGTTTAAAATTATATTCCCCAGAGGCCTTGATTATTTGGTGAAGGGTCAAGGGATCTGCCTTGGATACTGATTGGACTACTGCAGTCGGCACCTGTAGGTCACCCATTGGTATAAAACCTACCTTGAGGGAATTTTGTTTATCCCACAACTGGAGAGTAGTGCATGAGGCCATCACTTGATTATAATCGACTTTTTGATTTTTCAATCGAAGTGGGAGTTCGTATTTGCTAGTACTACTGGTATCTGACTCACTGTGAAGAATCTCCCCCTGTCTATTAGGGGATTGAACTATCACACAGGACTTTTGTTTAAGTTCGTGATTGGCGTCATTTTCTGACGCATGTTTGGGAATACTGTGGGAGACAACCATATTGTTGCCTTTTTCTGTCTCATTTTTGGGATCATTTTCAACATTTGGAGGCAATTTGTCAGAATCATGATTTTTCGACACGACGCCGTCTCTTTTGTGAAACACAGCATATCTGTTATAGCATGTCACTGGGTCTGTACTACAGTACCTACTTGGCTTCCTGCTTATGCTGCTGCCTCCCTTGACGTCATTATTACTTTTTGGCTGACTTGTTGTCTTACCTTTACCAGGATCCACCAGAAAAGTGTGTACCTTAGTAAGATTCATGCCTTGGTTCGAACCCAGATGTTTTTTGGCAATAACAGTTTTAGTGCCTCTTTGAAGCACTTGTGCATATGTGAAACCTTTATATCTTTGATAATCTGATTTCCAATTTACACTTTCCCCATTGCCCCATACATTACTACTCACAACACGTGTTCTGACATGGTTACCACTGGCAATAGTGATTTTCGGTCGATTCGAAGTTTTGGATTCTTGCACTGCAGTTATGCAGTGCCTGATTCGTTTTTTGAATCCGTATTGACATGTTTTGAATTTCTACATTCTTTGACAGGGTGTGGAAAGCGTTTTCCCAGTGTATTGCAAAAGCTACATATATGCCTGTAAAATTGTCCCCCCGTGTGGTGGTCAGTCTTATGGGGACATTTCTGTGACTGAAAAAATTTACAGGGGACACCCTGGGATTCAGTATTGACCTTTTTGGGGGCTACATTGATCACTTTTTGGGCGTGTGCCCTCCTAATCCTGTCAATCTTATCTGTCATACTCCAGTTAACTTTGCCCTCCTCCATCCGACACAGGAGGACTGCATGGGCACCTTTGGCCGAAGGCCACCCAAAATCCTGGGCATCGTCCATCAACTCGGACATATAGTCCAACATTTGATTATTGGTGTTTACATTTTTTTCGTCTTTAATAATTGCACAAAATCCCGAGACCCACTGGAAGGTACTTAAACTATCATAAGTAACTCTACTCTTGGAGGTACCTGCGAGAATATGATTTTGGGGCCAAGGTATTTTAATTGTTACTGTTACTTGTTCGTTACCTCCGCGTTGGGATTTGAACATACCTCTTTCATTAAGAGAAGCAAGTTCTTGCAGTCGCCTGTCCACAGCATCTTGGATGCCTCTGGAACTTTTGAGGAAAGCAGGGGTAGGGGTTACTGCCTCCTCATCCACATCACTGTCAACCAGTGAGGGTCTGTGTGAACTCAGACTTGTGGGAGAGTTGACGCCGTCAAACGGTGACGCAGCCCCTTGTTGCAGTTGTTCCTCTGTTTTTTGTATACGCTGCTCAATTGCAGACAACCTGGAACTGACACTGGTTAACGCAGATATAATATCATGATTTACATTGTCAGCAGTGTTTGTATCAGTATTGATGTTCGAATTCATACTATTCGAACTACTACTTTCAACATTTATATCATCTTTAAACTGGCATTTCACACCTACTGGTCTTTTGTGTTGGCCACCACAGCCAAAACAATGAAAGTTCTTGGGCATTGCTACGTTATTGACTTGATATCATGCACAGGGTTTAAAAAACTATTTACACCATTTATGTAAACATCAAGGTAGAGTTAGCGGGACAGATTAAAAACGCTTAGTTAAAATGATAAAAATTACTATTATAAGTAATAAAAGTAACCCGCCAACTCACCTTAAATTACAGGTCCTACCCGTGCATGCAAGACAACGTATTCCAGGCACAAACACAGACCAGCAAAGCGACCACAGACTGTAACCAGCAAAGTACCAGATAAAAATACTAAAGTTAAAATACAAATTTAAAAATATTTTTTAACTTCAGTAAAATGGCGACTGCCTTGTTTGACTTCCACTGCAAAAGTGATGCCAAACTGTTTTTCAGCGGGAAAAAACTGGCCCTAGGTCAAAGGTCACCCAATGAAATTGAATTACACAGAAACAAGAATCACTGTTTTAAAATTAACTGAGGCAATGAGTTGCGTATAACTAAAGTGATACCCTATCATATTGTTGTTCTTTCTGTACATTATTGAAGAAAGGGGTTGTGTGGAACTCTACTCATAAGCTTTAGTTAACTAAGCCTTTTGCTTAATATGGACTGTGGATATTAAGTCACTGCTGGAACTGTTCAGCTTTAGAGTGACAATGCTGGGGGCAAGTACCAATATAACCCAGTCTGTACAATGGGATAGAAAACCCTGAACTCTGAATTTCACACTAAGAGTATTTTGAAGGGATAAAGAATCCCATTTCTACTTCCAGGTCAGCATTGTGTACATAACTATGTTCCTGCGACTGGCGGAAGCGGTGGAGGATATTTCACTGACTGGAATAGCTTTGTATCAAGTGGTTTTGCTAAGATCACCAAATTGACAATTCGTTCCGGAAGTCGGATTGACTGGTAAGTACAAGAAATCTAAAAAAATTGGTTTGTGGGATTTGGGGTTCAAAATCTATCAAAAGTCAATAATGTGGTTGTACATATCTCTTTTTGCCATACGTGAAACAGAGATTACCACAGTTTCTAACATGCAAAAACACCATTAAAAAGGTGGGTAAAACATAGATGCTATGATATTATCATGGAAGTCCTCTAACGTGACCTTCACATAGACAAAAATAGCAAAAACACAGGCACCTGTTTTAAAATGAGACATATTTTGTATACATCTTCCATTTTGAAGTTGGAGGCACATGGGTTAACACCTAAAAAATTTGCAGAGAACCACACATGGTTTGTGGGATGTATATAAATTATGTATATATACCAATTTTATAAGCAAACCCAATCAAACCAGTATTATAATTTTATTATGTAACACGATGTTCCATGATGCAAACAGAGATCAGTGTCGTTCCAAGAGGTAAGGCACTATGTTTGTGTCAGTGTGACCGCGGTTTCCTGTTCTTTTTTTTCCAGATGAAGGTTTAATTTTTTTGTGATCCAAACTTTTCTTACAATCCTTATTTTCTACTGCTGACAGTCTCTCGCTGATAGCCGACTATTGAGCCAAGATCTGTGCATTTATTGTCTGTTGAACCTCCGACCCTAATGGCACATCATCAGAAGTACTCTGTGTACTTTTAAGTGCTTATTTATGTGCACTTGCCTCGGTATCAGAACCTTGCACTAAATCGCTACAATTTAAATCACTCTCGCCCGATGATTCATCATCAGAAATACTACTTTGCGTTTGCAAAAGTTTTTGGATGAATTCGGAATCATTAGCCACCTGTAATTCGACTGGAAATTGAACCGTATCAGTACCTGAACGTAAGTTGATTTTTGCAACCACTGCCAAACAATGTAAAATACTAAAAACAGTTAAAACAATTACAAAAAACACACTTATATTCATTTGTGGTTCTCTGCAGATTTTTGAGGTGTTGACCCATGTGCCTCCAACTTCAAAATGGAAGAATGGAGGGAACTTATGACCCTTGGCCTCTAAGTGACCAATCCAGCCACCTGTACAATAGGTGACCACTAAATACTAGAATGATTCAAACCACTTTCTCTCAGAACTAATCAGGTTCGACACCCACATGTCAGCCCGAATTTTATGTGTTATGTGATTTAACTGGTAGCTTTGACGTGATGTATGCATTATACCTCTTGCAATTTAGGGCAATATACAGTCTTTATTTTTATTGTTTTAGTAATGTGATATACTCTCCAATATTTGAAGCTAAGCCTTGACATATATGGTATATGAGATGATGTATGACCTTTAATTGCTGCAGCTTTCCTATAGGACCATATGTGTTGTGACATATGGTCTGAATTATTGCAGCTGTTATGTGCCATAGATAATATGACATATGGTTTTAAATGTTCCAACTTTTGCCTGTCATATATTTTCTTGACATATGGTCTTATTTATTGTATCTGTTGTTTGACATATGTTTCATTCGTGCAGTTTTGGTCTGACATATGGAAATTATGCAGGCGGATGTCATGGTGGTAGTGGGGGTACATTTAGGTCATTCAACCTGGATTCTGATGAATATATCACACGTATAAGTGGAAAATCTGGCGATGAAGTTTTTCAAGTAAGTTAGTGCATCACATAAAGTCAACAGTGTCTGAGAATGCGCAAACACTCAACAAAACTAGTGCTAAAAGCAAGAAATGGATTTTTGACCCAGATCAGGCTGAAGATCGTCGATCAAGACCAACTTTGGCGTTAGACCAGACCTTGTGTAAAATATATAACCCTGATCTGATGAATAATCACAAAACCAATTGTGGATTCATGGACTGGATCATCTTTGATGAGGACTGAGTCATGGGAATACCTCACCTTTAAGTTAGAATCCATGAAGAATGCCCATCAGGAAGAATGCCCACCAGAACAATGCCCATCAGGAACTTTGCGCATCACAATTTATTCAGGGGTGGAATTTTGCCCATCAATATTTTTACCCGTCATTTTTTTTAAACTTAAACCTTTATCTATTTATTATTTAAAGAATTCCTGCTAGCTTTAGCTGTATTATCAACAGCTTTATCCTATTCACATATGTTCTCTTTGCTAAGTTAACAGATTATAGAGCACTGACAAAGAGATTCCTAATCATACTTTACATATACATGCTTTAATATAATCAAAAGGTTCTGCATCAAAGACTTCGAGGTTATTTATGATCGATATAGGTCACACACAGTTTGGCCTTTGATGTGTACTCAGAATCATAAAACTTAAAAAGATTCCCAGTTGCACTTTATACATACATGCTTGAATATAATCAAAAGGAGCATCTGTATAAAAACCTCTTTCTTATTTATGTTGTATACCAATAGGAAAAAAACTACTTCAATAGAAACTGCTTCAATAGGTTCAAACTTAATTAGCTCTGTTGAAAATGCAGATAACCTCACCTAGTGGTGCTTCTTTACTTTAAAAGTTAGTAAACATTTAACTAAGTAAAGATTAAGTAAAACAATGATAGGTAAAAAATGATGGGCAAAATTCTACCTCTGAAAAATGGTGATGCGAAGAGTACCTGATGGGCATTATTCTGATGGGTATAGTACCTGATTGGCATTCTTCCGTCAGTTATGCGTGCAGACAGACAAACCAATTGAATTGCAATACTCTATCTTCAACTTTGACTTTAATAAATGTTTTTATTCAATACTGTAATAAACCCCACATGAATTGAACAAAAATTATCATTAATATTTATCCATTCAATGGAAACATTCCACAGGTGATGGTTTAAATGTCTTATATGTACTTAATTTTTGTTTTATTTCACCATCAATTTTCCAATTATTTTTAACTTATTTATAAAAGATTTTCAAAAGTGATTGCTTTTAGCTGCATGTGAATAAATTTACTAGATACCACTCCTTGTCATAACTGAAATATGAATTATTGTTTATTTATGTTTGTTTGATAAAGTTAAAGTAAATTATTTTTTGATAAAAATGTGTGTTTACACCCCTAGTATAAAATAGACTTTACACCTAAGCATGCCAACTAATTAGCTTTTACAGTATTTTCCAAGGATTGGTGATATATTTTTAAAAACTATTTATATCAGTGAACCACATTGACAGCAGATTTCCTTTATTGTTGACCTTTTGTAGAAATTTGAGGTATGTGACAACTTGTTGAGACAGTTTACTCATAATTCATATATTTCCAGATGAAAATCACAACCAACAAGAGGGCATTTGGACCATATGGTGGCAGTGGTGGGGGACGATTCACTGAATTCAGTATGTATAGTGGTGGCAAACAGTTGGCCTTCATATCAGGAAGATCAGGAAGAAGGCTGGACAAACTGCAGCTACATTTTAATTGTTGACAATATTTCAATAAATTAATGTAACAATAAATGGGACAAAAAGATATAACTGGAAACAAAGAAAAAATGCTTATGTTTCCGTATACCATTTTACACCTGAGAAGTATTTTTACATATGCTGGATTTTCAATGAGGATACTGCTAAGACGAAAAATATTTGTGTACATGTTTGAAAAAAACACATGGCACATATCTGAGCCTTAAATAAGGCCAGTGGTAGTTTGTAGTAAGAGACAAAACTTGGGCTTGGAGAATTAGTAATAAAAAACCTATTGTTAAATTATTTGATTATCGTAGATTTTTAAGTTGGATAACAAAACAGAATAAATTTAAAGTTTTTCACTGAAAGATCAAAAAGTGCATGCTATAGTACTTCATGGTAAAAAATGAATGTGTATACTGGGATGTTATGAGGAGAGGTATTTCATGTGCTATATTATTATGTGCTGATATCTATTTCCAACAATTTTTTTCCACTTTTCAAACTGACGGTAAGACCCAGTCGATTTTATACTTGGGAACCCATTCAAATATTAGTCAAGTCCAGTGCTGCTTAACTTCAGTGATCAGATATTAACTTGTCAAGCCACACTACATAGACAGAAAATATTACTCATAAAAAAATGCACAAAGTAAGTTGTATGGCCAAGATGATAATACTGTTTTGAGTGAGGAGATCAAAGAAATTGAGATGTTACAAAGTGACCCACTATCATAGGATTTTAAATGTGTTGGGAAATAGGAAAGGAGTAAAAATGTCTTCGATTTTGCTTAACTTTCCATCAAAAAAAAAATGCATCAGAGATGCAGAGATCAATGATCATTATACTCAAGATGGTTGGGACATTCTTTCATGACAGTGCATCAGGGGTGTAATCCAACTTATTTTATCAGACTTGTAAAATGCTTAATCTATAACTATTTCTAAAATCATTTGGCATTTGTTCCAAAGAAATTCTAAAATGTAACAATTCAATTTTAACTTTACCATGAATAACCCTACAACCATACAAACAGATTTTGATGTACACATCATGTAGCATCCTTGTCAAAAGCATCAACCTTCTAAGCTCACTTACCCCATATCTGGTTTAGTAGCCAAGGATAAAACAGAAGTGCCATGACCAGTCTGGTAATCCAGCAAAACTTGAACACAAGATCCTTATTCGGACTTCACTTACGTAAATTATAATAAATTTATTTTTATTTAGTTTTGCATCGACCCATGCATAACGTTTTTTTAGCTCTTATAGATGTTTGTGAAAATAAAATTCTAGTTTAGACATAATTTAAATCTTCTAGCACTGCTACAAAAACCAATCAGCTTTCAGATTACAAAAGCTGTAATGTTTATATCAGTGATCCTTATAAGTAGAAGATAGCATTTCTTGTTTACATCCTCTTTCTGCTGCTTTCCGTGGGATTGTTAGATTATCCTATATATACCAATATATGTGAATAGTATTGTGGCTGTTGTGTATTCAAAAAGCGACGATTTCAAATGGCATTTATTTTATAGCTTCCTGATGCAATTGTTCAACACATAATTGTCATTTGTAGCATCTTTAATCACTAGTACAATTGCATGTGTTGTGTTTTGAAACTGTATGGTTTTGTATGGAAACTACAGTTAGCACTTAATACTCTGTCAGCAATTAATAGATAAGGTTAGACTCGCCTATGATCTGTATTTAACCCAAGCTGTTACTATAGCAATGTACTATAGCTTATTTAAATAACAAACCGTTGGGGTTTCATTCAGGTATACAATGGAAGTATACATTAATTATAAAATTTGACCCATCATAATCAGACAAACACAAAACTGACTCTGTTGCTTTAAAACAAGTACACTAACGTTTCCTAAAAATATTGTATAATCACTTTTGCTCGAGGTACTAATTAAAAAGGATTTGGGGTGTTCTGTTCATGTTCACAAGGAATTGAAATGTCTTTACACAGTAGACTGTAAGCCCATGCACAGGCCTACAATCATTTCAATGGTGTTTGATAGGTTTCAAACCTTTATAGTCCTCTGATGTTCTCAGTGGCCTAGTGTTAAGCCAGTTTGACATCTAATCACAGACTGTCACCTCTGTGTGGGTTTGCCCCCCTACAAGTGGTAATGCTGTTGAATCGAACTTTAAACCCCAACTTTGAACCTTTATGGTACACTGAGGTAGATTTTATTAAAATGCAATTGAACTGAATATGCTTTATTGTGCCTGTTATAAATAAATCATTGTGGATTTCTTTAATATGTGTATTTACAAAAGAATGACATATAACTGAACTTTATACAAAAAGGGGGTGATAAGATCATTTCTATTACAGAATCCCAAATGGGCACACGACCAATCAACACGGAGATTCCAAATGTTGATTGACTTAAGTTTCAATTTATTGCTTACTGCTGTTTTTTTGTGTTGCTGTGGTCTAGTGAATAAGACACACAGAGGGTGTGGGTTCGATCCAAGGTACAAACAAATACACAGTAGCTCAGCTTACCACATAGAATGGAGGTCCCGTATCATTGGGTCCCCTCTCTAGTGGCAGATCAAAGAATCTCCAGTCGTTGATAAATGGTCATCCCTGAGCCTCTGTCTTTCAGTTGCGGAAATGTGAGTCACTAGAGAGCTTGTACCGAGAATAACTAAACAATACTTTTGCTGGAGCCGTATCAGAGCATCCAAAACCTCGTCCAATCATTGCACGTGTTATTAACTACGCACATAAAGAAGAAATTATGTCTAGAAGATCACTACTTTCTTCAAAGGCATCAAACGAGCAACTGGAAGAAGGAAGCACCCACAAAATATGGATCAACCATGATTACACAGACAATGTACGACTAGCTAGACGTATTCTGGCACCAGTGTTGAAAATTGCCAAGCAAAAGGACAAAGATTCATATATAACCGGGGATAAACTCTATTATAAAGGCCAAAAATACAGTTTGGATGAAATAAGCAAGCTTGATCTGGATACTGCAGCTCTTAGTATGGTAATGTCTGGAGAACATGTCACTTTCTATGGGAGGTTCTCTCCACTTAGTAACTTCCATCCAGCAGTGTTTGACGTAGAGGGTGTTACCTACAACTGTGTAGAACAATATTATCAAGCGCAACGTGCTATCTTTGCCAAAAGAAGAGACATTGTGCAGAAAATTCTTCTCGCAAAAGATCCAGTTAATATGAAGAGCCTTGGAGATCAGCTCAAGTCATCTAATACAGAGTGGTACACAACACAGGCAGTTCAGGTGATGCGTACAGGTTTGTCTGCAAAGTTCTCCAAACCGTACTTCAAGCAATTTCTGGTCCGTACAGAACAAAGAAGAATCATTGAAGCCAACAAGTACGACCAGTTTTGGTCTTGCGGTCTTAGCTCATCTGATCCAAAAATTAAAGATATCAATAAATGGCCAGGAAAGAATCAATTGGGGAAACTCCTCATGGAACTTAGATCAAACTCGTAAATTGAAATAGACTTTTTATGAAAACTGATGTCCTGATATAGTAATTTCTTGTGGTGGATAAATTAGACAGTACTGGAATAACATTTGTTTTCAAACTATGCTATCCTATAGTATGATATAAGTGTCCTATATGTCATATATTTTAGGAAACTTTTCTCATTAACTAAGAAAATACACACTATGTGTAACAGTTTTATTTTAGTTAAAAATTGTTAACCCTTTTGACAAGATAATTGCCTGTAGTATATTATTATATTTTATATTGATATTGAAGAGGTGCTTTGCCGTATTTGTTTCATAATTTGTGATTTATGTTTGTGAGTAATGTTGAGGCATTGTAATGTAATGTAAGACGCATGGTTTAATTTCTGGCATAAAAAGATATGCAAATTAAATTTAAGAATGTATGTCACATCTATTGGTCTTTAACAAAATGTAATATATTTTTGTGCAAAACTAAACCCTGAAAAGTCTATCAATTATGATAAGATATCTTCTTTTTGTAAATTTTATATTGGCATATTTCATATTGATATTGAAGAGGTGCTTTGCAATATTTGTTCATAATTTGCGATTCATGTTTGTGAGTAATGGTACTGCTAAATAGAATACAATTATATTACATTGCCCTACAATTCTACTTAATTCCTAATAAGACGCATGGTTAATTTTTGGCGTAAAAAGATGTGAGAATTGAATTTAAGAATATATGTATGTCAACTCTTTCTTGATTTGGTGTGTATCATTAATGTGTGGATCAGACATACCACTACCTTTTTAAGTCAGCTCATTACATGGCATCACTCTGTAGTGTCTGCATGTACAACTTCTCCAAAATAGCAAGGCCCAGAGACAGAGCAAGTGAGGTACTCTAACCCAAAGCAAGAGAATTTCAACAGTTGATCACAATTTTTCTCATGGACTATTGCAGGGTCTTCTCTTTTAACATGCATATACATTTATGTACTAGGTCAGTGATAGATGGTCTTGTGGGATTGATCTGTCTTAATTTAAAAAAAAAATTTTGTTAAAATTCATGAAATCATGCTTTTAATCACTTGTAATTTGAAAAGTATAGCATTTAGAGCCTTTAGTTATAATATGCTATTCAGCTACTTTTTCCATAGCTACAACATGGTGAGTAACTAGGGTGTCTCCCCCAATAGCTCAGTGAGCAATTGCTTCTTCTTGACTTTTTCAGTACCTTCAATAATAACTAAAAACACTTGTACTTTGAAAGCTTCTCATTAAGAGAAATTTGTACACATATTCTCTGTGAGTAATTGCTTCTTCTTGACTTTTTCAGTACCATCAATAATAACTAAAAACATTTGTAACTTGAAAGCTTTTGAACTTAGAGAAGTTTGTACAAGTATGTTTTTCGGCAAAATTGCAGACATGCAGCCTTATTGTATAGCGGAGTAATAGCTACTTTAAGAATATCACTGTTGTGTAAATTGTTTGTAACTTCAAAACTATTGCATTTAGAGTAAAATGGTATTAAAAATTTGGTAGAATATCTCTGATCATTATTTGAGTGTTTACTCTTCTCACCAATTGAAAACAATACAAGTGACAAAAACAAGTAGACAATTCTGCTGTTCCAGTTAGCATAGGTCTTTTGAGACTATTATGGAGACTATCATGTAATATAATAACAAATGTATATTACTTCTACTAAAAGTACTCCCAGCATAATCTTCTGAAAAAGGTTATTGGGTTAGTTTTTTTATTTACAGTTCTGGAGTATGTGTTATTTAATACCCACCATATATAAAACAAATATCAGAAACCTTATAACTGATTCATTTCTTTTTATTTTTTTTGTTTTTTTTTGTTTTTTGTTTTTCACTGTACTGTATTACTGTATTGTTGTACTAATATTATTAATATTAATGTTGTCTTTGTTCATCTATAATCTCCAATTCCAAGTCACATTTAGATCTATGTTAAGCTCTCACCAAATATCATATAAAAATATATGTTTACTGATGTACGTAATTAGCATGCTGTGTGAATGCTTCAGCAATAAATGCATAATGTACAAGCTATAAACGGCTGCTTGAGAATAGGTAGTATGAATGTCAGGGGTTTAGCAAATACGAAAAAAAGACAAGATGTTTTTGACTGGATAAAGAGTAAAAAATGGATATTATTGTCTTCAAGACACACATTCGGATTCTGCTACTGAAGAACAGTTTATGGATGATTGGGGTGGGAAATGCATTTTGAACTCCAACTCCTCCGCCAGTAGAGGTGTTGCAATTCTCTTTTCTGCAGCGCTAGATTTTGAAATTAAATCGATTTACAAACAAAATGATGGTAATCTTACCATTGTGAAGCTTTTGGTTTCAAAACATTTTGAATTTCTATTAGTAACCGTATATGGTCCAAACAGAGATGATCCCAACTTTTACATTAATATGAAACAAAAACTTTTAGAATCAGATATCTCATCAATTGTCATCTGTGGCGATTGGAACTTGGTTCAAAATTATGAGCTTGACACCTTTGGATATGTCCATGAAAATAATAAAAGTGCTCAATCCAAGGTGGAATATATAAAAACAATTCTTGACCTCACAGACCCTTGGAGAACAGCCAACCAAGACCTTAAAAAATATACTTGGTTTAGTACAAAGTCACCAAGGCAAATGGCTAGACTGGATTTTTATTTGGTTACCCCTGACATTCAATTAAACATATCTAAAGTTGGGATGTATCATGGATATAGGACTGATCACTCCTTTATATATTTATACCTAGAAAATTTTAATATAACACGTGGAAGGAGCTATTGGAAATTGAATACCTCTCTATTACAAGATATACAGTATGTTGAAATGGTAAAAACAGAGATCCAAAATACAATTTCAGACATAAAGTCTGATCATACTACTACAGTTATGGACAATCAAATGATCTTTGAAATGATCAAGCTAAATGTTAGGGGTAAAACAATATCATATTCTTCGTATAAAGCAAAATGTGAAAAAAACCAGGAACAAACTATGGAAAATAACATTCTTAAGCTCAGAGATCTACTTGTCTGCACCCAGCAGAGGAATGTTTCTAAGCATATATTGCATCAAATTGAAACAGACCTAAGGACTCTTCAAAATGACCTGGAAGCCCTGCGTCAACGGAAAATTAGGGCAATAGTCATGAGAAGTAAAGTTCAATATTATGAAGAGGGGGAAAAGCCAACAAAATTCTTCTGTAATATAGAAAAGAGAAATTCTTCAAGTAAGTCCGTTTCAAAATTGAATGTCAATGGCCAGCTAATCTATAATCAGAAAGACATATTAAGGGAAATGAGATCATTCTACAATGACCTCTATAGTTCAAAATGTTTAAGTTCAACAGATGCAAACTTTTTCTTAGACAGGAAAAATATTACAAAGTTGTCCGAAAATGACCAAAATAAATGTGAAGGTCTAATAACTGAAGCTGAGGCAAAAGAGGTTTTAAAAAATATGAAAAACGGCAAAGTACCGGGAAGTGATGGCTTCCCTGCTGAATTTTATAAATTTTTTTGGAACGACTTAGGAAAATTCTTAATTGACAGTCTAAATGAAGCATTTACAAAATCAAAATTATCAATAACCCAAAGACTAGGAATTCTGACCTGTCTTCCAAAGAGTGAAAAATCCCAAGAATTCATGAAGAACTTGCGTCCAATTACACTTTTGAATGTGGACTATAAAATATTGTCAGGAATTTTGGCTATGAGAATGAGAAGAGTTTTACCACATATCACAAGCAGTTCCCAAAAGGGATTCCTAAAAGACAGATACATAGGTGAAAATATTCGTTTGGTGTATGACATCATTAGCATATTAAAAAAGAAAGGAAAAGAAGGACTTATTCTACTAATTGATTTTGAAAAGGCCTTTGACTCCATAGAGTGGGAGTACATGACCAAAATTTTAAGAGCTTATAATTTTGGTAGCAGTTTCATAAAGTGGTTTAAAATTCTCTACACAGACTCCTGTTCATGTGTTATAAATAATGGATACCTTTCAGAGCAGTTTCATTTGGGCAGGGGTTGCAGACAAGGAGATCCTCTGAGTCCATATATATTTATTCTAGCTATAGAACCATTAGCTATGACGGTAAAAAATAATAACAATATCCAAGGTATAAAGATAGGGAGTGATCAGTACAAAATTGGGCAATATGCTGATGATACTTTTTTACTTTTAGATGGATCAGAAAATTCTCTCAGGGAAAGTATAACCATTTTTGAGAAATTTTTCCAATGTTCAGGTCTTAAAATGAACATGCAAAAGACCCAAGTAGCTTGGATTGGTTTCCTGAAGAATGCAAATAACAATCTATGTCCAGATTTAAACCTAAACTGGGTAAAACACTTCAAGCTTCTTGGGATCGAATTTACCAATAATATAGAATTAATGATGGATAAAAACTATCACCCCAGGTTAGCTAACATTGAAAAACTTTTAAATTCTTATGCAAAAAGAAAAATTTCACTTGTGGGCAAAATAACAGTTATTAAGTCTTTGGCCATCCCTAAACTTGTATACCCAATGTCGGTCCTCCCAAAACCATCAGAAGAAATACTCAATTTATTACACAAACTCTTTAGAAAGTTCATTTGGGGTACATCAAAACCGAGAATGACACTGTCACAATTAGAGCAGGATTTTGTTGAAGGGGGACTAAAGTTGACAAATCTGTTCTGCTTAAATGATGCCTTAAAGCTAGCATGGATCAAACGGACTTTTATAAAATGTGGTGATTGGCAAACCATTTTTGAAAAATTGAGTGATATGGACAAAAATCAGATTTGGGAACTAGATTGCTATTCTCTGGAGTATATGACTGAAAGAATGGGCAATTTATTTTGGGAAGAGGTTCTCATAGCCTGGAAAAAGTATAAGCTTAATTTTGAAAAAGAAATAGATGTTCGAACCTACCCCCTTTGGAATACTTTTTACTTGGTACATCCAAACCAAATTTTGAAGAAAAAAGAATTTCAAAAACAGGGTATCAAATATATAAATAACTTGCTTGATGAGTCTGGAAATATACTTGGCTACTCAGACTTTGTGCAAAAATTCAATGTTAGAATTAACTTTGTAGATTTTTATTCACTTATTCACTCTCTCCCAAGACCATGGTGTTTAGAAATTTCAGAATTTTAAAAAAATTGGATGACCACAACATGCCACAGAAAGTGCTACTAGACCTATTAAAATTTGATAAAGTTTGCAAGAGAACATATTGGACCTTTATGAAACTATATAATACTAAATGTAGAACCACTGAACAGAAATGGAGCAATACTCTCAATGAGAATATATCATATGAAACCTTACAAAAATATTTTGTTGCCAACCTAACTAGTACAATTGACTCGAAATTGAGGAGTTTTCAATTTAAAATACTCCAGAGAATATTAACAACTAATAAATTTTTGAAGATCTGTAAGATCAAGGATAATGATAAATGCAGCTTTTGTGGCATAGAATGTGAAACTATAGAACACTTATTTTGGGGATGTCCAATTGTTAAAAAGTTCTGGGAACAAGTTAGGAAAAATTTTCTCGGTAAGCTAGACTTGGATAGTGTTTTGAATGCAAAGTGTATTATTTTAGGAGTATTAAACAAAAATAAGAAAGATTTAATAAATAATATATTCAGTATATGTAAAAAATATATTTATGTAACTAAATTTCTGTCAAAAAGACTTAATTTACCTGAGGCTATGCACTTGGTAAAGGAGGTTATGGAAATTGAATATAATATAGTAATTAAAAAAGATGTGACTGTAACACGATTCAATTAAAAATGGGACCCTGTTAGGGTATGTTTGTGTTAAGAACCACAGCACAGCCTCTTTCTTGTTTCCCCCCCCCCCTCCTGTGTCATACTGTGCTATTCAATGTAAAAACTGTTTGGCCTAAAATGTCTTCTTTTCTGTTTTCTCTTGACAATATTAAAAAAAAGAATTAATATTTCTTAAAATAGTAAATCTGGTTCTGTAATTACACTGTTTTGAATAAGTATATGCTGTATGTATGTATTCATTTTGTATTGAATATATGTATGTTTCTAATGTGACTGGTGTGGAGAAATAAAAAAAACAAAAAAACTAAACAATGCAATTATGCAATTGTGTCAATTGGAGATGTGTGTTAAATTTACCAACAAAGCAATACATAAAATTGTCTTTTTGACACCACTTTTCGAAGTGGAGAAAGTCCAATAGGAATAAATAATATTTTATGGCTTCCAAAATCTAAGTCTCTAGTGCTGCAGGGTATATTATCCATTAATGTTTGTCTATGTACCATTTTGCATCTTCATTGCTAAGCCAGTTGTATTTAAATCTATTCAGAGGCCTTTCCTGACAATAACACGGTCAGTTTAATTACCTAAATGCAACTTTTAAAGAACTGCCCTCAGTTCATAATACAGATATTGATAGTATTAAAAACCATTATATATATGTTCAGATAGGCTATCGGAATATACTTATCACCTCGCAGTGTCAACATACATAGTACATCTAAGTATTACTACCATAGCTTCGAATACTTACGGTTACAGGTTGTAGAACCATTGATGTCCGAAGCATTTGTAGGTAGTAGAATAACAACTAAGAATATCATTGTTATATTCAAACAACAGAAAAATTTACTGCTAAGGCTCAAAGTGGTGGATATACATGTGTAACAATAATTTGTGACTGCAAATACTCTAAATACCACAGAAGATTGCCAAAATAGTCACACCAGGTTACAGTCCGGATTTTATTTATCTTTTAGTGTATTTGTCTTTGTGACTTCCATTCAGTCTTTCAAATCTTGACAGTCATTGCATCATTTTCTTCCTTAATTCATAATAATCCACTTTAATTTTCACCACAGTTTTGATTGACAGAGACATGTGGTCCAGAGTTGACTTGAATATCAATTACATGCCATTATAACTTCATGGATAACACACTGCCGTGGAAACACAGACCTGGCTTCAGCCCTAGCTTCTGGTTGATACACTTTGGCTTGGATAACTACTTAAAATCGTGGTCCTCTGTCATTGGGTCCCATTGACATGCTAAAGAACCTCATCGAACATTGATAAATGATCATCCCTGGGTCTCTGTTTTTGAGTTGAGCTTCTATCAGTTACCGTGCAGTCGGGATGGGTTAAGTGCCTAAAGTTCTGTTGTAAATGCCATATTGTGCTGGGTATCCATACCAACAATATAATATTATGTTCGAATAGCTTTCAATTGGCTTTATTAGCTGTAAGGTGCAGGGTTGGACCAATCAAATCCGGGCCAATATATCAGACTGTAACCGAGATACATAATGACCAGACTATCACTGATGTTATCCAAGCAACTTTGAGACACATAAATGACCATCAACTGTAATAGACAGACTTGGTGTTGCAAAGGTTTAGTCAGGCCCCACTGATGCCCTGGTTGTACAGCACCAATATATAGTAATCTATGTAAGAGGCGTGATTCCATCTGCACAGAAACCAGGCCAGTCCAGGACTTATGACTACGGAGAGGCTAAGTGATGGAACAAATGTCATGTATGTCAGCATCAAGCTAATACGAAGTGTGTACTGAATACTGTGAATTAGTGTGTGAAGGAATCTGTGGGTGAAGAGTGGTTGACGTCTGAAAATACACAGAGAAATTTCTGTTTAAAACTTATCTCCTCAGTCACCTTTGGTATGTATTCGCCAAAAGGACATCAGGCAAGGATACAACCTTAAGCTTATTTTACCTTTTCCTTTCACTGATCCCATTTGTGAACATGCCATCTAGAGGTCATGTTTATCAACATAAAACTAAATAGTGTAATATTAACATAAAATGTGTGACATATTTAGATTGGATTCTACTTAATTGTTTGGGACTATCATCACACCTTGTATGACATGCTGTACACATTGGCTAGTTTATGTCACGTGGGATAGTTCTCAGGATGAAAAAAAAAAAACATTTGCATATTAGTAGGTCATGATTTCAATGTGAAACCCATCAGACAGCAGCAATTTAGCAACTACCAACTTTAGGTATGCTTTTGTAATCAAATCCACACCCCTTGCTGTAAGAGACCAGCGTATTACTAACTCCATACCAACCCCCGAGGTGAAATCAAATCCAAGCTTGTTGTGTTACAACACATATACTTCCTTTTATTTATTTGAAAACTGTAATATATTTGTCTAAATTGTGTAGACTTATAGCTTGTCTAAGTGTAAAAGTTTCTTGGGTAGACTCACTTTTTAGTATTATCTTCCTCCACCAACAACAAACTATCCAGGTCTTCATAACCATTTCTCTGAGAAGACTTGACTCTGCCAACTGCACTGTGAGCCAGATTGAGAAGTTCATAAACAATATTCACAAGCAGGACAAAAACACAGCCAGCAATGTGTCCTGTATGGGTGTCACAATACAATATGATCATAATGTGTACAGTATTGTAACAATATGCTATGACAATGCACTGAGGTAATGCAGTCAGATGATACATTGAAGCAATAAACTGAAATAATATAATAAGACGATACATGGAGACAATATATTCAGATGATTCATTCAGATGATATACCGGTATTAAAATAATACATACATTACAATACACTAAAATAATACGCTGGGGCAATACATTAACATGATATAGTGGGATGGTTAGCTTAGAATTGAGACCGTATACTGATACAATACATTAACATAATTCATTGAAAAATACATTTAAATGATTCCTTGAGATAATATATTAATAATATACACTGAGACTACACATTGACACCATACATTGAGATAATACACTAAAACAATAGGTAGAGACTGTCTCCATGTTGCAATACAGTTTGGTGATGCACTGAACCAATACATTAAGATGACACATTCAACCAATACATAGAGACAATACATTTCATTAATACGTTGAGACTATACAATGAGCTCTGAACAGTTAACAACTGACATATTCTATTGTATAATAAGAGTGCTAATTTCAAACACAATAAAGTTAGTGATGATAAAAAATTAACAAATAAGGATAACAATCACACTTCTTACCAGAGAGAGTGGATGGTATCCAGTGCTGAAATGGATTGAGCATACTGCATTCTACATCACAATTAATTATCTTGTAGACTTGCTTCTATGTAATCCAAACTAAACAATGAATAGAAGAACGTTAACCCACGCAAAATGAGAAATCCCATGCATGCAATATGTAGGTGGACTGTTGACTGTTAATAGTTTAAAGATGAGATTTGAATGATAAAAATTCAATTGTCGTGTTCTGTCATTCAGTATTCAGCTGTGACCTCATTTACAAAAGCATTACTCGACATGTCTCTGGCCTGCCCTTGCCTTTTATTCATTTTAGAGGACATAATGCTTGACGGGGTCATTTGGCACGGCTACAGAATCGTTCGTTGCACTTCCTTTATGCAACTGGGCAGAAGTAAGTGTATCAAATGCAAGAGAAAATTCTGTTCAGTGCCATAACTTGGCATATTGTGAACACAAAATCCTTGTTACCCTCACCCTCTGAAGGGGAGGGGGGGATATTGTAAACGAGTCTAACTTTTAAATGTGTTTAACAATACCAATATCCGTTAAAAACCTTTTACAGTGTTTTTAAGGGCCAATAATATAATTGCTTCCACCAAGGAGGATTTATTTTCATGACCATTTGTATGTCTGCTTGTTAGCAGGATTACTTAAACACTACTGATTGGATCTTTATGAAAAAAGTCAAAAGATGGGTTTTGGTCCAACTTGAATCCCATTATATTTTTAGAGTGATCTGCATCAACGTCTGGAAACAAAAAAATGTAACATCAAAGATCAGGATTTTCCCATTTGCTCTATTATTATTATTACATACTATTTGTGGGGGTGTGCGCTCTCCCGAGTGCTTTCGTTTCTAACTGAAATCAGCACCCCAAATTGGCACAAACCTCACAGTATGTTCGTGGTGGCTTCTGTTACCTTATGCAGAATTTTAAATTCACAGACATATATGTTGTCTGAAAACCAATTGTTTATTACATTCCGTATTCAGTTTTGTGCCAAGCTGAGGCAAATGCCAGGTTACGATAGCAAGAAGTAGTATAATACTAGAAATAGGACGCCCTGTTGATAGTAGCTGCGACATATGAATAGAAACAGGATAGCATAGAAGAACACACATTATTATGTGTAATACCCACCCCATGAACCTTTTGCCAAAATTGTACAGTAGTCTTACAAGATCCTGTTTCATTTGTAAAATATATCAATGATGCTTAAATATTTATTAGTGTACATGTAAATTATTTCAACTTCATGCCTTTTTGCATTAGTTGGGTCGAAAATTTTGACGAAATCACTCTATCTTGCACGGTTAAGAAGATAGAAGCAAATTTCTGTTTTTCTATTTTTGGCAAAAATTTGAAAATTCAAAATGGCCACCATTTTTGGGAAGAGGAAAATTTTTTGAAAATTGCTAAGAGTACATTTCTTAGATACCCTATGGGTCGAAAATTTTACACCAAAATAACTATTTAGCACGGTTAAGGCAAATTTGTGTTTTTCCATTTTGGGCAAAAATTCGAAAATTCAAAATGGCCGCCATATGTGGGGAGGGGAAAATTTTTCGAAAATTGCCAAGAGTACATTTCTTAGATACCCTGTGGGTCGAAAATTTCGATGAAATCACTCTATCTCGCACAGTTAAGGAGATAGAAGCAATTTTGTGTTTTGCCATTTTGGGCAAAAATTCGAAAATTCAAAATGGCCGCCATTTTTGGGGAGGGGAAAATTTTTTGAAATTGCCAAGAGTACATTGCTCAGACACCCTGTGGATCGAAAATTTCGACGAAATCGCTCTGCAAAATTTGTGTTTTTCCATTTTGGGCAAAAATTCGAAAATTCAAAATGGCCGCCATATGTGGGGAGGGGAAAATTTTTTGAAAATTGCCAAGAGTACATTTCTTAGATACCCTGTGGGTCGAAAATTTCGACGAAATCACTCTATCTCGCACAGTTAAGGAGATAGAAGCAATTTTGTGTTTTGCCATTTTGGGCAAAAATTCGAAAATTCAAAATGGCCGCCATATGTGGGAAGAGGAAATTTTTTGAAAATTGCCAAGAGTACATTTCTCAGATACCCTGTGGATCGAAAATTTTGACGAAATCCCTCTATCTCACACGGTTAAGGAGATAGAAGCAATTTTGTGTTTTGCCATTTTTGGGAAAAATTCGAAAATTCAAAAAGGCCGTCATTTTTGGGGAGGGGAAAATTTTTTGAAAATTGCCAAGAGTACATTGGTCAGATACCCTGTTCCTTGATAATTTCGATGAAATCGCTCTATATCGCATGGTTAAGGAGATAGAAGCAAATTCGTGTTTTGCCATTTTTGGCAAAAATTCGAAAATTCAAAATGGTCGCCATTTTTGGGGAGGGGAAACTTTTTTGAAAATTGGTAAGAGTGCATTTCTGAGATAACCTGTGGGTCGAAAATTTTGACAAAATCACTCTATGTCGCACGGTTAAGGAGATAGAAGCAATTTTGTGTTTTGCCAGTTTTGGCAAAAATTCGAAAATTCCAAATGGCCGCCATTTTTGGGGAGGGGAAAATTTTTTGAAATTGCCAAGAGTACATTGCTCAGACACCCTGTGGATCGAAAATTTCGACGAAATCGCTCTGTGTCACACGGTTAAGGAGATAGAAGCAAATTCGTGTTTTGGCATTTTTGGCAAAAATTCGAAAATTCAAAATGGTCGCCATTTTGGGGGAGGGGAAAATTTTTTGAAAATTGCAAAGAGTACATTCCTTAGATAACCTGTGGGTCAAAAATTTCGACGAAATCGCTCTATCTCGCACGGTTTAGGAGATATGAGCACATTTGCCTTTTTCAGTATTCAAAATAGCCAATTACTCATTTATTTAATTAATTACTCACTCATCTATGAAGCAATTACCCCCAAAAGCAATCCCATACAAGCTATTAACCCAATGAACCTCCATACCAAATTTCAGAAAGCTAGGCTTAATAGCATTCCTTCAAATGTCTGGAAACCAAAGAGATACTCAAAAGTAGCAAAGTAGCTATTACTCAGTTAGCTATAGAGCTATCATCACCAAAAGCAATCCCATACAAGCTATTAACCCAATAAACCTGCATGCCAAATTTGGTAAAGATAGGATAAGAACTGTTGCCTAAAATGTCTGGAAACCAAGTGGGACGCCGGACGCCAGGATGCCGGACGGCGCACAAAGCAAAAATAATAAGTGGGGTGGACATAATAAAGAAAAACGAAAAAGCTTTGGCTGCCCATTGTACAGAAAAATAGTGGTAGGGCTAACATTAAAAAGTGTTATCTTCTAATTGTTGACTTGTCATCTGGACAAATCAATGTTGTTATTGTTATTAAGTCTAGAAACGGAGAGACTCATACTGTCTTGACAAATCAAGAAAATAGCATCAGAGATGCTCGTACCCCATTGCCTGGGCAAATAGTTTTGAACACCATGACATATAGAAGTAGTGAAACAATACAAAGACCGGAATACTTTCAGCACAGTGTCACTGATATAAAGGTCCAAATAATGTTCAAGTAGAGGAAATAACATCTAAGAGAAAGAAAATGTATGTAAAGATAAAGTACTTAAACAAGACAATTCAATAGCAAGACAACAGCATTCATCAGTAAACTAAAAATATGAAGCTGTAAAATTTATTAATTGGAGAATAGCTGTCAATGGAAATAGCATAATTATGTAAAGGGGCATATAATAATCAATTGCAGCAACCCATATATCCTTGGCCTAAGAGAAAGATGTCTCAAATATGGCAGCTGAACATACTTTGGCAGAGCCAAAAGGTCACACCATGATGCACACATACACTTACATACACCCCCTAACCAATGTCCCTACCAAGTGTCAACCTTCTACACCTTATGGAATCCAAGAAATAGCCCAGACAAGATTTTATAGGTCCAGTCACTATGGCAAGGTCAAATCAAGGTCACACCATGACGATGCACACCTACAGAAAGTTAAATTGGGTATAATAGCTTCTCGGATGCCTTCTCACTCCCTTATGGGGTCCCTCAAGGTTCTGTCCTGGGTCCACTGCTTTTCACTCTTTACACTACCCCCCCTCAGCCATATAATTTCCAGTTTCAATGTTACCCATCATCTTTATGTCGATGACACCCAAATATACTTGGCACTTGATTCCAGGAACTTTGATTCCAGTATTGCTGAGGTCACAGAGTGTCTTGTTTGCATTCAAAAATGGATGGATGGTGTTAATCCAGAGAAGACAGAATTTATCATCATTGGCGACAGACAGGCCAGGGAGTCAATCATGCAAAAATTTCCCACCCAGTTTCTTGGAAACTCAATCTCCCCCACTAATGAAGTTAAGAATTTAGGTGTTACTTTTTATTCTGGGAACATCTTTGCCAGCCATATAACCAAAGTTTGTCGTGCCTGCTACTACCATCTCAAAGATCTGACGCATTCGTAAATTCCTCAGTGTGGAGACTGCAGCCCTGCTGGCCAACTCAATGATCAGTAGTCGAATTGACTACTGCAATTCCCTACTTTATGGTGTGAATAAATACAATGTGGCTAAACTCCAAAAGATTCAAAATGCCCTCTGCAGAATTATTTTCAGACTTGATAAAACAAGCCATGTTACTCCCTGTCTGCAAAAACTACACTGGCTCCCCATTTCATACCGTATCCTGTTCAAATATAATCTTATTACATTCAAGGCTATCAAATTCTCCCAACCCTCATATTTATCATCCTTAATCAAACCCAGTAGCCTTACTCATGGAAATCGGCTTTCCCTTTCTTCAGTTCGTCCCAAGAAGGCCATTGGTAGGCGAGGTTTTGCAATGGCTTCTCCCACTGAATGGAACAGACTCCCACAATCGGTACGATCTCAGAACACAATCATAGGGTTTCGAAGCCACCTAAAGACCTACTTGTTTAGACTTGCATACCCCCCACCATAGTATTTCTCCCCTTGCGGCGCTAAATCAGGATTTTGACCCGGCATGTCCCTTGACTTTCCCTTTTTGCATCAAGCGCATTAGAGGATGTTGCATCAATTTTGCACTATATAAATGATTCTATTCTATTCTATTCTACACCTCCTAACCAATGTCCCTACCAAGTATCAACTTGCTACACCTTACCGTTTCCGAGATTTAGCCTGGACAAGATTTTATAGGTCAAGGTCACTACGGCATGGTCAAAGGTCAAGTCAAGGTCACACCATGATGTTGCACACCTACAATCCCCCACCAATATCACTGTCAAGTATCAACTTTCTGCACCTTACAGTTTCTTATATATCACCAGGACAAGATTTTGTAGGTAAAGGTCACTACGGCAAGGTCAAAGGTCAAATCAAGGTCGCAACATGACATTGCACACCTACACTCCCTAACCAATGTCCCTACCAAGTATCAACTTCCTACACCTTACGGTTTCCGAGATATAGCCAGGACAAGATTTTATAGGTCCAGGTCACTATGGCAAGGACAAAGGTCAAATCAAGGTCACATCATGACGTTCCATACCTACACCCCCTAACCATTGTCCCTACCAAGTATCAACTTTCTACAATTTTATGGTTTCCGAGATATAGCCCAGAAAAGATTTTATAGGTCAAGGTCACTACAGCATGATCAAAGGTCAAATCAAGGTCACACCATGATGTTGCACACCTACAACCCCTAACCAATGTCCCTACCCAGTATCAACTTCCTACACATTACAGTTTCCGTGATATAGCCCAGACAAGATTTTATAGGTCAAGGTCACTACGGCAAGGTCAAAGGTCAAATCAAGGTCACACCATGACATTGCACACCGACTACCCCTAACCATTGTCCCTACCAAGTATCAACTTCCTACACCTTACAGTTTCCGAGATAGAGCCTGGACAAGATTTTATAGGTCAAGGTCACCACGCCAAGGTCACACCATGACGTTGCACACCTATACCCCCTAACCAATATCCCTACCAAGTATCAACTTCTTACACCTTACAGTTTCCGAGATATAGCCCGGACAAGATTTTATAGGTCAAGGTCACTACGGCAAGGTCAAATCAAGGCCACACCATGACTTTGCACACCTACACCCCCTAACTAATGTCCCTACCCAGTATCAACGTCCTACACCTTACGGTTTCTGAGGTATGGCCCGGACAAGATTTTCAAATTCAAGGTCACTACGGCAAGGTCAAAGGTCAAATCAAGGTCACACCATGACGTTGCACACCTACAACCCCTAACCAATGTTCCTACCAAGTATCAACTTCCTACACCTTACGGTTTCTGAGATACAGGCCAGACAAACTTTTTCCCGCCACCTGCCCGCCCATCCGGACACAAAGGATGAAAACAATACCCTGACAGCCCTTAAGGGCTGTGGGGTAACTAGCTTGCTCAGAAACTGCAATGTCTATGACATGATGTATACAAATTTAATTTATACTGGAACTTGCATATGTTTTACAACACACATCAATTTTTAAAGTAAAGAGATATTAATATATTTCAGTTAATGAGCTCAAATTTCCCATTAAGACTATATATTCAAGTTATATGTAGTCAGATTAATGACTTCCAATTTACAATGCAAAATGTGTGAAAATTTTAAGAGAAGCCCCTGGATAGTGCATTTATAGTCCTCATACAGTTTAAATATAATCTCAAACCCTTGAATCTCAGCATGAATTAAATTAACAGATTAATGTGTTCTCAAATGAAATTTTAGCTGTATCAGCAGCATAGTTTGTGACCTGAAGTGGTCAAAAGTCGATTCCTAACCTTAAGGTGGCCAGAGTGTCTTTATTATTTAGAGATTAATGTCACCTTAAAATAGATTTCCTCTCCTAAAGCAAGTACATGTGTGTGCCAAGTTTGAAGTCTGTGAAAGTGCTTTTGAGTTATTGCACACACAAGTCAAAACGTACAGCACCACAAGGGACCTGATTCCAGTATATCCCTAACTTTTGTCTGAGAATATATTATTAACTGTTACATTTAATTTGCACTTCATCCAAAACCATAAGGGCAATAAATCTCCAGGTAATTTCTTGACAATGCTGCATTTTGTAATACATTGGGCGGCTTCTGATATCGGGTGCAGCATAAATATTTTGCATCACTGTTGGAAACATTACCATTGCTTACATTCCAAACTTGTATCCTATGCCAGAGCCAAGACAACCACCCCATAAAGTAGTTTATGTGCCATAGTTAGTAATTTATACTGTGTTTGAAATCTGTTGGTGTGTGAATATTTATTGTAAGAAATGTATGCATAACAAATAAAGGTGGATACAATAAAAAAACTTTTTAAGTATCATGTTTTATTAATATATGAAACCAATATATTATAAAAGACGACAGTACAACCATATTGTTTTTTAAACATTAGTAAGAAAACAAGACTTTTTGCCGTGTGAGAAAAGCAGATCTGTTTTGTGGTGTTAAGCACGAGCATTAAAATACAGTCAGTAAAAAACAACAGCACCCATTGAAAATAGTGTAAATCAACCAAACCCACCACCTCACAAGTACACACGTTACAGTACTTTACATTTCCTGGAAGTCAAAAAAAAAAGTCAAATTCCGCACTGGTGATCACTAACCCCTTTGAAATAAGAAACAAGACAATGCAGAAATTCTGTAGAAAAAAAGAGAAAAGATAATTGGCCCAAAATAAGGTCTCATCAGTAGTTTTTTCCACCAACACTTCACTCTCTAGAGAATACTTTTCTGCATTTTAACAAACTTCAGAATTTGCACGATATTCTTGTGAAAGACAATTAAGTTCAATGTTTATAAGAATATTTGCAAACCTACTGAAACCCAATAACAACAGAGTATTGTCTGTTGTTTTAGTCTTCTACCCAGAATAATTCTGCAGTCTTTAGCAAGTACTTGAATACCATTTTAATGGCACTATGCTGAAGTACCCTAAAATACACTGTGGCAATTACTTGAAGAATGGTCTGTGAGTCAAAGTAAAATATGAGGGATTTTTAGCCCTAGGGAGTTAGAGATAATGATAAGAATTTCACATTGCTTTGGACCCCAGTTTGCACAAACTCAGCACCAACCGATTGTTTTGTTAGTTTTTTTTTCATTCACTGTTGCTTGTTAACTTAAAATCTAACTTAAATATGATGGAATTTTAGTATAATTTTGACTAAATTTTTTTAAATATTAACAATATTTCCACAAAACAAATTCGCAATCAAAGTGTACTCTCCCTAATATTAACAAGATGAGAAATCCTATTAATCTACTTGCAGGGTTGAGCCATGCATTTTACTTACAAAACTTCATTCACTTAAATATGTGCCATGTTTGCCATGCACGCTTAATTTCACTATCCATGTTACAAAAGGAAGTCACTTTTAATTTTGACAAAAAAAATGCTTAAAACTCGTCACATTCTTGAAAGGTTATGTGTACAATCTCTTCAACATGAAGGTCTTAATTTTACTTTGCTATTTCACCCACGTAAAATCTAAAAAAAATCATACATGCAATTATTAATTTTACATTCAATTCTAATTGGACTTTTAATTTTGTATTAGCACTCAGCATAACTCTTAAGTCTGGACTTTTAATTGTGCTTAATCTCCCCAATTCAAAGATAACTTTGGAGAAAGTTTATATTCATTTTTCTTACCACTTCAACACACCTACTTGTTAGTACTAACACAATCATAGATACTTTAATACATCTGTCATTCTAATCTACTGACTACAGTGTTAGGTAGCTAACCACACAAACATATAGCATTTGGACTGTGGCACGGAAATCACTAGCATTATTTTACTTTGGGTTTTAATGTGCTTTCACAACATGTTTAACGAGCCATGGTAGGTAGGCATAACGAGTGAAGGATTATTAAGTTAAGTTTTGTGTCGCTTTTTACACGTTGTATAGCTTTGATGGAAGAAAACAGTGCATACAAGTTGGACAAGATTCTGCACCGAAAACTAATGGAAGTCACTTACTTATGACCAAATATTAAAGCCACAACTTTGAATATTTTGTAATCTTATTAGTACAATGTTATTTCTATTGACTTTATGGCTCATGCCATATTGGAAGATTAGGCTTTTGTTCTGATAATATACAGGATATAAACTTGAAGCGGCATTTCAGTACAAATCGCCTATCAAATACAAAAATGAGTGAGACATTGCCTAACTGAATACTCAGACTGAAAACTAAAGGCCCTAGTGTGGCGTACAACCTTCCCTTTGTGAGGTTAGGTTTTCAACAGTGTTAATCTACATACATTTTAAATATACCCGTTTGATTTGTTCAGTCTGTTGTGCTCTAATCTCATAGAAATCATCTGGAAATTTAAAACTGGACAAAGTGATAAGTTATTGGAAAAGAACACTTCTGACATTAAAAAATTTCGGGGGAAAGGGACAGTTGACAATAATTTCACTTGGCATAAATAAAATGAAAGATCTACAGTAATCTCAAGATATTCAAGATCTTAACCAGAAAATCTCTTGCGGTATACCTCCCAAATTTAGACTTTCATTGCCAAATTCATATTTCTGATTCATGTTTCATGGAACAAATAAAAAATCACCAAATATCTTGCATTTGACATCATAGTGGTTGGAAATGGAGTTTATTACCTCTAAAAAAAATATCTTGTGGGGGCATTTCGGTAGTTGTGGCATATGTATGCATCCAAGTTTTGTCCATAGCAGTAACAAGATAACAAAACACCAGATTTCATTTGTTTTAATGCCTGAAAACTGGCTTTGATTTTGTAAAATGGTCTGGCAACTGGACTTTACACCCCTTTCAACAGCCAGGGTCATACACACCCTCAGGGAACAGGAACAAATGCAATTTGCATCAAAAAAAAGAAGAAAATATGATTTCACAATCAGTGGAGAATTAACAGCAATAGTCAACAAGCAAGAATGTGTTTAACAAAAAAAAAAATATACAACAAAAACAAAAGATAATTCAAACCTGTTCCCAAATACAAAACCAACAATACAGTGCTTTGTAACAAGTGATATTTATCTGCTAAATCTTACAACAATGACCAATAACGTGATCTGTACAGGCAGAACCAATGTAACTAGAAAGTCTGTTTCAGTGGAAACAGTTTCATGCCCAGTGTACACAACTGTACAAACTGATACATTATGCCCATGTAGAAGCCATGTTTAAACTGAACAAAGTGAAAACAAAATTTATTCCCCCAAATCGGACCATGAGTAAGGAAGTTTTGGACATCTTAGTTGAAGGGTGTTGTAGTCTATCTTACGTCCCACCGTACGTGTTACTTTGTCCTGGTCACGCAAGTAAAGATGCCTAACTTGCAAGTGACAGTAAAGTGAATTGTATGTGTTGTGTAGGTATATTCATAACACAGGTAGCATGCCATGGCTGCAGAGTAGTAATTGGTATGCAATATTTTTTTTTTCATGTGGTCATAGAAGTAACTGATACACAGCCAGGCCCACATGATTCACTTGTAGTGTAGTAACATGCCCTTGCAAGCATCTGCTTTCCCCAAAAACTAGCCACGGACCCAAATTTCTCAAAATATTCGTAGGGCCTGTACATGTAAGAGTTAAGAGTGGCTTTAGATAAATACTGATAATATAAATTGCTTTAAATTTTCAATTTTTCAAATAAAAATCACTTTGTGTCAGATTGTATAACTTCTACTGAGAATGTCGGGTCAGTTCAAACTTTATAATCGGACAGTACCAGGTCTTTTAGTCGTAGAGTCATGCAGGCTTTTAATGACAGTATTATGTATCAATCACTAATACTACTGAATACAATAACTGGTTGTATACCTTTATAACAACCAAAAAAAACACATTTATCTAAATCAAACCAGTTCCATATAGCCAACTGTAACTGTCAGGGATGTACCTAAAAGGTTTAGACCACATTCACAAGATATTTTTAATGACAAACCACATTATAAAGATTGAGTTTCAGCAAGCATTTGCCAAAGCTTACCGTAACAACCAATACTCACCAAGAGTCTACATGAGAACTGATTTACACAAACGATAACATTATCATTATTTTTTTTATTTACAAGAGAGATTCTCACCTTTATCAGGCAATGTACTAGGGGTGGGTCGGTATGGAAAATGTGTAGATCGGGAGATCGTCAATACAAAACAATACAAATTCTGGGACTCCGTATTTTAGTAACCCCAATCAAACATGGACGTTTTCTGTCAACGAAATTCCGATAAAAGTCAAAATGCACAAAATATATGATAAAACTATGCAATTTCTTCAGCTTTGTTGTATGTTTCCAATAGTTTAAGCTTTCCTTTGATTATATGTGTTGACAAGCGAGATAGATGTTATAAAGTGTCGTAACCAAAACATGGCAGTTCTGCTCAAAGTAATAACTATAAAAGTCTGCAAATAAAAAAAAAACATGTAATAAGACCTTCTAACTTCTTCAGATGTTGGGTACGTTTCTAATATTTTAGCCATTCCTTCCAATATATGTTGGCAAGAGAAGTGGCGGTTTTAAATTCTCATCACAGTAATCAGTAAAATAGTAGAGATGCCCGTACCCCACAGCCTGGGGAAATAGTTTCAATGTCGTACCAAGTATTAACTTCCTACGCCTTACAGTTTCCGAGATATAGCCTGGACAGGATTTTAAAGGTCAAGGTCACTACGGCAATGTCAAAGGTCAAATCAATGTCACACCATGACGGTGCACACCTACACCCCCTAACCAATGTCCCTACCAAGTATCACCTTCCTACACCTTACGGTTTCTGAGATATAGGCCGGACAAGATTTTATAGGTCAAGATCACTACGGCAAGGTCAAAGGTCAAATCAAGGTCACACCATGACGTTGCACACCTACTACCCCTAACCAATGTCCCTACCAAGTATCAACTTCCTACACCTTACGGTTTCAGAGATATAGCCCAGACAAGATTTTCAAACTCAAGGTCACTACGGCAAGGTCAAATCAAGTGCAGACCAGGAGGCTGCACACCTACACCTCCTAACCAATGTCCCTACCAAGTATCAACTTTCTACACCTTGCGGTTTCTGAGATACAGCCCGGATCAACTTTTTCCCGACGCCCGCCTGCCCGCCCATCCGGACACCATGGGTGAAAACAATACCCGAACAGCCCTTATGGGCTGTGGGGTAAAAATGCTCTAAATACCGAGAAACCGGGCCTACCGACCCATCCCTACAATATACATCCACATAAGTCACAAGATTCATATACTGTATATGTCAGTTATACATGGCATCACATAACTATAGACTGGTGTTGGTAGTTTATATTAATATTTCAATATCCACCAACAATGGTGAATATTTTATGTTAAAAGGGTCAATTTAAAGATCTTTTATAATATCAGTGAGCTACGGTTACACTGTTCTGTACTTTATAACTATTTCATACATTTAAATCCATGTATACCTTATATATTATACATACATATATATTTTTATAAAACCAGTAAAATTGTGAACAGCTGTACTCTGAAGGGATTTGGGATACATTTCTATTTAACAAGGAGAATTCCAGGGTAAAGTCAAGCACCCACACTGAGCCTAGGACCGAATTAACAAAAGTCATAAAGGATCAAACCTGACTTTTGTTTACTTAAATCTGAGATTTTCTCAAAAAGATTTTTATGGCATTCTCTGAAGTTTGACTTGAGTTTTGTCTTAAATATAAGATGGTTGGGCAGGTGGGTTTAAGTTTTTCACTTTTTTCTGTCTCGCATCAGTTTGATAGAGAGGTAAAAATCTAACAATCAGATTTGTCTGCAGTAAGATCTGGTTTTCAACTGATTTTTTTTTTCAGCTGTTTATGCAAAAAGCATAAAAATACACTCTCTTGAGGTCACACACAAAAACAAGAGGAGAGTGCCCGTGAACGGGCACTGTGTCAGCTGACTGAATGTTTTTGATTTGTGATGGTGATAATGAGAGGAAAGCATAATTATCAGGGAAAGGGCTGTACAGAAATACAGTAAATGGTAACTGAACAGCATGTTCGAAAGATATTCGGAAGCTGACAGAAGAAAAGGACAAAAAAGTTGTGCCCTGCAAATGGTATTATGAAATAAAGTAACAAGGTAATTGTTTAAGTGTAAAAAGTAGGTTAAAAATATTTAAAGAAATACTATAAATGCAATATCCTCGTTCGACCATGAAGAAGGGATCCAAAGGTCAAATCTGACCATACCAAAAGATTCCCAGCCAAAGAATTTAGGATGGTTTACCATCCCAAACCTCTCGGACCAATAATAAGTGAGTCATAGGCACTTTTTAAGTTTGGCTATCCTTGTTTGACCTTGACGGAGGGGTCTAAGGTCAAATCCGACCACACAAAAAAATTCCCAGCCCATGATTTCCTGTAGCTTCTTTACCATCCCAAACCTGTAGGACCAATAATAAGCGAGTTATAAGCAATTGTAAGTTTGGCTATCCTCAATTGACCTTGAAGGGGGGGTCCCAGGTCAAATCTGACCACACCAAAAGAATCCCAGCCCATGATTTCCTATATGTTGGTTTACCATCCCAAACCTCCAAGACCAATAATACGCGAGTTATAAGCACTTTAAGTTTGGCTATCTTTGTTTGACCTGGAAGGAGGGGTCTAAGGTGAAATCCGACCACACCAAAAGATTCCCAGCCCATGATTTTCTATAGGTTGGTTTTCCATTCCAAACCTCTAGGACCAATAATAAGCGAGTTATAAGCACTTTTAAGTTTGGCTATCCTCATTTGACCTTGAAGGAGGGGTCCAAGGTGAAATCCGACCACACCAAAAAATTCCCAGCTCATGATTTTCTATAGGTTGGTTTTCATTCCAAACCTCTAGGACCAATAATAAGTGAGTTATAAGCACTTTTATGTTTGGCTATCCTCATTTGATCTTGAAGGAGGGTTCCAAGGTCAAATCGGACCATATTAACAGATTCCCAGCCCATGATTTCCTACAGGTTGGATACAATGATTTACTCAACAGTGAGAACCTGAAAGAAGCTATTGCTCAGCTATGCCATGACATAGAGGTCTGCAATTTCACTATGTTATAGCTGACCAAAACGTCTGTGAATAACATATTTAACAAAATACTCTAAATGTAATAGTTTTCAAGTTACAACTGATTTACTCAAGAGTGAGAACCTCAAAGTAACTATTACTCAGCTATGCAATGAGCTACATGTCTGAATTTTTGCTCTGTTATAGCTGACCTAAAAGTAGGTGAACAACATATTTAAGCAAAATACTGTAAATGCAATAGTTTTCAAGTTACAACTGATTTACTCAATAGTGAGAACCTGAAAATAGCTATTGCTCCGCTATGCCATGAGCTATAGGTCTGTAATTTCACTATGTTATAGCTAACCCAAAAGTAGGTGAACAATATATTTTAACAAAATACTCCAAATGCAATATTTTTCAAGTTATAGCCGATTTACTCAACAGTCAGTGCCTGAGAATAGCTATTGCTCAGTTGTGCCATGAGCTACAGGTCTGTAATTTCACTATGTTATAGCTGACCCAAAAGTAGCTGAATAACATATTTGCACAAATTTCTGTAAAGGCAATAGTTTTCCAATTACAACTGATTTACTCAACAGTGAGAACTTCAAAGTAGCTATTACTCAGCTATGCAATGAGTCACAGGTCTGGAACTTCACTATGTTATAGCTGACCCCAAAATAGGTGAATAACATATTGAAACAAAATACTCTAAATGCAATAATTTCCAAGTTATAAGCGATTTACTCAACAGTGATAACCTCAAAGTAGCTATTACTCAGCTATGCCATGAGCTACAGGTCTGAAATTTTACTATGTTATAGCTGACCCAAAAGTAGGTGAACAACATATTTAAGCAAAATACTGTACATGCAATAGTTTTCAAGTTACAACTGATTTACTCAATAGTGATGACCTAAAAGTAGCTATTACTCAGCTATGCCATGAGCTACAGGTCTGAAATTTTACTATGTTATAGCTGACCCAAAAGTAGCTGAATAACATATTTATACTAAATTCTCTAAATGCAATAGTTTTGCAATTACAACTGATTTACTCAATAGTGAGAACCTCAAAGTAGTTATTATTCAGCTACGCAATGAGCTACAGGTCTGAAATTTCACTATGTTATAGCTGACCCAAAAGTAGGTGGACAACATATTTAAGCAAAATACTGTAAATGCAATAGTTTTGAAGTTACAACTGATTTACTCAATAGTGATGACCTAAAAGTAGCTATTACTCAGCTATGCCATGAGCTACAGGTCTGAAATTTTACTATGTTATAGCTGACCCAAAAGTAGCTGAATAACATATTTATACGAAATTCTCTAAATGCAATAGTTTTCCAATTACAACTGATTTACTCAATAGTGAGAACTTTAAAGTAGCTATTACTCAGCTATGCCATGACCTACAGATCTGAAATTTCACTATGTTATAGCTGGCCCAAAAGTAGCTGAATAACATATTTATACGAAATTCTCTAAATGCAATAGGTTTTAAGTTACAAGTGATTTACTCAATAGTGAGAACTTCAAAGTAGCTATTACTCAGCTATGCAATGAGCCACAGATCTGAAACTTCACTATGATATAGCTGATCCCAAAATAGGTGAATAACATATTGAAACAAAATACTGTAAATGGAATAGTTTCCAAGTTATAAGCGATTTACTCAACAGTGATAACCTAAAAGTAGCTATTACTCAGCTATGCAATGAGCTACAGGTCTGAAATTTTACTATGTTATAGCTGACCCAAAAGTAGCTGAATAACATATTTATACAAAATTCTCTAAATGCAATAGTTTTCAAGTTATAAGCGATTTACTCAACAGTGATAACCTAAAAGTAGCTATTACTCAGCTATGCCATGAGCTACAGGTCTAAAATTTTACTATGTTATAGCTGACCCAAAAGTAGCTGAATAACATATTTATACGAATTTCTCTAAATGCAATAGTTTTTAAGTTACAAGTGATTTTACTCATGATGGAAGTTACTGAAAAGCCCAAAAGTAGCTATTACTCACTTAGCTATTGAGACAGGCACCCAACTTACTCACCATATTGTAGCTATGAAAAAAGTAGCTGAATAACATATTTTAACAAAATGCTCTAAATGCAACACTTTTCAAGTTATAAATGATTTTGTGCATGATTTCATGAATTTTAATGCATTAAAAATTATTAAAAAAATTTATTAAAAAAAAAGTAAGACAGATCCAGGTCTCATACTCACACAAGAGAATCTACCTGTGGCCTAGTACATATATGCAAGATATGAGAGAAATCCCTGCAATAGTCACTGAGAAAATTGTGATTAAGTGTTGAAATTTTCACACTTTTGGTGGGGGTACCCCCCTTGTAATGTCTCTAGCAAACAGACGAACAGACAGATTTGCATGCCTTGAACAATTTTTCATCCTCGATAGATAAGGTATCTTTTAAAAAAAACAGCACGTCTCTAGGCCTTGTAGTTTTGGAGGAGAAGTTGTTCACGCGGACGCGTACGCGGACGCGGACGCGTACGCGGACGCGTACGCGTACGCCCACGCCGCAGAGTGACGACATAATGTCAGCTGACTGACAAGTCAGCTGACATAAAAACAGTTACATAAGGTCAAATAAAGGTCATATAAAGGTGGGACCTTAGTCTTCAAACTTTAAACTGTGGTTTAATATAAAAAGTCTCTGAGTCATATTACGGGGACTATAGAAAGTCAAGTCACCATGAAAAAAAAAGAAAAAAAATTATTAATATAATATTCTGTGTGGTATGGTTTGATAAAGGTCACTGAAATAAACTTGACTAAACTGACTTACAAAAATAAATCACACTATAAGTCTTTTGATTCAGACCCTTGATATTCAGCAGTTATTTGTCAGAGAGGGAGACAATAAGGGGACATTGAGATTCAAAGTATTATGTGAGATGTTTGAATACAATGAATGAAGTAGATAATATCATAATAATTTTTCCAAAATACTGTCTGCAGTACTGGAATGAGTGGTCATATATTATACTTAAGTATAGAAGTACTCCTTACATCAGTACTCAACTCTTAATGAGTACTATTTCTCTATAAAAGTATCTGAATCACGTGAATTCTAATGGGAAAAAAAACAGTTTAAAACATTGGTACTTATGCTCTTTCAAAGTATATATACTTAAGTACTTCATGGAAAAAAAAAAAAAGAGTCTTTCCTTCATACACTCGGGATGTTGAAAACTATTTGGACTGAAGCAATTCACAATACCATTGACCCAAACACTGGTATCTAAAAGTTGTGGGAAATGACACATGAGGTCAGTTTGGTGAAATTGCAGAGGAAAAGCTCTCAATAGTACACAGATTATAATGTGTACAGTTTGCAATCTGAATAGTTCATCAATCTATTCTTCAAGTTAACACAAGTACTGAGATTCAGTTATCAGATCTGAGACAAATGTTACATACAGAGTGTGTTTTTGTAACCATGCAGGACTTTATATTTAAAGGAAATCCTGCAACTTTAAATCAGCTTAAAATATTTCTGTAAAAACAACATTTACTCCAGTACTGAATTCTTATGTCTGCCTTTAACATTTGACAGTCTAATTCTAAGAAATTGTCTGGAATTCAAGACTGCTGACAAGAGACTGATATGGATCAAAATATTTCATGAAGAACAAGTTTCAAATAGAGTAAGAAATCTAAAATTTGCCAGCAATCCAAAATTCGCCACCTCTAAAACCTTGAGTTAATTTTATGAAAAAAAATGATGTTTTGTCTTAAAATTGGTATTTTTCAGTTCAAAAAGTCTAAATTTACTGTACATTCAACAAATCTCACCTCAATTAATTAATTTTATTAGTATTTCAACATGTAGCAAATTTCAGATATGTGGCAAATTTTAGATTTCTTATTCTACCAAATTTCACTTCACTACAGGCAGCTATGCATAATTTGACAACTATTGAAGATATAGCAATAACTACAGCTATCTTATGCTTCATGTTCAATGATTTGAACAGAAATCTCTTCAGCTCAACAAATTGGAAAACAAGAGGAAGAAAGTCTAAACTTATACTTAACATATATATAGAGTTGGAAGCCATTATAATAGATCCCTGCTTCAACTAAAAATCCTCAGAATGACTCTACAATAAAACAACCTGAATTGATTACAAATACACCTAAACAATCAATATACATAAATAAGACAAGCTCTCTGCACTAAATATATATATATATATTCAGATAAATATATACACACTACTATTGGTATACCTTTTTTCTATACCTATAAAAGTAGTCCGAGACTGAACAGCAACCATGTCAGGTGTAACCTTTGGACTGGAGGAAACCCATAACCCCTGTACCCTACCCCAAACAACCCATCCCCCTCCCAAGCCCGCCAATCCTCAACACGACAAAACAATCAATTGCTCAAACTTTTGTTGATCAATATCCCTCTGTCTGGAATACAGTTGAACTTATACATGTACTACAGCAACCAAGAAGAAACTACCCAACCTGGAACTCAAAAGGCTATAAAATATTGTTTATATTCATGGATCATACGGGTGAAACATGATTTTCAGTTACATTTGTCTACCTGATATTGTATTCTACAAAAGTTTGTTTATTTTCACCAAAATTTACATTTTATATTGAACATTTTTGCTTACAGCAATAATCATATTACCTTTATTGGCACACCAAATCTGTTTGTACTGAAATCTGCTTCCCAAGGTTCAGGTCAGTTCCATTTTCTGTCTAAAGTCACTCCCATTTATACTCCCCTAAATATACAATTTTCCATCATGCATCTTAAATTACCTATTTTCTCTTTCATGAATCACCTACTACCTGATTAGAAACTCAACCTCCCAGTACACTCAGCTGACAGATGCTTTTTCGTATTTACACTAAAATAAACCTTAACACTCAAACTCAGAAACTCCATTATTGAAACCATAATTACTCCTGTACCCACTACTAATTTATCAATAGACTAGCCAAATTCTCCCAGTTACACCACAGGCCAGTGCTACCCATTTTCCCCAACCCTCAGTACGCCTCCTTGCTCTCCACGGTAGCACTGGTGTGTGCTGTGGTGGTAGTAACGGTTGTCCTGGTTGCTGTCGTCATCTCCGTCTCTCCCGTCCTCCAGGCACGGAACTGGAAGAACGTGTCGGCAGCATAGACTGCGGTTGCCGCAAACGCAAAGAACTGGAAAGATAGGAAACACAGAGCTAAGATAGACACAGTCAACAAATACATGTATATATGTACAACACACAAAAGCTGCAGCAAATTCACAGAACTGCAATAGTCAAGCACTGATAACTGAGAAGATAAACACAGTAAAGAAATGTACACGTACACAGCAGATGGGCTTTTATCCTGTTGTTGGGGCAGCACATATGGGCAGCATATACAGACACAGTGAACAAAGAGCTATGCAGGTGCTCTTGTAGAATTTCTACAATGAAATTTAGGGCTACGTAAGGCCCAGGTCTCACATTAAACACCTCGCTACAACTTTGTAGACAATTAACAAAGACTATTTTCAATTAGAAAGTTGTCAAACGTGGGCACAAAAGTGGGGGGGGGGTCACTTGGTCTGGCATGGAGATCTTTCACCACTTGCGTTGCTTCTTTTCAATTAATTTAAATTAATTGCTTCAATGTAAGCTCAATTTTCGTACATTTACATTGGAACACGAAGATCCCTGAAGGTAATTGTATGAAAAATAGTAGTCGGACCATTTCTGAAAATAAAAACCGGTTTCCGGGGCTTTGAAATTGAATGAAATCCAGGATTTCGAATGCTGCACTGATATGGTGTAAATTTACCATGAGCGAACATGAGCCATAACTTGAACTGGAAATATGTATTTGCGAGATATTTTGAAGTCCAAAAACTTCATTCACAATTGATATTAAGTGAAAATGTATGATATTCCCCCCAAATTATGTGGTTTTTATTGTTTTGATGAAATATTAACCAGTATAAAACCTAAAATAGTGATGTTTTCAATAACCGGTATGTATAAATTCTTTGCGAATTTAGTCATTTCTACCTAACTGAAACAAGATGTGATATGCTGGTTTACAGTTCACACCACTAATCAACAACTAACATATTTGTAAGACTGTCGGATCTTCAGAGATTGTCCTATGGATTATGACAACTGATACGTTGAAAGATGGTAACACCACTGCAGGTGTACCAAAGGCTTGACAGATTTACTACGGAAGGGGGAGACAAGGCAAGGATTAATGAAGACACAATTCAAAATAACAAATTTTTCAAACCATTAAAAACCATTTGCCATAACATGAAGACACACAACAGACAATGGAGATGAAAGTGAGACTAATTAAAATAGCATTGGAGATGCCTGTATCCCACAGCCTTGGGAAAAAGTTTCTGACACCATGAGACATAGAAGAAGTGAAACTGTTCAAAGATCAGGAGAGTTTCACTGCAAACGATGTCAGATATGTAAAGGACAAATAAATGTTAGTGGAGAAAATAATGTTTAAGAGAGAGAAAATGTCTGTAAATAATGAAGCTGTAAAGTTTATTAACTGAACTATAGCTACCAATATAAATGGCACAATTAAGTAAAATTGCATAACTAGATTGGGCCAACTCGGCGCCAACATATCCCCAGACAGGTCATCACTCACGCCACAAGTTTTGATCGGGAATTTTTTAAAACATAATTACCCATTATTATATGAACTTCAGCACATCAATCTACTCTGTTTATATCTTCCCAAGGAAGATGGTGTATCCCCAGACGCCGAATACATAACTCAAATTATATTTTTGATTGATCATTCAATGTCCATTCTAAAATTCATAATCCCAAAAGCGCATATCTGTTTCTATATTTGTTCACAAATAAAATATTATTTAAAAAAAAAATTATTTATATTATTATTTTATTATATTATTTTTAGAATTTGCAAATTGTTTTCAGTTATTCATTTCCTCTATACCTATATATGTGGTCCATATATATGCAACCTAAATATGTGACACAATCTCAGTTCTGACTCCCCTTTGTGTTATATGTAATGAAGCCCACCACCTCCCACCCCCACCCCTCTCCCCTTCTCCACACCTCTCTCACTATTACACAAGATCTGCAACCCCATTGAGTTCTTTGTTTCTCATCTGATATCATTAAATACCTTTGTTTATTTAGTGTCACTCAATATAGCTGGAGGTCCCAGAGGTGGGTGGGGGGAATCCGGTTGGGGGATGTGGGTTGAGCATAAATGGTAAACAAACAATCTATATAAAAGGGGTACTCAAATACAAAAAGAATTGAGAATTTTATCAACTGAAATGAGTTCATAACTGTAGGAGCTGTGCCAAAATTAACTGAGGCAAGTTGAATAAACCTGGGCTAGTTGGGGGTTAAAAATCCCCTAGTTTTACTACATAAGGATATAATTTCATTAATATTGGGACTTAAAGCTCACTTAAAGTGTCCATTTTGTCTACTTGAATATGTTTAACCAGTTTCATTTTAAAAAGTTAAAAACTCAGCAAGCAGAGGTATAACACACAAAAATAAGTTCTTAAAAGACTAAGATAGCCATAACATTATTAATATTCAAAATTTAAATAGACAGGCATTTCCTTTTAAAAATTCAAAGATTTCAGCTCTATAACCCACATAGTTTGACAGTTACTGGGCTTTAAAGTGGCATAATATCCATAAATTGGGTTTCTGTGGGCATTTTACAATTGTTAAAGAGACCTTAGCAATTAAACTACAGATCTGAAACTTTTTGGGGGACATACATAACAAACAAAAATTATATATAATACAGTTTAAGACTTGTCACACTAAGCATTTCCAAATAACAGGGCAAAATACGGAAAAAATGTCAAAAAAGGCACTTGGGCGAGTGTCTATGGCCCTCATACACAGGTTAAATGTCTACTGAAAACCTTGATTTTCGGCATATGTAAACAGGACATAATAATGCATTCCCAGATGGGATTTCAGCTCCATCAATCACATAGTTTAACAGTTACAGGGCTTAAAGGTGGTAAAAAGTCCAAATATTGGGTCATTGTGGGCCTTTTAGAGATCTTGATGTGGCTTTCAAATTAAAGCTTCAGACTTAAAATTTGTTACATACTAAGATTACACATAGAATATGTATCTAATAAAGTTTGAAACTTCTCAGACTTACCATTTCCAAGTTACAGAGCAAAATATGTGAAAAATGTCTTAAAAGGGTCACTCAGGTGGGTGTTTAAGGTCCTCATACACAGGTTAAATGTCCACTTGAAGCCTTGATTTTTGGCACATGTAAAAAGAACATAATAATGTATTCCCAGATGAGATTTCAGCTCTATCAGTCACATAGTTTAACAGTCACAGGCCTTAAAATTGGCAAAAAGTCCAAATACTGGGTCTTTATGGGGCCTTCTAGAGACCTAAATGTGGCCTTCAAATTAAAGCTTCAGACTTAAAATTTGTCACATACTAAGATTACACATAGAATATGCATCTAATACAGTTTGAAACTTCTTAGACTTACCATTTCCAAGTTACAGGGAAAAATATGTGAAAAATGTCTAAAAATGGTCACTCGGGTGGGGATTTATGGTCCTCATACACAGGTTAAATGTCTTCTTAAAGCCTTAATTTTTGGCACATATAAAAATAACATACTAATATCTTCTCAGATAGGATTTGAGCTCTATCAGTCACATAGTTTGACAGTCACAGGGCTTAAAAGTAGCAAAAAGTCCAAATATTGGGTCTTTGGGAGCCTTTTAGAGACCTCAATTTGACCTTCAAAATTAAAGCTTCAGACTTAAAATCTGTTACATACTAAGATTACACACAGAATATATATCTAATACAGTTTGAAACTTCTCAGACTTACCATTTCCAAGTTACAGGGAAAAAGATGTGAAAAATGTCTTATAAGGGTCACTCGGGTGGGTGTTTATGGTCCTGATACACAGGTTAACTGTCTATTAAAGGCCTAAATGTTGGGGCACATATAAGAAAACACATAGATATATTCCCAGATGATATTTAACTTAGATGAGAGACATAGTTTGAAAGCTAGTGCTTGAAAGTGGCAAAAAGTGCATAAATTGGGTCTCTGTGGGCACTTTTGAGACCTTAAGTCGACCCCTTTGGGTAAACCTACAGCCCTAAAATTTTCTACAGACAAGGATTACATATCAAAGTTATACCTAGCGCAGTTTGAGACTCATCAGAATTATCACTTCCAAATTATAGGGCAAAATATGTGAAAAGTATAGCAAAAAATCTCTAAGTGGGGGTATTTATGGGCCTCAAACACACTTTTCTCCTCAACTTAAAGTCATGATTTTCGGCACATGTACTAAGAACATATTAATGTGTTGTCAGGTAAAATTTCAGCCAGCTGAGCATCATAGTTTGTGACCTACAGGGCTCTAAGTGGCCAAAAGTCCAATTTCTGACCTTAAGGTGGCCATAAGTTCTTTTTTACTGGGAGTTTAAGGTCACCTTAAAATAGGGATCTTCCTTTGGGCACCCTTAACATGTGTACCAAGTTTGAAAAAAATATATTAATTTGTTTTTGAGTTATCGCGTCCACAAGGAAATTTCTACGGCGGCGGCGGCGGCGCGACGGACCTGAATCCAATATATCCCCGACTTTCGTCTGGGGATATAATTATTATAATAATCAGTTACAGCAATCAATATGCCTTTGTCAAAAGAAAAAAGTATGTCTGAATTATGGCAGGTGTACACAATTTGGCAGGGTCAATGTTAAAGATCACACCATGACTTAGCACTGCCCACACCTCCCAACCAAGTTTCAACTTCTTGTACCTTATGCTTTGTGATATAAAGCCTGGGAAAATACTTTAAAGGCCAAGGTAACAACTAATCCAAGAATTAACTTTCTACACCTTACAGCTTCTGAGATCAGGCCCAGACAAGATTTTAAAGGTCCAGGTCATAACAACAAGGTCAAATCAAGGTCATACTATGACGCTGAACACTTACACTCCCAATCAATGTCTCTACCTAGTTTCAACTCCCTATACCTCATGGTTTCTGATATACATCCCAGACAAACTGCCCCCCACCCCTCCCACCTTGACGCCATGAGTGAAAATAATGCATGCACAGCCCTCAAAGGCTGTGGGGTAAAAACTATGTAGAGCATAGCACAGGTGATGGAGATTTCAAAGTCGCCAGTGGTCATCACAAAAAATCGCCAAAGTGGGACCTGGGAACTAACTGTAGTTATACAACTGTACCTACCGCTGCAGCACCAATTGATCCATGATATCCCCCTTTCACAGCACACACAATGGCAGCAATCAGGAAAAACAGAGTAAACACGCAGTAGTAGATAAACTCCTGTAATACAGAAATAGAAGTTACGGAGTACATGGCGTTTTAATACACAGGTCATGTGACACAAGTACAAAGATCGTACAGCCTCAGTAGTACAAGATTTACAGGGTATGTGAACTCAGTTCAGATAATGTGACATCAGTGATGCAAAGAGAGGACAATAGGGATACAGAGGTCATGTAACATCAGTGCAAAGGTCATATGACCATTCACAGCACACCCCAGCTTTCTAAAGCTGGGCAGTACACAGATCTGTATAGGGATGAAGGGTCAGAAGACTTATAGACATGTATATGTCCTGGCTATGTCTCTGAAATGATGATTTTTGAATTGAACTTGGTGTCGCGCCTTAGAGTCTGCCTTGGCAGAGATTAAGCGCTATATAAGTATAGAATAGAATAGAATTGTATCTGTATTGTCAAAGCCATACATACAAGTGGAAGAGAGCAGACCATTTGAAATAAAATCTTACATCCTCAGAGGCAAGAGTTAAGTGGATGTAAAGGAGGCATTTAATTAACCACCGGCTGAGTTTTTACAGGCTGTACATACAACTGGGATTCATTATAATGTTTCCTTTATGAATAACAGGAAAGCTATACAAATATAAGTCACGTGTGATTGTTATTTTTATTTTTGTCCATTCAATTTATTTATTTTACCATATAGAAGAATTACTGAAAAATATAATAAAATATTTATTCAGACATAAACTCAATTTAACTGTACTCAATTAAACCACATGAAAGTAAGTTGTACTGTATGATTCACTATATTTCCATAGATATACTTACACATTACATGTATTTTAACAAAACACAATGAACAAAACCACTAATCAGATACCAGTGAAGATATCTGAGCCAGATTCATACAACTGCTACTACACTGAACAAAGCAAATGTTAGTTCACTGTAACAAAAACTGAGCTGTTAAAAGGGAATTAACAATGTCCACACATACACTCAATTCTTACTTTAGTTTGATATGCTGACTCAATTTACTCTTCCTTCAGTTCTCAAGTATAAAATACAGTTTGGGATGGCTTTCAACTTAACAGAAAGTAAGAATTAAAGAATTTATATGTTTGTCATGAATATGATAAAAACTTAGCCCAAAGAAAATATGAACCACATATAAAACATTTTTGTTTTTGCGATATTTTTAAAATAAAAAAAAAAGTCTTGTTTTTTTTTTCTTTTAAAATACTATATAGTTTTTTGTACACAAGGCAAACGTAGCAGTAATATGGCAATATCCATCCGAATACAGAGCCAGACAAAAGTCTGACATCAATAATGAAAGTTTTTCAGAGAAAAACTGCACTTCTTTCTAAAGAAACACTTAAGTAGTCATTAACTTTTAAGTTAATTCACGAAATATGTTTCTTAACAATATGATCACTGTGTTTGTGATGTGGTACAAATATCTCAGATTTGAGTTGAGATTAAAATTGAGTGTATATTGGACCTCATTAAAGAAGGTTTTTTGCACAAAAGCTGTTACTAATTTAATTAAATGGGAAAGAATAAATATGGACTAGGTCAACACATCATCATGCAGGGCAGTCCTCACTGACAGATGTATCCAAAAGTCCTGAGATTTTGTTAATAACATCTGAAACCATGTAATCTACAAATATGTTTTATGCATGATGATATACCATATTTATATGAATAAATGCCCCGGGGGTGATTGCATTTTTCAAAAGGCGGGCAACTATAACAGATAAAAAAACCAACTCTTGAGTCCAGTGGCAATGGACGATAATAACCACTTACAGCCTTGATCTCACTGGCTAGCATGTATAATGGCAAGAGAGCTTAAAATATTGGAAACAAATCTTAAATTTGAAAAAATTATCAAGTTTTATCTCGTATTTTTGCAGATTCAATGCGTCTGTGATAAAAAACTGCCATGTTGTGTTGTGATTTTCTTTACTTCTCGTAAGTGGTATTCGATTGGGTAACTACTAAAACACATATTTTTTCAGAATCCTAGAATCGCAATATGAACTTTGCAAAGGTAGACAGGAGGGGGGGTGATTAATAGGGAGGGGGCATTTGTACGGATAAATACGGTACATATTTTTACAGAGCTTCTGTTCATTTCTGTACGTCAGTCTGGAAGATTTCTGATTAAGTGAGTGGAAATGAGTTCATAAAAATGAATACTGAGGTGACAGAATTTCTGTTTATAGTGGTTCTTCTGTATATAGCAATAAAAACATTCTGTCTGAAAGAAATATAATGAAATATTGAAGAGTCAAAACTAATATACAACTTTTTAAGAATTTGGCACTTTAAGATTATTTTAAATGTGTTTTACACCATCTGCAAGTGGATACCTACCTAAATAGTAAACTTAAACCAGTGTAAAAGAGATGGGAAACTACCCAATGAATTTTTCTGTGAATAAAGTTTAAATTTATTATAAAAGGAATAACAACAAGAAAGTAATACAGACTACATCTATTTTCTTTTGAAACATAATAAATTGAATAATAACGGATTATGTATCTTGAATGTGTGCATTTTATTGGGAAACAAAAAAAGAATTTCCAAGTATTTATAGTTGTCAAATGACATATCCCAGCAGTTCAGCAAAATAAATATACTAGTGTATGTTGTATTTGTGTTTCATCTAACATGAATGGGTTTATATCTAGGATCTCCCTGTCACGCAAATGATAATTATGAAATACCTCAGCAGCCGGTTGGGTTTGTTGATTCTTGAAGAAAACACTTAACCTACACCAAAAGTGAAAGTAACTGCAATTTTTTGTCAAGGAATGAATATCTTTTTCTTTAAATTAAAGCCAAACTTTTGTATTAACACCGAAATAATATTTTCAATCCAAGTTATCCCATTTTGGTTAAGTACACAGAGTCCAGATAAAAAGATGTTTCCCCCTTAAGGCCTTTGCACACATACGCGGTGCGGTGCGGCGCGGTACGATTTTTGTTACCTGCTAAGCAGGTGAATTTTCTTTAACTTGCACATTTGGGCGATTTTTACTAGCGGTTTTCAATACAAAATTTACAAAAATATGAAACTCAGTGAAATTGAAAAGAATAGTCAAAGTAATAACATGTGATTGAAGATCTAATGCCCCGCAGTACATTTCCACACTGGTACACGTAATTGCAATCCTCCTTCAGTTACACCCTTTATGTGTGTATATATGTTGACACACACCATATTTTGTCATCTCTCTCCTATTAGTTAATCCCTTCACAATGAGCCTGTCTGCATTTTTGTTTTCCAATTAATATATTTCTGTATCGTTTTGTGATATACTACCACTTTAAACGTGTGGGATATCCAAATATCTATGAAAACTATGGGAAAACAGTAAAAAAGCCGCACGGTTTTTGAAAAAAAATTAGAAAATTTTCTAAATAGAAAAATCTGTATGTATAAGCAGTGAACTATTTCCTTCATTTCTATTTTATTTAGCTGCGCCGCGGTAGTGTACAATGGGCTTTAATTCCTTTGTTTTTCCCTCTATACACATCATCATTCACCACACCAGGAGGTATACTGAACGGTTGGCCTGATGTTTTTCTAAACAGTTGGATAATATAGAATAATATAGCTGGGAGTCTTATCATTACAATTATAGTAACTATATTAAAACTTCTTAAGATCTTTAAAGCTTCCAAATTTATGTGGCTATGTAGTCTTACTTAAGGCTCAAGTTTGTACCAAAGGCTTTTCAAACATGTACAAAGGATTGGTATTCATAAAGCTCTTGTATATGTTAGCTAACCAGATAATATTTAATAGTACTATAGCAACACTCATTAATTCTGAATAATATTGTTTTTACTTGTAATGAGTGACAATCAGATGTATTTTTTCCAAGGTCAGTTGAAACAATACCAATTTGTTCATATCATGATAATATCTTCAAAGACTGAAGAGTTCAACTTTATCAAAATGACTGATACTTCTGAGGTGACCGACACTATCAGTACCGTTAGTTAACATGAAAGACAGTACATGTATGAGTACATTGTGCAAAATAAAATCACTTTTGCTACCTTCACAGGTACTCGAGTCTTATGCAAGTCCAGTAACTAGGATATACACGTTTAGTTATATGGCAGATTCTTAATTAACTACCATGCATTGCATTCATCTGAATAGCAGGACACAAAGATCAGTGGATATTTTTCACTATGGATAACATGAAATTTGTTTCCCAGAGACTTACTGGAGAGTATTTCTAAAGAAGCAGTGCTTAAACTGCTCTGAAAACTTAAAATATCACAAATATGCAATAAATATAGAAGAAATTCTGACCTTTTCTCCAAAATTGTTACATACATTAAGCTTTTTTGTAAATTTAGAGTCATACCAACACAACCCATTTAAACAGATCACTGATAAGAAGACTTCTTTTTAAGTAGAAGTATATACCAGGACTCTTTTTAGTAGAATGAATTTTAAATCCAAAATTAATATCAAATCATGAGAGGGAATCTTCCCATTAAAATTTACTGTAATCTGGAAACCTGGGTACATAGAAATAAATTTCAGGTGCTTTATAATTTGACAGGAGTGGATACTGTATATAAGTGTTATGTGAATGAATTCCTGCTACACTCAAATCTTTCATTTGAGGTCTCTGTACTCATTTGACTTGAATAAAATTAAGCGTTTTTAAGTTTTCCAAAATAAACCAAAATGAGATGGTGCACCAACAGTAAATAGAATTTCTATATTTTGTCAAAGTAATAATACGCTTTTGACCAAAGAACTCAAATGACAACTGCAATACTTTATCCATATTTTTGCCTCAGAGGTAAGCATGGTTTTAATGTCAATCTTTTTGCTTGAAACAGTTTACTGCATAATGAAGTGAATTCAGTATTTCTGTCCACTTCATTCTGTCCCTTGTTAGAGTAAGAAATCTAAAATTCGCCACATATCTGAAATTCGCCATATGTAAAAATACTAATAAAATAAATTAATTGTGGTGAGATTTGTTGACTGTATAGTAAATTAAGGCTTTTTGAACTGAAAAATACCAATTTTTGGACAAAAACATCATTTTCTTCATAAAATTAACTAAGCTTTTAGAGGTGGCGAATTTTAGATTCCTGGCGAATTTTAGATTTCTTACTCTACAAACTGCATAAAACAAGGAAAAACAGCCTATTTTCCACACTGTGGGATCATAATCACAATCAAAAGTTATTTTAAAATAGTTTGGGATTCCAGTTTTCACATTTTTTATCAAACTTTACCACACCGGACTTATGCAATTTGTCCAGTTGGTAAGATGTATTAATGCCACAAAAAATGGATGTACCAACAACCTCACCCCTCCCCCAATGCCCCCATACTCCTTCAGGATATAGAATTTGTGTAGATTACTGGGTGAACTATGATTCTATCACATAATATCAGTTACATACTTGAGGTCTGGAATGTTTTCAAATATCAAACTAGAGGAATGCTTTTGCTAACAAAAGCGAAGCGTCCCTTAAAGTTTAAAATGCTTTGTGGTTTTAATAAGCATGCTGTAAAGCTAAGAATGCACAAAGCTGCACCGTACGCTTTCCCAATACCTCTTAATACATTCTGAAGCCATAAAAGCAACAATAAAGGAGATATAAGGCATAAACTCCAAAGCAGCTATTTATAACCCCAGTTTGGCCCATAAGGGAGGGTCGGGGGGTAAAACTGACCGGCTATTTAGACTCTCCACATATGCTTTCCCAATACCTCTTAATACATTCTGAAGGTCTAAAAGCAACAATAAAGGAGATATAAGGCAAAACTCCAAAGCAACTATTTTATGACCCCAGTTTGACCCATAAAGGGGGGTCGGGGAATAAAACTGACCGGCTATTTAGATTCTCCGCATATGCTTTCCCAATACCTCTTAATACATTCTGAAGCTATAAAAGCAACGATAAAGGAGATATAAGGCAAAAACTCCAAAGCAGCTATTTATGACCCCAGTTTGGCCCATAAGGGGGGGGTCGGGGGGTAAAACTGACCGGCTATTTAGACTCTCCACATACGCTTACCCAATACCTCTTAATATATTCTGAAGCTATAAAAGCAACAATAAATGAGATAAAGGCAAAAACTCAAAATCGGCTATTTTATGACCCCAGTTTGACCCATAAGGGGGGGTCGGGGGGGTAAAACTGACCGGCTATTTAGACTCTCCATATATACTTTCCCAATACCTCTTAATACATTTTGAAGGTATAAAAGCAACAATAAAGGAGATATAAGTCAAAAGTCCAAAGCAACTATTTTATGACCCCAGTTTGACCCATAAGGAGGGGTTGGGGGATAAAACTGACCGGCTATTTAGATTCTCCACATATGCTTTCCCAATACCTCTTAATACATTCTGAAGCTATAAAAGCAACAATAAAGGAGATATAAGGCAAAATAACTCCAAAGCAGCTATTTATGACCCCAGTTTGGCCCATAAGGGGGGGTCGGGGGGTAAAACTGACCGGCTATTTAGACTCTCCACATACGCTTTCCCAATACCTCTTAATATATTCTGAAGCTATAAAAGCAACAATAAAGGAGATAAAGGCAAAAACTCAAAATCGGCTATTTTATGACCCCAGTTTGACCCATAAGATGGGGTCAGGGGGTAAAACTGACCAGCTATTTAGACTCTCCATATATGCTTTCCCAATACCTCTTAATACATTCTGAAGCTATAAAAGCAACAATAAAGGAGCTATAAGGCAAAAACTCAAAATCAGCTATTTTATGACCCCAGTTTGAGCCATAAGGGGGGGGGGGGGGGGGGGGGGGGGCAGGGGGTAAAACTGACCGGCTATTTAGACTCTCCACATATGGTTTCCTATTACCTCCCAGTACATTTTATAGCTCTAAATGCAATACTTAAGAAGATAATAGGGGGGCTGGCCTAAATTTAAGGCTTTCAGATTGGAAGGTGTCAGAAAATCACTCATAAATGAGACATTTTTCAAGGGATTGCTCCCAAAATCTAATCAGCTCGTGTTTTCGATAGTATGAACAGATGTGTCAAATTATAAGGCTCTGTAGCAAGTAGTTTTTCCTGAACTGTGATGACGGGGGGGGTGCACTTCAAAAAATAGTTTTTGATCATGTGACCTTCATAAACTTCAAAGGTCAAATTTAAGCATGCAGAAAAATTTTCCCACGCCTAAGGTATATAACTGCCAAATATGGTTTGAAACCTTCTAATAATAAGGGAGATATTCAAGGGAGACCATAATGCGGCGGCGGCGGCAGTGGCGGCGGCGAGGAAACTGAGGCGAAAACAAATAAGCGCCCTTTCAGGGACGCTTAATTACTTAATACATGTATGTTTTGTAAGAAACACTCTGGCACTTGTTTCCCCTTATCCACTTTTTTTTTTTTTTTTTTTTTATTCCAGTACATTAAATATACATTATGAACAAAATAGTTACCTCATTGTTAACACAGGGAAAGTAAAAATAAGGCACATTATTAAAAAATTAACATCATAAATAATTTTTTAACTTATTTTCAATTTATCAATATGCTAAACTGAGTATTTTCAATATGTTTCAATACTTCAATATACCTTGATCATAAGACTAGTAACAGAATAAGAAAGAACATCAATGTTTTATTATCATGAAGCTGTATATCTCATTTGCCACTGCTAAATATAATGGTTGCACATTTTGAGATTTTTTTTTTTAATGTTCAGGAAATTTTAACCCAGATTTTCCATTTTCTTAAGATTGGTTTATGTTACAAAAAGTATTTTTCCACACTGTCCATCTCTTTTCAAATTTTTCATGTTGAGAATTTAATTTTGAGAGGGATTCTTGCTCCAAGTATTTATCTTTTACAATCATTTGAAGGTTATAGATGTTCAAATGCCTCTTATGTCTAGAGCAAGTAAATATGTAATTTCTCACAATTAACAACAAGAAATTAAGAGGCCAAAAGTTTTTGTCATATGTGATATATCCCAAAATTTTTGTTATTCTGTTAAGGTTTAATATATATGAAATTGAATTTTTTATCCAGTTTTTAACATTAATCCATAATTCATTAGATTCTATACAATCTGAATATAGATGCATTATACTCTCACTTTGGTTACCACAGAGGCCACATAGGTTTGAATCAGAAATTTTTTAATTTATTCAAGTATTCATTGGTACCTAAAATCATATATAAAATGCGGTACTGAAACCAGACAAATGAGTTGTCAGTTAACGACTGAAAGCAAATTTTGTATAATACTTTCCAATGATGTTTGTGTAAAAGGTAGTCAAACTTATGGCGAAAACATAGATAAGTACATTTGTTATCATGGTTGCTTCCTGGCATTTAAAGTATATATTTAGCATTCACTAGTAAAACAGATCACTTCACGTATTATACACCATATTGTTACTTCTAACCTAAAACAGAAATACCAGAACGTGAAGAAAACCATGGTTCAGATAGGAATTTATATATATCAAAAGAAACAATGACTTATGAATCACAGAATGCCTTGTGAAATATATGAACAAAAAAAATTAAAGAATAATTGAAATAGATTCCTTTCTATTTATAACTGTGTTGATTAACTTTCTTGGTGTTGATTCTGTAATGATGCGCTGATGTAAAATACCAGTAAAATCAATATTCAGAGCCACTAATAGCAGACGGGCCCGGGTGAATCAATACAGACTGAAATAGACCAGATAGTTTCTTTAAAATAGGGAAAGATGATCAAAGACACACGCGTGTGTGGATGTGGGTTTTTATTCCCAATATCTCAGTTGAATTCCATTTTAATAATGCCTAGTTCACACCTTTCAATGCAGTCCCCTATCTTTCTCTACCTTCAATAGATCCCAATACATGCAGAAAGTCCGGCACCACTACAATAGAGTCTGCATGGAGGCCAAATCTCAATTCCTTAGAGCAAAAGTTCAGGACAATCGCGACTATCCACAAAAATTATGGTGAGTCCTAGGCGATGTGTCACACAGACTACCAGCCAAGTTGCTCCCATCAATAAATCCCCCTCAGCTTTTGGCTGACAGATTTGTGGAGTTCTTCACGGATAAAATTGAAAAAAATCTGCTCACCTTTCCCTGCTTCCCTGAGCTCTCAAAACATCACCCCGGACTCTCCTTCCCCATGTTTTCCACTTTTTCTACTGTAACCAAGGATTAAGTTATCAAAATCATTACAAACTCTCTAAGTAAATCATGTTCCCTTGACCCTTGGCCCACTTTTCTTGTCCTCGATTATCTGGACATCCCCATTACCCCCATCACTTCAACAATCAATGCCTCTCTTGAACAAGGTAAGTTTCCTCACTTCTTCAAATAGGCCCATATTACCCCAATCCTCAAAAAACTATCCTAATGTGGGTGTTCCACCACACGACTAAGGCTCCCGATTAAGGGTTTTTGGGGGTCGGTTTGAAATATTTGCTTAGTCCCAGACCTTCTGTAAGGGTCGGTTGTGGTCGGTTGGGGCCGTGTGAAAAATCAAACATGTTTGATATTTCACACGACTACAACCGATTCCTATTTCCCGCCGTCAACAAAATGTCCAGTCCCAGGCGTCCTCAGGCCTCCTCAGACCCAAATTTACAGAGTCGGTTGTTGTCCCAGGCGTCCTGCGACCCTTAGTCCCAGACCTCCGTAGCTTAGTCCCAGGCGGCCGGTTCTTAATCCCAGACTCAAATATGATGCGTATGAATTTCATGCGTCTGAAAGTGAGTCGGTTTCATTAGTCCCCGGAAGCCTCAGACCGTCTGCGGTGTCCTGCGACCCAAAAATCAAGGTCTGGGACTAAGAACCGACTAAGGGTAACCGACCCTAACCGATCCAAACCGGCCTCCCCAGGACGCCTGGGACCACGCATTTTCAGTCTGCGGCGGCCTGAGGACGCCCCAGGCGGCCTGGGACTAACAACCGATTAAGAACCGACTGTTTTCCGCGCGTTGGAAATTAAAACGAGGCAATGAGCAGGTCTGGGACTATATAAGCGACCGCGCACACTTTGTCATTGTTACTGACTGTTTGGCTACTGAGAGACGTGTGTCACTGATTTGTAGGGGTTTTCAATTTTTATTTTACATTTTATATACTTGAGCTTAAGGCAAATTTCACAGTTAGGAGACACATTTTACTATTTTTTTATTATTTTGTCGACTGGATCATGAGAAAAGAGAAAGGAGGGAAGAGAGGAAGGAAAAAGATGGATGAGAGGGAGAAGGAAAGTCAAGTAGAGGAGAGGAGTGAAGTTATTACAGAAGAAGGAAGTGAGAGGAGAGAGCAGGAGGAGATTCAGGAAGATCCAGCTATTGGGGAAGCTGTGGCAGAAGAAGAAGAGAGGTGTGAGGAAGATCCGGAGTGCCATTCTTCAGCCAAGAGAGCCAGGGTGTGTGCCACTTTTACAGACAGTGATGAAGTTTCCATTGTAGAATTCGTCAAGCTGCACCCTGAACTGTATGACAAGGAACATTCACGTTTCCACGACAGGAATAGAAGAGAGGCTCTCTGGGCAGAAATATCTGCAGAACTTAAGCTCCAGCCCTTTGATGTGAGAAGGTGGTTTGAGTCCCAGCGAACCCGTTATGGAAAGCTGTCTAAGCTCCAATCTGGCCAAGCCCCGAGGGAGATGACCAAGAGACAGTCCTGGGTCTACCAACAGATGGGTTTTCTTAAAACCCACATCAGAAGAAAGGGGGCCAATAGAAGTTCAGGTTTTGAGGCCAGTCCAAATACCAGCAAGCAGGACGAATCACGTGGGTCAACTACTGACACAGAACACCTCGAGTCCAGTGTCCTGAGGGAGAGGAGTCAGTCCATCATTACATCAACACCCGTTTCAACTACAGACTCCAAGATTCTCGAACACTTTGAGCAGATGAGGACACTTATCTCAGGTTTTCTGCATCAGAAGTCAGACAGGCAGCCCTTCTTTGACTACGTGGCATCAGAGGCCGAAAAGATGACTCAAGAAGAATTTGAAGAATTAAAGGGCAAGATATTCAGAGATATCGAAAATATTAAGAGTAACCGCAGACGTCAGCCATTGCCCAGAAGATCAGCCACTGTTACCACGGAGTCCCAGAGGGTCGGCCTACTGCCAACAACCACTCCACAGGCGTCAAGTTCCACTCAAGCAGCAGCTAGCAGCAGTTTTGTGTACTATACACCAAGCCCCATTGGCTTCAGCAACCCTACATCTGTCCTAACTGTACAGGACGAAGGGAGCAGACACAATCTGAGTGGAATCTTAAGCCAGCTACCAGATCTGACATCAACACAGATCGTCGAGCAGCCTCAGCAGCAGCAGCAACAACCGCAGCAGCAGCTCTTTACTATCACCACTTCAGCACCGCCTCAACAGCAGCAGCAGCCTCCTCAGTAGCCATCCAGTCAGGGCGGGTCTTTGACCTGCCAGGCCCTTTTCAGGGCCACCAATTCTTCCAAAAACAATTATTCAGCTACGTGTTCTTCCAATTCCCCTCCCAAAACAAAAAAGTTCAGTACAAATACTTATCACAAGAAAAAAAAAATTAAAGTCCAACACTTACACCACCCCAAACATGAAACAAATAACCCATGGTACTACACATAACCAAAAAGGCCACATAAAAAAAATATTAAAAGTAACTCCCAATATGGCCATTAATCAGCCCATTTTTAGATTAAAATCCATGGGATAGTTTAAAATCTGTAATTGAAAAGTCCAACACTTGCACCTTCCCTAGAGTTAAAAGGCATAATTACATACTTACCAACCCACAAACAGACAAACCCAATACCAAACATAACCCCCAAATAACAAACCCAGTACCAAACCTAATACCCAACTACCCCAAAAAAACCCAACCCCAGTAACCACCAACCAACAAACACCCAAACCCAAAAGTAGATAGAACCCATGCCAACGAACTGACAAACTATTTAGCAAACACAATCCCCCATTATTGAAAGCAAAACTAGTTCCATGGTTATATTTTCCAAATTTTTGTGATTAGAAATGAATATTTAAAATTGAATATTTCCATAAAAAAATTTCTGCTACAAATAAGTTTCCCAGCCATGAAAAAAGAAAAATGTTTAAATTATGATGTGGATTTGAAAATATATAAAATAATTATTCAATTTAGGATATTATGTGTCACTTTGTGTTTCGCTTTTGTTTAACAGTGGGTTTGTCTGTTTGTTGGGTGAGTAAGTTGTGTTTGTCTGTTTGTCTGTCTGAACAAGTTATGTTTGGCATGGGGTTTGTCTGTTTGTCCGTCTCAACAAGTTATGTTTGGCATGGGGTTTGTCTGTTTGTACGTCTCAACAAGTTATGTTTGGCATGGGGTTTGTCTGTTTGTACGTCTCGACAGGTTATGTTTGGCATGGGGTTTGTCTGTTTGTCCGTCTCAACAAGTTATGTTTGGCATGGGGTTTGTCTGTTTGTCCACATAGCTGATTAATTGTTTTTGGAATATTTGGTAGTCCTGAAAAGGACTGTTATAGTTAGTCCTGAAAAGGACTGTTTACTGCAACAGGACTTATATTCTGCCATCTTGCCAGGCCACTGCTCCCTCATTATTGAAGTAGTCCTTCAGGTAATCCCTCTGTCTTTTGGCCTCTCTAGCAGGGTTTCTGTCTTGGCCACCACCAGCAGCACCACCAATCAATCCACAATCACCAGGCACATCATCATCATCATCATCATCCCCCCCAGGCTGCTGACCAGCAGGTTGACCTTGATACTGGCTTCTGAGTATATTGTGCAGAACCACACAGGTCATGACCACTTCTCTAACTGTTTCTGGGGGTAGTTCAATGGTGGTCCTCATGACTCTAAATCTTGACACAAGGATGCCAAAAGCGTTCTCCACAACTCTCCTGCCCCTTGATATTCTGTAGTTGGCAATCCTTTCCTCCCTTGTTAACAGCCTTCTGCCATAGGGTTTCATGAGCCAGGTCTTCAGGGCAAAGGCATCATCTGCCAAAATGAAGTAGGGGACATCTCTACCACCCTGTGTTATAGGAGCTGGGTCAGGGAAGCCTATCCTGCCATCTTCAATCCTCCTCTTCAGCTGAGAGGCATTAAATATCTGGGCATCTGAATAAAAACCTTCTGTACCCACATCCACCCATCTGAATTTGTACTGCCCATCTACCAAGGCCAACATGACAATGGAAAAGAACCCCTTGTAGTTGTGGTAGAGGGCTCCAGAGTTCTTGGGTTTCTTCAGGGCCACATGCTTTCCATCCAGGGCTCCCAGGGCATGTGGAACATTCCACCTGATCCTGAATTCCCTTTCCAGTTCTTTCCACTCATCTGGAGTAGTAGGACATTTGAGGTACTCTCTGGTGAACTCATCCTGGATGGCCCTGCAGACCTCTGGTAGAAACTTGGAAATGGTGGATCTGCCAACCCTGAACTGACAGGATAATGATGTGTATGACTCTCCAGTGGCCAGATATCTGATGGTGAGGGCTAACTTCTCCCCAACACTGATAGGAGCTCTGTAGTTGGTGGCCTGCCTGGCTAGACGTGGTTCCAGTCTGGTCTTCATCATTTCAAAGAATTCTGGGGTCATCCTCATGTAGTTGGTGAATCCTGGAATGTCTGTGGCATACAGATCAGCCATAATGTTGTGGTAGGCCCCCCTCTCCTCTCTCTGCAGAAGCCATGGCCTGACCCACATGTTGTGCCTTCTTCTAGGTCTCTGTATGGGTGCTGGTGGTGCTGGTGGTGGTGGTGGTGGTTGCTGTGCTTGACGTAAAAAATGGAAATACATGATTATTTGTAACTGAATAAAAACCAAGAAAGCCCTAAGTTGTTGTTGAATCTGTCTTCCATTAAAAGGTGGCATCCTGGTGTGTTCCTAGAAAAGCAATGATGATTAGATCGCAAATTTTATATATATATACCCAGAAAATCCAGCAACTTTGCAAAACAATAATCGGGGATCGTGGTCTGGGGAGGCCTGAGGAGGCCTGAGGACGCCTGAGGACGCCGGTAGTTAATCGTGTGTTAGTCGGCTCTTAGTCCCAGGAGGCCTGAGGCGTCCTGGGACCCAGTCGGTTTGTGTCCGACAGGATCGTGGTTCAAACCGACCCGAAAACTGGCTTAGTCGGTTCTTAGTCCCAGACCAGTCGGGGACTGTCTGCGGCCGCCTGAGGCGTCCTGAGGTGTCCTGAGGCGTCCTGGGGACGATCTGTTCTTAATCCCAGACTTCAGTACCGACCCAGTATTCCCGCCCATTTTTGTCTTTTTTCAACCGACTGTGCACGATTAAGGGTCGCCGACAGGATCGGGGCTTAATCCTTTGGTGGAACAGGGGCATTAGACAAAGAAGTTTTCAAAAATTACAGGCCTGTCTCTAATTGTAACTTTATTTCAGAGATACTTGAAAGGGTCGTAGCAGTCCAACTACAAACTCACCTTGATGAAGCCGGCCTCATGACCGCTTTCCAATCTGCTTATAGAAAACACCACTCTATTGACAGTGCCCTCCTTAATATTCAGAACAATCTTCTTCTCAATATGACAAAAGGGTCTGTCACAGCACTCACATTACTGGATCTCTCCGCCACCTTCAATACCTGTGACCACACCATTCTCCTTGACTGACTTAATGTTTACTATGGAATCGGTGGACTAGCACTTGGCTGGTTCAAATCATACCTGTCAGGAAGGACACACTCGGTCAAGGTAAGTAGCACACTCTCACATCCTGCTGCGCTCCAGTTTGGGGTGCCCCAGGGCTGCAACCTTGGTCCAATTCTTTTTTCTCTCTATACAAACCCAATCAGCTCAATCATTCACTCTCACAGTAGTATTAATCCCCACTTCTACACCAATGATACCCAGTTTTACATATAACACTCTCATCAGCTAATTTCTCTCACTCCATACAAACATTAAAGAACTGCCTTAACAACATTCAAAATTTCATGTTCACAAATAAATGAAGACTGAATCCTGACAAAACCAAGTTTATTTTGATTGGCTCCAAAAACAATCATAAACAACTCCTTCCTCACTTTCCAATCAATATACAGATCTCACCAGAACAAAGTGTAAAGAACCTAGGAGTGGTGTTCGATTCCAAATTCATTCTCTCAGACCATGTGTCACAGATCATAAAGTCTACCAGAGTTCATGCTGGAGATTTCTACAGAATTCGTCCCCTTCTAGACCTTAAAACATCCGTTCTCTTAGCAAATGCTTTGGTGAGCAGCAGATTGGACTGCTGCAATTCTCTGTTCATATCACTCACTGATTTTGAGTTAAGGAGATTGCAGCGGGTCCAAAACTCACTCTGCAGGGTTGTCACCCATTCCCCTAAATTCTTACACATTACCCCTCAACTGAAAAAGAAACTTTATTGGCTCCCAGTCAGACACAGGGTATAATTCTCAAAAAATTCTCAACCAAGGTCAACCAGCTTACCTAAGAGAATTAATTCACCCCTACAACTCTTTCAGAAATACAAGGCGAAGCACCCCCAAATGTAGAGTTCATGAATCAATCAAACACTTTTCCAATTCTTTCAGTCACTATGCCCCAGTTCTTTGGAACTCTTTCCCCTTCCAAATAAGAAATAGCCCCTCTGTTGCATCATTCAGGAAACACCTTACATCCAACCTCCTCATCTCTAGTTTCCCAACTTAGTCTCCTTCCCTCTTGATCACATCCATAACTCCGGACCACTGAGCTTGACCGCCCCTTGACACTCCTTACAATAAACGATTTCTGTTAACCAGCATACTGAGTTCCCCTTTTTGGGGAAGATATTGGACCTAAAAGCAGTAGATCAGATTAGATTAGATATGTATATGATTTCTGCTAGATGACCTTATGTTTATTGCTCTGAAAAGAGATCTTTGGAAGTACACTTTCAAGACTGAGCCGCCCCATGTAGCCACCCCACCAGCCACCCCCACCCCACTGCCACCCTCCCTCCCTTCACCCATCTAGCCTGTACATTAGTTTAGCTTGCGACAGCTTATAGAAGGTCAATCGTTAATAAGCTGTACCACACACAAATCGCGTTCCATGTCTATGCCAAATGTGTCCTACCCAAATGGCACATACCAATAAAATGTGCAGAATGCATCCCACCAAGACACGAAGCGGACTCAGTACAACAATGATCCACAACTAAAAGCACACGAACCCTTTCATTGGTGTAATGTTATGACCGCCTGCATAGAAAGGTGTGACCTATGTATGAATGATTTTTGTTTGTTTTCCAGAACACTCATATACAGTAAAATTGCATCAGAGATGCCCATACCCCACAGCCTGGAGAAATAGTTTTCAACATCATGAGATATAGAAGTAGTGAAACAGTACACAAACAGGATACTTTAAGAGCAGTGTCAGTGTCCAAATAATGTTTAAGTAGAGAATATAACATCTAAGAGAAAGAAACTGCATGTAAAGATAAGTACATGCATTAAAACAGGACAATTCATTGAACTACAAATTATGAAGCTTTAAGACTTCTCCCATTTTGATATTCATTTGTATGGTCGAATTTTGGTTTGAATGTTTTGAATATTACCCATACATACAGATGTGGCAATACCTGTGGCTCACTTGGTGCAATGCCATCTGTTAAAATGGGAAGTTGCAAAAGTAAAATGGTTAATGAATTCTAATATGACTTTGACAGTGCTTAATCTACATCAAAAGACACCCAAAGGTGCAACAACCAAGATTCAAGTAAAAAGATATGAGAGATATAAGAGAGATAAAATAGTATCAGATATCTCCGTAAAGAGATAAAATAGCATCAGATATGCAAGATCAAAGGTCAAATCCAGGTCACACCATGACGTTGCACACATATAACCCCAACCAATGTCTCTACCAAATATCAACCTCCTACACCTTATGGTTTCCGAAATATAACCCAGACAAGGCATTATAGGCCAAGGTCACTACAGCAAGGTCAAAGGTCAAATCAAGGTCACATCATGATGTTTGTTTTTTTTTATGTCATCTACACACCCTAGCCAATGTACCTACCAAGTATCAACTTCCTACACCTTACGGTTTCTAAGATATACCCCTGACAAGATTTTATAGGTCAACATCACTACAGCAAGGTCAAAGGTCAAATCAAGGTCACGCCATGATGTTGCACACCTACACCGCCTAACCAATGCACCTACTAAGTATCAACTTCCTACATCTTATGGTTGCCGAGATATAGCCCGGACAAGATTTTATAGGTAAAGGTCACTACAGCAAGGTCAAAGGTCAAATCAAGTTCAGACCATGACATTGCACACCTACACCCCCTACCAAGTATCAACTTCCTACACCTTACGGTTTCAGAGATATAGCCCGGACAAGATTTTATAGGTCAAGGTCACTACAGCAAGGTCAAAGGTCAAATCAGGGTCACACCATGATATTGCACACCTACAGCCCCCGAACCAATGTCACTACCAAGTATCAACTTCCTACACCTTACGGTTTCTGAGATATAGCCCGGACAAGATTTTATAGGTCAATATCACTACGGAAAGGTCAAAAGTCAAATCAAGTTTACACCATGATGTTGCACACCTACACCCCCTAACTAAAGTCCCTACCAAGTATCAACTTCCTACACCTTACGGTTGCGAAGATATAGCCCGTACAAGATTTTATAGGTTAAGATCACTACGGAAAGGTCAAAGGTCAAATCAAGGTCACACCATGACACTGCACACCTACACTCCCTAACCAATGTTTCTACCAAGTATCAACATCCTACACCTTAAGGTTTCCGAGATATAGCCCCGACAAGATTTTCAAACTCAAGGTCACTACGGCAAGGTCAAAGGTCAAATCAAGGTCACACCATGACAATGCACACCTACACCCCCTAACCAATGTCCCTACCAAGTATCAGCTTCCTACACCTTACAGATTCCGAGATACAGGCCAGAAAAACTTATTCCCGCCGCCTGCTCGCCCATCTGAACACCATGGGTGAAAACAATACCCCAACGGCCCTTAAGGGCTGTGGGGTAAAAAACCTCTTCAACTGGAAATCTGCTAAACAGAACTACCCATACAGGAAGAAAGTACTTTTGTAGTTTGTCACACTAAAGCAAACTCTATACACATCGAAGTTTGAGGTCTAACATAAAGTAGTTCTACGTCCAAATACTGGAAAATGCTGAAGTTGTGTGTAGATAAGAAAGTGGAAATTTTCCTGTATAATTCTGATATCATTCTACATGGTGATTTTTGTGCAGATTGGGTAAAATCAGGCAACTAAGGCATAATTTACATGAAAAAATGAGAGATTTGAAACATTTATCTATGTTAAAGCATATCTGTTAAAGACAAGAGTACTGGTGAAGTAAATACTAGAGTATAATATAGACTACAACCCTTCCCAGTCAAGCATATCACCAGTTCAAAGTCTGGTGTATTGATCAGTAAAGCATGTCAAAACAGAAACTCAAATTTGATTTGAATTTGTAATGACAGAAAATGTAATCCTGCTTTATTATTTACTAACATTTTCACTATCTGCAATATCAGTCTATTTTTTTGCTGGAGTGATAATAAATTATGTTAATTTTCTTCATGCGTCCATAAATAGTTAGAAACTCCATGCAATTACATTTCAACAAAAATTCTATCACATTCCACAAATACAACCATGTGACCAGATTCACAAAAGGTCTCGAGTTTAAAATATGGCTTCTTTTCTCTCAAATTCAAAATTCTTCCCAAATTTGACCATTTTTCCCCCTTCAGTTGGCATTTCCAAAATGTACCAAAAGAGCCTTGATTTAAATTTTGTCCTGAGTACAAGACAACGAGAATGGCGACATCCCTATGTAACAATCATAAAAACAACAAAAATCCTGATCGACAGATAAAAGACTTGTTGCGTCACATGATTTCTTTTATAAATCTCACAGACATTTGCACAAAATCAGCTGAGAAAGAAATCACAAATTTGACAAAAGACTCAGCTCAGAGACCTTTGATGAATCTGACCCGGGCACTACGGACAATTTTCTAATTAGTCCAGACAACAGACTGGGCCCCATTGGGTAGATAATGTACATTAATAATGATTAGGCTGACAAAGTAGTATTTTATATTTTCACAAATTTTTAAAAAAGACTGGAAATATTTAAAACATTTATAACCTTAAATGATCTCACTTTATATGCTTTTTTTCACACTGGAGCCATTTTTTGTACATCTAAGTGTATATATTCTGGTGCAAATATACAGTCAGGGGCTTGCGACTATGGCTTGCATTTATATATATTTTGAATTTTCAATTTTTGCAGTAAATAAATTAACAGAAATAATACACCTTCTTTAAATGACCATGCCCCTTACTTGTTGACAAGTTGTTGTCTGATCTTAAAAATTCTCTCACCAATTTGATTGGTCAAATAACACGCAAACTTGGTTACAAAATTACGTAAAATATCTTCCACAATATGCTGTACTGCTTGCGAACGCAAGAAAAATGAGTCACTGCTCGAAATTCATGCAAGCCACAAACCACATACACAAGGAAATATTCATTGTACTGTGATTACTTCACCACAAGCCACATCTGCAGGCACATACAGTATCCAAGCACATGACTAAATACACTAACAAGATTATTTTACAATACAACACAATTCAGCGCAATCAAAGGACCGGATAAAGTACCTAGAGCTACTTATTTAGTTGTACTGAAACATGGATTAACTTGTAAGTATTGGTTCTGCAGGTGCATTTTAACACTTCCTACTTGATTCTTTTTCAGCCTAATAACTAACAATGCAATGGAATTTCCCACCACAAGACGCAAGCATTTACAAGGCTTTCAGACAGCAGTGGGTCAGTAACCATGTAAACTTGTTTCCAATTTACTATTTTAGAGACATCAAAAAAATTCCGCTCTAATATTGCCAATAACAAAAAGTGAATTTAATGAATATATAGCATGTAAGTTCCGCCCATCAAAGTCATTGCAAAACCTTACTAAAATTACTAAAGATGAAAACCTGTCCGTGTCTTATATAGTTTAAGTAATCCCATCAGTTTATGTGTTGGTATTTGAGACATCTGTTATAACAGTCTTTGGCATTTCAGTGATATAAGACAATAACATTGCTACTGACCCATGCTAGGGTGTTGGTGAACTGAATGTCTGTATCCACCAGCAAGACTAAATTCTGAGATGAGCTGATACAATCCGATAATATACTAGGAATTGATGAAACAGATGATCAAAACTGATACATATTCTTCTCCATCCTTTTTTTTAAAAAAAAAATTCTTCAATGTTTATCAGATTAGTAGGTGTCAGTAGCAAACAGCAAAGACATCCACTTAAATGAACATAAATTACTCATCTAAAGTAATTAATTTCTTGCTGTATTTGAGAAACTTTTATTCCCCACTTTCTTCAGTTTAAAATGGGGTGGAGGGGGCTTGCATCTAATAGTATAGTATTGGATTGAATCAGTTTGGATCAGTCTGGGGAGTTCCAGATGTAACAGCCAACAATCGGGCGGCCTCAGTAAACTGATGAGGCATAGGAATATAGAAATACCAGACTCCACAAGACTGAAACACTGGGCATGCTTGTCGGTGTGTGTTGGTGTACTAACAATAAGAATCCAGGGGCCTGGAAAGCGACTGATGAGGTTCATTAAGTGCAATAAGAGGGTGACTAGTGTGCTGAGAAATGCCATCATAGAGACAAGCTGAACCCAGTCCTGAGCAGGGCCCCAGTACCACACACAGGCGCAGATAAACGTCACCATGGAGAGTGCCTGAAATGTATGGACATGTCAGACTTAGGTGTGAAAAGGCCATACCAAGTACCATGCACAGCAACACATAAATGTCACCATGGAGAGTGCCTGAAATGTATGGACATGTCAGGCTGAGATATGTAAAGACCATACCAAGTATCACATGCAGCAACAGTTAAATGTCACCATGGAGAGTGCCTGAAATGTATGGACATGTCAGGCTGAGATATGTAAAGACCATACCAAGTATCACATGCAGCAACAGTTAAATGTCACCATGGAGAGTGCCTGAAATATATGGACATTTTACTATCAGATATGAAAAAAAAATCATGCAAAAAAAAAAACATACAGAGGAGTGGATGAACTTCAGCATGGATAGCACCTAAAATGGGGAATATTAAACAGTGAAAAGCATATCCATATAACAACCAAGTACAGATAAAAGACATGCAAAGCACCTGAAAGGCATAAAGTGGTATGAGTGGCATGAAAATAGATTGCCAGTACCTGAAATAAAAATAAGAAAATATATTCAGTATGACAGATTGATTTAGTCATGTTAGTGTAACAATACTGGTATGTGCTTAATGCCTCACAAGCTGTACAACCGTTCCGATTCCGAAATACCGTAAATTTCCAAAATAACGCCCAGGTTCAAATGAACGCCTGGTTCAAATTAACGCCTGGGTACCAAGCACACTGTTTACAATTTATGACACTGTTTTTATACTTCAAAAGAACGCCTGGTTCAATTTAACGCCTGGTCTGATAACCATTTGAAAATAATTAACGCCCGGGCCATATTTTGGAAAAATACGGTACCGAGAAAGTTTTGTTTAGTGTTGTCATAACAGTTGTATTGAAGAGAAGACCACTGTGCGGCGTTTATATCCCGCAAGGTATTAAGCAACAACAGATATAGTCTGACTACATCAAAGTGTTCAAAGCCCAAGGAGCAATAATAAGGGAGATAGAAAGCCTTTTCAATACAATGACAAAACTGAAACTTGAAGTAAGGGGTCAAAAATCAAATTTGACACTTGCAAAAGATTTGCAGGACATGATTTCTTATTGGTTGTTCTCACATTTGAAGTTATAGAAGCAAACAAAATTGTGCCAATTCAATGGTGCGCATCCCCAGACAGGACATGGTATATTCTAACATTCAGCCATTCTGAAATGAGACATTTTTGATTTATACCAAAAGACAAGATAACAGCCGGAATGTGTCAAAAAAGTAAAAAAGGGTCTAAAATTTGCTCAAAATCGCTGTATCTTTAACAATTTTCAAGACAATAAAAATTTTGATTTCTGCAAAATTCAAGATGGTGGCCAAAACTTTTCTAAGGCATTATATCCAGGGTCACTAGTGTCCAAAGGAATAATAATTTGGTTGAAATTGCTCTATCTCTGATGGTTTTTCAGATAACCAACATTTTTTTGGTCCAAATTCAAGATGGAAGATGAAATTCGAAAAATAGAAAATTTTTCAGACACATTTTATCCAGAATCAATTCAGCCCAAAGGGTCCAAAATTTGCTTTAAATCTGATTAACACATTTTAATTTGTGCCAAAAGACTGTTATTTGTCTTGCAGTGGAAGACCAAGGCAACAAAGCAATTGGCTTCAAGGCCTTACCCATACATAGGGACTACGGTGGCAGAGTGGTAACACTCTCGCCTCCCACCTCTGAGGCAGGGGTTCAATTCCCAGCATGGCCTAAAGTCGGAAAGCTGGTAGTTACTTGCCGTTGGTCGGCAGTTTACAGTACAGAACCCTAATGAACTGTATGTACTGGTTTCCTCTGCCCTTCTGACTACCCGTCGTGATATGACCTGTGCAGTGTTGAAAGTGACGTAAAACCCCAAATAAATAAATAAATAAACTTACCCATACATACCCCAATACCAAAATGTAAAGTTCTGAGTAAAATATTATAAACATATTATCGGCCTACGAAGGACCACACACCAAATTGTAAGGTCTGTGTAAAAGATTATCAGTCTAATTAAAACCTTACTGCATCTGAAAGGCCAATAGCTCTAGATCTTGTTGGGGTAAACATATTCTGAAAATTTGGTGAAAATCTGTGCATGGGTTTAGGCTATGGCACACCCACAAGCTTTATTACACACTGCTGCTGCTGCGGCTACCGACGCCCAGATGGCACATGGGACGATTATAACCCATACATAAACTTTAAAAATTTTGAAGGGCATAAAAATCTATTGGGACAAGTAATTTACAAAAAAAATATGTAAATGCAGTAGTTTTAGAGAAATCTGCATGACACACTGACAGATGCACGTACGCACACACAGGGATGCATTCATAATTACCTTCAGATAATAAAACCATCTCATTGGAGTCATTAAACAGCTTTGTGTGTGCAAAAATATTAGAGTAAAGGCCATTTTTCTCTGCATGTTTGTAAAAGGTTAAGTTCACACCAATTTATATGCTCACAATTAACATGACAGTTTTAGTATTTTGGTAACATGGTCTTAATACTGCGTATCAGCATTAACGTCTCATCACTAATGGAGACAATAACATCATTCTGCAAAAAAAAGAAAACACCTATTAGTCTCCCACCCAAACCATCACAAGAAATATATGGCTCGCCACCATGGTTTTAGCCGCGGAATACTTACAACGAGCACCCAGAAAGCAGGCAGCTTGTAGACCACCCCAAACAGGTAAAAGAAGAAGATAATGAGTGTGGTGATGAAGGCAGACATGGACACAAACTGCACCCACGGGCCTCCAATATATTCAAACGGCGCCCACACGCTTGCACAGATAAATGTGATGATGGCTAACACCTGCAATCACATGATGTCAAAACCTGTCAGCAGATCTGTACATATCTTAGATCAGCACAAAAGTACAGTAGAAATCACTCCATATTTTCCAAATTGATGATGCTCGAGGAAAAATCAATTATTCCCCTTTATTTCTTCTTTTGTTGGTCATTATATACCACAAAACACTGTTCAGGGGTAGTGTTAGCCTGGTAATAATTTTGGCTGTTTCTCAAATCTTCGGCATCGAGTTTTTACCCCAAATATGAGTGAAATACTTACTTCTTGTGGAAATGGTAGCAAATGTACACAAAACAAATTTTTTAATACTTTGTAGTATAAATACGGTTTCCCCTGCAATAAAAACATTTAAAATACCTGGATATTTTATCACTCAAACAAAAGTGAGGTTTTAGAGATTAATTGTCCCACAACTGCACATAAGCAAACTCTCGGCCACTTTAACAAATGCTGTCATAATTTTAAGCTGGAAATTTCTTAGCAAGATATTTTTAAGTTAATAAACCCCATTTTACCCCACATAATTAAAAGTGAAAATGGGAGATATTTAATCAAATTTACAGGAATTTTGTTGTTTTGATGAAATATGACCCAACAATCTGAGCTTAAATATTGATGTTTTTAAGGTCACTAATCTCAAATGGTCTGTGAGAGTTTTTTGTACATTCTATCACAACCAAACCAAAAGTGGAATCTCAGTGTACAGCTCACCCACTACTTGCACATACACATAACACATCCACTGTGTGACCAAGCTGTAAAATTGTCTTAACATACTGAAAGGTCCACAAAATAAATTCTTTGGTACAAAACAATAGACAAAATAGAAACTTTTCAAAGTGGAATTGAGCTCCTGAAATTGGATGTCCACCCAATACAAGGTCAGAAAATAGCATCAGAGATGCCCGTACCCCACAGCCTAGGGAAATATTTTCAACACCATGAGATACAGAAGTACTGTACCAGTACAAACTTCAGGATACTTTCAGAGCACTGTCAGTTATATAAAGGTCCAAACAATGTTTAAATGGAGAAATAATGTTTAAAAGAAAGATAATGCATATAAAGATGAAGTACTAAAACAAGATAATTCAATAACAAGATAACAGCATTAATCAGCAAACTAAAATTCAACACTCTTTATCTACACCTGCATGGCCCAATTATGGTTTAGATGGTTTGAATATTATCATGCATACAGAAGTGGTAATACATTTAATGAATGCTTATGTGTGGTGTTGGAGCAAAATCTGTGGCTCACTTGATGAAATTCTATCTCTTACAATGGGAAGTTATGAAAGTAAAATTCTTAATAAATTCTAATATGACTTTAACAGTGCTAAATCTGCATCAAAAAAACAGACTCAAAGGTGCAACAAGATTTTATAGGTCAAGGTCACTACAGCAAGGTCAAAGGTCAAATCAAGGTCAGATCATGACGTTGCACAACTACACCCCCTAACCAATGTCCCTACCAAGTATCAACTTCCTACACCTTGCGGTTTCCGAGATATAGCCCGGACAAGATTTTCGAACTCAAGGTCACTACAGCAAGGTCAAAGGTTAAATCCTTGTCAGACCATGACATTGCACACCTACACCCCCTAACCAATATCCCTACCAAGTATCAACTTCCTACACCTTACAGTTTCTGAGATATAGCCCGGACAAGATTTTATAGGTCAAGGTCACTACGGCAAGGTCAAAGGACAAATCAAGGTCAGACCATGACGTTGCACACCTATACCCCCTAACCAATATCCCTACCAAGTATCAACTTCCTACACCTTACAGTTTCTGAGATATAGCCCGGACAAGATTTTATAGGTCAAGGTCAGACCATGACGCTGCACACCTACACCCCCTAACCAATATTCCTACCAAGTATCAACTTTCTACACCTTACGGTTTCCGAGATATAGCCCGGACAAGATTTTATAGGTCAAGGTCACTACAGCAAGGTCAAAGGTCAAATCAAGGTCAGACCATGATGTTGCACACCTACACCCCCTAACCAATGTCCCTACCAAATATTAACTTCCTACACCTTACGGTTTCTGAGATATAGCCCGGACAAGATTTTATAGGTCAAGGTCACTACGGCAAGGTCAAAGGTCAAATCAAGGTCACACTATGACGTTGCACACCTACACCCCCTAACCAATATCCCTACCAAGTATCAACTTCCTACACCTTACGGTTTCTGAGATACAGCCCGGACAAACTCTTTTCCCGCCGCCCGCCCACCCGCCCGCCCGGACGCCCGCCCATCCGGACACCATGGGTGAAAACAATACCCCAACAGCCCTTAAGGGCTGTGGGGTAAAAACCGTGATACTTCTGTACAAATACCCTGAGGCTCAGTGACTAAGCTATATATATGACCGGTTAGAAAGTTCAATCTGGTAGAACTTAAGTTCAATTGAAGTACAATTTAAAGTTTCGACTGAGAGTATGTCCGATCTAGCAGATTTAGGTATTGCTCTTGGGTCCCAAATGTAAACCTTACTTTTATAAACAAGATTTGAATTCTGCTGAAAGAAATTGAAACTAGAGTGTTTGCTTCGCAAGAGAAAATGAAATAATCATTGTTTTTGCATTAGTGATATTGCTGAAAAGACTATTTTGCTGTGTTTATTATGTTTTTTAATTTTTGCAAAAATTGAACCAGCCTGCAAAAAATGGCAGAAAATGTTTACTTGAAAGAGTGCCAGATGACGCTGTATATAGCTTGTGGGTCAAAAATTTTGTCGAAATAAATTATCACCTGGACAAGCATACCTCTTTTAAAAAACAAGTTTTTGGTCATGTGACTTGTCGTAACACCATATTCAAAAAAATTTCCCAGGTCCCAACAGAACTTCAAAACCGTCAACCCCCCCCCCCCCCCCCCCCCCCCAAAAAAATTGTATTTAATGAAACAGAAAGATGCTATCACAGTTTAAAAGATGACAAACACCAGCTGGTATTAAGTTACAGGACACAATTTCAATACTTTAACAAAAAAACACATTAATTTTCCTCTCATTTAACAATTTTTCACCTTTGAAAAATAAGCTGTTATGGTGGTTTAATGGTTTCTCAAATATAAAATGGCTTCCATGGACAATCAATAAAATTTGGGAATTTCAAATGGCAATACCAAAAAGTTGGTCCTTTTGTTGAAAAAAAAAAAGGAAAACAAAATTAAAGTTTACAATTTCTTGGAATTTAGGGTATGTTTCTAATATTTAAGTTCAGGGTTCCCAAAGACTTTTGATAACTGGATTCAAGGTCTTTTTAAGGATTTTCAAGGTCAACAACAATTCTCAAGGATGTATTTTATGGCATGGCCTCCTTTACCTCCCCTTCTAATGCTTCTAGCCATCCGTTCATCCCACCAAATTCTTTGTCACATGATTTTTAAAATAAAACTAGATGATAGAGGTGTAGAAGTTGGGCAATAACAAATTCAAGGACTTTTCAAGGATTTTATTCAATTTTGACCAAATTTAAGGGCTCTCAAGGCCTTGAAAATGAAGCTATTTTTTTCAAGGATTTTCAAGATGTGGGAACCCTGAAGTTATCCCACAATTGTGCACAGGCCTCATCACACGTTTTAAGTAAAGCATTCTAGATAAAGATATAACCTGCCCAGGCTGTCCTAGTATTTAGTGTCAATGAACTAGTGTACCTAATACCCACAAAAAAAGTCCAAAAACAAGTATCAAAGTGCAACTGCTATGAAACTTTGGCAGGGCTGATATCATGCATGATTATTCCCATATTGATCAAACTAAGACGCTTATTAGTTTCATTTTTACATGTATAAAACTGTCACTTTTAATATAATTTAAAATATTACTTATGAAATTACTGATTAAAAAACTTTATCACAACACTTTATTAAACTTATGATATCAATTGTCAAAATATGCTGACTAATGCATTTTGATAAATTTTACATCAACAAGCAATTATTCCACACCAGTTAATATGGAAAGTCAAAAGCCTAAAAAAAATTTTCTTTTTTTTTTTTCAATACCATCAAGATTACATTAGATACACTTATATGACTTTATATTACCAATGCCAAATGGATTTCTAACTGGATACACTGGGAGTACAGACACACGTGTACTTCCATAGTACATACTCAATGATAAAGCAAGTACTAACAGGCAACACACAAACATTTTAAAGAAAAACTCACCACTTCCACTATTTTGAAAATTCCCGGCAGGGTACGGATGTACTCTGGACGGAAGCGTATTTCCCCGCCGCCAGATGAGGAGGTTGTTGTGGTGGTTTGGGTGGTATCATAACTGGTTGGCATGGTAGTCATCTTATCGCCGTGTCAGTATTTATCTAGACTGGTTGTAAAATTAAGGTCTTTGTTAATTTTGTATGCACAAGAGCTATGACCAATGCAGTATTGCAATAATCCCCCCCCTTGAAAGTTCAACTGCAAGTGGTACACATATCAGTATACATAAAATAATTGATACTGATACATGTTAGGTCATGTAGTCAATGTTGTTACCTCCAGAAAAAGATTATGTGTCTGGGTATGTTTGCTGTACATATGTATCACAGAAGTTCAGAGCTCTGGACCTGAAGACATTCTTGTCATGTTTGACTCTTGGCTAAACAAAGAAACATCTAAACTCTAACATGAAGAGGAACTTGGGGACAAATATTGGAATTGTACTATATGCTGCTTCATTGAAGAAATAAAATATTTGAAATCAATATCTGTCTCTCACTCACTCTTACTTTAATTACAATAAAAAGTTCCACTAAATACTGTAACATTTATCAATCAAACTGTCACAACATAATCACTACCAAGTACCAACTTCCACTGAGTGAAATGTCCCAGTACATCTGCTGTGACTAAACACATAACATAAATGTGTCACACACTGTGCAGGTAAAGTCAATGGAACTGAATGCAGAAAATACTACTGCAACTCACTCACTTCAATCTCATTATAATAGTGGTGATTTCAAAGGTACAAGACCACTGCCGCGGTATGCATCTCCCGCCAAGCATTACAGGGGAAGAAATACCTTTTCCGAGATATTCACAATTTTTCATTTTCCGCTAAAATCCAAGATGGCCGCCAAAAGTGGTGAAAAGTGAAAATTTTCCCCTAGGCACAGAATACTGTTGTACTACCCTGTGGGTCAAAAATTCGTTTGAAATCTCTCTATCTCTTACCATTTCGAAGATATTTTCAATGTTTATTTTCCAAGATGGCCACCAGAAGTGGCGAAAATTGAAATTTCCCCCCTTTGCATAGGATACTCTTGTACTACCCTGTGGGTCAAAAATTGGCTCGAAATCACTCATCTCTTACGGTTTTCGAGATATTCACATTTTTTTCATTTTTCGCTAAAATCCAAGATGGCCGCCCAAAGTGGCGAAAATAGAAAATTTTCCCTTTTCCATAGAACACTCTTGTACTACCCTGTGGGTCAAAAATTCGCTCGAAATCACTCATCTCTTACGGTTTTCGAGATATTCACATTTTTTCATTTTTCGCTAAAATCCAAGATGGCCACCAAAAGTGGCGAAAATTGAAATTTTTCCCTTTTCCATAGGACACTCCTGTACTATCCTGTAGGTCAAAAATTCGCTCGAAATCGCTCTATCTCTTACGGTTTTCGAGATATTCACACTTTTTCATTTTCCGCAAAAATCCAAGATGGCCGCCAAAAGTGGCGAAAATTGAAATTTTCCCCCTTTGCATAGGATACTCTGTAAAACTGTCGAGGATTTGGAGTGGGGTCCTGACGTGCACCCAGAAATGAGGAAATCATCGACCCCATCTGCTGAAACTGATCTAAGACTGGATCTGCAGACGTGGTGGCAGTCGGGACTGGAGGCTGTCCTCGTTTGGGACTGGTGCTCGACGGCTGATGAGTAACATCTGATGCAATGCTGATTTCCATCTCAGATTCTGTGTCCTTGGATGTATCTGGAACTGAAGCTGCTGCTACAGAGGGCCTCTGGGGTGACTTGAATGCAGAAGACTTGGAAACTCCCTTCCTTCTAATGTGACCTCGTAGAGAACTGAAACTGTCCTTCAGCCAGGTCTGTCATTCTGTGCTCTTCTCAGCTCCTTGCCCTGACTTCGTCTGAGTGAGCTTGCCATATCTGGTATGTTGAATATTGAACACAGTCTTGACAGGCAAGTTTCTGGTAGCTGCTAGCTGCTCCCAAGTCTTTCTTTCTTCTGCTTGTCTTTGAAACTGTCGTTGGTCCTGTCATACAGTTCCTCGTGCTGTTTAACAAACTCCACTATGGCTTCATCATCAGAATCACTCAGGAAAATGGACTTCATCTGGCCCTTCTTCTGTCTGGATTGAGTTGATTCTACATCAGTATCTATGTCAGTTCGCACCTTCTTCTCTCCTCTTTCCGGGCTCTCTTCCCTCTCTCTCTTCATCCTCTCTCTGTCCCTCTCCTCCTGTTCAATGCTCTCTCTCTCATCCCTCTCCTCTCTCTCCCTCCCCCTTCTTTCTATATCCGCTGCTGTATCTCCTAACTCAAACTGTGGTTGAGTGTCTGCAGTTGGTACATCAATCTTTCTCCTTCTGCCCCTTGGCATGCTGATCAATCAATCAATTGTACATCTTGTTTTAAAACACAAAAACTTAAAATAAAAGTGAAACCTCACAGAACAGATTTCACTCCCAACCAGTCCAGCCTAGCTTAGTACTAAGCTAATTTCCAAAAAATAAAAACCTAAAGAAAAGCTGCACACAAAGTTGTCTCTCGACAAGTCAAAGCCCAAATATACACAGATTGTCTACCGACTCGCCATTTTATACCCACAGACTTTGAAGCCGACAGGCCATAAGAAGCAAAAATATTGCCGGCCTGTCTGTTACAGTTCCTGGCTTGTCTGTTAGTGTTACAGGACTGTCGGTTGTTGTTTATGGCTTGTCTGTTTCAGTTAACGGCCTGTCGGTTACAATTTTTCCCGACTCTAGGACCCAGTCTGTAAATGTTACCAACAGGCCTGTAAATTTTACAGGCCTGTCGGGAACACTTACAGACATGCCGGCTATAGTTACCGACTGTACTGTAACACTTCCCGCACGGTCGGTGAGTCATCATGTACAGTCTGGAACTCCATATTTGGGACAAGCCGGATACTTGTTACAGACAGGCCTGTTTGATTAACCGACAAAACGGGAAGTGTAACCGACAGGCCGTTAAGTTAACCTACAGGCCTGTTGCTAGGGGGCTGAAATTAGGGTTACATACAAGGGTCGGTAATGGTCGTAGAAATATCAAACATGTTTGACATTTCACCGACTCTCCCCGACAGGCCCGGAACTTGCAACCAAGCCTAACCAACCATGTAAACATTGGTCCCGACTCTCAAAAAATGCATAGTTACCTGCCTGTCGGTTCCAGTGGAAACACTGCATTAGATTTTCCCAAATCTCAATCTTGCTGCCCATTTAGTTGTACAAGTGGGCTGGGGTTCTTGCCTACAGAGGCTGGCTATTTACTGCTAATGTTGTGGCTTGGGCAACCAACAAAGAGGAAGATTAAAATATTTGCATTAAAGTTATTCATGCTGACAATAACTTCATTTCATTTCAAATTAAATGCATTTGAATGTATATGTGTGGTTATAGATATTTAATTTATTTAATTTTTCTTCTGCTGCCACGTAGAACTTCTTTTTTTTTTTGGCCCATATTGTGTCATGTTTATTTGTAAACATTACGCATTTGATCTTGATAGACTGAATGCTATTAATTCATAATAGCAGTATATGAAGCTCTGTAATACTAAAACATAAATGGTAATTTATTTTCTCTATTTTGTTAACAAACAACACATATCACTCATAAAATAGTCCGCAGACATATTTATGTTGGTACTTTAATAACAACCGAAGTGGTGGTATCTCATTATCAACTGAATAATCATTCTTGCAGCTGATTTTTCTGCATTCTCGAAATCCAAGACATACTGAGACACCTGGCCTGCTGACCCATCCCTACCTTTTATAAATGCTGCTTGAAGATTGAGTATTTTAGTACAGTAGTTTATGTGTAAGGTATAAAAGGTCCAGATAGATAGGACAAAAACTTCCAGGGGATGAAATCTTCACGTCATGAATCCTCCGGACATGGTGCAAGTTGCTTTGTAGACGACTTACTCAAACACCCTGATGTTTAATGTCTGTGTCGAAAAAATTTACTTCTACACCCGTGTTATGAAGTTGGGACACTTTTGAACAATTAATGTAAATACACAACAAAGAATAATAGAATATCTGCTTATCTGTATCGTATGAGAAGAGCAGTGGCTGTCTAGCAGTCACAGAAAATTATCCTGTATAAAATGCCTCCTTGTCAACTAAACAACAAATATGTATTCCTAGGATTTTCATTCTATTTTTAACTCTGAACACTTTTAAAGATGTGTTATTTCGTTAAATCAAAGGTAAAGGTGGTTTTTATACCATCCTGTATTTATTTATGTTTTATAAACAGACTATGTAGTGGTAGAATGATTGTCTACAGACATCGAAAGGTCGGTCGAAATTCACTCTGTAAGCGATGATCGATCTGGAAGTAGTGTCAATTGATTTATCATCACTGAAAATTTTGTAATATTTAGTTAACCTTTCTTTGTGTATCTAAATATCCACATATTTTCAAATTTTTTTTAAAAATATTCTCAGTTGCCTTAATAAATCAACAGATACATAACGAATTTTGGGTTTGTTTACATCTACTGCCATATTTACAGGAAGTGGGTGTTTTTGATAGATTCTAAATGTCAGAACACTGTTATTCCTACCGCATAGACATACACTCCATCCCCGAATGTGTTTCATGACATAACCAACAATGGAATTGATTATCGCTCGATCATCGCTCGGAAAAATGGACGATTAATCGACCATGCAACTTGGAGGCAATTCCCATCACTAATACTATCTTCTATAAAACAATACAAAACATAAAACAATAAGGATTTAAGTTGTGCAAAAGGGACATGGATTTCAGCCATGTCGTTGTATATCTGTACTGGCTGACACATTAATAGTGTGACTCTATCATCTCAGAAATAATATTGTAAAAATTAATGTGTGGCTGCGGTACGGTAAAACCGTTCCGCAGAAAATATGCTACAGTACGGATTGCCGCACTCTAGAACTTTGTCTCGAGTGAGGTTTTCAGTAACAATTGTTTTCATCGGTTAATTAAATTAATCACATTTGCAGACAAAAAGTAGACTGGTTGCCTAGACCTCCTGTTTGTAGAACATGGCTAGAAACCCCCATCGGGGCTTCGTATTTCCTTAAGCCTGTGTGTGCAAGTATTAGCATTTGATATTCTATTTCAAAAATATTGTTCTATAGAAAACTTCAACAAATGGTGCGGTAAGAGAACAATATTGCTAGACTTCTGTTTGAAAAATGGTAGAAAACGAATCATGGACTCATATTTTATTAAATCTTCATGTGTACAACAATTTGATGTTTTGTCAAATATTGCTACATTTTCATGTAGAAACCCCTATCGTGGCCTCATATTTCCTTCACTCCATGGGATGTTTAGGTTGCCAGTTTGAACCGCACTCTAGTTAATTTGCTGGAATCTGGCAAATGAATGCTACCCTACTGTAGAATTGCTCTGATTTACTGTACTCCAGCCACTTCGTTAAAATTAATCCAAAAGTATCTTATTTTGGCAGGTTTATAACAAATACACTTATGTATTTTTGATACATGGGTGGTGTGTAATTATTTTTATCAAGTTTTTATTGTTTTTGTGTGCCGGTGTCCGGAGTTAAAACCGTCCTGAGTTTGCAACACTGGTGTACTGTACTGCTTCTAGGCATAAGTTGGCTGCGGTCATAAGTTGGCCGCCATCACCAAATCATGAAATTGCTACAAATTTAAAAGCTGATTGCAATCGTAAATGGTCCATTATTATTACATTTATGCTTTTTATTCATCTTAAACACTGTACAAAGACTTATTTGTCTGTTTGGCCCATTTAAATTAGTGGCGGCCAACTTACGCCTAGAAGCAGTAGTGGTGGTGCACCAGTTCACGCCCGGGTACCAATTCACGCCCACCCCTAAATTTATCCAAAACAATCACAGTTAAACAATAAATTACAAATGTATATGATCAGTTTGATGATTATCTATAATGTGGTTAACATCTTCTCTATGAAAAATCATAAATCTTCAAGAAAATTGAGGGTGGGCGTGAATTGGTACCCGGGCGTGAACTGGTCTACCACTACTACATTGTTGTGTAAACTGATCTACCACTGCAAAACAGTAGCTACATTTCGAAACTTAAAAGATTGATTAAGAAAAACTGGGTTGTCAATAATATTGCTATGACCATAATTGCTTGGCAAGCAGCACAGTTAGTTCTGAAATGCACGATAATAAGAAGTGCACGGTAATAGGAAGTGTGACTTCGTCTAGACCGAGTTTCTGTTCTGTCGCCCATTGCTGTTGATATTTCTGAGGGTACGCAATGGCGAGGGACAGAGCTCACATGTACTTGTTTTCTGTGTAAATTTTGAACGGCATATTTGTACACATATTACCACAAGTATAAAGTCTTATTTGGTTTCTTTAAGATATGTATATGTGCCGTTCACTTATATTTTATGCCAATCAAACTGGCATGTATATATTTCAACCAATTTTCAAAATGTAAACAAACCTTCAACATTACATAGTTATCTACAAAAGAAATTCCTGGCTTCTAAAACAGTTTAATTTTATAGTGGTGGTGGACCAATTCACGCCCGGGTACCAGTTCACGCCCACCCCTAAATTTATCCAAAACAATCACAGTTAAACAATAAATTACAAATGTATATGATCAATTTGATGATTATCTACGATGTGGTGAACATCTTCTTCATGAAAAATCATAAATCGTCAAGAAAATTGAGGGTGGGCGTGAATTGGTACCCGGGCGTGAACTGGTCCACCACCACTAACATAAGTATTGTAAACTGGATACAGCTATAATAGATGTAATAAGGAGTTTTGAAAGTGAATACAATAATTTCCCACAGTTCGAGATTTAGACAGAAAACAGGTACTGTACATGTGAACTCTGTCCCTTGCCATTGCGTCCTTCAGTATATCAATAGCAATTGGCGATGGGACAGAAACTCGGTTTACTGTAGACTTCGCCCAAACAGAAGATATTAAAAGAATGGCATGTGAAAATATGGTTTCCAAGGCGTACATACCTTAAGAAAATAATTTATGCAAGAACTAGCTCAAAATCTGAAACTATTCCTCTATTGCAGGAGAAAACGATGTAGCAAAAGCTCTGTTTTCTTTCAGTTACTCGCTTCCTGTTATGTAACTAGTTGGTGAGAACATACTTTAATATTTTCTAACCGCTTATTTAATTTAACTACATTTGCATACATTTGAGATATTCACAGCCAGATAATGGTCCAGACATAAAAGACACTGAATGCGTATAAGAACGTGCAAAACATGTGTGTTTATTTGATTATTATTGTTTGTAAGTTTTATTGCCTATGTACATCAATGGAAAAGAGTCCAAGTCAAATGTTATGTCTTCGTGGCTTTAAATTCAAATCTACATCAGTGGTATCCAGATTTGCAATCTACTGCAGCTATAATCTTTTAGATTTACAAATTTTTAATCTAGTAATTTTACTTTGACATGTATTACTTTCTTAATTTCATTTACATTCTACTTTCTATTAGGGGCCACGGTGGCAGAGTGGTAACACTCTCGCCTCCCACCTCTGAGGCAGGGGTTCGATCCCTGGCACGGCCTCAAGTGGGAAAGCTGGTAGTTGCTTGCCGTTGGTCAGCAGTTTACAGTACAGAACCCTAACGAACTGTATGTACTGGTTTCCTCTGCCCTTCCAACTACCTGTTGTGACATGACCTGTACAGTGTTGAAAGCGACGTAAAACCCCAAATAAATAAATTTACTTTCTATTATAATTTGCACGAATTTAAGAGGTAATTTAAAACAAACAAAAAAAAAAATTTTAACATTTTACATATGAGGGACATGACTTAGACCAAGATTCAGGTCAAGTACATTGCACAATACTTAAGTACAATTACTTTTGTAAGTCATGAGTACAGGTACACTTTTTTTCTCAATGTACTAATCCAGAAGTTAGTGCCCTAAAAAGTACTTAAGGGGTCATGGTGATGTAATGGTAAAAATATTCACCTCCCACCTCTGAGTTTGCTGGTTCAAACCCCAAACCTTATGTGGAAAAGTTGGTACTTGCTTAACAATGGTTAGCATTTTTCAGTACAGAGCCTTTGCTTAAACAACTGTATGTACTGGTGTACTCTGCCCATAAAACTACCCATCATTATATGACCTATTCAGTGTCGAAAACAATGTTAAAACCAAAATAAATAAACTAAAAAGTACTTAAGTTTTATAACAAGTAATTTTCCCACTTGAAAAATTATTGAATGTTATCTCTTTTTTTTCAAAAACCCTGAACACTTACAATACACTAAAAACTTCTAAGCCTCTCAAATAATATATATATATATATATATATATATATATATATATATATATATATATATATATATATATATGTTGTATTACAGCTACATTACCAGTAATTTCGGAAAATTCCTGAATGTTTTAAGTATTTCAAGAAATTCCAACCAAATACTTTTGTTCATTTCACAAAATTCCTGAAATATTCAGGTACAACTTTGATAAAATTCTTGTAAAATCAATATGATATTAAAAGTCATTAATTTGATCACTTATTTTTGCAAAACTATTTAAAAAATATTTGAATTCCCTCTACCTTAGATCCATTGTTATTAATTTTGTCAGTAATATCATGAGATCCTTAATTACAAAGGTATATTAAATTAATTTTATTGTGGTCCATGTTTGAAAAATAACATAAAGCATAATTTGAACAAATACATATAAAACATGCAATCCCAAAATATATGTTTTATATTAACAGTTACAAGCCAATGTGTGTATTTCATGCAAGTTCTATATTATTAGTCTGTCACCACTTTGTTATGCTATCAAAAACCTCTTACTGTGTATGTCACTGTCAGCAAGGAAGTAGAATAATTTTTACAAACTTTAAAGATATGTTTGTGTTCCCCTGAGATACCAGAGGTAGAGTTTAAACTTGCCTCTAAAATTTCTTTTTCTAATGGCCCTTGGAAGATTACATGCTTTCACTTTTTCCTTCTACTTAATTGTGTCTAGTCAATCTTATATCATTATTCAGCTTAAGTTCAGACGTTACAAATCAAGTATATGGCTCTGGAATGTGCTATGTTACTCAAAAACCTACTTACCTGATATATTTTAATGAAATATGAAACTTTCTGTTATGAATGCTGAGAATCTAGAATGCTTTACATATTTAAGAAACATCACTTACTCAATCATTTTGAGGCCAGATGTGAGGTTGATCTTAGGTCAATATATGATAAGCTAAAGCTTTCTTTAATGCATATGGAGTAGTAAATAAAGTTAAGTGCAAGACAAAGCTCATAATTGCTTATGTATTTTTTCAAATATGATGGAAACTGAAAATTTTGTGAACTCTTATGCTAGACTTATATGTTTCCTGTTTTGTCAATTAAGAATTCAAATTTTGTCACTTCAAAGAGAGCTACTTGATCCTTCTTTGCAATAAAAGTTCTGTATCAGCCACCGTTTTGGACAATTAGGGTCCATCGTTACACCTAGCAATATCAGAAAAAAAAAATACAGTGTCTTTCTGGTCCACTCATTTGGTACATATACTTTAACAATATATCCCCCTTTTACTACATAATTATAACACATAACAATTCAATTTGTGTTAAAGAAATAATTGTGCTGCAATTTATAAGGGGTTTACATATCTTATGGTCTTATATGTGTTATACCGTATGGTGAAAATATTTAAAATGTATATAAAATTGATAAAAATAATTAAATGGTATTGTAAAATTTACCTTTAACAAACTGTAGCACATGTACAGTTGCTAAAGGTCCAGTGGGGAAGTAATTAGAACTCAACAAATTAAGCCAGACAAACCCAAAGAAGGTATCAAAATTCAGCCATAGATTTTATTTACACTCAATGTTCAGTTTATTGTTCATATATACTTCACAAGTATTTTCATAATTCATCAGCAGCTTAATTATAACATTGTTATATGTCCTATGTAAACCACAATATACCCAGATTGAACAATCATTTATCTGTTTCCAGATCCAAATAAGTACATATATTTTAATATTTTACATAGAACATCCAGTATAACACATAATATGTTTGTCTAGTAGCAGTAGTTGTAGTTGTAGCTGTAGGTTCTAAAGTTTTGTGCTCTTCCCACCTTAATTTAGCAATGATTCTCCCTTTTATAGACAAAATGTTAAAAAACAGGAAGTTCTTAGATCCTGTAGCATCCCCCAAAACTCTGGACAAACTCTATAAAAATGCATAGAACTGTGCTACAGGTAGTACACCAGCTCACAACATTCCTAAAATTGCAGCACTAATAATAATGAAAGGTCACAGAATGTAATACCAGTTCTTTTTTGTAAATAGTGAATTATGTCCTGTCTAATAGAGCTTAGATGATACAATGGCTGGGACTCAAACACAGAACCAGCAAACTTCGACACATTGAAGTGGAAGATGAGTTTCATTTTATCTATGCATGTTGTGGTTTAAGTATATCCCACTATATAATGTTTAATAGGCGTATTTTACAACCATAATGCGTCGAATCTAGATTCTTCAGATCAACAGATTTGCTTGTGATGTGACTTGAATCTGAATCTGGATTATGAATCCTTTGATCTATCTCAAGAGGTAGACAATTTAATTGGACTATCATGGTTATTTTCTTGTCATAACTCTCTCAATTAATTTGTTCAACAAGACAATGACAAGTTTATATTTGTCAATTGGGAAGTTTGTTGTTTTAGGCACCATTTAGACAAATTATTGACAAATTACTATTTGCCAGGGGCCGATTTCACTAAAAGACTTAAACTAAGTCCCTTTATTGGCTAAATCTTGGACTTAAATCTAAGAGTTTGGTCTTAGCTAGGTCTGGGACTTGAATGGATTTCACAAAGGGGTGACTTAGCTAAGTCCAAGCTTATCTTATAACCACAGTGGTTTTCTGTGTCATATTACATTTTATATCCTTCATTTAATGCATTTTATCTAAGGAAAAGTGCTGTTTTGAAATGGAAAACCTTGTTACCACATATAAACTTCCCAAAGACGACTTTAGTGAGCTTTTCTGTGTAATTATACTTTAGTTACAGCCATTTCAAATTTTGAAGTGGAGAAAAGTTTATGGCAGCCATATTTAAGTCCTCTTTACAAAATTTAAGCCCACTACTTCCCAGACTTAAAGTTAAGTCCACTGACTTAGCAATTTCATGGACTTAGCTGCTTTGTGAAATCCGCTAAGTCTAAGACCACAGACTTAACATTCTTTTGACAAAATTTAAGACCAAAGTCTTAAATTTAAGTCTAAATCTGGACTTAAGTCTCTTTGTGAAATCGGCCCCAGGGGTTTTCAGTATACAAAGTATATTGCATGAGATGAAATGTACAAATTCAAAGGGACAATGCAAAAACTATGAAGGACGATCCAAAATTATTTAGCTATATCAGAAGTCTTTTTAAAAGCTCACCATTCTCAGGAAAGGTACACAATTAATATACTCATGTCATACATTTTCTCATATTCAATATGTTATGTTCCAAACCACGACTACTTTTTCCTGTCAAAAATCAAACTTGCATTTACTGTTAAAACTTGTAAATCAATGCTAGCATCAATTTTCAACCCTATATCACTAAGATATCTTGTCTGAAACAAAACTAATGTTTTAGTTTTGATTATTCTTTTGAAACCTGGGGTCGATTTCACAAAAGGACTTAGCCCAGACTTAGACTTAAATTGAAGACTTTTGTCTTAAAATGAGGCTAAGTCTGTGATCTTAGACTTGGAGGATTTCACAGAGCTGCTAAGTCTAGGCTTTGGCTAAGTCTACCCAAGAGTGGGCTTAACTTTTGTAAGCCAAGACTTAAATATGGCCGCCATATATTTTTCTCACTTCAAAATTTGAAATGCTTAAACATAAAGAATAAATATATAGAACACCTCCCTAAATTATTCTTTGGACATGTCTGTGTGATTATAAGGTTTCCCATTTAAAAATACAGCATTTTTTCAAAGATAAAATGAGCTAAACAAGGGATATATGTTTGTTTTTTTTTGTATTTATTTTTATTTTTCTTCAAGTTTTTACAAAAAAAAGATTGTACATTACAAGTGTGCAATACATAAATACAATTACATCCATTGTATACATATACACGTATATGTTCCGTATAACCTGCTATGTTATCTTATACTACCGAACACCTTAAAGAGTTTTTAACTTACAAAGTTTTTACACATTAACTATCTTTATAACAAACGTTATAACAAAGACACAAAGACAACTACTACAAAGTTATTAATCAAAGTTTGTTCAAATTTTCAGCTTTCAAACAACAGTTTCCAATGAGACCAATTTCTGTTGAATATATGCACTGTATCTTTTATTTTGGACAGGGTATATTGTTCCACATACTTCTCTTCAACAAGCTTTTGCAAATTATATATGTTAATGTCATGACTGTATTTTGAGCAATGAAAAATATACTGTCTCGCAATCAGGAGTATAAAGTTCAGGGGCCAAAAGTTTTGGTCATAATTTTGATAACCAAATATTAATTCTATATCACTGAACTTTACTTTAATTGAGAGTTTTAATTCGAACCAAATTGTGATATTTTTCCAGAAATCTAATACTTTTTCACATCCTGCAAATAAGTGGTAAATGCTTTCTTGTTGTTGACCACATATCCCACATAAAAATGATTCACTGAGTTTTAGTTTATATAAATAATATTTTGTTCCCAGAATCCTATGTAAAATTCTATACTGAAACCAGATATATGAATTGTCAAGAATAGTCTTAAAACATATTTTGTAAGCTATTTTCCAGAAATCATTATGTAATTGGGTATTTAGCACAAGAGACCACTTATTTTCATTGTTAGGATTCTCATAGCCATAATAAGATAGACCTGAATAAAAATTTTTACTTCCTTTTTCAAAATTCAACAAAACATTTATATGAAAAGGAACATGTGGTCTTTCTAACTTTTCTTTTAAGAGGAGCCTGTTATTTTTCATAAATTGTGTGACAAGATGTTTTACTGTATAGTAATTCAAAATATTAAATTTCAAATTGTACTTTATTTTTAGTTCACCTGGATCAAGAAAATTTCCACTTGAATTTAGCAAGTCTGCCAGAACAGTTATACCCTTTTTAAACCAATTCACATAAAATATATTGTCAGAAGATATTTGTCTATTGCACCAAAGGCTGCTACTTAACAAATCTTTACCACTTTTTACCGTTTGATTTCGACAAAATAGTATCCAATTTTCAAAAACGTCATACCAAAAAGGATTAACATCTTTTCTGTGTTTCTGAAACCATTCAGGTCCAATATAAATCATCTGTTTTAGGTTCTTACAGCTCTCTTGCAGTAACAAATTCCAAGGTGATTTGGATTTTGATAGGATGTTTTTCATCCAGACAAGTTTTAACGATTTTTCAAAGTTATAGATATTTACCATACGTAGCCCCCCTTTTAGATAGTCTGCACAAACACTCTTTTGTTTGACTTTGTGTGTTTTTCCACCCCATAAATAAAAGAAAAACAATTTATTTAGCTCATCCAAAATTTTTGGGGGTGTCACAATTGACATAAACAAGTGATTAAATTTAGACAAAACCATTGTTTTTATTACAGTTATCCTACCAATAGGAGTCAGATATCTACTATTCCAACAATTCAATAGTTGTTTAGCCTTGTTCATTGCTATATCAAAATTTAGCTCAGGTATAGTATCCAAATTAACTGAAAAGTTAATTCCCAAAAATGAAAATTCTTCATCACCCCACTGTAAATCTGCTGATATATTCAATTTTTCTCTACAGTGCTTTCTGCTGCCTATCCATACCATTTTTGTCTTTTCAGTGTTCATTTTAAGGCCTGATAATGAACCAAAAAGTTCCAATGTATTTAATGCTGTCTGCAAGGATTTGTGGCTTCCATCAAGAAGTATTGTGGTGTCATCTGCAAATTGTGTCATTTTAAATGAATAGGCTCCCACACAAATTCCTTTTATGTCAACATTATTTTCAATTAAAATATTTAAAACTTCTGCAACTAACAGGAACAGGTAAGGTGAAATAGGGTCACCTTGCCTACAGCCACGTCCAATATGTATTGGGTCCGAGAGGACACCACATTGTAACACAAAGGCAGTGATGTTATTATTAAATAATTTGATCCAACTTATAAAGGCCTCATCAAATCCAAATAAGGCTAAAGTAGAATATAAAAACTTCCATGACACAGAATCAAAGGCCTTTTCGAAATCTATTAACATAACCAACCCAGGAATTTTCTTCTTTTCTGTAAGATGCATTAAATCATAAATGGTGCGTATGCTTTCCCCTATATACCTTCCTTTAATGAATCCAGTTTGGCTCTTTGAGATAATTTTGTCGAGACATGGCTTGATTCTTTCAGCTATAACACCAGATATTAATTTATAAACTGCACAAAGGAGAGATATTGGCCTCCAGTTTTTCAAAAATTGTCTGGGTTTGTTACCTTTTGGTAAGCATGTTATTATGCTTTGGCGCCAAGAAATAGGTAATGTACCTTTAATATAAGAGGAATTAATTGCATTTTTTATGTGATACTTAAGTTTTACCCAAAAAACTTTTAAAAAATCAGCCGAAATACCATCTATTCCAGGTGATTTGTTGTTTTTCATCTTTTTTAATGCTTTCCCCAGTTCATGCGTTGTAATTTCTCCACCCAAGTTTGAACTGTCATTTTTTTTAAAATACTGCAATTCAGGTATTTTTGAAGTAGCCATTGATTTAAGAGAATTGTCCTTGTTTTCAAAAAGTTTACTGTAAAATTCTTGCACTTTTTGTAATATTTTACTTTGTTCTGTGATAATAGAGCCATCAGGGGTTTGTATTCTTTTGATGGTTTTATCAACATAGTTTTTGGTTTCCAATTTACAAAAAAAACTGGTGGGTTTTTCCCCCTGGTCCAACCACTGCAAATGTGCTCTTACCATTTGACCTTTGACCTTGTTTTCACGCAATTTATGCAATTCTAGCCTTTTATCTTCCAAAAGTTTTGAATTTTTTCCTGTCTGATCTTGTACATTTTCTAAAAATTCTATATCATTGGATAGCCTTTTATCCTCCTTATTGTTTTTTTTCTTGAGGTATGTGGCAAATTTGATTGTTTCACCTCGTATACGCATAAATAGCATTTCCAGAAACATGTCTTTTTCAATAGTAAATTCGATATTACCCAAGTTATTTTTTAAAAAATCAAGGTTATATATTGGGACAGCATATTTAATTGTTTCTTCTTCTATACACTTGTTAACTGTATCTAAGTAATCCTTGTTCTTTAATAAACTATTGTTGAATTTCCAAATTCGTCTACCAGCTTTAAACTTGTGAAGTGATATGTCCAATTCAAGGATAGAGTGATCTGATCTATAACTTGATCGGATTGTACTTTTTGAAACCAAGTCACTCATTGAATTTGATACCAAGAATAAATCCAACCTTGCCTGTTTTAAAGGATTTTTTCTTCTCCAAGTATAACGCTTGGTGTTTGGATTGAGTGATCTATATATGTCTATCAAGTCTAAATCGTTTACAATGTTTAAGACAACTGACCTAGCCTTTGGATTATTTAAGTGGAGATAATTTTGACAGTCTTTTTGTGGATCTATTACCAAGTTAAAATCTCCACAGATTATGACATAATCAGCTTCTTCACTATTTGCTAATTCTTTTATTTCTTCAAAAAAACTTGGATCATCATGATTTGGCGCATAAATTGTTACTAGATTTATCTTCATCGAGTTACAAGTTAGCAAAAGCTGCAAATAGTTGCCATTTTTATCCTTGTGGCATTTAGAAACTGTATAGTCAAAATTGTTGTTTAACAATACTGCTACTCCACGAGAGTTTGTTTTTATGCCATGTAAGTAACAATCTGGCCAAATATCTTTAACTGAAGCTATATCTTTCATCAACAGGTGAGTATCTTGTAAACAGACAATTGAAGCTCCAGTTTCTTTGAAATAGGAAAGAACATCAACCCTTTTTTCCATGTTACGAAGCCCCTGACAATTTGCAGATAACACTTTAATTCTTGATGAGTCAGCCATATTTTAATATATTTATATCCTTGCAAACAATTAAACTTTGTAATAAATTTTGCATTGCAGGTAAATATAAATGCACATGAATACAGTCATTGAACATGCAACAAAAATTAAGACAGAGACGACCGGTGAAAGAGGAAAGTGTATACTTAAAATAAACAAGAGAAAAACTAACTACTATGTACATGAGTTATCCAAAAAACTTAATTTGAAATTAAAGCTGCATTAGCATTTGAATGTTACTAAGCATATATATATTACAGAATATACATTAATGATAATTGGGAAATTTTTCACTAACATGACCTCTAAACATTTTGAACTTTGGAAGAGTTCATAATGAATTATTTGAGAACATAATGGTGAAGTATGCAAGTTATGGACACATTTGTGATTGATCACTGGAGTTGAGGATGCTTGTGATAGATTTGGTATAAAAAGTCCATTGTTTACATGAACATAAGCAAACTATTAATTGCCATGTATGAATTCAATAGTTATTTTGCTTTGCTATTTCAACCTTTCAAATTATTCTTCCAAAATAGGTTATGAAAATCAAATTGAATTTTTATTTTCAATACATTAAGACATTATACACGGTTCTTTACACTAAAGAATATTGAAGTATCAACCACACAAATTTAATAAAGAGTTTACCTTTATGTTGGTCAGAGTGTTCACTGTAAATTCATCGTTTTCATGCATATTTGCATCTCATCTTTTTTGTATTTATAACAGTTGCTTGCTCGAACAAGGAAGCTATCACCTATTAAGCAAGGTATTGATACAAACACCACAAGAAAAGAATACACCATTAAACAGTGAAGTGGCAACCACATAATCTTGGACTTAAATCTAAGAGTTTGGTCTTAGCTAGGTCTGGGACTTGAATGGATTTCACAAAGGGGTGACTTTTAAACATTTTGAACTTTGGAAGAGTTCATAATGAATTATTTGAGAACATAATGGTGAAGTATGCAAGTTATGGACACATTTGTGATTGATCACTGGAGTTGAGGATGCTTGTGATAGATTTGGTATAAAAAGTCCATTGTTTACATGAACATAAGCAAACTATTAATTGCCATGTATGAATTCAATAGTTATTTTGCTTTGCTATTTCAACCTTTCAAATTATTCTTCCAAAATAGGTTATGAAAATCAAATTGAATTTTTATTTTCAATACATTAAGACATTATACACGGTTCTTTACACTAAAGAATATTGAAGTATCAACCACACAAATTTAATAAAGAGTTTACCTTTATGTTGGTCAGAGTGTTCACTGTAAATTCATCGTTTTCATGCATATTTGCATCTCATCTTTTTTGTATTTATAACAGTTGCTTGCTCGAACAAGGAAGCTATCACCTATTAAGCAAGGTATTGATACAAACACCACAAGAAAAGAATACACCATTAAACAGTGAAGTGGCAACCACATAATCTTGGACTTAAATCTAAGAGTTTGGTCTTAGCTAGGTCTGGGACTTGAATGGATTTCACAAAGGGGTGACTTAGCTAAGTCCAAGCTTATCTTATAACCACAGTGGTTTTCTGTGTCATATTACATTTTATATCCTTCATTTAATGCATTTTATCTAAGGAAAAGTGCTGTTTTGAAATGGAAAACCTTGTTACCACATATAAACTTCCCAAAGACGACTTTAGTGAGCTTTTCTGTGTAATTATACTTTAGTTACAGCCATTTCAAATTTTGAAGTGGAGAAAAGTTTATGGCAGCCATATTTAAGTCCTCTTTACAAAATTTAAGCCCACTACTTCCCAGACTTAAAGTTAAGTCCACTGACTTAGCAATTTCATGGACTTAGCTGCTTTGTGAAATCCGCTAAGTCTAAGACCACAGACTTAACATTCTTTTGACAAAATTTAAGACCAAAGTCTTAAATTTAAGTCTAAATCTGGACTTAAGTCTCTTTGTGAAATCGGCCCCAGGGGTTTTCAGTATACAAAGTATATTGCATGAGATGAAATGTACAAATTCAAAGGGACAATGCAAAAACTATGAAGGACGATCCAAAATTATTTAGCTATATCAGAAGTCTTTTTAAAAGCTCACCATTCTCAGGAAAGGTACACAATTAATATACTCATGTCATACATTTTCTCATATTCAATATGTTATGTTCCAAACCACGACTACTTTTTCCTGTCAAAAATCAAACTTGCATTTACTGTTAAAACTTGTAAATCAATGCTAGCATCAATTTTCAACCCTATATCACTAAGATATCTTGTCTGAAACAAAACTAATGTTTTAGTTTTGATTATTCTTTTGAAATCTGGGGTCGATTTCACAAAAGGACTTAGCCCAGACTTAGACTTAAATTGAAGACTTTTGTCTTAAAATGAGGCTAAGTCTGTGATCTTAGACTTGGAGGATTTCACAGAGCTGCTAAGTCTAGGCTTTGGCTAAGTCTACCCAAGAGTGGGCTTAACTTTTGTAAGCCAAGACTTAAATATGGCCGCCATATATTTTTCTCACTTCAAAATTTGAAATGCTTAAACATAAAGAATAAATATATAGAACACCTCCCTAAATTATTCTTTGGACATGTCTGTGTGATTATAAGGTTTCCCATTTAAAAATACAGCATTTTTTCAAAGATAAAATGAGCTAAACAAGGGATATATGTTACCTCGAAAATATTTTGAGTAGAAATAAAGGGTCACATGACACAGAAAACCACTGTGGTTATATGACAAGCTTGGACTTCGCTAAGCCACCCTTTGTGAAATCAATTTAAGTCCAGGACTTGGCAAAGACAAATGACTCAGATTTAAGTCCCTGACTTAGCCTAAGTCTGAGACCATTTGTGAAACCGGCCCCTGACTACTTTTTCTTGTCGGGAAGGCTAACTTTCATTAAGTGTTGAAAATACACCAGGATCAATTTCATATCTAAAATACAACTACCTTTTCATGTTGTGTTGGACAACTATCTTAGATTCAGCAGTGTTTAAAAAGTGTACATCACTGTCAGCATCAATTTTCAACATTAAATCAATGGGTTTTTTTTCCAAGATTTGTGCCTGCTGGGTACTTTTGGCATTGAAATGTTAATAGAACATCACGGTATGTAACTTCCACAAAGCAAAGGTTCCAGATCAGTGACAAAAAAAACAAAACAAACGTTTTTTGCCCCCCCCCCCCCCCCCCCGCACACACACACAATGTCGAATTATTCTACGGGCAAGGTTCTTTTAGGTAAAAAATTCTACAAATTCGGGCTGTGGAGGTATCTTCCTTTAGTTTAGCACTACAGTGTTTAGTCTGTACTGTAACGTTTCTGCTGCGAAAATTTGCTAAGTATGCAACAGTATACATATTAGAAAGGACCGGGATCTTTCAGTAGCTTGAGTACAATATATAGTTATCAGTATTTGCTTGGTACGCCTGATTTATTGTGGCTTATGTTTCTTTAAGAATATCTTGTTTTATCGCCCACCATGCTCGCTACCGACCATCGACATTATCAATCAGTTGTCCAGGTGCTTAATCTCCGTATCAACGGATTCTAAGGCACACCATCCAATCTGTAAGGCATAAATCATGAGACATTAGACATGTTCCGAGTCGTTGCCAGGGAGGCAGTCCGGTGTTCGGTAGTAAGAAGCTATGGTGGGAATGATTTCTGAAATAGGTAGGTTTTGAGTCGACTTTTGACATTAGCCAAATCACGGTTTCGTCTGCACATGCTCCAGCACACGTCAAAGGTCAAGTAGGTAAAAACAAACGTCTGCAATCGAACCAGGAGGTGATTTTTATATGGTAAAAAAACAAACATATTACGTATATCTCTCATCATAGTGCACTATAGACGTGGTTACCTCGGCTCTACTTTACTTGCGTGTAAAGCCGTGGCACAACCCTACATAGAACTGGAGATTTGCAGAAAACACAAATATCATAAAAATGTGAACACATATCCTTGCGTTGCCGGTTTTCGACGGTCTTACGCATTTTAATCCAATTTTGTTTCTTTCATCATTCCCTGATGTATTTTAATCTTAAAAGTAGAAAAAAAATGCTGTTTAATTGACAAAAATAAAAATGGATAAATATTTTAAGTTATTTTAATTTATTATTTGATTCAATTTCGGTACGTATAGTGTTCTTATTTTACAAATGGTTGTCTGTTATCGACGGTAAAATCAAATCAATATAAATGGTATGCAAAATGCAAAAACTTTTTATTTTTCACAATGTCCTCTGGAAATTGATAATTTAACAAATAAATGGCATAGTTGTTGCCAATATATCATAATAATGTACAAAGAACATTGTTTTTGAAGGTGTACACATAAAATTATTTCCCTAGACAATTGTGTCATTAATTTTTAAAGTTCGTTTTGAAGGTTATTTCTTCTTATTTTGTGTCTACAAGAGCACGTGTTTTTATGCTAATGATCATGTGTATGGTTAATTTATTTTATAACCTCCAAAAATAAAAATATTTTATGGCATATTTTTCTTATATTTGCTGCTGAACAAACGCATGTTGTCATTAACAATGGATTACATTAAGGTCAATTTAATAAAAATGTATGTGTAGTGTTTTGTAAAACAAATATTATAAATCTTTTAGTCTTTTACAGTATACCTTATAATTTCATTTTATGAGGATAAAATTTGCATTATTCACAGAAATTCTTGAGCGTTGCCAATGACCACCATATTTTATTTTACTTTAAAAATTGATATAATATTTCATTTAACAAAATCGGGATTTTTCTGCATCATGCATTAAGAAACTTTATTTTATCAAACTCAAAACAATATTTGCATTAAAAGCCATGTTATATATTTTAAATAAAGAGTAATGCTGTTACTTATCTAATTTTTACTGAGATGAAGAGCACGTGCACAGAACTACAATATATTATTGCGCGGCCGTCGATAATAGACGACCGCCGATAATTGACGACACAACGATAACTGTTCCCACAACTATTTTCTTTCATTTTCTTCAACAATCGGTCAACATGCAAACATATTTGACAAAAAGTAAATGACATTTCCTGATTTACCCGGGTTTTTGGACCATTTCTCCAAAAATTTAAAAATGTTTTTTTTTATTATAAAGCAAGGGATTATTCGTCGGGTTCCACCCGATGTTTAGGCTGTATATTATACGTCGGGCCAGACCCATTTTTTAGTTTTTGACTTCCACGTCAGGTTCTTACTAAGACAGGAATAATAGTAACAGTTGTTTCCATTGGCTAATTGTGGCCTTGTTGATGTTGAGGATACCAGCTTGAACGGCACTCTAGTTAATTTACTGGAATATGTTTGGGGGACCCGATAAATAAACAAATCCCCAAATAACGGGTCGGACCCGACGTATAATCACTTTGTCAGCGTTCCCACTGCACAGGGAAAACAGGGAAAATTGTGAAAAGTAATTCCAGACAGGGAAAACACAGGGAATTTGAAAATTTTGGAAAAACACAGGGAATTTGAAAATTTTAGAATGATTTTGAAGAGTAACAGCCATTTGCATTCACGCGCCGCGGGCGCGACTCGCAGGTCACATTTGATGTTTTTGGTTTGATTGTGTTATTTTATTTATAAAATCCACAGGGAAAAATATAAACTTCACAGGGAAAACACAGGGAAAACACAGGGAATTTAAATTGCAAAAGGGAGTGCGAACCATGTTCGTATTATAAAAGTTGTGCAAAATAACGTATATTTTGTACACACATTCTATTTGTTGTGTCCTTGGCTTAAAATCAACTGTTTCTAACTATATTAAACCTTTTCAGTCATTTTATTAAGTTTTATTCAATAGAAAAAGATTTTATGCAAATCTCCAGTTCTATGTGGGGTCGTGCCAGGCTCTGGATGCAAGTAAAGTAGAGCCGAGGTAACCACGTCTAAGTGCACTAACAAACAAAATACTTTATTTTACCATAAAATATATATATTGATGTACAGAATTGCCACTTTTTACTTGTGAATGATATTTTTAAATTCTGTTTTGATCTTTCTTAGGCGAAATTAGGGGATCCCCAGTATTAAAAATGCATCAACAAGTACTGAATTGATGTTATTATTTTATGAAAACTGTGAAACCTAAAATATTATAGATACATCATCAGGGTTCAAAACTAGCACCCGGTCTGCCAGTCTGTGACCGACAGAAGTGCTTCTGGGTCGAAAAGATTTAGACCTTTTCAGTCCCTTTGACCTGGAAAGTAAAGCATGCATGTAAGCACACTGTGCATGGTTGAATTATGGTTTGGATGTTTTGAATATTATCCAAACATACCAAAGTGACCACACATGTGTTTCGAGATGTACACTGTTTCAGTTCGCTTGTATTATGTTTATAATCGGCATGCATGGTCGAATTATGGTTTGCATGTTTTGAATATTACAATACATACAGAAATGATAATAAAGTCAGTGAATGCTTTTGTGTGGTGTTGGGGCAAAACCAGTGGCTCACTAAACGAAATTCTATCTGTTACATTACCAATGGGAAGTTGCAAAAGTAAAATCCTCACTGAATTCTAATTTGACTTTAATAGTGCTTAATCTGCTTAAAAAGACACCCAAAGGTGCAACAACCAAGATTCAAGTAAAAAGAATTAAGAGAGATATAAAAATCATAATTTTATTTTCAGACAATGCAATAAACAATGCAGTGATACAATAACACAGCTTAAATAGAATAATGCAGTACAGTAGAACCTCTATTATCCGACGCTATTGGGCTAGTAACAATTAGGCTGGATAATAGAAAGTTTGGGTGATAGAAGGGATAAAATAACAGGTTTAAATGGATTTGGGAGAGTGGGTCTGAGGTCGGAGAACTCAATATCTGGATAATAGAAGGTAGGATAATAGAGGTTCAACTGCACTTAAAATGCAAAAATCTTGCGATCTGTAACATAGGACTCAAAAAAAAAAAAAAAAAATTACTGGGACTTAATGGAGGTCATGTAGTCCCATGGACTCCCATTTTACAGGTGCTTCGCAATCACTGTAACATACATCTAGGGATAATATTAACTTTGGCATTTGATTGGTTAAAGACATGTGTTGTTTTTACAAACATCAGATTTGCAGCCTAGCACTTGTACAAATAATCTTCTGTGAAAGTTTCAACTCAGTGGTGTGGCAGTTAGAGTGCTCGCCTTCAACATCTGAGGTCGCTGGTTCGAATCTCAGCACTCGCACTTCATGTTGGAAAGCGATGCCCTGTGGTTTACAGTGCAGAATCTTGACCAACTAGTATGTGCTGGTTCTTCCACCCATAAACTACCCTTCGCAATATGACCCTCCCTGTTGAACGCAAAGTATAACAAAAAATACAGCAAAATCCATGAAACTTGCTATATTGTCCTGATGTTGTCACTAAATATACATTAAGTAAGTTAAAATCTAATTTAAGTATCATCACTTACAGTGTGTGATAATTGCTGCCATGTATAATGTATTTTTATAGCCTTCTAGTGACTTTTCATTCTCAGAAATGTTTTCATATCGGACTGATAAACTTTCTGACGGACCAGTAACTTCGGCAAGTGGTCTGTCCTGTGGTCCTGAAAATATTTTGGCTTAATTTCGTACCCTCTACATCCGGGCGGGAGATTATAATTTCAACCATGTGTGTGCGTACGTGGGTGCGTGCATGGGTCACACAGTTTTCTCTGAAACTACTACAGTTACACATTTTTGGTAAATTACTTGTCCTAATGAATTTTTACGCTCTTCAAAATTTTTTGGGTTTGGTGAACTTTGGCCTACTTTTGAGTGAGTAATAGCACTTTTACCTAATATAATTATATGGCTTATAACTCTCAAACTATTGCATTTAGAGTATTTTGTTGCAATATGTTGTTCAGCTACTTTCTCCACAGCTACAACATGGTCAGTAGTTTGGAAGTGTATCTCCATAGCTAAGTGAGTAATAGCTACTTTGTCAATTTTTAATGATAACTATAATGAGTAAATGGCTTCTATCTTCGAAAGTATTGCAGCTACACAATTTCTCTCAAATATGTTGTTCATCTACTTTTTTTGTGAACTGTAACATATTGAAGTTTCACAACTGTTGCTCAATGTACAAGTGAGTAATGGCTACTTTATTGCTACTTTTAGTGAAAATGTGAAAAATCACAAATATCTCGCAAACCGTAGGAGATAGAGCAATTTCGAGCGAATTTTTGACCCACAGGGTGGTACAACAATGTCCTATGCTAAGTTGATTGGTGAACTTTGGCCTACTTTTGAGTGAGTAATAGCACTTTTACCTAATATAATTATATGGCTTATAACTCTCAAACTATTGCATTTAGAGTATTTTGTTGCAATATGTTGTTCAGCTACTTTCTCCACAGCTACAACATGGTCAGTAGTTTGGAAGTGTATCTCCATAGCTAAGTGAGTAATAGCTACTTTGTCAATTTTTAATGATAACTATAATGAGTAAATGGCTTCTATCTTCGAAAGTATTGCAGCTACACAATTTCTCTCAAATATGTTGTTCATCTACTTTTTTTGTGAACTGTAACATATTGAAGTTTCACAACTGTTGCTCAATGTACAAGTGAGTAATGGCTACTTTATTGCTACTTTTAGTGAAAATGTGAAAAATCACAAATATCTCGCAAACCGTAGGAGATAGAGCAATTTCGAGCGAATTTTTGACCCACAGGGTGGTACAACAATGTCCTATGCTAAGTTGATTGGTGAACTTTGGCCTACTTTTGAGTGAGTAATAGCACTTTTACCTAATATAATTATATGGCTTATAACTCTCAAACTATTGCATTTAGAGTATTTTGTTGCAATATGTTGTTCAGCTACTTTCTCCACAGCTACAACATGGTCAGTAGTTTGGAAGTGTATCTCCATAGCTAAGTGAGTAATAGCTACTTTGTCAATTTTTAATGATAACCATAATGAGTAAATGGCTTATATCTTCAAAGTATTGCAGCTACATAATTTCTCTCAAATATGTTGTTCATCTACGTTTTACCCCACAGCCCTTAAGGGCTGTCAGGGTATTGTTTTCACCCATGGTATCCGGATAGGCGGGCGGGCAGCGGGAAATAGTTTGTCCGGGCTGTATCTCAGAAACCGTAAGGTGTAGGAAGTTCATACTTGACCGGGACATTGGTTGGGGGGTGTAGGTGTGCAACGTCATGGTCTGACCTTGATTTGACCCTTGACCTTGCCGTAGTGACCTTGAGTTTGAAAATCTTGTCCGGGCTATATCTCGGCAACCATAAGATGTAGGAAGTTGATACTTGGCAGGGACATTATTTAGGGGTTGTAGGTGTGCAACATCATGGTCTGACCTTTATTTGACCTTTGACCTTGCCGTAGTGACCTTGACCTTTAAAATCTTGTCCGGGCTATATCTCAGAAACCGTAAGGCGTAGGAAGTTGATACTTGGTAGGGACATTGGTTAGGGGGCGTAGGTATGCAATGTCATGGTCTGACCTTGATTTGACCTTTGACCTTGCCGTAGTGACCTTGAGTTTGAAAATCTTGTCCGGGCTATATTTCGGCAACCATAAGGTGTAGGAAGTTGATACTTAGCAGGGACATTAGTTAGGGATTGTAGGTGTGCAACGTCATGGTGTGACCTTGATTTGACCTTTGACCTTGCTGTAGTGACCTTGACCTATAAAACCTTGTCCGGGCTATATCTCAGCAACTGTAAGGTGTAGGAAGTTGATACTTGGTAGGGACATTGGTTGGGGGTAGTAGGTGTGCAACATCATGGTGTGACCTTGATTTGACCTTGCCATAGTGAACTTGACCCATAAAACCTGGTCCGGGCTATATCTTGGAAACCGTAAGGTGTAGGAAGTTGATACTTGGTAGGGACATTGGATAGGAGGTGTAGGTGTGCAACATCATGGTCTGACCTTGATTTGACTTTTGACCTTGCCATAGTGACCTTGACCTTTAAAAGCTTGTCCAGGCTATATTTTAGAAACCGTGAGGTGTAGGAAGTTTATAGTTACTAGGGACATTGGTTAGGGGTTGTAGGTGTGCATCGTCATAGTCTGACCTTGATTTCACGTTGTTGTAGTGACCTTGAACTATAAAATCTTGTCCGGGGTATATCTCGGAAACCGTAAGGTGTAGGACGTTGATGCTTGGTAGGGACATTGGTTAGGGGTTGTAGGTGTGCAGCATCATGGTGTGACCTTGACTTGACCTTTGACCTTGCCGTAGTGACCTTGACATAGAAAATCTTGTTACAACTTTGGGTCTGTCTTTTGATGCAGATTAAGCACTGTTAAAGTCATATAAGAATTCATTAAGAGTTTTACTTTTACAACTTCCCATTGTAACAGATGGAATTTCATCAAGTGAGCCACAGATTTTGCTCCAACACCACACATAAGCATTCATTGAATGTATTATCACTTCTGTATGCATGGTAATATTCAAAACATCTAAACCATAATTCGGCCATGCCAGATGTAGATAAAGTACATGCATTATCTTTCTCTTAGACATTATTTTCTCTATTTAAACATTGTTTGGACCTTTATATAACTGACAGTGCTCTGAAAGTATCCTGAATTTTGTACTGATAAAGTACTTCTATATCTCGTGGTGTTAAAAATATTTCCCTAGGCTGTGGGGTATGGGCATCTCTGATGCTATTTTTGATTTTCGTTTGACCTTGAAGGAAGGGCCCAAGGTCAAATCTGACCACATCAAAAGATTCCTAGCCCATGATTTGCTATACGTTGGTTTCACATTGAAACCTCTAGGACCAATATTAAGTGAGTTATAAGCTCTTTTAAATTTTGCTATTTTTGTTTGACCTTGAAGGAAGGGTCAAAGGTCAAATCTAACCACTTTAGAAGATTCCTAGCCCATGATTTGATATATGTTGGTTTCACATTGCAAGCCTCTAGGAGCAATAATAAGTAGAGCTGAAACGATTAGCAAAATTTGCTAGCTGGGTAGTCACTTGCATTAACTGTTGACTAACCGATTAACTGTTTCCGAGGTTTGCATGTTTAGATATACTGAAAATGACAATTTGTTCCGGATGTAAACAAACAAAATGGCGGATTGCGAGATGCCCAAAAAACAAAAAATTCACTAGATTGGTGGGTAATTAGCTAATAATATGATATTTTGATATTTTACAAATAAAATACAGATAAAATGCTTTAATTTGATACATTTTAAGGTCTTAACTCGAAATATTTAAAGTTTTCACAATCGTGTAAAATCCCATAAGAGGTGATGTTCATAAGAAAACAGTTTATCGGTTTAGCAGTATTGGTGTGAACTAGCGCTTTCATAACCCAATAATTGATTAGTACAAATAATCATTTCAGCTCTACTAATTAGTGAGTTATAAGCATTTTTAAGTTTGGCTATCCTCGTTTGACCTTGAAGGAGGGGCCAAAGGTCAGATCTGACCACATCAGAAGTTTCCTAGCCCATGATTTCTTATAGGTTGGTTTCACATTGCAAACCTCTAGGACCAATAATAAGGGAGATATAAGCAAGATTTAAACTCAGAAGAGGCGAGTAGTACCCCTGGTTTGAAAGCCAAGAAGACAGACTTCAGAAGAATAATGTAGCAGAAATGCTAAAGACAAGAAAACAGGAGCAACCAAAGACAAGGCCAAGATTACCAAGAAGCATGGCCCACCAGTTGAGGTTGCAAAACCTTCTGCAGACAGTAAGCTGGAGCAATTGGACCAGAAATGGTCAGAACATTTTAGCAGATTGGAGGCTATGCTCTTGTCAAAGGCGTTCATCTAGCCAGAGCTGGTTTTCCAAACAATGGTCATCTCTCCAAGCATCTTCCAGCCGGTGCTGTTGACAACACTCAGCCCTTCTTTGAGCCTCAACTGACTGACCGACCGACCACCACACACCAGCAACCGACCAAATGACCAGCCACTCTTCATCGGCAGCCTGCTCACTGGCCTAATTCTGATAAATGGCCTGTAGTCACTGACCAGCCATCCACCAACCAGGTCTCCAAACAGGCTGCAACTACATCAGCTGTGGAGGTTACCCAACAAGGATCAGACTCTGACATGGAGACTAGTTCTGATTCTGACTCAGATTTGGTAGTGCGTCCTCACTTCACTGGCCAGGCAGAGGAAGGCGAGCTGTCAGACCTGGACCAGGATGTCTCTGTAACCGACACCAACCAAGCTGCCTGTGAAGAACAGAAGTATAGAGAGACAATGCGTGGTGTACGTTCTTACATGGGCTGGTCACACATACCGGATATGGATTCTAGTATGTCTTGTGCTGAGGATAACCCATTTGCTGCACCAAAACAGGCAACCTGCGGGTAAATTAGTATAAACCTTCCTACTGATGACTGGTTGTGTCGTAAAATGGACAGTTTGAACCTCACATTTGTGCAAGGATATCCGTCCAGGAGCTCAGAAGCAGGGGATTTACAGTGAGACCAGTATGTGAAACCGGCTAAGTCACATGCAAGGTGGTATGGGCTCCACCCCAACCAGGACCAACTGGCCAGATCAGTCTCCTTCTGGCATTTTGAACAGTGCATACAGCAGGATAGCAGGGGCATCCGGACTTACTACACCAGCACCCACCTCACTCACCCCCAGGGTCACAGGACACCCTCAGAAGGAGGGAGAAGGCTGCATGTGAGTCTACTTATGTCTGTAACCAGGGAGCCGGACTCAACAGGTGTCTTAGTGAAGTCCAGCAATAGACAAAAGGCAAATCGGCTTATAAAGTGGGAAGTGCTACAGCAGAGCTACAGTACCTTATGAACTTTAATGCAGGTATCACACAGTGTATGGCCAAGGTTTCACATCAAGGGTCACACCTACCAGTTCAAAGCTCCCAGCACCCATGGAGTTCACAGTAGTGGCCAAAGAGGTCAATTTGATAGCATTACAAAAGGATTCACCAGTACATAGACGACTGGTTGGTCAGAGCCAGATCCCACCAATTTGTCTGTAGCATACACAAACTTTAGTGGCTATTTGTCAGGACCTAGGTTGGCTAGTCAACATGGAGAAATCAGAGCTGGACCCCAAACAAGTTTTTGACTTCGTAGGCTACCAGTTCAACCTGAGAGAGGGCAAAGACAGACCCACCTAAGAGTATTGGCAGACCCTTACAGCAAAGATCCAAGAATTACTGACTGGACAAACCGGTCCAGCAGCTGATGTCCCTCATAGGCCTGTTGACAGCCACAGAAAATCAGGTCCACCTTGGTTGACTCCTTATGAGGCCCATACAATGGCACCTGAAAAATAACTGGAGGGTTCCAGAGTCACTAGAACAGGTGATACACATTCCCAGATCGCTCCACCGTCATCTGACATGATGGCTGGAGGAAAGCAATCTGCTTCAAGGTCAACCATTACACCATTTGGTCTGACTGAGACCCACATCAAGGCACATGACACAACACTTTTTCTGCAAGAGTTAACCCCTGATGGTTTTTCCTTAGTTCATACTTCAAGATTAAATAAAAGTGGTGGCGGTGTTGGGTTTTTTATCAAAAAAGTGTTTGAATACAAGAACATTGATTGCACTCCTGAGTTTTCATCTTTTTGAACAGCATACCATTTCGTTATCATTCCAGGGACATAGTTTGATAATTGGTGTATTGTATAGACCTCCAAGTTCCTCAGTTCAAGTCTTTTTTGAAGATTTCATGTCTTATATTGGTTTTCTGTCGTCTTTATCTCCATCTTTTGTTGTTTGTGGGGACTTTAATATTCATGTAGATTCTGCATCCCCCTCGGTGTCTGAATTCAAGTCCGTGATTGATGCCTGCTTTTTGACTCAATATATTGATTTCCCTACCCACCTTCATGGTCATACTCTTGACCTACTTCTTGCTCCCACTGAATTCTCCGGAATATCTGAGGTGCATGGTTCATGCTTCATTAGCGATCACAAAATTATCTCTTGCTCAGTTGATTTTCCGTGTGTGTCTAAACATCATGACAAAATAGTAACCTTTTGTCAATATCACAAGATTAATGTTGAAAGACTCAGAGAAGATCTAGCTGCCTCTGCATTTGTTGCCCATCCATCGGATGACATTGACACACTTTATGAACAATACGTATCTAGTTTGTCTGATCTCCTAGACATTCATGCACCCTTGAAAACAAGGCGCCTCGCTAAACCAGCACCTGGCTGGATAACAAATGAATTCAGAACCGCCAAGTGTTTAAGAAGGCAATATGAACGTACATGGAGGAGAGACAAAACCCCATTAAACCGTGCTCGTCTTAGACGGCAGATAAATAGATGCAACCACCTTCTGAATAAGAACAAGAAAAATTACTATCAGGAATTAGTCAAAGAAAACAGTAAGGATGGTAAGAAGTTGTGGCGAGTTTTGGGCAAGGTACTGGGTAGGTCCCAGGTCTCTATCCTTCCATCCTGTACTGATGACAAATCACTGGCAAACCGTTTTGGCTCCTTTTTCATAGACAAAATTAATAAAATTAGAAACACTTTTAGAAAATGTACATCAAAGTGTGTTCCTCAAGAAAGGAAGCCTCCCTCTTTCAGCTCTTTTCAGTTGGTCTCAGAACTCGAAGTCCATAAGTTCATTAAGGCTTCCCCATCAAAAACATGCTCTTTGGACCCTTGGCCAACTTTCCTGGTGAAAAGATGTATAGACATTCTTCTCCCTTCGATTACTAAGCTGGTAAACTTATCTCTTCAAGATGGTGTCTTTCCAGAACCTTTCAAAATTGCCATAGTCACACCTCTCATCAAGAAGACTTCATTGCCAAAGGATGACCTCAAGAATTATCGGCCAGTTTCTGGGCTGAGTTTCTTATCAAAGTTAGTGGAGCGTGTTGTTGCTTCTCAAATAAGGTCTCATATTGATTCTAACAATCTCGGTAACACATCTCAGTCTGCCTATAAAGCTGGACACTCTACTGAAACCGCCCTGTTGTGTATTCAGAATGAGATACACTTGTCATTGTCTAAGGGTATGCCTACGGCCCTAGTCCTCCTCGACCTGTCGGCCGCCTTTGACACGATTGACCATGACACACTCCTCGCCTGTCTATCAACAAGGTTTGGCTTCACTGGTTATGTCCTCAGGTGGTTTACATCGTATCTTTTGGATCGTTTTCAATCTGTCAAAATTGGCTCGGTTGTTTCAGAATGTTTCAAATTAAATTTTGGTGTGCCTCAGGGCTCCGTTCTTGGTCCCTTATTGTTCTCCCTCTACACTTCCCCCCTTAGTAATGTAATTGCAAAATTCAAGGATGTCAAATATCACTTTTATGCAGATGACTCCCAGTTGTTCATCCATCTATCTCCTGGAAGTTGTCCCAACTCATTTCACCAGCTAAAGGCCTGCTTGGATGAGATTCGCATGTGGATGTTTGAAAATAAGCTTAAATTAAATCCTGGAAAAACAGAGTTTATAGTCTTTGGCTCTATGGATAAGTTTAAATGGCTTAAAGATTCTCTCCCTGTGAACATCTTGGGAAACTGCCTCTCTCCGAATGATGTTGTTCGGAATCTAGGTGTACTTTTTGACTCTAAATTCAGCTTCACAAATCATGTGAATTCTGTTGTTAAATCCTCATTTACCAGCCTTCGAGATCTGCATCGCATCAGACACTTTCTCTCTTATGATGTGTCAATAATGGTGGCTAATGCATTGGTCAGTAGTCGTCTGGATTATTGTAATTCTCTGTTTCGCAGTTTGTCCTCTAAGAATATCACAAGGCTTCAGAATATCCAAAATTGCTTGGCACGCTTTGTCTCTGGGGTGTCCAGATTTTCTCATGTCTCTCCAATCCTAAAGTCTCTTCACTGGCTTCCTGTTCAACAACGTATCATTTTTAAAACCCTGTTACTCACGTATAAGTTCCTCACTACTGGAAAGCCGAAATACTTTGCCCCATACTTGTCTTTATATACATCTGCTGTTAAGACAAGGCGCAGTAATCCAGAAAAAATGTTCCTCAATGTACCCTTTTACAGTTCCTCAGTTCACAAGTCCAAGGTTCATTTCAATAAGTCATTTTCATATGATGCTCCAAAACTCTGGAATGATTTGCCTCTGGAAATTCGAACTGCTCCAACGCTATCATGTTTCAAAAGGCGACTTAAAACCTACTTGTTTCAGAAGTCTTTCCCTCCTTAGCTTTCTCTCGCTATCGAACACCGATGATCCCCTGGTGACGACATTGCTATGGTTTTCGACATATGATTCTTACATTATGATTGGATGGTGTGCCTTAGAATCCGCGAGCATCGGAGATTAAGCACATGGATACCTGATACACCCACTGAAACATGCTCTGCAGATCTTTAAAGTTGCATTAAAATAATGGTAGGGCACTCATTTAAATGAACGCACTGCAAGAGGAACCTGGTCCCTACCAGAAAGAAAGCTACACATAAACTATCTGGAACTAAAGGCGGTCTTTTTGGCCCTGTGGTTCCAAAACGTCTGTGAGAACAAGATAGTTCTCAAAGCCACAGACAACATCACAATGGTTGCCTACATAAACAAAGAAGGAGGATGAAGTTGGGCCCTCTGTGTGCCCTTCTGTGGAGAATCCTGACCTGGTGTGCCAGAAAACAGGTTACTCTCAAAGCCCGACACATTCCAGGCTGGCTGAAAAGTGGTAGCGGACAAGCTATCAAGGCTAGGCTGGGTTATTCAAACAGAGTGGTCTCTCCTCCCATAGGTCTTCCAATCAATATGCAGCAGGTGGCACCAGTCTCATATAGACCTCTTTGCAACAAAGTAAACTGGTTCATTTTGTGTCACCAGTTCCTGACCCCCTGGCCTGGGCAGTCGATGCACTCAGTTTGCCATTGGAGGATCTGGACCCATATGCCTTCCCACTAGTAGCCATATTGGGCAAAGTGGTGGAGAAGTTGCAGGACTACCCATGCAGAAGAATCATTCTGATTTCTCCAGGGTGGCCCAACATGCCCTGCTTCTGGGATCCAGTGACCATGTTCAGCCAGATCCCACTGTGGGTGCCCAACCTACCTAACCTACTCACTCAACTATTCAATCAGACTCCACACAAGAATCTGTCAAACCTAAATATGCACTCTGGCTCCTGGAGCCTCAGCAATCAAGGAGCAGGGCTTCTCTGGGGCAGTGGAAGCACAAATTGAGGCTCCTTAAAGAGGATCAACAAGATTAATCTATGAGGCAAAGTGGACCGTTTTTACAAAGTGGTGCCTCGGTAATAAGGTGGACTTCAGGGCACCCCCTGGAAAGTCAATAGCTGACTTCCTTATGTACCTATTTCAGGACAGGAAGTTACAGCCAAGTACCATTGATGGGTATAGATCAGCCATTGCTGACAAACTGGGAAATTTGCCCATAAATGTCAGCAAAGATGAGAATCTCACTCGCCTCCTGGATAGTTTCCATGGAGAAAGGATTTGACAAGAACATCTCAACTGCCACTATCTCCTCATGGTAGACTATGACCCTATGTTATGCGCTTTCTGAACAGGAGGCCTACACCTTACATCAGCTTAAAGCCCATGATGTCAGGGCCTTTGCTGCTTCAATGGCCTTCCAGTCGGCAGTGTCCTTAGAACAAATCTTATCAGCCTGCCACTGGAAGTCACATAACACCTTCATACAGTTCTATTTGAAAGATGTAGCTTTGGCTGATTCAGAGCTTTTTCACTTGGGCCCAGTAGTGGCTGCTCAGCAGATCCACAAATAGCACTTATATTGAGATTTGTATATATGGTGTAAATGATTCATAAATTTTTTTTTAAAAGTCAAAAAAAAAAAACCTGTGACGTCCTTTCTTTGGGAGGTTTATTTCTGGGACTGAACTCATACCTCTCTTCCCCTACCTCAGAGTCGGTCTGTAAAAACGGGGAGGGGACAACGTTGGTATAGCCATGGCAACCGGGTACTGGTACCGACCATAGGTGTACAGGTTTCCTGACTTCAAGTCAACCTAGGCAAGAGGAAATTTTGTTGTCATTTATGAGTTCACTTAAGTCCCTAGTAACTTACCCGCCTACCAAATGGTTCGCGTTCGATACCATTGACCACACCATTCTCCTGGACAGACTTAATGTTTACTATGGTATCAGTGAACTAGCACTTGGCTGGTTCAAATCATACCTGTCAGGAAGGACACACTCGGTCAAGGTAGGTAGCACACTTTTACATCCTGCTGTGCTCCAGTATGGGGTCCCCCAGGGCTCCATCCTTGGTCCAATTCTTTTTTCCCTCTACACTAACCCAATTAGCTCAATCATTCACTCTCACAGTAGTATTAACCACCATTTCTATGCCGATGACACTCAGTTATACATAACACTCTCCCAACAAATTTCTGTCACTCTATACAAACACTGAAAACTGCTTAAACGATATACAAAATTTCATGTTTGCAAACAAATTAAAATTCAACTCTGAGAAAACTCAGTTTATTCTGATAGGCTCCAAAAATAACTGTAAACAACTCCTTCCTTACTTTCTGATCAATATTCTCGGCAATCAGGTCTCACCAGCACAAAGTGTTAGGAACCTCGGAGTTGTGTTCGACTCCAACTTCTCATTCTCAGACCATGTATCACAGGTCATAAAGTCCACCAGAGTTCATGCGAGAGACCTCTATAGAATTCGGCCACTTCTGGACCTTAATACATCAGTTCTTGATACATCTGCTTTGGTGAGCAGCAGATTGGACTAATGCAATTCCCTATTCTTATCACTTACGGATTTTGAGTTAAGAAGATTGCAGTTAGTCCAAAACTCACTCTGTAGGATTGTCACCCGTTCCTCTAAATACATGTACTCTCAAATTACCCCTCAACTGAAAAAACTCCACTGGCTCCCTGTCAAACATAGGATACTATTCAAAATAGGTCTCATTACATATAAAATTCTCAACCAGGGTCAACCAGTTTCGAGAATTAATTCACCCCTACACCTCTTCCAGGAATACAAGGCGAAGCACCCCCAAACTCAAGTTCCTTCACATCCCCACATTTGACTGTAAGGTTCATAAATCAATCAAACATTTTTCCAATTCTTTCGGTCACTATGCCCCGGTTTTTTTTAACTCTTTCCCCTTCCAAATAAGAAATAGTCCCTCTGTCGCATCTTTCAGGAAACACCTCAAAACCCACCTCTTTAATTCCAGTTTCCCAACTTAGTTTCCTGCCCTCTTGGTCACACGCATAACTCCGGATTACTGACCTTGAACGCCCCTCGACTCCTTATGATAATGATTTTGTTAAGATAGCGCACTTTAGGGACCTTGCCGTAGGGTTCTTGACCTATAAAATCTTGTCTGGGCTATATCTCGGAAACCGTAAGATGTAGGAAGTTGATACTTGGTAGGGACATTGGTTAGGGGGTGTAGGTGTGCAACGTCATGGTGTGACCTTGATTTGACCTTTGACCTTGCTGTAGTGACCTCGACCTATAAAATCTGACCCAGGCTATATCTTGGAAACCGTAAGGTGCAGGAAGTTGATACTTGGTAGGGACATTGGTTAGGGGGTGTAGGTGTGCAACGTCATGGTCTGACCTTGATTTGACCTTTGACGTTGCCTTAGGGACCTTGACCTTTAAAATCTTGTCCGGGCTATATCTCAGAAACCGTAAGGTGTAGGAAGTTGATGCTTGGTAGGGACATTGGTTAGGGGTTGTAGGTGTGCAGCATCATGGTGTGACCTTGATTTGACCTTGTCATAGTGACCTTGACCTTTAAAATCTTGTTGCACCTTTGGGTATGTCTTTTGATGCAGATTAAGCACCGTTAAAGTCATATTAGAATTCATTAAGAATTTTACTTTTACAACTTCTGATTGTAACCGATGGAATTTCATCAAGTGAGATGCAGACTTTACTCCAACACCACACATAGGCATTCATTGAATGTATTGCCACTTCTGTATGCATGGTAATATTCAAAACATCCAAATCATAATTCAGCCAGGCCAGATGTAGATAAAGAGTGTCGTAATGTTTAGTTTACTGATTAATGCTGTCATCTTGTTATTGAATTGTCTTGTTTTAATACTTCATCTTTACATGCATTATCTTTCTCTTAGACATTATTTTCTCTATTTAAACATTGTTTGGACCTTTATGTAACTGACAGTGCTCTAAAAGTATCCTGAACTTTGTACTGATACAGTACTTCTATATCTCATGGTATTAAAAATATTTCCCTAGGCTCTGGGGTACGGGCATCTCTGATGCTATTTTCTGTTGTTTGGCGGGCTGGTCTGTTGTCTATCTTTGCTCTACACAGATATCTGGAAAAAGTAATCATCCTCTTTGTTTAAGCGTTTTGGTGGTGTAAAACCTGGAAGCACTAAATATACTCAACCTTCATTTTGTTTACAAGGAACTGAGAAGTGATATTGTCAGTTCTTACTGTGTCTTCTTATTATAAATGAAACAGTGAAACCTACTTTAATTTGCTTTGTAAAAGGCTTGGAAGGATACATGTCAAGAAAAATACTAAATCTAATCGCACTTTTGTTTTACAATATTTCATCTATCAACTAATATATTAAAAACATAGAAACAGATAAACTTGTGTGTGGACCTTTGCCCACCACATTTTTACAGGGGAGGAAATTTGTACAAAATAATGACATGAAATAATATCCACAAAATTAGCTTTTTGATGTTTTATTAAAGTATAAGTGTACCATATCAAATATCTTAAAAGTCAAATTCTTATTATATCATTGCATTTTAAGTACTTAATGTTTACAAAATAATAATATTCTCAATGAATGTTGGTCTTTCTTGAAACCTTCTTAGTATACATCTATTCTTTACTACAAATGTTTTGGCCACCTCTGGTATTTTTTATAATTTCTATTTTGCAATACTATGTAAATCTGTCAACACTGAATTAAATGCTAATTGATTCAAGTTATATACTTTATATAGTGCGACTTAGGAAGTACAATTAATTTTTACCCCACAGCTCTTAAGGGCTGTCGCCGTTGGTCGGCAGTTTACAGTACACAACCCTAGCGAACTCTATGTACTGGTTTCCTCTGCCCTTCCAACTACCCGTCGTGATATGACCTGTACAGTGTTGAAAGCGACGTAAAACCCCAAATAAAATAAACAATCTTAAGGGCTGTCGGGGTATTGTTTTCACCCATGGTGTCCGGATGGATGGTCGGGCTGGCAGGCGGGCAGCTGGAAAAAGTTTGTCTGGGCTGTATCTCAGAAACCGTAAGGTATAGTAAGTTGATCTTTGGTAGGGACATTGGTTAGGAACTTAGGAGGTGTAGTATGTGTACAACGTCATGGTCTGACCTTGCTTTGACCTTGCAGTAGTGGCCTTGAGTTTGAAAATCTTGTCCGGGTTATATTTTACAAACTGTAAGGTGTAGGAAGTTGATACTTGGTAGGGACATTGGTTATGGGGTGTAGGTGTGCAGCGTCATGGTTTGACCTTGATTTGACCTTGTCATAGTGACCTTGACCTTTAAAATCTTGTCCGAGCAATATCTTGGAAACTGTACTGTGAAGGAAGTTGATACTTGGTAGGGACATTGGTTATGGGGTGTAGGTGTGCAGCGTCATGGTGTGACCTTGATTTGACCTTTGACCTTGCCATAGTGACCTTGACCTTTAAAATCTTGTCCAGGCTATATCTTGGAAACTGTAAGGTGAAGGAAGTTGATACTTGGTAGGGACATTGGTTGAGGGGTGTAGGTGTGCAACGTCATGGTGTGACCTTGATTTGACCTTTGACCTTGCCATAGTGACCTTGACCTTTAAAATCTTGTCCAGGCTATATCTTGGAAACTGTAAGGTGAAGGCATTTGATACGTGGTAGGGACATTGGTTATGGGGTGTAGGTGTGCAATGTCATGGTGTGACCTTGATTTGACCTTTGACCTTGCTGTAAGTGACCTTGACCTATAAAATCTTTTCTGGACTATATCTCGGAAACCGTAAGGTGTAGGAACTTGATATTTGGTAGGGACATTGGTTGAGGGGTGTAGGTGTGCAACGTCATGGTGTGACCTTGATTTGACCTTCGTCCTTGCCGAAGTGACCTTGACATATAAAATCTTGCCCAGGCTATATCTTTGAAACCATAAGGTGCAGGAAGTTGATACTTGGTAGCGACATTGGTTAGGAGGTGTAGGTGTGCATTGTCATGGTGTGACCTTGATTTGACCTTTGACCTTAGCATAGTGACCTTGACATACAAAATCTTGTCCGGGCCATATCACAGAAACTGTAAGGTGTAGGAATTCGACACTTGGTAGGGACATTGGTTAGGGGTTGTAGGTTTGCAACATCATGGACAGACCTTGATTTGACCTTGCCGTAGTGACCTTGATTTATAAAATCTTGTCTGGGCTATATCTCGGAAACCGTAAGGGGTAGGAAGTTGATACTTGTTAGGGACATTGGTTAGGGGGTGTAGGTGTGCAATGTTATGGCCTGACCTTGATTTGACCTTTGACCTTGCTGTAGTGACCTTGATCTATAAAAATCTTGTCTGGGCTATATCTCGGAAACCATAAGGTGTAGGAAGTTGATACGTGGTAGGCACATTGGTTAGGGGGTGTAGGTGTGCAACATCATGGTCTGACCTTGATTTGACCTTTGACCTTGCTGTAATGACCTTGACCTATAAATCTTGTCCATGCTATATCTCCGTAAGGTGTAGGAAGGTGATGCGTGGTAGAGACATTGGTTAGGGGTTGTAGGTGTGCAGCATCATGGTGTGACCTTGATTTAACCTTTGACCTTGTCGTAGTGACCTTGAAAATCTTGTTGCACCTTTGGGTCTGTCTTTTGATGCAGATTAAGCACTGTTAAAGTCATATTAGAATTCAGTAAGAATTTTACTTTTACAGTTTTCTGTTGTAACCAATGGAATTTCATCAAGTGAGCCGCAGACTTTGCTCCGACACCACACATTGTTGATTCATTGAATGTATTGTCACTTCTGTATGCATGGTAATATTCAAAACATCCAAATCATAATTCACGGGGTACGGGCATCTCTGATGCTATTTTTATCTTTTTAAGCACTATTTGTCCTGAGTAGTTATCTAAGGGGAGGATTGATTGATTGATTTTGTCGTCTGGGATACAATTTTGCTTGCAAAATAAAAATATTTTAAATTGAATTACTCAAGTTCTTATATAAGTGGTTATTTTTCTTCAAAGTTATGTCACAAAGAAGATGGGTCCCATGGAAAATACCCAGTCTAAACATGTTGCGTGATTGATGACCTGTCTGGAGATATATTGGCGCCCAATTGGCCCAATGTTGTTTATTACAGCATTGAACAATATATATAAACTTCCAACTGTTTATAATTATAGCTCGCTTATATTTGTGAAGACTTGAGTATATGTTACTTTTGATACAACCTGATGCAATAACTTTGTAAGAATATATTATAATATTTTAATTGTTGACACATATACAGGTATTAATTGTGGAGGACCCAGTTTGTAGAAGTATGGCTTTAAATAAACAAATGCATCCTAGAAATCCATTCAAGAACAACAAACCAGACTTCAAAGCCTTGGCCACCAAGTATGAACACTTCCGCAAGCATGCATCCATTGACCTGAAGGGGAGAGTGCATTTGGACTTCAAAAAACCCGAGTGTTTACGGGCTTTGAGTTGGGCACTCCTCAAAGACTTATATGGAGTGGATGTGGATATGCCATTAGACAGGTAAACTGATTACAAGAATATAAATAGTGCTACAAAACAAAACTCACTCTTTAAAAATTAGCCAAATTCATAGTATAAATTCTCTATTTAAAAATTAATTTACTCAATTTGCTTGGGAAATGATAAGGAAATGAGCTGAGTAAATTTTTTGCAGGATATCAAGGATATCCCTACCAAGAATCAAATTCCTACACCTTACGGTTTCCGAGATATAGCCCAGACAAGATTTTATAGGTCAAGGTCAAAATTACAAAATATATTATTAAAATATTCCAAAGTGATGCCTAGTTCAAATTTATGCCTGAACCACTAAAATTTGAAAAATAATACAGCTCTAACCTGATGCCAAATAAATGGATTAAAAATTCATAACTGTTTCGAGGAGAATAAAATATGTGAAAAAATGGATTGTGCAACAGTGCATTGTAAGTAATGTATAAGATTGCAAACCGATAATCTATTTACCCACCAAAGGCTACTGTTCATGTTACATTCAATTTGTACTTAACCATAACTGGCTTACTGACAGATTCACAACTTTAATATAAATTTACCAAAATATTACTTTTACTCAAGCACAACCCTGTGGGTATTTATTATGTACATTTTTGAAAATTTATGATTTTTCAGTCACGTTTGCTAATCAAACATATCTGCATTTCATCAAGTTTCCGCTTTCGAAAACTGCTTCTGTAAAACGGTTATAACCACATTAGTAATTGTCAGTAATGGTAAATATTAATAAGTATTAAAGAACACTAAAAAAAGTGAAATAGCTAAAATAACTGGTGTTTATGCATGAACTTCTTTTTGTAGGACCTTAAGTGGTGAAGTTGGTTGTTACTTTTGGTCATGTGCATGTTGACCAACATGTTTGCCTCTACTAGGGCAGGGTCGGTAGCAGATTTTTCATTTCGGTATCCCGCCAGTGTAAAAACCTACCGATTCCGGGATACCGAAAGAAGAAATTGTGTTCTAGCATATCCCCGATCGAATAGGCCCACCAACCGGAAGTAAGATTCGCGAAAAGAAAACATTGAAGTTCTGAAAGAAATCACTATAAAAGTGCTAAAATATATAAAAATATTGGATTAAAGTTTGGAATTTCTTCAGATTTGAGGTTTGTTTCTAATACTTTGTTTTCTCACAATATTATATACTGACATTCAAAATACCAGCTGTAATGTGTTGCCACGGTGTTGAAGTGAATTGGTCTCGATACCGAGATACCGGTGTTACCGACCCTGCCCTAGCCTCTACCTCTGTGAATTTGATGGCAAGCCAGATACCTGATTTCTATTGGATTTATAGAAAATTTGGCCACAGATTTAAACACACTAGAGGTGTTAATTTGAAACTGGCTCCTCAGGTTTTCATTTCGTCATAAGACACATGAACAATCAGTAGAATAATACTTTATTGGATTGTCCGTTTCATCAAATTCAAATTAAATATTTAACTAAAACAATGCAGACACAAATATACAACCCCCTACACCACATGTACATTTTACACTTGTACACTTAGCCTTGTTCAGTGTCTGTAACATTCTCTTTTTAGACTGGTACCCACAATTCCTCTCCGTTTGAACTACATCCTGTGGTTGGAAGACCTACTTCAGTGTAATCCAGTTCAGACTGGTTCAGATGGATTACCAAAATCCGGGTCAAACCAGATTTGTGGCCTTGATGTGGGTACAGGTGCCTCCTGTGTTTACCCTCTGATAGGTGCTCGGAAAAACAACTGGCAGTTTATAGCCACAGAGGCTGATGAAATGAACTGGGAGTTTGCCCGAAGAAATGTGCAGAAAAATGGACTGGAGGGGCAGATATCTGGTTGGTGTCATAAAGCTGTTCTAAATATTGAACTATACCCTTCCTTTTGTCATTGTTTGTATCTAATCTAATCTAATGTGGACTTTTATAGTGCTTAATCTCCATCACTGATGACTCTAAGGCGCATCTAAACATAAAGCAAGGCAGTTAGCGTTAATCAAGGGACATAACCAGGTCGTACCAAGGAGACACGGATGTGACGGGGGAGGCTATGGTGGGTAGGCTTTTGCAAACAGGTATGTTTTAAGCTTGTATCTATGTCCTTATATTGTCTGTATTGGTGGTGCCCTGGATATGTTGGTATAAAACAGTCTAGAGATGTCTGTATCCATGGTAAGAAAGGATCCAAATCATTCTTATCCATGGACACAGACAACTATACTGTTTTACACAAACTCATCCAGTGTATCATGGATGCAAATAATAGCAGACATAAATATGAATGTTGAAAAGGGGGAAAAAGGTGCTACTTATGCCAAGGCTTTGTAAAATCCCATGTCTCTTCATATATACAGAAATGACAGATGACAATCATCAAACAAATCTAACAAATATGCTGATCATGTTCCAGAAATTAGAACTTGATTCTTTAGCTAGCACAAAGAAGTAAATTTGTTTTTCGAACTTTATAGGTTTTTGAATGACTTGAATAAGATGAAATGATATCCATATTTTTTATTTTGTAAAATGGACACCAGTGTCATCAGCACAATCATTAAAAATTTAATACCATGTTTCAAATATCAGGTATATTGATACCCAGTTATATGGTTTATGAATACCACAAAGTTAAAACAAGAAATGCTTTCTTTACAGGTCTGGAGGAATGTAATGTAAATTTATCCTTCCAATCAATGACAAACATTTTTACTGGTTACAGAGGAACCCGGCGGACAAAATTTAGTCATTTTTTTAAGTTGAAATCTTATTTTTCTATTCATATAAGAAACATTACCACCAGCTCTGTATTTATAAAGGCTGAAATCAGTTACAGTTATAATGTATGTTTTGCCACTTATATGAAGTCTCTTACACCAATTTTTCATCCTATGATGCTAATTCCATGGCAGCCATTCTGAATTTTTCTGATAAACAAAATAGCAGCAGGAAATAGTTGTAAGTTTCAGATATTGAAAGTGTGCTTAATCCCATCACAAGTGACGTAAAGTTAGTTGTACATTTTGTTACTATAACACAAGAAATTGTCATTGGAGAAGGACTGATCTGGAAGAATCTCAAGTTTTACCAGTAGAAAGTTCAGTCAGAATTGATTAGTACTTTGTGGTTCAGTAATCAATATTCATACATCTAAAGATTTTTCCTTAATTCTTTTCGCATTTTAATTGCTTGTATCTCGCAGTTTTATATATCTTACATGCTAACATAAACATTTTTGTTTGGTAACTCAGGTATCAAAATGATGTTTTTTAGCATGAAACAGTATTTCATTATTGATTGATATGCAATGTCAAATTAAGCATCCCGCAAGGGACACTTGTCTGTATATGGGAGGATATCTGGCTCCGTGAGCTCCGCGTTTTCTTTTCCTCATAACTCTGTGACCGTTTGGCAGATTCCTTTCAAATGTGGCAGGTGTATGCAGTAGCCCAGGGGAATTTTTTTAGGATAAGCTGCAGTGACATTTCGACCAAGTAGAGAGGTAACATGAACAAAAATTTCTTTTTTCGCTGGGTAAGCTTGTCCGGATGATAACTTGAAAGGGATTTTATCGATTCACCTGAAAGTTGGCAGATACATTCATTCTATTAAAATCTGGAAATCATTAGATTTTGGCATTGATTGGTTAAGAAATAGACGAGTAATTAATGATTAATTAATCATTACGAATTTTCCAAATAAGCAAAACACAAAAATGCTTATATCTCGAAAACCATGTTAGATAGAGCAATTTCGACAAAATTTTTGACCCACAGGGTATCTCTGCAGAGTTGCCACCCCAATTTAAATTAAAAAATTGTCTCTCCAACAATGGCGGCCACTTTCGAATTTTTCCAAAAAATTGCAAAAATGCTTATACCTCAAAAACTATACTAGATAAAGCACTTTCGACGAAATTTTTGACCCACAGGGTATCTCAGCAGAGTAATCATCCTAATTTTCAAAAAAAATTTGTCAAGCCAAAAATGGCGGCCATTTTGAATTTTCGAATTTTTTGCAAAAATTGCAAAACACAAAAATGCTTATATGTCGAAAACCATGCTAGATAGAGCGATTTCGACAAAATTTTTGATCTACAGGGTATCTCTGCAGAGTAGCCATCCCAATTTTCAAAAACATTTTTGTCAAGTCAAAATTGCGGCCATTTTGAATTTTCGAATTTTTTGCAAAACACAAAAATGCTTATATGTCGAAAACCGTGCTAGATAGAGCGATTTCGACAAAATTTTTGATCTACAGGGTATCTCTGCAGAGTAGCCATCCCAACTTTCAAAAACATTTTTGTCTCGCCAAAAATGGTGGCCATTTTGAATTTTCGAATATTTTGCAAAAATTGTAAAACACAAAAATGCTTATGTCTCGAAAAGCGTGCTAGAGCAATTTCGACAAAATTTTTGACCCACAGGGTATGTCTGCACAGTAGCCATCCCAAATTTGAAAAAAAAAAATTTGTCTCTCCAAAAATATCGGCCATTTTGGATTTTCGAATTTTTCCCAAAAATTGCAAAACACAAAAATGCTTATATCTCGAAAACCGTGCTAGATAGAGCAGACTATGCAGACTTTTGTTGCCACAACAGTATAAGGCTAAAAGCAGAGCATTTTCTTAATACTTTATATCCTTTTCAGGACGCTTTGTTTTTGCTATGCAAAAACATTATTTTTTTTTTTGCAAACGATCCTCTAGTTTGTATTTCATATTGATATTGAAATTGCATATATATCAGCAGAAAAGCATCTTCACAGTTGTTCTGTTTATTTTTATTTTGCATTAAAATCCATCCATTGAACACAATAAGTTACACTGTTCCTTACAGTTTATCTTCAGTGATTTTGTGTTGTTTCAGTGCTGAAGGTGAGCCCTGAAGATTCTCTCTTGCACACTGTCACAGAGTCTGCCCATCCTATTGACTTCTGCATGTGTAACCCACCTTTCTTTGGCAGTAACTTTGAGGCCTGGGGCTTGTCTTCCCATAACCGTGGAGACGACCGTCCCGAACCCAAATCCGTGAGTACAGCCAGTCCCGCAGAAAGTGTGTTCCCAGGAGGGGAAGTGGAGTTTGTGCGTCACATGATCAGCGACAGTCATGAACTCAAACAGAAAGTAAGGTAGAAAACCACTGGAAAAAGAGCTCTCAGGGAGTGCATACCTCCACCAAGGGCTACTACCCACCTCCAATATTACTGATGAGTGCAATGATAAAAAAATCTTTAAAAAATTCCTGGGTGCAGTGAATGATCCAAATCACCAATAAAGTTGAATTGTATGTTCCTTTTCCCATTGCCAACATTTCCTGAATATTTGTTCAAAATCTGGCCATAACATTTCAGGTTATTTCGCAAACAGACAAACATACACACCACCAAAAACACAACCTTGGCGGAAGTAATGAGGAACTTCTTGCTGTATTTTTAAGTTACAAAATATATGTACTTGAAATGTGAAAACAATGTGTAAGTGGAAATCTAGCTTTTGCTGTATACTAAAAACAAGTAACTGCATGTAGGCATTATATTCCAAAATGCCGGACCGGTTTTCATTCTCTTAACCCTCCAACTCAAACTTTTGCTCGTAAAATTGTTTTTCACTGTCCAAGATCATCAGCCAAAACAACTATAATTAATGTCTGCTGAAAATTTCCACTTTCGCAATCTGATAGATAGATATCCCAATTCATACATGTGGAAACAGAGAACTGACTTTAATAGCTGATCTCCTCATGGTTGCACCAGAAATAGAAGTTTGACTTAAACTAAGGCTTCAAGTATTATAGTCAACATTTTGATTGAGAATTGATAAATCACAGTGATGTTTTAAATATTTTTCAAAGTGAGGTACCAGAACCTATATTGCAATTGATAAAATTGAATGTCGATAGTAAAACTCATGATGCTATTATATAATAGAATTTCTATGTACAATGAAATATCAATATATGATCAGTAACTACTAACTTTCACTATTATTGTGTGTTGCAGGGTCTACACAAGTATGCTGGGAAAGAAATCAAGTCTGACAATTCTGAAGGAAGATCTTAGACGTACTGGGGTAAGTACGTATTTGAATAAATTTGTTAATCGCTTGGAAATTTTGCAAGCAAATATCGACTGCTAGATACTTAGTGTTCCACTGTAGAATCAGTGGAAGAATCATAATAAAGTCTTAAAAGGAGGATAGTGACTTCTACAAAATATGTACCTTGGTCATGGAGGAAATCTTCTTGGTGGAATGTATTTATTGGATTGTCTTATTGTTTGTGAAATAATTTGAAAAGTTATCGATGGATTTTGAGTAAATACTCGATGAATGTTGACAATGGCTCAAGAACAGATGATAACATTTCACTGGTGTTCCGGATCACTGTTTGGATCTAGGAATTTCTTAAAATATTTTCTATCATTGCACTCATGGCAGAGGTATGGGCTCGCTAAGTGCTCTTATTTTAATATGAATATCATGCCAATGCAAAACAATTACTATTTTGTGATACAAAAACGATATGTTAACGCGTTGTCCTGATAGAATAGGTAAAGTAACGGGAAGTGGACTTAATGAAAATCACAGGCTGACGTGAAACACCCACCACCAAAATTCTAATTTGACTTTTATAGCGCTTAATTTCCACTGAGTAGTGGACTCTAAGATGCAACAAGAAAATAGCAATATGCAAAATTCAAAGTCCAGGGACAAAAACAGATCGGCACCACGGAGAAGCCATAAGAGAAAATGAGCTGAGGAGGATATGCTTTTGCGTAGAGATAGGTTTTGAGCTTCTTTCTGAAAGAGGCAATAGTGGGTGATGCACGGATGTCTTCGGGAAGTGAATTCCAAACAGTGGGAGCATCAAAGGCAAAACTGAAGCCAAACTGCTTGGTGGACTTGTGAATTGTAGGTTGAAATTTTGGTACATTGAGGAAATTGGCAACACTCGGACTGCGTCTAGTATTGTAAGTAGTGCAGTATGTGGATAGATGTGGAGTGAAATATTTATGGAAACCAGTATGAATAAACTTGTACACCAGGGTAGCCAGTTTGAACTCTGATCGAAACTGCACTGGGAGCCAAAGGAGTTTCCTGAGTACCGGAGTTATCCGAGTGTATTTACACGAATTTGTAACAATTCTAGCAGCACTATTGTGGATAGACTGTAATCTATGAAGATCAAAACAAAAAAATGGCCTCCTTGACCGAGTTAAATATGCTACTTTTTCAACCCTACTAGTAATACACAACCATAGAGACTGTTTTCTTTTTCTTTCAGGTTCCACAGATGTGTACCACGGAGTTCTGTCAAGGTCGTACAATGAGGTGGGCACTGGCTTGGTCATTTGACCCTGCTGTGACCTTGTCGGTGAGTGGTACTTTTGTTATAAGGGCTCAAAATGTGTAAGTTGTTGAAACTTCCAATTGTTTTGGCTTTTTTTTTCAAGAAAATAACATGAAACCTATCACTCTAGTTAAATCTCTGGCATTTCCATATCGTTTATTATGAAATTTGAGTTTAAGCATAACTAAATATGTCACACAGACACTTCCTAGTTGAAACATTTTGATCATGTCAGTAACTAGTCAATAAGGAATACCTACTATGTCGGATGAGAAGGCTAGTCCCACTACACAAGAGCCTGACCAGCTGTTATCAGAGCTAGAGGAACAAAACTATAGGGAAACTGTAGGGGTTTCAGGTTATGCATAGATTGGCATCATATCCCTGAGTTTGACTCACTCTCATCATCAGCTGATGACAACACCTTTGCTGGGCTCAGACCACAACCAAACTGCAAGATCTATGTGAAACTCCCAACAGATGAAACATATTTTTATGTCAGCTGACTTGTCAGTCAGCTGACATTATGTCATCACTCTGCGGCGTGGGCGTACGCGTACGTGTCCGCGTGAACAACTTCTTCTCCAAAACTACAAGGCCTAGAGACATGCTGTTTTTTTTAAAAGATACCTTATCTATCGAGGATGAAAATTTTTTCAAAGCATGCAAATCTGTCTGTCTGTTTGCTAGAGACATTACAAGGGGGGTACCCCCACCAAAAGTGTGAAAATTTCAACTTTTTATCACAATTTTCTCATTGACTATTGCAGGGATTTCTCTCATATCTTGCATATATGTACTAGGCCAGAGGTAGATTCTCTTGTGTGAGTATGAGACCTGGATCTGTCTTACTTTTTTTTTAATAAATTTTTTTAATAATTTTTAATGCATTAAAATTCATGAAATCATGCACTAAATCACTTATAACTTCAAAAGTGTTGCATTTACAGCATTTTGTGAAAATATGTTGTTCAGCTACTTTTTTCATAGCTACAATATGGTGAGTAAGTTGGGTGTCTGTCTCAATAGCTAAGTGAGTAATAGCTACTTTTGGGCTTTTCAGTAACTTCCATTATGAGTAAAATCACTTGTAACTTAAAAACTATTGCATTTAGAGAATTTCGTATAAATATGTTATTCAGCTACTTTTGGGCCAGCAATAACATAGTGAAATTTCAGACCTGTAGCTCATGGCATAGCTGAGTAATAGCTACTTTTAGGCTATCACTGTTGAGTAAATCGCTTATAACTTGAAAACTATTGCATTTAGAGAATTTCGTATAAATATGTTATTCAGCTACTTTTGGGTCAGCTATAACATAGTAAAATTTCAGACCTGTAGCTCATGGCATAGCTGAGTAATAGCTACTTTTAGGTTATCACTGTTGAGTAAATCACTTATAACTTGAAAAGTGTTGCATTTAGAGCATTTTGTTAAAATATCTTATTCCGCTACTTTTTTCATAACTACAATATGGTGAGTAAGTTGGGTGTCTGTCTCAATAGCTAAGTGAGTAATAGCTACTTTTGGGCTTTTCAGTAACTTCCATCATGAGTAAAATCACTTGTAACTTAAAAACTATTGCATTTAGAGAATTTCGTATAAATATGTTATTCAGCTACTTTTGGGCCAGCTATAACATAGTAAAATTTCAGACCTGTAGCTCATGGCATAGCTGAGTAATAGCTACTTTTAGGTTATCACTGTTGAGTAAATCACTTATAACTTGAAAACTATTGCATTTAGAGTATTTTGTTTCAATATGTTATTCACCTATTTTGGGGTCAGCTATAACATAGTGAAGTTTCAGACCTGTGGCTCATTTCATAGCTGAGTAATAGCTACTTTGAAGTTCTCACTGTTGAGTAAATCAGTTATAATTGGAAAACTATTGCATTTATAGAAATTTGTGCAAATATGTTATTCAGCTACTTTTGGGTCAGTTATAACATAGTGAAATTATAGACCTATAGCTCATGGCACAACTGAGCAATAGCTATTCTCAGGTACTGACTGTTGAGTAAATCAGCTATAACTTGAAAAATATTGCATTTGGAGTATTTTGTTAAAATATATTGTTCACCTACTTTTGGGTCAGCTATAACATAGTGAAATTACAGACCTATAGCTCATGGCATAGCGGAGCAATAGCTATTTTCAGGTTCTCACTATTGAGTAAATCAGTTGTAGCTTGAAAACTATTGCATTTACAGTAGTTTGCTTAAATATGTTGTTCACCTACTTTTGGGTTAGCTATAACATAGTAAAATTTCAGACATGTAGCTCATTGCATAGCTGAGTAATAGTTCCTTTGATGTTCTCACTGTTGAGTAAATCAGTTGTAACTTGAAAACTATTACATTTAGAGTAATTTGTTAAATATGTTATTCACAGAATTTTTGGTCAGCTATAACATAGTGAAATTGCAGACCTCTATGTCCTGGCATAGCTGAGCAATAGCTACTTTCAGGTTCTCACTGTTGAGTAAATCATTGTATCCACTGGATAGCCGCAGTGTTTAGAGAGAGATTTCACCATTACTGCTCTGATGAAAAAAAATATTATAGCTAGCTTTCTTAAGTTTGCAGTATATATTAATAACCATAAAATGTTGTCTGGGAATATTTTTGGCCTCATTTTGAGAAACAAGATGGCCGCCACAGTGTTTTTTGTCAGTCATGAAAAGTGCTTATATCTCCCTTATTATTGATCCTAGAGGTTTGGGATGATAAACCAACCTGTAGGAAATCATGGGGAGTGAATCTTTTGGTGTGGTCAGATTTGACCTTCAATGACCCCTCCTTCAAGGTCAAACAAGGATAGCCAAACTTAAAAGTGCTTATAACTCGCTTATTATTGGTCCCAGAGGTTTGGGATGGTAAACAGACAGGAAATCATGGGCTGTGAATCTGTTGATATGGTCCGATTTGACCTTGGAACCCTCCTTCAAGGTCAAATGAGGATAGCGAAAATTGAAAGTGCCTACAACTCGCTTATTATTGGTGACAGAGATTTGGGATGGTAAACCATCCCATAGGAAATCATTGGCTCGGAATCTTTTGGTATGGTCTGATTTGACCTTTGGACCCCTCCTTCAAGGTCAAATGAGGACAGCCAAGCTTAAAAGTGCTTATAACTCATTTATAATTGGTCCTAGAGGTTTGGAATGGTAAACCATAGGAAATCATGGGCTGGGAATGTATTTGTGTGGTTAGATTTGACCTTGGACCCCTTCTTCAAGGTCGAATGAGGATATTGCATTTGTAGTATTTCTTTAAATATGTTTTAACCTATTTTTTACACTTAAACAATTACCTTGTTATTTTCCTTCATAATACCATTTACAGGGCACAACTTTTTTATCCTTTTCTTCTGTCAGCTTCGGAATTTCTTTCGAACTTGCTGTTCAGTTACCATTTACTGTATTTCTGTACAGCCCTTTTCCTGATAATTATTCTGTCCTCTAATCACCTTCACAAATCAAAAACACTCAGTCAGCTGACACAGTGCCCGTTCACGGGCACTCTCCTCTTGTTGCAATAGAAAAGGTCAAAAATCAAGCAGCTCTGGCTTTTCTCAAAGAACTTTGCTTGGTTCCAAAGCTCAACAACAGGTGAAGACCTATCCTAGATCTGAGCTCGCTCAACAAATTTCTGAAGTCAGGAAAATTCAAAATTGAGACACCAGGAAGCATTCAAACTTCCTTATGAACAGGTGAATCGGTAACGTCCATAGATTTTCTTATCTTACTTACTTCCTTATCCCAGTAAACCCACAGTCCAGGAAATACCTGTATTTTCATGTATCAGGTCAAAATATGGACGAATCAGAACTGGAGCCCAAACAAATATTCAGTTTCGTAGGCTACCAGTTCAACCTCAGGAAGGGCAAAGTCAGACCGACCCTAGAGTGCTGCAGACCTTTAACTTGAAGATATAGAATCTGCTCACCAACCCTACTTGTTGGGTCCGACAACTGGTGTCCCTAATAGGGCTGTTAAAAGCTACAGCGAAGTTCAACTTGGTCAGAAGGTCATCCTGAGACCGAAGTCTCTCCATCCACACTTTAAATGGTTGCTCCAGAAATCCAAAGCCCTTCCAATGTCAGCCACTCAGCCATGTGCTACAGATCTTTACAGACACATCAAGAGAATTCTGGGGTGCTCATTTGGAGGAGTTCACTGCCAGAGGGACTTTGTCCCTTCCAGAAAACAAGTTGCGTATAAACTACCTGGAACTTAAATTGGCCTTCTTGGCCCTAAAAGCTTTCAAAATCTCTGTTCAGACAAGATTGTTCTCATAGCCACAGACAAAAAAACCAACAGTTGTTGCCTACATAAACAAGGAAGGAGGCATGAGATTGGGCCCACTGTGTGCCTTGCTATGGAGAATCCTGACCAGCTGCCCCAGGAAACGGGTAACTCTCAAGACCCGACACTTTCCAAGACCCAACACTTTCCAGGCTGGCTGGATGTGGTAACTGACTTGCTACCCAGGTTAGGTGAGATCATTCATATCGAATAGATAGGTTCATACATAGGTCTTTCAGATGATATGCAACAGGTGGTAACTACCTCAGCTAGATCAGTTTGCAACAAGGTTCAACAACAAGTTGCCTCAGTTTGTTTCACCAGTGGCAGACTCCCTAGTCTGCACTTTGAATACACTCAGTCTGCTGTGGGAGGATCTGGACCCCTATGCCTTCCCACCAGCAGCAAAGTGGTGCCGAAACTAAGGGACCACCCATGCAGGAGAATCATCCAGATTGCTCCATGGTGGACCAATGTGCCCTGGTTCTGGGACCTGGTGGCTCTGTCAGACCAAATCCCACCATGCTTGCCAAACCAGCTTACTCAATCTTTCAATCAGATTCCACATAAAAATCTGTCAAACCTAAATCACAATGCCTGGCTCATAGAGCCTCAGCTATCAAGTACCAGGGCTTTCTCGGAGGCATTGGCAGCATAATTGAGGATCCTCGGAGGCTCAACCAGATCAGTCTATAAAGCAAAGTGGACCAGTTTTACAAAATGGTACCAGAGTAACTTCAGGGCTCCAACCATGAAATCCATAGCCGGCTTCTTCTGGTAATCTGTTCTAGTACAGGAAGCTGCAGCCAAGTACTATTGATGGCTATAGATCAGCCATAGCAGGCAAACAGGAGATGCAACTCACCCACTGATGTCAGCAAGGAAGAAAATCTCACTCTTCTCCTGGATAGCTTCCACAGAGATGGACATAGGAGTCACTGAGTCATCCCCTTTTGGAACCTTTCTGTGGAACTGCAACAGCTTACTGAGGCTCCCTTTGGAGATATCCTTGAATCATCTTACCTTTCTCTTAGCTCTGGGATCCAGCAAACACAGGAGTGAGATCCATGCTTTGCTCCAGACACCAGACAAACTAGTCCAAGGTTTCTCTGTACCCCTCACCCAGTTTTCTTTTGAAGAATGTGTGGTCCCATTGGTTATTCCTGCCCTGGCCCCAACTCAGCTGACATTATGTTGTAACTCTGCGACTTGGGAGTGCGTGTGAGCAACTTCTCGTTCAAAACTACAAGGCCCAGAGACATGCTGTTTTTTTAAGAGATAGCTTATCTATCAAGGATGAAAAATTGTTCATGGCATGCAGATCTATTTGTTTGTCCGCTTGCTAGAGCCATAACAAGTGAGGTACCCCCACCAAAATTGTGAAAATTTCAACACTGTATCACAATTTTCTCATTGACTATTGCAGGGATTTCTCTCATGCCCCTTATGTGACTATCAGGCCTGGATCTTGCGGGTTTTTTAATGAATTTTTTTAATAATTTTTACCTCACAGCCCTTAAGGGCTGTCGGGGTGTTGTTTTCACCCATGGTGTCCAGATGGTCGGGCAGGTGGGCGGCGGGAAAATGTTTGTCTGGGCTGTATCTCAGAAACCGTAAGGTGTAGGAAGTTGATACTTGGTGGGGACATTGGTTAGGATGTGTAGGTGTGCAACGTCATGGTCTGACCTTGATTTGACCTTTGACCTTGCCGTAGTGACCTTGAGTTTGAAAATCTTGTCCGGGCTATATCTCGGAGACCGAAAGGTGTAGGAAGTTGATACTTGCTAGGGACATTGGTTAGGGGGTGTAGGTGTGCAACGTCATGGTCTGACTTTGATTTGACCTTTGCCCTTGCCGTAGTGACCTTGACCTATAAAATCTTGTCCGAGCTATATCTCGGAAACCGTAAGGTGCAGGAAGTTGATATTTGGTAGGGACATTGGTTAGGGGGTGTAGGTGTGCAACATCATGGTCTGACCTTGATTTGACCTTTGGAATTGCTGTAGTGACCTTGACGTATAAAATCTTGTCCGGGCTATATCTCAGAAACCGTAAGGTGTAGGAAGTTGATATTTCATAGGGACATTGGTTAGGAGATGTAGGTGTGCAACGTCATGGTCTGACCTTGATTTGACATTTGACCTTGCTGTAGTGACCTTGACCTATAAAATCTTGTCCAGGCTATATCTCGGAAACCATAAGGTGTAGGAAGTTGATACTTGTTAGGGACATTGGTTAGGGGGTGTAGGTGTGCAACGTCATGGTCTGACCTTGATTTGACCTTGTCGTAGTGATATTGATCTACAAAATCTTGTCCGAGCTATATCTCGGAAACTGTAAGGTGTAGGAAGTTGATGCTTGGTAGGGACATTGCTTAGGGGTTGTAGGTATGCAGCATCATGGTGTGACCTTGATTTGACCTTTGACCTTGTCGTAGTGACCTTAACCTTTAAAATCTTGTTGCACCTTTGGGTCTGTCTTTTGATGCAGATTAAGCACTGTTAAAGTCACAGTAGAATTTATTATGAAGTTTACTTTTATAACTTCCCAATGTAACAGATGGAATTTCATCAAGTGAGCCACAGACTTTGCTCCAACACCACACATAAGCATTCATTGAATGTATTACCACTTCTTGTATGCGTGGTAATATTCAAAACATCTAAACCTATATTCGGCCATGCAGATGTAGATAAAGAGTGTTGTAATGTTTAGTTTACTGATTAATGCTGTCATCTTGTTATTGAATGATCTTGTTTTAATACTACGTCTTTACATGCATTATCTTTCTCTTAGACATTATTTTCTGTATTTAAACATTGTTTGGACCTTTATATAACTGACAGTGCTCTGAAAGTATCCTGAACTTTGTACTGATACAGTACTTCTATATCTCATGGTGTTAAAAATATTTCCCTAGGCTGTGGGGTATGGGCATCTCTGATGCTATTTTTAATTCATTAAAATTCATGAAATCATGCACTAAATCACTTATTGTCTTGTTGACTATTGCAGGGATTTCTCTCTTATCTTACATATACATACTAAACCACAAGTAGATTCCCTTGTGTGAGTATCTGGCCAGGATCTCTCTTAATTATTATATCCCCAGACGAAAGTCGGGGATATATTGGATTCAGGTCCGTCGCGCCGCCGCCGCCGTAGAAATTTCCTTGTGGACGCGATAACTCAAAAACAAATTAATATTTTTTTTTCAAACTTGGTACACATGTTAAGGGTGCCCAAAGGAAGATCCCTATTTTAAGGTGACCTTAAACTCCCAGTAAAAAAGAACTTATAGCCACCTTAAGGTCAGAAATTGGACTTTTGGCCACATAGAGCCCTGTAGGTCACAAACTATGATGCTCAGCTGGCTGAAATTTTACCTGACAACACATTAATATGTTCTTAGTACATGTGCCGAAAATCACGACTTTAAGTTGAGGAGAAAATTGTGTTTGAGGCCCATAAATACCCCCACTTAGGGATTTTTTGCTATACTTTTCACATATTTTGCCCTATAATTTGGAAGTGGTAATTCTGATGAGTCTCAAACTGCGCTAGGTATAACTTTGATATGTAATCCTTGTCTGTAGAAAATTTTAGGGCTGTAGGTTTACCCAAAGGGGTCGACTTAAGGTCTCAAAAGTGCCCACAGAGACCCAATTTATGCACTTTTTGCCACTTTCAAGCACTGTAGCTTTCAAACTATGTCTCTCATCTAAGTTAAATATCATCTGGGAATATATCTATGTGTTTTCTTATATGTGCCCCAACATTTAGGCCTTTAATAGACAGTTAACCTGTGTATCAGGACCATAAACACCCACCCGAGTGACCCTTATAAGACATTTTTCACATCTTTTTCCCTGTAACTTGGAAATGGTAAGTCTGAGAAGTTTCAAACTGTATTAGATATATATTCTGTGTGTAATCTTAGTATGTAACAGATTTTAAGTCTGAAGCTTTAATTGTGAAGGTCAAATTGAGGTCTCTAAAAGGCTCCCAAAGACCCAATATTTGGACTTTTCGCTACTTTTAAGCCCTGTGACTGTCAAACTATGTGACTGATAGAGCTCAAATCCTATCTGGGAAGATATTAGTATGTTATTTATATATGTGCCAAAAATTAAGGCTTTAAGAAGACATTTAACCTGTGTATGAGGACCATAAATCCCCACCCGAGTGACCATTTTTAGACATTTTTCACATATTTTGCCCTGTAACTTGGAAATGGTAAGTCTAAGAAGTTTCAAACTGTATTAGATGCATATTCTATGTGTAATCTTAGTATGTGACAAATTTTAAGTCTGAGGCTTTAATTTGAAGGCCACATTTAGGTCTCTAGAAGGCCCCATAAAGACCCAGTATTTGGACTTTTTGCCAATTTTAAGGCCTGTGACTGTTAAACTATGTGACTGATAGAGCTGAAATCTCATCTGGGAATACATTATTATGTTCTTTTTACATGTGCCAAAAATCAAGGCTTCAAGTAGACATTTAACCTGTGTATGAGGACCTTAAACACCCACCTGAGTGACCCTTTTAAGACATTTTTCACATATTTTGCTCTGTAACTTGGAAATGGTAAGTTTGAGAAGTTTCAAACTTTATTAGATACATATTCTATGTGTAATCTTAGTATGTAACAAATTTTAAGTCTGAAGCTTTAATTTGAAAGCCACATCGAGATCTCTAAAAGGCCCACAGAGACCCAATATTTGGACTTTTTAACCACCTTTAAGCCCTGTGACTGTTAAACTATGTGATTGATGGAGCTGAAATCCCATCTGGGAATGCATTATTATGTCCTTTTTACATATGCCGAAAATCAAGGTTTTTAGTAGACATTTAACCTGTGTATGAGGGCCATAGACACTCGCCCAAGTGCCTTTTTGGACATTTTTTCCGTATTTTGCCCTGTTATTTGGAAATGCTTAGTGTGACAAGTCTTAAACTGTATTATATATAATTATGTCCACCCCCCTGGGGGGTGGATATATTATTTTTGCTTTTTTCGCCGTCCGATGTCCGATGTCCGTTGTCCGATGTCCGGCGTCCGATGTCCGGCGTCACGCATGGTTTCCGCTCATTTAAAGGAAAAGTATTAGAGCTATTGTCACCAAATTTGGTATGCAGGCTTATTGGGTCAGTAGCTTGCTTTTGGCTGTTGTACCTCTTTTGCTTACTGAGTAAAACTTAAGTACAGCTATTTTCAGTACCCATTGGTTTCCGTGCATTTAAGCCAAAATAATTAAAGATATTTTACTACAATTTTGAATACAAGATTGTTATGTCCATAGCTCGCTTGGTATTGCATTTGGGACTGATAGCTTTGTCAGTACATGAGTAATAGCCATTTAGGTACTTCATTGTGTATTTTCAGTACTACTTTTGAGTAATTTGCTCCTATCTCCTTAACCGTGCGAGATAGAGCGATTTCGGCAAAATTTTCGACCCACAGGGTATCTGATGAGTGTACTCTTTGCAATTTTCAAAAAAATTTTCCCCTCCCCAAAAATGGCGGCCATTTTGAATTTTCGAATTTTTGCCAAAAATGGCAAAACACTAATTTGCTTCTATCTCCTTAACCGTGCGAGATAGAGCGATTTCGGCAAAATTTTCGACCCACAGGGTATCTGAGGAGTGTACTCTTTGCAATTTTCAAAAAATTTTCCCCTCCCCAAAAATGGCGGCCATTTTGAATTTTCGAATTTTTCCCAAAAATGGCAAAACACAAATTTGCTTCTATCTCCTTAACCGTGCGAGATAGAGCGATTTCGTCGAAATTTTCGACCCACAGGGTATCTAAGGAATGTAATATTTGCAATTTTCAAAAAATTTTCCCCTCCCCAAAAATGGCGGCCATTTTAAATTTTCGAATTTTTGCCAAAAATGGCAAAACACAAATTTGCTTCTATCTCCTTAACCGTGCGAGATAGAGCGATTTCGTCAAAATTTTCGACCTACAGGGTATCTGACAAGTGTACTCTTTGCAATTTTCAAAAAATTTTCCCCTCCCCAAAAATGGCGGCCATTTTGAATTTTAGAATTTTTGCCAAAAATGGCAAAACACTAATTTGCTTCTATCTCCTTAACCGTGCGAGATAGAGCGATTTCGGCAAAATTTTCGACCCACAGGGTATCTAAGGAGTGTACTCTTTGCAATTTTCAAAAAATTTTCCCCTCCCCAAAAATGGCGACCATTTTGAATTTTCGAATTTTTGCCAAAAATGGCAAAACACAAATTTCCTTCTATCTCCTTAACCGTGTGAGATAGAGCGATTTCGTCGAAATTTTCGACCCACAGGGTATCTAAGGAGTGTACTCTTTGCAATTTTCCAAAAATTTTCCCCTCCCCAAAAATGGCGGCCATTTTGAATTTTCGAATTTTTGCCAAAAATGGCAAAACACAAATTTGCTTCTATCTCCTTAACCGTGCGAGATAGAGCGATTTCGTGGAAATTTTCGACCCACAGGGTATCTAAGGAATGTAATATTTGCAATTTTCAAAAAATTTTCTCCTCCCCAAAAATGGCGGCCATTTTGAATTTTCGAATTTTTGCCAAAAATGGCAAAACACAAATTTCCTTCTATCTCCTTAACCGTGTGAGATAGAGCGATTTCGTCGAAATTTTCAACCCACAGGGTATCTAAGGAGTGTACTCTTTGCAATTTTCAAAAAATTTTCCCCTCCCCAAAAATGGCGGCCATTTTGAATTTTCGAATTTTTGCCAAAAATGGCAAAACACAAATTTGTTTCTATCTCCTTAACCGTGCGAGATAGAGCGATTTCGTCGAAATTTTCGACCCACAGGGTATCTGAGGAGTGTACTCTTTGCAATTTTCAAAAAATTTTCCCCTCCCCAAAAATGGCGGCCATTTTGAATTTTCCAATTTTTGCCAAAAATGGCAAAACACTAATTTGCTTCTATCTCCTTAACCGTGCGAGATAGAGCGATTTCGTCGAAATTTTCGACCCACAGGGTATCTAAGGAATGTAATATTTGCAATTTTCAAAAAATTTTCCCCTCCCCAAAAATGGCGGCCATTTTGAATTTTCGAATTTTTGCCAAAAATGGCAAAACACTAATTTGCTTCTATCTCCTTAACCGTGCGAGATAGAGTGATTTCGTCGAAATTTTCGACCCTCAGGGTATCTAAGGAATGCAATCTTTGCAATTTTCAAAAAATTTTCCCCTCCCCAAAATTGGCGGCCATTTTGAATTTTCGAATTTTTGCCAAAAATGGCAAAACACAAATTTGCTTCTATCTCCTTAACCGTGCGAGATAGAGCGATTTCGTCGAAATTTTCGACGCACAGGGTATCTAAGGAATGCAATCTTTGCAATTTTCCCAAAATTTTCAGCTCCCCAAAAATGGCGGCCATTTTGAATTTTCGAATTTTTGCCAAAAATGGCAAAACACAAATTTGCTTCTATCTCCTTAACCGTGCGAGATAGAGCGATTTCGTCGAAATTTTCGACCCACAGGGTATCTGAGCATTGTACTCTTGGTAATTTTCAAAAAATTTTCCCCTCCCCAAAAATGGCGGCCATTTTGAATTTTCCAATTTTTGCCAAAAATGGCAAAACACTAATTTGCTTCTATCTCCTTAACCGTGCGAGATAGAGCGATTTCGTCGAAATTTTCGACCCACAGGGTATCTAAGGAATGTAATATTTGCAATTTTCAAAAAATTTTCCCCTCCCCAAAAATGGCGGCCATTTTGAATTTTCGAATTTTTGCCAAAAATGGCAAAACACTAATTTGCTTCTATCTCCTTAACCGTGCGAGATAGAGTGATTTCGTCGAAATTTTCGACCCACAGGGTATCTAAGGAATGCAATCTTTGCAATTTTCAAAAAATTTTCCCCTCCCCAAAATTGGCGGCCATTTTGAATTTTCGAATTTTTGCCAAAAATGGCAAAACACAAATTTGCTTCTATTTCCTTAACCGTGCCAGATAGAGCGATTTCGTCAAAATTTTCGACCCACAGGGTATCTGAGCATTATACTCTTGGTAATTTTAAAAAAATTTTCCCCTCCCCAAAAATGGCGGCCATTTTGAATTTTCGAATTTTTGCCAAAAATGGCAAAACACAAATTTGCTTCTATCTCCTTAACCGTGCGAGATAGAGCGATTTCGTCAAAATTTTCGACGCACAGGGTATCTAAGCAATGCAATCTTTGCAAATTTCCAAAAATTTTCCCCTCCCCAAAAATGGCGGCCATTTTGAATTTTCGAAGTTTTGCCAAAAATGGCAAAACACAAATTTCCTTCTATCTCCTTAACCATGCGAGATAGAGCGATTTCGTCGAAATTTTCGACCCACAGGTATTTGAGCATTGTATTCTTGGCAATTTAAAAAAAAATTTCCCCTCCCCTAAAATGGCGGCCATTTTGAATTTTCAAATTTTTGCCAAAAATGGCAAAACACAAATTTGCTTCTATCTCCTTAACCATGCGAGATAGAGCGATTTCGTCGAAATTTTTCAACCCACAGGGTATCTAAGGAATGTAATATTTGCAATTTTCAAAAAATTTTCCCCTCCCCAAAAATGGCAGCCATTTTGAATTTTCGAATTTTTGCCCAAAATGGAAAAACACAAACTGGCCTTAACCGTGCAAAATAGAGTTATTTTGTTGAAATTTTCGACCCATAGGGTATCTAAGAAATGTACTCTTGGCCATTTTCAAAAAAATTTCCTTTTCCCAAAAATGGCGGCCATTTTGAATTTTCAAATTTTTGCCAAAAATAGAAAAACAGGAATTTGCTTCTATCTTCTTAACCGTGCAAGATAGAGTGATTTCGTCAAAATTTTCAACCCAACCAATGCAAAAAGGCATGAAGCTGAAATAATTTACATCTACACTAACAAATATTTAAGCATCATTGATATATTTTACAAATGAAACAGGGTCTTGTAAGACTACTGTACAATTTGGGCAAAAGGTTCATGGGTGGACATTACACATGATAATGTGTGTTCTTCTATGCTATCCTGTTTCTATTCGCATCTACTATCAACAGGGCGGCCTATTTCTAGTTTTTGTTTGTTATGTATGTCCCCCAAAAAGTTTCAGATCTGTTGTTTAATTGCTAAGGTCTCTTTAACAATTGTAAAATGCCCACAGAAACCCAATTTATGGACATTATGCCACTTTAAAGCCCAGTAACTGTCAAACTATGTGGGTTATAGAGCTGAAATCTTTGAATTTTTAAAAGGAAATGCCTGTCTATTTAAATTTTGAATATTAATAATGTTATGGCTATCTTAGTCTTTTAAGAACTTATTTTTGTGTGTTATACCTCTGCTTGCTGAGTTTTTAACTTTTTAAAATGAAACTGGTTAAACATATTCAAGTAGACAAAATGGACACTTTAAGTGAGCTTTAAGTCCCAATATTAATGAAATTATATCCTTATGTAGTAAAAGTAGGGGATTTTTAACCCTCAACTAGCCCAGTTTTATTCAACTTGCCTCAGTTAATTTTGACACAGCTCCTACAGTTATGAACTCATTTCAGTTGATAATCACATACTTAAAATTCTCAATTCTTTTTGTATTTGAGTACCCCTTTTATATAGATTGTTTGTTTACCATTTATGCATCCCCCACCCGGATTCCCCCCACCCACCTCTGGGACCTCCAGCTATATTGAGTGACACTAAATAAACAAAGGTATTTAATGATATCAGATGAGAAACAAAGAACTCAATGGGGTTGCAGATCTTGTGTAATAGTGAGAGAGGTGTGGAGAAGGGGAGAGGGGTGGGGGTGGGAGGTGGTGGGCTTCATTACATATAACACAAAGGGGAGTCAGAACTGAGATTGTGTCACATATTTAGGTTGCATATATATGGACCACATATATAGGTATAGAGGAAATGAATAACTGAAAACAATTTGCAAATTCTAAAAATAATATAATAAAATAATAATATAAATAATTTTTTTTTAAATAATATTTTATTTGTGAACAAATATAGAAACAGATATGCGCTTTTGGGATTATGAATTTTAGAATGGACATTGAATGATCAATCATTTAAATACTTTGAAGGAAGATTGAAAAATATGATGAGTTGAGTTAAAAATAATATTTTATTTGTCAACAAATATAGAAACAGATATGCTCTTTTGGGATTATTATTTTAGAATGGACATTCAATCATCAATCATTTAAATACTTTGAAAATAGGTTTAGAGTTATCATTGCAGGAAGATTGAAAATATAATTTGAGTTATGTATTCGGCGTCTGGGGATACACCATCTTCCTTGGGAAGATATAAACAGAGTAGATTGATGTGCTGAAGTTCATATAATAATGGGTAATTATGTTTTAAAAAATTCCCGATCAAAACCTGTGGCGTGAGTGATGACCTGTCTGGGGATATGTTGGCGCCGAGTTGGCCCAATCTAGTTTTTTATGAATTTTTAAAATAATTTGTAATGTATTAAAATTAATGAAATCATACACTAAATCACTTATAACTTGAAAAGGATTGCATTTAGGGGATTTTGTTAAAGTATGTTATTCAGCTACTTTTTCTATAGCTACAACATGGTGAGTAAATTGGGAGTCTATCTCTATAGCCAAGTGAGTAATAGCTACTTTCTGATTTTTCAGTACCTTCCATAATGAGTAAAATCACTTGTAACTTGAACACTATTGCTGTTAGAGAATTTTGTATAAATATATTATTCAGCTATAATATAGTGGAATTGCAGACCTGTAGCTCATTGCATAACTGAGCAATAGCTACTTTGAGGTTCTCACTGTTGAGTAAATCATTTGTAACCAGAAAACTATTGCATTTAGAGTATTTTGTTAAAATATGTTATTCACCTACTTTTGGGTCAGCTATAACGTAGTAAAACTGCAGACCTGTAACTCATTGCATAGCTGAGCAGTAGCTATTTTCATGCTTTCACTGTTGAGTAAATCAGTTATAACTTTAAAACTATTGCATTTAGAGAATTTCCTAAAAATATGTTATTCATCTACTTTAGGGTCAACTATAACATAGTAAAGTTGCAGACTTGCAGCTCGTAGCATAGCTGAGCAATAGCTACTTTGAGGTTCTCATTGTTGAGTAAATCAGTTGTAACTTGAAAACTAGTGCATTTACAATATTTTGTTTAAATATGTTATTCACATACTTTTGAGTCAGCCATAACATAGTGGAATTGCAGACCTGTAGCTCATTGCATAGCTGAGCAATAGCTATTTTCCGGTTATCACTGTTGAGTAAATGAATTGTAACTTGAAACTATTGTATTTACATTATTTTTTGATTGTGTCGTTCACCTAATTTTTGGTCAGCTATAACATAGTAAAGTTGCTGACCTGCAGCTCATTGCATATATGAGCATTAGCTACTTTCAGGTTTTCAATGTTGAGTAAATAAATTGTAACTTGAAAAATATTGCATTTAGAGTATTTTATTCAGCTACTTTTTGAACAGCTATAACATAGTAAAGTTTCAGACCTGTATCGCATTGCATTGATGAGCAATAACTACTTTAAGGTTCTCACTGTTGAGTAAATTAGTTGTAGCTTGAAAACTATTTCATTTACAGTATTAGGTTTATATCTGTGATTCACCTACTTTTCGCTCAGCTATAACATAGTATACTGTAACAGTACACTGTAACTCAGTACAAAGCTGAGCAAAAGCTAATTGGAGATTATCAGTGTTGATTAAATCACTTGTAACTTGAAAACTATTGCGTTACAGTATTTTGTTGAAATATGTTTTCCACCTTAACAGCTAACTTTGTAGAGTAAGAAATCTAAAATTCGCCACATATCTGAAATTCGCCACATGTGGAAATATTAATAAAATAAATGAATTGAGGTGAGATTTGTTGAATATACAGTAAATTAAAGCTTTCTGAACTGAAAAATACCGATTTTAAGACAAAACATCATTTTCTTTATAAAATTAACTAAGGTTTTAGAGGTGGCGAATTTTACATTCCTGGCGAATTTTAGATTTCTTACTCTACTTCTGAATATCATTTGCAGTGCACAATCTTTGTGACCTTCTTTCACTTCTACTCTGAAACTCAAAGCACACAGTCAGCTGACACAGAGCCCGTACATGGGCATTAATTGCTTGTTTTATGTTTGCTGGTGCAGGCTTATGCGAGCAGTATAACTAATTGTCCATTAGTTGTATTTCCCTCTCATGTACACCCATGAAACATTTTATATTTAACAAAGCTGCAGTTCCTTTCACAAAACCACTGCTTATATATACGTGTCTCTGTGTGTTAAGTATTATATACCAGGCTATTTGTATTTTAACTTCACTGAAGGAATAAACTTACTACATATAAGGCCTGTTCATGGCTTAGGAAGCCATGGTACTGCATAATGTAAGCAGCTGTCAACTGTTTTCATGAGGCATGTTGGATAAAATCTATGTTGTGTACTTTTAGGGAGCTGTCAGTCAACAGATGAAGCCCCGCCCTCCTCTTACATACACAGTGCCCAGGGAAGAGACAGAAGCGAGGGGTTTGCAGTATAGTGTGGATGCTTTGAGTGTCAGGTTGACGACACTCCTACAAAACATTCAGGTGAGTAGCAGTGTTGTGACTCCCCACAGGTGTTAGGTAGACATCATTCCCACTGAAAATACTTGATATTTTGAAAGAATTAGGGCAAACCTGAGTTCAGGCTGGTTACATATTCTTGTGAAGAAGTTTTAATTCCATTTTACTGCTGATTCTCTGGTCAAAATGGCACTTGATAAATAAATAATATTGTCACTTGTGGATCTGTCAGTAGCAAAGTAGCTGTATTCTGCAAATGAAAAACTGTTGGCATGATTGTAATGTCTGGGTCACAGCTTTCCGTGTGGTCGTTTCTCTATATATTTGATTTTATGACCTCATCCTTATGACACTGAAAAGAGACCTTGTACCCGACTAGTGTACACTGAAGAATGAGCCCTTCCATATATCCTTCCCACCCCCTACCTCTCCAGTGTGTAGGTTTTAATACAGTTTATGAGACAACAATTTTTTTTAAAGATTTTCAAAAGGTAGCCCCAGATGTAAAATGCATTCTGTGTTCACTTATACTGTAGAAGCAGTTAACTGTTTTCTCATGTGTATCAACTCCTATGAGTCCTCGCATCATCATTAGAATTCTTAAATCCTAAAAATGTACCAGTTCAAAGCATTTTATCTGTATGTCATGCAAAAAATATGAAGTTTATTGCAAATTACCAAAGAATTTGCAAAATGTTTTTTGTATTGCTGGTGCCTGGTGATTCACCATATTATGTGTTCACATCCTCAACACTTGATACTTTTGGTATTTTTTCTCTTCAGAGATACAAAACATGGGTTATTCGTCAGCTAGTACAAGTAACCACGCAGCAACTAAACTATGCTGTTTCAGCCTTAGATGATGCTGAAAAAAATCACAAAAGCAAAACATACTCAACCCATTTGGTTGTTAGGTCAAAAAGATCAGATTCTAAAGTTTCAATTTACTTAGTTGTTCAGGTTATAATAGTTCAGGTAACAGAGATTCAGTTTATTGAGGTCACAAAAGCTTTTGGACATTTAGCAGACCGTAAGTAATTACCATTATAGTGATTTTCTGTTGCAGTTTGAGCTAATTGAAGAAGTGAATCTCAATACCAAGAAAACCTGGCAGATCACAGCCACACAAGTCACATGGTCCCACCAACGGCGACAACGCCGCCAGAAACAGAGGGAAAGGAAAGGGTTAATTTCTGAGGATGTGAAGGGATTGAGTGAATGTAAGGACTCAAAGGTGCTGGATTCAGGGAACAGTGGGTTACAAACAGACAAAAAGAGGAAACATACAGACAATGTGGACATAAGCCCAGAAACCAAGCGATTGAAGGAGGATTGGATTGACACTGCTAATGATATTCTCATGAAGAATAAAGAAGTAGAAACTGAAGAAATTAAAGAAATTATAAAAGAGGGGGGCAGTGATGGGGACACGTGTAATGTGGCTGAGAAATGTGAGAGTACTGAGGAGGCCCAACAAAGTAAAGATGACACAACAGCCACATATGAAACAAAAGAGTTACATGAAGCAAAGGGGAAATGTGAAACAGGTGAAGAAACAGCTGTATGTGAGACAGAAGGCAAATCTGAAACTGGGGAAAAAGTAAGAATGTGTGAGACAAAGGGAGAATGCCAAACAGATGAGAAAGTAGGCACAATGCAGGAGGCAGGCGAGGTGATTAGTCAGTGTGAAGCCATGGACACTTGCAAAACTGTTGAAACTTCTAAAGCTCAACAAAATACAAGTGGTGAATCAGACAGCACATGTAAAGAAAGATCATGTGAAACAAAAGAAAAATACGAGGACACCAGGGACGGTAGCAAAGCAGAGCAGTCTGCACCTGCCAATCACTTGCTGTCATGCCGACTGTCTATGTACAGTAAGGAGGAGTCTGTAGTCATAGCGATGGAGATGATTGATGGCCAGTCAAAGGAACTTATGCACCAAGTGATGCAGTACATCAAGAACAGGCTACTCACTGAGGAGGACTGATGCCAATAAAAAAAATCAAACCCCACTTGGTTTGTTAACTTTGAACAGAAAATATTAACTCATATTATTAACTTGTATTAACTATCATATCTTTGTGGATATTTATCTACAGGTGAGGTTAAATGGGCCAACTTCTGACATATTTTAGCATTTACCTTTTGTATATATTGTTGCATATTTTGAGCAGTAATTTCTCAGAGAGAATAATAGTAAATGAAGTACAAGTCCAGAAATTTACCAAACTTCTCTCGGCACTGGAAAAAAAAAAAAAATAGAACTACACACAACTTGTAATTGGTATTCACATTGTTCAGTGTTGGCATGTTTAACCTGTATTCTGGTTTTCATAATATACTGAGACACAGCAAAGAATATTTAAAATCAGTTTTTACCCCACAGCCCTTAAGGACTGTCGGGGTATTGTTTTCACCCATGGTGTCCGGATGGGCGGGTGGGTGGCGCGAAAAAGTTTGTCCAGGCTGTATCTCAGAAACCGTAAGTTGTATGAAGTTGATATTTGGTAGGGACATTGGTTAGGGGGTGTAGGTGTGCAATGTCATGGTCTGACGTTGATTTGACCTTGATGTAGTGACCTTGACCAATAAAATCTTGTCCAGGCTATATCTCGGAAACCGTAAGGTGTAGGAAGTTGATATGTGGTAGGGACATTGTTTGGTGGGTGTAGGTGTGCAACATCATGGTCTGACCTTGATTTGACCATGCTGTAGTGACCTTGACCTATAAAATCTTGTCTGGGCTATATCTCAGAAACTGTAACATGTAGGAAGTTGATACAATGTAGGGACATTGGTTAGGGGGTGTAGGTGTGCAATGTCATGGTCTGACCTTGATTTGACCTTTGACCTTGCCGTAGTGACCTTGACCTGGTCTGACCTTGATTTGACCTTGCCATAGTGACCTTGACCTTTAAAATCTTGTTGCACCTTTGGGTCTGTCTTTTGATGCAGATTAAGCGCTGTTAAAGTCATATTAGAATTTATTAAGAATTTTACTTTTATAACTTCCCATTGTAAGAGATGGAATTTCATCAAGTGAGCCACAGATTTTGTTCCAACACCACACATAAGCATTCATTGAATGTATTACCACTTCTGTATGCATGGTAATATTCAAAACATCTAAACCATAATTCAGCCATGCAGATGTAGATAAAGAGTGTTGAATTTTAGTTTACTGATTAATGCTCTCGTCTTGTTATTGAATTATCTTGTTTTAATACTTCATCTTTACATGCATTATTTTCTCTATTTAAACATAGTTTGGACCTTTATATAACTGACAGTGCTCTGAAAGTATCCTGAACTTTGTACTGATACAGTACTTCTATATCTCATGGTGTTAAAAATATTTCCCTAAGCTGTGGGGTACGGGCAGCTCTGATGCTATTTTTGATTTTTGCCACTATGTCCATATTCTGTGTACAACAAACTAGATCATTGATTGAATTGTTTCTGACATTGTTTGTTTTTGTTTAAACTCTTGTTATGGTACATAAAACATTGCATTACTTATTGACTTTTTCTTAGAAACAGATACCACACATCCACAAGCATTCAACACGGGCTACATCTCTGTAGCTGGTGAATTGTACAACTTTTAAAATTAATGGTCCATCTAATGATATAGTTACACATTTGTTATGGTTGTTTCTGGTAAGTATAGATCAATCATACTTACTTCACTGAAATCTTCTCATTTAACAGTACTAACATGTGTAAGAAGACTGAATGAAACAAATTTCTTTTGTAGTTATTTTTTTTATTTTTACCTTTTGCAAGTAAAACATATGGAGCTCTTTGTAAATATTATGCAGGTTAACATTCAAAATGACTGTACTGGGGAAATAACAATACATCAACATTCTTATTACTTAGAATTACTCTTAAAAATTTTGGAAGAAAAACCAAGGGGTTTCCAAGAAAATTTCTGAGAACAAGAATTTTATATCCGAAAATATTTAAAATGTAATAAAGACAGATTGAATACAAAAGCTATATAGACAGCATCAGTGTTTCAGCTGCAGACAAACATTAAGGCTATGTTGAATTGAAAATTGAAAATACACTTCTTGGTTACTCCATTTTAGAAATTTACTTTTATTTTTGTAATCGGAGTAATTCTAAGAATGTTAGTGACTGTAGGTTTAAAGACTTGGGAAGAACTCTAAATTGGACAAAACTTTTGAGTTTTATATTCCTGTTAACTATTAGGGTAATCAGCATCTCATACACGTCGGGAGCTAGATTCGAACCCACGACCACTGACGTGAGAGTCTGAACTACCTTTGAGAGGGACAAAAAAAAAGTTTCTTTGATCTACGATTTAATTATTAATTTTAACCAGGTCCTACTTTAAACCAGATGTTAAGTTGAAGCGTGCATTTATTTAAACTTGGTAAATATTTCACAAGTCAAACTGACAAAAATACAGAAAACCTTACAATGAAGAAGATGTCAATTATTTTCTAAATCCACTATGCTTGAACTGTGCCTAGTGATTACTAATTACTAATATATCTACACAAATAGTGAAATATTGTGATTCTATACTTTACCTAACATTCCTAGTCACTATGTAATCTCATAATTGCAAACAGCTAAAAAGCATGTTGTAAGAGTTGTCAATAAACGAAGATGCAATAGAGAACAGAATAATGAAAGAAATACAAATGATTCTGGTTTGAAGAAACAAGTCTTTTAACGTCCATTTAACAAACTATTCATTGTATGAACACAGTTCTGCTTTTGCAAATCAACACATTATTGCCACAGCTTTATACTGAGATGTACATTGTGCGAACTTTGTATTGTCTAAGCACAAATTTCAAATCTACAGTGTACATTTGCTTAAAGTTATCAAATAGTCAACAAAAAGAGCCAAGCTTAAGCTATGTGTCATCACTAATAATTACTTGGTAATTACTAAGTACAACCTATAAAATCACTGCTTATATCTGCAAAATCTACGTGTCGTGTTATCTATTTTCATTCTAACCTTGTAAAGTGAGAACTTGTGGGACAGAAAATTACAGGTGTTCAACATGGAGGTTTTATCATGTTCTCAAAGTTAAATTTTAATCTTAAGCACTAAGTACAACCTATAAAATCACTGCTTATATCTGCAAAATCTACGTGTCCTGTTATCCATTTTCCTTCTAATCTTGTAAAGTGAGAACTTGTGGGAGTACTTAAGATACATGTCATCACATTACAGGGATACATATTTTGCATAAAGACCCAAAACGTTTACGTTTCGCTCTATATTATAAAATTAGCATGATGGAATACATCATTGTTTTGAAAAAAAAAGAAAGCCTTCATTCCCGGATGGAAATTTTATTAATTTACACCCTTTGGTGAATTCAAAGGTCAAGAATCAACAAACCCAACTGGTTTATCAGGTAATACAATGTACAAGTAATATTTTGACAGTGAAAACTTCCATAAACCCTATATCTTCACAGCAGTTACTACAAGCCAAAGTTTGGGCTTTATGTCCCGTTCAACAGCCAGGGTCATATTGGGACAGGTCCTCTGCACTGCCAACAGCAGTTGTTACTACTTGATGTGTTTATTAAATTCAATGACACTTGCCATGCATATGATATGATGTTTGCCTCACTATCACATTTTTGACGGAGGAAGGAATGATTGTAAATGCTTTTCAGCCTCTCAACTTCTGGAGTTGGACTAGTGGTCAGTAAGTTTGGCATTTAGTCAAAGATTGTCACCTCTGTGTGGGTTCAACTCCAACAGATGGCAATACTGTGGTCCAGTTCCAATCAGACCCAGGCTGTTGACTGGAACATAAAAAACCCAACTTTGACTACAAAAAAGACTTTTTACATTTGTTTTATCATTCTGTTTTGGTTTAGTTTTGTATTTGTGGATGTAGAAGATATATAGAGATCAAATGATAGAACTCAAAATGCAAGAAATAATACACAAACACTAGTCTCAATTTCAACTGACAAAGTCTGACCGACTTATCTCCCCCTCAGTGGCTACTGAGTTCCATTGACAAGGCAGACAGTAAGACCCCATTTATTTTGTGTACAAATGCAAACTTTCACTGGTCAATAACAATTTATTCGAGCTAATCAACTTATACACTGGAAATTAATTCCAAGTGAAAGTTTTTAATCTACATCAATCTTATTAGTAGAAATTGATGTGTTGTTGAAATTAATTCTAGTGCATTTCCTAAAGATTGGAGAAGCAAGGAAATTTTCTTCCATCCAAATTTTATACATGTGCAGTATTTCTATACTTGAAATGGGTATACACTGAAATAAGTACCCATCTGGTCAACATGACCGTTGCTTTATTGATGACACTGATGAGAAATTGTACTCCACCGAATTCTGCTTAAAATATCACAATCATTGAATACCCAGCTATATGAACAAGCCTGGTGTCATTACAACATGATTATCACAGTTTCACTGGAATGTTCCCACTTGAAATGTTACAGTGGTCACGTTATTATTCAAACCGGGCACTATAGTATCACCAAATTATCATGTCAGCACAGTTGTAACAGTAATGTTATTACAGTGGCACTAAGTATTCTACAAAACAGCTACAAAAATCATCAAGTGTCGTTTTAACAACGCAAAAACAAGTGGTTTACATATTTTGAAGTTCATGACTGAATATGTATACAAATTGCAACAAAATTGCATAATGTTTTTTTTTTTCTTTTTTTGCGAAACTTTTACATTGTTGTCTACTTAATGGGTACACGATTTGCCCAAAGTGGAGAATATTTTCTGTTTCTAAATCACGATTTTCAAAATGCAATAATCATATGATTTTGAAGTGCCATGTGATGACATCAGAATTTCAAATGTGTTGCGATGATGTTGCAATTTAAATGTATATATTCAGAATTTTTGGCCTATTCACAGTACGTTTGCTTCCCAAAAAGTTACCAGATCTTCAAATAAAAATTTTTAACTAAACAAGATCACAGATATTTTTCTTGTTCAACTATCTTCATACCACTGACATTAATTTTGCAACCTCCCACTTTCACATTATGCATAAAAAAGTCAACAAGAAAGGTGATTGCATACTGATCTTGTCAATGAACTGAACCTGTCAATCAAAATAATCACTTCATATGTGTTGTTTTGACAAAAAAGACAGACAATAACACAGACTAGGGGTGTGGCCTAGCAGTCGACACTCGCTGAGCAAGGCAAATTTCACGAAAATTTGATCCCAATTCTCAGGGTCAAGTTCTCGTGTATAGATAACAACCTATAGAACCGGTTACATTTTTTAGTTAATAAAATATAAATAACACCTTACTTTCATTAAATCGCATAATCCACCATTTTAAACATAATATTATTGATCTTATGTGCTGACAATAGCTAATTCAAGCAATTCAAAGCTTATATCTTTGTCTTTTCGTTTATGGGAGCCGCCATATTGGATTGTCGTTTCCTGTTTCTTCGCAAGGGCTCGATGTTGAGTCGAATTTTTATCTACATTTGTTTGCCTGAATTTTGAGTAGAATGGAAAGAAAACGCCTGTTTATTTTTAAATTTTATTTTTCCAGGCTGTTTTTCGAAACTGTTTACTTATGTGGGTATTATAAACAGTTGTGAATGCAGGGAACGTAAAATTAGAGCACCTTTAAAATATGAATATACACCTTTAAAGAGCCATGAGATAATCTCACTAATGTTTCTGGTGAAACTGAAATTGACCACAAAATATGAAATTTACCTTCAGGGAGGTCACTCCTTTAATACCGGATGTCAACTGATTGATCTTTGTGGGTTTAATGTCACATTCAATGTAAAACACACACATTCCATTGAGTACTCGACCAATATGGTCTCATTATTGGGATACTTGGGCTATCGACCCTATTAATCTTTTGTGAATATATCTACTCATCCAGTAAACTGGATAAAAATAAGTCCCACCAAAAAAAAAAAAAAAGCATTGCTTAAACCAAAATCCTGAGCCTAGTCTTTCTGGCATCAGTAATAGACAGCGTGCACTGATTGACCTTTGACCCCAGTCAGTATGTCTTCTTCAAGGTTGTAGCTTGCCCTGTCAATGCGCTTGAATCCCCAGAGTCCGTATGGTGCAATCTTTGTCTGCCATTCGGGAGATTTGTTCAAGTCGAGTAATGCTTGAGTGAGTCGGGATTTGAAGTCATCTGAAATCACTCACAACAGACAGGGATAAAAGTATCAAGACACCTTAAACAATTCTGTTTCCTTCAAACAGATAAAGATATAGCATTAAGAAAAAACAGATTATGGTTGGGGGTCACAAAGCACATAAAAATATATTTTATTTTCTCGCCAAGGATAGATCTCTGGTCTGGGTTTAGAGTCTGTCATAAAACCATATAAACCTTAGTAAATACATCAAGGGGTAGACAAGACTTAAAACTTTTCATTGTTTGCTATTAATATGTATATTGCTTATGTTTCAACTGATAACAGGGTATTCACTGAGCTAAATCTACCATTTCCTATGTGAAAAAAAATGATAGCCCATTCATTTAACTCACCTGGAAAATGAGGTGTAACACACAACATATTGCAGTCAAAATGTTACGCTTGTTTCTTACAACCCATAAAACTTTCTATGTAACTTCCCTAAGATATTTTAAATACTATCATATTTGCAAATATAAATTTCACCTTGCAAATTAATTGGACAAAATTAAAGAACCAAAAATATGTTAGGTAATCAGTGTTAAGAATAAGGCTCAAACATTTGCAATACGTAAAACTGCATCTGTTTTAAAATTAAAGCACACATGACAAATTTAAGAGTTCCTGCCATTGAAGTCTCATTAATATGATGCCTAAAGTATTACAATATTACACTTTTAAGAGCTGTTGTCTAACTATTCTTAGCAATTTTCATAATTCTATACAACCAAACACAAAAGAAGGCATACCAGTGACTACATACACCGCTACCATGGTTTTTCAAAAAAAGTTTCAGTGCAGGTGACCTACCTCCAAGCCTTGAGTTGACCACTACGGGAGGAATGGGGAGGGGTCCCAAAGAAGTCAGGATGTGGAGCTTGTCCCTGGCGTCTGGATGCTCCGTGAGGAAGGTCTGCAGGGTGTAAGAGTCGATGCTTGCTACATCAACCGTGTTCTGCAGTAGCATCTGTATCGAGTTGTGATGTGAACCTTCAAATTGTGCAGAAAATCAAACAGAAAATGTCAAAAAAAGCTTCCCAAACAGATTATTATGTCTGATTCCCTAAAGGTATCATGTCTTGGCCTATATTTAAGTGCTCACATGGCTGATTATTTTTTCATTGGAAGCACTGTGGAAATATTCTGTGAATAAATCAACTACTTTCCAGAAAAGTTTTACTGTTATTTACATCACTGCTGAAAATATCTGTAACAATAAGATATATATGTACCTTTTATACATCTATGCATAAGTTTCCTTGACACACTTGCATGTGTTTTACAATAAATTATAAAAACTGGAAGTGTGCAGACTACACAAAACAATGCAGTGCGCATATTTTTGCGAACATTTATCTGAGGCAATAAATGGACAATCGCCGATAATAGAGAAACACGATACAGACAAAATATAGTGTGACAAGTAGGTGTGTATAGAAACATATTTACAATAATATTTATGGATTAATAAATGAAACCGGTCTTTATAACAGAAATAAAGTACTCACCCTTGGACTTTATTTCTACAACTAAGCTGAAAAGTCTTTCAATCAACAGGTGCAAGTGGCAAAGCCATCAGTAGTTTTCAATTAATAAAAGTTTGGAGACAAAACAAACAAGGCAAAAAGTGCTTTGGTCTGCATGCACAAGCTGCAAAGCCATCAGAGACATGAGTAGTGTACTAGAATTTATGAAAGTCCGGTGACAAATACAAATTCCGAGTCAAATACATACGATTTTGACCCAACCCAGACAGTCACCCATCGAAGTACTAATGGTGCCCATTGCTGCTTAAGTTCACTGATGAGACAGGTACTCGTCACACAATCCATGACAGTACGGTGACAAAAACAGGGATCTCTAGAAGTGTTAGACTATTTTAGAGCTGGCGCTTAAAAAGGGTTACAAATCTATAACAATGGGTATTATATTGTAGAAATAAAGTCTGAGGGTGAGTACTTTATTGCCTCTATAAAAGGACAGTACTTCCAGCGGGTAATGGACAAGCACGGCAGCCAGAACCTGAGGACTTTATTTCTATTATAAAAGTCGGTTTCTTTTATTAATTCCATAAATATTTTTGTAAATATAATTATTTTACACACCTATTTGTCACACTATATTTTGTCTGTATCATTTGGTTCTCTATTATCGGCAATCGTCCATTTATTGCTTCAAATAAATGTACACAAAAATATGCGCACTGCATTGTTTTGTGTAGTCTGCGCACTTCCAGTCTTTTCTAATTTTAAGCAGTCTCTGGCACTTAATTCTGATTCTTACCTGACTGAATAATATGCCCAAAGAAGGAAGAGTTGTATCCCAGCTGCCTGAGGTGGTTCAGTGTACTCAGGCAGCCACTCAATGACTCCTCATCATTGTATGCCCACTTGTGCCCTTTCAACTGAGAAAATTCCTTGATGGTATCCCTGCAGAAATATACACAATGTCTAGTGCTTCTTGCCACAATCTGCCACATGCCTTAAAATAGGGTTTACCTTTACTTAAAACAATCATTGTTGTTACAAGCAATGGGGTCAATGAGACAAGCTTAGTGTTTTCACATTCTTTTCTGAAGCTAAAATCTAGTCACACATGTTGGGTTACCAATTAGGATCTGTGATGCCAAAATTATGTCTTCATAAGCTCTCCATTGATGATGATTGGTTTTTATAAAGATTTTCTTTCACTGGATTTCAATTATGAAGAACTATTGAAGACCCATCCAATATGAACTGAATATAATAGTAGAAGTAGTACTACTTAGTACTGGGATGAAAATACAATGTTAATATTGCATCAAACTATAATTTCACACAAATGCACATCCAGCCATATTGAAATATTGTTTCATGCTATATGACTTGGTTTTACTATACCAGATATTTTGTTTAATCATAAATTAAGGACAAGCTGTTTGTAGGTTAACTGACTTTCATAAATGATCTCAGGATAAATCTTTCAAAGTATGAACACAAATTCTGATACACAGCATAAATTGCAACAATATTACAAAATTAAGATCCAACAATTTGCTAAAAAGTGCAAACTTTTGAAGTTGATATTGCAACTCTAAACTTTTTCTACTGATACTAAAACACTGATATAAAATCAATTCCTGGTACTAGTAAACCCAGAGACGGGCCAAATGCATGTGCATCTAAATGCATTTTAAATACTTTAAGAAAGTATTTGCATTTGGATTAAAAAAAGAACAAAATGGCTAATACTTTCTGAATACTTTCAAAATACATTTTACAAAAACACTTAAATTTACAAATAAATGAATCTACTGATTTTTCTTTCTTTTCAAACATTGTATTACAAAGCTTATTCTTTTTGTTACAACTTTTGTTGTGTATTACACAAGTTAAATTAATTTATATTCTCTTCTATATGAAGTAACATGTATTTGAAAAAGTACATGAAGAAAATAAAAGCATTTGTACTCGTACTGGAAAAATAAAATCCACTTATATCTGAACTTGAGTTCTTTTAAAAGTATTTGACCCTATATCTGCTATAACCCTGTATGGTCAGCACTATCTGTAATCCATAACCCTGGTACTGTATTACCATTTTTAGTTTGGCTGTTGCAGACACAAGAGATAACCACTTTGCATTGTAAAGAACCCACTCTTGAAAACGTCTAAATTTTACTCTTTATCTCAGTGATGATGTCATCCAAACAACAAACATTTCACCTTTACAAAATATTGAAATATTTGACAAAACTAATTATCTTCAGAAGAAACTGCGCTTCTGAAGTTAAAACTATCTCCAGATTTTGTTTGTTTCAAGGCCACAGAAAACCAAGTTTCTATTTTTAGAAATGAAGCGGCTTGGCTACTGTCATTGTCGGATTCACAACAACATATCTCAGTTACCAGCAGTAACAATTGCTGGTAATTTTTTGTCCACAATAAATATTATATTCTTTGTGGATTCCATTCTTGTAACCACAACAAACCACATAGTTGAACAACAGTTTGTCATTTGCATCATTAACATACGCTTTTTCTGCTGGAATGACGACATCTGAGAAGTACACGGGTTTGAGTTCACTTTTGGGGTGGTTGAAAACTGGGGCTGCGGGCAGTAACTCCATGTACTGGTTCCCTTCCTTCTCCAGTCTCAGAAATGATGTGCTGCACAGAAAACCTGGACAGAGGTGCACAATAACTATAGAGTAAAAATTTCAACAGAACAAAGGCTACCCAGAAACTCTCAAAAATAATACAATTATGGTTTTCTTTGTTCTTAAAATGCTGGACAAAGAACATCATACACCTGCCACTGTGGCCTAGTGGGTAAAACACTAGCCTAGGAACACAGAAGACATGGATACGATCCCATGTGAAGGCAAGTACACAGTGACCACTTAAAATGGCAGTGCTCAGTCATTGGGACCTATTCCCAATAGTAGGCTAAACAGCCTCAGGGACTTTGATCAACAGAAATTCTAACCACAGCTAAACTGCAGTTTTCATGAACCAGTTCTTTAACATCTTTACAAATAAGATGGAGTAAATTTCATTTCCCAGCTCAGAAGGATGTCTTCCATTAAAATTTACCTTGTTATCTGGAATCTTGGTTAAGTATAAGTATTTTACTGAACCCTCAAGATTCCACATAATAAAGATTTACCTTAAACTGCCATGAACACATATAAAGAAGTGTATGGTGTAATTTTTTGCCAAAACAGTACAGCCAATTTAACCTATAATTTTGTGATTGATGAAAAATAATTAAATGGAAATAAAACTTGAAATGAAGTCTTTCATTGACTACAATCACTACTGCACCAGAAGATTGTCCAATCAAATCACTCGTTTCAAATTCCAAACACTCACTGTCGCTAAACAACACAGGAGTTGCTATCACTTGTATTTCTAATATTTGTAAAGGACTGACTTTTCTATTTCCTTCATTTCCCAACAAGATAAAGTACATTGTTTGCTTTTGAAATGCATTGTAACAATGGACCGACATTTAAAAGTTGTGGATATCTGCCACTGTGGCCTAGCGGGTAACACACTTGTCTAGGAACTCAGAGGACGTGGGTTCAATCCCAGGTACAGGCAGATACATAGTGGCTCGGATGACCACTTAAAATGGCGGTCCTCTGTCATTGGGTCCTATCCCCAGTGGCAGGTTAAAGAACCTCAAGGACGTTGATAAATGGTCATCCTTGAGCCTCTATCTTCCAGTTAGGGGAATGTCAGTTGCTTGTGAGTTGGGGCTGTACCTGTATAGTCAGATTGGTTAAATATTGCTTTGAGTCCTGTAGTATATGGAGATATTGCGCTGAGTATAAATACATAATAATAATAAAAATAACATAATAATAATAATAAACGCTGAAGTGTAAAAGCTCTCCCCATTGTCTGATTTTTAATACTGGTGTCAACACTGGTACTGACAATATGAGGTCATACAATTTAATGAAGTTTACCTACAATATTTTATTGGCAGCAAAGAGGTTTTATTATTTTCCTCCTTCAGGTTATATTCTTTGTGTGTCAGTCTGTTTATCTGTTTGTAAGTGTTCACAAAAACTCCAAAAGTAATGAACAGGTGTTCAGGTGCAAGTAGGCCTTTGCCAAAGGAGGGAGTGACTGCATTTGGGAAATATCGGGATCACATTCTGCAAACACAAAAAATCCTGAATTTATGGAAATACCCCCGAGCGGAAGTCTGTGCTCTACAGATGCACATTTTATAGAAAGTGAGTATTTGTCGAGAGATATTAAATTTTGAAATTTTCAATATAACGAAATAATTATATATATTCTAAGTATTAGGGGATTGATATTTATTATTGACCACGTGCCATATTTGACCTATATAGAGGGATATACGGAGTAGGATATATTTTATTTGTATACAACGGCACCTCCGTACCATGGATAACTAGTGTCAATAACTTGCGGTTTTTTACTAATATCTTGAAAACTATGTTACCTACAAATAGATATTACGTATCATTAGAAAGGTCTTTTTACAGTGCTTCTGCTCATGTCTGTTGCATGAAAATCCATTCAGAAATAACTGAGATATTGCAAGTTAAAGATTGGAGATTTTATATTTTATATTTTTATATTTTACATTCTCTCATTAAATATTTATGTTATTTAACCCACAAATTGTACAAAATGGTGGATAATGAAAGTTAAACATCCCTCATTTGACATATACAGCAAAAGTATATCACTCTTGAAGATTAACAATATAATACTCGTGCTGCCCACTCGAATAATACTATTATCTTCATACGTGAAATATTTTTTTATGTAGATGTCATTCGGGAAGTTTTCCTATTATACTTCATTCTGGAACGGGTTTTAATGTGATGAATCACCATCAAAATTAGGTGGATAATCAATTACATGTATTTTTCATTGCGGGTTGACAAAACCTGCAATTAATCAGTGAAAAAATCAGGTGATTTCAAACAATAACAAGAGAACTCAAGGCCGCACACCTCTGTCAAGGCAAACACCTCCAATATTGTTTATGAGTACAATGATAACATATTTTTAGATCCAGACTCCAGAAAGAGATCCCAGATCAGCACCAAAATCCAATCATCTGTTCCTTATGCTATTGTCGACATTTCCTTAAAATACCATCAAAATGTGTCCATAACTTTTTGAGTTATTTTGCAAACAAACGGATGCCACTAACATTAAAACTTCCATGGTACAGGTAATAAGTGGTCACCTATATCAGCCTCATCCAAAGTGAAGGGGTCTGGTTTGCCTTTGGCTGGACCACTCTGGCGAGACTCCACCATCAGGGTGCTGTCACACCCGAACACCTGCTCCAAGTAGTACTGGTAAGTCTGGAACAAAGCCAGGGGGTGTCCAGGCACCATGTATGTGATGAGGCGAAGCTTCTTGTCTGTTGCCATGACTATTACTGGAGGAAATAGAAACATTTTTCTAAATACAGGATAATAATAACCAGGGCTGGAAACATTATTCAACCATTTATTTAAGGATAGAGTGACAAAATATTTAACAGTAAAAGTTTTTAAAAAAACACCCTTGTGAGAAATTATGCAAATATTCTCATATGGCCAGAGAAATTATGCAAATATTCTCATAAAATTTCTCACTGATAAAGTAAGAGCATTTAGAGTAAGAAATCTAAAATTCGCCAGGAATCTAAAATTCGCCATCTCTAAAACCTTAGTTAATTTTATGAAGAAAATGATATTTTGTCTGAAAACTGGCATTTTTCAGTCCAAAAAGCCTTATTTTATAGTGAAATACCCTTACCATTTCCTAACAGTAGCTATTTGTTGGAGCCATCCAACCCAATGGCCAACGCAGAGATGCGATTTTAAGGTTTACTAACAACCTTAACCAAGCCATTGGGTTACAGTAGTCCGTCCTCCCGCCAAAGAGGTCACATGACTACATTGTTTACCTCATTATTTTTGTTGGCCATCATCAGTATGGACGTCTTTGGGAATTAGTAGAAGTTTCTCAAGGTTTTCATTTATTTTTTGAGATTTTGCTCTGAATCTCACTTTATATTTTATATGTATATGATACAGAATTGATTCATTTATTGAATCTTCGAAGGTGTGCATTATATTATGCAAATAAAGGACTTTTTGGATGGCGACATCGAAAGTTCTATCGTCTTCAACCTCGAGGAAATAAGTCTTCATAAAGAAGTTCCTAATTGTATTATAGCTTGCCAGTCATTTGGTTCAGTTTGCTGGACGTTGGAAGCTATAATTTTGCAGCATACGTATATAGAAAGAATGTACTCTTCAATAACAGAAGGATCTGGACGGCGCCATCTTGGATGAGAATGACAATTCGAGTGGCCGTTATTGCTGTTCACGTCGGGTTCTAACAGCCAGGTGTTGGAAGCAATTTCTTTATCACAATATACATCCCAGTCGAATAGATTGTCGACGATTCAGCAGAAGGAATCTCCCTTGGAGGCGGCCATTTACGTTGCCGTGGACACTGCATCGTGGAGGAGTTTTGAATGCAGGAAAGACTACCTCTTCGGAAAACTCTTCCGTCGAGGTCTAGTCAAAACATTCAGTAAAGGAAAATACCTGCATGACGTCATTCAAAGACAATCGAGTTTTCTATTCCTCCCAAAAGGTTTAGATTCGGGTTGTCAGATGGCGGGGAGTGTCCTTCATATCTACAAGTAAAAGCTTTTGATTCAAGGTTTTGGGACAAGAATTTGAATACACTCGGGTTTCTATACCTCTCAAAAGGTTTAGAATCGAGTTTTCAGGTGATGGGGATTGTGATTCTTCCCAAGAATACAAAGAACTTAGTCCTTATTTTTTCAGAGTGTTGCTGACTATTATTAAGTGGCTAGTTATTGATATATAGCAGTCACAGGCAGTGTGAATGCTTCCTCGTTTTGTCACTTTTACCTACATCTTGGAATTTCCACATTCCTTGGGTGAACAGCCAGCATTGAATGTGGCTTTTATTTTGGGTTTCAAGGAGTTTGAAGCCTCTGGTGTTTTTATAGAGCAGTTATGCAGGAAGAAGTTTCTGCTTGGACTTTCTTACTTAATCACTTTCCTGGACAGCTCCTTAGTTGCAGGAGGTCTGCAGGAAGTTCACTTTCAGACACCTTAGGAACAAGTTCGCTTGCAGAAGACCATAGCAGAGACCAAGAGTGTATGGTCTCACTTTTTCAGTTCAGGTCTATTAAGGGGTCTAAGGGATCAGCATGTTATGTTAGACTTTTAATGCCTTGTACAGTGTGCAATGTGCATTTCCAGTCCACAGTCGATTAGTTTGTGTGCTAATCTTCTTGTTGCAGTTTTTACCATGTCTAAGAACATGTGATTCAACAGGAGGGATGTAGCTTAGAATGTTTTTAGCAAATCTACAATGTATTTTTCACTTCTAATGAGGTTCTCTTGCTGGACATATTAGAGGTTCAGAGGATTGTCATCTAGTGTTTTCATAGAAATAAGGATGATTAGTAAGTCTAGAAGTGAGCATAGACTAATAAAGGGACACCAGGCCTCATACCAGATTTTTTTGTCCCTATCATGACTGTTACCCTGGAAATAGAGTTACAAGTGCCTCCTACTCCTCAGCTAGTTAAAAGGGGAGTGGATCTTACTTATACAGGCCCTATGGAAGCAGGGATGATAGCTGGCTTCCTGTGGTTTCAAGGAACCTTTGCCCAGTTTTGGTACTATACAAGTCTTGGGAAAGGAGAATATTCAGCCAGACTTTCTAGAAGTGAGGTTGGCAGAAGTTTAGGGAAAAAAAACAAACAAAAAAAAAACAGGAGAAACAGCAGTTTTGATAAAAGCTGTTTATGAAATGATCGACAAAAGGGCCAGTCACCAGTCACATCGCTGGAAGTTTACAGTTACAGTCTATTTCTTGGGTTTAGTAAAGAAGAAATGTCAGTATACTTAAGGTCAGGTAAACAAGCTTTGCATGTACCTTACTCAATATGAACTGTTGCAGTATATTCGCCATTCGTGTATAGAAGGCGACTGGTTGACGTCACTAGAATTTATGGGTGTAGTACACATAATTCACTGATTCATCCAGCTAACAAGGTCTCTTCGCTTCATTGGAGGCTACAGATTCTACCAGTTCACTGCCTTACCCTTCAGTATTGCTACAGTTTTTCTCGAGTTCACCAAGGTAGCAAAAGAGTTGAAGTTGATGGCTCTCGCAGAAGGCATCAGTATTCGCCAGTAAATAGACGGTTGGCTAATGACAACAAATTCAAAACCGCAATGCCAGGGATATACCCACTGGGGGTGCATCTTGTCGAGAGCCTGGGTTGGATCACAAATTTCTAAAATTAGATTTATTTCCAACTCCATTAATCGAAGTTATGGTTACAATTCGACCTCAGGGTAGGTCTAGTCTTCCCAACTCAAAGGAAATCTATTGTCTTCTTGGAAAGACAGTTACAGTTGTAAGCCTCTCACTTATCTCCAGGGAAGCTCATGTCACTTTGGAAAGCATGGTTTCAATGGAGAAGATTATACCAGTGGGTTATCTGCACATGAAGTCATTCCAATGGTATCTGGAAACACGGCTGATATTTCCAGTCTCTGGATATCTCATTTCTTGGGTCTTTGGTTCAGGGTTCATCATCACTAGTGGACCAATAGTTCAATTTTGAAGGAGGACTCACCACTCCTTCAGGAGCACAGTTTTCTCTCCATGAATCATCCACAGCCATTGGTCTGCGGAATCAGGAAGCGTCAAGACTTCTCATAACATAACATTATACAGCTGGAAGCTATGTTGTTACCTTAAAATGATTCAGAAATCAGCCGAGTTGAAATCAGTTGATTTTCACAGATAATATTTTGGTGGGTGCCTGTGTGAACAGCCAGGGAGGCTTCCACTCAGGGAATAGGTACCTTCATCTGTAGAATCATGGTTCAGTCCAATGCCAAAATGATTCAGATTCAGAGAAGTACATCCCAGGGAATCTACATATTCTGGCTGATTCCTTGTCTAGGAAGATAAGTTTTCAGACCAAATGGGCTATGAATCGTCAGGTTTTCAATCAAATTAGACATTGCTGCCTACAATCAGTGGTTGATGTGTTTGCAACAAGATGAATCACAAGCTTCCTATGTAGCTCTGCTGTCAGGCTCTGGAAACAGGTGCTTGAACATCTGTTGTGAAGGTCTGGAGAGACATGTGTTTTGCCCAGGGTCTTGGTCCTGCAGCTGTGGTAACATGTATATATCTCATGTCCCAGACAGTCAGTCTTGGGAAACAGATGCATTGAACATCTCTGGGGAGGGTCTGGTCAGTTATGTCCAGCGGCCCTCATCCTTCATGTTTTTCAACAGATGACCACCTACAGGTGCAGAATCATCATGATTGGGTGGCCAGGGATTTTTTAGTTTTGGGATCTGGTGAATCTGTCCACAAAACTTCTTCTAAGACTTCCCTTGGGAGTAAATCTGTTTGACTCAACCATTCAGTAGCAGACTTCACAACAATCTAGTTTATTTGAATCTTCATGTTTGGCATCTGGAAGTCAGGCATGAATATTATGGAAGATTCCCTGAGGAAGTGGTGAAACAATGAAGGAGCACTCCTCAAGGAGAATCTGAAAATCAATTGTTCTTTTTTGGGAAGTGGTGTGAATAGAGCCACGTACCATTCCAAGGAGCAAATTTCCTGTAATACTAGTTTAAGGAAACATCCTAATACCATCCATTATTGTGGGCTATAGAAAAGCAATTGCGGATGGTTTGAGGCCAAAAGGGTCAAGAAGTATCTAAAAGTTGAGATAAATAAGACATTAACAACTTTTAGTAAGAGACAGACCAATGTTTGGAATTTGTCATTTGGTCCTACATGCTCTTATCAGACAACCTTTGATCTTGTGAGGAAGGCTTTCTTGAAGTTATTTCCTTTCAAGACAGTCTTTGGTCTTGGCTTCAGGCTTCAGTTAAAGTAGTGACAGTCATGTTTGGACCCTTCCCTTAGTTATAGGGAGAATGGGTCACAAGTAACTTTGGCCCATTGACTGCCTTTTTTGCCATGAACCAGTTGGCTTCAGATGGGCCTACTGCAATTACTGCAACTGAGCCAGTGATCTGTGTCTCTGTGGATTGCAGAGTCAGGGTAAAGGAGTGACATTAATGCTTGGACATATTCTTCCTTTAGTTATAAGGAGAATTGGTCACAATTGCCAGATCCAGTTTGCTTTGGATGGGCCTACTGCAATTAAGCCTGTGGTCATGCCAGCTCTTAGCCTCTTTGGACAACAGTTTGACTCAATGTGGGTCTGTCTGTCCTGTTAGGGGTTGGTAATCAAAAGGTTTGAGATAGAACAAAATCTTTTGTTTTTTACTGCCATTAAGAAAGTTTCTTAATAAGACTTGTCTTTTGGCATCTATTTCATCTTGATTGAGTCAAGATTGAGTCACGGAAACTATTGATGTATGTTTTTGATTGCATCTTTAGTTTTTATAGATGATTTCCTTACATGAGTTTCTTGATACATGTTATTGGAAATTGCATTGTATGTATACCAATTTCTGTCTGAAAAACCTCTGTTGTCATAGGGTCAGTTTTGAAATTGGTTCCTACAGTTGTAGTTACAGTTTGTTACTTTATAGTATGTGTTTCATACTTATATTGGTACATTTGCAGTTTGTGGCTGGTATGTCTGCAATGCTGGATGTATTTGTAGTTAGATATCAATGTTGCCTAAATCTGACTTGGGAAGGATTTGGCATTATGCTGATGACACTTACAGGTTGGTTTGACCTTGTATGGGGTCGGATGTTACAATGTAGATGGGCTATCTATTTATGACATCCTTTTGCAACACCAACATTGTCAGCAGTTGTGAGAACTACAGCTACATACTGCCATTTTTTGGAGTTGTATGTTGTGAATGTTTGGAAGTTATATGTTCATTAATGCATGTAATTCCATTATGAAGTTCTCATGATGTCTAGTTGTAGGTTAGGGAGTGGTTTTTCTTAAAAAGAATTCCCTCCATCCTACAAGGCTGAATTCAGCTACTGTTAGGAAATGGTAAAGGTATTTCGCTATAAAATTGAAAAATTTAATAGTAATTAAAATTTTTATTAGAAATACTTACATTTCCTAACACTCAAATTTCCCTCCCGCCTCCCCGCAAGTCATTCTTTTACTTGCAACAAAAATAATGAGGTAAACAATGTAGTCATGTGACCTCTTTGGCGGGAGGACGGACTACTGTAACCCAATGGCTTGGTTAAGGTTGTTAGTAAACCTTAAAATCGCATCTCTGCATTGGCCATTGGGTTGGATGGCTCCAACAAATAGCTACTGTTAGGAAATGGTAAGTATTTCTAATAAAAATTTAAATTACTATTAAATTTTTCAAATTTACCATACATTCAACAAATCTCACCTCAATTCATTTATTTTATTAGTATTTCCACATGTGGCGAATTTCAGATATGTGGCGAATTTTAGATTTCTTACTCTAAGTGCACAGAAATCTGCACATTGACCACAAAATTGTCAATGTGCTGCAGCCTTAAAAGTGACACAACTCACTGTGAATTTTAAAACAATTGATAGATGTTAATTTTATTCATCAGTTCATGAGTTTATTTGCAGTGTCTTAAATGGAAGCTCTGTTGATATAAAATAGCACCACCAATATCTTTACCCCAAGGGCTGAGAGAATGGCATTGGACAGGTGAAGAGGTGAAAAGTACAGACAAAAGAGTCTTTTTAGAACAGTGTAAGTTATGTAAAGGTGCAGGAGACAAAACTTATGAAAGAGAAAATGAAATGTAAAATATAAATTATCAAAACAAGACAATCTAGTAGAAACCTAACAGCATTAGTTTGTATTTTTTTTCCCTTGGTCTTCTTTAAATCAATAATTTAGCACAGAATAACTGTCAGAATAATAGCATAAATATTATGAAAAAAATTAATTTTAAAAAGTATGAATTTAAATTAGTGATATTATCTATAATTTTGTTATGTTGGTTTTGAAAGTTGTTTTATTTTTATTGATATGAAAAGCAAGAGCACAGAACTACAATGTATAATGTGTCACCATTGAAAATGGGTGACTGTCAATAATAGATGACACAACAATAGATCAATTTCGACATCTGGCAGCAATCTATCAATAAACACCCACGCAGTGGTTAATTGCACTTAATTTCTAGTGTACAGGTTTCAATTTGTTGGCCAATCAACAACTAATTTTCCTAAATAAAAATTATTTTCTACAACCTGTTTTGGTGATTCACATTAAAGGCGATCATCCCGGGGTTAGAAGTTTTTCTCAGCGACGGAACCACCCCCAGGTTGCCCCATTTCGTCTGAGTTGTTCACACTACAGGCGGACGGCCACTGATTGAACACGGTATTTTTTAACCAACAATAACAGTAGAATGATAGTACTACAAAGGTTGGACCCTCTGAATCAACCTGACCTCACCTTTGGTAGCGGTCGAATGAAATGACCAATACCTTGACTCACCTTATGTCGCCATATTACACCGAAAGACGACCGAATCACAACCTTGCATACACCGTGGAGCACACCTTCTGTTACTGTGGTCAGAAATTTATACGCACATACGCCAAATCGTCTGCCAATGCCCACAGTACCGAAATCAGAGGTGGAAATTTTAAACAGTCTAAAACTTTCGTAGGACTCCCAAGGTAATTGACAGTTCACCACGGTCTCGCAAGGTCGTCTACAGACATCAGACAGAGATCCAAGGACAGGGACGTTTCCCCAAATGCTGGTTACCATGGGTGATACCACCTGTAGCGTGAAAGGGGCATTTTTTCTCAGAAGCATTTTCCCTAGGAGGCATTTTTTCCACGCACCCAGGTGTTTACTCATGGACAAAATTTGAAAGACTCGTATCATTAAGTGTAACAAAAAAAAAATTAATGGAGATTTCATTGAATGATTGTTTTAAATTGTATGTCTCAATAAATAATTAATTTTAAATATAAAGGGATGATCTAGTTACATATTTGGGTCGTACACTATAAAAGTACTTGTACACTCAATTTTTCAAAGTACTTATACTTGAGTCTTGAGACCAGTACTTGTACTTGCAACTTGGCAAAGTACTTGTACTTGGCTCCATGTACTTGACTCCATGCCTGAAATTACTTATTGGTTATCACTGAGCCTGGAGAATTAACATAACTTGTTGAGAAGTGTCATAAGAATGAAACTTAAATTGTAATGAAAGATGTGTTCTTGTGTATAAAAGAGGCCCCATTTTTCACTTCTAAATCAGTTCAAGCTAGTGTGCACCACTGTGTGCATCTTAAGCAGCCAAGATTTTTTTTTTTTTTTTTTTTTTTTTTTGGGGGGGGGGGGGGGACTTGTATTCTTTGAACTTCCAAGATGAGGAGACAGAGGATCACCAATAAATCTTCAGCCAAGAGGTTTAGGCAGTGTTTGCCAATCCTAGTTGAAATTGTTGACTATCCTTGTGCAGTTAGTAATGCCGAGGTTACAGACAGTTCAGTTGCATACCCATCATGCAAGACATGCTTTTGTTTGATGTTAAAACTCAAAGAATGGGAGAGTAATGATATTGAGTTATTTTGTCTAAAGATGGTGGATATGAACAACAGTTGAATGTCATGCAGGATGTTTCGGGCCTGGGACATTTCGGACAGGCCTTTTTTCAAGGGTGGGCATTTTGGACAGATTTTTTTTGTCACAAAATTTGTTATAAAATTTCTTAAACTTCTTTGTCAATCCACGCTCAAGAGTGTGATTATTTGAAAATAACTCAGGATTGCACAGCTCAGGTGATGATCAAAAGTTTATGAGTAATTGAGGTACATGTAAATTTAATTAGTTCGAAAAAGTTTATTCTTCATAAAGTTATAAAGGGGATAGTATTCTGTGTACCATGCTCAGGATTGGACTGCTTAGAGTTAACATATGAAGCTGGATCTTCTGGTAAGAGGGACTATTTTGTGGTTAACTGTTTAAACCCTTACAGAAACTATAAAGGGAATCTTCTTCATTGGAACCAACTCTATTGACCGTTTTATTTTATGTTCAGATCTGTAGGTAACACATGTTTAGAGGTTCCTTATCTGATTGGTTAATTTGTTTAGTTTTTTTACTTGGTGGTACTTATTGATGAAATCAGTTTGGCTCGCCATACTTTGTTTTATTCCATATTACATCTGTATGTAAGCATGCTTCAACTAGCCCTTTAATAATTCATTGCTTTCTTGTCTGATTGGTTAATTAGTTGGTACTAATTGATGAAATTGTCAGTGTAGCTAGCCTGACATTGTAAATTGCAAGATCTGCATATAAGTATTCCACAAGTAGCCTTTTGATTGGTTGATTATCTCCATTGGTTAATAGTTGCTAATTTAAACTAAAAAACAGAATTGTTGGCCAGATTTAGTAAATTACACTCTGACATGATTGCTAAGCGGGGTCTTTCTTTAATTTATGTCATAATAAACCATATACATCTACTCACTTTTAAAAAAATGACAGGGGACCCAATCGATAGCTAGCTTTTCTAACTAACGGTGACTCGATCGATAGACTCTTGCTTCATTTTACTATTTTGTGTATAATACGAACTAAATAGGTACATAAAAATTAGTGTTGGTATCAAATAAAAATATGTGTATAGATATCAAACCATATTTTTACCTTCCCTATCAATCGATATTGAAATATTGTGTCATGAGATGCTCTCCTTGGCTAAGTCTAAGTCCCTATGTGAAATCGACCCCAGATCATTTCAATTTTTTTATGCTGCTATTTGTAATACCACAATGGGGTTTCTAGCAATAGTTTTCACAAACAGATTAATACTCATGAGGAGATATGAGGTCACAAATTTCTGTGGGGTGGATGTTTTGAGGGATATTACATAAAATAATACTTCTAAGGACTAGATAAGGGATTTTAATTCTTGGATTTGCAGTGGTGCTGTAAAGTCTGTCAGCATGCACTCAACCAATTCTCAGATTTGCAGTGGTGTTACAAAACTTTTTATGCACTCATACAAATGTCAGATCTGCAGTGGTGTTACAAAACTTTGTCATTATGCACTCATACAAATCTCAGATTTGCAGTGTGGATTTGCAGTGGTGTTACAAAACTTTGTCATTATGCACTCATACAAATCTCAGATTTGCAGTGGTGTTACAAAACTTTGTCATTATGCACTCATACAAATTTCAGATTTGCAGTGGTGTTACAAAACTTTGTCATTATGCACTCATACAAATCTCGGATTTGCAGTGGTGCTACAAAACTTTGTCATTATGCACCCATACAAATCTTGGATTTGCAGTGGTACTACAAAATTTTGCCATTATGCACCCATACAAATCTTGGATTTGCAGTGGTGCTGTGAGAGTGTGTCTAAAATATATATGGGGAGGTAGATTTTATTGCAACTTCAAAGTTCATATGTAGATTACTTCAAATTTAAGTATGTAATAAAAATAGAAACATCAGCTTTATCAATGAAAAAGAATTACAAAAAAATGAATTGTATGATTATCATATACTTCAAACTCAAGATGTACTTTTAATTGTTACAAATTATTAATTCCACTTTTACAGCACCACTGTCAATCCCCTATAAAATAGACAGTGGATGATAGCTATTAAGCTTAAGCTTGTGTCATCAACAAACAAACACAATGTTACAGGGGATTAGTCTCATTTAAATATGTGCAAAGCTAAGTCTCACTTAAACGGAGGATTACATCCTAGCCCTTTGTGGACAACTTGGTTTGTAAACATAATTAGTGTAACAGTGTATGTTAAACAGGGGACATATAACTGGTGGTGCAGTAGTGCTATAGAAGTGTGTAATCACACAATATCTCCAGAAGCCTTTATTTTACCCTCACATAAAGGGATGACACAACTGGCCTATTAATCCGATAATTGTTTTGGTGTTTGATAATATACTTATAGCACACCCATGTCAATTTTTACAGGCAGGAATCCACAAGATTACCTCTCACTATTTTTAAAGAATATAACATTCACCTAACCCTCTGTGGCACCAGAGATTATGTAGCACCACAAGAGATCTTGGACTTGGATGAGCGCATAATGATTCCAAAACTGATAGGAAAAAGCACCATAGCACTCATATTTCCTCATAAATACATATCTCGGATTTGCAGTGGTGCTATGAGAGTGTGTATGAGACACACTGATTGATGATCACAGTTTTCTAGCCCCCTATAAATCTAAGAAATCTATCCACAAAAACACAGTAGTTGAATATATAAAATATAGGCCAATTAAGTGTTACAAATTGTTACCTTTTACCAACCTTTTATCTTTTAAACTGTTTCACTTGTCTATCTATTTCTTACCATTTGTTAAGCTATAAAATAAGAGGATAAAACATAGTAACTTGTTTTGCTTTAATTGGAGCAGTACTTGTTTGGGATTTTCTTTGGCTAATGTCACCACACCACTGGATCCGAGAATTGTATGAGTGCACTATGATCTGGCACTATTATACGGCACCTACTGTAAAAGTCTTACAAGAAGGGACAAATTATAAAGATTTATACAAAAGTTTACAGGTCAGTAAAAAATATGCCTAGCACACTGCATTTGACTGTTGCAAAGAGCTATATGTTCTCTAAACTGTTTATAACTTCATCAGATGCTAGAATACAATGAGAAGAATTGATCTTTAGCTTTAGTTATTGTATGCAAAGTGTTTAACAGTTTTTGTAACTTTTTGGGAACAGCATGAAATGGTGAAATGCAGTCCACTTTTCTACAGCCTAAATTTTATTGCTATAGGACAAGTTCTATGGATGTATTTGTACTTATCACAAACATATTTCAGGATGCTACCATCATTTTACAGTTTACTGCATTTTGGTGGTTTTATAGGCGAAATGCTGTCCCCTCTTGTCTATAAAACCTACTGTTGTCACCGCACCACTGAATCCAAGAATTGTATGAGTGCATTTTGATCTAGCAATATTTTACTGTTACTGCACCTAATATACTGTCTTCTCAAAATATTTAAAACAAAATGTCAAATGCTGGTACTGGTACACCCCCGGAGTGAAGGAAATATGAGGCTACAATGGGGTTTCCAGCAATATTTTACAAATATATGATCCAGCAATATTTTATTGTCAATGGACCTAATGCTGTCTTCTTGCAATATTTAAAACAAAAAAATATCAAATGCTGGTAGTTGTACACCCACAGAGTAGTGGTGGCATCACCGTAAAAGGAAATACTCCCCCCCTGAAAATCATCCCCCCACCAGGAAATCCTCCCCCCGCCTGTTGAAAAAAAATTTATATTGAAAAATCGTCAAATTCTTGATAAACTTTATTCAGCATAGATTAATATAGTATGCAATTGAATGAACACAGCAAAACTTCTAAAAACACACACTTGCATTAACAAACTAATAGTATATTTTATACCAGACATCTGGTTTTCTACACTTGCAATTCTAATCAATAGTAAAGGTTTTCTCTGTAAAGAATGATACCTTTTGGCTACTTGGAAACTCTTCCATCTTCCTATTTTCGAAGCATCTCCTTAAGTGTTCACGCATGTGAGAATGCTCATACGTCACACTACTTGAGCACTTTCCTGTCAGAATAGATGCTGCAAAAGCGATTGTGTACAGCCAACATGAAGAGCCATTTGACTGGCATTGGACTTTTGGCATCTTTATGGAAATTATATCCCCAGACGAAAGTCGTGGATATATTGGATTCAGGTCTGTTGCGCCGCCGCTGCCGTAGAAATTTCCTTGTGTACGCGATAACTCAAAAATGGATCAGTATTTTTTTTTCAAACTTGGTACACATGTTAAGGGTGCCCAAAGGAAGATCCCTATTTTAAGGTGACCTTAAACTCCCAATAATAAAGAACTTATGGCCACCTTAAGGTCAGACATTTGACTTTTGGCCACTTGGGGCCCTCTAGATCACAAACTATGAGGCTCATCTGGCTAAAATTTTACCTGAGAACACATTAATATATTCTCAGTACATGTGCCGAAAATCAAGACTTTAAGTTGAGGAGAAAATTGTGTTTGAGGCCCATAAAGACCCCATTTAGGGATTTTTTCCTACATTTTTCACACATTTTGCCCTATAATTTGGAAGTGGTACTTCTGATGAGTATCAAAATGCACTAGGTACAGCTTTAAAAAAAAAATTCTGGTCTGAAAAATTTAAAGGCTGTAGGTTTACCTGTAAGGTCGATTTAAGGTCTCAAAATTGCCCACAGAGACCCAATTTATGGACTTTTTGCCACTTTTAAGCACTGTAGCTTTCAAACTATGTCTCTCATCTAAGTGAAATATCATCTGGGAATATATCAATATGTATTTTTGATATGTGCCCTAAAATTTAGGTCTTTAATAGACATTTAACCTGTGTATGAGGACCATAAACACCCACCCGAGTGACCCTTTTAAGACATTTTTCACATATTTTGCCCTGTAACTTGGAAATGGTAAGTCTGAGAAGTTTCAAACTGTATTAGATATATATTCTATGTGTAATCTTTGCATCTGACAGACTTCAAGTCTGAAGCTCTAATTTGAAGGTCACATTGAGGTCTATAAAAGGCCCACAGAGATCCAATATTTGGACTTTTTGCCACTTTTAAGCCCTGTGACTGTTAAACTATGTGACTGATAGAGCTGAAATCCCATCTGGGAATATATTATTATGTTCTTTGTACATGTGCCCAAAATAAAGGCTTTAAGTAGACATTTAACCTGTGTGTGAGGACCATAAATACCCACCCGAGTGACCCTTCTAAGATATTTTTTAGGGTTATTTCCTGGTGGGGGGGTCATAGTCCTAGAGATCCTCGTCCTTGGGGTGGAGGATTTCCTGGGAAATTTACCCCCCAGGGGACGATATCCTAGTACATCCTCCCGGGGGGGGGGGGAGGATTTCGTGGTACACTGGTTCCCAAATATATTTTGCGGATTTCGTTTTTCTACGAAACGAAAAACGAAACGATATTCCGCATACCGGTAAGCACAACACTACCACAGCGTGAAGGAAATATGAGGCTACGATGGGGTTTCTAATAATATTTTACAAATATATGATTCAGCAATATTTTACTGTACAAATATTTTAACCGCACCCCTCCGACCGCACCTCCGGAGCTCCGAGTTTTATAAGGAACAATTTTGTAGTAAAAAAGAAGCATTTGTCCTTGACCTCCAACAAAGATATATACAAAGGGGACAGTGATTTGCCCACAAAAACACCAAAATGCAGTTTCTTGAGAACAAATATGCAGTGTGGTTATATACAAGTTATCAGAATGAAAAGAGGTTCCTCAAACTGTAAAATGATAGTAGCATCATCAAAGGTATTTTGTGATAAGTACAAATACACCCATAGAACTTGCCCCATGGCAATAAGATTAGGGCTGTTGGCAAGTGGACAGCATTTTGCCGATTATTTTATACTGTCCTCAAAAAAGTTACGAAGACTGTTAAACACTTTGCAAATAATAATTAAAGCTAAAGATCGATTCTTCTCATTGTATTGTAGCATGTGATGAAGTTATAAATAGTATTTATATTGACCCAGACACAGTTTAGAAGACACACAGCACTTTGCCATCAGTCAGATGCAGTTTGTTAGGCATATTTATCACTGACATATAAACTTTTTTATTCATCTTTATAATCCTGCATGCTGTCAGTTCTAAAATCTTAGAAAAGTATCAAGACATGATAAGACTCCTTCAGTATCAACATACATGTTAGTTTTAAATGAGGTAGAATAGAAATTGGCGAATCGCTGTCCTCCCTGTAAGTCGGTTGTTCACTGGTAGGCGGGCATTTGCTGGTAGAAAGCCACCAATAAGCCTAATCACGGTTTCGTCTGCGCATGCTCCAGTATACGTCCTTGAAGGGTCAAGTGGGTAAAAACAAACGTAGAAATCTAAACCAGGAAGTGATTATTACATGGAAAAAATGACAATAACATACTTAGTATGTTTCCCTTCATAACACACATTGGAGTCAATTTTTATTAAAAATATAAATATGGATCTACGAAATAGTAGTTTTTCAGCAGGAAAAGATATTTTAAAATATGGTTATAAGCCATCTAAGGTGGGCGAAAATAGGGGGTTCCAATAGCATTACAAATGCATAAAATGATCCCAGATATTTGTTTAATGTCTTGGAAACTCAGTAAGCTGCAGATATGTTATACACATCATTAGAAACATATTTTAACAGAGCTTCTCCTTCATTTTTTACTGCATTAAAAACCAGAAATAGCGGAGAAATTTCGAGGTAAAAAATAGATTTTTAAATATTCAATTGTTCCCTTATATATATTTTAAATATGGTACCCAAAGTCATCAAACACAAAAGAGCTGATGTAAATGCTTAGGGATTCTCTCAAATGTGTTTACAGAAAATGGACAGTATTTAATTTTTTTTTGATGATAAAAGACACAAAACCTCGATTTTTGGAGGTAGTTTTGACTCTATTAGTGTATCAGTATGGCCAGCTTAAGTGGCAGACAAAAGTGATTTTATAAGCACTCGGAATCCTAAATCAAGGTAGAAATGTGAAAGATTGTGAACACTTGAATCATGTGTACTTGAATACATCAACATGAGGTACTATGTGGCTTTAAATACCAGAACAATAAGTAAAAATACCCACTGTATGAGACAGATTGCTGAAGGAATTTTTTCATATTTTAGTTACCAAAAAACGTTGTGACGGTATCACCATTTAGTAGTCATCTGGCTCACATTGGCCCATTTTTGGCCCCAAAATCAGTCACCCATCCAAGTACTAACCAAGCCCAGTACTTCAGTTATCAGATGGTAAATGGCCAAGCTACACCACAATAAACAAGCAAATACCCAAAGACTATTGCAACATTGGTCCAATGTTGGCCCAACAGAGGTCACTTCTAGAGATATGCAGCCCAAAACAGTGGTCAGAAGGTCACAGATAGCCCAATATGTTGGTCCAAGGGTAGCAGAAAGTGACCATATATTATCAATAGCCAATGTCAGTCAGATGGAAAAAGATAGAAAATCCTTCAAAAGTTGAAATAATTTAATAGCACCATTTTGATTACAGTTAAAGGCAAAAGCTAACGTTTGCCCTGGGATTCAACCCAGTTAACATACCATTTATTTTAGTGAATTAATAACAATATTATTGTTATTTATTTAAAATATACATAGAAAGTAAATACATAGCCAACATTTATACTGATATGATAATAAATATCATATCTCAAAAATACTGTGATTTAAATATAAGCCATGTGGTTTTTCTCAGGTGGAGATTATCTATTGTTTCATAAATTAATAGGGGTTAAAACAGTCCTGTTATTGTATGGTATTCGTCTTTTCGATTTACATGTAACTCGTGACCACGGCATCTCGTGACCAACAACTCGTACCCACAACTTGTACACAGACATTTTATAAGAATAAACGTTAATTCTGCTTGAATATGAAATACAGTACACAGGTGTCATTAATGTTAGATGTCATTAATGTTAGACAAGTTGTTTTTATATTGTCTGATTTTATGTTACTTCCTTAAATTATTAAGGAATGAAATAAGTAAACCCTTGTTTATATGTATCAGTGTATATATAAATGTGTTTAGCTACCTATTTTATACCATTGTCTAACATTAATGACGTCTAACATTAATGACACCCGTGTAGTACTTGTATATGCAGCTCATAATATTTATGAAGAATATGAGATCACCCAATTATGTGGGGTTTTCTAACAATATCGTATTTTATATTTAATAAATAGATTTGTACATAGCATTTAAGTAAGAACGTTTGTTCAATTATAGATCAAATACTTCAAATTCTCGTACTTCCGTGGGGTAGACAGAAGTCTGTGGATTCTCCCTGCAATATTTTAAAATAAATTATGCATATTAGAAAAAAAAAACATGGGGAGACAGAAGTCCGTGGAGTTTACTTCAATATTTTTAAATAAAATATGCAAAATTGAAAAAAAAAACGTAAGCAGACAGAAGTCCTGCTATATTTAAGGGGCTATCAACATAACGCATTATTTTTACGGCCCGACGAAAGTGGTTTAAACACGGGAATGATTTTTTCAGGGATGGAAATTTCTAAGGCTTACAGTCACAAATTATTGAGGAGAATATATTTGTTTGTTCTGTGATATGTTGAATAAGGGAAATAAAGTTATACAATAAAATGTCCTTGTTGTTTTAAAGTTATATATATATATATATATGTCATGACAGAACTTCCAATTTCTGTTGGCAGAATTTGAAATTCTGTCAGTATTTTTGGTCAGAACTTCCAATTGGAAGTTCTGTTGACAGAACTTCAAATCCAATTTCGTCCCTCAGAGCAATATCCCATTCCTCATCATTTCAGTTCAGTTATTGCTTTTCATTTGTTTTTTTAACTACATATTATTGTTGGAGTTTAAAGAAGTTCTACAGAATTTACAGTGCCAGTGGTATTCTGAAAAACAAATTTACAGGAGAGGAGTTAGCAGACATGAAAAATGTAACATTTCCAAGCCTTTCTTCTGCAGACCCAAGCAATTTAGAGGAAGTGTCTCTTGTACAAGCATCCAGGGCAACAACCAACTGGCAGGCCAGTAAAAAGGTCCATGATGTATGTCAGTGCAAAGGGAGCTGTATCACAAATCGATGTTGTTGTAAGAAGAGAGGCATTAAATGTTCTACCAAGTGTCATATCAATAGCATGGCATGCCAAAACAAAATATGAACTGTGTTATTATTTGTGATTAAGTAGTACTGATACATTATGTGTGATATTTTTGTGATTATTAGTTTACTACTACATTAGTTCTAATACATTATATGTTTTATTGCTGTGCTTAAACAAATTTGAGTTATTTGATGTATCTCACTTAGTCTTAATTGTGCACTCAAAATGATCTGAATAAAGATGAAAATGAATGGTGTTATTAATTTTCAATATTACTGGAAGTTCTGTCAACAAGATTTGAAATTCTGTCAACAAGATTTGAAATTCTGTTGACAGAATTTGAAATTCTGTCAACAGAACTTCTAATCCATTAGAACCAATGAAATACAGAAATTGGAAGTTCTGTCAACAGAACTTCCAATTGGAAGTTCTGTCGACAGAATTTCAAATTCTGTCGAATTGGAAGTTCTGTCACGACATATACATATAAACAGCAAATAACAAAGATAAATGTGAAATAAATATGTTCAATTTTTGGACATCTAAAACAGAGCCCATACCTTCCTGTTGTGACAAAATTAGCACAGAAAAAGAAAAGCAACATCAGTTTTTACACATTATTCCAAAGAAAAATGTCTCACACAAATTTTGAATGAATTAGATTGTGATTTAATTTCGGTATTTATTTGCAGAGATAAAAAGCAAAGAAACATAACATTTTATGTTTTCATTTTTTTCATCACTATTTCACATTACACTCATTTAAAATGTCAAGAAACCACTATTTAAAATTGTAAATCATTCAAATTAATCTGTATGCTTTTGGAGACTTGTGTATGTATTTAGATTTTTATTTAAAACAGCATGGTTTATATATTGTGTCACACTACATGAGCCTCTCCCTTCTCTCTCAGCCAATTTTTATAGCCTCTCACCAGTAACTAAGGCGTAGTTATACAAAATATTTTATTTTTAATTTGGCTTCCTATATCTTAGTGTATTTATCTCTAAATAAAAACAAATTTTCCTTACATGTTTTGTCTATATTTTTTATAAGTAAACTACTCCATTCTCATTGAATATATGTAATTATGTTCCATCAGTGAGAATTATATTTCACATGGATACTTTTTCAATGTAAGAAGTGCCTTGATTAATGTAAACAAAGCTTTGTATTGTTACACTTAAAAAAAATCATCAGAATAGTATAACACTAGATAAATTTATTATATTGACAACTAAGATGATACAAAAATAGATTCAGTGTGTAAAAAAAGATATGCTTCACTGTAAGTAAGCAGAAAGGCTATACACACACGCATCGCATATTTAAAAAAATGTGGGTTCATTTTCTCAGTGCAGAAAATACATGCACACACTGTAGTAAACTGGCAAGATCTGCAAGACCATTATTGATTTTTCCAAGTGAGCCTTTTTGTATATAAGAAGTCAAGAGCAATATTTACAAAACATAGCAATATATGCAGTGTTTTATACTGATCTTTTTCAAGCTCTGAAAGAAAATGACGTAAATATTCCTCTCTTAAATAATAGTCCGTGCATAGCAACAGTGACTCTACCATCTGGCGGGCGTTACGTAAACAAATTTTATGTACTTACGTTGATAGCCCCTTAAAAAAAAACTTGGGAAAGAGCTGTGGGTACAAGTTGTTTGTCACGAGCTGCCGTGGTCACGAGATGCTCGTATACCATCTTTTCAGCAGACATTAAGTGCTATAAAAGTTTATTAGATTGAGAATAAAAATCTCCATAAGTGAGACATACATTTATTTATTTATCTTTTGTTTCTTTCTCATGAGGCATATTTAGCTTTTATTACCTACCATTTAGTTTTGAATAATAAGTAAAAATATATTAGTGTATAAAAATAACATAAAAAAGTATGTCACAAGGGGCGCCAATGGATGTAAAAACTATATCTCTAATGAAATTATAAAAAATTTTAAATATATAAAATTATTTTTGGGTTACACAGTCTCAGAAAATAATATTAGCACTAATGTTAATTTTTGAGAGTAGGTAGATTTATATGCATAGTGTTCACCAGTAGTGGGCGAAATAGATGATAGTTTACAAAAATTGCTGCAAATAACTTGCATAAATACGATATTGTACATAGAACTAATTTAGATAATTTACTTCACAATTTCCAGTATAATTTTCACATAAATGACATTTTCGCCACTTCCTGGTTCTTCTGTTTGTTTTTACCCACTTCACCTTTCAAGGCCGTTTGCGAAAACGAGGCATCTGAAACTGTGAATTCGCGTATATAATAACTTCCTGGTGTACGTACTCTGTGGATCTGTTCATCCACAAACATTTTCTACGAAAGGAACTTCAATTAGGTTTATTGATTTACTAACCATAATTACTTGACAAACTGTGCCACAAAATACTATAAAGAACCACTCAGACATAGACCGAGTTTTCTGTCCCTTCGCCAATTGCTATTGATATATACTGATGGACACAATGGCGAGGGACAGAGTTCCCATGTACTTGTTTTCTGTGTAAACCTTGAACTGTGGGGAATTATTGCATTCACTTTAAAAAATTATTGTTATGTCTATTATACCTGTATCCAGTTTCCAATACATATGTTGTTAAATTAAACTGCTTTTAGATGCCAGGAATTTTTTTGTAGAGAACTTTGTAATGTTGAAGGTTTGTTTACATTTTGGCAACGACTCGGAACATGTCTAATGTCTCATGATTTATGCCTTACGGATTGGATGGTGTGCCTTAGAATCCGTTGATACGGAGATTAAGCACCTGGACAACTGATTGATTGATTGAAAATAGGTTGAAATACATACATGGCAGTTTGATTGGCATGAAATATTAGTGAACGGCACACTTACATACCTCAAAGAATGCAAACAACACTTTAAATTTGTGGCAATATGTGTAGAAATATGCCGTTCAAAATTTACACAGAAAACAAGTACATGGGAGCTCTGTCCCTCGCCATTGTGTCCATCAGCTTTTCAAAAGCAATTGGCGACGGGACAGAAACTCGGTCTAACTCAGACACAGAGTGGGCGTTTACGGCCGGCTAAAGTGGGCGATAATATGTAACTTTTAGAATGCTACTTTGGATACACGCTACATCTTCAAAAATGTGAGCTATTAATGAGTACGTATTCACGATCTACACATATTAAACATTGAAAAAGACACAACTTGACAGTTGGAGAACGGTGCAGTTCCAGGAACAAAATTTTTTTTTTCTGAAAAAACCAACAAAAAAAGGTTCAATCTAAAGTCGCACAGCCGCCAGACCCATAACCTTTGCCCGGTGTAAAGCAATATTTTGTGTCCCCTTCTTTGATCTTTCAGGCGATACAGAATCTGGCTGCCATATTTTGTATTCCAACAATAGGGGATTAAGGGGAAACAAAATATGGCAGCCACATTTTGTATCCACATCATATTTTGTATCAGCTCAGTAAAGAGGTGTAATGGGTGGGGTGAGTATAAATACAAAAAGTTTATTTGTAAACCTAATGAACATGGCATTTGATGAAATTAAAATTTTGAACAGGAAATATATTTCGAAGAAAAAATATAGTCTGTTATTGAGTATCATGTATTATGAATAGAAAATCATAGAAATTCATACTAATTATAGCACTGAAAATCATTTTAAATTCCAATTTATCACATTCATTCAATATTCACAAAGTGTAGAGTTGGCAATTTACACCAACAAATTCATTTATTCCTTCCTAATAAGTCATACCCCAATTGATCCATCATTTCCCAAGTCAATGTTGTTTAGATTTATTTATTTGGGGTTTTACGTCGCTTTCAACACTGTACAGGTCATATAACGACGGGTAGTTGGAAGGGAAGAGGAAACCAGTACACACAGTTCATTAGGGTTCTGTACTGTAAATGGCCGACCAACGGCAAGCAACTACCAGCTTTTCCACTAGAGGCCGTGCCAAGAATCGAACCCTGGCGTCAGAGGTGGGAGGCGAGAGTGTTACCACTCTGCCACTGTGGCCCCTCAATGTTGTTTAGAAGACAAGGGAACATTGTATAAGTTCATTAGTCATATCAGCAAGACTGCACTTGATTTGTATGTTTTAAGGTTAATCTTAAATAACAGGATTAGTCTTAGATTACTTTTTTCCTTGTTTTTTACCCCTTTTTATGTTGGTTTGTGTCATCTTGGGGTGAGTGATGACCATACTTGATTAATTATCACTAAGCATAAAGAGTTATAGTTAGGCAGTTCACAGTAAGGCTCTGTAACAGTATAAGTACCATTTAGACAATTTAGTCTTTATACGATTTTGGTAGCTAAAAATATATTTATATTATAAACATTGGGTTGTTAACTACATAACCATTATGCACAGAGGGATATTCTAATGACTAGCTCCTAAATAACTAGGGATACAAAACATAGGAAAGAGGATATGGAATATGGAGGGGGACACAAATTTTGCCACACTTAAAGGAGTTAGGAAAAGAAAATTTATGAAACCAAAGGTAATATACCCCACTATTTGTTTTGTGTACTGAAACACATTTATTAAGCTCCTTTTGGAAGAGAGTAGATAATGCAGCAGATAATTAGGTTTTTATCTCCACTGCAGAGAATGTGTGTACACTTCTGTGTGAAATCCCTCCTCTGTTGAACTACGTCACTGTAGATACTGAACAGTAATCCTGTTTATAATATAAACAGGATATATAAAAATAATTGGATATTAGGTTATGTAAAAATATAAATATGTAAAAGTAATTGGGGGTGACTGCACATGGAGTCACTAGTCCCCATGTAGTTATTATCTGAAGGCAGCAGAGGTAGATAAATATGGTTTAAATGTACAATAATAAAGAATCCAAGCAATCATGGTAATTTTTTTCCTATTTCTGGTCCAATTTCTATAATCTGTTCACCAATGTGTTCAATTTAATGAGCTGAACTCAACCATAATATGTTACCACAAACCAGAACATATAGTTGTAAATCCATCATTGACGGTAGCCCAGCCACTTCCTAAATAATTATAATTTAGTTATTCAAATAAATATCCTTTTTAGTGTTCGAATAAAATTAATTAACTTGGTGCAATTAACATAAAATACTTTCAAAAGTCGAAGCTGAATAAGATAATTTGCTCATATATGTTTCATCAATAATTAGTTGCTTATTAATGGATACAGCCCTTTATGAGACCTAGAACTTACTAGTTCTGGAATTTTATTTAGAGCATCAGGACTAAAATAGTCATAATAAATCCTTAAATAGGAGGATTTTCAATGTCCCTTTTTTCTTATATTACAGCTTCTTATTAATTTATTTTTCAAAAACAGTACATCTTTCTTGATGAAGTTTAAATTATTGAAGTTTAAATATTTTTCAACATTATTTTATAAACTAATTTGTAAATAAAATGTAAAAAAGTTTAAAGTCTGATTAAAACATTGCATATTTTAAAATGGGATATGTAACCTATTAATGTTAAAGAGATAAAAGTTGGAAACTATTGCCTTAAAATCTAAGTATCAGTGTATCTATTCACAGCTAGTGTGTGAGAGAATGTCAAAAGTTATGTCATTTCCCCCTTCTTGCAAGCTGTATGTCGAGAGAGGAATTCTTTATCAGAGTGGAGATAAAAAGCTGTGTATTGCACATAACAGAGACTTCTGGGTGGTGTTTTTATGTGCATTCATCACAACTCCCTGTATATTTTCAATTATATTTCAGGCCTGGGGTCAAGTACATGGAACCAAGTACAAATACTTTGCCATATAGCAAGTACAAGTACTGGTGTCAAGAACCAAGTACAAGTACAAGTACTTTGAGAAATTGCAAGTACAAGTACTTTTGGTAGTGTGCCTAGAAGTTAGAACGTAATGTAAAAGTATGTAAAGTAAAAGCAGATAATCAAAGCTTGACACTTAAAATGAATTATTTATTGAGATACACAGTTTAAAACAAATAATCATTGAACACCAGAGACCTCCAAACACCATATGCTGCTTGATCTTTCTTGTTACACTTGATGAACATTAGTTTTTCAAAGTTTTTGTCAGTGAGTGAACACCTATCAGGACGAAAAACTTTTCCTGCAATACTAAAAAGTCTTTCTACGGGTGCAGAGGAAGCTGGGATTGCCAAGTACTGTTTTGCTATCTTGGCCAAATTTTCGTACTTATATTCATTTGTCTTCCAATATGACAGCACGTCTGCACCCTTGGAAAGCACTGGCTCACTGATGTATTTTTCAACCTCATCATCAGTTGTGGTCTGTGTGGTTTTAGTTGGGTTATCCATAACCCATGTTTTATTAATTGGACCACATAAAAAGTATGGTTTAAAGGGACTTCTTAATTAAGTAGCAGTTGCTAAAAATGTAATATATGTTTCACAGCCAAAGTATAGATGATTATAATAATAACAATAATTGATAAATGATTGTTAAGGTATTATAGCACTGATGATTTATAATTAAGAGTTTATTGTGCAAGAAATTAGTTCCTATGACTTATATACAGAAATAAAGTACATGTTTCTATTATATAATGTGTTTTACACCCAAACTAAATAAACAGACATTTGTTTGTACAGGGATTATTGCACTGAAACTGTTAATCAAAAGTTTATTTATGTAAGGGATTCATTTGTTTGACTTACTTAAGCAAATAATTCCCATACACCTCCTTATATGTCACTTTAAATAATACCAGTGTAAAATAGAAGCAAATTTACCTTCACATGGTTCAACAAGTTTGAGGTGACTCCCTTTGAGCATGACAACAATGTGTCACACTGTTTACACTTGGCTTTGAAGTTTCCATCTCTGTTCTTTGGTAGCTCAAAGTATTTATACACAGATGCCATTTTAGAATGTTATAGAAAATACACTAGAATTCTCATGAACTGTTTATCAAACAAGAAAATGTTGAGTATATATAGCCATTATCCTGCTAGTAATTGCAATTTGAGAAAAAAAGTCTTCTATTGATGGTTATAATTCTGTAGGTTGTCCAGCTTAATTTAGCCCTGGTTATATATAAAGAAAGAGGGTAGATTGCATGATCTTACTTGATGATTAAAGTATGACTGTGCTCTGGGTTACTGAGTAGGTCTTTTGTGTGTAAAAATAAAAGAGGATACATTGTTATGATTAAATCAAAACTGTGCTCAGGATTACTGAGTAGATCTTTTGTGCATAGAAAATGAAAGAGGATAGATTGTTATGATTAAAACAAAACTGTGCTCTGGGTGACTGAGTAGGTCTTTTGTGTATAAAACATGAAAGAGGATAGATTGTTATGATTAAAGCAAAACTGTGCTCTGGGTTACTGAGTAGGTCTTTTGTGTATGAAAATGAAAGAAGTTAATATGATAAAAGCAAAACTATGTGACTGAGTAGGTCTTTTGTGTATAAAAATAAAAAGGGATGGATGCAATACAGTTATTTATGTGAAAACACACAACTCACATAATGAAAGTCCAAATGTACTTTGAATGTACTTGAAAGTAATTGGAAAGTACTTGAATAGTTTAGCCAAGTACAAGTACTTTTAATTTTTAATTGTCAAGTACAAGTACAAGTACTGGAAAATGAGTAATTAAGTACAAGTACCAAGTACAAGTACTTGTACTCGCCCCAGGCCGGATATTCAAGTTAAATTCTTTGCCTATCTTGAACTACTTGATTTTGCCACAGTTTTTTCAGAGTTTTTTCTTTGTGCTTTTATTAACATGGTCAATTATGCTACAACAAACTTTTTTTGTATTTTGACTTGGTTCCTCAAATTTTATTTAAATTTTTAGGAATTTTCTACATGAAATAAATGGTAGTGAAAACTTTAATAAATGTAGAAGCCACATATCCAGTGGAATTAGGATTATTCTTAATTAGGGAAGGGATTAATATAAAAAAGGTTATTACCTCTGCCAAGAGGTTATGTTTTTTGCCTAAATTTTCAGGATATGTCTGAAAAGGTAAAAGGAAGAAATGATCCAATTTTGGGAGTGATCCGGATCACAATCTGGATCTGGATCCATGAAATTTACTTTTTAAAGACAGATAACTCAAAATGTTATGGACGGATTTTGATGAAATTTTCAGGATATCTTCTAAATGGGACAAGGAACAAGTGATTAGATTTCGAAGTGATCTGGATCACTGGATCCATGAAAAATATATTGGGAGTGATCTGGATTGAGCTCCCATGGTGGAGGTCTGCGCTCTCCGAGTGCCCTTGTTTCTTTTACTTCTACCTTGATCTCCATCAAGGGCAGAAACATCTCTTACATCAATTGTCAATGCATGTAGAAGCCATATCAGCGCACTCAGGATTATACTTAATCAGGGAAACACAAAAATAATTATTGATTATCAAAGAATAATTAAGTTCAGTGTCACTAGCCATGGTTCAAAATAAAGTTGAAAAGGAACTATGCTAACAGAAAAGACTTGTAAGATCAGTGAAGGATTTCCAGGAAAACAAAAAAGATATCCTTGCTTTCTCACAAGTTGTAAGAAAAACTTACAGTTCAACTGTTGAGGCTACATAGGACTCAGTAATTGTAAATATTTTTGTGTTTATGAATTCTATTTGACTTTTTTCTGTTGTCATAGTACTATAGTATTATTAACTAATTATTGAATTTGATGTAAACGTATATGTGATTTTTGTTTCATGTTTTTAAGTAACTAATGCTACCATACACAAGGCAAATTGTTGTTTTTATACAAATTTTTATTACATATGTCTCTGTATGTGTTACTGGCAATGTAAAAAGGTATAACTTATTATGGCAAAAATATATACAGCAAATAAAACATTTAGAAAAAAGTGTTGCGAGATCAATGTCCCACTGTGGCAAAATTAATGTCTCTGAAAAAACTGTGGAAAAATCAAGTGTGGCAAAATCATGTGTGGCGATATCATAGCAAATCATTTTGTATAGCAACACACTTTGTGGGTGATACATTATTGGGTCTACTCCGATTTTATCTCTATCTCCGATTTTAGATGTTGAAAGTATATATTTTTCGGGGTTTTTTTAGTTTAAAGCCATGCCTACCAACTGGATAAAATAAATAATTATTGAAAAATGCGACTCAGAATCAAGAAATGAATATTTATTTTAAAATTGAAAAAGGCAATTTCTAGAAACACGAACCCCAATCAAAGTTTACTCTTAGAAATAAGCCATGTCTAAATTACATCTATTACATCACCTCTTATACTTTCTTCTACATTTGTACCACATATCATGTTTCTATATAATTTACTGTTTTAGACAGCACTGCAAAAAAAAAGTTGGTCAGCCTCATGCTAATGCATTTAATCATACCAGAGATTTTTTCTCTGACTTAATATAGCTGCATATTTTTCTTTATAATATCACGAGATGTGCCATAAACAACCAACTGTTTGAACTTCACAAATTACAAGAAAATTATAATGATTATGATAGACAATGACATATTAAATTAAAGATATCGAGACTCAAAATATAAATTGCAAAACATTGAAATTTTGAAAGGTAAAAATACTACATGAATAATATTAATTTGTACTTTCATTTCAATATATATCATTTTTATGTTGTCATTATTTTTTAGTGTTTAACTCAACTCATGTAGTTTATTCACCAGTCCATATTGATTTTATTTATAAATTATCTGATATGCCCAAAACATGTATTAATGCATGTATAGAAACATCTTTGGCAAAAGATGTACAATTATTTGGTTATAAACCTTATCCAGGAGGATAGGATCCAGGAGAAAAGTGCTCACTTGAAAAGCTCTGTGGAGAAAAGCCCTCAGAAGGGGAGTTTTGCAACCTGTGGAGAAAAGGCCTCAATTTTCTAAAAAGGCCTCAATTTCCTAAAACAGTATATAAGATATATAAATGTGTTAAATTATATTAAATATATAAATGTGAATGAATTAGATTATTTGCATATAGAAATCGTAAAGTATGTAAGACAGTAATATACTTAATTAATTTATAAAATGTATTAAATTATGTTTTGTGTTGAAACACTTTACATGTATTTCCATAAATCCTTAATTGCAATAGATGAGCCCAGCATAATTATAAATACAGGAAGAGTCATTCTGCCAGTCATTAGTATCTTACAGTTGATCATATATGTAATATACAAAAATGGAAACTATAAAGAATAATAAAAGAGCGGTTAAGATTTGTCATTTGGGATACATGTACAGTAGGAAAGCTACAAGAAAAAGTAAAATTCAGTATGAGTGCTCTCAAGGAAAAACTGAATGTTACATGTACATAAAGATTAAATTTGCATTGGAAACTGTACAACCTTTATTTACATTCTCCTGAGGGTTTTTCTCCACAGAGCGACTCTGGTGAGGGTTTTTCTCCATCTCCATCCCTGTGACCTAAAAATAGAACATAAGCCTAAAGTCCAAATACTAAACTTTGTCTGAAACTGTTATTTCAAATATCGTTATTTATAATATAACTCATATTATAAATGTTAAGAAAACAAATGCTGTATATTGCATAATGTTGTCATGTATGTTGGATAAAATCATCTCAGTGTAACAAGTTAAAGTTTTTAAAATGAAAAAGAAACAGTAGTTTCTGGGGTTTTTTTAACCAAAAAAAATTTATTTACCTTTTTTGAACAAAGTGCAGATTCTCTGTGGAAGTGAGGGTAGACAACCCCAATCAGAGATATATACAGTGCTATTCATACAGAGTATGAATGTGTTCAAAAAATATTCATTTAATTTTACAGTATGCAATTAAGTTTGTAACATTGAAGGTAGGTTAACCTACCCACAAGCAGGGGGGGGGGGGGGGGGGGGGGGGGGGGGGTCAGCCTATGGTATAGGAAGGTTGAAAGTACCAACATTCTGCTACATTCTATAGAAGGATCTATTAATTTTGTTGAATACAGGTGGACTATGCATGATAACAAAGCTAAGTAATCTGTATAATAATGATAATAATGATAATCATTAACAGGAACCTCAAAGGTACAAGAACATCTTAAACAGACAACCATGAAAACACATATATACATAGGAGCACTCTATAATTTACATACTTATATAATTTACATTTAATACTTTCTTTATATTTTTGCAATATCTTTCTTCTGTGATTGTCTTTAAATAAATAATTAAACACATTAGTGTAAAAAATCAGATGTTGCTTTACAAAAGATTTGAGATCAAAATCTTTGAAGGAGTGTAGCTCCACATTACATTATACCCATGCACAATATATAGAATATATAATGGTAACAATGATAATGTTTCTTACATTATTTGTAGTATTTCTACTATATAGGCCTAAAGGGACATGTTTACATTGGATTTCTAATTGGAGTATTTCACCTACTACACATATAAAGCATATGAACTATAGTTTCTTTTTCTAAGGAGAAGGACAGTAGGATGGCAGGGTGGGACTCCATTTTGATACAAGTTTTCCACAGGGAAGTATATTATGTAGTATTTTGAATTTAAATCCACAAAATTTTTTATATTCCAAAGATTTTACACTAGTTAAGTAAATGTTCTGCCAATATAAATTGTTTAATGATATATCTAAGTATTTTTCCCATTTTCTTTCTTACAAAGATTTTTTATTTCATTCTTGAGTTACAAATACCTTCTTGTAATGAATAAGTGTTTGACTTTATCACATGGGATAGTCTTTCCAGAAGATTTCTTTCAATGAAATCATTCATAGATGTATCAGTTTCTTTAATCAATTTTCCAAACATAATTTTAATTATCATGTATTCAGATATCCAGTTGGATTTGATTCCAGCTTCCTTAAAATATGTTCGTGTGAAAGATTTCCATTATTATCTAGTAGGTCTTTCACATATACTATGCCACTTCTAATCTAGTGCTTGAAGTAAAGAGTCTTCCCTTTATTTTTAAAATATTCATTACCCCAGATACATTGAGAAAATAGTTCTACATCTTTTAAATTATTGCTATTGCTTTAATAAACTTAATATACTTGCTTTAATAAACTTTAATATACTTACACTGGTTAAAAGCCAATATTGTATCACAATAAAATTCAGGGAGACATCGTAAACCACAAATTCTTTTTTTTCCCGACAATTCATTTTCCGTACTAATTCATCAGACAGTCCTTGTTTATTCAAATAAAAATCAAGGATACTTCTGCATCTATTATTATTATCAAAGAGTTTTGTTATCCAAGATGATTCCAGTACCTGTTCTTTGCAAAATACATCATTCACATTTAACCCCCCTAAATATAGTGGGCTTGTTACTATTCCTTTTTAAGTGCGAGCCTCGCTAGAGCTCACGTTTCTACAAATCATTTTTTTGTGAAAAATGAAATTGACAACACCTGTGGATTCTGAATTTGCCTCTCTTGCTCTCCAATAGCTAAAAGGACACATGTCCATGTGGCTTTATCCTATACATATGTCCTTTTGTCTCCGGACTTTGATGAAATTGAATTTCTCCCTCTTGCTCTCCAACAGCTAAAAGGACACATGTCCTTTTGCCTTTTTCCCATACATATGTCCTTCTTGCATCAGACTTTCATGATTTGTGGCACAGAGTGATGATTATTTGTCTGCTCACTAAATATAAGTTGGAATTTCTTTTTGTCACGAGACTTTCATAAATTCTAGTGCACTACTTGTGTCTCTGATGGCTTTGCTCTCACACTAGGGGACCAAAACACCTTTTGGCCTTGTTTCATTGGAAATCTATTTCCCCCATAAGAAATTGTATATTTATTTTTCAATTAGTTTTAATATTTTTGTAGATGTTGCAAGAAGTGTGAGGTTGTAAATGAGTTTTGGCATTGCCAGGTGGTTCACCGCTGCTGTTTTACCTTTAATTATAAGTTTCCTTTTTGTTTCCCAGAACTCAGTACATTTTAAATTTTTTTTTTAGTTATTCCTCCCAAGTTTTAGAGATACCTTCATTCAAATGTGTACTCAGGTAAAGACCAAGACATCTGAAGGTTTTATTGGTAAAATCGATTTTTGCATACGTTTCAGGGCTTCCTTTCAATGATCCAATCCATAAACCAGTGGATTTTTCTATGTTAAGTTTGAACCCTGAAACAATACTAAAGTCTTTTATGATTTTAAGGGATTTTGTGGGGGGGGGGGCGCTCGGTGGTGTAGATGTTAGAGTGCTCGCCTTCAATCTCCAAGGTCGCCGGTTCAAAATTTCGGCCCGGGAGCTTCATGTTGTAAAGTTGGTAGTTACTTGCCGATGGCTGGTGGTTTACAATGCAGAATCTGACCTAATAGTATGCACTGGTTCCTCCACCAATAAATTACCATTGTAATGTGACACTGGTTGTTGAATGCAATGCAAAACAAATAAATATATCTTAAAAAGGGATTCTTTTATTGATTGTACATTTCCTAACACAAGTGTTGTATCATCTGCATATTGGAATACTAGACATTCAAAGTCACTGAATTTTATTCCTTGTATTTCTTTACAGCCTTTTAATCTCAGTGTTAGGATTTTACTGCAAATAGGGTACAGCCTTGCCGAATACCATGTTTCATTTTTATTATTATTTTTATTATTATTATTTTCTATTTATTTGTATTTTAAATGCCCATTGAATCATTGAGTCAATCCCTTTTTAAAAATCTAGACTCAGTATCGCACTGGGTAAATTGCTAATCTCACAATATTTTATTACATCTTGTAGAATATTATGACACATTATGAAAACTGAGATAACATAATAGGTTATTATTCGAATGAATAATTTTAGGAGGCATTTCAATAATTATAGTCAGAGTCACTTTCTGTTTCATTCTTTTTATTTGATGCATCTTGTGACTTAGAGTGTTTTTTTTGCATCTTTCTCTTTTTGCTTCAGTTTTGTCCTGAGATCATTAGAAGCTCTCCTATGACATTTTCCCAGGTGAGAAGTTCATCTTAGTGGTCATAAAAAGTTCTTTGTCTGGGCCAGTGGACCAGTGGTAATCAACCCTAACAGCTTCTGCAAGGATGTTACTGTCAGCCTTCAACAATTCCTTTTTGAATTTGGACAATCACTTTTTTCATTACACCCTCTTTTCTGGATGTCCTTTCAGGATTGTAGGATAAGAAGGAGACCTCATACCTGCTATTTTTCCATTCCTGGCAGTTAGGATAGTATTGTAATTGAGTCCTGATCACCATGGATGGCCTTCGAATATTGGTATACATGTTCTACACTGAGGAATACATGCCCAAATAATTTTATTCCTTCCTTCACTTGGTAAAAATTTCTCAGAGGATCAATATGTCCCTGAAAGGCAGTCAAACTTTTGTGTGGGGCTTTTGCTTTTGCAATGCAACCAGAATCCCCTGCTTTATGATCACTAGCTTTACAGAGTATGAAAGCTACTTGGTTGGTGCATCCCTTTCTGAGATGACCCCTTTGGAAACAGTTTGGGCATAGAAGTGATTCTATATATTGCTCCTTGTGGTATATGAGAGCAATACTATTGCCAATTTTTGCTCTTCTGAGAAGTGGTGTTGTAAACTTTTCAGCATAAAATAATTCTGTCACCACTGTAGACATTAAGTTGGATATTGTTTTTGTTTCTTAATTTTCCTTTCCAAATTGACCTTCTGAGTGTAACATTGTTGGCCCCTAGAAATTCTTCAATTGATGAATTTCCTTTTGACAGGAGCATACCTCTAATCATTATTCTAATTATGTCCCGATCATGTTTACCTTTCTTGAGCCTAGCCCTTAATGGGTTGTTGGAGAACCATTCAATAGATTGTTCACCTGTTGTAATGTGTTGAGTCAACAATGTTGTTCTTCTTTCAGGATTAGACAGATATATTCTCCATAACATGCCAATATGCTGAACACCAAACACATGTTCCGGATTGACTTTTTCCACCACTGCTTCATACATGTCAATTTTCTTAATGTTTTTGAAGTGAATTATATCTCTTGTCTTCACAAATATTAGTGGCACATGTGGTAAATCCATTGTGGACAGAAACTTTTGTTCAATTGGTATGATAGCCTAATTAGGTATTAATTAGACACACATTGACAGATTCTATTTATTTCAAAATGTTTATTTTATACACTTTTCCTCAATAAAAAACACTTAAAATATATATATTTGTCACAATATTTCTCACATAAAAGTATATCCAATATGATCACAAAGCAATTAGCTTTCATATAATACCAAAAAGTTTTTGTGTCTTATACACAATAAAGTATCCATAAAATGACTTTTGTTCAGTGCAGGAAATCAGTGACTTCCCTCAATGACTCTTCAAATGACATCTGCCGTTCTCTTTGTTTAGGTTTTTAACCTTTAAAAACATTAAATAGTTCTCTTTGTGTGGCTGTTTGAGCACCCTGGGAATGAGTCATTTCCAATGCCAGACACATTAATAATTACTGAATTACAGCCATTTTTATTTTACGACAGCTCCGAAAAGTAGCAATCTTTGACATATAAAGATTCATTTACAATTGACCAGGGCATAAATAGAAATGAACTCACTAACTCTGGCATACTAACAAAGCTTCAACCATAAAGAGTAAGTGTGAGATCTAGCATATGCCCCTGAAGGTGGGTTGAGGTTTCAGGGTATTTAATTTATTGCACTATCACTTAGTATCAGTCTAGTAGACAGCCAATGGAAATGACAATATTCTGGAAAGTACTACAGTAAGGAAAATCAATAATTTCATAAATGAGGTTGTTCCCGATTAAAAAACCTACACCACCACCAAGCTCATGCAATCTGCCCATCAAGTACAATGCCCGTCAGAAATATGGCCATCAGGAACTTTGCCCATCACCAATTTTTTTCAGGGGTGGAATTTTGTCCATCATTTCTTTTTCTCATTAATGTCTTACTTAATTTTTATTCATTAAAATGTTTTATAACCTTTAAAGTAAACAAGCCTCACTAGGTGAGGTTGACTGCATTTTCAACAGTTTGAACCTATTGGAGTAGTTTTTCTATTTGGTAAACAATATAAATAACAAAGAGGTTTCTATACAGATGTCCATTTTGATTATATTCAAGCATGTATGGAAAAAGTGCAATTGGAAATCTTTTAGTCTGCTTTGTGAATTCTATGGTCCTGAGTACATATCAACGGCCAGTTGTGTGAGAACTATATCAACCATAAATAACCCCATGTTCTTTGATGAAGCCCCTTTCGATTATATTGACTCATGTATATATAAAGTGCAAGTAGGAATCTATTTGTCAGTGCTCTATAATCTGCAATGAAGTCTATTTATCAAAGAAAACATAGATGAATAGGGTGAAACTGTTGATAATGTAACTGAAGCCTACCAGACATTCCTAAAATAAGTAAGATTATGTGTAAAATATTGATTGACAAAACTAAACCCCTGAAATATCTATGGACAAAGTTCCTGATGGGCATCATTCATGGTTTCGGTTTATGACCCAGCTTGTATTGGGTAGGAGTGACAGAACAAAAGTAATGGGGAGGCTGGGATCCATGTACTTACAATACATCAGAAATCTGTCACTACATTGGTCACATGTGGACACTTTGACATTCACTGATGCCTAACATATCAAAAAAGTGTGCAAAACTTAATTTGATTACTTTTCCGTGATATAGGGTGATATTGGTGTACAAGATATAAGATATCAAATATATGAGTATGAAATATTGAAGAGACTAGTTTCAGGTTAATAATGGAAATACCTTCAATAATATTTCCAGACACTTCTTGCTGTCGTCAATATTTGATGTTTATTGATTAAAAGAACTCATTCAGCAAACTGTATTGTTAAAATGACATGGCTCCAGTTGGAATATTGAGTTGTTGTACATTTGTAAATTATAAAGTGATTATAAATCCATTGTGATTTGTGATATTTCATTCAACAAAAAGTTATGACAAGTGGTTCGACAAACAGAACTATTCATATATAGTTTCATTAAAGAGCTAAATAGGCATTAAAGGGGTCCGATATTTTTCATATACTAGTGGAAAATCAATTTGATATGGTTCAAGATGTGTGCATAAGACATTCAAGACGAATATATAATTTTAATGGTTTGAACTTTAATTGTTTTTCTTCTGTAAAGCCAATGGTGAGTTTTTGTTTATAGTTAATAATTCAATTTTCCCATTTTATTCAAACTTAGCTATTGTTGAGAACTCAAAATAAAATAAAAAGTATTCAAGTGATTGGTTTCAGCTATAGCTGAAAAACAAATTGAGATGTGCTTCCGGACACAATTGAAACATGAATTCTTGTTTATTTATGCTTGGTGGATGTAGGTAAAAGTTCATTTGCTTTGAAAAAAAATCTGTGTTGACACCCCCCATTTTAGAATACAATTCACAACCAAACATCCCAACTATTTAACCTTTCATAGTGTTTTTTTTTTCAAATAGTAATTATACAATTTTTTAGATATTTTTGTATTGGTGAACTAGGTTGACAGCAAATACTTTATTGTTAATTTGCAGAATGAAGGCATGTAACAACTTACTGTTTGCCAAATAGTTAACTTACAATGCTTGTATTTGCATATAAAAGTCAACACTGACAAGAGGGTATATGGGTCATATGGTGGCATTGGTGGGAATGTATTTGATATGTACTGTGATGGTAAATGCTTAGCCTACATATCAAACTGCAGCTACATTTTTATTGCTGACAACATGTCCACATGTTTTTATTTTCCTTTTTTCTGGACAGTTATCAGAGAGGTGTGGCACAAGATCTTTTACAATAGGCTTAAATGTTGAAAAAGACAGAAGGGGGACTGAAAATGTAACATCAACACAAATTTTATATTTTTATGAACCATTTCACACTTAAGAAAGTATCTGATACATTGTTCCTAGACAGAGTAAACAGGATAGTAGTATGCAAATGGTGCTTTGAATTCTATCTATTTTCACTAGTGTCCCTTTATATATTACTGTCTTTTTTGCATTGTTTCTTAAAATATGGAATCGTTAAACAAAAAAGGGGGTTAATGAAAGTAAAACATCCCTATTATACATGTGCTACTCGTCATGCATATACTCATATAATACTGTCATCTTCATTTGATATATGTTTCTTTGACATAGGTCATGTAGGAATTTTTCTTATTTATGTCTGCATGGACCTAAGAATACATGTCAAGTATTTAGTGCAAATATTAAGTTTTTTTCACTGGTATCGACTGACCCTGATGAAATTTTTAAAATGTTCTCTGTATCTCATGTGTAGCAAGGTATCTTGTTGCAAATATTTGAGACTTTCTTATCTGAACCAAGTTATATTGTTACAAATATTACAGACTGTTCTTTGGGGAACTGGACAATTCGGCCCTTTGCCAAATCAGCCCTCGGCAAATCGGCCCCCTGAAAAACTCGACCCTGGGCAAGTCGGCCCCCAGGTTAAAAACTAAAATGTAATGCAATTAGAGTACTTTTGCAGCACTTAATCTTCCTCATATGGCAGGCTCTTATATTGACAGATATTTAGTATGCACAGTACATCAGAGGAGCATGTATTATGTTATTAATGACAAATAATGGCAGATAATTCTTTTTGATCATGTTTTGTTTGTTTCATAAGGGTGACAACTTCTATAATGATATTTGCAAAGTGCGATTAACATATCAAAGACTTTTTGATCTTACACAGTTCTTTTAAATTATGTTAGATTGATTATAAGTGCAATTTGATAATCACATCAAGGGTGAAAGCTACTTGCGTGATAGTTAGCACAAGTGCAATTAACATATATTAGTGGATGCTGTAATCAGTATCATTTATCCTGTGTCCTTTACTCACTTATTTGTGTAAGTTTTATTGGAAGTGCAATTGACTTAAAAGAGATTAAGTGCTATGAGGATTTTATTTAGATTCTTATTAGATTGTGATTTTTATCATGTGTTTAATATATTTTCTTTGAAAGTGCAATAATTTCCAGGGGGCCGATTTGACTAAGGTATTTTTTTCCTGTTGGCAGAGTTGACTAGGGTATATTATTTTGGGGGCCGATTTGACAGGGGCCGTTTTGGCAATGCGCCGATTTGTCTATGATTCGTTCTTTGCACCATCACATTTTGAAAAACCCCTTTATCTTGTTCATTTATGAAGATTTCTTCACCAATTTTGCAGAGAATGTTTATGCCTATGAAAATATTTGTATAACATTTCTATAATTTCAAAATGTCATTTTAAAAAAGAAATCAAAATGGTCACATAGCTGATTATTCGAAAAATAATTAAGATGTTCTAAAACTTAAAATATTGCAGCTAGCTTCAACAGATTTGTACTAAATGTATATGGCCTCCACATCACACCTTTAAAGTCATATTCAGGTTATCATATTAAAAATGCTCTCTTGTGATTCGGAATGTGAAAACAATTCATAGGAAATCATGTGCTATAGTCTTTTCCAACTGTTGAATTTGATCTTTGATCCCTGCTTTAAAATCAAGTTGGGTCATCACACTAAAAAGCATTATGTCTCCCTTGTTAGTGGCCCTAGGGCTTCAAATTGTGAAAATAACTTATACTAAGTTATGAGCCCTGCTTCAAGATCACTTGGGGCCATAACACTAAAAATATAACTTTTATTTATACCTTATTATTTTTTCTAGGGGTTCGAAATGTGACAACAATGTGACCTATGGCCCCAGCTTCAGGGTCAATTGGGGTACTTATTTATATAATGTTTGAGACAATATTTCAAGAAAACCTTACTTCAATAAAAAATTGTGAGTCACTGTAAAAGTTTAAATCCTTCTTTATCGTTCAAAAAGTTTTTTTAAAAAATTTACAAACCAAACATTCTTTCCTTTCCTTTTTATAAAGATTTGATGTTATAATTCCGATTATAGCTTATAAAAATATATTTAATTCTAATTGGACTTTTGTAGTGCTTAATCTCCCCACACAAGAGGACTCTAAGGCACAACAAAACAAAAAGCAGTCAACAAAATTTCAGTATCCAGAGGCATAAGAGGGGTCAAGCACCATGGAGAACACCAGGGGATGATCCTGGCTAAGGTGGGTATTCTTTGGCATACAGGCAGGTTTTGAGCTGCTGTCAGAAAGAGCCCAGGGTGGGAGAGGCACGAATTTCATCTGGAAGAGCATTCCACACAGTGGGGGCATCAAAGCAAAACTATTACCAAACTGTTTGACAGAATTATGAACAGAAGGGTAGAACTTTGGAATGACAAGGAAATTGCCACCACTTTGACTGCACCTGGTATGATAAGAACTGCTGTAGGAAGAAAGATATGGAGCAAAATACCTGGGAAAACCTGTGTGACGAAACTTATAAACAAGTGTGGCTGTCTCAAACACTGTGCGCTGTTCAACAGGAAGTCAATTTCTTAAGCACAGGAGATATACTGGTGTATTGACTGGTGTTTGATACAATTCTAGCTGCACTGTTTTGGATTCACTGTTATTTGGGTAGATTGAACTTGAAGAGGCTCCTGAAAAGTGAGTTGCAGTAATCCAACCGACTACTGACAAGAGCATTAGCCACAAGCACAGAAACATCATGAGTAAGAAACCGCCTGACATATCTGAATCCACAGAGTTTAACAAAATAACTTTGCCAGACATTCTGAACATGCTTGGACAAGGAAAAATCTGAATCAAACCAGACACCCAAATTTCTTGACTGAATCAACAGGGCAGAGTGGGCTGCCCAAGATATCAGTTGGAAAACATGCTTTCAATTTGTCCCTCTGTCTCTTTGAAGCAAAGATGATAAACTCGGTCTTAACAGGATTCAATTTGAGCTTACTAGTTGACATCCATTCTTTGACATTATCTAGGCACCTGTTCAACTTTTCAAATGCAGCAGATGCATTCTTCTGGGATAAATGTATATAAACTTGGCTGTCATCTGCATAGAAATAAAACTTTATTCTTTATGTTTACTGATAATCAAACTGAGAGGGTGGTGTGCAATGAGAACAACAAAGAGCCCAGGACAGAACCTTGGGGGACACCAAATAGGAGTTTACAAACATCTGACAAAGTAGAACCAATTTTTTTTGACTGATAATGTCTGTTAGGTAGGACATGAACCATTTCAGAACAGAAACACCAACTCCAAACCAAATTGAGTGACCAGCCTTATATGCCGACTGGTATGGGTCGTCTAAGTTATGAACATGAGTATGTTCTAACAGCTGCTTAGCAACCACACATTCTACCAGTTTTGATATATAACTGAAGTCAGATAATTCTTCAGGTCATCTAAAGGAATAGTTGGCTTTTTAATAAGAGGAGTGACCAGAGCAGATTTGAAAGCATCAAGGGTGCATCCCTGCGTAAGTAAGCAGTTAACCAGCTTTGTAAGTGATGGTAGCAGTATGTCAATGCATTCCTTGATAAGGAATGTCGGGCAAGGATCTAACAGTCATGATTTTGTTGAAGTTTTAATTATTTTATCAACAGCCTCTTCAGAAACTTGCCTAAAGACAGTAAATTTTGGAGGATCTGAAGGTAGGTGAACCTCATATTAAGTGCCAGAGGGAGCAAAGGTACCTCTAATTTTCGTAATTTTGTTGGAAAAAAGAAGGCAAACTGTTCAGCCAATGATTTTTCATACTCGTGGGATGGAAGTGTGGCATCAGAAACCCTATTCAGTGTTTTATGCAACCCAAACCATAGTTTACGAGAGTCATGACTTTTGTCTGAAATCAGTTTGCTGTAACAGTCTGACTTATCCTTGTTTACAAGTGCATTGCACTGAGCAATCTGACAACGAAGCTGACTTCTGTAGAGTGGATTTTTAGCCCTATGCTAGGTTCTCTCAAATTGTCGCCTAAGGGACTTTGCACGTCGATAATCATCAGACATCCAATCTACAGAATCTTTATTTGTCAGTCTAGATATGAGAGGTGCATGACTATCAAGAACATCACATATATATTGTTCATAAAGATCAACTACAGCATCAGCCAGAGACTTGACAAAGGAAGTATTTTTGAGATCTGAGTGTAAGTGTGAGCCACTTGACGATGGAAGGCACTTGTGTATTTGACTAATGCATGATCAGATACACAATCGCAAATTTTGACATCAGCAATAGTATCCTCATCACGGGGGGATAAAATGAGGTCCAACATGTGACCATGCAGATAAGTAAGTTTATTGACTAACTGTTTCAGATCACATGAATCAAGAAAGGTAATGAATTTATAACCATCGCCAACTGGAACATCAACATGAATGTTGAAGTCACCACAGATATAATATGAAGAATTAATAGATGAGAGGTAACCAACAAATGACATGAATTCTTCCAGAAAGTTGCAGGTACATGATCCTGGAGGGCAGTAGGTGCAGGCAAGCAACAATGAACAGCCATGAAGCCCGATTAACACCACCATGTTCTCAAACGACTGATAAAAAGGATATTCTGTTATATGGGGTATGTGGGAGAATCTAATGAAAAAAACCAACACCACCACCAATACCTGAGGGATGAGGCTTTTGAGGCTTGTGAGGAAAAATAAAATCAGGAGGAGTTATAGACCATAATTAAACCAATGTAAAATAGACAAAATTACTGAAGTTCTTGATTGATAACCTCAATGAATTGCAGTTAAGACAGAGTAATTGAAGGTCACTGTTGGTGAAAGTGGACTGATGCCCTGTCTGTAGTCACATTTGTGAAAGAGTGGTGTTACACTGAATCTTTTTAATACAGAGTAAAATCACACACTGCGCCAAGTATATCCTCATTTATGTCGCAACTCAGAGGACATGGCCAAAAAGATTTATCCCCACTTTGAAATATGCCAAAAAGTTGTTTGAATAATTTTTATCATTCTTGGTTTGATCTTGTATTTAAGCTTTAGTAAAATATCAAAAGGATCCTCACACTTCCTTCTTAGATTACGTTACTTGTATTGTTCAATTGTGACCTATTATTTTTTATACAGAATGTCGAACACCTAAACATGACTAAAGGTTTTGGAATAGGTTATAGCTTACTGGTTTCACTATATTTGACAATTACATTTGTTTAATTGTTTATTCAATTGTTTCTTGTTTGCTGTTGCTGTTTTTTGTGTTTGTTTTTAAATATGAATTAACTGAAGCTTGGACAACATATACACATTGTCTTATGTTTCAAAATATAAAAAGACGTACCAGTGTACATACATATATTAAAAAAATATCAAAGATTTTGTGTATAAGATATGTCAGTTATACTTATTTTCTTACTTTTGAATGTGAACAGAGCACAATTTATATGAATAAATAAAATAAAAATAGGATTTACCATTGCATTGTTGGGAAAATAGTCGTTTTACAAGCAGTTATTAGCTTATGCTGATGCTTTAGATTACAAGTTTTTTAAAAGGATAAATTGAATTTCTATGTGAGTTACTACAAGGCCACACATCACTCAGTGTGTTTGCGAAATTCTCAGGGTTTTTTCAAATACGGAAACACACTGGATACCCTTTTCAAATGTGCTAGAAAAGAATGTGGAAAGATCAATCGAGCTGCAACCATTTGCCGATTTATCAAACTCTATAGCAGTAATCACCGATGTGACACCAAAGAACTGAAGTAACAGAAATTCAAATTGTGGTTTCCACAGTGCTTTATGAATAGAACAATACACGACAGGCAGTATTGGTAAGGCATGTTCAATAACTTAGCTGTTCCACCAAAAAATATGTTATTGTTTAATTTATAGGTAACCATTGAACTGTATGAAGGGGTGAAAATCCACTGAAATTTCAGGATTCAAACTGAAAATAATCTGGATATCAAGAGCCAGATGATAAGCTGGGCAACAGCCAATTGGCAAGAAGAAGAAAAATGCTCTAGATAACAGCAAGACCTGGATATTTTCTGAATTTTAGAAGGACATGGTTGTCCGAGAAGAGTATCAAATTCATTATACCAGTTTGGTAGTGAAGACCGGACCCTGGTTCATGATACTGGCTAAGTTTTAAAACCTCACCCCACATGTGACAAATTACTGCCAAGGCTATATCACTTTTAAAAGAAACAAGCATCAATAAACCCTTAAATGGTGTAAATGGGTCAATAATAGATATTGAACACGAAAATGAATCAGTTATCCACATGTATTAAATAGCAATCTCAACAATTTTGACCGATTTTTAATGGGGAGTAGTGACACACCTGATCATATATCATTATTCAGTGAACAAATTCAATACATTAGACACAGTAATGGTTTGCAACCAGTATACGCAAAAATAATTTCCTATAAACAGCTACAATTTAGTGCTTACAGGTTAATAATCACAGACTGAAACTATTAGCTCAGAATAAAACTGAGAAAACAGATTTATACTGTGAGTATGCATATAAAATCTTTGATAACATATTATCGCTCTTTGTTCATCTTGTTAGTTTATGTGAAATATGTAAAAAAAATATAGTGCAGTCTGACAATGTAATGAGTATTTATTTTAATGCCTCTATAATCCGGAATCTATACTTACATCCAAATGACTTGGTGACCTAATTTAGGTGCAAAATTAAAGCAAAATTAAAGGAAACATTTTGGAGTTTAACTGTATAGTCAAAATCTTAGTTAGAAAAACTATGAGGAAGTTAAACTTGTAATACAGGTCAACGAAGTCAATCAACTGCTACTGAAATTTAATGAATGTTGCACAAGGACAAACTGTTAGACAGAATACCAGTATTTAAAAAGATTGCTTTAGTGAAGCTCGGAAGGGTCAACAAAGATGAGTATTTGGAAACATGCATGGTTATTGTTATCCAAACTTTAGATGTGAATTACAGTTGTCCCAGTTGCAACTTGTAATCTAGAATTCAGTAAGGGTGTTAGAATGGTATAATCAGAGCAGTATCAAAAATAGATTGTTTAATAGATAAAAGTCAGAAAAACAAGGTTGATTTTAAAACAAATCTGACACACACACGGCTTCTGATAACAAGCTTAGTCTGTAAATATTTTATTTTCAAAATTTATCCCACGAATATTGCATGATGATTTTTGCTACTCCTAAGTGTGAGCCACACTAAGTACATTTGAACATAAGTACATTTGAACTAACACTATATCTACTTTTGACATCTCTCACTTCTTCTCTCATTATTTGCTGTGGATTTAATGCTCATGTGGATACACTTTGTGTGACCAAATGCATGAATTCAAGTGGGTGAGACAGCAGCGTACACATGAGGTTGCTATGTATATATATATGCGATAAATGCCTTGGTAAAATGCCTCTTCAGAAGTCTGTCCAGTTTTAACATGTGCAAACTGCAGTGTATCCAAAATACACTTACTAGGATTACCACAAACTGTAAAAGATACACATTCTCAAAAGATCATATGGTTGAAAGTAAAAATTTCTGTAAACCAGCCACTTGTTTATAAGTTTCTTCACAATGGTCATCCCATCTATTTTGGTCCTCATTTGTTTATTGTGGTAGATTCGGTACAGGATACAATGATCCATATGAAAGGTTCTCGGAGGTTTCTCAGTTCTACCCATGTTTTCATAAATCACAGACTACTTCAGTCACTCTTTTGCTTTTGATGCTCCCACAGTTTGGAATGATTTCCCTGATGATGTTCATTCTGCTACGACTCTTTTTTTTCTTATTTTTGACACAGACAATGACACATTACAGCCAACCAGACAATGACACATTACAGTCAACCAGACAATGACACATTACAGCCAACCAGACAATGACACATTACAGTCAACACATGACACATTACAATCAACAAAACTAATTATCACAGGACAACATAACAACTAACAGAACAGAATATCACTCAGTTGTTTACAGCATCAAAAGCCATTTGACCAGAGACAGCTGCAGTTTTTTATCTGCAATACTTATATATTTTACTTTCACAATTTACCTTGACGTAATTTGTAAAAATCTCTGATTCATTTTTTTCAGTTTTGATCGGAAGGTGAATATAACTTGGGATGATTTGTTTGTGGGTATAATAGTTATTCTACAGAAGGTTAGTGTTTGCAATATATCTTTGCCTTAAGACATTTTAACATTATGTCTCCACTGTCATTTATTAGATCAATAGGTGATAATATATTTCTAGAGGAAACATTTTGGAAGAAAAAGCTTGTAATTTATTTAGACAGAGAACATCATTGGCATTTTTACTTGGTAATTTTGAAATTAAATTACTCCAACATTGCATAATTTAACAACAAAATTTATTAATTTTTAGTGTCGGTTGACCCAAGCATTAGTATTTTATTTAATGATCCAAGACAGTAAACAACAACATTTGTCCATGTTGCATTCATGCTTCCATACATTTCGTGCTCCCATGCCACTCTAAGTGCACAAATAAAGTAGTTTAATCATATTTTGAGTCATTTATGATGATTTTTCTTTTAATTTTATCGGGCTTGCATCCCTGACAAACTTGAAGAATAATGTTTCTATTCCTTTAAGAGGGGCCACGGTGGCAGAGTGGTAACACTCTCCCCTCGCACCTCTGAGGCCGGGGTTCGGTTCCTGGCTAGGCCTAAAGTGGGAAAGCTGGTAGTTGCTTGCCGTTTGTCAGCAGTTTATGGTACAGAACCTTGACCAACTGTATGTACTGGTTTCCTCTGCCCTTCCAACTACCCATCTTGATATGACCTGTACAGTGTTGAAAGCAATGTAAAACCTCAAATAAATAAATAAACTATTCCTTTAATATTGTCCCTAGTGAGGGAACACAGAAAAAAGATGATTTAGTTTGGATCATACCAGTGTTTTTTTAACAGTAATTCTACCAATTGGAGTTAGATGCCTTTGATTACAGGAATGAAGCAATCTCTCATTCAGATTAATGGAAAAATGTATGCCTCAAAGATTGAATTTTCTGACTCACCAAGAGGGTTCTTTACCAATATTGAATCTGTCATTATAGGAATAACCCCTGACCAAACTACGGTATACGCAAAATTTTACCATGGTTTGACGTTATAAACCCCGAAGGCAAAGCTGACTATGTCTATGAAATAATAATGATTGTGTTAGTTTCTGGTGTTGCACCATAGAACCTTGGCAGAGATTTAATGCTATAAAAGTGTAGAGTAGAATAGAAGATTATTTCTTGGAAAACTCATCTTGTAATTACAGTAGAACCTCACTTATCCGAACCCCATGGGAGACATACAATCCGGCCGGATAATCGAGGGGTTCGGATAGATGAAAGAAACCAAAATTCACGGTCTATGGGTTACCGAGTGGGCGATAATTGAAGAATTGTCTTTTTTATGCAATAAACATAGACGTTGGTGGTCCTTAATAAAATAATTTAATATTTTTGTGTCATATAATATAAGTGACCCTTCAGTTGTCGTTTATTTGTTCCATATCCATGGATATTATTATTATTTTTATTTAAAATATTACGCGGACTTGAGCTGGTTGTGTTCGGTTGGTACTTGCATTGTTAACGTTTTAATTTTAGATTAACATCATCCCACATATTGTCAATTAAAAAACTCCGGGAGATTATTTATTGTAAAACCCCAAGCGAACACGCCTTCAGTGATACGCGTTTGATTGGTAATGCATTGTTGACGTCTTTCCTTTTCTACACGTTGTCACTCTGTGGACCTACTCCGGGAGATTATAAATTGCGAAACCCAATCGAACACACTTTCATTGATTGGCGCATTATCAAAGAAGTTGTGTAGCGGGGTCGTGTAATTGAATTAATCCCTCCCCTATTGTAACAAAGGTGATAAAGATGAAAGAAGTTAGGCGTCTCTGTGAATGGTACGTTTTATAAAGCACTGGAATTCATCGTTTCCGAGACTGTGTAAAATCTTGTATTATCGCTCACGCTCGACCGTGTTTTATATGTAGGGAGACATGATTTCGGTTCGGTTAATCCGGAGATTCGGATAATAGAAGGCCGGATAACCGAGGTTCTACTGTACATGGCAAGATTATCTCATAATTATGACATAATGTTGCTTTGTCATTATGATAATATTATCTGGGCTAAACTAGCCTGTCTGTAACATAGCTCAATGTGATCAAGGGTAGGCAATGTGTAAAATTACTCTTGACAACTTTTTACAAGATAAGGCAAATCTGTGCACCTAATGGCACCTAATGATAGATTAAAATATATTTTACTGTTGCAGAGAAATGCTGACAAGGTGCCATCGAGTGATAAGGTGTTGAGCATCAACTGATGTGACAAAGGAATAATTCAACATGCTTAATTCAGTCTTTAAACACTTTTTAACATTGGTGATATGTGTGCTGATGTATATTTGGTTTCTTCATATTGTCAACATAATTTCTACAGTCAAAATATCTCCATTTCCTACATCAGATACAAGTAAGTGGTTTTATCTAGAAGTATTTCTTAAAGAATTGTTGTTGTAGTTCGTAATTGATGAGTAATTGATGTATAGCCCAGAAAAGAAAGTTTAAAAAAAATTAATGATAATAATCAGATGTTTAAATGCAACGTTTTATATCATCAGTACACGTTAAAGTCTTGCAAAGGCTCTGTAGAAGTTAATTCCTTCATTAATATTTAAAATTCACATTTATATATCAGGTGAAAAGTTGCACTCATAAAATTGTTTAGTCAAACTCAAAGTTAGGTGTTTACCTTTCATTAAAACACCAGAGCATATAAGAATTTCCTCACATCTTGACACAGAGGTAGATATTGTGTTTAGATGTTATTGCACATATGGATGCCATATATTTTTTTAAGTTTTCCAATGAAAACCAAGCAAAAAAAAATTATTATTTGTTGAGATAAAATACATACTCTGATGTGTCAGCCTGCCAATATTATTCTTGGAGTCCTTTCTGTCTGTCCTAATATGACCTTAGATGAACAGGTCAGGAAACTCCTATTGGGCAATTGACCTCACTAGCCTACAGGACATTCATGAAATCTGAATTACCAGTTGTACATTGGACAGTCATCCTTGTTTGTTTTTTTCGGATAAGCCTGAAAAAATTACTTTGATTTCATGGTTACATGGCAATAAATATTTTTCCATTTTCTTTTGCTGAAGTAATCCTTTCATTCTTATTAATCATGAAACTTTCTTGTATTTATTTTTTTCTGGATGTTTGATTATGACTAGGTCATATTATAGACACATAAAACAAGTATATTTATTTCAGATAAAACACTTGTGGATTATCACACATCTACAATATCTTCTTTTGCAACCAGGAAGCAGATACAGAAGACTATACAACAAGCACATTCTGAATTCATGGCAAAGAGGTATAAACATATATTGGTGCATAGACGCAACACATGTTGAGCTCCCCCAAAGCCAAAATTGCCTGTTCTGAAATTACTTCACTGTATTAGTTAAGATGGTCAATTCAACAGTCAGTATGAATAGCAATATCACAGTGGATGTCTGTGTGTGTTTTACATTTTATATATCTGCTGTCATGTTAATACAACGTACAAAAGTGATTACCTTGATTGACTTCTGGCCAAAACTCCAATACTCAGAGTTTTGTTTCACATCATATTGCCATAGCTTTGCAAATTGTTTGTAGCTTTCCAATCTGACATATCACTTGAATGTGATGTGTCGGAAAAAAGTTTGGCCATTATCTTCTTGCCCATATAAGAGACTGTTGACAGTGTTCTCTGTGGTCGTATTTGAATTTTGCCTTGTCTTTATTGCTCTGTATATATGCCCTATATATGAGTAGTGTACATTTAAAAATTAGCCATCTCATATAGAAATACCACCACTCCCCCAAGCAAGCATATTTGAGTGCAGCTTGTAAGAGAATGAAGCAACTATTTCAAAATTTTCAAAAAAATCTGTCACATGCGGGAGGTACTTTCCATGTTGTGGAAAACATGTCCTACCTAAAATATAAATCCCAACTTATTTACACTTAGGAATCCTATGGATACAACCAAGGTACAAAACACATCAAGCCACAAATGAGCCCAGACAGGCTAGATATTTTGGGCTTGTATGTAGCTTAGCAGGCCAGTACAGAGTGGTGTGAACAGGGTATTTGGAATTATTTTTATATCATCAGTACACAGTAACTCAAAAGTAAAAGTATTTTTTAATTTTTTTTTTTCAGTTTTGCCAGCCATATTTGTATTTTGTCAGTTTTGTCACTTCCTTTAACACTGCTCATGCAATCCATCCAAGTAATGAGGCAAACAGATTTTTTTAATCAGGTGACATATTCTTTCTACACTTTATACTTGTTTATTGATATAATGCAAATAAAACCACATCAGCTTACTGAAAGGGGTTTGAAAGTGTTTATTATAACCCAACTACTTCCGATACCAGTCCTAAGTTAACGGTTGCTAAGGTCTAGTGGTTGTCATTATATAATCTGGACCATAAAGTGTACTTTACATTTATTTTTGTAAAAATTAAAAAAAGATATATAGGTATATACTGATTATTTTGTCTATTATATTTTACACAAATAGGTATTTCTTATATTTTTACTTTTAGCATTCATGTCAATTGTCTTTTTAGAAATACCTCAATGGAATTTGAATACCAGTATTGTGGAGTCATACCATTTATGACAGATCATAGAAATATTAAGCTGAAAAAACTTGGAGAAAAAGCACAAGCTTTGATTGACAGATCGCAGGTATTAGCATATATTTAACTACTAGGAAAACATTCAATATGCTAATTTCAAGCTTATAGATGACTTGTAAATGCTGTGATAACCATTAAAGATAATAGACTTTGGTGATATATTTGCTGTAATTATTTGTAAATAATAATAGATGGTACCTATGAAATGGAACTCTGATTTTATTCTGTTTTAAATCAGACTTGTAACACTATTCTTACCAGTTTCTACGCAGTTTTTATAATTATACAATGGTATTTTAAAAACAATTTTTCCTACTGAACTGCAGTAGTCTCTTTTTTGTGTGTGTTGTTTTTTTCATATATTTAATAGATCATATGCTAAATAAAAAGATACAATGTCACAGATGAACTGATATAGAGTAAGAAATCTAAAATTCGCCACATATTTGAAATTCGCCACATGTCAAAATACTAATAAAATAAATGAATTGTGGTGAGATTTTTTGACTGTATTGTAAATTAAGGCTTTTTGAACTAAAAAATACCAATTTTTAGACAAAAACATCATTTTCTTCATAAAATTAACTAAGGTTTTAGAGGTGGCGAATTTTAGATTCCTGGCGAATTTTAGATTTCTTACCAAGTTTACTTTGTTCAGATTATAATTGTAAAAATAGGATAATCAAATCCCGAACCCTACGTGGAAAAGTTGGTAGTTGCTTTCTGATGGTCGACAGTTTACAGTACAGAACCTTGACCAACTGTATGTACTGTATGAATAAATTTAAAAAGTGTAGCCATCTTATCAGAAAAACTCAGACCCTAAAACTTGTATTGTAGTAAAACACTAGCTGTGCACTGGAATTTATTTTATTTTTATGGTTTATTTTCATATTTAAATATTTTAAAGAACCCTGGAAATTGTGCATCAGCCAAGTATTTTGTTCTCCCGAATGGATTCAGTGGAGAAGGATCGCTGATTCACAGAATCGCGGTTGCCTTGGCAATATCTCTCAACCTAAACCGTGTACTTCTAGTGAACCAAACAATGTTTGAAAGCAGGTATTCTCATTTATTTAAACAAAGATCAAAATACTGGATGGAAAAAATCAACACTGGTATTAAGGTATTATTTCTATGTGTGAAAAACTATGTATGGTCTATGTGTTATACATGCCCTTCATCATTGCGCATTCACGCAGTTTTGCCCAATTGTAGCAGTTTGGGTCTAAGGGATAATCTTTATGCTTCTGAATATTAATACCTGGTCTCTTGCTTATAAAGGATACCCCAAATATGAGAGAAAAGTGATCCGTATACATACAACATACAAATAGGGTCCTTATGCACATAAATGGCCATGTGTTTTCAATTTTTTTTTATTTAAGTGCCACCTGCAGTGGCATGAAATTTTATTATGAACATACAGCAAAATAACAAGCAGCCAGTCCTTTTCACTAGGGCTTATGAGGCACTGTAAACAAAAAGAGAATTAAATTTAAATGCCACACACTAAATCAAAGTGTTAGAAAATCAGAATTACATTGTACAATAAGACTAAACTTAACAACACAACATATTTCAAGACACTAGCAATAGAAAATACAGTATATTATACTTGAACAACATAAAATTACAAGGTAGTTCACTTAGATTCAAGAAGATTTTTCTGTTTTTATTAACTTTATATAGATATTTTCCAAAAAAAGACCACATTTTCACTATTCATTAGTATCTAGAGTTTGTCCTGTACATCAAGGTTAAACCCAATTGTTGTATTTTGAAGCTAGATGTCTGTTAAAAAATCCTCTTTCTTCAGAATATAATGGGCAGAAAAAGACAAAGTGGTTTACAGATTCAACTCCCTCATCACATATTTTACAAATTCTATCTTTATATTTGATGTTTTTCCAGCGTCCCATTTCTATTTGTCGTGGGAGAATACCAAAACAAAATTTAGTGAGTAGTGATCTTTCCTGCCTGTTTTGTATTTTGTAAATGTAGGGTTCCAGCTTATATGTATCTTTAAATGTACAATATGTTCACCAACAAGAGGTAGGGTCGGGGACGTTTTTTGCACGATCAGTCATAGAAGTAGTACGAGAAGCCCTAAACCCCTAACAGACAAGCTGCATAGAAAACAGACAAGTCGTAAAGACAAACAGTCAAGCCTGGACCATGTCCACGACCCGTCACAACAAGATTGATTTGGGGGGTCAGTATCCATAGTCGGGATCCAGAATCGGGATCCATATCACACTATATAAACCCCTCATCATGAGCCACTCATTCATCACTGCAAAGATGACAGCTACACATCAAGAGTAACTGTTTGGCAAGTTGCTGGTCCTTTGGTTTTTATTGAGTTGAATAGGTTATTTTTCTTCATGTTTCAAGACAACGAAGACAGCAGAACCCATTACCTGCTCAGCCAGCACCACCGCCACAGCCCCCACCCCATAGGAGGAAGAAGCCACAGAATCCATGGGCTATACCCTGGATAGTGCAAAGAGAGGAGAGAGGGTGCTACATAACACTCCTGGATGAGCTAATAACAACTGATCAGGTACCAGGTTACCGTAATATCATCAGAATTTACCACCACTTCAGAAAGTCACCCACAAATGTCGGGAAGCCACTAGAAGTTGTTTTGAAACTAGCAGTTACATTGAGACAGGAGAAAGCTACACTTCACTGCAGTACCATTGGAGGGTTGGCAGAACTACCATTTGTAAATTTGTCCCCAAGGTGTGCAGAGCCATCCTTGAAGAATTTCAGCAGGAATATTCGATCTGTCCAACAGATAATGAAGAGTGGAGAAGGATCGAGGAGAGATTTAGAAACAGATGGAATATCCCCCATACTGTAGGTGCACTTGATGGCAAACATATTGCTATGAAGAAACCTAAGAAGTCAGGCAGTTAACCTCTCCATGGTACTGCTAGCCCTGGTCGATACAGAGTACAAGTTCCTGTGGGTCAATGTGGGGGCCAGTGGTTCTTCATCTGATGTACAGATATTCAACCGTAGCAAACTGAGAAGAAAAATTGAGAACGGCACCTTGGGCCTTCCACCACCAGAACCACTTGGGCCTGGAGGGCCAAATCTACACTTCTACTTGTTATGGGGACGATGCCTTTGCCCTCATGCCTTGGCTGGTCAAGCCCTACAGCAGAAGACAACTGACCCTGGAGGAGAGAATAGCCAAATACAAGATATCCAGGGATAGGAGGGTCATTGAGAATGCTTTGGAATATCAGTGGGAAGGTTCAGGGTACTGCTGACCACCATGGAACAGTGGCCAAAAGTTGTGAGGGACATTGTGTTAACATGTGTTGTACTACATAACATGCTGAGAAGCAATCAGGGGGAGCAGACAGGCCACCCAACCCAGCAGATGACATACAACTACCACAAGCTAACCAGGCAGAGCAGGGACAGAATGAGAATTTTAGAAATCTATCGAGGGAGGCCAAACATCAATGTGACCTACTGAAAGACTACTTCATTGACCTAGGGGCACTGGCTGGGCAAGAAGAAAGGATTTAAGAAGACTGAGGGAAGAACAAGCTGTCATATATCAGTCCATTTTAGGACTACCCAAATATTACAAGAACTTTTATTTTGATGGTGGTGCACAAATATTAAACCAAATTCCAAACCATGCTTAGCCAAATACAATTTTAACCAAATTTACCCCATTTTAACCTATATTCTAACATGACACAGATGTGTCCTCGATTCTGATTGGCTAAATGATGAAATACTTCCCCGGTAAAATACAGCATAACCCTGTTACTACCTTTTATCGCTCATTATGGCTGTCGTAACAATGAACGTTTTACAGTAAAATTTGGAATAATTATTCATCTTAAAATAATTTGTCATGTTAGAATAGGAATAAGCTTCACCTTCGGGGTTTATAACCTCAAACCATGGTAAAATTCTGCGTATACCGTGGTTTGGTCAGGGGTTATTCCTATATTCTAAACAATTTTACACCCAAAAATAATCAGAAACATACTAAGACTTAAACCCAAGTCCTCAAATATCAAAGTTTAAACCCTACACACACATGTAATCTGAATGTTTAGAAAAAAACTTTTACACAACATGCAGCAATTTTATGTTTTAATATTTTTGAATCAGTTTATCCCGTAAGTAAAACTATAATTTGACTATAAATTTGTAATTCTTTTGGATCTGAAATTACAACCCCAACAGCTTAAAAAATATCTGTGAGGAATGACACTGACAATAAAATGTTGGTCAACTGATGACATATAAGTCACTCAGTCACTAGTAAGTTTGTCATTCATGTCATGCAATGTTTTTGTCAGGTAACGTCTTGGTCTGTGACACTGTCTGTTTGTCTGTCAGTCCATCCACACATTCATTCCAAGTAAATTTTTAAAATTTTGGGGTCTGTGTGTTTGAAGTTTTCTTTTTTGTGTTAAAGATTCACTCACTCATTCATACAACTTTTGTTATGTATTTGGATAAGTGTAAGTGTTGGAGAGTGTGTGTGTTTTTTTGTTTTGGAAGAACAAGTATCTAAATAATTGTTTTGGAAAGATTTGGGTTGCCCTTATAAGGGCCGTTTTCGTATGACTTAATGCAGGCTAATCTGCTCATTCTGACTCTGATGGCTGGACTTACAGGGAGGTCTTACTTGTTCTTGCTGAGTGGTAGTTGGCACTGGTGACAGTGCTGGTTGAAGATGAGAGGGTGAAAATGGTTGTGGTGTGTCGATCTGATGGTACTGTAGTACTCTTGGAATACTTCAAAAGAGACTTGTTAATCCAGGGGTGTTGTGTTGACGGTCTTCCTGTTGTCCGGAGGCAACAGATGGCAGGTTAAATGTCTTTGTTGTGCTCAACATTAGTTGTCAGGAAAGCCTAGGCTGCTGGTCATCCACTATGATGAAAGATGCAGGCTGTGATGATGCTGATGTTGACCTCTTCGGTAGTTGAGTGGCAATCACTGTTGGTGTAGTGGTGCTGCCATCTGAGTTGGCTGTACAGCTGGTGTGGAGACTTGCTGTGTATCCTGTATCATGAGTATGTATTCACAGCCTGTGTTGTTTCTGGAAGTTTAAATGTTGTGAGCTGTTGAGTTCTTGTAACCAGTCACTTGCGTTCTTCAGCCTTGTACTGTATTCCAATAAGAAGTTTCACTGTCTCATTCCTGAAGGCTAAAATGCCTTGCTCCTCCGGGGGTAGAGATAGTTGCAGAATGACTGTCTTGGATTTGGAGCAGAATCCTGTTGTGCACCCAAGAAACTGGAAATCATTGAGCTCATCTGCTGGAACTGATCTAAAACTGGATCTTCAGCAGTGGTGGTGGGGACAGCAGCTGGTCGGTGTGAAAGGCTTGTGGTTGATGGTTGATGAGTAACATCTGATGTCATGCTGATTTTCATCTTTGATTCAGTCTCTTGTGAAGTGTCTGGAACTGAAACTATGGTTGTGGCCCCCAAAGGTCTCAGTGGTGACTTGAATTCAGAAGACTTAGACACTCCCTTCCTTCTGATGTTACCTCGTAGAAGGAGTCTGTCTTTTTGTGCTCTTCACTGCAGCTTGTCCTGACTTCATGTGAGTGAACTTGCCATATCCGGTATGTTGAGTCTTGAACCACTTCTTGACTGTGTTGACAGATAAATTCCTGGAAGCTGCTAGTCTTTCCCAAAGTCCCTCCTTCCTCTGCTTGTCTTTGAACGTCAGAATCACTCAGGAAAATAGATTTCATTTGCCCCTTCTTCTGCCTGGATTGCGTTGATTCTGGATCAGGATCTGTGTCTGTTTGAGGTCGCTTTTCTGTTCTTTCCTCAGTCTCTTCCATCCACTCTGTCCTTTCTATCCTCTCCCATTCCAACATCTCTCCCCCCTCTCCTCCTGCTCTTGCCTCTCCCTCTTCTCTCTCTCCTCTCCCTCTCTTCTTCTCTCTATGTCCTCTGCAGTATCTCCTAACTCAAACTGTGGTTGAGAATCTGTAGGTACTAGAATCTTTCTCCTTCTGTCCCTTGGCATTCTGTCAAATTATATGTACAGCTTCTTCAAAAAACAAAAAACCTAAACTTAAAAGTGCAACATCAGAGACCAAGTTTTACTCCCAGCCAGCCTACCCCAAAACTTAAACTAATTTTTAAAAAACTGAAAACTGCACACCTCTTGTCTCTTGACAGTCAAAACCCAAATTCGTGAAGTACGTGAGCTGACCCTTTTATGGCTACAGATTTTGAAAGAGACAGGCCGTAAGACCAAAAAATATTGCAGGTTGGTTGATTACAGTTCCCGGCATGTCTGTTACTGTAACAGGCCTGTTGGGTACTGTTTACAGCTTGTCTGTTTCACTTCATGGCTTGTTGGTTATAAATATTCCCGACTCTTGGACTCAGACGTTTAAAGTTCCCTACTGACCTGGAAAAGTTACAGGCCTGTCATAAACATTCACAGACAGGCCGGCTAAAGTTACCAACTTTATGGTTATTTTTCCCTCACAGTCTGTTTGTCATCACGTACAGTCTAGATCAACATATTTGGGACAAGCTGGAAACATAACACAGACAGGCCTGTTGCTTTAACCGAACAAGGCAGGAAGTGTCTCTGACAGGCTGTTTAGTTAACCGGCAGGCCTGTTGCTATGTAGATGTAGTTAGTGTCTGTTACAAGGGTCAGAAATGGTCGTAGAAATATCAGACATGTTTGATATTTCACTGACTCTTCCTGAAAAGCCTAGAAACTACTACCGACTGTCACAGACCATGTAAACATTGGTCCTGAATTCCAAAGACATAGTTACCCACCGGTCAGCTCCAGTGGAACACCCGCATAAGAAACACCATTAGACCATCTGAAGTGAAAGTATATTTATTATTGATTACTATTTTTAGGGTTTGTTACAATATTTTTTTTCATTTTTTTCATGTCATTTCATCTTTAATCTTGTGTCAGTTCTAGTCCATTATTGTATTTTTCACAAATAGAATGCCAACAGAACATATTTTTAGTAGCTTTTTTAGTTTTAGTGTTGTGATATTTATATTATAACATCAATGTTATATGTTGCCTCATTAACCATTTCCAGCTTTCGGAAAAGAAAAAGGACTGATTTTTACAAGCCACTAAGTAACTGTATCATCCCAAACTACATAACCAAAGCAAACATTGAAGGTAAGCCTTGCAACAAAAATGTGTCTTATCAACAATAAATAACATGAAGACATTAACGATAAAGCACCGACTTCATCTTTAAATTAGATTGTTACAAACATCCACAAGCCATGCCACAAGCAGTTGTAAGCAAAACAAAAGTTTTATTGGCAAAGAGAGCACTTCTCCCTTGTATCTGTTTCTAGTAGTAGATCCCATTTTCAATGTATCTGCAATCATTATGCCTTTCCAGTTGACATTATTTGAAAAGTAAATTGTGGGTCTTCATGTATTTTTTTTTTGTGGTAGGGTCTGACCAGTGCAAGTAGTATTGACAGTTGACAAAATATGTGGGTCATATTCTGGATTCAAAAATATCCCAAATTTTCAGAAACTAACCCCTGGTTATGACAACACTCTACAAGTGTTTTCTAGTTGTTCCAACCATAGTGTAACACCACACCTCTGATGTTACACACCTAATTGTAACAGTAAACATTATGAGTGAAAGAACACGTAAGCACATCAGTATAAACAAAAGTAAATTCTAGCAATAAATTTAAAAATCTATATTTCAGAATATGTCATGTTAAAAAAATTCTTCATGAGCAAAACCTACAACTTGCACCAGAATACAATCCTAGCATTGATATTCTATTGGTATTACACATTGGCTATTACTACATACTAACTTCTCATCTTTTCATATTTAATATGAATGTGTCCGTTGCAGCAATACATAAAATGGGAATGCCTGTGTAACTTTGCTTATGACTGTTGTTATATCTTCCAGCAATAACTGATCTCAACTCAACAAAGCAGTATTTAAAACTGTGCAGATTCCCTACAAAATGTGTGCCAGAAAAGTTCCTGGATGAAATTCCTGCTATTCCCTTTGAAATAGGTAATTTAGGATTTAAATGCTTTGCTTTTCAAGAGGTCTTTTTAGAAATATGTTAATCAGATAGATAACTCTTCTTAGTAAATTCTTTTCAGGAATATATTTATCACTCAGATGGATGACTTTGTTTAGAAAATCACTTCGCTTAATTTCTTAATTGACTGGTGTAATATATAGCATTCAGTGTATTTTAAAGGTCATATAATGACAGACAATGCAGGATATGTTGGAAAGCAAGATTTCAACATCATTAAGATTTATAAACTATAAACGTTTGGTCTTTCCATTAATTTGGATACAATCTGAAATAAATTATTAATTTTTATCTTTCAGCAAAAGAATTAGTTGTGTTACATACCAGACCGAACCTGTGGTGGAATGGTCAGCTTGTGGCTTATATCACACGTCTAAATGCCACATTGGAGACAGAAATTAAGGAAAATATGCAGAAGAAACATAAACTTCATTTTAATGTTGGGTAATTTACTTTTGTTAAATGTTTATCGTTTCGTGTTAAGCACATTATCCTTAATGGGCACATCACATGTTTTATAGGGTTTTTTTGGTTTTGAAAATTTTCAATCATGGCTAAATGTGTTTTTTTTTAAACTTCTTTAATATGTATGTGGTATCTGCAGGTACAAAAGTTTATTCTATTATTTACACAAGAAGTTTAAGATATTTCCCTGTTACAAAGATGTAAGGATTCCTGCAACTGATTATTATATTTACTTTTTATTTCATTGTGTTCCATTGACCGCTATACTTTTATTGATAAATTCATCACATTTACTTTAAAGTTAATGCTGTTATCTTCCTATTAAATGTTTTGATTCTTTGCATTTATTTTCTCTTTCTTAAGTGTTACTTGTCCTGAATCTTTACATGACTTAAACTGTGGTCAGGTTCGACCGGGCAAGCACGGTAGAAGTTGCACATTCTTTCAAGTTGCAAAGGGAAAACACAGAAAGTTTTATCTAGCAAATTTATTTAACGATCAAAATAATAATTACAGTCTATTAAGATACTCTGATGGTTCATACAACAATATAAACAAAATAATGAAAGCAATCTGACAAGAACACAGTTCTCTATCCACCTAACATTAAAACCAGCTTGATCCATCCAGAGTTCATCACCACGAAAGTTCTGTATCCCACTAATTAGTATATCTTAACAGCATTGATTTTTCCCCTGCAGGCGTGAACAATATCTGCTGTCCAGCAAGTCTCTACCCAGTATTTCTAGACACCAAATCCAATTCACTCCAGTATTAGTTTACCAGAGAATTGTAGATTAAGCAGGCTTTGGGGTACGGACATCTCTGATGCTAAATTTTGTCAATTAATATAAAGCTGAAGATGATATATTTTGATATTGTTCTCTTTAGACTCCATGTGAGGAGAACAGACAAAATGAAAGTTGCAGAGTATCAACCATTGGAGAAATATATGCAGAGTGCAGAACAATATCTTCACAGTGCAAGACTGCATGATACAGCACACATATATGTAGCTTCCGATGACCCTACAATAACCGGCCAGCTGGAGGAGAGGTTTGTTACGAATACATACTTGACATAGCTTATATTTTGAAAAAAGTATATAAAATGTTATATAGTGATATCAATGATTTGGCTCTTACCTACACTAAATTGTTATGTGTGTTGGTTTTGTGTCAATCAATATGAATATATTATTATTTATTCATACACAAAAGCATAAATTATTAAGAGACTTTACAGAAAAAAGATCCACGTAATTATAAGCTTGATGCTAGCTCTACACAATCACCTTTTTTCTCATGGCCTAAAACAAAGATTTGTATTCTCATGGCATTGATGAGAATTTTAAATCCTTTTTATGTTACAGATATCCAAGGCACCAGTTTGTAAACTTACCATTGGTGGAAGACAGATACAGTTCAGAAGGCCTGTATTCCTTGCTAGCAGATCTTTATATGTTGATTCATTCTGATTTTGTGGTCTGTACTTTATCGTCAAATGTAAGTTATCCACAGAAAACATATATTTTAGGTAAAAAAGAATCAACTAAAGCAATTGATATTAAGATTTGCAGGCCTCCACAACAATGAAAACTCATCTCTATGGGGGTTTGACTCCCACATGATTCTTCTAACAAAATGGTACGCATGTGCGTATATGCTTACACACAGGCTACACCACTTAAAGGGCTATTTCCATACGCACGGCATCCGGTATCTTGCATGCGTGATACGGTAAACGGCAGAATTCACTTTATATATAACATATAAGAGATGTTTTTATGTATGCGGTATGCGGTACGGCTATGATACGGGATAAGGCATCCGGTAAACCTTTCAATCCTTGGATTGAATTATAGCCGTATTCCGCATACAAAAATCAATAAATTACGTCAGAATGACGTAACTCTGTAGTACTAGGTAGGCCATATGACAACTTGCGGTTATATAAATTAAATTAGAATATTGGTAAATATACATAAAATCGCCATTTCTCGCTTGATTTTAACAAATAATGTATCATTTTAAAGCTTATATCCAACAGAAACCATATGTGATGACAATAATTCAATATTTAAACACAAACTAGTGAAAAATTGAGTGTACATGATTAATTTGTAAAAATGAAACTCAATGTTTGTGATTTTTTCCTCATTTGTTCTTGTATTTTGAGGCAATAAAACTAATCAATGCACTGTTCAGCTACATTTATTATATAATAGTATCAAGTAATATATACTATTATTATTGCATTTATACATGTTTGTAAATCACTCCTTCAACTGAAATGGGCACTTGATCAGACCCTCCAGCTTGTTGGGATTTGGCTGAGAATTGCTGTACACGAATTTAATTATTTTACTTTATACCATTTTGAAGAGAAATTATTGTAGTTCATAATGCTTTTTATAAGAATCAACTGGGTGTAGTGATGGCCAAAGAATTATGAAAAAAGTTTTGGCTTCATCTGAAAATGAGTTTTAAAAAAAATAATGAATATTTGGCAATTCAACTATACAGATTACACATCAGTGTGTAAATAAATATTGAAGTTAAAAATATGACATTTATTTATAAATAATACTACATGGACTTTGTTGTGGGTTGTACTGCTTTGTCTTTGATTAGGTTAGGCTGGATATTTGCTTAAGGTATCTGAGGAATTGTTGTGTATGCTAGATGTACGTAAAGTGCATGTAGTTGTATATATAAGGCCAAACTTTGAATTAGAATTTTCTCTTATTTCTGGATTTAATGCAATAAAAGCAGCCAACATTGTTCAAATTCCTGTCTAATAATATTTGTCTTTTTTTGTTTGTTTTGTGTGTGTGGGTAAAGAACTTTTAAAAATATTTGCAAAAGATAAACATCTTATGCTGATGCCCTCCATCTTTGGAATTTGGTTGAAAATCTCAAATATTCAACTAAGTAGCAATTTATGTCAGTACATATGGAAACACACCAACCGGACGCCGGATACCGGACCCGGATGCCGCGTCTGGATGCCGGATACCAGATGCCGCATGTATGGAAATAGGCCTTTACTCCGATTTCTGTGTGATGGTTTCCAATAACACTCATCTCTATGGGGGTTTGACTCCCACAAGTTGCACATACAGAGTGTGTCTCAGTGTGATCCTGGCTGGTGAACAGGATATGAGCCCCTAATTTTGACTTTTAGCAAAAATGAAGACATGCCGTACAATTCTCACTCAATGTGTAAATAATGCACATGATGTTTTGCAACAATGATACAACACATATGCTAATACAATATACCATAAAGGTACTATTTTAAACAAAAAAATACAGGAAAACATTTTATATTCCATGAAAAGTATAATATTAGTGGCTTATCTACATAAAGTATAGTCTTGCTTCTATATTAGAAATTGTGTTAAGTTTTAGTTGTCCCCCAAATTAGTCTCTCAGACATCAACAAAACTGTTAATTCCACCAAAGGTGATTAAATATTGTAGGTTCAAAAACATAATATTCTGTGTGTTTGAACTTATAGTATCAACAAGGCCAAAGGGTGTTTTGGTCTCATGGCGTGAGCGCAAAGCCGTCAGAGACATGAGTAGTGCACTAGAATTTACGAAAGTCTTAGGACACAAAAAATTCCAACTCAGACACATCCCACAGCTGGTCTAGAACTCAGACGGTCACCCATCCAAGTACTGATGTAGCCCATTGCCGCTTAACTTCAGTGAGCAGACAAATGCTCAGCACTCTGCGCCACAACTGATGAAAGTCTGGAGACAAAAAACAAGTGATCTGTAGAAGCGTGAGCTCTTTTGAGGCTTGCGCTTAACAAAACGACTGTGCCTTTGTCCAATTTTAATTCCTCCTCCCCAGGGGCAGATTTCACGAAAGGTCTTAGCCCAGTCTCAGACTCAAACTTGAGACTTTTGTCTCAAATTATTGGAATATTTTACTTGAGCCCATGGGCTCAGCCTTAATGGATTTCACAAAAGGTCTCAGTCTCAGCGTTGGCTGAGCCACTTGCTCAAATGTTGAGACTGGTAGAAAGTGGGCTTAAGTTTTGTAAACAAAGGCTCAAATATGGCCGCCATAATTCTTTCTTCACTTCAAAATTTGAAATGGCTGAAAATAGGGTACAAGTATATAAAACAACCCACTGAAGTAGTCTTTGGGTGTTTTTACATGTTTACAAGGTTTCCCATTGCAAAATGGTATTTGACCAGAGATATTATGTGTCAAACAAGGAACATATATGTCAGATTTGACCCAGTGGCTCAGCTTGAGACTGGGCTAAGTATGAGACCTTTCATGAAATCCGCCCCTGATTAGTACACCCACAAAATCGGTGTTGTTGCTTGTCACAACTTGCCAGTCCATCAGGGTCAATGTGACTTTACATAAACAAATATCACATGTTAAAGTGTCAACACTACCTACTAATATAAAATTACACATAAGTCCTTAATGAACATATGCCAATGGCTTTGCGCCTTTAAAGTTTTCTTCAAATCTATGGCTTCTACTTTTGCTGACTTGTGTTTCAAATTTCTAGGAGTTAAGAAAAAGCTCCCTCCCCCCCCCCCCTTACACATCTTTAATTACTGTTTATTCCAGGTGTGTTCTGTTATCTGAACCTTTGTAAACCCTCAAGAGTTCATTTAAAACGGGTTAAACTTATTGACTCTTGATTCTTGGTTACCACCTCGCCTGCATAGCTATATTCATATAGCTTACCTGCTTCCACACTGCATGGTTAGAACAATGTGTTTACACATATTTTACTTTATCTTTTTGTCATTCCTACGTTTTAGTACATTTAGTATGCTCTTATACTGTGTAACTTCTATGTTGGGCCTTTTATGTTGTATTTTAACACATATTACTTGGTAGACTTAGACTTGTTTTGTGTAAAATAAGAGGTTTCTCTCTTTATCAACTCTTATTTACTTATTTCTCTACCCTAATGGACTGTTGAACAGACCTCTAAATCTAACTGAGTGTTGAATCTAGAATCCCTAGAGGTCCAAGAGTTAGTTGAGTTACACATACATTTCAGTAGCACCTGCAACTACCTTATGATTCTATTATTTTCAGATATGTCGATATGTTTATGAAATGCTGCAATATCTGCATGGAGATGCTACTAACTGCCTCCAGTCTTTAGACACTCAGTATGTTATTGGATTACGTTTGCCACAATACAGGATTGCAGTACAGGATTACAACTTGTCCATTCCAATAAACAGAACTACTCAAAACCATCTGAATGATGGATATGTCAGAAATCTCGTGAAAAAATATTTTGCTGACTACGACCCGAGGTTACCATTTCACAGATATCCATTTAGCATTACACAAAACAGTATACAAGTAAATCTGGTGAAGAAAGGTGATAAGATATTGCTCATAAAGTTGTTACGACAAGTATTAAATGAAAATGAATTTGGAAGAAATGTACGAACAAATCTAACCGTTTGTTACCCCAAAAGTATAGCTATTGACTACATAACTGTACGATGATCCACATTTTTTTACTAACAGTAAGCATTTGTCATGCCATAATTGAACTCATTTGTGTGATTGCCACTGTTTCAATTGATGTGTTACTATCAATCATGTTGGTTTACAAATATTATTGTGTAATTCTGAACAATGGATCACTTTTAATGAGTGACATTTGGATTTAATACCTTAATGGAGTATATTTACCTTCATGGCAAGATAGCTAATCTGATCACTATCCTATAGTTACAAGGTTCAGTCATGGAGTTAAGTATGCTTTACAAGAGTCAGCTTGATAACAATGGTATTATTAATATGAGACTTAGACACTTATTAAAGTTTATCTTTATTCCAAAATGTTCTGTTTACTAAAATTGTTTAAACTGTTTACTAAAACTCTGAAACTGCCAAACACATCCTCACAACAATCTGTAGGATGGGTTTTCACAATAAAATTGCTGATGTGTGTATTGTAGCATATGATTTCGGTATATAGCAAAAAATACTTGATTGCTCTCCATACTTTAAGGCTTACATAATCAGGTTTTGAAACCTGTGTGGAAGCAATTAGTTCACCAGAAAATTTTTTTTTACAGTTTGTTTCACAATGCAACAGCAAAAGTATCATAAAATGTGTGATCATAAAATAAAATCAAATGCGTCCTTGCTAAAGTAAAGAAACCCTAACTATGGTAGATATAATATTTTTGGCCTATTGAAGCTGCTAATGTTCCCCTGCCAACTACTACAGGCAATGTAGTTAGCTTGTGAGGATGTCCATAACTATTTTACCTGAGATGTATAATAAGACAGATTTGGAAAACTAAATGATTACTGCAAATAAATGTGTTCAAAGTATTGTGCTGTTCGTTGTACTTTCATAAGTTTTAACAGTCTTAATGTGTACCTGCTGCTTCCAAGTGACTGGAGTTCATGCTGGGTCCATTTTTACAATCTTAATCGACAGATTGCTCTTATAACTCCAAAACTAACATATCAATCAGGTTCAAATTTGGTTGGAGTATAATTCATGGGGAGGGAAAAGCTTCCTACAAATATGGTGAATTGTGAGTCAAATTTGAAAGAAGTCAGTATATATCTCTTTTTTTTTTAATAAGATATACATAAAGAAATTTTCCTCCCTTGATGTAAGTCAAAGTTAATATAAGATTTGAATTTCTTCTTTACCATTTTTCGTCCAATCAGAATTCAAGACTCTTGTGATGTGAGCAATCTGTATTACTCTAATTTTGTCACTTCATTCTTTTATTTGTTTCCTTAGACCGAACAGGGATGTTTTTACACAATGCAAGCTGTGAAATATTTTATATATCTTAGAATATATTATAAAACGGACACCTGCGCAGTCGACTAATATGTGTCTCTGCGCATTTCGTGAGAGTACTTTATAGAGAAACTAATGTATGCTGTTCCAATCTACAAACATGGTTGTAGAATATAATCTCGAAAATAAATTTTTAAAAGGCTAAAATAGCCAATAAACAGAAAGCTTTGTGAAAAGACCTAACAGACGTTTTATAATAGAAACAAACTACTTATGCTTGGACTTTCTTAGCTATTACTCAGGCCTTTGGCCTTCATCCTTTATTTGAGGCTATTTTTGTGATTGAATGTAGAAATAATCCATGAGTGATCATGGTTTTACACGGCATTTAACCATGGCACTTCCGGTAATAATTTTACGAATTAATTCTAACATGACATTTAAGCTTATTTAAGAGTTTTTTTTTCATTTTTAAAAATTTTTACAAGAAATAAATTGTTTTACGTAGGTTTGTTTACATTGTGGGGACCTTAGCAACCAGCTGTTCCATCCATTGTGCCTGGAAACCGCAGATTTAAAATTTCCTGATACAGGAATATTTAATATGAATATAATGCATAATATTTATTATTCAATTAATATTTAATATTCAGTCAAATATAAATAAAAACAATACAGCAACATTACCACTAAAACCTAAAGATGAAATATGTATGCAGAATGGAAGGGCAGTGCGATTGTTGCAGGATAATTGTGTGCGCATAGAGCTAAAACTCGTTTCTGCGCAGATCGTCATGTTAGAATCGCTGATAAAGTCCACGCATACGTAGTTTATTTCTACAGCCACAGAAACGTTTATGGAAAGACAGTATAACAAGATATATATCCTTCTTATTTGTTTGGGGAAAATATACTTTATACAACCCAAGTGGTTTTATATTATTGTCATAAAACTAGTTAGTTTATCTTATATTTGTGTAAACTCCTACAGCTGGCAAAATGAAATCTTAAGATGTTAAATGATGTCAGGAACAACATTTAAAATTGATCATAGAGGAAAATCTAAAAAAATGATATAATTTTCCCCGCTGTCATTCAGACATTATTTTCCAGACATCTAAATGACATCTAAAATTGGTCAGAATGGTCTAAAGTAAACACCATTTTAACATTGTCCCTCAATCCTTTTTATTTGATTACCCAACCATGAAAATGTTAATTTATGTCTAAAGTTGTTAAATGATGGTGTTAAATCGTTGCGCTTATTCAATTTCAACTGTTAGGTGTTACGAGTGAGATGACATTTCTCTCAGCTTCCCTAAGATCCCCAATTACTGTCCACAGCCATCTTGTATGACGCCACTTTCTGTTTGATATCATTAACGGGAAATAAAGTTGAATATGTTTTCCTACATATAAAAGATGGAAGAATTTTGGGGTCCAAATTACATCACACCGACAGTATCTCCATTTCAGCAACAGCATAATATCAAGATGAATATTTGACCAAAAGCAAAATCATTTTGATTTTATTTGCCTATTAAGTCAACTTCAAAATATACATTCAGACACTTCAAAATAAAAATAAAAAGTGCACATTTACAAAGATGAACACTTACCTCTAAATATTGACAAACCTTTGACGTCATGTTACTGACAACCAGTACTCAACAAATCTCTCTACAAAAAAAATCACAAATGCAATTGGTGCAAATGTAGGTTTTGCAAAGGTGCTGTACCGGACGACAAAAATTACTTTAAAAACCCACAGAATTCCTTCTTTTAGCTGTAAATAAATGCATATTTCATAAAAAAAAACTTACAGATTGCTTGTGTTAATGTATAAAAGACACATATATATCCAAACATATTTATTATAAAAACCAGTAAAGTTTTCACATTTTAATATATTTTAATTTAAAATAAATGTTACTCTTGCAATCAAATCTTTCAAACAGCACATTTAATAATGAAACGAAACCCCAACCTTGAAATTTGCAAACCTCTGACGTCACGTTGCTTGTCACTAGTACTCAAAATATCTCGGTGTGAAAAAGGAAATAAAAAACAGCTTTTGCAAGTGTTTTACAAATATATTTCAATCTACACAAATCAAACCTAAAAAATGTTTTAAAGTATTACTATTTACTGTATGCCTCCACAGCTACAAATAAAGTACACCCACACAATTTAAACGTTTTAAATACCCATGGGCAATAATACAACATTCGATAACTCACAACTACATGGGTTAGCATGACGTGGGTCGATTTTTCACTGAAATTTCCACCAAAATGAAAAAAATACTGTATTCCTGAATGATACCATTTTTGGAAAAGATTCACAATGCATAGTTAAATTTGCAATCTATAAGATTTGCATGTTTGATGTCCGTCTATGAAAATGTTTAAATATTGAAGTAGAATTTTATTTGCCCTTCTTATGAGGAGAAATAGTCTTGTTGAAAGAAGCAAGTAATGTACATATTATGACAACATGTTACTGCTACTACTTAAATACCTGTTTAGTTCATGGATATGTAATTTCAGCTAAAGGTTTGATTAATGAACATTTTTTCAAGGCTTTGGTTTCAAACCTATCCCATGAATAGGTGGGCATAGTTTGGAGTACGACCAGTTAACATGGCTGTACTTCCTATTTGGTGATAGTTGTCATCATTGAAGTTTACTGATTGGAACACTTGTTTTAATAATTTGAGGATGAGTGGTCCTATTTTGTCTACCAGTCCTTAAATAATGTGCCACAGCTAATATTCCATCATTATTTGGAATATGTGTGTATTCATTTGCCATCTCTGCTTCATTTTGTGGTAAGACCGCCAAGGCAGAAGACATGTCTTTGAAGTCTGACAGTTGAGGCTGGATGTGGCATATTATGATATTCTCCTTCAGGCCATCTACCTCTTGCCAGTGTCCCCATAGTGCCTTTAGTTTTTATACTTCGCATCCACTAATGCCTTAAAATTGTAATAATAGTTGTAATATTGACTGCCAGAGTAGATGTGTTTGCCATCTTTATATAGGTGTGTATGCCATCTATGCAACCCAGCTTGCAGATGTGTTTGTCTTCTGTGCTACCGAACATCAGCATTCCTATCATTCTCTTGATAATTTACAATTTTTTTCTGATGTTGTTTAATGTAGTATTTATTTATTTACCTATTTATTTATTTATACAATAAGGTATACATATGCCATGGAATGGCAATAGTAATTGTACACAGAAGAAAAAAATGAACCAGGAATATAGCGCTAGCATAAGAAATAAAAAAGACGAAAATATACATTGGGTCATTTTAGTTTTATGAAGTTGAAAAATGTTCCGGTAAACATTTCAGTTCAAACTGTTAAATTGGGAACATTTACTATCCCTAATATACAGTAGATATTTAATGTTGCCAGCACAAGAATAATCTCCTACACTATATATTCTATGGATATAAGAATCATCTTTACTACTGAAAACACTTGGTAGGCCATATAACAAGTTTCTATTGCAGTTATAGCAAATAACTGCAGTTTAGATATGTTTGAAACGTTGGTTGCTAGTATAAAGTGCACCAATATATCTCACTATCTCTTTAATTAACTTGCCCCAAATAATTTAAACTGTCAAAAGTATTCTGGAGCCAACTCAAAACAAGTCAGCTTATGTCCCATCAGGACACTTTATTTTTATTATAGGCATTGGTAAATGCTTAAGTTTCAACATAGTGACATGTTCTACTGGCGTCGATTTCAGGAAAACTCTTAGACTTAGAGCAGACTGAGACTAAGACATGGTCTCAAATCTGATGTTTTAGTCAATTGTCACAGAATCGGTCTCAGCTGAGACCAAGCATATCAAATAACCATGGTGGCTTTCTGTGTCATGTCACTGTTTATTTTTTTCACAATATTTTTTAAGACTCAAATCCTATGTTTTGACACTTTTTATCTCTGGTAAATACCATTTTTCAATGGAAAACCTTGTAACTGCATAAAAATGTCCAATTACTACTTATATTTCCAATTACTATTTATATTTCTATCTTACTTTTAGCCATTTCAAATTTTGAGGTGAAGACAAAATTATGGTAGTCATATTTGAACCATTGCTACCAAAACAAAAACCCACTACGTACCAGTCTCAGTATTTGAGCCAGTGGCTCAGCCAAAGCTGAGACTGAGACCTTTTGTGAAATCCATGAAGTCAGAGTCAATGGGCTGAATTAAAATAATCCAAACATTTGAGACAAAAGTTTTAACTTTAAGTCTGAAACCAGGCTTAGATTTTTCATGAAAATCAACCCCTGGAAGTACAGCCCTCTGTTTTTTGACTAATTTTTGCCTCACATTGTGCACTCTACATAGTGGGGATGATCTGAGAATAAATACATCCATCCATAGATGTATGGACATAGCATTACATGATAAATGTAACATGGATGAGATCAAGTTTGCTTATGAATCAATATACATTGAAAAATAGATTTTCATTTAAAATATTACAATTTTATTAACATTTAAACTATATATTTAGCATAAGTGTCCTTTCACCCTGTTTTAAACCAAACTGATGGATTATGTGAATTGTTTCTGGCTTATTTGATGTATGAAAACGTAAATATACCCATTGTTAGTTAGGCCTCTTTGGCAGTGTTAATGCTACATACAGTAGAACCTCACTTATCCGAACCCCATGGGAGACATACAATCCGGCCAGATAATCGAGGGGTTCGGATAGATGAAGGAAACCGGAATTCACGGTCTATGGGTTTACCGAGTGGGCGATAATTGAAGAATTGCCATTTTTATGCAATAAACATAGACGTTGGTGGTCCTTAATAAAATAATTTAATATTGTTGTTTCATATAATATAAGTGACCCTTCAGTTGTCGTTTATTTGCTCCATATCCATGGATATTATTATTATTTTTATTTAAAATATTACGCGGACTTGAGCTGGTTGTGTTCGGTTGGTACTTGCATTGTTAACGTTTTAATTTTAGATTAACATCATCCCGCATATTGTCAATTAAAAAACTCTGGGAGATTATTTATTGTAAAACCCCAAGCGAACATGCCTTCAGTGATACGCGTTTGATTGGTAATGCATTGTTGACGTCTTTTCTTTTCTACACGTTGTCACTCTGTGGACCTACTCCGGGAGATTATAAATTGCGAAACCCAATCGAACACACTTTCATTGATTGGCGCATTATCAAAGAAGTTGTGTAGCGGGGTCGTGTTATTGAATTAATCCCTCCCCTATTGTAACAATGGTGATAAAGATGAAAGAAGTTAGGCGTCTCTGTGAATGGTACGTTTTATAAAGCACTGGAATTCATCGTTTCCGAGAATGTGTAAAATCTTGTATTATCGCTCACGCTTGACCGTGTTTTATATGTAGGGAGACATGATTTCGGTTCGGTTAATCCGGAGATTCGGATAATAGAAGGCCGGATAACCGAGGTTCTACTGTACTTGTTTGTCAGGAATGAATATCACAATGAGATTATAAATCACTCTAAATTGCTTAAATATATAACTGTTTAAATGGCAAACTAAACCTTTTTTGACAATTTTATCAATGCACATCACTGTAGTGAGTCATTCAGATAAATAAACATTGTGTCTTTCTTGTCACAGAAAGTGTCAGGAAATATTAACAATGGTTTGCCAGCATTATCACTAATCTAATCTAAATTGGACTTTTAAATTTTACTTTTATAGCAATTAATCTCCACTTTAGTAAGCGGACTCTAAGGTGCAACAAGCACAGCTTGTTTCAAGCAGGAACTTTAGTTTCTTCCCTCTCAAGTCCAATAACTAGATTGACACCTCATTTTTTCTTATCTTAAAGGGTTATTACACCCCCAAAACAAAAGGCCTTTAAAATATTTATTATAATATGGTAAATCATTTCCCCAAAGAGAATTTTGAAACACAGCTTAATTACTGAGTAATCAGCAATTAAAGAAAATACACCTTTGCCATATATGGCAAAACTGAGCACAAGCCACGGAAATTGCCGAGTGCACTGCTGTAGTAGTGGGTGTGTGCACTGACGTCATGATGGCCCATGTATTTTCTCTGTTTTATGCACCGGTAAGTCATTCAGATATAGAAGCTTAGATATACTTGAAATGGCCTCATTTTAAAACTGAGAAAGAGAACCAAGATACTATACATACTGTGCTTCATCATGGCCTTATGTTTAAGACTGTAAAAAGATTAAATAACCTGACAAAATGATGATAAAAGTAATAAAACTGACCCATTAATTGTGGTGGTTTTACCACCACAGTTAACACAGAGAGAATTGTAAAAAAGGACATTAGATGCATGATTTAATCAGGTTTCCATTACTATACATTACTACATAACAAAGTACATTAAGGGTGACCTAACAAGAAAGTTTATTTTGTAAGTTATAAACATTCTGTTATCAGATTTGTGTGTGCTTCAAGGTATCAAAGACTCCAAGTATAGTTCAGTGCAGTACTGGCAAGTGTTTTTTTTCCTGTTCATCACACACACTGTGTGATCAGCTGAAGAAAATATCATTTTGTTCCTGTATCTCATGGTTTGATGTGGAATATTGAAAATATACTGGTCATTTTGGTCAGGTTATAAGTATTAATTATAATGATATTGAGGAGTCTTCTAATTTTTACTGTTTTGTATATTTCATAATTCTAAATTGAAATGAGATATTGTATATCAAATTGATAAAGTTATATAAAAGTTATTACCACTACATATAAATTTAAGTAAGTACATCACAGTAATGCCACAAATAATAATTTTCATCCAAATGCAATTTCCAGTTTTGTTCATAGGGTCACATCAGTATCTATCCAAAACATTTCCACCTAAGTGAATTTTTACTGCAATATGAAAATTACACATTTTACCCTGAAGAATTTTTTGTTTAAAATTAGAGTTTAAAAAATGAATGCCCAGTATGTATCCTTATCCAGTTTAGTTACACACTTCACACATACAGGCGATGATACAAATATGAGACAATATTTAGTAATAATTTATTTAGTAATAAATACTAGGCTCCACCACATAGGATATGGTTTGAACACAGGCAAGAAAAAAACATAGTATTGAACTGTTCATTTCTCAAAAACTAGCAATGTTATATGACCATCAATAATTCAGTCCATATGAATTCCATTATCTCATAAACTTATTTTTATCAGAAGAAATACTGAGGAAAATTCAGATGTCTTAATCTTCTTTGTAAATTTTTTAAAAGGGGCCAAAACTGGACAAAATAACTACTTGTCATATACAAATCCTTTTCACATATTTATTTCAATGGCTATTGAGTTATTATATTTTATTATTTCAATGGAAATAACAAAAATATAATCAAAGTCACTGTAAAAATCTCTTTTACAAGGTTTTTCCCATTGCACAACACTTGTAAAACATTACAAATGTATATATTTGCTAAATTCTTCTAAATTCTACACATTCACATCTAAATTCTTCTCTTTTGTTGTATCTGGTAGTTAGTAAAGTTAGTAAATCATCTTATTTTCATCTTCACTAAACATTTGTTCAATTATGTTAAGAACATAACTTTGTTATATCACCTTTTATTAAGGATATGTCCTGCTGTATCTTTCTACTTGCAATTTTTCAGTACTGTATGTAAAGTTATCCTGTTTTTAAATACTTAAAAAGGGCCAGTTTTTATTTTTTTTCCTTCTGACATTTATCTTATACATTTATTCTGATAAAAAATACTTTTAAATTAAATGATCCTGAAAATAAGACATGTATACTGTATTAAACACAGACATGCATTGAGATAGGCTACAGCCAGATTCTCTAGTGGGGCACTGCTGACGTAAGAGCACCTGTTTACTGGTGAATTTGCCGAAGTGAGAAGTGTGTGCTGTTTCCTTGACAGGCCTGTAATAAAAGTCATTTTATAAAGTGTGTGGTTTGTTTTGGGAGGTCTAACTGTGGGTAATGTATATAAATACATTAGTTGAGTTGATTACAAGAAAAAAAAGATATAGTAATTTTTGGAGGATAGTAACCCTTTAACTCACTCATTACAGTGCATGTACACTGAGAACACACACAGGTTTTGTGTGATGAAAATGTGATCTTTAACTTTCAATTTCAAATTGAGCATCATTTCAAAAGTTTATTCGCAATATAAATACCAGCTTCTTAAAGCAAAATCTATGTTTTGTTTTATGATATAAAAATTAATGAATCTACCTCTAATAAGTATGTTTCAAACACTGAATTCCATTCCCCCTCATTTGTCTTTTTGCACAGCAAAAAAAATCAAAATTTGTAGTTTGATCTTTTAATCTTAGTTTAATCTAAAATTTAACCAATTTGTTGATTTTTTAATGCACTTCAAAATATATCAAACATAAAATTAGGATTATGCTAATTAATATGAATCAAATATTATTTTAAGGGAATTGGCAAAAAATGTGAAATGTAGCTACAAAGTTTGGCATTTTCTAAGACAAAATAGAATAAGTCACGTGTTCAGATGGTAAGAATACCATGCATAGTAAGACAGGAACACTTTCCAGATATTGAGCCTTTTAACTAATTTAAACTAAGAAAAGTTATATGGTATACTATGCTTAAATAATTCATAGATCGCAGGAGAAATTTATATCTACATATTTCATCGACAAGTTCTTTCTGTAAATGGCAAGTCAGGTTAATATAGTATAACTTTTTATATAGTGTTTATTATCTCATTTCACAGTTAAATATGTTATTAAGCTGGTTTGGATACATCAAACAGAACTTGTATAATAAAATGTCACATATCTCCATCCTTTTATTTGAGACTCCTGGTTTACAATTATCAAGACATTTGTCACTACAATAATTTTTAATGACACATTCACTTTCTAAAGTGTCTTATATTTTGTCATACCTGTTATATATTTTAATGATAAGATTTCAGTTTATCCCACAAAATACTTCAATATCATTACAATATCATTACTATATAATATCATTACTATGAGCAATATCATTCTAAGAGCAACATTTCTTATTTGCCCAATATGTGTTTTCTTATTTTATATTATACAGAGTTCAGTTGAGTATGTTTTGTCTAAGTCAATTCTGTTTTAGTTCAGTATCATCAAATGAAGTTTTTATAACTTGTGTAAAATTGATATACACCACAAACATTTAAAACAGCAAATGCATGTCAATTATTTTTATTAATCATAGTTGCATGCATCCACTTGTCAATGTTGTAGTGAATAAAGAATAAAATCCCTGTCAAGCAAATTCTTATATTCAGCAAACTCCTTGCAAACAACTACTACATATATGTTGTATCCTAACTGGCCAAAGAACCTGCCTGGCGAAATTCCTAAGTAAATTGAAATTGAACCTTAAATATTTTAGTTATAACCCCTCTTTATGGGTTATTAGCTGGGAACACACTGACTATCATTTCTGGCCACTTTACCTTGTCTTGCTGCGTTCGTCAGTTTGATTTTGACCTCTGGTTTGACCTTGGAGGTCATTGCTCCATGACCTGCTTTCATGACGTAATTGTTGCTTGATTGGCCGGTGGGTTGGGCAGTCATTTGATACAGAACCCATGGACTTTAGAAAGATAATTTAATAACTACTGCCCAAGCTGTCTGCCTTTCTTTGGCCGTTTGTCATGTTGAGATCTTGACCTTCTAAAGCTGAAGGTCAGCTGTGCGACCTTGGAGCTGACTTTGGTTCAATTTCAATTTATTTAGGAATTTCGCCAGGCAGGTTCTTTGGCCAGTTAGGATACAGCATATATTGTTAAATAAACTTTTAAAATATATTTAAAATGCTATATTTGTGCCTGGTCAAGATCAGGTAGTAAGTTAGAAAAATAAATATTACCATCCCATTAATTCCATGTTGCCTCTTTTTATTACTTCTTGGGAACTGGGAGTTAAGTGTGTAACATAATGACTAAACACACACTTCCTTAATTACCTCCACTGGAGTGATGAATATGTAATAAATGTAGGTTTATTTCATCACTGTTATCTTAAATTCTGCCAATTTCCTCAAGTTATAAAATGTGTCAATTTTTTTCAAGAATCTTTTGCATTTTACTGATGGAAATTAGTTGGACAGAAAAAAATTAACAAAGTACACAATATCCACAATAAAGTTACACATTCCGTGTGACAAAAACTCAAAAGAAAAACTAGGGTTTTAAAATGCCAAACACTCAAAAGCTTAAAATATAAAGATATGTTGAAATCTTAACATGCATATTTTATTATCATTATATTGAATAAAGGAAGTAGTTTCAGATTATCATTTAACTAATTTAGAACAATGCAAAAAAATCCATATTTTGATAAATTAAAGACACATCTATCTCTTTACAAGAAAATTCATGAATATAGAGATGCAGTGAGTGGTTACACTAATGAGCATTCTCCTATCAAACAAAGTCTCTGGATGAGGGAGGGATAAACTAAACTCCACAGAATCACTATTTTAAACAGCTGTGCAAGGCAAACAGACAAATTTTGATATGAAGAGACAGAAATAGGGGAAATGTTGAAAATCTAAGGTTGTTATGCCTTAGTGAAGAGAAGATAGAGGTGTGCACGAATCTCACAGGAAGAGCATTCCACACAGTGGGACCATCAAAAGAGCATTGACAAGAGCATTGGCCACAAGTACAGAAGCATCATGTGTTAGATATCGCCTGAACTGTCTGAAGTCCCTGAGATGCAAATAACAATTGGTACCACTCAATTCAACACCAGGATATTTAGGCCCCATTTATAGTTTTTTCCCAAATATATGTCACCATTGTACCATTGTTTAGAAACTTTGGTGACTTAGTGCACCAATGTCTCATAGAAAAAGTTTCACCAAGTATTTTTAAACAGTCACAAATATTCATGAGTAAAACACCCAAAAAACATCACCATATATAATCTGGTGAGGATTAAGTTTCTACACATTCTTGATATTTTATTTATTGCTAACTGCTTAAGTGTCCACCTTTGACCAATGTAGTCATATATTCTGATTGTATGTTTTCATTATGATTTGACAACTTAAAGTTGGAAAGTTCTGAACATGTTCGCACATGTTTAGCTTCTTTTCTACCTGGTTTGTGTGATCCATAAAGCAGAGATGACTTAATAACAATCATCCGTAAATGTATGAACATGACATTACATATGACTAATGTGACTTTTACAGGATCAAGTTTGTTTATAAATTTATAAACATATATAATTTATTCATATCGCAACATTTGTATATGAAGTCCTGCCTACAAATGTTATCAAACTTTTATGAAAGGCTTCTCATGGAATGACACTGGGCCCATATTCACGAAAGGTCTTAGCCAGGGCTTAGGCTTAAAGTTGAGACTTTTGTCTCAAGTTTCTTCCCAAAAACTGCTAAGACTTTTGTCTTAGGCTTAGTGGTATTCACAAAGAATTTAAGACAGGTCTTAGGCTTAGCCAAGGGCTCAACTTTAAGACTGGTTGGTTGTGGGCTTAAATTTTGTAAAGATGACTTAAATATGGCCGCCACAAACTTTTCTCCACTTCAAAATTTGAAATGGCTGTAAATAAAGTGTAATTATACAGAACATCTCACTAAAGCAGTCTTTGAAAGTTTATATGTGGTAACAAGGTTTTCCATTTCAAAACAGCACTTTTCCTTCGATAAAATGCATTAAATGAAGGATATATGTCACCAATAGTATACTTTGAATAGAAAAGAAAGGTCACATGACACAGAAAACCACTGTGGTTATTTGATAATCTTGGAAATAGCCTTTGTGTCACCCTTTGTGAATACGGTTTTAAGACAAAACTTAGCTGAGACAAAAGTCTTAACTTTAAGACTAGATTTAAGCCTAAGACCTGGCTAAGTCTAAGACCTTTCGTGAATACGGGGTGTTTTTACTTAACACCATTTAATTAAGTCGGGGATTTAAACCTGAGCCTTTTGTCTCAACCAAGTCTTGGACTTAAATTAATTTCACAAAGCTGACTTAGTTAAGCACAAGTCCATCAAACAAGCACCGTGGTTTTCTATGCTATGTGGTTCTTTAGTGTAAGTCAAAATATTCAACTGGTGACATGCCCTCTGTTTGACACATTTTATCTTTGGAAATATGCTTTTTTTTGTTTCTGAAAACCTTATAACTACATAAAATGTCCAAAGAATTTAGAGAAGTGTTCTATATCTTAATTGTTTATTTTTTTGCATTTGAAACTTTGAAGTGTAAGAAATTATGGCGGCCATATTTAACTTGTTGTTTATGAAAATTAAGCGCACTTCCAGTTGACTTAACTCTAAGCCACAGCCATAGCAGACATAGCCAAAGCTTAGAATTATCTGGGGTCGGTTTCACAAAGGGTCTTAGATATTGCCTGGACTTAGGCTAAGCCAGGAACTGAAACCTAAGCCTTTTGTCTTAGCTAAGTCTGGGTCTTAAATCGATTTCACAAAGGGTGACTTAGCTAAAGACCAAGCTTATCAAATAACCACAAATGTTTCCTATGTCATGCGACCCTTTATTTCTAGTCAAATCATTTTACTGGTGGGATATATCCTTTGTTTACACGTTTTATCTTTGGTAAAAATCTGTATTTTTTAATGGAAAAAAACTACTTTTAATGTCCAAAATTATTTATATTCCGTATTTTATATATATATTCTTTATTTGTAGGCATTTCAAAGTTTGAAGTGATAAAAATTTACAACTCTAAGTCTAACTCCTGGGTAAGTCCTTTTTTGTGCAACAGACCCCTTTCTGAAATCTGAGACCACCAACGTAACCTAAATTTAAGACAAAGGTTTAAAATTTTAAGTCTAAGTCCTGTTGCGGAACTAGCCCCTGGAATTTTTAGACACATAAGGGATCGGCTATATCTAAAGTATCTATTCTATATTCATGCTCCATGGTGGACTTCATAGGGAAGGTCCACTGGAGCCAACTCTTGCTGACTCTGGGGCAGGTTTGCATTGTTTACAGTATCAGTTAGGGTCAGTTATGGTTTCCCAACTTTACTTTGAGGGTCGGTAATGCAGGTGTTCCATTGGAGCTGAACCTGAGTCAGATCGAGAAGGCAAAGTCTTCAATTGATGCAATTATAGTGCAGGAAAATGAAGGGTTGGTTGAAGCTTCAAGACAGAATGTAGTACATCCTGGCTTGTCTGTATCCACCTCCTGACATGTCTTGGGGTTGGGCTGTTTCCTGTAACATCATGCCTAGAAAGCCCAGAACTGAAATGAGAAATACACATACAGGGCGTCATAAAACCCCAAAACAAAATATTCTCCATTGCCTGAGTAGATTTTGTGAATTTCTTATGAACAATGTTATAACATAACATATAACATTTGGTATTGCGCATTTATACAAATCTATTTCAAATACGCAGTCAGTTTGTTACATGTAAGTCTACTTAGAGTATTTTTTGAACGGATATGTCTTAACATTTTTCCAAAACAGTTTCAGATTTGTAGAGCTCTTGAAGTTGTCCGGTAATTCATCCCACAATGAAGGGCCACTCACACTAAAATGATCTTGAAGGTGTCTTGGTTTGTTTTAGGAACTAGGAGCAAACATTCCCAGGTCCCCCCAAGACAAGGAAAACCCCAACATTGGGATTATACATTCTATTTATTCATCTAAAATTGTTTGTATATATATAGTATATAGTATTGTTATAACACATTGTATACAGTATTGTTATACATGCAAATGATGAAGACAATGTCTCAGTCAATGTAATAGTCAGTGATGCAAGAAAAACCCCCAGATGTTGATAATATCTAAGCACAATCAGTCACTGACAGTTAAAAATCATATCACTACAATGTTTCAATGAAGATTCCATACAATGTTCCATACAAGTTCCTAAACAGCTAAAACCCAGAAAGTTCCAGTGATACAGTTCCAGATGCTAATCACAGATGAAGAAAACACAAGTAATAAACATAGTTCCATAGTATAGTTAATTCACCCAGTATAAGATACCAGTTCCTAAGGCCATATATATAACTTATGGCCCCATAAATGTTGTAGCACTACAAACAGCAGATCAGGCAGGACGGTCCCCCATGGTGAGCAAACAGTCAGCGTGTGAAACAAATACAGTTAAACTTCCTCATGACCTTTAGCAGGTCAAATATACACAGTTCAAGGTCAAATAACGCATATAAACAGAGTAAGAGACACCCAAACACCCAGTAGGAAGTAGGCTAGATAGCTAAGTGGGCACGAAAAGAATCAGCTACTCTAGACGGCCCAGATGAGGAGGTATGGACATATCTCCAGACACATTGTGAGGTCCAAGTCCCCTGGGCCTGAATATCTTGTAAGGGAACTCCATGCTGGAATGCCCAGGACGCCCCCGCCCTCCTGAAATCGTGAAAGGTAAGAGGCTTGGCCAAAGCCAAAGCAGTGGAAACCTGCTTAAGATGCTTCCTGGCTATGGAATCAGTCAATGGAACCAGTGAACCAGCTACAGGGATCTGGAATAAAGGAGAATCCACATCAGCAGGAAATAGTTGAAACATGGCCCGAATGGCCACCACTGGACACAAGGGGGACTGACCCAAGGCAGGGATGGCGACAGATGTGGTCTTACATCGGTCCTGTAATGTTTTTGACCATTTTATGATAATGACAGCTTTGGAATGGCCAAAAATCACATCAGCCCTGCATAAATGTCTGGAAGGATCAAATTTAGCTACAGAGTGTGGCAAAACATTTGACAATCTTAAAAATGAGAAAAAACAAAATGAATACAGTGCTTGAAACACTGGGGTATGGTGTAGGTGATGACAAACCTGTAGAATTTTTGACAGAAGTGAGGCATCCAGCACTAACGTAATGTGAGGTTGGAGAGGCCTGTTTATTCTGACAGCTTTCAGGAATAAAGCAATTCTACTGTCTGTAAGGATAGTTGGATTCAAACCATAAACCACAAACATGGCTCTGATGCCAGCAATATGATTAGTTATATTGGAAACCGACATACCGCTTTGTAAGAGATGCTCCATATATGCTAGTACATCCAGCGTGGTAGCCTGGGGCAGCGACAGCTGAGCCACAACCAGAAACCCAAAAAAATCTTTGAAATATCTAGTATATGCAGCAAGTGTAGCTGGTCTATAGCCTGAGAGAATACGGGTACTGGCAGCACTGGCAAGTGAAGCTGTGGCGGCCCCAGGCTCTGAAATATATGAATAGATCAAAGACTGTAGTTTAACAATGTTAGATCCAAGTGTGTATCTACCCATATGGGATTTTTTATGAATTGTGCCAACTTTTCTTCATTATCTGGAGTTTTACCCCACCTAGAGAGGAGGTCGGCTAAGGCATTCTTTGTTCCATACACATGACTTGTGACTAATGTTATATTAAACATGGCCGTCAGTAGCCATATATTACGTGCACAGGTGGCCAAAATGTCATCCCTGGCCCTACCAGAGTTGAGTGTATCAACCACTGCCCTATTGTCACAAAATATCTGTATTCTTTTATTAGCCCAACTCTGGCCCCAGACTTTGAGAGCAACAACGATATTTAGGATCTCTAAATGTACAATAGTATAATTTATAAAATGTTTTGGCAAAGCAAGAGCATATACTTGGTGGCCAAAAACTCCCCCTAGGCCCGTAAGTGAGGCGTCTAGGAATATGTCAGCTGATACAGGTCTGACCTCATACATTGTGACCCCATTATACTGTGTTAAAAAGGTGTTAAACCACTGTAGGTCTTTGAAAAATGCAGTAGGGAGTGTCAGAATTGGTTTATGGACTTGTTGTCTGAGTACCTGCAACATGCGGTTAAGAAAGACCCTAGCAGGTTTAACACATTTACTGACATATAACAAAGAACCCAGTAAAGACTGGAGTTTATTTTTAGTACAAGTAGAATTTTTGGACCAATTTTTACACATATCTATAATTTCTTGCAATTTTTCCGGGGGAATACTAATGGTTCTATCGACAGTATTAAATAATATCCCCAGACAGACGGCTTGGGTGGAAGGGGGGTGGAGTTTCTTACTGCTGATGTCCAAACCTAACTGTTGGAGGAGATTCAGCAGAAATTGATAAGACTTATGAATTGTAGAGGGTAGTGCCGTATAGATTAAATCATCAATATAATTTAGCATTGAATTATGACCATTATTATTCATAATATAGCGAACTGCATCGCTGATTTTCATAAAGAAAAATGAACCCAATTTATACCCGAATGGCAGGGACAGATCAATAAAGTATTTGCCCTGATGTTGCAGGCCTAATAGATCTATATCACCTGGGTCTATACGTATATGACGAAAAGCTCTGCTTATGTCGACTTTAAAGATGTTAGCAGCAGGTCCAATACTATTTAACTGTTTAACAATTTTATCCACAGTAGGGTAATGCATGTCAAATTCTGGCCTTTGGGCCAGCTAAGGTCAATGATAGTACACCTAAGGTCAGATTGGGCCTTGTCCCTGGTCATGAAGGGTGAAACATGCAAAGTACAAGGTTTTTCATCAAAAGGACCAATCATGGCCCCAAATCGTAACTCATCCTGTATATATTTATCCACATGGGATGCATATTCCTTAGCAGAAGCATGATTGTCAATAGTTGTACCTAATACACAATTTCTGTCAAAATCCAGAGGAAATCCATATTGGATTAGGTCAACTAGCTGCTGGTCCCAGTAATCTTTCAAGTGGTGTCTCCATGCCTTAACTTTGAGTTGTGTGTTCACTGGAATCCTTAAGCCCAAAAAATTTGGGACCCCAGACTGACGAATCATTTTGTGGGTAGTAATGAGATCAGGGATAGTTTCCCAATAAGTAGGGTCTCCAGTAAATAGAGTAATAGAAGACAAAGGAACGCAGCCGAAGTCAACCCCATTTTGTTGTTTGCAGTGCCAATACTCTGGACAGGTAAGCGTTTGGTTGTTAGTGGGGGCCCCAGCAAGCTGGCCACTGTCATTGCGTTCGCCATTGCGTTCACCATTGCGTTTACCTTTACGTTGGTGACTGCATTTGCGATGGTGTATGGGGTTACTGTGTGAAGCAAGAGAACACTGATCGAACGCATGTTTAGCCTCAGTATCCGTTACCATATCTTGTAAGACCTGAAATCTATTACTGAGAGGTATTTCCGCAACTGGACATATATTTGAAGTCGTGGACAACTGTTTTACAGGAGTGTTCATATCTGTACCTTTGCTTGGTACCACTTGTACTTGGGTACTGATTTTAGCTGGAACAAACGGTTTGGCTAAAGGATTCAAACCCATGACCTTATTGCAACCTTTGGTGTTGTCCTTAGCTGTATGAGCATGGCGGACTTTATAGTCCGTACGAGTTGTAGTCTGCAAAACTTGTGCATAAGATCTCTTGCCTTTAAAGTTATAAAAGGCTAGTGCTTTGTGAAATTCTTGACAAACTGCATTCTTATCAAGATTCAGCAATTTCTTTATACTATGAGCATTGTGTTTACTGTTATAGACAATCCTATCTGAGTGGGCACGTCCTGTATGTGACCTGCCCACTGTTACTGGTTTTTTGCCTTGGATTTTCGACAATCTAATTGGGAATGTGGATATACTTTCCCCTCAGCTGTGAAACATGCCAAACATATGTGTCTGTACAAGACTCCTCTAGTTTCATGAGAATTTTTCTGGAGGCATGTGTTTTTGTTAAAGTACAAACATGTGAGAACTTTACTTGCATGTTGTGTCTTATCTTGACCTTTTTGACCTTTTTCAGAGGGAGCAGTGACATGTCTTTGCGCATGTGCACGACGGATGCGTTCGATTTTCTCGGATTCTGTCCAACCACTAATTTCCCCCTGCTCCATTCGACAGAACAACACTGCATGGCTGGCCTTTGCTGCAGACCATGAGAAATCCTGAGCGTCTTCTAATAAATGTATAACATAATCTAACATATGTTCTCGAATTTTTACATCAGGTTGATCTCTCATGGTCCTACAAAAGCCAGCCATCCACTGTACTGGGGATAACTGATCATAACTGATCCTTTCTTTGTTAGTTCCCGACAGTATGAACTCGTGGGGCCATTTAACTCTATTATTGACAAACACATCCACTGAGCCACCCCTCTGAGATTTAATCTTTTCCTTACCTTGACTAATATTTTCTGACAGTTGTTTTAGCCTTTCCTGCACTTGTTGCTGTATCAGTTCATCAGCTTTTATTTGCCCGGGAGTGGGAAATGTAGGATGTGTGGAGTTGGAAACGCCACCCAAACCCTGGGGAACCGACCTAGCCTGAGTTGCCTTCTGTGTAGGTCTAACCTTATTTGGATTTTTGATTTATCCGAAGATTTTTTACAAACCCCACCCTTTTTTTCAATATTGGTGAGCCGTTCACCCAAGTGTGACAGTTGCTTCAAGATTTGCATGTTAATTTCATTCTGATCTATTACTGTTTTATTACACGCGACGCCGTCACCAGAATGACCCTGCTGATCAGGACCTCTCTGAAAACCATGTTTTGACGGGGAATTAATTTCATTATCAGAATTTTTGAATATATCACTCAGATCTAATTCCGAATCCGAATCACTGGCACCGTTTGACTGAAATGTAACTTGCCCGGGATCTGGATGGCTGCTCCCTAAGTCCTGAGTGAACAATTCCCCATCTCCTGCCATCTGAAGCTGCACTGGTACACAGATTTCTTGCCCTTTGGAACGCAAGTTGTATCTTTCCATATCACAGAGTTCATAAAATGATCATATACTAAAACAACTAAAATACTAAAAGAAAATCATAAGTGTACATGTGCGTTGGTGGTCGATAAAATGTTGCTGTGTCCTCTTGGTCGACCAAAGTCAAAGTGACAGAGAAACCCCAATCTGCAAGGTCACTGATGCATTAACAAATCAAATTCAAGCTTACATCAAATACCTGTTAACATCAAATGTCATACAAATGATAGTATAAATACTACGGCTAAGGTGGACCACAGGAATGAATACCTGTACACCTAGATGTACAGTTACATTTGAGCATTTGGAAGTTCTTAGTCCTTCTTTGAGTACTGGATGTTTTGTCAGTAGATTCTGTATGTATTCAGGGGCATCACCTTGAAAGTATTTACACACAAGCACTAATATTTTGAATTCAATCCTTGCAGCTGTTGGAAGCCAGTGAAGAAGCTTTTTCACAATGTTACCCCAATTGGCGAAGGAGTTTAGAATACAATAACTTGTAATTGCTCCATGGGAGATGATAGGAGATGCTTTTTCAGAAAGTTGTGGGTCCAAACAGAATTGAGATAAGAATACTCACTTTTTTCTGAGCGAAAAATTTCTATACAGAAAGCAATAGTAGATATAGAGTTTAATACTAAAATTACGAAAAGACCAAAATACTAAGATTACCAAATTCAATTGTAAAGTTACCAATAGAGATGTAACAGTATTGACGTTTTACAACACAAAAAGTGAAATCAAGGGTTAACTGACCAGTCTAAGTTTAAGGCTAAGTCAGTCAAAAGTTTATCACTTGGATTTACAAATAAAATGAAACATTTACATACAGAAAATGATTAACAAAAAAATATTGTTAAAAGGACAAACAACAATCTTTAAAGTTTGTTGTATTAAATATTTGTATATTTGCCTTCATTATTATATTCATGATATTATATTCATATATTCAAGTTTATTGCATGGGAGAATGCTCACAGTCATAACGTTTGGCTGAACGTGAAAATAACACTATAGAATATCTATACAGTCTCTATACAGTGGTGACTTAATTTTCCATTTAACACTGCCTGGAAACTATGAGTACCAGTTAAATCAAACTTACATAAGAGATATGTTTCACAAGAATTACTGGCATTCGGATGGTAGATATTCTTGAGCACACAAATGCTGTTAATGCTTTCGTTAGCAGTTGGTTATTGTAATTTTTGAGTGGTTCTATGTGGAGTCCCCAAGGAAAAACATTTTCATAAATGATGCAACGAAAACATTCAAAACTCCATGCCTCACTTTCTAATTTAACCTGTACAGTGGACCCCTTCATGCATTGACAGAGTGGACACAATCCTCGCCATTTACATAACAGAAGTTCTCCAGTTTTACTCCCTTACCTACATGGTGGACCCATAGTCATTTATTTACCTGCACACTGGACCTCAAACCTGCATTATGATACAGACTGTGTTCAGATACTTACAGTTTAGTTACTTAGTAGCCAACAAACAAACAAAAATTGACAGACAATAATTTATTTTAGGTTGATTCACATCCTAACCTAGAGGACCAATAATAAAGAATGAAGTCTTTTTCTGTTGTCTACACTCATTTGACTTTTACAGCAAAACAAACTTTCTTAAATTGCATATACGACTTACTATTCAATCTAAGAAAAGATAACTTGGGAAAGACTTAAATATTCTAGGTAGTAACCTGAATAATCAAGTTAGAAAAAGTTTAAAATATCACTTTGATTTGACAAAAGAAATAGCAATTCTAAGTTGCCGTACTAAGCAGTATTTAACAGTCGGCAATACATACCGGGTATTCAACAATCAACACCCTTCAACACTCAACGAAGATTAATGAGTCCTCAGATAAACAAATAAAGCAGCTTCAGGGAGGTTGTAACACGTGGTTTTCCAAATTACCATTCTTTAGTAAATAAATATCAATTACTAAATTTGAACAAAGAAATGGGTTTGTGAGCTTTGTGTACATTGCACATGATTAATTTCCTATGAGCAGTTTTATTAAGTGCTGAAGTGTATGAATGGACACTGATCATAGTTTACTATCTGGCACCACAGACTGACACTACTAGCTTAAACTCAAAATGTGAGTAGTTATAAAACTCTGTGCTTACGGATTATTTAGTCTATGCTTAGTTTTTGTGCCAAATATGCCAAAAATATTGAGCTGCGACAATGTGGAGAGTTATTATTATTTTAATGTCCACTCAAAAACTTGTAACTGTATTTATATCCATAAAAGGATTTATTGTGACCCAGTTTCATGTGTATTGATAAATGAGAATTAAAAGAAATATTTTGAAGTTTCAAGGAGTTTACTACTTACAAATATAAAAAATCTTGCCATAAACTACAAGAATAATATTATGATCTAAAGTAGAATCACTACAGAAGAAAGTTATACTAAGTCATCTGTTAAGCCTCTCTTACATCCCGTCGTACGTGCACGTACGTCCTGGTTACAAAGGAAAATCTGCGGATTTGCAAGGCACACTTCAGGTACACTTGCGAATTTATAACAGAATTTCAAGGTCGCACAGACCCCGCACTGAAAATTGACATGCACATTTTCTCTCAAGGGTAACTTACGAGAGACTTGCACAGGTGCATTCTCCTTGCTAGTGCAGTAGGTTCTCCCTATTTACTTCTACTGTTTGCATGTGCTGTAAGATACCCTGATGTGTACCTTGCATGTATATAAACCCACTGTGGGGCCCGCAGCTACTCGCAATCTGTTCTTTGATGTTCATGTACTGACACACTTGTTGGGAAACATACCCAGTTTGCACATGCAAATCTCTACTACCCCACTACCAGGCTACGTTCATATTTTTCAACAATATTTGCAGCCAACTTACGCATGTATACACGTACGATGGGATGTAAGAGAAGCTTTACTAAGACATAATAATGTAATACAATGGACAAGCAATGGTACAGAATATCAACCTTCTTTATATTGTAAACCCCAGAATATCAAGGTATAGGCAGTATAGCTTGGACGAGTCAAGAACAGATGAGTATTTGCAAGGATACATGTTTATTTTTATCCAAATTTTAGATATGGTTTATCATGGTTGCATTTTCCACTCGTAATTGAAAGTGATAGAATGGTATGCATGTCAGAATATCATAATCAGTCCAAGGAACTCTGCTATTTCCAGTATTATCTGAAACATCTCTTTGTCTGATTGGATGCATGGACCCTGGTCTAGTTTGAATACAACCTTGTTTTAGCCAGGTCTACGTTTGCATAGGCATACCACCTCGCATCCCCATGCCACCGAGGCACAGACTCACGATCTTCCGAATAATACTGAAGCATTGAGAGATAAATTTACAATAGATAAAAAGTTAGAAAGGCAATTTTAAGTCAATAAATGCTTCATTACATAACATTGCTCTTTCTTCTGTGTAAATTACAGCCTTTTTTCTGTACATTGTATCATTCTAATGTCACAACTGTCCATTAAAGCATGTGAAATGATATTAATACACAATCTGTTTGGTTTTGCCATCTGTGATTATGTATAATAACTAAAACTTTAAGTATTTAAGTATTTCAGGATAATGCATCAAGATTATGTTATATTAAGTTTCATGATCACTACAACATCATGAAATAATATATTTTTTAAAGTGAAAGTCCAATTTATTCTATGACATAATAATGAGATGCAGCTCTATCATGGATTGAATATATTAATAATTAAGAAAAAAAATGAAACCTTTTAATGATCTTTTGTCATATGCATCAAACCAAATGATGACTTGTGCCTAAAACATGCACACATCTGACACAAACAAAAGCACCAGTGTGGAATGGTTCCCAAAGTTAGCATGTACAGACTTTCGAGGTTTCACTATGTATGTGTAATAATAATAATAGAAATACTTGTATAACGCAAGTTTGATGAAGATCTTCTAAAGCGATGGTACCCAAAAAGGGACAGTCCTTAAACCGAGTAAGCACCCACCGGGGGATTATGACTATGGTGAGGGTTAAGCTAGTCTAAAAAGGTAAGCTTAGAGTTGGTTTTCAAAGCTTGAAATTATCTGTTGTGATCTGACACTAAGATTGAGCCTGTTCCATTCCACTGGTGCAGCTATGGTAAAACCACGCCTGCCTACGGCCTACCTGGGACAGTCTGAAGAAATTGATAATCTTTGTCCACATGTCAGATTACTAGACTTGATCAGTGATGACTAATAGGGGTGGGGTGGGAGAGGTTTATAGCGGTAAAAAAGAGGAGGTTGTATTTGAAAAGGATACGATATGAAATAGAAAGCCAGAGGAGTTTTTCTAGATAGGGTGTGACACGACACATTCTGTCCAATCTGAAAACAATATGGCAAAGTGCATGCGTGTACCAGCAGAAAAAGGAACAACCCCTTTGTGTCTAATTCATATGAATACCTATAGTCACTTTTCTTTTTAAGTCATTTTAACTTAATACTTCTTCAAAGGTCTGTGGTATTAATTTACAGTGTTATAGGATATCTCACTCGGGAGTGTTAATTATTGTAAGGGTTCACAGGTTCAATACCATTAGTAGCACAAAGTAGTATTGGTAATGTGGGATGTCATAACTAGACTTTGTTAATTCCAAAGTTAAGAGGAAAACTTCCCAAATGACATATACAGAAAAAATATATCACCAATGAAGATGACAATATTATACGAGTGCGTAGCATGAGTATTATATTGTTAATCTGCATGAGTGATATACAGAAAAAATATATATCACGAATGAAGATAACAATATTATACGAGTGATATTTGTCAGGTATGCTTATTTTATTAGGTATTTGTCAGCTCATATTTATCACAAATCATCCCATATTTTATTGAAAATAAAACATGAGTACTATCCACGTATTGTAACGACAAAATAAAGAGAATTCAAACATAGTAAAAACATAATTCTGAAGAAAAAGTTCAAGGCCAAAGTTATGGTTTTTTGTTCAATCCAGTAGCTAGAGTCATGTTGACATAACCACACAGTATGGTCACTTTAGGGTAAAATGGTTAAAGTTAAGGTTTAACCTCCCATTTGAAAGCCATTTTCATGTGGACCAGGCCCTCACCATTGTAGTCAAACTCAAATTGAGGCGACAGCCTCTGATAGAATGGCAACCTAACCAAACAATAGCCTAAAGAGAACCTCTCCACTTTTATCTGTGTTTGTATGATATATTTATATGGTTTATTGGAAGGGTTTTACACAGAAAATTGTTTTGAATAATTAAAATTATTTTATTTCTTTTTATTCAGCCACGCGTTTTTCTCCAGTATACAACATGTAGACTACATAATATCAATTTGATACATCTGTCATATGTGTCCCAGCCTCTGTTAATGTTTTTCAAAGATACAGCACAACTAGTTTAATCATGTCTTGTTCTATTTTAGCCTTCATTTTTATTCGTATTTAAGTGTACAGTTATATATACACACAACGAATGAAAGTAATCTACAGTTGGAAAATACTATCTTGTATATCTGAGATAGAAATTAATCACATGAAGTTTATACAAGGTCATGGACAGTTGTTGTTTTTTTTTTGTCTGACGAAGCAGTTTAAATTTTGAAGCCAATGTCCAATTCATTTTTCACTTGAAGATTGAAAAACAATTATTATATTGTTTTTTCACTTGAAGATTGAAAAACAATTATTATATTGGATAAAATATATACTTCATTATAAATTTTATTCGTGATTTACCATAGGCCACAAATCAGGAGTTTTACGTCCAGCCAGGCTCACATTTGGACAGGTCCTCAACATTATTATTGTGTCATTTATTCAGAGTACACAAGAACACAAGCATTCTATATGACAATTGTAAGATCTACTAGCCCATCACTGTTCTCAGTCGACCATTAAAGTCATGTACAAATATCCAGAGTCTCTCAGTGAATCTTGTATGAGGCATAAATGGTAAAAAATAACAAAATTTTAAAGTCTAGGAAATATTTTAGTGCATCAAGTCTTGAAATATCCCATTAATAAACTAGAAATCACTCCTAGAGCACAAACCTCCACTAAGGCAACCAAGTATCCCCATATTGTAATTTCACAAAAATACAGTTTTTTTTTATGTTTGAGTTATCTCAAACATATCCCCGAAATTATTGAAAATGTTACTGTTATGTTCCGGATTTTTTTTTGTATCGAGAGTATGATCCAAATCTCTCCGAAGATTAAAACATTTCTTCCTTATAGTAAAATCCTAGCTGCATAATAATTTCATAAAAGTGAGTTCATTAGGATCGGAGTAAACACAAACACAGACAAAAAGAAAGACAAATCAATGAATATACTTAAAAAATAGAAACCCCTTCGAGAGGTAAAGAATTTATTTATTTATTTGGGATTTAACTGTAAACTGCCGACCATCAGTAAGTGACCTAAGACCTTTCCCACATGGGGTCCGGGGTTTAAACCACAGACCTCCGACGTAGGAGGCAATTGTGTTACCACTGCATAACCCTGGCCCCTGGAGAGGTAAAGAATTAAACATCATTATGTAAGTTACATTTAAAATACTTTGGCGAATCAGATTTATAAAATTATTAAAAATAGTGTGTGAAAATACCAGTTTTTATGTGTACTTTAAACTGTGCAAACACCTGCACAATAAAACTTGCGTGACTATTTTTTTTTCAAGTGCACATGGAACATGCACTCGTGTGCCGTCACATTTCTCACTTATAGGCAAGATTCCTGGCAGTCATGAAATAAGTTTACTGTACAATATAACAAACCCATAATGATAGAATTTTAAACTAGAACATACCTTCACAATTTACAGCATTGCATCTTCTATCATTAAAAAAACTGTGATATCTTGTAGCTACTTCATACACACTGGCTAATAACATCAGTTTCCGGTCTGAATGATGACTTTGCCTTTGGCAAACTTTTCTACGGTGTGTCAGAAGCATATATATTTATAACCACATGTAAAATATTCAATTATCTAACAGAAAATTCATAACGCTTTATGCAGAACTTTACTATACAACTGTCACAGAAAAAGTTTTTACTCTGAGAAATAACTCTTTCTAAATTTCACTTTGGTGTTATTTGCAACAATAAAATACACAGCTGTCTGTAGAGGCAGCACATTCATCACTGGTAAAATCCTCTATAAATCATTATATTCACTGTAATACATATACTGAATTTTGTAGGCACTTGTCATTTATGTGGTGGGATGTTTACACCAATAACAAGATCCTCGGTGACCTCGTGGTTTGGCCCGTTTAGCATATATGATGAAAACTTGTCACACCTGTGTGAGTTTGACTCCTGTAAAGGACACTGCTAAAGGCCCAACCAATTGTGACATTGGCTGTAAAACCCATAATTTAGACTTCGTTTACATTAGCATTACACTTGACAGATGAATTAGTGATGTTGATTTCCCTGTAACTCTGAGTTTTAATGACATAGAGTTCTACTGTCGCATTTGCTCAACATAAATACAAAAGGTTGCAGGTGTATCTGGCTGATATTGTAAAGATAACACATGGTTATCTGGATGGAAATATTTAATGATATATCATTTTGAGTAAACATAATTATTGTGACCCTTGAATACTGTTTATAACATCAGTCATCACATATGTACCTGTCTTAAGTCATATGGATAAACAGTCTCAGCCTGTACTGGTAGTCTGGGTAGAGGTCTTGCATTGTTCCTTTTACTGTTACTAGCAGTGGGTTGGCTTATGTCCTGACTTCTCAAACTCTGAGAGTGTAGAGAAATCCCAGGCATGCTCTGATCTGCGTTAGTCCTAGCATGTGTAGTAGGATGGTTACCCAACTGTCCAAAAGGTTGGTTAACAATAGATGGCTGCCCATAATTTGAATAAGCCATGTCAGCATGTGTCCATATAGCTCCAGAATCATATTCAGATGGATTGTTATTGTTACATTGAGTGGTATTGACCATATAACTGATGAGTTGGTCTCCATGGGCTCTGTACTGAGGACAGACCATTGTCTGCCTGGTACTAATATTTTCATTGATATTCTGGCTGTGGTTCTGAACAGAAGGTGGAAGATGAGGCTCCTGTCCAAAGAAGTGATTTCTCAGGGGTTTTCTGATGCTTTCTGTAGCATCATCATGTATCCTGGATTGATCCCTTTGTAATACATTAATGTTTAATGATGACACAGGTATTTCATTGAGATATTGTTTTACCTCATCAGAATCAGGTGAATTTACAGCTGTAGATACTCCAGACTTTTGCCTCATTTGTCTTTTCTTGCTCTTTTTCTTTATTTGTTCTTCTTTTGTTCCTGGTACTTCAGACATCATGCTTTCAGGTTTTGAACAATACTTCACAATACTGTCACAATGCAAGCCATCATTGTATCTCTTATCAACACCTTTATTCCCTTCCTCACCCACTCCATTTGTTTTACTATTGATGTTTGTGCATACTGATCTGTTGCATTTTCCTCTCTGTGTCTTTATGCTGCCTTCACATTGTTCTTGCTCAGCTGTGATAGTTTTCGTTTTACTACCATAACTCAAAACCTGTTCGATAGACAAGGTGAGCTTGTCCATGGAGTCATCCATACTCTGAACTTTCTTTGACATCCTTAGTCTTGATTTAGCTGGTCTAACCCTGACTTCTTCACCACTATCACTAGTCTGCTGCTTCCTTTGTTTACGTTTCAGCTTATGTTTCTTTTTTATTTTACTATCTGTTACCATGCCTGTCTCACCATTTGTAACCTCTTCATGAAAGTTATGAATTTTCCTGTGTGAAATAAAAAATGCATGAGGACGTTGTGATCCCTCGCTCAGATGAAGCCGCCTTTGATAGTCAGTTCGGAATTGAGTCTTTCTTCTGAGATATCGTAGAAAATCCAAGAAAAATAACAGACCTACAATTGAAAAAGAAAGCAATAACATGTAAACAAACCAATTTCTTGTGATAATTCATGTCTCTTTTGGAGGAAGGATTGAAATTAATTAATACAGTTATTTGCCATTAATAAGAAAGAAGTTATATCTATGACTGTATACATTATTAATTTTCTTTGGTTTTGGACAATGTAGAAAATATCATGATACACCATCTTAGTTGTTGGAAGAAGCCATTGCAGTAATATTGTAACAGTTTTTGCAATGAAAGTTGTTATTTAAATGGAATGTTCTTTCAATACATATTTTGAAATAAATAGTGAATACTTGCCCACAACAATTCCTGATGTAGCAATCCCTGCAGCAACATATCTTGCATGAGATGATTCTGAAGTAATTAAAGCAGACGTTATCAAATGAACTGGTAAGTTTGTTTTCTGTGTTTGCTATGTTTTTAGAAATTTTATTAACATGTAGATACTTCATTAATATGCTTTATTAATATAAATAAGGTTCAGAAAAAGTGCTACAGAAATGCTTGTATTATTTTGTCAGATATGTTACTATCAATATAGACTTAACTAGAAAGTTCTCTGTAAGTCCTCAGACCTCTATAAGGGGGCTTTGCGAAAATTTGGACCTTTTCTATATCCAGAATATTTCTTTTTAATGCCAACCAGAAAGATAAGTTTAATATTTTCATTGAAAATGTGAGCTTAGAACAAAAATCGGTATTTACTGTATTCACAATATAATCTTTTTTTTTTTTTTTTGCAAAATTTAATTGCTTCTTGTGCCAGAGAGACACAAAAACAGACATCATAAAATACATGTCTGTTCATGCAATAAATCAAGACTTTATTGCCTACCCATCATTTCTTCACATACTGGGACATCTCCACTCCAAGTACCATTCTCGCAAATTCTCGTGAGATCTCCTGTCTTCAAACTGTAGCCATCAACACAGACGTAACCCACAGACAAATAAGAAATATTTTCTTCAGACACAAAAACCTGGCGCGCATTTCCCGGGAGTGTGGGAATTTGGCAAGTCGTCATGGTGTGTATTTTGGCATTTCTTGGTATTGCAGTTATATTACAATCTTGCCAGATGTCTGTCACAATAATTCACTGTGTGTGGCATACATGGCTTTAAGTTTTTTATAATACATTTAATCCAGGGTATATTTACAGATCAATAAACATTGCTTACATACAATACACCAAATATTTAGATGATTTCATTGATATTTTTTTTACTCAGTCGCACTATCAGTTATCCAAATGAGTGTCCAGGTAATCTAATTATATATTCATTCACAGGTAGTTCATGGTGCAACATATATTTTGTTATATATTAGCCCCAAAATCATTTTTTATTTAATGTTTGTGTCCAAGTTCTTTGTATTGATTCCTCATTTTGCTAAAATAACACCAAACGAAAGTGGTCAACTTATTTTTCTATCACATCTTGATATGTTATGTCTTAAAGTTCATTGTATTCATATTATTTTTATTCATTTAGATCAAAATCAAAGATCTACAGCATTTGCTAAGAAATAAGTACCAAGCTGAAAGTGTTATTAATCCTTCAAATGAAAAAAATAATCTCTATGATGAAATTGATTTGTCATGCAAACCTGCACTAGAAACGAGGGTGTTGGTATTGGAAAGAAAATTGCTTTGAATGGGGACATGACAGCCACCGACTAATGTATTGATTATCTTGCTTATATGTTTTATTAATTTTGCCATAGTAAGCAGGGCAGAAATATGACTTGTGGTAACTGGTGTCATAATGAGTCATTAAGTACTAGGTTACAGAACTAAACGCCTTTTTGAAAATACTTCAAAAAAAGATGTGTTAATTAATACAAAAGAGAGATTCACAAAGAGATTTAATATAAACTTGCATTACGTGTGGATATATAAGATTGAAGGTTAATAATACCTCCTTACTTTATAGAAATATTCTACAACAGATTATCTGTCGCGAGATATCATTTTATCCCAATCAAGTGTAAGTGAGCTTATTCAGGGAGACTCTTTCATCACAATAATGTATGTGAGTCTAGTCAGATATATCCTTTTATCCGATTAATATGAAAGTGAGTTTATGAAATAGTGCTTTACAGTCTGGGGCCTGTTTCACAAAAGGACTTAGACTTAAAGTTAGCTCTTTTGTTTAACCTTAGGCTAAGTATATGGTCTTAGATTACACCAAGCACTTAAGTCTAAACTTTGACGAAGTCTTGAGCTGAAAGCTAAGTCCAGATAGGAACAGACTTAGTATTGTAAACAAGGTCTGTCTTAAACGTATTGGCCAAAATCTTTTCCTCCACCCCAAAAGTTTAAAAGGCTGAAAATAAGGGAACGCAAAAATAGAACATTTCCCTGAAATAGTTTTGGAACGTTTTTTATGTAGTTTCAAAGTTTTTCATTGCCAAACAAGGATACATGTGACTAGAAATATATTTTGATTAGAAATAAAGGGTCGCATAACACATAAACAACCATAGTTATTTGACAAATTAGTCTAACCTTTGCTCTTTTTGAGCCCAAAAACATTACCAGGTTAAAAGTCTTAGATTTCTGTCTCAAACATAGTCAGAACATGTTTAGATTTCAGTCTCAAACCTGGTCAGAACATGGTTAAGTCTTATAAGCCATGCAAAACTGACTGTCGATTTCATGAAACGTCTTTATTTCGCCTGGACTCAGAGTAAGTCATTGTCCCAAATCTGAGACTTTTGGCTCTGCTAAGTTTTTGTCTCTAACACTTTTCACAGAAGAGGTCTCACGTGTGGAAATCAAATAACCTCAGTGGTTTTCTGTGTCATGTGACTGTTTATTTTTCATCAAACTATTTTACTGATTATATAAATCCTTTGTTTGACACATTTTTATCTCTAGTTAAGTGCAGTTTTTGCTATGAAAACTTTAAAAAAAAACATAGAAACGTCCATGTACTATTTTTATGGAGAGGAATTTTTGTATTGGTGTCTTACTTTCGCCTATTTCAAATTCTGAAGTACAGGAAGAATTATGGCGGCCCTATTTGAGCCTTTATTCACAAAACTTAAGTCTCAGCATTGTAGCAGGTGGCTCATCTAAAGCTGAGACCATTGGTGAAATCCATAAAACCTGAGCCCGCGGGTTTAACTAAAATGTTTCATAAATTTGAAAAAAAAATCTTAACTTTCAGTGTGAGACCTTTCATGAAATCTCCCCCCTGTTATTTCAGCTGTATTAAATCATCAATACATTTTTTCTCTACAAAATAACTTCTGTGGTATGTGTGTGTATGTGTGTGTGTCTTTGTGTGGGGGGTGGAGGGTGGTGCAGTCGTGTAGTGGGTAACATACTCATTTCCCAGATCCTGTGTTCTATTCTCAGCCAAACCTGACGCCGATAAAAATGGTTATTTTTTGGTAGTACCAAATGGTTTTCAAAGTAAGATGTTAACCAAAGAGTATGCATTACTTTCCTCCATCTCCTCAACTTTCCATTGTGAGATGACCATAACAATATGTTGAACCCTATATTTCATCCAAATAAATCAATAAAACTCCGGTGGTGTTATTAATAACAAACCTAACTTAAAGAGCATCAAATATTTCTTATTTGAAAAGTTATATGTATTTATTGAATCCTAATTTATCAATATATTACATATATTGTCGCAAAAAAAAACACACAAAAAAAAAACAAATATAGAAATTTACACTTTACTGTTGGATTAATTTCTGAATTATTTTGAAGCCATGTTAGTTTAACATTCGGAATAAATTCAAAGTAGTACATCAACAGCTAAATAAGTAGAGCATCAGTTTACTGTGGATATGCTGATATTTGCATCAACAATCAATCAACCTTTCAGGGGTGTTCACACTGGGGTAAGAGAGTCAGTTAAATATGGATGATGTGTCACACAAAGGTAAATATGACACAGGTTACCCGATCAATGTTCTCTTCCATGACAGAATTGACTGTTGTACTTAAGTGCTACTTTGTTAAACTTTAAATAAAAATCAAAACAAGATCATGTTCAAGCATCTGGTTAAAACTTCAAAAAATAACGTGAATTCATCAAATTTATGTCTGATGAATGTAATTATTCACATTAACACAGAAAAAGTAGTGAGTTAATGCCATTTGAAAGACTAGAGTGGAATATTAGAGGTCGTATTCATGAAAGGCCTTAGCCAAGTCTTAATTTTAATGTTTGTATACAAATACAGCCACCTTAAGCCTAAAATTTGACTTAAGGCCATTGGTGAGTTTGGCCCCGGTGTCTAAAATTGTTGTAGCTGAAATATTCATTTTATCAGGTTTGTTTTCTTTTCTTTTTTTGCTTTATAAAATATTAGTAGTTATGGTTAACATGGTAACTGCATTTTTTAAAAATAAATATAGTAACTATCAGAACAGACATGTTTTCAAAATGTGACACATATAAATAATATATATAATATAGAGTTCCATTTTCTGGGTGGGGGAGAAAATGCTAATTTGACTTTTTGCAATATAGGAGTATTTAGTTCTAGTTGTTAGGTTCAACAGGTATGTTAAACTAGTTTATTTAATTGACATACTCCTGGAAGTTTCCAAGTCTGTGTAAACGTATTAATTATTTAAGTAACTGTCAATACACGGGGTTACTTCAATGTGTGAATAGTAATGTCAGTTAGTGGTTACCCAATATCTTCATAGTTACAAACAATTAGTCCCCCTATCAACTGCAACACTTCTCAACTGGGAACACTCATCAAGTGCCCAGCTGAGTACATCTTTTTTCTACCAATAGTACAACATCCATAAGGTCAGAGGTCAGAATATTTTTCTCTAACAATAACTTAGAAAACTCGGTACTTCTTCATTACATCCGGGACAGCTTGCAGAACAAAGGATAAAAAAAAGACGACCTTGATCTCAGAAAACATACAACAAAGTTCGGCTTTACCTCGGTGTGAGGCGGTCAGAAGCGATTTTCAATAACTAGACGGAAGTCTTGAACATAACCAAAATTTCCGTGGCACAGGACCAAAGCTGGGAAGGTAGCTAAGGGTAGAAGGAGGAAGTATAAAATTTAAAGAAGATGTTAGGAAGGTGGGAGACGGCTTTTTCCTTCATTTGCTGCCTATTGAAAACGTACATATGAGGAGGCTTTAAGTTCTGCCTAAGGCAGACTTGAGGTGTAGACGTTGTTACCTTGGCTTAACTCCATTTGCACGTAGAGCTGTGGCACGACTCCACATAAAACTGGAGAATTACTTCAAATACAATTGCCTACAATTATATTAGTATTTGCATTTGAATGCTGAAGGGAAATATGACAAAATAGCTGTGCAAATACTTTGGGTGAATATAACTGTAGGCGACTGCATTTGAAGCAAATCTCCAGTTTTATGTGGGGTCGTGCCACAGCTCTACGCGCAAGTAAAAGTAGAGCCGAGGTAACCACGTCTACCCCTCAAGTCTGCCTTAGGCAGAGATTAATCACTATGAAAGTCTGAAATAGAATAGAACGTCTGCATGCACAGCTCCAAAATTATTCATTCTGCTCAGGGTTATATTCGTAGCTGGTAGCTTTGTCCTCCTCAAGGTATATCTGGATTAGCCATCTACATTGTTTTACAGTACTACCCATACGACAGAGGTTTTGTCCATTCTCAGACACTGTTCTATTTTAATTTCAGCTCACCTGCTGGATTTACACCCTTGTTAAAGCTTCACATTTTCTACAAAAGTTTTTCAGTACATCGCAGCAAAGAACTACCAGTTACTGTAACTCATACGCCCTTAAGTACAAAATGACTGTTGGACACTTAAATATCAATTAAAATATATGTATATATATTTAACATATCATTTATTCAACTACATCACGTTAACAGTCAAATACACAACATGCACTAACAATAATCCCAATAATGTACTCTTGCTTGGTGTCACCTAAACTTGGTACAAATTGGAAGATATAATATTTGTTGAAAGTTGTTTGTCATAAGCAGCACTCGTGCATTCCTGCATCTACTAGTCTATATAATATAAACAAATTAATGACAGACATAAATTAACTGACTTTCTGAATTTTTGTATGCAGATTTGTGCCAAGTTGGGGTGCTGATTTCAAGTACAAATTTTTTATCTCACCCTCCAAAGGGGGGGGGGGTGTAAAATGTATATTGATTTGATTATTTGTTGTTAAAATACATATATAACTTGTGCTTGTGGGAATATATATTTTAATCCAAAGAAATCCACGACATTACAGACAAAACCAGCATAAATGAGGTACTTGTGTCCAAGATGTGTCAAGTTGTGGCAATGGTAACTGCACAATTACTTATAATCAAATAGTGTACCTAGTACTGTATCTGGCATATCTTGCCTGTTTTATCAAACCACGCATTGCATAAATGGGGGCTATTTTCAATATGAAAAATCAAGAACAACTCTTTAGACTAATCCACAGCATAAATATTTCTATTGATTGTAATGCTTGAACATATCACTAAAATAGAAAAATAATTGACACAGTATTTGCATAATTTAATATTTGCGGTATATCATAAAATTAATACAAATGTTAAACTTTATAATATTTACCCTGTACTATGGTTTTAGTAGCAGATATACTTGAGGTAAAGTGTCTGATACAGTGTACTATTTCTTGTAATCCCTTAATCAATTTCCTTCATTATAAAGTCTTTGCATGAGTGGAATAAATATATTAAACAAATTTTTTTCTAAACAAGATCACTGAGCACAGATCTCTGCCTGGGGTTTTATTCACAAAGATTCTTATTCTAAACATTAGTCTTATCCTTAGAATTTTTCTTAGAATTGTCGTTTTTTTTAAAGTTCTCTAAGAATAATTTTTAATCCTGGAACTTTTCTAAGAATTGTGCTTTTTTTTCTTAGAACTCTCCTAAGAATAAGAATTTTTCATTCTCAAAACTCTTGTTCTTGAAATACTTTAAGATTCTGAATTAAATTTAAGACTGCCACATAGCATGCTTAACTTAAGAGAAAATGGCAGCTTTGGTGATTATAGTGCAGCAACTGATTGCAAATTGACACCCAGAATAGTGTTACAAACGTAGTTGTCACTTGTGAGTAGTGTTTTTACAAAGATTCTTAGAATTTTTGTAAGAATAAACAGACTCTTATAATCTCATAACCTCCTTGGCAGATACATTTTACTGACGTTTACTTTTTAACAATACATAAATGCTATTACTGGAAACTGTAAGTAAACGTGTAAAAGGATAAATAACTCCCAGTCAGTACTATATATGAATTGTGATTTATCATTATAATAGCATTTCAGAAAGAACAAAGTGCATATTCTTTTAAAATACCAGATCTTTACAACAGTAATGATAACAACATATTTGTTACACACAAAATACTCTGTGTGTATATATAGATACATTTATATTTGTGTTGGACTGCTTAAATATTAACCACTGGCAGTTTTTACAACACCATATTTCATCCTATACAACAGAATGTTGTAATATGCTAAGAATTAGCAGGTTTTAATATGCACTTGAAAAAGGAAGAAACTAACTAGAAACTTACATTGTAATGTAGTTTGAACAGCTACAATGTCACCTTTACTATACAAATCAAAGATTTACTTGACCCTTCCAACTACATTTAGATATGCAGCCCAAACTATAGTGACTAACATTCCCAATGCCTGAAAGTCAGAGTCGCAGGGATGACCAGTTTGGCAACATTCCTCAGGTCTATTACCTTACCACTGGGGACAGGACCCAATTAAAGGGGACCATCATTTTAAGTGGTCATCTGACCTGCTGTGTATCTACCTGTATCTGAGATGGAACCCAAGTCCTCTGTGTTTCCAGGGGATTGACTTACTAACTTGACAAAAGTGGCACATTATGAATGTTCATCAACTAATGTGATTTTTTCTGACCTTCACCCTGGACCGTGTCTACATCATTAAACCACCTCACAAACACATCAAATAAATTAGGTAGCTGAATGCCAAGACATATTCATAATTGAATCATAAATAAACAAGCTATGGACATTTTTAGTTGAAAGATTATATGATATATGCTGATGATACACAATGATACACAAGGTATATCATGTCACTATCAACTTCATAGGAGTTGTATTCACCATAGGGTTCAGAATCAAGTTGAACCAAAAATAGGATAAGGATGAAGTTTGTATTCATTTAGAATTTGGGCTTATCTTTTGGCTCAACTTTCGGCTTACCATTGATCCTCCAAGGTAGGTGGTGTAAATTTTGGATCAAATAGGGCTGTTCACTGGAATCAGACAGTGATTATGTAGTGTTTTGTGATGTCTTGAACAGACTGGTTTCCAATTAATATACTAGTAAAACCCTTAGTATTTCTTCCTTCACCATAATATTTCTGGCCATGGTTTCAAACCCTAACCGTTGTATTAACTGAGAAAAGTGGCAATTGCATGCTTATTCCCCCCTGACTTGGTCGGAAACACACCCTCCTAGGAACACAGGGGACCTGGGTTAGCTCCTAGGTACAGTCAATCAAAATTGAACGTGGCATTTAGCCGAAATACATGGAATTTACATCAATCCTTAGTTCTACATAATACAACAATTCTATTGTCTTGTATTTGCCTCCCGACAGCCGTGAATATGTTGTTACAAGCATAATCTTGTTGGTAAGGTGACTTATCCATAAAAATTATGTAGTTTGGAAGTATTATTCAAATAATCATGAACACCTGTTTTACTTTTGAACATCTGTATGAGGTAGCATTTTTGTCCAGCCAACTCTTGCCTCATCTTGTTATTCGTAACTGTGTAACAACCTATCTCTTGGATACAGTGACCTATGTTTACGGTTTTATGATGTACCTAGTGCACCATATTCAAGACACAACTAATTTCACAACAAAGAGTCGGGGGATCTTGTTCCACAAGACCTTATGTCTTTATAGTCTCCTGATTCATCTTCCCTTCATCTTCCTACGGTTGATCATGACTGGGTGTTATGACTCAAAAGATTATCTTCTTGATCCCTGGCAGTTGGGAATAGGTCATAAGACCTATCTATCAGTTGTATTTTAGTTATAATGCAAATTAATTTCAATATTTTTACTAGACTCAACATGCCTCAAACGTCAACACTGGCTAAGTCTCACAATAACTTACTGGGTTGTAGTATGTCAACATTTTCATAATATCGTACACCTGTTTTTATTTTCCTCAGTGATGAATGATGCCAATAGCTATTCCTGTCTTATAATTCTGTTCATCTGAACCCTTAAAATACCCCACAACACACCCCAATTTATTTCCCATCCTTTATTCAAGCTTTTCTATAAACCCCATTACCATTAGTTCAATACATCTCTACACAGCTACAGGTTCTACATTCTCTGCTGCCACTCCACCATCTTTGATTAGCTTCAATTCACATTCTCTCCTCTCTTCTTCTTTTGCTGCCTCATGTTGAGCCATCCTTTTGCAGAACTCCTCGTAATGCTCCACATCGTCGATAGTCTCTGGGAGAGGATGGTGCCTGGTTTCTGGAAGAGGTAATGCCATCACTCCTCCGATGACGGAGAGGATTCCGAACACCAGAAGAGGCAGTTGTTTGGCTAAGGGTGTGTCTAATTTGGACAGGTAGTTGATGTAAGGGTAGAGAACGCCCCCAACACGGCCAAAGCATGACCCCAACCCTGCACCGGTGTTTCTGCAAAGAATGTGGTGATAATACTTTAAAGAAAATATTGGATTTTCAAACAAGACTTACTATACTATACAGACGTCTTTTTTACTTGGGTGGTTACAATTAAACTTTAATTGGATGCTACAAGAAGAAAATTGTCGAGGTATTTGTCACACATAACATTTGGAATATTCTTTAATTTGAGGGGAGGGGAGGTTACCTAATGCGATTTTTAATGGTGATGCTAGGTTGATTGATTTGGGTTTGATATTGCATTCAAGAAAATAAAGTTTGTACCACAATGTAATAGGTGGTCTTATATTGTTTGAAGTACTAGGAGATTTGAGAAAGAATCAACATAACTTTCCAATATTACAATAGATTGTCATCTCATATTTTCTAAAGAAACAAACGCTGCTGTAAGGGGCCTTGACCTTAGCTTATTCTTTACCTCCACTTTACTTAACATCCACATAAATTCACGAGTGAAAAGTCTAAATTCAATAAACTTGTGGACAGATGTGGGAGGGACTCTTATATACTGTTAAAGTGGAGGGCAAAGTTAGACAAGCAATATTGGTCACTTCTGTTCTCATATTAGACACCCAGCCGTTGTGTGCAAACAGTATCTAATACGCCAGTCAAATTACAGGCAGTATAACCCGCTGTTATAGGTCTTGCACAAACACCCCTGTCCTTCAACTACTGTCCGGAGTTTGTATGTGATCTTGTGACACAGTGGCAGAATGTCCAATACCTTACATGTCCTAAAGAAATTTTTAAATGTTTCATTGTGAGCATGTGCAGCATGTGGTGCAAGGTGTATATAAGGTTGTAATTCGATTGTGCTTCTGTGTAACATGTTAATTTAAGGTGACTGGAGGTATTGGACTATGTTACAAGCTCGCATACGAACCTCAGTCAGTAGTTGAAGGACTAGGGTATCTTAAACAATGTGTACTACCACAGGACTTACCGCTTGTAATGTGAATGGATACATCAAATCGTGGAAGATATGAGGCGTCCTTGTAGGCGATTCCGTCGCCAAGTAAAACCTATAACCAAGGTGCGTACCACAGGTACTCTGACTGGGGTGTTTAACATAGCAAGAATATTCTTTTAAATGTAAAGGTTGTAGAAATATTACAGGACTACATCAGACTGTATAAACATGACAGAGTAATATAATGGCAGATGTCACCGAGAGTTTACCTGATGACTGTGGGGTAGATCTCAGGTCCATAGATATAGATGACTGTGAAGGAAGAGTTGATGGCAAACTTTCCAAGCATTGCCAGAGTCACTGACACCCACTTGAGATCATAGCCAGAAGCTGGACAAATCACAAGCATGTTTGAAGACTTAATTCAAAATATATGGCAAATCTCAACTCTAAAATGTGGGATATATTGATAACCTTTCAATCGGAATATGGACTGATTGAAACATACCGGGTTGAATAGATGTTTATGATCTGCATATTGTAACATGGTGTCACATTAAATAAAGTAGAAACTAGTATTTAGGAATTTTAAATTATAATATGGATTGACTATTGCGTACAGAGTGAAGAAGGTGCTTGCATTAATAAAATTAAACTATGAGATATAGAATGAAGAAGATATCCTTTAACTTTAAATGGGAATATAGGGTGACTATATCTTATCAAACAAAATAAAATGGCTGACAAAATTTTATGAAAAATATTAAGGGGGGGGGGGGGTGAGATATTGCTTTCCCTAGAACATTTTAACAATGTATCATTCAACAGAAAATAAAAGTGCAGTTCCATCAAAGTTTTCCTATTGTTCTGTTTGTTGGTCATATTTTGCCCTCCCATGGATGTTTTTTTTCAAAAATTAGCCCCTCAGTCGTCAATTGACATCTCTCCTTTTATCCACATTCATTGAAATCCTATTATATTTATTTTATTCGATCTGTTATACTCCCTATATATTTGTACATAATAACTTCACAAGTTATATTTATATTTATCTTAAAGTACCTAATTCTAATTCTACCTGAATGAGATAATATTACAAATGCTATTTTACCTGTGGTTAGTGGTATAAAGGGTGAGGCAATGCAAACTATTCCTCCAAATACATGGAACAGAAACAGGGGCCACCGCCTGCCAAACCTGAAATGTTAAGAATAAAATACAATCTTAAAACAGAGTCAGTAATAAGAAATATAAACGATTAATACAATCTAATGTTGATGCTACAGAAAACTTAAGTCTATAGTTTGGTTTCTTTCACTTTTATAGTTTTACATGGAGGCTAAAGATACAAAGATCACTCTTGGGGGTTGTGTAGGTTATAGGTTAATGTTGGATTTTATGTCCTGTTAATAGGGTAACATTGGGACCAGCAACTGATACATCCTGCATGTTGGCATGAGTGATGAGATTCGTGCTCTTTGACCTAATAAGATACATAATGCGGCCTGGCATGTAAAGATACTTTTGAATTGAATAAGCTTCACCGGATTGTAATGGGGTAGAGTATATGGTTTAAGAAGTCAAATAAAGACTTCTAGTTTAGGGTATACCTATCTATATCCTAAGTCTCATTTCTCAGGGGTGTTAGAGCGAATTTCGCTCATTACAATGCCTACAAAATAATTGGAGTTAAATTTTGGTTACCCACATGTGTATACCATCGAGGATACAATATACATAAAAGACTAATTGATGATTCAAAGGGTTTATACTATTCATGTATACCATAATGCCATATGAAAAGATTGAAAGTTTTATACTTGCCTAGTCCCATAGCAAATGAGCCTCTAACGATACCATAATACCAAGCAAAAGAATAGTAACTTTCTATTTGTACATAACCAGGGGGTTATCCCAAAGAGACAATGCTACAATACTACCGAATGGTTAAAAGTTTTATTTTGCCTCATATCAAAATTAGCAAGGCAACCATGGACCCAAAAATAAATTCAGAGGAATATGATCTTACTTGTAGATGACCCAGAGAGTGAATGCCACTGAGGGGATCTCCACCATTTGACTGATGAAGAAGTTCAGGTACATGTCTCCATACAGGTTTGGAGTGTTGAAGGATAGGCCAAAGTACACCATTGTATTCAGAGCCCTGCAGTATAAAAAATAACAAGTGATAAACTGTTAAACCAAATTACCATTGCATTATTGTATTTTTGTAAATAGTATATTTTATCAAAAATAGTGACATGCAATCAGAAACATTTGCAATGAGAACAGGTGTTACATAACTTCTGCATGGATGTCTGATTTTTTAACTCAATATCATTGGATACACTCAATAAACCTGAGTGAGAATATGTTAGGATTATGTCAAGGTATTAAAAACACACCTGACCTGATTCATATTCAGACAATAAAATTAAATAGAACTAAATATTGTTACCGAAAAGGTGTCTGAGTATCTGAGACACATAGCTATTTCTACATGTGCTATATCACAGATCACTGGAACATTTTATAGTTACCATAGGAAAGATGTGCAGATGGAAATCTTCCTCACTGTTGGTGTCCTAAACAAGTCAATCACTGTATAGGTCCGAGTGTCCACTTTTGTTTCTGTAACTGGGCCATTTGCCACAAGGGGCTGCAAAGAGAACCAATGATGTTGGGATGTACAAAATTACAAAAAGGTTGTACTCATGGTACATCTACTGTAAAAGATCAGCAACATAACTTGGCATGATGTCATCAAATCACTTTTAAAAGTTTTACACAATTTCAATCCTGTGTTTGGATGTTATTGAATTGCAATGTTGCATGATTCTCACCTTGTAATCGCTATGAGGGGATAATATTATGCTGCATATGATATTCTTTAGGAGAACTGTATATCACACAGGTCATGAGTTATTTTTGGAGAAGACTCCAAGTTTATTGATTAAATTGACTTAATGCACGTATTCCTCCATTACATATGCCACAAATGAGTAAGAGTCCCATACTTATACACATGTATACAAGTATAAGCAAGTATCATCCCTGTCAAGATAAGTTTGGCTTGTTTGAAGAATGCAGAAAACAAATCAAGATACAACAAAAGTGAAACAGAACTGTAACCAGTCACTAGCCTGGATAAGTTGGTTGCTTCAAGTACCTTGGATTCAGCAGTGGGTGATCTTATGACATGGTCACTGAAGACATTCTCTGGTATAGTCTTGCCATTGAAACGTGCTGCTTTCTGAACTATGTCTTCTGCCTCTTTGATTTTTCCTTTGGCTAAGAGCCAAACCAGTGACTCTGGTACAGTCCTATAGACAAGAGATGTTAGAAATGAACAACAGTATACCTTCACAAAATGTTAAAAAGCCTCTAAAGGTAAGTAAAAATGCTCAGTAAGCTAACTTAAGTTCAAACTTTATCCTGAATTAAAAGTCAGTGACAGTAAACATATTGATATGCTGTTGCTGTTCAAAGCCTCAAATAACACAAATAGTTAGTTATATACAAATAACAACAAGACCAAAAGGGGGTTTCAGTCTACTAGCATGAACCGCATATTCAGCAGAGATACGAGTAGTACGATGAAGCCCAGTGAAGACACAGGTACTCATCACGCTATGCTACAATTCATGAAATTCTGGAGACAAAAAAAAATGATAAAAAAGTTATCTCTAGAAGCACGAAACTTGCTAGAGCTCGCGCTTAAAAATACTTTCATATGTCCAAAAATATTTAGCTTTATTTAACATTTCCGTCTGATTTATGCTTCTCACAAAGTAAATCATCAGTGTCCTTCAACACATGTTAACAACAATAATAACTTGACAAGATTTGGTCTTCAACTCACCATATTAATAATATTACCAACAGATTTGGAAGTGAAATGATTAATTGTAGCTCTCTCCATCTTCTTGTCAAGTAGGCAAAGATTGGCAGGAGAGCACCACCTGCTGCCCAGAAGAACTCATGGACCACTGCCATGATAGAACGCTCCTTGGGAGGGAACAGCTCTGTGGCCATTATAAACCCTGTGATGTTAACACCCTGGAAATATTGAATTAAAATATCATTACTTTATTGCCACAAAGTTATTCATTTTACAATAATGTCAACGCTTAAAGTGAATTTTAAGTTTATACTAGGGTATTCTATCAAATAACGTTCAAATTTTTTGAAAAGAAAATTTAGGGATAACTTAGTGTAGGAATAAATACTGAGTGTGAGGGCATTCATTATGCTATTTATGCCCAGCAAAAATTCGAATAATGCATGAGCGGCATTAGAATTTTTGCTAGGCATAAATAGCGCAACAAATGCCTGAGCATGAGGTATTTATTACTATTATAAAGACCGGCCTGCCTGGTTGAAAGAAATATCCCCTTAATTTTTATGAGGTGATACAAACAAGAGAGCCGCCATATTGTTTAGAATGCATGATGGCAACCGCAAAAGCAGACGAATTTTCAAACAGGAAATTCAAAACAGCACTTCCGGTTTTGAGCGGGCATTTGTTGTCAGATGACTGTTTAAAAGAACATTTCTTTGTTATAATCTCTTTGTTATAATCTCTTATGCATTAACGCAGATTAACCATTTAAAATTGTTTCCTTCAAATATTGAATTGGTTACTTTCATGTTGCCTATTTAAGCTTTTATTATTACTAATTAATGAAGAATATACTCCTTCAATTTACTATTATTGAGGATATATAACATAGTAAACAGTCAGTGGCTTGTTTTGGTAGTTACCTGTTCCAAAGCCCCTACAAAGAATCTTAATGCAGTGAAAAGAATGAAACTGTTTGCTGCAGCTGTTAACGAGCCCACCACTGCTTGGAGAATCATTGCAGAAATGAATGTTTTCTTCCGTCCATACTTGTCTGATAGAAAACCTAGCAAGATGGCTCCAAACATCACACCAAAGTTGAACACCATTTGGGATGTTTCTGGGAGGACATTCTTGCCACAGACCAAGTTCCACTAGAATGGTAAAGGTAATTACAGGTAGTTAAGAAGGGAAATTATAAACATTATATAAATGCACTAAAGATATGTACTTATTGCTTTTTCTAAGTGGACTTGGTTCTATTTAAACTTTTTGTACCTACTGTGTGGCAATATGTTGTATAAATTCGTAGTAAAACATTTGCTTGTTTGTTGGTTCCTTTAGTATTACTATGTACATGCACCATGCATAAAGTAGACTACTGGTTTATGCCCTCACGAGGTCGATAACAGGGCCACATTCCAAACAATAGCCATGTAAAATTAAAATATGAAAACATAAGAAACTAAAATCTAAAACCCAATGGATTTACTGATGAGTGAGTGGCATTCAAAACCTGAGACATGTTCCAAAGGAAAAGAAGAAACAGACTCCACCCAAGGAAAAGCTGAAGAAAATCTGTTGAAACAGAAATGAAGCAAGCCATAACTTAGGGATGAACAGCACTACCCAAGTCTGATGATTGGTGTTTAATGGTGGATGTTTTTTTTATTTTTACGAATACAGAGAAACTTAAGCAAGTAATTATATAATTTAGATTTATTTTTCTATGAAAAAGGTAATATATCACCTCTGTGACAATGGAGGTGTCCATTTGTTCCTTGCTGTACTCCCAGCCATCAGTACAGTGGACCAGCTCCTCCCCGTATGTACCGTTCTCATACGGATACATAAAGCACTTTGTCATCTGGCTTCTGCTGTCTCCATCTGCTTGGGGAATGGTAAGATTCGCTGATGCTCCAGGTGGAACCTGCAGTTGATAAATATGTAATAACTAATAGCATTTATGTGTCCTTGTGTCACCTATATTTCAAATACACGTACATGGGACATAAACCTATGGGGTATAATGTAAGGGTCTCATGTGGCTCAGTTGGTAGGGTGTTGGACTTATAATCCAAGGCTCATGGGTTCGATCACTGATGGCAACTGTTTCATGTGGGATAACATCCTTGGGCAAGATGTCAACACCTGGACTGTGCCTCTCTCCACCCAGGGGAAAATATGGGTGCCCAGCTATAAGGGCTGCCTTGCATGGCAGCAATAGGTAAGGTTACCAAGGCTAGCTATCCTTGCTGGCATAATACTATGTAAAGGGCTTTGAGCTAATAATATAAAAGGCGCTATATAAGAGCACAGTATTATTATTATTATATATCTATAAATCATGTTTATTCCTCATACATTTACAGCAAATCAATCTGGAACATTGATTGATGTGCAACTGGAAATAAGTAGTGGAAACATAAAAGGAGATACATTCTACAATCTATGATCACCAATTATTTTTTAAGTTTGGGTGGAAAATTTGCTTGCAACCCAGTAGACATTTTTGGATTTTGCAAACGTTTGAAAGGAAGTGTTTGGCAAAGGTTTAAAAATGATGGGTATGAAAACCATTTATAATAGAATGTTTTTAAAATGTTTTATGTATACTGTTTATTAAACGTTTCATGATAAATGTTAGAAAAACGTTACAAATAGAAGAAGAAGAAGAACAAATAAACATAATAATGTCTGAATAATAATGCATTAATGGGGTCAGAGGTCAAATTCAATAACTTTTTAAGGTTTCTCACCAATGGTAATATAATTTTTATGCCTAAAATTGAAAGATAGTGGCTTAGAAATTGTGCCCCCATTCAATTCTTACTTTCAAGGTTTGCATGTGATGCAATTTTTGACATAGTCCTCTAAAATCTCCTATTATTGCTCACCGCCATCTTTGTTTGGACATTTTTGAAGTTGAAGGTTTAATAACCATTCTGAAAATATGGGTGTAAAAACATTTTTGATAGAATGTTTTAAAAACACTTGATCAGCAATGTTGTTTAAACATTTTATGTGTATTGTTTATCAAACATTTCATTCAGCTATTTTTAAAATGTTTTCAGTCAAACCTAGCTTATTTAGTTATTTTATAAACATTAATAAACGTTCACTTGGAAACTTTTAGAAAACAATAGGATAAGGTTTAAATAGGTTTTTTAAAAGTTTTGTAAATATTTAAACCATTTTAAAACGTGCCTAATGTTTACTGGGAAGATCAGTAGATGCAGTAGAAGCTTTAGAATATAATATAATCAATGGGTGTTAATATGTCATTGGCTATGACTCATAATAATCTATTGTATTAAGAGTATCAAAGGTGGGACATACTCTTCCAAAAACACATGCAAAAGCTAGTGTTAACATGTTATGTAAGTCAAATAAACTATCTATAAATGTCAGCCTTGTAAAAACTAATACAGAGATCAATTGCAGAAATTATATTGAATTGGATTTATTTGTCTGAATTATCTACGGTTGATAATAATACAGTGTTTTATTGGTATTGTTTTTACCTTTAGTTGTAACATTTGCTGTTGAACGAGATGGATGACTCCAACTGTGATTTTTAACTTCATAACATGTACATGTATGTCACACAGCTGTACTTATCTATTCTTACAGAATCTGCCTTGTTCAAGGTACATGTATAGACGAAACAGTTTATCTGTTTGGGGTTCAATATTTTATTTGTTTTAGCATTTAATTATCTAGCTCAACAAAATGGTCTGTGTTTTATTCTTGTGTTGTAGGTCCCCAGCGGCCTAGAGGTTGGCAATTCTGGCACCTAATCACAGGTTGCCATTCAGGACCATGTGACTCCGACTCTCGGCAGTGGTAATGCCCAAAAAGGCAGAGGACCTGTCCCAAAATAACCCTGGCTGTTGAACAACCTACCAACCCAACTTTAACCAATATCGTCTTGTTGAGCTTCTCCACGGTTATAACGTCCTCATGTAAGTTTCATTGTTGTCATAATGGTCAATAGTCTAAAGGCATTGATGAGTTAAAATGCCCTTAGATTCACTCATTCTTCTCTGAAATGTGATGCTTTAGTAATTAAATGCACATATACACAATAAGTGCTACATACTTAACATGGATATCAAAAGCTTTTACACTACTGCGAATATAAAAGTTTATAGAGGATTCTGCTGCCTCAGAGATAACATGTGACACATCAGCTAGCTGAATTTGTCGTATGAATTTGATGAATCTTACATATTACACATGTAAATACACCATGGGGTGAAATGTAATGACATTTGGCTCAGGTAAAGAAACCTTGCGCCATTATCCTCATCATGAAAAAGCGTGAAATAGTTTGTATTTTCATGAAACATTAAAATAAAGTATGCTGTAGTATTTCGACAAAATCTTTTTGAGATGATGAATCTGCCATAACCTCAGTGACTCAACACAAGTTAACAACAACAACAAAGTCTTTGTTTGTACGTGTTGTTTATGTAAACCAACGTAACTTCATCAGCTTTCAATATGCATTGACACAAACATGACTTCTAAATAGACTTAAAAGGAAAAAACAACTAATGAAACTGTAAAGGAGATGATAAATTTCTAAATGTAAGCAGTTCTCTAAAAGTATGTACACACCAAACTGATGTAACACAGTCCAATGTGAGTTGTGGTGATTTTGGGTGAAGTATTTTTTCGTATTTTTGACAATAGATACCAATTCTATATGACTTGGACAGTTCTTCAAAATTGAATCCTGTCAGATGGGCACTCTGGCAAGTCAAGGTGGGTCAACTTGCTGTGAAGGATCGACTTGTATTTTTGTCAGTGTGTCAAGGTCTTGAGCCAAGAACCCAACTATTGTGTACCATACAATAGTTCTCTCAATTATGCTTCCCAAAAGAAGACTTTGTGTCTGGTTACTGTACGAAGAACAAACCGCCCCCAGCCCCTCCCCATCATTCACTCTGTCATCACTAGAGGTCAATACAGCCCTACCCGAATGTGAACACCCACGAAGTCGCACTGAAGACTTCTTACCAAGACACAATGCAGACTATGCCACAATGATCCATAACCAGACATATATGAGCTCCTTCTTTGGGTACCTTGTGACCCTCAGTATTGACACGTGTGACCTAGGTACTAGTGAATTTTGGTGAGTCTTATTTGAAGGGCTAATAAGTCATTATGGTTATAGTGTTAGATAAATTACAATGTTACCAGCATTAGGATTTAATAATGACACTTAGACTTTAAGAATGAAGTTGATAACCTTTTGGTAAGATAATTCATTCTTGATAAAGTAAGTCATATTTGACCTTTAGAAATTAAGGTAACTTCCAAGAACAGTTTTAACAGATATATAAGGATCGTCCGGGTGACACTCCCATCATATTACTGATACACAATTCTTTGCATCGATAAATCTGCAAGGCATCAACTGTTGATAAAACAATATCAAACCCAATTCGAAGTCTGTATTGATCTTCAAGACAAATTGTCTTTTATACAAAAATGGTAGCTGTAGACCTAGATTTGAATTATTTAGCATTGGACAACCAGGGAGCTCTATACAATACCAACAGCCAATCAAATATCTTTAAACCAATAACATAAACTTCCTCACAATCGGAGAAGTCACTTTAAAAAGATATTTTCCCATAGTGAATCCTCTCTCATTGAAGAGTAAATTGGTGACAAATTAAATCAAGCTTTTGACCAGAGGCCTTGGGGGCAAATGTTTGTAAGCAAGCACAATAACTGTCCAAGTGTGTCGGGGTTTTAATCCCACACATTGCTATGATTAGGATAACTCTATAGCTTTACCATACAGATCCATAGGTTATTTATGCAAAGTAAAATTGGTAAGCAGTTATTTCTGTAGCTACAGGAGGACTAGAATGTATAGAAAAGGGTTAACCATTCAAGACAAACTTGAGTTCTGGATCCTTTTTTTCTGGTTAGGGGGTGTAAACTCAACGAATTCACTGGGAAATTTCATCTGACAAATTGCATTGGTGAACTGTAGCCAGAGAAATTGATGAGAATTCAATTAGGAAGTCACAATCTTACAAAGGGATTTAGTTTGAGGGGCAGGGGTTGTTTTTAAAAAAGTAAAACGGAGAGGGGTGTGTCCTGATTGACAAGAGAGGAAGCTCTTCATTAGCCAATCCACTTCCGGCCTCTAGGAGAATTGAATTTGGATTTTTTTTTTAATTGGGGAGCACTCGATTGGGGGTTTGTTATTTTGAGAATGTGTGAAAAAAATCATTCCTGGTTTTCCACTTGTCTGTGCAGCCTTTCATACACAAATAAAGACAGTATTCTTCATATACATATGTATGTTTTCACATAACCATTAGTTGGATTCAAACCCACAAGTCCAGACTTGAGAGTGAGGCTGCCAATGCATGTTGCATTTAACATTGCATTGGAGCAAAATGCAATTCAATTTGAATAGCCCATTCATTGAAAGTTTAGCATGGATCTAAACTATATGTTTGTCCAGTGACTTGCATGATTATTTTGTACATAATAAAGACATGAATTATTCTTATGATTTCTAAGTTTTGAATTAGTTACTAGAATATATTTTGTGATTTAAAGTTCTACAAGCCACCTGTTACTAACTGTGGTCAATAATTTTCTCTATCCATTTTTATGAAATAAAATGTCAAACGGCTCAGGGCATCACAAAAACAGTTCAAATTCAGGTCACTAAGCACTTGTAACTAAAAAAAGCTATGATCATCAATGAAAAGTTATCTCTTAAATATCAAGCTGCTTTGAAAATGTAGATAATGGTCATCCCCCAGATGGCAATATTAAGTCCAAATCAGCCAATCTTACAAGTTAAAAAATAACTATATACTACAGAGAGTACAGTCACATCCAAGCCCTGAGTGAGGTGACTGATAAACCAATCATAATGGGTGTGCTCATTTAAATCAGTATTTCAGGCAGAAGATTATATTAAAACAACCACTTCTCAAGATATTTGCCTCAAATTTTTCCCAAATACGCTAGCATCAACTCGAGATTCACTGCCCTTCACTCTCCAATTAGCCTCTTAACCCTACTCTACTTAACCCTAAAAGTTTCTCTCACTCTATCTTTTTGAAATTATAACAATCCATTTGACCACAGGAGTCAGATCAGAGTGTTGATGGGATGATTTTTTTTGTATTTCTTTCTTCAAATTCTATTGATTAGCTGCCTTGGATTTGATCTTTGTTTTGGTTGGAATGCTGTGTCCAGGGTGACGTTATCTAGAGACGACAGCCATTTTCCTGGATGTCACTACAAGTTCAGGTTCAGTTATCTCACTTTGAAGACACAAGGGATTCTCATTCTTTTTAACTCAGACAGTTAACTAGACAGTTAACTACACTCCGATTACTACAGACAAGTCTGATATAGAACAAAAATCATCTTAGCACAAAAAAGTACAAGTAACGTGTGAGAATAAGTTTCATTCATGCAGTAGACAGAATAAAGAAAAAAATAGATCTAAAATAAGTATTTGTGGATTTGGATTTGTTCTTGTAATATAATTTAGTTATACATTTTGTTGCATTTAATCTCTATATTACACTGAACAAAAGACCGATAAATACAACTATATTTGGTCATGCAAGGGAAATTCCATTATTTTCCCTCTCCCAACATACACATCTAAACACTAAAGAACATTTCCAGGAAGTAAGAAATTTTCACCGGATCAATCTCGACAGCAAGGACTGACCTGAACTGTTCCTGAAATCTTCTTAAAAGTATTCTTGATGGAACAATCTCGAATAGTTTGGCATTTGATTCGGTGATCAATGCCTCAACGAAACACAACAGAATTGGCAAGAGATGTTGAGAAATGCATCTCCTGTCGATAGAGTTGTGAAAATAGTGCCACTGATCTAAGGTATATGATGACAGTGGTGATTCATAGTGGTCAACCTCAACCTGTTCAATGAATTTAAGCTTTCATCTGACCGTTGATATAAAATTCATCCTGGATAATAAACAGGGTGAATCGTAAACCTTTCTTAAGCCTATTTTATAAGCTTTACTCAATAACCCCATTTTGGAGGTGTTTGCCCATTTGTAGTAACTCTATAGGCATTCATACATTTGTACACCAATCATATTGATTGTAGAGCGATATAATCCAGAATCACATGAGTCCAATCACAAGGTCACTCAGAAAGTGATCTTATCAGTCGCAAACCCTCATTTTTACTCAGGGACCACTCAGAAAGCGATCACATTCTTTTCATTCGTCAATAAAATCCCCCACCTTTTTACCTCTCCATCAGCCGATACAACCCAGATTCATGGCCTTTTTGTATCAGTTGGTAGGTTAATGATCGGATCAGCATAGTGGAACAGCCACCTTATGATGACAAAGATCTATAAGAACTGACTTACAAATGTGCATTAGATTTTGACTGTGGAGCAGTTCTTTCAAGAACAGTTATTCAGAAATAGTTTAACCACATAACACATGATTGGGTCCTGTTTACAATAAAGTCAGGCGGCATGACATTATAATGAATAGTAGTGAACTAATTCAATGTAAACCTATATAGTTTTAATTTGTTTATGCTACTTAATCTCTGAGGTAGCAGAGTATGGAAGCCAGTGTTAAGATGACATACAACTCAAAATCTTAAACTTAAGAATACGACAGGCCACAATCCGGGCTCATAGCGTGGGCGCTAATTTTGAGATTATTTGGCCAATCTGTCAATCTTCATATGAGTAAGGCTCTTCATTCACATCTCCAGTTGCTAGTTTTAGTTATCATTATGTTTGCAATGTAAACTTTTAATGTCAGAATGATTTTTATCTATAAAATATTACAGATTACATATGCATTGAAGAGTAATTTTAATTGTGTATTAACTTATGTCAGACTTAATACAGTCTGTATTGTAATTTATATAAGAAGGGTAAAAGATAGCTGTGATCATTAAGTGATACATCTTTGTACATGCTATTGGGGAGGTCCAATTTCTCTTAAGATGTTTTGTATTTTTCTTATCAAATTTGTGTTATATCAGGTCCTTTAACTAAACTGCAGATGTTTAGTGACTTTTCCTTCTCGCTGTATAATTTTAAGGTTGATACTCAATCTAATAGACACAATTCTGAATAAAATTACAAGTTATATTTATTGTCTGCTGATGCAGTTCATGTAGAATGTTTTCTTTCTACAGAAACTCTTAATTAAACGTTTGTCCTAAAACCAATTCTCGTCTAAGTGTCTAAAATACACTTTCTCACAACATGGTTGCTTGTTAAGTGAATCTATTAGAAGCCAACTCCCATTCATGTTTTCTATAAATACCTCCTCAAATAAAGACTTTCTCACCAGCTGGGTATCTTTGAGCACAAAAGGTTTCTCAATAGAGCTAATTTAACTCAATTTGCATTTAAATATCATTATAAAACAAACAATGTAATCTTTGCTTTCAAAATATATTTAGTAGAACTGAATATGTGCATATGGACTGTTTATGAAAGAATATTATTTGTATAGATTTATATAATTATTACAAGTTTATAAATATAATATTTACAACAGCACTCGGAGAGTGCAAATATCTGCCGTGGCATGTATAATTCATGAGAACCTTGTCTCTCTTTTCTAAAGTAAAACGACCCAATCATAAGTAAATGGGAAAATCTGGAGCTTTGATATTTTTGTTTTCGGGGGGGGGGGGGGGGGGGGGGGGTCCGGATTACTCTCACAATTCAATGGGATCTAAGTTGAACCAAGGCATATATCATTTCTTTCATGCAGATCCAAACCAGTAGTACTTGCGTTATCCTGCTATCAGACAAACAAACAGACAAATGGTCAATAATTTAATACCTCCTTAGCGGGGTAATAACGTCAAAATAAAACACCCAAATAAACAATCGGACAGAGAAAACTAAGTATGAAAGATGGTGGATATGCAGTAACAACATTCTTGCCTCTGTGGCTTTCAATTCAATATTCTTAGAGGCCAGTTACACATTTAAGGATCCCCCAGGGATATATACCACTATTCCATATATGGTAATTGACAAGGATCTACTGCCGATCGAGGGTTTTGGGGAGGGGGAATTCTGAAAAAGTCAGTGATTTATGGACGTGACACGGAAAACTCTACAGATGATAAGAATGCCTCAAGGAAGTTAGGGATGCGTTTTGATGCTTGCAGATGACCTGTGGATACACTTCTGTGACCACCCACAGTGCAGCAGAAACACTCCAGGACATGCCAGGACTACACAGGGATCCCCCAAGATGTCTCAAGGATGCCCCAGATGGATTTACAGATCATGCAGACACCCTCCGATGGGGTTTATGGATCCATAATTTTCTAGCGGATGTCAGCTTATAGATAAGGGAGATTTCTGATAACATTGTGTCTCCCCGGGAGGTAGTGACCACTGGATACCTGGATGCCAATGGCTATAAAAGGGGTAAGGTTTAGGTCACTAGCCAGATTGAATCTAGATGCCAATATGGACAGAGAGGACAGAAATCTTGACCAACTTCAACTCTTACTCTTAGAAATGGAGAGGCACTCATTTCAGCTATGATAGGGGGGGGGGTGAGAGGCAGATGGGGTCTGCCAGTGCCAGCTATCAGACAGAGAAGACACAGAAGATATAGTTTCAGGCCTTGGCTAGGCCGGGCAGAGCGTGAAGAAGAGGGGCAGTACACCAGACTGATGCCAAGGCTCCAGTTAGATGACCCTATGGCATACCGAAACTTCAGCCGGATGCTGCCTGAGCTCTTTCAAGAGCTGGAGTAGAGAAGCACTGCTGAGCTCCAGAGGGACAGGACCTGGATGAGAGATCCTGTGAGTCCAGGAGTAAAGCTGGCAGTCACCCTCAGACATCTGGCCACTGGAGACAGCTACACCACCCTGCAGTATGCTTCCAGGGTGTCTAGTTCCACCATCAACAACTTTGTGTCTGAGGTCTGTGACGCTATCATCAGGGCCTATGGAGGGTAGGTGATGCGGTACCCCACACTCCCAGAGGACTGGTTGCAGGTCGAATCTGTCTTCTGCCATAGATGGAATATTCCGCATGTCCTGGTTGCCCTGGATCGAAAGCATATTCCAATCAGCTTCTTCCACAACTACAAGGGCTTCCACTCAATGGTACTCTTGGCCTTGGTGCATTGAGACTACAAGTTCCTCTGGGTGGACGTGGGGGCTGCCTGGTCAAGCTCAGATGCTCAAATTTTCAAGCACTCCAATTTGAGGCACAAAACAGAAGATGGCAGCATCAGCTTCTAGGTGCCAATATGGACAGAGAGGACAGAAATCTTGAACAACTTCAACTCTTACTCTTAGAAATGGAGAGGCAGTTATTCTTGTGGAATTGCTTGTGGTACGTGTGTAAATGTGTCTTGGACCTGCTGCTGTGGTGCCTGCCCCTGGGTGTGTGACAGAGGATACTGGTGTGAAGTCGAGGCCTGGCTGTACGTGGTGGTCTGGGCCATACTGGCGCTTGGTGCATGTTGGAACCTTTGCTGCTGCTTGTCCTTCGATTAAGTCTCACTAAGTTGAATGTCTCTTGTTGAAACTCATCATTCGAGTCACTTGTTAGTTGTAACACCTCCACCTTTAGAAAGTCAAAGAAGCCCAGTCTTGGATCATCAGGCTTGTCATCACTCAGCTTTTTAACCACCATGTCTCTTAACTCTGTTATCCTCCTCTGAGATTCTGCAAGAGCTGATTGGAGGTTGGAATCTGCTATACTCGATGTCACACTATGTATGTGTATCCAGGTGGGACAGGTCTGCTGGGTCATCAGTGGATTCTGGGCAAGAAGTATCCTGGAATGGCTCCGTGTGCACAGTCTCCCATCTGGATTATGAGTCCGCTGCTGAGTTAGCTTAGGAAATAGACCCCTTGGGAACCCTGACTTCATGGCACCAAACCTGACATCTTGTGACGTGTTTGGAATGTTACTGAAGTACATGCTGTCAACTGAGGGTGGATTTGTTGGTGGTGAGAAGGTGGATCCAGCGGGTCTGTTTGCTTTAAGATGGTGCACAATGTGGTCCCTCAGGAAGTTAAAATTGTCTCTGGTCCATTTCTGCCTCTCTGTCAACTGTGGTTCACCCTGGTCCGACCTCATGTGAGTGACTTTTCCAAAGAGTGTGCGCTGGCTCTGAAACCATTTTTGACAGGCATCTTTGTCCATGTTGTTCTCCTCATAGAACTTATCCCATACAGCCTCCCTCAGAAAGAAGTTTAAAACTTACCTGTTTGCAAAAGCCTATCCACCATAGCCTCCCTTGTCACCCTTTGTCTCCTTGGTATGACCTGGCTATGTCCTCGGATTAATGCTAAATGCCTTGCTTTATGTTTAGTTGCGCCTTTAGAGTCCATCAGTGATGGAGATTAAGCACTATAAAAGTCCACATTAGATTAGATTAGATCTTTAACCTATCCTTGTAGTCCATTAAACGCTTGTTGTAGAGAATTTCATTGTCACACAAAACGTCCATCAATTTCTACTCCTCACTAAACAGAACAGCGGGTTTCTTGCTCCTTTTGTCAGCCTTCTCTTCTGATACATATTACCCTTCCCTGGATGACTTGCCAAGCAGTTTGATTTTTTTCGTAGCGTCCTTGCAGACAAATCACATCTGTGGCGGATGCCATAAGGAATGTTAAAGATGAGCTCATGGATGAAAAATATGATCCGTAAATTACTCAACATTTTCCATATTAGGCAACTTGGCATGATCCGGCGGACCATCCTTGGATGTGTAACTGGGGTCAAAGCACTTCACCCTAAGTTCAAAGTTGACAGTTGTTTTCCAGTGGCCAATGATTTTAATGCAGTATTTTGACCAACTGGTAAGACCTGCTTTCATCAGATGCTGAAAAAGAGAGGGGGGGCATGGTGGTGTATTGCTCAAAGATCAAACTTAAAGGTTTACTTGCAGTTCAGCAGCCAGGGTCATATAGGGAGAGGTCCTCTGCTTTGTCACTTATGGGAGTTGAATCAACACAGAGGTGACAGCCTGTTTTGAGAAGCCAAACCTGCTAACCCACTAGGCCACTGCGGACTTTGGTGGTGTGTGGATAACACAACCACTTACTATTTAGTTGCTAGTTCTCAGGATATAGGTTCAAATGGATGATAGTCCCTCTATTTTTGACTGACCCATTTCCTGGATTACTAAGTTCCATATTATCTGTATGTGTGATTTAAATGATAGAATCCAAAATGTTACTATTGAGATAGCTCAATAGTTTGTTGTTTTTTTTTAGTGTTTTACCATCAGATTTGAAGGCGAATGTTTTTGTTGACATTTTCTCCATTTTGTTTTATTTGTGGTTAGATGGTATTTTTCATAGCAGAAAGTCTTTAATTCAATCCTTGTCCAAGTTTTGGATATTGTATTATTTCATGGATTACCCCTCAAGTGTCCTCTTTATCCCGGAGAAGACAAGAAATGAGGCCGTACAGGCCATCAGGCAGAACAGAATGACATTACCTTTAAATAATGAAAAAAGGCAAAATTACTCAAAATAAGATAAAAAAAATACAATTACATTGTATCATAAAATATCCTGTAACATTATGCAAGAAAATTATCATTTCCTTTCAGAGTATTGACCTTGCCTTGAAGAAGGTTAATATCACTGAATGTACTTTTCATTTCACGACACCAAAGGCCCCACCCTTGATTAGCAAGCTGATGAGAGAAGTTCAAGGACACTCAAGGGTTCAATGGATGAGCTGAATTCTTTCTGTTTGAATGCTCGCTGAACTAACACTTCACTTAATTAAAACTTTTGATTTGACGTTCCTCATTGTGACGTCACTACCCGAAGTAGCCAGTTTATGTGATTAACTGAACCTTTTGATGAATTGCTTTTGTATCTCTGTTCCATGTTTTTGGTTTTGGACCAAGGCTTTTTAAAGAATCCTTCTGCTGAGTTGGAAACAAATCCCTAGTCTTAGCAGGGCTCTATTCTCAGTCATTGTCTTCTTATCCTCTGCGTATTTCTTTTATTGAGCTGGACTTTAAACCTCGACATATATCATGCAGCTCATATCAAAAGAGATAGTTAAGGTGGGGGAAAACAGTGCATACTTGCTATTCACGATTCTATATTGTAAACCACTGGCCACTGAAAGTCAACTATTTACTTCATCTTTTATTAAATAAACTAGTACTATATGCTCGAAGTCACATCCCCAGAGCTGTAAGCCACTACAAGATCATGTTCCTTTCTTTTTTAAGGTCAAACTGTTACCATTAAGTCCCTTGGAGTGATATTGTAAGATCCCATCAGTAATCCCCACATGTTGACATAAGCAGGATATGACCTCACAGAGGTGAGAACTGTGATAGCTTGCTGGCCTTGACAACCGAAATTACACAGGGTGTCATTCATATACGGGGTGCCCTGTCTTAAATGTAAGGGCTGCCCTGTCTTAAATGTAAGGGGTGCCCTGTCCTAAATGTAAGGGGTGCCCTGTCTTAAATGTAAGTACTGCCCTGTCTTAAATGTAAGGGGTGCCCTGTCTTAAATGTAAGGGGTGCCCTGTCCTAAATGTAAGGGCTTCCCTGTCTTAAATGTAAGGGGTGCCCTGTCTTAAATGTAAGTACTGCCCTGTCTTAAATGTAAGGGGTGCCCTGTCCTAAATGTAAGGGGTGCCATGTCATTCATATAAGGGGTGACTGACAGTGATACCACATGGATGGCTTCCATTATTTTTTGAGCCAAAGTATAAAATTCTTACAGTAACCACTTAGGCATGTAGAGATTAAAACTCATGAAGTAGCAGTTACACATCCAAAGATGGCCCTCCAGATCGAGCCAGGTTTCCTAACATGGAAAATGTTAAGTGATTTACGGATCATCTTTTTGGTCCGTAAGGTCATCAGTAACATCTGTAATGTCTTTGTGAGATCCGTAGTGGCATACTGTGATCTGTAATGACATGCCAGGGGTCAGATAAGATCCATAGGACATTACAGAAAAGTCAAAACTGTATAAGTATCCCACTCTGAGCAATTATATGATGTTTCTCTCCAAACTATCACATAAAATTAAAATTGGAGCTTTCTGAAGGTTATCGTTGGTATTGAATGAATCCAAATCATCACACACAAAAGTGGAACTTTTGATTTAAAAGGACAACAAGAATTAGTAGAATAAGAAATCTCTATTTTCTTTGTCTTGGTGGAAAATCTTTCTTTCCATTTAAAGAACCAATTAATGGACCAACCCTGTTGTTAAACTAAAATATCGTTTGCATGTATGTAAATTCATTAAAAATCTGACTCTGGTTAAAGAGGCTTTGGTTGACTAAGGTTTAGAAGGTCCCATATTTTACTCCTCCACATAAACCAATTGCGGAAACCAACTGACTGGCCAGATATCTTTCACCTGTGAGTAATTTGAATTAGCAGTGCTCAGCAGTTTTCCTTGTCTCAAGGCACATGAACATGTGTGTATAAACCATTTCAACCATAGCTTCTAACTACCGAACACTGGATCGCCTCCCTGGGTACGACTTGGAACATGTCTAATGTCTTGATGATTTATGCCTTACGAACTGGATGGTGTGCCTTAGAATCTGTAGATACGGAGATTAAGCACTTGGACAACTGATTGATTGATTGATTGAACATGTGAAGTAACTTTATGCACACCAAATAAGACAATGAACAGCTATCTCTCTCCTGTTGGATGACTTGGGAAGAACCATATGTTGAAGTCATTGGATGAAGTTTGTGTTTTCACACAGTCAATAGGCGACATGTGAACATAATACCTAGTTCAATCGTCAGGAGTTTGCCGTCTGACTGACTCTATAATGTAGTACAAAGCATATTCTTGTACAATCTATATTTTTAGTCATAAAGGATGGAAGCATAGTTGTGGAGATCTTCATCTAATTTTTTGCCAATGAGAATTTCTGTCACGAGTTATCATCGCTGATTTTTTTCAGCTTTAAGTTTCTTAAACTTTAGGATGTTTTGGCATATCTTAAAGGTGGCACAAGTAATATTGTACACTCTTCTATTATTATTTGGGTTTTCGCATCATTTTCAACACGGTATAGGTCATATCACGATGGGTAGTTTTACGAGCAGAGAAAACCAGTACATACAGTCGGTCAAGGTTCTGTACTGTAAACTGCCGACCATCGGTAAGAAACTACCAACTATCCCACATAAGGTCTGGGGTTTGAACCAAAGACCTCAGAGGTAGGAGAGTAGTGTGTTACTTCTGCACCACAGTGGCCCCTATACACTCTTCCATATGTAGAGCGGAGTAGACTTGTCCAACAGTAACAATATAGGGCTGTTCCACTATGGCGATGAACTTGGGATACAAATCAAGTGTTTAAACGGTCGGACATCGCTAGGCAACTACTAACTTTCCCATATAGGTTCAGGTCTGTGGTTCATACTGCCAACCTCAGACATGGAAGGCGAGTTTGTTTACCCACTACACTCTTGAGTCCACTTACTAACTGCTAGATGAAAGCAATTAACTGATACATACTTAGTTAATGGCATGTGTAATAAAATATCACTTAATAACATGAAAATATGAATCAGTAGCTTCGTCATATAGGCTATTAAATTGTAGTACCCTGTAGTTACCAGCTGGTAGCTAGTTAGTTAAACTAAGTTCCAATGGCATCTAAGAACATCCATCCAAATTAACCTATCCACTAATTTTATGCACAAACAAGAAAGAACATATCTACTTTATATGTATCAAATACGTTATTGGGGATTGAAATGTCAGACGTTGTTTTGGCTTTGTAGTACAAAAGACTTTGCTTAAACAAGAGAGGCTATTCTTGTACTCGAGGAAGTTAAACTGTGTTGTTTTCAAAAATGCAGTAGTGAGATGTTCATAGGGTGTTTAAGTTGCCTTATCTATAAGAAAGGATGCAGAAATGTTGATGATTGATCACTTGTCCATTCTCTTTCAGACGAAAGGAACCATTGTGAAAACTTTGGGGGGAATTAAGACAATCATGACAATAGTATGCATGATTAGCAATATCTCATGCCCAATACGATCTTACATTGTACAAATATGATAAAAATATAAAAATAACTTTAAAAATGTGATTGAAACTGATCAATCACTAGCATGGACGTCAATTTATCTGTTATTTGGAGGTGCAAAGCAAGGGTGTGTATTCTGAAGTGTACTGCTGGGCAAGTTAACTTGGTATGGCCTTTAAATTGACGCAAACAAAACAATGTAATCAAAAACTTCAAGCTCTAGTCATTCAGTACAGCTAATATGAAAAAACCTATGACTTGCAATCTGTATGTGGATTGGCCATATGCTAATTAGGGGAGCTGAATTTATGTAGAAATTGTATTATTACAAACTAAAAGCCTCAAGAATAACAGTTACTGTTTGTTATGTTTTTGTGTTTAAAGTATATTTATAATTTGCACTTGTAATAATGTACATTCTAAGCCAAATATATCCACGGTAACATATACAAAAAAAAGATTTATAGAAACAAAATTTGCTTTCTTATACACATTTTAAATTACAAAACTATACAGTAGGCAACATCAGTGCAGAGTTTGATAACAATAGTATATTATCAATCATCTGGACACATTGAGGCCACAGTCCTGGTTATGTTTTTGTACAAAAATCACAATTACAGTATATCACCCCTTTCAACAGCTGCAGTCATATCAGATGTCTTCAGCAAATCTCGCGTGTTCTCGTGGGCAAAATTCAAGCCCACGTCCACACAGGGCAGAGTCAAGTGCTTCAATACCAATCTTGTTGACTACTTTGTCACAAGAGGCTCTGTGTTGTTTTTTTACTATAGTTAGACCAGGAAAAACTTCTCCACGTAAGTCATGGAACACGTCAATTAATACGTTCTATCTCATGAGTTGGCGCCTAACAGTAATATGTGGTGTCAAGAAAAAGGATGCACTGTTTGAGAAACGTGACAAAAAATGTTGACAAGAAGTGAAGTTTAAACTATGACATTGAAACACTAGGCCTAAGCCTGTCTTATATATCATGTATATAGTAAGGCAAAAGTTGCATTTTATATGCCTTTGACCAAGTATCTGATGTATAGTCATCTTGCTTCTTTGGTGATGAAATGCATATTGGATAAACTGAATTTACAGGCATGATAAGTCATGCAGATGTAAAGTACACAGTCATGTTTTAGAATCTTTCCCTTTGACACATGATATCTGTTCAATGATTTACTGTAAAAAAGTGAAAAGGATTTGTAAACACTTTAAGCTCTTCATATTTGTATTTTTAGCAAACTGACACATGTTTATTTCAGATATTTTAAAGGCTGTTGCAAATGGCAGGGACTCATAAATTTTCAATACATTTCCTTATATTCTACTTTTTCACTCAGATAGAGATCTCCCATTGTGGCCTTGTAGGTAACACATCGGCCTTAGAATACAGAGGACCTAGTTTCAGTAGGAAGATTTGTAGTGACTCCAATGACCACATAGAAATACAATCCTTGCATTTGGTCCTTTTACCAGTGGCAAGTTAAAGAAGCATTGGGACATTGGTAAATGATTATCCCTGACACTCTGTCTTTCAGCTGTGGGAATGTCAGTCAGTAGAGAGCATGGGCTGTACTTGTGCAGTTGGGGGTGGGTCAAATAGTGCTTTGAGTGTTTTTGGTGAAGGAGATATGGTGAACAGTATAAATACACAATGCAATCTTGTGGCCTGGTCGTCAAATGCTATGGTCGTCAAATGAATTGGCCTGGTCAGCTTGAACCAGGCTGTTGCCCTCCCCCCTCATCAACCCAAGGTCTTTGGTTACCCTCATCTTATTTTATGCCACAGAAAAAAAAACTTCTTCATTACCGATTCCTTATCTTAAAATACCAAGCAACACCCAACAAGGGCACTTAAAGGGGCAATTTTTGCAGGACGAAAATTTTATAAAGCTTCAGTTATGGGGTATTTAGAGGTGTTATATTAAGAACCAACAAATCCAGCAGTTCTGATATGCGCACACTTGATGTGGTCATTGCTATCTGTATATTAGGATATTTATTTCAGGGTCAAATCACATAGTCAGTTTGAATGTTCAGTGATTGCTCGACTACGGGTTTTAAAGGGGGGGGGGGGGGGGAGCCTTCACAGGACAAAATCCTATCATTGTTCACTTTTAGTGTTTTGACAGGTGTTATCTATAGGAACAAACACACTGAACTCGCTACTAAGGTATTACATCTGCCTGACAGTTAAATATTCTACAATGTATAATGTCTAATATCAATGGCAGTGGCACCGTAATTTGTGATACAAATCAGAAGGGACATACTGTGAATATGTGTGTGTGTTTACTTTCTTTAACCCTTCAACTGTGGGTCTCTTAACAGCCGCAAGTGGGCAGGTTTTTGTTTATATCAACCTTGACCTGAATGTTGACAAGTGATGGTTTCTAAAATTGCTTCAGACTTGTTTATAAGCTGGCATGTGGTCAGATTATGATAAGATTGGCACAGATAGGGACTGATTAAGACACCAAACATCCAAGTATCTTCCAATAAAATAAAAGAAGAATGAATGGATTTCCCATTCTGTGAACATCAGTTTTGGAAATCCCTACTAGTTAATACTCAGTGATTTGGTGACAGGCAACTGTTGTGTCTAATCACAAGCTGTAACCGTTTGCTGGTGTGCATTCCACAATTGGCAATGCTAAGCACCTGTCCCAATATCGTCTTGGCTGTTGAACAGGAAAAACCCCCAACTCTGGTATATTTTAAGAAGCTTTTAAAAACGAGAATCAAAAGAAATAATATAAAGACTTTGGAATCAATCTTTTTATTGTCATGTCAGCGTAATGTAAATATATATTTGTGTTAGTATGTGACATTGTAGAGTTTAATCACAAATGCTATTCTTAGAGAATATCACATTTGTTACCAATAAAGATATTAAGGAAGTGTAATAAAGGCATTGCTATCTTAGAAGGGGTTTTTGTCAACATACCATAATCAACATGGAGGTAGTTATTCCACGGCTTCAGATATGTACGACAAATTTTATGCATTTTTTTTTAATTCCATACCTGATGCTGTATGATAACATGGTTCACAAATTTTCAAGGACTTACCTTGCAATGATGTTTGGGTTCATATCCCAAGAAAGCCATAGCACTCATGTTCCAAATGGAGGGTAGGTTATCCAGCAGTGAGATGGCCATATACACAGCAATCTGGTATCTGCCATAGCTACCCAGCAGGTGAAGTACCTCATCCAGCTTCATTCTCAACTGATGAAAAGTCCAATGAGTGGGGACGACTGTTGATCAGATGTGTTGGCTGTTTACCCACAGAAATGCTTTGACATTAACAATTGAACCGTTGACAGTAGAGTTTTATTTGAAAAATTGTAGTTGCTATTTAAGTACAGAGCACGCAGTCACTTTGGTGTAGTAACTTATCACTTATGTAAGCACAGTACCTTCTTCACATTAGAAAGGCAAAATTCACATCCCACACATCCAACTTGCTTTGGTCTTTTTGTCTGTGTTATTTAACAAAAATTTTAAAATAACCTAGTACAAATATCTCTGCCATATACTTTCACAAATTATAGCTGAGAAATGTCAACTTTTATGTGTCACTTGTATGTGTGAACACTGATAATAAAGTTAATTCTGAAGCATTCCCCACATATATTTTCACTGAAATAGTTAGTAAAGAGTTAAATTTGAAGTATCACTTCCATATAGTTCCACAAACTATGGTTAACAACAGTTCAACTTCACCTTTACAATATACTTGTACAAAATATAGAAAGTAAAAGTTAATTTCAAACCATCCCTTCCATATATACTTACATATAATACAGTAAAACTTAACTCTGTAGTACCTGTCAATCAAATTCCAGGCATGTAATTATTACTGTTCCAACTGCTTTACCTCCATAACTGTACAGAGTAATTATCACATACAGTGCTAAAGCTTGTCATTGTGAGAATGATAGAATAACGTGAATGGAAGATGGTCGACATATTCAAGATACATTGTTCAGACAAGAGATTTCTAGTATCTCTAGAGACAATTATCACCAATACCTATGTTACAATGCAGAATATCAAGGATTCTCTCTGAATGCAGTCTATTCGTGGAATTATTGAGGAAGGATTGAATTCAGTCAGATTATCCCATCAGCCGAGAAGCAATTCGGTAAAATGATTTTATACACCTGTTTACCATTTACCATGTCCCCGGTAAGGTACTTTTTGAAAAACTTTTACACTTATTAAAAATATCTATGAATGATATCTTATTCTTAAATTGCCCTTTTAATATTTGAAATCTACTTTTTGTTGCAATTTACTAAAACATCATCAGTTTAGTAGATACACTTTTTTCAAAGAATTTATAACCACTTTATAGTGGGATAAACATCACCCCAAACTCTGGAAAAGAAATTGTGACACAGTTATATATATTAGACACTACAGAGACTGCTTTTGTCCTTTGGTCACAATCTGTGTTGCTTTTCAGTAGTTTATTCTGTGTTATCCACTTGCGTTTGGTAACCATTTATTCATATCCACGTGTGTCTTCAAATTGCATACTGCACACACAGAAAAAACACAAACACACTCACACAAGCCTGTCTTTTAACTGCAAAGTAACAAATAATGAGGTTTATAGTAGCAGCTTGTGAATAAATACAAATTCAGCACATGTAGATCAGTAGATATACACATTAAAGCAAACAAATTCCCAGGAACACAAGCTTCTGTAAACACCGAGTTTACAAGCTGTTCTTTTTATCTCTGAACAAGTGGTTTTATCCCCTCAGACATATCATTTCCTTGTTTCATGTGATAAGAGCTTCTAACCTTTCAATGTATTCAAAGTGTAACCCTTGCAATACCATACCTCAGACACAATTTGGGTGAAGTAGAAACCTCCAACGACTTTCCCAGCAAAACCGAACAATTATGAAGCACCAGAACTTTTTTTAATTGAATGGCAGTAGTCAGTTCTGCTCTTTTTTCTTAGATGGACTGATTCTGCATGCGTATGCATATTTGGGTGTTTTATATTTGTGTGTAAATGAATGAATGTGTCAGAATAACACTTTTGTTTGTTTATGTTTGGTTGGTCTGTTTGTTTGCTTGCCTGTTCATAGGATCATACAAAATACTGCAGGGCAGATCATCATGGGAAGATGGGACTTGGTCCAACTTAGATCCCAATAAAATTTTGAGAGTGATCTGGATCACTGCCTGGATACAGTTGGCGGAAGTATGGGCTCTCCGAGCACTCTTGTTAAGAAATGTAGCATCATTTTGTCCCTCCTCTCCAGAAAGAGGCACAAACTGTGTCACTGTATCGGATTAGGATCTCTTTTCATGTGCAGTAAGATTGTTTGGGAACTAGCAAGACTATGCAAACATGAACCCAAAAACAGAAGTGTTTCGATCTAACAATGGTCACCTTTTCCTCACTTTACTAATAGCAATGTGAATATTACGGTGGCCTTGTTATAACAACTACACAGTGATATATTCTGTCACTATAACAATACAGTGCACTACATTTTTACGGTACATAACAACACAAGAACCAATTTCAAACTTTAAACCTATGGACAGGGCATTCACTAGATTTGATCCAAGTCTTTGTATTTCCTATTCCACCAAATCTGACATACATGGAATCATTATGAATCCACCTGATGGGTGGGGATCCAACCGTCTGATGAAATGCTTTTATCAGTACCAAATTCTGGAAAAAAAAGTCATTCAGTCTTGATATAATACCTAAAAGGAGAAAGTCTAGACATTCACAGACGATCAGTTACTTCCCCGCCCTGTATTTTGTTCAAATCTGGACTTTTTCAGGGAACTCGTTGGTGTTGACACTCGCCTCCCACCTATGAGGTCAGGGATTTTCACCTGGACCTAGACTTTCACCAAGTCCTTTTGTCTTTTGTGTAATATATGGGAACTGTATGCTATTTGGAGAAACAATCAGCCCTGACAGGAAACTATCTCCCACACTCCAGATTGCTTGTGGTATAATGAACTACTGTAAGTATCCAGTTTCTGGTTACTGACGGATACAAATACAAAGACTTGGAGCAAGTCTAACCTGGACCCGACCCTATTTGGGAAGTTGTTGGTTACTTACCATTCCTTGAATGACAGTTTACACCACAGGAATCTTGACCAACTAGTATGCACTGATTTCTTCTGCCCTTGAAACAACCATCGTTGTATAGCTTGTTGAATGTGTTTTAATTGACGTTAAACTTAAATAAATTAATCAACTAGAGATTTAAAGGGATATGTTTATCAGGGCAAAAATGTGAAAAGTATCCTTGTAGTTGTGTAAACCCATTGCGAATGCCTCTCTATATGTATGAATAAAACTGGTTTGTATTTCAGTTTGTCAGCAAAATTACTGAAAATACTGAAAAGGACTTGAAATATTGTCAGACAATTACTGACGTTACTGACTTTGTAGGATACTTTGGCTGATTTATTTTTTGTATGAGATTTGTTTATTTGAGAAACTTGGGTGAGCTAGCTCTCAGTCACAAATACTGTATGAGAAGTTTCGAATGCAAAGTGAAATTTCTGTTAAGATTAGTTTGAATAGCTTACATGGCCTAAAAAGTAGCTCATCAACATCATTGTACTAAATTTTAAAATTTACAAATGCAACTGCTGCCATCATGAAAGCAGTCCCCAGCCACTGGTCTTAACCAGTAGGTTAGTTTCAGAATGGCAGTTTACAGTTAATTTATGGGCTTGTCATTATGTCCAGATTTAAAATGTATTTGAGTTTATTTATCAGTAGTAATCTATATTGCAGCTAAGGGAGAAATTACAACTACAAATATTGTATTAATGTCTGAGTATTGTGCTCCGCAATGACTCCTACATTGACTTACATTACTTTACATGTTTTATTGCCATAATCCAAAATGACTCTCATCACAGATTTACTCATTTACAACCTACTTGATGATGTCTGGTGGCATTTCTACAGAAAAGTTGTTATTTATTTGTAATGTCTACCTCACCACTAAAATACCCTACAATATACAGATACGTAAGCCTTTGTTTATCTATTTGAGAAGAAGCTCCCCACCAAAACAAAAAAAGAATGTTTTGCATTACAGCCTCAAAAACTCACTTACAAACACCATGCAGATGTACATTTATAATATATGCTTTTTCTTCATAGTTTTGACAGGGAATGTCAAAACAGTATCTGGTGCATAACTAGCCTGTCTGTTGGCTCTTTAAATAACTACTATTTTAGTCTGTTTCTTAATTTTTCATCTAACAATATTGTCTTGAATTTGATCAAGTCTGAACCAGTATAAAAAAACTTTAATTTGAAGCTATACATACCTGGGACTAGTTTTTATATAACAATATCAGAAAATACAGTACTTTTGCTGGAAGAAGTAGAAGTAGACATAACTAAAACTTAATATTGTGGATATTCGTCAGTCTAGTTATACAGATAAAGCAGTCTTTTTTCACAAAACTATTGACCCAATCATGCCCAAATTTGAATCAGTGCTTCCTTGTACATGTTCTGGGGGCCCCTAAAAATTTCATTACCATCCGTGCAGTACTTTGGGGGTTATGCTGAAAAAACCAAACACTAGGACAAAAAACAGGAAAAAACAGCACTAGGAGGTGAGCCAAGTGCATACTTTGCAAAAATAATTGCAAAGTATATTGCTCATTCTGTTTGTGAACCACCGATCTGCTTACAGGGGATCCAATGAATGATCACGCTGGTTTCTATGGTAAAGTAACTAAAAAATTGCTCCAGAATCAAGAATATTTACCAGATCGTGCCCAAATTTGAATCAGTTCTTCCTTGTGACAGTTCTGATGCTCCTAAAACTTTACGATCCATGCTGTACTTTAGGAGTTATGCTGTAAACAAACAAAAAACTTACAAACAAGCAAACAGAATGAGTAGTATCAGTATACTTAGCAAAAATTTTGCAAAGTAACAAACTTACAAATAAACAAGCAAACTTTTTAAAAGTAAGAAAAACCAGAAGTGAGCAAGTTGGAAAGAAGTAACTTCCGATGAAATAATTTCGATTGAGTTACACGATATGTCTGTTTCCCTTAAAATATGCCACAACCCGTCTTTGTCAAAGAATTCTAGTCCCATAGTTGGAGATTTAAGAAATCTGTCTGACTTATAGTTGAAAGCCCTTAGGTAGCTATAAATAAATTGTATTTTGTACAATAAAACACTTCCGATAATTACCGTGCCACTAAATATTGGATATTTGTTATTTGTTTTATTTTAAAACAAATGTGAATTGTTGCTATAGCTATTGATTCTTATGGTCCTTGCACACCACACTGATTCAATAAAACCCCGATGCAATATTGGAAGGGCACCAAACAAACTGTGGAACATTTAGAAATGTACCATAGTTCAAGGTTATAACCACCAAATGTCATGTTATGCCCATTCACACTACAAACGGTACATCCCACAGTTGTAGGTTTTTCTCAGCGGCGGAATGCCCTCCATGGACACCACACACATTCTGAGATTTGGTTATCATTCACACTACAAACAATATAACCCCCCGGTTATAGACCTTTGGTGAAATGCCCCTGTCCTTCATCTGCTGTCCGAGATTTGTATGTGACTTTCTAACACAGTGGTGAAACATCCAGTTACCTCCACTCGCCTTATGTCACTGTTTTACACCAAAAGACGACCGGGGCACAACATTATATACACCGTGGAATACACCTTCAGTTACTCTTGCAAGAAATTCATCTGCACATGCTCGTACTCGTCTGTGCATGCACACAGTATGAAATTCAGAGTCTGAAATTTTAATCGGTTTGAAACTTCCACAGGATGTATAAGGTAATGGACGTTTAACCACTGTGTCACAAGGTCATATACGAATCTCGGACGGTAGTCAAAGGACAGGGGTGTTTCATCAATAACCTGTAACCGTGGGGCATACCGCCTATAGAGTGAATGGGGTATTATAGCCTTTAGACTGAAGACAATGGTGAGATGTTCTGGATATTTTAACCGGAGTATAGCCTTGCTTAAGGCTCAAATTTGCATGATATCTTTTCAAACATGCACACAGATATTTGGTATTCATGAAGCACTCATACATGTTAAGAGCTAGAACCTAATCAGACAGCTGTCTGCTGCTTTAAAAGTCAGTACATGTATGAGTACATTATAGGAACTGAAACTCCATTGTCTGAACTGAAAACTTTCCCTAACTGCAAAGAAACTTGAGCCTTCAGCAAGGCTAACCGGAGTAATGTGATGTTTACTGACAGTACCTACAATCTGACAAATGTTGGAGAATTGCTCAAAACAATAGTCAATTTATGACATCAGCCTGCATCACCATCGATCGTTGTAGACAATATATATGACATGTGAGTTAAAAGTTAATCATAAAATCTTAATGAGGTCATTATATATCCTCCTCATTGTGTGCAATCCTTTTGTGTGCATTTTCTGATCACTGATGCCCAGCTGGTGCTTTTTCAGTTTGTATCTACTTTATTTTTACTGAATGAATATGAATACAGACAACAAAAGTATTCGACAGTGTCATCCATTGGCTATTGTCTGACATAACCATAAATCTGAATTTGATATGTAAAATGTCACAATCAGTAGTCCCTAACAGACTCGTAAATTTAAAAATCTACTACGCTCAACATTTTTAACATAATATTTTTATCATATTCAAGTGCAGTTTTAGTTTCCAGTTAATAAGTGTAGAACATTTGCTGTTTTTACTCATGATTTTCACCATACTATGGTTGTCTTTTAGTTGATTACCTAAAATCGGGTATTATCACCATCCTGGTTGGACTGGTAGTGTATAATAACAGATCACCAAATCTTACACAGGTCCATTATGATGTTTACAGACATGTGATGCCCTATTCATGCGCCCACATCTATCCAAGATTCCCCATGCATGTTTTCACATACAACCATAGGTTTTTGTACCGTAAGATGGTTTCCTTTAGCCAACTTGGTTTTGATTTTGTTGTCTGGGGATGTAGCAGTTTACCCAGGACCACTATTGGATGGTTTTATCATTTCATTAGAAAAAAGGCCCATTATTAGCAGAGGAAGTTAAACCTGGTGGATACAATGTTTTTGGCCTGACTGAGACCCATATCAAGGCTCATGACACTCCATTTTCCTACAAGAGTTGACTCCTGATGATTTCACCTTATTTTACACTCCAAGAGTAAATAAAAAGTGATGATGGTGTTGGTTTTTCATAAAAACATCATACTATATCTTTATCATTCCATTCTTGGCGCATTGTACAGACCTCCAGCTGCCTCAGTTGAAATGTTTTTAGAAGATTTCTTGTCTTATTTTGGTTTTCTGTTGTCCTTCTTCTCATATTTTGTTCTTTGTGGTAATTTTAATATTCATGTGGATTCTGTACCTCCCTTGATTTCAGAATTCAAGCCTGTGGTCGATGCCTGATGTCTGACCCAACTTGTAGAGTTTCCTACCCATCTTCAAGGTAACACTTTGGTCTTACTTCTTGCTCCTACAGAATTTTCAGCTATATCAGAGGTGCATGGCTCATGTTTCATCAGCGATCATAAAATTGTATCTTACTTAGTTGATTTTTCATCTGTGGCAAACCATCAGGATAAAGTGGTAACCTTCCGTCAATATCACAAAATTAATATTGTTAGACTAATAGATGATCTAGCGGCCTCTACATTTCTTGCCTATCATCAGATAACATTGACACACTCTATGAATTATATTGTATCTAGTCTGTTTGATCTCTTAGATGTCCATGCACCCATGAAAACAAGGCGCCTCACCAAACCTGCACCTGGCTGGATAACAAATGCAAAGTGTTTGTGAAGGTGCTATGAACCAACTTGGAGGAGGGACAAATCCCCAGTAAACCGTGCCTATCTTAGATGGCAAATAAATAGATGTAACCATCTACTGAACAAGAATAAGAGACAGTACTACCAAGACTTTTTCAAAGAATATGATGGGGATGGCAAGAAGTTGTGGCGAGTATTGAGTAAGGCATTGGGTCATCCCAGGTACCTATCTTCCATCCTGTATTGATGAAAAATCACTGACTTATCGGTTTGGTGCATTTTTATAGGCAAAATAAACAAACTCAGAAACACTTTCAGAAATTACACATCAAAGTGTGTTCCTTTAGAAAAGAAGCCAACCTCTTTAGGTTCTTTTCAGTTGGTCTCCGAAAGTGAAGTGCTTAGCAGCAAAAACAGGCTCTTTAGACCCTTGGCCCACAATTCTCGTTAAAAATGTATAGACATTCTCCTCACATCATTTACTGGTCAATTTATCTCTTCAAAATGGTGTTTTTTCCAAAATCTTTTTTCAAACATACCATAGTTACACCTCTTATCAAGAAGGCCTCTCTGTCCAAGGAGGACCTCAAGAATTATCAGCCGCTTTCCAGGCTAAGTTTCCTGTCAGCCTAAAAAGCTGGACACTCAACGGAAACTGCCCTGTTGTGTATTCAGAATGGGATACACTCGTTGTCCAAGGGTATGCCCATGATCCTGGTCCTCCTTGACCTATCGGCCGCCTTCCACACCATCGACCACGACACACTCCTAAGATCTATGGAACCTATTTCCTGTGAACCATGGTCTGCATTGTATTAGAATAAACACTACATATTTTAATGATCATGTCACTTCACTGGAATGCTGTACTTAAACTCACATTGAAACCTTGAGATATGATATAAGGACAGCAATGCACAAAAATCTCATAAAATAAAGACTGGGAAGAAATTTATTTTAAATTCGCAGATGTCCCCAAAAATGGAATTAGCATTCAGAGATATGTTTTACAGATGCAATTTATATTTCTTATGTAAATATGGACTCACTTTACTAATTATTAAAACAATATGGTGGGTAATAAATTTGTATAACCCTTTTTAACCATTTTTATGCCATAGTAGATATAGTTGTTGCTGTAGTTTTTTTTTTTTTGTTTTTTTTTTTTTTCTTTTTCAAATTTTATCACCCAAAAGACCAAAATAATATGAAGTTGAAGTAAAATTTTCAGAAATTACAGTATTTTGTCTTAAAAATCAAGTAAGTTATTTGCAGCTGAAAGGGTTCTTCAGACATGATTTTTTTTATTTATTTAATTTCATTGCAAGAATCAGCTGTCATCTTCGCCTAGGATTATAGAAATTTCTTCATTAAACAACTTTAGAACCTAAGAACGATTTTTGTTGTTATTGTTCCAAGTGGAAATTTTAAAATCGGATGTATTTGTATGTATGGCCTGGATCTGGATCGTAAATCCAGGATTACTTTGGACTCTCATTTGTGCATCCTCAGGCCCTGTTTGTGGTTTATATGATGATGACACAGTTACAAAATTTAATGCTTAGAAAAAAATGAAACCCATAGCCTAGGAGAGACTAGGAAATACAGAATGGTGCCACTGTATAACAGGCATAATTTCCTGGAATTTAGTTAGAAACATGTAAAAAGGCAACATAAATTGCAAAGGCAAGTTTTGGCACTCGACACAAAACAGATAATTTACACATCTGTCAGCCTTTCTGAAGGCACTACATTCAATATCAGCGTAAATAAGGTTCTGTCCAGTCTCAGAGAATATTATAAAATTGCAAGGAGAAAAAAATATTTGGCAGAGAAATATACACCAGTGTCACTAATGTTAAACAGCATTAATGTTAGATGGGTTGTCATTATATTGTCTGGTTTTATGCAATTTCCTTAAATTATTAACAAGTGCAATAAGGGAACCCTGATTTATTAGTATCAATGTATATGTATCACATAAAATGGGTTGAGCTGTTTTGTAGAACTAAAAAGATTGTTAACCATAAGTGTACAAGATACAACACATACATTCCCATACTAATCGTGAACAAGTGTACACTGAGCAAAGATGCTTTCACATCCTTTTCAACACTACTGTTCCCCACTGAAACAACTAGTCTGTGTACTGTCCTGTATAATATTTCGAAAAAAATGTAAATTACAAAGAAATAAAATTCACTAATTTAATATTTAATTATAATATTTAAGTAGGTGCCTGTTGCTGTATTTTATATGACAGTTTACATGAATCATTACTAACCAGTGAGCACTAATTTTCTCCATCTGAAATCTCCCTATCCAGATATAACCTTTAATGCCCATTCCCCTTATATCCCTTCATGTTCCATAGTAAAGATTAAATAAGGACACTCAGTGAAGTGTAGATATTTCGCTGTATTGGCTTAAAACCACTTGGGCTATGAGGTTTGTAAGACAATATTATTTAATTTCCATATAAGGAAAGGGGTAACTGCATGCCGTTGTAAGGGTAGGCATCACATTTGCCGCCCACATCCGAGTTGTGGGTTAGAACCCTGGACCAAATCTGAACTAGTAAAGCTGGTACTTGGTTGTCAGTTCCTGGTTGTTTGACAAACTAGTATTCTTTGTATGCAGTTTTCATGAAAGTTTTTGAATACGCCAATGTACATACTTGTTTATTAAGATGTACGACCTATAAAATAGCAAACATAAAAAAAACAACTAACGTTCTAGTTAAAGACCTCCAGGTTTGAAAATTACATTTTTATTACTTTGTAAATTTAATGCAATGCAGTTTTGACGCCACAAGAAAGGCTATGCCCGTGGTGTTGATGACTTGTGTAAATTTCTGTGCATTAACTCTGACCTTTGTTGTGTCATAAAAGTGTAAACATTGGGTTGTGAAACAGTAGGTAAAAGATTGTTAGAAATGTGAGGGCATCAACGTCAAGTTGATTCACTCATACTCCTTGGGAATCTAGCCTTGTAAAAACTGCAATATACACAGGAGGAGTAGCAGTGAGATTTTGAAAGATGCCTCAATAATTCATATTTTATTATTTGTCTCCCTCTGTGCCTGTGAGTTTGAACCTGGTTCATAGAAATATGTGGAATACACCCAGAGCCTGTTCTGCAAAGAGCTTACATTGCGTGGGGGTATAAAGTTGAAAAGGCATGTCAAATCGCCAGTTTTAAGGGTGGAGTCGTGCAGTGCATACTAATTGGTCACCATTTCTCTGCACTGTAAAACTACTATAGAACCTACGCCAACAAGCAGTTGCCAAACATTTAGCATTAAAAATATTAAATCCAATGTTCATTTAATTCAATTTATTTAGGTTATCCTCAAATGTCAAGTATAATTCTTTAAATTATAATACATGTACTATCTACATCTTTATTGTTGTTTCTATTGGGACCTTACTAGTTAAAAACATGCACTTTTACCAGTAGTAGCGAAAACAAAAACATAATAAAACAGTTTGGTATCTCTGTTAAAACTCATTGTGATTTGATTCCGTTGATTTGTTCTGATACATCTGTTGAAACTCAGTTGTGTCAAAAAGATCTAAATGTCTATTGTAAAGCAGTTAAGGGTCCAAACACACTAGCCAGATTGTGTGGCGGACACATGTTACAGAATAGTGGGAATATCACAAGTCACCACTGACATTCATTGCTGAGAGATTTGGTACAAATAAGGAATCTGTAAAAAAAAAACTGCTAGTTTAGATCGCAGTTTTGAAAGTCTCATATAGAGCCTAGTCCGAAAATTCTCATAGAATTTCTACATCAGTGAGCTTTTAGACTTTTAAAATTGACCTACACGAATCAAGTTTTTGTGACATGTCACAAGAAAAGATCAACACTATACTTGAATTTCTTTGTCCAAAATAATTTGTAACTCTACTTATCCAGTTGCTAGAATTTATAATGTTTAATTTTGTTAAATTTTGCACTCAATCCCTATTAAAACATATATATAGGCAAGTCATGTTATAGGTTATAAGTCTACCCACCTTAACCTCATCATCCCCAGGTGTATTCTGTGGTTCCCAACGTCTTAGCTTTTCTGTCCCTTGATACCTAAATTGCTCGACTACCTTGGTGTCGTTGACTCCCCAGAGACCCCCTTTGTTGGAGGGGTGGGGGAGAGATTAACTGTTATAAAAACCAATTAGAGTTAGATTTTAAACTGAGAATAAGTAAGTAAACTTTGTTTTCAAGTTGTGTTTCTTAACAAGTAAATGAATTAATTTTTTTCACTTATTTTACAATATGTATCACCAGGCATAAAAGATCTATAGTAGTCATGAGGTCAAAGTATCAATTGCTTGGTTGGTTGGTTTGGATTTAACACTCGATTCCAACACATTGTATATCTTGTTTCACGAGCGTTATTTCTACTCAATGGTCGTGTACCTTCCACTGTAGTCAAGTAGGTAACACACTCGCCCAGAAACCAGAAGCATGTGGGTTCCATCCCACATAGAGACAGATACATAGTGGCTTGGAAGACCACTAAAAATAGCACTCCTCTTTCATTGGCAGCTTTCCCCAGTGGCAGGTTAAAGAAACTCTGGGCCATTGATGTAGTCACAGCTGAGAATCTGCTTTCCATTAGGGGAATGTCAGATGCCAGAGAGCTTGGGCTGTACTTGTGCAGTCAGGATTGGTCCAGTAGCACTCTTTGACCCCTGCAATAAGAGGAGATATTGTACCGAGTATAATATACAATACAAATACAAAAGTTGGTCTAAAATGGAGAATTTCATTGGCTAGAGGATCAGGCTGACATATAATAGACTAATTGTAGATACACAGTTGGGTAAATGAGGCTCTACAATAACACAGGTAGAATTTATAGGTGATTGTAGATGATTTTTGATGGCAGAGTAATTAGGGAGTTGATCTGGTGACCATTTTAATACCCCTGTCATACTGGTTCATTTAGGTGACAACTATGTGTTACCAATTTGGAAACCTCACTTGAAAGTTGGCCAGAGTGGCACATTGTTATATTAAGGTTATAATCATTTCACTTTCTGGCAAGAAAAAAAGTGACTCAAAATATATTAACCTGAACAAAACTAAAATGGTGCAAACCAAAACCACGTAGCTTATTTATATTTATTTTTGTTCTGACATGTACCAGTCATGTTTCTACACTTTTCTGACTGACTGTTTAGTATCTACTACCATTAGCATATCAGCATTTATACCTGTATTGACATATTTTGCCGTGTTTGTTTCAAAAATAATCTCCAGAACTAAGGAAAAGGTGTGGACATTATAATGTAATCATGTTCTGTTAGTGTCAAACATTAAAGCGAAGAAGTGTGAACACTTTCACAAGTAGTTACATGAATAGAGGTACATGTAGTAATTATTTGACCTACTCCACACTGGGTCAAAGGAATACCCTACATAACGTGACTGCAGAAGTGGCCATTTTGTCACTATCACCATGGTAATGCTACTAATCACATGACACTAGGGACTGAGGTAATCCAATTGACCGAAACACACAAAAGAGACAAATGAACCGTAAGTAACTCATCTCATTTGCAGAAAAACACGGATCTGTAATGTGGCAGATTGTTCAACTCTCACCCTTTGTTCACATTATTTTTTACCAATATTGCTGAAAATTTGCCCAACGTGGAAAGATATGCAGCATGGAAGAAAATGTATGTTCCATTTGGAAAGAGATGAAAAAACTACTATGTTCAAAATTGATGGGATATATATATGGTTTAAAAATCAGACATGATGAAAAAACCTAATCTCTAGGTGTTTTACTATAATAATGGTTATAAAATAGATTAAATGCACCATTTATCTATTTTAAATTCATTCTGGTCTGAAGAGATTCTAAAACTTACAACCATGTTCAAGGGTTACCACTGAAATGATGCAGACTGACAGTTTAAAGCTTGTGTGCTTGGTTTCAGTGCAAATTTCTTGTAGAAGTGATTATATGGCGAGTGTAGTGATCAAAAATGATTAATGTATTGATATTATGCCCAGTGTCCCATGAAATTTGTGCCCATGAAATTTGTTCATTTTACCCGTCTCTACGCTATCATGCATACTCAAAAATTTTGGCATTGCCAGCAGAAAAATTTTTTTTTCATAATATTCAACATATTTTTGTAGGTTATCGATATTTGTACATTATAATTCTTAAACAATCATTTAACAATAATAAAATACATGAATGTTTGCTATTCGTGGTTTACTTTCAATTTTGAGGAAATTATTTCACGAGGCAACAAATTTCAGGTGATATCCGTCACCAAACAGTCACATGTTGAAATCATGTTGTAACAAATTACTATCAATCATTGTTAATTAATTAATTAATGCATTTTTTAAGGTTATAAAATAAGTAAAGGTGTTCTATGATCTTAAGCAAGCATAGCACTGGCAAAGTGTGACAGTCTGTGAACCCTAGGTATGCAGAGATTTTGTGTTAGTGTGTGCTTTGTATGGGGATCCTGGGTTATCCCAAGGGAAGATGCTTTGTGTGTGTTGTTATTTTTTTAAAAACTGTGAAATCTATTTATAAAACTGATGAAATGTGGATGTTGATGTCATGGTTTTCCATTAAATTGTGCAAGGGTATAAATGTTGTAATTATTATCATGTTAAATGTTGTTATAGCAAGTTGAGTAATTGTAAATTGTAATATCACTATATTTGTAAAAGTTTACCTTTTATGTAAGTGATAAATTTTAATGTTTTATATTGGAGCTCCTACTAGGGAGCCATTTCTGATTAGTTAAGGGGGGATTCCATGATGTAATCCAGCAGACCAGTCTAGCCAGTCTGAAATCTGGATGCAGACTGAAAACTTAAAATCTTGGAGGAGGAACTGGAAAAACCAATCAAAGTAATTATCACACTAGGAGCCATACTAGGAGCTACACTAGGAGCCCATACTATATTGGTGACACTAGGAGCCATACTAGGAGCCTTGTCTGAAAGCATACAGTACCCACTAGGAGCCTCTTTAGGGACTATAATAATAAGTTCTGAAAAATGGACGTTGGCACCTAGGATAGGATGAGGAGCCTCACTATGGAAAACAGGACTTGGAGCCTCAGATGGAGATGGAGTTTATCACTGGAAAAGTGGAACTGGATTTCTGCTACAACAGCAGACGGAGCACTGGACATGGGATTCGCCTGTATGATGTGAAAGAAAATTTTAATGGATTGTTCCCCCATAATCTTATTCAGATCACATCATGTGGACATGATCCAAGACCAAGTATATTTACAAATTCATCAAACTTATGATGACAGATTTTAGTTTACGAACCCCTGAACGTTTCTCCTGACACATAAATTTTCTTTTTGTTTTCTGTTCGTCATAATCAATAACTAGCCATGTATTGAGGACTATTTACTGAAAGTTAAACATATTCTCATTTGCAGACTAAGTATACCCAGCCCGCTACAATATTGAAATTGAAAAGGGTAGGGTGAAACATCCCAATGACTAAGTTTTGTCAGGATTCGTCGGGATTGGTCCCAGAACAAATTAAGTAGTTCCTAGTCTAACTGTGATAGCATTTTCTCACATTTTTAAAATTAATTTCAAATGTTTGGCCCAAATCCATTGGACTTTAAACTTATTTTATCCAATAAATCTCGAATATTGAACCACCCCTTTAGAATATACCAGTTATACAAGAATATGAATCCCAAAGGGAAAAGTCTGCTTCAAATGAATGGCTTGTGCAAGTTGCGACTTACACACAAACTTTCAGTATGTTCATGACTTACAAATGCATAAATTAACTATCAAATTTTCTATAAGGTCATTCTTGTTTATACTGACCTGTAAAGAGGCATATATGAAAAATATTGGCTGTATCTGGCAGAGACTATTTTTGGATAAACAATTTCTCATGAAATCAAGTTTAACAGATGTTGAATCATGTCAGTATTTTAGTCATTATATTTATGTCATCGTTTTTAAACAAATACTTGTGGTTGTATACATACAGATATTAAAACATGAAATGAATAAAGATATAAAAACGTAAAAATTATTGAGCGTGATAAAAAAATTCGAAGTGTCCTCTTGTGATGGAAGTGTGAGTGCATAATGAACACACTGAAAATACTGTATGAGCGCCTTTTAGAGAAAATCAATCAACATCTTTCTGTGGAATCCATTGGGGCAAGCATTACTGTCTGGCTTTACAAACTTGTGGTAAAATCAGAACTGTTTAAAAGATAGAATATAAACAGAATTATTAACAGAATCAGCTTTCTCAATGTGAGCACAATCAATATGCACAAGATTGCAAAATATAATTGGTAAATTAAATTTTTATTAGTCAATACCTTACCTAACAGACGATAGCAATAGTCCGGCGCCAGCCGGTCCCGCCAGAAAAAAAGACGTCCCGAGATTCACCTCCGGCAGGACCGGTACACTACTCTCCACTCGCCAGGTGGCCTAGTTCTTGCTTCATTCGCCAAAGGGACGTGATGTCATAGCATCTTTTTCGTCCCTAGATTGGAAACCTGAAGCTGAAAGCGGGGAAGGCCGGGTGGGAATCTCCCGTCTGTTAGGTAAGGTATTAACTAATAAAAATTTAATTTACCAATTAAAATTTGCAATTTTATTGCGTTAATACACCTTATCTAACAGACGATAGCTAGAATAACTACCCAGTGGATGGAGGGCAGCTTCTCAGGATAACAGGGAACTCTAAGTTTAGGCTCAAAAGGCACTGGTCTGTTAGTTGAAAAGGTTAGACCAGACTCTTAAGGCCCAAAGAGCACTCCCACCCCCCACCCCCTTTTTTCTGCTCTGAGGGGAGGAAGAGAGAAACTTCCATCCTAGAGAAATCAGATTCCAGAAACACACCCCAGAAGGAGTGGAGAAAAGGTTTTATACCTCGTACCTTAGGCACTCAGGTAAAAAACCTTACAAAAAAAAAACAAAAAAAAACAAGGAATAGATCAAACAAGTAGAGACCTATACCCAAAAACAAACTCATAACTACTATGCACATTATATACAGGATAGGAGCATAAGGGTATTAGTGATGGATCTGCTGTGCAGCCACCACAGGACCCAAATGAAAAAGCTTCGAATCTGCCCAGGCAACATCTTTAAGATAGAACTGAGTAAAGGTGTTGTGGGACTTCCAGTGACATGCCGCCAAAATTTGGTCTAAGGAGATGCCACCTTGAAAAGCTTTGGAAGCCGCAAAGGCTCTAACATCATGGGCTTTAACTTGATGTAAAGTCAGAGCCTCTTGATCTGACAGTTCATAGCAAAGGATAACCGTCTGCTTAATCCAAGACGAGATTGTAGCAGGAGAATTATCCTTAGTAAAACCTTTCTTGAAGGAGACAAAGACTAGCTCCTTGCCTCGTCTTAGGTCTTGAGTTTTATCCAGATAGTAGCGTAAGGCTCGAACTGGACAGAGGGACCTGTCCTCCTTCAAGGAGCCAGAGCCGGGATGACCACTGGGGCTACGCACTCTGGACCTTCTTTTGCCAAGTGGTTCTTAGCCAAGAAACTTGGAGACGGGTAAAGAGACACCTTGGACCAATCAGCTTGGTGTCTAATATTTTTGTTTAACCATGCATGTATTTCACTCCTACATTTTCCTGAGCCAAGAGCAAGGAGAAAAACCATTTTAAAGGTTAGATGTTTCAATGAGGCCTTTCTGAGAGGCTCAAATGGTGGCTTGGTGGGCTGATGCAATACCAAGGAGATGTTCCACGAAGGAATTCCTCATCGACCCTTCGGTCTATCTCTGTGAAAACTGTCCAAAAGGCAAGTTAAGTTTTCATCTTTGCTGACACTCAAAGATAAATTGCCTAACTTATCCGCAATGGCTGATCTGTAGCCATCAATGGTACTGGGTTGGAGATTCTTCTCCTGAAAAAGGTGTAGGAGAAAATCTGCTATTTGTTTGACAGAAGGCGACCTGAAGTCCACCTGACTTGACTCACACCATCGGACAAAAATGGACCATTTTGCCTCATAGACTGTTCTGGTTGAACTTCTCTGAGGAGCCTCAATTCGTGACGCCACTGGGCTAGAGAAGCCCTGCTCCTTGATTGCCTCGGCTCTAGGAGCCATGCGTGAAGGTTTAGATGCGACAGATTCCTGTGCCGAGCCTTGTTGAAGGGCTGTGTCACTAGGTCTGGAAGAATGGGTAGGCAGAGAGGGATCTGGGATGACAGTTCCACCAGATCCCAGAACCATGGCATGTTGGGCCAACCCGGGGCTATTAGGATCACTCTCTTGTACAAGTGGTCTGAGAGTTTGCTGACCACCTTGCCCAGTAAGGACACCGGGGGAAAGGCATACATGTCCAGGCTTTCCCAAGATACTGTCAGAGCATCCACTGCCCAAGCATTGGGATCCGGTACTGGGGACACGTATTGGGTTAGTTTGCAATTGTACTTTGTGGCAAACATGTCCACTTGGGGAAGGTGGCATGTCTGAACAAGCAGATTGAAAACCTCTTGATGAAGGGACCATTCCGTCTGAATCTGTCCTTGACGAGACAGTTTGTCTGCAATCACATTTAGACGGCCCGGAATGTGTCTGGCCTTCAGAACAACCTGTCTCCGATTGCACCAGCACAGGAGCCGCCATAGAAGGGCACAAAGTGAGCCTGACCTCATACCTCCCTCCTTGTTGATATAGGCCACAACTGTGGTGTTGTCGGTGGCTACCAAAACTGCTTTACCTTGCACTAGGTACTGGAATCTTTTTAGGGCCAGTAAGACAGCTTTTAGTTCTAGGAAGTTTATATGAAGGTGACTTTCGGGAACCGACCAAGTACCGCTTGTGGTGAAGTCGCCTAAGTGAGCACCCCAGCCTTCTTTTGAGGCATCTGTAAAGATCTGAATGGCATGACTCAAGGGGTGCAGAGGTTGGCCGAGTAGGACATTTGCTTCTTTGGTCCACCAAAAAAGGTGGGGGTGAAGGGACCTTGGGACTGGAATCTCCTTTTCCAGAGATTCTGGGACCCTCCAATGTCTCTTGAGGTGCCACTGAATTGGTCTCATATGAAGTCTGCCCAATGGGACTTGTTTCTCTGTTGCTGTAAGAAGACCTATTAGAGACATGAACGTCCTGACCCAGCAAGTTGGACGGGCCAGGATGGTTTCCACCTTCTGAAGAACTGACTCCCAACGGTTCTGGGTCGGTTTGACCAGTCCGTGAGATAGATTGTACTTGTAACCCACAAACTCAAACACCTGTTTGGGTTTCAACTCTGACTTTTGTAGGTTCACCACCCAACCCAACTCCTGACAAAGGGCGAGGAGGGACTGAGTGCCCTGGTGGCAGGATTCTTTGGTAGGGGCTCAAATTAACCAGTCGTCTAGGTACTGGTGGATCCTTATACCCCGGGACTGAGCCATTAACTTGACTTCTTTGACCACACAAGTGAACTCCATTGGAGCCATTGAGAGGCCAAAGGGAAGGGCCCGGAACTGATAGGACTGATTTTGGAAGTGGAACCTGAGATATTTCCGGGACTTGACATGAACTGGAATGTGGAAATAGGCGTCGCTGCAATCCAGCGAGGTCACCCATTCCTCTTGATGTAAAGAAATCTGAATCTCTGGGGTTTCCATTTTGAATGTTTTTACGCTCAAAAATTTGTTCAGAGTACTGAGGCCCAATATGGGTCGCCATTTTTGGTTTGGTTTGGGAACTATGAAAAGTCTGTTGAAGAAGGCTAGAGATGTTCGATCCCTCACCATCTCTATGGCCTCCTTCTGTAGTAAGGCTTGCAAAGCCTCCCTGAGGTAGAGGTTCCTTAGGGGGTTTGCATAACCACTTACTATCAATGGATCTTTGACTAGAGGTGGTCTGACTTTGAATGGGAGAATGTAGACGTCCTTCAAGATGGATATCACCCTCGGATTTGCACCCAGGAGGGACCACTTCTGCCAAAATTTTTGTAGACGTCCTCCTACCAGTTGAGCATTGGCAACATTGTGGACAGCTGGAACAATGGGGGCAAAAACGCAATGATCTACATAAAAAACACTTTTCACAAATTTTATTTCTGTGTTCACTCTTGATGAGGGACTTCCGCCTTTCTTTTGTGGCTGCCCTCTCACATTTAAGACAGAAGGTACAGGACTGGCAACAGGACACAATATAGGTTCTTGAACAAGTACATGAAAGTTCTGTCTTAGAACATTTAACACACAACCTACTGGCCGGGCCATCGGCTCCAGACTTTGCAAACAGTAATTGTCATTTATACTGATTATTATCTTTGACCAGGCGGGTGCCACATCCTGGTTGACCACCCCTGCCAAAACTCCTAGCTCTCCCTCTGCTGCCAAAGGATTTCCATGCAGGCATATCCATGCCAGATTGACCTCCAGATCGGGCAGTGTCCCGAGATTTTGTCCAGTTTGCAGGGTATGGTTGGAAACGTCCCTGTTGCTTCTTAAAGCTACCAGCGAACCCCCCACGGCCAGCGCCGGGCTTGGAGGTATGCTTGTCACTTTCAAACTGAGTGATTTTGTCCTCAGCTTTCCTTATGATAGAATCAGGGAAGAGTGCGTATCCATTGAGAGGACAGTTGCGTAGAGCTGAAAAGGTATCAGGTTTAACTCCTGTTTTCAAATTTTCCAGGTACGAGTCCCTGCGAGACAATGTCAAATTTGCCATTTGCACAAAAATAAAATCAGATAAATGTTGTAGAGATTTACCTATGGTAAAACTAACATTTTGGTTGAATGGAGCCAAGTAGTGTAGTTCATCTAAGGCGGCCTGGGCCTTGGAAGAAGATTTTCCTTTGGACAACTCGGCTTGTAAAGATCTCAAATTTTCTTGCACTGAATCCTGAATTTTTGTGATGCACCGGTTAAAACCAGCTGCCTGGTTGCACACATAACTCGTTTCCTTGGCTGATTTCTCTCACTTGTGTAATGTATCCTGGGCAATGGGACGGCTTGGAGGGTGAGAATTAGCAACAGCGGGTTTACAGATTCTGGGGAAGGCACTGTTAAGCTTGGCCGCATCGTTGGGCCATTTGTTGACAGATTTCCCAGGCCTAAGATGGTCTGTAGGCTCTGCAGAGTGGATGCCATACCATCTATTCTGTGATTTTGGTGGTCTAAGAAACTGATCCATATGGAGTCCTCCGGGCTCACTAGACTTGGAGGGATAACCCTCGATCAAAACTAAATTTAAAGTTTCCAGCTTACGACATAACCAGTCTTCGGGTGGAAGGTCTACAGAAACTTTTCCCACTGGTTGAGCATGATGTCCTACCCAGGGGTTATCAGTCTTAGAGGAAGGGGAATACTCCAAGTCGGGAATGTGCGTCCATCCCATGAAAGCTCTCACTCCTCTTACAGTTTCTCTATAATTTTGTTCTTCACTCAGTACTTTGTCAGACTCCCCGGCTTCAACATCCTTTTGTTCTTCCAGGTCTGATACTTACCCTTCCTCAGCAGGTTCCGGAGGCTGGTAACTGGCACTGGAGACCAGCACAGAATGAGATAACAGGTCACCATAAGATACCGGACCGGGCTGTGAAAATAACGATTCGGTAGAGTCCATGTCTGGGTCCGGATACAAAATCTCCAGAGGGGATGTCATGCCCACAGATGTAGTACTTGAAGTAAAGCTAATTCTATCCGGACTGGAGGCCGGACCGGCCTGGCCGGAAGGAACAGCTGAGAGTAAAAAGGGAGCTTGAGATAAAGAACTCGCAGGCAGAGCATGAGAAACCGGTGCTTTGACCGGTGAGAAAGTAGCATGTTTGGGACATTGTCCCATAGTGATCAATGCCTCAAGCCTAGCCATGCGTAGAGACCATTTTTCGTCTAAATCCTGCAAGTCTTTCTTGAAAGAAGGCTGAGGTAAAGACAGGTCTTGAGAAGTATTGATAGAAGATGAAGCACCCACTGATTTGTCATGATCCACTGGAGATAACAGTCACAGAACTGGGATCAACTAAAGCCTCACGTTCCTGTTTCTTTTCTTTTCTTATCTTATAAGTGGGTGTGGAAAGTTGTAAAACCTGCTCGGGGGTTAGCAACTCACAAAAATTACAGGGTAGTTTCCTTACACACGCATCGTCCCCTTGACATTTGTCTCGACATCGGGCACATCTTGAGTGCTGGTCAAATGAAGCCATAATATGGCCGCACGCTCCCTTTCTTTGTCCTGGTGATGCCATGACAGTTAATAAATCCGCACACAAAACCAAGACACACAATAAATCAAATAACTGAAGAAATATCCTACTTCAAATTCTTTGTGAAAACACACAACCCAACAATCACGCCAAATGAAAGAGATGCTACGACGTCACGTCCCTCTGGCGAATGAAGCAAGAACTAGGCCACCTGGCGAGTGGAGAGTAGTGTACCGGTCCTGCCGGAGGTGAAACTCGGGACGTCTTTTTTCTGGCGTTTGGCGGAACCGGCTGGCGCCGGACTATAGCTATCGTCTGTTAGGTAAGGTGTATTAACACAATAAAATGACATTTTTCCTTTAAAATGGGTCTCGCCTCCAATCTCTGAGGCCACCGGTTCAAATCTCGGGCTGGGCGCTTCATGTTGGAAAGTTGGTAGTTACTTGCTGATGCCCGGTGGTTTACAGTGCAGTATGCACTGGTTTCCTCCACCTGTAAACTACCCGTCGCAATATGACTCTGGCTGTTGAACGTGACGTAAAACAACAAATAAATCTAAATTTAAAATGGGAACTAAGGAAAATGGCTGTTTGAAGAAAAAAAAACGATGGTTTCACCTTTCCAGCACTAGTCTAAATTGAGCAAGTTGGTAGTTGCTTAGTTTTGCCTGGCAATAATTACTGCAGAATTTTGATCAAATAGTACTTACTGTCTTCCTCGACCTCTTCTGATTCACACACCAGATAAATTAGAAAATTTAATAGTAAATTAAATTTTTATAAGTTAATACCTTACCTAGTGGACAGATGCATTTGTCCGGCGCCCTGCCGGTCACGCCAAACGTTAGAAAAAAACGTCCTGAGCTGGGCTCTGGTCGGGACCGGTAGTGTCCTGTTTACTCGCCAGGTGGCTGTATAGCCCGCCTGCCGGTGCACTGCGCATGCTCGCGCATGCGCTCTTCCTCTTTTTGTTGTCTACCTTAGAGAAAAAACCCCCTTTGGCTTAGAATAGCGGGGAAGGTAGGGTGGGACTCCCCCTGTGCACTAGGTAAGGTATTAACTTATAAAAATTTAATTTACTATTAAATTTTCTATTTTATTGCGTTAATACACCTTACCTAGTGGACAGATGCAGAATAACTACCCAGTGGATGGTGGGTAGCCACAAGGGGAACTCCCCAACTTTCTTGATATCTCTTGAAGTGGACCCGGTAAAGGTTAAATAAACCTACCCTAGGAACACCTCTGTCACCCCCCCCCCTTTCTTTTGAAAGAAACTGTGCCAAAACTCCAATGAAGTGCACAGGCAGAGAGAGGGGAAAAAGATCCGATACCAAGTAGAGGAAGGAAGTCAGGACCAAGGAATACCGGGGAAACCCCTGGAACCACTTGGGATCATGGCCATCCAAGAGCCCCCTTTTTTTTTAATATATATATATATACATATGTACACATCATGAACAACCCCAAGCTAATCCCTGTGGACTTGCTGAGCAGCCACAATGGGACCCAAATGGTAAAGCTCGGAATCAGCCCAAGCCAAGTCCTTGAGGTAAAACTGTGTGAAAGTGTTGTGAGCTTTCCAGTGACAGGCTGAGAGGATCTGGTCCAACGAGACCCCTCCCTGAAAAGCCTTAGAAGCTGCAAAAGCCCGGACATCATGAGCTCTCACTTGATGTAGGTTTTGGGCCTCTTCATCTGACAGCTGATAACACAAGAGAACTGTCTGCTTGATCCAAGAAGAAATTGTAGCTGGGACGATATCCTTCTGAAAACCCAGGCGGAAGGATACAAAAACCAACTCCTTACCCACTCGAATGTCCTTGGTTCTATCTAGATAGTAGCGCAAGGCTCTGACAGGACAGAGGGACTTATCTTCTTTAAGGAACCTGTCCAATGAGGGAGCTAAGGCAGGGATAACCACCGGAGCCACCGAGGCTGAACCTTCCTTAGCCAACTGGTTCTTGGAAATGAAGCTGGGAGAAGGATAAAAAGAGACTTGAGTCCAATTCTCCTGGTGTCTGATATTCTTGAAAAGCCAGGCATGAATCTCACTACGCCTCTTGCCTGAACCCAAAGCTAACAGGAAAACCGTCTTAAAAGTCAAGTGCTTAAGAGAGGCTTTCCGCAGGGGCTCAAAGGGAACCTTAGTCAACTGATGGAGCACCAATCAAAGATTCCAAGAAGGGATGCCCCTCCTGCCCTTGGGTTTATCCCTGTGAAAACTGTCCAAAAGACGGGATAGGTTCTCATCCTTACTAATGGCTAACCTATCGTTGCCCACCATGTCCGCAATAGCAGTTCTATAGCCCTCTATTGTGCTAGGCTGCAGGTTTCTTTCTTTGAACAGATACAAAAGAAATTCCGCGATTTGGCTTATAGAGGGCGACCTGAAGTCCACCTCATGCGAATCGCACCATTTAACAAAAATGGCCCACTTTGATTTATACACGGCTCTGGTTGAGAGTCTCTGAGGAGCCTCAATTCGTGTTGCCACTTCCTCAGTGAAACCTTGTTGCTTGATGGAGCAGGCTCGAGGAGCCAAGCATGTAGGTTCAGATTGCTGAGGTTCCGGTGAAGAACCCCGTTGAACGGTTGAGTCACCAAGTTCCTCTGAAGTGGGAGCTGATAGGGCACCTGAACTGAAAGCCGTACTAGGTCCCAGAACCAGGGCATGTTGGGCCATCCCGGTGCCACTAGAATCATTCTGAGAAAACCTTGATCCACCATCTTGGAGACCACCTGGTTGAGAAGAGATACCGGAGGAAAGGCATACACGTCCAGGTTCTCCCATGATAGACTTAGAGCGTCCACTGCCCAGGCCTTTTGATCTGGAACCGGTGAAACAAACCTGGGGAGTTTGTGATTGAAACTGGTGGCAAACAAGTCTACCCGAGGAAGGTCCCACTTGGAGCACAACTGACTGAACACCTGTGGATCCAGCGACCACTCTGTTTGAATCACCTGATTGTGTCTCGACAGCTTGTCGGCTATCACATTCAAGCGACCCGGAATGTGCCGGGCCCTCAGGACTATTCCCTTGGAATGGCACCAGGTCAGAATTCTCCACAGGAGGGCACAAAGAGAGCCTGATCTCATACCCCCTTCCTTGTTGATGTAAGAGACCACCGTTGTATTGTCTGTGGCAATCAGAACAATTTGATCCCGACAAAGATGCTCGAAGCTCTTTAGGGCCAGATAGACAGCTTTGAGCTCCAGAAAATTTATGTGAAGCCTTTGTTCTTGCTCTGACCAAACGCCTCTTGCAGTGGAGTCTCCTAAGTGAGCGCCCCAACCTTCGTTTGAAGTGTCTGTAAAGACTTGTAGAGCGTGCTGAAGCGGATGCAAAAATTGACCCCGAAGCACGTTTTCTTCTTTCAGCCACCAATCTAAATGAGGATGGAGTGACACGGGCACCGGAATCACCTTCTCTAGGATTTCCGGTACATGCCAATGGCGTTTCAAGTGCCACTGAATAGGCCTCATATGAAGGCGCCCTGACCAAACTTGCTTCTCTGTGGCCGTCAGAAGACCTATCAGAGACATGAACTGCCGGACGGTGCAAGAACTCCTGTTCTTGATGAACTGCACCTTCTGTTTGAGAGTTGACCACTGGTCCTGAGTGGGTAAGACTCGACCGGTCAACAGGTCGAACCGGTAACCGACGAAGTTGAAAACCTGTTGGGGAACCAGCTCTGATTTTTGCATGTTTACCAACCAACCCAACTCTTGACACAGGTCCAAGAGGATCCGGGTATGTTGTAGGCAAGTTGCCTGGGAAGGGGCTCGTAACAACCAGTCGTCGAGGTACTGGTGGATCCGGATACCCCGGGCTTGAGCTATCAACTTGACCTCTTTGACCACTTTGGTGAATTCCAAGGGAGCCGTGGCCAGACCAAAGGGAAGGGAAGTGAACTGAAAACTGACCTTGTTTAGGTGAAATCTTAGAAACTTCCTGGACCTTTGAGCTATGGGAATGTGGAAGTAGGCGTCGCTGAAATCCAGCGACGTGACCCATTCCCCTTTTTGCAGAGACAAACGAATTGTCTCCGGGGTTTCCATCTTGAAAGTGCCGGTGGCTAGGAAAAGATTGAGTTTGCTTAGATCCAGAATTGGTCTCCATTTCCCATTGGGTTTTGGGACCAGAAAAAGTCGGTTGTAAAAAGCCAGGGAAGACTGGACAACCACCTTTTCCACTGCTTGTTTTTGTCTTAGGTCGGATAGAGCTGCCACGAGGGCCTTGCTTTTGGTGGGATTTGCGTACTTGCTCACAACCAAGGGAAAGCGGCTGAGATGTGGCCTTTCCCTGAATGGAAGAGAATACCCGTCCTTCAGAACTGACACTACCCTGGGATTTGAACCCAACTTTTGCCAAACTTGCCAGAAGTTCTGAAGCCTTCCCCCAACACTGGTCTCTGTGACAACATGTGGGACATTTTGAACAGATGGGGCAAAAAGACAATGATTTACACAAGAAACACCTTCTACAAGCTTTATTCTTTTCCGACAAAGACCGGGTCTTAGGCCTTTCTTTTGCGGCTGCCCGGGAGAAGTTACAGAAAGAACAGGAATTACAACACCTACGCATGACACACTCTGTTTGCAACTCTGACAATTTAAAGTCTGTTCTAGAGGACCACTTTGCTTTACTACTTTCAAACCCGGAGCACTGAGAACCTGCTGGGTTGCAGAACTGTGATTGTCATTTATATGGCTTAAAGCCACGGGATTTAGAGAAACGAGAGTTTGCTCTACCCCGTGCTCGTCCTCTACCTCTATTCCTGGAGAACTGCCTCCATGGTTGGAGCTCTTGTTCAGAAGATTCAGTGCGTCGCTGCGAGTCTTTCCTATCATATGGCTTATATCTAAAGTTCCCTCTCCAATTGGAGCGCTGGGAGGCACCCGGACCGGGTCCTGGAGCGACTCCGGAGGACTCGTGCTTAATAACATCCTGTTCAGCAGCACCCAGCACCGAGTCCGGAAATAGGCCATAACCAAACATGGGAGCGTTCCTAAGAAGATTCCAAGTGTCTGGCTTGATTCCTGGTTTTACAAACTCTAAATATGAGTCACGGCGGAGAAGAATGAGGTTTGCTAAATGGACAAACAAACTGTCCGCCAAGTGCTGCAATGCCGTTCCCATAGCCATGGAAACGTTCTGGTGGAAGGCTAGCAAGTCTTTAATGTCTCTAAGAGATTCGGAAACGTCCTTAGGTGCTTTTCCCTTGTTGAGTTTGCCGCACAAAAAAGACACATTTGAAGCAATTCTCTCCTGTAGCTCAGAAGCACAGCGATTAAATCCAGCGGCGCTGTTAACAACGTAGCTTCCTTCCCGAGCACAACGCTCCCACCTTCGCAGGTACTCCTGGGAAATGGGCCTGGAAGGTGGGCCAGAGGGTGGATATGAAGCCTTCACAATCCTTGGAAACTGTGAGTTGACCTTAGCCTCACCGTTGCTCCAGCTAAATAGGCTTTTCCCTGGTCGGTGCGGACCATCTTGTTTCAGGGTGTGCATTTGATACCATCTGCCTTGTGACTTAGGAATCTTTATAAATTGATCCTTTTTAAGGCCTGCAGAATCATGCGCTCTAGAAGGGTATCCTTCAGCCACTGTGGTATTAAGTTTCTCTAACTTTTGGCAAAGCCAATCGTCCGGCGGCATGGCTACTGAGATACGAGCAGGCTTCCTGGGGTGCTTGCCCCTCCAGGGGTTGTTTGACTTGTCGGGCTCAGCTAGGTCGCTTTCAAACACCGGGATATAGTCCCACCCCATAAACGAACGCACAGACCTCACAGTCTCCCTAAATGTCACATCTTCAGTTTGTTCTTGTTTTTCTAGGTTATCCGAAGACACTTCACCTTCTTCAACCAAAGAATTATCTTCATCATAGAGTCCGTCATCAGAGATATCCTGTACCGGAGGATCCCGGTAAACTTGCTCCGGTAGGGGGTTGGAACCGGCACCGGCAAGAGAACTAGGTGCCACATCATATTCCACATCAGGACCGGTAACAAAAGATTCATGAACGGCCTGAGGGACGGAAGATACCCTGGAAGCACTTTGACCGGTAGCTTGAACTGTCTGATCGGCAAGAGAGGTGTCAAAAGATGAAACAGGTTGGAAGACCGGTTCCTGCACAGCATCGCCCGGACCGGGGATGGTGGCAGCAGGCACCGGCTGAGCACTACTAGTGCTTTTAGCTTTCACAGTCTTAGGCTTAGAAGCCTTTTTCTTTTTGGCATCAGTTTTTGTCACCTTAAGATCCTGCTCTGCCGGGTTCACTACCGGACCGGTAGGCCGGGCAGATGGATCAATGAAAGGTTTATCAGACAAGACAGGGTGAGCTGAAACTGTAGCAGAAGATTTAGGCATGCTGAACACATTTCCTCGTGACAAGAGCGCTTCAAAACGCATGAAATGTTCTGTCCATCTATCCGACATAGCCTCTAACTGGGCTGAAGTCACAAACGACACAGAGGAATCAGAAGAAGTGGATGGAGCAGGTGCGTGCGCAGAAACCTGCGCAGACGGAGGAGAAGCATGGCCTTCCATTTCCACAGAGCTGATTACAGTAACGTCCTTAGGAGAAACTAAAGATCCAGACTTTCTGTCTTTACGGATTTTATAAGCAGGGGTAGACAAAGTCTCCCGCTGGGAATCACTAAAACCTTCACAAATAACACATTCCAGACCTTTAACACATGGATCCTCACCCATTTTCTTGTCCCGACATCTGGCACACTTTTCGTGTAAGTCAAAGGCAGCCATTGCATGGCCACACGTGCCGCGCCTCTGCCCTTTAAGATTTCCTGGAGATGCCATGATACTTTACTAAGAACTTTACACAAAATTCGTAGCACAAAACAACTGTTCTAAATAATAATATCCAATAACAAAACTTTGTCAAAAATTTGACTGTCTCCTTTCGCGCCAAACAAAAAGAGGAAGAGCGCATGCGCAGTGCACCGGCAGGCGGGCTATACAGCCACCTGGCGAGTAAACAGGACACTACCGGTCCCGACCAGAGCCCAGCTCAGGACATTTTTTTCTAACGTTTGGCGTGACCGGCAGGGTGCCGGACAAATGCATCTGTCCACTAGGTAAGGTGTATTAACGCAATAAAACAGTCCTTGCTTACACAATGTCAGCACAATAAACCTGTAGTAATAGGGCATTCCGAATGAAAACATATTATAACCAGTTCTTTATTCCCAAGTGTTTAGGTCAAATAAACTATGTAGTGGATGATAAAAGAAAAAGCTCACCCTGTCCAGTAAGATGTACGTAATAAGACTACTTCAGCATTTAATATGCTGTATACTAGTGGAATACGCATTGAAAAGTGCTGTTATTAAAGCTTTGTGGACTTTATTTCAGGATTCAGTGGGAACATATATATGCATTTATAAATATGTCACGTCTTATGTTTGGGGATCATTCACAAGAAGATAGATTAACATCAAAATGAAAACTATTCACTCAACCCCAACTTTAGATGATGTAACCCACATAAATATATATATACATATGTTTGTATATTTGGATGTTACACACAGTAAATACAGGGAAAATATCACAGATTTCAAAACAATAATAACAGACAACAACTTGCATTAAAATGAAATAACAATCCTTGATAATACACAAATTATGTCAATACAAAGCATTGATAGTTATGAAAATACACACAGAAAGATACAACTGAAAACACACAATTGTTTAGATACTGCTCCTTGTGGTAATTTTGCACAATATGAAAAAAACAATCTGGTAATTAATGTTTCTCTTTAGTGAATCATATTGAATTTCATTCTATCAGATAGAATACAGAAGCTTAAATTATACTTTACACCAATATTGTTTTGTCTACTACCCTTTTACATACATTCCATTTGTATGTAACCACAACCAGGTTCCTCACATACAAACTATTTTAACACAAGTTTTTACCAATATAATTATTCAACTACAAAAAAAAAAAAAAAAAAAAATTCACAATATTTTCTATTTTTATTATATTCTGTCAAGATACGATTAATTTTATTAAAAATAACTCTTCAAAAAGCACATCATGGTTTATGTTTATATACGATATATATATCATGTATTTACTTTGTTATGTCATGGCATTTGCTAAATCAAACATACCAAGTCCCCGAATTGGCACATGACCAATCAGCACACAGCTTACAAATCTTTACTTTTACTTCTGTATTCCTGATTGGCTAGAGCATATTTTATTGTTTACTTTGTTTTTGTGCTGATGTGAGGTGTGTACCACATTACTAAGCCAAGAAATACATGTTCTTGCTCTGAGATTTTTAGTTCTGTTTCATCCAATCAAATGCATCAGTATATTTAAACTAACCAATGAAATACATCGCTATATTTAAACTAACCAATGAAATAATGTTATAAAAGTCACATGATTGTATTTCTTCCTAACTACTTAATACTGGGTTTGAGACTTTATAGTCGGCATCAACAGTAATGAAACACTTGCATAAATAACAACAAAAAATATGAACTATATCACAGCTTGTTGTATTCCTGTGTGCAGTAAAGCTAACAGAGATCAGTATACAAGAACATATGGACTGGAAAGTACGGAGCAAAGCATTACGTGACATGTGCTAAAGCATGTGGGATGTGTTACTTGGTCCAGACTTTATCATTGAACAGCAAACAGCCAAATTCTCTGCAAAGCGACAACAAAATAGACAAATGGAGCGACTGTCACAATTTTTATGAGAATATTTCTTTTTTTTTAAAGATTAGTCAGAGGACTTTCATTCAATTGCACAGAATTATAGATAGTTCTAAACAAAAAAAAAAGAATTTTTATTAATTCTGAAAACATAAAAGGCAAAACAAGAGAAACCAGTTTATGAGATGGAGGTTGCACCACATGTTCAAAAATATCTGTTATTGTTGAATGAAAATGTATCACAGTGACTTTAATATTTGTGATGTCAAAAATACTATAATATGTTACAATCAATGAAACATTATATTATACGTACTTTGCACTACCAAACACATTGACATAACAGTATTTCATTTAAAAAAAGCAAACATAACAGAACTTGACAGAAGGTATTTAAAACTTAGAAAATCAATAGTATTCTAAATCTGGTTCAAAATATAAATATGTATTACAACAAAAGCTTCAAAAGAACTAATTTTTTTTAAAAAAATTGTTCATTATTGAGAGAGAAATGGAAAATCAGCTACCAGGGCCTTGAAATTAAAGGGATAGATGACCCGGCAAATTTACAAAAAAATATAACTTCACAAGTATATCCCAGAATTCATAGCAAATTAAGGGTACTTCCTCCCTGGTGAATTTACAATGAAATGTAGCCTTCGAAGTTTAATGAGGATATGCTCAACTCTTGTAGAATACTAAATATGACTTTCTGCAAGCTCTAACTTGCACTATTCCGGTTAATTATTGCAGAATTTCAGTGAATTTTTGATAATTTTATATAATTTTAAAGGATTGCCCAAGTAACGAGTTTTACAAAACATGACAATTACCAAACTTAAAAACACATATATATTGAGTTTATTTCCAATGAGCAATAACACCACAAAAATTTCACAAAAAAAACACACAATAGAAAAAACGTTTCCAGCAGTGTACAGCATTGAAATGTAAGATTATGTACATTAATATCATCCTTTCTGAGGAAAATATAGGAACAAGCAGTGTATCCAAAAGTAACGCAGCTGTGTGAAAGTACCTTTAAGAAAATATACATTAATATGCATGAATACTAGTATTTACAGACTGAGTATGCAGTAGTCTTTACTTTGTAGAAATTATGCAGTATTATCAAAAATGAGACAAAATATATAAACATAGAGTTCACATGTACACACACTTTTACAGTACTGTAATTTATATGTGGGTGAGAATTTGTTAAAGATTAAAATTTAACTTTAAGGGACAGATATTTGAGTTCAGATGAAACATTATTTCTATTGAATTTTATATATTAAACAAAATGAAGCTTAAAATTTGGAAATGGTTGTCATTTATTTTTTTATAATATTCATAACACTAAATATGTCTCAACCAGTGGAAGTCTGCGTTCTAAGAGTCCTTTCTGGTTACATATAGGTTAGAATGGCACAGTCCTGTCCAAATGTAACAATGTATCTACATGAAAACTGAGCAAACCAACAGATCAGATTTCAAAGATTAAACTTTAAAATTTGTCAAGTCAAAGTAAGCATGTTTTTGAAGACTGTACTTTTTTTTATCCAGGAACATGCTAAAAGCCGATTTTTTTTTCAAATCACTATACTAGATAGTTTTTGTGCAATCTCTAATCCATGATATAAATGACACGATATATTAAATACTATGAAATTATACTCACAGATGAAACACAAACATTTATAAATTGAGCAATATTAATTAAACTTTACACAAAATGAAAAATCTTCCCTCAAACATTTCAAAGAAAGAAATGGTCCAGTAATACACATATAATGAACAGCATATTCAGGTTCATCAAGGGTAATATCATCAACAAGATATAGCGTACAGGGGTGGCATTCACAAACGGGATTTAGCAAGAGATCATCAGCAAATTAGCTTCAGTTGATCCAAAAATTGGATCAGTATTAAGGTTGGTATCCAAAGAGAAGCTAAGCACTGAAAAGTATTACATTTTGGATAAAATCTAGCTGAATCTGCTGCACTTTATCCCAATTTAGTTTAATTATATGAATACCAATTCAATCTAAAGATTAGTTAACCCATTCTTTGTAAACTTTAATCTAACTTTTGGCACAACATAATCCTCCTTTGTGAACATGGCCAGAGAAATAAAACATTTTTCCAAACTACATAAAGTTTTCCATTGGTGACACACCCCTTAGGAAATTAAATGACAAAAAGCTAAACTTAGTGACATTCTACACCAGATTAAATAGATTTTACATGAGTTTTCTTACTGTACATAAAATATAATTATGCAAGAAATATATCCCACAATGCTTTGTGTTATTGTATACACCCTTATTATGCATCACTTTCCTAAATTAAGCTAACAAAATGTCACTGAGACAAACATGAAAGATGATAAGAATAGGATTACCATTTTCAGGTAGAATATTCAAAGAAAAAGTTTTATTCCTACTAAATGTCACTGGTGGTGTATTTGAAGAGGTTATCTACAAGAATCAATAAACCCAATTAGCTGCTGAGTTGTGACCTGTCACCAGTGTGACAGTGAATTCTTTGACAGGAGAATTAATTATGTGACAAATTGCCATTTTTATACCTTACAAACTGGATGGTGTGCCTTAGAATCCGTAGATACGGAGATTAAGCACTTGGACAACTGATTGATTTATTGATTGATTGATTGATGTTCAGATGTTTACTCAAGCATTACATCTGACAAAGGAGTCGGTGTTTGAATGTCCTTTTACTTTTCAACTCTGAGCTTTAAATTTAAAGAACACCCACCTCAAATTAGTAGAACTGCTGTACAAAGGTAGGAAGTAACTGACAGTATCTACTGGGAGATGTAAAAAAGTACCAGTTCTTGATAAACAGTAGAGTAATAAATTGTTTGGACTACAAAAATGAACAAAAGTGTACTCTTTTTCCACTCAAATAATGACACTTTTCAATATTTTGCTTTTCAAGTGACATAAAATGGCCCAATTTCTGTTAATTGTATGGTTAAAATGGCACCTTTCATTTGTCACTAAAAATAGTACTCGACGAACAGAGTTATTGTGAGAGTACTCAAGTACAAAAAGTACTGCTCATGGCAGCCCTAGTATATATACTGAAGTAGACCCTAGTATATATTGAAATGTACCCTGTTACCTGTAATTTGTGGTCAGGTAGAACTGGTTTCTGATCCCTTGTAGGAATGGGTCAGTAGGCCCGGTGTCTCGGTATTGAGAGCATTTTAATAAAATACCATGATGAGATTTTACAACCACCACTTTGCTTGTGAAAACGTAAAATTGAAGGAAGAGTCAAAATATTTGAAAAATACTCAAAATCTGAGGAAATTATAAACTTTTAACTCATATTTTGTACATTTGGTCACTTTTATTACAATGTCGTTAAGGGGAAATGTCCATGTTTGTTTGGGATGTACTAAAACGCGGAGTCCCGCAATCGGTACGGTTTTGCATCGGCGACCTCCCGATGTACACATTTTTGCTACCAACCCATCCCTAATCCCTTGAAATTGCACTCAACCGGAGTCAACTGTTACTGCACAGTAAATATCACAGCTAATAGAAACTACAACACAATCCCTCACTGAGATCAATGAAATAATACATTCAACAAACTTGTATCAAATATCTAACTCAACAACTCATGTTCCACAAAATATAGTTTAACATGCAAACACAAAATCACAAAAAAAAAAAATGTTCATAAAAATACAGTAACTTCAAATAAATATGGCTGGAAGTCTAACAATGGCTGAGAGAAATAATGAATTTGATTGCAATGACCTAACCACCATCCAAGCTAACGATCTACTCGAATAACCCTAAAACCAGTTTCATTAAACTTCACACACCTTATTAGAGTTTAGGATTTTAGCCACCTTTTAATAAGTCTCTCTGGTGTGCAACCACATAGAGTCAACCCTGTGTACCTAATTTATCCATTTATTGACTAAACAATGGGCCTTTGACAAAGTTAATGAAATACTAAGTTAACCTTTTTAGTGTCATTAAATACCCTGAATTAACTCCTACACCGCCACACTCATTGCTGATATTTTTCACATATAATACCACCAATGTAACATCACAATAACTTACAATATACGCAAAAAGACCGTCTATGTATGAATATATGATAGCTAACTCGGTAGCCTTTTAAAAATGTTAACCAAAGAGAAGAGTAAACTGTTTAATGTATTTCTGGATTAGATCCAGCACATTAATAATATGAAATCTATTGGACACATTCCTACCATGTAATGCTGTATAGTGGTTAATACTATCTCCACCCCCTACCCCCACTACTCCCCCTCTTCCCAGGCGGACAGTTGAGTCTTGAGGAAGCTGTGTTCTGCTTTGCCAGTGTGCAGGCTGCCATTGGAGATCGTATCCATGGAGACCTTGGAGTCAGTGCTATGATGTTTTCTCAGGTGATGTGAGGAAAGACTGGTGAGTTTAGAACCTGCAGGGAGAAATGGAATGAAAACTAATGGTTTGTATTGAAATGAACAATTTATAGCGCCAGACTGACACAAGCACTATCCAAGACGGTGATAGTCCAATGAGGATTAACAGTTTCAAGAAGATTGAAACTATAGCTTTGCGTAGGGGGTAATATAGTATTTGTTTTGAACAAAGTTCCAACAGGAGATGAAAAAGACACAAAAAGATTTTGATGTTTCATTTCTAGTCAACTTTGTTTATTAATTACTTAGCTATCACTTTACCTGCAATTATACATCTGGACAGTCTAGTTTATTTCAGTTTAACCTGCAATTTTACGCCAATGTTATGAATACATGTTTTGGCTGTTATTTGTATACTTGTGTTTTGTAATCTTTTACCTGCACTTTCATGCCTGGGCTTTTCAATCTATTTATCAACTTACCTGAATCTATGTCCAGGTTTTTTTAATCTATTTGCCGGCACTTTCACCACAAAGCTTTTTACTTTTTCTACCTGCACAAGTTTACCAGGCTTTTTAACCAACTTACCTTTGCCATTATTTATCTGTATTGGACTACTTGTATAACTCAGCTTCAAAATCTGTTTACCTGCACTTTTATGCCTAGGCTTAGCCGCAGGGGCGGAGACGACTCTCTTCACAGATCCTCGGCTTGCCACTTGTGAACGATAGAGCTTGTTGTCACTCTGACTCGTTGTGGGGCGCTTGTCTGATTACAAAAAACAAAAACACTGTAATTACAGCAGACTCTATGCAGCAGTAACCACCACTACAGCTTGACCACTAGGCCAATATTCACTAATACTCTTACTGCTTGGTTTCGTAGCTTGCACAAACTCGAAGACAGAATATATATTGATATTAAGTTGTCAGCTGCATTGCATGCATTTCCAAAAAAAAGGTTTTTTAAAATTTTTTTTTTTTTTATTATTTGGGGTTTTACATCGCTTTCAACACTGTACAGGTCATATCACGACGGGTAGTTGGAAGGGCAGAGGAAACCAGTACATACAGTTCGTTAGGGTTCTGTACTGTAAATTGCCGACCAACGGCAAGCAACTACCAGCTTTCCCACTTGAGACCGTGCCGAGGATCGAACCCCGGCCTCAGAGGTGGGAGGCGAGAGTGTTATCACTCTGCCACCGTGGCCCCCCACCAAATAAGGTGATGACAGACATAAATCAATCGATTAGGGGAATTTTCATATTATGCAAATGGTGCCAAGTTGGGGCACTGATTTGAAGTAGAAATTGGATAATCACCCCTTAAAACGCACTATAAAAGGTTAAATACTTTTTATGTTTGTAAGTACATATAACTTCCATTAATGTCAATCAATAGTGTAATCAAAAGAAATCCATGTAATTACACTTAATGCAAATGCAAATAAGCGTTTTGAGTCCAATTGGCACTAAGTATGAAGTGGTAGACTAAGTAAACCTCCAAGTTTAAATGTCCATTTTAGCAGCTTTTAAGTTCATGCTAGGAGAGACCAGTTGCATATACTGTACCACATGTTATGAGTGGGATTCCACCCCATGACCACAGAACTGAGAAACGTATGATATATTACAACAAATGGTTATCACCAGGCATATGAAGTACTTTGTCACTCTTAGAATTGCGGGCAGTAATAGGTCAGATGGTCTCATCTTCCCATCCTCTGTCATAATAGGAAAGTACGTCAAAAATATGACAAATTCTCATCACAGTGAACAGCAGCTAAAATGTAATTCCCCTTGAGGTATTTTCTTTCGTTTTACCTAAATAAACTCACTGATATTTGCACAAAGGTATAATCAATCCCTATATTTGTCTTATATACCAACAATTTTTAATGTTTCAATCGAGAAATGTTCAGGTCAATACTTATTTTTATAAAGGGTCATGTGACCTGATTTCAAACATCCAGGTTCAATGATTTGAATTCTTAGATTCAATAAAGTATAATAAATTGCTGTATATCCCTCATATGAAGCTTTTATGCTGCCAATATCATACTGCCTATCAGAAATGTCATCAAACATTAAAATCTTCAATGTGAATAATAGACCAATGTTTTACAATATACTAATTTATGCGCTCATTTTGAGTAGATGATAACAAACAGAAAGCTGAGAAGTTAAGTATACACAATTAGTCAATTATTTATAATTACTAAGGCATTAGTATAAAAGTAGCAAACTTGATCAAAGTTCCAAGCATTTTTAAATTGTATGTGTTATGAAACATGAACCAAAGCAATTCCTTTAATTGGACAATAAGCTTCATGCAAATCATTTATTATCAATTATCATGTATTAATAAGACAAGAACAGATAATGATACATAGTTAATAATAAAATATAATGAAAGATACTCCTGATTCACACAATAAGACAGAAGTCAACAGTAATCAAATTGATGGTGCAGTGATTCTACATGCCCGTCATACATGATGACATAATGACATATGACAAAATGCAGCAAAGTAAAGAATCATAATGCACCCCATGCATTGCAAAACTTTTACCATTCTACAATAAGTGTAACATATTTAATTCCATGCTATAAGACATGCTATAACTACATGCAAAGTGACACAGGGCATGCATTGATCCTGAACAGGAGAAAATACTGTTATAAGTATAAGTGAAATACTAATATTTCAAAGCATATAAATGTCCAAGACATACCAGCACTAGAATGTGTGTGATCAGAGGCCATATCACCCAAGGCCATGAGGTTTTACAAAATATGTTTGGTTTACACTTACCTCTGTTCGTTTCTGAATGTTCATATGACCAAAGTTGGACAGACCCTCAGTAAATCACACAAGTTGGAATCAAACCCACAACTACCAGCGGTGAGAGCTAGGTGTTAAATGTGAAACATGCTAACCGCTGACCATTGAGGCCTATGTGTGCGGATAAGATATCAGCATGACATTTCACCAGATTGAGCAATCCATGACCTAATCTGAGGACTAAAATTATGATCACATGGGCTCAAATGAGGACATTTGAAGTTATATGATATATTTTTATCCAGACGTGGGTTCTATAGTTCTTGTACCATATTTGTCTTTAAACGTTTTTCAACTTGGATCTGTGGTTATTACAGTCACACTCACCTGAGGGCGTTTCTTTTGGGTGGCAGATTTTTTACGTTTATTCACCTGGCAGCAACACTCACAGATTAGACTGGGGATGTTAAATCAGAAATATTTTTCATTTGATATAAGGAATGAATTTCCTGGTCGTACAAGAATGTATGGCTTCATCCTTACTTTCTTTTGATATGCAGATATTTGGGTCACAATGGACTTTTTTAGTTTTACCCACCTGGGGCACTTCTTTTGAAGTCTGAATATTGGCATTACAGAAGATTGTGTGTATTTGTTATCTTTACTTACCCAAGGTAGCTTTTTGATGTGTTGGTATTGGAGTCACAGATTAATGTGTTGTATCTTTACTCACCTGAGGGCGCTTCTTTTGAGGTGTGGGTATTGGGGTCGCAGTAGACTGTGTTCTGTAGCGAGCAATGCTACTCTTGATGCGTCTGGGTTGGACAGGGCTGGTGGGCCCTGAGTGACAGAGATAGACAGATGGAGAGCAGGAGTCAATAGATAAACAAATCACAAAGTGCATGCATAAACACACAGCAAAAACACACACTCACACCCAAGTCACTTGATTAGTGCACTTAAATGACAATTTACGAAATGGTTTTTCCAGTGGGAGGATATTTTTATTTCAGCAAAAAAAATTTGCGAAATAATATAAACTTTAGGATTTATTTTTCCTTGTAAAATCCAATAACAGGCACTGTGTTATTGTTCACACTGTGTAATTTAATCCTATTTGACTGGAGAAGTGTGACTGCACCTGGTCACCCAGGTAACCATTTCTCACCTGTACACTGATTTACTTTGGTGCAAACTAACAGATATTTCAGTGAAGTCACAATTAAACTGCATGCAATACTGACAGAATAAAGTCAATTCTGGTTTCCAAAGATTCTGAGGAGGGATGAGGGATAACTTCATACAACAATGTACTTCATCAATTAGCGGAAGAAATACAAAGTTTTTCACTAAGGAAACCTCCCACATTTTCAGTTATTATCAAATTTTGGAGTTTTGTTTAGACTGATAAAAATTGAGTTGAAATGAGTTATAAATTTTTCCTCAAGTAGTTCTTATGATTGCTCTACTTTTTAATGAGTACTACTTTTTTAGACAAGGATTAAGTTAGCAATAGTTGGTGTGGTTTTTCTTGTAAAATATGACAGAAATAGACTCATATGAGGTCAGCTTTATGGGAATTTGTACAAACCTGCTGATATATCAAAGAAGAAAATACAGTTTTATACTCCGAATACGTCATGATTTTAATTTCCTTCAAGTATACATGTTACCTCAACAGCCTTACTTTTTGTAATAATTTTTGGCCTTTTACTCTTTTTTTTTTTCTTGTAAAAGTCTTGCTTCTCTAAATTGTTTTTATATTAAGGGGCAGCTGGGTCTGTGAATTACACACACTAGTGAATTTCACATTTTACTTTACTCTAAAAGAATCTTTGGATTACAGAACAACACAATTTCAAAGATCATTTTGCCTTGTAGAGAGCAATAACATTATTCTTATCTCAGGTGCTTATATATATAAAGATAAGAATAAAGATAACACAAGATGCGATTTTGTTTGTTTTCATGCAGATAAGAATGACACAGGCATTTCAAACACACACATAAGATTCATGTATTTACCTCTGTTAATTCAAATCAATTAAAGCAAAATCCCAAAGTGAAAGAAAGGTTGAAAAAAATACTTGACAAAGCAACACTGAAGCAAGGGTTTTGTGAATTGTATTATTGAACTTACTCATCTATTGGCTTACATACATCAACAGAACTTATTTTATTATACTTGCTAGCTAGGAAATACAGTCATATTCTTGTCAGTCAGATCAAACAACCAGAGACATTTTTCTTTTACACAGATTTTTAATTTTTTAATTCAAAGTGTTCCACTGTACACAAACCTCTCCACATTTATATGATTACTGTTTTCAATGCCTTTTTTAAACTTTATTTGAACTTATATGCATTATTACGAATTCTAAAGCGTGAAAAACTAAGTCACTGTCATAAAGTCGTAGATCATGGTAAGAAGGAATTTGACAACTATTAGTTGCCTGATAGGCATATGAGACCTACAAAAAAATACAGCTGGTCAACAAGGTGTGACTTCAACATGTGACATAAAGACCATAAAGATGGAGCAGTTAATATAATCAGGAAAACCATTCTATAGAGTTAAAGCATCCCATGCAAAACTGTTCTCATACTGGGCTGAGTCTGACCTGTGAATATCAGACACAGGAACCTGGAGAAATCTGCTTTTAGGATAAGCACGCCTGGTATTGGCATCACAAGGACTCAAAGTATTTATTTCACTGCATTTTCTTTGTTTTACTGTGCTGATAAAATTTGAATAAAAACCCTTGCTTCAGGAATATTTAACAGAATTAATATTAAAGAAAGCACCACACACCTTATATCATCAAAGTTAATACCAATCAAGAAAGAAATAAAAGCTAAGTTTTAAATTTGGTTCATAAATCATTTTAACTGAAAAATACACACATCTTAAATTTATTACAACATGTTTTACTGATATCAGCCACTCAAATGCTAGTTAAAAATTGTGGAAACTCAATCTTTTAAAGCAAATCTTTCAATAATTATTATAACTGCACAAATATTTCATATTATCCATATTAGTGATGTAATATTAAACCTCAAAAGTTACCAACAAATCACACATTTTTTAAGTTTAAATTATTTCAAAAATAAAGAGAGGAACCCTTGCATTCGTTTTTTTTATGAATTCTGGCCAGGAAAAGTCCTCTTAAGTTAGCTTTACTTGGCTTAACTTTGACTTACCGATTTGATCTTTTTCTTTTTTTGCCTGGGAGTTTTGTGGAATTTCATACCAAAGTGATTTGTCAACAAAAATAAATTTCACTTAAATGACACTTTGGCTTCAAAAAATATTCCCCATAAGTTGTTGACAAAGAGTTCTGGACTGAGTAAAGCCTGACAGGATCATAAATTTTTACCAATTTGTGAACCCTAAGTGCCACCATCTTTTTCCAACTCAACATGATTTTAAAAGCACTATTCTATAAGAACTCACTTGTATACATGTTGGCTGGAGGTCCTCCATGGATCTCTAGGCTGAAAGAAACACACACACAAACATTGAATAGTTTAAAATCAATAAAATGGATAAATTTATTTAGATGTTACATTTAGCAGAGGAGAGGGAGGAGGAATACTGCACACACTGAACTGTCAAGATTCTACACTGTAAACCATTTATTATATTATTGTACTTTTTGTCAAACTATCTTGTCACTTATTTTCATAAAACTGAAATTCAAAGTGCCATAAAGTAGTAAAAACAAGACCACTGCCGCGGTATATATCTCCCGCCGAGCATTAAAGGGGAAGAAATACCTTTTCCGAGATATTCACAATTTTCATTTTCGGCTAAAATCAAAGATGGCTGCCAAAAGTGGTAAAACTGAAATTTTTCCCCTAGGCACAGAATACTGTTGTACTACCCTGTGGGTCAAAATTCGCACAAAATCGCTCTATCTCTTACCATTTCAAAATATTTTCAATGTTTTATTTTCCGCTAAAAGCCAAGATGGCCGCCAAAAGTGGCGAAAATTGAAATTTTTCCCCTTTGCATAGGATACTCTTGTACTACCCTGTGGGTCAAAAATTCGCTCGAAATTGCTCTATCTCGTACGGTTTTCGAGATATTCACACTTTTTCATTTTTCGCTAAAATCCAAGATGGCCGCCAAAAGTGGCGAAAACTGTAATTTTTCCCCTTTGCATAGGACACTCATGTACTACCCTGCGGGTCAAAAAGTTTGCTCAAAATCGCTCTATCTCATACGGTTTTCGAGATATTCACACTTTTTCATTCTCCACTAAAACCCAAGATGGCCGCCAAAAGTGGCGAAAATTGAAATTTTTCCCCTTTCCATAGAATACTCTGGTACTACCCTGTGGGTCAAAAATTTGCTCGAAATCACTCTATCTCATACGGTTTTCGAGATATTCACACTTTTTCATTTTCCGCTACAATCCAAGATGGCCGCCAAAAGTGGCGAAAACTGAAATTTTTCCCATTTGCATAGGATACTCTTGTACTACCCTGCGGGTCAATAATTTGCTCGAAATCGCTCTATCTTGTATGGTTTTTGAGATATTCACACTTTTTCATTTTCCGCAAAAATCCAAGATGGCCGCCAAAAGTCGCAAAAATTGAAATTTTTCCCCTTAGCATAGGATACTCTTGTACTACCCTGTAAGTCAAAAATTCGCTCGAAATTGCTTTTATGGTTTGCGAGATATTTGTGATTTTTCACATTTTCACCAAATTAGGGTATTAACTTATAAAAATTTAATTTACCTATTAAATTTGCAATTTTATTGCGTTAATACATCCTATCCAATGGACAATAGCTGAATAACTACCGCTTGGATGGCGGGTGCGTTACTAGGGACTAAAGAAGTTGAACTCATGTTAGAAATAATGACCATTTCTTCTTTCCTTACAGCCCGGGTAGACCTTGAAGTCAGATACCCTTAAGGCTGTGGTCGAGTATCATCATCCGGTTATCCGGAAGGAACCGTCAGAGTCGACCTTGCGCCCCCCCCCCCCCTTTTAACAGACCTGCTCTGAGGTAGGGGAAGAGAGGGATGAGTTCAGTCCCATAAAATCACCTCTCCCGGAGGAAGTACGTGAGAGATTTTTTTTTTTTTTTTTTTAACTTGTTGCTTATCTATATGTGCAATATATACAAATACATCCACTTATTTATGAATGCACAGATCTCCTCTAAGTCCTCGGCTGCTGGTGGATCTGCTGAGCAGCCACAACAGGGCCAAGATGGTATAGCTCTGAATCGGCCCAAGCCACATCCTTCAGGTAAAATTGAGTGAAGGTGTTATGAGACTTCCAGTGGCAGGCTGATAAGATCTGTTCCAAGGAAACTCCCGACTGGAAGGCCTTGGAAGCAGCAAAGGCCCTGACATCATGAGCTTTAACTTGATGTAGGGTGTGGGCCTGTTGATCAGAGAGCTCATAGCATAGGATCACAGTCTGTTTGATCCATGAGGAGATAGTGGCAGGAGAGATGTCCTTGTCGAAGCCTTTCTTGAAGGAGACAAAGACTAATTCCTTGTGCTGCCTGAGGTCTGAAGTCCTGTCCAAATAGTAGCGCAAGGCTCTGACTGGACAAAGGGATCTGTCAGCCTTGAGGGACTTATCCAGAGTAGGGGCCAGGGCTGGTATGACCACTGGGGCTACACTCTCTGGACCCTCCTTGGCCAGCTGATTCTTGGAGAGAAAGCTGGGAGATGGAAACAGGGATACCTTAGACCAATCGGCTTGGTGTCTGATGTTCCTGTTTTGCCATGCATGGATCTCACTCCTTCTTTTACCAGAGCCCAGGGCCAAAAGGAAGACAGTTTTGAAGGTCAGATGCTTCAGTGATGCCTCCTTAAGAGGTTCGAAAGGAGCCTTTGTCAGCTGGTGTAGTACCAGGGAAAGGTTCCAGGAGGGTACTCCCCTCCGCCCCTTCGGTCTATCTCTGTGGAAACTTTCCAAGAGACGAGTGAGATTATCATCTTTGCTGATATTGACTGTTGTAGTACCTAGTTTATCAGCAATGGCAGATCTGTATCCATCAATGGTGCTGGGCTGCAACTTCTTGTCCTCAAAGAGGTACATTAGGAAGTCAGCCACCGACTTTACAGGTGGTGACCTGAAGTCCACCTGATTAGTGATGCACCACTTTGTAAAGATGGTCCACTTTGCCTCATAGACCGATCTAGTCGACTTTCTTTGAGGAGCCTCAATTCTTGCTGCCACTGCCTCAGAGAAGCCCTGTTCCTTGATTTTTGTGGCTCTAGGAGCCAGGCATGGAGGTTCAAAGTTGTCAGATTTCTGTGCGGGATCTGATTGAAGGGCTGTGTCAGCAAATTTGGCAGGTTGGGCAGGTAGAGAGGGACCTGACTGGACATGGTCACCAGGTCCCAAAACCAAGGCATGTTGGGCCACCCCGGGGCAATCAGGATGAGTCTCTTGCAAGGGGAGTCTCCACTACTTTGCCCAATATGGCGGTCGGTGGGAAGGTGTATGCATCCAGATCCCCCCATGGCAGAGTAAGTGCATCCACTGCTATAGCCAGGGAGTCCGGTACTGGAGAGACAAACTGAGGTAACTTGTGGTTGAACCTCGTGGCAAACAGATCCACTTGAGGCCGGTGCCATTGGTTGCATATCTGTTGGAAAATCTCCGGGAGAAGAGACCACTCTGTTTGAATGGTCTGACCCAGTCTGGATAGTTTGTCGGCTATCACATTCAAACGGCCTGGGATGTGTCGGGCTTTTAGAGTTACTTGTCGCTGGGAACACCAGGTCAAGATTCTCCAAAGTAGGGCACAAAGCGGGCCCGACCTCATGCCTCCTTCCTTGTTTATGTAAGCGACCACTGTAGTATTGTCGGTTGCTATCAGAACTATCTTGTCTACGCAGAGCTTTTGGAACTCTTTTAAGGCCAGAAACACAGCCTTGAGTTCCAGATAGTTTATGTGCAGCTTGCTTTCCGGCACCGACCAGGACCCTCTTGCAGTGAATTCGTTTACGTGAGCACCCCACCCTTCTTTTGATGCGTCTGTAAAAATTTGCAGAGCATGTCTTACTGGGTGTAATGGTTGACCTTGAAGCACATTGTCTTCGTCTAGCCACCATTGTAAGTGAGGATGTAGGGCCCGCGGTAGAGGGATAATCTTTTCTAGAGATTCTGGTACCCTCCAGTTGTTTTTGAGATGCCACTGTATGGGTCTCATGTGTAGTCGGCCGAGGTGAACCTGTTTTTCTGTGGCTGTTAGCAGACCTATCAGGGACATGAACTGCCGGACCGGACAGGCCGGTAGCAGCAAGAGTGCGTGTATCTTGTCCTGAAGGCTTTTCCACCGGTCCGGAGTCGGTCTGACCCGGCCGGAACGGAGGTCGAACTGGTAACCTACGAAGTCGAAGACCTGTTTGGGTTCCAGTTCTGATTTCTCCAGATTTACCAGCCAACCTAAGGTCTGGCACATCTTCACCAGGATTTGGGTATGTCGGAGACAAATTTGCTGGGATCTGGCTCTCACCAACCAGTCGTCTAGGTATTGGTAGATCCTTATACCCCTTTGCATGGCTATCAGTTTGACTTCCTTCGCTAACACAGTGAACTCCATGGGCGCTGTGGACAGACCAAAGGGCAGTGCCCTGAACTGATAAGTCCGGCCCTGAACATGAAATCTTAGATATTTCCTGGATTGTTCCTGTATTGGTATGTGGAAGTAGGCGTCCTTGAAATCTACTGAGGTAACCCATTCTCCTTGCTGGAGGGATGTTCGGATGGTTTCCGGCGTTTCCATTTTGAATGTCTCCACCTTGAGGAAGAGATTTAGGTTGCTTAGGTCCAGGATTGGCCGCCATTTGTTGTTGGGTTTGGGGACTAGAAAGAGTCGGTTGAAAAACCCTAGAGACTTTTGATTTCGAACCCTTTCCACTGCGTTTTTGTCTATAAGCTGATGTAATGCCTCCAGCAGGTAGCTGTTCCTGTGGGGATTGACATAACGGCTTATGACTGAAGGAGACCGTGTGAGTTGGGGGCGGATCCGAAAGGGAAGGGTGTAACCCTCTTTCAGGATTTGAACTATTTTCGGACCGGCCCCCAGATCCAGCCAAGTTTTCCAAAAGTTTTGTAGCCTGGCCCCTACAGGTTGATCGTTTACAACATTTTGGACAGTTTTTACAGGTTGGACACAAGACAATTGAGTGACACAAGAAACAGGTTTCACATATTTTAATTTGTGACACACTTTTGATTGACACTCTGCCCACCCGGGACTTAACTCTCTCTTTTGGGAGTGCCTGGGTGCAGAAGGTACATCCATTACAACATGATAATTTACAGAGTTTAATGTCTTTTCTTGTGCTAGAGTCTTGCTCCCGGCCAGCAGTCCCGCCTGTAAACTGTTTACAAAGTAATTGTCATTTATAGGACTGCTGGCCCTTGGCTGGTCGCGAGGAGTAGTAAGAGGCCTTGCCCTTATGCTTCTTGCCCTGACCCTTGTTGCCAATGTTCTTCCATGCAGGACGGTCTGGTTTCCTGTAGTCCGAACGCTTTTCTGGCCGTTCGTATGGATGGAAGCGACCTTTCTTTCCTGACTGGCCTTGGGTTTTACTCTCAAAATTGGCAATGTCTTGCTCGGCCTGTTTCAATGCAGCATCTGGGAACAGGGTTGAGATATGGAGAGGTCCAGTCCGTAAGGCACCCAGGGTGTCCGGCTTTATACCCATTTTAAGATGAGAGAGGTAGGCATCTCTTCTGATGAGTGTCATATTGGCCACCGTCACAAATACAAAATCTGACAAATGTTCAAGGGTTTTCGCCATGGACTGTGTTATGCTAGAATTAAAGTTCATGAGAAACTCTAATTCGTCGGCAGCATGAGAAAGCTTCCCTGAGGATTTCCCCTTGGTTAGTTCGGCTTTAATAGCTTTGAGTTCGGACTGCATGTTGTCCTGTACCCTGTATAGACACCGGTTGAAGCCAGCCGCTTGGTTGCAAATAATAGAGGCTTCGCGGGCTGACTTCTCCCACTTTCGTAAATTGTCCTGGGAGATCTGGCGTGAAGCAGGTGGGGTTGATGCAATGCCAGCTGCCTTTGTGATGCGACTATAAGAACTATTAACTTTGGATGCGTCAGTGCTCCAAGTCTGAACAGTTTTCCCCGTTTCCTGATCACTCTTCTGTGGATTAGGTACAAAGTTATACCACTTGGCCTGGGACTTTGGGGGTCGGACAAACTGGTCCTTGAGGAGACCTCCAGCCTCCGAACTACGCGATGGGTATCCCTCTGTAAGTGTGAGGTTGAGCTTCCCCATCTTGTTGCATAGCCACTCATCCGTGGGCATGGTGACCGAAACCTTTCCTGTGGGCTGGGCTTTAGGGCCAGCAAACAGATTATCCTCCGACTTGGAAGCGGCAGTGTCAATTTCTGGGATGTGGTTCCACCCCATGAACGATCTGATCCCACTCATCGTTTCTCTGTAATTCTGTTCCTCTGAGAGGGTCAGATCTGGGTCGTTAACAGAGGCTTCGTGATCCTGGTCAGAGAGCTCTCCCTCTTCAACAAAAATGTCCACAGGCGGACGGTCAGACAGGTCGGAGTCGGTATCTGTGGAAGACACACTGGTTTTCCTTGCCGGTGCTGAAGATGCTCTGCTGGGTACCTGTTGTGACAAGGGGGAGTCGGTACCAGCCACATCTGAATGCCGGTCGGTGGGCACCTTTGCCCTTGACGATTTGCTGGTCGACTTGGATACAGTCTGACAAACACCAGGCAAATCTGAAGATAGCTGAGGGGCAGCTGAAGGTTGTGGTTGGTCGGTATCCGGTCTCTGAGAGACGAGGTCGGTAGCCGACAACTCTGTATCTTGAGGTCTGATAAAAGGTTTGGATGAGATAGCCGAACCTGAAGGAGGTGAGTGTGCTGGGGTGACTTTCACTGTAGCAAAGGTCGGTTCTCTATCCAAGGATTTGGCTAACAAAAGCGCCTCTAGTCTGTTAAACCGATCAGACCATTTCTGGTCTAACTCATCGATCCTTGTGTCCGGTGAGGAGCTGTGAGTCTTGGAAAGCGACTTAGAGGCTTTGTCAGAAGCCGGCTTGGGATCTTTTGAAGAATGAGCTTTAGTCTTTTCAGAAGGATTAGGTTTCTTCTTCTTCTCAGAACTGGCACCCGGGGACTGCAAAATCCCCTGGTCGTCCACAGCTCCCACTACTGTCACAGAGGACAGGTCTATGAGAGAGGAACTGGTAGAGTCCTGTTTAGGCGTATCCGCAGATTTCTTAAGGTCTCTTTTTTCCTTCTTTAGTCTGTAAGACGGAGTGGACAACTGTAAACGTTGTTCCTCAGACAAAATGTTACAAGAGTTACAGTCCTTCTTGGCAACGCACGGATCTGACCCCTTACCCTTTTCTCTGCAACGTGCGCAGAAACAATGGCTGTCGAAGCTAGCCATGATGTGGCCACAACTTCCATGCTTCTGTGAAGGGGAAGACATGACGATCCGTAACCAAAAACCAAGTCAAAATGATCTATACACACTCTTGAACACAATAATAAAAAATAAAAGCACACTCTGAAGAATAACTTTAATAAATCTCAAAATATATTTCAACTCAGAAATTTCGTGTACACAACACATGCGCCAAACGAAAAAGATGCTATGACGTCACTCTGTCTAGACAGGAAGGAAGTACTACACGCCATCTGGCGAGTGCACACCACTGGGCCGGCCTAGCCGGTGGAGACACAGGACGTCTTTTTCTGACGTTTGGCGGGCCGGTCCGCGCCAACCGGATAAGCTATTGTCCATTGGATAGGATGTATTAACGCAATAAAAAGTAGCAATAAAGTAGCCATTACTGACTTGTACATTGAGCAACAGTTGTAAAATTTAAATATGTTACAGTTCACAAAAAAGTAGATGAACAACATATTTGAGAGAAATTGTGTAGCTGCAATACTTTTGAAGATATAAGCCATTTACTCACTATGGTTATCATTAAAAATTGACAAAGTAGCTATTACTCACTTAGCTATGGAGATACACTTCCAAACTACTGACCATGTTGTAGCTGTGGAGAAAGTAGCTGAACAATATATTGGAACAAAATACTCTAAATGCAATAGTTTGAGAGTTATAAGTCATATAATTATATTAGGTAAAAGTGCTATTACTCACTCAAAAGTAGGCCAAAGTTCACCAAACCCCAAAAATATTGAAGAGCGTAAAATTCATTAGGACAAGTAATTTACCAAAAATGTGTCAGACCAGTCACTTACCAACTATAACTACAAGGTCCATTTGTCATGCTTCAAAATCTAAATAAACACTGAAGGGCTAAAAAAAAATGTCTTCATATGTAATTTTTAAAACAGCTATAGTTCTTTGGTTATGGTATTTAGCTTTAATATTGGTTTACTTAATTCTTTCAATATGTGAGAAATATTTGTGAGAAATATTTATCAAGGAAAACTAAAAAAAAATTTTTTTGCAAACCTCAAACAAGGAATGCCCACAATCTTTGCCCGTTTGAATTCCTCTGTGAATTCCTTGGAGATCTTGGGGTTTTTGCCGATATTCTTCATCAGCTTGTCATACAAACCAGGTGTGTTACGACAGGCAACCAATAGCAACCGGGCAGCAGTGCGGTTGTGTGAGAGGTAGCCCAGGCATACAGCAACTGCAAACCTCACCTGTATACATAGGTAATAAGATGATATAGTTTGTATACTTAACCAATAAAGAAACGCAAGTTATATAGAGAAAAATTTATAATGTGTCTTGTTTGGATTTGCTAATTATATATTATACATATTTAAAATAAATCTGAGTTAAAATAACACATTGACATTGTTTTGCAGACATTACCCCTTAGTTAGTGGTAAGGCCTGTAAAACAACTGACAAAGTGTAAATAAGGTTCAACTACTTATAATAATTAAAACATTTCTAAAGCACCAAAGTGATGTAAAAATATCCTAAGGTAGTGATGGCCTCCACTTTGCATGGTCAATCAATTATCCATTTTTCAGACCGATAATTGAGCCATAATCAATTCTTGTATTTTACTCTTGTTTACATCATGAAAAACTTAACAATAACGGTGTTCTGACATTTACAATCTACCAAAAACACTAACTTTCGTTAAATATGGTGATAGACATAAGTAAACCTAAAATTCGTGACAAATTTGTCAATTTATTAAAGGAAACTGACTAAACTATTTAAAAAACATGTGGCTATTGAGTCCCAGTAATCTGTTATACTACACACTACACACTACAGTGGTATTGCCTGTTTATAGGCAATGTGTTCAATTCCTCACTCCTGTAGCTACTAGAGTAAGAAATCTAAAATTCGCCAGGAATCTAAAATTTGCCACCTCTAAAACCTTAGTTAATTTTATGAAGAAAACGATGTATTGCCTTAAAATTGGTCTTTTTCAGTTCAAAAAGCCTTACTTTACTGTACATTCAACAAATCTCACCTGAATTCATTTATTGTATTAGTATTTCCACATGTGGCGAATTTCAGATATGTGGCGAATTTTAGATTGCTTACTCTAATATACACCTCTGTCTGTGAACTTGAGAGAAACTCTAGCTTTCCCTGCTTCACCTGTCAATACACACAGAAATTTTTAAATGTCCAAACATTCCGCCTCCACAATTTTCAGGGTTTATGAATACCTATAAATGTAGGCAATACCACCTATAGCGTGACTGCAGTATTGATACTTAGAAGCTATTTACCTTGTTATCTAGAAATCCCAGTTAAGAGGAAATACTTGTCTGGTTCTTTCAGGTATGTGACATGCCTCACCAGAGTTAACATTTTCTATCTACCTACTCTCTTATCTAATTTATCAATCTTCGTACTTCGCTGCAGGTGTAATATCTTTCCCACCTTGAGGAAACTCAGTACTCTACACTAACAAAGGATAGTAAAGCAACATTCTAGGTCATTACTCCAGGCTTGTTGGGTATGAATGAAGGGAACATACTAAGTGGGGGAAGCTTGAGTTGTAGATGTGAGTCTTAAAGTGTTTCCGGAAGGATATTACCAAGGGATTGCTTCTTAAATGAAAAGAGAGTGCCAAAAGGTTGTTGCATAGTATATAGATGGCTAAAGTGATTTGAGGACTATATAAAAAGCGGAGACTTGAAGGAATTTAATTTCTGGACCACTGTGTCTGGTATTTCTAGACAATGGATGGAGATTTGACTGGGGCACACTGGTTGGCCATATTTTAGAAAATTTATACGTTTTAAGCCCTAATATGAACTGTACCCTGTACTTAACTGGGAGCCAGTGGAGCTTTTGTGGTTGTGGGGTGACGTTGGAAGACCTGGATGATCAAGTGACGACCCTCCAGAGTGACTTTGAAGATGCTGGAGAATCCTGTCTTATTCAAACATATATACAATTGTATAGTATAGCTAGTAAATATTAAAAGTTTAAATACAGTACCTGGTCATCACTGGAGTGTAGTTTGTTGATGAGCAGGTCGATGGCTCCCACTGTTACCATGGCATCAGGAATCCCAGCACGAGTGTGAGCAAGACTTGACATCAGACTGGCTGAAATGACAAACAGAAAAAAGACTGTCATAACACACTTGCCACAGTTTTAACTAAACAGTAATTTTTTTTTTTTTCAGAAAAATTTGTCAAAATCAAAATGCTTTCTGGTCAATAAACTGAGTTTCCATTTTGACTGTGCTGAATTACTGATTTAACCTGACAGAATTTTAACAAATTTAGTGACTTTATCTGGGAGTTTGACAAGATTACTGTTTCTTTATTGACTTAACTAGACAGTATGACAGCATTTTGATTGTGTTAAATTATATATTGACCTAACCCGGCAGTTTGATTTGTTATGTGAAGTTACTCGAGAATGACAGTGTAATAACTAATTTACTGATAATTTAATAGTTTTTAAACTAATTCACTGACTTCACCCAAGAGAATGACAGTTGTTTACTAAATCATTGACTTTACTTTAGAGTTTGACAGTATTATTGCTTATTTATTGCCTTTACCAGAGACTATGAAAGCATTGTGATAAATCCACTGACTATATATTTGAGATTTATTTTGAGAGTTGCGAGTTCCTTATAGACTATACCAGAGAACTACCAATAACACCTGCATCAGTTTATTTTGCATAAACTTAACAAATAAAACCAATTACATGTCTCACTGAAACAGGGAGGCTTTGTTGCTTCAAAGTTTGAGAGTATGACACTATTGTAGTTTACCTAACAACATGACCTCAATATGAATTTACCTTAGAATATGACAGCATTGTAATTTATGTGAGAGTATGACAGTATTGTGAATTTATATGAAAGCATGACATCATCACAATCTTACCTGAGAGTATAACAGTATTATGAGTGTATTTACCTGAGAGTATGACATAAGTGTGAGTTTACCTACAAGTATAACAGGGGCGGTATTCACTAACAAGGATTAAGATTAGATCAAGATCAGATCAAATTTGAGAAAAAAGTTTCAAGTGAGCCATGGGATCAAATAGCTATTCAGAAACCATGGATCACTTGAACTGAAAAGATGAAATATTTGATATGATTTTGTACAAATTTCACACAATTTTAAAAGGTTTATTCAGTTGTGAAATAATGTCTGCCTCTGTAATAACTGATTAAAACATTTATCTTCCCTGAGAAATAAATCTTCTATCAGTTATTTTTGATCTGTCTTGATCCAAAAATTAATCCATCAAAGAGCATGGATCATGGTTTATCCAAAATTTGATCAAAATATCAGATCAAATGTTTCATGAATACCAATCTCAGCTGATCCAAAAATCTGATCAAAAAGTAATCATTTATGTTCAAATTTGATCTGATCTTCACTGATCCATGTTAGTGAATACCACCCCAGTGTAATAAGTTTACCTGAGAGAATGACTGCATAATAAGTTTACCTGAGACTATGATAGCATTGTGAGTTTACCTAAGAGTATTACACCACAAAAAGTTTACCCGAGAGTATGACAGCATTATCATCATCAGACCTCAGCACACTGACTAAAGCCTTCACCCCGTGTGCAGTGAGATCAACCTGGTCACGATCTACAATAACTCTTGCTAATACCACAACCTGTGTCAAAAATAAAAATTAACTCTAAATGGATATTCCCAAATGTTTTGTGTTTTCATAAATAACGTAATGTAATATATGCATGCAACACTAAATATTTTAGATTTTATCATAAGTTTGAAAAAAAATAAGAAACTATAGGAAATGCAATTAAAGAAACATTACACATATTTTGTCTGTGTCAACTTTGGTGATTAATTAACAACATGTGGTCAAAAAAGGTGCCTTTATTATCCCTTTATTGTCCACCAGTCTGAACACACGTCTTGATAGAAATCTGATATGCACAATTCTATTGCAAATAGATGCAAATGTTAAACATTTTCCATGAAAATCCTGGAAAAGTAAAAGGATTTACTGGTTCCCGGACATCTAATTTGAGTGTAACTGTGTCTACTGCAGTACAGCTTGTACAGGTGCTTCAACTTACCTGGAAAGCGGCATTACAGATCTCAAAGTCGTTGTCTGACTCGAGGAAGCTCTGGAAACACTCATAACGAATGCCACCGGCCTCACGGATAGAATACTGCTGTGGTGTGTTGTTAAATGCAAAAATTGACAGTGCAAAGCCTGCTTTTAATCGGATCGACTGAAATACAAGTACAAAAAAAAAAAACTTCAAATAATGCACACTAAGCTTATACCTATTTGACATTGATCTTATAGTTCAGGCTATTGTAAGCATGATGTTGTCTGATATGACTGGATTTTATGTACTCACGTCAAAATGATGGTAGTTTCTTTCCAATGTCCAGTGTTTTACAGAGCACATATTACACTTACTAGTACAAAGAAGACTGTATTGACCATCATTAAAACTACCTGTCCTGAGGCAACCTACACAAGAAACTGATGCTACACCCTTATCTACAAAATCAGCCAAATCTACCATTCCTAATGGTGATTGTCTAAGGGTTTAAATAAGGTAAAAACAGTAACACAACAAAACCCCCAAAAAAGTGGCAAAAATAAGTTACATGGCAGCCATTTTGAAAAACTTAAATATCTGAAATTGCCCAAGGGTGAGATGTCCACACCATACAGGATGTTATTACAGGGACCCCAGGGCTACATAATCTGCAAAGAAAAAAACTATTACTCATGGTCTGGCACTTTTTGTTCAACCCCCTTGGCTGCCTGACTACAACTATCATTCAGTTTAAAGGGTTAAAACACCTATTATCACTCACCTCATCTCCAGTGCACAGCAGATCTAGCAGAATGTCAAACTTGAATCCTGGCTGATCATGAAGCTTTTCCTGGTTGTCTGTGTTACTAAGTACTACGCAGCCTAGAGTGTACGCCACCTGGTGGTTAAAATATAGAATAAACATGTAGTACAGGATACATATTTTTCTGCAAAGTAACTTGCATGTTGATGCCGTTATTAATAACATCAGGTTCATTTCAAATAAAAAAATTGTGCAGAAAAGTGAAATTCACTTGTTCTGTATAATCCTTCAAAATGCATACCTGCAGAATTCTTTGAAACTTACATAACCAACTGGACTGCATTAACTAGGCAAAACTCATGTTCTCCAAGTTCTTGTTGGTGCACCATATATTGAGGTAGTTAACATAATGTGAAAATAAGTGTCTGTTTCTGTGGCCAATAGCAATTTGCTTATGGAGGAGAGTTGTGCAGTCTGATTTTTTTTTCCATTGTATAATTATATTCAGTGCAATATCTCCTTGTACTACAAGACTCCAAGTGCTAGTTGACCCATTTCCGCTGCACATGTGCAGCCTTGGCTGTCTCAGGTGAGTAACATTCCCCTAAGAGAAAGACAGAGGCTCAAGGATGACCATTTATCACTGTCTCAGAGGTTCTTTAGCCTGCTGCTGTGGACAGGACCCAATAACAGAGGACCATCAATTAAAGTGGTCATCCAAGCCATTACGTACCTGCCTCTACCTGGATTCAAACCAAAGTCCTTTGTGTTCCTAGTTGAGTGAGACACCCCTAGACCACAATGGCAGAGATAATAGATAAAATCTAAAACGAATCTGGAAAATGGGAAATATCTCAGTGTGGACATTACAGTTATTTAAGGTTACCTTATGGTTTAGATTCATAACTAATGCAATACAATACTCCACAATACCACACATACCTCCACTTGTACGTCCACAGAGGTGTCTGAGAGCATGAGCTGTACCAGGGAGGGAATGGCTTGCTCCTCAGCTATCTTCCTCTGTGTGTTCTTGTTGTTTTTGTGTGCCAGACCTAGCAACCAATCAAATCACTGTGTTACAAGTCATGTGACCAGTAGTACAGAAAGTCAAACTGCAGCATAACTTATCATGTGACCTATTGTAAAAAATCTAATATTAATTAAAAAATATGGCTCATGTAGACAGATTGGTAACAACCAAATAGAAATATCACATTTAATCTATTATTTTAATATGACATGATAGTGTCGATGAATCTGATTGGTTAAAAATTATGGTCTAAATGTCACAAACTTTGGCTGTGATATGCCCTCTACACAATGATTTTGTTCTGCCCCAAATGACCACTAAACAGCAAAATCCACAAATATTTAAATTAAAGATGAGTTTATTATTTATAATTATTTTATGTTAAGTATAGGTATATAGAGTAAAATTCTAACATCTACACAGGTAAATTGGAGGCTTCACCTTCATGACCTAAGCCTCCATTTCATGTTTTAAATTTGTGTAGACCATACAAATTTAGAGTAAAACAGTACTTTTCTCACAAAGCTCGGCATTGCTTTTCAAAAGTGAACTAATGCATTGAACCAATTAATACAGCACTTAATGAAACAAGGACCGTTGAGTCATAGTAATTGTAACAAATTTTATTGTAATTTAACTTTTTGTAAGTTAAATACTTACCTTATCCTCACAAATGCTTACTTGGTTTTGTGGAGGCAAAACGCGGCGACCAACAAGAATATTTAAAAATTATTCTTGTTCGAGAGGTGAACCCCGTAGTTAGTGATAGGTGCGCATGCGCACAACACATTGTCGGTTGGACTTTGTCGAGAGATCCTCATTTAATTTTTGGTCCCCTATGAAAACAAACTTCTGAGGGGAGGAAGGGTGGGTCTGTCCTTGTGAGGATAAGGTAAGTATTTAACTTACAAAAAGTTAAATTACAATAAAATTTGTTACATTTTATTGCGTAAAATAGCCTTACCTTATCCTCACAAATGCTTGATTCCAACCATAACAGGAGGAGGGGTTTGTTTTGCAACCTCCCTGTTAATAGATTATGGGGTTCACCATGGAAGCATTTGATAGAGAGGATAAGATAAGCTTAAGTATGCTACAACAGAATTTTCCATTACTGTAAAATATCTGTAAAGATAAGTAATGATAGGTAACCTCATGAATATTCATGATGTACTGTTGTAGTTGACACTTGTCCCATGTAGCATAAAGTTGTCCTATATCTAAACCATCACCCATAACTGTGTGGTGGGGAATGGCTTCCTGGGTCCCTCGAGCTGGGAGCTGCCATCCAGCAAGAAGGCACCCCAAGCTGGCTTCTGTGATTTACAAAATACAGTCATGAGGCCATCTGCCACAGAAGAAGACATATGTCCATACAAGATACTGGTATGGAAGGAAGAGTAAAGTATGTAAGCCATATGAAATACTCAAGAACATACTCAAAGCAATCACATGCTGAGCAGAAACCACTGGGCCTAACTGTAATCTGTTTGGTCTGTGGACTGCCAAGACACAGCTTAAAAGGTAGAAAATGTGTTGTGGCTCTTCCAATGGCAGGAGCCTAAAATCTGCTCTAGGGACACCCATCCTTGAATACTAAAGAAGCAGACATGGACCTAACATTATGGGCCTTAACCTGTAGGTCCTGTGTATCAAAATTGGATGACTGATAGCCAATAAGACAGACTCTCTGATCCAAGAAGAGACAGCATCTCATGAAATCTCTGTCAAAGCCTTCCTTAAAGGATATAAACAAGAGATTCTTTCCCTTCCTTAAAGCACTAGTTCTGTCTAGATAGTATCTAAGTGCTCTGACAGGGCATGAAGTCATATCCTCAGTCAAGTCTGAGCCCAAAAAAGGTTTAAGAGCTAGAATGACCACTGGTTAGAGCAAATCTGGGCAGTCAGAAGCTAACTGATCCTTTGCTAAGAAGGCAGGAGAAGGAGAAATAGTGATCTCCTTCCAGTGAGGTTTTGTGTCTGAGGGAAGAATATGCCCAAGCATGCACCTCCCCCCTCCTTTTGCAAGATGCCAAAGTCATCAGGAAAACAGTCTTGAAAGCCAAAATCTTACGACTGGCAACCTTCAAAGGTCAAAAGTCAAAGACAAAAGAACCAAAGATAGGTCTCAAGAGGGAATACCCCTATTTGCAATGGGTTTGTCCCTGTGAAAGCTTACAAGAAGTCTATTCAAGTGTAAACTCTTGCTCCCTTCCTGGCCAACATATCCCAAAGATTAGCTATTGCAGTTCTATAGCCAGCAATTGTGGCAGGATTCATCCTTTAGAGGCTCAAAAGGGGCCTTAGTCAAAGCCATGAGGACTAAAGACAGATCCCAGGCTTATCCAATAAAAGCTCGCAATAAGTCTGTTCAGATTCAAACATTTGCTAACCTCCTGGCCAAAATGATCAGCTATGGCAGCCCTATAGCCAGCAGTAGTGGCAGGCTTCAGATTCTAATAGCAAATAAGTGATTCAAAATTCTGCTGAGATAGTAGGCTCTGAGCTGACCACCTGATTCTGTTGACACCAGAGTCCAAAAAATGGACCACCTTAACTCAGATTCTTCTAGATGAGGGTCTTTGAGGTGCCTTAATTCTATCTGTCACCTGCTCAGAGAATGATTCAAGTGATTCTGAGGTGTCTAGATGCCAAAACATGCAGAATTAGATACATGAGATTCTGATGGAACTTCTCACTGAATGGTTGCTTTAACTGATGAGGCCAGTGAGATAGAAGTAATGGAGGTTTGGTTGACAGATTCACTAGATCCCAAAACCAAAGCATTCTGGGCTACCCTGGTGCAACTACTATCATCTTGCACCTGTAGGTGTTCATTCCCTGTATCACTTTTGGTATGAGTGCTACAGGACAAAAGGCATAGCCGTCCAGACCCTCCCAGGAGATGTTCAATGCATCTATGTTCATAGCATTTGCATCTGGGACTGGTGAGACATAGATTGGTAGTTTGTGATCCAATTTGGTGGCAAACATGTCCACCATTGGTGTGTACTAGACTAAGCCAAATTAGACTGAATATTTGAGAATGAAGAGACCATTCTGTCTGAATTATTTGTCTTTCCTGGAGAGACTGTCGACTATGACATTGAGGCAACCCTGAATGTGTCTGGCTCTTATGAGTATGTTTCGAGGATTGCAGTAGGCCAAGATGCGCCAAACCAGGAGACACCGGTCCCAAGAGTGTGTTCCCTCTTGTTTGCTCAGATAACTGACTACAGTAGCATTGTGTGTTGCTATCAGAACCCTTTTGTCTAGAATTTGTTTTGAAAGCTCTTTTAAGGCCAGAAACACTGCCTTTAACTCAAGGACATTGATATGAAGCAATTTCTTGATCTGTCCAATTGCCACTGACTGTCATGTTTTCTAAATGAGCTCGCCAACCTTGATTTGATGCATTTGTGAAAATAAGGGTATTGTGTTCCTGTGGATGAAAAGGATAACCCATTTTTTAGATTTTTTGGATCTTTCCACCACTGAAGATGACTTTTCAGAAAGTTTGAAACAGGAATCTTCAGGTCTAGTGACTGGGGATACTGCCAGTTTGTTTTTAGGTACCACTGGAAAGGGCAGCATATGTAACCGACCCATTGGTATTGTCTTTTCTAGGAATGCCAGTACACCCATCAGGGACATAAGCAACCTTGGGGTTGTTTGTGATGCGATCTCCATGTCCTGAACAGATTTTCTAGAATTTTCAACTTATTTTCGGTTGGAAAGACTTTTCCCTGTATCAACTCGAAATGGAAACCCAGAAAGTCGATTGTAGTTTTGAGCTCTGATTTTTCTAAAATTATCACAAAGCCGAGTTCTAGAATCGTATGGACGAGTTCTTTTGTCTGGAGCTGACACTGGTGTCTGGTATTTGCTCTTAACAACCAGTCGTCCAGGTATTGGTGAACTCAAATTCCGCGAGACTGACGAATGAGCTTTAATTCTTTTACAATCCGCGTGAACTATAAGGGTGCAGTCGCCAACCGCAATGGCAGTACTTTGAGGTGATACGTTTGTTTGTCTACATGGAAACATAGCCAATGTTATGAATCTGGGTGTATGCGCACGTGAAAGAACGCATCTTTCAGGTCTATCGAAACTAGCCATTCACCTTAAGTGACCGAGTTTCTGGTTATCTGTGCTGTCTCCATCTTAAAAGTTGGAACTAGCAGGCATTTGTCCAGGACACTGAGATCTGTCACAGGGCGCTATTTATTGCCGGGTTCTGATACAAGAAATAGTCTGCTGTAAAATCTGGAGTTGTGCAATCCTAGAGATGGTAAATTGTGCCTCTTTTGAAACATTTTCGACACTCTTAGGTAGCCATGTTTTCCCTGTCTGTAACCGCTTTAAATTATGGGATGTACAGACATGGGCGGATTCGACTGGAATATTATTCGATAAGCCGTCTCACGATTTGCACAACCCTTGTATTAGGTATGGAGATCTGTCGAAACTGGCCATTAACCTTTTGTGACCGTGTTTGTTAATAAAAATCGTCGACTCCATTTCACAGCTTGGAGAGACGTATGCATATTCAGGACACAGAGATACCCACTGGCCAATGATATTGTAAGATGCAAGGAAAAAGACAGGAATGGCCATCTATCCATGCACTAACCTTGCCCAATGCTGATTAACTTCCTTGAATAGACTAAACTTCTTGTATAGGCTATCCGTACTTTATATTTATACAGCACACCACACACCAACGATCCATGTCTTGAAGAAAGCAAATGTTTCCATCTAAAACAAGCAGCATTGTGTCAGATATGATAGAGGAAACTATTTTACTGAGAAAATCCTGTGACTTGTAGTCTTTTTCAGAAGAAAGTGTGTGAAAATAAACATATTAAATGCAACACAATATTTTCAGCAACATGGCGGATTGTTTTCCTGTCTGTAGCACCTGCAGTAGAGCCACATGAAAGGGGAGTTTCGATTGGAGGGCTACATAGTACCCATTCAAAAACTGCACAACTCTGAGATGGCAATAATATTTTCACTTAAACCAGCTATTTATAGGTATTTCTACTACTACACCAGAATCCCCTATTTCATTGAGAAAATTGGTGGGAAAGCGTATGTATTATCTTCTCTATAATGAAGTAATAAATGGTCCACCAGCCAGTTGTAGAATAAAGACAAGGCAATGGAGGAAATTAACCATGTTGATGCCTGGTAAATAGGTTGAAAGCAAACGTTGGTAAACTTGTGAAGTAGATCTTGTAGAAAATGAAAGGTTACTGCTGCATTCTTTCATAAAAATCCACCAGGACTTCATGAAAGGGATTTGCCATTGGACGATCTGAAGTATATCTTTTCCTCCAAGATGAAGGGTCACCCTCTGTCTGTCTACCAAGTGGAGAGGCTACTAGCGTTCTGGAGGTTTAATTACTAACCCCAGAAAACGAATTCTAATCTGACCAGCTATCAAATCTAAATGACATCTGGTGTTGGAAAAGCAAACTCTAGTAGATCTTCTACTGCTAGCTGTTTTTCAATCGCAGCAGGCCTCTTAATGCTGCCATTTTCAGGAAAATGTGGCCAATTCAAAGACTTCTGTTGGAGATCCCTCATAAATGATGAGGTAGGTAGCTTGAACTAACAAATTGAAGAATCTTCTGTAGTAGATCCTCTACCAAAGACTGTTATACAGCCAAGGGGGATCTAAGAATGCTGTCATGGATTACTCAACCCTCAGCAAGAAATATTGTACTTCAGATCTGTAGAATAGGAAGTCTTAAACTTCTTTCTTCTTAGCACGAACTCTATGAATTCTAAAAGAACGCATCTGCCGTCTAGGAAATGGGAAATGAGTTGAAAAAGCTTCACGTGTTGCCTCCTCGACGACCAAAAATTGAAATGAGGACCTCTCGACAAAGTCCAACCGACAATGTGTTGTGCGCATGCGCACCTATCACTAACTACGGGGTTCACCTCTCGAACAAGAATAATTTTTAAATATTCTTGTTGGTCGCCGCATTTTGCCTCCACAAAACCAAGTAAGCATTTGTGAGGATAAGGTAAGGCTATTTTACGCAATAAAAATAGAGGTTTTGGAACAACAGGGAGTCAGAAAATAGTAGTTCTACTGTATATTTGCCAAAATAGAACATTTTCAGTAAAATTCAAGAAACAACTAAACCTCTGATTGTGCTAATCCTGTACATTATTTTGAATCATGTTTGTTATTAATATCTGTCTGAAATTTAGAAAATTTGTATTCTAAGTCATTCTTCTTATTTTCACATTATTTTATTGAAAAGTCACTATTTTATTTGAAAATTCTTGGAACATGAGATGTTCTTTAAGGCATGTCATTGAATACATTCCCTAGGTTTTCTCCCAATTACAATGCGACCCTTATTTTCACTAAATGTACAGTACATTTACAGGGGTAAGATCGGCAATTTTACTAAAATACTGCAACAGAATATTATATCTGCTATGTCAGATGTTAGTGCAGTACATGGTAGTAACACTAAGAATACAGAAATGGATAGAAAATCTTAAGAAATCTTAACCTGTTTTTATATATTTTTGCAGATATTTTCAGTTTCAGGGTAAGTTGATTTGTATGATTTACTTTTAAGAACTACATGTCCTGTAGGTGTGCCTATTGTGTGACTGGAACATTACTAAAACATGACTTTGTTTAGGCATCCAGTGGAAGGAAAATGGTACAATACTGACACAGCAAGTACTAGAGATGCGAACGGTTATGCGAGCCTTGATAGACGAGTCGGTCTTTACTAGTACTTGAGTCCATTTTAACTACTCGATTACTCACATCGTATTGTATTATCGCTTGTGAATGAAATATTGGTGTAAAATATGCTACATTTCATCATTTCCGACACATTATATCAATTAAAGTTGTGATTTTGGCTTATAAAACATATAATTTACTCCATATTCTATAATGTCTGATTAAATAGAAGACATTTTTCTTTAACAGTTTCGTTACCATTTGTTTACAGAAGACTTCCAATGGTAGGTACTAAATATCATGGTTACTCAAATTTGGGTCGGTTGTCAGCATGCGGGAACTCGGGGCTGTTTTTTAGCACCCGTCCCAGCCCTAGTAAATATGCTACGGACACATCCTTATAAGTTAGTACTTACCCAGACATAAAGTACCGAGTACTTTGATGACAGTGAGCAGAACACGTTGCGAGGTTTTCTGAGAACGCAGCAGTCTGACTAGCGGCTGAATGCCACCCTGTTCCACGATCTTATTCTGACTCTCAATGTCCTCACGACCCATAGCCACCATACCCATACAGCCTGTGGAATAGAGCAGGTGTACAGACAACCCACAGCAGTCACACCCATACAGCATGTAGAATAGAGCAGGTATACAGACAACCCACAGCAGTGACACCCATACAGCATGTAGAATAGAGCAGGTATACAGACAACCCACAGCAGTCACACCCATACAGCATGTAGAATAGAGCAGGTATATAGATAACCCACAGCAGTCACACCCATACATCATGTAGAATAGAGCAGGTATACAGACAACCCATAGCAGTTAAAACCATACAGCATGTAGAATAGAGCAGGTATACAGATAACCCACAGCAGTCACACCCATACAGCATGTAGAATAGAGCAGGTATACAGATAACCCACAGCAGTCACACCCATACAGCATGTAGAATAGAGCAGGTATACAGACAACCCATAGCAGTTAAAACCATACAGCATGTAGAATAGAGCAGGTATACAGACAACCCACAGCAGTCACACCCATACAGCATGTAGAATAGAGCAGGTATATAGATAACCCTTAGCAGTCATACCCATACAGCATGTAGAATAGAGCAGGTATACAGACAACCCACAGCAGTCATACCCATACAGCATGTAGAATAGAGCAGGTGTACAGACAACCCACAGCAGTCACACCCATACAGCATGTAGAATAGAGCAGGTATACAGACAACCCACAGCAGTCATACCCATACAGCATGTAGAATAGAGCAGGTGTACAGACAACCCACAGCAGTCACACCCATACAGCATGTAGAATAGAGCAGGTATACAGACAACCCACAGCAGTCATACCCATACAGCATGTAGAATAGAGCAGGTATACAGACAACCCACAGCAGTCACACCCATACAGCATGTAGAATAGAGCAGGTGTACAGACAACCCACAGCAGTCACACCCATACAGCATGTAGAATACAGCAGGTATACAGATAACCCACAGCAGTCACACCCATACAGCATGTAGAATAGAGCAGGTATACAGACAACCCACAGCAGTCATACCCATACAGCATGTAGAATAGAGCAGGTATACAGACAACCCACAGCAGTCACACCCATACAGCATGTAGAATAGAGCAGGTATACAGACAACCCACAGCAGTCACACCCATACAGCATGTAGAATAGAGCAGGTATACAGACAACCCACAGCAGTCACACCCATACAACATGTAGAATAGAGCAGGTGTACAGACAACCCACAGCAGTCACACCCATACAGCCTGTGGAATAGAGCAGGTATAAAGACAACCCACAGCAGTCATACCCATACAGCATGTAGAATAGAGCAGGTATACAGACAACCCACAGCAGTCACACCCATACAGCATGTAGAATAGAGCAGGTATACAGACAACCCACAGCAGTCATACCCATACAGCATGTAGAATAGAGCAGGTGTACAGACAACCCACAGCAGTCACACCCATACAGCATGTAGAATAGAGCAGGTATACAGACAACCCACAGCAGTCATACCCATACAGCATGTAGAATAGAGCAGGTATACAGACAACCCACAGCAGTCACACCCATACAGCATGTAGAATAGAGCAGGTATACAGACAACCCACAGCAGTCACACCCATACAGCATGTAGAATAGAGCAGGTATACAGACAACCCACAGCAGTCATACCCATACATAGTGTTAAAGACGGTAGACCGGATACCTATTTGCCGACCGTTTGTGGGTGAACCGGTGACATTCGAATGTACATCACTAAAATCCGGTTCAGTACATGATTCAAGCAGCATAAACATGTAAATACAATGATTTATATGTTTTACAAACACATTACTTCATAATAAGCTAATAGTTTTACCTACCGTGAATTTGAAGAAAATAAGTACTTCTGTGCAAGTACACCTGTATGGAAAGGTTTATGCTCTCGCATTTTTAACCCCGTAATGTGACGTAAAAAAACAACAATCATCTGACGTATTTTAAATCAAATTTCGTCATCAAATCATCATTTTGATGCTTACTTAGCGTCTTGGATAATAATTTATCTCATTAATTCTACAAGTTTTTATCAAATTGTGGTAAAATTAAAATGGCTGAGAAGAAAAAAATTGTTGACAATGTAAGTGCAAGAAGCAATGCCTCACAAGTGTGGAAAAATTTTGGATTCTACTTAGACAGTAACAATAAGCCAGACAAAAGTAAGGCAGTTTGCAAAATTTGTTTTGCAGAAAAACCTTATGTTGGGGGGTCAACCTCAAATCTGAGAACCCACCTGAACACATACCATAGTAATGAGGTTAAAGCTTCTCAGCCCAAGTCTGAACCATCTATTACTCAACATTTTGAGAAACTTTCTACCAAAGCAATGTCAAAGGATAGCAGAGAGTTCAAAGCAATTACTAATAAAATCACTCACTGGCTGATAAGTGATCTAATGCCTCTCTCAACAGTTGAGAAGCCTGCATTCAGGTCAATGATTGAAACCTTAAATCCCAGGTACAAGGCTCCTTGCAAGGATACTTTCACCAATAAATTCATTCCAGATGTTTATAATGGTGTTAAAGCTAAAGTAGCTGAAGAGATAACCAATTACAACAGTTTTGCCTGCACAACTGATGGCTGGACATCTGCCAATACAGAAAGCTATGTTACAGGTTTGTTCATAAGGTCATGATGCATTATGCAAATCTCTGTTAATCTCTTACTTTATTTTTTATTGACACATAATTATCACATATATGCAAACATATTAACTTATTTTAAGTTTTAAACACAACTTCTACTTTTTTCCACTTAATTACAATCTTGCGTGGTTACTGGTGATCATGTACAGCCTCTTGGTATTTACAATGCTGGTGGGTGTGTTCCTCAGTGGCCTACTGGTTAGCAAGTTTAGCATCTAATCACCAATCATAGGTTGTCACCTTTGACTCCCACAAGTGACAATGTCCAATGCCCTGTCCTAATATGACTCTGACTGTGCAATGAAGATAATCACCTCAGTGTGTGTTTGACTCCCACAAGCGACAATGCTACTGGCCTGTCCTAATATGACCCTGACTGTGCAGTGACACATCATTACCTCAGTATGTGTTCGACTCAGACAAGTGACAATGCTACTGGCCTGTCCTAATATGACCCTGACTGTGTAGTGACACTTCATCACCTCTGCATGGATTTGAATCCCACAAGTGACAATGCTGAGGGCATGTCCTAATATGAATGGCTGTTGAGCAGGATATAAAGCATTTACCTATCACATTTATTGTTGAAACTGACATATAAAAAATTAATAATAAAAGGCAAAACATTCTATCATTTCAGTTACACTTCATTACATTGATGCCGCTTGGTCCCCAAAGAGTGTTGTGCTCCAAACTCGCCAGCTAGCAGAGTCCCACACAGCTGAAAACTTGGCAAATGTTCTCAAGAACTGTTTCATTGAATGGGGTATAAGTGATCGATATATTGTAGGGGTAACTGATAATGCGAGAAACATTGTGAATGCCTGGAATAACCAATTAGAAAAACCTAACATCCCTTGTGTTGCACATACATTGAACCTTGCAGTAGGTAGAGTTCTCAAGATTGGAAGTGTTGCTAATATTCTTGGTCATGTTCGCAACTTGGTATCTCAGTTTCATTATTCCACAACATTAGCAGCCAAACTCCAAGCAAAACAAAGCCTGCTCAAAATGTCCCAACACAAACTAATAAATGACTGTCCCACCCGCTGGAACTCCACTTATGACATGTTAAGTAGGGTACTCCAACAGCAACTTGCAATTTGTGCAGTTCTGATTGAAATACCAGGTAAAGTTAACTTTAGTCTTGACACAAAACAAGTCAAAACAATGGAGGAGCTCTGTGGCTTGTTGAAACCACTGAAAGACCTAACTGTAAAGCTTAGTGGCCAAACGTACTGTACCAGCTCTATGGTACTTCCCTCTATCCAAAAGCTCCTTAATGTTCATTTTGCTGAGGATCAAACTGACTCAAAATTGTTGAAAGAGTGCAAACTAGCCTTACACAGTGACCTCAAGAAGAGGTACCAAGATCCCATGGTTAGGAAACATTTACTTGCTGCATCATTTCTTGATCCTAGGTTTAGGCAGTTAACCTTTGTATCAACTGAAGAAAGAGATGACACAAAATCATTTATTCAGGCTGAGTCAGTTGAATGTGAGAAAAGGTCAAATTTGTTGGGTACCAGTGAACCTGCAGTGCAAGTAAAGAATGAGCCTAGTAATGTCCCATCAACCTCTCAGTATCGCCCTGATGAGGCAATTTTACCTGATGATTCTGCCCAGGTTGTTCCAGTTAAAAGAGAACTAGTTGATGATCCTGATTTGCCAACTGAACATGAGATAAAAAGGCTCAAGATTGGAGAGTCTGACTTTGACATTGATGATGTTATATGTTGTGGGGCAGAAATGGGGGTAAGTAACTCTCCAGCTGAAAGGGCCAAAAATGAAATGGACAGGTACTTATCAGAACCATTGAACATTGAATTACTCAAAGACAAGAATTTTTGTGTGTTCCAATGGTGGTCCAGTCATGAGCCCTCTTATCCAATGCTGTCAAGAGTAGTTAGAGAGTTTCTTTGCATTCCTGCAACGTCCACACCCTCTGAGAGGGTTTTCAGCCTTGCTGGCAATATAGTTACTAAAAAAAGATGTTTACTATTGCCCCAAAATGTAGACAAATTGATCTTCTTAAACATGAATGGGGATTTTCTGAAGTGAATAAGTTTACTTGGCAAATCAGGATCATATCAAAGACAATAAACACAATATTAATTAAGACTGTTAATTGTGATGGACAATACTGTAGATTTTGTGTTTTGATGGTTTGTGGACCATAGCTCTTCACTTTTTTTTATAAAATTGACTAATATGGTTTCATGACTTAGTATAAATGCTAAACTATTATACAACTGCAGTATCTTGGAATAAAATGACAATAAAAATGGGAAATTACATGTCATTTTTTTCTTAATATCGAAAAAGTAGTCTTCAACTACATTGTAATTATCTTCTACAAGAAGACAGCATCTAATCATAGCCTGTCATCTCTGTGAGTTCAAGTCCCACAAGTGTCAATGCTGGGGACCTGTCCCAATATGACCCTGGCTGTTGAAGGGATGTAAAACACCAACTTTGTCTTTGGAGTCCACTAGAAGACATTAAACTGCAACAGCATGGTGAAAATATGTTGTCCTTTTCACCATTCAGAGTTATGAAGGTGTTGGTGCATCATATATTATAAGAAAATAATTGTCAAATTTAACTGACAAGCAGCAGCCAATACGTTTTTAGCTGCCTACCTTAACTCTACCTGCACAGGTGAGAACAACAGATATTTCATTTTCCTGTAGTTTTCAGTACTCAGTACACCTGAGACACAGATCTAGTACTTAACTTGTGTTTTTATATTTTTGTGCTTGTGTTTATTTATTTCTATTTATGCATGTTGGATACTTATTACACACTTTAAACCACAAAGCAGGTAAGTCATTCATTTATATTAAAAATCGGAAATACCGTATTACTGTTCGTTTCGTTATTTCGGTTACCGGTTACGTAATTTTGAAACAACCACAACACTACCCATACAGCATGTAGAATAGAGCAGGTATACAGATAACCCACAGCAGTCACACCCATACAGCATGTAGAATAGACAACCCACAGCAGTCACACCCATACAGCATGTAGAATAGGGCAGGTATACAGATAACCCACAGCAGTCACACCCATACAGCATGTAGAATAGAGCAGGTATACAGACAACCCACAGCAGTCACACCCATACAGCATGTAGAATAGAGCAGGTATACAGATAACCCACAGCAGTCACACCCATACAGCATGTAGAATAGAGCAGGTATACAGATAACCCACAGCAGTCACACCCATACAGCATGTAGAATAGAGCAGGTATACAGACAACCCACAGCAGTCATACCCATACAGCATGTAGAATAGAGCAGGTATACAGATAACCCACAGCAGTCACACCCATACAGCATGTAGAATAGAGCAGGTATACAGACAACCCACAGCAGTCATACCCATACAGCATGTAGAATAGAGCAGGTATACAGATAACCCACAGCAGTCACACCCATACAGCATGTAGAATAGAGCAGTTGTACAGATAACCCACAGCAGTCACACCCATACAGCATGTAGAATAGAGCAGTTGTACAGATAACCCACAGCAGTCATACCCATACAGCATGTAGAATAGAGCAGGTATACAGACAACCCACAGCAGTCATACCCATACAGCATGTAGAATAGAGCAGGTATACAGATAACCCACAGCAGTCACACCCATACAGCATGTAGAATAGAGCAGGTATACAGACAACCCACAGCAGTCATACCTATACAGCATGTAGAATAGAGCAGGTATACAGATAACCCACAGCAGTCACACCCATACAGCATGTAGAATAGAGCAGTTGTACAGATAACCCACAGCAGTCACACCCATACAGCATGTAGAATAGAGCAGTTGTACAGATAACCCACAGCAGTCATACCCATACAGCATGTAGAATAGAGCAGGTATACAGACAACCCACAGCAGTCATACCCATACAGCATGTGGAATAGAGCAGGTATATAGATAACCCACAGCAGTCACACCCATACAGCATGTAGAATAGAGCAGGTGTACAGATAACCCACAGCAGTCACACCCATACAGCATGTAGAATAGAGCAGGTATACAGACAACCCACAGCAGTCAAAACCATACAACCAGTACAGATAACTCATGACAGCAATCCCCTAACAAGCTGTTCAACAAAGTATGTCTGTACATAACTCATGAGGGCAGGACAGTGAGATACTATGTGCCAACAAATGTGTGGAGAAACTAATGGCAAACAAGTTAACCAGGTACTCAGAAAACTAGATTGGGCCAACTCGGCGCCAACATATCCCCAGACAGGTCATCACTCACGCCACAGGTTTTGATCGGGAATTTTTTAAAACATAATTACCCATTATTATATGAACTTCAGCACATCAATCTACTCTGTTTATATCTCCCCAAGGAAGATGGTGTATCCCCAGACGCCGAATACTAGTGCTGGGAGATCGCCATGATATTACGTGTCGATGTTCGTATCGGAAATTCGTGAACAAACTTCGAACATTTCCGATTATGGAGTCAAAAGTGTAAACCAGACAGAAAAATCAAATATTAAATAACAACAAGCAAAATACACACAAATTATCACAAATATAACAAAAATATAACCTAAAAGCCATTCACAGACGTCTCCCTCACTAACAGACCATGCTGGATGTATCTTCACTTGTGATTGGCTCATCTTATGATTACCTTGACAACAGTGGGAAAACCCTAAAGTGTTTCTATTTACGTTATTTTTATTGCATTCACAGCTACTTTTGACATTTTAAGTGATAAATATTTCAAATTTTTACAAAATATTATTCCGGTTAGTGTTTTATTGTGACCAAAAGGCTACAAAGAAATCAGTTTAGCAAATATCGGTTGTACTTAAAGTTTACCGGTCATTGATCGGCAATGAGCCAGCGAGCGATAATACCGAAGTTTGCAAACATCGTCCCAGCACTACCGAATACATAACTCAAATTATATTTTCAATCTTCCTGCAATGATAACTCTAAACCTATTTTCAAAGTATTTAAATGATTGATGATTGAATGTCCATTCTAAAATAATAATCCCAAAAGAGCATATCTGTTTCTATATTTGTTGACAAATAAAATATTATTTTTAACTCAACTCATCATATTTTTCAATCTTCCTTCAAAGTATTTAAATGATTGATGATTCAATGTCCATTCTAAAATTCATAATCCCAAAAGCGCATATCTGTTTCTATATTTGTTCACAAATAAAATATTATTTTAAAAAAAATTATTTATATTATTATTTTATTATATTATTTTTAGAATTTGCAAATTGTTTTCAGTTATTCATTTCCTCTATACCTATATATGTGGTCCATATATATGCAACCTAAATATGTGACACAATCTCAGTTCTGACTCCCCTTTGTGTTATATGTAATGAAGCCCACCACCTCCCACCCCCACCCCTCTCCCCTTCTCCACACCTCTCTCACTATTACACAAGATCTGCAACCCCATTGAGTTCTTTGTTTCTCATCTGATATCATTAAATACCTTTGTTTATTTAGTGTCACTCAATATAGCTGGAGGTCCCAGAGGTGGGTGGGGGGAATCCGGGTGGGGGATGTGGGTTGAGCATAAATGGTAAACAAACAATCTATATAAAAGGGGTACTCAAATACAAAAAGAATTGAGAATTTTAAGTATGTGATTATCAACTGAAATGAGTTCATAACTGTAGGAGCTGTGCCAAAATTAACTGAGGCAAGTTGAATAAAACTGGGCTAGTTGAGGGTTAAAAATCCCCTAGTTTTACTACATAAGGATATAATTTCATTAATATTGGGACTTAAAGCTCACTTAAAGTGTCCATTTTGTCTACTTCAATATGTTTCACCAGTTTCATTTTAAAAAGTGAAAAACTCAGCAAGCAGAGGTATAACACACAAAAATAAGTTCTTAAAAGACTAAGATAGCCATAACATTATTAATATTCAAAATTTAAATAGACAGGCATTTCCTTTTAAAAATTCAAAGATTTCAGCTCTATAACCCACATAGTTTGACAGTTACTGGGCTTTAAAGTGGCATAATATCCATAAATTGGGTTTCTGTGGGCATTTTACAATTATTAAAGAGACCTTAGCAATTAAACTACAGATCTGAAACTTTTTGGGGGGACATACATAACAAACAAAAATCATATATAATACAGTTTAAGACTTGTCACACTAAGCATTTCCAAATAACAGGGCAAAATACGGAAAAAATGTCAAAAAAGGCACTTGGGTGAGTGTCTATGGCCCTCATACACAGGTTAAATGTCTACTAAAAACCTTGATTTTCGGCATATGTAAAAAGGACATAATAATGCATTCCCAGATGGGATTTCAGCTCCATCAATCACATAGTTTAACAGTTACAGGGCTTAAAGGTGGTAAAAAGTCCAAATATTGGGTCATTGTGGGCCTTTTAGAGATCTCGATGTGGCTTTCAAATTAAAGCTTCAGACTTAAAATTTGTTACATACTAAGATTACACATAGAATATGTATCTAATAAAGTTTGAAACTTCTCAGACTTACCATTTCCAAGTTACAGAGCAAAATATGTGAAAAATGTCTTAAAAGGGTCACTCAGGTGGGTGTTAAAGGTCCTCATACACAGGTTAAATGTCTACTTGAAGCCTTGATTTTTGGCACATGTAAAAAGAACATAATAATGTATTCCCAGATGAGATTTCAGCTCTATCAGTCACATAGTTTAACAGTCACAGGCCTTAAAATTGGCAAAAAGTCCAAATACTGGGTCTTTATGGGGCCTTCTAGAGACCTAAATGTGGCCTTCAAATTAAAGCTTCAGACTTAAAATTTGTCACATACTAAGATTACACATAGAATATGCATCTAATACAGTTTGAAACTTCTTAGACTTACCATTTCCAAGTTACAGGGAAAAATATGTGAAAAATGTCTAAAAATGGTCACTCGGGTGGGGATTTATGGTCCTCATACACAGGTTAAATGTCTTCTTAAAGCCTTAATTTTTGGCACATATAAAAATAACATACTAATATCTTCTCAGATAGGATTTGAGCTCTATCAGTCACATAGTTTGACAGTCACAGGGCTTAGAAGTAGCAAAAAGTCCAAATATTGGGTCTTTGGGAGCCTTTTAGAGACCTCAATTTGACCTTCAAAATTAAAGCTTCAGACTTAAAATCTGTTACATACTAAGATTACACACAGAATATATATCTAATACAGTTTGAAACTTCTCAGACTTACCATTTCCAAGTTACAGGGAAAAAGATATGAAAAATGTCTTATAAGGGTCACTCGGGTGGGTGTTTATGGTCCTGATACACAGGTTAACTGTCTATTAAAGGCCTAAATGTTGGGGCACATATAAGAAAACACATAGATATATTCCCAGATGATATTTAACTTAGATGAGAGACATAGTTTGAAAGCTACAGTGCTTGAAAGTGGCAAAAAGTGCATAAATTGGGTCTCTGTGGGCACTTTTGAGACCTTAAGTCGACCCCTTTGGGTAAACCTACAGCCCTAAAATTTTCTACAGACAAGGATTACATATCAAAGTTATACCTAGCGCAGTTTGAGACTCATCAGAATTATCACTTCCAAATTATAGGGCAAAATATGTGTAAAGTATAGCAAAAAATCCCTAAGTGGGGGTATTTATGGGCCTCAAACACAATTTTCTCCTCAACTTAAAGTCATGATTTTCGGCACATGTACTAAGAACATATTAATGTGTTGTCAGGTAAAATTTCAGCCAGCTGAGCATCATAGTTTGTGACCTACAGGGCTCTAAGTGGCCAAAAGTGCAATTTCTGACCTTAAGGTGGCCATAAGTTCTTTTTTACTGGGAGTTTAAGGTCACCTTAAAATAGGGATCTTCCTTTGGGCACCCTTAACATGTGTACCAAGTTTGAAAAAAAAAATATTAATTTGTTTTTGAGTTATCGTGTCCACAAGGAAATTTCTACGGCGGCGACGGTGGCGGCGGCGGCGGCGCGACGGACCTGAATCCAATATATCCCCGACTTTCGTCTGGGGATATAACTATTAAAATATTGTGTATTTCAATGAATAAAATGAGTTAAAATTAGTTAAAAATCAAATTTGTCTACCCAAACTTAAATATAAAACAAAACTTTCCTTTTCTGTAACAATATTTGACATTTTTTTTAACAAATTCATAAACTTTAACACAATATTGGCTTTACAGCAGCACTCCATTTTTCTGCCAAAGTCCCTTCCTTAATCAATACCAACATATATGTTTATGTAATATTACACTGATACAGTAAGACCTCTACAATCAAAAATTCTATTATCTAAATATTCAATTATATTAAAGCAATTCCACTTTCTCAATATTTGTGAGTTCTAATCATTTTTACATAAACCCTATCTTTCAAGAACCTTCTGTTTTCTGGATAAAATCTCTCAAACTGATACCCGAGGTTCCACTGTATAAAATCTGCTGCAACCTACCAACATACTGCAGTTTTTCAGACTGTAGCAGTAGCATGTCTATGAGTTGAGGGATGCCGATCCTCTCCGCAATGTCCTTTTGTTGTGGTTTTGTCTGTCCAGCCAACGCCCACAATGAACAGGCACCCTGCTCACGCACTTCCATAGACCAGATCTACAGGTAAATACAGGTGAATGGACAGGTACATTATAGGTAAACACCTAGATCCACAGGTAAATGCAGGTAAATGAACTACTCTAATTCCAATTGGACATTTATAGTGTTTAATCTCCCTTTAATGAAAGGGAACTCTAAGACACAAACAGCAAGTATGTTGCAGGAAAACATCTAGATTTACAGATAAACACAGTTGAATGAACAGGAACAGACTGGTAATATCCAGATCTACAGGTAAATACAGTCAGGTGAATGGACAAATACATTACAGGTAAAGATCCAGATCTACAGGTAAATGGACAAATATATTTTAGGTAAACGGCCAGATCTACACGGTATATGCAGGTGAATGGGCAAACACATTACAGATAAATACCCAGATCTACAGGTTAATGGACAAATACGTTACAAAATATTGGATCATTAGAATGTCTTGAGAGTAAATCTTCTCTGCAAAATGTAAAAAAACAACTTAATATTATATAACTGATAAGGTAAATACAGTATCTTAATCTACTTGAATTAATTGAATGTGTTTCATAAATTGACAATCATGCAAGGTACTTAACTACTACTTAACATAGAATTGTCAGCTGCAGTTCACATCATCATTCAATGAACAGAAATATCATTAAAACAACATATAACAACAGTACTCAGCTCCTTCTTAAAATGTTCAGAGCACCCCATTAATATTTGATAAAGCAACTTTTGATCTTTAATGTAGCATTTCTAATGATACTTTATTTGTGTAGCCTCATCACTATTCTATCTGTACACAACTCACCCTAAAAAAGGGTTAAATCTAACCGTATTTTGCAATTTTTACCTCACTGCCATTAAAATAGACTGAAATCAAACACGAGAAAGGCAAAACTTGTACAGCCATGTATAACCTTGCACTGACCTTGAGAAGCCTCATCAGGTGTTTTGGGGCATCCAAGTCCAGGAAGACTTTCTGACTTTTGGCGTTGAAGTCTGCGAGTGATTCCAGGGCAGCAGCGGCCTTGACCTGAACCTTGACATTACGTGACTTGATCAGACTCACCACCGGCCTATCAACAAATACATGCCCTCCATCATTTATCAAGTCAAAATTAAGCATATCCATGCAAGGTAGAAACAAGTAGTAAATTTGTGCTGGACTATTCTATTAAATTCTGTAAAAATTACCAAAAGAAAATAGCATCAGAGATGCCCGTACCCCACAGCCTTGGGAAATATTTTCAACACCATGAGATATAGAAGTACTGTACCAGTACAAACTTCAGGATACTTTCAGAGCACTGTCAGTTATATAAAGGTCCAAACAAAGTTTAAATGGAGAAATAATGTTTAAAAGAAAGATAATGCGTATAAAGATGAAGTATTAAAACAAAATAATTCAATGACAAGATGACAGCATTAATCAGTAAACTAAAATTCAACACTCTTTATATACATCTGCATTTCCGAATTATGGTTTAGATGGTTTGAATATTACCATGCATACAGAAGTGGTAATACATTTAATGAATGCTTATGTGTGGTGTTGGAGTAAAATCTGCGGCTCACTTGATGAAATTCTATCTCTTACAATGGGAAGTTATGAAAGTAAAATTCTTAATAAATTCTCATATGACTTTTGCTTAATCTGCATCAAAAGACAGACCCAAAGGTGCAACAAGATTTTAAAGGTCAAGGTCACTACGGCAAGGTAAAAGGTCAAATTAAGGTCACACCATGATAATACACACCTATAGCCAATAACCAATGTCCCTACGAAGTATCAACTTCCTACACCTTACGGTTTCCGAGATACAGCCCTGACGATTTTATAGGTCAAGGTCACTATGGCAAGGTCAAATCAAGGTCACACCATGATGCTGCACACCTACACCCCCTAGCCAATGTCTCTACCAAATATCAACTTCCTGCACCTAACAGTTTCCGAGATAAAGCCCAGACAATATTTTATAGGTCAAGGTCACTACGACAAGGTTAAAGGTCAAATCAAGGTCAGACCATGAAGTTGCACACCTACACCCCCTAATCAATATCCCTACCAAGTATCAACTTCCTACCACCTTACGGTTTCTGAGATATAGCCCAGACAACATTTTATAGGTCAAGGTCACTACGGCAAGGTCAAAGGTCAAATCAAGGTCAGACCATGACGTTGCACAGCTACACCCCCTAACCAATGTCTCTACCAAGTATCAACTTCCTACACCTTACGGTTTCTGAGATACAGCCCGGACAAACTATTTCCCGCCGCCCGCCCACCTGGACGCCCGCCCACCCGGACGCCCGCCCGCCCATCCGGACACCATGGGTGAAAACAATACCCCAACAGCCCTTAAGGGCTGTGGGGTAAAAAACAAGAAAAGGGTATTTTTCACTTCATGTTTTACTCTGAATCCTTTGCAATTCTAAAAACAAAGTCTTAACTGCACTGTTTTGTTTATACACAGTGCAATATTTCCTTGTACCACAGGACTCAAAGCACTATTTAATTCATCTCAACTACACAAGTACAGCCCAAGTCCTCTAGTGACTGACATTTCCGTAACTGAAAGACACAGCATCACCATTTATCAACATCCCTGAGGTTCAATAGCCTGCCACTGCAAATAAGACCCAATTATAGAAGACAGTCTTTTAAATGGTCATCCGAGATACTATATACATCTGCCCAAGCCGGGAATTGGACCCACGTCCATTGTGTTCCTATGTGACTGTGTTATCCACTTGGCCACAGTGGCAGTAGTAAATCAAAACTCAAAATAGACTCAAAACTCAAATAGAACTAAGCAGAAATCTTAGAGAAAAAGTACATAATTTACTCAAAGTTGTCTCATAGATAGTAAAGCTAACTATTATCAGGAGTCATGGATGGCTAATAGATTTTTTATTATTTCAGCCTTATATTTCATTAGCAAAAGTTAATAATAATATGTAGATTCATAAAGTAGTGTAGTTTATTTATTAGGGTTTTGGAGAGATTTTTCATTCATTTTTAAACTTGGTCAATAACCAGTTAGAGTAAGAAATCTAAAATTCGCCAGGAATCTAAAATTCGCCACCTCTAAAACCTTAGTTAATTTTATGAAGAAAATTATGTTTGTCTTAAAATTGGTATTTTTTTCAGTTCAAAAAGCCTTAATTTACTGTAATTTGAACAAATCTCACCTCAATTCATTGTGGCGAATTTTAGATTTCTTACTCTATTGTCTGTTTTGGAAATTAATTTCGAAAAATAGAAACGAGCATTGACTCTATTGGCTATTCACTCACTTGACGGCCCCTTCTGCCACCACTCTGTCCTGGTTTTCTCTGTGACCGGCAGTCACTGCAGCAATGGCTGCCGCAGATGCTGCTTGCAGCATGTCAGAATGAACCTGTAAAGCAAGACAGATTTAACACGGCATTCCAGTGTTCCTCCCCATCTAAACACAGTGAAAGAGACACAGACCATGTCCTCTGTCCACATTCTTACACCTTCTTTTGACTCTCAGAATAGTCTTTTTGTTTTTAATTTTTTCCAAAAAAAAAACTACCATTTTCTAACAAGAATTCTTAAAACATGAAACTTTCAAAGAATAAGAATTTGCTACTTTTTGAGATTTTTCTGAATTATGAAACTAATAATGACAAATTATCCTCACTTAATAAGTAACAACTACTTACGGATAGAAATTCAACCAGTGGCTCTATTCCACCGTGTTGTGTTACTGCACTCTGATTGGCTGCGTTGTTGATGCACATGACTCGGATTGCATTCACTGCATTTACTAGCACGTCCTCCACTTCTGAGTCCAGCAGGTTGACCAATGATGGGATGGCACCTGAACCAGACAAGCTGTCCTGGAAGAGAAAAGTGAAATAATGTGTAGAAAAATATTACAAACTTTAACTGACAACTGTTTTAGGTCTTTTTAGGCAGACAGAAACAGGTCATCAAGAACAATATTTGTAGGTTTACAGTTTTACTTAAACATGGCAATACTGAAATACACCTTTAGAGATCAATATCAGCAACCCTGTCCTAAAACAATAAATTCTGTCAATATTAATAAACAGTGTACCCACTACTGTTTACCTAACTTGAAGAAAACTCATGCAGGGGAGGGGAATGTAATCATTTTAACATAAGTGTACTCCAGACTTTGGATACTTTTTTGTGCAGAAGTTAAAGATATATATACATGATGGACCATATTATGTAAGTAATATTTCTAGCAATGGTGAGGTGTCTTTGTTAATCTTTGCTTCTTGAATACTTTAGTTCCCTCACAACTTGAATATACATGGATAACTTTTATATTAGAAATAACTGACATTTCTCCACTGATTTCGGTTGAGGTTATTACTGTAACCAGTGCAATTACTGGCCTGCAATGACTTTAACTATGGATAAGTAACCATGTAATCACTCACCTACAATTACTAAATATTATCATATAATAACTCACCTGTAACAACTCAGTGTTATTATTAATTAGTTAATAATAGTAATCAATGCTATTATCTATTATTCACTTTTAATAATAGTAATGTTATAATCAATTATTTACTTGTAATAACTTAACGTTATCATTAATCACTAACCTGGTTTCCCTCCACACAGGCCAGGTCTGACAGCACCACTGCAGCCCGTGACTGTATCTCGTCGACATGTGAGCTGAGCAGAGAGATGAGTATGGGACCAGCGTTGGCCTCAGTGAGAGCGCGCTGCACGGGGTCATGTTCTGAGATGTTGTGTAGAACTGAGGCAGCCACTGACTGTACTTCTTCACTATCCACACGCAGCAATGCCACTAGAGCCGGTACACCACCTAAAGATGATAGAAAAAACAATATTTGTTAGATGATAACTCCCCATGATAACCCACCTGTCTTCAATATTCTATTTATTGGAGGTATTCCCTATATCATAGGTAACTCCCCATGATAAAACACTTGAATAAAATACCGGAGGTATTCCCTATAATACACTCAGGTAAATCCCCGTGATAACCCACTCGACTACAATATTCCATCTCACAGAGGTATTCGCTATACTACAGGTAACTCCCCATGACAACTCACCCTACTTTAGTATTCCACTAACTTGAGGTGCTGCCAATAAAATGCATAGCTTCCTGTGGCAACACACACGTACCTGCATCGAGTATTTCCCTCCAGTGCTGGGGGTCCGATGTGGACATCACTTCCAGACACTTCACTGATGCATCCTTCTTCCTGATGTCATCAGCCCTCAACATTTCTGTAACACGAATTTGTTGGCAAAATTAAGATTATCACAACATTTAGTGACAATGAAATTCAGATTTAATTTAATTTGAAAGAATTTATTATTCAGAATTTAAAATTTATTATTTTGAATTACAGTAACTTTCTGAGAAAACCTGTATATCTGCAATTATGGTGTGCAAAATGTACGCAGGTTAGCAACTCACAGAATAATGCTGTCCTGGGAAGTAACAGTAGTTGTTAAAGGTGCACAGTATGGTAAAAGAGTACTCAATGACCTTCAATTCATATTACAGCTCTACCCACCAAAACTACTGACCAGAGAGTTACACTCATTTCAACTGAATCCTGTTGTTACAAACCTGACATTTTTCACATGACACCAAGTTTGGTCCAAGAATTTTTAATTTAATAAAGAAGAAATTGGGTCAGCTTATTATAATCTTTATTTGATTTTGCCTAATTGCTTCAATAAAATATTGTTTATGAAAACATTTGGTTATCTTATCCTTTATACACAATCTTCATTACATGACTCTGTGTTATACCCATGATTATACAGTATGGGGCACACTCTTGTCAGTCTTGTGACTTACCTAATAAGTCGGGATGGAGGGTTGACTAACCAGGGTGATCGTTTTTCAAGTATGTTTAAAAACCTTTGAGAGTTGGCCTACCTGTCCCAACTCCTTATGTCCAATCTTGTCAATCACAACTGCGTTAAGACTTTTTGGGGGCATTCAATTTATGTTCTTTATTTTTTATTTACTTAGGTCTTTTTTGACAGTACAATCTACTCTGTCAACTATATTCATTAGAGTAAGAAATCTAAAATTCGCCACATATCTGAAATTCGCCACATGTGAAAATACTAATAAAATAAATGAATTCAGGTGAGATTTGTTGAATGTACAGTAAAGTAAGGCTTTTTGAACTGAAAAATACCAATTTTAAGGCAAAACATCATTTTCTTCATAAAATTAAATAAAGTTTTAGAGGTGGCGAATTTTAGATTCCTGGCGAATTTTAGATTTCTTACTCTACAAGACTAATCTTCCAGGAGCTGAGCATGAGAAGATAAGCCATAAAGAGACTCCTGATCAATCTTCTCTTGTTTCAAGACTGATAGTAACTTGGTATTAGAAGTTACCATCTTGATTGCTTAGGGTTGGGTACAGGTTATGAGACTTGTCTTTTGAGATGTAAGCCTTTTATATTCTGATATTTTTGTTCAAAAATTTAAAATCAGCTTGGACTTGCGGTCAATTGTGAATGTGGAAGGGGATCATAAAAAGCCTGGCATCATTCTATTTAACTTACCCACTAGAATAACAGATACTGTGACCTCAGCTTGATCTTATGGTCAATTGTGAATGTGGGACAGCATAATAAAAAGCCTGGTATCATTCTACTTGACTTACCCACAAGAATGGCCCACACTCTGACCTCAGGGTGCTGCCACTGAATGAAGAACTCCAGTATGTTTGTGTGGAACCTCATTGCCGCCAGGTGGATCACGTTGTTGCCCTCCTCATCTTTGCGCAGGACGTACGCGCCCAGGTCAATGAGACACTTGAGTGCTGAGAGAGCTCCTGAACTGGCAGCAAGCAGGAGCGGGGTGGATCTGAGGCTGAAAGGAATGGATCATTGATTTATTACATCGGTAGTGGATGACAATAAAGTACAATAACATTGATTGATTAACTGACTGACTGATTATCAATAAAATCTGTTGCTTGTGATTGATCAACTGATGTATCTACCACGGTGGTAGAAAGTCAAAAGTGGTACAAATTAAAATTCTACCTGTAGAAAGTCTAACTGGAGTTTCTACCAAGCTAAACTTGCATTCACTGTTGATATCACCAGTATTTGACTTACACACTGTTTCAATACAATGTTTGGGTCATTTACACAATGTCTGGGTCATTTACACAATGCTTGGGCCATTTACACAGTGTTTGGGTCATTTACACAGTGTTTGGCCCATTTACACAATGTTTGGGCGGTTTACACAGTGTTTGGGCCATTTACACAGTGTTTGGGTCATTTAAACAGTGTTTGGGTCATTTACACTCAATGTTTGGGCCATTTACACAGTTTTTGGGTCATTTATACACAGTGTTTGGGTCATTTATACAATGTTTGGGTCATTTTATTAAAGATAATTGTCAAGGTGGAGGAGATAATGTACATCAGTTGGTCATGATGCTGCACAGTAAACCGGTAGATATCAGTAAGCAACCACAAACTTAAGCCCTTAAGACACGGGCCTGGACCTCAGAGGAGGAAACCATTTGTATAAAATACCTACTCATCTTTGACTTGCAATTCCAACATGGCCTCGTTCTTCCTGAAGAGCATTTTAATGACTTGCTCATGGTCATAATAAGCAGCATGGTGAATAGGTGCCCAGCCATCCTGCAGAGTGAACAAATAATGAAGGTATTATATACCTTATCTTATCTGACATACTAATACACTGACTAAAGTTCCCAATGTCAAATAATACTGAGAAAAAGGAGATTATAAAGTAACTTAATCCATCAACTCAAAGTCACGAAATAGACCACAGGACAAATTTTATCATACAACATAATAATTGGATAACCAAACGATCACAAGAGAGGTTCAGCAAAACTTTTACTGCACACTGAGGTAGTTAAGTATATTGTAATTCTTATAGGCTGATATGTACTTTTGCCATCCTGATCATGTTTTGTATCATTTATGTACACCATTTCCTGTCAACATTATTTTAGGCTTTAATTTTCTTCTTCCAATAAAATCTAAACCTGCCACAAAAGGTTTCACCTGCCTCATCAGAAGTTTTTCAATTAATAATTAAAGGGAGGCTTAAAAGCTTTCTCTCTTGTATGAGCATCAAATACAAAACTATGAATCAGTATTCGATAAGTTCATTTTGTCACCTGATCCGTTGCTAGGATATTGGCGTAGTTTGCCAGTAGACAGGCAACAGCATCAATAGCACCACATCTGGCAGCTAGGTGAAGAGGAGTGGGACCTGAAAGATATAACCACAAGCCCTAGAATATAGGAATAAAAGACAAATTCGAATGCTTTATGATGGTTTTAAACTATCGATCAGCTGAATATTAAAGCCACGAAGCCCGAAGCCCGCTTTAATGAAATATTGATAAAATTCCCCACTGAATTATTTGACTTTATATTTGCTGCATATAATTTACGTTTTATTTTACCGCGACTTGTTTACATTTGTATGTGAAAGGACAGTGTACTCAGAATTCCAACAGCGTTGTTTATTTACCGTCCTATATTCGCGATTCCAGCATTGCGCAAAACACGTGTCCAAGGTCACTGCCAAGCGTACCATTTTAGAATATTATATAAAATACAGAATTTGATATACAGGGGCCATATTTACAAAAGGGATCAAAGTTCAGCCAAAAATCAGTTCAGATTTACAGCTATTATACTAAACTCGAGCTGATTTTTGGCTCAACTTGATTATGATCCCTTTTGTGAATATAGCCTCAGTATATCTGCAATCAGAACCTCCAATATCCCCAGCATCAGTGCTAGTATGGACTGTCACTTATATGATTGTTGTACCTATGTCCAGTTTATTACAAAAACTTTACTATTTTTTGAGCTGTAACATTTGTACCATTTTAGTGCACTTTTCTTGTCCAACGTAATCGTGTGTAGAACAAACAACCCTTCTATTTTAATAATAAAAGACATTATGAAACTATTTTGACAGGAATGTGCAAATTGTACCAGATCCTTAACATGAAGGATACTTATGCAGCATTTTTACAACCACAAAGCATACTAGTCGGTTGTGAACTGTAAATCAGTGAAAATATATACAAGATATTGAGTAAATCCCTGCATTGTGAAAGAAGTAAGAGTAAATAGATTTATGCAACTTCAGTGACTGAGGACCATGTTTCACAAGTAGCCATAGTAAACTGAGAAGGAATTATCATCCTGAAAGGTCTTTGTCAAGATTATGTGTCTGTAATACCTAATAGCCACAAGTTGTGCAGAAAGAGGTCTCTATACTTTATTTTATTGTAGTTGTAAAACATTTTCTTGTCAATCCTATAGCTTGAACTTTTTACTCTTTAGAAAATATTTAACCATACAAGCTTTTCATGCTTAAATGACCTCCTTACCTGTTGTGGCATATTATTCCTTGAAATAATTATATTGTACCTGAAACTGCTTATATACTTAATACATAACACAAACTAAATAAACCTTATGTAAACATTAAAAAGACAACACAAAACTGTTAAAACAAGCAAATGCCACACATCACTGTCACACATTGGGGGGTGCACAAAAACTAGACATCTGTGAGACACAACAACAAAGTGACAACTAATCCACAGTGTACACTGGGGCTGGAGCGTGAAACAATTCTTGCACCCAAGTCATCTTTTCTTCAATACTCCCCTCTTGTAATGAGTATACTCTTTTTGATATAAAAATACTTAAAATTGCATTATTTTCAAACAAAAATTTTTTTAAGAATAATTTGCAAAACTGCTGATATCAAACAAGCCAATACATTTTTTTTAAACTAAGAATAATAAATTATTAGTAATTATTCCTCTGTTGTTTACTGAGTGCAACAGCCCTAGTGTAAACATGTAAACAAAGTGCAATATTGAGGGTAAAATTTCAAATATGAAATTAATGAACCACATCAGATAGTGTCGCTTGTGTTACCTCACAAAATTATACAAAAATTAACTCTATGAATTTCTACAGTTTGGAAAAGTTGTTACGAAAGCCATAAAATGTCCCAAATTGAATCAAAAATTTCAATATGGAGTGGGGTTTAGTCTGTGGTATATTCCATGTACTAGCTGTCAATATCACACTTGCTACTCTGACGTCATCACACATACATGAAACAAACCATTTTATTTGGTTATCAGGGTAACTTATCTATGGTGTAGTTACCTTTTATGACCATTGTTAATGTTATCTTCAAAACAATTTGTCAAATGTTAATATAAATGAGGCAAATAATTGGTAAGTATTTCCAAATACACGACCTTTAAGACTCTGTACACAAAAAGAATTTTAATATAACTTTGGAGAAGTACTTTTTGTACTCCAGTAACAAGTCACATTATGTCAAATGTTGATATAAATTAAGCAAATTACTTCCAGTACTTCCAAATGCATGCCTTTATTAATCCATACACAAACAAAAATAACATTAATATAAGACAGACAGGCCATGGGAAGTACTTTTTGTACTCAAGTTTTCTTTCACCATTTTTCTACTTTCCATCAAGTACTCTTTATCAGTGATAAATGCAAAAGTGGAGTCAGATTTTTATGTGATTACTTTAAATACTACCATTGATCCACTGGAAATTTTCAAAGAGTACTGTTTTCTCACCTCTGTACTGCAAATAATCCATTATTCTAGGGCCATATTCTCCAAAGGTCTGCGCCAAGTCTTAGGCTTAACTTTTTTTACCAAAAATATAGCCAAATTAAGCCTAAGATTTGGGTAAGACCTTACATGAATATAGCCCCAACTCAGTAAAGAGTCCTGAGATACTGTTTAACAGTACATAAGTCTACCTGAAGGGTGATATGAGTGTTTTTCTTACAACCACTGAAAAATCGGTTATAAAGGATATTTGTTAACTATGGAGACCATTAAACACCGAGTGGGTGTCGGGGCTGATTGTATATTTTTGTGTACCATACCACTACGTAAAGCACTGGGAAGGGGGCGATCACTCTCTTGTACATAAAATAAAAAGCATATCATTATACATGTATCACATCAGCAGTTATTAGCAATTTAATATCAAAGGTCACAGTGGGAGTTTTACTTCACTTTTAAATAAACACACATATGGGGCCATATTTATCAAAGGTATTTTCAAACCCTTAGCCTTAACTCTACTGTTATATTTTTAGACAAAAATGAAAAAGCCTAAAACCTGGCTTAGTGCTTTCATGAATCCCATCCCAGAGTAGTTAATTCACAAAGAAATCAGTCAAAGTTCACCTCAAGTGCACTGATTGTTATCCTAAACTAAAGCTAATTTTTGCTTTATTTTGAATTCACTGACTCACACACCCTTATCTCATTGGCAATGTATTGTCAAAGTTGAATTGTATTTCCCTGTAAGCAGCTATGGTTATATTACACCAGACCCTTACTGTACCCTACATGGCTACAATGTATCATGAGTTCTATTCAAACCTACAAACCCAGAGGTCACAGCTACTGACTAAATGCCAAATAGTTTTACCCATCAACCAGTGATGTCAAGTCAGTTTACGATACAAAAAGGTCTTGCAAAGTCAAAGGTTTATGTCGCATTCCATAACCCCCGCGGGGGGCGGGGGGGGGGGGGGGGGGGGGGGGGGGGCACGGTGGCAGGGTGGTAACACTCTCGCCTCCAACCTCTGAGGTCGGGGTTCGGTTCACGGCACAGCCTCAAGTGGGAAAGCTGGTAGTTGCTTGCCGTTGGTTGGCAGTTTACAGTACAGAACCACCCACAGCAATGCCACCTATGGTAGTTGCACCCATAGCCTATGATTAGATGCCAAACTTAGTAAACACTTTAGGCTGCTGAAGACTAGGGGTGCTATTCACGAAGGTTTTAGCCAAATCTTAGGCTTAAGTTGACTATATTTGTATATAAAACTTAAACCTAAGACTGGCTAAGACCATTTGTGAATAGGGTCCCTGTTCAAGAGATAACTGAATGCTAAAAATATTGTATCTGCCTACAATTGAAATAACATGTTTGAAATTTATAACCTTTTTTATCTCATAAAACCTAAGTGTAATTCTGGGGCCATATTTTCCAAAAGGATCAAGCTCAAGATGAGCCAAAAGTCAGCTCAAGTTTCGTACAAACAGCTGTAAACTTGAGTGAAATTTTGGCTCGACTTGAGCTTGATCCCTTTTGTGAATACCAACCCTGTAGAGTGCAAGAGTACTATTCTATTAATTTGTGTGGTGCACTTATTTGCAAAAAAAAAGAAAGTAAAGTTTGTATGACTCTTTAATTTTTATCATTATCTTTACAAAATCTACCATGCATGTGCATGTATACAGTAGCACATATACAACTAGTATACAAGAGAACAAAATATGAATCACAAAGTATTAAATGTCACTGTGACAGAAAATCAATGTAGTTCATTAAAAATGCAAAATCAAAGTCAAATTTTAAGACTGAAATGATGAGATTTTATGCATGTCCAAGACAATCCATTGTAATATTCTAACATCATCTGTTTAACTTATTTTCAGTGATTTCTAATTGTGATTTGTACACTCAATCTGACTGTGCTAGTGGTTAATTATATAGCAAGCTCTGTTTCAATTCCATTATTATACTTTATTAAAATGCAGAAAAAAATGTGTGAAACCATATCAAATAAATTAAAAAAGTACAGTGCCATTAATTTTTCTATCATCCTCAATGTTTCTGAAACCTGGAAAGCACAGGCAACTGCTAAATCACAACAGTACCTTAAATCAATATATTTAAAAGAAATAGTTCTGCACAGAACCACGTCCTCACTATAACTCAAACTGTTGTGTATTGAGCATTTTGAATGGTGACAAAACTACCAATAAATAAAATTTAAATTGTTTCAGTCACTGGAAATTTGAGCATTCAGTTTCTACATTTGACTTGTTTCTGGTATATTTTTGATGGATGATATCCTCAAAGGGTCTTAGACTTAGACTGGTCTTAGGCTTAACTGTGGGCTCAGAGTTAAGACTTTTGTCTTAAAATATATATTCACAAAATGTGACTTAGCTAAGATATTTGATATTGATAAGTTTTAAGACCATAACAAAGTAAATGATATCAGCCAGCCAATCAAACTAAAGCTTGTAATATAGTTATTGTCAAAGTCTAATTTTTGTTGTAAATGCAAACAACAGACATCTATTAGTTTTTTTCGGCCATGTCTATGATTTTCCTTGTAGACAATTATAAATGTCAATCAAAGAATTAGGCTCCGCCCATAAATAAAAATGCACAGATGCATGGTATGTATGAAACCATGTGTGCAAAAAATATAAGATATCCACTTTATATGTTGCAATAAATTACATTAGCTATATATAGATAGGCAAATTTAAAAAATTTAATATTATAATACTGTAATTATTCATTTCTCCTCTATATTTAAGACCTATTTCAAAAACTTAAAACTCATACCTACCAGTCTTAAAATTAAGACCTTAGATAAGCCTAAGACTGGTCCTAACCTTTTTGTGAATGCTGCTGTGACTAAGACAAAAGTCTGGCCATATTTTTCCCAAAACCCAAAAATTTAAGACAAAAGTCATAACTTTGAGTCTAAACCCTAGCAAAGACATTTCATGAAGACCAGCCCAGACTAAATACTAAGAACCATATCAAATGTGTTCTTCACATGCTCCATAATGGCCACACAATTATTATACACTTAACCTAAAAAATAATATTTTGCAAAACTAATGATGAATCAACATACCTATCATATAGCTAAATTCCAAAGTCTATTAATATAAGTTAACCAAAAGCTAAACCATCTCAAAACCATGGCAACCAGCAGAAATACTGTCACTTTTTGATAATATCCACCAGGGACAGGATTTTAAAAAGGTCTCCATGCTAAATCTGAGATTTTTTTTAAAATGAAAGATGTTTTTTGGAGACTTTTGAGACTTTTTCCTTAGTTTGCATTCTCTAAAATTCTGAGGAGTTTTGACTAAAGTTTTGTCTTGAATGTATGACTGTTTGCATAATGACTTAAGTTTCTCACTTTGTGACAGCAGTTATAAAAAATCCTCAATAAGGTTTGACTGATGGGTAAAATCTCAGCTGACTATTTTGTCCCAATTGAGATGTGTCTTGTACATCCCATTGTAACTTCTGCAACGACTAAGCTGAAAGAATAGAATATTAAATTTCTCACCGATCCAGATCAGGGATATTATTCACAAAAAGTGATAATAGTTAAAATCAGTGAATACTAAACTCAAATAAAATAATTCTAAATTTAAGCAGAACTTTGGGGCTGTGTTCACAAAAGGGATGGAGATCAAGTTGAGCCAAAAATCAGCATTATTTTAGAATAAATAGCTGTAAACTTGAGCTGATTTTTGGCTAAATTTGAGCTTGGTCCCTATTGTGAATACTACCATGGTTTATCATTCACTAATACCTTTTGTGAATACGGCCTCAGTTCTACTGAACTTTAAAATATAATAATTAATTCCAGAAATAGATCTCTGACATGTAACTGACACTTATTTTTCTGCTGGACCAAGGTTTTTATGTTAGGTAATACTAGTAAAAATGCATTTATGATCACACTGCCACATCATTCTGATATCATGTGATCATACTTCTGTGAATCTGATTGGTGGAAATTATCACATGACACATCCTTACCGTTCTTTTTGCCTTTCAGTTCTTCTCCATCACCTTTTGCACAAAGTTTAGTCAATTTTATCTTGTAAAATGATGTAAAGCAACAAATTTTAAAATCTTTATTTGATGATCTACACCTAACAGAAAAATCTGAGCAAAACCCTATCAGGGACAAGAAGAGGTCAAGGTAATTTACGCCAAAGTTATGTATAAATATGCTGGAAATGTAAATAAAAGATGGTAAATCCACACTGCCAAAGGGTGAAACATGCATTTGCATGGAGTGTGAACAAAAAGTCAAATTTATGGATAAGTAGGACCAGGTTATAGGTCCCAACATTTATTTAACATAAAATATTTAACATTCAAATTGAAGCCTATATTTATGATAACAACAAATTCTTGTGGAATTTGGAGGTTTCAGTGTAACAGAGTCCACTGTTATAGTCTTTAACTTATAAGAGATCATCTAACTGCGTAAGCTAATAAATATAATTATCCTCTGTTCATATATGTATTGATCTATTCAGTTATCTTTGTGACACTAATTTTCTATAATTACATATAGTTACATCACCAAGAGCTACATGATGGATGTACACATAATTGAAGTGTGCATGAAAACAGGAGGGAAAAATCACAATTCAAGTAACAGTCATTCATGATCCATTTAACAAAAAAATGGTGTAAAATCTGCCAATAAGTCAGACTGGAGCTGAAAAAAAGAGATGAAAATAGAGGCACACAAAGTGGGTGATAATAGGAGAAGTTATGCATGCATAAAGTGCAGAGCTACCGTCTGCAATTATTTCTTCTTCTGCTTCTTGAAAAGTCAGATTCTCAGAGCTTTCTGCAACAAAAATTGTCAAAAACAATGCCACTGAAATTTACAACATAGTAAAACTTTATACAAATTGAAATCAAACTTAAGTAATTCAACTATCTTGGGAAAAAAGAAGATATTAAGAATTCTAAAAATTGCTTTCATTTATTTTAATAAATTATATACAATATAAATATATATATATCTACATATATAGATCTTGCCAACCTAAAAAAGGAAATATTATAAATTTGGTTAATTTTATTGTAATTGGAATTTTTATAAATAAAAATACTTACATAATCCCAACAGAAGCTTACGTGACCTACCGTTCGGTCAAGGACACAGACAATGTGTCTCGCCATTTTTTTTTTACTGAAAGTACACACGTAAACCCCAGCGGGCACCTGCTGGAGGTTATATCTCCACTGTAAGTTGTCATTCTAATTTTGACCCTACCCCTCAGAAGATGGTAGAGGGGAGGAGGGTGGGACTCTCCCTGTTGGGATTATGTAAGTATTTTTATTTATAAAAATTCCAATTACAATAAAATTAACCAATTTTATTGCATAAAAACGTACTTACATAATCCCAACAGAAGCTTGAATGCAGCCCTGAGGTCCATGGTGGGTAGACTTCTGAGGACTGTCAAGTGCTATAGGAGAGTTCTTTAGGTATACAGATACAAAAAAATGCATATACAATATGTTATACTACAAACACTGTAATATACTACATATATGAATACTAGTATCATTATTACTGTCATAGTCAATACAAGTACTGTTAAAGTAAAAAGTAATTGTAATAAAGTAGCTGTAAAGTACTCACCCACTTATGAAAGCAGCATGCTGTACTGTACATCAAATAATATGTATGAAACCCTCCACCTTGTCTATACAGTAGTGCAGGGGTCAAAGGTCAGCTGTGCCCAGTTGAATAAAACTCCAACAGTCAGAGTGCAGCTGTCCCTCAAGCCAAGCAGCCATAACATGAAGACTTATCCATATTCTTGTTCCACAATCAAAGTCTTAGTACATTCCAGTCCAAATCCATATATCCTGAAAACATAAAGACTGATTATATTATTAAGTCTCAATTGTTCACTACATGCTGTGCAGACACAATGGGACCTAACTTAAAGATATCATCATTTTCCCAGCAAATATCCTTCAAATAAAAGTTTGTAAAGGTATTGTGGGATTTCCAGTAACAGGAGCTCAAGACCTGCTCTAAGGAGATACCTCCTTTAAATGCAAGTGATGCAGCCATAGCTCTAACATCATGAGCTCTAACCTGAGTGACCTGTTGATCAGCCGTATTTGAAGACTGATAGCAAGTTTGAATTGTGTTTTTGGTCCACTGGGAAATGGTTATTCTTGTGATATCCTTAGAATAACCCTCCCTAAGGGATACAAAGAGCAGGGCCTTGCCCTTTCTCATGGATTTGGTCTTCTCTAAATAGACCTTGAGGGCCCTAACTGGACAAAGTGACTTGTCCTCCACCAGTGAACTGTCCAACATGGTAGTAAGAGCTGGTATAACTACTGGTTTAATGGAATCAGGGCCATCCGAAGCCAACTGGTTTTTGGCCAGGAATGCTGGAGAAGGAGAAACAGTAACTTCTGACCAATTTCTCCTTGAAGAGACAGAAGAGTGAGTCCATGCATGGATCTCACTCCTTCTTTTACCTGAGGCTAAAGCCAACAGGAACACTGTCTTGTAAGTTAGCCACTTCAAAGGAGCCTCTGACAAAGGCTCAAAGGGAGGTTTTGTCAAACCTAAGAGGACCAATGAGAGGTCCCATGTAGGTATGGACCTATTTGGTTTAGGTCTATCCCTGGTGAAGCTGGCAATAAGTCTATTCAGTTCTAGACTTTTTGAAATGAATTCACCCTGTGAACCCAAAGCATCAGCAATTGCTGTTCTGTAACCAGTGATTGTAGCTGGTTTGAGATTTTTGACTGTGAACAGGTAGTTTAAAAATTCTGCTACCTGGGGAACAGCCGTTGAGGTGATGTCCACCTTATTCTCTGTGCACCATTGCCCATAAATGGTCCACCTTGATTGATAGACTTTTCTTGAGGATTCCCTCTGAGGTGCCTTAATTCTTTCTGCCACCTCAGATGAGAATCTTCCAGAATTGGATTCCTGGAATCCAGAAGCCACACATGTAGATTCAGGTACTCCACGTTGTTGTGGAACCTGTTGGAATGTGGCTGTTTCAGAAGTGTCTTCCAGTGAGGGAGCTGTAGGGGTACCCTGGTCAAGAGATCCACCAGATCCCAAAACCATGGCATCCCTGGCCACCCTGGAGCCAGTACTATCATCCTGCATGGGTATGTTATTATTTTTTGAATTACTTGTGGCAGGATGGCTACTGGACAGAAGACATAGCCGTCTAGGCCTTCCCAACAGATATTCAATGCATCTATTTTCCAAGCCTTTTTGTCTGGGACAGGAGATACATAAATTGGAAGTTTGTAATTTAGATGAGTTGCAAATAGATCTACCATTGGTGTGTGCCAAACTTTGCAAATTTGGTTGAATATCTGTTGGTGAAGTGACCACTCCGTCTGTATGACCTTGTCCCTTCGTGATAGAGAGTCTGCTATGACATTTAGGGATCCAGGTACGTGTCTTGCCCTTATCTGGATTCTTCTGGAATTTGTGAATGCAAGAATTCTCCAGATAAGAGCACACATTTCTATGGAATGTGTGCCTCCTTCTTTGTTCAGATAAGATACTACTGTACTGTTGTCTGAACAGATGAGCACGCTTTGACCTTGTAAGTGCTCCTGAAACCCCTTTAGGGCCAGAAGAACAGCTTTCAGCTCCAATACGTTGATGTGAAGCTGAGCCTCCTTGTTTGACCAGAGGCCACTGAGGACTATTTCGTTCAAGTGAGCTCCCCAGCCTTTTTGGGAGGCATCTGTGAACACCAAAGTGTTGTGAACATGAGGATGGAGGACCTCCCACCATTTGAGATAATTGAGGAAATTCCTTGTTACTGGAATGTTTTTGTCCAGTGACTGGGGAAACTTCCAGTTTGACCTTAGGTACCACTGAAAAGGTCTCATGTGCAACCTTCCTAGAGGTACTGTTTTTTCTAAGGAAGCTAATGTCCCTATGAGTGACATGAGCTTTGTTGGAGTCAAGACTAATGACTTTCTGATGGAAACAGTCTGAACTTTCAACCGATCGAGTTTCTTTTGGGTTGGAAAAACCAGACCCCTGTGAAGATCGAAGTGATAACCCAGAAAATCTAGATTTTGTGTGGGAACCAATTCCGATTTTTGGAAATTGATGAGCCAGCCTAGTTCTTGGACCAATTTCACTAATTTTCCGAATCTTTGAGACATTGATCTTTTGTTGGTGACCGAAGAAGCCAGTCGTCCAGATACTGATGGATTCTGAGGTTCCTGGCTTGAGCTATGAGTTTTACCTCTTTCACAATGCGAGTAACTCTAGGGGAGCTGTTGCGACACCAAAAGGGAGAGCCTGAAATTGGAAAACCCCTTTTTTCATTTGAAATCTCAGATATTTTTGAGATTGTGGGTGAATTGGAACATGAAAATAAGCATCTGTGAGGTCTATCGAGGTGACCCACTCCCCCTGTCGAATAGACTTTCTTATAGTTTCGGCTGTTTCCATCATGAATGTCGGCACATGAAAATGTTGGTTCAACATACTTAAGTCTATTACTGGTCGCCACCTTTTCATGGGTTGGGTACCAGAAATAATCTGCTGTAGTATCCCAGAGTTGTGGGTTTTCTGACATGAGTTATCACCCTTTTTAAGCATAGCCTGAACTACTTCGTGGAGGGCGCCATGTTTGTTTTTGTTGTCAAATTCACACAAAATGAGCGGAATTTTCGACAATTTTGGAAGAATTATGAAATCTAGACAACAGCCATGTCTTAGTAAAACTACTCATCTGGGCTGAGGTCGGTATTTTGACTATACCTGGCAAATATCCCGTAATCTTGACCTTTTATTAACGCTTCTTCTTCGCTGCCATTTGCGATGCGCGCGCAGCATGAATTTGGCTGTGTTCGTTTGACACGAAAAGACTTGAGACGTTTAGAGTGAGATAACCTCCCGAAATCAAAATTCCTGACAGTATGTCTGTATGCCCTGGTGGCAGATTTGGTTATGTAGAGTCTTTTAACATTTTGTCCTCCACTTGAAACAAAATGTGTAGATGATAAACTTCCTGCTAATCAAAGTGGCCTGTATGCAGATTAGGAAGATCCTTAGGACCCAAGTTCGAACTACAAACTTCAACCAAGTGTCCCTGGGTAGGAACATGTTGCAAGGATGGGCCATATTTTACTGTAAGTCAGTGTAGATAGCAATCTCCAGAGAAGAGGTAACAAAAGTCTGGAGTTGTAAGTACTTGTCCAGGAGATCTGCTGACTACGACACAGTTCCAGATCTCCTGAACTCCCAATTCAGAGGCTAGTTCCTGAATCCTGATATGCAACTACTCAATGGCCATCTTAAACCATGTGACATGGTCTAAAAATGGTACATTCTGTCTGTAGACTGACTCCTGTATAATGTGCTGTTAGATGAGACAGAGATAGTAGAGAAGACTTCAAAGGAGTCTCTCTCGAGAAGTGATGTAAGGTCATATGTGGCCTCTCAAAGGCAAGAAACTGACCATGAGAACTAGGATTCTGCTCTTTGACCTACAATGTAGTTCCTGAAGCCTCCTAAATCTGTGAACCCATGTGCTGAACAGGAGGTAAGGCTAAATTGTGCTTCTTAACAACCTGGTTAGAAGGTTCCTATGAAAAGGAGGAGCCACAAGACACTCAACTTGTGGAACTTCTAGATGCAGCAGCCCTCTAAAGACACTCCATATCTCCACATGGGAGGGGTGCAATTGTAACTGATAGGAGCCTGCCTCACCCTGAGGAGACCTAGATTGCTGGTGTTTCCTGGAAGGTAAGTTGAATCATCAGCAAGTTCACCTACAGATGAATCAGGTCTTGTCTGAGAGACAGGGGCACACATACCCTGCTCCTGTGAAAGATGAATGTCTGAGTAAAAAGGGAGACCTACAGTGTCTCCTGGAAGGTTAGTTTGAATCATCAAAAAATCGCCTTATGATGAATCAGGTGTTATCTCAGAGACAGGGGCACACATACCCTGCTCCTGTGAAAAGATGAATCTCTGAGAAAATAGGGAGACCTACAGTGTCTCCTGGAAGGTTAGTTTGAATCATCAAAAGTCGCCTTATGATGAATCAGGTGTTATCTGAGAGACAGGGGCACACATACCCTGCTCCTGAAAACGAAGAAGGTTTATATGTGGGTTCAAACTCCTCAAACTGGGAAGTCAGAAGGCCACAGACTGGTCATGTAGTGGAACACTCTTATTTCTTACCAGAAATGCATTAATCCTTTCCTTTTCCATCATTCTGCCTTTAATGCAAGCTTGGTGAATATCCCAAGGTAGCATAACAGAAAAATAAACTGCGCCTATTGTAAATATACTTTGAAGCGCTAAAAAGAACGCGTGTGTACTTGACGGCGGTCAAAATAAGAATGACAACTTACAGTGGAGATATAACCTCCAGCAGGTGCCCGCTGGGGTTTACGTGTGTACTTTCAGTAAAAAAAAAATGGCGAGACACATTGTCTGTGTCCTTGACCGAACGGTAGGTCACGTAAGCTTCTGTTGGGATTATGTAAGTACGTTTTTATGCAATAAAAATAAAGGTTTAATGACTTGTCAGATAAAATATACAATGTAACGTAATTTAGGTTTTTATTTTTGCAAGGTCACACTATCAAGGTCAAAATAAGGTTAAACTAAGACAAACGTTTGTCAATTTTGGGTAAAATTGAGTCCAATCTCACAATAATAATTATGTGCAAATCATACCTTTACTATGCCAATTATGAATTTGTTGTGAAATATAGTTTATAAGGTCAAGCTAATACTATGAAACCATGCATTTCCGCCACACCTGAAAGATGATGTATATTTTTTCCAAAACTGAATCCAGAAACAGAAATGGAAGCTCTAGGAAATATTTTGGATTTTCTACATGAACTGAGACATAGACAACATCCTATAAACCATTATAAGGTAGTAATATCCTAAAGGGAAAATTTAAAGATAATTAAGGTTAAAATTTGTCTATTACATTTTAAATTAAGGCATTCTGGGGGAAACCTGATCTAACGAAATTATATCTATTTGAGAGGTTCTACCAACTGTGGGCTTTAAACAAAATATACAATAATCCAATGTGTGTGTTACATTGCATAACAACATATCCTTCTGATATAGTCACACTTATTGTTCTGTTTATTTACACAATAAAAACAACATGTCCTATCAATATAATCATAGACATGTGGTTCTTTCTTCCACACAGTGTGTTTATACAATAAAAAAACACCCAAACAATCAAACATGCATCAAACTGCAACCATATATTTACAATATGACACACTAAAATATACAATTAACTTTGCACAACAATGAAAAAGTACAGGATATTCAGTGACAAGAGGTTATCATGCACTGTCAAGCAATAGCTTTAAATAACACTGGCAAAAGCTCAGACATTAGGCTGTAAAAATTTCTTTTAAATTAGTATTAGAAATGCTGGCATGCTAGGGGTTCTAGGTTGAAATGCATTACATGGCACAGTACAATTAAAAGGGAATGCAACAATGACCACATGTAAAAGTTCTCTGACATTAATTAACAGTGACCTGAATAACAATTTTCTGTATTATAAACCTCATGGCAAATATGAACATGAAAGAGAGGTAAAAGTTCTAGTTTGGAATAAAGTATCATATTTCCAGATAAATCTTGAATGAATTACTATGGTCAGCTGATTATGGCGTTGTCTTTCTGTATAAAAAGACAATAGTTGATTGATAGTAAAGGCCAACAAATATTAAAGTTTACAGAACAGAAATAAGAAATACAGAGGGAAAGGGGCCATGTGTGACTATTGAGTTGAAGGGTAAAAGGTCACAGTTAGGGAATTACATCCCTTTCAACAGCTTACTGAGCCACAGGGAAATTACTAGAAGTCCGTTGTATTATAACTCAGGTAGAGATGATGATGATATAACAATGCCATCATAAAATCATTCAAGATATTTCTATTCAAAACGACCTACGATGGATGGAACTGACGGATATTTCATCCAAAGAGTTTTTTTTGAACATTTTATGGGAGAGGCGCTCTAATTAATGGTCTGTTCAATTACAATGTACAGGTAACATGCAGGAACCCAACCCCTCAAGCTATATTACCTTATATGGTGAAGTATGTACCTCACAAGAAACAAGGACCACCATTAAGTAAATCTCTATGTGTGTTACCAGTTACCACCATTACCATGATATCATACACGGTAACTCTGCAATGTGACACAAACACCAAAGTAAAAATCCTGTACAAACTCTACCATTTTATGCCCTTCTTACCGTGTATGGTTGTACTTGTGACCTTTTTGACGTTGAGGTCCATAGCATTTACAGCTAACACTGTGATAATCTGCGGCTTGTTGTACACAGCAGCATAATGCACTAATGCCATACCATGCTCATCTTGTTTGCCTGAAAGAAAAAAATGCGTAAAACTAGAGCTTATATTTAAGTAAGGACCACAAACTAATAGTCAGGCCCATGGCATGATGTACATGAACCATAACTATGCTATACTTACTCCAAAGTGACTTCCTGTGTCCTTCCTTTGTTAACTCGCTTCTTATTTACCGTAAATGACCTATTTAACGCATCCGCCCTTGTAACCGCACCCTACCTCTTTTTCCCAGCAATATCGTCAGTGACAGTGCATAATATCCACATATTTTTTATATATTGTACGTATTTTTACTTAATAAATTGAAATTTTTGTCATGACTTTCGCGTACCGACATATTTACAGGAAGTGGGTATTTTTAGTAGATTCTAAATGTCGAAACACCGTTATTCTTACCGGATTGACCTATACTTCATCCCGAAAGTGTTTCATGATGGGTGCGCTAAAAGGGGAATTTTTTTCCAACAAATATTGAAAAAAAATAGTCTTTCCTTAGCGCACTGTGGGCTAAATAGGTCATTTACGGTACATTAATTTTTGGTTTGCCCACCTTTTATAAACCCAGTCAGTTCTATCTCACACTAGAGCTGAAAGGGATATTCGCATTATTCGTTCTCCGCTCTGCATTTTCCGTATTCGACTTTCATCATGAGCAAACAAATATTCGGTATATGTATAATAATTGGGCATCAAAACGCAAAATAGCACAATTAAGTATGATTTTTGTCCAATAACATAATAAATCATTAGAATTAAGGAAAATATACCTCGTTTACTTAAGTTTTTATGACAACTTTCATGCGGTTGTACCAACAACCGCATTTGGGTATTTCGGCAAAATAAATGGACAGTGCTAAAACACACCAAACGAATATTAAAAAATTTCCGAATTCCGGGATGCGGATATTCGACCACGATTTTTGTCTTCTCTTTCAGCTCTACCACTAACGTCCTGTTTTATCACAAATCTTATTGGGTTGTGACCCAAAAAAATGAGGCTTATTGTTCACCTGACCCAGCTCCTGGTACAAACATTTTAGTATGAACATACTGCAAAAAAGACCATTGATGGCAGCAAAGTTTCACCTGTATAATTTATAGATATAACAATATTTTAATAAAACAATTTTGTGAATACCCAGTGTTACCTCCTACTCAATTTACTTTTTGTTACTATGAGTTACTCAGTATCACAGATTTCCCCCTTATATCTTGATGTTCATCAATACAGATTTCCCTTATACTTGACAGTGTTCTTTCACCATTTTCTTTATATTTATCACATAAATTTGGAAAATTTAATAGTAATTTAAATTTTTATTAGAAATACTTACCATTTCCTAACAGTAGCTATTTGTTGGAGCCATCCAACCCAATGGCCAACGCAGAGATGCGATTTTAAGGTTATATAACCACCTTAATAAAGCCATTGGGTTACAGTAGTCCGTCCTCCCGCCAATTAGGTCACCTGACCTCCTTTGTTTACCTCATTATTTTTGTTGCAGGTAAAAGAATGACTTGCGGGGAGGCGGGAGGGAAATCCATGTGTTAGGAAATGGTAAGTATTTCTAATAAAAATTTAAATTACTATTAAATTTTCCAATTTTATAGCGAAATACCCTTACCATTTCCTAACAGTAGCTGAATGCAGCCTTGCAGGAAGGAGGGAATTCTTTTATTAAAACTTCCACCTACCAACAACAAGAAACAACATTGTGAGAACCAACAGTAAACATGACAATAGTGAAATGTACATGCAAACAGCAACACATACAATCCAACATACAACATTCAACACAACAACATACCTTTTAAATGAAGGCAGTATGCAGTTGAACACTCTCACAATGCTCTGAATCCAATAAATGCACTTGTTGAACAACATCTACTTTACAAACTGAAGTAACATCAGGTCGAACCCCACTTGGTACCACTATCAGCTGACGCGTCATAAACACCAAGTACGGTCCAAGCTACACAAACTGTACAATATATACAGGTCGACGCCGTCTATCCTGTAAAATACAGACAGATTAATAAATAATTGTACCCATCACAAAGTAAATACAAGCAGATTGGTTAATAATTGTATCCAACCCAAAGTATCAACTATTCACATATTCAAACACATAAAGTATTATACAGTTATAAAACCTACTCATAAGTTTATAACATGCTGAGCAGATACTATTGGACCCAATTTCAAGATCTGACCATTATGCCAACAGAGGTCCTTAAGGTAGAAATTGGTAAACGTATTGTGGGACTTCCAAAAGCATGCTTCAAGAATCTCACTTAAGGAAACTCCTCCTTTAAAAGCCAAAGAAGCCGCCATAGAACGAACATCATGAGCTTTGACCTGACACAACTGCTGCGTTTCAGAATCCGACTCCTCATAAGCCAAAAGTATAGTCTGTTTTAGCCAAGAAGAGATTGTTGCCCTTGAAATATCTCTGGTAAAACCCTCCTTAATAGCTACAAACAAAAGATTCTTATTCTTCCTTAAATCCTTTGTTCTGTCCAAATAGTATTTCAAGGCCCTCACAGGACAAAGAGATCTATCTGGAGTCAAACTGCTGTCCAAATGAGGTTTGAGAGCTGGAATGACTACAGGTTTAATGACAGTAGGCCCATCTGACGCCAACTGGTTCTTTGCCAAAAAGGCGGTTGATGGAGCAATAGTTACTTGTGACCAATTTTCTTTGTAACTAAGAGAAGAGAAAGTCCAAGCATGAATTTCACCTCTTCTTTTGCCTGATGCCAAAGTCAAAAGGAAAACTGTCTTGAAGGTAAGCAACTTCAATGAAGCCTTCCCCAAAGGTTCAAAAGGTCGTTTAGTAAGAGCCTGCAAAACCAAGGCCAAATCCCAAGAAGGTATGGATCTATTAACCACTGGTTTGTCTCTGTAAAAACTTGACAATAACCTATTCAACTCAAGACTTTTTGACACATCTTCACCTTTCAAACCCAATCCATCAGCAATTGCTGTCCTGTAACCAGCAATAGTCGATGGCTTGAGAGCCTTCTCCTTAAACAAATAATTAAGGAAGTTTGCTATGTTTGGAATAGTGGGATCTGAGATGTCCACCTGATTCTCCTGACACCACTTCCCAAATATGGACCACCTTGATTCATAGATTCTCCTCGAGGAGTGTCGCTGAGGCTCCTTAATTCGCTTCGCCACCTCCTCTGAGAATCCTCTTGAACCTTCAGGACTGACTCCAGATGCCAAGCATGAAGGTTCAAATAAGCCAGATTGCTGTGAAGTCTGTTGCTGAACGGTTGAGTCAACAGATTCACCCACAAAGGAAGCCTTAGAGGGAGTTTCGTGGACAGATCCACCAGATCCCAAAACCAAGACATCCCTGGCCACCCTGGGGCAATCATGATTATCTTGCACCTGTAGGTGGTCATCTTTTGAATCACCTGCGGTATGAGAGCCACTGGACAAAACACATAGGCGTCCAGACCCTCCCAAGAGATGTTCAATGCATCTGTTTCCCAAGCCCGACCGTCGGGGACAGGAGACACATACATTGGTAGCTTGTGATTCAACTTTGTTGCAAACAAATCTACCATTGGTTGATGCCAGCAATGGCAAATTTGATTGAACACTCGATGATTCAAAGCCCATTCGGTCTGAATCACCTTGTCTTTTCTTGACAGAGAATCTGCCAAGACATTGAGATTCCCTGGAATGTGTTTTGCCCGAATCTGGATCCCCCTGGCATTTGTCCAAGCCATGATTCTCCAGATTAAGGCACACATTTCTTGAGAGTGGGTGCCTCCCTGTTTGTTCAGATAGGCAACCACTGAAGAGTTGTCTGTGGAAATCAGCAGATTTTGATTCAGAAGCTGATTTTCGAATGATTTTAAAGCTAGAAATACTGCTTTTAGCTCTAGAATGTTTATGTGAAGTCTTGACTCCACCTGATTCCACAGACCACTGGCTGTGTGATGCTCTAAATGAGCCCCCCAGCCTTTTAGGGAAGCATCTGTGAATAGAAGGAGATTGCACTCCTTCTGATGAAGTGGGGAACCCCTCAACAGGTTCGAGAGATTGGTCCACCACTGAAGATGCTGTTTTAGAACCTGAGACACTGGTACTGGGATATCCAGAGACTGAGGATACCTCCAGTGTGTCTTGAGGTACCATTGTAGAGGCCTCATATGCAGACGACCCAATGGTACAGTCTTCTCCATTGAAGCCATGCTCCCAATCAGTGACATGAGCTCCCTTGGAGATGTTTGAGTAGCTTTCAACATGGAAACTATCTTTTCTAGAAGGCGATCGATTTTCTTTTGAGTTGGAAATACAAGACCCACCCTGAGGTCGAATTTGTAACCCAAAAACTCGATTTCCTGAGTTGGAATTAAATCTGATTTTTCGAAATTTATTATCCAACCCAAGCTTTGAACAAGACGAATCAACCTGTGGGTATTCTCTTGGCATTGTTGCTTTGTTTTCGCTCTCATTAACCAATCGTCTATGTACTGATGAATCCTGATGCCTTCTGCAAGAGCCATCAGTTTCACCTCTTTTGCTACCATGGTGAACTCGAGTGGAGCCGTAGCGATTCCGAAGGGTAAGGCTGTGAATTGGTATGATCTGTCGCCTACATTGAAGCGAAGATACTTCTGAAACCGTGGGTGTATTGGTATGTGAAAGTATGCATCTGTAAGGTCGAGTGAGGTTACCCACTCGCCTTCTTGCAGCGAATCTCGAATATTTTCGGCAGTTTCCATTTTGAAAGTGGGTACATGTAAATAACTGTTTACCACACTTAAATCTATTACTGGACGCCACCTTTTTCCTGGTTTTGGTACAAGAAACAAACGACTGTAAAATCCCAGGGAAGTGACCTTTTGAACTGGAGTTATCGCTCTTTTGTCGATCATTTGATAAACCGCCTTTATCAAAAACTGCTGTTTCTCCCGGTTCAAATATTTGCTCCTTATTAAAGGAATCTTTGTCAATGGAGGTTTTAGCCTGAAATTTAGACAATAACCCTCCTTCAAAATGGTCACTACCCTTGGATGTGCCTTCCTGGCTTCCCATACCTGCCAAAATGTGGATAAACGGCCTCCTGGCACCAAGCAGTCACTTCCTTCTCCCACCCCTGCCCCTGAAGGGTCTGGATGAGAAGGATCCTCTACCTCTGTTACTAGTTGTGGAACTAGCTGCTGAGGAGCTGGTGGCAGAACTGTCATGATAGGGACGAAAAGACCTGTTTTGTGGCTTAGTGTCCCTCCTATCCTCATGTCTAGTAGAGTGCTCCTTTCTAGGTTTGTAAGACTCTCTGTTAACATGAGCCCACTGAATAAAATTCCTCTGGACTTCTGACAAAGTTTCTACTGGAAAAACCTCATTAGGTGTGAATGAAGAATTCCTCAACTTGGAAATATCATCCTCTGTAACATCCTTTGAGCAATGTTTGAGGTAGTTATCTCTCCTATTTAGCAATAAATTGGAGGACATAGTCATGGAACTCCCTAACAAAGACTCCAAAGACTTCCCCAATGACTGATTTATTGTGGCTTGGAGCTGCAAACACTCCTGAACATATTCCATGGCATTATTGAAATCACCCTCAGACTGTGCAGATTTAATAATGCTGAATTGTTTCTCCATTTCCTCAGTAGACTTCATATTTGCAGAGTTGAACCAGAAAATATGATTCAACACGTTAATATTCTCCCTGTTCACTGATTCCCATAAAGTATATTGCTTCAAGGGAGTTGAGACTGTAGTGGGAGCCTGAAACTGAGAGGAAGTTATATTCCTAAAGGCATCCTGTAGTTTAGGAGCTCCCAAAGCATGAGGTTGAGGAGTCATGTTGTACCATTTCATATTGGGCCTGTCAAAGTTCAAAAATTGACCCCTGGCTAGAGGATTTTTCCTGGAAGATTTATTCTTCATGTTATCTAGACCTTTGGAGATTCCAGAAGCCTCATACTCCTTGAAATCCCAAAGATTCACCATGTTCTCTGCTGGAGGTAAAGCAAGTGAAACCTGTGCAGACTTCTTGATTTTATGAGCTTGGGAGAAAACAGACGGAGCAATGATAGCATCAGTGTCAGTAATGTCAATGTCTAACCATTTTTTTACAGTTAACAAAGTGTCTGAATAGGAAGGACCTGGCTGTTTTTCCTCTTGAGATGAATCATATTCCCCATCTGAAATCTCGATTCTGCACCTTTTTGTAGGTACAGAAACTCGATTGTCATTACAGGGGTTTTCCTCCGCTGAACGTTTCGACTGGACCTCGACGGAAGCGTTTTCCGAAGAGATAGTCTTTTCTCTGCAATCGGAACTTCCCCTTGGAGACGCTTCCACAATGTCTGCTTGCATAGGGGAATCCCTCTTCTCTACCGCTGAAAGCCTGTTCGAAATAGTTGTCAGTTGTGATAAGATTGCCGCCAATGCCTGGTTGTTAGAAGTCGAAGACTGAGCCACATTTGTGACAGACGAATTGTCATCTTCATCCAAGATGGAATCGTCTATCTTAGGTTTTTCAACAGGAATTTCTTTTACAGATTTCTTCCCTTTTGAAAGTTTGGAATTAAGCTTACGCTTCTGATCTTCAGAGAAAGATGCACAAAGCAAACAGTCTTTCTTCAAAGCACATAAATCGTCTCCCTTACCAGATTCTCGACATTTAAAGCAATATCTATGGTTGTCAAAACCAGGCATAAGATGACCACAAGACGAAGATTTCTTCGCCTTATTGTCAGAAGAATCAGTATTATTAGCCATATTGAAGAATAAACCTCAATAAAAAAGCAAAAGTCCCTGAAACTTTACCACTTCCAAAACACGTCCTACTGTTGATGGCCAACAAAAATAATGAGGTAAACAAAGGAGGTCAGGTGACCTAATTGGCGGGAGGACGGACTACTGTAACCCAATGGCTTTATTAAGGTGGTTATATAACCTTAAAATCGCATCTCTGCGTTGGCCATTGGGTTGGATGGCTCCAACAAATAGCTACTGTTAGGAAATGGTAAGGGTATTTCGCTATAAAATACGCTGTTTTCTGTCACTCTATAAAATTTATTACCTCTTGCTTCCTGTCATTTCCACTGTCCTGTGAAATAAGTTTCTGTTAAATAAGTTCCCTTGACTCATTTTTCTACCATAGTACATGCATAAAATGGTTAAATTATATGAAGTAACCATTACATTGTACATAATTTTCAATATTTGTCAGTTTGTTAGTTATTGATATTTATGCATAGCAATTGTTAAACTAGATTGGGCCAACTCGGCGCCAACATATCCCCAGACAGCTAGGTCATCACTCACGCCACAGGTTTTGATCGGGAATTTTTTAAAACATAATTACCCATTATTATATGAACTTCAGCACATCAATCTACTCTGTTTATATCTTCCCAAGGAAGATGGTGTATCCCCAGACGCCGAATACATAACTGAAATTATATTTTCAATCTTCCTGCAATGATAACTCTAAACCTATTTTCAAAGTATTTAAATGATTGATGATTGAATGTCCATTCTAAAATAATAATCCCAAAAGAGCATATCTGTTTCTATATTTGTTCACAAATAAAATATTATTTTTAACTCAACTCATCATACTTTTCAATCTTCCTTCAAAGTATTTAAATGATTGATGATTCAATGTCCATTCTAAAATTCATAATCCCAAAAGCGCATATCTGTTTCTATATTTGTTCACAAATAAAATATTATTTAAAAAAAAATTATTTATATTATTATTTTATTATATTATATTTAGAATTTGCAAATTGTTTTCAGTTATTCATTTCCTCTATACCTATATATGTGGTCCATATATATGCAACCTAAATATGTGACACAATCTCAGTTCTGACTCCCCTTTGTGTTATATATAATGAAGCCCACCACCTCCCACCCCCACCCCTCTCCCCTTCTCCACACCTCTCTCACTATTACACAAGATCTGCAACCCCATTGAGTTCTTTGTTTCTCATCTGATATCATTAAATACCTTTGTTTATTTAGTGTCACTCAATATAGCTGGAGGTCCCAGAGGTGGGTGGGGGATGTGGGTTGGGACTACAAAGAGATGGAGACAGTGCTACAGCATAAATGGTAAACAAACAATCTATATAAAAGGGGTACTCAAATACAAAAAGAATTGAGAATTTTAAGTATGTGATTATCAACTGAAATGAGTTCATAACTGTAGGAGCTGTGTCAAAATTAACTGAGGCAAGTTGAATAAAACTGGGCTAGTTGAGGGTTAAAAATCCCCTAGTTTTACTACATACGGATATAATTTCATTAATATTGGGACTTAAAGCTCACTTAAAGTGTCCATTTTGTCTACTTGAATATGTTTAACCAGTTTCATTTTAAAAAGTTAAAAACTCAGCAAGCAGAGGTATAACACACAAAAATAAGTTCTTAAAAGACTAAGATAGCCATAACATTATTAATATTCAAAATTTAAATAGACAGGCATTTCCTTTTAAAAATTCAAAGATTTCAGCTCTATAACCCACATAGTTTGACAGTTACTGGGCTTTAAAGTGGCATAATGTCCATAATGTCCATAAATTGGGTTTCTGTGGGCATTTTACAATTGTTAAAGAGACCTTAGCAATTAAACTACAGATCTGAAACTTTTTGGGGGACATACATAACAAACAAAAATTATATATAATACAGTTTAAGACTTGTCACACTAAGCATTTCCAAATAACAGGGCAAAATACGGAAAAAATGTCCAAAAAGGCACTTGGGCGAGTGTCTATGGCCCTCATACACAGGTTAAATGTCTACTAAAAACCTTGATTTTCGGCATATGTAAAAAGGACATAATAATGCATTCCCAGATGGGATTTCAGCTCCATCAATGACATAGTTTAACAGTCACAGGGCTTAAAGGTGGTAAAAAGTCCAAATATTGGGTCTCTGTGGGCCTTTTAGAGATCTCGATGTGCCTTTCAAATTAAAGCTTCAGACTTAAAATTTGTTACATACTAAGATTACACATAGAATATGTATCTAATAAAGTTTGAAACTTCTCAGACTTACCATTTTCCAAGTTACAGAGCAAAATATGTGAAAAATGTCTTAAAAGGGTCACTCAGGTGGGTGTTTAAGGGCCTCATACACAGGTTAAATGTCTACTTGAAGCCTTGATGTTTCGCACATGTAAAAAGAACATAATAATGTATTCCCAGATGAGATTTCAGCTCTATCAGTCACATAGTTTAACAGTCACAGGCCTTAAAATTGGCAAAAAGTCCAAATACTGGGTCTTTATGGGGCCTTCTAGAGACCTAAATGTGGCCTTCAAATTAAAGCTTCAGACTTAAAATTTGTCACATACTAAGATTACACATAGAATATGCATCTAATACAGTTTGAAACTTCTTAGACTTACCATTTCCAAGTTACAGGGAAAAATATGTGAAAAATGTCTAAAAATGGTCACTCGGGTGGGGATTTATGGTCCTCATACACAGGTTAAATGTCTTCTTAAAGCCTTAATTTTTGGCACATATAAAAATAACATACTAATATCTTCCCAGACAGGATTTGAGCTCTATCAGTCACATAGTTTGACAGTCACAGGGCTTAAAAGTAGCAAAAAGTCCAAATATTGGGTCTTTGGGAGCCTTGTAGAGACCTCAATTTGACCTTCAAAATTAAAGCTTCAGACTTAAAATCTGTTACATACTAAGATTACACACAGAATATACATCTAATACAGTTTGAAACTTCTCAGACTTACCATTTCCAAGTTACAGGGAAAAAGATGTGAAAAATGTCTTATAAGGGTCACTCGAGTGGGTGTTTATGGTCCTGATACACAGGTTAACTGTCTATTAAAGGCCTAAATGTTGGGGCACATATAAGAAAACACATAGATATATTCCCAGATGATATTTAACTTAGATGAGAGACATAGTTTGAAAGCTACAGTGCTTGAAAGTGGCAAAAAGTGCATAAATTGGGTCTCTGTGGGCACTTTTGAGACCTTAAGTCGACCCCTTTGGGTAAACCTACAGCCCTAAAATTTTCTACAGACAAGGATTACATATCAAAGTTATACCTAGCGCAGTTTGAGACTCATCAGAATTACCACTTCCAAATTATAGGGCAAAATATGTGAAAAGTATAGCAAAAAATCCCTAAGTGGGGGTATTTATAGGCCTCAAACACAACTTTCTCCTCAACTTAAAGTCGTGATTTTCGGCACATGTACTAAGAACATATTAATGTGTTGTCAGGTAAAATTTCAGCCAGCTGAGCATCATAGTTTGTGACCTACAGGGCTCTAAGTGGCCAAAAGTCCAATTTCTGACCTTAAGGTGGCCATAAGTTCTTTTTTACGGGGAGTTTAAGGTCACCTTAAAATAGGGATCTTCCTTTGGGCACCCTTAACATGTGTACCAAGTTTGAAAAAAAAATGTTAATTTGTTTTTGAGTTATCGCGTCCACAAGGAAATTTCTACGGCGGCGGCGGCGCGACGGACCTGAATCCAATATATCCCCGACTTTCGTCTGGGGATATAATTATGATTTTAACAACAAGAATAAAAAAACAAAACAATAATAATTTCTATCTATAATTAAATATCAAGTTTGAGAAACCTATTTTACTGGGAAACCTATCAAACACGACACCTGCACTTCCCCACATACTCACCCAGTCTTGCAGGTGGACACTTTCTGATGAGTGACGAGAACATGCCAATCAGACCTCTCACTGCAGATGCCCTCATGCCATGCTGGATATTCTGTGTACATATATGTCAAAGGTTAACGGTCACAGCTGGTGTTTTATGTCTCATTCAATAAGTCATATTTGAAGAGATCCTGAGAGAATTGTACATCTCATCATGAGCTTTCTCAGTCACAGAAATGAGAGCCAAGTGATTCAGTTCAAATCTTGTAAACTCAGGCTCACTACACAAAGTATTGGATTTACTAGTTTAAGCAATGTAATTTCAGGGCTCAGTTTCATTGGATTGCAATGGATTGATGTTAGTGTTACAATCTGAAGTAAATTTGGAAAATCGCTCTTAAAAACAAAAATTTTACAAAAACCGGATTCATTCAAATTAGTATACACTATACACCTAACTTTAAATCTTCTACAGAAATACATGAAACATAACCACAATGAAAATGTGGTTTATTCGAAATTAAAATTTAAAGTTTTTGATCTTGCCATCTTTAACACTAATTTATTTGGGTTTTAATTTAAATGGCATTAATGACACTGTGTACAGGACATATCATGATGGTGAGAGATCAATTTATACTCGCTATGTCCAGATGCTGCACTGAAAACAATATGGCAATGAGCAAGCAACTACCAACTATACCACACGAGATGGAAACCAAGGGTAATAGCTCAGGCTTAACGCTTATACACATATATCACCAACTTTAAAGCCTAAGATCTGGCTAAGACCATTGGTGAATACAGCCAGGCCCCTGGAGATTCATAAACACAACCTCTCAGGAACGGAGGTAAATGTGTAACCCAGGCTACCACTTTTTTCCATCACAGCATAATATGGTAAAGTTGAGTTGAAAAGCCTCAATTTATTTATTTGGGGTTTTACGTCACTTTCAACACTGTACAGGTCATATCATGACGGGTAGTTGGAAGGGCAGAGGAAACCAGTACATACTCTTGGTCAAGGCTCTGTACTGTAAACCAATGGCAAGCAACTACCAGCTTTCCCACTTGAGGTAGAGCCGTGAACCGAACCCCAGCCTCAGAGGTGGGAGGCGAGAGTATTACCACTTTTGGCCACTCTTGAAAAGCCTCAAAGCCCGATATATATTTCAATTTGATAAAAATGTGTTGTTTGCACAGTTCTACTTGAACATACCCAATTCCTAAAACAAAATTCTGTATTTTATGGTTTGGTCTGATTTGTTAATCACTAGAATTAATAACAGCACAACAAATTAAACAGTTTACCTGAAATTTGACTTAATAAGTATTCAAATTTTAAAAACTCATTACTTTTTCCTTAATTTACTTCAAACATTATTTAATTGTAAAGCAGTCACCAGAACACATCACTGCACTTCGTTCTCTGATGAGTAAAAACAGCATTAGTAAATCATTACATTTCTCACATCATATCAATTACTAAAGTAACACCATCAGATTTCTCTCAAATACTAAAAGTAAAACCAGTATATTAGAGCCATTCTCCACTGCAAAGATTGACTTTTAACAAGTAAACCATCCATAATCTTAGATCAATTGAGCCAATGTTCTCCATGTGAGATATGCACAGTCATGTTACATTTACAGGTTATTAATAAATTCCAGATTTTACAGATTCAGTTAAATTAATCCTGTTGAGTTGTAAATCACAGGAATTAGAGACTACTTAACCAGTATTTTGAAATAACAGGGCAAATTTCAATGGAAAAGTCACTCTGAGGACATGATGTCTCCATTATAAAAGTGGTGTTTTGAAATTGTTTAGAATAGGGTTCCACATTTGGCATCTCTTGAAGACAGCAAACTTTGATCTGGTTCAGTCATCAAACCAAAATTTTCAAAAACCATTGAAAATTGCGAAATCTATCATAAAATCTAATCACTTTGCTTAAAACATGATAAAAATATAAAAAATCATAGATATTTTTAAAATATTTCTCTATGTTCTCAATAAAAAAATTGAAAGTTTTATAGACGAGCAAAAAAAGAATCCCTTGTGACTTTGGTGATTTCTAAACATTTTGTGGAGTCTGAAGTGCAGACATTTGAACCAAACTTTGTTTTCAGGACGATTTGCAAGCAAATTATCAAACTTTCACAAATATCATCCAAGAACTACTTAAAAGGGAATTGTATTTAACAGAGTTTTATTAAAGGTGTTTGACTGTAGGGAATTACTTCTGGTACTGAAGGATTACAACACCTAATGTCTCACTGCAAATTGGATGTCTTTCTCAAATTTGCAAACAAAGAAATGTAATAAGTTGGTATCTGAGAAAAGATGCTTTCATATGTTTACAATCTCAGTATCAAATTAAACTATTCTGATTTAATGAAAACAATAAGTTTTAACAATAGGCAATACCATATCACTTCAGTGACTCACTCAACACTTGGGCTACTACAATAAAACTTGCACAAAATGACCAATTGTTAGAGCTTAATTCTGAAACACAAGTCATGGACTTTAGAATGAAGTTTCTAAACTTCTTTGGAAAGTATCATGCAATGACAAGCAATATTTATATCATTAAACAGATATAACACAACTGCTTGCAAACACAAAATAGAATTATACAGACTTATGTCAGAGAAACTCAAATGTGAGGAAGTTTTACTATTTTACATATTGTAATAAACAGACTTCACTTTATAACAAATTTCCCTGATGGAGCAGTAGAATAAATTTAAAAGTCATAGATTCAGAGAGATCAAACTATATTATCAATTGATTACTCTACATAGTGTCATATGTGCAAGTTTTACTGTATCTGAGACTACTGCAATCTACTGAAGCAATTCTATGTTACTTAGCCTTCTAAACAGTCCATACCGACTGAAAACAGAACAAGATGCCATCATTTCTAAACAAACTGTGGCAATGCTGAGTTAACGTAAAATTCCCAAATATCTCCCAGGTATCAAAATTACCAAAAGTATGTGCAAACTGCTGGTGTGATACACCTGATAATAGGTTGTATATCTCTTCTTGTATGTTTCAAATTTGTAGGGTAAGAAATCTAAAATTTGCCAGAAATCTAAAATTCTCCACCTCTAAAATCTTAGTTAATTCTATGAAGAAAATGATAATTAATTATGCTTTGTCTTATACTTGCTATATTTCAGTTCAAAAAGCCTTGATTAACTAGACATTCAACAAATCTCACTTTAACTCATTATTTTCATTAGTATTTCAACATGTGGCGAATTTCAGATGTGTAGTGAATTTTAGATTTCTTACTCTCTGTCTGATTGTAAAAGTGTGTGACAAAAGGAAAGTCGGAATAAGTAGTAACTTCTTTGTTCTAAAATACACTCCCAGCATAACTCTTTCAAGAGTATTCTTTGTTGTATAAAAGTACCCGGAATTTGCATCCTTTTCATTTAAACATCAAATTCATCAGTGTAGTCTTTAACGACTAGTCGAATTTTCAGTCCAAGACAAAGTAGTTAACACCTGAGCGATAAGAGGGAAATTTACGACAGTGTATAAAGTCTACATGCATCTATGTTACTGAAACCATATTTAACTTTCTAAAATTAAAAATATAACAAAACCAATTATCTGGCATATAATCACAATCTGATGAAGGCAGATTATAATCTAACAATCTACATTTGCATAAGTCTTCTTTGTAGAGCACAAGTTTACCTCATAGCCACTGTCAAGAGACTGAAAAGCAAGCTTCCAGTGTTAACATTTAGTATGTACCGGTACACTGCAACTGGTGACTGGATCTAAATATATGTCTGTAAGCCTCTATCAGTGAAAAAAAGCTGGATATATATTAAAGACAAGCAATCAGTGCCCGTGAACGGGCTCTGTGTCAGCTGACTGTGTGTTTTGAGTTTCAGAGTAGAAGTGACAGAAGAAAAGGACACAAAAGTTGCACCCTGGAAATGGTATTCGGAAGGAAAGTAACAAGGTAACTGTTAAGGTGTAAAAAGTAAGTCAAAAACATATTCAAAGAAAATACTGCAAATGCAATAGTTTTCGAGTTACAACTGATTTACTCAATGAGAACCTCAAAGTATCTATTACTCAGCTATGCAAGGAGCTACAGGTCTGCAATTATACTATTTTCCTACAGGAAGTGAAAAAACGTAACTTTTGTTTACTTTTTATTGCTTCAAATATCCACCATATTAACAACTGACAGCACAAATGAAACATAAATCTATTTTATTTCAGTATTAGTTGTCAATGCACATTATTTAAAGAGCAAATTTAGGTTTAATTTGTGAAACGATGACACCGCGATATCGCTCACTGTTTTGTTCACGGTATCGAGACCTCATTTACCCAGACGATGACACCACTACTCAACAGTGATAACCTAAAAGTAGTTTATTATTCAGCTATGCCATGAGCTATAGGTCTGAAATTTTGCTATGTTATAGCTGACCCAAAAGTAGCTGAATAACATATTTATACGAAATTCTCTAAATGCAATTGTTTTCAAGTTACAAGTGATTTTACTCATGATGGAAGTTACTGAAAAGTCCAAAAGTAGCTATTACTCACTTAGCTATTGAGATAGACACCCAAGTTACTCACTATGTTGTAGCTATGAAAAAAGTAGCTGAATAACATATTTTAACAAAATGCTCTAAATACAATACTTTTCAAGTTATAAGTGATTTAGTGCATGATTTCATGAATTTTAATGCATTAAAAATTATTTTAAAAATTCATAAAAAAATAATTCAGAAGGATCCAGGTCTGACACTCACACAAGGGAATCTACTTGTGGCCTAGTACATATGTGCATGATATGAGAGAAATCCCTACAATAGTCACTGAGAAGATTGCGATAAAGTGTTAAAATTTTCATACTTAGGGTGAGGGGTACCTCACTTATAATGGCTCTATTAAACAGACGAACAAACAGATCTGCATGCCTTGTACAATTTTTCATGCTAGATAGATAAGCTATTTTTAAAAAAAAATAGCATGTCTCTGGGCTTTGTAGTTTCAGAGGAGAAGTCGCTCACGCGTACGTCCAGAGTGACCACATAAAAAAAATGATTCTGGGTTCCTTGCCATTGAAAGTCTTTAGAATAATTTTTTTTTTCATTCTATAGGCTATAGATACCAATTATTCAAATTAAAAAAGGTAGAGTATTTAAGATATTCAGAAACCACTATTTTAGTCACTATTTCATTATCCCGGCACTAGAATATTACAACAACAAAAGAAGTAAGTTGGGTTTTTACATCGCTTTTAACAGTAATGGTTATATTAGGACAGGCTCTCTATATTTCTTATCCTCTGTCACAAGGTAAATAATCAATTAAGGAACAAGATGTCAGGTCTTTGACTTGAGGTGCTAGAAAAGAGGAAAATTCATGCAAATTGTTGTGTAATTTGCACACAAATGTCATGTTTTATATTTTTAACATAATGTACAGATAAAATGCCTTAAATTGGTACCTTATTAGATCTTAACTCGAAATAATAAGAAATCTAATGATCATTTAAAGTACAGTAAAATCCCACACACCGTTATATACATAAGATAACAGTTAACTATTCAACAAAACTGGCACCGGCTAGTGCTTTGGTAACGTTATATACCGAGTTACCATGGTTACTTGTTTTAGCCTTAATACAAATAGAAACACAAGTAATAGACACCATACAAATAGAAAATCCTGAAAATAATACATGTGACATACAACTACAAAAGATACTATCAAGACACATGAACATGAACTACAAAATGTACTTTAATTAAGACATATGAACAGTAAATTTAAGGTTTCCACAAAACATATCAAACACGTAAGATCCACTCAAGATTTTCAAAGAGAGTACAATAAATGCTTTCTAAATACTGCAAATATTTAAAATACCACGACAGTTATTGGTCAGTAAATGGCAGACTGGTATTTATAAGGATCATTTCAAGACAATACAACAGAAAAGTATATTGCATTATATCTATGGTGGTAGTTACTGAGCCAAAGCTGCTTTCATCTGGTCAAACTCTAAAAGGAAAAGTTATATTCACAAAAATAATAGAAAGAAACAGATGAACATGATTTACTTTATAAAATTTTGTTTGATCTATCTACTCACATGAAACAAAACAGAAAAGTCATAACATGAGAAAGTAAGTCATGAGCACCAGATGATTAAAAAATCTTGTGATTACCAGGATGGGGATGATTAGTCCATACACACTAAAAGAGCCATACTTCATGAAAATTCAGTTCCAATTTTTAGGGTCAAGACTCAAGAGTTTGCATATCAATTTAAAATACCATTAAAGTATTGATGTTTTTGTGTAATAAACCATTACTAACACCTGAAACTTTTGTTAAATCACATACTGTACAATTTTTGTCATGATACTCACTATTTTATATAACAGTGACATCAACTCATTCTAACAATTCAAGGCTTTTATCTTTAAGTTTTCTCATTTACTAGAGCTGTCATATTGGATTTTGTTTAATATCTAGGTACATACTAAACTTGGCGAGGGTCTCTATTTTGCATCGAAATTTCATCCGCGAGCAATCAACCCATATTATTTAATGTATTCATGAGATTACTAGTGATCACCAGATCTTCTCAATGATATGTGCACGACATAATTAATAATTAGTGAGTAGTTACTAGTGCTGGGAATCGCCTCCGCATTTCATGGTTGTTTATTTGTCCATTCTTCCGACCGATAATCAAGCCATAATCAATTTTTTACCCAACTGTTGGTCATTATATCATGAAGGACTTTCTCAGTTGAAGTATACACCAATCCAGTAGGAATAACGATGTTAACTATGTTTCCAACATTTAGGATCTAACAAAAGCACTCACTTCCTGTAAATATGGTGGTAAATAATAAACAACCGCAAATTCATAACAAATCTGTATATTTACTAAAGAAAACTGCCCAAAAATATTTTTTTTTAAATTCATATATATTGAGATACATAAAGAATGGAAAGATTTATGCAGAATAATTGCTTGCTAGAAATTGCCAATGACTGACTTTGATTGTACCCTAACACCGAGCGCAGTCACATCCAATTGTCCACCCACCAGTGAGCATGAAATAATAATGAGCCCTAGATCAACTGGTGCTCACAAGATCTTCCTGTGAGCACCAGATTTTCTCATTCCCACAAGAAAATAAGTCATGCTGAGAAGAAAACAAGTCGAGCTCACAAGATCTTCTTGTGATCACGTCTTGGTACATGTAATCACAATGGACTAATACAAGCTCCATAGATTTCTGGAACAGTAACAAATGTGAAAACATTTTAACAATATTTACACGTAAAACATGCAAGTGTTATGTATTCTTTGACAGACCTTGTAATTCATATTAAAAGATATTGAAAACAAATGAAAAGTTGCTAATTTGTAGTAGTGGACCAATTTACAAAGAACCAAACCAGTGTCCAGGGTTTTGAGATCACATGAAATCCGGTATTTTTTACACTTGTCTCTGATATAGTAAAAATTACCACAATCACACATGGCCATAACGGAAAACCGGAAACGTTTTCGTAACATGTTATGAAGTTGATAAACTTTATTTCTACCAGATTTTAAGTAAAAGTGTACTACACTTTCACAAATTTATATGCTTTTAATTGTTTTGATTTGAATTATCAGCTATTAGAAAGATTACCCACTTTTTGAACATTCTTTCTGAATATGTTATGGTATGGCTATCATAGACAATCTTATAACTTCAACATAAGATTACAGCATTAATAATTCAGCAGGCCTTGATATATATTATACAAGTGGGATCTGCCAAGTCAAACCTCAAAGAATCAAGAAAAGTACTTCTACTTGAACAGGTTCCCAAATAAAAGGTACATAAAAGGAAAGGTACACCCAATTGAACTCTCTTAAGTGGAATCTCAATAAAGCTGAAAAACACTACTGAAACAGTATTCCAGTTGAAAAACACTACTGAAACAGTATTCCAGTACCTTGTGATGGTGATATTGTGACTCAACCACCATTTAAGTGATCATCTGAGTCACAATGTATCCGCCCATACCTGGACCAGAACTGTGATGGTCACCCATTAGAGTACTAACCTAGCCCAGTGTTGCTTAACTTCAGTGATCTGATGGGAACTGGTCAAGCTACACCACACAGACAGATCACACCAGAAGAAAGGTATACTTTAAAGGTAGAAGTAGGTAGAAGTACTTTTGAGGATGCAATAGTTACTTGCACTAAACAGGAAATTCCACTTAAAGGAGTTCAGCTGCAGTACATGCACCTGTAATTAACATTTAACATTTAGAAGACTATTTCTTGTTTACAAAACTCACATTGGGTTGCTGCAGGGTAAAACAAGCATCAATAAAAACATGGCAACGATACAACATAAGCATAGTGAGCATATTCAACAGAGCAAAAAAAAAAAAATCATTAAAATACTAACAAAATATATCAAGCCAAGGTATATATTCATTAAATAAGTCAATATAAGCGTCTACTTATTTTTTATGTTTTTAGCTTGATTTCTTGTTAGTTTAAACATTCAATTCCTATCTCCCATCCAAAGTCTAATGCTAAAGGTTTAGGTTGAGCTAAAGAGAAAGCTAAAGGAAATCTTAAGAAGTGTAAGCTTAATGAGGATATACATGAACGTATCTTACTATAACAGCAGCACATAACTTATATTTGATGGCTTTAAGTACACACTTTATATATAATGGCTTCCTTATACCTGAAGTACTCACCATTCATTTTGATCCACTATAACATATCATAAACCTATATTCAATGGTTTTCTTAATCTGCAGAACATAATATATTTTGTGACCATCCTATAGCTGCAGTTCATCTGCAGTATGCCTAATAATTCATGGATTTCCATTAGTACAGACCTTATATTTAATGCCATTCTCACTACATACCTTATATTTGATAGCCTTCTTGTATCCGCAGTACTTCCTGAACTGCTCGTAGATCTGCTGTTCCTGCATCTGTGACTTGGGCTTCATCTGGTTCACCTCCTCCGCCATCACCGCCACCCACCGTGGCTTGATGGGGGATTGTGGGTAATAGTAGGTCTCAAACTCAAGACCCAGTGTGAAGTACCTGGCAAAAATAAGCAAAACAGCTTTCTGCAATTATTGATTTATTTTGTGTTTTCATAAAGAAAACAACTCCTTTGCAATAACCTTTCATCGAGTGCACTTTTTAAATTAAGCCACAAAATGTGTGATTTTATTTTCATTTTACAGAACGTGACTGATACTTTATTATAAGTACTATGCTGATATTTAAGTGCAAGTACTTTATCCAACCAAGTACTTCTCAAAGCACTCAAGTACCAGTACAAGTACTTTCAATCTAGCAATGATATCAGGCGAGTTCTCCTGCAGTAAAAACTCAAGGACATTCTTTTTGGTATGATCACTGTACATGTACATTTTTCTTTTCCTGCAATTAGTGGCTACATATAGGGTGTGCATGTAACTCTTTTGCGATGGCAAATTTGAATCAAACCCTCACACAAGTCCAGTACATAGATAACAAAATTATTATCTATTAAAAACCTCTTAGTATTTAAGCCATAACAGAAAATTCTACTAGACTTACTAAGAGTAACACTCTAGGATGTTGATCACATAACTATTGTACATTTAACATATGGTCTTATGAGAGAGATCATATTATTAGATGTGTAATGTAACATACAGAGTACTATTGTAGCACTTCATCTCTATTATATGACAAGCACTAGAGCCATAACAGAGGAATGAAAATACCAGAATCCAGAGACATAGCAGGCACACATCACAGAGACACCAGAGATATGTAGCATTATAGTGCTGGAATCCATTTACCCTTTTAATTGTCTGGTACTCTACTTACTTAAGGGTAATCACATAACTTACTTTTTATTATCGTAAGTGGCCACAGGTACAGGGTAGCTTTCTTGTGGGGGCACATTGGGGTCTGTCCACTTTGCCAGGAATCCCAAAATGTCCAGCTTGATGTTGTCATAGTCCTCTGTCATACACTCAGGCACACCTGCAGGGTCAGGCGTCTCATGGTCAATAGCAATGCCTGAAAAATCAGAAAACTAGCATCAGAGATACCCGTACCCCACAGCCTGGGGAAATAGTTTTCAACACCATGAGATACAGAAGTAGTGAAACAGTACAAAGATCTGGATACTTTCAGAGCAGTGTCAGTTATATGAAGCTCCAAATAAAGCTCCTTATGGTTTCAGAGATATAGCCCGGACAAGATTTTACAGGTCAAGGTCACAACAGTAAGGTCAAAGGTCAAATCAAGGTCACACCATACACGCCTGAACCAATGTCCCTACCAAGTATCAACTTCTTACACCTTACGGTTGCTGAGATATAGCCCAGACAAGATTTTACAGGTCAAGGTCACTACGGCAAGGTTATTAAAGGTCCAGTCAAGGTCACACCATGATGTTGCACACCTACACCCCTGAACTACGTCCCTACAAAATAACAACTTTGTACACCTTACGGTTTCCAAGATTTTGCCCGGACAAGATTTTATAGGTCAAGGTCACTATGGCAACGTCAAAGGTCAAATCAAGGTAACACCATGATGTTACACACCTACACCCCCAACCAATGTCCCTACCAAGTATCACTTACTACACCTACAGTTGGCGAGATATAGCCTGGACAAAATTTTATAGATCAAGGTCACTATGGCAAGGTCAAAGGTCAAATCAAGGTCAAACCATGACGTTGCACACCTACAACCCCTAACTAATGTCCCTACCAAGTATCAACTTCCTACACCTTACGGTTTCCGAGATATAGCCCGGACAAGATTTTCAAACTCAAGGTCACTGTAGCAAGGTCAAAGGTCAAATCAAGGTCACATCATGACATTGCACACCTACACCCCCTAACCAATGTCCCTACTAAGTATCAACTTCCTACACCTTACGGTTTCTGAGATATGGCCCATACAAACTTTTTCCCGCCACTCGCCCAACCGCCCATCCGGACACCATGGGTGAAAACAATACCCTGACAGACCTTAAGGGCTGTGGGGTAAAAATTAATGTCAGTCATCTACCGCAATGTGTGAAAATAAAGTCTGTAATGGGGTATTATGAGGCATCTTGTGGTCATCTTTTTCATATATTTTTGTGGTTTCCCAAAATGTAAATAATAACAGAATTAGGTAGTTGCAATTTTACAGTACGTTAAAGGTTGAAAAAATGATGCAAAAACTGACAAAGTTTAAACTCTGCATTTTATTTAATTGAATAATCGAAATTCTACAAACATATAATCAATATATAAAGTCCACAAGAGGAAAATTTTAATTGATAAATATTTCAATATCAGATTTTCTATAAACTTTACTGACACCAGTATTTACACAAGATCATTATTTTAATTTGGATTTGGATTTTGCTTGTATTAAAAACTTGGATTGAGAAAAACATGTATTAACTACTTGTTCGGACCCCTTCTGTACATTGCAATTATCTTTAATTCTTATATTCACACCAGTGGTAAGTTTTATCAGATTTTGTACACAAACTGACCTTTTCACACTGGACAAACTCACCTCCATGCAGGTTGAAGTAATGATTTCCAAACATGAAGTTCTTACACTTGAAGTCAGGACCGAGCATCAGAGGAGGTAGTTCTCTCTCCGTTTTAATGTCATCCCCTAAAACAGAGAAAAGATTGCTTTTTTCTGGTTTATGTTAGAGCTTTATCACCTATTGCTCTGACAACAATGCAGTCAGTATTTAATAGCTTGTCTCACTTCCAGATTCAGCTTTACTTTTGAGAAGATGCAGAAAAAAGAAGAGGAATTGGAGAGGACATTACTGGTACAGACAAGCTTGCTCAGGGTAGCTTGTTCAGGACAATCAGAACTGATTGTCAAACTTTGAAATGAACAAAATTTCAGTTCATGTATTTGGTTCTGTTCTTTCTGACGGTTAAAATATTGACAGTTTCAACAACTGGTTCTTAAATATTAAATGCTGTTTTCATTTATTTGTAACACATCCAAATGAAAGCTGGAGTAACTGTTTAATATTCATAACTGTTCCAGGATTATATAAAATCACTGCTGTAACACACATACATATAATGTTTGATAAAATAAGTTACAGCTAAAGATTTGACATTAACAATTTTTACAAACAATAATAATAGGGAAATTGAGTTAATACAATCACCAGAATTCATCAAAAAGGAATATGTAAAAATAATAGGGAAAAAGTGAGATTATCATCCCATAAGGAGGTTATGTAACTGGTTGTGCGCATTTCTTTGTTTGCAAAATAACTCAAAAAGATGTGGACAGATTTTGATGAAATTTTAAGGAAATATCAACAATGGCACAAAGAATAGACGGGTAAAGTTTGGTGGTTAAAGATCACCATCTGGATCTAGGAATTTTTAAAAGATTTTTTATCACTGCACTAGTAAGCCATATTAGCGGTATTGGGCCTTGAGGGAGGCTTTGCACTTTCCCAGTACTTTTCTAGTTTGGAAATATAATTATTGGATTAAATGTTTGTCTGTTTGTTTCGGTTCATGATAACTCCAAAAATAATGAATGGATCTTTCTGAACTTTTTTTATGTGAGTAAAGGCCTGACCAAATGAAAAAGCGAGTAAATTAGACAGAAAATTACGGAAAAATGCAAAAAGATTCAGATCATATCTTGGATACAAAAATTCTAAAATACCGAATTTTCAAAGGTTCCATTGTCAATGTATTTTCAGTGACTTTGACTAGCTGGTTGGCATTACTACAAAAGTAATGAGCGGAAATTCATGAAATTTAAAGAAGTGGTTATATTTTGGGAAGATCCGGATCATATTTTGGATACAAAAAAAATCACAATTTTTGTTTAAAACATGCCCTGGTGGAGATCTGTGGTCTGTGTGTGCTTTCTAGTTTAGAATATTACTTTACAAGCAATCTTTGACATTATTTTCATTACTGATAATGTAATATTGAATAGAGGCAAAACAATATGTTAAACTTCAACTGTTTGATAATGTTTTTGATATTTAAAGAAGTGAGCTCTATCATTCTCAACAGTGTAAGTATGTGTATCATGTATTTAAACCTCTACCGCAACTGAACCATTATCACCAGAGATAAACTTGTGAATAAATGCTTATCTTGTCTTATCATATAAAGGACATTTCTTTATTAGGAAGAAATAAATAATGACTGTCTAAATAGAATGTGTGTATTTATATGACACTACTTAAGATTCTCTGCCAATATGTCCGTGTCAATAATTCAATGACAGATATTATAACAGACTGCATGTTCTTCAAATCATTGATGGTGAATTTATGATAGCAAGAACAAGTGTATTTGACAATCCACTCAAGATTAATGTCTAGTTTGTATGCATATAGTATTTACCAGTGGGCTCTGTTTAGGTTAATTTTCAAGAAATTTAATGCTAAAATGCTAAATTATTATTTTTTTTATGTTTATATATCCATATTAGCACTGTTCAATGACACTCTTCAAATAATTTATTTCCAGATAAGCAAATGAAGAAAAACTTTTTCATTGAATGGTACCAGAATAAGAAATCACCGAAATTTATGTAACTCAGCTGTTTTCTATATAATTTTTATTATGTATATTTCTCAGGAATATTTACAAGGTAATATACAATCTACAGATAGCTTTTCACAAGCAGAGAAAAACACACCTCACATGATCAAACCAAAATATATCATCCCTGACAATTCAAGTTATTCTCCAGGGGAATGTTTCATTCATCTCACACAAATCTATGGTATACACTCAATGAACCATAGCAGTACAGTATTATTTGAACTTACTTGAAAACCTTACCAGTCACACTTGACAACTTCAAGTCATACTTGAACCCTACCAGCCTTATCTATAGCTTACAAATCATATTTGAACCTTACCAGCCATACTTATGGTTTATCAATCATACTCCAATCTTACCAGCCTTTCTTGATTCTTACTGCTAACAGCTGATTCTTACCAATTGCACTTGAACCTTACAAATCATACGAAGTCTTAAACCTTACCAATAAAATCTGAACCTTAAAGTAAACGCAACACTTGAACAATATAACAGAAATATACTTGAAACTTTATAGTCAAATTTAAACTTTACTCATTATACTTGAACATCACCAGTCAGTCATACTCAACGAAACCATTTATACTTCACCTACCCGTCATACTTGAACCTTAACAGTCATACCTGACCAAAACCAGTCGTACATCAACCTGACCAATTATACTTAAACTTTACACTCATACTTGAGCTTTACTGTGACTCACTCATACTGGAACTTTACAAGTCACTTACCAGTCATACTTGGCAGCATCTTCTGCAGGTCAGGAATCTTCATCTTTTTCTTCATGGCCACCAGGAAAGGCACTAAGAAGCTGATGAGTTTGAGCAGGTAGAGCTGATGCCGTACTTCAGGCTTGTCACACAGGTGCTCTTTGATCATAATCTCTTGTAGCTGAAGGCGAGAGTTTAAACGCTCATATCCTGCAGAAAGAAGTAGGATACTACAACTTAAGGTAGCAAGGAAAATACGATATATTCAATACTTGTTCCCCAGTAGTACTTAAGGAATAGCATTTGACAATAATAAACATTTTTATCAACTGCAATTGTATATAATATAGACCATAGAAGCTGAGCTCTCATTAATACCCATGTTAATACTTAAAAATAGCATCAGAGATGCCCGTACCCCACAGCCTGGGGAAATAGTTTTCAACACCATGACATATAGAAGTAGTGAAACAGTACAACAGGAATACTTTCAGCGCAGTGTCACTTATATAAAGGTCCAAATAATGTTTAAGTAGAGAAAATAACATCTAACAGAAAGAAAATGTATGTAAAGATAAAGTACTAAAACAAGAAAATTCAAGAGCAAGATGACAGCATTAATCAGTAAACTAAAAAATATGAAGCTGTAAAATTTATTAATTGGAGAATAGCTATCAATGGAAATAGCATAATTATGTAAAAGTGCATATAATAATCAGTTGCAGCAATCCAAATATCCTTGTCATAAGAGAAAGATGTCTCAAATGTCTCAGCTGAACACACTTTGGCAGAGCAAAAAGGTCACACCATGATGCACACGTACATTTACATAACCCCCTAACCAGTGCCCCTACCAAGTGTCAACCTTCCACACCTTATGGAATCCAAGAAATAGCCCAGACACGATTACATAGATCAAGATCACTACGGCAAGGTCAAAGGTCAAATTAAGGTCACACCATGACATTGCACACCTATAACCCCCGACCAATGTCCCTACCAAGTATCAGCTTCCTACACCTTACGGTTTCCGAGATATAGCCTGGACAAGATTTTATAGGTCAAGGCCACTACGGCAAGGTCAAAGATCAAATCAAGGTCAGACCATAACGTTGCACACCTACACCTCCTAACCAATGTCCCTACCAAGTATCAACTTCCTACACCTTACGGTTTCTGAGATACAGCCGGGACAAACTTCTTCCCGCCGCCCGCCTGCCCACCCATCCGGACACCATAGGTGAAAACAATATCCCGACAGCCCTTAAGGACTGTGGGGTAAAAATGTATATTCAAAGTTTATGCTTCACAGAGAAATTTCTGATGTATATTAGTAAAGGAAAAGGAAGAAAATAATCATATGAATTTGAATGAAAATCCACCAAAGCAAAACTTAAAGCAGATTTCAACATTCAAATATTTACAGAACACCATGCCAAATATTTGAACAGTCACTTTAAATTTTATTTTCAGTATTTTGGGCCCTTTGTTTTCAACTAACCTAACAACACCCTCTTATCTTCTCTCTGAAGAACAGTACCATACCCTCTTGATTAGGCAATCAACCACAATATCTCACCTTATAGTTAATTAATACAACCTCACTTCCCCACCTTTAGTTACACATTATACAACCATACCCTTTCATCTTATGGCTACATTATACAACCACAACCACTCACGTCGTGGTTCTATGAGCCCTCACTCTCTAACCCTGTGGTTACATTACATAACCTAACCATCTCACCTGTATGGTCTATTTGGTCCTCTAGCAGTCTGACCACCGAACTGACCAGCCAGTCTGAGTCTACCACAAATAAGTTCTTGAACTGCTGGATGTCTCTCTGGAATAACGTCATCTGGATAGACATGTTGTCGACATGTGACATGAAGAATCGGCGTTCGTCTGCAGCCTCAATATCACCAACCTGTTCCTGTTGCAGTCGCTCATAGGCCTTCTTGTAATCTGTCTCCTCAGTGATGTCAAGCATACCTGAAGATTTCAGTTAATTTGCTACGTTTTTAGATATTTACCTATGAATTGAGTAAAATGAATCAATATTTTAAAAGGGCCTAAATTGTAACACAAGTGTAGTAACTACCTCACAACTGTGACACGATTAATATAATTAACCTGGGCGAGTAACTTTACAGCTAATGTTCATCGCATATGACCACATGCAAAAAGTTCCCATAATTTTTCAAGGGACTGAATTAAATCAGAACTCATTTTATCAACATTATTGTAGTTTTTTATGGCAGCATGTTTCATAAGCTGCTAAAGACAAAATTTCACTCTGACACTGCACAAGTTTGGAAATTTTGCCATGCAAAACGGCTTTGATCAAGACAGGTCTTTGACTTTTGCATGAAACAAGTCAGTAAACGTACCCAAACATGGCACATCCTATTCTTCTGTTAGAGAGCATCATATGAAAAATCTGGATGGTGTAACAAGAGCACTTGGAGAGCTTATAGAGTAAGAAATCTAAAATTCGCCACATATCTGAAATTCGCCACAGGTGAAAATACTAATAAAATAAATGAATTGTGGTGAGATTTGTTGACTGTATAGTAAATTAAGGCTTTTGAACTGAAAAATACCAATTTTTAGACAAAAACGTCATTTTCTTCATAAAATTAACTAAGGTTTTAGAGGTGGCGAATTTTAGATTCCTGGCGAATTTTAGATTTCTTACTCTATCTCCGTCAAGGACCAACACCTTCACTTTTGCTTATGAATGCAATGATTAAAAAATCCATTAAATAAATCCTGAATCCGAAATTGGTTGTGGATCATTTCCAAAATTAAATCAGTCCTATGTTGGACCAAGACCCATCCACGGTGAAACTTGATGTAAATCTGTGCAGTAGTGGTTTTTTTGTAATTATGCTAACAAATAAACTTACAGAATCCAATGATCACACCACTTTTGGAGATAATAGAAAGCTTGGAAGACCCCAGAACACCTTATCTGGCCAGTTATATCTGGTGACTTGTGTGGGGAGACAAGCAATGAATATAATAATGTGAAAATCCTGATATAAAGAAATTATTAACTAAATGACAGTTTTGAGCATTGATCTTATTCAACCTGAAGTCACTGGAGGCTTCTAGCAATCAGAAAATGTCCCGTTTTATCTAAATTCCTCATGGAATGATTTTGAGTTAAAGTACCAAAGAGGTCAAAGTTGGGGTTTTACATCCTGTTCAACAGCCGGGGTCATACTGGGACAGGTCCTCAGTATTGTCAATTATGGGTGTCAAACCCACACAGAGATGACTACCTGCGATAAGATGCCAAACTTGCTAACCACTAGGTCACCGACGACCTCAGACTGGTTAAAATACAAAAACCATACTACCTATTTTAATATATTTGTAGGATAATTAGTAAGAGCTAGCTAGAGTCTGAACCAAGATATTTTACCTCACAACAAATTTGGTTAAATATTGCAGAAAGGTTCATACACTAGCCATGAATTTTAAATTACAGGACAAAGATCACTGCAAATGACCCAATAAAATATTAAAAATCTGGTTTGTACTTGTGCTTAAAAGGAAATCTATTCAAAGGAGCTGTAAGTGAAGGAGGTCATCTGTTCTGTGAGTATAAAGACAACCAGCTATAAAGTGAACATTATTGCACTTATCAGACATAAAAACTATGTTAAACAAACCAATATAAACCACAAGAGAAAACTGTCTCTGTTATAGCCTGACCTACATAATTATATGCTGCACTGTAATGGAAGGGATTAAAGCTTCAAAGGGATACATACAATTGCTCTTGAAAATGCTCACACACAGAACAAATTCTTGTTTATTACCTCTCCAATGGAATTACACAAGTCCTGGCAATAATGAAAAAGTATGTATTACGATATTGGGGGATTTCTGAATGGGAATCTACAATTAAGAGTAAAGCTTATAGTGTTATGCACTCAGGGAATTATGTACGCATGTCAATGATAAATGCTTACTCCTTTTTATCTGCTCTATATTTAAAAGAAACACATATCTTATATAGAAATTACAACACAAATGCATTGAAAACTTGAAAACTTTCAAATACGACCAACACCAATTGTTAATGAGGAAATCCCTGTGTGTAGAAAGCAGACTATAAATCCATAAAGAAAACTTCTTCAACACAACAATGAACAATCCAATTCTTTTAAATATACTTTCCAACACTAATTTACCTCTGCCAAGGAGGTATTAAATTCATTGCCGTTTATTTGCCTGTTTGTTTGCTTGTTAGCATGATTACGCAAATACCACCAGTCGAACCTTCATGAAAAAATTTTTAAAATGAGACAATAGGTCTTGGTCCAACTTAAGACCACATTAAATGTTGAGATCGAGAGTGATCTGGATCACTACCTGGAGACAAAATAAATCAAAGATCCAGATTTTCCCATTTACTTATTAAGTTTTTATTGTAGGAATAAATACTGAGTGTGAGGTCATTTGTTTCACTATTTATGCCCGGCCAAAATTCAAATAATGCACTAGCGCCGTTAGGTGCAAGGGCATTATGAAAGAATTTTTGCCGGGCATAAATAGCAAAACAAATGACCAAGCATGAGGTATTTAGTATTATTATAAAGTCCGGCCGACCTGGATGAAGAAATATCCCTTTATTTATATGAGGTGAAACAAACAAGGGAGCCGCCATATTGTTTTGAATGCATGTAAAAGCAGACAAATTTCCAAACGAGACATCCGAAACAGCACTTCCGGTTCAGAGCGGGCATTTGTTTTCCTATTTTTGCCCGCTGATGATATGCGCACAGAAACATTTTCGTTAACTGCTCCCTTCCGGTCTTTATAACTGGCCATTTTTAAAAATTATACCTGCCTTTGTGGAGGTATGTGCTCTCTGAGTTCATTTGTTTCGGTTTGTATAATGGGCTGGGACAACAGAACTCATAACCACATCACGTTTTTACAGATTTTAGCTGCCAGGCATGCGTGGATGTCTTGTCAAGGGCAAGAAAGTTTGCAAGAAGGAGGAAAAGACATAACATTAAACACAAATGCTCATTCTATAATCAATTTAGAAAGATAATCAGGAAAATAGAGGAACCTGATTATGACCCAATTATGAGGTACTTACTGAAGCTACTATTATTCTCTGATAATGTAAATTGCAGGGTCAATTGGGAGGGCCCTTACCTTTGAAATGTACTGGTATTTGAAATTTATGGTCAATGAGACTTATTTTCTGATCCGTTGAGATTCTGGTTAAATCAATACAACAAAACATTGTTTTAAATGTAATAGGATGTGATAAAATAAAACCGCAAATGGAGGGTGTACACATTGAAACATCAATATGAGGTCAAAAATGGTAATCTAATCACTGCATTCATTCTCTCCATTGATAAATTTTATATAAAGCCTGGGCTACACCTTTCTGTGTGGTCATTCATTCTCTGCACTAATAAATTTTACATAAAGCCTCGGCTACACCTTTCCATGTGGTCATTTATACCTATCTGATTTCCGCTAGCCAACCTCATCCTAATGCCTCGAAAAGAGACCTTGTAACTGGCTGATGCATGTTGAAGAATGAGTCCCCTGTATATCCATCACCCCCCCCCCACACACACACACACACACACACACACTCCCCTCACCCCTCCACCGTGTACAGTTTATAGTTAAGCTAATGAGAACAAATAGCATTGTGTGTTGTATTAAGGGGGTCCTACCCAAATGAGGTCAAACCGAATCATGCACTGCCAGAGGATATTCTACCAAGACATGTGCAGACCGTGACCACAACGATCCATAACCAAAAGCACACAAGCCTCTGCATTTGAATAATTCTTTAGATCAGAAGCATTATTCAGAAATTGTATAACTGCAGAACAAGATACCACTTGGCATTGTTTTTCTCATTCCTTTAGAATATCAAAAGGAATAAATTTTCATCAAAGGAAACAATTTAATAATCTACGGATGACATACATATTTCACTTTTTTTAACATCGAAGATAAACAACTAAATAACATGTTAAATGTTCAAAATATGTCATGCTGGATTCTATATTTCTAATGCACTCCATCAATACACAAGAGTGCATAATTTATTAATTGTCTGAAGCTCTGAGCATGATATTGGAATCTTTTGTTCTGAGATTTGCCAGACATCAAATTTGCATGACATATTCTGCCTTCAGTGTTTTCATTATCATGCTTACTGTAAAGTATATTAATACTGCCAACGATACAATTTGTCTGCAGGTTCACTGATTCACTAAGGTTGCACGTGGCAATATGAAAGCACTATTCCTTTCAGTATATTTTTTCTCACATAATATGTTCTAGTATTATAATTATACACTCTTAGAATAAATAAACATTATCTTATCTTAAAATTGATTTATCTGGTTATTGGTAAGTTTCATCATAACATCCTACAACCTGTAATATTAGCATACATAATCAGTTGTTGCATTTAGCCATAAGTATAATTATCTCCCGCCGGCCGATAGGCCCGGTACGAGAGATTATAAAATGCCCTGTGTCCGTGTGTCCGTGCGTGCGTCCGTTCATCACGTTCTTACAAAAACCTTTCTATCTCTTAAAATATTATAGCCAGAGCTTCCAAATTTGCAGGATAAATTCATCATTGGAAAAGCTTGCCTGGGAATCTTTTTCGGCTGATTCGGAAAAACAAGATGGCCACCACGGGTGTTAAGTTGTTAACAAGATGGCTGCCATGGTTTTTTTTTTCAGGTGTTCTGCCATGGGTTTTTTTTTGTTGATTTAGATGGCTGCCATAAGTGTGTAGTTGCACTTTTATACAGCCTAAAAATAGCCTGCTTGGTAAATCACTTATAACAGCAAAACTATTAAATTTACAGGATTTTTGTCAAATATGTTGTTCATGTACTTTTTAATGTTCTGTGTCATGGCAAAGTTTCAGAGCTGTAGGTCCATAGCTAACTGAGAAATAGCTACTTTCATGGTTTTCCATTGAGTAAATCGCTTATCACAGCAAAACTGTTGAATTTAAAGGATTTTTGTCAAATATGTTGTTCACCTACTTTTTGATGTATTGTGTAATGACAAATTTTGAGACCTGTAGGTCCATAGCTAACTGAGTAATAGCTACTTTGATTTTTGCAGAAAATGAAAAAGTCTTAATATCTCGAAAACTGTAAGAGATAGAACGATTTTGAGTGAATTTTTGACCCGCAGGGTAGTACATGAGTATACTATGCAAAAGGGAAAAAATTCAATTTTCGCCACTTTTGGCGGCTATCTTGGATTTTTAGCAGAAAATAAACATTGAAAATATCTTCAAAATGGTAACAAACAGAGCGATTTCGAGCGAATTTTTGACCCACAGGGTAGTACAACAGTATTCTGTGCCTAAGGGAAAAATGTCATCTTGGATTTTAGCGGAAAATGAAAAATTGTGAATATCTCGAAAAAGGTATTTCCTCCCCTTTAATGCTCGGCGGGAGATACACACCGCTGCAGTGGTCTTATTTTTTCAGTAATTTTCTTTCACACCTTCAATTAAGTATTCTTAAACTTTATAAAAGACTAGTTATCTAGATATCCAGATAAAATACTACATTATATCAACCTTCCAAACTTTTTATAGCAAAAACTTATAACATTGATTCACCAAAATGATGAAGCTATATGCCTGAATTGCAGTGTTTGAAGAAACTCGGTATTTATTTTCAAAACTGGTTCATAACAAGTTAGCTAGCACTTGTTTTTGTATATGAACAACCGATTTTCTGAACTTGAAACCAACTGCAACACTTACTAAATGACTTCAAACTTACAATAAAAAGTAGAAGTCACAATGTGAGGCTTTAAAAATTCAACTGTAGTTGATATACAATTAAAATTTCTATATTTGTCAATTTATACTCCAGCTTTATAAAACACCTTTACAGTAGACAATCTAGCTACTGTTATGGATTTTTTTTGTCCCTAGATCTAACATCAAATTTGCATGACAGTTTCCTTCTGTGTTTTACTCCCTGCTACCAAAATTTCATGAAGGAAACTAAAACTCAAACCAAGCATTGGGTTTATAAAAAGAATCTCATTATTAGTGTACTCAAATTGAAAGCTACATTTCAGAAATTTTCCTGCAATAAAGTGTTATTTGTTTTAATTGAATACTTTATCAATTTTTCTATTATCAAAATTACAGACCTATACAACAAGATTTTAAGTCAAGGAATCATGTCACATTTTCAGAACAAATAAAACAATTGTATATGGCTCTATGCAAACATTCCATTTGCCTCATTTGTCTTGTTGTCACACACAAACTGTCAATAGCCTATCCAGGTCATTTGTTCACCGATGGCTTTCACTTATAATGGGGATGTTGATACAAGGTATAGCCGACTTCTCCATTCTTGAACAAACAAATTGAGGTGGTTAAACACGCACATCTGTTGATGAATACCGGTGGATTGTTTCCACCAACAATTTGTTGAATTGGCCATTGAATGTCAGGCTCAATACTATGTGCTCTCTATCCAATTATAATTCTAATTCATTAATGACATTAATCAAGATAACTATTGACTTCTTTTTATCAGGATATATGTTGCTAAATTAAGATAAGACTTGGGGGGAAAAAATGACATTTTCTTTAGCTTTAAAACCTTTCATTACAATTTAGTGCTAAATATGTCAATTTGACTGGCTAAAATCTGATCACATGCCCCTTTCTAAATTCAGATACAGCAGAACTCTAACAGGTCAGAATGCTATATGACTTTTTATGGCACCATTCTCTTAGATCTCCCTCAACTGTTCCCACTTAAAACATTAAAAAGGGGGCATAGCTTTTCAAATTAACTGATTTATACTACATGGGTATCATTTTAAAGGTCTCAATGAAAAGAAACTTACTAAGCAAAAATATTATACATAACTCTTGCACAGAATATGTGAGTTTCAAAAGTAAATTTTGTACTCATGTTTCACGACTGTAGCAATTATTTCATTACATATATTGGCAAATTCTGTAACAATAAAATGTGTGAGATATAACAACCATATAATGCTGCTTCTGCTGTATTGAATAACTGAAATGAAGTTCAGTAGAATAATGGACTTTTCTAAATCTGCCAATATGAAAAAGAGTTTATATCTCTTTCCACAGCAGTGAATATGTCATATTCTGCACAGATAAATTTCAGGAAGTGTAAAATCCAGCAGAACAGCAAAACAATTCTAAATGCAGTGAACTCTGCATAACTAGAACCTCAACTATAAACAAGATTTGTTTATGGTTATGGCTAACTTTTTTGATGTTGTACAGAAAACTAGCCCTAATATATAAAATCAACTTAAACAGGTTCTGCTGACATGGGGGTCATTTTAAAATTATACCAGTATTTCTTCCAAGAGAATTTACTGGATGAACATCTATGCAATAGCTACACAGAGCCATATACTATCAAAGGTATCAGAACACAAATACAGTTCTTGTAGTTACAGGTCAATTTGCACAGGATAACTGGTCCATGTTATTGGAATTTTCCACACTGTACAAGTCATATACATGTACACTGAAGATGTCAAACTAGAAATGCATTGGCTAGAACCCTGTTTATGCAGAAGTAAATATAAAGTGTTAAGAAGATTATTTGAGATTTTATCTTACAATGTGGAACTTCTAACAAAATGGTACAAATTTTCTCCCAGGGATATGACTAAAATTTTTACAGAATTATTTTGTGAGTTAGCAGAAATCCTTTGTAAGTAAAAGCATTTTGTGAAATAATTACAATTTATTTACTGGCTTGATAGTCCAAAATATGCTGGCCAACTATGATATACAAACACAACCCACCTGAAGATATGAACTCGTTGAGAAGGTCTTTCTTTGTCTCTGGTTTTCCACTGGAGTTGACATCAAGGTTTCCTCGCCATCTCTCTGAGAACTTGAGTCGTTTGTCTCTGGGAAAGTATGCACCATGCCATAAGGCCTTCATTGTGTAATCCAGGTCAATCATCAACTGCCCCACACGAGTGTCCTGTATAAAATACCAAAATATGATTCTGTAGAACCATAAAACAATGAGAGCATATCAACCACAATTGTGTGACATGACTCAAAATTAGCACAAAACGATGAGAGCAAATCAACTACAAATGTGTGACATCACCCAAAATTAGCACAAAACAATGAGAGCAAATCAACCACAAATGAGAGATGACCCAGAATTAGCTGTTGAAAGCATAAACTTAGACCTTTGGCACTTAGGCCAAACATTGTTTGGCAAACAACAAACAGTAAAAACAAAAAAAAAACATAATAGTATTTGTAATTTTTTCCTTGTAAATACCATATCAAAGTTAAAGTGCACTTGCTTTCTACTAGTTTTAATTTGAATGCCACCACTTCCATTCTGAACAAGTCTACAAAACTCGTACTATTATCAAAAATTGTTTTTGTACCATCTCCCATGTATTCCTTCTAATAATGAAATATATAAGCAAGTAAATAACAACAAAATATGCTTTCTCAAAGTCTCCTTCATTGCAATTCTACAACTCAATCTACAACTTCTGCAACTAAACTCTGAAACTGTTTACTACAGTAGAAAGTTAGAAACTATATAAAATTATAGATTCTCCACTACAGTACATTATGTACTTACTATATATGCAGGTGGGATCTGACAGGATGTGCTCTGATCAAAGTTTGCCTCCAATGCTACTGTGGGAAGCTGGTTCATCACATAGATACCAAAGGTCAACTCACGCACTATCTGGTGTACCTCGCGCATATCCAGGGTGTCTATACCCTCTTCTAGTGGCACCATGAGAAATGCATTAAAATCCTACAACAATAGCAGATTCTGAAATTTCCGTATTATTTTATGAATACTCCAGGCTCATAGAGTCAAAATAAAATCTAAACAGGGATATGTATAGCATTTTAATTCCAAAGAGGTTAAAGAGTTATATTCTTGAAAGAATGTTTCTAATTATTGAAAAATTTGTCATTAATATGTTCAACAATATTTCAACTTTTGGTTTCTGGTTTCTTAATTTGTTACCCTTTAGTCTATAAATGTATTAAAATCAAAATGTATTAATATTTAACCTGTATATTTTGCATCTGTGATATGATACCCATGGGAGGGTCTGTGGGATTTTTGAAGTCTTCTAATGATAACATCCAATGGGAGGACTGATAGGCCAGTAGCTCCTGTCTGTCATAACCCTCAATCTTCTCAAAGAAAGCTGCTGAAGTCCGCAGAGCAAAGTTGTCTGCTTCAGTAGGCTCCCCACTACTCATTTTGAGGGTTAAATTCTTGGCTCTCCAAATTAAAGAATGAGTGGGTTTGGTGTCTCAAAAAGCAGTGATAAGGTGAACTTCAACCTAAAATTGACATGGCTATGTCAGGTTTTATATCACTTTTTCTTAAAAATATAAAATTAATACCAATAAATTTAAAACACGGCAATAGTAATATGATCTAATTGCAATGCTATATTTAATAGTTTATTAAGTTTATAGTCAAAGGTTAAAGATTCTTTAAAAGGATACTACTAACTTATCTGTCTGATCATAACTCAAGGTGCTAGAACAGTAGAAAATTCAAACAAAAACGCTGTGTAATTTTTACATAAATGTCACATTTTATACTTTTAATATATAGATAAAATGCTTAATTTGGTTCCTTTTTAGGTTCAAAATTAAAATGTTAAGCATTCTAATAGAAGCTAAAAATTCTATATGAGGTCAAATGCATAGGAAAACAGTTAAATAACTGGTCTGGTTTATCAATAGCAAATAGAAAAGGGGCAGAAACTCAGTCTATGACCACTAAAAAGACGGGACTTCTGATGTGATGGACGAGTATGGTAAAGTATAGTCAATTTCTCTGCAGTAGGTACCGTCCTTTATAATGGTCATTAAGTACTCACTAGTGGAGGGACCATATATCAATATTTCAATATCGATTGATATGTCTTTTATAATTTCAATATCGATACTAAAAGTATGAATTTCAATATCGTTTCCAGCACCCACCAGGAAGAATTTTCAAAATATTGTTGTAGTTTATCAGTTCCATGTAGTTTGATCATCAATATTTATTCATTAAAAGAAGTATTGTGAGATTTTTCATGAAACTCAATTCCTTTTATAGACACCTAATATTAAATTCATGGTCAGTTTTGAACATGTTATATGTTAGCAAAATGATTTTTGATATTTGAAGGATCAGTAGGTGCAAAATAATGCATTTAACGGTGTGAAACGATATTTCAATATCGATCGATATGCAAAGCCAAATTAGATTTTGATATCGATATTGAAATTGTATTTCAATCCCTACACTAGTACTCACCCTCAGATTTTTATTTCTACAATTTATGAAGTTTCATACCCTTCAACAGTCGACAGTGACAATTTATTTGACAAATACCTACCAAAACTGGATTATGCACATATACGTTATTAAAAAGGGCCATTCACTTGATGATAAATGAAGCAAAATACTGAACGCAACATGCAGTTGCAAGTAACAGGAAACTGACATCTTTCGTAAACTATAAAATTTATGTAAATATTGACCTGTGTTTACTTTAATTCCGATTCAACTAAGGGAGTTTATTAGGAATCGTAGTGACCAACTGATGCCGCAATATCTGATCTTAATATGGATTGTCGGTCAATGTGTTTACATATTTTGCATCATAGTACTAAACTTATACCATTACTCATCCATTCAGTATAATGTTGAGATACATATTCTGTTGAAATATTTCTATTATTTTCAGTTTAATTTGCTTTGTCATTTGTGTACTTTTGTACTGATTTACACATGTACCTATTCTGACAAATTTAGACTGAAGTGGACAGTAAAACCAGCAGCTGATGAAACAATGTTGTTCATGAATATTTAAGAGTTGGATTTGAAAGTTCTTCCATAACTTTGAAGCCTTACATGAATATGACAATTTGTGCAAACATGCACTCACCAATTCTTAAATTTGGTAGTTAAGTATTCTCAACAGAAAGTAGCAGCAGGCACAAAATAGGGCACATCTGATAAAGGGTCTTAGCTTGGTGTCCAGATCAAATTTAAGACTATTATCTGTTTATTTATTTATTTGGGTTTTAAATATTTACTTTATACAGTTTAAACTTATGTCAGAAGAAACAAGGCTAGACAGTCAGCCACACTTTTCTAAACTTGTAGAGAAAATAATATTGATTTCATTCAGTGACTCGTTCACTGTATGTGTGTGTAAATGTACGTGTCTTAGTTGATTAAAATTACCCATGTCAGAATCTGATGGACAGATAAACAGTTTAGCTGGGGAGAAATTTTACACAAACAAAAGCCAGTATTGATTTTGTATGTTTGGCTGTGTGCATGGCTCCATGAATGTTTTCTAGGACAGGTTTTTAGCAAGATAAATATCAGGTTAGCCGATGTTCCCATTTTCGTGGGGGTTGTGTTTTCATGGATTCGCGAAATTTACTATTTTGAACTGTTACTTCCTGTTGCAAACATTCGTTTGTTTACAAAATTATCGTCTGCTGTAAGACTTATATTTTGTGAAATTTGGAAGGAATATGAGGTTCAAGCAGGTATGCATGATAAAATATTTAGAAAATATTTAAGCATAAATGACATAGATAGATATTCTTTGAAGAATTATAAAACTGAAGCATATTTGGTGATTTTTTTAAACATTTTTGAAGAATTAGGTTTTGTAGTGCACTCCTTGTTAAATACGTACCATAATTTAACCCCATTATCAAAATGTTTGGGTGATTATTTTTAGCTACCCAAGAGATTTGGTGATTTTAAGAGAGGAGCTATGATGTATAGGCAGTATGCACATGACCAGATGACTGCAGCTTACAGTGCTGTGATGGAGTCTGGTCATTCAGTGGCAAGGGCAGCCAGGATCCATGCTGTACCTGAGCAAACTCTCAGAGATCGTGTGAAAGACAAAATTGACTTAAGTGTTAGGTCATCAGGGCCAGATTGTTTGTTCTCAAAGCATGAAGAAAAAAAATTTGTTGAATTTTTAAAAGAGCAGGCTGCTATTGGTTATGGTTATACAAGAAATCAAGTTATTTGTTTGGCCTCAGAATTTGCAATTGCAAACAAGAAAAGAGATCCAGATCACCCATTGACCACAGACTGGTTTAGAGGTTTCAAAAGTCGTTGGCAGGAACTGAAACTTGTGAAACCATCAGCACTAGATATCTATAGAGCAGAATATTGTACCCCTGAAATCATGGAGAATTATTACAATGAACTTGAGTCAATCCTTGATAAGTATGACCTCAAATTAAACCCTCAGTTGATTTATAATATTGATGAGAAGGGCATCTCCACAGAGCACAAGCCCCCCTATGTTATTTGTGATACAAAGTTGAAGCCGCAGGCTGTGACCTCTCCCTAAATGACAGTTACAGTGATTGGTTGTGGAAATGCCCTTGGGACACAAATTCCACCTTACTTTGTTTTCCCTGGTAAAAGGTTTCAGCATGAATTTTTAGAAGGCGCTACACCTGGGTCTAATGGCACTGTGTCCCAGAGTGGGTCAGGATGGTCAAATTCCAAAATTTTCCTGCAATATTTAGAGAACCATTTCTTGAAATTTGTACAGGGTGACTCTGAACAACATTGATGTGTTCAAAAGAGTTTCAAATGAAGGGGAAGCCATTTCCATTGATGATTTTTTGCATGATGTTAATCAGGCTCCCCTTCTTCCACCAAGAAAAAAATACAAAACCTTAAGTAGGGTAGTGTCTGGAAAAGCAATCACTGATGATCCACAAGTTGCTTTGACTAGTAATGAAAGCAATAATGATGGAAGTGATGTTGGAGATGAAAATGATTTGTGTTGTGTTTGTGGGTCATTTTATGTCAAATCTGCCAGAAATAAATTTTAATAAAAGTCAACTGGTAATTGTCAACTGGGCCCAGTGTGGAATGGGCAGTGTAACCACTGGGTGCACTTAAAGTACTGTACTGAGGTGCGTCATGTTGCTCATGATAAGTCATTTCTGTGTCCACATTGTACTGAAGATTGAAAAAATAACTGTCATCACTATTATTTGTTAGAACAAAAACTATTTGTGTAGTATTGTATTGAAATAAAATTTCTTTCATCTAAAGTGAATACCAAATGCTCATAAAATTTTGTGTATATTGTTGTATGGAAGATATGGACATGTAACATGATCAACTGTGGTTTACATAATATCAACATAGTATTTGTAATATTAATAAATGTAAATATACTACTGCAATATTTCATTGTTTTGCTCACTAACCTAATTATTTAACCAGCAGATTTAGAGATATGAGTTTGAAAAACATAAGCTGTGCAGCAGGTACCCAGATAGTATTCCGCCATCGGACCGACGTCAGCACATCCGTCGGTCCGACGTTGGGCCAACGGCTTTTTGACCGTTGGGCCAACATTGGCCCAACGTCGGCAAGCCACCGGTAAAAATTATATTCCATGTATAGCATCAGCCAATCAGATAATGTTCACCAACAACTTTTTTAGTGTGAATTTATAATGAGAATATTATTTTTATGTCTAAAATTATTAAATGGTTAGTTAAAATTTTTGGGCTCACTGAAATATGATTTTTAGACATACCATAATAAATAATTTTTTTCTAAGTTTCCCCAAATCCCCTATTATTGCTCGCTGCCATCTTTAATAAAAATCCGCCGTTGGCCCAACGTCGGCAAAATATAGAGACATCTAACCCGAGTAGTGGTGGGCAAGCCAATGTTGGCCCAACATCGGCAAAATCTGCCGACCTTGCGAACAAGAGTCAATGTCGGTCCGACGGCGGAATGCTATCTGGGTAAGTCTATTTTATTCTTTACTTTATCCTTAAATGTGTAAAATGTATGCTCCAATTCACCTCCACCATTACAACAAATACTTGTAGCACTACCTTAATTCCTTAGGTATGGTTGTCTCCCCCCACGAAAATAGGATCATGCAGAAAGAAACAACATGTCTGCAGTATATATTTATTTTCAAATTTAAAATAAGCAAGTTTTCTGTGATATGCGACCTTATAATTCTATAAAATAATTGTTTGGGATAATATATGAGGATATAAACGATATTTGAATTATTTTACTGCTGTTAAGTGTTTATTTTTGCGAGTGCAAGTTACGTCCACAAAAACACGATTCGCAGTGATAAAATTCAGGGGCACCAGTATTCAGGTGCAGTATGCATGTACCCTTATGGACAAAATGCCCTTCTTGCGAATAGTTGCTGCTAATATAAAACGAACATACTGCGAACATCCTGCAAACATGTGTTGTGATCACATCGCAAACATTTAATAAATGTTCGCGATTGGTATGCAAATGAGCTTTGCCGCAAACACTTTCCTGTGAACATGTTGCAAACAATTTCAGCGAATAGTCTGCGGACTGTTCCAGCAAACAATCTGCAAATATGCTGCAAACTTTTGTGGGAACTAAAAATCCACCTTAAAATATTTTGTGGCGAACATGTTGCAAACACTTGCTGCAAACATTCTGCAAACATGGTTGCCGCGAACATCCTGCACACTTTTAATGCATCAATATAACTTTAAATATTTTGCCGCAAACGTACAGTGAATATGTGTTGCAAACAGTCTTCAAACAGATTTTATACAAACATTTCAGTATATTTTTATGCTCTTATCAATGTACATAATTAATCCATAGTTTATAGATTAATTGTTAAGTTTATTGATTAATTGTTAAGTTGTGTAAATAATAGCACCCAATGTTTTAAAAACACCGACAAAAACATGATGGGAAATATATTTGTATTTAGAATATTTCCAATGCCAAACTGTACAAAACCCACAAAATATAATAAATACAGAATGACATTACCAGATGAAACATAAACTATAACTTTAAGCATGACATCATGACCTCATAAAACAACTTGAAAATAATAATTCAGTACAATGAAATATAAAGTTATAACATGAAATATTAATTTGTTACCATGAATTATCTGCTGTTACATGCATCAGCGTGCTATATAAATGCTACATATATTACAAATATATTGTAAGAAATGTGTTCTAAATAGTTATTGTAAGAAACATGTACTAAATATTAAGATAAAGATAATGAATATCTTAAGTTGCTTGAAATCTGGATCTTTGATATTTTTTGTATCAATACAGTGATCCGGATCACTCTCAAATATTTAATGGAATATAAGTTTGACCAATTAAGACCCATTTTCTCATTTCTTTTATGAAGATCCAATCAGTAGCATTTGTATAATCCCACTAACGAACAAACGGACAAATAAACCATCCATGAATTAATACCTCTTTGGAGGAGGTAATTAAATATAGACATGACCCAAGCAGTTAATATATATTATTTTCTTTTGATGATGATCAAGACATGAAAATCAATAGGCTGCTAAAGTACACGTTGTTATAATTACTACCAACATCAGTTATTCACAAATATATATGTACAGATGTACTTGCCTGCATGCCCGTTCCAATTGAAAGCAAATGACCCTTGAATATTCATTTCCTTGAAATGTTAATCCATGCATTGGTGAATGAAGTTTTTCACATGTAAATAACAATTTAAACCATTTCAAATCCTTGTTTTCTTTTTAGGTATTTGAATAAGAGCTATAGCTGCCTTAATTTAATTGTATGAGAACAATTCCACATATATAGTCATGCATATAACCATAAATACAATAGAAAGCCAGTTTTTTTTTGTTGTTCATCCAAAAATATAACTAGCTGTCTTAAATATGTTAAAAGCTATCTTTCTGACATCATAATGATCTCTTTATATATGTAAAAGTCACTGGAAATGAAATGAATGAGCAACAAAATATCCCAGAGCAATGCAGTTTGAATTTAGTTTGAAATTGTTTGTAAATGAATACTGTGCTTGTTTATATGAGAAAGTTAATCCAATGGTCTTAGCTGACTCGCCAAGACGTTTGCATGGTTCTAAATTTATATGTGATTTAAATAAATTATGTATCAACCAATTTTTAACTAAATGTTGACTTTTAGTAATTTATACAGATTTTACAAATTTAAATTATTATAATACAATACATTAATGTAATTAAATAAACACAAAAGATGTGTACATAGCATTGAGCAGTGGATTTTTTTTAAATCCATGATATATTTGACAAATATGAACAGAAAGGTTATCATCACAGTACAAGTTCAATCTATTCTTCAGCTTTTTCAGCACCCACTTGGAATAACATTAGCCTTGTTTTCTTGCTTGTTTTGTAAATAAATATGAAAGATATTCAGTGCATGTGTGTATTCAATTATTTAAATCACATGGAAAAGGGATAACTTTCCATCTCATGAGTAATACAATGTTTTATTGCACTGATCAAACATCAAGCCAGTCACTTGAGTTAAATATTAACATTTTAATTTTCTTAATCCAAAAAAAAAATGTATTATGCCACTAGAGCCATGGGAAGACCAAATATGCAGTGTGCTGCTTACCCATTATCCTTACAGTTGTTTGTATAGTGGGGCCTATGTATTTTCTGCATGATTTATCAGATTGGAGTTTCTGTTTGCAATATAAAACTTCAAATTCTTCTAACAAGACCAAGACAGTGAGTGTGAGAACTACAATAGCAATGCCTAGGAAAGTGAGCAGATTAATTAATGCTTATTGTATTCCCTTGTAAATCAGTGACACAATGAGTATAAAAGAACACTTGAAAAACTATTGTTTATACTATTGTCAAAGCAATAGGTTAATTTCATGGTGCTTGAGCCTGCAAGCCCCTCACTCTAGAGGTCCACACTCTTCCAGGTGATATATGAGGAAATCCACTCTATTCAAGCCATTGGTAGTGATTTTAGACTTTTAATTATGTTTTCTGTCACATTCTCCCTCCACACATGAAACTTGCACAAAGTTTTCATGGGACTTGAACCTACAACCCCTCACTCTAAAAACCCAGACTCTACCAGGTGAGGTTTTAGGGAAATTCCTACTAGTTAGGCCAGTAACAGTGATTTTAGAAAGCTAAAGTCTTCATAAGAAAATTTTAAAAACTGAAAAAAAGAAGTTTATAAAAAACATTTCTGGTGAGTATTGGGTAAAGACTGTTAAAGTTTATAAAATTTACTAAGTCTTCTGGCGAATATTCAGCAAACACTATCATGTATGATAAAATGTACCAAGTCTTCTGGCAAATATCTGGCAAACACATATATGGTACACAAATATACAAAGTCTTCTGGCGAATATCTTGCAAACACCACATACATATTTAACTAAATTTAAGATGTTTGCGACATGTTTGCCATACATTCACAATTGTTGCAAATATTTTGCCACGAACATCACTGTTTGCAACACGTTCGCTACATAATCGCAGAGTATTCACAAGAGAACATCTGGTCCATAAGGGTATATGTGAGGGAACTGATGTCTGTTGGTTTCACAAAAACATTTTCTTAATGCTGATTAAAGGTAAAGTATTTTACTGACGGCCGTGACGAACTCACTGTAGTACACAGTAGTACTACTGTAACTGACAGATGACTGGCCCCGGGTGTAGTACAGGTCATCATATCCAGGTAGTGAAAGTTTTATATGCAATGAAACAGTGTAATTTAAGTACGGGTACTCACAGAAATAATATTCAATCAATAAATTTCAATTGGCAGTTGTCTTTTAATCCCATACTGGAACAATAAAATTTCAAAAATGAGCACATCTAAACACACTTGTCGTGTTATTTACATCCATTTCTACAGAAGCCAAATAATTAGGTCACTTTTGTAACAGATTAAGCAATTCGGCAAATCATTTCTAAGGGCAAATGTAACAACTAATTTGATTGGACAAATTTAACCATCGAATACATCTGACAAGAACATATGTTTATGTTCGCACCGAAGTATTAAACTTGGTAACAAAGATGTGTGCATTGGCTAATTTGAAAGAAAGTTTATATTTGATTAAATATTTTTTGTATGTATGTATATAATAAAATGTATTTAAAATGCATTTAAAATAATCTTTTTTTCTTGCTATAATTTAAGATTTGGCCAGAAGCACAAATTGTATCTATTTGTAAAGAATTAATTAAAGATTATTTAAAGGGGAATCACTGGATACAGTTTTCCTAGGTGTAAGGCAATATGGTTTTTATGCTGACCACTTGCATATTATAAAGAAATATTCTTATAAACCTCATTATTTATGGATTGGTTTAAGATGGAATCTTAATAAATGGTTGTTTTACACAATGTGTAAATGCCTGATATAATTATCATTTGTGCTAATGTGTGATTTTTATTGCTTATGATTTCTACACAAAAGGTATTATGTACTATGCGTAGCACAATAAATACATCACAAATATATATAATAAAATATATATTTCACTATATGTGTAAATACAATAACATTATTGATTGATTAGAATGAGTTAATTGGACAAGTATTATACATATAAATAAATTTATATATTTAAGTACAACATTAACCTAAAGTGGAAAATTTGGTATAGTTACTTGCCAGTGCCCATGATTTTCAGTGCAAAATATAGACCATTTATAATATTTTGCTTTCCTCTGTGTCCTTAACAGTCACATATAATATTATGTGCACAGTATTTTGAAAACAATATCAAACTGAAACTAATTAAATGCCAAAGTCAAGATTTCATGGAGCATTTAAAATCAATTGCTTTGCATTGCTTAACATTTTGCCATGATTAATAAACTTTACACAAGAGTTCTATGATCTTTTAGTAAAATTAATTTAAAAATTGGAAAGATTTTAAAACAACTAAAAAGGGTTATTTAAATGGTGATGAGTGAGGTAAATTACCAGCAAGTTGCAAACAAAACAACTCACATGCAACAACTTGCAAACACAACTAGCTCCCCCTCTCCCCTCAAAAAGCAAATAAGTATTACATTTTTAACAGAAATATATACGCTTGCTTGAAGATCAAATACTTCAATTCACAGACTTGTAAAACTCATTAATATTTATGTGTGCCCAGAAAATATGAGTTCACTGAATTCTGTGCCAATGTTTTGACAGTATTTATTAATAGAAAGGATATATTTCAAATATATGAAAAAATTATTTGTGTGAGTTGCATGTCTTAGTTGTTTAGCTTGAGTTGTTTGGGATACTTTATATTTCCCGGAATTCCAAAAACAGGTACATCGAGGTGCGGTGTTGAAATATGAGGTGCGGTCATTGATATTAATAAGAAGATATGAGGACACGAATTTCCCCTGGGATTTCTTTGCAATATTTTATGAAATGGACATCTAGACAAAGATTAAATACTTTAAATTCGAGAACTCACATTTGTACAAAGTTTCTTCTGCTCCATCCCTATACTGTTAAGAGACAATCAGCATGGAGGTGCGGTAAGAGGTGCTATTCCAGAAAAAAATTCCAATTCCAATTCCGGGTTTTATAATGTACTGTGTTTGGGTCGCAATTTATACACAATTGGCTATATTAATAAAGAAGATTTGACACACTATGACAACAAACTCCAAGCCTTAATTTATTTATCTGGTGAGGAAAATTTGTGTAAAAATATAAGTCGGGCACAAAACAGATTCACAATAATTGTCTGAATATGAAAGTGTAAAGTCCACACTTTGAATTTAATCCTTACTACTGTTACGGTCCGACGGCCGTCATGGTTACGAATGGGCGAAAATAGGGGATTTTATCAATCTTACCTTCTACTTAACTCTAGAACTTGCGAAAAACAGCATATTAAAGCTTAAATTCATCTTATTTTATTTTAACCTCATGATATTTGGTGTTTTCTGCGGCAATTAGGTTATATTTGTATGAATCAATGAATCATCTGTGATTGAGGAGATTTATGACGTCATATAAACTTCAGCCGGGGGTTAAAGCTTTTTTTTTTAAAGATAACTGGAGTAAGTAAAGTATTTGAATTTATGCATGGAGTTTGTAATATTTATTTTATATGTGTGTGAATATGATGTTAAACTATTAATTTAGGCAATGTTGCATAATAGTAGACATAATTTACGTGAATGCTGGCTTTAAGTTTAAAAGCTATCACCCCTCCAGTTCATTCTCAGTATCGTCCCACTGGTCATGTGACCTCTCGCAAAGTAAATATAAGAGCCGCAGATTGCCGGATTCGTCAGAATTCAGTAGTGAATTCCACCAGCCACACCAAGGAAGAAGGAGCTGAGAAGACAGAAGAGAAGCAGGAGCCGCCACCAGCAGCCAATTAGCAGCCATAAGGTGTGCAGCAGGGGAGAAGCCATGTATTCAGCAGTGAATACTGGTTTCAGCCAGAGGGTGTCCACCTATAGCCGCCAGTAGCCACATATATTCAACTATAACATGACCAGCTATATATAGTCACCAGTAGCCATCTATAGCCGCCAGTAGCCGCCAATATAGCCGCCAAATAACCCTTAAACCCCATCCATCCATGTGGGATGCCAGTAGCCACCTATAGCCGCCAGTAGCCGCCAATAGTAGCTGGCAGTACTAACTAACATCCCTTATCACCGAGCAGTAGAATGCCAGTTCTTAAAGCCAGACATAGTCCTTAGTAGTCGGCAATAGTGTCAGTAGCCATGTTATGGTTATTATTAGTTATCTACTTGTCCTGGATGGTATTTATAATCTTATCTTGTAGTTGTGCTAATTATCTTAATCAAAACATTCTGGTTGATGGTGACTTATAATAGTTACCTGATAATTTTAATTCAATGATAATGATTTATATATATATATATATATATATATATTATTTGATTGCCTGTTAATAAATGGGAATAGCCCTATATATCCCTTGATTTTGCTTGCTTGCTTGCTTCCTATTCCGTAACTTTCCTTAGTTAGACATACAATAAGAATTGCTGCAGATGAAGATTTGCAATCACATTTTATTACACCTGGGGTCATGCAGTTCTGACAGCTGGATATCCTGTGAGGTGTAATGAGGTTCAGTAGTGAACCTTTTTAATGATACTTGGGAATCCTAGAGATGTCCGGTGATTCTCCACAGGAATCTGTTTCTGACATTGGGATGTCCTATGAGGTGTAATGAGGTTCAGCAGTAAACCTGTTAAATGATACTTGGAAATCCTGGAGATGTCCAGTGATTCTCTACAGGAATCTGTTTCTGACATGGGGTTGTCCTGGAAGGTATCACAAGATTCAGCAGTGAAGCTGTTTTAAGACACTTGGGGATCCTGGAGATGTCCGGTGGTTCAATGAAGAATCTGTTTCTGACATTTGGATCTCCTGGAGGTGTCTGATGAAGAATCTGTTTCAGTACTTGGAGACGTCCTGGAGGTGCTGGTGATTCTGAAGGCTTGAGTAAGCCTTGTTTGAGACTCAGTAGTGAGTCTGGAAAATTCCTGTACAGGTGGGAAAATTAGAGAATTTATGGACTGGACAGACCGTCCAGTTGGGCGCCAGAGTATGAGATATTTATGCCGCTCGGATCCGTCACACTACAACTGTGGTATGTGGACCTAGTTTCAAAGATAAAGCAGCTTTGAATATTTACGGCTGAATATACCGATAGATACGTAATTATGTAGGCTTACAGTATAGTATATACTCCTTCAATAAACTAGCATATTTTTCCACATTTTATACAGAGAAAGTGATATACTTTGCATAGTTTTAAAGTTAGTGATTACATTGTATTTAAATAAACGTATTTATTACTTTAATATAGATTTTATGTGTTGACAATGCCCCAATAACCTTGTATTTGGTTGCGGCCGGGCGATAAAGGGTGGAAGGACACTTGTCAAGTCGAACTTCCACCAACTTGGGCCCATCTATGACAAAATCGGCCCCATTTATATAAATTGACAAAACATTTATTAATGGTTGGGTTTTGATAATCTACGTTTCACTTTTTCAGTTTTTAATCATGGCTATATTCTGGTTAGACGTGGTTACCTCGGCTCTACTGTACTTGCGTGTAGAGCCGTGGCACGACCCCACATAAAACTGGAGATTTGCATAAAATCCTTTTTTGTTGAATAAAACTTGATAAAATGACCAGAAATTGTATAATGTAGTTAAAAACAATTGATATTAAGGGAAGGATACAGTAAATACAGCATATGTGTAAAATACATGCTATTTTACACAACTTTTATAATAAAAGAACATTTTTAAATTTTTAGAGAAATGGTCAAAAAATCATTGAAAATGAGGAAATGTCATTTATTTTTAGTTAACTATGGTTGTATGTTGACTGTTTGTTGAAGGAAATGTAACAAAATAGTTGTGGGAACAGTTGTGCGTACACATTTGTATGGAATATGTGTTTTATGCAAATCTCCAGTTTTATGTGGGGTCGTGCCACGGCTCTACACGCAAGTACAGTAGAGCCGAGGTAACCACGTCTATATTCTGGTAAGACCATCTTGAATGGGGATCGAGTTTTAAGAGTAACCTACACAAAACTGTTTATATCAATTCATTGGCTACTATCTAGCCATGATTTATGTAATATTACCCAATAAATTACATTTCCATTGATATCAGAGAAATGGGAATTAGAAATTTCATTGATGTGCATTAAAATTACAAAGTAATATCTTTAAAACACATAATGCATGATTGGTATATGATACCTGTGTAAAATAATATGTGCAAGAATGGGTTTTAGAAGGGTACAAGTTTGCATCAGAATAGGGCCAAGTTGACATTGGCTGAGTTTAATTGGCAAAGGTCCGAGTTGTCCATGATTCATCTGGACCAATCAGCCCTGTTATACACTCAGTACGGTCGACTCAGCCTCTTTATACACTCTGCTCAGACAGCTCAGCCCCTGTATATTCACAGTCTCTTTATGTATGACAAACACGGCCCTGATACAACACAAGTAGGCCCCTTAGAGGCATTAATTAGGATACATAGACCCGTGGTACCTTTAATATTGTTTAATTTTGAATGCAATAATAATTTGATATATATTTGTCTAATTCATTCATATGTATGGTGTTCCATTGTTTCTTAGCATATTAATTAAGAGGCTGATCATGCACATGTAATACACTGTATGAATAATAGAAAAATTGAAGCTATATAGTTACAATCTGGATAACATTTCATAACAATCTTGAGATATTAAAGACAGAAACTTCACCTAAAAAGATATAAGTGTAACAGCCTGCACATTCACAATATGACTTGAAATATATTGATAGTATAAAAGAAAAATGACCATTTACAGAAGTATGTTCTCAATAGCATTGTTTGAAAGATGTTTGATTATGTTTTCCTGAATCAGAGTAAAGTTGGTACAAGAATGCTATTAAATGTTTTTAACAGTCAGTTATGTATTTAATTGGTCCAGTTGGACTTTCTTTTGATACCAGCTTGAACTAGAACAATGTGCCAAAAAAGTTGTGTGGATTTGACTCAGAAAAATGTTGGATAAAACATCTGGCATTTCGAGTAAACGCTCATAAGTAAATTGCCAATTATATTTTTGAATTCTTTAAATGTAGTGAAAATGTATGTATCCACCTAATCTAAAACCTAAATACTTACCCTCCCAAGAAAGTCACTTTAATGCCTAAAATTGAGAAAAGTAGTAGAGAAAAAAGATTATATGCATGTATATACTGTGTATACATATAATATATAATTTATTTCTCCTTTTGCTGAAACAAAGTCGATTACTTTATTTCATATTTTGTCTTGCTTTACAGTTTTTCCTGTAATAATGAAGGTGCTAATTCTGGGAGCTGGATATGGGACCAGACTTGAAAAGGATTTGAAGGAGTCAAAACAATTCACACATCTTATTGGTAAATCACTGTCTACACTAAGAGGGAACCATTATATATTTATTACATATATTTTTTATTACATTGTTGCAGATATATTCACAATGGTATATGTGTTTCAACTGCCAGTTGAATGTTAGTTATTTTGTGCAAATGATAGCCCTTCATTTTCTCTTCAGTTTGTTTCCTACAATTGTGACTTTTGTGATGTAATGTTTATTCCAGGAATACCCAAGGCTTTACTTCCTGTAGGAGATTCCCCACTTATCTCACACTGGATGTCAGTACTCGAGGCAACTACAGATGTTGACAAAGTCTATGTTGTGGTGAGTGCTTTTTGGAATAAACCAAAATGTATGGAAAACATTGATGCATTAAATGGCCTAGCCATATTAAAATGTAGACACTTTTGCAATAATGTCAGATTCACTTAAAAGAGGGAGTTACAAACAAACATGTAGAGCTTCTTCATATTCAGAATTATGATCTTCTTTTTATTTGGGTTAAAGACAAATGGACAAAACCACACACACTTTGAAGAATGGGCAAAGAAGTGGACCAAAGTTCAACTTGTTTCTGACAACAGTACTTCAAATGAGGCAAGTGTTAAAAATCCAGGTGTCATATCAAGCTGAATTTCTGTCAGAGAAGTTCTGACCGATTCTATAAAAACAAAGAATATCTCCTAAATAAAAAGTAATATATATAATTGGGGTGAAACATCAAATTTTGTTGTTTGCTAAATTGCTATCCATGGGACAGGTTATTTACTATTAGCCACTAGCTCGTTATAAAAGCTTCCAAGCAGTATTATCATTTCATAACAAATAAATATTAACATTTTTTTAAATATATGAATCACAAGTCTTTTATAGTTCTTTTGATATGGCAGTATAGTTACATCATGAAACACACACTTTTTACACACGATCTCTGGCTTGTTCTCAGATAATGTGTGATGTACTCCCTGTTTCCTGTTTAACTTTTCCAAAAACCAGTAGGTGTGAAAAGGTGACTAAAATGATTTTAAAATGTTGTCAAAGTCATCAAGAATTAGAATGCTATTAAAATGCTTTAACGGCTTTTCCTATACGTTATATTAGTTAACCAGTAATGGAATGGCTGTAACAGTTTATTGGTAACTGTTTTACCCTTAATAAAATTAAATATTTCAGACACGAACAGGGGCAGTGGGCTGTATAGAATTAGTTGTCAGGCATTTCAGTGTCACAGATGATCTCTTAGTCATAGCAGGGTGAGTACTAGCCCTGCTTAGGGTCTAGTTTCCTTGTAATTGTATCCCCGGATGAAAGTCGGGGATACTTAGGATTCAGTACAGTCACGCCGCCGCTGCCGCAGGGATTTGGAGGGTCATTTTTGGCCTTTTTGGAGATATTTTCACACTTAATACTTACTATATCACGTGGAAACTATTGAAAATGGCTTTGGAGGTTGAGTACATGATGGTTTGTTTGTTTGTTTGTGAACAAGATAACTCAAAAACTTATAGATGGATTTTGATGAAATTTTCAGGATATGTCCGAATTGGTAAAAGGATGAAATGATTAAATTATGGGAGTGATCCGGATCACTGTCTGGATCTTCTGGATCAATGAAATTTAATTTATATAAAGACAGATAACTCAATAACTTACATATGCATTTTGATGAAATTTTCAGGAAATGTCCTAAATGCGACGAGGAACAAGTGATTAGATTTTGGGAGTGATCTAGATCACTGTCTGGATCATCTGGATCCAGGCTGCCAGATGTGTTTGTGTACAAGATAACTCAAAAACTTATGGACGGATTTTGATGAAATTTTCAGGATATGCCCGAAAAGGTAAAAGGATGAAATGATTGAATTTTGGAAGTGATCCCGACCACTATATGGATCTTCTGGATCCATGAAATGCAATTTTTAAAGACAGATACCTCAAAAAGTTATGGATGGATTTTGATTATATTTTCAGCAAATGATCTAAATGATACAAGGAACAAGTGATTAGGTTTTGGGAGTGATCTGGATCATCTGGATCCAGGCTGCCAGATGAGTTTGTGTACAAGATAACTCAAAAACTTATGGACAGATTTTGATGAAAGTTTCAGGATATGTCTGAAAAGGTAAAAGGATGAAATGATTGAATTTTGGAAGTGATCCGGATCACTGTCTGGATCATCTGGATCCAGGCTGCCACATAATTTTAGGATGGGTTTTTATGATATTTTTAGGATATGTTAGAAATGGTAAAAGGAAGAAGTGGTAAAAGGAAGAAATGATTCAATTTTGCGAGTGATCTGGACCACTATCTGGATCTTCTGGATCCATGAAATGTAATTTTTAAAGATAAATAGCTCAAAAAGTTATGGATGGATTTTGATGAAATTTTCAGGAAATGTCCTAAATGGGACAAAGAACAAGTGGTTAGCTTTTGGGAGTAATCTGGATCACCTTCTGGATCATCTGGATCCAGACTTTTTTTGAAGGAAGTTATAGCCAGATAATTTTAGGGTGGATTTTGATGATAGTCCAGAAATTGAGCTCCCTTGGCGATGGTCTGCGCTCTCTGAGTGTTCTTGTTTCATATAAGCCTACCCCTGCTGAGATGTAGTCTAATTCGCCCAGTTCTGCCAGCTACTATGAGTTTTTGCAGAACTGTGGAGCCACCAGGAACCGGTTACAGAGGATTGCAGGAACCGGTTACAGAGGATTGCTTCAACTATAGCCGGTTAGACCCTAATACTGGGCAGGTCCACAGGACTGGCTAACAGACCAGCAGAAGCCTTTTAAGGGTCCAAGTGGCCGTCTTAGACCAAGCAGTTACTGCCCGAGGAAATTGGTTACAGAGAAATTTTTATACCAGTTATTGGTCTCTGTGAGATGACTGTCTCAACCTACCAGACCAGTCAGCCAGCCTACTGTCAAGACCTCCTAGCTGGTCGAAAGTGACTATAGATAAGAAGACTTTCCCAACAAGATTTGTCCAACTGCCTGTCAGCCTTATCAGAACCCACACCAGCCAGTTACTGGTCCCGGTGAGATACCGAACTCGACCGGACTGGTCAGCCTACTGCCAGCAAGAAGTCTGCTATATCAGTTACTGTGGAGGTTCATCAAGTTCAGTGAGATACAGTGATCAATGTCAGCTGACACCAGGGGCCTGATTTTTTTTCAAACTCAGCCTTCCCCTCAAATTATAACCCATTTGCCGTTTTTTACAACTCAAGCAATGGTAAATTTATCTGTTAATCAGACCAGGGGTCGCAGTTCTCATAAATGGCTATTAGTGTTTTCCACAGTAGGGTTGTGTGGAAATGACCCAAGGTCACAGATCCCTTTTGGATGGTTTCTTACTATGTGGATCAGTGAACCTGTCATCAGTGTTGACACTGTTTTTTGGCCCCAACCTGCCTGGTCAAACTTGGGCAAAGGAGTTCCAAGACCTCTGCTTGAACGTTATTGCTACCATAGCTACAGACAACACCATGGTGGTTGCCTATTTAAGGAGTGGGGGAGGGGAGTAAGTTGGGCCCTCTTTGTGCCCTACTATGGAGAATTCTGACCTTGTGCTCCAGGAAACAGGCTCAATCCCGACACATTCACGCCGTAACTATGTCCTGTCCGGGGATACACTGCATCGTGACGCAATGTCTAGTTCTAAAACATAATGTTTGCATAATGTACTCTTACATATACTGGCTTTAACCACAGCATACTGCTATGCTTTGGTGAGCTAATACCTCCAAACATATACAACTGCTTCATGAATGCCAAGTCTTTGTGTGCATGTTTGAAGAGGATTTTGGTGTAAATGTGAGCCATAAGTAAGCCTAGGTGATTACTTGTAAAGTTACAGACAAAACCTCAACATTTATAGAAGAATGTGACAAATACTTATACCATTAATGTTTTAAAGGCTTTTATATTTTTTATTATAAAAAGATGAAAACAGCTGTTCTCACCATGGTTAACATGTAGTGGTAAATCAAGAAACATTGAGAGTATCTCGAGGTGTGGTTATTTTAGGTGATTTGGCAGTATTTATTCCTTATTTGCTCCTGTGTATTACATGATAAGGTATGTATGCAGAGTTGTAGAACTTGGGTCAAAGAAATCTTGTGATAAAGTTGTATTTTCAACTTATAATCTTGTGATAAAGTTGTATTTTCAACTTATATATTTTATTGTATACCTTGCATTGCAATACTGTAGCATTGTAGCAATTCTGTGAAAGTAATGATAAAATTCTTTTGGAATTCCCTTGTATTCCAGGGATACACTTTTCTATGATGATTTTAAACTCTCAGATCACATGACCAAGTTTGAGTCATTCAAGGAAAAAGAAGCAGAGGCCAGTATGTTGGTGTATGTCAACTGTCCAGAGGAAGGTATCAATTAAAGAATTTTATCTCACTGGAAACATGACTTTCTGATCCCCAAAGCCTCTATACATCATTTGTTAATGGTACATTTCTTTTATTTCATTTTAAATTGAGAAAAATTCTTGTAATTAGTAGAAATCCTCTTTTCTATGGTATTTATATGTATTGTTTTCGAATGTCCATGATTTTAACATTTATAGATGTTCACAAGTATGGCATTCTGGAAATAGAACCGGATGGTCGAGTGACAGGGTTCCTGGAAAAACCACAACCCATGGAAACAGATTCACGAAAACAGGTGTGTGTGTGTCTATATGTGTGTGTGTTAATATTATATTACTAAATATAGATGTGAAAAATATGTCAATTAAGGAAACAGGTTTTAAAAATATGTTAGTCAAGAAAATGGTTGTGCAAAAATATATTTGTCAATTAAATTAGGGTAGTCAAGAAAACAGGTGTGAAAAATATGATAGTTAAGAAAAGAGTCGTGGGAAGTATGATTGTTAAGAAAATAGGTGTGGGTAAAATATGGTATTAACAACGAGGGGTCAAGGGAATCAAGGTGACTAGCGTTAAACAAATAATAGTGAGAGAGAAGCTGTAAAACAGGTATTCTGCAAAACTCTCGGGACTATCAGATTTCTGTAAGCCTAATTATGAATAATTGAAATCTTAGTAAAAACTGGATTTCCATTTCAGGATAAATAAATTAATCTCTGTAAATGTATTAGTTCTTTATATGTCCAGCAGTAATATTTTTAAATATTGTTAATAAGTCTGCATACAATTTAACTGTTATGTGGGTCATGTGTGTTATAAATATATTATTTTATGGATACTTAATAAATGGTTTTCAAAATTTTCACCAAAATATAAGAGGATAACACAGTGCAAATTGTATCAGTTTTATGCAAATTTTGCCTAGCTTCCAGCTGTTGCCTTACTATAGCAGAAAAAATTAACCAAGTACAAAATATGACCCTTCTTTTGTTTTAGCTTGAACCAAGGACCTTAGGTTGACAAAGTGTTACAAGTCACTGTTTAAGGGTTTGTAATGGTGGTATTTAGCATGTGGATTATCTCCTATAATGGGGATGCTTACAGCGATTGTTGTGATTTCTCTTTCAGTGTCCATGTTTCTATTTTCTCAACCAAAAAGCTCTTCCATTATTGTCACAGTTCCTGACTGAAAACCAGGTATGATTTATAAGCTTTAAATCACAGAAAATAAATATGACGACAAAATTGAATATGTGTGTACTTACACTTACATGCTATAAATATCCAAAAGCAATGTCAAATTGTAGTTCTTTACCAAAAGCATAGTGTAAAAGTAACACACTTATGTCCTGTTTCAATGTTACCTCCAACATCATTGGTACTCAATTTACCCATTGCCTGATGGTTATAGTGCAGAATTGTGACTTACTAGTAAATCTTGTTTTCCTTCATTTATAGCATCCATAGCTATTGTTAACTGACCTATACATCTCTTAAAAGTCACTTTAAATTCAAATAAAATTGACTTGTTGGGACTTGGTGTCTGTATTATATGAAGTCACTTCCTTGTTTTTGAGGCTCATGAAAATACCAAGACCTTTGTATTACATTTAAATATTGTGTAACCATATTAATTTACTACACTTTTCTAAAACATTTGCTTAACTTGATTTCTTCTAAACACAAGTGCAACCATTTCCCACTTACCCTAGGTCTGTAGTTGAACCCAGAGACTATTTTAGAAAGTAATGATAATTGTTCACTACCGTTTTGACCCCCAAGCTGTTTAAAACGGCGGGGTCCACCATTTCAAATGGCAGCCCATGCCATTTACATTCACTAGGTTTAAATAAGGGTTCTAAATGGCCGAGCCATTAAAAACGGCGGGCTCCAGCCCCCAGCCATTTTAACTCTTTTTCTAGCTATTACTTTGTTAACTATTGGATTATTGTTTGTCTTCTGTGCAATTACATCAATCAGCAAAATTTTTTTTTCTAGAATTTAGCTGGATGGCTCACAAAAGTCAATTGGTTCATATGTCATTAGTGCACACTATCACATGAAGTATGGTATTCCTGTTATCTGGTTGGCTGAGCCATTTAAAATGACAGCCTGCTGTTTAAAACAGCGAACTGCCATTTAAAACGGCGGACTGCCATTTTAAACGGCGGATGGGATCAAAACGGCATGTAACAATAATGTCTTTTCATTTGATGCTATTTTTTCAGACCTAGGTCCATAGCTAAGTGAGTAATAGCAATGGTGGCTACTTTCAGTAAAGTGCTCATAACTCCAAAACGACTGCATTTAGAGCATTTCTGTAAAATACGTGGTTCAGCTACTTTCTCCATGCCTACAAGATGGTACCATTTTTAGGGGTCTATCTTGATAGCTAAGTGAGTAATAGCTATTTTCTGTTTTTAACAATGACCCAAATGAGTAAGTTGCTTTTATCTTTGTAACTGTTACTTACAATATTGATCTCAAATATTTTGTTGAACAACTCCTTCATGTACTATATCATGGTGGGGTTTCCAAGGTGTAGCATCATAGCTAGCTGAGTAATAGCTACACTAAGTTTAACATTTGACCATTGAGCAAGTCACTTATAACTCAAAAACTATTGAATATACAGGATTTTTGTCAAATATGTTGTTCACCTACTTTTTGATGTACTGTGTCGTGGTGAATTTTCAGAGCTGTAAGTCCATAGCTAACTGAGTAATAGTTACTTTGAAATTTCTTAATTTCAACATTCAGTAAATCACTTATACCTCCAAAACTATTTAGGGAATTATTGTCAAATATGTTAATCAGTTACTTTTCAATGTTCTGTGTCGTGGCTACGTTTCAGAGCTGTATTTCCATAGCTAAGTGAGTAATGGCTACTTTGAATTTCAACATTGAGTAAATCACTTATAACTCCAAAACTATTGAATTTAGAGAGTTATTGTCAAATATGTGGTTCACATACTTTTTGATGTACTGTGTCATGGGAAAACTGTAAGAGATAGAGCGAAAACTGTCATCTCGAAAACTGTAAGAGATAGAGCGATTTTGAGCGAATTTTTGACCTGCAGGGCAGTACAGGAGTGTCGTATGCAAAGGGGAAAAATTTCAATTTTCGCCACTTTTGGCGGCCATCTTGGATTTTAGCGGAAAATGAAAAAGTGTGAATATCTCGAAAACTGTAAGAGATAGAGCGATTTCGAGCGAATTTTTGACCCACAGGGTAGTAAAAGAGTGTTGTATGCAAAGGGGAAAAAATTCAATTTTCGCCACTTTTGGCGGCCATCTTGGATTTTAGCGGAAAATAAACATTGAAAATATCTTCGAAATGGTAAGAGATAGAGTGATTTCGAACGAATTTTTGACCCACAGGGTAGTACAACAGTATTCTGTGCCTAGGGGAAAAATTTCAGTTTTACCACTTTTGGCGGCCATCTTGCATTTTAGCGGAAAATGAAAAATAGTGAATATCTCGGAAAAGGTATTTCTTCCCCTGTAATGCTCAGCAGGAGATAATACCACGGCAGTGGTCTTGTCATTACTATAGTACTTCAACTACAAAAACATTTGTTTTAATACAAGAGATTTTAAAATTTTTTTCTTGTTCCTAGGACGAGCCCCTAAAAGCAAGAGATGCCACAGGGAACTTTGTAGCATATCTCTACAAAAGGCAAGTTTATAGTTCTGTACATTAATCACAGTAACTATTGAACTTTGTAAAAAACATTGATAGTCTTACAATAAACTAAAAATAAAATGGGATTGTCACATTTTGATAAAGCTTTTGGCACCAAAATGAAGTAGAGTATTATAAACATAACATTTGAGAATATGGCTTTCATGTAGGGACAAAATTATTAAAACTTACTTGAATCCCATTCAGGACACTAATTTGATGGTCTCAGAAATGTGCATGAAATATCTATGGTATATTCTGGTTTTAGGAAGCCTGTGTTCGCTGTGGAGATATCTGGTCGTTTCGATGTAGGAGGTTTAGCATCTTACTTAGACTGTCACCACTACTTCAAACAAAAGGATTCTGCTTTATAACAGATCCTTTATATGTAATTTTCAGTTCATCTTACAATAAATCAAGTTTTCTCCAGTCTTGTTTCTTACCTTTTCATGAGTAGTCCATTATTTTTGCATTATTTTTTAACATCAGCACTGGCTGTGTATTTGAAACACAAAAAATATAAAGTAGAGAGTGATATTTAGCAGGCTTTTTGTATGACCATAATACCAGCATATTTGTCAAATTACAAGTGACAACATAAATTTAAAGATAATCACAGTGTTTTTGTCTTTTTGTTGTACTGTTGCATGTATTTACGCTCAGGGTATAGGCAATTATATATTATATAGACCTTACTTTAGTGTAACCAAAACACAGTGTATATTTTCACTTTTTCATTATTCTAGGTCTGGGGGCAAGGGTATTGGGTTTGGGTGAAGATAATATTTTATCACAAGTTATAGAAATGCATATAAGTAAACCTTACCTATGAAACAGTATAACATGACTTTAACTCCTTTATTATAATAATAAAAAAATCCTAATAATGTCAAAACTTGTATTCATTGGTAACTGAAAGACATAAATATTTAATATACTCCTGTGTGAGAATCAAAATGAATTGCTCTTCCATTTTCAGTTATTGACTTTTTTTAGGTCTATTCATTTTTACCCCACAACCCTTAAGGGCTGTCGGGGTATTGTTTTCACCCATGGTGTCCGGATGGGTGGTCGGTCGGGCGGCAGGAAAAAGTTTCTCCAGGCTGTATCTCGGAAACCGTAAGGTGTAGGAAGTTGATACTTGGTAGGGACATTGGTTAGGAGGTATAGGTGTGCAACGCCATGGTCTGACCTTGACTTGACCTTACCATAGTGACCTTCAGTTTGAAAATATTGTCCGGGCTATATCTCAGAATCCGTAAGGTGTAGGAAGTTGATATTTGGTAGGGTCATTAGTTAAGGGTGTAGGTGTGCATCGTCATGATGTGACCTTGATTTGACCTTTGACCTTGCTGTAGTGACCTTGACCTATAAAATCTTGTGCGGGTTATATCTCGGAAAGCGTAAGGTGTAGGAAGTTGATACTTGGTAATGACATTGGTTAGGGGGTGTAGGTGTGCAACGTCATAGTCTGACCTTGATTTGACCTTGTCGTAGTGACCTTGACCTATAAAATCTTGTCTGGGCTATATCTCGGAAACCGTAAGGTGTAGGAAGTTGATGCTTGGTAGGGACATTGGTTAGGGGTTGTAGGTGTGCAGCATCATGTTGTGACCTTGATTTGACCTTTGACCTTGTCGTAGTGACCTTGACCTTTAAAATCTTGTTGCACCTTTGGGTCTGTCTTTTGATGGAGATTAAGTACTGTTAAAGTTATATCAGAATTCATTAAGACTTTTTACTTTTACAACTTCCCATTGTAACAGATGGAATTTCATCAAGTGAGCCACAGACTTTGCTCCAACACCACACATAAGCATTCGTTGAATGTATTGCCACTTCTGTATGCATGGTAATATTCAAAACATCCAAACCATAATTCGGCCATGCCAGATGTAGATAAAGTGTTGTAATGTTTAGTTTACTGATTAATGCTGTCATCTTGTTATTGAAGTGTCTTGTTTTAATACTTCATCTTTACATGCATTATCTTTCTCTTAGACATTATTTTCTCTATTTAAACATTGTTTGGACCTTGGATAACTGACAGTGCTTTGAAAGTATCCTGAACTTTGTACTGATGCACTATTTCTATATCTCATGGTGTTAAAAATATTTCCCTAGGCTGTGGAGTATGGGTATCTCTGATGCTATTTTTGTTATTTATGTTTATTTACAAATAAAGAAATATCAGTACACCAATCTCTTTATTATTGTTACCCCAAAGCCCTTAAGGGCTGTCGGGGTATTGTTTTCACCCATAGTGTCCGGATGGGAGGGCAGGCGTCGGGAAGAAGTTTGTTCGGCCTGTATCTTGGAAACCGTAAGGTGTAGGAAGTTGATACTTGGTAGGGACATTGATTAGGGGGTGTAGGTGTGCAACGTTATGGTGTGACCTTGATTTGACCTTGCCGTAGTGACCTTGAGTTTGAAAACCTTGTCTGGGCTATATCTCGGTAACTGTAAGGTGTAGGAAGTTGATACTTGGTAGGGACATTGGTTAGGGGGTGTAGGTGTGCAACGTCATGGTGTGACCTTGATTTGACTTTGCCGTAGTGACCTTGACCTATAAGATCTTGTATGGAGTATTTCTTGGAAACCGTAAGGTGTAGGAAGTTGATATTGGGTAGGAACATTGGCTAGGGTGTGTAGATGTAAAACATCATGGTGTGACCTTGATTTGACCTTGCCGTAGTAGCCTTGACCTATAATGCTTTGTCTAGGCTATATTTCAGAAACCATAAGGTGTAGGAAGTTGATATTTGGTAGGGACATTGGTCAAGGGTTATATGTGTGCAATGTCATGGTGTGACCTAGATTGGACCTTTGATCTTGCATATCTGATGCTATTTTATGTCTCTACGAGGATATCTGATACTATTTTATCTCTCTTATATCTCTCTTATATCTTTTTACTTGAATCTTGGTTGTTGCACCTTTTGGTGTCTTTTCATGTAGATGAAGCACTGTTAAAGTCATATTAGAATTCATTAACTGTTTTACTTTGCAACTTCCCATTGTAACAGATTGTATTGCATTAAGTGAGCCACAGGTTTTGCCCCAACTCCACATAAAAGCATGTATTGCCACATCTGTATGTATGGGTAATATTCAAAACATCCAAACAATAATTCGACCATACAAATGAAAATCAAACTGGGAGAAGTCTTAAAGCTTCATAATTTTTAGTTTACTGAATTGTCTTCTTTAATACTTAATCTTTACATGCAATTTCTTTCTCTTCGATGTTATTTTCTACTGCTCTGAAATTATCCCAATCTGTGTACTGTTTCACTACTTCTATATCTCATGGTGTTGAAAACTATTTCCCCAGGCTGTGGGGCACGGGCATCTCTGATGCTATTTTTTTTGCAAGCACCATCTTGCCTCTATATGTCACATTTTGTAACTACAACTCTGGACTTCATATTGTAAGCCACCTCATATCTACAATAAGCATTTGGGAACAAATGTTTGGGGTTGTCTCACTTAGCTCGTCGGACATCAAGGTCTTTTCCAACTCTACATATGTGACCAAATTATTTGGTCAATGATTGCTTATTCTGTAAGTGCTGTTTTCAATAATACCTTGAGACATTACCATTTTGAGAGTCCTCACCATTTTGTGTAAACTTATTATCTGTTGTAATGTATGCATGTACATTGATGCTTTTACTATTAAGACTTCCTGAAATTTTTGTTAATGGACCAAAGCGAAAATTCAAAAAATGTGGTGAAACTTCCAAATAGCGAAAATTCCAGGTAGCTAAAATTCCTGAATTCAAATAGAATAGGTTCAACACAGTTTTAATCTAAAATAAAACATTTCAACTAACTTGTATGATGAATGACATTTAATATTTTGGGTGACACAGCCATAAGCACCTTTATTGTCAAAATGAAATGAGACAATCTGGACCTTTATGAAAAAAATTCTGTTGTAACGATTTAATCCACATAATTCCAGTTCAATTCTAATCAACTTTTATAGCACATAATCTCTACTGTAAAGCAAACTAACTCACAACAGTCAAAACACAATATACAGTATCAAAAATCTGGGGTCAAGAGAAGGTCAACATGTAGAAATGAAGAATCAATAAAGAGGCTGTGGTGAACATGTATCGGGCCGTTTAGACACCAGCGCCGGGTCGAAACGGCTCACTGCCGTTTCAACACCACGATTAATTTATGTTAATTTACATTGTTTTATACAGGCCTGAGTAGGTAGATGGGATGAATATATAAGGGGCTTTCAAACACTAGCTTATCATTACACTTCAAGTTATGATATGGTAAATACATATACGTATGGTAAATATACATGACAGGCTGGAGAAACTTCTGAAGGGAGTCTTTGTGTTTGGATGTTATATTGACCGATTCTTTTTGAGAAATAAATTTTTTAAACCTGCCTGGCGTGAAAAACATAAAGGTATAGATAAAACCTTTTGTTATGTGCCATTTGCCTTCAAATGACATCTAAATGTTATAATTTGAGCCATTTTCACCAAGAAAAGGTGTTGAAACGGCGCACATATTGAGAGCGCCAGGTCGAAACGGCGCATGGAGCTGAAACGGCCCGTAACAACCATACTTTTCTTACGAGGTATAACTTCAGTTTCTGAAGGAGGCAATATAGGAGGAAGCATGAACATAAGGCAACTCGTTCCAAATTTTTTGGTGTGTCAAAAGCAGATCTGCAACCAAATATTTTTATTGCGTTAAGACATCCTACGCAATGGACAAATGCTATACTGGTCGGAGCGACCAGCCCTGCCAAATAACAGAAAAGCTGACTTGTGAGATACGCCAGCAGGAACGATCATGTGCATTCGCTAGGTGGCGCATCATATTTCCTGTCTAGACAGCGTGACGTCATGGCATCTTTTTCGTTTGGCGCATGGAGTGTGCAGATGTGCTTTTGAAGAGCTCTAGAAGAGGGATGATTTTTATCTTGGTGTTCCTGGAATGTTATGGCCTCCCCTGGTCAGAAAAGAGGCACTTGTGGCCATATTGTGGCGTTAATTGATGCTCATTCAAAATGTGCGAGGTGTCATGAGAAAGGGTTGGGCACAGACAATTGTGTACAGAATAAAGACTGTGAGATATGTAGCACCTTCACAGTAGAGCAAAAGAAACAACTGGCCACAATAACCTACAGAGCATGTAAAGAACACCAGAAGAAGGCAAGCTCACCCCCCTCCCACCCCCACCTGTAAACTATGCTGATGTAACTGTGTTGGGGCAGGTTGAGAGCGAAAGAGCGACAAGAGTGATAGAGGTGAAGAAACACCAGCAAACAAGAAGTCCTTTCACAAGTTTGCTAAGAATAGTACCAAAACCGGCAAATCCACAGACTTCAAGGACGACCTGAAAACTCTAGATGACAAAGTGGTCAGAATGATCTGCCCAGCTAGAAGCTTTCCTGGCCAATAGCTTCACAGTACCAGTTGAACAGGTCCAGAAGAGTGATGTGGCTGTCACTGGCAGATCTTTCGTCCTTCCAGTGCAGCAGACCGGTGATATCGGTCAGAAGAAAGAAACCCAGCCTGTTGAGGCCCCTGGTGCTTTGATAGCCACCCAGCCTGTTGAGGCTACCTGTGTGTCTGCAGTGATGCAGCCCACCAGCAAGGATGCTACTCTACAGATTGCTGCTGATAGACCAGAGGTTCAGCCCCCAGATCCAGCTAGCCAGACTTGCTCTACTGCCAGTGGCCAATCAGAAGTGCAGCCCTCAGATCCAACTGGCTATACTCTTGCTGATAAGAACTGGTTCACATCTCTCACCAGTACTACTGTCCCATCAGATGAACCAGGCTCAGATGGGGAATATTTTAGTGACCACGCTGCCCCTAGCCATGTAGATGAAGAGGGTGAGGTTTCTGACCTGGAGTTTGCAGATCGTGAATAACTAGTAGATATGGACCATGAACTGAGTGCTGAGCAGACAGACGGAGACAATACGTGGTGTGAGGTCATTCATGGGATGGAGCCAAGTCCCTGAATTTGATTCATCTTCATTATCTCTGAACGACAACCCCTTTGCCAGTACAAGAACTCAACATACCGATAAATTGTCAGTGAGGGTTCTGGTGGATGACTGACTTTGCCAGAAGTTTGAAAAGTTAAACATGACTGTGCAGGAAGGTTACCCTTCACGTTCTTCAAAGAGTGCTGGTTTAAGTAGCAACAAGTTTGTCAAGCCACCAAGGACATTAAAGTGGCATGACATATATTGTGAGAAGAGACTTTTCCCGCTCCAAAGTTTACACCTGGTCTAATGAACTTGCCAGACTGACCAGTAGCTTCCCCAGAATCACAAACCATTCTCTGCCTTTAGCACCTGCCACCCTGACAGTTTCACAAGACACTTTGCACATGCACATAATAAGAGCTGCATGTGCAACCAGGCTGCTGGACTAAGCTGGTGTCTACTTAAGTCCAAGAATCCATGGATGCACAGTTGAAAGTGATTCAAGGTGACAAATCTAAGGGCAAGTCCTCAAGCAAGCTACACCAAGCAGCAGAAGAGTAGGACTATTTGATCACTTTCAACTGGAGCACCACACAAGCAATAGCCCAGACAATGTAGGTCTTATCTGAGGGTGTTTTCATCAATGTGGCCAACCTCACGCTTGCTCGCCGGGACAGCTATATGGACTATCTGAAAGTCGGTATAAAACAGGATACCCTATGTGCCATCAGAACTGCACCCCTCCATATGATTGCCTTGTTTTCGGAGCACCTGATCTCCAAGGCAGAGGAGGAGATATGCCACCATGAAGACAAGCATTCTGTCAGTCCGGCACCAAAGAAAGCCCAATGTTTTCACTCTTACAGTCAAGCTAGTAGACAACACAGGAATCTGACTGGAAGTTCGGTCCACCTGCTTGGAAACGGTTAAAGAAAAGTGGCCAGAACAGGACAGGTAGAGGCAAGGCCTCTGTCAAAAACGTCCAGCCAAGGGGCAGAAGAATTATAAATGACAATTACTCTGTAAATTGTGTGGCCGGCAAGAAGGGCAGTGTACATGTGACCGGCAAGTTGAATAGTTGGGGTGTAGAGACAGGGATAGTTGGACGTACTGTTGTGATCGGCAAGAGAAAAACAGTAAATATTTTACCTGTAAACTCTTGTGTTGTAACTCATTTTTCTTTTGCAGGAGGGTAATTGCCGCAAAAGAAAAGTATAAATCCCGACATTGTTTATCGTCAAGAAATAAAATATATGAATGATGTTTCCTGTGTAGATCACTTGAGTTCTATAAAAAGTGTCACAAATGTCCCAGTTGTTGCTCCAGATCTACCTGTAGGGGCTAGATTGCATCAATTTAGGAACAACCTGGGCAGCCCTGGGGGCCAGTCCAAAAGTTGTTACAGTCCTCAAAGAAGGATACATTCTCCCCTTGCGGTTCCGCCAAATTTGACCAGGTTACCTACCATCATAAGCTGCTGTGTAAATCCCCACAGGAACCTCTACCTGGTAGAGGCATTGCATCAGCTTAAGCTTATGAACAAAAATGCAGTAGAGCTGGTCACAACTCAGAATTCTCAAGGGTATTACAACAGACTAATCTGGGTTCTCAAACCCAATAACCGGTGGAAACCTATACTAGACCTCAGTACACTGAACAAGTTTTTAAAGACAGTCATTCAAAGTGGAGACACCAGAGACAATAAGAACCTCCCTATGGGCAGGGGAGTGGGTCACCTCCATAAATTTCAAAGATGCATACTTCCACATACCGATTCAAAATCAGTCCAGGAAGTACATGTGTTTTCATGTCCAGGGTCAGTCCTACCAATTCAAAGCACTGCCATTTGGTCTGTTCACAGAACCCTTGGAGTTCACTGTAGTGGCGAAGGAGGTCAAACTGATAACAAAAGAATATAAGGATCCACCAGTACCTAGACGACCTGTTGGTCATAACCAGATCCCACCAAACCTGTCTCCAGCATACACAAACTCTAGTAGCTCTATGTCAGGAGTTGGATTGGTTGGTCAACATGGAGAAATCAAAACTGGATCCCAAACAAGTCTTCCACTTCGTATATTACCGGTTCGATCTAATAGAAGGCAAGGTCAGACCCACCCCATGAGTGTTGGCAGACCTTAAATACCAAAATCAAGAAACTTCTCACTGGACCCACCTGCCCTGTCTGGCAGTTGATGTTTCTGATGGGCTTACTTACAGCCACAGAGAAGCAAGTCCACCTGGGCCAGCTACACATGAGACCAATACAGTGGCACTTGGAGGGTCGGTTGGGAGGGCCTTGTCTGTCCATTGGGTAGGGTATTAACTTAGAAAAATTTAATTTACTTATTAAATTTGCAATTTTGATTTAAAAATAGGGGAACAAATTGTAGAACCACAAGAAGTTTATCATCACCTTGACACTGCTTAGTATGGTACAGACTAGTACAAGGAGAAAATATGCGTTAAATATTTAGGGTAACCAGTTTGAAGGAACTTCTAGACCAGTGACTAATGGCCAAATAAATGCTGGAAAAAGTAGTAGAAAAAGTTCTATAAAACCCGAAGTGGCAAAAAGCCCAATTCAAAACATAGAACTTCAAAGGGGCTTGGCTGCTGTCAATGACAAATTATAGAAACATACTTTGATCTAAATTGTATGCCATAATGTTTCTTTTTAACTGCATGTATTTCATTTAAAAATAAATTCCTTTATAGTTTTCCTTGAAAGCACTTGATAAAATTTACTGAAACTATTTCAAAATTGAAATTATTTTTCAATTTAATTTTGTAAATGGTACTCTTAATAAAACTGATTATCAGTTAAAATTCTAATCACAAAGAGTATGCTACAAAATTATTAATTTAGGATATTAAAACTAAGCGATTAAATTTTGTGAATTATGTATCAGTTGTTTAAAAATACTTTATTAAACTGATTACAAACCAAATTATACACAAAAGATATCATCAACAGTTTTTTTAAACATGTGACCTAAGTTGGTATAAACACAAAGGAGTTTAATGCGGTGGTGTCAGTTAGACAATGACACAGGTTTAATAGCAGCCACCTTAAATAGAGATATTATTCTCGTGGGGAGTGAAGAGGCAGAGTAGATGGAGTATGTGTAGCATGGGGTATGAAAAACTCCTCTTGACAAAGTTTTCATACTCTGTAGGGGAGGGCGTGCACTCTCCACCACCCACCCCCACTGATTTGCCTTTGAAGTTGAGGTTTTTATGTCCCATTTAACAGCCAGGTTAATATTGAGACAGGTCATCAGTAGTTTATCCTTCACAACAGGTAGTCACCAATAATTTTCATTTCCTTCATCGTTATATTTAAAAGTGACTTTTGGCAGTGAAAAGCCAGACATAAAACTTGGCCTTATTTGACACACACAGACACACAAAAAACGAAAAACAAAAACTGTATAAGAATTCCTCATCTTGCCTAGAGAATTTAGTACGTACCCACGTTCGGAAGGCTTTCCTTTCTGTTTTCGGTGATCACACGATGTAAACTTCCGGCAACATGTGTTGTTGAGCAAAAAGTGCAAGGCAGCAAAAGCCAGTATTTCATAACATTATCATTTTTATTACTTTCAAATCCTATTAAATATTAATACAAAGGTTATGGCACGATTTATCCGGAGTGGAACTGTCCGAACTCTCTGTGGGCTTGCTGCAGGGGGATCTGTCATTGCAGCTTGGACCTTCTCCAACTCTCAAGTGCTTGGTTCTGCAGAATCTGATGGTGATTCCAACACTCGGTTTTCCTTGCCATTACAAAAAGTACTGGCATCATATACAACAAATTTTGAACCAAGTGTGAAATGGGATGCAAATTGGGACAGGTTTGTTAAGACTTTTTTTTTTTTTTTTTTCCCCGGTTCATAATAATGTCTGATTTTTATTGGAGTGTATTTTTAAAATGTTGCAACCAGAATTTTGAATATTTTTTTTTCAAATTCTCCCCTTTGAGATCAATTTTATTCCATAAAAATTTTTAAAATGGAACCAAAAACACCCACGCTGAGTTCCTTCACGTTTAGTAAAAAATTAAAGGACACAATTATGACCCAGACATAATTGTGACAACCCGAGTAATATCAAAAATGATATTACTGCCCCAGCATGAGATGCCCATACTGCTCAGCTATAGCTACCCAAGTGTGTCACATGCCTTAAAGACTGTAAATAATAGTGCTGTAACGAGTTGACTGAAACTAGAGTCGTAACTCGGTGGGCGATATTTGGAGATCACCTCAATTAACGCAATTTTAACTCGAGTTTTTAAGAAATAAATAATGATATACTAATCTTGTTGAAAAAATAGCACTTTTGCAATTTATCTAACCATAGAGGCATAAAAATCAATGAGCAATGGTCGTTTTTTTTATTTCCCTTATTTACGTGGCTGTTCCATAAAGTGCTCATACATATCTGCACAATTTAACTGGCAACAAAATATATTTCCTTGCAATAAAATGGTACTAACAGTAGATCCCTTGATAACAATATTTGGGCATTGTTATTTTATTTATATTTGTGTCATTTACTCGAGCTCAACTCTAGTTCAACTCACATCTAACAGGCGATCCTCGATCTACAGAAATCACTAACAGCCCTAGTAAATAACATGCAATATTGATACAGAAACAAATGAAACAAATTATACCAGTGATAAAACAATTGTCTACAGACATTGAATGGTCGTTCGAAATTCACATTATAGTAGCTATGATCGATCTGGAAGTGTTCATCGATTCATCATTATCACTGACAATTTCATAAAATGTAGTTACCTTTCCTTATGTATCTAAATATCCACATTTTAAAAATATTTTGTGCAGTTTTCCTTATTAAATTGACGGATTTGTCACAAATTTCGGGTTTGTTTATATCTACCACCATATTTACAGAAAGTGACTGCTTTTGATAGATTCTAAATGCAAAGTGGAGGCGATTCCCATCACTAACAAATACTAATAATGGTGATTTACAACTCCGGATGGAAAGATAATATGAAGTGGTTTTAAAATTATCAAAAATGCAAGTGAAGAACATGGGTAGGCGACGAACTTGGGAAGCTGAGCAGTACCCCACAACCTAGGAAATACTTTTTAACAACAGGAGATAGAGAAGAAATGACAGAGTACAAAGATCAGGAGGCCCTCAGAGCAAACAGTCTCAGTTATGTAAAGGTGAAAATAATAGTTATGTACAGAAAATAATGTTTTAAGACAGGGACAATGTATGTGAAGATAAAATATCAAAACAAGACAATTAAATAGCAAGATGACAGTATTAATTGTAAGCTGAAAGTTATGAAGCTGCAAAAGTTATCAACTGAAGTACTAGTGTGTGTCAATGGAAATAGGCCAAGGTTAAAGGTCACAGCGTGATTTAGCATACCTACACCCCCTAACCATGTTCTGACCATATATAAAAATTGTACACCTGATAAATTCTGAGAAATAGCCAAGATAAGATTTTAAAGGCCAAGGTCACTACTGCAAGGTGAAAGGCCCTTAAGGGCTGTGGGATAGAATTTCATATCTCAGTAAACTGTGAGCTATGAATACAAAAATCAAAGTAAAATACTGTGTATTTGCTAAGGTACTGCCTGGCAGGTAAAATAAAAATATATATTGCAGATAAAATATAAGATCAAATATAAGATAAAATATTTCAGTTTTTGAAGGGCCAAGTTTTTTATACCAATTTTTATCAAACATGTCTCCAATACGTCAGTGATAATGATTTAGCTTCTCATGAAAACTACCTGAATATTTGACCAGCTCATATTTTAATTTTATCCATTATCAGAAGAGACCCAGCATCCATGATTAAGCCAACTAAGAATGGCAAGGAAGATGACTATAAGAATGAGCTGAAGAAAGCAACACCCACAGCATGTCGGCATTTATTCCTCATACGCCATGGGCAGTATGACCTTAATGGAAAGGGCGACCAAAACAGGGTGCTCACTAAGTTAGGTAAGTAAATAACACTGGGTACAGTGTCGGTAGACTCGGTACTATCGAAATGTCAAGCTGATTAGATTTTGTGAGCGATCGGACCATGATTAAGTGTTTTATGAGCATTTTTATACCAGGTAGTACATGTAATCAGAAAGCTTAAATTCATCAGAAACCACCCACCCCCACCCCCCATGATGTCATTATCTGTTGCATTTAGACCCATAAATTGTATTGGGGAAACCATATTCAGAGAGTCTAAAAACCGGTCAGATCTATCCCCTACTTTGGGTCATAAAATTGCAAAGAATTTGGGGTCTTGGCTTTTATCTCCTTTGTTGTGGCTTTCACAGCTTTTGAATGTATTTGGAGGCAATAGGAAACCATATACCGGGAGTTTAGAGAGCACATCAGATTTACACGTGGGCCCCCCTTTTGGGCCAAACTGGGGTCATAAAATCGTTTTTAGTCCTTTATCTCCTTTACTATTGATTTAGAGGTTTTGAGTGTATTGGGAGGTCATAGGAAACCATGTGCAAGGAGTCTAGAAGGCTAGTCAGATTTACCCCCTGGCCACTAGAAGGCTGGTCAGATTTACCCCCTGGCCACCCTTATGGGTCAAACTATAATAAAATTGCAGATGTTGTGTCTTTGGCTCTTACTTCTTTTATTGCTTTTAGAGGTTTTGAGTGCATTGGGAGGTAATGGGAAACCATATGCAAAGAGTCAGTAAATCCTGTTAAATTTATCCCCTGCCCCCCCTCATCTGGGGTCATAAAAGCACAGATGTTTTGCTTTTGGGCTTTTATCCTCTTTATTATTGCTTTTAAATCTTTTGAATGTATTTGCAGGTAATTGGAAACCATAGAAATCCTGTTATATGTTATGACATTTTCAGAGCTGTAGATGTACAAGGTTATTTTCTCTTCATAATAAGTACCTCATGATAATGAATGCATCCTTTTGCAATATTTAAACTACATTGTAGTATTTACAATAAAGTTACAATAATGTGTCTGTCAGGATTATTTCTGTATGAGAGTATTTTTGACATAATCTTCTCTTATTCCCATCCTTTAAACTTTAACATGTTTTCATTTTTATGTCAGCTGACTTGTCAGTCAGCTGACATTATGTCATCACTCTGCGGCGTGGGCGTACGCGTCCGCGTCCGCGTGAACAACTTCTTCTCCAAAACTACAAGGCCTAGAGACATGCTGTTTTTTTAAAAGATACCTTATCTATCGAGGATGAAAAATTGTTCAAGGCATGCAAATCTGTCTGTTCGTCTGTTTGCTAGAGACATTACAAGGGGGGTACCCCCACCAAAAGTGTGAAAATTTCAACTTTTTATCACAATTTTCTCAGTGACTATTGCAGGGATTTCTCTCATATCTTGCATATATGTACCAGGCCAGAGGTAGATTCTCTTGTGTGAGTATGAGACCTGGATCTGTCTTACTTTTTTTTTAATAAATTTTTTAAATAATTTTTAATGGATTAAAATTCATGAAATCATGCACTAAATCACTTATAACTTCAAAAGTGTTGCATTTACAGCATTTTGTGAAAATATGTTGTTCAGCTACTTTTTTCATAGCTACAATAGAGTGAGTAAGTTGGGTGTCTGTCTCAATAGCTAAGTGAGTAATAGCTACTTTTGGGCTTTTCAGTAACTTCCATTATGAGTAAAATCACTTGTAACTTAAAAACTATTGCATTTAGAGAATTTCGTATAAATATGTTATTCAGCTACTTTTGGGCCAGCTATAACATAGTGAAATTTCAGACCTGTAGCTCATGGCATAGCTGAGTAATAGCTACTTTTAGGTTATCACTGTTGAGTAAATCGCTTATAACTTGAAAACTATTGCATTTAGAGAATTTCGTATAAATATGTTATTCAGCTACTTTTGGGTCAGCTATAACATAGTAAAATTTCAGACCTGTAGCTCATGGCATAGCTGAGTAATAGCTACTTTTAGGTTATCACTGTTGAGTAAATCACTTATAACTTGAAAAGTGTTGCATTTAGAGCATTTTGTTAAAATATGTTATTCAGCTACTTTTTTCATAGCTACAATATGGTGAGTAAGTTGGGTGTCTGTCTCAATAGCTAAGTGAGTAATAGCTACTTTTGGGCTTTTCAGTAACTTCCATCATGAGTAAAATCACTTGTAACTTAAAAACTATTGCATTTAGAGAATTTCGTATAAATATGTTATTCAGCTACTTTTGGGCCAGCTATAACATAGTAAAATTTCAGACCTGTAGCTCATGGCATAGCTGAGTAATAGCTACTTTTAGGTTATCACTGTTGAGTAAATCACTTATAACTTGAAAAGTGTTGCATTTAGAGTATTTTGTTGCAATATGTTATTCACCTATTTTGGGGTCAGCTATAACATAGTGAAGTTTCAGACCTGTGGCTCATTTCATAGCTGAGTAATAGCTACTTTGAAGTTCTCACTGTTGAGTAAATCAGTTATAATTGGAAAACTATTGCATTTACAGAAATTTGTGCAAATATGTTATTCAGCTACTTTTGGGTCAGCTATAACATAGTGAAATTATCGACCTATAGCTCATGGCACAACTGAGCAATAGCTATTCTCAGGTACTGACTGTTGAGTAAATCAGCTATAACTTGAAAAATATTGCATTTGGAGTATTTTGTTAAATATTGTTCACCTACTTTTGGGTCAGCTATAACATAGTGAAATTACAGACCTATAGCTCATGGTATAGCGGAGCAATAGCTATTTTCAGGTTCTCACTATTGAGTAAATCAGTTGTAGCTTGAAAACTATTGCATTTACAGTAGTTTGCTTAAATATGTTGTTCACCTACTTTTGGGTTAGCTATAACATAGTAAAATTTCAGACATGTAGCTCATTGCATAGCTGAGTAATAGTTCCTTTGAGGTTCTCACTGTTGAGTAAATCAGTTGTAACTTGAAAACTATTACATTTAGAGTAATTATATCCCCAGACGAAAGTCGGGGATATATTGGATTCAGGTCCGTCGCGCCGCCGCCGCCGCCGTAGAAATTTCCTTGTGGACGCGATAACTCAAAAACAAATTAATATTTTTTTTTCAAACTTGGTACACATGTTAAGGGTGCCCAAAGGAAGATCCCTATTTTAAGGTGACCTTAAACTCCCAGTAGAAAAGAACTTATGGCCACCTTAAGGTCAGAAATTGGACTTTTGGCCACTTAGAGCCCTGTAGGTCACAAACTATGATGCTCAGCTGGCTGAAATTTTACCTGACAACACATTAATATGTTCTTAGTACATGTGCCGAAAATCACGACTTTAAGTTGAGGAGAAAATTGTGTTTGAGGCCCATAAATACCCCCACTTAGGGATTTTTTGCTATACTTTTCACATATTTTGCCCTATAATTTGGAAGTGGTAATTCTGATGAGTCTCAAACTGCGCTAGGTATAACTTTGATATGTAATCCTTGTCTGTAGAAAATTTTAGGGCTGTAGGTTTACCCAAAGGGGTCGACTTAAGGTCTCAAAAGTGCCCACAGAGACCCAATTTATGCACTTTTTGCCACTTTCAAGCACTGTAGCTTTCAAACTATGTCTCTCATCTAAGTTAAATATCATCTGGGAATATATCTATGTGTTTTCTTATATGTGCCCCAACATTTAGGCCTTTAATAGACAGTTAACCTGTGTATCAGGACCATAAACACCCACCCGAGTGACCCTTATAAGACATTTTTCACATCTTTTTCCCTGTAACTTGGAAATGGTAAGTCTGAGAAGTTTCAAACTGTATTAGATATATATTCTGTGTGTAATCTTAGTATGTAACAGATTTTAAGTCTGAAGCTTTAATTTTGAAGGTCAAATTGAGGTCTCTAAAAGGCTCCCAAAGACCCAATATTTGGACTTTTTGCTACTTTTAAGCCCTGTGACTGTCAAACTATGTGACTGATAGAGCTCAAATCCTATCTGGGAAGATATTAGTATGTTATTAAGCGTCCCGCAAGGGACGCTTGTTTGTGTATGGGAGAGCTTCAGGCTCCGCCGGCTCCGCCGGCTCCGCCGGCTCCGGCGGCTCCGCCGGCTCCGCCGGCTCCGCATTTTGTTTTCCTTATAACTCTGTAACCGTTAGGCGGATTCTTTTCAAATTTGGCAGGTTTAGGCAGTAGCCTTGGGGAATTTTTTTGAATATGCTGCAGTGACATTTCAACCAATCAGAGAGGTCACATGACCAAAAATGTCTTTTTTCGATGGGGAAGCTTGTCCGGATGATAACTTGAAAGCAATTTTATCAATTCACCTGAAACTTGGCAAATACATTCATTCTATTAAAATCTGGAAATCATTAGATTTTGGCATTGATTGGTCAAGAAATGGCCGAGTAATTAATGATTAATTAATCATTACGAATTTTCCAAATAAGGAAAACACAAAAATGCTTATATCTCGAAAACCGTGCTAGATAGAGCGATTTCGACGAAATTTTTGACCCGCAGGGTATCTCTGCGGAGTAGTTTTCCCAATTTTCAAAAAAATTTTGTCTCGTCCAAAATGGCGGCCATTTTGAATTTTCGAAATTTTCGCAAAAATTGCAAAACACAAAAATGCTTATATCTCAAAAACCGTGCTAGATAGAGCAATTTCGACAAAATTTTTGACCCGCAGGGTATCTCTGCGGAGTACTTTTCCCAATTTTCAAAAAATTTTTCTCTCGCCAAAAATGGCGGCCATTTTGAATTTTCGAAATTTTCGTAAAAATTGCAAAACACAAAAATGCTTATATCTCGAAAACCGTGCTAGATAGAGCGATTTCGATGAAATTTTTGACCCACAGGGTATCTCTGCGGAGTACTTTTCCCAATTTTCAAAAAATTTTTGTCTCGCCAAAAATGGCGGCCATTTTGAATTTTCGAAATTTTCGTAAAAATTGCAAAACACAAAAATGCTTATATCTCGAAAACCGTGCTAGATAGAGCGATTTCGATGAAATTTTTGACCCACAGGGTATCTCTGGGGAGTAGTTTTCCCAATTTTCAAAAAATTTTTGTCTCGTCCAAAATGGCGGCCATTTTGAATTTTCGAAATTTTCGCAAAAATTGCAAAACACAAAAATGCTTATATCTCCAAAAACGTGCTAGATAGAGCAATTTCGACAAAATTTTTGACCCACAGGGTATCTCTGCAGAGTACTTTTCCCAATTTTCAAAAAATTTTTGTCTCGCCAAAAATGGCGGCCATTTTGAATTTTCGAAATTTTCGTAAAAATTGCAAAACACAAAAATGCTTATATCTCGAAAACCGTGCTAGATAGAGCGATTTCGACGAAATTTTTGACCCACAGGGTATCTCTGCAGAGCAGTTATCCCAATTTTGAAAAAATTTTTGTCTCGCCAAAAATGGCGGCCATTTTGAATTTTCGAATTTTTCGCAAAAATTGCAAAACATAAAAATGCTTATATCTCGAAAACCCTGCAAGATAGAGCGATTTCGACGAAATTTTTGATCCACAGGGTATATCTGCAGAGTAGCCATGCCAATTTTCAAAAAAATTTTGTCTTGCCAAAAATGGCGGCCATTTTACTCACCTACTCAAAATGAGTAAATGCGAATTATCTCTAAAAGTATTGCAGACAGCCAATTTTTCTCAAATAACTCATTCACCTACTTTTGGGAGAGCTTTCACTTGGTGAAGTTTCAGACCCATAGCTAATTACTCACCTACTCAAAATGAGTAAATGCGAATTATCTCTAAAAGTATTGCAGATAGCCAATTTTTGTCAAATTAATCATTCGCCTACTTTTGGGAGAGCTTTCACTTGGTGAAGTTTCAGACCCATAGCTAATTACTCACCTACTCAAAATGAGTAAATGCGAATTATCTCTAAAAGTATTGCAGATAGCCAATTTTTCTCAAATAACTCATTCACCTACTTTTGGGAGAGCTTTCACTCTGTGAAGTTTCAGACCCATAGCTAATTACTCACCTACTGAAAATGAGTAAATGCGAATTATCTCTAAAAGTATTGCAGATAGCCAATTTTTCTCAAATAACTCATTCACCTACTTTTGGGAGAGCTTTCACATGGTGAAGTTTCAGACCCATAGCTAATTATTTACCTACTCAAAATGAGTAAATGCTAATTATCTGTAAAAGTATTGCGGATACCCAATTTTTATCAAATAACTCATTCATCTACTTGTGGGAGAGCTTTCACATGGTGAAGTTTCAGACCCATAGCTAATCACTCACCCACTCAAAATGAGTAAATGCGAATTATCTCTAAAAATATTGCAGATAGCCAATTTTTCTCAAATAAATCATTCACCTACTTTTGGGAGAGCTTTCACTTGGTGAAGTTTCAGACCCATAGCTAATTACTCACCTACTCAAAATGAGTAAATGCGAATTATCTCTAAAAGTATTGTAGATAGCCAATTTTTCTCAAATTAATCATTCACCTACTTTTGGGAGAGCTTTCACTTGGTGAAGTTTCAGACCCATAGCTAATTACTCACCTACTCAAAATGAGTAAATGCGAATTACCTCTAAAAGTATTGCAGATAGCCAATTTTTCTCAAATAACTCATTCACCTACTTTTGGGAGAGCTTTCACTTGGTGAAGTTTCACACCCATAGCTAATTACTCACCTACTCAAAATGAGTAAATGCGAATTATCTCTAAAAGTATTGCAGATAGCCAATTTTTCTCAAATAACTCATTCACCTACTTTTGGGAGAGCTTTCACTTGGTGAAGTTTCACACCCATAGCTAATTACTCACCTACTCAAAATGAGTAAATGCGAATTATCTCTAAAAGTATTGCAGATAGCCAATTTTTCTCAAATAACTCATTCACCTACTTTTGGGAGAGCTTTCACTTGGTGAAGTTTCACACCCATAGCTAATTACTCACCTACTCAAAATGAGTAAATGCGAATTATCTCTAAAAGTATTGCAGATAGCCAATTTTTCTCAAATAACTCATTCACCTACTTTTGGGAGAGCTTTCACTTGGTGAAGTTTCAGACCCATAGCTAATTACTCACCTACTCAAAATGAGTAAATGCGAATTATCTCTAAAAGTATTGCAGATAGCCAATTTTTCTCAAATAACTCATTCACCTACTTTTGGGAGAGCTTTCACTTGGTGAAGTTTCACACCCATAGCTAATTACTCACCTACTCAAAATGAGTAAATGCGAATTATCTCTAAAAGTATTGCAGATAGCCAATTTTTCTCAAATAACTCATTCACCTACTTTTGGGAGAGCTTTCACTTGGTGAAGTTTCACACCCATAGCTAATTACTCACCTACTCAAAATGAGTAAACGCGAATTATCTCTAAAAGTATTGCAGATAGCCAATTTTTCTCAAATAACTCATTCACCTACTTTTGGGAGAGCTTTCACTTGGTGAAGTTTCACACCCATAGCTAATTACTCACCTACTCAAAATGAGTAAATCCGAATTACCTCTAAAAGTATTGCAGACAGCCAATTTTTCTCAAATAACTCATTCACCTACTTTTGGGAGAGCTTTCACTTGGTGAAGTTTCAGACCCATAGCTAATTACTCACCTACTCAAAATGAGTAAATGCGAATTATCTCTAAAAGTATTGGAGATAGCCAATTTTTGTCAAATTAATCATTCACCTACTTTTGGGAGAGCTTTCACTTGGTGAAGTTTCAGACCCATAGCTAATTACTCACCTACTCAAAATGAGTAAATGCGAATTATCTCTAAAAGTATTGCAGATAGCCAATTTTTCTCAAATAACTCATTCACCTACTTTTGGGAGAGCTTTCACTCTGTGAAGTTTCAGACCCATAGCTAATTACTCACCTACTGAAAATGAGTAAATGCGAATTATCTCTAAAAGTATTGCAGATAGCCAATTTTTCTCAAATAACTCATTCACCTACTTTTGGGAGAGCTTTCACATGGTGAAGTTTCAGACCCATAGCTAATTATTTACCTACTCAAAATGAGTAAATGCTAATTATCTGTAAAAGTATTGCGGATACCCAATTTTTATCAAATAACTCATTCATCTACTTGTGGGAGAGCTTTCACATGGTGAAGTTTCAGACCCATAGCTAATTACTCACCTACTCAAAATGAGTAAATGCGAATTATCTCTAAAAATATTGCAGATAGCCAATTTTTCTCAAATAACTCATTCACCTACTTTTGGGAGAGCTTTCACTTGGTGAAGTTTCACACCCATAGCTAATTACTCACCTACTCAAAATGAGTAAATGCGAATTATCTCTAAAAGTATTGCAGATAGCCAATTTTTCTCAAATAACTCATTCACCTACTTTTGGGAGAGCTTTCACTTGGTGAAGTTTCACACCCATAGCTAATTACTCACCTACTCAAAATGAGTAAATGCGAATTATCTCTAAAAGTATTGCAGATAGCCAATTTTTCTCAAATAACTCATTCACCTACTTTTGGGAGAGCTTTCACTTGGTGAAGTTTCACACCCATAGCTAATTACTCACCTACTCAAAATGAGTAAATGCGAATTATCTCTAAAAGTATTGCAGATAGCCAATTTTTCTCAAATAACTCATTCACCTACTTTTGGGAGAGCTTTCACTCGGTGAAGTTTCAGACCCATAGCTAATTACTCACCTACTCAAAATGAGTAAATGCGAATTATCTCTAAAAGTATTGCAGATAGCCAATTTTTCTCAAATAACTCATTCACCTACTTTTGGGAGAGCTTTCACTCTGTGAAGTTTCAGACCCATAGCTAATTACTCACCTACTCAAAATGAGTAAATGCGAATTATCTCTAAAAGTATTGCAGATAGCCAATTTTTCTCAAATAACTCATTCACCTACTTTTGGCAGAGCTTTCACTTGGTGAAGTTTCAGACCCATAGCTAAATATTCACCTACTCAAAATGAGTAAATGTGAATTATCTCTAAAAGTATTGCAGATAGCCAATTTTTCTCGAATAACTCATTCACCTACTTTTGGGAGAGCTTTCACTCTGTGAAGTTTCAGACCCATAGCTATTTATTCACCTACTCAAAATGAGTAAATGCTAATTATCTGTAAAAGTATTGCGGATACCCAATTTTTATCAAATACTCATTCATCTACTTGTGGGAGAGCTTTCACATGGTGAAGTTTCAGACCCATAGCTAATTACTCACCTACTCAAAATGAGTAAATGCGAATTATCTCTAAAAGTATTGTGGATAGCCAATTTTTCTCAAATAACTCATTCACCTACTTTTGGGAGAGCTTTCACTTGGTGAAGTTTCAGACCCATAGATAATTATTCACCTACTCAAAATGAGTAAATGTGAATTATCTCTTAATAGTATTGCAGATAGCCAATTTTTCTCAAATAACTCATTCACCTACTTTTGGAAGAGCTTTCACACACGAAAATGAAAAATTGTGAATATCTCGGAAAAGCTATTTCTTCTGCTTTAATGCTCGGCGGGAGATACACACCGCGGCAGTGGTCTTGACAAAAATTTTTGTCTCCCCAAAAATGGTGGCCATTTTGAATTTTCAAAGTTTTTGCAAAACACAAAAATGCTTATATCTCGAAAACCGTGCTATATGGAGCGAAATCAACAAAATTTTGGACCTGCTGGGTATCTCTGCAGAGTAGCCATGCCAATTTTCAAAATATTTTTGTCTCACCAAATATAGCGGACATTTTTAATTTTTTTATTTTTTGCAAAACACAAAAATGCTTATATCTTGAAAACCGTGCTAGATAGAGCAGACTGCGCTGACTTTGGTTGCCACAACAGTATAAGGCTAGAAACGAAGCATTTTCTTAATACTTTAGCACTCACCTTTATAGCCTTTTCGGGACGCTTTGTTTTTGCTATGCAAAAACATTATCTTTTTTTTTTGCGAGCGATCCTCTAGTTTATATATGTGCCAAAAATTAAGGCTTTAAGAAGACATTTAACCTGTGTATGAGGACCATAAATCCCCACCCGAGTGACCATTTTTAGACATTTTTCACATATTTTGCCCTGTAACTTGGAAATGGTAAGTCTAAGAAGTTTCAAACTGTATTAGATGCATATTCTATGTGTAATCTTAGTATGTGACAAATTTTAAGTCTGAGGCTTTAATTTGAAGGCCACATTTAGGTCTCTAGAAGGCCCCATAAAGACCCAGTATTTGGACTTTTTGCCAATTTTAAGGCCTGTGACTGTTAAACTATGTGACTGATAGAGCTGAAATCTCATCTGGGAATACATTATTATGTTCTTTTTACATGTGCCAAAAATCAAGGCTTCAAGTAGACATTTAACCTGTGTATGAGGACCTTAAATTCTAATTCTAATAGTACTTTTATAGCGCTTAATCTCTATCTAATGATAGACTCTAAGACGCAGAAAGCCAAAATCAGAGATCGTAATCGTTAAATCAGGGACATTGCAGGGGTCGACACCACGGAGAGACAAAATGAAAAACTAGGGATAATCTAGGGTGGGTAAGCTTTTTCAAAGAGGTAAGTTTTCAACTTTTTTCTGAATGAGGAGAGAGATTTAGCTGAGCGTACATCATCAGGAAGATCATTCCAAATCCTTGGGGCATCGTATGCAAAGCTAAGGCCAAAATGCTTTTTAGACTTATATATTGAAGCACAATGTGGGACCTCAAGCAGCACACCATCAGATTGACTTCTGCGTGTTCTATACACACTATGCCTGGGTTTAAGGAAAGGTTCAAAGTATTTTGGATGGCCACTATGTAGAAACTTGTACACCAACAGGGCTGTCTTGAAGACAGAGCGATGCAAGACAGGCAGCCAATGAAGACTGTTTAATTCTTAAACACCCACCTGAGTGACCCTTTTAAGACATTTTTCACATATTTTGCTCTGTAACTTGGAAATGGTAAGTCTGAGAAGTTTCAAACTTTATTAGATACATATTCTATGTGTAATCTTAGTATGTAACAAATTTTAAGTCTGAAGCTTTAATTTGAAAGCCACATCGAGATCTCTAAAAGGCCCACAGAGACCCAATATTTGGACTTTTTACCACCTTTAAGCCCTGTGACTGTTAAACTATGTGATTGATGGAGCTGAAATCCCATCTGGGAATGCATTATTATGTCCTTTTTACGTATGCCGAAAATCAAGGTTTTTAGTAGACATTTAACCTGTGTATGAGGGCCATAGACACTCGCCCAAGTGCCTTTTTGGACATTTTTTCCGTATTTTGCCCTGTTATTTGGAAATGCTTAGTGTGACAAGTCTTAAACTGTATTATATATAATTTTTGTTTGTTATGTATGTCCCCCAAAAAGTTTCAGATCTGTTGTTTAATTGCTAAGGTCTCTTTAACAATTGTAAAATGCCCACAGAAACCCAATTTATGGACATTATGCCACTTTAAAGCCCAGTAACTGTCAAACTATGTGGGTTATAGAGCTGAAATCTTTGAATTTTTAAAAGGAAATGCCTGTCTATTTAAATTTTGAATATTAATAATGTTATGGCTATCTTAGTCTTTTAAGAACTTATTTTTTGTGTGTTATACCTCTGCTTGCTGAGTTTTTAACTTTTTAAAATGAAACTGGTTAAACATATTCAAGTAGACAAAATGGACACTTTAAGTGAGCTTTAAGTCCCAATATTAATGAAATTATATCCTTATGTAGTAAAACTAGGGGATTTTTAACCCTCAACTAGCCTAGTTTTATTCAACTTGCCTCAGTTAATTTTGACACAGCTCCTACAGTTATGAACTCATTTCAGTTGATAATCACATACTTAAAATTCTCAATTCTTTTTGTATTTGAGTACCCCTTTTATATAGATTGTTTGTTTACCATTTATGCATCCCCCACCCGGATTCCCCCCACCCACCTCTGGGACCTCCAGCTATATTGAGTGACACTAAATAAACAAAGGTATTTAATGATATCAGATGAGAAACAAAGAACTCAATGGGGTTGCAGATCTTGTGTAATAGTGAGAGAGGTGTGGAGAAGGGGAGAGGGGTGGGGGTGGGAGGTGGTGGGCTTCATTACATATAACACAAAGGGGAGTCAGAACTGAGATTGTGTCACATATTTAGGTTGCATATATATGGACCACATATATAGGTATAGAGGAAATGAATAACTGAAAACAATTTGCAAATTCTAAAAATAATATAATAAAATAATAATATAAATAATTTTTTTTTAAATAATATTTTATTTGTGAACAAATATAGAAACAGATTTGCGCTTTTGGGATTATGAATTTTAGAATGGACATTGAATCATCAATCATTTAAATACTTTGAAGGAAGATTGAAAAGTATGATTAGTTGAGTTAAAAATAATATTTTATTTGTCAACAAATATAGAAACAGATATGCTCTTTTGGGATTATTATTTTAGAATGGACATTCAATCATCAATCATTTAAATACTTTGAAAATAGGTTTAGAGTTATCATTGCAGGAAGATTGAAAATATAATTTGAGTTATGTATTCGGCGTCTGGGGATACACCATCTTCCTTGGAAGATATAAACAGAGTAGATTGATGTGCTGAAGTTCATATAATAATGGGTAATTATGTTTTAAAAAATTCCCGATCAAAACCTGTGGCGTGAGTGATGACCTGTCTGGGGATATGTTGGCGCCGAGTTGGCCCAATCTAGTTTGTTAAATATGTTATTCACAGAATTTTTGGTCAGCTATAACATAGTGAAATTGCAGACCTCTATGTCATGGTATAGCTGAGCAATAGCTACTTTCAGGTTCTCACTGTTGAGTAAATCATTGTATCCACTGGATAGCCGCAGTGTGTAGAGAGAGATTTCACCATTACTGCTCTGATGAAAAAAAATATTATAGCTAGCTTTCTTAAGTTTGCAGTATATATTAATAACCATAAAATGTTGTCTGGGAATATTTTTGGCCTCATTTTGAGAAACAAGATGGCCGCCACAGGTGTTTTTTGTCAGTCATGAAAAGTGCTTATATCTCCCTTATTATTGATCCTACAACCTGTAGGAAATCATGGGGTGGGAATCTTTTGGTGTGGTCAGATTTGACCTTCAATGACCCCTCCTTCAAGGTCAAACAAGGATAGCCAAACTTAAAAGTGCTTATAACTCGCTTATTATTGGTCCCAGAGGTTTGGGATGGTAAACAGACAGGAAATCATGGGCTGTGAATCTGTTGATATGGTCCGATTTGACCTTGGAACCCTCCTTCAAGGTCAAATGAGGATAGCGAAAATTGAAAGTGCCTACAACTCGCTTATTATTGGTGACAGAGATTTGGGATGGTAAACCATCCCATAGGAAATCATTGGCTCGGAATCTTTTGGTATGGTCAGATTTGACCTTTGGACCCCTCCTTCACGGTCAAATGAGGACAGCCAAGCTTAAAAGTGCTTATAACTCATTAAGCGTCCCGCAAGGGACGCTTGTTTGTGTATGGGAGACCTTCAGGCTCCGCCGGCTCCTGCGGCTCCGCCGGCTCCGCATTTTGTTTTCCTTATAACTCTCTAACCGTTAGGCGGATTCTTTTCAAATTTGGCAGGTTTAGGCAGTAGCCTTGGGGAATTTTTTTGAATATGCTGCAGTGACATTTCAACCAATCAGAGAGGTCACATGACCAAAAATGTCTTTTTTCGATGGGGAAGCTTGTCCGGATGATAACTTGAAAGGAATTTTATCAATTCACCTGAAACTTGGCAAATACATTCATTCTATTAAAATCTGGAAATCATTAGATTTTGGCATTGATTGGTCAAGAAATGGCCGAGTAATTAATGATTAATTAATCATTACGAATTTTCCAAATAAGGAAAACACAAAAATGCTTATATCTCAAAACCCATGCTAGATAGAGCGATTTCGATGAAATTTTTGACCCGCAGGGTATCTCTGCGGAGTAGTTTTCCCAATTTTCAAAAAATTTTTGTCTCTCCAAAAATGGCGGCCATTTTGAATTTTCAAAATTTTCGCAAAAATTGCAAAACACAAAAATGCTTATATCTCGAAAACCCTGCTAGATAGAGCGATTTCGACGAAATTTTGACCCACAGGGTATCTCTGCAGAGTAGCCATGCCAATTTTCAAAAAAAAAATTTTCTCGCAAAAAATGGCGGCCATTTTGAATTTTCGAATTTTTCGCAAAATTGCAAAACATAAAAATGCTTATATCTCGAAAACTGTGCTAGATAGAGCGATTTCGACGAAATTTTTGACCCACAGGGTATCTCTGCAGAGTAGCCATGCCAATTTTCAAAAAAATTTTGTCTTGCCAAAAATGGCGGCCATTTTGAATTTTCGAATTTTTGCGCAAAAATTGCAAAACACAAAAATGCTAATATTTCGAAAACCGTGCTACATAGAGCGATTTCAACGAAATTTTTTATCTTCAGGGTATCTCTGCAGAGCAGCTATCCCAAAGAGCTTTCACTTGGTGAAGTTTCAGACCCATAGCTAATTGCTCACCTACTTAAAATGAGTAAATGCGAATTACCTCTAAAAGTATTGCAGATAGCCAATTTTTCTCAAATAACTCATTCACCTACTTTTGGAAGAGCTTTCACTTAGTGAAGTTTCAGACCCGTAGCTAATTACTCACCTACTCAAAATGAGTAAATGCTAATTATCTCAAAAACTATTGCGGATACCCAATTTTTATCAAATAACTCATTCATGTACTTTTGGGAGAGCTTTCACATGGTGAAGTTTCAGACCCATAGATGATTACTCACCTACTCAAAATGAGTAAATGCGAATTATCTCTAAAAGTATTGCGGATAGCCAATTTTTCTCAAATAACTCATTCACCTACTTTTGGAAGAGCTTTCACATGGTGAAGTTTCAGACCCATAGCTAATTACTCACCTACTCAAAATGAGTAAATGCGAATCATCTCTAAAAATATTGCAGATAGCCAATTTTTCTCAAATAAATCATTCACCTACTTTTGGGAGAGCTTTCACTTGGTGAAGTTTCAGACCCATAGCTAATTACTCACCTACTCAAAATGAGTAAATGCGAATTATCTCTAAAAGTGTTGCAGATAGCCAATTTTTCTCAAATAACTCATTCACCTACTTTTGGGAGAGCTTTCACTCTGTGAAGTTTCAGACCCATAGCTAATTACTCACCTACTCAAAATGAGTAAATGCGAATTATCTCTAAAAGTATTGCAGATAGCCAATTTTTCTCAAATAAATCATTCACCTACTTTTGGGAGAGCTTTCACTTGGTGAAGTTTCAGACCCATAGCTAATTACTCACCTACTCAAAATGAGTAAATGCGGATTATCTCTAAAAGTATTGCAGGTAGCCAATTTTTCTCAAATAAATCATTCACCTACTTTTGGGAGAGCTTTCACTTGGTGAAGTTTCAGACCCATAGCTAATTACTCACCTACTCAAAATGAGTAAATGCGAATTATCTCTAAAAGTATTGCAGATAGCCAATTTTTCTCAAATAACTCATTCACCTACTTTTGGGAGAGCTTTCACTCTGTGAAGTTTCAGACCCATAGCTAATTACTCACCTACTCAAAATGAGTAAATGCGAATTATCTCTAAAAGTATTGCAGATAGCCAATTTTTCTCAAATAAATCATTCACCTACTTTTGGGAGAGCTTTCACTTGGTGAAGTTTCAGACCCATAGCTAATTACTCACCTACTCAAAATGAGTAAATGCGAATTATCTCTAAAAGTATTGCAGATACCCAATTTTTCTCAAATAACTCATTCACCTACTTTTAGGAGAGCTTTCACTCTGTGAAGTTTCAGACCCATAGCTAATTACTCAACTACTCAAAATGAGTAAATGCGAATTATCTCTAAAAGTATTGCAGATAGCCAATTTTTCTCAAATAAATCATTCACCTACTTTTGGGAGAGCTTTCACTTGGTGAAGTTTCAGAACCGTAGCTAATTACTCACCTACTCAAAATGAGTAAATGCGAATTATCTCTTACAAGTATTGCAGATAGCCAATTTTTCTCAAATAACTCATTCACCTACTTTTGGGAGAGCTTTCACTCTGTGAAGTTTCAGACCCATAGCTAATTATTCACCTACTCAAAATGAGTAAATGCTAATTATCTCTAAAAGTATTGCGGATACCCAATTTTTATCAAATACTCATTCATGTACTTTTGGGAGAGCTTTCACATGGTGAAGTTTCAGACCCATAGCTAATTACTCACCTACTCAAAATGAGTAAATGCGAATTATCTCTAAAAGTATTGCAGATAGCCAATTTTTCTCAAATAACTCATTCACCTACTTTTGGGAGAGCTTTCACTGTGTGAAGTTTCAGACCCATAGCTAATTACTCACCTACTCAAAATGAGTAAATGTGAATTATCTCTAAAAGTATTGCAGATAGCCAATTTTTCTCAAATAACTCATTCACCTACTTTTGGCAGAGCTTTCACTTGGTGAAGTTTCAGACCCATAGGTAATTATTCACCTACTCAAAATGAGTAAATGTGAATTATCTCTAAAAGTATTGCAGATAGCCAATTTTTCTCAAATAACTCATTCACCTACTTTTGGGAGAGCTTTCACTCTGTGAAGTTTCAGACCCATAGCTATTTATTCACCTACTCAAAATGAGTAAATGCTAATTATCTGTAAAAGTATTGCCGATACCCAATTTTTATCAAATACTCATTCATGTACTTTTGGGAGAGCTTTCACATGGTGAAGTTTCAGACCCATAGCTAATTACTCACGTACTCAAAATGAGTAAATGCGAATTATCTCTAAAAGTATTGCGGATAGCCAATTTTTCTCAAATAACTCGTTCATCTACTTTTGGGAGAGCTTTCACTTGGTGAAGTTTCAGACCCATAGATAATTATCCACCTACTCAAAATGAGTAAATGTGAATTATCTCTTAATAGTATTGCAGATAGCCAATTTTTCTCAAATAACTCATTCACCTACTTTTGGAAGAGCTTTCGCACACGAAAATGAAAAATTGTGAATATCTCAGAAAAGCTATTTCTTCTGCTTTAATGCTCGGCAGGAGATACACACCGCGGCAGTGATCTTGACAAACATTTTTGTCTCCCCAAAAATTGTGGCCATTTTGAATTTTCAAAGTTTTTGCAAAACACAAAAATGCTTATATCTCAAAAACCGTGCTATATGGAGCGAACTTAACAAAATGTTTGACCTGCTGGGTATCTCTGCAGAGTAGCCATGCCAATTTTCAAAATATTTTTGTCTCGCCAAATATAGCGGACATTTTTAATTTTTTAATTTTTTGCAAAACACAAAAATGCTTATATCTTGAAAACCGTGCTAGATAGAGCAGACTGCGCTGACTTTGGTTGCCACAACAGTATAAGGCTAGAAACGAAGCATTTTCTTAATACTTTAGCACTCACCTTTATATCCTTTTCGGGACGCTTTGTTTTTGCTATGCAAAAACATTATTTTTTTTTTTTGCGAGCGATCCTCTAGTTTATAATTGGTCCTAGAAGTTTGGAATGGTAAACCATAGGAAATCATGGGCTGGGAATGTATTTGTGTGGTTAGATTTGACCTTGGACCCCTTCTTCAAGGTCGAACGAGGATATTGCATTTGTAGTATTTCTTTAAATATGTTTTAATCTATTTTTTACACTTAAACAATTACCTTGTTATTTTCCTTGAATAATACCATTTACAGGGCACAACTTTTTTATCCTTTTCTTCTGTCAGCTTCGGAATTTCTTTCGAACTTGCTGTTCAGTTACCATTTACTGTATTTCTGTACAGCCCTTTTCCTGATAATTATTCTGTCCTCTAATCACCTTCACAAATCAAAAACACTCAGTCAGCTGACACAGTGCCCGTTCACGGGCACTCTCCTCTTGTTTAGCTTATTGTGATGCTCAGTTCTTGTTTTCAAAAACCTTTTTCTAGTTAATCTTAGAAGTGAGCTGTGTATGTACAAAGACCAAGGCGATGCCGTGACTAGAGGCAAAGCATTAAAATCACGATGCTTGACAGGAGTCACTTCGTGATTCCTTTTTGTGGTGTCACTTGATTAACATGGTTTAGCCCAAAATACAAATAACTTAATTGCGATGACATGACATCTTGAACATTTTGCGATAATGTGATGTCTTGCTTCTGTGGCTATGACATCTCTAGAGTGTCAAAATTTCAGTTAAAATTAAGGTTTACAAGATTTGAAGACATGTACACAGTTGAACCAAGTGGAGTCTCAAGGAGCCAACACATAATTGTACTTAATGACAGTTTAAAGATAAGGCCAAAAAGGTCATTGAAAAAGTAAAATTTTACTGAATGTAAATTTTACTAATGCCAAAGTTTTAAGATATTCACTAGAGTTAATTCCCACTAATAGTTAGCATCTACTTAAGAGATTAGTGCTGATTGAAAAGTTCACTTGGTTTTAATTTTCACAACCCAAGGTAATGAGCTAAATTACTTAAAATTAATGCCTAGTAAAAATTTCAACTTGTGCAACAGTGGAAACTTCATTGATTAAAGCGAATCAAAGGACATGATATTTGTATCCACCGGATAGCATCCGGTGGATACTATGGATTTGACTTCGTTACGCCGCCGCCGCAGGGTGTAGAGAGATTTCACCGTTACCGCTCTAACTAAAAAAATATTATAGCTAGCCTTCTCAAATTTGCAGGATATATTCATAACCATGAAATCTTGCCTGGGAATATTTTTGGCCTCATTTTGAAAAACAAGATGGCCGCCACGGGCGTTTTTCGACTTTAAACAAGGACTTTTGGTGGCCCTCTAGAGCAAAGGGTATTATAGGTAGAGATCTCAAATTCGCAGGATATGTTCCTCATTACAAAATCTTGACTGGGAATATTTTTGGCCTCATTTTGAAAAACGATGGCCGCCACAGGGGTTTCTTTGCAGTTATGAAAAGTGCTTATATCTCCCTTATTATTGGTCCTAGAGGTTTGGGATAGTAAACCAACCTATAGGAAATCATGGCCTGGGAATCTTTTGGTGTGGTCAGATTTGACCTTGGACCCCTCCTTCAAGGTCAAACGAGGATAGCCAAACTTAAAAGTGCTTATAACTCACTTATTATTAAGCGTCCCTTGTTTGGTATGGGAGAGCTTCCGGCTCCGCCGGCTCCGCCGGCTCCTGCGGCTCCGCCGGCTCCGCATTTTGTTTTCCTTATAACTCTGTAACCGTTAGGCGGATTCTTTTCAAATTTGGCAGGTTTAGGCAGTAGCCCTGGGGAATTTTTTTGAATATGCTGCAGTGACATTTCAACCAATCAGAGAGGTCACATGACCAAAAATGTATTTTTTCGATGGGGAAGCTTGTCCGGATGATAACTTGAAAGGAATTTTATCAATTCACCTGAAACTTGGCAAATACATTCATTCTATTAAAATCTGGAAATCATTAGATTTTGGCATTGATTGGTCAAGAAATGGCCGAGTAATTAATGATTAATTAATCATTACGAATTTTCCAAATAAGGAAAACACAAAAATGCTTATATCTCGAAAACCGTGCTAGATAGAGCGATTTCGACGAAATTTTTGACCCGCAGGGTATCTCTGCGGAGTAGTTTTCCCAATTTTCAAAAAATTTTTCTCTCGCCAAAAATGGCGGCCATTTTGAATTTTCGAAATTTTCGCAAAAATTGCAAAACACAAAAATGCTTGTATCTCGAAAACCGTGCTAGATAGAGCGATTTCGACGAAATTTTTGACCCGCAGGGTATCTCTGCGGAGTAGTTTTCCCAATTTTCAAAAAATTTTTCTCTCGCCAAAAATGGCGGCCATTTTGAATTTTCGAAATTTTCGCAAAAATTGCAAAACACAAAAATGCTTGTATCTCGAAAACCGTGCTAGATAGAGCGATTTCGACGAAATTTTTGACCCTCAGGGTATCTCTGCAGAGTAGTTATCCCAATTTTGAAAAAAATTTTGTGTCGTCAAAAATGGCGGCCATTTTGAATTTTCGAATTTTTCGCAAAAATTGCAAAACATAAAAATGGTTATATCTCGAAAACCCTGCTAGATAGAGCGATTTCGACGAAATTTTTGACCCACGGGGTATATCTGCAGAGTAGCCATGCCAATTTTCAAAAAAATTTTATCTCGCCAAAAATGGCGGCCATTTTGAATTTTCGAATTTTTCGCAAAAATTGCAAGACATAAAAATGCTTATATCTCAAAAACCCTGCTAGATAGAGCGATTTCGACGAAATTTTTGACCCGCAGGGTATCTCTGCAGAGTAGCCATGCCAATTTTTAAAAAAAAATTTCTCGCAAAAAATGGCGGCCATTTTGAATTTTCAAATTTTTCGCAAAATTGCAAAACACAAAAATGCTTATATCTCGAAAACCGTGCTAGATAGAGCGATTTCGACGAAATTTTTGACCCACAGGGTATCTCTGCAGAGTAGCCGTGCCAATTTTCAAAAAAATTTTGTCTTGCCAAAAATGGCGGCCATTTTGAATTTTCGAATTTTTGCGCAAAAATTGCAAAACACAAAAATGCTTATATTTCCAAAACCGTGCTACATAGAGCGATTTCGACGAAATTTTTTATCTTCAGGGTATCTCTGCAGAGCAGCTATCCCAAAGAGCTTTCACTCAGACCCATAGCTAATTGCTCACCTACTCAAAAAGAGTAAATGCGAATTACCTCTAAAAGTATTGCAGATGGCCAATTTTTCTCAAATAACTCATTCACCTACTTTTGGAAGAGCTTTCACATGGTGAAGTTTCAGACCTATAGCCAATTATTCACCTACTCAAAATGAGTAAATGCGAATTATTTCTAAAAGTATTGTAGATAGCCAATTTTTCTCAAATAACTCATTCACCTACTTTTGGGAGAGCTTTCACATGGTGAAGTTTCAGACCCATAGCTAATTATTTACCTACTCAAAATGAGTAAATGCTAATTATCTGTAAAAGTATTGTGGATACCCAATTTTTCTCAAATAACTCATTCACCTACTTTTGGGAGAGCTTTCACTCTGTGAAGTTTCAGACCCATAGCTAATTACTCACCTACTCAAAATGAGTAAATGCGAATTATCTCTAAAAGCATTGCAGATAGCCAATTTTTCTCAAATAACTCATTCACCTACTTTTGGGAGAGCTTTCACTTGGTGAAGTTTCAGACCCATAGCTAATTACTCACCTACTCAAAATGAGTAAATGCGAATTATCTCATAAAGTATTGCAGATAGCCAATTTTTGTCAAATTAATCATTCACCTACTTTTGGGAGAGCTTTCACTTGGTGAAGTTTCAGACCCATAGCTAATTACTCACCTACTCAAAATGAGTAAATGCGAATTATCTCTAAAAGTATTGCAGATAGCCAATTTTTCTCAAATAACTCATTCACCTACTTTTGGGAGAGCTTTCACTTGGTGAAGTTTCAGACCCATAGCTAATTACTCACCTACTCAAAATGAGTAAATGCGAATTATCTCTAAAAGTATTGCAGATAGCCAATTTTTCTCAAATAACTCATTCACCTACTTTTGGGAGAGCTTTCACTTGGTGAAGTTTCAGACCCATAGCTAATTACTCACCTACTCAAAATGAGTAAATGCGAATTATCTCATAAAGTATTGCAGATAGCCAATTTTTGTCAAATTAATCATTCACCTACTTTTGGGAGAGCTTTCACTTGGTGAAGTTTCAGACCCATAGCTAATTACTCACCTACTCAAAATGAGTAAATGCGAATTATCTCATAAAGTATTGCAGATAGCCAATTTTTCTCAAATAACTCATTCACCTACTTTTGGGAGAGCTTTCACTCTGTGAAGTTTCAGACCCATAGCTAATTACTCACCTACTCAAAATGAGTAAATGCGAATTATCTCTAAAAGTATTGCAGATAGCCAATTTTTCTCAAATAACTCATTCACCTACTTTTGGGAGAGCTTTCACTTCGTGAAGTTTCAGACCCATAGCTAATTACTCACCTACTCAAAATGAGTAAATGCGAATTATCTCTAAAAGCATTGCAGATAGCCAATTTTTCTCAAATAACTCATTCACCTACTTTTGGGAGAGCTTTCACTTGGTGAAGTTTCAGACCCATAGCTAATTACTCACCTACTCAAAATGAGTAAATGCGAATTATCTCTAAAAGTATTGCAGATAGCCAATTTTTCTCAAATAACTCATTCACCTACTTTTGGGAGAGCTTTCACTCTGTGAAGTTTCAGACCCATAGCTAATTACTCACCTACTCAAAATGAGTAAATGCGAATTATCTCTAAAAGTATTGCAGATAGCCAATTTTTCTCAAATAACTCATTCACCTACTTTTGGGAGAGCTTTCACTTGGTGAAGTTTCAGACCCATAGCTAATTACTCACCTACTCAAAATGAGTAAATGCGAATTATCTCTAAAAGTATTGCAGATAGCCAATTTTTCTCAAATAACTCATTCACCTACTTTTGGGAGAGCTTTCACTTGGTGAAGTTTCAGACCCATAGCTAATTACTCACCTACTCAAAATGAGTAAATGCGAATTATCTCATAAAGTATTGCAGATAGCCAATTTTTGTCAAATTAATCATTCACCTACTTTTGGGAGAGCTTTCACTTGGTGAAGTTTCAGACCCATAGCTAATTACTCACCTACTCAAAATGAGTAAATGCGAATTATCTCTAAAAGTATTGCAGATAGCCAATTTTTCTCAAATTAATCATTCACCTACTTTTGGGAGAGCTTTCACTTGGTGAAGTTTCAGACCCATAGCTAATTACTCGTCTACTCAAAATGAGTAAATGCGAATTATCTCTAAAAGTATTGCAGATAGCCAATTTTTCTCAAATAACTCATTCACCTACTTTTGGGAGAGCTTTCACTTGGTGAAGTTTCAGACCCATAGCTAATTACTCACCTACTCAAAATGAGTAAATGCGAATTATCTCTAAAAGTATTGCAGATAGCCAATTTTTCTCAAATAACTCATTCACCTACTTTTGGCAGAGCTTTCACTTGGTGAAGTTTCAGACCCATAGCTAATTACTCACCTACTCAAAATGAGTAAATGCGAATTATCTCTAAAAGTATTGCAGATAGCCAATTTTTCTCAAATAACTCATTCACCTACTTTTGGGAGAGCTTTCACTTGGTGAAGTTTCAGACCCATAGCTAATTACTCACCTACTCAAAATGAGTAAATGCGAATTATCTCATAAAGTATTGCAGATAGCCAATTTTTGTCAAATTAATCATTCACCTACTTTTGGGAGAGCTTTCACTTGGTGAAGTTTCAGACCCATAGCTAATTACTCACCTACTCAAAATGAGTAAATGCGAATTATCTCATAAAGTATTGCAGATAGCCAATTTTTCTCAAATAACTCATTCGCCTACTTTTGGGAGAGCTTTCACTCTGTGAAGTTTCAGACCCATAGCTAATTACTCACCTACTCAAAATGAGTAAATGCGAATTATCTCATAAAGTATTGCAGATAGCCAATTTTTGTCAAATTAATCATTCACCTACTTTTGGGAGAGCTTTCACTTGGTGAAGTTTCAGACCCATAGCTAATTACTCACCTACTCAAAATGAGTAAATGCGAATTATCTCTAAAAGTATTGCAGATAGCCAATTTTTCTCAAATAACTCATTCACCTACTTTTGGGAGAGCTTTCACTCTGTGAAGTTTCAGACCCATAGCTAATTACTCACCTACTCAAAATGAGTAAATGCGAATTATCTCTAAAAGCATTGCAGATAGCCAATTTTTCTCAAATAACTCATTCACCTACTTTTGGGAGAGCTTTCACTTGGTGAAGTTTCAGACCCATAGCTAATTACTCACCTACTCAAAATGAGTAAATGCGAATTATCTCTAAAAGTATTGCAGATAGCCAATTTTTCTCAAATAACTCATTCACCTACTTTTGGGAGAGCTTTCACTCTGTGAAGTTTCAGACCCATAGCTAATTACTCACCTACTCAAAATGAGTAAATGCGAATTATCTCTAAAAGTATTGCAGATAGCCAATTTTTCTCAAATAACTCATTCACCTACTTTTGGGAGAGCTTTCACTTGGTGAAGTTTCAGACCCATAGCTAATTACTCACCTACTCAAAATGAGTAAATGCGAATTATCTCATAAAGTATTGCAGATAGCCAATTTTTCTCAAATAACTCATTCGCCTACTTTTGGGAGAGCTTTCACTCTGTGAAGTTTCAGACCCATAGCTAATTACTCACCTACTCAAAATGAGTAAATGCGAATTATCTCTAAAAGTATTGCAGATAGCCAATTTTTCTCAAATAACTCATTCACCTACTTTTGGGAGAGCTTTCACTCTGTGAAGTTTCAGACCCATAGCTAATTACTCACCTACTCAAAATGAGTAAATGCGAATTATCTCTAAAAGCATTGCAGATAGCCAATTTTTCTCAAATAACTCATTCACCTACTTTTGGGAGAGCTTTCACTTGGTGAAGTTTCAGACCCATAGCTAATTACTCACCTACTCAAAATGAGTAAATGCGAATTATCTCTAAAAGTATTGCAGATAGCCAATTTTTCTCAAATAACTCATTCACCTACTTTTGGGAGAGCTTTCACTCTGTGAAGTTTCAGACCCATAGCTAATTACTCACCTACTCAAAATGAGTAAATGCGAATTATCTCTAAAAGTATTGCAGATAGCCAATTTTTCTCAAATAACTCATTCACCTACTTTTGGGAGAGCTTTCACTTGGTGAAGTTTCAGACCCATAGCTAATTACTCACCTACTCAAAATGAGTAAATGCAAATTATCTCTAAAAGTATTGCAGATAGCCAATTTTTCTCAAATTAATCATTCACCTACTTTTGGGAGAGCTTTCACTTGGTGAAGTTTCAGACCCATAGCTAATTACTCACCTACTCAAAATGAGTAAATGCGAATTATCTCTAAAAGTATTGCAGATAGCCAATTTTTCTCAAATAACTCATTCACCTACTTTTGGGAGAGCTTTCACTTGGTGAAGTTTCAGACCCATAGCTAATTACTCACCTACTCAAAATGAGTAAATGCGAATTATCTCTAAAAGTATTGCAGATAGCCAATTTTTGTCAAATTAATCATTCACCTACTTTTGGGAGAGCTTTCACTTGGTGAAGTTTCAGACCCATAGCTAATTACTCACCTACTCAAAATGAGTAAATGCGAATTATCTCTAAAAGTATTGCAGATAGCCAATTTTTCTCAAATAACTCATTCACCTACTTTTGGGAGAGCTTTCACTCTGTGAAGTTTCAGACCCATAGCTATTTATTCACCTACTCAAAATGAGTAAATGCTAATTATCTGTAAAAGTATTGCGGATACCCAATTTTTATCAAATACTCATTCATCTACTTGTGGGAGAGCTTTCACATGGTGAAGTTTCAGACCCATAGCTAATTACTCACCTACTCAAAATGAGTAAATGCGAATTATCTCTAAAAGTATTGCAGATAGCCAATTTTTCTCAAATAACTCATTCACCTACTTTTGGGAGAGCTTTCACTTGGTGAAGTTTCAGACCCATAGATAATTATTCACCTACTCAAAATGAGTAAATGTGAATTATCTCTTAATAGTATTGCAGATAGCCAATTTTTCTCAAATAACTCATTCACCTACTTTTGGAAGACCTTTCGCACATGAAAATGAAAAATTGTGAATATCTCGGAAAAGCTATTTCTTCTGCTTTAATGCTCGGCGGGAGATACACACCACGGCAGTGGTCTTGACAAAAATTTTTGTCTCCCCAAAAATGGTGGCCATTTTGAATTTTCAAAGTTTTTGCAAAACACAAAAATGCTTATATCTCGAAAACTGTGCTATATGGAGCGAACTCAACAAAATTTTGGACCTGCTGGGTATCTCTGCAGAGTAGCCATGCGAATTTTCAAAATATTTTTGTCTCGCCAAATATAGCGGACATTTTTAATTTTTTTATTTTTTGCAAAACACAAAAATGCTTATATCGTGAAAACCGTGCTAGATAGAGCAGACTGCGCTGACTTTGGTTGCCACAACAGTATAAGGCTAGAAACGAAGCATTTTCTTAATACTTTAGCACTCACCTTTATATCCTTTTCGGGACGCTTTGTTTTTGCTATGCAAAAACATTATCTTTTTTTTTTGCGAGCGATCCTCTAGTTGGTCCTAGAGGTTTGGGATGGTAAACCAACCTATAGGAAATCATGGCCTGGGAATCTTTTGGTGTGGTCAGATTTGACCTTGGACCCCTCCTTCAAGGTCAAATGAGGATAGCCAAACTTAAAAGTGCTTATAACTCGCTTAATATTGGTCCTAGAGGTTTGGGATAGTAAACCAACCTACAGGAAATCATGGGCTGGGAATCTTTTGCTGTGGTCGGATTTGACTTTGGACCCCTCCTTCAAGGTCAAATGAGGATAGCCAAACTTAAAAGTGCTTATAACTCGCTTATTATTGGTCTTAGAGGTTTAGGATGGTAAACCAACCTATAGGAAATCATGGGCTGGGAATCTTTTGGTGTGGTTGGATTTGACCTTGGACCCCTCCTTCAAGGTCAAACGAGCATAGCCAAACTTATATGTGCTTATAGCGCGCTTATTATTGGTCCTAGAGGCATGGGATGGTAAAACAACCTATAGGAAATCATGGGCTGGGAATCTTTTGGTGTGGTCGGATTTGACCTAATGGACCCCTCCTTCGAGGTCAAACGAGGATGGCCAAACTTAAAAGTGCTTATAACTCGCTTATTATCGGTCCTAGAGGTTTGGGATGGTAAACCAAACTAGGAAATCATGGGCTGGGAATCTATTGCTATGGTCGGATTTGACCTTGGACCCCTCCTTCAAGGTCAAACGATGACAGCCAAACTTAAAAGTGCTTATAACTTTCTTATTATTGGTCCTAGAGGTTTGGCATGGTAAACAATCCTACACAAAATTATGGGCAAAGAATCTATTGCTGTGGTCGGATTTGACCTTGGACCCTCCATCAAGATCAAACGCGGATAGCCAAACTTAAAAGTGCTTATAACTCGCTTATTATTGGTCCTAGAAGTTTGGAATGGTAAACCAAAATCTAGGAAATCATGGGCTGGGAATCTTTTGGTGTGATCGCATTTGACTTTTGGCCCCTCTTTAAGATTCAAATGAGGATTGCCAAAATTAATAGTGTTTATATCTTGCTTATTCATATTCCTAGAGGTTTGCAGTGTCACACCAACCTATAGGAAATCATGGGCTAAGAATCTTTTGATATGATCAGATTTCACCTTGGGCTTCTCCTTCAAGGTTAAGCAATGTTAGAATGGCTTTGGTGAGTTTTCTTTCTGGTGGATACAATTTGCATTGGTTCTCCGATGCGATAGGTCTAGTTATTTTTCAGTTTGGTAGGGAACAAAGCTGAAAAGTGTTTCAGTCTACATGCACAAACTGCAAAACCATCAGAGACACAAATAGTTGACTAGCATTTGTGAAAGTCTGTGGACAAAAACCAATTCCGGGTCAAATACATCTCTTACCTGGCCGAGAACTCCTACAGTTGCCCATCCAAAAGCTAACATATCCTATTGCTGCTTAACTTCAGTGATGTGATAGGTACTTCTCACACTATGCTACAATTCATGACAGTCTGATGACCATAAAATAGACGAAAAAAATGAAAGAAGTTATCTCTAAAAGCTTGAGCATCGCTAGAGCATTGCACATAATAATATTTCACAGGGTTCTACTTTTGGTTGTTTCACTGCATTTCATTGTGATACGTTTCATAGGAGAAAGGCAGGCTGAAATCACTGGGAAACGTCTAAAGGAACTCAACTTTGAGTATGATGTAATGATCAACTCAACCATGACCAGAGCCACCCAGACTTCAAATATCATTGCCAAACAGTTGCCAGAAGTGCCCAGGAAGTCCTGTGACATGTTGAGAGAGGGTGCACCTTATCCCCCTGAACCCCCAACTGGTGACTGGAAACCCGAGGCTTATGTGAGTTGACAGTCTTTAATGTATGCTAAAAAAAGATTAGGAACACCATTGTATTTCCACAAATTCATTACTTCCTGTTTTTTTACACTGCAATATCCGTTCTATTTCATAAACCTGTGTGAACCAGGTATGGAATGTCATACTAGTTTTTTGTCAATTTCAAATTTCATATTTTTTGTCTCACAATAGTAAAATTAAAGTTTCTTTCAAATTACTTTTTTATTGAAATTTACTTCTTTTAATCTTTTGAGTCTCACAGGATTTTTTTGAAAAGTCAGAAATCTACATTAAAATGTCTCCAGCACAACATAAATTAAGTGGTTTAAAAGTTTTAAAATATGTTCAAAATATTTCACATGATTTAACAGAATGTAAGTCCTTACATTATTTCACACCATCAGTAATTTACAGGCCATTCTTTATATGACATCAATGGCTAATTTAACAGAAATGTTAAATTCAAAGCCATTCATAATCTAACAAATCATTATGGTAATTTCACATGCTCAGGTAGAGTTTGTGGATAATGGAAGGATTGAGGCGGCCTTCCGTAAATATTTCCACCGTGCTTCGCCGCGCCAGCACAAAGATTCCTACGAGATATTTGTTCTGCATGGCAACGTGATTAGATATTTCACCTGCAGGTACTTGAGGGAAAAGCATTGTATAATTAAAGGTGTATGGATCTTTGTGTTGACTGTTGAACAACTTTTCACTTTATTTCCTTGGTCCAGTTGTACATGATTTTCTTTTTTCATATATTTGTTTAAAATGTCTATTATTTTATGGTAGTGTAGAAGATGGTAAACCAGAAACCTATTTGCTGACCAAAAGATCAGCTAATTTCCATTTACATGTAACCAAAACCCAGTTATCTCACATATTCACTATTTTAACATAATTTTACCAAATAGTCAACTACAAAACATTTTCACAGTATTCTATATTATTCTATCAATATATTAGCCAATTCAACAAAAAAAAACAGTCTTCAAAAAGCAAGTGGGAAAGTTGGTAGTTGCTTTCCAATGGTCAGCAGTTTACAGTACAGAACCTTGACCAACTATGTTCTGGTTTCCTCTGCCCATAAACTACCCATCTTCATATGACCTATACAAAAATACAAGCCTATTTAACCAAAAATAAATCTAAAAGTATGTCGCAGTTCATATCTACATTTGAGTGATATGTAATGTACATGTTTTGAAAACGTATGTCATGGCATTTACTAAATCAAACGCACAATTTGTCATCAAATTTGCAGTTTTGGAAACCGGTTCAAAGGTTGGAAATCTACTTTCTTTGGACTTTCAGTATTGCAGTTTTGCAAATTTTAACCACATTGTATATGTGAGGCAATAACAAAGCTGGTGATTATATTGCAAGAATCTACCTGAAGCTGAGAACTATTATCAACTGGTAGTATCATTGAACCAAATGTGGTAGTGTTTGAGTAAAATTTGTTGAAAATAAAATGTCAGGTATCTCCGAAAATAATAAAAATTTTGTTAAAAACGAAAATTAAGTAGATAAATGGTATGAATATTGGGTTTAACCCAGTCATGTTGTTTAATAGAGATTTACAATCTTTTGTGAAAATCCTGTTCATTAGTTTGGACTCAGGTTTTTTAAACACAATCTGCCTGTTTTGGAGTAACTAGGCACACACTCACACCTCTCCTTTTAATACAGTTTATACAGTGCATGGTGTCCTTTATTTACTTGAAAAAAGAGAAAAAAAAAATAGTTTTATCCAGTTTGTACAAGCATATACTGAGAAAATATGTGTCCATTGAGTATGAAAATACACACTAATGGGGTCACAAGCATATACTGAGAAAATCTGAGTCCATTGAGTATGAAAATACACACTAATGGGGTCACCTCTTAAAGCAACAAGAAGTTCAGCAACCATTGCTTGCCAATATTCTGCTGAAGATTAATGATTCAAAAGCCAATACATGTGACAAAGTTAAAAAATTGATAAAATATCTCACAATTTTTGGTAAATATATTGAGGTTTCCTCAGTAGTAAAAGTAAGTATGGTAATCTTCACATTTGTTATATAATGGTAATGTATAATCAGTGTCGTATATAACCAGTCTCTATATAACCATTCTATATCAGTCCATCCCGACTTTTCAGTTGCTGGTGTTTGTTTCTTTTTGTTTAGCAGTTTTTTGGGGACGGTGCACGTATAGAAGCAGCGTTCAGGAAATATATACACAGAGCAAGCCTCGATCAGACAAAGGACAGCCACGAAGTGATGGTTTTCCACGCAAATGTCATTCGCTATTTCGTCTGCAGGTCCGTGGATTTGAATATAGTAGTACAGTAATACAGTAAGAATTGATAAAATTCACCGCTAGGGATGTAGAATGCAATTCAAAGTTTGTTTAGGCCGAAACAGATGATTTGCCGCGAGGTGGTAATCGACACTTAATATTTCAAAATTTAAGATAATTCAGTGTATATTGGATACACTGAATGAAATTTTAATTTGTAATTAACAAAACATATCATCTGAGTGAATGTGAAATGCATCACTATTTCTACAGTGGCCAAGTGGCTCTCAAATAGTGGGTACATTGTTCATTCATATTGCTGATATTTATTGTTTTGGGACAGGGTTAATAATATTGTATATATCAGTATCACCATTTTACATAAAACTATAAGCTTACACCAGATATTTTTGAATAAATCCAAAAATCTGTTGAAATTGGAAGCCTTTGTTGTGTATTTTGGTAGTTTTTAATTGGTAAACTTCATTTCCTGTTAACAGTTGGGGACATGCTAGATATGCTAGAAATTTTTTTTTTTTCCAGGATCCGGGATTTTGACTCATTAGACTATATGACCCCCCCCCCCCCCCCCCAACATTAAAGGATGTTGAAACATATTTCCATTCAGTATCAATGTCCACACAGCAAAATGATGTACACACTATTATCATTTATTATTTTCTGTGAAAGAGTGTTTTAACTTTTCATAAACAGTTTCTTGTGAGTACATTACAAACATTGGTAAGTTGTGAGGTTGTTTCAGTGGAAGATTTTAACCCCTTTGTTATGACATTTATTAAGGAATAATTTGTCTACCAATAAATAACAGTTTGAGCTTACATTGATGTTTATTGATGAAAAATATAATCTATGGTATAAAAATTAAACATGAAGCTATTGTAGATAATCTTGCTACTTAGTATTTTGTTTATCCTCTGAAGACAAATTGAAAATTCAGTATCATTGAAATATCTCAATGGCAACATGATTAGCTATTTCACTAGCATTCATCCAAATATCAAGCAGAATACAAGATTGTAGAATCACTGCAAGATTCAGAGCAGTAGAAAATTTACAATTATATTACTCGATCATTCTGTGTGATGAAAGAGTGATATACAAGGAAAAGCCAATACATTCATCTTTTAAATTCCATTGGGTCAATAAATATTGTATTGCCACTCAAACTTGCAATTTAATCAAATCTGTCAATCAATATGAGTTTGAGTACAGAAAAGTGTGAAATTTGTGACAATATATTAAATTTGCCACTAAGAAAACTTGTCTGTCAAAATTATATTATTCACCTGTTTTGTGTTGTTTATCTAGTCAGTGTCGAGTTTCATTGAATGTTGCTTGTTCTTGTTTGCAGTGAATTATTGTGCTGCACTTTGTTTCACATTTCTTACTTCCTTTAGATACGGTAGCAATAGATAGGCAAGTTTATAGTTAAACCATTTCATTTTAATGCAGCTGCTCATTAATATAACTCTCATTATCACATGTATTTAACGAAACTGTTTATATTTGCAATCAGTTATTTGAAAAACTTCTGTTCCATGGATACATCAATTATAAGTCCTTCCATCATTGCAGTTAAAACACAAAAGTACATTGGAGAGTTTATTAAGCGTCCCGCAAGGGACGCTTGTTTGTGTATGGGAGAGCTTCCGGCTCCGCCGGCGCCGCATTTTGTTTTCCTTATAACTCTGTAACCGTTAGGCGGATTCTTTTCAAATTTGGCAGGTTTAGGCAGTAGCCTTGGGGAATTTTTTTGAATATGCTGCAGTGACATTTCAACCAATCAGAGAGGTCACATGACCAAAAATGTCTTTTTTCGATGGGGAAGCTTGTCCGGATGATAACTTGAAAGGAATTTTATCAATTCACCTGAAACTTGGCAAATACATTCATTCTATTAAAATCTGGAAATCATTAGATTTTGGCATTGATTAGTCAAGAAATGGCCGAGTAATTAATGATTAATTAATCATTACGAATTTTCCAAATAAGGAAAACACAAAAATGCTTATATCTCGAAAACCGTGCTAGATAGAGCGATTTCGACGAAATTTTTGACCCACAGGGTGTCTCTGTGGAGTAGTTTGCCCAATTTTCAAAAAAATTTTGTCTCGCCCAAAATGGCGGCCATTTTGAATTTTCGAAATTGTCGCAAAAATTGCAAAACACAAAAATGCTTATATCTCAAAAACCGTGCTAGATAGAGCAATTTCGACAAAATTTTTGACCCACAGGATATCTCTGCGGAGTACTTTTCCCAATTTTCAAAAAAATTTTGTCTCGCCAAAAATGGCGGCCATTTTGAATTTTCGAAATTTTCGCAAAAATTGCAAAACACAAAAATGCTTATATCTCGAAAACCGTGTTAGATAGAGCGATTTCGACAAAATTTTTGACCCACAGGTTATCTCTGCAGAGTAGTTATCCCAATTTTGAAAAAAAATTTCTCTCGCCAAAAATGGCGGCCATTTTGAATTTTTCGCAAAAATTGCAAAACATAAAAATGCTTATATCTCAAAAACCCTGCTAGATAGAGCGATTTCGACAAAATTTTTGACCCGCAGGGTATCTCTGCAGAGTAGCCATGCCAATTTTCAAACAAAAAATTTCTCGCAAAAAATGGCGGCCATTTTGAATTTTCGAATTTTTCGCAAAATTGCAAAACACAAAAATGCTTATATCTCGAAAACCGTGCTAGATAGAGCGATTTCGACGAAATTTTTGACCCACTGGGTATCTCTGCAGAGTAGCCATGCCAATTTTCAAAAAAATTTTTTCTTGCCAAAAATGGCGGCCATTTTGAATTTTCGAATTTTTGCGCAAAAATTGCAAAACACAAAAATGCTAATATTTCGAAAACCATGCTACATAGAGCGATTTCGACGAAATTTTTTATCTTCAGGGTATCTCTGCAGAGCAGCTATCCCAAAGAGCTTTCACTTGGTGAAGTTTCAGGCCCATAGCTAATTGCTCACCTACTCAAAAAGAGTAAATGCGAATTACCTCTAAAAGTATTGCAGATGGCCAATTTTTCTCAAATAACTCATTCACCTACTTTTGGAAGAGCTTTCACATGGTGAAGTTTCAGACCCATAGCCAATTACTCACCTACTCAAAATGAGTAAATGCGAATTATCTCTAAAAGTATTGCAGATAGCCAATTTTTCTCAAATAACTCATTCACCTACTTTTGGGAGAGCTTTCACATGGTGAAGTTTCAGACCCATAGCTAATTATCTACCTACTCAAAATGAGTAAATGCTAATTATCTGTAAAAGTATTGCGGATACCCAATTTTTATCAAATAACTCATTCATCTACTTGTGGGAGAGCTTTCACATGGTGAAGTTTCAGACCCATAGCTAATTACTCACCTACTCAAAATGAGTAAATGCGAATTCTCTCTAAAAGTATTGCAGATAGCCAATTTTTCTCAAATAACTCATTCACCTACTTTTGGGAGAGCTTTCACTTGGTGAAGTTTCAGACCCATAGCTAATTACTCACCTACTCAAAATGAGTAAATGCGAATTATCTCTAAAAGTATTGCAGATAGCCAATTTTTCTCAAATAACTCATTCACCTACTTTTGGGAGAGCTTTCACTCTGTGAAGTTTCAGACCCATAGCTGATTACTCACCTACTCAAAATGAGTAAATGCTAATTATCTCTAAAAGTATTGCAGATAGCCAATTTTTCTCAAATAACTCATTCACCTACTTTTGGGAGAGCTTTCACTTGGTGAAGTTTCAGACCCATAGCTAATTACTCACCTACTCAAAATGATTAAATGTGAATTATCTCTAAAAGTATTGCAGATAGCCAATTTTTCTCAAATAACTCATTCACCTACTTTTGGGAGAGCTTTCACTTGGTGAAGTTTCAGACCCATAGCTAATTACTCACCTACTCAAAATGAGTAAATGCGAATTATCTCTAAAAGTATTGCAGATAGCCAATTTTTCTCAAATAACTCATTCACCTACTTTTGGGAGAGCTTTCACTTGGTGAAGTTTCAGATCCATAGCTAATTACTCACCTACTCAAAATGAGTAAATGCGAATTATCTCTAAAAGTATTGCAGATAGCCAGTTTTTCTCAAATTAATCATTCACCTACTTTTGGGAGAGCTTTCACTTGGTGAAGTTTCAGACCCATAGCTAATTACTCACCTACTCAAAATGAGTAAATGCGAATTATCTTTAAAAGTATTGCAGATAGCCAATTTTTCTCAAATAACTCATTCACCTACTTTTGGGAGAGCTTTCACTTGGTGAAGTTTCAGACCCATAGCTAATTACTCACCTACTCAAAATGAGTAAATGCGAATTATCTCTAAAAGTATTGCAGATAGCCAATTTTTCTCAAATTAATCATTCACCTACTTTTGGGAGAGCTTTCACTTAGTGAAGTTTCAGACCCATAGCTAATTACTCACCTACTCAAAATGAGTAAATGCGAATTATCTCTAAAAGTATTGCAGATAGCCAATTTTTCTCAAATTAATCATTCACCTACTTTTGGGAGAGCTTTCACTTGGTGAAGTTTCAGACCCATAGCTAATTATTCACCTACTCAAAATGAGTAAATGTGAATTATCTCTAAAAGTATTGCAGATAGCCAATTTTTCTCAAATAACTCATTCACCTACTTTTGGGAGAGCTTTCACTCTGTGAAGTTTCAGACCCATAGCTATTTATTCACCTACTCAAAATGAGTAAATGCTAATTATCTGTAAAAGTATTGCGGATACCCAATTTTTATCAAATACTCATTCATCTACTTGTGGGAGAGCTTTCACATGGTGAAGTTTCAGACCCATAGCTAATTATTCACCTACTCAAAATGAGTAAATGCGAATTATCTCTAAAAGTATTGCAGATAGCCAATTTTTCTCAAATAACTCATTCACCTACTTTTGGGAGAGCTTTCACTTGGTGAAGTTTCAGACCCATAGATAATTATTCACCTACTCAAAATGAGTAAATGTGAATTATCTCTTAATAGTATTGCAGATAGCCAATTTTTCTCAAATAACTCATTCACCTACTTTTGGAAGACCTTTCACACACGAAAATGAAAAATTGTGAATATCTCGGAAAAGCTATTTCTTCTGCTTTAATGCTCGGCGGGAGATACACACCACGGCAGTGGTCTTGACAAAAATTTTTGTCTCCCCACAAATGGTGGCCATTTTGAATTTTCCAAGTTTTTGCAAAACACAAAAATGCTTATATCTCGAAAACCGTGCTATATGGAGTGAACTCAACAAAATTTTGGACCTGCTGGGTATCTCTGCAGAGTAGCCATGCCAATTTTCAAAATATTTTTGTCTCGCCAAATATAGCGGACATTTTTAATTTTTTGCAAAACACAAAAATGCTTATATCTTGAAAACCGTGCTAGATAGAGCAGACTGCGCTGACTTTGGTTGCCACAACAGTATAAGGCTAGAAACGAAGCATTTTCTTAATACTTTAGCACTCACCTTTATATCCTTTTCGGGACGCTTTGTTTTTGCTATGCAAAAACATTATCTTTTTTTTTTGCAAGCGATCCTCTAGTTAATATTCTAAATTCAGTATATAGATAGCAGGAATGTTAGTCCAGCAGCAGTAAATTCTCATAGAATGACATACAAGTAGCAGAGTAAGTCCACCTGTACCCACCAAGCAAAACCTTTTGTCCTTGATAGCTTTGCACTTTGTACTGGATTAATAGTAAAACTTCTTGCTGTACATTGGATTTTGGACATATTCTAGAGTCATGTAAACGTCTCCTGAAACCTTTCTGCGCCTTTATGTACAAAACACAGCCAGCATCTGACCATTAGCCTGCTTTACCAGTGGTTTAAGTGGTGTAAAATCATGTTGTTACTGTATATTCTGTCTAAAACACAACAGATTAACAAGTGTATAATCTGGCAGTGAGGTGGCCCCCTTCCATTTCTTTGACTTTTGGTGACTACTTTAGGCCATTGCTTTCCTGTAATACAAAATTTGCACAAAGGTTGCTTATTAAGCGGCCCGTCAGGGACGCTTATTTGTTTTCACTGAAGTTCGACTGATCACCGCCGCCGCCGCCGCCACAGGATTATGGTCTCCCTTGAATAACTTCTTAGCCTTTCAAATTTTTCTTTCCTTCTTATCTTTCTTTAAAACTATAGGGGCGGGAAAAATTTTTGGGATACTTTGCGCAGACCTTAAGCTTTACTTAAGGTAACCTTAAGCATAAGTCCAAAACACCCCGTCATCGCGTTTCGGAAAAAACCACACACACCTGTGCTATAAAATTCATCAGGTACATTCTAGACCAAATTTCCAAGGTCGGAAAGGATTTTCTTATCAATTGGACCATAGATGCCTGAATGGCAGGCGTTTTATTTTCGTCAATTTTTTAAAAATGGGTACTTGGTCTGTATCTCAAAAACGGTTAGGATTTCGGCGTTTTGTTGGAATAACTTATTCAGCTACTTTTTGATAATCTTTCACATGCCAAAGTTTTAGCCCTGTATCTGCGATCTTAAGGTCACCTTAATGTCCAAAAAGGGGGTTTTAGCCCTCCAGTTCACTTAGTTTTTCACTTTTTTCAACCAAACTTGGCACATATATCAAGATTCGCCAAAGGAATATTCTGGCTTTATGGTGACCTTAAACTGAAAATGTTAATGGACATATGGCCTGCTTAAAGTCATCAAATTGGAATAAAATCCTCTGGCTCCTTTCTTTTTCCATTTTTTTATATTGAAATTATCACTGGTATTAAAGTAGATAAAAGTAATCTTATGGTCACCTTAAACTCTCAGTATGAATGGAGTTGTAGCCACCTTAAAGCGAAATAAGGGGGTTTTCAGCCTCCAAGTATCTTATTGTTCGACTGACCTCAGTTAACCTTTGCACACATATAAAGGATAGCAAACCAAAGGGTTATCCTGACTTTAAGGTGACCTTAAACTGTTAATATAATTTTGGCCTCCCTAAAGTCATAACATTTGAATAAAGCCGTCTGGCTCTTATCTTTTTCCATATCTAACATATATTGATATTGAAGGGACATTCTCATATTATGGTCACCTTAAAGTCACAATATGAATGAAGTTATGGTCACCTTACAGTGAAAAATGAAGTTTCAGCCTCCAGCTATCTTATTGTTCAACTGACCTGAGCTAAACTTTATGCACTTATAAAGGATGACAAAAGGGACATTCTCATTTTATGGTCACTTTAAAGTCGCAATATGGATGAAGTTATGGTCACCTTGCAGTGAAAATATGGAGTTTTTAATCTCCAGCTATCGTATTGTTCAGCAGAGCTCAGTTAAATTTTGTACACTTTTAAAGATGACATTAGGGACATTCTTATTTTCTTTCCACCTTGAAGTTCCAATACAAGTACAGTCATGGCTATCTTGACTTGAAAATGAGGATTTTCAGCCCCTAACTGATTTACTGTTCAGTAACATCAGTTTAACTTGACATTGATTATAGTAAAGTAAGATTTTGTATAACATTTCACTTAAAATTCCTGTACTTAAGAGGCTTTGGCCATGTTAACATGATAAATATATACTTCTTGCTCCCTCCTCATTTATTTTAACACTTTTTAAAACCACACCTGGCATATGTATACTTAAAAATATTTATGTTGTCTGGCAAACCTAATCTCTTAGTGTTTATGAAGTTATGACATCTTCGAAGAAAAAAATGAGCTATTTATGATGCACTGATGTGGTTATTAACATATTGCAACTGATCAATGTTCACATAATATAAATTCCCAATTTTAGGAAGATTAAAAAAACACATTCTTCTGAATCAATTCTTTTGGAATTGTGGGGATATAACTTTTCCTTTTTGGAAAAAAAAAGGTTCAATTGATTCAACTTTTGTTTTGTAGAAGGAGTTGATGATCTAGCTACTTGCTCACATAGACTATGTAAATTGCTCAAATGTATACACCTGACTTCTTTCACAATATAAGATGCCTGAAACAAAAAACACTTTCTCATAAACAGTTTTTCTTGTACAGCATTTTATGTATCTCCAGCTGAGTGGTAATGAATGACTTGTCCCTTTCTTCTTTCTCCCCAACTCTTTTCTGTGATATCATGGAAAGTATTTCTATGCAGAAAGAACCCCTCCCCCCAACTCCCCTTTAGTGCACATAAAAAGCAAGTGGGAAAAAGAATGGCCTCAGTGGGGGATGGAGGGAGATGATAGATAGAGGTTGATGGAGGGAGATTATAGATAGAGATAATATATGTGTGTGTGAAGCAAAAGTGGAACAAAAAAAGTGGAATATTTATGCTGTTGTTTTGAATGTATATTGTTTTCTTTCTTCCATTTCACTTAGACTTCTACATTTAATTAATTTTAGCTCAAGTGGGAAATGAATTTTTGAAACTTTAATGCATTCAAATTCCTGCAGTCATGCACTAAATCACTTATAACTTGAAAAGTATTGCGTTCGCAATATTTTGTTAAAACATGTTATTAGGCTACTTTTTCCACAGCTACAACAAGTCCAGTAACTTGTTTGGTCTTAATTTCGTGCATTATTGAAGTGTGGAATGGATCATGATCTCCTACTCTTATTCCTAAGCCTAGATTTTTAATTTCACTCGCTAAATCATTCATAAATATTGCAATATATAAACTCATACTTTTCTTTCCCAATAAATCCAGTAACATTTTTCTAGAGCTATAGCTTGACTTGTTTGTAACTTGATTTTTCTTGTAAGCAATAACTCTGAAGCAAAATCATTAACTTTTGAACAAAAAGTCTAAGGCACTTTGGTTCACTGGATTTTATTAGTGGTTTTGTTAAGTTTTTAGTTGAAGCACAATCAGTAATTTTAAACAATAGTTCTTAAGCATCTTAGTTCACTGCATTCAATTAGTGTTTTATACTTAAGTCTGATACTAATGACAGTTTGAACAGAAATGTCTGTGGTCAATGTACCCTTTCACTCGAGACCTCTTCTCCGAGAACATTACCAAAGAATGTAGGACATACAGAATCTGGGAAAAAAATGCCTCCTATACAAAATGCCTCACAGAAAAAATGCCTCCTGGAAAAAATCCCTCCTACAAAGAATGCCTCCTGGATATTTTGTGACTAGGAAAAAATGCCTCCTGAGAAAGTTATTTCAACTTGTAAACATGTTACATATGAAACCTATAACGTATAATATCAAAAACATGTTAATTTCAGATATGTACAGTCAAAACCAGAACGTACAATATCATGAAGTACAAATTACAAATATCTTCTTGAAAGGGTATCCCTTCAGCTGTACTCTGGACCAGTTTAAAAGCAGGATTTATGGCTGTGAGGTTTCTTGATGAAATAGTTGTGGCCGTTATGGTTTACAATATGCATTCTTATCAAATTACAACATAGGTTATCCCCTCTGTAAGGAGTTGATCGCAGTTAGATGCACTAGGAGGGGCAGAAATGTAATTACAAGAAAAACACGACACCTGTCATAATGGAAACCAGGGATGAGCAGCCAGCCAAAACAGTGAGAAGCACGTACCTTTGTACAGCTAAGCAAAATGGGTAAAATACTGTGAGTTTTTGACAGGCATTGGCGACTATAAGATTCAAGTGGAAAAATGAAGATGCCTCTGAAGTTGTAATGTGAACCTGTAGTGTTATAATACTTGAAAGAACTTTTTTCTCAGGAGGTATTTTTCCTGGTCACAAAATATTCAGGAGGCATTCTTTCTAGGAGGTACATTTCCTAGGAGGCATATTTTCTAGGAGGCATTTTTTCCCGGAGGCATTTTTCCCACGCATCGGACATACGTTCTTTTGAGAAGTAAATTTCACACCTAAAATTTCTCTTCTGCCAAGCTGTGGTCATTCTTTCATTTGTTAAATATGGTAACATACACAATGCACTAAACTTTACATTTTCTATTCCTTGTGATGTATATCTTGATATCTTTTACGGCTCACTTCGCACTTTTTCATCAGGGCCGCTTTGTTTTTGTCAGCAAAAACCTTTTTCTAGTTTTTTCTTACTTTTAAAGGATGCCTCCTCCACTGTGGCAAATTTCCCATGCTGTGAATATTTATTATGCTTTATATAGAACTCTCCAGGTCTGCCTGTAGCATGACTCTATCAATCTTTACACAAGTTCAGTATCACCTTTGAGGATCACACTGCATATTGTGCATATTAATAAACGTTTGGCTGTGCATTCTGTTAGATCTGTTTAGAGTTCTGCAAGTAATTATTTTTACTCGCAGCAGAATAAAGATTTGTGTATTTTGGATTTTTCTCATGATAATTAAGCGGCCCGTCAGGGACGCTTATTTGTTTTCACCGAAGTTCGACTGATCACCGCCACCGCCGCCGGATTATGGTCTCCCTTGAATAACTTCTTAGCCTTTCAAATTTTTCTTTCCTTCTTATCTTTCTTTAAAACTATAGGGGCGGGAAAAATTTTTGGGATACTTTGCGCAGACCTTAAGCTTTACTTAAGGTAACCTTAAGCATAACTCCAAAACACCCCGTCATCGCGTTTCGGAAAAAACCACACACACCTGTGCTATAAAATTTATCTGGTACATTCTAGACCAAATTTCGAAGGTTGGAAAGGATTTTCTCATCAATCGCACCATAGATGCCTGAATGGGAGGCGTTTTATTTTTGTAAATTTTTTAAAAATGGGTACTTGGTCTGTATCTCAAAAACGGTTAGGATTTCGGCGTTTTGTTGGAATAACTTATTCAGCTACTTTTTGATAATCTTTCACATGCCGAAGTTTTAGCCCTGTATCTGCAATTTTAAGGTCACCTTAATGTCAAAAAAGGGGGTTTTAGCCCTCCAGTTCACTTAGTTTTTCACTTTTTTCAACCAAACTTGGCACATATATTAAGATTTGCCAAAGGAATATCCTGACTTTATGGTGACCTTAAACTCAAAATGTTAATGGACATATGGCCTGCTTAAAGTCATCAAATTGGAATAAAATCCTCTGGATCCTTTCTTTTTCCATTTTTTTATATTGAAATTATTACTGGTATTAAAGTAGATAAAATAATACTTATGGTCACCTTAAACTCTCAGTATGAATGGAGTTGTAGCCACCTTAAACTGAAATAAGGGGGTTTTAATCTTCCAAGTACCTTATTGTTCGACTGACCTCAGTTAAACTTTGCACACCTATAAAGGATGGCAAACCAAAGGGTTATCCTGACTTTAAGGTGACCTTAAACTGTTAATATAATTTGCCCCCCCCCCCCCCCCCCCCCCCTAAAGTCATAACATTTGAATAAAGCCGTCTGGCTCTTTTCTTTTTCCATATCTAACATATATTGATATTGAAGGGACATTCTCATATTATGGTCACCTTAAAGTCGCAATATGAATGAAGTTATGGTCACCTTACAGTGAAAAAGGAAGTTTCAGCCTTCAGCTATCTTATTGTTCAACTGACATGAGTTAAACTTTATGCACTTATAAAGGATGAGAAAAGGGACATTCATATTTTATGGTCACCTTAAAGTCCCAATATGAATGAATTTATGACCACCTTGCAGTGAAATTATGGAGTTTTTAATCTCCAGCTATTGTATTGTTCAGCTGACCTCACTTTAATTGTGCACACTTATTAAAGATGAAAATAGGGACAAGTAACATACACAATGCAATAAAGTTCACAGTTTCTATTGCTTATGATGCATATGTTGACATCTTTTATGGGTGACTTCTTTTTCATCAGGGCCGCTTCGTTTTTGTCAGCAAAAACATTCTTCTAGTTCTGGAATTATATTCATAAAAAATCTAAAGTCAATCTCAGTTTGAAGTATATAATTATTTAAACACCAACTCAAATGTCAGTTTCAGGATATGCTTTAGGTAGGATTCAACTTGATAATACTAAACTTAAGTTTTTACTTAAGTAGAACTGACTTTCAATTTGAGATGGAGTTAGTCTGAGGTTTCATTTATTTTTTCTATTATTGACTTTTTTATGAACATCAACCCAGATATTCTATAAAACTCAGACTATCCATCATCAAGTGACACCTTGCACATTCAAGTGTATTATGTAAAATCTAATATTTGAGTTTAAAGCTCTAACATTCTAGATTATGGTGTATACATTACAGAGCACTACAGATTCCCCCTGAAGCCTGGCTGCGCCTATCTTTGCACAACTCAAGCATCACATGGCTAACCATTCGCCCCAGTGGCAGGGTCGCTGTTCGCTCAGTGGGGGATGCAGGACACCTGCCCCCTGACTGCCTGACCTTTAACTGACCTTGACAGAACCATTGCATGCATGGGTGATGGGAGGCAATGAATTTTTGGGGATTGTCGAGAAGTATTACTTTATTTCTGTTTTTGTATTTCATGTGTTGTAATTATTATTTATGTAATTTCTCCGGTTCTCTTGCATTTGAATAGATATTGTACAGCAAACCCTCTGTTATGTGAACAGGTTGAGTATATGACAGATTTTGAATATACTGGAAGGTTCTGCTGACTCATTGAAAGACAGTAGGAACTTAATTTCATTGATTTTAAAATATCACTAGTCCACTGTAATCTTGCTGTCAATAGTTTTCCTGCACATTATGTATTGCCAACTGTTAGCAAAGCAATACAAACTTTTAAAGATTCTGTCATGCTGTTTTCTTTCATTTTGAATTTTAGGTTTAATCAATAGTTTAATAGTTATAAGCTTAAGGTAGTTTTTGCATTGTATTCTGAAGATTTAACTTGGTTATTTAGTAACTATAAGTTTAGACTGTAAAAATGTTTGTTATAGCAAATACACATTTGTCCCAATCCTGAATATGTTGCGTTTAGCCTGATTAGTAACACAATGTAATATCATAATACCCCTTTCACACTACAGGCAGTATCACCCGCGATAACCCACATTTGGGGAAACGTCCCTGTCCTTGGATCACCGTCTGACATCTGTATGCAACCTCGTGAGTCAGTGGCGCACCTCCCTTTACCTTGCAAATCCTACCGAAGTTATAAATATTTGAAGTTTCAGCCTCTGATTTGGGTACCATAAGCATGCGCAGACGATTTCACGTCGGCATATAATTTTCTTACTACGGTAACTGTAGTCCACGGTGTACATAAGGTTTTGATTCGGTCATCTTTCGGGGTCATACTGGGACATAAGGTGAGTAGAGGTATTGGTGGTTTCACCACGTCTTTGTCCTACGGCTACCGAAGGTGAGTTAAGGTTGGTGGAGGTTGCTTTTTGGTGACAAACGTCTGTAGTACTGTCATCCCATGGTTACTGACAGTTAAAAAACCGTGTCCAATCAGTGGCCGTCTGCCTGTAGTGTGAACAACTCGGATAAACTGGGGTGACCTGGGGGCAGTTCCACCGCCGAGAAAAACTTCTAACAGCTGGACAACCACCTGTAGTGTGAAAGGGGCAGTAAACTAAATTTTCACTTGTACAGCATGTTCAAAGCAGTATTATAAAGACCAGAAGTGCGCAGTGAACGAAAACCCGTCTGTGCACATAGAATCAGCTGGGAGTAAAACCTCCGATAACCACCCGCTGAAAAACGGAAGTGTCGTTTCGAATTTCTCGTTCAGAAATTCGTCCACTTTTACGAGGGCGATCATGCATTCAAAACAATATGGCGGCTCAATTGTTTGTGTCACCTCGTAAAAATAAAGGGATATTTCTTTCAACCAGGTAGGCTGGTCTTTATAATAGTTTAGGCATTATTTGGAATTTTTGCTGGGCGTATATCCTGTAACAAACGCCCTCACAATCGGTATTTATTACGACAATAACCTAAACAAACACAAATTACTCATTGACCTATTTTTTTCAGAGCTCTCCAGATCCCTCCTGAGGCCTGGAAGAGATTCACTGTTTATGATGCCAGCATTACCTGGATCCGAATCTTGCCCTGGGGTCACGTGGATGTCTATACCTTTGGACAAGTCAGCCATCTCCCCTCAAATATGATCACCCGCTGAGCCTAAATGTCAAGAACATTGGAACCTATTAAATTCACTATGTTTTCCTGTAAAAACATGTTATTCTGCAAAAGTCACAGCTTCAGAAATTTTCCATATTGCATGCAACTAGCCAGCAGTGAACAAATGGTATTGATAGTTAAGGGGCTTTTGCATGGACACTGCAATTGGTATTAAATGGGTGATTATTTGTTACATATTAAGTTTTAAAATTTGTGGTTAAAGTTATGGTTTAGCTAGTTTAGTTGTTAATACATTTTTGACTGTTTTATCTCTTAAATTTAGATAGGCAAAATATAAAATATATATATAAAAAAATAAGAACACCTGTTTGTCTGTTTATCAATGTAATCTCTTACAAAGTAGAGCCTCCGTTTCAGACAATAGATTTTATTTACAGAAAGAGAGCGATTGTAAATCTAATGAGTTATATAGTATTTTATAAAACTACCACATGATGTACATTTTAGAAAAAAGGGTCTTAAGTAATTATTTTGTTTTCATATATCAATAGAAAAATTATGATTACTCAATTGTCAGAGGTGTTTGTATCTTTTCTGAAAGATTTTGTTTATTTGAATGGCTCTTTGCTTAAAAAAGTCAGAATTATTCCGAAAAGAGCAAATCTTAAAATTTAGAAGCATTCTTAGTATAAGAATGTTGTAAATCAGGACCCAGATCTTTATTTGTAGCAGATTCTATATTTAAACCTTACAGATTTTGTGGACCTGATGTTGGAATATATTTGTGAGCTTCAGTGCATTCCTGAGTAACTACAGAATGAATTGTCTTTTTAAAGGAGGATTTATTAATTTGAATCTCATCAGAATTGTGATAAATGTGCTGCCTTCCAACTTAAACTTATTGAGGTGTTTTCTGGACATTAGTAAAGTTTGATGTTCAGATATATTATTGTCATGAAAAGCATGAGGTTAAATGTATTTATTTATTCAATAAAAAAGTTTCACGTTTTGTAATGACTATTTAACTGCACAGAACTCTTGCTATTTATTTGGGTAAAACTGATTTTATGTCGCTGATGTTTAATTTCAACTGTGTTGATAGCTTTAATAGAGAGAAAGAATTAAATTTTACCAAAGATTTTGAAAAAAAAGCCACAGAAGAAAACCACCTTATTGTAACCAGCTGTGGCATCCAGTGGTTACTATAGGAATAACATCTGACAATCCATGGTGTACGCAGAATTTTACTATCATATAATGGTTTATAACCTCGAACCACGATGAAATTCTGCGTATACCATGGTTTGGAGGGTCTTATTCCTATTCTAACACGACAAAATATTTTTACATTAATAATAATTACAAATTTAATGATAAAACAATTTTTATTAAGGCTATTTCATCCATTATTCTTTGCAGAGGGTTATTAAGGGAACAGCCAACATGAATACAGGTATTTAACCATAGCTTTCGACCAATCAGATTCAACGATACAAGCATGTCATGTTGGAATATGGATCAACTTTTGTTACACCATCACATTTAGGCTAATTTTCACTGTTAATGCTTTTCACATTGTACATCTAAAGTGATAATGCCACTGCTAAAGTTTACATATATTACAGTGTATACTACTGTTTGGTGGTGTGAACTTCTAACCTTATATATTCAGGCAGTATTTGCAAGTATTTGTACCCTTATTAATAATGCTTCATTCAGTCAGATAAAACTGCTGATGTTGAATTTGTTGTTACCTTAAAACCTGTATTACAGTGGGGTTGTCTTTTGTTGAAACTTAGGAAATTTGTATTTATAGTACTACGTGCCTTCCTTTGTTGTTACTCTGTTGCATTATTATTGGATTGAAAATAAACAGTTATACCTCAAGTGTACGGAAGTGTAGAAAGCTCATACTCCAGTTTCTTGACAAAAATTCAATCTTTAGCAGGACTTGTATGTTTGAAGTATAGTAAAGTCCAATCTAATTAAGTGGAACTGTGTTAAAATAATACATTTTTTCAGTAGAATTATATAACATTTCTGAATATGGTCTAATCAGAAAATGTTTGAAACTTGACGTGACTCAACTTATTCTACATCATTGTTTAAATCTCATGAATTGGTGTTGTATGTCATTGCTAGCCCTAATATTTCTCAGGTGTATTTATTTGGCTTCCTTCATAGTAATATGTAACCTATATGGCATCAATACCAATATGAATACTAGAGATTGCGTCTCGAAGCAGTGTATCCCCGGACGGGACATGATTGAAGTGTGACATACCGAGATATAAATATACCCCTGTGGGGAGGGGGCCTAAGTATTTATGGGAGCAAATTGTACTGACACTAAGTAAACAAAATGTTTGCTTAATGAAAGATACAAATGTAACTAGCGCATCGGAAAACTGATGCAAATTGTATCCACCAGAAAGAAAACTCACCAAAGCCAATCAACCATCACTTAACCTTGAAGGAGGAGCCCAAGGTAAAATCTGACCACATCAAAAGATTCTTAGCCCATGATTTCCAATAGGTTGGTGTGACATTGCAAACCTCTAGGAACATGAATAAGCGAGTTATAAGCACTTTTAATTTTGGCTATCATCATTTGACCTTGAAAGAGGGGCCAAAGCTCAAATCTGATCACATCAAAAGATTCCTAGCGAATGATTTCCTATAGGATGGTTTCACATTACAAACCTCTAAGAACAAGAAAAAGCGATTTATAAGCACTTTAGATATTGCTATACTCATTTGACCTCGAAGGAAGGGCCCAAGGTCAAATCTGACCACATCAAAAGATTCCCAGCCCATGATTTCCTATAGGTTGGTTTCAAATTGCAAACCTCTAGGACCAATAATAAGCGAGATATAAGCACTTTTAAGTATTGGCTATCCTTGTTTGACATTGAAGGAAGGGTCCAAGGTCAAATCTGACCACATAAAAAGATTTCCGGCCCATGATTTCCTATAAGTTGGTTTACCATCCCAAACCTGTACAACCAATAATAAGCGAGTTACGAGCACTTTTAAGTTTGGCTATCCTCGTTTGACCTTGAAGGAGGGGTCCAAGGTCAAATTTGACCACACCAAAAGATTCCCAGCCCATGATTTCCTATAGGTTGGTTTACCATCCCAAACCTCTAGGACCAATAATAAGAGAGTTATAAGCATTTTAAGTTTGGCTATCCTCGTTTGACCTTGAAGGAGGGGTCCAAGGTCAAATCTGACCACACCAGAAGATTCCCAGCCCATGATTTCCTATAAGTTGGTTCACCATCCCAAACCTGTATGACCAATAAAAAGTGAGTTAGAAGCACTTTTTAGTTTGGCTATCCTCGTTTGACCTTGAAGGAGGGGTTCAAGGTCAAATCTGACCATATCAAAAGATTCCCAGCCCATGATTTCCTATAAGTTGGTTTCACATTGCAAACCTCGTTTGACCTTGAAGGAGGAGCCCAAGGTCAAATCCGACCACACCAAAATATTCCCAGCCCATGATTTCCTATAGGTTGGTTTACCATCCCAAACCTGTAGGGCCAATAATAAGGGAGATGTAAGCACTTTTCATGACTGACAAAAAAACGCCCGTGGCGGCCATCTTGTTTTTCAAAATGAGGCTGAAAATATTTCTAGTCAAGATTTTGTAATGCGGAACATATTCTGCGAATTGAGATCTCTACCTATAATACCCTTTGCTCTAGAGGGCCAACAAAAGTCCTTTAAGTCGAATAAACGTCCCTGGCGGCCATCTTGTTTTTCAAAATGAGACCAAAAATATTCCCAGGCAAGATTTTATGGTTATGAATATATCCTGGAAATTTGGGAAGGCTAGCTATAATATATTTTTTTTTGTTAGAGCGGTAACAGCCAATAATAAAGGAGGTATATGGCCTCACAGTCTAAGGTACCATTTTGAGTCATTTTAGCAGGCCTAAGGTGACCTTGAAAACAATAGCCAAGGTCAACAAACTGGATGCTGGTACTCCATCATGTACTAAACCTCCAAAGCCATTTTCAATAGTTTCCATGCAATATAGTGAGCATTAAGTGTGAAAATATCTCCAAAAAGGCCAAAAATGGTCTCGGTCAGGTACTTTGGCGGTCTCTGGATGACCTTCAATCAAGAGCTTCAAAGTCAAATTTCTGCATGCTTACAGAGGACATATATATGTATTACATATACCAGCCATAGGATGATCTAACTTTCTGTATATGAGAACTAGGCCAAAATGTGAAAAAATGGCCACCAGTGACCTTGAAATTGAAGGTCAAGGTCACAAAACAATAGCGTTCGTGGCATTATCCATATGTACCCACATACCAAATTTGAAAGGTCAAACTAAAATATTTTTTAAGTTATCGCGTCCGAAAGGAAATCTCGGCAGCGGCGTGACCGTGCTGAATCCCAAGTATCTCCGACTTTTGTCCGGGGATACAATAATCTGGGAACAAAATTTGAGAAAAATGGGCAAAATGTGTTGAAAAATTAATGGGAACTTTAAGTACTTAAGCAAATGGACAGATCTGGATGCCATAGAACAATTTATGGAGCAAGAATATACTGTCATGCAAAGCGACTAAGTAGGTGTAGTGGTGTCTCACAGTAAGTTGATGATATGTGTGTCCACCAGGCCACAAAAAATATGTTGGCAATTTCAACAAAAAACTCCAAATCTTATGAAGACGATGTACTTGAGTTTATGTGCGTTTCAACATCACTTTCAATACTGTATAGCTCATATCACCACGGGTAGTTTTATGGGTAGAGAAAACCAGTACATACAGTTGGTCAAGGTTCTGTACTGTAAACTGCCGACCATCGGTGAGGAACCATCATCTTTCCCACATAGGATTCAGGGTTTGAGCCGCCAACCTCAGAAGTGAGAGGCAAGTGTGTTATCACTGCGCCACCATGGCCCGATGATGTACTTGATTATATAAAGTTGGTTTTCTTTGGGTTCAATAATGTACTAAGAAAAGGAAAAAAAATATCTTAAGAGAATAGTTAGTAAAACAATTCAAATTGTCTTCAAATTTATTTTTAAAGTGAAAAAAAGCAAACAATAAATTGTGAACAGTTGTTTCTGGAAATGTGAAGAATTTGACAAATATGAAAGAAAAAGTTCAGATGACTGTACAAAAAACAAAAATACTGGATGACAGAATCTGTTAATAGATTCACAGATATATCCTGAGTATTCAGATAATACGAGTATACATAAAAGCCAAAAACAACAACAGCCAAGTATAAACGACACATGAAAGCATTAATAAACTGGACATAATACAAACTATATAATATATTGCTGCTATTCATAGTAATACCTGATTCAAATAAACAACGAGGAAAACACCTTGATTAATTTTAAAGTACTTTCTCCGCAGGAATCTTTGTACAAATGGCACCAGTTCACACTGAATTAAATGTGACCTCTTCTGAGTTTCAGAAATCCTGAGACTATAATTCTTTGAATAGAAGCTAACATTTTGCAGGTTGTGTATATTTAGTGTTTTACGTCATGCTGAGCACCTTATCAGTTATATTATGACAGGTACTTGGAAAGGCATCGGAAACCAGTACATACAGTTGGTCAAGGTTCTGTACTCTAAACTGCCTACCGATGGCAAGCAACTACCAGCTTTCCCACACAAGGTCAGACCAGGAATCAAACTCTGATCTCGGAGGTGGGAGGTTAGTGTGTTACCACTGTGGTACTGTCGCCCCTTTATGCAGGGTTTAGTGGTTGTAAGTCTGCAGTATATAGAGTAGAACCCCTATTATCCCACAGTGTGGGGAGAGTAGGATAACAAATGATTATTAAACTAGAAGAGGTAGCCTATAAATAAACGTGAAAAATCTATGGGAGAATGGAATGTAGTGGATACAATCAAATACTGAGACATAAGCTTGGATAATAGAGGTTCTGTTGTATTGGACACCTGGGCTTGTATTTTCACAGTCATATTCTTTGATTTTTCTGAAAAAAACTGATTTCCCAAGAAAAATTGTAAAGATAATATTGAGAAACCGGATACAATAACTGTGTCAAAAGCAAGTGAGATAAATTTTTTTTTTTTTTTTTGCTAACATGCAAGGTATTATTGTGTATTGAAAATATCCTTTTGTGTCAACTTTTGAAAAAAAGGCTTTTTTTAGAGTTTTCTTAATTTTACAATTTTTCTTAGAAAATAGGGATTTTGTGAAAAAATTGTTACAATAATACACTACAAAAATAAGGATGTCTGTAAATCTGTATCCTGCTCAGCCGGTGCTGTAGCATTAAAAAAAAATGTTTAAAAGATAAATACAACAAAGTTTAACATAAAGTCTGAACAAATTCAGTTGTATTCTATAAAGTATACTACTTGTATTTCTTTTTTCTATATTATGACTATACATGCATTAAAATTAATATAACTTGCACTACAGACAGATGTATAGATATAAACATGAATTTCCAAAAGTAACACCAGTAAATACAAATCAGGAGTACATATAAATTTTAAAAACATTTTGATTAGTAAATACAGTAAATTATAATTCTCCTTTGGTGAGTTGACAAGATGGTCATAATAATTGGTGACCTTATCACTGATATGAAAGTTAAAATTGGATGTTACATCCCTGGTAATAATTCAGGTCACATCAGGACCGGACTTCCATGTATCCAACATCTTGTTGTCTCGAACCCATAACAAAAGAGGAGAGAGTTGAGCAACTGAAAATCCCAAACTTAAAAACTAGCCAGTTGGGGGAGTGCTGTCACAGATATAAATAATACAACACTATACTAAAACCCAACAATTCCTAAAGCAAATATTGTGTTGCATTATAAGATTAGATTTAAAACTCAGATGAAAATGACATCACAATTTGGCATTTTAAATTTCAAAGAGTTTCATATTAAAAAAAATATGCACTGATATGTTGATAATATATGATCCTTTGTTACATAAATATACAACTATTAACTTTAAAAATAGCTACAATTGTAAAAAGTACAGTTTAAAAAGTATTAAAATCTTTTAATCTCATATATTCTTAAAAAGAATAAGCCTCCTATATTCCTACAAAATTATGTAACAAACAAATTGTAATATATTTGGTCCACTTAGTTGTTATTAAACAAATCACATCATTTATTAGAATTTTCGAAAAATAAATATATTAACAAGAGGAGAGTGCCCGTGAACGGGCACTGTGTCAGCTGACTGAGTGTTTTTGATTTGTGAAGGTAATAATGAGAGGAAAGCATAATTATCAGGGAAAGTGCTGTACAGAAGTACAGTAAATGGTAATTGAACAGCATGTTCAAAGAAATTCTGAACCTGACAGAAGAAAAGGACCAAAAAGTTGTGCCCTGCAAATGGTTTTATGAAGGAAAGTAACAAGGTAACTGTTTAAGTGTAAAGAGTAGGTTAAAACATATTTAAAGAAATACTGCAAATGCAGTATCCTCGTACGACCTTGAAGGGGTCCAAGGTCAAATCTGACCACACAAAAATATTCCCAGCCCATGATTTCCTATAGGTTGATTTACCATCCCAAACCTCTAGGACCAATAATAAGTGAGTTATAAGCACTTTTAAGTTTGGCTGTCCTTATTTGACCTTGAAGGAGGGGTCCAAAGGTCAAATCTGACCACACCAAAAGATTCCCAGCCCATGATTTCCTATAGGATGGTTTACCATCCCAAACTTCTAGAACCAATAATAAGCGAGTTATAGGCACTTTTAAGTTTCGAAATATTTGTTTGACCTTGAAGAAGGGGTTCAAGGTCAAATCGGACAACATCAACAGATTCCCAGCCCATGATTTCCTATATGTTTACCATCCCAAACCTCTAGGACCAATAATAAGCGAGTTATAAGCACTTTTCAGTTTGGCTATCCTCGTTTGACCTTGAAGGAGGGGTCAAAGGTCAAATCTGACCACACCAAAAGATTCCCAGCCCATGATTTCCTACAGGTTGGTTTACCATCCCAAACCTCTAGGACCAATAATAAGGGAGATATAAGCTCTTTTCATGACTGACAAAGAAACACCAGTGGCGGCCATCTTGTTTTTCAAAGTGAGCCCAAAAATATTCCCAGTCAAGATTTTATAATGAGGAACATATCCTGCGAATTTGAGATCTCTACTTATAATATCCTTTGCTCTAGAGGGCCAACAAAAGTCCTTTTTAAAGTCGAATAAACGTCCCTGGCGGTCATCTTGTTTTTCAAACTGAGGCCAAAAATATTCCCAGACAACATTTTATGGTTATTAATATATTCTGCAAACTTGAGAAGGCTAGCTTTAATATTTTTTTCATTAGAGCAGTAATGGTTAAATCTCTCTACACACTGCGGCTATCCAGTGGATACAATGATTTACTCAATAGTGAGAACCTGAAAGTAGCTATTGCTTAGCTATGCCATGACACAGAGGTCTGCAATTTAACTATAATATAACTGACCAAAAATTATGTGAATAACATTTTTAAACAAAATACTCTAAATGTAATAGTTTTCAAGTTACAACTGATTTACTCAACAGTGATAACCTCAAAGTAGCTATTACTCAGCTATGCAATGAGCTACAGGTCTGAATTTTTACTATATTATAGCTGACCCAAAAGTAGGTGAACAACATATTTAAGCAAAATACTGTAAATGCAATAGTTTTCAAGTTACAACTGATTTACTCAATAGTGAGAACCTGAAAATAGCTATTGCTCAGCTATGCCATGAGCTATAAGTCTGTAATTTCACTATGTTATAGCTGACCCAAAAGTAGGTGAACCACATATTTTAACAAAATACTCCAAATGCAATATTTTTCAAGTTACAACTGATTTACTCAACAGTCAGTACCTGAAAATAGCTATTGCTCAGTTGTGCCATGAGCTACAGGTCTGTAATTTTACTATGTTATAGCTCACCCAAAAGTAGCTGAATAATGTATTTACACAAATTTCTGTTAATGCAATAGTTTTCAAGTTATAAATGATTTACTCAACAGTGATAACCTCAAAGTAGCTATTACTCAGCTATGCCATGAGCTACAGGTCTGAAATTTTACTATGTTATGGCTAACCCCATAATAGGTGAATAACATATTGAAACAAAATACTCTAAATTCAATAGTTTTCAAGTTACAACTGATTTACTCAACAGTCAGTACCTAAAAATAGCTATTGCTCAGTTGTGCAATGAGCTACAGGTCTGTAATTTCACTATGTTATAAGTGACCCAAAAGTAGCTGAATAACGTATTTACACAAATTTCTGTAAATGCAATAGTTTTCAAGTTATAAGTGCATGATTTACTCAACAGTGATAACCTCAAAGTAGCTATTACTCAGCTATGCCATGAGCTACAGGTTTGAAATTTTACTATGTTATAGCTGACCCCAAAATAGGTGAATAACATATTGAAACAAAATACTCTAAATGCAATAGTTTTCAAGTTATAAGTGATTTACTCAACAGTGATAACCTAAAAGTAGCTATTACTCAGCTATGCCATGAGCTACAGGTCTGAAATTTTACTATGTTATAGCTGACCCAAAAGTAGGTGAACAACATATTTAAGCAAAATACTCTAAATGCAATAGTTTTCAAGTTACAAGTGATTTTACTCAAGATGGTAGTTACTGAAAAGCCCAAAAGTAGCTATTACTCACTTAGCTATTGAAACAGACACCCAAGTTACTCACCATGTTGTAGCTATGAAAAAAGTAGCTGAATGACATATTTTAACAAAATGCTCTAAATGCAACACTTTTCAAGTTATAAGTGATTTAGTGCATGATTTCATGAATTTTAATGCATTAAAAATTATTAAAAAAATTTATTAAAAAAAAAGTAAGACCGATCCAGGTTTCATAGTCACACAAGAGAATCTACCTCTGGCCTAGTACATATATGCAAGATACGAGAGAAATCCCTGCAATAGTCACTGAGAAAATTGTGATAAAGTGTTGAAATTTTCACACTTTTGGTGGGGGTACATCCCTTGTAACGTCTCTAGCAAACAGACGAACAGACAGATTTTCATGCCTTGAACACTTTTTCATCCTCGATAGATAAGGTATCTTTTAAAAAAAACAGCATGTCTCTAGGCCTTGTAGTTTTGGAGAAGAAGTTGTTCACGCGGACGCATATGCGTACGCCCACGCCGCAGAGTGACGACATAATGTCAGCTGACTGACAAGTCAGCTGACATAAAAAGCCTTTAAAATAAATTATGTAGAAACATTATTGTCCCAAAATATAAAATAAAATAAACCTCATTAACAAAACCATTTATAAATGTGTCAACTATAAAAATCATGAATCTGCAACAAAGCCAATCTTGTGTTGTTTAGTGATGCAGAGAGTTTACAAATAGAATAACAAATGTAAAATTCACCATCAAGCCTTGAATAAACAAAAAACAAAATATCCAGACCTTAAAATTCCTCACTCTGTCACTGGAGTAGAAGCTCTATGAATGTTGTATAAAAAGGGTTTGCAGAGGGATATTAGAAGATTATAGTGAAATCAAAATGTTAATTATATGTCAAAATAGTTGGAAAGTGTAATATTGGGATATTGGATATAAGATACGAAAACTGATTATTAGGCAAAAATATGTAACTTTAAACAGATCTTGTAAAGTGGTAAAAATCACACTATACTTTGTGAGTACAATTACTGTGATAAAAAAGGCAGAAAAAACACTCTGTGACAAGTTTTCCAAATTTAAATCCAAGCAACACAAATACACATAACATGTAAAAATAACTTCCCAATCCTGATCATCTGATGCTTTTTTCAGCTTATCACAGTTGATGCATAACAATTTACTAATTACTAGTAAAGTGACACATTGTAACAATGCATCTTGCACAATGTATTACAAAGGTAACTCATGTATTGTTATAAAATAGGTTCAAGTTCTAATCACACAGGTGAAATAAATCCCATACTTGTTAACTGTAATTCATAATTTTTCTTTATAGAACACCTAATAATATGCTGGCAGAGTAATATACTGTATTTATTTGTAGAAATGCCCCAGGGGCGATGCATTTTTCAAAAGGGGTGGGGGTGGGGTGTGACTGTTATAGATAAAAAAATCAACTCTCGAGTCCAGTGGCAAAAGGCGATAATGGACACATACAGCCTTGATCTCGCTTGCCAGCACATATAATGGTGAGAGAGCTTAAAATATTGGAAAAGTTTGATCTCGTATTTTTGCAGATTTTAATGCATTTGTGATCAAAACTGAAATGTTTTGTTCTGGTTTTTTTTTTCTCATAAGCGGTATTCAATTGGGTAAGTACTAATCTCCTTGGTCACGTGAGATTTTACCCAACATGGTTCAAACCTTGCCAAAACAATTAAAAAAAGCAACATGCTTCTTCTTGAGTTATGATCCTAATTTCACTCAAATTTTACCATCAGGTAGCACAAGTAATTCCTTTTTTCTGTAAGATAATGCCTAGAGTGGTTGATTAACGTAACATTCTATACACATCCATTACCTCTTTGGAAAAATAGGGGGCTACCGTATAATCAATATAATGTTTGGTATTCACCAAACACTCTTATCCATAAAAAATACAATTGTTATAACATAGCAAACATACATCATGACAACACAGTAAACATTTCAAAGCAGAGTACATTTGACACAAACAAGGAAAGGCACCATTTTCTTTGAGAAAACGCATTACATGTTTATTTAACTTTGACTAATCCAGTTGTATAGTGGAACACCTGTACCAAAACATCTTTGTTGGATAATGGAAGGTTTGACAAATGAAAGAGGGATTTCTAGTAAAAACTATAGGAAGTTCTACATTTTTGAGCTTTGAAATGTATTCCCAAAAATTGAATATTCAGATGTCAGGTTGAATAATGCATGTTCCAATCGGTATACTTTATCCTCATTGGATATCAGCTTTTGTGTACTACGTTGTTATCCATTTCCTTAGTCACCTCAGACATTCCAGAAAGTTCCATTCCTACAGAGGGCGTCATGTTGAGTCCTTCACTGTCTGGAGGGAGCAGAGACACCTAGTGAGAAAAACATAAAGTACTTTGTACAATTCCCTGCCAAACATAAAAGTCTGTCACTCCAAATCTATACAGGGAAGACACCTTGTGAGAAGTATACGAACTACCTTTGTACAATTTTCTGACAAATGTTAAAAGTTTGATGCTGTAAAAATTTGACTCTACAAAGTATATAATGGAACCCAGTGGTGACTAGGGATGAGACGGAAGCAGCTTTTTCCTCTTGGTATTCTGCTAGTGCAAAACTGTTACGATTCCGGGATACCGAAATAAACTGTGTTTAGTATTTCCCCAATCAAACTAACTGCCAACAAGAAATGGAGTCAATCAAAACAAAATGGGTTCACCAAAAATCGCTACAATATCTTAAAATATTGAAAAAAAAAATTGAGTATTTCTTCAGATTTATAGTATATTTCTAATATTTAATATTTTCCAATGATTTTAATAATGACATTCGACATGTCAGAATTAATATTTCATGTCGGTATTTCAGTAAAATGGTTTCGATACCATAACACCGGTAATACTGTCTCATCCCTAGTGGTAAACACTACTGCCTCTCATCTCCAAAGGCTCCAAACCTAAGTCCTGGCTGCTTTGAATGCAAAATCCTGACTAACTAGTACACACTACTTATTATCTCTATTTTCTCGAGGCCACAGTCGCCTTGTGATTAACAAGTCGGCCATTTAACCAGTGGACTCTCCCCTCCATTGGTTCTGGGTTCAATTCCAGCTTAAGGTAATGTGTGGGGTGCCCTGACAACCTATCCTGACATGGCCTGAGCTGCTGACAGGCATATAAACCTTTCTACATCCTGTTAATTCACCACCATTGTGTCATATACACAATGTGTTAAGAGGGACATTGAATTCAAATTGAAATCAAAATTATCCAACAGGAAATTCATTAAAGTAAAAGGAGTATGATAAGAACTACAACAATAGTTATTCACTTTATTTTCAAGCAAATAAAATTAAGCCAGCTTCTTCAAACTAGCTGTCCCTTTAACTAGAAATAGGACGCCCTGTTGATAGTAGATGCGAATAGAAACAGGATAGCATAGAAGAACACACATTATCATGTGTAATGTCCACCCCATGAACCTTTTGCCAAAATTGTACAGTAGTCTTACAAGACCCTGTTTCATTTGTAAAATATATCAATGATGCTTAAATATTTATTAGAGTAGATGTAAATTATTTCAGCTTCATGCCTTTTTGCATTGGTTGGGTCGAAAATTTTGATGAAATCACTCTATTTTGCACGGTTAAGAAGATAGAAGCAAATTCCTGTTTTTTATTTTTGGCAAAAATTTGAAAATTCAAAATGGCCGCCATTTTTGGGAAAAGGAAAATATTTTGAAAATTGGCAAGAGTACATTTCTTAGATACCCCGCGGGTCGAAAATTTCGACGAAATCGCTGTATCTCGCACGGTTAAGGAGATAGAAGCAATTTTGTGCTTTGCCATTTTTGGCAAAAATTCGAAAAATCAAAATGGCCGCCATTTTTGGGGAGGGGAAAATTTTTTGAAAATTGCAAAGAGTACATTCCTTAGATACCCTGTGGGTCGAAAATATCGACGAAATCGCTCTATCTCGCACGGTTAAGGAGATAGAAGCAAATTTGTGTTTTGCCATTTTTGGCAAAAATTCGAAAATTCAAAATGGCCGCCATTTTTGGGGAGGGGAAAATTTTTTGAAAATTGCAAAGAGTACATTCCTTAGATACCCTGTGGGTCGAAAATTTTGACGAAATCGCTCTATCTCGCACGGTTAAGGAGATAGAAGCAAATTTGTGTTTTGCCATTTTTGGCAAAAATTCGAAAATTCAAAATGGCCGCCATTTTTGGGGAGGGGAAATTTTTTTGGAAATTGCCTAGACTACAATGCTCAGATACCCTGTGGGCGAAAATTTTGACGAAATCGCTCTATCTCGCACGGTTAAGGAGATAGAAGCAAATTTGTGTTTTGTCATTTTTGGCAAAAATTCGAAAATTCAAAATGGCCGCCATTTTTGGGGAGGGGAAAATTTTTGGAAAATTGCAAAGATTACATTCCTTAGATACCCTGTGGGTCGAAAATTTCGACGAAATCGCTCTATCTCGCACGGTTAAGGAGATAGAAGCAAATTTGTGTTTTGCCATTTTTGGCAAAAATTCAAAATGGCCGCCATTTTTGGGGAGGGGAAAATTTTTTGAAAATTGCAAAGAGTACATTCCTTAGATACCCTGTGGGTCGAAAATTTCGACGAAATCGCTCTATCTCGCACGGTTAAGGAGATAGAAGCAAATTTGTGTTTTGCCATTTTTGGCAAAAATTCGAAAATTCAAAATGGCCGCCATTTTTGGGGAGGGGAAAATTTTTTGAAAATTACAAAGAGTACATTCCTTAGATACCCTGTGGGTCGAAAATATCGACGAAATCGCTCTATCACGCACGGTTTAGGAGATATGAGCACATTTGCCTTTTTCAGTATTCAAAATAGCTAATTACTCATTTATTTAATTAATTACTCACTCATCTATGAAGCAATTCCCCCCAAAAGCAATCCCATACAAGCTATTAACCCAATGAACCTCCATACCAAATTTCAGAGAGCTAGGCTTAATAGCATTCCTTAAAATGTCTGGAAACCAAAGAGCTACTCAAAAGTAGCAAAGTAGCTATTACTCAGTTAGCTATAGAGCTATCATCACCAAAAGCAATCCCATACAAGCTATTAACCCAATAAACCTGCATGCCAAATTTGGTAAAGATAGGATAAGAACTGTTGCCTAAAATGTCTGGAAACCAAGTGGGACGCCGGACGCCGGACGCCGGAAAAAGCAAAAATAATATGTCCACCCCCCAGTGGGGTGGACATAATAACAAGCTTCCTCAAATTAATTTGATAGATTTCTTTTGAAAAGATGATAGTTTTTGGCACATACTTGATACCAAAAAAGGCACATTTTGTTGTAATGCGAAGAGTTGTTATACAAGCAAATCCTATGGATATTGGACATTCAGCACAAGCAAATCCTGTGATTATTGCATGGTCAGCTTGTCAGAGATTTCCACTATTTACATACTGGTGCTGTGCTCTGCATCACCACTGCTTTTGTAAGAGTCCCTCTACTATCTTACATTATCACTAATGAATTTCTAATATGCCATTTCGAGATAAATTTTCTCGATTATAAACCTAATAACAGCTCTAATTTTATTGCTTTATATCCATTTTCAACAAAATCTTCCTTATTTTCATGGTCCTTTCACATGTTACTGCTGAGAGATTAACCGTATTTTACTTCAAGTTTGTGTGCATTAAAATGTGAATGCCTAAATTTTAATCGGAATGCCCAGCTCGTTTTCCTTGTTGTAAATGCTCATGACCAACTTTTGCAAATATTTGGTCACATTGCCCATGGGTGCTTCAGAGAGCGGATACAGTAATTAACAAACATTATAGAAACTTACCTGGTGATGAACTTTCTTGCTGTGTACCCAACTGTAAGAGTTGTCAAAGTGAAGCACGTCTGTAATGTAAAACAACCTCATTAGTTCAATTTTCAATTATTTGGGGGGGTTGGTGCATAGGGGCCCTGATGTATTTGCTTACTTAAACCGGGTTTTTGCTTACATTAGCTTAAGTCTGAGTACACAAACAGGCATGACCCGCCTCAATCACCAACTGACACTCAACATTTAGCTAATCTGTCTAATACACAATACACATACACAAAACATTTATTTCATAGCACAATGTAACTGTCTGATGTGAATTAACATTTAGTTCATCATAGTACTTATAGGTGGCACAGTGTTCACACACGACACTAATCCTGTTGACCTGAATCAGGCATATTACAATAATCAAATTTTACTTCTCTATTCTACTCACAGGTGGCACCCTGTTCACACATAAAACTGCCATCTTCTGGCACCATGTGACTGTTGACACGAGCCACTGCTTGCACTTCCTCCATCTTGGAAACCTTCTTACTCGACTCCTTGAGTTTCTTGAACACGCCGAACCCAATATCATACTTGTCTGTGAAAAACTGCCACCTACATGCAGTGAGAAAGTACAAACCAAGAAGAAAGTCACTGAATTTTACTTTGACTTTTGTATTTGTACATAATATCTATTTCTTTGTGTTACACTCAGTCTGGTGAATATCTCAAACCTTACTTCTATAAAAAATAGTATTTCAAAAGATATGGTATTATAATAACTCAACTTACTACATGGAAAAAAAAGTTACACCTTGTTAGGAGGTGCAGTTCAAAGGATCATAAGGCTTTCACAAACATGCTGATGTTTGCTAGGTGGAGGATGGGGAAGCCCAAATATAGTATAATTCCCGTTCTCTGCAACTCTTGGTGCAATCATGTACTACTTGTCAATGAAAACTCCAGGTTTTTCTAAGAATGTATTTTTCTCTGTGATGCGTCTTGACATAGAGGTTTATTTATTGGTCTGATCACCTTTTACACTTTAACACAGTATGACAAAAGATGAGGCCTAGCTCCTACTTTTGCAGGAGTCAAGAGGAGTTAGTTTTTGCAACTCAGCAGTGTAACCTAGGTCTATCTCTTTTTCCCTCCGATATTACTGCACTAGGACAGTTGAAATAATCACTCATATAAGACTCGATTACCAGCCTACTTGAGTAACTTCACTCACACACATACTTGTTCCTTTTCCCATTTACTATTTGGGTGATATTTCAGTTGTAACCCAAACCAATGAGAAGAGTCAAAACTAATTGAACTAACCCAATGACTCCCATGTAAATGAATCTATGATATAATTTATACTCTGACATTATGACCAATGGATAAACTAGACTGTGCTGACTCGACGCCAACATATCCCCAGACAGGCCATCTCTCATGCCACAGGCATTCACTGGGTATTTTTTGTAGCACCCATTTTGTGTGAGTCACAATTATTATAAAATATTTTTCTTTTTTTTTGGTCAAATTTCAAAAGTTCTCTGTGTTAAATGTCTACTTAACCCTTTCGCTACTGAAGGATCATTATTCCACGGGACTGTAGCCATATGACGTCATATCACGTCAGAAACGCCTATAAGGTAAACTAGATTGGGCCAACTCGGCGCCAACATATCCCCAGACAGGTCATCACTCACGCCACAGGTTTTGATCGGGAATTTTTTAAAACATAATTACCCATTATTATATGAACTTCAGCACATCAATCTACTCTGTTTATATCTCCCCAAGGAAGATGGTGTATCCCCAGACGCCGAATACATACCTCAAATTATATTTTCAATCTTCCTGCAATGATAACTCTAAACCTATTTTCAAAGTATTTAAATGATTGATGATTGAATGTCCATTCTAAATTAATAATCTCAAAAGAGCATATCTGTTTCTATATTTGTTGACAAATAAAATATTATTTTTAACTCAACTCATCATATTTTTCAATCTTCCTTCAAAGTATTTAAATGATTGATGATTCAATGTCCATTCTAAAATTCATAATCCCAAAAGCGCATATCTGTTTCTATATTTGTTCACAAATAAAATATTATTTAAAAAAAAATTATTTATATTATTATTTTATTATATTATTTTTAGAATTTGCAAATTGTTTTCAGTTATTCATTTCCTCTATACCTATATATGTGGTCCATATATATGCAACCTAAATATGTGACACAATCTCAGTTCTGACTCCCCTTTGTGTTATATGTAATGAAGCCCACCACCTCCCACCCCCACCCCTCTCCCCTTCTCCACACCTCTCTCACTATTACACAAGATCTGCAACCCCATTGAGTTCTTTGTTTCTCATCTGATATCACTAAATACCTTTGTTTATTTAGTGTCACTCAATATAGCTGGAGGTCCCAGAGGTGGGTGGGGGGAATCCGGGTGGGGGGTGTGGGTTGAGCATAAATGGTAAACAAACAATCTATATAAAAGGGGTACTCAAATACAAAAAGAATTGAGAATTTTAAGTATGTGATTATCAACTGAAATGAGTTCATAACTGTAGGAGCTGTGCCAAAATTAACTGAGGCAAGTTGAATAAAACTGGGCTAGTTGAGGGTTAAAAATCCCCTAGTTTTACTACATAAGGATATAATTTCATTAATATTGGGACTTAAAGCTCACTTAAAGTGTCCATTTTGTCTACTTGAATATGTTTAACCAGTTTCATTTTAAAAAGTGAAAAACTCAGCAAGCAGAGGTATAACACACAAAAATAAGTTCTTAAAAGACTAAGATAGCCATAACATTATTAATATTCAAAATTTAAATAGACAGGCATTTCCTTTTAAAAATTCAAAGATTTCAGCTCTATAACCCACATAGTTTGACAGTTACTGGGCTTTAAAGTGGCATAATATCCATAAATTGGGTTTCTGTGGGCATTTTACAATTGTTAAAGAGACCTTAGCAATTAAACTACAGATCTGAAACTTTTTGGGGGACATACATAACAAACAAAAATTATATATAATACAGTTTAAGACTTGTCACACTAAGCATTTCCAAATAACAGGGCAAAATACGGAAAAAATGTCAAAAAAGGCACTTGGGCGAGTGTCTATGGCCCTCATACACAGGTTAAATGTCTACTAAAAACCTTGATTTTCGGCATATGTAAAAAGGACATAATAATGCATTCCCAGATGGGATTTCAGCTCCATCAATCACATAGTTTAACAGTTACAGGGCTTAAAGGTGGTAAAAAGTCCAAATATTGGGTCATTGTGGGCCTTTTAGAGATCTCGATGTGGCTTTCAAATTAAAGCTTCAGACTTAAAATTTGTTACATACTAAGATTACACATAGAATATGTATCTAATAAAGTTTGAAACTTGTCAGACTTACCATTTCCAAGTTACAGAGCAAAATATGTGAAAAATGTCTTAAAAGGGTCACTCAGGTGGGTGTTTAAGGTCCTCATACACAGGTTAAATGTCTACTTGAAGCCTTGATTTTTGGCACATGTAAAAAAAACATAATAATGTATTCCCAGATGAGATTTCAGCTCTATCAGTCACATAGTTTAACAGTCACAGGCCTTAAAATTGGCAAAAAGTCCAAATACTGGGTCTTTATGGGGCCTTCTAGAGACCTAAATGTGGCCTTCAAATTAAAGCTTCAGACTTAAAATTTGTCACATACTAAGATTACACATAGAATATGCATCTAATACAGTTTGAAACTTCTTAGACTTACCATTTCCAAGTTACAGGGAAAAATATGTGAAAAATGTCTAAAAATGCTCACTCGGGTGGGGATTTATGGTCCTCATACACAGGTTAAATGTCTTCTTAAAGCCTTAATTTTTGGCACATATAAAGATAACATACTAATATCTTCTCAGATAGGATTTGAGCTCTATCAGTCACATAGTTTGACAGTCACAGGGCTTAAAAGTAGCAAAAAGTCCAAATATTGGGTCTTTGGGAGCCTTTTAGAGACCTCAATTTGACCTTCAAAATTAAAGCTTCAGACTTAAAATCTGTTACATACTAAGATTACACACAGAATATATATCTAATACAGTTTGAAACTTCTCAGACTTACCATTTCCAAGTTACAGGGAAAAAGATGTGAAAAATGTCTTATAAGGGTCACTCGGGTGGGTGTTTATGGTCCTGATACACAGGTTAACTGTCTATTAAAGGCCTAAATGTTGGGGCACATATAAGAAAACACATAGATATATTCCCAGATGATATTTAACTTAGATGAGAGACATAGTTTGAAAGCTACAGTGCTTGAAAGTGGCAAAAAGTGCATAAATTGGGTCTCTGTGGGCACTTTTGAGACCTTAAGTCGACCCCTTTGGGTAAACCTACAGCCCTAAAATTTTCTACAGACAAGGATTACATATCAAAGTTATACCTAGCGCAGTTTGAGACTCATCAGAATTATCACTTCCAAATTATAGGGCAAAATATGTGTAAAGTATAGCAAAAAATCCCTAAGTGGGGGTATTTATGGGCCTCAAACACAATTTTCTCCTCAACTTAAAGTCATGATTTTCGGCACATGTACTAAGAACATATTAATGTGTTGTCAGGTAAAATTTCAGCCAGCTGAGCATCATAGTTTGTGACCTACAGGGCTCTAAGTGGCCAAAAGTGCAATTTCTGACCTTAAGGTGGCCATAAGTTCTTTTTTACTGGGAGTTTAAGGTCACCTTAAAATAGGGATCTTCCTTTGGGCACCCTTAACATGTGTACCAAGTTTGAAAAAAAAATATTAATTTGTTTTTGAGTTATCGCGTCCACAAGGAAATTTCTACGGCGGCGGCGGCGGCGCGACGGACCTGAATCCAATATATCCCCGACTTTCGTCTGGGGATATAATTATTAACTCACTACCTTATACACTTCATTTGCGGTATTTTTCGGCATATTTCATTAGAAAATGATGAAATGTCGAATGAAGAAACTGCAGGGAATTCCCCAAATAAATATAACCACGAGTAAACAATATGCAGCTGTATGCGATAAATATGGCAATATCTAAAAAAAACAGTTAAAATAGGTAAAAATGTTGAAATTTTTTAAAATACAGCATAACTTACATATAAATTACTTAAAAAATCGTTTTAATACTGATACACCAAAGAAAACGTATAACAGCATACTTAAGGAAAAGAAGAAATCAATACTATTGCCGTCGACCCTTGGTCGACAGACATGGTTCCTTATAATATGCATTGATGTCGACTACTAGTCCACATATATGGTAGCGAAAGGGTTAAAGCCTTCGTTGGTTCTTGGCACATGAAAAAAAGAACATATTAATATATTCCCAGATGAGACTTCAGCTGTAACAGTCGCATAGTATGACAGTTATAGGGCTTAAAAGTGGTAAAAATTCAATAAACTGTGTGTCTGTGGCCATTTTAGAGACCTTAAGGTGACATTAAAATTAAAGTTACAGATTTAAAAATTTTCACAGATAAAGATTACATGTAGAAATTAAATCTACTACAGTTAGAGACTTGTCAGACTTACCATTTGCAGGTTACAGGACCTAATATGTAGAACATATCGAAAAAAAAGGTCAGTCGGGTGGGTGTTTATGGTCCCCGTACACAGGTTAAACAGCCACTATTTAAAGCCTTGATTTTTCTCATATGTAAACAAAACATAATCAGATATTCCCACATGAGATTTCAGCAGTATCAGACATATTGTTTGACAGCTATAGGGCTTAAAAAGGCATAAAGTCCATAAATTGGGTGTCTGTGGGCATTCTAGCGACCTTAAGGTGACCTTAAAATTAAAGTTACAGAATTAAAATTTTTCACAGGCAATGATTACATGTAGAAGTTATACTTACTACAGTTTGAAACTTGTCAGACTTACCATTTTCAAGTTATAGGGCAAAATATACGAAAAATGTAAAAAAATATTGTCTAAGTAGGGTCTTTATGGGTCTCAAAGACAATTGTAACCTTAACATAAAGTCATATGTAAGGCATATGTAAGGAAAATATGGTAATGTGTTGCCAGGTAAAATTTGAGCCAGGTGAGCCACATAGTTTGTGACTAAGAGGGCATTAAATGGCCAAAAGTCCAATTTCTGACCTTAAGGTGGCCATAAGTTTGTTATTATTTGGAGTTTAAGGTCAACTTAAAATAAGGTTCCTCTCCTGACCCAAATACATGTGTGTAAGTGAGGTTTGTACAATGTACTAGTATTATATGGTGTTGTATTAAAAATATTCCTTATTTATTAATGTTTTCTGTTATTGTTTGAATTACTATTCTACCCAACAGTTATCCAGTGATAATCCTTTGACAATCCTTCTGATCAGACATCCATAGGGAAAATAGCATCAGAGATACCCGTACCCCACAGCCTAGGGAAATATTTTCAACACTGTGAGATACAGAAGCACTGTACCAGTACAAAATTCAGGATACTTTCAGAGCACTGTCAGTGATATAAAGTTCCAAAAAATGTTTAAATGCAGAAAATAATGTTTAAAAGAAAGATAATGCATGTAAAGATGAAGTATTAAAACAAGTCAATTCAATACCAACATGACAGCATTAATCAGTAAACTAAAATTCAACATTCTTTATCTACATCTGCATGGCCGAATTATGGTTTAGATGTTTTGAATATTACCATGCATACAGAAGTGGTAATACATTTAATGAACGCTTATGTGTGGTGTTGGAGCAAAATCTGTGGCTCACTTGATGTAATTCTATCTCTTACAATGGGAAGTTATGAAAGTAAAATTCTTAATAAATTCTAAAATGAATTAACAGTGCTTAATCTGCATCAAAAGACAGACCCAAAGGTGCAACAAGATTTTAAAGGTCAAGGTCACTACGACAAGGTCAAAGGTCAAATTAAGGTCACACCATGATAATACACACCAATGGCCCCTGACCAATGTCCCTACCAAGTATCAACTTCCTACACCTTACAGTTTCCGAGATATAGCCCGGACAAGATTTTATAGGTCAAGGTCACTATGGCAAGGTCAAGGGTCAAATCAAGGTCAGACCATGACGTTGCACACCTACACCCCCTAACCAATGTCCCTACCAAGTATCAACTTCCTACACCTTACGGTTTCTGAGATACAGCCCGGACAAACTTTTTCCCGCCGCCCGCCCGACAGGACGCCCGCCCGCCCATCCGGACACCATGGGTGAAAACAATACCCCAACAGCCCTTAAGGGCTGTGGGGTAATAAAAAGCAATAAAAACAATGAAAATACAGGGTAATATTGGGTAGACAGTTTTGATACCTGAGCACAATGCCGGGTTGAGTGACCTTGAACTCTAGGTTCTGACTTGAGCCTCTGTTGACAGTGAGTGTGTCATACTGAGAGAGGTCTGGTGGGTTCAGGTTCACACAGTACCGGTCACTGGGCACAGTACCACCCTGACAAACCTACAATCACAGAACAATCTGAACTAGAGGATCGCTCGCAAAAAAAAAAGATAATGTTTTTGCATAGCAAAAACAAAGCGTCCCGAAAAGGATATAAAGGTGAGTGCTAAAGTATTAAGAAAAGGCTTCGTTTCTAGCCTTATACTGTTGTGGCAACCAAAGTCATCGCAGTCTGCTCTATCTAGCACGGTTTTCAAGATATAAACATTTTTGTGTTTTGCAAAAAATTCGAAAATTCAAAATGTCCGCTATATTTGGCGAGACCAAAATATTTTGAAAATTGGCATGGCTACTCTGCAGAGATACCCAGCAGGTCAAAAATTTTGTTGAGTTCACTCCATCTTGCACGGTTTTCGAGATATAAGCATTTTTGTGTTTTGCAAAAACTTTGAAAATTCAAAATGGCCACCATTTTTGGGGAGACAAAAATTTTTGACAAGACCACTGCCGCGGTGTGTATCTCCTGCCGAGCATTAAAGGAGAAGAAATAGCTTTTCCGAGATATTCACAATTTTTCATTTTCGTGTGTGAAAGCCCTTCCAAAAGTAGGTGAATGAGTTATTTGAGAAAAATTGGCTATCTGCAATACTATTAAGAGATAATTCACATTTACTCCTTTTGAGTAGGTGAGTAATTACCTACGGGTCTGGAACTTCACCAAGTGAAAGTTCTCCCAAAAGTAGATGAATGAGTTATTTGATAAAAATTGGGTATCCGCAATACTTTTAGAGATAATTCGCATTTACTCATTTTGAGTAGGTGAATAATTAGCTATGGGTCTGAAACTTCACCAAGTGAAAGCTCTCCCAAAAGTAGGTGAATGAGTTATTTGAGAAAAATTGGCTATCTGCAATACTTTTAGAGATAACTCACATTTACTCATTTTGAGTAGGTGAGTAATTAGCTATGGGTCTGAAACTTCACCATGTGAAAGCTCTCCCACAAGTAGATGAATGAGTATTTGATAAAAATTGGGTATCCGCAATACTTTTAGAGATAATTAGCATTTACTCATTTTGAGTAGGTGAATAATTAGCTATGGGTCTGAAACTTCACGGAGTGAAAGCTCTCCCAAAAGTAGGTGAATGAGTTATTTGAGAAAAATTGGCTATCTGCAATACTTTTAGAGATAATTCGCATTTACTCATTTTGAGTAGGTCAGTAATTAGCTATGGGTCTGAAACTTCACCATGTGAAAGCTCTCCCAAAAGTAGGTGAATGAGTTATTTGAGAAAAATTGGCTATCTGCAAAACTTTTAGAGGTAATTCGCATTTACTCATTTTGAGTAGGTGAGTAATTAGCTATGGGTCTGAAACTTCACCATGTGAAAGCTCTTCCAAAAGTAGATGAATGAGTTATTTGAGAAAAATTGGCTATCTGCAATACTTTTAAGAGATAATTCGCATTTACTCATTTTGAGTAGGTGAGTAATTATCTACGGGTCTGAAACTTCACCATGTGAAAGCTCTCCCAAAAGTAGATGAATGAGTTATTTGATAAAAATTGGGTATCCGCAATAGTTTTAGAGATAATTAGCATTTACTCATTTTGAGTAGGTGAATAATTAGCTACGGGTCTGAAACTTCACCGAGTGAAAGCTCTTTGGGATAGCTGCTCTGCAGAGATACCCTGAAGATCAAAAATTTCATCGAAATCGCTCTATGTAGCACGGTTTTCGAGATATTAGCATTTTTGTGTTTTGCAATTTTTGCGAAAAATTCGAAAATTCAAAATGGCTGCCATTTTTGGCGAGACAAAATTTTTTTGAAAATAGGCATGGCTACTCTGCAGAGATACCCTGTGGGTCAAAAATTTCGTCGAAATCGCTCTATCTAGTACGGTTTTTGAGATATAAGCATTTTTATGTTTTGCAATTTTTGTGAAAAATTCGAAAATTCAAAATGGCCGCCATTTTTGGCGAGATAAAATTTTTTTGAAAATTGGGATAACTACTCTGCAGAGATACCCTGTGGGTCAAAAATTTCGTCGAAATCGCTCTATCCAGCACGGTTTTCGAGATATAAGCATTTTTGTGTTTTCCTTATTTGGAAAATTCATAATGATTAATTAATCATTAATTACTCGGCCATTTCTTAACCACTCAATGCCAAAATCTAATGATTTCCAGATTTTAATAGAATGAATGTATTTGCCAAGTTTCAGGTGAATTGATAAAATTCCTTTCAAGTTATCATCCGGACAAGCTTCCCCATCGAAAAAAGACACTTTTGGTCATGTGACCTCTCTGATTGGTTGAAATGTCACTGCACATATTCAAAAAAATTCCCCAAGGCTGCTGCCTAAACCTGCCAAATTTGAAAAGAATCCGCCTAACGGTTACAGAGTTATAAGGAAAACAAAATGCGGAGCCAGCGGAGCCGCCGGAGCCTGAAGGTCTCCCATACACAAACAAGCGTCCCTTGCGGGACGCTTAATTCTAACACAGAGGTGTCCATGAATTTGACTGGCTAAATAACAAAATACTTCATGGGTAAAATCCAGCACAACCCTTTAGCTCCTGATTATTGCTCATTATGGCTATCTTGACTCTTTCATAAAAATATAAATAATAAATGGTATTTATAAAATTTAAACACTTGTCATGTTAGAATAGGAATAACCCCCTTCAAAACCATGGTATATGCAGAATTTTACCATGGTTTAAGGGAACAAACCCCTCAGGCTTCACCTTTGGGGTTTATATTCTCAAACCATGGTAAAATACTGTGTATACCATGGTTTGGTCAGGGGTTATTCCCATAATGTATACTATGACTTGGTACTGCATATCATTGTACAAACGTGGACGACAGTGGTGTCATCATTAATGAAATAAAGGTGTTATAAACTGAAATTGTGATGTAAAGGCCACACAAAATATTCCATATTTTAAGTAAATATTGTATGTTATGAGTAGATAAAAAATTATATTGAAATTTGTGTCCATGTTTTGTCAACAAAATTTTAATTTTATTAATTTGTTTCTTTTCTGTTTTTTTTTTTTTTTTTTGGTAAATGCAATGAATGAATATTTTGTAGAAAAAATACTAGACGACTCAAATAATATAAGTATTTTACTTATTTTGAAAATACTGTTTTATCACCAGGAAATATGTTGATATTGCAATGCTACTTTTGTACCAAGGAGATAAAAGGACTTGAAGATTAAGGACATGCATAAGCAGCAACCTTCAAGCTACTACTTTCTGGGTCTTTACCACTCCTTTGGTGAACCAAAAACTATACTGGAACACATTAAAAGTACTATAGCCCAGTACCTTAATGGTATATTTCATGTATATATAACAGAATAAGATTGTATTTTTTCTTCAATAATGTGATCTGATGAAAGGTGAATTTGGATCTGATTCTCAGATAGCAGATTTAATGTTTGAAAAAAAAATGCAAAGGTGCTAGTAGTACAGGTATTCAGCCAGAATGGGGAACTACTTCAGGCCAAAATAAGACTAAATAAGTCAGAATATGTAAAACGAACAGCATGATGTCTCACCATAGACCTGCAGTACTCGTTTCCATCTGGATCAGTGCGAGTGCCACCCCAATGCACTGGCAACTCCTCTGCAGGAATTTCCTCCAGCAGTCGCTCCTTCCAATGACCTAGAAAGGAATGGTTGTACTTGTATCTTCAATCTTCTTGTACATTTAACTTTACGGTCTCAAAGGAAACATTTTGTTGTTTCATGCCTGTTTTAGCCGGTAAGACCACATCACAACCCAGGCTATGGAACAGTCTCCCACTGGCTGTGTGATCTCCCCCCATACTGGCATCTTGCAGGTGAGAGCTTAAGGCTCACCTAATTCATGAAGCCTATCCTCCTTAGCCACTTCTCCTCTGGTTGTGCAAACGCTTTCTGATGCCGACTCTGACCAAGGACTTTCTATATTCTCTTGACCCTCAGCATTTATTGCGCCTTAGAATTTGATTTAGATCAAAATTAAGCAGTTGAAAAGTTAGTAAATTGTTATTACGTATTATTAACAGGAGAGGCCCATGTTGTTATGAGCTAGTAAAAAACCACCACCAGAGCTGAGAACTAAGTGATGTAGTAATGTGGCCTGTAAATAGCTACTCTCACTTGTACATCAGCAGTACACTACAACCCCATTGCCTCAAGTGTTAATCCCAAGCAGCTAGAGTAATCATAGATCCATCCAAGTACACAGAAATTATCAGAAAATTATCCAAATTCTTGTTAATAAAATGTATATGATTCCTACAGGGAAATATGTACATAAATATATACACCCGTGGACGGTGAATCGGACAGGACAGTGGAGTCGGACACTGATATAAATAGTGTCATATATATTTGTATTGAATATCAGTGTTGAAAAGAAATAGAGAAATACAAAAACAATATAAAACACAAGAAGTATGAATGTGTTCACATATGTATTTATTCTAAAAGAAAATCAGAAATCTAGTACAATTTATATTGCTGTCCGACTCCACTGTCCTGTCCGATTTACCGTCCATGGGTGTAACACATGTAGATGTTTCTTACTAGATCAGCAAGAAACTGTTTTGATGATTTCAATAATTAGCTAATGTCCCTTTTTGGATTCCAGTGCATTATAGGATCCTTACTACTTTTGTGCTTTTTGCGAATGGTTCTATTATTAGTTTAGGACTACAAATCCAAACAACATATTATAAACACCTGAAAACAACAGCAACCATTCCTTTGATGTTGATCTGTCAACACCAGTACAAGTGATATCTTGATTAGAATTTGCCCCTATTCTTTGATAATCAGAGAAAATATCTTTGGTTAGGACAATGAGCAAATTGACTGTCAGATGCCGTAAGCCACATACATGTGTATTGTACACTTAACTGTTTTATAGTGATAAAGGCCCAACTATATTTAATTTTAATCTCATAGTAACATGTTGTAAAATCATATATTAATCTATTTCATTTCTATTTTATTTTCTACTACTGTGTGGAAAACTAATGAATATACATTTGCAAAGTTTACATAATAATACATTTTGAAAATGACATGTCTATAATTTAAACAAATAAAACTCCATGAGAAAATTTGTATGATAAGGACATTACAATAGTTCTGAAAGTAATTTGTAAGAGAAGCAAACTAGGGATACTTATAATATATTGTACTTACGGCCCAGTATTTGTATCTTTGTACGTGTATCCTCACTGAGAAATGGTTTGACGATGCCATATATAATAGGAAAGATCCTAGGTGCTGAAATGATATAATAACATGGTTAATCAGCCTTGCAAGCTCAAAGGCAGGTTTTTTTATAAACACAAAGACAATATTCCTCAATTTCGGCAGCCCACATCTTTGTCTACCACTAAAATGTTCCTGTTGTCATGACTCTATACAATATGTTGACAAGGTGGCCTAGAAAGATGACAGTCACATATCCTTGTTAATGCAAACAAATTAACAGAAATAATAATCAATGGATATTGGAAATCTCTTGATAGTTGTCAGGGGAAACACTGATGGTATAATAATTATCAAGAATGAAAAAGGTATGAATACGTAACAATGATCAAAATTGATTAAAACTAGAAATAGGCCGCCCTGTTGATAGTAGATGCGAATAGAAACAGGATAGCATAGAAGAACACACATTATCATGTGTAATGTCCACCCATGAACCTTTTGCCCAAATTGTACAGTAGTCTTACAAGACCCTGTTTCATTTGTAAAATATATCAATGATGCTTAAATATTTGTTAGTGTAGATGTAATTTATTTCAGCTTCATGCCTTTTTGCATTGGTTGGGTTGAAAATTTTGACGAAATCACTCTATCTTGCACGGTTAAGAAGATAGAAGCCAATTCCTGTTTTTCTATTTTTGGCAAAAATTTGAAAATTCAAAATGGCCGCCATTATTGGGAAAAGGAAATTTTTTTGAAAATTGCCAAGAGTACATTTCTTAGATACCCTATGGGTCGAAAATTTCAACAAAATAACTCTATTTTGCACGGTTAAGGCCAGTTTGTGTTTTTCCATTTTGGGCAAAAATTCGAAAATTCAAAATGGCTGCCATTTTTGGGGAGGGGAAAATTTTTTGAAAATTGCAAAGATTACATTCCTTAGATACCCTGTGGGTTGAAAATTTCGACGAAATCGCTCTATCTCGCATGGTTAAGGAGATAGAAGCAAATTTGTGTTTTGCCATTTTTGGCAAAAATTTGAAAATTCAAAATGGCCGCCATTTTAGGGGAGGGGAAAATTTTTTAGAAATTACCAAGAGTACAATGCTCAGATACCCTGTGGGTCGAAAATTTTGACGAAATCACTCTATCTGGCACGGTTAAGGAGATAGAAGCAAATTTGTGTTTTGCCATTTTTGGCAAAAATTCGAAAATTCAAAATGGCCGCCATTTTTGGGGAGGGGAAAATTTTTGGAAAATTGCAAAGATTGCATTCCTTAGATACCCTGTGGGTCGAAAATTTCGACGAAATCGCTCTATCTCGCACGGTTAAGGAGATAGAAGCAAATTTGTGTTTTGCCATTTTTGGCAAAAATTCGAAAATTCAAAATGGCCGCCATTTTTGGGGAGGGGAAAATTTTTTGAAAATTGCAAATATTACATTCCTTAGATACCCTGTGGGTCGAAAATTTCGATGAAATCGCTCTATCTCGCACGGTTAAGGAGATAGAAGCAAATTTGTGTTTTGCCATTTTTGGCAAAAATTCGAAAATTCAAAATGGCCGCCATTTTTGGGGAGGGGAAAATTTTTGGAAAATTGCAAAGATTGCATTCCTTAGATACCCTGTGGGTCGAAAATTTCGACGAAATCGCTCTATCTCGCACGGTTAAGGAGATAGAAGCAAATTTGTGTTTTGCAATTTTTGGCAAAAATTCAAAAATTCAAAATGGCCGCCATTTTTGGGGAGGGGAAAATTTTTTGAAAATTGCAAAGATTACATTCCTTAGATACCCTGTGGGTCGAAAATTTCGACGAAATCGCTCTATCTCGCACGGTTAAGGAGATAGAAGCAAATTTGTGTTTTGCCATTTTTGGCAAAAATTCGAAAATTCAAAATGGCCGCCATTTTTGGGGAGGGGAAAATATTTTGAAAATTGCAAAGATTGCATTGCTTAGATACCCTGTGCGTCGAAAATTTTGCCGAAATCGCTCTATCTCGCACGGTTAAGGAGATAGAAGCAAATTAGTGTTTTGCCATTTTTGGCAAAAATTCGAAAATTCAAAATGGCCGCCATTTTTGGGGAGGGGAAAATTTTTGGAAAATTGCAAAGATTGCATTCCTTAGATCCCCTGTGGGTCGAAAATTTTGCCGAAATCGCTCTATCTCGCACGGTTAAGGAGATAGAAGCAAATTTGTGTTTTGCCATTTTTGGCAAAAATTCGAAAATTCAAAATGGCCGCCATTTTTGGGGAGGGGAAATTTTTTTGAAAATTGCAAATATTACATTCCTTAGATACCCTGTGGGTCGAAAATTTCGACGAAATCGCTCTATCTCGCACGGTTAAGGAGATAGAAGCAAATTTGTGTTTTGCCATTTTTGGCAAAAATTCGAAAATTCAAAATGGCCGCCATTTTTGGGGAGGGGAAAATTTTTGGAAAATTGCAAAGATTGCATTCCTTAGATACCCTGTGGGTCGAAAATTTCGACGAAATCGCTCTATCTCGCACGGTTAAGGAGATAGAAGCAAATTTGTGTTTTGCCATTTTTGGCAAAAATTCGAAAATTCAAAATGGCTGCCATTTTTGGTGAGGGGAAAATTTTTTGAAAATTGCAAATATTACATTCCTTAGATACCCTGTGGGTCGAAAATTTCGACGAAATCGCTCTATCTCGCACGGTTAAGGAGATAGAAGCAAATTTGTGTTTTGCCATTTTTGGCAAAAATTCAAAAATTCAAAATGGCCGCCATTTTTGGGGAGGGGAAAATATTTTGAAAATTGCAAAGATTGCATTGGTTAGATACCCTGTGTGTCGAAAATTTTGCCGAAATCGCTCTATCTCGCACGGTTAAGGAGATAGAAGCAAATTTGTGTTTTGCCATTTTTGGCAAAAATTCGAAAATTCAAAATGGCCGCCATTTTTGGGGAGGGGAAATTTTTTTGAAAATTGCAAATATTACATTCCTTAGATACCCTGTGGGTCGAAAATTTCGATGAAATCGCTCTATCTCGCACGGTTAAGGAGATAGAAGCAAATTTGTGTTTTGCCATTTTTGGCAAAAATTCGAAAATTCAAAATGGCCGCCATTTTTGGGGAGGGGAAAATTTTTTGAAAATTGCAAAGATTGCATTCCTTAGATACCCTGTGGGTCGAAAATTTCGACGAAATCGCTCTATCTCGCACGGTTAAGGAGATAGAAGCAAATTTGTGTTTTGCCATTTTTGGCAAAAATTCGAAAATTCAAAATGGCCGCCATTTTTGGGGAGGGGAAAATTTTTGGAAAATTGCAAAGATTGCATTCCTTAGATCCCCTGTGGGTCGAAAATTTTGCCGAAATCGCTCTATCTCGCACGGTTAAGGAGATAGAAGCAAATTTGTGTTTTGCCATTTTTGGCAAAAATTCGAAAATTCAAAATGGCCGCCATTTTTGGGGAGGGGAAATTTTTTTGAAAATTGCAAATATTACATTCCTTAGATACCCTGTGGGTCGAAAATTTCGACGAAATCGCTCTATCTCGCACGGTTAAGGAGATAGAAGCAAATTTGTGTTTTGCCATTTTTGGCAAAAATTCGAAAATTCAAAATGGCCGCCATTTTTGGGGAGGGGAAAATTTTTGGAAAATTGCAAAGATTGCATTCCTTAGATACCCTGTGGGTCGAAAATTTCGACGAAATCGCTCTATCTCGCACGGTTAAGGAGATAGAAGCAAATTTGTGTTTTGCCATTTTTGGCAAAAATTCGAAAATTCAAAATGGCCGCCATTTTTGGGGAGGGGAAAATTTTTTGAAAATTGCAAATATTACATTCCTTAGATACCCTGTGGGTCGAAAATTTCGACGAAATCACTCTATCTCGCACGGTTAAGGAGATAGAAGCAAATTTGTGTTTTGCCATTTTTGGCAAAAATTCAAAATGGCCGCCATTTTTGGGGAGGGGAAAATATTTTGAAAATTGCAAAGATTGCATTGCTTAGATACCCTGTGTGTCGAAAATTTTGCCGAAATCGCTCTATCTCGCACGGTTAAGGAGATAGAAGCAAATTAGTGTTTTGCCATTTTTGGCAAAAATTCGAAAATTCAAAATGGCCGCCATTTTTGGGGAGGGGAAAATTTTTGGAAAATTGCAAAGATTGCATTCCTTAGATCCCCTGTGGGTCGAAAATTTCGCCGAAATCGCTCTATCTCGCACGGTTAAGGAGATAGAAGCAAATTTGTGTTTTGCCATTTTTGGCAAAAATTCGAAAATTCAAAATGGCCGCCATTTTTGGGGAGGGGAAATTTTTTTGAAAATTGCAAATATTACATTCCTTAGATACCCTGTGGGTCGAAAATTTCGACGAAATCGCTCTATCTCGCACGGTTAAGGAGATAGAAGCAAATTTGTGTTTTGCCATTTTTGGCAAAAATTCGAAAATTCAAAATGGCCGCCATTTTTGGGGAGGGGAAAATTTTTGGAAAATTGCAAAGATTGCATTCCTTAGATACCCTGTGGGTCGAAAATTTCGACGAAATCGCTCTATCTCGCACGGTTAAGGAGATAGAAGCAAATTTGTGTTTTGCCATTTTTGGCAAAAATTCGAAAATTCAAAATGGCTGCCATTTTTGGGGAGGGGAAAATTTTTTGAAAATTGCAAATATTACATTCCTTAGATACCCTGTGGGTCGAAAATTTCGACGAAATCGCTCTATCTCGCACGGTTAAGGAGATAGAAGCAAATTTGTGTTTTGCCATTTTTGGCAAAAATTCAAAAATTCAAAATGGCCGCCATTTTTGGGGAGGGGAAAATATTTTGAAAATTGCAAAGATTGCATTGGTTAGATACCCTGTGTGTCGAAAATTTTGCCGAAATCGCTCTATCTCGCACGGTTAAGGAGATAGAAGCAAATTTGTGTTTTGCCATTTTTGGCAAAAATTCGAAAATTCAAAATGGCCGCCATTTTTGGGGAGGGGAAATTTTTTTGAAAATTGCAAATATTACATTCCTTAGATACCCTGTGGGTCGAAAATTTCGATGAAATCGCTCTATCTCGCACGGTTAAGGAGATAGAAGCAAATTTGTGTTTTGCCATTTTTGGCAAAAATTCGAAAATTCAAAATGGCCGCCATTTTTGGGGAGGGGAAAATTTTTTGAAAATTGCAAAGATTGCATTCCTTAGATACCCTGTGGGTCGAAAATTTCGACGAAATCGCTCTATCTCGCACGGTTAAGGAGATAGAAGCAAATTTGTGTTTTGCCATTTTTGGCAAAAATTCGAAAATTCAAAATGGCCGCCATTTTTGGGGAGGGGAAAATTTTTGGAAAATTGCAAAGATTGCATTCCTTAGATCCCCTGTGGGTCGAAAATTTTGCCGAAATCGCTCTATCTCGCACGGTTAAGGAGATAGAAGCAAATTTGTGTTTTGCCATTTTTGGCAAAAATTCGAAAATTCAAAATGGCCGCCATTTTTGGGGAGGGGAAATTTTTTTGAAAATTGCAAATATTACATTCCTTAGATACCCTGTGGGTCGAAAATTTCGACGAAATCGCTCTATCTCGCACGGTTAAGGAGATAGAAGCAAATTTGTGTTTTGCCATTTTTGGCAAAAATTCGAAAATTCAAAATGGCCGCCATTTTTGGGGAGGGGAAAATTTTTGGAAAATTGCAAAGATTGCATTCCTTAGATACCCTGTGGGTCGAAAATTTCGACGAAATCGCTCTATCTCGCACGGTTAAGGAGATAGAAGCAAATTTGTGTTTTGCCATTTTTGGCAAAAATTCGAAAATTCAAAATGGCCGCCATTTTTGGGGAGGGGAAAATTTTTTGAAAATTGCAAATATTACATTCCTTAGATACCCTGTGGGTCGAAAATTTCGACGAAATCACTCTATCTCGCACGGTTAAGGAGATAGAAGCAAATTTGTGTTTTGCCATTTTTGGCAAAAATTCAAAATGGCCGCCATTTTTGGGGAGGGGAAAATATTTTGAAAATTGCAAAGATTGCATTGCTTAGATACCCTGTGTGTCGAAAATTTTGCCGAAATCGCTCTATCTCGCACGGTTAAGGAGATAGAAGCAAATTAGTGTTTTGCCATTTTTGGCAAAAATTCGAAAATTCAAAATGGCCGCCATTTTTGGGGAGGGGAAAATTTTTGGAAAATTGCAAAGATTGCATTCCTTAGATCCCCTGTGGGTCGAAAATTTCGCCGAAATCGCTCTATCTCGCACGGTTAAGGAGATAGAAGCAAATTTGTGTTTTGCCATTTTTGGCAAAAATTCGAAAATTCAAAATGGCCGCCATTTTTGGGGAGGGGAAATTTTTTTGAAAATTGCAAATATTACATTCCTTAGATACCCTGTGGGTCGAAAATTTCGACGAAATCGCTCTATCTCGCACGGTTAAGGAGATAGAAGCAAATTTGTGTTTTGCCATTTTTGGCAAAAATTCGAAAATTCAAAATGGCCGCCATTTTTGGGGAGGGGAAAATTTTTGGAAAATTGCAAATATTACATTCCTTAGATACCCTGTGGGTCGAAAATTTCGACGAAATCGCTCTATCTCGCACGGTTAAGGAGATAGAAGCAAATTTGTGTTTTGCCATTTTTGGCAAAAATTCGAAAATTCAAAATGGCCGCCATTTTTGGGGAGGGGAAAATTTTTTGAAAATTGCAAAGAGTACACTCCTCAGATACCCTGCGGGTCGAAAATTTTGCCGAAATCGCTCTATCTCGCACGGTTAAGGAGATAGAAGCAAATTACTCAAAAGTAGTACTGAAAATACACAATGAAGTACCTAAATGGCTATTACTCATGTACTGACAAAGCTATCAGTCCCAAATGCAATACCAAGCGAGCTATGGACATAACAATCTTGTATTCAAAATTGTAGTAAAATATCTTTAATTATTTTGGCTTAAATGCACGGAAACCAATGGGTACTGAAAATAGCTGTACTTAAGTATTACTCAGTAAGCAAAAGAGGTACAACAGCCAAAAGCAATCCCAAGCAAGCTACTGACCCAATAAGCCTGCATACCAAATTTGGTGACAATAGCTCTAATACTTTTCCTTTAAATGAGCGGAAACCATGCGTGACGCCGGACATCGGACGCCGGACGCCGGACATCGGACATCGGACAACGGACATCGGACATCGGACATCGGACGGCGAAAAAAGCAAAAATAATATATCCACCCCCCAGGGGGGTGGACATAATTAGTGAATTGATAAAATCAACTACACCAAGGGTGCACCTGTTGCCAGATGCAAGATGTATATACACCAGGAAAATACAAATCGCATAAGACCTTATTATTATTGTTATTACAACATTGCCATTTTATAATCAGGCAGGGTTCAAATGTCAAATCAAACGTGTAAAATATTAAGAAACCTTATTACCCAAAGGGCTTGAAATTGCTCTACCTCTAATGGTTTATGAGATAAACAACATATTCAATGAAGCAACATGGTGAATACTAAAAGTAAAACAACCGTCTTGGTGCATATTTTTAAATTTTATCTCATGTGAGGACAAAACACACCTTCCTTGTCCTTCAGCCTCAGGTTCGATGGATTTATCTTTCTTTTGTGATAGAATTTTAAAATATTTAAAACTAAAAATAAATGGCTTTCTAGAGACTAGGCATTTATATCTACACAAAAGAAAAATACCTTTAACTTCTACTAAAAAGGGTTTCACCGCTACACTCACCATTAATTATGTAACACTTCTTCAATGTTTCTGGGTAGTTGGCCTCAAAAATACACAGCAGTTCAGTGTACACATCAACAGCTGAAAAATACAATGTAAAAAACAATTAAAATGTAAAAGTAATTAAGTCTCTACAAAACAGTACATCTTTAAGGCTGTCAGAAGAGATAGATTCACAGTATGACAATTTTTTTCAAACACCAATCATCCAGGCATAAATATGAACCAGAAAAAGCTTTCTAGAGAGGCTCACACTTTAGGAATCACTTTTTTTGTCTCTGTACTTTCATGAATTGTGGCATAGTGTGATGAGTGTCTGTCTCTTCACTGAAGTTAAGCAGCAATGGGCTACATTAATACTAGGATCGGTGACCGTCTGTGTTCTAGACCAGCTATGGGATGTATCAGAGCTGGAAATTCTTTGTGTTGCCGCACTTTCATAAATTCTAGTGCACTACTAGTGCCTCTGTACACCGAATGACTTTTCGGCTTTGTTGCTCAGGCAAAAAATGAGTGTGACACAGCAGAAATTTGAATAATGATAAGAAATGGTAAAGATAAAGGCTTTGATTTGATGAGACTTTTGGAATCCCCTTCCAATACATTTCAAAGGTTCTAAATCCAAAAAAGAGATAATTGACAATTTATAAATATCTTCTGCTTGAATTTTAGGTAACCTTAAGCTTAGGATGAAACCTTTGAAGCTATAAAGCCAATCTTCATGCTTCAATAACATATAGAATCTGTGCAAGGTCCTCAATGTGAGTAGATATACACAATTATGGCCTGAATGATCTGAATGCGACTGGCTCCAAGTTATTGATATCAGGAAAGCCCTTGCCAAACTTTGACGATCCCTATATAGTAGTTTCTGGGAAAATCTGATGAAAAGGAAATACAAGAACAAAAAATTTTTTGGATCATGTTACCTTAAAGATCAAAGGTCAAATTTGTACAGTCAAAACATTTTCCCATGCCTACAGATTATAACTACCAAACTCACTGTGATAGGCCTTATATTAAGGGAGATATTCAACTTAGAAAATACTGCGTTGGTGGCTGCGGTGGCAACAGTAACAGTGGCCTAAGCTGTCTGAAAACAGGGGGTGAAACCAAAAGGCATCTTCTTTTCAAGGGATGCTTAACTAGGCATCAATTTAAAATTAGGGGTGTGATGAGTACAAATAATTGGGGTCAACTGCTCGCATATAAAATTTCAACTTGACATCAAGCCCTCGTAAAGTTTAGTGTGCACCTTGACAAGAAAAAATATCCAATATGACATCCTCCGTAAATGAAAAAAAAAATAGAAAGATAAATGCCTTGAATCATTTGAATTAGCTTATGTCACAATATAAAACACTAAATATTATGCTAGAAATGTTCCACTGCGATTTGATGTGACTAAAGGTGTGTGTTTTATGTTTCTCTTTGTTGAAACGTAACCAGATCAATGGTATTTTATATATATGAGAACACTTGACCCTTGTAATTATGATCACTTTTTCATGAAATTTGACTCATTTATCGAGCATCAACTACCTGGTCCCACTCCAATTTTATTATATAGGCCAGAACTTGCACATCAATGCATATTTATATCTGCCACTGTGGCCAAGTGGGTACCACACTTGTCAAAGAATACAGAGGACCCCCCCCCCCCCCCCCCCGAGTTTGATCTCAGGTACAGCAGAATCTGCAGATGCACAGTGGCTCCTCTGTCACTGGGTTCTATCCACAGTGGTAGACTGAAGAAGCCCAGGGACATTGATAACTCTAACTCTAAGAATCTGTCTTTCAGATAAGGGAATATCAGTCACCACAGAGGTTGGGCTGTACTTATGTATTCAGGATGGGTCCTGTAGTAAAGGAATCATTACACCAAGTCTAAATATACAATATCCACTTAAAAGCTAAGGCACCCTAGTTACAAAGCACTTTACCTAGCACCCTTGCAGGGAGCACAAATTTTTTTTAGGGCAAAAGTAAACAACACACAGCCTCTTTTAAGTTTGGCCAGACTGTTTTACCTTAAAGGGCAGCCCAAGCTCATATGTGACCACAACAAAAGACTCCCAGCACACGATTTCCTGTCAGGTTGGTTTCACAGCACAAATCTTTAGGACTAATAACAAGCAACTTGTAAGCAATGTCAAGTTTGGCTACCCTCATTTGACCTTGAAACAGGGACCTAAGATTGAATCTGACCTGATAAACACTAGACCAAGGATGCATCTGTGGCCAGATGCAAGATATATCCATCGGAAAAGGACAAGTAACATGGTTTTGAAGATAAATGGCATTTTTTTCAAGATGGCCACTGAAATCAGGAAGATTCTAAATTATTCACAGACAAATCATCTTGGTGACGACCTGACTATGTTTTATGACCTACTGATTTGTGCATTATGATTTGGAAGGTGTGCCTTAAAATCTGCCAGTTAGGCAATTAAGCACAAGGATACCTGATACCTAAAAGTAGCTATTACTCAGATATCTGTGAATGCTTTTGAATACTTTTGAAGTTACAAGTGACACACACACTCATTGGCAAAATGTTAAAGTAGCTATTAATCAGTTAGCATAAAAGCTACAGTTCTTAATATTAGCCATGACACAGAACATTAGAAAGTAGTTGAACAACATATTTCATAGAAACATTCTGAATTCAAATGTTTTGTAGTTACAAGTCATTTACTCAAATATGAACTCTCAAATCAGTGGCTATTATTCAGTTAGCTACTGAACTACAGCTCTGTAAATAATACTAAATATGCCATGACACAGAGCATCAAAAAGTAGGTAAACAACCTATTTCACAAAAGAGCACTACATTCAATAGTTTTATAGCTACAACTGATATACTCAAAGCTGAACCATCAAAGTAGCTATAACTCAGTTAGCTATGGAGTTAAAGCTATGACAATTTGCTATGAGTAGTTGAACAATATATTTAACCAAAACACTATAACTATAGTGGTCACAAAGAAAAAAGCTATTTACTCATAAACCTTTACTTTTAAATACAGAAAATAGCTATCACTCATTCAGCTGTTAAGTTAGATCTCAAATATAGGTACCATTTTGTTGGTACAGAGAAAGTAGCTGAACAACATATTTTAGTAAAATGCTATAAAAATGTAGTCATTTTGGGGTTATAAGCAATTTACTTAAAGTAGCTACTAGCACTCTATTACTCACTTAGCTATGGAACTAGATCTGCAATAGCAGGAAAAATATTAAGGACATTAGAAAATAAGTTAAACTAATATTAATAAAGCCAAAGACCCCACAGTCCCACAAAAAACAAAGAATAGCATCAGAGATCCCCGTACCAAACAGCCTGGGGAAATAGTTTCAACACCATGAGATATATAAGTATTAAACAGTACAAAAATCGGGATACTTTCGGAGCGTTGTCAGTTTTATAAAGGTCCAAATAATGTTTAAGCAGAGGAAATAATGTCTAGGAGAAAGAAAATGTATGTAAATATGAAGTATTAAAACAAGACAATTCAACAGCAAGATGACAGCATTAATCAGTAAACTAAAAATTATGATGCTGTAAAATTTATTAATAGGAAAATAGATGTCAATGAAAATAGCACAATTGTGTAAAAGTATATATGATAATCAGTTCCGGCAATCCATATATGTTTGTCATAAGAGAAAGCCGTAGCCAATGTCCCTACCAAGTATAAACTTCCTACACCTTACAGTGTCCAAGACATAGCCCAGACAAGATTTCATAGGTCAAGGTCACTATGGCAAGGTCAAAGGTCAAATCAAGGTCACACTATGACGTTGCACGCCTACCACCCCCTACCAATGTCCCTACCAAGTATCAACTTCCTACACCTTACTGCTTCCGAGATATAGCCCGGACAATATGTTATAGGTTTAGGTCACTACACCAAGGTCAAAGGTGAAATCAAGGTCATACCATGACCTTGCAAAACTACACCTCGAACTAATGTCCCTACCAAGTATCCCTACCAAGTATCCACTACCAAGTATCCGCCACACACCCACTCACCCACCCATCCGGACACCATGGGTGAAAACAATACTCCGACAACCCTTAAGGGCTTTGGGGTAAGAACCTGTAAATTCAAGTGTTGTAGTGATAAGTAATTTACTGATTTGCCAAAAAAATGGACTCGGTGGGGCCGTTTAAGGGTCAAGGGCTGATTTTGAAGGACAAGCTTCAACGTCAAATATCTGTAGGCTATAGAGGACACATATTTGTATTAAAGATGTCAATCATAAAAAGATTCAACTTTCTTTTGATAAGGAAAAGCCTCAGAACGTGCAAAGCTCCTTGATCAGCATCAAAGAAATGCCCGTGGCGGCCATCTTATTTTTCAAAACAAGGCTAAAAATAATCCTAGGCAAGCTTATACAATGATGAACATATCCTGCAAATTTCAGAACAAGACCTATGATACCTTTTCCTTTAGGGCCTCAAAATGTGTAAAAGTCCTTGCTGACTTATAAAAAGCAATCCTTGTGGCAGACATTTGGTTTTTGAAAATGAGGCAAGCTTCAAGGTTAAATATATGTAGGCTATAGAAGATCTATATATTTATTAAAAGTATCAACCAAGAAGACATTCAACTTTCCATAGATGAGAAAAAGCCTCAGAATGAATGTAACTCCTGGATGACTGTTGAAGAAATGCCCATGGTGGCCATCTTGTTTTTCACAATGAGGCCAATAAATACTCCCAGGAAAGATTTTATAATGAAGAACATATCCTGCAAATTGGAAAACTCTGCCTATAAGACTTTTTGCTCTAGAGGGAGTAACAGGAAAATCCCTACACACTGCTTCATGACTGACAATAAAACACCAATGACGGCCTTCTTGTTTTTCAAAAATGAGGCCAAAAATACTCCAAGGCAAGATTTTGTAATGATGAACATATCCTGTGAATTTGAGATCTCTATCTATAACACCTTTTGCTCGAGAAAGGCAACAAAACTCCTTGTTGAAAGTAAAAAAAAACACCTGTGGTGGCTCTCATGTTTTTTCAAACTGAGGCCAAAAATATTCCTCATACGTACTCATGCGAAATTCATAGTATCCACTGGATGCTATCTGGTGGATACAATTATGACAACCATGATTTCTTATAGACTAAGGTTGGTTTAACCTCTAGGGTCAATAGTAAGGATTGGTTTGGCAGCTGAAAGATATGGGACCCATAATAAGAGAGTTATAAGTACTTAAAAGTTTAGTTACCCTCATTTCACCTTGATAAAGCGGCCCAAGGTTAATTCATACGGCATCAGGAGACTCCCAGTACAAGATTTGTACAGGTCGGTTTCATATTCCAAACCTCTAATACAATAATATTCGATACAGGTACTTTAAAGTTTTGCAAAAATGGCTATGTTGGGTACTTTGGCACTCCCTGGATGACCCTGAATAAACATGTTCAAGAAAAGTGTTTCAAAGCTTGTACAGGCTACATTTATCTGGTATACATATCACCCATGAAGAGATTCAACCTTCTAACGGAAAGACCTAGTCAGAAAGAAAATATTAAAATTTTAAAGAAATGTCTCAGATGGCCATCTTTATGTTGACATTCTGGCTAAATTCAAAATGTCCCCATCAATGAAGATATTCTGCAAATTTGTTTAAATTTATCAAAATGCATGGGGAATGTTACTGTTAACTTTTATGATGCATAAAGAGGATTGGCATTTAAATATTGATAAATGATTGTTCATACACTGTTGCTTTTTCAGAAAACTCACCAGATTTAGTCATGTGCTTCAGTCCATAGCGGTCCAAGTCATATATAATGATGTGGCCATTAACTCTGCGACCCAGCTTAAACACAAATACAGTTAATATGTAACTATGTCAGCAATCCATATAAAAAAGAGAAATGATCAGATACCTATTTTCACTAGGAAATGCCTTATTAACATAAAATATAGGGGTGACACGAGGCCAAAAACAGGGACGGGTTTCAGCTAGTAGTACATTCAGGTACTCACAGCTAAGTGTGAACCAAGTGGAAGCATCAGTGGAGCAAATATAGCGGCTGATATAAGCAAATTTATGAAACATAGCAAAACTAAATATCCATGATATTACAAAAAAATTATGTTAAAAAGATATATTACAGAGACCTATATGGGTGTATATTTGGTTTCACCAATATTATCTATGGAAAGTAAAGATATTTTATTAGATTGCCAGTTTAGACTAGGGTTTCACAACATAGTTGGCCCATTTTTTGAGTAAATAAAATCCCTGTGACATTCTGAATTAAATAGGTTGGAAACACTGGGTAGATAAACCCATTTTTCATCAAGATTAAATTTGCATTTGTGTCAAGTTTGCCATCTTAGATTTAAAAATTTCATCGAACAAACATTCAGTGCAACATTGAAGATCTTTTGTAAACTAACAGATCCATGTGTAAAACTGTCATAACTGCTTAAAATAGATTCTGTTAACTTGGCTATAAATCTGCAATTTGCTACTACATGTAAAGTCCACATATGAGGAAAACCCCTTCTATTCCTCTGACATGTGAAAAATTCTTTACACATTTGTGAGAATACATAAGTCTAAAAACTTAGGCCTGTGATCTGCCCTGATACGAAACAGGCACAAAGTTGGATAATATTGTGTTACTTTTAAAGGGTTAAACTCCAGTGACAAATTTCATATTTCTGTGACAAATGTTACTTTTCTTACTATTATTCTTTAATTTGATCAGACATGAAGGTACAGGGGATTACCCTAAAAAACCTGCTCAATATACTGTAAAGCATTAAGCTTTTTTTACAAAAACCAATTACCGGGATTACAGTAAAAGTCTGGGAATTACTGTATAAGTTGAAATCTTCACGAGGCATTACTTTTTGCCACTGAGTTTGTATAGTGAAATTAATTGCTAGTAAACTTTTAAAGTCTGTATTAATATCTCACACAGAAACCAGCCATTAGTGAAAATCAATTTTTACTACTAGTGAATTTCTTAACAAGAGGATCAGAAATGCCCCAAAAGGCGGGTTGCGCAGGGAGCAATGAGGTTAGCAACTGCGGTAATTAAATTTAGAAACAAGGAAAGAACTGTTAGTTCACCCAGTTAAGGTAAATGTGTTACACGTGCTAAGAAATGTAGAACTTTTAATCTAGGTTACATAATTGTATCTATGCTATACTAAATATAGGGCTGAGACTAAGTAATTGTGGAGCATTAATGTACCATAATATAATATTGCATGGCACCTAATCACAAAAGATAATTTATTAAAGTAAGACATAGCCAATATCTACAGGATCGATGCATGGTACATGTGTGCAGAAGAAGGCAGTGATAGTGGTCATGAACATACCAAAATATGTTCATAATTTTTAGCGAACAGACAGAATTACACCAATTTCGAAAGCAACTTAGCTATGATGGTGATCTATCTTCCTGTCAAGTTTGAATTCGATTGGACAAAGCGTTTTTGAGTTAGAGTCCGGAAACAAAAATGTTGACGGACAGACAAACGGACAAAAAACAGACAAACGAACAGACGGAATTATACCAATATCGAAAGCAACCTAACTATGATGATGATCTATCTCCCTGTCAAGTTTGAATTTGATTGGACAAAGTGTTTTTGAGTTAGAGTCCGGAAACAAAAATGTTGATGGACAGAGGGGCGGACGTCGGACACATCAATCTAATAGGCGGGTTGGTTACACGCAACCCGCCTAAAAATGAAGAATTAGTGAAATTTTTGTCTCACCAAAATTTCTACGTATAAAGTATATTGTTTATGGACACAGTATAAATATTCACTGAATGTATATAGTTTTCACACATGAAAGATAATTATGAAAGAATTACCAGTTCAGAGTGGAGAGAATGGAAATTATTTACTTCATAGCTTTCACCACATTTTCCAGTGAAAAACTGTAGTATATAACAAAAACAAACCCAGTGTTTTGTAGGCAGTGTTAAAACAAGAATCCTATACCTTAGCTGTCTGTGACTTGAAGAGTCTCTGTAATGTCTCACATAAAACTATCTTGTCTTTGATAAAGTCACTTTTTTTCATGGAAAACATCAGCCCTGTAACAGTAAATAAAATAAAGTTTAGTTTTATAGAATATGGACCGGACAATGATCATTTTCTTACTGCAGTGGACAAGGTGTAAATCAGAACAAGGAATCTCAATGATATATACAACACAGATATAACAACTGGAATCAAGTTTGTACCAACTGTTCATTTGAAATAGGCTTTGGTCTAAACTCAGTTAATGTTTTAAAATTTTATTACCGGCAATGTTTGATTTTAACTGAGAAACCACAAGTATTTCTACTTTCACAACATTAACATTTGATTTTGATTTAAGCAATGTTTTAATAATTTAACTGCAGTAATTCTTAATTTAACAGAAACAGTAACACACTTAATTGAGTGACACGGAAGCTGAATTATTATGAATATGGCTATGAATCTTCCTAACTTCCTTCTTATTTAAAGCAAGGAAACAAACAATGGCAACATAGGGGGTTGTGGACAGCATGCTACCAACTTTCGAAGTGTATTATTAATCATAAATCAAACATGATTACTAATTTTGCAGAAATTTTATTCTTATAAACATAAAATATTTTTGGTCTTACCCTTTATGTCTGAGTATCCAGGACTCTCTATGTAAACAGGATGCCCTTGTTTATCAAACCCACACAGCCCACCTGGCAGGTAGTCCTTGATAATAGAGGGCCTCACAAAGGTCTCAGGCAGGTTGTCTGCATCAACCTTAGCCCTCCAAATCAGGCTCTGTAATATGTAACCAGTAAGCAATCAGTGACCGAATGAACAATAAACCAAGAGTTTAAAAAAACAAGTAATTTGAGACCAACTGTATAATAAACCAAGATTTTGAACCCAAATTCTCCAAACTTGTTGGGTCATTGTCAAATAAACATCATACTTTATATTTTCAACAAAATGCATAGATTAAATAGCCACAGGCTGGGGAAACAGCACTGAGATGAGGTGAACCAGTACAGGTCAGGAGTCTTTCAGAATAGACAACTTAAGTTATGTACAGGTGAAGAAGAAAATAAGACATATTAAGGTAACAAAAATTGTATGTAAAGATAAATATCAAGACAAGGCATTTCAATGATGAGAGGATTAATTAGTAAACTAAAAGCTATGAAGCTGTAAAATTTCTTTATTGAAGAACAGCTCTCAAAAGAAATGAAACTAAATATAATAATCAGTTGCAGCATTCCATATATCTTTGTGATAGGAGCAATATGTCTTAAATATGGCAAAGCCAAAGTCAAACATTACACCAAGGTGACACCATGATGTTGCACAACTACAACCCCAGAACCAACGTCCCTACTATGTATCATTATTTTACAAGATATAGCCTGGACAAGATTTTACAGGGCAAGGTAAAAGGTTAAATCAAGGTCACACCATGATGTTGCATAACCTACATGCGCCAATCTATGACTATCAAGCATCAATTTTCTATGCCTTAAGGTTTTTTTTAGATATAGCCCGCAGAAGATTTTGCAGGTGAAGGTCATAATGGCAAGGTGAAATCATGATCACACTATGATATCGCACAACACCCCAACCAATATCCATATCAAGGATTAACTTCCTGCACCTTACAGTTTCTTAGATAAAGCCCAGACAAGATTTTCACAGCTAAGATCACTATGGCATGGTCAAGATCACACCAGCATGCTGAACTCCTACATCCTCCAACCAATATTCATACCAAGTATCAAATTCCTACACCTTACGGTTCCTGAGATATATCCTCGACAAGATTTAATGGCCAAGGTCACTACAGCAGGTTCAAATTAAGATCACACAATGATGTTGTACAGCTAACAACCCCCACCTCAACCCTCCCAACCAATTTCCAACCAAATAGCGTACAGCTTATGATATAACTCGGAAAAAAAATTTCAACATCATTTACTTACCTCTCTTAACATCTTTTCAGCTTTCTTCATATCATAGTTTCTGGCTACAATATGTCATTAAAGAGATTATAAAGATAAAATAGATCAACTAGAGGAATGCTTTTGCTAACAAAAGCGAAGTGTCCCTTAAAGTTTAAAATGCTTTCTGGTTTTAATAAGCATGCTGTAAAGCACAAAGCTGCACCGTATGCTTTCCCAATACCTCTTAATACATTCTGAAGCTATAAAAGCAACGATAAAGGAGATATAAGGCAAAAACTCCAAAGCAGCTATTTATGACCCCAGTTTGGCCCATAAGGGAGGGTCGGGGGGTAAAACTGACCGGCTATTTAGACTCTCCACATATGCTTTCCCAATACCTCTTAATACATTCTGAAGCTATAAAAGCAACAATAAAGGAGATATAAGGCAAAACTCCAAAGCAACTATTTTATGACCCCAGTTTGACCCATAAAGGGGGGGCGGGGGATAAAACTGACCGGCTATTTAGATTCTCCACATATGCTTTCCCAATACCTCTTAATACATTCTGAAGCTATAAAAGCAACGATAAAGGAGATATAAGGCAAAAACTCCAAAGCAGCTATTTATGACCCCAATTTGGCCGATAAGGGGGGGGGGGTCGGGGGGTATAACTGACCGGCTATTTAGACTCTCCACATAGTCTTTCTCAATACCTCTTAATACATTCTGAAGCTATAAAACAATAAAGGAGATATAAGGCAAAAACTCAAAATCAGCTATTTTATGACCCCAGTTTGACCCATAAGGGGGGGGGGGGGGGGGTAAAACTGACCGGCTATTTAGACTCTCCACATATGCTTTCCCAATACCTCTTAATACATTCTGAAGGTATAAAAGCAACAATGAAGGAGATATGAGGCAAAACTCCAAAGCAGCTATTTATGACCCCAGTTTGACCCATAAGGGAGGGTCGGGGGGTAAAACTGACCGGCTATTAGACTCTCCATATATGCTTTCCCAATACCTCTTAATACACTCTGAAGCTATAAAAGCAACAATAAAGGAGATATAAGGCAAAAACTCAAAATCAGCTATTTTATGACCCCAGTTTGACCCATAAGGGGGGGCTGTGGGGTAAAACTGACCAGCTATTTAGACTCTCCACATATGGTTTCCTATTACCTCCCAGTACATTTTATAGCTCTAAATGCAATACTTAAGAAGATAATAGGGGGGTTGGCCTAAATTTAAGGCTTTCAGATTGGAAGGTGTCAGAAAATCACTCATAAATGAGACATTTTTCAAGTGATTGCTCCCAAAATCTAATCAGCTCACGTTTTCGATAGTATGAACAGGTGTGTCAAATTATAAGGCTCTGTAGCAAGTACTTTTCCTGAACTGTGATGACAGGGACGCTTAATTATTGGTTACCTAGAAACAAAATATTTTATTGGGAAAATGCATTTTTTTTTTTTACAAAAAAAGGCCCTTTATAACAATAAGTTAAACCTGTACCTTAAAATATTTCATTTACACTCAACAACCTTTAAAACATTCCTTTTTGCTTCAAATAGCCAGATTGTGTAAAACTGTTACTTGAAAAGGTTACACGAAATGGCCAATTTATGGTCACTTTTATCAAGTTTTATGCATATATTTCTAAAATCTTTGATATAAAACCAAAGAGTATACTCTGTATAACTAGTTACTATATTTTAAAGATAATTCTAGTGATCTTTGTAGCACTACTCATCATTGGGTTAATCACAATACAACTAGATAAGTTTTTAACATTAATGAACAAACCACTTGTGCTGTAATCTTTAAAAACATTTAAGTTTAATGAGCATTCCCTTGTTGACTGTCCCAGAAAGACAAATCATAATTTTCCAAGAAGTAACACAGTAGATCCTAAATTACCTGAAGAAATTGGAAGAGTGGGATTTTGTTAGAGTACTACAAGCAGAAGGCTCTTAAAAATTCAAACTGAGGAATAATTTTCATGTAAAATGGTACGAAATATTAAAACTACAAGAGAAGAACTTTATCCATAAGATAAAATAAATTTGGAAAATTGTAGCTTGGATGACATGAATTTTTCTCTGAATGCATATCTGAAAAAAAAGATTAATGGTTGATAGCATAGCTCACTATTAACATCAGACAATGCTGTGAAAATAACTGAGTCCATAAGCTTTCATTTTAACAGACCTTTCAGCCACTTTAATAGATAAAAGTCCTCTTCATCCTTTATTACATCAGAAACTTTCTCCCGGAACTGTAAGAAACACATATAAGAAAAGGAAAACATTTTCATATATAATATATGTTATCGCTGTAATGTTCTTCATTTAGAATAACTGTATATGCTTAGGGATATAAATGATAATGATTAATTTCAAGACAACTCACCCACTTTGGGTGAAACCAGAAAGAGATGAATTACAGTGAGATAGTCATACTAAATTCTTGTGTATATGTTACGTCCAATCCACGAAATTGCCCATTTCGTGAAATAGGCAAGAATTTTGCCCATTTCTTGAAATAGTTATCTGACAATTTCATGAAATAGGCAATTTATTCAATTATGGCCTGCCCATTTCATGAAATAGGCAATCTTATGTAGGAAAATATAATTTCCATGCATAGAACAACAAAAAACTTTTCCAATATCTTTAAGAAACTTCCTATTGTGTATAGAAGTTTTACAAATATGGGGTGCGGCGCCCTGAAAAGGGCTGGAGATGGAGCCATAGGCTGGTTAACTGCACCCATAGTAAGAGAAGTCGCCGGGACGTTCTGCGCGGGTAATGGAGCCGGTAAGCTCGTGAGAGGACTGATGCCGGCAAGAGGTGCACTGGTACCGGTTTCTTCCGGTTCTAAATCCAAGAGAGTGCCATCCACCCGTGATAAATCTTCACCGGTCTGCGCCGGATCTTCTGTCTCCGGTTCCTCAAATGAGTCACCCTGTGAACCAGTTCTTTGCCTGTAAGCGGACCTCTTGGCAAAGTTCTCTCTGAGGTGGGACCACTGCTCTTCTGTTAGTGCTGAACACGCTGCACACTGCATGGTTTTAGCTCCTTGGGCACAGGGATCCAGTCCCTTGCAATTGGCTCTACAGCCAAAGCAGGAGCTATGAATATCAAATTGGAGCATAAAATGTCCACACTTGCCCCTTTTTTGGTAAGGAGGTGTCTTAACCATGGTTACCAAAGTGATCCATAAACTGTTATGAAACAATTTAATCGCAATTTTACTGTCTACCCACAGTTATATAGCTGTAACAATTCACCAAAGTGAGAGTCACAAGCAAGCCAACTTGACAAGATGGCTTCCAACAAAAAGAAGGAAGTGCTCATGGGAACAATCTGATAGGTTCCCTAGGTCACGTGGCCAACCCAGCAGGTGCGTATTTACCCGCACCGGTACTATATCACCGGCATTCCCCGTGACCAGTACTCCGGATAGCCCTGTCTATCTGAATTTCATGGGTAATAGTTTTCAACTTTACTCCGGTTGTAAGCTTCCCGTGGTCAACCACCGGTAAAGCATATGGTCACAATGGGTATTGTAGCATAATAAAAATTATTCATCAATGTATTTGAATACTTTTCAAAAGTATTCGTATTCGAATACTTTGGTAAATGATGTATTCGTATTCATATTCATGAATTTAGAAAGTATTCTTATCCAAATACTTTTCAAAGTATTCGCCCCAGGCCTGGTTAACATCTTATAGAATAGAATAGAATAGAAACATTTATATAGCAAGAGTTTTGCCCATTTCTTGAATATAGGAGTGCATTCTGAAATATGCGAGTCACTGTTATTACTCATCAGGTGTTTATAATTCTAGGAGGTGAATCTGTACATATAATTTGCCAAGCCGTGTTATTCAGTTCTGGTAAAGTCAGAATACATGTGTGACCAGGGTTGTGGTCAAAGTACTTTGTACTTAAGTACATTTTTCAAAGTACTAAAATGTACTTAAGTACATTTTCAAATTCCAAGTACATGTACTTGAATTGTACTTAAGTACATTTTAAATTTGATGTACTTACAAGTACATTTAAGTCCTTTTTAAGTACTTTTAGTTTAAGTAAATTTTTACTAATTTTTCAAAAGTTTGTGTATTATATACTTATTACAACTGAATTGAGCTTTTTCCTTATCTTTATTGATAAACATTCATTTAGATTAAATTTTCATAAAAGTTTCAATGATATATCTGATGCAATTTCATAATAGTGTTTCTCTTAAAAAGATTAGTATAACTGATAATAATAATGAATTCAATTATTTAAGTTTCAATTCAATAAGCCAATCACATCTTAAAAGGAGGGACAATTGTTCCAAGATTGCATATTACTCCCCTAGGTTAACTAATTTTCCATCATCACAACACTTAATTAATTGCTAACTTAAAGTGACTTATAAGCCCAATAGCAGGCTGGGTATTTTTTTATATGTTGTATCTGTTGTTTTGTGAAATATTGGTAGTCACTAAAATAGAATAAACAATAATAATAGTCGGCCTTTTAACATTATAAAGATAGTAATAAGTGGATAACAACCAATTAGCGTATAATTGTAAATTTTGTATAAATGTTTGAAAAAACTTGGTGGTGTTTTTTTTAAATTTACTTTGTCATTCACGGATGAAAAATATTTGTACTTGTACTTAAGTACTTTGAAAAGTACTTGTACTTCTACTTAAGTACTTTGATGAAAAAAGGACTTGTATTTGTACTTGTACTTGAAAATTAACAAAGTACTTGTACTTAAGTACATTTCAATGTACTTGACCCCAACCCTGTGTTTGACCATATAAATAGAATTCATAATAAAGTAGTGAATAGACTACGTGTCTTTATTACAGTAATAATATAGTGAAAAGCTCACTATATTATACTGTCCAACTTGGGACAATGCATTTGATTGGCTGAATTGATGCATAACACAGCCCCTCCCCTTGCCTTCCCAACCCAATTGCTGCTGCCCCCCCCCCCCCCCCCCCCCCCCCCCCCCCCCATCCCATTGCCGCTTTGTCCAAGTAGAATTCCAAGTTGGACAGAAGTCCGAGTTTTAGAATGTACCAAGATTATTAGATATTTTGACCCTTTAAATTTTTTAACTGCTTTTTCAAATATGGTTTAACCTATTTTTTTTATTTTTTTTTATCCAACTTCAGTGTCAATGGGCTGTATTTGTTGTTATAAAATATTGCTATAGCCCCCACCCAACCCCCTCACTCATGATCAATTGATTTGATTTGTGGGTGTGTCCTGATGGAATTTCAGTCATGCTAATGCTCTTCCCTCCCATGAGAAGGGCAAAACAATTCAATAATTTAAATTATTAAATTTAACATACATCAAAACATCCAGATCTGATCTTTTGTAATGTAGCTATATATAGCCGATGTACGGGTTTTTGATGTATTCATGTTTTCGATCATTTAAAATATAAGCTCTCAGCCTCATTTTTGGATGGCATTTTTACAATATTTTAGAATGAATATGCAGTCACACTGAACTAGCGACTTTGAAGATTTATTATTGATATTTGGTCTGATAATATTGGTTTTGTTGGTTGTGATATTCAGCATTGTCCATTTATGTTGTCATATCGAAAACCCGTCCATCATGGATACTGTGAAACTTTTCCAAAAATTTCATGACCCAGGAATACAGCATCAATTTACTTTGGTAGAAATTCTTGAAAAATGGACCCACTAAATAAAACGACCCTCTTCATATTAACCCATGTACATAGTATTAATGTTAGACATATCATTAATGTTAGACAGTGATAAAAAAAGGTACTAAACCCATTTTATATGATACATATACACTAACACATATAAACTACTGTAGTGTTCATTTAATTTTTTCATTTCCTAATCATTTATGGTAATTCCATAAACTTAGACAAAAAATTTCAACTTGTCTAACATTAATGACGTCTAACATTAATGACACCTGTGTACTGTAATCATTTCAAAGGTCGAATATAAACGCCTTCAAAGAAAGTACAACTCTATACAGTATTGTCGACCAGACTTAAGTAGGAATTACACCTGTCGTTTTTTCTTCACCCGTACCCGTGTTCATTATTGCCTGTATCTGTGATACCCTAGATCTTTTGGTATAAAACAGTGTACTAGCTGTCCGTGAAGAACACATTTTTTCCTTTCAAGTCACGGACGACTGTATACACTGTTTTATACATCAAAAACACCTCACGGACACGGATGAGTTCACTGTTTTATACCAAATGATCTACTGCTCAGCCAGTGAAGTTCATCACCTGCATTTTGTGGCAATATTAAGGAGTTTTTACTGTCCAGTTACAACATATATGTATACCTTGGGGTGATGAAATTCACTGGCCGACCAGTAGGGTATCACGGATACGGCCAATAACGACCACGGATACGGGAGAAGAAAACCTACCCTGTCTATAAGTGACTTATGTTTAATTAAAAGTTCGCCATAGTATTTTTCATCATCCATTTTTGAAGGTAATTTGTGGTGTGAACAATCAGTTGTTATGCTTCAGTGGTTTGTTTATGTTTACTTTCTTTAAGTAATTACTAAATTTAAAACGCTAATTACCTAATTTCGGTACTGCTTCCCTGCATAAGTTGGCCGCGGGTCGTAAGTTGGCCGCCACTCATTTAAATGTATCAAACAGACAAATGTGTGGTTGCACAGGTTTTAAAAGTGGTAGTTATAATAAATCTTATTATAATAGACCAGTCAAGAATGATACAGGCCTTTAGATTTATAGAAATTTCAAAATATGATAATGGCGGCCAACTTACGACCCACGGCCAACTTATGCAGGGAAGCAGTACATGTTATAGTGCACAACCGGGCAATATCTGGTTATTTAGTGTTTTTATATCATGTCTGATACCTTACCACGTTCTTTTTCTGGTTAAGTTCAACAGTGCACTCAAAATAATCATCCAACCTTTCTAGTAAGAGATTGCAGAAGGTGTTCATAACTGGACATTTACTCTGCTGAGGTCAAGCTGGTCTATTGGACACAAACTTTGGAAGATGCATCCCAGTCACATGTTGTTTTAAGTGAGTGGGCTTGATATAATACTCTCTTATGAAACAGGACATCCACTTGGCAGAATAAGGTGCAAGTAATTGTGTTACCTGTCCCAATATGACTCTGGCTGTTGACGTAAAACCCCAATTTTGACTTTTGACCAGAGGATGAAATGATGAATCACTCATTGTTCTGGCTGCTCTTTTTTTGCATGGTTACCACTGGAGATGAGCTGATGACACCTTATCTCATGTGTTATTTTTTTTTTAATGTTCATGCCATACCTATTTATTTTCTACACATTATACAATAGAGGAGTTTAGGTACATATCAACAGGTATAATTGGTTATACGTAAAACTCGCAAATCTTGTCACACAATTTCCACCTCAAAAAAAATTAATTAAAAAAAAAATTTTAAAAAATTGTAAACAGGAAGTTACAGCTATGTCATGGCTAGGAAATCTATAACAAAAATAGCAGAAATCATTAATTCATCTTAAGCTCAATAAATTGTTTGTTCAGGCAGCAAAACACCCATTTCTTTGATTTATTGTTTCAGAAAAATTAATTATTTCAGGTCTTTTTTTTCTCATGTGTTATAAGAAACAGAATGGTCTCTCTGGCTAGTAAGTGACAGAAAATCAGAATCATGAAATAGACTCTGGTGGCTGTCATTCAATTCTTAATAAAATATGTCAGGACATCTTCTGATGATGCTTGCAGTAAAGAGAAACATGTCTACATTCTGTGTTGACAAATGATGTGCAAGAAAGTTAGTAGTTTTTTACTGATGGTTGGCAGTTTATAGTGCAGAAACTTGACTAACTGTATATAATGGTTTCCTGTGCCCATAAAACTCACTGTCTTGATACTACTTTTTAATGTTTAAAATCCAAATAAATAAATGACAAATGATGCTACTCCAAGATGTGTTTGTGATGTGTATTCATAAACTGGTGAGCTTGACAACAAAGGTTGTGTGGAGAAATCTCTGCACATAAGAATGTTCATTACAATTGTGAAATCACTGATATTGTTTACACTTTCAGTAGACTCCTTATTCTGTGTAAGTACATCTACACACAGTACAGAATGATACAATGACACAGAAATTAAGCTTTGCAGAGGAATCACTTCAAAATGACTTTCACTGTTGGCATAAGAAGAAGAATCATTTTGTAGTCTTTTCAGGCTGTGATTTTCATTCCTTGATGCCTCAAGTTTTTCTTTCAGTTTAAATTCACACATCCTCGAACTGTAGACTTCTTTATCCAATGACTGCAACTTTAATTTTAAGATTTTGCTAGTTTCAGTGAGCACACTTACCACATAGTCATTCTCTCTACAGACAGATTTCAATTCACCCTTCAAATGAGAATTGCCTTGGTCAAGATGCATTATAAGCTTCCCCTTCTAAGAATTAGCATTGGATTCCAGTTGTTCAGTATCTTCATTAAACCTTAATTGTTCTATAATCCTTTCCTTTTCCAATCTTTTGTTAGCATGCATAAACTTCTTTAGCTGCATTTTACATCCATTTTTTGTGAATTAATTGTTGATTTGCATATACTCTTTCACCTGATCTTTCTTCTGATGTATGTCCTTTTCAAAAGTCTTTGTCTGACTTTTCAATCTTTCATCTACTGAAGCTTTCAAGATTCTATTTTCTTCTCGAGTTTCTTTCAACTCAAGGTTAGCCCTATTGACACAAAATTTGGCAAACTTCAAGTAAACTTTTCCTGTAGTCAGCTGCATTGTTAAATTTTCATTCTCCTGAACTTGTTTTTCAAGCAGCTTTGAAACTCGTTCCAATTCAAAAGGAAGTTATTTCTCCATGATTTCTTGTACTAGATGTTTTCTGTACAATACTCCAAGAGAATAAGCCAGTCTTACTGCACACAATGGATCTAGCCTCTCCTTGAAATAGTGTTCCATCTCAGCATATCACTTGCATAAAAGCTTCATTGCTAACTTGAGACCTTTGGACTCTCCTTTAAAATGTGGTCAGAGACAACAGTTTCAACATAAGGTTCTAATTTCTGTATGTCACACATGTTGCAAAATATATTAAGTATATTCTCTTACCAGAAATTTTATATACAAGAGAAGAACTAGCAAACTTGGAATAAATTGTGTTCAGAAAACTCTCTATTCTGTCAATGTTCAAGTAAAAAACTTGTATATCCTTGTAAAACTGAACATTAAACCAGACTAAGTTTGTTTGGACAAAGTACAAAAACTAATTATTATTTTGACTATTTAAATACTATTTTGTACTGTTTTATGTCCTAAGTTTGGATAACTTTTTTAAAAAGAGTAAGAATTACCATTCAATATATCACTCTGTAGTAACTATTGTGTACTAAATTGCTCAAATACTGTTTAAACCATATGGATGAATGACCCAGTTACAAAAAAGTCAAAGACAGAACAAAATTCGCCATTGGGTCTCAATTATTGAACAAAAAGATAGTTTTTTTAAATCTGAATCTTTCCTTTTTGAATGTGTATGAAATAACCAGGTTACTACTTAACAATTTTGTGGAATATTTTCAGGTTACACAAATCTAAATTCAACAGGTGACAGTATTGAAACAGTTTCGTTCCAGTATTTATCCCATCTGAGCCCACAGCATTTATCAATCAAGGAAATACCTCAGGTTTAGAAAGTAAGATTATCACATTCAGGGTATTTCTATTCTGTAGTGTAAAACAGAAGTACTTTTGGCACTTCAGAAGTGACCAAAATATATTTTCCCAGCAATTAAGTGACATTAAACTGAATGTTGAAGTTTCATTTTATTTTATTTTTAAATAAAGCTATGTAACTATTTTGTGTCACTAGACTCATTAGTAATATTTACATTCTACTTTATTTGCTTTTAGGTTAAAGGGCTATTACACCTTCTACATAATTTAACACAACATAACTTTCAACATGCTTTAGAGAAGATCTTCAAAACATTTGACATAAAACTATAAACACAATTGGTATGTGCAAATACAGTTCACACCAATATTAAAAGTTCAATCAGTGCACAACTATTACAAATACTGAAGCATTCACCAGATGTGTGGTGTTCCACTTGAGTGAACACCACACAGTTATTTCATGGACATAATTTCCATGTTAGAGTGTCAATTTAATGTATAAAACTGTTCAAATTCAAACAAACATCACCTCAAATGTCATCTTCTGTCCACCTTGATACCTGTGATGTTGTAGGTGACCCCCCACTTCTGGTACCAATATGGTAAATTTTACCTGTCTTCTGTCACACTCCATAGGTGATTTTATAAAATGTTGACTGCAAACTCCCATGACCTCTAGTCAGATTTATTTATAGGGCTATTCCACCTTTGCAATTATATACCGATCAAACAATGATAGGCAATTGCCAATTGCATGTCAAGCTTTTACAATCAGATTGTCAGTGGTAGGTCAATTGCACTCCTGTCAACCTATTACCTCTACGTCTGCCTTAATTCTAGTTTTCAATCCACAAATAACTTTTTATCTTTTATACTCCCTTTTTGATAAAATTATTAGATAATTACACATAAAGACTGCCCACTTTATCGTGTGATCCCCTTTTATCACTCACATTCCTCATTATCGGGGACCATCACTCTAATTCTAATTCAACTTTTATATATAGCGCTTAATCTCCACTGAGTAGTGGACTCTAAGGCGCAACAAGACAATAGCAATATGCAAATTTAAAGTCCAGGGACAGAAACAGGTCAGCACCACGGAGAAGCCACTCTCACCATATACATCCACTAACCACACAATTTCCCAAATTTTATGTTCAGTTTTAAACTTAAAGCCCCCAAGTTCTCAAAAATTATTTTCCTCCATACCTTAATGGCAGTCCAACCAGTCATTGCTGCATATCAGCACCAGATTAACTCAAGCATTCAATGCCCTGATGTTATCAGTGTCTGCCCCTTCAAACCCCGCACCACCACTTTCTGTTTACATTTTAGCATCAAGTCCTCAATATTTATTCGACCAGCTCTGTCACCTTCCCGTTTCTTCATCCTACTCCTCCTTGCTGGTGATATTAACCCAAACCCAGGACCACCCATCAGATCAATAAACAACAAATACCCAGCCATTGCAAAAGTTATTTCTGACAATGACCCTGATCTCTTTGCCATGTCGGAGACCTGAATCAGACCTGACACCACAAGTGCCAACTTGTCTGAGATCACCCCACCAGGTTACAGTCTGTATCAACAGCCATGAGAGGTCCGCTGTGGTGGAGGACTGGGGTTTCTGCACTAAAGTTGGACTGGATGCATCCGTTGTTCCTACAAAGGCCTGTTCCACCTTCCAAAATTTCCTCATCAAGATATCCCTGAACAAAGAATCTTTTTTACTTTCTGAACATATACAGACCACCTTCCTCTAGTACTCCAACCTTTGACGAACAGTTTCAGTCACTTAAAGAGGATATCCATCACACTACGGAAAATCTGGTTATCTTCGGCGACTTCAAACTTCACCTTGAAACAACATGTTCAAAATCAAAAACCTTTCACTCACTGATTGATTCATTTGACTTTATTCAGAAAGTTAATTTCCCAACTCATATTCACAGACATACTCTCGACCTGGTTTTAACCAAATTCAACAATGATAATATTTCCAATGTCCACACCATCGATGCTTTTTCCGACCATTTTTCAGTTAGATTCACTCTAAACTTTTTAACCCCTAGATCCCAGAATAATACTACTGTCTCCTTTCGTAAATACCACAAAATCGACAAAGAGAAAATGAAAGTAGACATCCTTGCTTCTGAACTTATTAACAATCCATCCAAAGAACCTGATACTCTCTACAAACAATATCACACCACCTTGTCGACCCTGATCAACAAACATGCTCCACTACACACCAAACACACCAAGGCGAAGTACATTCCGGGGTGGGTTAATGAAAGTGTAATTGCAGCAAAAGAGAACAAGCGTTTGTTTGAACGCATTTGGTGAAGAAATAAATCCACCTTCAATAGATCCCAGTACATGCAGAAAGCCCACCAGTACAATAGAATCTGCATGAAGGCCAAATCTCAATTCCTTAAAGCAAAATTCAGGGCAATCATCACAAAAATTATGGCGTGTCCTGGGTTGATGTGTTACACAGACTTCCAGCCAAGATCCTCCCATTGATGAAGCCTCCTCAGCTTTTGGCTGACAGGTTTGTGGCATTCTTCACAGAAAAATTGAAAAAATACGCTTAACATTCTCTGCTTCTGTCAATTTGCAACACATCACCCCTGACTCTCCTTCCCCTATGTTCTTCACTTTTTCTACTGTAACAGAGGATCAAGTTACTAAAATTATTACCAACTCTCCTAGTAAATCATGTTCCCTAGACCCTTGGCCCACTTTCCCCGTTCTTGATTATCTGGATATTCTCATTACCCCCATCACTTCAATAATCAACGCTTCTCTTGAGCAAGGTCAGCGTCCAAATTTTTTCAAGCAGGCCCATGTTACCCCTATTCTCAAAAAATCATCCTTAGACAAAGAAGTTTTCAAAAGCTATAGGCTTGTCTCTAATTTAAACTTTATCTCAAAAGTACTTGAAAGGGTAGTAGCTGTCCAGCTACAAACTCACCTTGATGATGCTGGCCTTATGACTGCCTCCCAATCGGCTTATAGAAAACACTATTCTACTGAAAGTGCCCTCCTTAATATTCATAACGCTATTCTTCTTAATATGGCCAAAGGGTCTGTCACTGCCCTCACCCTTCTGGACCTATCCGCCGCTTTTGATACCATTGACCACACCATTCTCCTGGACAGACTTAATGTTTATTATGAAATCAGTGAGCTAGCAATTGGCTGGTTCAAATCATACCTGTTGGGAAGGACTCACTCGGTCAAGGTAAGTATTACACTCTCGCAACCTGCGGCTCTCCAGTATGGAGTTCCCCAGGGCTCCATCCTTGGACCAATTCTGTTTTCTCTCTACACTAACCCAATCAGCTAATCATTCATTCCCACAGTAGCATCAACTATCACTTTTACGCCGATGACACCCAGTTATACATAACACTCTCACCAGCAAATCTCTCTCACTCTGTGTAAAAACTAAAGAACAACCTAAACAACATTCAAAATTTTATGTTTACAAATAAATTAAAACTTAACCCAGACAAAACTGAGTTTATTCTCATAGGCTCCCAAAAAATTGTAAACAACCCTCACTTCTCTATCAATATTCTGGGAAATCAAGTCTCGCCCAGCACAGTGTCAGGAACCTCGGAGTGGTGTTCGACTCCAATTTCATTTTCTCAAACCATGTGTCACAGGTCATAAAGTCCACTAGAGTACATACGAGAGACCTCCACAGAATTCGTCCCCTTCTAGACCTTAATACACCAGTGCTGTTAGTGAATGTTTTGGTGAGCAGCAGGTTGGATTATTGTAATTCACTATTTTTATCGCTCAGGGTTTTGGTACCAGGTAGTCCAAAACTCAGTCTGCAGGGTTGTCACATTACCCCTCAACTAAAAAAACTCCATTGGCTACCAGTCAGATACAGGGTACAATTTAAAATTGGCCTTATTATCTACAAAATTCTCAAACAAGGTCAACCAGTTTACCTAAGAGAATTAATCCACCCCTACATCTCTTCCAGAAATACAAGGGAAAGTACTCTCAAATTCAAGTTCCTTCAAACCCCCACTTTCGACCATAGAGTTCATAAATCAATCAAACACTTTTCTAATTCCTTCACTATGCCCCAGTCCTTTGGAACTGTTTCCCCTTTCATGTAAGAAACAGTCCCTCCATTGCATCTTTTAGGAAACATTTTAAAACCCACTTCTTCAGCTCTAGTTTCCCAACTTAGTTTTCTTCCCTCCTGGTCACACCCACAATTCTAGAGTACTGACCTTGAACGCCTCTCGACTCTCCCTATGATAATGATTTTGTTTAATTAGTGCACAGAGTTCCCCTTTGTGGGGAAGATATTGTGCTTGCAAAGCAGTAGATTTGATTCATTACATTTTTTAATCGTTTTACAATTGTGATTATGGTAATTGTATGTCAATTGTAAACATTTTGCAAAAGGATTGTATTTTAACAAATCAGATTGTGTATACAAATGCAAACAGAGTGTCCAATTGTCAAAAGAAGTCATCCCAAAGCAAATATTAGGTTTGCTATGAAAGATTATTATGCAATCAACTTTGGATTAAACAGAACGAAGTGAAATTAACAAAGAATGGCTTCACGATTGACATATGATTGATTAAATACTTGAGGGATACTTAAGAAATATGCCTCCCAAGAAGAAACAGAATAAGCAGGCAGATAAGCAGACAGACAAGCAGGAGGAGAGGCCAAGAAGGTTTAGATCCAGATCGATGTGTCACTCCTGAGAATGTGTCATGAAAGTGTGACCAGGGAGACAATATGATCATAGGCTGAGGCCTAGGTTCAGTTTTAGGGTAGTGCTGAAAAGACAAAGGAGCAGGATGATAGTGGCAAGCCAAGATCTGTATCTTTTACCATGGATTAGGAAGATTGTGGAATTCCTCAAGAAGAATGAGCTCATCTATAACAAGAGGTGCAAGGACTATAAAGATCTGCATGAACATGAGATTCTCTGGGACCAGTTCTGCAAAGAGACATGATTTGGCAAGAAGTCGTTGCAAGAAGTGATTCCACAACCAGAGGATCATATATGAGGTCATCCATTTGAAATCAGGCCAGGCACATCCATACATCATAGAGCACCAGAAATGGGTGAAGACCAACTTCACCTTCTTAAACAGCCATATCGTCAGATATCACATGTCCAAGAACACATTTAAACCACCACCAGAGGCCACCATATTAAGACCACTAGCAGATGAGTCGTAAGAAACGTACACAGCAGGCGAAGCAACCCCAACCAGCCAGCATGGGTCCACTGACAGTCTGCTTCACCATCACTCTCAGACCAGTAATCACGGAAGGGAGTAGCACATGCGCCACCAACCTCCATTTGACAGAACATTCATTTAGCCAGGCATCATAAGAGAGGTATAAGAAACTGGATTCTATAGAGAAAAAAAGACTAGATAAAATGATCTCTGGACAGTAGCCCCCCACCCAAGGATGAGAGTTGACTTCATGCAGTTTCCATACATGGCTAGTAAGCAACTTACCTAATGGCACTCGTGAATAACACGAGCAGGCCCAATAACAGGCATTACTGCAACAGTGCAGAAAATCCTTTTCCACCAACACCATGTACAACAACAGCCAGTCCAGTATCATATACCACAGTACAACATGCAACACCTGCATGTGGTTCAGCAGATACAGCTCCCAATTCAACCTGTCCAGAATGTACAACAACCTGTCCAGCCAGAGCAGCCACAGTAGCACGTACAACAAACTGTCAGCATATTGGTCATCAAGATTCATCCCAGGCTACCATCTCACATAGGAAAATGGTATCTCCAGACATGATCAGCCCTACAGCCTTCCACACCTCACTGTTACCGTCAAAGTGCCTCGACCTACTGTCAGTTGCCTCATCTGACAAGTCATTCAGGTCATTATATAGAACACTGAACCCAGATTCAGTGGAAGCGCCTTACAGCCAGCTCAACACACCTCAGCCACTCCTGTCTGAAACACCTCAACCCAACACCAAAGACGACCAATAGACACTCGGTTTTAAGCTGTAATTTTTAAAGCCCTTGCTGCCAAATCTTCCAAAAACAATTAATTAGTTGCTGTTATAAAATAATTTTTAAAAATCACATACCATTCACCAATACACGTGTAATTTTTAAAGAAATCATAATTTGTCCCCAAACCACTCCCATCTTTAACTTCTGGTCACAGGGCCTAACCGCCCACACAACCAAAAATTCAAACTGTTGAGTTATATTGCCCCCTACAACAAAAATAAATATACAAGCCAAAGTGTCCAGGGTTAAACCTAAGCCCATCTTTAACATTAAAACCGTTAGGCCATAAGTGCTAATTTCCTTTTAAGTCACTTACAATTTAAAGTAATATATATTGGTGTATGTATACCCCTATTTTTGTCGTCCACAAGGCTAGGTTTCCAGTGCAGTGCAAGCTTGGTGGGTCGTTGGCCATCAGTTCTGTCGTCCAAAAAGCTAGGTTTCCATAATGGTGCACTTGTTAAGTAAGCTTTAATGAGTATATACCCTCATTCTAAAGAATGTTGGGTTTATTGATCCTCAGTTCTGCCATGCACAAAGTCAGGTTTCAAAAATAGCGCTAAGGAAGATCATTGCCCTGCAGAATATTGTCAGCATCTAAATCCAACTGCTTGGGTTGAAATTATCCTTGTCACTATCTTGTCAGCAGCAGATTATATAACACCACACAGGCTATGACAATCTTTGTTACCACGTTGGGTTCTTGCTGCAGGACCCTGAATCTGCTGGGCAAGATCCCAAAGGTGTTTTCCAAAACACTTCTCGCATGGATGATGCGATAGTTGTAGAGCCTGGTAGAGGGGTTTCATGAGCCGGATCCTAAGAGAACTCCACAGGGGGAAACCAACGATCCTATTCTCGATCTTGGCCTGAGGATTCAACGTTATGGAATATCTGGCCATCAGAGCTAGACCCAGCAGCAGCTATATAATACCAGAGGAATTTGTAGGGCTAGCAGGACTATGGAATGAAACTCCTTGCAATTGGAGTACTCTCCATGCCATGGGAATCTGATGGGGATGTACTTACCGTCCAGGGCACCAATGACAGGGGGGCAAATTCCATCTCTCCTGAATGCCACAGCCAATCTCATTCCAGTCATACGGGCTAGTTGGACATATCATAACATTGTCTTGGTAGTCACACACCTCAGGGTAGAGCACCCCATCCTGAAGCTTTACTGCAGGATCACATAGCTCTCCCCCATTGCAAGATGTCTCAGGATTATAACTAATCTCAACCTTGCCGGGATTGCCTCTCTGAAGAATGTGGTCTGCCTCTGGAGGTCAGGGGTCTGCTCGATATAGGTGAATATTCTCACGAAGTTTCAGAAGTTGGCTTATATTCTTCACAGAGCTCAGAGATGAGGTTAATTGTGGTACTGCCCCCTGTGGTCTCTTCTGATCTAATCTCTGACCCAACCTCCTGAAGCTGTTTTCCTTCTCTCTATCTTGAGCTCTCTAGCTGTCTCCATAGAAATCTTGCAATCAGTTAATCTAATTCAATCACTTGTGTTTAAATTCACGAGCACCCAACATATAGATAGCCATGCTGAACATATCTTAATCCCTGTGACAGCAGGGGGAGGGGTCTTAAACATCTAAGACAACAATAGCTTCCAGAAATTTGTAATCGTAAACTGATCGCAAGTCTAACCTTGGCAATCATCAATCATAAGTTGATCCTATTACATTCATGTGGATCACACGACAATCTTATTAGGAATTGCAAGTGAATGTTTACAATCGTAACAAAAGTCCCTCTGCAGTCAATCTTATACTCTAATAATTCTCGATTTGTAACTCAATCACAAACCGTTTCTCACCATATACTGTTACTTCCATGGTGAGGTGGAACGTAAAAAAACTCAATTGCTCAATCCCCACTAAATCACAGTGCATTACAGAGATGGAAAAGTCTCTTACTATTTAGTGAATATATTACATAGGTGTATGACATGAGCACACTAGGAGCTCACTGCTGTAAGACAGGTGTACATATGGCTTGATGGCTATTATACATGGTCATAGACCCTATGCATACCTCTACACAGAGTGTAATTACTCAATATTTTTAACGTGCCACATAGCAAGCCAACACTGGCCCAATATAAGCATATTGGTAGCCACCTTTGGTCAAATGGCTTTTTGACATAATGTCGGTGTTATGTTGGCAAGGCGCAGGTGAGAATTGTATTTCCACCTGAGCATCAGCCAATCAGATTGCATCATTGAGTTATGTATGTTGAAATATTCACATGATTAATAGGTTGTGGTCATATCTTAGTAAACAGAATCACTGATAAATCACTTGACCCAGGATAAAACTCAGTAATGCTGCTTGTTGATAGGTAAACATTAACAATGGTGATGAAAGTCTGTCTTAGTCCATCATCCATTGATACAGATATAATATTCAATCCCAACTTTTTTATTGTGGAATCATAATGAGAATATTATTTTTATGTGTAAAATTGTGAAGTGGTGAGATAAAACAGTGCCAACAGGGGCAAGATCTGCCGACCATGCAACCAACAGCCAATGTTGATCCAACAGTGGAATGCTACCTGGTATGGCACACTGCAAAGTGTTTAGCAATGCTGTAATTTTTAAAAAGTCATGTTATTTTTTAAAGTACATTAATAAATCTTGAAACATAGATTGTGAACAAAATACTCAAACAAAATACAAAAAGTTGTTCCATACATTTTTGTTAAAAAAAAGATTTTTGAAAAGAATTGGGAAACTTACTTTAATCTTTAAAATGTCAAATAGAGAATAAATGAGCAGTTGGCCAAAACATAAATGTAATTAAATTGTTGATTATTTTTCACAACTTGTGTCTATATAATTACATCATAAACTGGACAAAATGCTGATGATTTATCTCTGTATAGGTAATAGTTTTTTTGTGTATTTATGCATAAAAATCTCTTAACTTGCATACACAGTTAGCGTGAAAAATATTTTTAACTGAATATAATTAAAATCCAATGTAAGATCAATTGGGCCCCAGTCCAATTTCACTTTTTTGTGATAACACTGATATTTCAGGAGTTCAGGAATTAATTGATGCAGAGCACATAGTTTATCAGATATATACATCAAACAAATACATGTAGAATAAATGAGATTACTACATGGTTTTTAATATGACTAGTACAAATTAAGACAGCAATTGAAAAAGGCCAGAGGCCAGTAATTCTATTTATTTTACACAAAAAACTTAAGTCACCTAAACTTGTGACCTATGCTCATACAAGATACCTAAGTTATGGCTACTACATGAATTTAAGGTTACCTTAAGTATTTACACTACTGAAAAGCAAGAGTGAAGGGACATCTTAATGTGGATATTGGACAAGAACCAAATTCGGTAGAACCAGGTTCACAAAAGGTTCTTGGGTACAATAATAAGTCAAGGTGGGGAAAGAGGTGACCGTGACCTAATGAGGTTTGTAGATAATATATGCGTGCATAAATGAGTATACAAATCTCATTGGCCCTCAAGCCACAAAAATCTTGACCATTTCTAAGCTTTTAGGCTTTGTAATGTTTGGGTATAGCAAGATGGTAAACACAATTGTGTCATCTACCTCACTAATCCACTGGGCATGCATCAAAATCTACTGTGAAATCCACTGGCTTATGGTTATATATGAAGACACTATTTTGGACAAGAGGTCTTTGTGAAAGTCATGTATTACATCAATAGTACTCTTGTCATGATATCACACAATGGCTGTTCCATTTCTGCGATACATATCATAAACTTTGCTTCCAATTCTGAAAATGTGGGAATGGGAAAATTTCCTATAATTGGAGGCTCAGCGGATGGCAATGTGAAAGGTGTATGATGGATTTGGGATCCACTATCTGATGTGATTTCAGGGTTTAAGATCTCTACTATTTCGCCACGATGAGGTTTACAATGTGATCCTGATCTGGCAAAAAGTCTATATGATAGTCATACGATCTCTACAAAGGTAATGACAGATACAATTGGATTTACAATAGTCCCGATGGGGTTTACGATGCAATAGATTGGGTTATACAGTGCAAAAGATTGAAAAGATTTCTTAATGACATTTTGCTTCTGGTGGACGAGAACTATAAGTTCATCTGGTTTGACATTGCTGTCCCTGAGTAAAGTTCTGACAGCCAGATTTTTCTCTACAGTGACCTGAGGCAAAAGATCGAAGATAACACCATTGGCTTCCCTCAGGCAGAATCACTGGTGGACCACAGGTTCAAATAAAGTACTTCGTGATTGTTGTTGATGCCTTCCCCCTCTGAACCTGGATGATGAAACCCTTCTTCCGCAGAAGCATGGACCTGAATGAGCGGGTCTTCAACTTCCGTAAGAGCCACGGGAGAAGGTTGTTGAGAACGCCTTTGGGATTTTGGCCAGCAGATTTCAGGTCCTGCAATTCACTAAGCAGATGTAACATGATCTGGAAGAATTCCAATTGGAAAACATAGGTTTGAACCTGGACAATTTGTTGCAAGGAAAACAGCTGCCATATCAGTAAGGAACCCCTCTGAAGTTGCCAAGGCACTGTTCTGGCAGATTACTTCAGAAATAAAGGAGCTGTAGCTTGGCAGATAGACAGGATATGAAATATGAACATTATAATAGTGAAAGGATTTTTACACATTTTTTTGGTTAAATATGTACCATATTGTTTCAGCAATATGTATAGCATTACAAATATTTGTCTCATGCATGAACTCAGCTTTCAATGTATTTTTAAACTTTTTTACATTTACGGTATTTGAATTATCTACCTCAGGAGAAGTGATATTGTTGATTTTCTGTAATATGTACTTTTTATATTTTGTCATACATATTGCTTGAAAGAATTTCTGCACCTGTATAAATAAATAGCTGATAAATTGTCTTTGGAAAATTTGGCAGCCCTGAAAAGGGCCAAAATAAATCAGCTAAAACTGAATACTGGCTGGCTGCCGGAGATATTTTCACAGTGTCATCTGTTGCTGTTAGTCACCATGGTCATCTCTGCTTGTCTCTGGAAGGAGTGGATGGAGTGTTGAGCTGGCTATAGCTGTCATCTGTTTTTGTGTGGCAAAGCTCAGAAGAGTGACCCAAAGGATGTGTCTGTCGGGGCTAATGAGGGCTGGCGCATTGGTATTGATGGCATGAGGCTATGAAAGGTAGTTACAGTGGACAGGTCTGGCGATGATAAGTGACTTGTTTTTGGGCTCTGCAGTACTGTGTCACAGTGTGGCTGTATAACTGACTGTATTTGTTGTTGAATTGGTGACTGCATTTGCTGTTGAAGGGCTGCTGTTGCATCTGCTATTGAAGGGGTTGTTACATCTGCTGTTTAAGGAACTGCTGCATCTGCTGTTCAAGGGGCTGCTGCATCTGCTGTTAAATGGGCTGCTGCATCTGCTGTTGAATAGGCTGCTGCATCTTGTTAAATGGGGTGCTGCATCTTCTGTTGAATAGGCTGCTGCATCTGTTGCATGGGTGGAGGCATCTTCTACTGGATGTGATGTACGTGTTGCATGGTCTGGGGTTGATAAGTTTGCTCTGGTTGACATTGCTGCTGAACTTGCATTGGCTGCTGGGTCAGTATTGGCTGTGTAAAGGTGCCTGTGGGCCTAAATGTGGTGCAGATCGCTTGATGGAGTAAACTTTGTTGCTGTTCTTGTTGCTGTCTATCCTTGCATTTCAGTGATCTTATAAATGCAAAGATCTGATTTTGGAAATCCTTGAATGACTCTTTGGAGAGATTCTACAGTTTTGAATACAGCCACTCACAATACACAACAGTGGGATTCATTGTTTGATTTCTGGTAGATCACGCATTCCAGCTTGTCTTCAAGTGCCTCAATTCTTTCCTCCTTTCCTGGGAAACCATCTGGAACTCTGATATCTGGAATGCTAATGGTGGGGTTGCACAAGGTTGGATGGTGGATGGGCTCTGTGACGGGTTGGATAGATGCCAAATAGTCTTAGTGGTTCCTCAATCAATCCATGTCTACTGCCAGCTGAAATTGATGCCATTGTTCCAGGCTCTCCGACTGGGGGATAATCTGACTCTTCTGCTGATAGAGCAGCATCGGGTTGCCTTGACATTGTTGCCTCATGGGCTGGTTTGAAGACACTCTTCAGGATTGATGAATGATGGCACACAATGTGGGTGTGTAGACAGCCAAAGGTTTTTTTAGCCAGGTCTATCTGTGAGATGAGATTCTCCCTAGCTCTAGAACCATCTCTTACAGGCAGTCTTCGCCATGTTGTTCTCTGCACAAACTTTATCTCATATGACCTCATTCTTGTTTGGATCTTTATAGTCCACGAGTCTCTTGTTGTACAGCAGTTCATTGTTCTAAAGTAATTCAACCAGCCTCGACTCATCCTCCTCCTCTTTAAACACAGCAACTGTCCTCCATCTTTCCTCTGTAGCCTCCAGTGTAGTCTCCATAGCAGCCTTCTGTTTAGCCTCACCCCCAGCAGCCTCCTGGGTCACAGCCACAATCCCACTCTCTCTCTCTCTCTCTCTCTCTCCCTGGGCTTCTGGATCTTGTCTGTTGCAGCAGGCATTCTCTTTTGCTTCTTCTTAGGTGGCATTTGCAGAATAATTTCACTTTTCACACCCTATAAAAATGAACTCAAAAAAAACCTAACAGAAATGTCACAACGTGATATCCAAACTATTGCAGAGTATTTAGTCCAATAAAAATATATACGTCCAAATATATCTCACAAGTGTGTGTACTCCTCGGCTGCTAGACATGAAATGAATGCAGAGGCCTGAATCGTGGGGGTTTATAGAGAGAATCTGAAAACAACTTCTAAAAAATCATGGCCTGTAAATCGTTTTGCTAATGTTGAATTCGACCTTAATTTGACCCTTGCTTCACCATTTTTGCTTAATACTCAACAGGAGATAACCACCGCAGTAGTGGTCTTATTTATTACTTTATCTGCTTCAATTTTGTATGTATCCATTATTATGCTTCTGAGGATGTGTGCATCTGATAGATAATCTGTCTGTGTTTTGCCATTCAGCCGTGCCCCTTACCATTCTTTCCATATTATGACGTATTAGGAGATGTGCACAAACCAGTTTCTACAAAACTGAATAACATCTTGTGTGTGTTGTACAATAACATTATATAACAAATGCTTAATGTATTATGTATACATCTGTTGAATGTTAATTGTTAGGTATCCAAGTAATTTGTTCTGAACCTGTCTAGCCATGTCTAAAGTGTAACTATATAAGCTAAGGCTGTATCTGAGTAAAAAAACACATACATTCTTTGTTAGTAAGGGGAAAAAGCAGTGCACAGCACAGAGACCATCTATAGCCAGAGCTTAACCAATGAAGCAGTTATTGGCTGGCTAGAGAAAGACAGAACGTCTGTTATGTAAAGCTATCTTCTTGTTACAAATCAAATGCAGATGGAAGATACAGCAGAGACTCTTTTCTGGTTAACTCTTGGACAGCGACAACCCCCAAACAAAACTATATACAATATTATATATAAAATCTTCATTTAGCTAATTTTAAATACATAATGTATAATGTCTTTGCAACACTGATGACAAAAGACAAGAAAAGAATAATACTGTCCTTTGTATGCCATTACAACCTTAAACTTTTCATTGTCCAGGCGCCAAAGCAAGCACATTATTTTATTTGTTTGTAATTATTTTATTATTCATTATTTTAATTGTATAATTCTATAAAATACGTTTAATAAGCATACAAACAGCCAAAATGTATAACATTAATGAAGATTTCATGCAATCTGAGAAATTTTCAGAGAAGTGAGTTTTTGATCTGCAACATACATCAGCACAAATGTAGTCCAGGCCCTTTATCTCTGGCCCCTGAAACAGAGCAATGTTTACAATAACGAGCATCCTTTTCCAATAAGAATGTACATAATTTGAATATGTTATAATATTAGACGATACAAGGGACACAGTGTTACCTCTGAGATCATAGTTCAAATCCTGGTCTGACTTCATGTGGGAAAGCTGGTAGTTGCTTGCTGTTGGTCTTCAGTTTACAGTACAGAACCTTGACCAACTGTGTGTACTGGTTTCCTCTGCCCTTCCTACTTTCTCTCACAATATAACCAAGAAGTAACTAGGCATGATGTAAAACAATATAAATAAACTAGAGACAACAAATACGCAGGAAAATCCTTATCGTCAATTATATATCATGACTGTAATATGTGTTTGTTTTATATTTACTAAAATTAATTGTAGCAACATGGGAAATATATATCTGTATTAAACAACACATATCTATGACAAACACATACCAAGCATGCTACTGAGAAAAGATGCATAAGTGGCACTGCCCGTCACTCTATTGAGGTCAGCTGGGTTTTTCCTCAGAGTGTGAACATGGAAAGCTCTTCCAGTGGTCATGTCACCAGGACCCCAAACATCCACCTCTACCAGGTGATAGTCAGGCATGCTGTTGTGATAAAGTAACTTGTTATCAAAGCTAGTCAGTTTATTTGTGCATGATTCTTCATTTTTGTCTGATGCAAGAGTAAGTGGTAAAAGGAAATGGATATTATACAATTAAGATAATGATATAAGGTATATTTAACATGAGATCTTGTAGAGAAAAGATGAGAAAATACTACAAAACAAGAGCACTCAGAGAGTGCATACTTCCACCACTAAGGCCCAATACCTCCAGTATTGCTTATGAGTGCAACAATAAAAATTTTTTTTAAAAAAACCTAGATCCACACAGTGATCTGGATCACCAGCCATAAAAGTGGACTCATCTGTTCATTGTGCCATTGTCAACATTTCTTGAAAATTTCATCAAAATCTACTAATAAGTTTTTGAGTTATTCTGCAAACAAACAGAGAGACAACGCCCAGCCTAATACAGAGCCTCCTTGACGGAGGTAATTACACAATTACACAGGATTATTATAATTACTCTGGGCTGTATTTAGCCCAATATGTGGCTTCAGTCAACTCAAATGGAAATGACAAATCCAAGCGAAGAAAATGATGTTCAAAAACATCAATATACTTCATTTTAAAGCAATATCTTCATAAAACAAGTATCTGAAAGCTGTTAACGTTTGGTTTTGAAATTAAATTGTCAAAGCCAGAACTATCAATCTTTGTTATACGTTTGCCACTTCATACCTTTAAAGAGTTATTTAGTGACAATTTATGCAAAAATTATTTTACCCTGGGTCTGCCACAATAGCACCCTGAACCTTGTCAAAGCCCAGGTTGTGGGCAGAAATGGCAGCAGCAGCCATGGTGTTCACATTGTTTGGAGCAAGTGGACACAGAGCACTCACTGGTCCTGTTACACACAAAAAACCACCTATTTTAAATTTTGTATCCATTGCAGAAGACTGTCATCTATTTTAATTGCAAATAAAACGTGTAATATTGTAAAAACTCATCCGTAAATGGAAAAAAAATAAACATTTTCTACAATTTATAATTGAATATGTGAGCTTTTTGAATTATTTTTTAGTGTGAGCTTTCATCCAGCTTTTTAATAGAAACCATTATTATCATATTTATACTAGGAACTTACCATCAAATAGAGTGGTCTTCTGTGTGACTGCATCATTTTTCTCTTTCAAGGGACTGTTGAGTTTAAAACATGACGGATGTTTTGTCATAGTCACTTTTAAAGCCTAAATAAGTACATTGACTCAAATGTTTAAACAGTCTTCATGTTTCCAGTGGTCATGCAGAACCAGTTCCTGACCATGTAGATGCATGAAATATAGGAAGTCTTGGAGCTCTTTGAATATATTTCAACAAATGTTTATTTTTTATATTGCTACTTTAGTGTAAATGGTAAAATAATGAAAAATCAATTTTATTTTTTATCATTTTATTAATGTAACCAAAATTAAATGTCAAAGTTTGAGAAACAGTTTTGTACAAGAAGAATTACATTTAGACTATTGTACCAAGAGAAGTAATTGTCTAACAATAGCTGAATGAAAACATTGATGATGAATATCAATTATATAACAAGCACAAGTAAGGTTTGTCAAAGTCAACGCTAAACGGCAACAACTCTTCTTGTATATATGTGATATCATCAAAATGTGTACAAATGTTACATTAAACATGTCATTAAATCAACGAAAACATACATTCTGTATCAATATATTACATGTAATTTATTGACAATATAAAACATGGTGTATATAAAAAGTTGGGTCTGAAATACTAGTAAATCATATTTGATACTGGACATTAAAATATGAGACGTGTCAAGGAAACAAGAAGTGGGATTTTATGCCATATACTATTAAGAGAAGGCTTTGTTGGCATGGTACATTGCACACCAGGTATACACAGAAGGACAAAACAGATAGAAAGCATCCGAAAAGACCAATTTAAGATGTACACGTTGCAACATCTTGTGTAAACTGGGACAAGACTTTTTAACTTCACCGACCTGCAAAATTCCTCTATCAGCCATTTTCTTGATGTCCTCTGCTCCCCAGAAAGCCCCACTAGGCACATAGCAACCGTGTTTATCAGCTGCTTTGGACACAGTAGCAAATGTGGTTTCGTCTGCAAATGCTGTCGGAGAACCTACCTGGCAATAACAATGATTGCATACTCTGGCAGTAGTTAAAAGTATTGCAAATAATAAACACTAATTGCTAAAATTACAGATCAAGCATTTCTGAAAGAGTACAACATGTCAGTAGACATGAACTACAAGCAATATGTAAATGAGATGCATACCATGTTGAAGGCAGAGGAGAATGTAGCAGAAATGGTTGAAACAGAAAACTTTTGATCATATGACTTTTGACGGCTCCTTCCCCACCAATGGAAGCTCAGAGCTGACAAGGTTCACTCTTTTCAAGTGGAAAATACAACTTATTAAGTTTAATAAACACGATACCACGTTGTAGGTTCAACTTAGTATGAAACAAATTTTGGCAGAGTTACTATTATTATTCGTATATATGACTCAGTTGCTCGAATATACAACTTAGTAAAGTGTTTAAATCTAGCATTTTTGTTTGGACCACACAATAAATATCAGTCAAATGAAGACCCAATGTGACATGACAGCTTGGTACACAGGGTAAAACATTCAAGGTCAGATGGAAAATTATACCGAGTTCGCACAGTACCATTTTCACCTCACAAGCTACACATGATGAAAACAAGGTTGAAAGGGGATTCAGAGCCATCAGAGATATGAGTAGTGCACCAAAGCAGTCATCCATCCCAGTACAAATGTAACCCATTGCTGCTTAACTACAGTGATGAGACAGGCACGCATATGCTATGCCGTAATTCGTGAAAGTTTGGAGACAAAAAAAGTGAGTTCTAGAAGCACGAACCTCGCTAGAGATTGAGCTTAAAAATATTTAACTCATTCGGGCTTGTTAGTTAATTAATAGTGCCCACTGGGTTTCATAAGTGTATATTAGTCAGGATTCATATTTAGGTAACAAGCATTTGCCACAGCATAGACAGTAGGTGCAGTATGCAATGGATTTTTTAAAAAGTTTGAAATATACCAGCCATAAGCTCTGATGTCCAAAACTAAAATGTACACGCTGTAGGGGTGAAGGGGGCTGAATGACTACATGGTGCAGTTCATTTTTAAGTGTACAATATCAACATATGAGGTCCATTTACATGGCAATAAGGACAAGGTCACAAACCAAAATTCAAATTGACTTGTTCCAACTGAACAGAACTGTGTGAACAGGCCTTAAGAAAGGGGCAAGTTGGGGAAACGAGTCTTTTATATATAGACATTGCATAATCTACAATTAAGGTCAGCACATTTAAGCTATGGCATAAAATTGGACAAGAAAAGCCCAATGTAAATTTAGAACTAGTTTATTTATTTATTTAAGGTTTTTACGTCGCTCCATGATAGGTTTTACGTCGACAAGTAGTTTTGTTGGCAGAGGAAACCAGTACATACAGTTGGTCGAGGTTCTGTACTGTAAACTGCCGACCATGGGTTAGCAACTACCAACTTTTCAACATAACTTTTAAAATAACACAACATGTAAAGTATATGTAAAATACCAGTAACAGATGGTGGTGGTGGAGCACTAGACTTGCAATTTAATATAGCCTGGTAGAAACCTTTACAACACAGCTTTTCTGCACATAGATTATAATATGAGGCCAGTAATAAAACCTAATCATAAGTATGTTGTGATACTCATAGTAACAAAGATACCACTGTTTAAGTGCTTAAAGGGCCTTGACTAATGCTTGAAACTCTCACAAGTAAGTCATAGGTGTTATTGGTTTTGATTACAAATTTTTAAACTGAGATTGTTAGTGCACAGAGCGCCCCAGCATCTGCTATCTACTCAACCTCAAGTAATTATTGCTTAGTAATAACAACTATTCAGTTATTCTCATAGCAACAAAGAAACCACTTTAGAGTGCATAAAGGCGCTATATAACACTTTCAAACCCTCATAACCACAAAGTGTTGTTGATTATGACGACAAAATTTGATACCTGGGGCCAATTTCAGAAAGGGACTTAATAAGCCCAGATTTAGACTTAATTTGACACTTTGGTCTTAAATTTTGTCAACAGAATGCTAAGTGTGTGGTCTTAGACTTAGTGGATTACACAAAGCAGCTAAGTCCATGGAATTGGTAAGTCAGTGGATTTACATGTAACTTTGTCTGGTAGGTAGTGGGCTTAAATTTTATAAAGAGGACTTAAATATGGCTGCCATAAACTTTTCTTCACTTCAAAATTTGAAAGGGCTGTAAATAAAGTATAATCATACAGAACACCTCAATAAAGTAGTTTTCGGGAAGTTTATATGTGGTAACAAGGTTTTTCCATTTCAAAACAGCACTTATCCTTTAATAAAATGCATTAAATGAAGGATATATATCCCCAATATTATATTTTGAACAGAAATAAAAAGTCACATCACAGAAAACCACTGTGGTTATATGATAAGCTTGGACGTAGCTAAGTCACCCTTTGTGAAATCCATTTAAGTCCCAGACCTAGCTAAGACCAAAGTCTTAGATTTAAGTCCCTGACTTAGCCAAAAACTTGGCTAAGTCTAAGTCACTTTGTGAAATCGACCCCAGGGCTCTTAGAGCGATATACTGGACAAAAAATAACCTCCTAAGCGCCCCAAGATATATAATGAAGGCATTATAGTGCCAGTCAGACCATCTTTGCCCAATAAAAATAATAAATGCTCCAGCAATTTTTTGGTCATCTACAACCAAAATTACCTCTAAAGCACCCTGGTTTACAATATTAAACTAGATCTAGCATATCGGAGAACCGATGCAAATTGTATCCACCAGAAAGAAAACTCACCAAAGCCAATCAACCATCGCTTAACCTTGAAGGAAGAACACAAGGTGAAATCTGACCACATCAAAAGATTCTTAGCCCATGATTTCCTATAGGTTGGTGTGACATTGCAAACCTCTAGGAACATGAATAAGCGAGATATAAGCACTTTTAATTTTGGCTATCCTCATTTGACTTGAAAGAGGTGCCAAAGGTCAAATCTGACCACATCAAAAGATTCCTAGCCCATGATTTCCTATAGGTTGGTTTCACAATGCAAACCTCTAGGACCAAAAATAAGCGAGCTTGGTTAACTTGGCTAGTTTGGCTATCCTTGTTTGACCTTGAAGGAGGGGTCCAAGGTCAAATCTGACCACACCAAAATATTCCCAGCTCATGATTTCCTATAGGTTGGTTTACCATCCCAAACCTCTAGGACCAATAATAAGTGAGTTATAAGCACTTTTAAGTTTGGCTATCCTAATTTGACCTTGAAGGAGGGGTCCAAGGTCAAATCTGACCACACCAGAAGATTCCCAGCCCATGATTTCCTATAGGTTGGTTTCCATCCCAAACCTCTAGGACCAATAATAAGTGAGTTATAAGCACTTTTAGGTTTGGCTATCCTCATTTGACCTTGAAGGAGGGGTCCAAGGTCAAATCCGACCACACCAAAAGATTCCCAGCCCATGATTTCCTATAGGTTGGTTTACCATCCCAAACCTCTAGGACCAATAATAAGCGAGTTATAAGCACTTTTAAGTTTGGCTATCCTCGTTTGACCTTGAAGGAGGGGTCCAAGGTCAAATCTGACCACACCAAAATATTCCCAGCCCATGATTTCCTATAGGTTGGTTTACCATCCCAAACCTCTAAGACCAATAATAAGGGAGATATATGGACTTTTCATGACTGACAAAGAAACGCCCATGGCGGCCATCTTATTTTTTAAAATGAGGCCAAAAACATTCCAAGTCAAGATTTTGTAATGAGGAACATATCCTGCGAATTTGAGATCTGTATCTATAATACCCTTTGCTCTAGAGGGCCAAGAAAAGTCCTTGCTTAAAGTCGAATAAACATCCCTGGTGGCATCTTATTTTTCAACATGAGGCCAAAAATATTCCCAGGAAAGATTTTATGGTTATGAATATATCCTGCAAATTTGATAAGGCTAGCTGTAATATTTTTTTCATTGGAGCGGTAAAGGTGAAATCTCTCTACACACTGCAGCGGCGGCAGTGGAGGCGGCGTAACAAAGAGAATGGTGGATACAACTATCAGAAGTAACCAAAAGTCCTGACTGATGTAATATTTGCAGGTTTTATATTGGGGCTGTTAGAGGTCAAACGTAGACCAGAAATGACATCCGAAGCTCCCCTGCATCTAGTTTGCTGGTATCTATGATCAAGTAATCATTGCTTAGTTTTGTTGGAGACTTTTGGGTACAAAACTGTAAAAATAGCTATCGACCACCCTGACTAATAATGTTTTACTTTAAACCATGATATCCTAGTTATGAATAATAACTATTCTGTGGAACAAACAAAAGACTAGATTTAAGCGCTAAATACTCATTGCTAACAGTTTATTATCCAGGCATTATGATCAGACTATCAGGAATCTTCCTGACTAACTAAATGAGGATGTGACGGGTGACCAAAAAGCTATTATTGCATCATACCCCTAAACACCTATTTACCATTCTGTAATCCTTCCATACTCTCCAGACATTTGACGATTGACTTAGTTTTATTCAATATTTATTTGAAAAGTTGTTTACCTAATGTTCAAGAAATGAAAGGCACATTTCAATTTGTAAAGTAATACTAACCATGATATCTGAGTGTTTTAAGAATTGAGTAGCATATTCAGAAATCACACTAGGATGAGCCACCTCCACAATCAGGTCTGTTTTACTGAAATATTTATGATTGATCATATATTGAAGTAATCTAAAATATTATTACATTATTACATATTGTATTGGATACACCCATATTTCCTAAATCGCAGAGGTTTTGTTTTACTACTTCAGCTTAATTAATTTTATTGCAATTCTTTATTTGAAATAGTTTTAAACTGAATATAATATAAAACATGATGTTTATTTTTATCCATAGATTTTATTCCTACAGATATCCAGCTTTGCAGTATCAATGTTTTTAACTCAAATATTGTAGTAAAATATAACATGTGTAACACCTCATGCGTAGCTTAATCATGTCTATATTTTAATGTCTATTTAACAGATACCATTCATAATATCTGTATGCAAACAAATTTACTTACAACATTAAAAGAAATGGGGAAAAAGGTTAGGATTTAAATTTGAAGAAAGTTAAGCTCACTGAGGCATTTTAACTGATAATGACCGCTTTGTATAAAAGGCTTTCTAGTGACAGCAAATGTAAAATCAGTTTAAGACCTGCCTTAACATTCATTTATAAACTAAGTTTATGAGACTTTTGTATTGATTTCTGAAACATCTGTATGTTGAAGTTCAACTGAAATAAATATTAATGATTTTATAAATAGATGTATCAAACAAATCATATTTCACCAGTAAAATTAAATGAAAGCCTTTCTTTAAAACTACAAATGGGTCGCAGAGAAGTTTCCAAATCTGACAAATGTCTTGTGTATCTCGTCTCTATGGTCATGGGTTTAAATCCATCTGATGATAATGTGTGATTTGTCCTGGCATTTAAAATCTATGTAAAATCCAAGTTTGATCTTAAAATACACAAAAACTTTTTAATTACCACTGATAAAAATCCTTCAGATCATGTAGAAGTTTTACGTCATCAGAAAATTTCCCCTGCAGTACTGAGAAGGTTCTGTTCCATACAAACACCAGTTCAAGGTCATCTGACTTTTGGATTTCCTCGCACAGATACTGACCTGCAGAATTATAACATACATCACAGTAGTGTTTCTTATTCTTTTACTGAGGTCTGGGTTGAGTTTTTGTCCCCACTTTCAACATATAGGGTGAAACACCACTTCGTCAGTATTTACCACATGCATTGTCATATGTTGGGTTCGAATCCATGACAGGGATGGTCTCAAAGTGATCATATACCAAATCTGATAACAACTAGGCCATGGTTAATTTCATAAATTATAAAAATTTAAATTGATAACACACACATATGAAAAGAATGATTTACCATACTTATAGACAAAAGGTTCTAGAATTATATATTTTCGTTGTTTTGTGTGAATTAAATTGTAACTTTCGAAAATATGGCTTATAAAAATTTCAAGGGCTGTTAAACTGTTCATATTCTGAGACTTTATTCCAGGTTGAAGGCAGCCTGTCAATATTTGGGAATTCTGGATATTTTTGCTAGGATTGTGGTCTGGAGTCTCAATTAAGATGGTTTGTTTGACCAGATTCTTTAGTTCTGCACATTATGTATTTTTGATGAAAGCAGTTCGGATTGAATTATTTTAGGTTTAGTTTACAAAGTAGATATGTTATTAACACGTTTGGTGTTCCACTTAAAGTATTAATATACTATATACCAGTATCCTTCAAAAGTATTTCATATAGTTACCCAAATGTCCATATCCAACCACTCCAATGCGATAAGGTTTATGTGTTGACATATCCCCTGATAACAAGTGTTCATTCAACTGCACTTTCTCTAACATATATATTTGTTATATACTGCAGTTGCCTGCAAGTGAACATCAGTGTACTTAGAAATACATTAAAGTATTTGGATTGACTTGTACATGGTGTGTTAGCTTTTGGAGATGGGCATTTTAAATTACTTCTGAAAACCTGTCCAAATATGGTAATACACGGACATGTCATAAACTGGGACATATATTGTTTCCATTCAGATTTGTCTCTCTTAGCGAAATAAAGATTTCACTGAAGCTTTATTTTTGCCCCTCCATCAATGAGCTATCATATTTCATTACACTTTGGGTAATGCTTAAAATAACAAGACATTATGACTGTACACATAGCTAATGGATATGCACCATCGCACTCATCTGATTATATGTTCAATGATAACATGAACTGCTTGTCGGGTGTTATTACATATTGGTTAACAATGGTAATAAATATATTCAAATTACCTTTCAATTTATCAACATTCAACCGATTAGTTACTCGGCTGGTATTCACGAAGGGTCTTAGACTTAGCCTGGTCTTAGGCTTAAATCCAGTCTTAAAGTTAAGACTTTTGTCTCAGCTAAGTTTTGTCTTAAAACCGTATTCACAAAGGGTGACTTAGCTAAGTCCAAGATTATCATATAACCACAGTGGTTTTCTGTGTCATGTGACCTTTCTTTTCTATTCAAACTATACTATTTGTGACATATATATCCTTCATTTAATGCATTTTATCTAAGGAAAAGTGCTGTTTTGAAATGAAAAACCTTGTTACCATATATAAACTTCCAAAGACTACTTTAGTGAGATGTTCTGTATGATTATATTTTATTTACAGCCATTTCAAATTTTGAAGTGGAGAAAAGTTTATGGCGGCCATATTTAAGTCCTCTTTACAAAATTTAAGCCCACTACTAACCAGTCTTAAAGTTGAGCCCTTGGCTAAGCCTAAGACCAGTCTTAAAGTCTTTGTGAATACCACTAAGCCTAAGACAAAAGAAACTTGAGACAAAAGTCTCAACTTTAAGCCTAAGCCCTGGCTAAGACCTTTCGTGAATACGGGCCCTGCAGTTTAAACCAGCAACTCACCCTTTTACAAAAGCAAATCACATTAGATTAGCAAAGCTGTGAGAAGGCTTAATTTATGTGTCATTGTGTTAATATGTTAAATAGCTCAAAAGTCATGATTGAAGTCTGGCTCAATATCACAAAGTCAAAGTTGTAGTTTTATGTCCAGTTCAACAGCCAGGGCCACATAGACCTTTTCAACAAATAAAGGCATTTTTCAGTCACACGATCTCACTTAGGTAAGCAGAGATTTACTGTGTGTAGATTTCTGCAGTGATTCTAGTGCAGACTCTTGTGTTTTTCTTTTTTATGTGGAATTAATTTTCAAAATATTCAAAACTTTCAAAAAGGAATACATTCAAATGTACATAGTTTTTAATATTACATGTTGACTGTAAGGTATTAGTGTAAAAAAAGTAATGATAGAACGGTATTTCTGTCTCAGAAAAAAAAGATAAAACACATGGAAACAATTAGTTTTTTCTTCATCTTACTCTAGCTCATGTTCCCCAAAAATTCTAACCAGTGGCATAACATTTTAAAAGAAAGCTACACTGTAACTAGTATTTGAAAAATATTTCTATTCATTAAACTAAATTATTCTTTCATAGAGCTTTCAAAAGTTCATGCATTTATTCTTAGTTCATTCATATTTTTGTAATGTGATAAATGTATATTTCAAATAACACATTTTAGTCATGATAAAATGTGAAATGTCTGTACAGTAGTGAAGACTGATTTTCAACCTAGCTTATACTGTATAGTGTGGTCACTCAAGATGAAACGAGATGTGGCTGGGTGAGTGTGTTCAACTCCAATCCCATCCATACTCTGAGTAAAACAAGCCATTGAGAGCTATTGGAAAGATCAGAAACATATAAAAATGTCAAAGAAGATACAAATGTTCATTTATCGGATATAGATATTTCATGTGTGTACTTTATTCTCAAAGTTCAAGATCCACTTTAAACTTAAACTAGAAACCACCTCTATCAGAGACGTTTCCAAAAAGTCATAATTTTATTTTTGTATCCAGAAAATGATTGGGATCTTTCCCAAAATTTAATCCTTTGTACCCATTTGGAAATGTCAAGAAGACCTGCTGAGTTTTTGGAATAGTATTAACCAGAAAGCCAAAATCATTGGCAAAATTACATTTCAATACTGACCTTTGAAAATTCAGGGTTTTTGTATCCAGAATGTGATCTTGATTTTTCACCAAATTTAATCCCATTTTCCTTCAGTCAGGCCCTATGTACATGAAATATTTTGTAAAGATTTGTTGTCTTCTTGAGTATTAACAAACAGAGATACAAACAAATCCAAAAACATAACCTCCTTGTGGTAGCAATGAAAATATGTACAAATATAAAGGAAATGTTTCTGAATATGTAAACATATGTATTTAAAATACTCTTCACTGACCATATACAAATTGTGAATGTAATCGGGAATCTTTATGTATTTTCTTTACTATTGCATTCATTTTGACTTTCCACAAAGTAAGAAAGTAAGGTAGACCATGATAAGCTTTGTTTTTAGCTCAAAGAAACTTTTTTCTGGGTAATTTGTCAAAATATTCAACTACATGTATATTGCAACCCCTCCCCATTAAAAACCTGGGACAATGTGAATATAGGACAGTGTTGTAAACTGATTTTCTTATTCTAAATTAAATATTTTAAAGTGAACATGCAACACAAAATAACTTAATGTAATATATATCATCAAATTTAAGTGATATTTGTGCCTCAGTAATGTACACTGAGAGAGAAAAAAAGAATCTTTGTGTGTGCACTGCAGTAAATCTGTATATGCAGGAGTGTTTTTTAAGTTCAGTCACGTGAGGAGATGTTGAAAAGGTCTTAATTGGGATAGGTCCTCAGCAGAGTCACTTGTGGGGGTGGAACACACAAAGATAACAGCCTATGATTAGATCCCAAACCTGATAACTTACTAGGCCACTATAAGGACCTCTCGATATCTCTAAGACCACTATTGCGATCATCCCCTCGATCGAGTTACAACCCCAAATATTTACTATTTGGGACCTCATCTTTTTCAGTGCAAACCTTGATTAGGACATTCCGGAGGGTTGTAAACCTATCAGGTAGCTATCGTGTGTTTTCCCAATAATTTCAAATAGTTTGAAATTGTCATAAACTTTTCCCAATTCTTATCTGATCATGCATTCATATACTTTGCCATATACCTGTCGCAGACCTATTAATGTATTGATTGTAAGTCCATCTTTTGGATTATATGTCAATGTTAAACCTGTCTTTTCAGTCGCAAAGCTATCGGGTACTTTTGGATCGTATAAATTGGATTGGTTCATAAACATTTTCTCACTTTCAGCAACATTTGAAAAGAGCCAATAGGATTACTTCCCCAACTGCATTGAAAGTATACGATGTCAAAAAACGCCATCCCAATCCAAAAGATAGGGGTTTGTGATCTGAGATATTTATTTTCTAGCAGATCATGATCCCATTGCAAACCATATCATAAACTTCTTGCAGTGATGTAAACCCTAAAATAGCATCAGAGATGCCCATACCCCACAGCCTGGGGAAACAGTTTTTAACACCATGACATATAAAAGTAGTGAAACAGTACAAAGACTGTGATACTTTCAGTGCACTGTCAATCATATAAAGTTCAAATAATGTTTAAGAAGAGAAAATAACATCTAAGAGAAAGAAAATGTCTGTAAAGATAAAGTACTAAAACAAGACAATTCAATAGCAAGCTGACAGCATTAATCAGCGAACTGAAAATATGAAGCTATAAAATTTATTAATTGGAGAATAGCCGTCAATGGAAATAGCACAATTATGTGAAAGTGCATATAATATTCAGTTGCATCAATCCATATATCTTTGTCATAAGAGAAACATGTCTCAAATATGTCAGGTGAACACACTTTGGCAGAGCAAAAAGGTCACACCATGATGCACACCTACACCCCCTAACCAATGTCCCTACCAAGTGTCAACCTTCTACACCTTATGGAGTCCAAGAAATAGCCCAGACAAGATTTTAAAACTCATGGTCACTGACAAGGTCAAAGGTCAAATCAAGGTCACACCATGATGTTGCACACCTACAACGCCTAACTAATATCCCTACCAAGTATAAACTTCCTACACCTTACCGTTTCCGAGATATAGCCCGGACAAGATTTTATAGGTCAAGGTCACTACGGCAAGGTCAAAAGTTGAATCAAGGTCACACCATGACGTTGCACACTTACACCCCCAACCAATGTCACTACCATGTATCAACTTTCTAAACCTTACGGTTTCCGAGATATAGCCCAGACAAGATTTTATATACCAAGGTCACTATGGAAAGGTCAAAGGTCAAATCAAGGTCACACCATGACAATGCACACCTACACCCCCTAACCAATGTCCCTACCAAGTATAAACTTTCTACACCTTACCGTTTCCGAGATATAGCCCGGATAAGATTTTATAGGTCATGGTCACTATGGCAAGGTCAAAAGTTGAATCAAGGTCACACCATGACAATGCACACCTACACCTCCTAACCAATGTCCCTACCAAGCATCAACAACCTACACCTTACGGTTTCTGAGACATAGCCCTGACAAAATTTTCAAACTCAAGGTCACTACGACAAGGTCAAAGGTTAAATCAAGGTCAAACCATGACATTGCACACCTACACCTCATATCCAATGTTCCTACCAAGTATCAACTTCCTACACCTTACGGTTTCTGAGATACAGCCCAAACTTTTTCCCGCTGCCCGACCGACCGCCCATACGGACACCATGGGTGAAAACAATACCCTGACAGCCCTTATGGGCTGTGAGGTAAAAATCTGATCAGTAAATGGATCACAAACCCATCATAAACCTTTTCTGCTAGCATCCAGTATGTGCTGAATCACACAGGGAACAGACGATCCAAGGAAAATCTGCATTGGGAGATAGGTTAATGCAGGTGTTCCACTGGAGCCGACCCTATGACTCTAGGGTCAGCTACAAAAATCAGGGGGTCGGGGACAAAAATTCACAAAAAAAGGTGGGAAAATACTGGGTCAGTTGCACCTCCCCGACAGGACGGTACACTTACAGACAGGACGTGGTGCCTACCCCGAGAAGACGTAGGGTCGGGGACGTTCATTGCACGGCCAGTCGTAGAAGTACTATGACAAGCCCTAAACCCCCAACGGACAAGCCGTAGCAGGTCCCAACAAGCCATACTGACAAACAGACAGGACTGGAGAAATAGACAGAATCACCTCGACCAGGCGTGCAGTCGGTATTGCAAGTACAGTTTTGATGAATTTTTGGGAAAAAAAGAGGATCAAGTGTCGACCAATAAATAATTCTTTAACTAGGTCACTAGTAAATATTTGGATCCCATCACGTGACCTAAATGTCCAACTTTACGTTTTTCTTATTATTTTAATTATAGTTTTCAGGTTTTTGCTTTAATATTTAATGAGAAATAAATCAATGTATGTCTGCTGCAGATTATGAACAAAAAACCACTTAAAATATGAAATTTTCATTTAAAATGTTATATCCTGTGCAAACAAGTAGAGAGAGATATGTTTCTGACAATATATCAGGTGACAATGAAACCCTTTTGCTTGTTGCTACCTTTTATACTCCAATTTCGAGCTTCTGGGAAAGACCCTATTCTCGTGAAGGCAATAAACTTGCTGTAGTTCTGGTCACGTGATGGAATCCAAATATTTACTGGTGACCTACTTTTAGATTTGTTGATTGGTCGACACTTGATCCTCTTTTCCCCAAAACTTGCTTATGGGTTTTTACAGTGAGAAGAAACATCTTGTGATTGGATCCAAATAGTTAAAAAAAAAATTGCTCTGGTGAAACAAGCAGAGAATTTGTTTATTATGTGACAAAATAAACCCCTTTTTAGGTCTCAATTATTTAAAGCATACATGTGCATGGACCACTATCTGTTCAAAACTATGATCACTTGCATTGTTTCTTTGTCATTCTTGACATAATTTTCTATCATATTTTTACCTCACATCATGCTTTAAATGCAAATGGACTGCAAATGAGCAGTACCTAAGTTACAAAAGACAAGCCGGCTTCATGTTACGACAGGCCTGCAAGTGATAACGACAAGCCTGGAAGGGTTACAGACAAGCCTTGAAGTCATAGGACAAGACGTGAAGTGAAGAGATGGGGAGGCTCGGAAAAATATCAAATATGTTTGAAATTTTACCGACTCTCCCCGACAGGCCGGGAACTTACAACCGACCCTAACCGACCATGTAAACATTGGTCCCGACCCTCCAGTGGAACACCTGCATTAAGATCAGATCACAATAGTGGAACAACCCCATAATACTCTGAATCTCTTATGTTGGAATGGCATCTATTTGAAGCTTGTTAAAATTTGAGACTTGGTCCAATAATGAATTAGCTTCACACTTGCTGTATAATTTGAGTTAAATAATATTAGTTGGGGAATTCTGTGCAGAATCTTGATCAACAAGTATTTTCCTCCAGCTATCATTTTGCTGGGCAGGATGTGACCTTTACTATGTGCTTGAATTACAGAGAGGGGTCCCATGATGCAAATGGATATAATATTGCCTCTCACCTTGTGGGCTGTGGATCAGAATCCCTTTTATAATGGAGATAATAAGAAGATATTAGCTGATGTATGGTGATTTAATTTGTCTATATCCTAAATCCATTAAAACTGCAACTTTACCACTTTCAGCTGCTTTTGTTAATGTCTGTAACATATTGCTGGTTTGCTATTAATAACTTTCTGAAAAACCAGGGTGTACAAAATCAAATATCCTAGCTTCTGTCCTGATAGAGATATCCAGTTTAAAGCTCTAATACCATATTCAAACATTTTAGCCATCTCAGACTTAAATGGGCTGTACAAAAGTGGAGTCTTAGACTAGACTAAGACCTTTTGTGAACATGGCCCCTGGCCTCCTAATGTTAGAAAGTAATTGAGTCTCCAACCATGTTTCATAAAAATAAGTTCTAAAGCTTCAGCTTCGAATTCAGTAGTCACACCAACTCCAGCACCAGAACTAACTTACAGCCTGGTACTACCATATTTGGTTGGGGAGACGAGTCTTTATTGGGTTAAGTATGTTGATTCTTATTTGTAGGATTTCAGAGTGGACTTCTGTGTTTCACCAAAATCTTAAACCATAACTTTATTTTTTTTTTCAACTTTGCAGTAAACTCTTAACACTCACAATGGAATTTGTTATTTGGGAGACCATGGAAAACTGAGGTTCATAAACTGTAAACTCTTCAACCAGTAAGTTGCTGTAATCTAATGTACTCTCATACAGCGGATTGCTCGAGTCGAACCTTTACCTCTAAGGGCAACTGCCTTTTTCCTTCAAACTTGAACCTACAGTTATTTTAGCAAACCTCAGTTCACTAAATACATTCAGTAAGAATAAACTTAAAAACAAGCTTATTGAATCCACTTTGTTGAAAAACTGAACCATCTACAAATTGTAATGTTAGCATAAACATTGTAGAAGTGCTAGAACTAGTGCAAGGTCTTTCCTTAGTGCACTATGATTCTGTGAGAACATTTCCCTTTCAGCGTGAGTAAATCCAGACTGTTATTTAATGTACTCATTGATTGTCCCCTAAAAACCCAATGAAGACTTGTAATTAAGTCTATGGAAGTGCAGAAGTAGAAGAAATAACAGTGGATGCACACAAGTTTCAAATACTCTGAATTTTTTCGATAAATTGAGGCAAAGGTTTGACTCAAGGACATTGAAAAAGGTGGCATAGCAATTGAGGACAATTGATTCCTGTCAATGAAATGGATGCTCAGCAAAAGTTGTATGATAAGAAAATATTGCAACATTGTCAATGAGAAAAACAGGGCCCTGGCTTTGGTGCTCAAAGATTCATTTATGCTAGTCTAAAACATGGAGAAAAGTAAATATCTTGCAATTTCAGTTGGGGGGGGCTTACACTAAATGCATAAAAAATACACGTGATAGAAAGTATCCCAGTTAATATTTGGAGAACACAAGATTGACACAGCCCCAGGTTTGCAGATGTGATGAAACAGGTCTCCAATTGGTCCCAAGTGGTCACATTTCAGTAGTTTCAATCATTTTAAAAACTATCAGAGAATAATTTGTACAGTGCCAAATCGATGTGAACATTCCCTAAAATTGCTGATTTTCCCCAAGAAGGTCGTCTAATCTTCAGGAGAACATCAAAACAGCATCCACTTGGGAGACACAGTTGTGGCAGTATAAAGCCAAGTCTGAAATGAAGAGTTTATAGTTTGTGTCTAAAGAAGATATGGTTGTTTATGGCCTGACTACAAGTGGTAATCTATTCCACTAGGATGATGTTGTGACTGTGACTACTTTCTTGTATGCTGTCAGTAACACAGGAAAATTACAACCTCTTGCCCAGACAGAGTACGTTGGAATTTGTCATTGCAGATACATTTGTTGACTGGAAATCAAGGGCTATAAAGACTCGAAGAACAAACTTAAAATGGTTGATCTGTTGAATTGGTAGGCAGTAGTTTCTCAGGACATGAAGTAATGTAAATTTTTAGCTAGCAGACAATTTCATAAAGGCAGTTCTCAACTTGCTGAAGTTTAGTAGTAGTGGTCTTACTGAGTCCAAACAGAACCATGTTACAGTATGCCAGTAAAATGTTGAAATGCAGTGTATTTACTCACTTGTGGCTTACACACATGGTTTGAAAAGTGGGTTAACTTGCAGTGCAGAAACAGAGAAGTATTAAGCGGGTATAAGAAATCACTAAAAGATTCCACTAACTCCAGATTAATAAAACTGAAAATGGAGAGGAACGTAAAAACATAAAATCACACAGTACATATTTTACCAATTTATTTAAAATGCAATACAATTTATAGTAAGAATACACTTCTTATTTTGATCCATTGCAACACAAAACAAAAACATTCTGAGAAGTTTTTACAATACCTATCACAGAAACTGATGATGTTTCACAGGAAGCTAATATTGGACAGACAAAGCAGACAAAATAAAGACAAGAAAACATTTTTATGTATAGTGATAACTAGCCATGAATGCACATTGAACATAAAAACTTGCATCGTTACATATGGTAACTTGCATCAGACATATGGTAAAATGTTTACAATATACAGACCTGTATCAAATGACTTCTAACAAATTTGTACATCAAATGTACAGAGAATGCACACAATACATATAGTGTACACCATAGTATTGCAAACCTCATATAAAAATAACATCACAGCCCAATTCCAACAAAAACAAACAAACAAAACATAGATGAAGGTCAACCAATGGAGGTATTAAAAAATAAATGGTATACCGGAATAAGTATTTGCATGTAAATTTCTATGCTGTTTTCAAGGTGAATGGTATCAAGTAAATTAAGTGTGTGTATGGGCACCTCAATGACAAAGGGTTCACCAGGCACTTCATCACATATAGCTGTATGTTTTGTACTTCCTAGACTGCTGTGTATATGGCACTGAATATATTTTTATTGCTTATATAATTTATCAGTATGGTTATACACAATATAAACATTTTCTCTCTCATTTGAGCGGACTTACAGTTTTTCATCTGAATTGATTTTAATTGGGTTTAATGTGTTTACAATTAGAATTTTAAGGGTATTTTTAACATCTTAACGGTCTTAATTAGGTTTGATTTTGTGCTTAACATAGTGTTTGGGTCAAATAATACCTGGAAACATACCGGGATAGAAAACTGGCAGAATACCTGTCAACGTGTGTGTAGTGGACTACAGAGCGGCATAGTACAAACTTGAACGACTTAACACTTGACAGCCTTCAGTGCTGGGGCCCTGATACAAAGCAATAACACCAAAGCTGTGAGGCATATATAAAATACATGTAGCACTCCAATCAGTAAATCTTTTACAGGGTTCACAGTTTTTCATCCCGTTCAATAGCCAGGGTCATACTGAGACAGGCCCTCAGCATTGCCACTTGTGGGAGTGAAACCCACACGGAAGTGACACCCTGTGATTAGATGCCATCAGCTGTCTACCCACAAGGCCGCTGTGGACCTCTACTTCTTCCTCCACAAGAACAGGTATTCATTTGATGTACATTATCATTTGGGTAAAATACTGTCTTAACACCACAAATGATTCAAAATATACACGAGAGAAAGATGTAAACATTGAGAATGTCATATATAAAAAGTTGAAATGACAACAAGAATTAAGGAGTGGCGGAACTTTTAATATCTAACCACACTGGGAAAGTACAACTGCATGTGGAAAGTAAAACATATTTGTAAACTGGAAAGGTATTTTAATACAGAACACCAGGAATATAAAAAACTGGAAGAGTGAGTATGACTTAATCATATGGAATGTTTGGCCAAAGTCAAAGTTGGGGTATTATGTCCCGTTCACCAGCCAGGGTCATATTGGGACAGGTCCTCAGCACTGCCACTTGTGGGACTTAAACCCACAAAGAGGTGACAGCCTGTAATAAGATGGCAAACTAGCTAACCACTAGACCACTGATGACCTATATGGAATGTTTGGACAACAAAAACTGTTGTCATGTAGATTATACTGTACCATCCTTTGTAAGATGGGATTATTCAGATTTTACCCACCACGCGACGTATTTGCCCTAAATACTGGGAAATACAGACCAGGATGTATTTTTTTGCATACACTGGCGCCCCGGTACTATGGATAATGAGTGTGAATAACTTACGGTTTTTCAACAATATCTCGGAAAGTATGTAACTTACAAGTATGTATTATATATCATTAGAAAGGCCATTTTACAGTGCTTCTGCTCATATGTGTTCCATAAAAACCCATGCAGCAATAAAGAAGCTATTGCAAGTTATATATATCACAGCTCAGGTGAAAATGTACTGATTTAAGGAATCATAAATGTACATATTTAGTATGTATATCAATTTGTTTTCAGAAATAATTTTATTTCTTCTCCTTAACACTAATGACAGCAATGATTATTACTGACAACAAAGTAACCCTAACAAAGTTTCTGATTGCAAATCGATTTGCATGTAATCACTTCTCACAAGCATAATAAAACTCTGGCTGAAAACATAAGAAGCAAAAATAGAATTATCTAATACTATGCAGGTAACACACACAGTAAGAATACAATATGAGAACAAAAAAAATAGAGATATATAGCCTTTAACACACAAAACATAGTCATAGATACGTATAAAACTTTACTTCTCTCTATAAAATAACAATAGTCATACATAAAACACACACACAACACTTATCACACTGTGAGATAGCACAACGATAGCAATTCCACGTTTGGATCTCTGTGTTTTATATGTTCTGTCTTTGTAGTCTATAGGACCAGGGGGATAATGTCACTGCACACTCTGGTAATTCATACAGGTTTTCATTACATTCTGTATCATACATCCGAACCATGTCCAGTCAAACCGTGTGGGATCACAAAAAAATATACTTGTACTTTATGCAGAATTCTATACAAGGTAGAAATTCATTGAGAAAACAGCCAATACTTATATCTACATAACGGGGAGTTCCACTGTACCATTCTCCTGAACAGGCTTTTCAATTGTATGGCTTTTAAAGTGTATAATATTCTTAAATAAATACTATCAATTGTTTGTGGGGCATGACTGCACCGATACAAAAGAGACTGTCCTTAAGGCATAAGATAGAAGAGAATTTAAATGAAAGCTTTCTTGTGTAACGAGTAGCTTATTTATGCTGAAAGTAACCAGTTACTAAACAGGAGTGCTAATTTATCTGAACACAGAATTCAAAACTTGACTCAATAATGAATTCTTGGTCCAATTTGAGATCAATATAGAAAGATAAAGCTTGCAAATAAAATGGTTTATATGGTTTAATGCTTCGCAGTGGAATTTTTCATATATGATGATGAATCTGGGATTATATACTTCATTACGTATTTTGGGATGGAAGGAGGGAGGTGACTTAGGATTAGGGAGCAATGGGGTCAATTTTGGAATAAATATGGGAGGGAGAGAGGTTTATGAGGATGTTATATGTGTAGCAGTGTGAACAACATTAAGGTTGAGGAGAGCTGGAGGTCAGGTGACATCACTGCTGTAGTGTCTCCACCTACAAATATACCAAAAAATACTTTGTAAATATATTAATATTCATTACTGAACATAGAAAGGAAAATCTGTTATCTAACTTTCTATTATTTGAATATTCAAGGTTTATAAACAAAATTTCTCTTAAATTTGCATTTCCTTATTATTTTACATCAAAAAGGATTCTTGTATTTTACAACCCTTCTATTATGAGAACAAACCCTAACATTTCCTGCATGTTCAGATAATAGAGTTTGGTATGTCTGATTCATATAGTGTGATCTCAATGTATGTGGGTTAACCTTTCAAAACAACAACAATTCTTAAATATTTTTGTTGACCGAATGTGTGTGGGCTTCCAACAAACAACAACACCTTTTGGGGATAAGCCCATTTAATGCAATAAAAATCAGAGTTATATTTGTGACAAATTAGACTCAAAACATACATATATCTGTTTTAAATTCAATTTCATAATTTTAGCATTCCAATTAAAATGTATATTATTTCAAGAATGTTTCAGTTTTGGCCCAAGAGAGGTTAAAAATAAAATTCTGGAAATACTTTTTCATGTGTCATCATAGATTTGAATTTAAAACATGGAGATTTTTATTTTTTTGTCTATCAACTTTATCCTCATGAACCAGCACATATCAATTGTTTTAGAACGCTTTGTTTACACTGAACTAGGCGCCATCTTATTACCAAAGAAACAGAACACAGAAAGAGTCTTACACTCACATACTATGTTACTTTATTCAATTAAATAATATATACATTAATTTACTAATTCACGAAATAAATACACAAAAAGTCATACATCTGTGACTGTTGTTTTAATTTAAGACAGAATATGCATGCCAGTGATTTATTCTTTCAAGTGAAAAAATAATGTATTGATTAAAAATATTAACAAACATATTTACCATAAAGCAATCACTCTGTGCAATGCTGTAAAAGCTACATTGAGGTACACTAATTTGCTACATTTTTTGACATTGCAAGACAGTAGATATTTGGTGCAGTGACAAGACACAAAAGCACACAACTGATTTTCAAAACATGGATAATTGCAATGAATTGGGTAAAATCTAGTCATTTCCTAAAATTATGTTTTCATAATTTTTCAAGGACAGGTTAAATCAAGAGACTAGAGTACAGATGAAATTCAACTGATGATAATAAACTTGCGAAGATTGCCCGATTACTGTTTCAAGTAAACGGATGCAAAGTAACCTAGGCTATATTTAGAAGAGAGAAGTTCTAGATCACGAAACGTCAGCTTGTGTATATAATATTTTTCTTTTGTTTGTGTATTAAATGGGAGCTGATTTCTGGCTCATGTCATGAAGGTCACTTTTTTGTGGAAAAACTGTTATAATGGGAAAGATGAGCCAAAATCAGCTTGTTCCAAGTCTTGTCATAACAGCTGTTAGTAGTGGTAGGACCGTTTACAGAAATCAAAACCGGTTACCGGGGGCTTTGAAACGAACAAAATCCGGTATTTCGTATGCTTGTTACTGGCATTGATTATTTTTCGCGGGCGTACATGAACCAGAACTTGCAAATGGAAATGGCTTTCGCGAGATATTAAAAAGTATGTAAACATGACTTTTGCTCAATATAAAGTAAAAATGTAACTTATTTCACAAAATATATATATTAGTGTCATTTTGATGAAGTATCAGCCATTATAAAGCCTAAAATGATGACGTTTTCCATAACCGGTTCCCAAATATTCCTTGCGGATTTCGTTATTTTTACCAAAAGCGAACGAAAAACCGCTTACCGGTTTATCGTTCACACCACTAGCTGTAAGTGTATATATCTAAGCCAATTCAAATGCAGGGGCCATATTCACAAAAGGGATCAAGCTCAAGTTGAGCCAAATATCAGCTCAAGTTTAGGATGAACAGCGTTAAACTTAAGATGATTTTTTGCTCAATTTGAGCTTGATCCCTTTTGTGAATACCAGCCCTGGAAGCAGCATTTGCACTTCACAAAAACCCCTATATATGAAATCTATGTGAGGGCAGTGACCTCTTTCCTGAGCCTAGCCTTCTGTAGAATCTGTGTGCGTTTCCTCCGTTCCACTGCCTTATTGCCCACAGTCTGCTTGAGTGCGGGCAGAGACACGGCGTCTTTCTGTATGTAAGCAATGTCAGGCCTACAACAACAACACGAATACACACACGTGTACAGGTGCAAGCATACTAGTTGTCTACTTGTCACAGTGGGTACACATGCACTTGAATTGTCCATCTGTGTAAAGGTCACACGGGGCCGATTTCATAAACAGACTAAGCCCGTGGGCAGGTTTCACAAAAGGACTTAGCCTGGACTTAGACTTAAAGTTAAAAACAGACGCTATATATTGAATACATTTCATGATACTGTTAATGGAGTTTAGGTTTTATAGTAGGGTGAAAATACCATCTTTTGTATTATGCCGGTGATTTCTGAATGTTTTGTGGAGTACTAACTTTAAACGCATTACCCATACCTCATTTTCGGGGGCACTTATCGAGTGAACTATCTCCAAACACCTATCAAACATGGTCGCAGAACTAGTATATACACACACAGAAGATTGGTGAATAAATATAAATGGCCAGATTGACAAAAAGTCTCCAGTCATGAAACAAACTTAAATCTGACATTTTTGTTAAATCTTTAATTCGTCCAAGACTTATGAAGTCAGCTAAAGTTCCTAAAGATTTCTTTTGCTCATATATTGCATTTTTCTACCTCGCCATAGTGGTTTTATGATAGTCACACAAGATTTCTGAATTTTTTATTCAGCGACTCAATTGTATATCAATTTAAGCATAAATTTGGTCAGCAAAATATAAAAGTCACATTTGAGAGAAAACTCAGTTAGACTTTCAGTAAATCTAGCCCATGGACATGTCTGCAGTAACATGTGTCCATTTGAATGCAAGTGCATATGTAGTAACTGTGGTATGTGCAATGTACTAGCTGTGTGATATATGTGTATGTATTCTTATTGTAACACAACCATATGAATACATACAGATACACATGTACTGGTGGCATTCTACCAGTAAGCGCCCATGCTGTGGCTGATATTCTGACTTGAAATTGTATTAACAGCTTTATTTTATATTCGTCTTGAACCAGACTATCAAATGATATGTGCTACAATTAATAATTGGAGTCTGCTTTGTGACATTTGTTTTAAAGTTAAGTTGATTACTTTTATATTTTGACAATGTGTCTGTATTATCAGCCATTTTTATCGTAAACTGAAAATACCAGTGAACACCCATTTTGCAGACACATGTATTTGTCCTTGACCTCTTACAAAAAATATAAGGTAGACGTTCACTGGTAGGCAGCCATTTACTGGTCGAAAGCCACTGTTAAGATAGATGAGTACATGTACACTAATTGTATGACAACAGGTGAACATGCACTAATGGGAGAGACGTAGTATTTTTCTGAATGGATGCCATATTAGCTTCACAACAGTGTATGCACATAATACAATGACTTTCCAGTGTAGGAGCATCTACAACAAAATCATGGTCATGCTGGTTCCATTTCTAGGAACTAAGTAACCCTTCCTGGCAACTATCAAAACCAAAAACATAAACATCCATCAAAATCAACTGCCTCAAAATTTTCCTTTCTTTTTCAGTTTAACACAGAAATAATCATTGATAAAGGGTTGGCATTCACAAAAGGGATCAAGCTCAATTCAAGTCAAAAATCAGCTTAAGATTACAGCTGTTTTTACTAAACTTGAGCTGATTTTTGGCTTAACTGGATCTTGTTCCCCTGATCAATAAAACTTTTTGAAATATGACCTGAAAGGGTTAATAACTATGACTGAAGACAGGCAAAATTTGAAACAAAGTCATCTGCAATTATCACTAATCTGTATTCGGGAGGCATGTATTTTGTTCATACAATCAAGTGTACAAAAGCCTACAATACATCACAACAAGCACAAATAACATGCATTACATATGGACACTGTTAAATCTCAATCAACAAGAAAAATACTTTTACTTCATCTGCAATGTCAAAACGGGGAAACTTTTTATATGGAAAAGGTCCTCTGACGACTTAATGAAGTTGTAATTAACAGAAATCTAGTTAAAAGTGTCCAACTGTAATCAGCTATAAACAAAATGTGAAGGTGTCCTCCAATGATTTATTTGTTAAAAACGATCTTCACTTTTATAGATTTGTACATAATGTTTGCTAACTTAATTAACGCATTACTTGAGAAAGTGTATCATCAATCTTCAGAAAAAGATACTTCAATGTATGTACATCCTGGTGCCTGATTTGTCATGCAATCATTGATAAAACATAAAGATAAATCCCACGTAAACTGCATACACTACGATATTCTGACTGCAGAGCTGTGGTTCAGCTATAGAGACACTAATTGGATATATATGGAGAATTTTGTCACATGATAATTCATTGGAGATCCACTGAGGGTATTCTGTGCTAAAAATAAAGGGCATGCAAGACTGGTATTCACAAAAGAGATTGGCCAAAGGTCAGCAAAGATAAGTTTCTAAGAATAGAGCTTTCAAAGGTGATTTTTTATTTTTTTTTATTCACAACGTTTGTGAAGAAATCCCCTGGCAAAGAAAAGAGTATCAGATGCAAGCTGTATAATATAACCTTGTTCAAAGGGTGCACTCAATCTGGACTTTAGACTTTTAACTTTGCTTAATTTCTGATTTATGATTAAGGTAAACTGATTTTTTTGTATTTAACTTTTGCATTTCATCAACTCAAAGTCTCATATTAACCTTAATAGTTTCACACTAGTGATACTTGGTAAACCAAAATTTTAAAGTCCAAATTTCTGGGCATCTTTAAACAAAGATAACTATGTGATGTGTGGTGCAATAGGCATATAAAACAAAGACAAATCAAACTCAAAATACACATCTGTAAACAAAATTCCACCTCCTGTATAGCCTTGTGTACTGGTGGACGCTTGAATGTACGGAATGTTATTGTATCACTTGAGGCGTTCCTTTCGGACGCGTGACCGATTCATCACTTCCACTCGCTTCTGTCTTTGGATGGCACGATTAGACACAGAGTGGGTGAGGGCAGGAAGTACGCTCACATCATGGTGAGTGGAGTAGGCGGAGTCAGGCCTGTCAATCAAATACTTGCTATAATAAGTATAGGTGGAGTGTGGCCTGTCAATCAAATACATGCTATCACAGCTACAGGCAGATTGTGGCCTGTCAAATACTTCCTATAATAAGTATAGGCAAGTCTAACAGGTCAATAAAAACATATAGTTAATTATTAAGACAAAAAACTGGGGTCATAGACCCCAACAGGCTGGTTGCACAATCAGTCTTCGGGATAGGATTTCAGATGTATCCAAAATGATACCTGTCCGGGAAATTTTGAAATAGTGCTATATGCTGTCCTTCAACTCTGACAAGTTTGAAATTGATCAATGGAAGCATCTTCAAGTTAGAGTCCGGAAACAAAAATGTTGACGGACTTGCACATGACCAGACAGATTGACACGTGTATGACCAGACAGACACCAATTTTGAAAAACAACCTAGCCGAGGCGATGTCCTACAACCCTGGTTTCAAATCCATCGGTGGAAGCGTCTTCAAGTTAGAATCCAGAAAGCATACTATGGACGGATGTGTGCACGCTCAAAATGGGAAAAACAACAGACACCAATTTCAAAACCAGTTTCAAATTGATGAGACAAAGTGTCTTCGAGTTAGTCTGGAAACCAAAACATTTCAGATGAGCACATGCCCAAAAAGGGCAAACGGACCAACCCAATTTCGAAAACAAGTAAGTCCTGGTGGTGTCCAATCACCGGGTTAAGTTTCAAGTTTATCGTACAAAGCACCTTGAGTTAGGCTCTGGAAAATGAAATATTTCACATGAGCAAACGCCCATAAAGCCATACGGAGGGACCCCAATTTTGAAAGCAACTGAGCCCTGGTGGTGTCCTATCACCCTTTTAAGTTTCAAATTGATCGGCTGAAGTGTCTTTGAGTTAGAGTCCAGAAATGAAATTTCCAGATGGCAGGCATCGCAACAATCTTGTTTTTCAAAATGGCACCAATTTCGAAAGCAACCAAGTCTAGGTGGTGCCCTACCACCCTGTTAAGTTTCAAATTGATCAATAAAAAAAAATATATATATATATAATCCAGCAAAAAAAAAAAAAAAAAGTTTCAAATTGATCAGCTGAAGTCAGTTCAAGTTAGAGTCCGGAAATGGAATTTCAAGATGGCGGCCATCTTGTTTTTCTAAATAGCACCAACTTCGAAAGCAACCTAGCCTAGGTAGTGCCCAACCACCATATTAAATTTCAAATTGATCAGCTGAAGCATCGAGTTACAGTCCGGAAACGGAATTTCAAGATGGCGGCCATGGCAGCCACCTTGTTTTTCCAAATGGCACCAACTTCAAAAGCAACCTAGCCTAGGTGGTGCCCTACCACCCTGTTAAGTTTCAAATTGATTGACGGAAGCATGTTCAAGTTACAGTCCAGAAGCCAAAATGTTGACAGACAGACGGATGGAAGGATGGAATGAAGGACACATTAATCTAATAGGCGGGGTTGGTTACACACAACCCACCCAAAAACAGTTAAGTACATGAGGTATGTTCATACAATGGTGAATGAAAGAGATAGTCTCACCTATCAATCAAATAGTTTGCTATTAACAGTAACCATGGTATCACCTGTCCATTAAGTGCTTATTTTTTTAAATATTGCAGACTAGACTGTCAATCAAATACTTTTAACAAGAGTAAGCAGAAACTTTCTTGTTGAAAAAATATTTGGCCTCATGAAAAAAGCAAAGTTTGGATTGTCAACAAAATGCTCTGGCTTATATGAGAAAGTAGAGTCTAGCCTGTCAATCGAATGCTTACTACATAACAACAGGGTAGATTCTGGCCTGACAATAAAAAAATGTCTACCACATTAAAAATAGGTGGAGTCTGACCTGTCAATCTAAAGTATACTACATAAGAATAGTTGGAGTCTTGCCTGTCAATCAAATGGATACTTCACAAAAATAGGTGCAGTCTGACTTGTCAATCTAGTACATACTACATCAGAATAGTCTGACCTGTCAGTAGAATGCTTACTATATATAAGAGTAAGTGGGGTCTGGCTTGCCAATCAAATGTTCTTTGACTTGATAATTCAAGATGATTAGACAACATTGTTGTTATTTATTTTGGCTCTTCACCAACTACTCACAGTTTTCTGTTGGGCTGTCTGAGCGGTATTTTGGGCAAGTTTCCCGTCTCTGCGATTTCCTTGGCATCATCATCAGCGATGTAAGCCTTAGCAAGGAGGTACGCATCAGGTGTCCACTTGTGTGAGTACAGGACATCTCGCAAGTCTGATTTCAACTGGTTCAACTGAAAACAATTGACACACTCAATTTAATTTTATTGGCAGCAGATATATTCCTTAAAACTGGATGATTTTAAGATATTTTCAAATGTACATTATACCATTCCTTTCTACAGGTAGTGAGAAAATGGCCAAAATAGGTTCAAAGAGTGAGGACAATATGATAAACAAGTGGAGATGAACCCTGCTTTTAGAGCACTGTCGCAAAAATACTAGTACTTCTGGACAGATGTGTTTTCTTTGAATATTTTTAATGAAGATTCAATATGCAGGTATGACATTAACTGGTTCAATTGCTTATATAATACATTGCTTATATAATACACGGTTTAGTTAAGCCAAACTATATATTTTCAAATTTCTTTGAATTTATGTTTTCATTATAATTATTTATTTAAACACTATCTGATGATTCTGATCTCAATAAACCAGAAAAATATTTCTACCCAACTAGAATTTCCTGAAATACAGGCTAACAGTCAAAGTATGACATCACAATGTCTCACTCTGGTTTACCTTTGTTAAAATTCTTGACTAGATTACATAAACTTTAACCAAAAAAACTAATGTATAAAATTGCTTTTAAAAGTATTTAATGCCACATTTTGTAAACTGTTTGTCCCGGGAATATATCTATTCCAAGCAACTGTCGCTTTGAACAGGTTCAGTTTCACTTTGCACTCACCTCATGCGACTGCTTGTCATTGAGCTGCTGCAGGTGTCTGATGATGATCTCGCACTCCTTGATGGTGGGTGGGCGCGGGGGCTGGGTGGGCAGATGCACCTGTTAACAAAGAATTCATTGTATATCATAAACCTCTCTATCAAACAAACAGCCCCTGACAATCAAACAAATAGAACATTTGCCTGTAATACACCTACCTGCAGTACAGTTACAGGCACAGGGTATAAAAGTTAATTTTTATGTACCTTTCAACAGCAACACACATGTGTGCAGTTACCTGCAGTATATCTACTTGTCATAAAATTACCTGCAGAAAATTTATCTTGTCATAAAATTACCTGCAGAAAATTTATCTTTATTACATTGGACTGTAGTAGAGTCTCTTGTAGTTTATTTACCTATAGTACATTTACCTGTAGAACATTTATCCACAGTACACTTACCTGTAACCCATTTACCTGCAGTAACATTTACCTGTATTACACTAACCTTTAGTACATTTACTTGTTATATATTTATCTGCAGTAACATTTACCTGCAATACACTAACTTGTACTTTTACCTGCAGAAATATTTACCTGTATAACACTAATTCTAATTCGACTTTTATAGTGCTTAATCTCCACTGAGTAATGGACTCTAAGGCGCAACAAGACAATAGCAATATGCAAATTCAAAGTTCAGGGACAGAAATAGGTCAGCACCACAGAGAAGCCATAAGAGAAAATGAGCTAAGGAGGATATGCCTTTGCGTAGAGATAGGTTTTGAGCTTCTTTCTAGAAGAGGCAATAGTGGGTGATGCACGAATGTCTTCAGGAAGTGAATTCCAAACAGTGGGAGCATCAAAGGCAAAATTGAAGCCAAACTGCTTAGTGGACTTGTGAATTATAGATTGAAATTTTGGTACATTGAGGAAATTGGCAACACTGACTAGTGACTACGTCTAATATTGTAAGTAGTGCGGTATGTAGATAGATGTGGAGCAAAATATTTAGAGAAACCAGTATGAATAAACTTGTACACCAGGGTAGCCAGTTTGAACTCTGAGCGAAACTGAATAGGGAGCCAATGGAGTTTCCTGCGTACCGGAGTTATCCGAGTGTATTTACTCGAATTTGTAACAATTCTAGCTGCACTATTTTGGATAGACTGCAATCTATGAAGATTGGATTTGGAGAGACTCCTGAAAAGTGAGTTACAGTAGTCCAACCAACTACTAACAAAAGCTTGGCAACCAACACAGCTGCATCCTGAGCCAAGAACTGCCTAATATTTCTAAAATCCCTCAGTTGAATAAAGCAGCCTTTACAAACATTCTGGAAGTGTTTAGAGAAGGAAAAATCAGAGTCAAACCACACACCCAGGTTCCTGACTGACTTGGTGGGGTGAAGGGGGTTGCCCAAGATGTCGACTGGGAAACATGCATTTAACCTTTCTCTCTATTTCTTGGAGCCAAAAAGTATGAACTCAGTTTTATCAGGATTAAGTTTAAGTTTGCTAGCCGAAATCCATTCTTTGACATCTTGAAGGCATCTGTTCAACTTATCAAAAGCAGCTGAGGCATTCATGTGTGACAGATGGACATAAAGTTGTGTATCATCAGCATAGAAATGGAAGTTTACAACTTTGTGTTTACCAATCAGTGTACTAAGGGGAGATATGTACAGAGAGAATAGCAGAGGACCCAAAACAGAACCCTGAGGCAGGCCGAACAGCAGTTTTTGTAAATCCGACAAAGTAGAACCAATCTTAACAGACTGATAGCGTTCTGTCAAATAAGAAGAGAACCATTTGAGAGCGGAGTCACCAACACCGAACCAATCCAGAAGACAGCTGAGGAGAGTGGAATGATCAATAGTATCAAAGGCAGCAGAGAGATCCAAAAGTACCAAGGCAGTAGCTTCACCCCGAGATAGTGACAAATGAATATCATTTTTGATGGAAAGCAGAGCCGTCTCCGTTGAGTGACCTGACTTATATGCTGACTGGTATGAGTTATCCAAGCCATGTCGATGAATATGATCAACCAGCTGTTTAGCAACTACATGTTCCACCAGTTTAGAAATGAAGCTAAGTCCAGATACTGGGCAGTAGTTTTTCAAATCCTCAACATGAAGAGATCAGACAATCTGACATGACAATATTTTCAAAGCAGCTATAATTTGGGGTATCCACTTTGCGATATTTGTATGAATCACGAATGAAGAAACTAACACCACCACCAATACCTGATGAACGTGGCCTATGTATCAATGAGAACCCATCTGGGGTGAGGGAACGAAGGAAACTATCCGAATCAGTAGCACGAATATGTGTTTCTGCGAGACAGAGGAAATCAAAGGTGTGAGATGCTATTGTGTCAGCGAGGAGAGGGCCCTTATTCCGGATTGACCATTTTCTGAACCAAGCATAACTGGTCCAGGATTCATGGCAACATCACCACACATAAGAATTAATAGCATAGGCCCATTCTGTTTTACGGTAGGGGGAAAAAACATGGCAGGAGGAGCTATAGGAGTGATTTTTAGCAATCGTCAACATTGATGGAATGAGGAATCCACTTGCAGTAAAATTTTGTGAGACACTCCTGAGATGAGTAGCAGCCATCAACATGGTGCAGAAGAGTAAAATGCGCATGGCAAACTTCTTAGTTGGGTTGGTTAAATGGAAAATGTCCAAGGATAAATATCACCTGTGGGTGGCCTAACCTTTATGGCCTTAAGGACTAACCCTTGAAACTTCGTCCCGTGGGCGACTCACGGGCACCCAAGCAACCCACACTAAACCCAACCTTAAGAAACTCAAAACCAACCACAAACCAAAAGAGGATTTTAATACTGAATACAAGAGAAACTGACAAAAGAAGCAACAAGGCAATAAAAAACCATTTGTGAGAGTGATGAACCACATTAAAATTACACACAATTAGCAAGAATAGACAATGGGCATGACCAGATTGAAAACAGTTACCGGTAATTCCTGGCTAGGTGGGCGATAATACCCTAAATATTGTAAAGTCACAATAAGAGTTATGAGAGAACAAAATCAAATTAACGACAGGTAAATAATAAAATAAACCTAAAATACTGCAGCATAAAATCAAAAATGTACTGTATATTCGCCGCGAGATGTTATTTTTACAACTGTTACAGTTTTTGAAAGGGACGTGTTCTCCTTGGTACGTACTAAAACCTGTAGTACATTTACCTGTAGTAATATTTACCTGTATTACACTAACCTGTAGTACATTCACCTGCAGTAACATCTACCTGTATTACACTAACCTGCAATACATTTACCTGCAGTAATATTTACCTGTGATACGTTTGTCTGCAGTTGACTTACCTGTAGGGGGTTGAGTCCAGCATTGAATGGCAGTGGACCCGCTGCATGCTCTGTCTCCTCCACTTCCTCTCGCTCTGCTTCCCGAGCTTTAGCGGCAGACAGTGCTGCCTCAGACTTCTCCAGGTCCTTCCTGTAACCATAGCAACATGTGTCAAAATAAAGTGACAATGTCCCCTTGTACTTGACTTTGATACTAAAATTACATTTACTTGGCAGGAAATATATGGTCATCCATTTGCACATAATTTATGGTTGATTTCAATGTGGCAATGGCATTACAAATCTCTTGCAGTTTTTTTTTGTTTTTTTAAATTTCCACAGAACAATTTTGCTACAAGATAATCAGATATCCAGTCAGGAATGCAAATGAAAATGCTTTCTACTTGGTGAGGGCACAATTTAACCTAGTCCAAATGCATAGAAGAACTGAGGCATACCGCTATCTTAGTACTTGAATGGAAAGCATCAAGGTCAAACGTTAACATGCATGTGGAGGGCATTACGTATAATATTACTTAAACATATCATACTTATTTCAAAAGCTGAGAAGCTGCCACAGTTTGTTAAAACTAAAAGGTTGATTATTTTCAAAGCAAGGGCCATGCCAGCCATCTCGTTTTTCAAAAAGAGGCCACACTTTTGAAAGCATAGTTACACAGAAAGGGTTTCTGTGATATAGGTCATATCCTGTCAATTACAGAAGCCAAGGTTTAAAACCTTATCTGGGAAAATGCAACAAGAAAATCTCTACATACTGTGGCATAATCAAGGGCAACCCAAGGTATCAACCCAAAGCATCTAGTTGATACAACAATGGAAGTATTTTTAATTACTTAGTAATACACAATATCATCCTTATGATGCTACACTCCATGCAACACAACATATTCAGTCACATTGTTAGCCTATGTGTTGTGTATCTTTCAATGTGTTACAGGTTAGTGAAAACAAAGCACACTTAATTAACTTCTACACACAAACAATAAAAATTTACTAATGATTAATAATAACAGATTACTACATAAACTCACAAGTGATAGTTGTTCACAGGTATTAAAGACAGTCTGAAAGCTCAGTAATATCACATATATTTGCTGGTGTAACAGGTGCACCAAAACACACTGTATTTGAGTGTAAAAACTGTTAAAACAAGAAGTTACTGACTGTGAGGTAGATACACTTAGGTCCACAGAAGTGAAACTGTTGTAAAACATAGCACAACAAATGTGCAAATTATTGAATCTGAAACACCCAGGTAGAACATTGTGCCCTCTTTCAAAATGTCAACGGATTTTCTTTATTTTTCCCCAAAAAAACTAGACCACAAATAAGGAAATTATGGCTTTTTTATTTGAAGGATTTAGTAGTATATAAACTATATATGCTGACCATACTCACTGAATACTAATTCAGATCTACAAAAGTTTGAAAATTCTTCAAAATAACAACTATTTTGTATCAGCTTGCATCTTATCATCACCAGTGTATACAGTGAGACCAGGTATGTGAAAGCTACTCCAAATCTGCTCATATCTGTGTCACAATGCAAAACCCAATTTAGGAGAATTTGAAACTCGACTAGGGGAGATCCTAATTTCAATCTACATTGGTGCGTACTGACCTTTTAAAGTACTGACTCTTCTGTTTCTAAATTTTATTTTGGGTAAAACAAGATATCATTCTAGAGCAATAAAACTTAAAGCACTCAATATATTAAATCACAGTAAATGTACAGATTGTTTGCTTTCAACATGTATTTTTAAAATATTATCCGTCATTTTAAGTAGAGGTTAAGGAAACTGTTATGGAGCCAAAAAAATGCTAATTATACTAAATCTACATGTTATTATGAGAAGTGATTTCAGGTTAAGTATGTTAAAAGGATTTACAGTGAATGTTTGAATGTTTAAATGAACCGGTTTTTACATTCTTGAAATTTTATCTGTTATTTTAAGTAAAAGGTAGAAACTGCTCTAGACAATGTAAAACCTTACTAATTACTATAAATACTGGTGCCGCGCTCTTTATCACCCCTGCTTTCCAAATCATCCATCCATGATCTTACGTTATCGCTCATAAATTGCCAATATATCGTTTCAATGTTAACTTTCTCCCCAAAACCCAGTAATCAGTTTAATTTTATTATTTTATATCCATTTTCAACAAAATTTTCCTTATTTTAGTTGTTATGTCACATTTTATTGCACAGAGATTTGTTTACCAACCGCATATTTTACTTCCGTGTGGTGTGTGCTAAAACGCGGCTTCCCCACATTCGGGTTATTTTTTCCAAAACACCCAGCTGACTTTTGTTGTCTTTTAACGCCCATCCCCAACTTTTGCAAATATTTGGTCACACTGCCCAGAGAACGTCTGCGGTAGTTTACATATTGCTAGGTCTTTATCTTCAACATGAATTTCAAGGAAACGAAGGAAAAGGAGATCTCTTGAGATGTGCTGATATGCAAATCTGTCCTAAAAAGCTGTAAATCCGTTATAAAATCTACATGTTATGGGAAATATTATCTATTTATAAGAAGAGAAGAGTGACTGCTACAGACATGTAAGACTCTGCTAACCGCTGTCAACTGTACATATTAATGTAACCAAAGCCTTACTCCTCTGTTACTGGTACAGAGCTCTCCAGAGTTCTGGAGCTTTCACCTGCTGTAGATGGCAGCACTGGGCTGTCAAAAAACCTGAAAATGTGCCGTACCACACCATATGCAAGTCTCGTTATTAGAATTATATATGTACATGTATGTGGTTTCATTCAAGTTATTCTTCAAATGATGGTCTAAAACCTGTGTAACACTTAACGGTTTTGGTGTCATTGTACAAAATATTCAACATTTCACCCACACCAACAGTTCTATTGTCAGACACAGCACAGCAAAATACACACAAGTTTTTATTAAACTTTCATAAGGTGCATAATTATTCACAAAATGCAACATTGTAACATAACCAGTTGTGTTTCTTATTACAACAAAACCACAACAGCAAAGGGAACTTGAACAGCAATTCACAAACAAACTATTAAATACTGTATACTTGAAACAAACTCAGATTCTTATAAAATATTAAATGAAATAGATTGATTTCTGTAATCCCAAAGAAGGGATACAAAGTCATAAATTTGAGTTTTTGATCAAATTAAACTTCATTCAAAACAATAATATGTTCTAACAGATACCAGTATTTGAAAATCCTTGAATAATCTGAACAAAAAATTGTTCTCATAGATATTTTCTGTAGTAATTCCCAGCAGAGACCATTTTCATAAACTTCCACACAGCTTTTGTACAAGCACTAAACAAGTATATTTGAGTTTGCTTTCAAGCTCTACACTCATTTTAGGCTTATGTTACTGAACCACATTTAAAACCACTCTATATAAATCCTCAATAGATTAAGGATTTGTTACAAAAAGTTAAAACAGCCACGATTATATACAAAACAAGTACCGAAGTTCATGCAAGACAAGAAATGATCACAACACCTTCAAAATAACACAGGCACACACAGTGATGAGACAACAACTATCTTGTGTGAGGAAATGTGAATTTTTAGGGGTTTTTCATTTATGTTTTTATTTAATAATGTTTGACTGTCATAAGAAGTTGTGAGATGACAGTAGGGATGGATCTGATTAGGTTGATATCCCGACAATACAATACCTTTTGATTGCAAAAAAGGTTATGTTCAGGTACGGAAGTGAAGCAAGTAGAAACGCAAGACATGCTCATCAAAGTAAACATGAAAATCTAAAAACAAACACCACCACCCCACCCCCCACCCCCACACATTAACACCCCCCACCCCCACACACATACATTTCTCCATTTTTCTGCTTAATGGCCTGTCCCTAGTATTCAAAGTTATCCCACAATTTAATGTGCAGACAATTTAGATGTCGTACTATTTCATTTTGGTACATGTACCTCAATAAAGTGCTCTCAATAATGATGCAATCAAACCATGCCCTGAAGTCAAGGATGAGACATGAATTGTACCTTAGAGTTCAACCAACACTCGGACATTTCTGGAACATGGCACGCTAAATCCAGCTTAGCTCCACCACCACAGAACTGCTATAACTCCTTACAGACCCCCTAGTAAGCCAATCACCAAAGAAAGGGAAGAATCATTTCTATGTAGTAACTACATGGTATCTCCATCGCCGTGACTTGCAAGACATTATCTATATATTCATTAATGCTCTTTCTGCCAGCTACTCCCCCCCCCCCCCCCCCCCCCCCCCCCTCAAATATTATGAATGGACACTTTAGACAAACAAGCACTTAACCCCATGATGAATGAAGCAAAGATACCAAGTAGGAAAGCTTAAATTGAACAGGTGGGTCTTAAGGCTTTTTCCTAATATCCCATTCACAATACAGGTGGTATCCCCTGTGGTAGGCAGCATTTGGTAAAATGTCCCTGTCCTTGGATCACCACCCGACGTCTCTTAGCAAACCTGAGTCAGTGGCCAACCGTCCCAATCCTTTTTAACAGTTTAAATTATCCGCCTCTGAATCGAGCATGTGCAGATGAATTTCTTGCAACACTAACTGAAGGTGTAGTCCACGCTGTATATAAGGTTGTGACTCGGTCGTCTTTTGGTGTAACGCGGCGACATAGGGCGAGTGTAGGTAAATGGACGTTTTGCCACTATGTCACAAGGTCGTATACGAACCTCGGACGGTATTTGAAGGACAGGGAGGTTTCACCCCACGCCTATAACCGTGGGTTATACTGCCTGTAGTGTGAATAATACAGGAAAATCTCGGAAGGTATGTGGTGCCCTTGGAGGTGGTTCTGCCGCCGAATAAAACTTCTAACCATGGGACGTACCGCCTGTAATATGAATAGGACATAAGGTACATTAAGTAAAAGGTCAACAAGATCTCACTATTCATATACTCCACTGTTTCTGTGTGTCACGTGCAGGTTCTCTACAGCATTTGTCTTTCACCAAGACATCCCACAACAACCACCACTAATTGATAACACTACGTCACACCACTCTACAGCCCCCATTGTACATACTCCACAAAATATCCAATTACTCACATTCTCTGCTGTTTCTCCCGTTCTGCCTTCTCTAACATCTGTGTCAGGTACAGGTTCTTGTTCTTTTCCTCCCTCAGTGCCTTCTTTACTTCTTTGATCTCTTCTTCCAGAAATATCAGCTTGATTTCATCCACCTTCTCCACTGAAAACATGGTAACCGTTACTGCAATCACCATCTAGTTTATACTCTCAAATTTTATATTTTTGTTTGTCAAAATATAATGAATCAGATTACACTATTTGTGGTTTCAATCAAACTAAAAGAGACAATCAGCTAAGTGAGTCCATTTAAAAAACTGACAATGGCCAAACAGGTTACTTCAATGAAAGTTGACTCAGATAAACCAAAATCTACTGACAATACATCATTGTACTGACCAAGATTTTAAGCCCTTAAAACAGTTAAACCTGATAAAGCAGAGCTATGTTTCCTCTGATTCCTCTTTAAGAAGAAAAAAAAGTCCGGTCTTCCTAGGGTATTTTCAGGTGACATTTACCCTGGACTTTATCTGGAACTCTTAGCTGAGTTAAACATATTTTATTAGCAATTAGGCAACAATTGTAAAATACAAATTATATTAATCTCTTTTGCAGGTGAAGTATTTACAGATGGTATAAAGATGAATTCTTAATTACGAGGAAATATATTTCTGGTTCTTCGAAATTCAACTGAACAAGATTCAACTGTAATAGGAATCCATGTCACATGGCAAATTAGCAGGAGCTTCAGAATATAATAGCTGGGTAGATACCAATTTGACACTACAATCTGTCATAGTATTACCACGCTCTGCCACCAGATACTCAAATAGTATAGGTATGAAGCATAAATTACAGCTAATCAGATGATAACTATAGTTCCAAAAGCATATAGTCTTTTAGCCTTAAATAACAGTAATAAATGTCATGCGACAACTGGTAAGAGAATAGAATAGAATAGAATGATTTATATAGCGCAAAATTGATGCAACATCCTCTAATGCGCTTAAGGCAAAAAAGGGAAATTTGAGGGGCATGCCGGGTCAAAATCCTGATTTAGTGCCGCAAGGGGAGAAATACTAGCTTTAAACTAGCATCTGTATACACATAAATTGGACACCGCACATGTCAATAAAACTTACCAGGCTCCAACCCTTGCTCCTCAGTTGGGTTACTATGGTCAGACTGGGTTGTTGTGTGCAACTGTGAGTTCTGTGAGGCAGAGTTTTCTAAACAGCAGAAAATACACATGTACATAGTAAGAAACATGAAGTTTGCCGTAACTGTGAAATTTATAATTAAGGAAATCATTAGCAATTACTTTAACAAGATCAAATGCCAATTTTCACAGTCAAATTAAACCCTTGGTCCAGATTGTAATGAAAAACCTCACTAGTGGGTTTGCAACTACACCACTATGCATCGTCAGACGTTATTGTATTGAGAATGTATATATATATATACCAGTTTTATTTATTTAAACATATTCTGTCAGCAAGCAGACAACTATTGTACAAGTACAATTATATCAAGTCCTTTTGCAGGATGATATATTTACAAATGATATGAAGTGAACAATTAGTGGGATGGACATTAATTGACCTACAGGATGCAAGGTGTAATAATGTCACTTGTACTTCATCCAATTTTAGTATATTTGTAGTCATTTAAAGTCTCCTTACAAGAAACATTTATGAGTTAAAATTTATAGAGTTCCAGTTAAATTTTTAATTTCTACGCTTTCTAGTGTTGTAGCAGTTATTTATTTTCACTTACATCAGCACTAGCTTGCTTTGACATCATGTGACCTAAAGTCATATGACCTTTAGAAACCATGTGACAACCAGTGATGTGAACTTACCCCTCTGCTCTGCAGATCTCTTCTGTTCACGCTGTGCACTCCGTTTGGCACTTCGCTTCCCGCTAGTTGCCGGGGGCGACACCCCATTTTTCTGGATCATTACTATGCGGAAGTTGAGTTCTGAAGGTTTAATACATTTCAGAAGTAAAGACATTAAAAACATCATTTTGTTATTTTGTCGGATCAAAATATACAAACTTTAAGAAATATACCATTTTAATACGAGCTTACAAACCAGGTAGGCATAAAAATATTAAAATATTGTTTATTTTCATTAAATACCACATGTGAAACTTAATTTACCAGTCAATTTTTTTGTCCTCTTGATATTCATTTTTCAAATAATTTTTCCATTTCAGATATTTGACACTTTCTTTGAAATAATTTGTTTTCATAAACTGCAATATTTGCCCACTGGTACTTATAGCTGGTTCCTAATGAAATGTGATTTCCAACCTGACCCCACTTTCCAACCCATTATATACCTTAACCAAACCATTCATCCAGACTTTCATTGGTTAACAGAAATTAATGGATGTATTCAACACTTCACGATTACAAACTGATTCTATCTACTGACAAGGATAAGCAAGTTATACACAATACTGACCTTTGTTTTCCCGTTTCAACTTTTCAATCTCATCGTGCAGGTTGGCGAGAACTTCATGGTGCTGAACACGCAGGAAATTGATGCTTTTCTCCAAGTGCTGAACACGAAGCTGTGGGTTCATCTTATCAGATAGATCCAGTTCCCTGAATATACAGTGAGCAGGTCCATACAGTGGCTTACAAAGAACTAAGTATTCACAGCAGGTCCATACAGTGGCTTACAAAGAACTAAGTATTCACATCAGGTCCATACAGTGGCTTACAAAGAACTAAGTAATTCACAGCAGGTCCATACAGTGGCTTACAAAGAACTAAGTATTCACAGCAGGTCCATACAGTGGCTTACAAAGAACTAAGTATTCACAGCAGGTCCATACAGTGGCTTACAAAGAACTAAGTAATTCACAGCAGGTCCATACAGTGGCTTACAAAGAACTAAGTATTCACAGCAGGTCCATACAGTGGCTTACAAAGAACTAAGTAATTCACAGCAGGTCCATACAGTGGCTTACAAAGAACTAAGTATTCACAGCAGGTCCATACAGTGGCTTACAAAGAACTAAGTAATTCACAGCAGGTCCATACAGTGGCTTACAAAGAACTAAGTATTCACAGCAGGTCCATACAGTGGCTTACAAAGAACTAAGTAATTCACAGCAGGTCCATACAGTGGCTTACAAAGAACTAAGTAATTCACAGCAGGTCCATACAGTGGCTTACAAAGAACTAAGTAATTCACAGCAGGTCCATACAGTGGCTTACAAAGAACTAAGTATTCACAGGAGGTCCATACAGTGGCTTACAAAGAACTAAGTATTCACAGCAGGTCCATACAGTGGCTTACAAAGAACTAAGTATTCACAGCAGTTATAGCTAATTTCACTTATCTCAAACAAAAATACAGCATTCACCATTGTGATAGTAGGACTTTAGAACCACAGAGCATTTAATGTTAACTAAATATGGTTCCACTTGACAATGTACATGTTGTACTGAATGTATGCGGACAGTCCATTGAATGTGTACATTCAATGGCTGAGCTTTGGAATGTAGATCAGATAGATTCAATGGCTTAAATGATAAATCAGAGAATGTGCATGTGTCCGAAGACACTGAATGTATGACTATGAACTGCTGATGTAAGGTACACAGACTTATTTAATGCTACTGTGAATTTTATTGGTACATAGCCTGAGTTTATACGGTGTACACCAATTTCACTTAACAGATTTTCACTGTAAAATATTTGCTGTAAAATTCTTGATATATTAGTCACAGCTTCAAATTCACAATTATGTGCAGAGATTAGGTGCTATAAAAATTCCTTATATGAGATTATACTCATAATTTTAATAGCATCATTAAGTAAAGTGATTAACTGTATGTTCCAGTAATGTTTCCATCGATTGTTGAGTACAGTTGAATCCTGGGAAGTCAGCTCTCAAAGGAGCAAAAAAATATCTCTAACTAGATTGGGCCAACTCGGCGCCAACATATCCCCAGACAGGTCATCACTCACGCCACAGGTTTTGATCGGGAATTTTTTAAAACATAATTACCCATTATTATATGAACTTCAGCACATCAATCTACTCTGTTTATATCTCCCCAAGGAAGATGGTGTATCCCCAGACGCCGAATACATACCTCAAATTATATTTTCAATCTTCCTGCAATGATAACTCTAAACCTATTTTCAAAGTATTTAAATGATTGATGATTGAATGTCCATTCTAAAATAATAATCCCAAAAGAGCATATCTGTTTCTATATTTGTTGACAAATAAAATATTATTTTTAACTCAACTCATCATATTTTTCAATCTTCCTTCAAAGTATTTAAATGATTGATGATTCAATGTCCATTCTAAAATTCATAATCCCAAAAGCGCATATCTGTTTCTATATTTGTTCAGAAATAAAATATTATTTAAAAAAAAATTATTTATATTATTATTTTATTATATTATTTTTAGAATTTGCAAATTGTTTTCAGTTATTCATTTCCTCTATACCTATATATGTGGTCCATATATATGCAACCTAAATATGTGACACAATCTCAGTTCTGACTCCCCTTTGTGTTATATGTAATGAAGCCCACCACCTCCCACCCCCACCCCTCTCCCCTTCTCCACACCTCTCTCACTATTACACAAGATCTGCAACCCCATTGAGTTCTTTGTTTCTCATCTGATATCACTAAATACCTTTGTTTATTTAGTGTCACTCAATATAGCTGGAGGTCCCAGAGGTGGGTGGGGGGAATCCGGGTGGGGGATGTGGGTTGAGCATAAATGGTAAACAAACAATCTATATAAAAGGGGTACTCAAATACAAAAAGAATTGAGAATTTTAAGTATGTGATTATCAACTGAAATGAGTTCATAACTGTAGGAGCTGTGCCAAAATTAACTGAGGCAAGTTGAATAAAACTGGGCTAGTTGAGGGTTAAAAATCCCCTAGTTTTACTACATAAGGATATAATTTCATTAATATTGGGACTTAAAGCTCACTTAAAGTGTCCATTTTGTCTACTTGAATATGTTTAACCAGTTTCATTTTAAAAAGTGAAAAACTCAGCAAGCAGAGGTATAACACACAAAAATAAGTTCTTAAAAGACTAAGATAGCCATAACATTATTAATATTCAAAATTTAAATAGACAGGCATTTCCTTTTAAAAATTCAAAGATTTCAGCTCTATAACCCACATAGTTTGACAGTTACTGGGCTTTAAAGTGGCATAATATCCATAAATTGGGTTTCTGTGGGCATTTTACAATTGTTAAAGAGACCTTAGCAATTAAACTACAGATCTGAAACTTTTTGGGGGACATACATAACAAACAAAAATTATATATAATACAGTTTAAGACTTGTCACACTAAGCATTTCCAAATAACAGGGCAAAATACGGAAAAAATGTCAAAAAAGGCACTTGGGCGAGTGTCTATGGCCCTCATACACAGGTTAAATGTCTACTAAAAACCTTGATTTTCGGCATATGTAAAAAGGACATAATAATGCATTCCCAGATGGGATTTCAGCTCCATCAATCACATAGTTTAACAGTTACAGGGCTTAAAGGTGGTAAAAAGTCCAAATATTGGGTCATTGTGGGCCTTTTAGAGATCTCGATGTGGCTTTCAAATTAAAGCTTCAGACTTAAAATTTGTTACATACTAAGATTACACATAGAATATGTATCTAATAAAGTTTGAAACTTCTCAGACTTACCATTTCCAAGTTACAGAGCAAAATATGTGAAAAATGTCTTAAAAGGGTCACTCAGGTGGGTGTTTAAGGTCCTCATACACAGGTTAAATGTCTACTTGAAGCCTTGATTTTTGGCACATGTAAAAAAAACATAATAATGTATTCCCAGATGAGATTTCAGCTCTATCAGTCACATAGTTTAACAGTCACAGGCCTTAAAATTGGCAAAAAGTCCAAATACTGGGTCTTTATGGGGCCTTCTAGAGACCTAAATGTGGCCTTCAAATTAAAGCTTCAGACTTAAAATTTGTCACATACTAAGATTACACATAGAATATGCATCTAATACAGTTTGAAACTTCTTAGACTTACCATTTCCAAGTTACAGGGAAAAATATGTGAAAAATGTCTAAAAATGGTCACTCGGGTGGGGATTTATGGTCCTCATACACAGGTTAAATGTCTTCTTAAAGCCTTAATTTTTGGCACATATAAAAATAACATACTAATATCTTCTCAGATAGGATTTGAGCTCTATCAGTCACATAGTTTGACAGTCACAGGGCTTAAAAGTAGCAAAAAGTCCAAATATTGGGTCTTTGGGAGCCTTTTAGAGACCTCAATTTGACCTTCAAAATTAAAGCTTCAGACTTAAAATCTGTTACATACTAAGATTACACACAGAATATATATCTAATACAGTTTGAAACTTCTCAGACTTACCATTTCCAAGTTACAGGGAAAAAGATGTGAAAAATGTCTTATAAGGGTCACTCGGGTGGGTGTTTATGGTCCTGATACACAGGTTAACTGTCTATTAAAGGCCTAAATGTTGGGGCACATATAAGAAAACACATAGATATATTCCCAGATGATATTTAACTTAGATGAGAGACATAGTTTGAAAGCTACAGTGCTTGAAAGTGGCAAAAAGTGCATAAATTGGGTCTCTGTGGGCACTTTTGAGACCTTAAGTCGACCCCTTTGGGTAAACCTACAGCCCTAAAATTTTCTACAGACAAGGATTACATATCAAAGTTATACCTAGCGCAGTTTGAGACTCATCAGAATTATCACTTCCAAATTATAGGGCAAAATATGTGTAAAGTATAGCAAAAAATCCCTAAGTGGGGGTATTTATGGGCCTCAAACACAATTTTCTCCTCAACTTAAAGTCATGATTTTCGGCACATGTACTAAGAACATATTAATGTGTTGTCAGGTAAAATTTCAGCCAGCTGAGCATCATAGTTTGTGACCTACAGGGCTCTAAGTGGCCAAAAGTGCAATTTCTGACCTTAAGGTGGCCATAAGTTCTTTTTTACTGGGAGTTTAAGGTCACCTTAAAATAGGGATCTTCCTTTGGGCACCCTTAACATGTGTACCAAGTTTGAAAAAAAAATATTAATTTGTTTTTGAGTTATCGCGTCCACAAGGAAATTTCTACGGCGGCGGCGGCGGCGGCGGCGCGACGGACCTGAATCCAATATATCCCCGACTTTCGTCTGGGGATATAATAAACCAGCCATTCTGCAGGAGAAGATTCAATAAAAAAAGCTATGCAAAGACATCATGGTTATTTTTACTCATTGGGGAGTTTCAATTAAGTGGTTTCACTGTATAGTAAATCAATCAAATACTGCTAATCAAATAATGCTAACATCTGCAATGCAGTTTGTACTTCTTAATATTTAGGTTTTAAATTAGTTTTCATATTTAAAATAGACATGATTAGCATAAATTAATGGTCTGTATCATTTTAAAAACAAAAGCCAGAACATAGGTTGGGAAAACTATATAATAATGTTTTACCACTGGAGTAAAATGTCTAACTGTACAACAGTGATTAACTGCAGTTCAATAAGTTTGCCATGTCATTACTTACAATTAGCATCAGAGATGCCTGTACCCCAAACCCCACAGCCCAGGGAAATATTTTTCAACACCATGAGATATAGACGTGACATAGGACAAAAATCAGGACACTTTCATAGCAAACAGTACAACATGATGTTCACACCTACAACCTCTATCCAATGAACCTACTAAGTATTAACTTCCTACACCTTATGGTTTCCGAGATATAGCCTGGACAAGAGTTTAAAAATCAAGGTCACTACAGCAAGGTCAAAGGTCAAATCAAGATCACACCATGATGTTGCACACCTACACCCCGTAACGAATGTCCCTGCCACGTATTGACTACCTACACCTTACGGTTTCTGCGATATAGCTCAGACAAGGTTTTCAAACTCAAGGTCACAACAGCAAGGTCAAAGGTCAAATCAAGGTCATAAGTGAACCAATGTCCCTGCCAAGTATTAACTTTCTTCACCTTACTGTTTCTGAGATATTGCCCAGAAGCTTTTTCCTGCCGTCCACCTGCCCACCCATTCAGACGCCATGGTTAAAAATAATACCTGCATAGCCCTTAAGCGCTGTGGGGTAAAAAACTACAGCTAGACAATCCTTGATTGAATTACTTTAATGAAAACTAGATTGGGCCAACTCGGCGCCAACATATCCCCAGACAGGTCATCCCTCACGCCACAGGTTTTGATCGGGAATTTTTTAAAACATAATTACCCATTATTATATGAACTTCAGCACATCAATCTACTCTGTTTATATCTTCCCAAGGAAGATGGTGTATCCCCAGACGCCGAATACATAACTCAAATTATATTTTCAATCTTCCTGCAATGATAACTCTAAACCTATTTTCAAAGTATTTAAATGATTGATGATTGAATGTCCATTCTAAAATAATAATCCCAAAAGAGCATATCTGTTTCTATATTTGTTGACAAATAAAATATTATTTTAACTCAACTCATCATACTTTTCAATCTTTCTTCAAAGTATTTAAATGATTGATGATTCAATGTCCATTCTAAAATTCATAATCCCAAAAGCGCATACCTGTTTCTATATTTGTTCACAAATAAAATATTCTTTAAAAACAAATTATTTATATTATTATTTTATTATATTATTTTTACAATTTGCAAATTGTTTTCAGTTATTCATTTCCTCTATACCTATATATGTGGTCCATATATATGCAACCTAAATATGTGACACAATCTCAGTTCTGACTCCCCTTTGTGTTATATGTAATGAAGCCCACTACCTCCCACCCCCACCCCTCTCCCCTTCTCCACACCTCTCTCACTATTACACAAGATCTGCAACCCCATTGAGTTCTTTGTTTCTCATCTGATATCATTAAATACCTTTGTTTATTTAGTGTCACTCAATATAGCTGGAGGTCCCAGAGGTGGGGATAAATGGTAAACAAACAATCTATATAAAAGGGGTACTCAAATACAAAAAGAATTGAGAATTTTAAGTATGTGATTATCAACTGAAATGAGTTCATAACTGTAGGAGCTGTGTCAAAATTAACTGAGGCAAGTTGAATAAAACTGGGCTAGTTGAGGGTTAAAAATCCCCTAGTTTTACTACATAAGGATATAATTTCATTAATATTGGGACTTAAAGCTCACTTAAAGTGTCCATTTTGTCTACTTGAATATGTTTAACCAGTTTCATTTTAAAAAGTTAAAAACTCAGCAAGCAGAGGTATAACACACAAAAATAAGTTCTTAAAAGACTAAGATAGCCATAACATTATTAATAAGCAAAATTTAAATAGACAGGCATTTCCTTTGAAAAATTCAAAGATTTCAGCTCTATAACCCACATAGTTTGACAGTTACTGGGCTTTAAAGTGGCATAATGTCCATAAATTGGGTTTTTGTGGGCATTTTACAATTGTTAAAGAGACCTTAGCAATTAAACTACAGATCTGAAACTTTTTGGGGGACATACATAACAAACAAAAATTATATATAATACAGTTTAAGACTTGTGACACTAAGCATTTCCAAATAACAGGGCAAAATACGGAAAAAATGTCAAAAAAGGCACTTGGGCGAGTGTCTATGGCCCTCATACACAGGTTAAATGTCTACTAAAAACCTTGATTTTCGGCACATGTAAAAAGGACATAATAATGTATTCCCAGATGGGATTTCAGCTCCATCAATCACATAGTTTAACAGTCACAGGGCTTAAAGGTGGTAAAAAGTCCAAATATTGGGTCTCTGTGGGCCTTTTAGAGATCTCGATGTGGCTTTCAAATTAAAGCTTCAGACTTAAAATTTGTTACATACTAAGATTACACATAGAATATGTATCTAATAAAGTTTGAAACTTCTGAGACTTACCATTTCCAAGTTACAGAGCAAAATATGTGAAAAATGTCTTAAAAGGGTCACTCAGGTGGGTGTTTAAGGTCCTCATACACAGGTTAAATGTCTACTTGAAGCCTTGATTTTTGGCACATGTAAAAAGAACATAATAATGTATTCCCAGATGAGATTTCAGCTCTATCAGTCACATAGTTTAACAGTCACAGGCCTTAAAATTGGCAAAAAGTCCAACTACTGGGTCTTTATGGGGCCTTCTAGAGACCTAAATGTGGCCTTCAAATTAAAGCTTCAGACTTAAAATTTGTCACATACTAAGATTACACATAGAATATGCATCTAATACAGTTTGAAACTTCTTAGACTTACCATTTCCAAGTTACAGGGAAAAATATGTGAAAAATGTCTAAAAATGGTCACTCGGGTGGGGATTTATGGTCCTCATACACAGGTTAAATGTCTTCTTAAAGCCTTAATTTTTGGCACATATAAAAATAACATACTAATATCTTCCCAGATAGGATTTGAGCTCTATCAGTCACATAGTTTAACAGTCACAGGGCTTAAAAGTAGCAAAAAGTCCAAATATTGGGTCTTTGGGAGCCTTTTAGAGACCTCAATTTGACCTTCAAAATTAAAGCTTCAGACTTAAAATCTGTTACATACTAAGATTACACACAGAATATATATCTAATACAGTTTGAAACTTCTCAGACTTACCATTTCCAAGTTACAGGGAAAAAGATGTGAAAAATGTCTTATAAGGGTCACTCGGGTGGGTGTTTATGGTCCTGATACACAGGTTAACTGTCTATTAAAGGCCTAAATGTTGGGGCACATATAAGAAAACACATAGATATATTCCCAGATGATATTTAACTTAGATGAGAGACATAGTTTGAAAGCTACAGTGCTTGAAAGTGGCAAAAAGTGCATAAATTGGGTCTCTGTGGGCACTTTTGAGACCTTAAGTCGACCCCTTTGGGTAAACCTACAGCCCTAAAATTTTCTACAGACAAGGATTACATATCAAAGTTATACCTAGCGCAGTTTGAGACTCATCAGAATTACCACTTCCAAATTATAGGGCAAAATATGTGAAAAGTATAGCAAAAAATCCCTAAGTGGGGGTATTTATGAGCCTCAAACACAATTTTCTCCTCAACTTAAAGTCGTGATTTTCGGCACATGTACTAAGAACATATTAATGTGTTGTCAGGTAAAATTTCAGCCAGCTGAGCGTCATAGTTTGTGACCTACAGGGCTCTAAGTGGCCAAAAGTCCAATTTCTGACCTTAAGGTGGCCATAAGTTCTTTTTTACTGGGAGTTTAAGGTCACCTTAAAATAGGGATCTTCCTTTGGGCACCCTTAACATGTGTACCAAGTTTGAAAAAAAATTATTAATTTGTTTTTGAGTTATCGCGTCCACAAGGAAATTTCTACGGCGGCGGCGGCGGCGGCGGCGGCGCGACGGACCTGAATCCAATATATCCCCGACTTTCGTCTGGGGATATAATAAATGCCCTGATTTGACAAGTTTAGCTATGAAATGCTATGTTACTGTGTTACTAAGAGTTCAATATTCTTGGTTTTCAAGTTTTAGTTCTGATTTTAAATAGCTGAGTCCTAAAGGTGTAACATATATTACAGATGGCCAGGCATAAAGGTAGGGGCAAGCAATAATCAGGCCAATACCAAAGCCTCCAAAGGTAGTGGAATCTCGCACAATTACATAAAATAACCAAACCTAGCGTATCGGAGAACCAATGCAAATTGTATCCACCAGAAGGACAACTCACCAAAGCCAATCAAATCTGACGACATCAAAAGATTCCTAGCCTATGATTTCCTATAGGTTGGTGTCACATTGCAAACCTCTAGGACAAATAATAAGAGAGTTATAAGCACTTTTAGGTTTGGGTATCCTCATTTGACCTTGAAGGAGGGGCCAAAGGTCAAATCTGACCACATCAAAAGATTCCCAGCCCATGAGTTCCAATAAGTTGGTTTCACATTGCAAACCTCTAGGACCAATAATAAGCGAGTTATAAGCACTTTTAAGTTTGGGTATCCTCGTTTGACCTTGAAGGAGTGGTCCAAGGTCAAATCTGACCACAATATTCCAAGCCCATGATTTACTATTGGTTGGTTTCATATACCAAGCATCTGGGACCAATATTAAGGGAGATATAAGCATTTTATCACTGCCAAAGAAATGCCCGTGGCGGCCATCTTGTTTTTTCAAAATGAGGCCAAAAAATATTCCCAGTCAAGATTTTGTAATGATGAACATATCCTGTGAATTTGAGATCTCTACCTATAATACCCTTTGCTTAGAGGACCAACAAAAGTCCTTGCTGAAAGTCGAAAAAAACGCCTGTGGCAGCCACCTTGTTTTTCAAAATGATGCCAAAAATATTCCCAGGCAAGATTTTATGGATAAGAATATATTATGCAAATTTGAGAAGGCTAACTATAATATTTTTTCACTTTGAGCAGTAACAGTGAAATGTCTCTACACACTGCGGTGGCGTAACAAAGCGAAATCCATACGTATCCACTGGATAGCAATGACTGGCATTACATCCACAAAAAATAGTCATTATAACTGGACACTAAAATAGTTTCTCGTATTTATATTTAAATTGATACATAAAGACAAAAGGAATTCTATTTACAATTTCTTGACAAATTACAAAGAACAGAACTTAAAATTCATTCACAAACATAATAAGACTGATAAATATAAATTATATAATTAATAATTACATTGTTGAATTTCACTGCAGCAAAAGATTAATCCGAAATCCCCAGTAGTAACTTTTCTCATTAGAATGTGTAGCACTATAAATCTAGAGTATGTCTCAATAAATGTCTACATGTTTTTACTGGTTTTTGTTGTTCTTGTTGTTAGCTATTCCTGAAGCAATTAAGTCTTCAATTTAATCCTACTCCCAGAATTCTGCCAAACAATAAAGGAAGCATCATATAAAAAACTGTTTGTATCTGTTATTCTGATTGATTTTCCATGCAAATGTAGATTGTTTATCCGATCATTTAGTCATCTTTACTTTGCACAATTAATTAGATATCATGCCAACTAACATTATAAAACTACTACACTTCTGTACAACACTTTTCAATTCAACTTTCACCATCAGTCAATTGTGCAAGTAATAACTTCTGTAACAAAATAACACAATTATACAACAATTCCTATATTTGCCATCTCCTCGCTTGTCTGTCTGTGTATAACTTTGTCCCATTAATAATGACCTATATCTCCAAACAGTGTACTTCACAACAGGCACACTGGGGGGATTAATTAAACAACAAATAGAACTGACACACACAGTGGAAGGGGGGGGGGGGGGGGGGGGAGAGAAAATAGATCCATGTGGGAGGAGAATAGATCCTTGGGGAAAAGACACATATGGAGTAACACATGACAAGTTCACTACCAAAAATAAAATTTGCTTCTTAGAAGCAACCCTTTAAAATTAAGCAATAAAAGACAAACTTCACCAAAATTCTGCAACAGATTAAATAAATGAGCCAAACTTGTCACAATGAGCATGATTTTTGTGTCTCACATTTCAAAGTAAAATAAGGATAACCTCTTAAATGTGGTAAATTTCACATTCTGTAGCAAATTTGTCAATCCATACTTTATACATAATGTGTAGAGCAGAGACAAATGAGGAACTCTGTAGAGTGTAAATATTTACAGGTACACTGGTCTCAGGAATACAATATAAATGAAGGGATTACACAGGGGTTTAAACTGATCAAAGCTTTGTGTGATCCACATACAAACTTATAATACCAGATAACATACCATAAAATGTCCCAAGGCATCCAGGCTCAAATAAATGCCTGGTTTGGATAAATGCCTGGTACTGAGCAGTGCCACTAGAGGTTAAGTTTAGCATTGTTTAGCATTAATAAACAGCTATATATTCAGATAATCCCTGTTAAATTGAACTTCAAGGGCTAAAAGTACTTCTACTTAACCATAATCTCCAGACAACAGGGTAAATCTCTGAAGAAAGTCAAGAAACGGTAGAAATGAAAGAAGTTTTTGAGTTACAGGTGATTTACTAACAATCTGCGGGAGTATTCACAAATACACTCTCTTTTTAAGCGCGAGTCTCGATACAGCTCACGCTTCTAGGAATCACTTTTGTACTTTTTAAAGAATTATACAATACAATAGGTCTATTAAGTGCCTAAATCTATCAAATATATTCAGTGACAATTGGGAATTTACAAAGATGATTGCATAGTGCATACTTCACTGAACAACAATCCTGTTAAAACTGGAGAGTTCTGTAACTCTCTTATTTCAATTATTCACTATTTTAAATAATTATTTTTATCATAAGGAACTAGACCAAGGACGCATCTGTGGACAGATGCAAGATGTATCCACCGGAAAAGGCCAACTAATAGTTTTGAAGATAAACAGCATTTTTCAATAATAAGCAAGTTGAAAGCACTTTTAGGTTTGGCTACCCTCATTTGACCTTGAAGAAGGGGCCCAAGGTATTATCTGACCACATCAGAAGATTCGCAGCCCATGATTTCCGATTGGTTGGTTTCACATTGCAAACCTCTAGGACCAATAATAAGCGAGTTATAAGCACTTTTAAGTTTTAAGTTTGGCTATCCTCGTTTGACCTTGAAGGAGGGGCCCAAGGTCAAATCTCACAACATCAAAAGATTCTCAGCCCATGATTTCCTATAAGTTGGTTTCATATTGCAAACCTCTAGGACCAATAATAAGTGAGTTATAAGCACTTTTAAGTTTGGCTATCCTCATTTGACCTTCAAGGAGAGGCCCAAGGTCAAATCTGACCACATCAGAAGATTTCAACCCCATGATTTCCTATAGGTTGGTTTCACATTGCAAACCTCTAGGACCAATAATAAGCGAGTTATAAGCACTTTCAAGTTTGGCTATCCTCGTTTGACCTTGAAGGAGGGGCCCAAGGTCAAATCCGACCACACCACAAGATTCCCAGCCCATGATTTCCTATAGGTTGGTTTACCATCCCAAACCTCTAGGACCAATAATAAGCGAGTTATAAGCACTTTTAAGTTTGGCTATTCTCGTTTGACCTTTAACGAGAGGCCCAAGGTCAAATCTGACCACACCAAAAGATTCCCAGCCCATGATTTCCTATAGGTTGGTTTACCATCCCAAACCTCTAGGACCAATAAAAACAAGATATAACCACTTTTAAGTATGGCTATCCTCGTTTGACTTTGAAGGAGTCCAAGGTCAAATCAGACCACACCACAAGATTCCCAGCCCATGATTTGCTATAGGTTGATTTACCATCCCAAACCTCTAGGACCAATAATAAGCGAGTTATAAGCACTTTTAAGTTTGGCTACCCTCGTTTGACCTTGGAGGGACCCAAGGTCAAATCTGACCACATCAGGAGACTCGCAGCCCATGATTTCTTATAGGCAAGATTTTATGGTTATGAATATATCCTGAAAATTTGAGAACGTCTACCTGTAATACCCTGGCCTCTAGAGGGGTAACAAGAAAATCTCTACACACTGCAGCTGCGGCGTACTCAACGTAATCCATAGTATCCACTGGATGCTATCCGGTGGATACAATTATTTATAAAATGGAGCTGTTCAAATTTTTAGTAAAGAGCTGTTTAAAAGCCTAAAAATATTTTCTAACCAGAAATTGTTTATTCTTTATTTTTAGTGTAAGTCTGACTTTTTAAACTAGATTGGGCCAACTCGGCACCAACATATCCCCAGACAGGTCATCACTCACGCCACAGGTTTTGATCGGGAATTTTTAAAAACATAATTACCCATTATTATATGAACTTCAGCACATCAATCTACTCTGTTTATATCTTCCAAGGAAGATGGTGTATCCCCAGACGCCGAATACATAACTCAAATTATATTTTCAATCTTCCTGCAATGATAACTCTAAACCTATTTTCAAAGTATTTAAATGATTGATGAATGTCCATTCTAAAATAATAATCCCAAAAGAGCATATCTGTTTCTATATTTGTTGACAAATAAAATATTATTTTTAACTCAACTCATCATACTTTTCAATCTTCCTTCAAAGTATTTAAATGATTGATGATTCAATGTCCATTCTAAAATTCATAATCCCAAAAGCGCATATCTGTTTCTATATTTGTTCACAAATAAAATATTATTTAAAAAAAAATTATTTATATTATTATTTTATTATATTATTTTTAGAATTTGCAAATTGTTTTCAGTTATTCATTTCCTCTATACCTATATATGTGGTCCATATATATGCAACCTAAATATGTGACACAATCTCAGTTCTGACTCCCCTTTGTGTTATATGTAATGAAGCCCACCACCTCCCACCCCCACCCCTCTCCCCTTCTCCACACCTCTCTCACTATTACACAAGATCTGCAACCCCATTGAGTTCTTTGTTTCTCATCTGATATCATTAAATACCTTTGTTTATTTAGTGTCACTCAATATAGCTGGAGGTCCCAGAGGTGGGTGGGGGGAATCCGGGTGGGGGATGTGGGTTGAGCATAAATGGTAAACAAACAATCTATATAAAAGGGGTACTCAAATACAAAAAGAATTGAGAATTTTAAGTATGTAATTATCAACTGAAATGAGTTCATAACTGTAGGAGCTGTGCCAAAATTAACTGAGGCAAGTTGAATAAAACTGGGCTAGTTGAGGGTTAAAAATCCCCTAGTTTTACTACATAAGGATATAATTTCATTAATATTGGGACTTAAAGCTCACTTAAAGTGTCCATTTTGTCTACTTCAATATGTTTCACCAGTTTCATTTTAAAAAGTGAAAAACTCAGCAAGCAGAGGTGGGTGGGGGGAATCCGGGTGGGGGATGTGGGTTGGGACTTAGTTTAGTTTATTAGTTTATTATAGTGACATGTATTATGTTGACAAGGATTATACAAAAACTATTGAAGTAATACCCAGCCCTATATGGGCTTATAAGTCACTTTAAATAGAGAGTTAATAACAAACAGAGCAAACATATTTTGAGGTAAGATACAGTAAATAAAGACAGCAATTCAATACATAAAAATTAACAATATAATTTACTTTTTCTTTCTTGCCACAAATCAAAAATAAAATTAATAACCATATTGACATTCATATGAGTTAATACCCTTGATAATTGATCTATTAATAATTCAGATTTATCTATATTTAAAATTTTGAAATATTTCATACGAATCAGCTCTAAAGCTGGACAAACACAAACAAAATGTATCTCATCTTCTACATCTTTTTTACACAGTTTACATGTTCTCTCAAAGAGATGGAGTGCTACAGCAAAAATGGTAAACAAACAATCTATATAAAAGGGGTACTCAAATACAAAAAGAATTGAGAATTTTAAGTATGTGATTATCAACTGAAATGAGTTCATAACTGTAGGAGCTGTGTCAAAATTAACTGAGGCAAGTTGAATAAAACTGGGCTAGTTGAGGGTTAAAAATCCCCTAGTTTTACTACATACGGATATAATTTCATTAATATTGGGACTTAAAGCTCACTTAAAGTGTCCATTTTGTCTACTTGAATATGTTTAACCGGCGTTTAACCAGTTTCATTTTAAAAAGTTAAAAACTCAGCAAGCAGAGGTATAACACACAAAAATAAGTTCTTAAAAGACTAAGATAGCCATAACATTATTAATATTCAAAATTTAAATAGACAGGCATTTCCTTTTAAAAATTCAAAGATTTCAGCTCTATAACCCACATAGTTTGACAGTTACTGGGCTTTAAAGTGGCATAATGTCCATAAATTGGGTTTCTGTGGGCATTTTACAATTGTTAAAGAGACCTTAGCAATTAAACTACAGATCTGAAACTTTTTGGGGGACATACATAACAAACAAAAATTATATATAATACAGTTTAAGACTTGTCACACTAAGCATTTCCAAATAACAGGGCAAAATACGGAAAAAATGTCCAAAAAGGCACTTGGGCGAGTGTCTATGGCCCTCATACACAGGTTAAATGTCTACTAAAAACCTTGATTTTCGCCATATGTAAAAAGGACATAATAATGCATTCCCAGATGGGATTTCAGCTCCATCAATCACATAGTTTAACAGTCACAGGGCTTAAAGGTGGCAAAAAGTCCAAATATTGGGTCTCTGTGGGCCTTTTAGAGATCTCGATGTGGCTTTCAAATTAAAGCTTCAGACTTAAAATTTGTTACATACTAAGATTACACATAGAATATGTATCTAATAAAGTTTGAAACTTCTCAGACTTACCATTTCCAAGTTACAGAGCAAAATATGTGAAAAATGTCTTAAAAGGGTCACTCAGGTGGGTGTTTAAGGTCCTCATACACAGGTTAAATGTCTACTTGAAGCCTTGATTTTTGGCACATGTAAAAAGAACATAATAATGTATTCCCAGATGAGATTTCAGCTGTATCAGTCACATAGTTTAACAGTCAAAGGCCTTAAAATTGGCAAAAAGTCCAAATACTGGGTCTTTATGGGGCCTTCTAGAGACCTAAATGTGGCCTTCAAATTAAAGCTTCAGACTTAAAATTTGTCACATACTAAGATTACACATAGAATATGCATCTAATACAGTTTGAAACTTCTTAGACTTACCATTTCCAAGTTACAGGGCAAAATATGTGAAAAATGTCTAAAAATGGTCACTCGGGTGGGGATTTATGGTCCTCATACACAGGTTAAATGTCTTCTTAAAGCCTTAATTTTTGGCACATATATAAATAACATACTAATATCTTCCCAGATAGGATTTGAGCTCTATCAGTCACATAGTTTGACAGTCACAGGGCTTAAAAGTAGCAAAAAGTCCAAATATTGGGTCTTTGGGAGCCTTTTAGAGACCTCAATTTGACCTTCAAAAATTAAAGCTTCAGACTTAAAATCTGTTACATACTAAGATTACACACAGAATATATATCTAATACAGTTTGAAACTTCTCAGACTTACCATTTCCAAGTTACAGGGAAAAAGATGTGAAAAATGTCTTATAAGGGTCACTCGGGTGGGTGTTTATGGTCCTGATACACAGGTTAACTGTCTATTAAAGGCCTAAATGTTGGGGCACATATAAGAAAACACATAGATATATTCCCAGATGATATTTAACTTAGATGAGAGACATAGTTTTAAAGCTACAGTGCTTGAAAGTGGCAAAAAGTGCATAAATTGGGTCTCTGTGGGCACTTTTGAGACCTTAAGTCGACCCCTTTGGGTAAACCTACAGCCCTAAAATTTTCTACAGACAAGGATTACATATCAAAGTTATACCTAGCACAGTTTGAGACTCATCAGAATTACCACTTCCAAATTATAGGGCAAAATATGTGAAAAGTATAGCAAAAAATCCCTAAGTGGGGGTATTTATGGGCCTCAAAGACAATTTTCTCCTCAACTTAAAGTCGTGATTTTCGGCACATGTACTAAGAACATATTAATGTGTTGTCAGGTAAAATTTCAGCCAGCTGAGCATCATAGTTTGTGACCTACAGGGCTCTAAGTGGCCAAAAGTCCAATTTTTGACCTTAAGGTGGCCATAAGTTCTTTTTTACTGGGAGTTTAAGGTCACCTTAAAATAGGGATCTTCCTTTGGGCACCCTTAACATGTGTACCAAGTTTGAAAAAAAAATATTAATTTGTTTTTGAGTTATCGCGTCCACAAGGAAATTTCTACGGCGGCGGCGGCGGCGGCGGCGGCGGCGCGACGGACCTGAATCCAATATATCCCCGACTTTCGTCTGGGGATATAATAATAATCTCTGCTTGTAGACTGTCTTTTCTGAGATGTATAAACAAAGACCCATTCCTTAAACTATATAGGATATCTTATTTCATTTAGTAATGGATAGTTACTACTGTTACTAATAAAAATGCCCAAAAATCCCTCACAATCCCTATTATTGTTATCTTAAAGATCAATTCCAAATTATTCTGTGCATTCCCCTTTCATATAATTATTACTGCAGATAACACAGTACTGATGCATTGAAACAGGCCTCAGCTGCTCCTATGTCTTTCATTAGTTTGCTTTTGGAAGTAATTCACTTGTCTAATAAGCTGTAAGCACTGTGATTTACCAAAGGGCTTCACACTGTTTCTAATCTATGTACATAACGTAACTTTAAGTAAGTAAAATAAGTTGAAGTCAAATTTATATATAGATACAAGTAGAGGAGTAGTTTACTTACATACCCAAAGAAATGGCCGCCATTTTTTGGGAGTGAAATATTCATTGAAACTTTTTTTCGAGATACAAGCACTTTTGTGTTTTACAATTTTTGCGAAAAATTCGAAAATTCAAAATGGCCGCCATTTTTGGTGGGACAAAAATTTTTGAAAATTGGGTCAGCTACTCAGCAGAGTTAGTCTACGGGTCAAATATTTTGTCGAAATTGCTCTATCTATCACGGTTTTCAAGATGTTTTGCATTATTGTATTTTGCATTTTTTGTGAAAAATTAAAAAATTCAAAATAGCCGCCATTTTTGGTTGGACAAAAATACTTTGAAAATTGGGTCAGCTACTCAGGAGTTACCCTGTGGGTCAAAAATTTCGTTGAAATCGCTCTATCTAGCACGGTTTTCTAGATACAAGCATTTTTGTGTTTTACATTTTTGAAAAAAATTCGAAAATTCAAAATGGCCGCCATTTTTGGTACATGAAATATTCGTTGAAACTTGAAAGGCTAGCATTCACAGATACCCCGTGGGTCAAAAATTTTGCCGAAATCGCTCTATCTGGCACGGTTTTCGAACTACAAGCATTTTTGTGTTTTGTGATTTTTGCAAGAAAATTCAAAATGGCCACCACTTTTTGGCAAGTAAAATATTCGTTGAAACTTGGAAAGGCTGGACTTCACAGATACCCTGTTGGTCAAAAATTTTGTCGAAATCGCTCTATCTCACAGTTTTTCAGATACAAGCATTTTTGTGTTTTGCATTTTTACAAAAAATTCGAAAGTTCAAAATGGCCGCCATTTTTGGTGGGACAAAAATTTTGAAAAATTGGGTCACCTACTCAGCAGAGTTATCCTATGGGTCAAAAATTTCATCGAAATCACTCTATCTAGCACGGTTTTCAAGATACAAGCATTATTGTGTTTTGCATTTTTGAAAAAAAATTTGGAAATTCAAAATGGCCACCATTTTTTGGCACATGAAATATTCGTTGAAACTTGGAAAGGCTAGTCTTCACAGATAACCTGTGGGTCAAAAAATTTGCCAAAATCGCTCTATCTCGCACAGTTTTCAAGATACAAGCATTTTTGTGTTTTGCATTTTTGCGAAAAATTCAAAATGGCCACCATTTATTGGCAAGTGAAATATTCGTTGAAACTTGGAAAGGCTAGTCTGCACAGATACCTGGTGGGTCAAAAATTTTGTCGAACTCGCTCTATCTAGCACGGTTTTTGAGATACAAGCATTTTTGTGTTTTGCATTTTTGAAAAAAATTCAAAATGGCCGCCATTTTTGGAAAGTGAAATATTCGTTGAAACTTGGAAAGGCTAGTCTACACAGATACCCTCTTGCTCAAAAATTTTGCCGAAGTCACTCTATCTGGCATGGTTTTCGAGATACAAGCATTTTTGTGTTTTGTGATTTTTGAAAAAAAATTTGAAATTCAAAATGGCCACCATTTTTTGGCACATGAAATATTCGTTGAAACTTGGAAAGGCTAGTCTTCACAGATAACCTGTGGGTCAAAAAATTTGCCAAAATCGCTCTATCTCGCACAGTTTTCAAGATACAAGCATTTTTGCGAAAAATTCGAAAATTCAAAATGGCCACCATTTATTGGCAAGTGAAATATTCGTTGAAACTTTGAAAGGCTAGTCTTCACGGATAACCTGTGGGTCAAAAATTTTGCCAAAATCGTTCTATCTCGTACGGTTTTCGAGATACAAGCATTTTTGCGAAAAATTCGAAAATTCAAAATGGCCACCATTTATTGGCAAGTGAAATATTCGTTGAAACTTGGAAAGGCTAGTCTGCACAGATACCTGGTGGGTCAAAAATTTTGTCGAACTCGCTCTATCTAGCACGGTTTTCGAGATACAAGCATTTTTGTGTTTTGCATTTTTGAAAAAAATTCGAAAATTCAAAATGGCCGCCATTTTTGGAAAGTGAAATATTCGTTGAAACTTGGAAAGGCTAGTCTACACAGATACCCTCTTGCTCAAAAATTTTGCCGAAATCACTCTATCTGGCATGGTTTTCGAGATACAAGCATTTTTGTGTTTTGTGATTTTTGCGAAAAATTTGAAAATTCCAAATGGCCGCCATTTCTGGCGGGACAAAAAATTTTTGAAAACTGGGTAAGCTACTCAGAAGAGGTACTCTACGGGTCAAAAATTTCGTCGAAATCACTCTATCTAGGATGGGTTTTCGAGATGTTTTGCATTTTTGAAAAATGGCTGCCATTTTTGGCAAATGAAACTTGGAAAGGCTAGTCTTCACAGATACCCTGTGGGTCAAAATTTTTGTTGAAATCCCACTACTGTGACTAGTAAATTTTTATTTTATGCAGAAAATGGTTTCAAAAAGTACTCATATATCAGTATTGTTCTATATGTGTACCTTATGAGCCTATATTTCCAATTTTGTGTTTTGCATTTTTTGTCAAAAATTCGAAAACTGAATATGACCCTCAATTTTGGGGAGGAGAAAATTTTTGGAAAATTGGCGAGAGTAGTTTTATTAGATACCCTGTAGCTTGAAAATTTTGACGAAATCGCTCTATCTCACACGGTTAAGGAGATACAAGCAGTTTTGTGTTTTACTCGTTAAGAAAATTGTTAATGCTTAATTAATCAATTACTCACCCATTTCTGAACCTATCCCTGCCAAAATTTCATGTCGCCCAGATCTTTATATTGGGAAGGTATTTGCTAAATTTCAGGTGGATAGATAAAATGCTGCTTCGTAAGTTATCATCCGGACAAGGACGCCCTTCAAAAAAACGCATTTTTGGTCATGTGACCTCTCTGATTGGTGAAAATGTCATCGCAGCATATGCAGAAAAATTTCCCAGGGCTACTGCATACACACAAATATGAAAAGAATCCGCCTTATGGCTGCGAAGCTATTGCGAAAAAAAAAGGCGGATCGGCGGATCCAGCGGAATCACTTCTCCTATATACAACCAAGCGTCCCTCGCGGGATGCTTAAGTCAAAGAATTTCACACTTAATCCTTAATTTCTTAGCCTTGTCTGTTGACAACAGTCGATAGCCATTTATATTATGCTGTATAGCATCTGGACACTGGTCAGTGGCTCTTGTATGTACTTACAGATTCCTTCAATGCAGTTGTATAGACAGGATACTGATATATATATATATATATATTTTTTTTTTTTTTTTTTTTTTTATATATATACAGACAGAAAAACATGTGATGAACAAAACCTTAACAAGCATAATAAATTTCTATGGGCTAATTCAGACTAATAGAAACGAACATTGCTTAAGACATAAAACTGAATACATGTACATAAACTAAATAACATTAGTAAAATAAAATACATTATGATTTGTAAATTACATTATTTTAGATGCAATTTCTAAAGAGAGTTTCCAGTGTATTTAATCTATATCTGCAAATATATTATGCCACACAGCCCATCTTTTGTCAAAAACATTATTTTGATATTTCAACTGGTATATTGACTTTTGTTCCAAAAAGACTTTTTTTATTTCCCTTTGTAAATAAAATATGTTCACAGAGAAGTTATTTTTAGAGCACCAATAGAGGTATTTTCTAGCCACAAGCAACACTAGGTTCAATGGCCAAAAGTGTTTGTCCATATTTAGATATCCAATAATTTTCATTGTGTGATTAAAACCCAAATCAAATCCAATTTTATTTTTAATCCACTGTCTTATACCATCCCATATGAGATTGGCTTGGTCACATAAGCTAAATAAATGGAATATGCTTTCTTCAGATTTTTTGCACAGTCCACATTTATCTGCTTCCGTTATCTTTATCTTTTTCAAATAATCTTTCGTGCCTAAAATTTTAAACAGTATTCTATATTGAAACCATGAAAGGTTATTATCCTGCACACATCGAAAACAAATTTTGTATACTATTGGCCAATAATTTGTCTGATCTGAATAGTCCATTTTGATTGTGGGTTCCCAAATTGATTCACACAATGGCTTTTTAGTATCATCTAAATTTTTATAAATTTCACAAATCTTTCTGCATCCTGTCTGAGATTGAATAATATATTTTAAATGAAAGGGATAGCTAGGATTGTCAATGACACAGGGGTGCACTACTTTGTGACCTTTTAAAAACGTTGTGACTTTTGACCTCACTGTGAAATAATTTAGGATATTCAGTTTACAGCTAAATTTGGTTTGTAATTGGTTAATACTTAGAACATTCCCATGAACATCATTGATATCATTAACAAAATAAATTCTATGATTAAACCAATCAGGGAAATATAATGGTATATCAGATATTTTGGAGTTGTACCAAATACTATTTTGTAAAGGTTCAGTTTCCTCTATAATGTCCTGCCTTTTATTAAAGTCTATCCAATCCATTAAAATATTATACCAGAATGGATTTGTTACTAATTTAAGGAATTGAGTGCACCACTGATCTCCAAACAGGAGAACTTTTTCTATGTTCAGATGAGTAGCCTGAAGTAATTGAAACCATTGAGAATCTTGATTGGACAACATCTTTTTGATCCAACTTATTTTTAAGGCCTTTTCGAAATAGTGCACATTTATCATTTTTAGTCCCCCATTGGTATAATCTGAGCAGATGGTTGTTCTTTTGATTTTATCCGGTCCACCAGACCAAAGAAAAGCATATAATATTTTATTCAAATCTCTCAAAAAATTTTCAGACCTCTCTAAAGATGTCAATAAATGGATGCATTTAGGAATAAAAAGGGTTTTTATCACAGTTATCTTACCCATTGGTGTAAGGTATCTTAAATTCCATTTCTTTACATCCTTTTCTATTTTTTGTAAAACTTCACCATAACTAGATTGGGCCAACTCGGCGCCAACATATCCCCAGACAGGTCATCACTCACGCCACAGGTTTTGATCGGGAATTTTTTAAAACATAATTACCCATTATTATATGAACTTCAGCACATCAATCTACTCTGTTTATATCTTCCCAAGGAAGATGGTGTATCCCCAGACACCGAATACATAACTCAAATTATATTTTCAATCTTCCTGCAATGATAACTCTAAACCTATTTTCAAAGTATTTAAATGATTGATGATTGAATGTCCATTCTAAAATAATAATCCCAAAAGAGCATATCTGTTTCTATATTTGTTGACAAATAAAATATTATTTTAACTCAACTCATCATACTTTTCAATCTTCCTTCAAAGTATTTAAATGATTGATGATTCAATGTCCATTCTAAAATTCATAATCCCAAAAGCGCATATCTGTTTCTATATTTGTTCACAAATAAAATATTATTTAAAAAAAAATTATTTATATTATTATTTTATTATATTATTTTTAGAATTTGCAAATTGTTTTCAGTTATTCATTTCCTCTATACCTATATATGTGGTCCATATATATGCAACCTAAATATGTGACACAATCTCAGTTCTGACTCCCCTTTGTGTTATATGTAATGAAGCCCACTACCGCCCACCCCCACCCCTCTCCCCTTCTCCACACCTCTCTCACTATTACACAAGATCTGCAACCCCATTGAGTTCTTTGTTTCTCATCTGATATCATTAAATACCTTTGTTTATTTAGTGTCACTCAATATAGCTGGAGGTCCCAGAGGTGGGGATAAATGGTAAACAAACAATCTATATAAAAGGGGTACTCAAATACAAAAAGAATTGAGAATTTTAAGTATGTGATTATCAACTGAAATGAGTTCATAACTGTAGGAGCTGTGTCAAAATTAACTGAGGCAAGTTGAATAAAACTGGGCTAGTTGAGGGTTAAAAATCCCCTAGTTTTACTACATAAGGATATAATTTCATTAATATTGGGACTTAAAGCTCACTTAAAGTGTCCATTTTGTCTACTTGAATATGTTTAACCAGTTTCATTTTAAAAAGTTAAAAACTCAGCAAGCAGAGGTATAACACACAAAAATAAGTTCTTAAAAGACTAAGATAGCCATAACATTATTAATAATCAAAATTTAAATAGACAGGCATTTCCTTTGAAAAATTCAAAGATTTCAGCTCTATAACCCACATAGTTTGACAGTTACTGGGCTTTAAAGTGGCATAATGTCCATAAATTGGGTTTCTGTGGGCATTTTACAATTGTTAAAGAGACCTTAGCAATTAAACTACAGATCTGAAACTTTTTGGGGGACATACATAACAAACAAAAATTATATATAATACAGTTTAAGACTTGTCACACTAAGCATTTCCAAATAACAGGGCAAAATACGGAAAAAATGTCAAAAAAGGCACTTGGGCGAGTGTCTATGGCCCTCATACACAGGTTAAATGTCTACTAAAAACCTTGATTTTCGGCACATGTAAAAAGGACATAATAATGTATTCCCAGATGGGATTTCAGCTCCATCAATCACATAGTTTAACAGTCACAGGGCTTAAAGGTGGTAAAAAGTCCAAAGTCGATGTGGCTTTCAAATAGAATATGTATCTAATAAAGTTTGAAACTTCTCAGACTTACCATTTCCAAGTTACAGAGCAAAATATGTGAAAAATGTCTTAAAAGTGTCACTCAGGTGGGTGTTTAAGGTCCTCATACACAGGTTAAATGTCTACTTGAAGCCTTGATTTTTGGCACATGTAAAAAGAACATAATAATGTATTCCCAGATGAGATTTCAGCTCTATCAGTCACATAGTTTAACAGTCACAGGCCTTAAAATTGGCAAAAAGTCCAAATACTGGGTCTTTATGGGGCCTTCTAGAGACCTAAATGTGGCCTTTAAATTAAAGCTTCAGACTTAAAATTTGTCACATACTAAGATTACACATAGAATATACATCTAATACAGTTTGAAACTTCTTAGACTTACCATTTCCAAGTTACAGGGAAAAATATGTGAAAAATGTCTAAAAATGGTCACTCGGGTGGGGATTTATGGTCTCATACACAGGTTAAATGTCTTCTTAAAGCCTTAATTTTTGGCACATATAAAAATAACATACTAATATCTTCCCAGATAGGATTTGAGCTCTATCAGTCACATAGTTTGACAGTCACAGGGCTTAAAAGTAGCAAAAAGTCCAAATATTGGGTCTTTGGGAGCCTTTTAGAGACCTCAATTTGACCTTCAAAATTAAAGCTTCAGACTTAAAATCTGTTACATACTAAGATTACACACAGAATATATATCTAATACAGTTTGAAACTTCTCAGACTTACCATTTCCAAGTTACAGGGAAAAAGATGTGAAAAATGTCTTATAAGGGTCACTCGGGTGGGTGTTTATGGTCCTGATACACAGGTTAACTGTCTATTAAAGGCCTAAATGTTGGGGCACATATAAGAAAACACATAGATATATTCCCAGATGATATTTAACTTAGATGAGAGACATAGTTTGAAAGCTACAGTGCTTGAAAGTGGCAAAAAGTGCATAAATTGGGTCTCTGTGGGCACTTTTGAGACCTTAAGTCAACCCCTTTGGGTAAACCTACAGCCCTAAAATTTTCTACAGACAAGGATTACATATCAAAGTTATACCTAGCGCAGTTTGAGACTCATCAGAATTACCACTTCCAAATTATAGGGCAAAATATATGAAAAGTATAGCAAAAAATCCCCAAGTGGGGGTATTTATGGGCCTCAAACACAATTTTCTCCTCAACTTAAAGTCGTGATTTTCGGCACATGTACTAAGAACATATTAATGTGTTGTCAGGTAAAATTTCAGCCAGCTGAGCATCATAGTTTGTGACCTACAAGGCTCTAAGTGGCCAAAAGTCCAATTTCTGACCTTAAGGTGGCCGTAAGTTCTTTTTTACTGGGAGTTTAAGGTCACCTTAAAATAGGGATCTTCCTTTGCGCACCCTTAACATGTGTACCAAGTTTGAAAAAAAAATATTAATTTGTTTTTGAGTTATCGCGTCCACAAGGAAATTTCTACGGCGGCGGCGGCGGCGGCGGCGGCGGCGGCGGCGGCGGCGGCGCGACGGACCTGAATCCAATATATCCCCGACTTTCGTCTGGGGATATAATTATTTAATGGGATCTGCTTTAGGTCGATTGAAAAATTGATTCCAAGCAACTTGAAGTTGGTAATTCCCCATTCTAATTTTGATGAAACATTTAATTTATCATTTGAAAGTCTTTTTTTCCCAATCCAAATAACCTTTGTCTTATCTTTGTTCATTCGAAGGCCAGAAATATCTCCATAAGTTTCTAACACATTTAGGGCTGTTTGTAAGGAGCGCTGACTACCATCTAATATTAAAGTAGTGTCGTCTGCAAACTGTGTTAATTTAAATTCAATGTCGCCAAACTTTATACCAACAATGCCGGGGTTAATTTTAATCATTTTAGCTAGTATTTCAGCACCTATCAGAAATAAATACGGAGAGATCGGATCACCTTGGCGACAACCCCTACTAATTTGAATCTCTCTAGATAAGAATCCACTTTGTAGCACAAAAGCAACAACATCTGTATTAAAAATTTTAATCCATTTGATCAAGTTATCACTGTACCCAAAAAATTTCAAAGTTTTATACAGAAAATTCCATGATAAGGAATCAAAAGCTTTCTCAAAATCTATTAGCATCAAAAGTCCGGGTATATTCTTAACCTCAGTTGCATGTAGAATATCGTACACCAGTCTGGTTGAATCACTTATAAACCTACCCTTTATGAATCCAGTCTGGCATTTTGAAATAATACCATCTAAAGTTCCTTTTAAACGTTGGGCTATCACACCAGAAGCCATTTTGTAAATGACTGACAAAAGTGATATTGGTCTCCAATTTTTAATCAGCGACCGGTCTTTTTCTGTTTTAGGCAAGCAAGAAATAATAGCCTGGCGCAACGAAATCGATAAGCGCCCTTTTGTAAAACAACAGTTCAGTGCTTTTGCTACAAAGTGTTTCAAATTACCCCAGAATACTTTCAAAAACTCTGATGTTATGCCATCTATGCCAGGGACTTTATTATGTTTCATTTTTTTCAATACATTTCCGAGTTCATTTACTGTTAATAGTGTTCCTAAATCATCTTGTTCGGAGATTGGTTTGCTTTTAGACAAACCTAGTTGTTCAAAGTTTATATCCAATAAATCATTTTCCCTACTCTTAAATAAATTTGCATAATAATTTCTTACATGGTTTAGCACCTCTTCCTGGTCAGTAACAATTGAGCCATTATTTAGTTTCACCTTTTTAATAGTTTTCTCAATATAATTTCTTTTCTCAAGATTGCATAAGAATTTACTTGGCTTTTCACCCTCTTGTAGCCATTGTAATCGTGATCTTACGGTTTGACCTTTCATTTTCACTTTTCGTATTTGTTGTAATTCCATTTTTTTATCTTCTAAGAGACTCAAATGTGAAGCTTGCAGAGTCTCAGATGACTCTAAAGCTTCTATATCACTAATAAGACTAGACTCCAATTTTGAAAGTTTTTTCTTTTGGCTAGAAGCAAATTTGATAGTTTCCCCGCGAATTCTAAGAATAAGCATTTCTAAAAATACGTCTAGATCTACAGTCATTTGGATTTCAGATGAGTTATTCTTTAAAAATTCTGTTGTATAAAGCGGTACAGCATACTTTTGTTTCTCTTCCTCAATCAGTTTGTTAACAAGTTCCAAATAGTTTGGATTTTCAAGGAGACTATTGTTAAATTTCCACACTCCTTTTCCACAGGAAAATTTATTTAGTATGATTTCTAATTCAACAGCAGAGTGGTCTGATCTATAACTTGTCCTAATATTACATTTACTACAGATATCGGAGATATTATTTGATGCTAGGAACATGTCTAATTGTGCTTGCTTAATTGGATTCTTTCGTCTCCAAGTGTAACGCTTAGTTCCAGGATGGAAATACCTAAATAAATCACAAAGGTCATTATCGTTCATAATCTTTAAAACTGACTTCCTAGAGTTTGGGTTATTCAAATGTTTGTAATTGTAAGTATCCAAGTTTGGATCCAGTACCAAGTTGAAGTCACCACAAACAATATTATAATCAGCACTATCATTTTCTAACAAAGATTGAATGTGCTCGAAAAATCTAGCATTATCTTGATTTGGTCCATATGAAGTTGTAAGATTGAGAGTAAAGGTACTTAATTGTAGCACAATATTTAAAAAATTCCCTTCTTTATCTATGTTGGTTGATATTGTCTTATGCTCAAAATCACTGCTGAGAAGAACTGCTACACCACGACTATTTGTTTTATTACCACTTAAATATATATCCCCATCCCATATAGTTTTCAAAGCTTTTATATCACTCTCTATCAAATGAGTATCCTGAAGGCATAGGATATTGACCTTTTCCTCTTTAAAATATGACAAAACGTCAAATCTCTTCTCATGGTTTCTTAAACCTTGGCAGTTTGCAGACAACACTTTTATATTATTTCTTACTTGCATTTCTATAATCTGCAGCAGCACTCCTTAACCAATTAATTTTAAAGTTGACAACATAAAGTACAAACACATTGATTAACACTGGAAACAAAGAAATAACACTTGCATGAAGATCCCCATACCAAAAATAAACCAACAATTCAATGCACATATATTCCTTTTTATATATAAAAAATGTGATACTTAACATAATTTTACAATGAAAAAGTAACAATTAGCTTTAACGAAGTATCAAAACTTAGCTCAGATACTGATATTTGGTCTACTGGTTCTTTGGTTTTGTTGCGCCTTAGAGTCCTCTTGTTTGGGGAGATTAAGTGCTATAAACGTCCAATTAGAATTAGAATTAAGGGAGATGGGCATTTATATTGTAATATTTAATGCTATTGATGGGTTTAAATATCTGTCAGTGATGTTGATGTTGTGTCTCATCTGAATGACAGATGATACCGTATTTTTCCAAAATATGGCCCGGGCGTTAATTATTTTCAAATGGCATCAGACCAGACGTTAAATTGAACCAGGCGTTCTTTTGAAATACAAAAGAGTGTAATAAATTGTAAACGGTGTGGTTGGTACCAGGCGTTAATTTGAACCAGGCGTTTATTGAACCTGGGCGTTATTTTGGAAATTTACAGTATTCTTTGATGTCACATGATGTCCATACACCCTGGAATACTATTTGGTTCTCCTTAGAAAGAAAAAAATTATTATTAATTTTTATTTTAAAAAAATATTTTGTTACGAAAGTCTCTTTTTTTGTGTGTGTGTGTGTTTTTTTTTCCCATATATTTAATAGATCATATGCTAAATAAAAAGATACATTGTCACAGATGAACTGATAAACATAAGAACCAAACGCATTAATAACAATGACTACTTTATGAGAGTACTTATAAATAATCTACAAATAATAGATGTAAGTATAAGGATATAAGAACAAATTATTCTGTAATTTATTCTGTGGACTTATGGAACTCTAGATGAACAAAATTTGACTGGACTGTGAAACAGGATCAGGGTGGATAAACTTCTCTATGAATGATCATAAACATACACAACTTGCAGTCAGTCGTCAAATATCAATAGTCCAAAGTCAATTATATATTTTCCTCATTGATCTATTTATTGCTGGTAAATCCAATAACAAAAACACCATAAAGAGACATGATTCCTGAGTCCTGAGTTATTGAGAGGTCAACCAGTTTGCCAGTTTATCACTTGGCTATCATTCACATCCATGGACATCAGTTCCAATCCACCATTTGGCAACACGTGATATATACTGAGGGAATGTCCTCATTGACCTCAGATGGTAAAAGTGACTTGAAACACAAAATTTGAAGACATCCTTCAACTGCATTCAAACCTCCTCCCATAGTGTATATTACAATGGCTTAAATTTATTCCCCATGTTAAGCCAAAATTATGCATGGTGTTAAGCCAACTCCTTCTCAAATCAAGTAGTCAATTTAAAAACAGGGGCATCTCAGCCAACGACAGTGTTAAGGTTTATTTACAATCATCTTCCTTATGATAGCTTTTATACTCAAGTTTATTTCTATTGATATTTGCTTGTTATGTCTGATTGTTTGACAAAGAAATACAAATTTGTGATAGAATATTTTTTGGTTGTGTAGAAATTCCACGGAGCAGTAACATCATATATTATAGTTACAGTTGTCAGAAGAAAATATAAAACAACAAAAGGTTTTAGAGTTGAGAGGTGGACTTTACTGAATTATTAGAAAACACGCAATATTTTGATCAGTTTGCACTTTTCACAAAAAAAAACAAAACAATATGTAAATGTTTGTAGAATAGACGGTTTTAGTCTTTACCTTTTCATGAAATAGTCAATTGTGGCCTCGTCCTAAGAGGTCCTACATACAAACAATATTTAGAAGAAAAGGAAACATTGCCAACATCAGCTATTCTTGACAAATCCCATACATCTCCCACTGAATTTAGACTCGAGTTATTGTCAACTCATCCCAGTACTACTACTAGTGACTGCAGCTTGTTTCGGCCACCCAGAGTGATAATAAATACAAACATCTGTTCACTGCTGCTTCAAAGCATTTTATAGCGGTTTCCATCAACAACCATTTGAACCAAACAAGATCCATCAGTAATGTTATATGGATGAACAGCACTGCATATCACACTTACCTGTCTTCCATATCTTGGGAGTCTTGTCTGAACTTGTCAAGTCCTAGTGTGTTTGGTAGTGGTTGTAACCTGTCTTTGAGGAAAGCCCTGGGGTATCGGCCCCTGTCCAGGGTGTTGACACGAGACCATTGTGGCAGGTGGTGTGGCAGTGCTCCAGGGTTACTCAGTTCAGAGACAGTGTCATGCACTAAGCCTTGGCGCATCATGGTGACAGCGAAACAGTCAACACCGGCTGTTCAATTGTGTTAATGTCTTTGTACCTCAGATGATGATATGCTAATTAGGTTTCAGCTTCACATGTTGAATTCCTGTAGAAACGGGTAAAGAACATGAAAAATGATGAAATCTTTAAAATAGGGTGTATAGCACATATACTATTAATATTTACAAACTTTTAAAGCACTTGATTTTGAAATAAATCAAATTCTAAGTTGCAATAAACACAGGGAAAAGGAGGAAAGGCTTCATAAAAGAGGTGACCCTTGAAGGCTGATGCTGAATGATGATTGTGTTGGAGCAGATCTTAAATCCAGTAAGATACAAATCAAACTAGAAGAATGTTTTTGCTGACAAAAACGAAGCGGCCCTGATGAAAAAGAAGTCACCCATAAAAGATGTCAACATATGCATCATAAGCAATAAAAACTGTGAACTTTATTGCATTGTGTATGTTACTTGTCCCTATTTTCATCTTTAACGAGTGCGCACAATTAAAGTGAGCTCAGCTGAACAATACAATAGCTGGAGATTAAAAACTCCATAATTTCGCTGCAAGATGGCCATAACTTCATTCATATGGGGACTTTAAGGTAACCATAAAATAAGAATGTCCCTTTTCTCATCCTTTATAAGTGCATAAAGTTTAGCTCAGGTCAGTTAAACAATAAGATAGCTGGAGGCTGAAACTTCCTTTTTCACTGTAAGGTGACCATAACTTTATTCATATTGCGACTTTAAGGTGACCATAATATGAGAATGTCCCTTCAATATCAATATATGTTAGATATGGAAAAAGAAAGGAGTCAGATGGCTTTATTCAAATGTTATGACTTTAGGGGGGCCAAAATTATATTAACAGTTTAAGGTCACCTTAAAGTCAGGATAACCCTTTGGCTTGCCATCCTTTATAAGTGTGCAAAGCTTAACTGAGGTCAGTCGAACAATAAGATACTTGGAGGCTGAAAACCCCTTTATTTCACTTTAAGGTGGCTACAACTCCATTCATACTGAGAGTTTAAGGTGACCATAAGTATTATTTTTATCTAGTTTAATACCAGTGATAATTTCGATATAAAAAAATGGAAAGCCAGAGTATTATTTTTATCTAGTTTAATACCAGTGATAATTTCGATATAAAAAAATGGAAAGCCAGAGCATTTTATTCCAATTTGATGACTTTAAGCAGGCCATATGTCCATTAACATTTTGAGTTTACGGTCACCATAAAGTCAGGATATTCCTTTGGCAAATCTTAATATATGTGCCAAGTTTGGTTGAAAAAAGTGAAAAACTAAGCGAACTGGAGGGCTAAAACCCCGTTTTTTTTACATTAAGGTGACCTTAAAATTGCAGATACAGGGCTAAAACTTCGGCATGTGAAAGATTATCAAAAAGTAGCTGAATAAGTTATTCCAACAAAACACCGAAATCCTGACCATTTTGAGATACAGACAAAGTACCCATTTTTAAAAAAATTTCGAAAATAAAACGCCTCCCATTCAGGCATCTATGGTCCGATTGATGAGAAAATCCTTTCCGACCTTGGAAATTTGGTCTAGAATGTACCTGATAAATTTTATAGCACAGGTGTGTGTGGTTTTTTCCGAAACGCGATGATGAGGTGTTTTGGAGTTATGCTTAAGGTTACCTTAAGTAAAGCTTAAGGTCTGCGCAAAGTATCTCAAAAATTTTTCCCACCCATATAGTTTTAAATAAAGATAAGAAGGAAAGAAAAATTTGAAAGGCTAAGAAGTTATTCAAGGGAGACCATAATCCGGCGGCGGCGATCAGTCGAACTTCGGTGAAAACAAATAAGCGTCCCTGACGGGCCGCTTAATTAATAGTTCTCGTGTGGCCTGGTATGCTAGTGAGGTATATGAGGTATATGATTTTTAAATTTTTTAACTTCAGCTTTTATGATTTAAAACATATTTCTTGGAAGGCAGCTCCATGGAATGATAACAAATCAAACATCCAACGTAACATCTGGTAAAACAACTGATAATATTGTATCAATTTGTATGTCTTTATTCCTGTGGAGTTCTGGTTGACATACGTATATACATTGTATATGAATGTATTGGTGTTTCTCATTTTGTGGTTTTAAGAAAGTTAATAGTTTTATTACGTGGTTCAGCTTTTTAAATTTTTCTCTAATCTTCACTTTTGAAGTTCCTATTTGGAAACTTTTTTAAAGGTACACAGTACAGTTTACAATTTTAGGCATTTACATCGTCAGGTGTTCTTTTTTATCAGAACAATTAGCGTATCTACAAGACTTAGTTCTCTTCATGAAGCTGCTCACTGGGTGGTAACAATCTCACCAGCAGTTGAGAAAACTCGTTCACTTTGAATAGAGGTTCCAGGAAGATGTAGTCTTGTCTTTGCAAAAACAGGGTGGGATATTGGTTTCAATGAATACACATACATAAGAGCTTTCAGGAGCACATCATCAATAACAGGAAGTGGGTGGATTTTGTATTTTAAAGCGTTCAAATGTAAGGGATTGATGCAAAGCCTGATATCACAATTTCACATGTGCTACCATTCATGAAACACATCCAGTTGAGTGCTGAACTTTAGTGATTACACTTTGAAGTTCTAACTTTTTGTTCATATTCCTTCAATACTAACTCAAATTTAGCAAGAAGTTATTGCAACTGGGTTTGCTTCGAAATCTATTTTGTGATGAACATGACCAGGTAAAGTCCCAACCTCATCATCAAAAACATCCTTGAATTTAGTTTTAAAAAAGCAGGTTATAACACTATTTGAGTGTTTCAATAATTTACACAAACGACCCCATCCTTTCACAGGCACTTTTACCCAGGACTAATATCAATTGACCATCTACAAAGAAGAACTCGACACTATTTTTCCTATTATTCTTTGGGATTCTGATTATCAACATGCAATACCCTTCGTAGGTTGAGCACAACTTTCACTTTGTACAGATTCTTGTTGTTGTTTTAGATTTGGTATAAGATGGCTTGCAATGGTATTTATTGTAGCTCCTGTATGAATTTGGAATTTGAGACATTTGCGGCTGTGTGCTGTATCCATTAAAGCTGCTGTAACATCACTCTACATCATTTTGTGTACTTGTATCATCACAACTTCACCATCAGAATAGTTCTTTTGGCTTTCGTTCACATTATGTACTTTTGGTTTGGGAAAACCTTTTGTGCTAGAAGACAGATATTTGACTGCAATGTGACTTTCCTATTCACATCTATTGCAATGTTTCTTAATCCACTGATGTTTTTTTTGTGCCAACCACCAGTCACTGTTACCACTATGACCAGGCATTTTTGTGTTTTGTTTCACAGACAACTGGACAACAGAATATTCCAAACATTGATAAGCTAGTATTGGGTTTACTTTTCACAGCTTACACATTTTAAAATTCCTTCATGGAACAGCTGTGGAATGTAGATAACTGTTGCCTCACTTAAATGTATAACTGTCATAATTCGGCAGCGTTATCAATTTTTAGGTTTCCATATTTTATTCACTGAGTAGTTCTAGAGATATAGTGTTTTTGTTAAATATTCCAAGAGTTAGTATAATATGTCTCCCACGAAATTCCTCTGAAAATCAACGTTTTGGCTTGTTGTTTCAATCACTTCCGTGCAGGGATCACACTTTGTTTCGATGTATCATTAGTTTGAATATACATGTATTTGCTAATGAATGACACCAGCACTCAAAGGCTGTTTCGAAATGATCTTGTCACGTGTAGCTCTTGTCTCGCATGAAATCTTGCATAACAATGGCCAACGTAAACAACTTGCCAGGAAATCACTCGAAACCACTTAATTTTAAAATATAAAGCTTATTTTCAGTGTCATATGTATTGTGTGCATATCTGCATGCTCAGTAAAAAAATCTTGCGATTGGTGGATTTTAATTGAAATAATGCAGAAGTATGGTGTTAACGCGGACTCTGCGTGTGTAGAAAAATATGCCATTCAAAATTTACCCAGAAAGCAAGGACAAGAAAACTTTGTTGCCACTATGAACAGTTAATATTAATAGCAATTGGTGACAGGACAGGAACTCAGTCTACACTCACCGTTCACATCAGTGAAAGCACCTTTAAGTCCCCTATTAATTATCACCCACTTGAGTTCAAGGCCAATAAATCTCACAATCATTTTACATGTGGGCCTTTTTTAATACACAGTATGTGTAGCTACTTCGCTGGCACCATGTATAACTAGATTGGGCCAACTCGGCGCCAACATATCCCCAGACAGGTCATCACTCGCGCCACAGGTTTTGAACGGGAATTTTTTATTTAATCCATTTGTTGTATGCCATAAATATTGGGAAAAGTTATATGAACTTCAGCACATCAATCTACTAAGTTTATATCTTCCCAAGGAAGATGGTGTATCCCCAGACGTCGAATTCCTGCAATGATAACTCTGAACCTATTTTCAAAGTATTTAAATGATTGATGACTGAATGTCCATTCTAAATTAATAATCTCAAAAGAGCATATCTGTTTCTATATTTGTGGACAAATAAAATATTATTTTTAACTCAACTCATCATACTTTTCAATCTTCCTGCAAAGGGTAACTCTGAACCTATTTTCAAAGTATTTAAATGATTGATGACTGAATGTCCATTCTAAATTCATAATTCCAAAAGCGTATCTCTGTTTCTATATTTGTTCACAAATAAAATATTATTTAAAAATCATATATTATTTATATTATTATTTTATTATATTATTTTTAGAATTTGCATTGTTTTTCAGTTATTCATTTCCTCAATTCCTATATATGTGGTCCATATATATGCAACCTAAATATGTGACACAATCTCAGTTCTGACTCCCTTTGTCTTAGATAATTAGATATTGAAGCAAACACCACCTCCCACCCCACCCCACCTCTCTCCCCTTCTCCACACCTCTCTCAGTATTACAGAAGATCTGTATACCTTTGTTTATTTAGTGTCACTCAATAGCTGGAGGTCCCAGAGGTGGGTGGGGGATGGGGGGTGGGACTACAAAGAGATGGAGTGCTGCAGCACAAATGGTAAACAAACACTTATAATATAAAAGGGGTAATCAAATACAAAAAGCTCAGTTAATCTTATCACTCAAATAAAATCAAATATATAAATAAGGAATGTCTATTAAAGGCCTAAATTTTGGAGTACATACAAGAAAAACATATTGATATATTCTCAGATGATATTTCACTTAGATGAGAGACATAGTTTGAAAGCTACAGTGCTTGAAGATGGCAAAAAGTCCATAAATTGGGTCTCTGTGGGCAATTTTGAGATCTTAAGTCGGCCTAACAGGTAAACCTACAGCCTTTAAATTTTTCACAGACAAGGATTACATATAACAGTTACATCTAGTGCAGTTTGAGACTCATCAGAATTACCACTTCCAAATTATAGGGCAAAATAAGTTAAAAATATAGGAAAAAAGTCCTAAGTGGGGTCTTTATGGGCCTCAAAGACAATTTTCTCCTCAACTTAAAGTCTTGATTTTCGGCACATGTACTAAGAATATATTAATGTGTTCTCAGGTAAAATTTGAGGCAGATAAGCCTCATAGTTTGTGACCTAGAGGGCTCTAACAAGGCCAAAAGTGCAATTTCTGACCTTAAGGTGGCCATAAGTTCTTTATTATTGGGAGTTTAAGGTCACCTTAAAATAGGGATCTTCCTTTGGGCATCCTTAACATGTGTACCAAGTTTGAAAAAAAATATTAATCTGTTTTTGAGTTATCGCGTACACAAGGAAATTTCTACGGAGGAGGCGGCGGCAGCGCGACGGACCTGAATCCAATATATCCCCGACTTTCGTCTGGGGATATCAATATCTCCACCAAAACAATTCAAAGACTATAGTACCTTTATTCTACTCTAATGAGGAACACCTTGCATCATCACGCATAGCTTACATTACTGAGAGAGATGGAACAGGGAGTCCAAATTCAAGCCACACAAAAAAGCAGGGTTGGGGCCAGAGTACATTGTACTTGCGTACTTGTAGTGTTGTGGTTGAATGCGAATTTTAGAACCGGTTTCCGAAAGTGAAAATTCAGCGAAAAACCAGGTACGCTTGATTTATAAAATGCAAAGAAATAAGCTTTAATGAGCTTTAACTCGTATATAAATAAGAACTACAAGGGACTTTTTGAAGACTTTCGATGACAAAATGTGTGATATATCAATAGAATATTATAAAATACTGTGAAATATTTGTTGCAGTTCATTATGTTGGTGAACTTAAGGTAAAACTAGAGGATCGCTCGCAAAAAAAAAAGATAATGTTTTTGCATAGCAAAAACAAAGCGTCCCGAAAAGGATATAAAGGTGAGTGCTAAAGTATTAAGAAAATGCTTCGTTTCTAGCCTTATACTGTTGTGGCAACCAAAGTCAGCGCAGTCTGCTCTATCTAGCACGGTTTTCAAGATATAAGCATTTTTGTGTTTTGCAAAAAATAAAAAAATTAAAAATGTCCGCTATATTTGGCGAGACCAAATTATTTTGAAAATTGGCATGGCTACTCTGCAGAGATACCCAGCAGGTCCAAAATTTTGTTGAGTTCGCTCCATATAGCACAGTTTTCGAGATATAAGCATTTTTGTGTTTTGCAAAAACTTTGAAAATTCAAAATGGCCACCATTTTTGGGGAGATAAAAATTTTTGTCAAGACCACTGCCGCGGTGTGTATCTCCCGCCGTGCATTAAAGCAGAAGAAACAGCTTTTCCGAGATATTCACAATTTTTCATTTTCGGGTCTGAAACTTCACCATGTGAAAGCTCTTCCAAAAGTAGGTGAATGAGTTATTTGAGAAAAATTGGCTATCTGCAATACTATTAAGAGATAATTCACATTTACTCATTTTGAGTAGGTAAATAATTATCTATGGGTCTGAAACTTCACCAAGTGAAAGCTCTCCCTAAAGTAGGTGAATGAGTTATTTGAGAAAAATTGGCTATCTGCAATACTTTTAGAGATAATTCGCATTTACTCATTTTGAGTAGGTGAGTAATTAGCTATGGGTCTGAAACTTCACCATGTGAAAGCTCTCCCACAAGTAGATGAATGAGTATTTGATAAAAATTGGGTATCCGCAATACTTTTACAGATAATTAGCATTTAGTCATTTTGAGTAGGTGAATAAATAGCTATGGGTCTGAAACTTCAGAGTGAAAGCTCTCCCAAAAGTAGGTGAATGAGTTATTTGAGAAAAATTGGCTATCTGCAATACTTTTAGAGATACTGTATAAGTGGTTTTTTTCGCGGGTACTTAAGTTCGCGAATGTACACTGTAGGCCTGGTTCGCGAGAATTTATTTTTGTGGTGAAATATATTCAATTATCGCCCAAACTAAGAACATGTTCAAATTAAAATATTTCTGCTGGTTTGATTGGAAATGCATAGTTAACGTCTTTTCTTTTATACACGTTGTCAGTGTGTGAACCTACTCTGGGAGATTATAAATTTACGAAACCCAATCGAACACACTTTCATTGATCGGCGCATTATCAAAGAAGTTGTGTAGCGGGGTCGTGTAATTGAATTAATCCCTCCCTATTGGTGATAAAGATTAAAGAAGTTAGGCGTTTCTGTGAATGGTACATTTGATAAAGCAATGGAATTTATTGTTTCCGTGGCAGTGTCAAATATTGTATCTTGCACAATCTTGTATTATCGCTCACGCTAGACTGGCTAGAAATATTGGCTAGAAGTTATTTTCGCGTTTTGTAGTCACTCGCGAATATAGCGAAAATTAATTCCACGCGAAAATAACCACTTATACAGTAATTCACATTTACTCATTTTGAGTAGGTGAATAATTAGCTATGGGTCTGAAACTTCACCAAGTGAAAGCTCTGCCAAAAGTAGGTGAATGAGTTATTTGAGAAAAATTGGCTATCTGCAATACTTTTAGAGATAATTCGCATTTACTCATTTTGAGTAGGTGAGTAATTAGCTATGGGTCTGAAACTTCACCATGTGAAAGCTCTCCCAAAAGTAGGTGAATGATTAATTTGAGAAAAATTGGCTATCTGCAATACTTTTAGAGATAATTCGCATTTACTCATTTTGAGTAGGTGAGTAATTAGCTATGGGTCTGAAACTTCACCAAGTGAAAGCTCTCCCAAAAGTAGGTGAATGAGTTATTTGAGAAAAATTGGCTATCTGCAATACTTTTAGAGATAATTCGCATTTACTCATTTTGAGTAGGTGAGTAATTAGCTATGGGTCTGAAACTTCACCAAGTGAAAGCTCTCCCAAAAGTAGGTGAATGATTAATTTGAGAAAAATTGGCTATCTGCAATACTTTTAGAGATAATTCGCATTTAATCATTTTGAGTAGGTGAGTAATTAGCTATGGGTCTGAAACTTCACAGAGTGAAAGCTCTCCCAAAAGTAGGTGAATGAGTTATTTGAGAAAAATTGGCTATCTGCAATACTTTTAGAGATAATTCGCATTTACTCATTTTGAGTAGGTGAGTAATTAGCTATGGGTCTGAAACTTCACCAAGTGAAAGCTCTCCCAAAAGTAGGTGAATGATTAATTTGAGAAAAATTGGCTATCTGCAATACTTTTACAGATAATTAGCATTTACTCATTTTGAGTAGGTAAATAATTAGCTATGGGTCTGAAACTTCACCATGTGAAAGCTCTCCCAAAAGTAGGTGAATGAGTTATTTGAGAAAAATTGGCTATCTGCAATACTTTTAGAGATAATTCACATTTACTCATTTTGAGTAGGTGAGTAATTAGCTATGGGTCTGAAACTTCACCATGTGAAAGCTCGCCCACAAGTAGATGAATGAGTTATTTGATAAAAATTGGGTATCCGCAATACTTTTACAGATAATTAGCATTTACTCATTTTGAGTAGGTAAATAATTAGCTATGGGTCTGAAACTTCACCATGTGAAAGCTCTCCCAAAAGTAGGTGAATGAGTTATTTGAGAAAAATTGGCTATCTGCAATACTTTTAGAGATAATTCGCATTTACTCATTTTGAGTAGGTGAGTAATTAGCTATGGGTCTGAAACTTCACCATGTGAAAGCTCTTCTAAAAGTAGGTGAATGAGTTATTTGAGAAAAATTGGCTATCTGCAATACTTTTAAGAGATAATTCGCATTTACTCATTTTGAGTAGGTGAGTAATCATCTACGGGTCTGAAACTTCACCATGTGAAAGCTCTCCCAAAAGTACATGAATGAGTTATTTGATAAAAATTGGGTATCCGCAATAGTTTTTGAGATAATTAGCATTTACTCATTTTGAGTAGGTGAGTAATTAGCTACGGGTCTGAAACTTCACCAAGTGAAAGCTCTTCCAAAAGTAGGTGAATGAGTTATTTGAGAAAAATTGGCCATCTGCAATACTTTTAGAGGTAATTCGCATTTACTCTTTTTGAGTAGGTGAGTAATTAGCTATGGGTCTGAAACTTCACCAAGTGAAAGCTCTTTGGGATAGCTGCTCCGCAGAGATACCCTGAAGATAAAAAATTTCATTGAAATCGCTCTATGTAGCACGGTTTTCGAAATATTAGCATTTTTGTGTTTTGCAATTTTTGCGCAAAAATTCGAAAATTCAAAATGCCCGCCATTTTTGGCAAGACAAAATTTTTTTGAAAATTGGCATGGGTACTCTGCAGAGATACCCTGTGGGTCAAAAATTTCGTCGAAATCGCTCTATCTAGCGCGGTTTTCGAGATATAAGCATTTTTGTGTTTTGCAATTTTGCGAAAAATTCGAAAATTCAAAATGGCCGCCATTTTTTGCAAGAAATTTTTTGTTTGAAAATTGGCATGGCTACTCTGCAGAGATACCCTGTGGGTCAAAAATTTCGTCGAAATCGCTCTATCTAGCGCGGTTTTCGAGATATAAGCATTTTTGTGTTTTGCAATTTTGCGAAAAATTCGAAAATTCAAAATGGCCGCCATTTTTTGCAAGAAATTTTTTGTTTGAAAATTGGCATGGCTACTCTGCAGAGATACCCTGTGGGTCAAAAATTTCGTCGAAATCGCTCTATCTAGCGCGGTTTTCGAGATATAAGCATTTTTGTGTTTTGCAATTTTGCGAAAAATTCGAAAATTCAAAATGGCCGCCATTTTTTGCAAGAAATTTTTTGTTTGAAAATTGGCATGGCTACTCTGCAGAGATACCCTGTGGGTCAAAAATTTCGTCGAAATCGCTCTATCTAGCAGGGTTTTCGAGATATAAGCATTTTTATGTTTTGCAATTTTTGCGAAAAATTCGAAAATTCAAAATGGCCGCCATTTTTGGCGAGACAAATTTTTTTTGAAAATTGGCATGGCTACTCTGCAGATACCCTGCAGGTCAAAAATTTCTTCGAAATCGCTCTATCTAGCACGGTTTTCGAGATATAAGCATTTTTGTGTTTTGCAATTTTTACGAAAATTTCGAAAATTCAAAATGGCCGCCATTTTTGGCGAGACAAATATTTTTTGAAAATTGGGAAAAGTACTCCGCAGAGATATCCTGCGGCTCAAAAATTTTGTCGAAATTGCTCTATCTAGCACGGTTTTTGAGATATAAGCATTTTTGTGTTTTGCAATTTTTGCGAAAATTTCGAAAATTCAAAATGGCCGCCATTTTGGGCGAGACAAAAATTTTTTGAAAATTGGGATAACTACTCCGCAGAGATACCCTGTGGGTCAAAAATTTCGTCGAAATCGCTCTATCTAGCACGGTTTTCGAGATATAAGCATTTTTGTGTTTTCCTTATTTGGAAAATTTGTAATGATTAATTAATCATTAATTACTCGGCCATTTCTTGACCAATCAATGCCAAAATCTAATGATTTCCAGATTTTAATAGATTGAATGTATTTGCCAAGTTTCAGGTGAATTGATAAAATTCCTTTCAAGTTATCATCCGGACAAGCTTCCCCATCGAAAAAAGACATTTTTGGTCATGTGACCTCTCTGATTGGTTGAAATGTCACTGCAGCATATTCAAAAAAATTCCCCAAGGCTACTGCCTAAACCTGCCAAATTTGAAAAGAATCCGCCTAACAGTTACAGAGTTATAAGGAAAACAAAATGCGGAGCCGGCGGAGCCGGCAGAACCTGAAGCTCTCCCATACACAAACAAGCGTCCCTTGCAGGACGCTTAATAATGAAATATATGATGAAACTGGTTTTGGTTTGAAGAAAATGAAACGTAACAGGATCACTGTCTTTCGGTCGACAAATAGGTTTCCGGTTTACTGTCTTCAACACTACGTACTTCTGTACATTTTTTCTTGTAATCATGATGTACTTTTACCTGTTGTACTCATGTAAATGTACCTGTACTCGAGAATATTTCCTGTGATCAAGGACAAATCTGTTTTCTTCAGAAGTTTACATACTTTACTTGCATTTGTATCCTTTACTTCATACTTTCATAGCAAATCAGCAATAATTGATTAAGTTATAACAATTATTAAATCACTGTACGGTTTGAACTGGAAATAAATTTAACTCATAACTGACTTAATTAGGGCTGTGAACGATTACTCGATCCTCGATAGACGAGTCAATCTTTGCTAGTACTTGAGTCCATTTTAAATCCTCGGTTACTCGCGTGGTATTGCATTATCGCCCACGTAATGAAACGCTTGTGTAAAATATGCCACATTTCAGCATTTCCGTCACATAATATCAATTAAAGTTGTTATTTTCGCTTGAAAACGTATAATTTAATCCATATTCTATAATATCTGGTTAAATAGAAGAAGTTTTTCTCCAAAAGTTTCGTTTCCGGAACCAACTATCAGTTTACAGAAGACTTCTCATGGTAGATACTAAATCTCGCAGTTACTCGAATTCGGGCCAGTTGTGAGAGGGCCAGTACTCGATGCCGTTTTTCAGCACCCGTCCCAGCCTTAGCTTTAATATGGAACTATCAACACCAAGTTTTACATTCAGGTAATTATTTATTAAATAAGCAAAATAAATAATTACATAAAATTTCTTCAAATAAGTATTCTCAATTTTTAAAATTGTAAGTTTAAAAAATGGCAAGGTTAGGAATTTCGTTGAAAAGTCTTACTTGAGAAAGTAACTTTGGTTAGGTATTCCTCAGTTAAAAGTATAATGTGTGTTTTATTATTTTTTTTTTTTTAATTTTTTGCTTATAATCAGAGAATTACCAGGTTTAAACATCAAGTAATAGTTATATGAAAAGGACTTAAGTATTGAGGTGCTTTCAGCAAAGAGACATGTTTATTGTAATCACCCTTATGTTTATTGTAACGGCTTATGATCATGATTCCTCACTTTCAAAAAGTTATGCAAATGTCTCTTTTCACTAGTGGTGGGATCGCCAGCTAAAATGGCAGATCGAGTATTGCCTGTCAGTAGTGGGATCAACTCGAGTTAAAATCTAGTAATTTTCGGGATAAAGTATTTGTTTGTTAGCCATTAATGTGGTAAATATTTTGTATAACCGTGCATCAGCCGAAATTTTGACCTGGAAATGGCTTTCGCGATAGAATTTAAGTTAAATCTTCATTGATTAAAGCCAGAATAAAGTAAAAATGCAATATATTTTTGAAAATTTCGGATATATCTGTTGTGTTGGTAAAGTGTCAGCCTTAGATGGTGAAAATATTGACGTTTTCAAAAACTCAAGTTTCACTTGCGCAGATCGACGTTACCCCTAATTATCGCCCATCGAGTTACAACTTGAGTTTCAGTCAACTCGCCCCAGCACTACTTTTCAGTTTTCACTAATGTTGATTGCTCACTTAAAAGTAAAAATTGCTTGGATTTTATTTTAGTAAAATACCCGGTACATTTATACTGTATGCTTGTGTCAATGCATATATTATTTTGATCAAAGAAACTCTTGTTAATACACTTCAAACAAGTTAAAACTAGGGCAGGGTCTGTAACACTGCATGGTATCTCAGCATCATGGCTAATTCACTTGAATACTGTGAAGACACTTTACAACCAGCATTTTGAATGCAAGTATATAATCTGAGAAAATGTGAAATATTAGAAACAACCCCCAAATTTTAAGAAATTATAAACTTTTAGCTCATATTTTTATGTATTTCAGTACTTTACCATGATTTATTTTGCAAGAACTGTCAATGTTTTGTTTTCAGAGATTTTACTTCCTGTTCATGGCTTATCCGCTTTGGGGATATACTAGAATGCAATTTATTTGGGTATTCCTGAATCGGTACGGTTTCATCCTGGCGGGATATTGAAATGAAAAATCTGCAACCAACCCTGCCCCAGTAAAAACTAATGTATGTTTTTGTGCCCTGGTTGTGCAAATATACAGTGGGCAGCAATGCTTGGTACTGTATAATGGCACAAACCCTCAACATGGCACCAACCAGAAAATAAAATAATAAATATTTGGTCGTCATTGGTAAAATTTGTGTAGATTTGTGTTCCTCGAAACTTTCCATATGCAAATTATGCCAAGTTGGGGAGCTGATAGCTAGCATAAATTACAGCCTATTTAAAATGATATTTTAAATGTTTTACACATGTTCTTACTTTATGTTAGTAAAATAATTTCATAACCTGTGCTCATGTCAATATCTCCCGGAATAAAAGGAAAACCATGAAACTTCACTTAGGCTACCAAAAATAAGTTGTGTCAAGTTAAAGGAGGTGTGAAGCAGTATATCTAGTGGGTTTTTACCAGTAAACACCCACCTTATATATCTTTAGTAAGAGGTCAAGGCAAATGGTTCTATTTGCAAACAAAATGGGCGTTCACTAGTATTTCCAGTCTGCGGTGAACATGGTTGATAAAGAGATATATGGTCAAAATCAATCACTTCCAAAGAACTGTCCCTTAAGTAGCATATTCAAAGCATCAATTATCTTGAATGTCACTTGATAATTTGGTTGAAGAAGAACATAAAAACCTCCAAATATAATATTCGAAGTGATTACTGTCAAGGCATCACTGGTAGCCTTGCGTCTTGGTGGTGCATTTCAAATCTATATACATTAAATCATCATTTATTTTTTGAAAATTTGATGCTCCAAGACAAACAGCAAAAATTGAATGAACAAGACCCTGAAATCAAGAATGCCACTGTACTGCTTCCCTGCACAAGTTGGCCGCAGTAAGGAATTTCTTATTTGCAGATAGCAGTGCACTGTTAAACGTTTGTTTACATTTTAAAAATAGGTTGAACTATACACGTATCAGTAGGATACTGCCTTGCCACCAATTATGGTCAGTGTACCAATTACGGTCACCCCCAGCCGGTCAAATAAGGTATACGAGCAGCTCGTGACCACGGCAGCTCGTGACCAACAACTCGTACCCACAACTCGTTCCCAAGATTTCTTTTTAAATATTGCAGGAAACCCCACCGACTTCTGTCTGCTCACGTTTTTTTTTTTTTCAATTTTGTACACTACGCATATTTTATTTTAAAATATTGCAGGAAAATCCACGGACTTCTGTTTCCTCATGTTTTTTATTTATTTTATAATACTTCTAGGAAGATCTCTGGGAAATCCATGACCTCACGTTTTCTAATTTGCATATTTTATCTCATAATATTGTTAGGCAACCCCACGGAAGTACGAGAATTTGAAGTATTTGATCTCCAGTACACTAACTGAACAGACGTTCTTACATAAAATACTCGCTCTTCAAGCAGCATTTCTATTTATTAGATATAAAATATTGTTAGAAAACCCCATGTTATTGGGTGATATCATATTTCTTCATAAATATTATGAGCTGCATATACAAGTATTTATTCTTATAAAATGTTTGTGTACGAGTTGTGGGTACGAGTTGTTGGTCACGAGATGCCGTGGTCACGAGTTGCATGTAAATCTCAAATAAAAGTAAATGCCATGGTGAGGAAAACATGAAGTAATTGTAAACAGCTAGAGTAATCCTATTCTAAATAACAAAAGATTATTAAAATATATTTTGAAAGGCTAAACATTAAGTTATATTTGCAGAGCACCACAGATCAAAGATTATTTTGTGTTATATCAGTGGCTAAAATAATGGGGTGACCATAATTGGTATGAAGAAATTCTAGTTGTTTGGGTGATAATAGGGCATTTTTGGTGCAATGTACATGTACAGAGGAAATTGAATATGCTGAAACGAAGGCAAAACTTTGGATTAGTAAAATAAACACACACTAATTAATATCTGTAGTGTTATTTTCATTTATTGAAGCACAGGAATTAATTTTCCTACACAGATGTGACCATAATTGGTGGCCAGGCAGTAGGCATTAAATATTGGGCGTGGCTGCGGTACGGTAAAACCGTTCCCTAGAAAATAAGCTACAGTACGGATTGCCGCACTCCAGAACTTTGTCTTGAGTGCGGTTTCAGTAACAATTGTTTTCATTAGTTAATTGAATTAATCACGTTTGCAGACGAAAAAATAGTCTGCTTGTCTATATCTCCCATGTGTAAAATATGGCAGGAAATACCCATCTTACCCTAATATTTTCAAATAGAATATCAAATGCTAGTTCTTTTACAGAGGATCTAGGCAACCAGTCTACTTTTCATCTGCAAACGTGATTAATTTAATTAACCAATGAAATAATTTGTTACTGAAACCTCACTGCAGACACTCTTACCTCAATTAGTTGATGTTTTCTAGCAATATTTTACAAATAGAATATCAAATGCTAGTACTTGCACACACAGACTTAAGTCAAATATTGTTAGAAACCTATCATTAGAAGGTGCAGTAAGAGTAAAATATTGCTAGACTTCTGTTTGTAATGTTAACCGCACTCGAGTCAGTTTGCTGGAATACGGCAAATGAATGCTACCGTACTGTAGAATTTCTTCTCGAGTGCGGTGTTTTACCGTACTCCAGCCACTTCGTTAAATATTAGTGAACGGCACATATACACAGTTCAAAGAATGTAAATAACACTTCATACTTGAGAAATTATGTGTACAAATATGCCGTTCAAAATTTACACAGAAAACAAGTACATGTGAGCTCTGTTCCTCGCCATTGTGTCCATCAGTATATCAATAGCAATTGGCGACGGGACAGAAACTCGGTCTATGTACCAGCTTTGTTGGGCAGGAGAGGTAGAATGCAAGTATCACAATAAACTACGCACCTTATAATTATTGTTGTGATAAACTGACACTATAGTGTACGAACTATGGGCTAGATTATAATTAACTATAACAATAATTATATTACTTGACATAAAACCATTTTTTCACATACTTACATCTTCAGCTTCCGTAAACTTTTCTCGTTTCCGGTGTGATTGGTATGCGTTGCCATAGAAAATATGAAGCTTTGCCAGAAAGAAAATAAATCGTAAAATTTTTATCTCACTACACTTTACTAATTTAAGATACTACATTACCAACTTATTTGAAAAATTGTACAGCAGGTGGTGTATTTTTGTTAATTATTTTAAAGACTATGTGAAAATGGCTAGACTCAAAATATTATAAAGGCTCGGTTTGGGTTTTCGTTTGTCAGCCCGAAATGCTTTATCTCTGACATGAAATTAGAGGAATTATATATGTAAATTTAGTTGTTTTAATATTACACAGCTTAAAACAGTTACATATCCGTATTTAATCTGTAATACAGATGTTATATCTTTTCAAGTTTTTGATTTCCATTTTATAATGTTCAATTATGTAGCTGACATTCAGAAAAAGTTATTGGTGAAATCAATGACAATTTTAATTTTCGACTATTGTAGACCTACTAAAATAGAAAATCTTTCAATTAACGTCTATGTGAGGTAATCATTACAAATGCCTTTAATATATATTAATCTTCAGAAATTCAAAATATAAATGCTTTCACATTGTCTCCTTGTGCCTCACTTATCTGCACAAACTTGAAAATTTTATAGTAAATGTAGCTTTCATAAGCTACAATACTTACCTATTGAAACAGTATGCTATTCCGTTGACCACCGGAAAAGCTACCAAAAGTTGGAAACTTTTAAAAGTTAAAAGTTGGAAACTTTCCCGGCCGAGTGCAGGGAGAGGTCTCCCCGGAGCCGGCTCACTTCACCAGAGACACCGGTACCGAGATGACCGGTTATATGATGACTGCACAGCAGATCACGTGATTCTTCCTTCTTTTCGTTGGTGATCATCCCCGGCAGTGAGGTGTCGTTAAGCGGGGATGGACCGGGAGGGCTTCTATCTGTTTCAATAGGTAAGTATTGTAGCTTATAAAAGCTACATTTAATATAAAATTTTCAATTTTATTACGCTACAATATACTTATCTATTGAAACAGTATGCTGAATTCCAACATCTTGGATGGAGGGAAGACAGCTCACTGACTTGGTCCTGGTGAAGAGCCTTATCTGGTGAAGGAAGGAGACCCGAATTCAGCATCCGGCCGGTATGTTGAAGATCAGATCTGAGGGGTGTGCTCTTCTGGAAATCTGGAAGAGGGCTCCGAAGGGAAGTTGTCCGGCGACAAAGACAAGGGGATAGAGAAGATTAGGATAGAGGAATTAGGGTTAACGAAAAATTAACAGTAATTCCACTGAGATAACGAGAAAACCTTTTTTTTTTTTTGGTAAGAAACACCTCCAAGAAAAAACTCAGGTTAAATGTAGGAAAAAATATACATATATATGTAGGTAATTCTGTGGTTACAATTTTTACCTTGGATGGTAGGAAGCCATGCTCTACGCGGTCAGGGTTCCGACCGGCCCCATCTGCTGGATGTGTCGTCCTGTAGCACCCCCCCCCCCCCCCCGTTTTTGAAGGTGGTACTGCTAGGGACCCAGCCAGCACTACATATGAGACCAACAAGGGTCCCAAATGGGTTCTTATATGGGGCCTTTGTGGGCGCCCTATATGGGCCCCAGTCAGTTTTTGCAAAAGGTTTTTTGATGGGACCAATATGGTTTATCAATAAGGGTCATATATGGGCCCCACATGGGGCCTTTATTGTGAAATAAATGGGTCCCACATGGGCCCAACTTGTAATTTGAACATGGGGCCCAGATAGTTTTTGCAAATGGTTTGGTGAAGGGACCAGTATGGGCTCTGTATATGGGTTATATGTGGGTCTGACAAGGGCACTATATGGTAAACTGCATCCAGGTTCTTATTGGTCCTACATATAAGTTCAGATGTATGGACCGGCTCAGTTTTTAAATGTGCACTACCAACACAAGGTCCATTTGTAGTTCAGCTCGCATGTAATAGAAGCTCAAAAATGAGTTGATCTGTGTGAACAGTCCGCAATTTCCTTCACACTTTGCCCACATATTCTGTCTAATATTTTAATACACTTTCATGAAGCCTTTGTAAATAATGCACAATACAATCTTGATTCATACTATACTATTATCCAATTTCCAGAATGTAATTCAAATCATTTCAAGTTCAAAATCTTATGATGTACCACATTTGTGTCTAAGGTTGTCTTATACAGAATACAGAAATGTGTATCAGAAACTCATCACTTAATGATTCACCCAAACCCTTTTTCCAGATGGCCCAAGCAGCTACATAAAAAAACAACTACATAGCCTTGTCAAGACACAAGTAAAACACATGATGAAATCCTCAGTTAACTGATATAATTAAGCACATGCATTATTTGATTAATAAAGATTTTTTTCATTATGAATCCCCACCAAAAATATCATAGTTTATTATTTTAGCCTTATTTACACAATTTTTACAAATTTCATAGATTTCTCACACATATTTGTAATCTTTAACTTGTATTGTAATTTGTATCCTAGTGACGAAAGGCTACCCTGTTTTACACCATGGGGTGTTTTCCCATTTTCCTAGCACTGCCTCAAAATACTATCTGTGTGAAAAGATAAACATATCTGTACTGCATGATATAGGGGGTTGGACCTATTAATGACCCCTTCAGTTAAACTAAGAGAAACTAAAATTTTACAGAATTTCCACAACTGTAGACTTAGGATTTCTGTACTCTTATACATGAAAAAGGTGTTTCTGGTACATTAAGGTAATATAAACCACTAGATTATTAATTAGTGAGATATACAACAAATTTAATTTAATACATTTTTTACAAAAACTTGACAATACATTTACAGAGCTATAAAATGGCTATTGTATGTGATAATAATGAGGGTCCCTTGTGAGAATATTATACCCATTTTTGACCTTTACAGGTCCAACCAATATGCGTGTACACTTTTATTTAAAAAGCTTTTGTGGCGAGTTGTTTTTCTCAAATAGGACCTTTTTTATTTTTGGATTTTTTTTCATTCAAAATCAGATGAGAAGTTAATAAAGAACACTTGTTATATATATTTACACTTTTCCTCTAGGATTTATATATGGGACCTATCTGGGACCCTTATACCAGTAAATCATCCATAAAAGTCCATTCTGGGGCCCATATTAAACATTGTGATAATAAATGTTTTGTTTACCACTCTTTACGAAGTCCAAATCAACATGATGCCAAATGAATCTATTATTAAATCTGTTTTATTTTCCTCATTTTGTACTATTTAGGGAACATTAAGTATTTTTATATAAATGGGACCAATATGGGCCCCCTTTGGGCATTCTGTGTCCATATATATCCTTTATAGGACCCATATTGCTATTTCCTGCCTATAGCCCACATAGGCCCCATATGATCATGCTTGCTGGGGAGGAGCCACCACTTGTTGAGCAGCCACGAAGGATCCTAAGTGGAAAGATAGGTCTTTTTGGTTCTGGCCAGATAGGTCCTTGAGATAGAAAGATGTAAATGTTTTGTGAGATTTCCAATGGCAAGCTTGGAGAATTTGGTCCATAGAGACACCCCATAGAAAGCTTTGGAAGCAGCGAATGCTCTAACGTCATAGGCCTTGACCCCTAACCGGTCCATGTCCAAGTCTCCCACTCTAGAGTAGCAGAATTTGATAGTGTTTTTGATCCAAGATGATATTGTCGAGCATTGGATGTCCTTAGAATGGCCCTGTTTGTAAGAGACGAATAACAGAATTTTATCCTGTCTTAACTCTGAAGTGAGTTTTAAATAAATAGAGAGGGCCCTCACGGGGCATAGTAGGATATCCTCATTGCTGTTGTTTTGTGTAGTTTTGAGAGTGGGAATAACCACTGGTGATACTGCTTGGATTCCTTCCTTTGCTAATTGGTTCTTGGCAATGAAGGAAGGTGAGGGGGTGAGTTGAATTTGGTCCCAGTCGCCTAGGCACAGTAACCCGTCTAATGTCCAGGCGTGTATTTCACTCCGTCTTTTTCCGGAGGCTAGGGCTAGTAAAAAGACTGTTTTCCATGTGACATATTTGATTGGAGCCTCCTCTAAAGGTTCAAAGGAGGTTGCTTGAGTTGGTGAAGGACCAGGGATAGGTGCCATTGGGGTAGATTCCTGGTACTTTTCGGCTTATCCCTGTGGAAACTGGCAATAAGTCTAGCTATTTCTGCATTATTACTGATGTCTAATGGGGCATTTCCCAAGGTGTCAGCGATTGCAGTCCTATATCCCTCAATGGTGGAAGGGCGTCTGTCTTTCTCGTTAAAGAGGAAGCACATGAAATCACAGATGTGTTTTATAGAGGCAGCCCTGAAGTCCACCTGTTGTTCGATGCATCAACGTTCGAAGACTGCCCATTTTGAGGCATAGATGGCTCTAGTAGAGAGTCTTTGAGGTGCAGCAATTCTGTCTGCCACTTCTGCAGAAAAACCTTGGTTTTGGAGGGTGGAACTCCTAGATACCATGCGTGGAGGTTGAGGGACTCTGGGTGAGTGTGGAATTGGTTGTTCAGTGGTTGTTTGAGTAGTGAGCGAATTGGTGGGAGTTGTCTTGGAAGGTCGAGAGACAGTTCCACCAGATCCCAAAACCACAATTTCGTTGGCCAGCCCGGGGATATCAGGATGAGCCTGCATTCCTGGGACAGTAACTTTTGGACCACTCTTGGTAGTAGTGCTGTGGGGGGAAAGGCGTAGCCGATCCTGTTTTTCCAGGATATGTTTAGTGCGTCCACTGCCCAAGCCTGTGGGTCCGGGATAGGGGACACATAGGTTGGGAGTTTTGTATTCAGGTTTGTGGGAAATAGGTCTATCTGATGATGTTCCCAGAGTAGAGATCTTCTTGAAAATCTGGGGTGCCAGAGACCACTCTGTGTGTTGTATTTGGTTTCTCCTGGAAAGGCCGTCCGCAATTACATTGAGTGAGCCTGGGACGTGTCTTGCCCTGAGGGTTATCTGGTTTTTGTTGCACCATGTGAGAAGCCTCCACATGAGGGCACAAAGTTCGGGTGAATGGGTTCCCCCTGTTTGTTTATGTGGGCTACTACCGTGGTGTTGTCTGATGCTACTAGCACCTGTTTCTTGTTGCATTGTGGTGAGAAATGTCGTAGAGCTAGGACCACTGCTTTTAGTTCCAATACATTTATGTGTAGTTGTTTTTCTACCTGAGACCATATGCCTCCTATGGAGTCATGATTTAAGTGCGCGCCCCAGCCTGCATTTGATGCGTCTGTAAAGATTAGAATGTTGTGATCTCTCGGGTGTAAGAATTCTCCACTTAGAACATTTTGGGGGGTTAGCCACCATTTCCCGTGTTGTTTCATTTTCTGAGTCCAGGGAATTGGAGAATTCAGAGGCATTGGGAATCTCCAGTGGGTCTTGAGGTGCCATTGGAAAGGTTTCACGTGTATCCTGCCCAATTTTACTGTTTTCTCTGTGGACGCCAGTAATCCAATGGTGGACATAGAGTTCGTGCACTGAGGACAGATTTCTTGGAAATTCTGTTGAATGAAATTTGGATCTTGTTCCATCTGTCATTTGTGGGTCTGACAAGACCTTGGTCCAACAAAAAACGGTAGCCTATGAAGTCGAACCTCTGCTGGGGATTGAGTTCTGACTTTCGGAGGTTTACTATAAACCCTACGTTTATAGCTTACTATAAACCCTAGGTTTCTGAGCTTCGTCCTGGGAAGAGGACCTTATTAGCCAGTTGTCTAGGTACTGATGTAGACGAATGTCCTGCTTTAGAGCTAGGAGCTTTACTTCCTTCACTAGCGAGGTGAAGACCAGAGGGGCCGTAGCCTGACCAAAGGGCAGGCTGGTGAACTGATACGAGGTTTCCTTGTGGCGGAACCTGAGGAACTTCCTTGATTGAGGGTGAATGGGAATGTGTAGGTATGCGTCTGAGAGATCAATCGATGTGACACATTCCCCTTGTCTGAGCGATGTGCGGATTGATTCTGGGGTTTCCATCTTGAATTTTAAGACCGTTAGATATTGGTTTAGGGAGCTGTGGCCTATCACGGGTCTCCATCTGTTCCCTGGTTTGGGAACTAAGAACAGTCGACTGTAAAATCCGAGACTGTCTTGTTTGTTTACTTCCTTTATGGCGTTTTTGGCCAGGAGGTCTAGTATAGAAGTCGACAAGTCACTGTCTTTGTCGATTTCGTTGTATCCACTGTGAATGCAAGGTGTTCTGGACAGCTTGGGATGGTCCCTGAATGGTAGGCAATAACTCTGTTTGAGGATGTCTAGATGAAATGGGTGAGCGCCCTGTTGTTCCCATTGTTTTACAAACCACTTTAGCCTGCCTCCCACTGGGAGGTCTTTTATGTTTTCTTGGGTATATATAGGTGCCTTGCTTAACTGTACACACGGAGTCTTTGCCCCCTCCGGTGGGGTATGGATGCTCAGAGTCTTTGGCCTCTCTGTTAGGCAAGTGCTCCCGGATTGAACATGTGGTTTGTTGAGTACCCAGTGAAGCTCTAAATGGGTTGAAGGAGGCTGTCCACGATTGAGGGGGGAGAGAATTGAGGAATGTCATTGGTTATGTGTTTGTTGCTGGTTTTGAGAGCCACTGTTGTTCTTGCCTGTGCCCCTGCGAGATCCTCTGCCTCTGTTTCCGCCACGAAAACCACCCCTCTGTGGTTGCTGGGGGTAAAACTGTCGCGGCATGATGTACTGAAGAGGGGGAACAGGGTAAAACCCCCCTTGTTGATACGCTCCTCTGCCTCTGGGCTTTTTCTTGTGCTTACCGTAGGGGTGAAACCTGGTGCTCTGCTGGTTTCCGATCTTGACCCCAAGACCTATGAGGTGCTGTTCATACTCCTGCATTAATGACCGTTCAAATAGGTCTGGTCCAGATATGGGGGCTGCCCTGAGGTTTTCGAGGCAGTAAGAGCCGAGACTGTTATGAGCGTTCTCGACGTATGAGAACCAAATTGGTTAATAAGTGGAGAAATTTCTCCAGCAGGTGTTGGTAAGCGACAGCTGTGCTCCTGCTGATGTCCAGCATAAACTGCATCTGTGGGGTATCCTCTATTGTTGAGTTGAGCAGCTGTTGGAGAAGCTGGTCCTTATTATTGGGATCTGGTTCTGAGACCAATAACGTGAATGTCTTTTCCCTTTGATCCCCGGCTGCTCTGAGGTTATTAAGGGTAGACTCACTGGCGGTTGAGAGTGTGGATAAGAAGTTTGAGGTTGCGATACATTCTCGAACCATTAGTTCCAGTTTAACCAGTTCTCTCTGGTTGATAGAGGCTGTAGGGAGGCCCTTATACCCAGGTCTGACAATGTTAGAGAAGGCCTGTGGTACTACTTGTGGTCTCTGTTCAAACTTTTCCCCTGCCACCGGATACCAGTTACCTCTATTTGGTGGGTTGGAGAGGAATTGCCCAATATCCAAGGATGTTGATGAAGAAGGGCCTGGTTTGACCACTGTATCCTGATTTTGGAGAAGTTTTGCAATATCATCCATTAGGGGAAGTTTCAGAGACGGTGGACGAGAGGATTGCTCCATGCGGAACATGTTTGGGTCGCGGCCGAGTCCTGAGCCAAGTTTGTAATCCTCCGTCTTTGCCGGGTCGTCAATGCCAAGATATTGTCGAACTCGGTCAATGAAGGCATGGAAGTTTGCCCTGGGGGGAGGGGCTAAATTCTCCAGTTCTGAGTCTTCTATTTGTGAAGCTGCAGAATATGAAGATCCCGTCTCCACACCATAGTCTCCCTTCTCAAGCCTTTGGAGGGGGGACTCAGATTGAGGTTGCGGCTGAGTTGTTGGAGGCAGGGGAGGAGAAATTATTGCCTTAATGGTGGAAGGTGCGATAGATGCTGAGCCCTTCACCCCTTTTAGTCCTTTCTTGATAGTAGTGTGAGGAAAGGAAGTATCCATCAGTTCTGGAGGGGTTGGAACCGGTTGGCTAACTTGTTGTGTTTGGTCGACCTGTCTAGGTTGGGCCTGCACAGATGAAAATGTTGCTGCACTATCTGGAGGAGCTGGGGAGGATTTCTTAAACATTTCCTCCATGGAGGAGGTCAGAAACTGCTGAAGGCCTGATTGAAGTTGTGAAGAAAGGTCCATCATTTGCTTCTGATTTTGTTGAGATAAATTCTCCATCATTTGCATATTTTGTTGTTCAAAATGTGCTTTGAGCATCTGCGTGCGTGGAGTCGGAGGTGGTACCAATCTTTGTGGATCTGGAGCAGACGAGAACAGAGGATCCTGCACAATATTTGGTTTGACTGGTGCCGGAGTCTTGAAAAAGACTGAAGAAGTGGTAGAAGGCGGCACTTTGTGAAATGCTGCGGACCTCGGAGGTGGCATTGAGGGTTGAATAAACTGAGACCTGCTAGTAGATGAGGCCGGTTGTAGTGGAGATAGGCCGGCGGGTGCTGATACTCCGGTCGGTGACACATATCCGGTGCCGGAGTCCTCCGGGTTGAGATCCAAGATTGAATCGTCTATTTCACCGGCCTCAGGATCCTCATCATCCAGTTCCGGATCGGCCGGTACATTCTTTGATGCACGCTTTGCGCTCCTTTCTTCAAATACAGTCCGGAGGTGATTCCACTCCACCTCTAAAAGGGAGGAACATGAAGAACAAGCCTCTAGAGGGGCACCTGAGGCACAAGGGTCTTCCCCTTTACAATGCATTCTACAGCTATAACACTCAGGTGCTGGCATCCAGTGCCATCCAGTGCCCACACTTTCCCCTCTTCTGGTAAGGGGAAGTACCTACCATGATGGTAGTATAAAGTGTCACAATGTAAGAGACACACACAAAATATCTCACAGCAAAGTATATCAAAGTTGTCTATAAACAATGGTGAGATAATAGAAACAAGAGTAAGAGTAAATATCCTCCTTGAACTGTATGAAAAACTATCACAAAGTGAGAGTTCTAAAAAGCCAACTGACAAGATGGCTACCAACGGAAAGACAGAAGAATCACGTGATCTGCTGCACAGTCGTCATATAACCGGTCATCTCGGTACCGGTGTCTCCGGTGAAGTGAGCCGGCTCCGGGGAGATCTCTCCCCGTACTCGGCCGGGAAAGTTTCCAACTTTTAACTCGTTGGTAGCTTTTCCGGTGGTCAACGGAAAAACATACTGTTTCAATAGGTAAGTATATTGTAGCGTAATAAAATCCTCAGATTGCATTCCGCTGTTGGACCAACGTTGCCTGTTTGTTTTAATTGTCACATGGGCGGCAGATTTTGCCAACGTTGGGCGTATGCAACGTTGGCTATTGATCGCATCGCGTCAGCAGATAGTGCCACCGTTGGGCCAACGTTGGCCCAACAGTGGCTTGCCCACCAATACTCAGGTTAGATATCTCTATATTTTGCCAACGTTGGGCCAACAGTGGACTTTTATTCAAGATGGCAGCAAGCAATAATAGGGGATTTGGGGAAACTTATATAGTAAAAAAAATTATTATCGTATGTATAAAAATCTTATTCCAGTGAGCCCACAAGTTTTAACTAACTATTTAACAATTTTAGACATAAAAATAATATCCTACTTATCCTAGTTAAAGGTATTTTTGGAGGCTGCTGCAAATATTTGCACATCAAACCCAAATATGGCACTATTTTATTAAAATGAGGATCAACTGAAACTATTATAAGCATATATTGTTTGCATGCAGTTTTTGAACCACAGAAAAGAAAAAAAAATAAACAAAATGAAAACCATAAGTCAGAATCACGGACTGGCTTATTCAGGCTAAGGCTATTTAAGATAGCTGCACCGTGCAACTTGCCATATTCCATGAACAACCCAGATAGCATCCCGCCGTTGGACCGACGTTGGCTGTTGGTCGCAAGGTCGGCAGATTTTGCCGACGTTGGGCCGACGGTGGCTTGCCAACCACTATTCATGTTAGATTTCTCTATATTTTGCCGACGTTGGGACGACGTTGGGCCAACGGTGGATTTTTATTCAAGATGGCGGCAAGCAATAATAGGGGATTTGGGGAAACTTAGAAAAAAATTATTAATTATGGTATATCTAAAAGTCATATTTCAGTCAGCCCACAAATTTTAGCTAACCATTTAACAATTTTACACATAAAAATGATATTCTTATTATAAATTTACACCAAAAAAGTTGTTGGTGAACAGTATCTGATTGGCTCATGCTATGCATATAATATAATTTTTACTGGTGGTTTGCCGACGTTGGGCCAACGTTGGCCAGACGGTCAAAAAGCCGTTGGCCCGACGTCGGCAGCCGACGTCGGACCGACGGATGTGCTGACGTTGGGCCAACGTCGGTCCGACGGCGGAATGCTATCTGGGAACAGGCACAAACCTTTTAAATCATCCCAGATAGCATGCTGATGTTGGGCCAACGTCGGCACATCCGTCGGCCCGACGATGGCTGCCGACGTTGGCCCAACGGCTTTTTGACTGGCGGCCCAACGTTGGCCCAACGTCGGCAAGCCACCAAAAAAAAATTACTCATTGTATGGCATCAACCAATCAGATTGTCCACAAACAACTTTTTCAGTGTGAATTTATAATGAGAATGTTATTTTTATTTCTAAAATTATGAAATAGTTGGTTAAAATTTGTGGGCTCACTGAAATATGATTTTTAGATATACCATTATAAATAATTTTTTACTAAGTTTCACAAAATCCCCTATTACTGCTCACCGCCATCTTGAATAAAAATCCACCGTTGGCCCAACGTCGGCAAACTGTAGAGATATACTACCAGAGTTGGGGTTGGCAGGCAGCTGTTGGGCCAACGTCGGCCCAACGTCGGCAAAATCTGCCGACCTTGCGACCAACAGCCAACGTCGGTCCGACGGCGGCATGCTATCTGGGATGTTGATTTGGTGTTTTTAATATATTTGAAAAAGAAGTAATACTTTAGAAGAATAACGAACCCCCAATCTAATTTAGTTTTCTTAAATTAAAAAAAAAAACAGGAAAAAGTTGAATATAGAAAATGTATGACCAGAGCACGTTAGTTGAGAATGTTGAGATTCCCTAAAATATGTCCCCAGCAAACATTCTAAATGTTTATAAATGTTTATAAACCTTAAAAACGTTTTGTAAACCTAAAATAAACCAATATTTTCATCAATTTTAGCTTTAATGGTTTAGATGGGGTTTCTCGGCAATATAAACCATTCATAAATGTTTATAAACATTTTTCAAGGTTTAGCTGTAAACTGCCTCATTTTGAATATTGATGATGATGTCATCATAGGCATTACGCCATTTTGTTTTGGAATTGAGAAAATAACATTGGTAAGTATATCCTTTTATATCTGACTTTAGGTGATCAATCTATCAAAATGAAATACTATTTTAGCATTAGGTTTTGTTGTAGCTTTAAAGGAACTGATATTTGACAAATAGTATTTGGTATTTATGTTAATATATGCTATTTTTATAAGTGGCATTTGACTTAAGGTGGGAACTGTGTAAATGTATTATCGTACTTTTCTTTTGGTTTAAAAACGTTTATAAACGTTTCCATAAACGCTTACAAGTATTTCATTTTAAACCTTATTTCAACCTTATCTAAACCTTTCTCTTATGGGTTTTAAAATGTTTATAAACGTTGCTAAACATTAGACATATGGTTTAGAAACATTTACAAACGTTTATATAAACGTTTGCAAGTATTTCATTTTAAACCTTATTTAAACCTTATCTAAACGTTTCCCTTATGGGTTTATAAACATTTGAAATGTTTGCTGGGTCATTCTTAGTGATAAACATTGCTTATTTTTCTTTTGATATATCTAGAATATTCGAATTAATCATTTCAATTTCTTCTTCTGTTTTACTTGAAAGAATTGTGGCCATTAGGGTAGAACCAGGCTACTGTAACAATGGTTATCTCCCACCTTAGGATTAGTATATAACGGAGATCTAAAGGAGATAAAAGGCCGTTGTAGTGAGATGATCCCACATGACTTTGAAGAAGGGATAAAATTCAACATTTGATATAGCAACCATTTTGTTTCAAAATAATTTTAAAATTACCATCACACTAGTTTTCCTAGCTATGTATCCTTAGTATAAATTTGACGAAGCTAGCTGCAATTATGTTATTACAGGTTTTTATAAGTATATGTGTTCATAACACATAAATTATTTTAATGATTGCTGACATTCAGTAACAGAAGTAAATATTATATATTATCTTCTCCAGAACAAGAGAAGTTTTCAGTGTAAAATTACAATAAAAACTAGATATTCAAGTTTGATTATTTTCATTTGAGATTAGAATTGCAATTGAAGCATTTACACTTCTTAAGTAAAATTTGAAAATTTATTATTTAACAAATTGTATAAACTAAGTATAGGATCTTTGTACCGATTCTCATGGTGTCCCAACAATCCAGGTGTGGACTACAGGAATCCTTGAAGCTATTTTTATCACCTGCTAAAATGTCCATATCCACAAAAAGGGTTAGGTTTCCTAATATGTGGATGGGAGTGCCTGCACATTTTCTCTACGATGTGAGAACGTGTTTGCACAACTGGATGAGAAACTGCTATAGAGAGGCTTTATGGAACAGGTGACCTTTGAGTCTGCTGCTCAATGATGATAGTTTGGGAGCAGATGTATGTCCAATACAATACAACTTAAATATATACTTTTTATGTGGACTCTCATGTTTCTGATGTATCTATCATTTTTAAATTATTAACTTCGGCTCTTATGATTTAAAGATTATTATTATTATTATTTTTTTTTTTTTTTTGTAGGGAGGAAGGTAGCTCCATGTATTAATAAAAAAAATCCAATATGGCATCTGGCGCAAACCTGAGTAAATTATTTGTGAGTTAATTGTTAATCACTTCAAAAAGTTAGCCAAGCCCAAAATTAGGTGTTCTACTTGTGTAAATACATTTTACCTGGGTGACAAATTCAAATACTGCATGGATCTTACGGAGTGAGTATTAACAGACTAATAGAATTAACAGAAAAACTCATGTCTGTTATGAAAGTGTGTCCACCTCGCGTAACCAGCAGAAAATTTAGATGGTTCAAAGAACTATAGAATCTTCAAAGCAGCACTTTATCTTCATAAATCTACCGGAAAAGAAACTCGGATCATTTCACTCTAAAACATGCAACAATGTTCAAGTCCATGCATATTACAGGAGTGGACAGTCTTAATTACTGACCGGAGTCATAATGGACACAGTGGGGTTTTCTATTTGTCAGTTATGACTGTCCTGTCTGTAAGAATGTCTATCCCTGCATTGCAATGAAAATAATAATGAACGAAAGAGGACTAAGGTGCACAGTTAAAACTCATTAAAACTGAAAATACCAAAATGTTCATGGTATTGTGGACATTAATTTGGGATGCAATGAAGATTCCTGGTAAGATAGCTGAGATCACAGATCACGTACTGTTTGCCTGATCCAAGAAGAAATGCATTGGGCCAAGGTTGGAATAACCACCACGGCCACACTCTCAGGTCCACCGATTCCTAGTTGATTCTTGGATAGGGAACTAAGAGGGTGATAAAGATACTTTAAACCAGTATTTTTTATGTTGAATGTTATTACTGAGCTATGCATGGCTTTCACTTCTGTTTAGCCGAACCTAGGACTAGAAGAAAAACTATTTAAAAGGTTAGATATTTCAGAGAAGCATTTTTGAGTGGCTTAAAAGGAGGCTTTGTTAGCTGATGCAGGACTAGCAAAACCTTCCGAGCAGGGATTCCCTTGCTACCTCTGGGTCTATCACCAGGATCTCCTTTCCTGACCGGCCAGTCCAGTGAAAAAGTATCCTGTAAAGTTTGTCGGACTGAGACCGTCTCACAACCTGTTTGATACACAGACTGTTCCTGGTCTGGTTGGACCTCCAGATTCATGTGCTGTAAAGGTGGGATTACTCCAAAGGAGCTACATCTGGGTCTTCATCTGATCCAAAGAAAAAATAGCATCAGAGATGCCTTTATCCCACAGCCTGGGGAAATAGTTTTCAACACCATAAGATATAGGTTACATATATAGACAGTGTTATTGCATTATTTAATCTAGGCTATATATGTATGCATCAACATTTAAAAGTACTGAGGTTTATTGATCTATTTATAGACGGGGGGATCCCTCTAGGCTAACCCCAGTGATGCTATTATCAGATTTGGGGAAACCCTATAATTAAGTAACCTGTAGGTTCTAGAACTTCCTCACTGCCTCTGGTGACAGCTGTAATGTTCTATAATATTCTAGAATTTCTATAAGTATATATAAGGACTGTACATCTGACCACAAGTGAACTTAATATTTGCTGGCTATAAGGAAGGCTATTGTGTCTTAGAATTAACATTCAAGTGGATATAAACTGCTTATGTTGTGAACTTTTGCAGGAGTGAACTTTCTAGTGTCTGGATAGATTTGCTGTACTTTGGATAATACTTATTATATACAGCGCATTGATATACCACAGAGTGGATTTACTGCATTTTGGATATTGTCCATATCTTGGAGCAGACCGTACAGTTGTGCAAATTCTCTGAATATCTCTATACAGACATTTAGTGTGATTGGATATCAAAAGGATAACAGGATAAGGACATTTTGTGTTATCAAACATTGGACAGATCACAGGATAGACCACAGGACAGATTGCTGGATACAGTGGACAAACTTAACTATCAGTTACAGACAAGATTTTAAAACTCATGGTCACTATGACAAGGTTAAAGGTCAAATCAAGGTCATACCATGATGCACACCTACAACCCCCAACCAATGTGCCTACCAAGTATCAACTTCCTACATCTCATGGTTTCCGATATACCCCGGACAAAATTTTATAGGTCAAGGTCACTACAGCAAGGTCAAATCAAGGTCACAACATGATGTTGCATACCTACACCCCCTAACCAATGTCCCTACCAAGTACCAACATTCTGCACCTTACGGTTGCCGAGATATAGCACAGCCAAGATTTTCAAACTTAGGGTCACTGCCGAAAGGTCAAATCAAGGTCACACCATAACAATGCACACCTAACTAATGCCCCTATCATGTATCAACTTCCTGCATCTTACGGTTTCCGAGATATAGCCCGGACAAGATTTTATAGGTCAAGGAGAATATGGCAAGGTCAAATCAAGGTCACACCATGACGTTGCGCACCCACACCCCCTAACCAAATGTGCCTCCCAAGTATCAACTTGCTACACCTTACGGTTTCTGAGATAGAGTATAGACCAACTTTTTCCTGCTGCTCGCTCACCCATCCAGACACTGTGGATCAAAACAATACCCCGACCACCCTTAAGGGCTGTGGGTGTAAAAATGAAGTGAGGTGACATCCGCCTAGTAAGTAGTGGAAGATATTAGCCATTTAAGGAATGAAGGGCACTCTACCAGGCTGGGCAGAGGACAACTCAGGACATTTTATTTCCGACATTTGGCAAGACCAGCTTGCATCTGAGCAATGACATTAGTCTGTTAAGCAAGATATATTTACCCACTAACCATGTGTAAACATAAAGAGCATAGACATTATTTCTTTATTTTATCAAATACACATGAAAGTGAAAATTTAAATATCACTGAATGACAATAGTGAATACTGGTCAAAGACAGGTTTGTAATTTTATATTAACTGTGGTATGTGAACAAATTAACAATTATAAAACAAAACCTTAAAAGCAACAGTGCATCTCCTCTTTTTACATACAATGTACTCAGCTGTGTAAAGAATGTGTCTGTAATATAACTGAAGATCCATGCTTCCAGAAATAATACATGTAGAGTATGAGACAAACTCAAAAAAGTATATGTGACAATTTACAATAAACAAAAGCTAGATCAATTAAACAAATGACACAGCATAAAAAGTAGTAAATATTCATATGATCCATAAAATAATATGGATCTGAAAAAAAAGTGCAAGAGATTGAAGTAAAATACATACAAGACTGTCATAATCAATGCTCTTATCTATATTATTTCATAGAAATTATAAATGAAGTATGAAATGTAAATATTTCTTACACAAAGTCAAAAAACTTATATTCAATATGATCATTTCACTTGTATATGATGCAAAACATTTACACTTTCTTATACTTGATTGTATTTTCTAAATGTTGTATTTACACTGTGGTTTCGATTCCTGAAGCCATTGATCTGTGTGTGTCACTATGGTCAACTCTTCTGAAGCTATTTCTTATGCTACTCCTGGTACTACGAATGGAATCTCTTAAAGCCTTCCCAACACCAGGCCTTTGCCTCTGTAAACCATTTGGTACACTCTCACTCGCAGAGGAATCAATGTGCTTCCTGTCTGGTAAACTGCCTCTGAAGCTATCTCTAAAACTACCCGTGAGACCATTCCATGACCTTCTGATATCTCTCAATCTGGGTAAAGAATTAGCTCTGCTTGTACTACGCCTCAAATCCACTGCTCGTTCTCGGTCCGGTCTGCCCACAAGTAAATCCATACTGGCCGACTTCTGGCTATCCCAAGAGGGCATCATCTGGAAACTGACTTCCTGGCTGTCACCCAGGGTACTGATAAAGGTACTATCTTTCAAAGGCTCTTGTATGTTCTCTTCATCCTCACTGTCCTCTGTATCTGCATGTGGTATCTGCAATTCTTGAGAATAGGCAACTCTTTTGAGACCCAATACTCCCTCTAATGGGATATCCGTAAGGTTGATGTTTATGTGCTTTAGTGACTTGGTCTTCCAGGCGTGTTTCACAAATTCTGTTGCCTGTTGATTGCCTGGTTTATTTTCGGCAATCTTGATGCAGACCACTTGGGAAAGAAGTGGCAAGGCTCGTGACAGTGCAGAGACACCTTTGTCCCCAATTTGATTATGACAGAGATCTAAGCTCCTCAGATTTGGCAAGTGCCGTAGGTTCCGGCTGAATGGAACCACAGACTTATCTGTGAGGTCATTTTTTGAGAGATCCAGCCATTCAAGAGTAGGCAAATAGACAAAATTGCCTGCCATACGTGTCAAACCTATATCTCCGATGTAATTGCCACACAGTTTAAGGTATCGGAGAGGTAAGCACATAAAGAATTCAGAGAGTATGGAACTGCCAAGGTTACCAAGGTTACACTCAGACATATCAAGGTGAGTCAGTAATGAGGCCTTGACCAGAAACCGCTGTAGCTTCTTCATTCCCTCATCTCCAATGTCATTTCCGCTGATATTTAATACCTGAAAGTATGAAAAACAGAATCGTCATAGCTCTCTGAAAAATTTGTAGATAAAGAATACACTGGGATACTTCAGGACTATTTAGCTTTTATTTTAAATATTTTTAAAACCCTAGGGAGTCGCATGGGATACACAATCAAACAAATACTATCAGATACCTGTACCCAACAGTCTGAGGAACTAGTATTTACATGACGAGATACAGGACAGATGAAAAAGTTCAAATATAAGAAGTCTTTGGGAATAGTGTAAGTTATGTAAACGGATAAAAATGCACGAAAAATAATACTCCAGAAACAATAAGTGTACGTTAAAACAAATTTTCGAACAAGACAATTTAATAGCCAGAAGACAGCAATAATTTATGACCAAAAGTTATGAAGGTGTAAAATTTTATTAACCGATCTAATATTATTAACTGAAGTGTAGCTCTCCATGGAGATAGCACAACCAGGTAAACTTACATATAACAAGCATTCTGACGCATGCAATTATCTCCCGCTGTATAAATTATATGTACTAAAGACAGTGTAATATAGCTTTTCTTGTGAGATGGAGGCACATGTAGAAGTAACAATAAGCAAGAGGCACTTTAATGTTTGATTACAATACTTTCAAAGGCATTTACTCATTTAGTAGCTATTACTCTGCCATGCAAAGAGCTACAGTTCTGCAACTTCACTATGTGGTAGATCACCCACAAGTGGGTGAAGGACTTATTTAGAAGAAATTGCCCATGTGTAATACTTTTAAAGATAAAAGGTATTTACTCCTTTTAGTAGCTGTTACTCACCTATAGAACGAGCTACAGTTGTGCAACTTCACTATGTGGTAGATGGCCCAAAAGTAGGCGAATCACTTATTTAAAAGAAATTGCCTATGTCAAATACTTTTAAAGATAAAAGGTATTTACTCATTTTAGTAGCTATTACTCAGCTATGCAAAGAGCTACAGTTTTGCAACTTCACTATGTGGTAGATCACCCAAAAGTAAGTGAATGACTTATCTAAAAGAAATTGCCTATGCGCAATACTTTTACAGATAAAAGGTATTTACTCATTTTAGTAGCTATTACTCAGCTTTGCAAAGAGCTACAGTTCTGCAACTTCACTATGTGGTAGATCACCCAAAAGTAGGTGAATGACTTATTTAGAAGAAATTGCCTATGCGCAATACTTTTACAGATAAATGACATTTTCCATTTCCACAAAAATTCAAGATGGCAGCCGAAAATCAGAAAAGTCTTAATTTTTCAGAGGTACTAGAAGAGTAGTACTTGGTACCCTGGGGGTCCAAAATTTCTTACAGTTTTTGAGATAAATGGCATTTTCCATTTCCACCAAAATTCAAGATGGTGGCCAAAAATCGGAAAAGTCTAAATTTTTTTAAGGTGCAAGAGGAGTAGCATCTAATACCCTTGGGATAAAAAACTAGCCTGAGATCGCTCTATCTAGAACGGTTTTCGAGATAAACCACATTTTCCATTTCCGCCAAAATTCAAGATGGCGGCCGAAAATCGGAAGAGGCTAAAATTTTTTAAGGTGCTACAGGAGTAGTACCTAGTACCCTTTTCTGTCCAAAATTTGCCCGAAATCGCTCTATCTCTTATGGTTTTCGAGATAAATGACAGTTTCCATTTCTGCCAAAATTCAAGATGGCTGCCGAAAATCGGAAGAGTCCAAAATTTTTAGAGGTGCTACAGGAGTAGTACCTAGTACCCTTTTCTGTCCAAAATTTGTCCGAAATCGCTCTATCTCTTACGGTTATCGAGATAAATTACATTTTCATTTCAAGATGGCGGCTGAAATTTGAAAAAGTCTAAATTTTCAGAGGTGCTAGAGTAGTACTTAGTACCCTGGGGGGTCCATAATTTGCACGAAATTGCTCTATCTCTTACGGTTTTTGAGATAAACGACATTTTCCATTTCGGCCAAAATTCAAGATGGCGGCTGAAATTCACAAAAGTCAAAATTTTTCAGATATCCTAGAGGAGTAGTCTTTGGTACTCTAAGGATAACATATTTTACAGCAAATCTCTAAACTGAATACTCATGAACTTAAAAGTGACTTATTCAGTAGCAAAATGTCAAAGGAGCTATTACTCAGCATAATAGCTACAGCTCTGACAATTCATCATGACACAGAACATAAAAAAGCAGATGAACAATATATTTGAATAATATATATATATATATAAATTGAATAGCTTTCTAGTTACAAGTGAAAAGCTCCGGTGGATAGAATAATGTAAAAGTAGTATATGATATCTTATTAAAAACTCAATAAATAATACTGGTATTATTTGATATTTGACATTTACTTCTTCTGTGATTTAGCTACAAATGAGAAAATAGCTTTTACTCATTTATTATATGCAATGGAGCTCCAAACTATGTGCCATGTAGTAGTTCAGAACAACGTAGCCAAACAACATATCTTAGGAAAATACTATACCTGCAATAGTTTTGGAGTTACAATGGATTTACTCAACACTAAGAATTTCTAAATAGCTATTACTTAGCTATCCAATGTGCAACAGGTCTGAAACTTTACTATGTGATAGTTTGTCAAAAACTAGAAGAATAACATATTGAAAAGATTTACTTAACTTTAACACTTTTGAAGATATTTGACATTTACTTCTGTTCTTAATTTGCTACAAATAAGATAATAGGCTTAAATAGCTATTACTCACTTATGGCATCCAATGGAAACCCAAACTATTTATCATCTTATAGCTAAGGACAAAGTAGCTAAACAACATATTTTAGGAAAATACTCTAACTGTAATAGTTTTGGAGTTACAGTGGAGTTACTCAATACTAAGAATTTCAAAGCAGCTATTACTCAGCTATCCAATTGCAACAGGTCTAAAACTTTAACATGTTATAGTTTACAAAAAAGTAGATGAATAACATATTTGAAAAGGTTTGCATAACTTTAATACTTTTGAAGATATCTGACATTTACTTCTGTCATTATTTTGCTACATATATGAAAATAGCCATGACTCACTTATGGCATCCAATGGAACTCAAAAGTACATGCCATCTTATAGTTAAGGACAAAGTAGGTGAAGAACACATTTTAGGAAAATACTCTAACTGCAATATTTTAGGAGTTACAATTGATTTACTGAAAAGTAAGAATTTCAAAGCAGCTATTAATCAGCTACCCAATGTGCAACAGGCCTAACACTTTACTATGTGATAGCTTACAAAAAGAAAATTAACTAGAGGATCGCTCGCAAAAAAAAAAGATAATGTTTTTGCATAGCAAAAACAAAGCGTTCCGAAAAGGATATAAAGGTGAGTGCTAAAGTATTAAGAAAATGCTTCGTTTCTAGCCTTATACTGTTGTGGCAACCAAAGTCAGCGCAGTCTGCTCTATCTAGCACGGTTTTCAACATATAAGCATTTTTGTGTTTTGCAAAAAATTAAAAATGTACACTTTATTTGGCGAGACAAAAATATTTTGAAAATTGGCGTGCCTACTCTGCAGAGATACCCTGCAGGTCAAAAATTTTGTTGAGTTCGCTCCATATAGCACAGTTTTCGAGATATAAGCATTTTTGTGTTTTGCGAAAACTTTGAAAATTCAAAATGGCCACCATTTTTGGGGAGACAAAATTTTTTGTCAAGACCACTGCCGCGGTGTGTATCTCCCGCCGAGCATTAAAGGAGAAGAAATAGCTCTCCCACAAGTAGATGAATGAGTTATTTGATAAAAATTGGGTATCCGCAATACTTTTACAGATAATTAGCATTTACTCATTTTGAGTAGGTAAATAATTAGCTACGGATCTGAAACTTCACGGAGTGAAAGCTCTCCCAAAAGTAGGTGAATGAGTCATTTGAGAAAAATTGGCTATCTGCAATACTTTTAAGAGATAATTCGCATTTACTCATTTTGAGTAGGTGCGTAATTAGCTATGGGTCTGAAACTTCACCATGTGAAAGCTCTCCCAAAAGTACATGAATGAGTTCTTTGATAAAAATTGGGTATCCGTAATAGTTTTTGAGATAATTAGCATTTACTCATTTTGAGTAGGTGAGTAATTAGCTACGGGTCTGAAACTTCACCAAGTGAAAGCTCTCCCAAAAGTAAGTGAATGAGTTATTTGAGAAAAATTGGCTATCTGCAATACTTTTAGAGGTAATTCGCATTTACTCATTTTGAGTAGGTGAGCAATTAGCTATGGGTCTGAAATTTCACCAAGTGAAAGCTCTTTGGGATGGCTGCTCTGCAGAGATACCCTGAAGATAAAAAATTTCGCCGAAATCGCTCTATGTGGCACGGTTTTCGAAATATTAGCATTTTTATGTTTTGCAATTTTTGCGCAAAAATTCGAAAATTCAAAATGGCCGCCATTTTTGGCAAGATAAAATTTTTTTGAAAATTGGCATGGCTACTCTGCAGAGATACCCTGTGGGTCAAAAATTTCGTCGAAATCGCTCTAGTACGGTTTTCGAGATATAAGCATTTTTATGTTTTGCAATTTTTGCGAAAAATTCGAAAATTCAAAATGGCCGCCATTTTTGGCGAGACAAAATTTTTTTCAAAATTGGAATAACTACTCCGCATAGATACCCTACGGGTCGAAAATTTCGTCGAAATCGCTCTATCTAGCACGGTTTTCGAGATATAAGCATTTTTGTGTTTTACAATTTTTGCAAAAAATTCGAAAATTCAAAATGGCCGCCATTTTTGGCGAGACAAAAATTTTTGAAAATTGGGATAACTACTCCGCAGAGATACCCTGTGGGTCAAAAATTTCGTCGAAATCGCTCTATCTAGCACGGTTTTCGAGATACAAGCATTTTTGTGTTTTTCTTATTTGGAAAATTCATAATGATTAATTAATCATTAATTACTCGGCCATTTCTTAACCAATCAATGCCAAAATCTAATGATTTCCAGATTTTAATAGAATGAATGTATTTGCCAAGTTTCAGGTGAATTGATAAAATTCCTTTCAAGTTATCATCCGGACAAGCTTCCCCATCGAAAAAAGACATTTTTGGTTATGTGACCTCTCTGATTGGTTGAAATGTCACTGAGTTATAAGGAAAACAAAATGCGGAGCCGGCGGAGCCTGAAGGTCTCCCATACACAAACAAGCGTCCCGTAAGGGACGCTTAACTAGACTAAGGACGCATCTGTGGCCAGATGCTGGATGTATCCACCGACAAAGACCAACTAACATAGTTTAGAAGATAAACAGCATTTTTCGTTAATAAGCAAGCTGAAAGCACTTTTAAGTTTGGCTACCCTTATTTGACCCTGTAGCAGGGGCCCAAGGTGAAGTCTGTTTTCACATTGCAAACCTCTAGGACCAATAATAAGCAGGAGGGGCCCAAGGTGAAATCTGACCACATGAAAAGATTTGTAGCCCATGACTTCCTCTAAGTTGTTTTCATATTAATGAGTTATTTGAGAAATACTGGCTATCTGCAATAATTCTAGAGATAATTCGAATTTACTCATTTTCAGTAGGCGAGTAATTACCTACAGGTCTGGAACTTCACCATGTGAAAGCTCTCCCAAAAGTAGATGAATGAGTTATTTGATAAGAATTGGATATCTGCAATACTTTTAGAAATAATTAGCATTTACTCATTTTGAGCTTTCCGAGATATAGCCCAAACAAGAATTTATAGGTCAAGGTCACTACAGCAAGGTCAAAGGTCAAATCAAGGTCACACCATGACGGTGCACACCTACACCCCCTAACCAATGCCCCTACCAAGTATCAACTTCCTACACCTTACAGTTTCAAAGATATAGCCTGGACAAGATTTTATAGGTCAAGGTCATTATGGCAAGGTCAAATCAAAGTCACATCATGACATTGCACACCTACAACCCCTAACCAATGTCCCTACTAAGTATCAACTTCCTACACCTTACGGTTTCCGAGATATAGCCCGGACAAGATTTCATAGGTCAAGGTCAATATGGCAAGGTCAAAGGTCAAATCCTGGTCAGACCATGACGTTGCACACCTACACCCCCTAACCAATGTCCCTACCAAGTATCAACTTCCTACACCTTACGGTTTCCGAGATATAGGCTGGACAAAATTTTCAAACTCAAGGGGTCACTACAACAAGGTCAAATCAAGGTCAGACCATGATGTTGCACAACTACACCCCTAACCAATGTCCCTACCAAGTATCAACTTCCTACACCTTAGGGTTTTCTAGATATAGCCCGGACAAAATTTTACAGGTCAAAGGTCTAATCAAGGTCAGACCATGACGTTACACACCTACAACCCCTAACCAATGTCCCTACCAAGTATCAACTTCCTACACCATATGGTTTCCGAGATAATCCGGTCAAGATTTTCAAACTCAAGGTCACTACGCAAGGTCAAATCAAGGTCAGACCATGACGTTGCACACCTACACATCCTAACCAATGTCCTTACCAAGTATTAACTTCCTACACCTTACGGTTTCTGAGATACAGCCCGGACAAGGTTTTTCTCGCCGCACGCCCACCCAGCCGCCCATCCGGATACCATGGGTGAAATACCCCGACACCCCTTAAGGGCTATGGGGTAAAAATTCTCAATATTGCATTCTTGACAGTATTGGATAAACTTGAAAACATAAAAAGAAAAAAGTTGATCCCCTAACATTGAGCTCTATTTAGTAGAATTCCTTTCAAGTAGATTCTTAGATGCCTTTCTAATGATATTTAACCATATTATCCTTCACTCCTGGTCAAGTAGACATTTTGTGGTACATTAAATTGCAAATTTAATAAGTAAATTAAATTTGTATAAGTTAATACCCTATCCAATGGACAATATGCTAAACCAGTCGGCGCAGACCGGCCCGCCAAACGCCAGAAAAAGACGTCCTGTGTTTCCACCGGCTGGCCGGTCCGTAGTACTGTGCACTCCCCAGATGGCGCCTCGTACTTCCTTCCTGTCTAGACAACCTGACGTCATAACATCTTTTTCGTTGTCTAAACCTCTTAGACCCCTAGTAAGCTGATAGCAGGGTCGGTGAGAGGGTCTTGTGTGTCCATTGGATAGGGTATTAACTTATAAAAATTTAATTTACTTATTAAATTTGCAATTTTATTGCGTTAACGTTTAATACATCCTATCCAATGGACAATATGCTGAATAACTACCGCTTGGTCGGCGGGTAAGTTACTAGGGACTTATGTGAACTCACAAGTAATAGCAAATTTTAACCTACTGTCTAGGCTGACTTCGTCAGGAGACCTATAGGCCCAGGCCTGGGTTGACTTTAAGGTCAGGAAACCCTGTAAGGCCATGGTTGGTTGCCAGCAGCCGGTTACCTGGGGCTATACCGCCGTCGCCTCCCCCCCCCCCCCCCCCCCCCCCTTTTTGCAGACCTGCTCTGAGGTAGGGGAAGAGAGGGATGAGTTCAGTCCCAGAATGCAAATAAACCTCCCGAAGGAAGCACGCCACACTTAATTCTTATGTACATGAAGAACTGTTATGCGCATATACAAATCTCCTCAATCTAAGGGCCACTTGTGGGTCTGCTGAGCAGCCACTACCGAGCCCAATTGGTAAAGCTCTGAATCAGCCCAAGCCCCGCCCTTCATATAGAACTGTGTGAAGGTATTGTGACTTCAGTGACAGGCTGACAAGATTGGATCTAAGGAGACTCCCGACTGGAAAACCTTAGAAGCAGCAAAGGCCCTGACATCATGGGCTTTAACCTGATGTCAAGTGTGGGCCTCCTGGTCAGAGAGCTCATAACATAGGATCACAGTCTGCTTGATCCAAGAGGAGATAGTGGCAGGTGAGATGTCTTTGTTGAAACGTCTCTTAAAGGAGACAAAAACCACCTCCTTATTCTGCCTGATGTCTGAGGTCCTGTCCAAATAGTAGCACAATGCTCTGACTGGACAGAGGGACCTGTCAGACTTGAGGGATCTATCCAGAGTTGGGGCCAGGGCTGTTATAACCCCGGGGGCCACACTGTCTGGACCCTCTATGGCCAGCTGATTCTAGGATAGAAAGCTGGGTGATGGATACAGGGACACCTTTGACCAATCGGATTGGTGTCCAATATATCAGTTTTGCCAAGCATGAATCTCACTTCTGCGCTTGCCCGACCCAAGGGCCAAGAGGAATACCATCTTGAAGGTCAAATGCTTCAAGGAGGCCTCCTTGATTGGATCAAATGGAGTCTTAGCTGGTGCACGGCCAGTGAGAAGTTCCAGGAGGGTATGCCACTCCTCCCTTTGGGTCTGTCTCCGAGGAAACTATCCAGGAGATGAGCGAGATTTTCGTCCTTGCTGAAGTTGAAGGGTGAATTTCCCAGTTTATCAACAATGGGTGACCTATAACCATCAATGGTGCTGGGCTGTTTGCCAAGCATGTATCTTACTTCTACGCTTGCCCGACCCCAGGGCCAAGAGGAAAACTCCCTTGAAGGTCAAATGCTTCAAGGAGGCCTTTAATTGGTTCAAAATGAACCTTGTCAGCTGGTGCAAAAACCAGGAAGAGGTTCCAGGAGGGGATTCCCCTCCGGCCTTTGGGTCTGTCTCAGTGGAAGCTATCCAGGAGACGAGTGAGATTTTCATCCTTACTGACATTGATGGGCAAATTTTTCCAGACTATCAGCAATGGCTGACCTGTAACCATCAATGGTACTGGGCTGCAACTTCCTGTCCTGAAACAGGTACATAAGGAAGTCAGCAACTGACTTTACAGGGGGTGCCCGAAGTCCACCTGATGAATGATACATCACTTGGTAAAAATGACCCATTTGCCTCATAGACTGATCTGATTGATCCCCTTTGAGGAGCCTCAATCCTCAATTTTCTGTGAGGGATCTGATCGAATGGCTGTCAACAGGCTGGGCAGATTGGGCAGGCTCAGCGGGATTTGGCTGGACATGGCCACTAGATCCCAAAACCAAGGCATGTTGGGCCACCCCGGAGCAATCAGAATGATTCTCTTGCATGGAAATCTTGCAACTTCTCCACCACTTTGCCCAATATGGCTGATGGTGGGAAGGTGTATGCTTTTAGATCCTACCATGGCCGACTGAGCACATCCACTGCTGTGGCCAGGGGATCTGGTATTGGTGACACAAAACAGAGGCAACTTGTTGTTGAACCTTGTGGCAAAAAGTCTATTTTGGGTCGGTGCATGGAGTGGAAGATCTCTGGAAGGAGAAACCACTGTTTGGATGGTCTGGCCTAGCCTGGATAGCTTGTCTGCTACCACATTAGGCCGGCCTGGAATGTGTCGTGCTTTAGAGTCACTTGTTTCCTGGTACACCAGGTCAAGATTCTCCATAGTAGGGCACAAAGTGGGCCCGACCTCATGCCTCCTTCCTTTATGTATGACACTACTGTGGTGTTGTCGGTTGCTACAAGTACTATCTTGTTTGAGCAAAGGTCTTGGAACTCTTTAAAGTCAGAAAAACTGCTTAAAGTTCTAGATATATGCAACTTGCTTCCCGGAGGGGACCAGGTTGCTCTTGCAAAGTGCTCATCTAAGTGAGCGCCCCACCCTTCTATTGATGCATCTGTAAATATTTGCAGAGCATATTTTATTGGGTGTAATGGTTGGACTGTAAGGACATTGTCTTCCTTCAGCCCTCATTGTAAATGGGGGTGCAAGGACCTGGGGATTGGGATCACCTTTTCCAGTGATTCTGGGACCCAGTCCAGTTGTGTTTGTGATGTCACTGAATGAGTCTCATATGAAGTTGGCCTAGATGAACTTGCTTTTCTGTAGCTGTAGCAAACCTATCAAGGACATGAATTCCCGGACCGGGCAAGCCGGTAGGGATAGCAGTTTCAGCATTTTCTCTTGAAGGTTCTGCCACCGATCTGGAGTCAGCCAAACCCGATCGGATCTGAGGTCTAACTGGTAGCCTATAAAATTGAAGTCTTGTTTGGGCTCCAGCTCTGATTTCTCTAAGTTCACCAGCCAACCTAGTTGCTGACACATTATTTACTAGATCCTGTGTATGTTGGAGACAAGCCTGGTGGGACCTGGCTCTCACCAACCAGTCGTCTAGGTACTGGTGGCTTCCTAAAACCTTGTGTATGGCCATCAGTTTCACCTCCTTTGGTATCACGGTGAACTCAAAAGGTGCTGTGGACAAACCGAATGGCAGGGCCTTGAACTGGTATGCCCGACCTTGGATGTGAAATCTCAGGCATTTCCTGGATTGTTCTTGTATAGGTATATGGACGTAGGTATCCCTCCTTCAACAGTTGTACTACCTAGGGTCCAGCCCCCAAGGCTTCCTAAGTTCCCAAAAAGGGCTTAGTCCGGACCCTATAGGCAGATTGTGTGCCACATTTGGGACATTTGGTATTCTGACAAACATTTTCTGTCCCTCCGGACACTGGTCCGGTCTGGTGACAATGATCCAGGTTAACAGTCTCTCTGTTCTTATTGTGGTCCGGTGGGGCTGACACAACTTTTCACATTAATAGACTCTTTGCCCCGGGCCAGCAGCCTGCAAGGTGCAGCATTTATAGAGCAATTGTCATTTGTGAGATGTCTGACCCCTGGCCGGAGATGATGACAAAATTTATTATCTCTCCAGTCAAGTCCAGCACCGATAACAGGTTGTTGAGAGGTATGATAAGGGAAGGTTGCCTGGCAGTAGCTTGGGACACTGTCATATCACTGTCATATCACCAAGACCACTGACCGGTCTAAGAATTCTCTGTAACCAAATTAACCTTAGGCAACTCTGTCCGGTACCCGGACTCCATACCCGGTACTTTACTGTAACCAGTAATTCTCTGTAACCGGCAAAAAACTGGCAGGCTGGGGTCACCAATGAATTTTGACAGCTACTGGTCTATATTTAGCCAGGTTTTTTTTTTTTTTTTATGTAACCAGTTGGGGTGAAGCACTTTTCAGTAAGGACTGTGTAGCCAGCACCCTATTAGTGTACAAGGCTGTGTAGCCAGTACCACCCGGTACACTCTGTAACCAGTTGTAGCCAGTACTAAAAACAGTTGCTAAATCAATTTTACAACTATCTTTTGTGTTGAATTCAGCTTGCTGTAGGTTTCCTCCATTAATTAAAGTATTTCTTTAATCGCACGTCTTATTTATAGATTTGACAGTTGCTGGGAAAGCCCTTGTGAGCTATATTTAGAAACATTTGGTGTTCGGTGTGTCGCGTGACCAGCTTGCTGGTCGGAAAGGCACGCGATTGGCTGATTGGAGCTCGTCAGTTTTGGCGTTCTTTTGTGATACTTAAACATGCAAATGCGCAGTATTCTGATCATCCACAAATCCCACTACCAACAACGAAGCCGGGTCTGCAAGGCAGGGACTGGAATCACAGTAGATGAGTTCTGAAGAACGCACTTCCGACCTTCCTGGTCGGTGAAAACACGTGACCTGCTTCGTGATTGGTCGGAAGGACACTCTATTGACTGACGGGATATGACGTCAGAGGTCGCGTTCTTTGAACTGGCCGGTCGGCTAATGCTTTAAAAGCAGAGAAGCCTGGACCAGTCCGTTCTGTAGATGTGTAGATGAAAAATATTATTTCTTTCGTGATAAAACCAGGGAACTGGCCATCCACAGTTGAACTGGAGCTTGCCGGGCGACTAATGCTAATGTCAGTTCTTCTCAGCCGGCTGTGCACTCAAACCAGTGTCCTGGCCATCCACTGCCCTTATTACCGACACACGTGCCGGGTCCACAAGGGTGGGACTGAGAGTGAAATTCCTTCTATGTCGTAGATATGAAGTTCTGATGAAAACACTAAATACTCGAGCTAGGCTGGTGTGACTGATGCTTTACAGCAGAGAAGTCGGTACCAGTGCGCTCTGAAGAATCTGAAGAATGCATCTCTTGCTTGGGGAATTCCTTCTATTTACAGTGTTCAAAACTACGTAGACTGAAGTTTCCCGTGATTTCTATTTGTAGTACTAGAAAAGACGTTTCTATGGTGACTGTAGCCTCAAACAAAAGACACGGATAAAAATACCTGTAGTATATCCATAATTCCTCAATATTGTCGATCTGCCCCTAACAACACAATGGTTGAATGGGAGGAAACTAGTAAAATGGTTGCCTTTATATTTCGCGTCGTAACTGCCCTATTATCAAGACTAAATTGTGTCAGCTAGGAGCGTTTCCAGCAGATTTAATAATGTATATCCGTGCTTCAGATGTAGGTAACACTTCTAAACTAAAATATTTGCAATTCAGGTGAAAAATCCATCATAATGCACACTTTTCCTTAAAATATCTAGAGATTGTTGAAAATACGTTCGCACAGTACACGCGCCAAATGAAAAAGATGCTATGACGTCAGGTTGTCTAGACAGGAAGGAAGTACGAGGCGCCATCTGGGGAGTGCACAGTACTACGGACTGTCCAGCCGGTGGAAACACAGGAAATCTTTTTTTTGGCGTTTAGCGGGCCGGTCTGCGCCGACCGGTTTAGCTTATTGTCCATTGGATAGGATGTATTAACACAATAAAAATTATATTTTTGCAGGCTTCAACTGTGTTTTCAAAAATTATTGTGCACTATCATTTGTAACTTGAATCACAAACTATTTAACACTTACGAGTGTTGTTGTGACAACTGAAACTTATGACTCTTATAATATGTAGCAGTATACAACATAAACATCAGAACTAAAATAAAGAAATTCACAAATTCATCTGACCTGCAGACTATTGTCAGATATGGCATTCACAGGATCTGCCAGAAGTGCAAGCCTGTCTGCATTGAGTCCAAAGTTAGCCAGATGCAGTGCATAAACCTCAGAGGATGCTCTCACCAGATACCCCACTGCCTGGACAGTGTAAGCTATCCTGGCTCTGTTAATGAATACATTGGAGTAGTTGATAGTCTGATTCATGCTAAATTCATCTAGCAATTCAGCCAGAGCTCCTGCATTCTGAGATTCATAGATCACTTCAACGCAGAAGGATGACAAGTCAAATGATGTCATTCCTTCTTTTCTCTTTGAAATCTCAATGATTTCTCCAAGAATGCTAGCTTGACTCTTCTTTAATCTCTTCTCTCGGCCAATTAGGCCAAATGCAATTTTCCAAATGTCTCTGGATTCTGGCAGTTTGCCCATGCTGTCAAGCAGGTTTCCAGATATTATGTTATCTTGCTTTCCTGCCTCCACCTTTCTCAGACATTCTTGCAGGTGGAAGTAAGCAACAAGATACTCAAATAATATTGTTTCTCTGAATTTATACACAGGTTTTCTTCCATATATTCCATCCTCCACAAAGAGGCCCAGTGTGATGTATTCTATATCATGAGCCAGTTCACTCTTGTAGCTGTTCCCCTCCAGCTGTCTTTGGATCATGCCTTTACTGATCTTTGTACCTTTTGTATATTCCATAAACGCCAACCTAGCAAATCGTTGAGCAATATCAGGCAGATTCCATTGATTTTTCTTCAATCCAACCAGATCTCTGTATTTTTGTCGCTGTACTTGAACAACAAATGTTAAGTACATCTCATAAAATTCAGTCAGTGTATAAGGAACCTGAAAAGAAGTATATTGCAAGTTTCACTTGTTGCATATTGGCTTATCAGTACAAAACTAACTAGATCTAGCGTATTGATGCAAATCATATCCACCGGAAAGACAACTCACCCAAGCCAGTGAGCAATACAGCAGAAGATTCCTAGTCCATGGTTTCCTATAGGTTAGTTTCACATCCCAAACCTCTAGGATCATTAATAAATAAGTTATAAGCTCTTTCAAGTTTGGCGATCCTCATTTGACCATGAAGGAAAGGCCCAATGTCAATTTTGACCACATCAGAACATTCCTAGTCCATGAAGGCCAGTAGGTTGGTTTCACATCCCAAAACTCTAGCACCAATAATAAGCAAGTTATAAGGACTCTGTAGTTTGGCTATCCTTGTTTGACCTTGAAGGATGGGCCCAAGGTGAAATCTGAGCACATCAGAAAATGCCCAACCCATGATTTTCTTTAGGTTGACTTCACATGCCTAACCTCTAGGACCAATAATAAGGGAGATATAGGCACTTTTAAAGTCCGCTATGTGGGGGTACCATGGCAGCCCGTGGATGACCTTGAATAAAGAGCTTCAAGATCAAATGTCTGCATGCTTGCAGAGGACATATATATCTGTTATACAAATCACCTATGAAGAGATACAGCCTTCTAGCCACGAGAACCAGCCAGTACAAAAAAGGAAGATAATTTTTAAAGAAATGCCCAGGGCTGCCATCTTGTTTTTGAAAAAAGAAGCTAATTTCAGCCGCATAGAAGCTTACCTCAATGAAGATATCCTGCAAATATGGTGTAGGTAGTTTTCCACTGAGAGTGTTAACGTCCAAAATCTCCAGGTGAGGCAGTGGTAGTGTAGCGAATGCTAAACCAAAGTATCCATTGGATGCTTCTGGTGAATACAATTAGCAAGTTGCATGCAAGCATCCAGTGGATAAAACTAGCAAGTTACATGTATCTCAATTAACACTCACAGTTCATCTGAAACTAAAAGTTTTAAACCCTTCACATACATTTATACATTACTGGATATACAGAATAATATATTTTCATCTATTGCAGTACAGCATCTAAGATTTGAAAAAAATTATTAAAACTTTGACTTTTGAAATTACTAACATCAAGTTAAATGTAGATTACTATCTATGACATTTTTCAGTGGATATATTGTTTGGCTTGTGGACATCGACAGTGAATGCAAAAATATTTCTATATCATCTGATATTGGGGAGAGGGCAGTATTTTCTACTAAAAAGATCCAAGATACTGAAAAAGTTTCATTCTGGCATATCCCCAACCACTAACAGGAAGTGAAGTTTATCAGAACAAAATGTGGCAGTTTGATTAAAAACACATTAAAAACTACAAAAATACCATATAAAACTCATAAAACTGCATAATTTCTTCAAATTTTGGCTTTATTCCAAATATTTACACTGTAAGTTTATAGTTATAGATAAAATGGTGATATTGATATACATCTTCAGATTCTTCACAAATCGATATCTGCCACCCTGTCCCAAAGCAATAACCATCACCAGTATTGATAAACCATGTACATACCTACTAATGTATTTGTATAAACATTAAATAATCAATATCAACAATCACCTGTCCATGCACTGCGAGAGTGTGTTCCAAAAACTCAGGTAGCAGCGCATTAGTGACTGTATCCTTCTTGTTGAGGATGAGAGGTACAACAGGATGAGTCTTTGTCACTCCCTCAACTGTGGGTCTTTTGGTTCTTCTAGTTGGCATTGTAGCTAAAACAGTCACAGGCTGAAAGCTCTACATAAGTTTTTTTTTTTTTTTCAAAAGTGAACACATCATTATTTCAAGTTAATATTACAGTAGAACCTCTATTATTTGAACTTTGGGGTTAAAAATATTATAGAATGTTCTTAAACAAGCAATCAGTGCCCATTAACAGGCTCTGTGTCAGCTGACTGTGTGTTTTGAGTTTCAGAGTAGAAGTGAAAGAAGAAAAGCACACAAAAGTTGTGCCCTGCAAATGGTATTCAGAAGTACCAAGTTAACTGTTAAGGTGTAAAACTTAAAAAGGTGGAAAACATAATTATTTTAACAAATACTGTAAATACAATCATAAGTTTTCAAGTTACAACTGATTTACTCAACACTGAAAATGTCAAAGCAGCTTTTGCCCAGCTATGCAATGAGCTGCACGTCTGTAATTTTACTATGTTATAGCTGACTCAAAAGTCTGTGAAAAACATATTTAAACAAAATACTGTAAATGCAATAGTTTTCAAGTTACGCGTGATTTACTCAACAGTCAACAGTGATACCCTGAAAGGAGATTTTACTCAGCTATGAAATGAGCTTTAGGTCTGCAATTTCACTATGTTATAGCTGACAAAAAAGTAGGTAAAAAACATATTAAAAAAAAAAAAAAAAAAAAAAAAAAAAAAAAAAAAAAAAAAAAAAAAAATTACTGTAAATGCAAGTTTTCAAGTTACAACTGATTTACTCAACAGTGAGAACCTCAAAGTAGCTGTTGCTCAGCTATGCCTGCAATAGCTACAGGTCTACAATTTTACTCTGTTACAGTTGACTCATATGTAGGTGAACAACATATTTAAACAAAATTCTCTAAATGCAATAGTCTTCAAGTTACAAGTGATTCACTCAACAGTGAGAACCCCAAAGTACCTATTGCTCCAATTTGCAATAAGCTTCAGGCCTGCAATTTTACTTTATTGTAGCAGACTCAAAAGTAAGTAAATGCCACATTTAAACAAAATACTCTAAATGCAATAGTTTTCAAGTTACTCCTTAAAATTCAGTTTCACAAAGCCTCCTTTAACTCTCCTTACCAAAGGTCTTCCTTGAAATTTAAGGAGGGTGCAAATGTTCATTAAAGTTATAAAACATTCCTTGAAGGACACTTCCTTAAATTGAAGGTAGGTCCTTTGCTTCCTTGAAATTTAAAGGAGTTTGTATTTTGTAAGGTCTCCTTTAATAAAGGAGGCTTTGTGAATCTTAGATTTTTGAAGGTGTGAGAAATTCAAGGAAATCCTTGAATTTATAGTGACCTTTATCTTAAGGAGGCTTCGTGAAACCGGCCCCAGGTCTACAATTTCACTATGTTATAGCTGACAGAAAAGTAGGTGAATAACATGTTCAAACAAAATACTGTAAATGCAATAGCTTTCAAGTTACAACTGATTCACTCAACAGTTATAACCTGAAAGGGGCTATTGCTCAGCTGACTATGTGTTTTGAGTTTCAGAGTAGAAGTGTTTAAGAAGGACTTTTGTGTCCTGCAAATGGATTCACAAGTACAAGTTAACTGTTAAGGAGCAAAATGTAGCAAGGAAAAAAAATTAAACAAAACTAGAAATAGGCCGCCCTGTTGATAGTAGATGCGAATAGAAACAGGATAGCATAGAAGAACACACATTATCATGTGTAATGTCCACCCATGAACCTTTTGCCCAAATTGTACAGTAGTCTTACAAGACCCTGTTTCATTTGTAAAATATATCAATGATGCTTAAATATTTGTTAGTGTAGATGTAAATAATTTCAGCTTCATGCCTTTTTGCATTGGTTGGGTTGAAAATTTTGACGAAATCACTCTATCTTGCACGGTTAAGAAGATAGAAGCAAATTCCTGTTTTTCTATTTTTGGCAAAAATTTGAAAATTCAAAATGGCCGCCATTTTTGGGAAAAGGAAATTTTTTTGAAAATTGCCACGAGTACATTTCTTAGATACCCTATGGGTCGAAAATTTCAACAAAATAACTCGGTTAAGGCCAGTTTGTGTTTTTCCATTTTGGGCAAAAATTCGAAAATTCAAAATGGCTGCCATTTTTGGGGAGGGGAAAATTTTTTAAAAATTGCAAAGATTACATTCCTTAGACACCCTGTGGGTTGAAAATTTCGACAAAATCGCTCTATCTCGCATGGTTAAGGAGATAGAAGCAAATTAGTGTTTTGCCATTTTTGGCAAAAATTCGAAAATTCAAAATTGCCGCCATTTTAGGGTAGGGGAAATTTTTTTTTAAATTGCCAAGAATACAATGCTCAAATACCTGTGGGTCGAAAATTTTGACGAAATCGCTCTATCTCGCATGGTTAAGGAGATAGAAGGAAATTTGTGTTGCCATTTTTGGCAAAACTTCGAAAATTCAAAATGGGCGCCATTTTTGGGGAGTGGAAAATTTTTTGAAAATTGCAAAGATTGCATTCCTTAGATACCCTGTGGGTCGAAAATTTCGACGAAATCGCTCTATCTTGCACGGTTAAGGAGATAGAAGGAAATTTGTGTTTTGCCATTTTTGGCAAAAATTCGAAAATTCAAAATGGCCGCCATTTTTGGGGAGGGGAAAATTTTTGGAAAATTGCAAAGATTGCATTGCTTAGATACCCTGTGCGTCGAAAATTTCGACGAAATCACTCTATCTCGCACGGTTAAGGAGATAGAAGCAAATTAGTGTTTTGCCATTTTTGGCAACAATTCAAAAATTCAAAATGGCCGCCATTTTTAGGGAGGGGAAAATTTTTTGAAAATTGCAAAGATTGCATTGCTTAGATACCCTGTGCGTCGAAAATTTCGACGAAATCGCTCTATCTCGCACGGTTAAGGAGATAGAAGCAAATTTGTGTTTTGCCATTTTTGGCAAAAATTCAAAAATTCAAAATGGCCGCCATTTTTGGGGAGGGGAAAATTTTTTGAAAATTGTAAAGATTACATTTCTTAGATACCCTGTGGGTCGAAAATTTCGACGAAATCGCTCTATCTCGCACGGTTAAGGAGATAGAAGCAAATTTGTGTTTTGCCATTTTTGGCAAAAATTCGAAAATGGCCGCAATTTTTGGGGAGGGGAAAATTTTTTGAAAATTGCAAATATTACATTCCTTAGATACCCTGTGGGTCGAAAATTTCGACGAAATCACTCTATCTCGCACGGTTAAGGAGATAGAAGCAAATTAGTGTTTTGCCATTTTTGGCAACAATTCGAAAATTCAAAATGGCCGCCATTTTTGGGGAGGGGAAAATTTTTTGAAAATTGTAAAGATTGCATTGCTTAGATACCCTGTGCGTCGAAAATTTCGCCCAAATCACTCTATCTCGCACGGTTAAGGAGATAGAAGCAAATTAGTGTTTTGCCATTTTTGGCAACAATTCGAAAATTCAAAATGGCCGCCATTTTTGGGGAGGGGAAAATTTTTTGAAAATTGTAAAGATTGCATTGCTTAGATACCCTGTGCGTCGAAAATTTCGCCCAAAATCGCTCTATCTCGCACGGTTAAGGAGACAGAAGCAAATTAGTGTTTTGCCATTTTTGGCAAAAATTCGAAAATTCAAAATGGCTGCCATTTTTGGGGAGGGGAAAATTTTTTGAAAATTGCAAAGATTGCATTCCTTAGATACCCTGTGGGTCGAAAATTTCGACGAAATCGCTCTATCTTGCACGGTTAAGGAGATAGAAGCAAATTTGTGTTTTGCCATTTTTGGCAAAAATTCGAAAATGGCCGCCATTTTTGGGGAGGGGAAAATTTTTGGAAAATTGCATAGATTGCATTCCTTAGATACCCTGTGGGTCAAAAATTCTGTCGAAATCGCTCTATCTCTTACGGTTTCTGAGATATTAGCAAATTACTCAAAAGTAGTACTGAAAATACACAATGAAGTACCTAAATGGCAATTACTCATGTACTGACAAAGCTATCAGTCCCAAATGCAATACCAAGCGAGCTATGGACATAACAATCTTGTATTCAAAATTGTAGTAAAATATCTTTAATTATTTTGGCTTAAATGCACGGAAACCAATGGGTACTGAAAATAGCTGTACTTAAGTATTACTCAGTAAGCAAAAGAGGTACAACAGCCAAAAGCAATCCCAAGCAAGCTACTGATCCAATAAGCCTGCATACCAAATTTGGTGACAATAGCTCTAATACTTTTCCTTTAAATGAGCGGAAACCATGCGTGACGCCGGACATCGGATGCCGGACGGCAAAAAAAGCAAAAATAATATATCCACCCCCCAGGGGGGTGGACATAATAATATAAATGCAATAGTTTTTGCTTTACAACTGATTTACTCAACAGTGAAAACCTCAAAGTAGCTATTATTTAGCTACAGAGCAATTTTACTATGCTATAGCTGACCAAAAGTTTAAAACTTTCGGCGAAATCGCTGTATCTCGCACCATTTCCGAGATAAATGCGCTTTTGATTTTTACGCAAAAATTCAAGATGGCCGCCAAATCTGGCGGGAAAAATGATTTTTGGGAAAAGTAGCCAGTAGACTCTGCTGCTACTCTGTGGGTAAAAAAAATTTTGTCGAAATTGTTCTATCTCGCACCGTTATTGAGACAAATGCGTTTTTGTGTTTTATGCAGAAATTCAAGATGGCTGCCAAAAATGGCGGGAAAATGTTTTTTTGGTAACACTTGCCAGTAGAGTGTGCTGATACCCTGTGGGTCAAAAATTTTGCCGAAATCGCTCTATCTCGCACCGTTTCAAAGATAAATGTATCTGATTTACTCAACCATGAAAACTTGAAAGTAGCTATTGCTCTGCTATGCCATGAGCTACAGGTCTGTAATTATATCCCCAGACGAAAGTCGGGGATATATTGGATTCAGGTCCGTCGCGCCGCCGCCGCCGCCGTAGAAATTTCCTTGTGGACGCGATAACTCAAAAACAAATTAATATTTTTTTTTCAAACTTGGTACACATGTTAAGGGTGCCCAAAGGAAGATCCCTATTTTAAGGTGACCTTAAACTCCCAGTAAAAAAGAACTTATGGCCACCTTAAGGTCAGAAATTGGACTTTTGGCCACTTAGAGCCCTGTAGGTCACAAACTATGATGCTCAGCTGGCTGAAATTTTACCTGACAACACATTAATATGTTCTTAGTACATGTGCCGAAAATCACGACTTTAAGTTGAGGAGAAAATTGTCCTTGAGGCCCATAAATACCCCCACTTAGGGATTTTTTGCTATACTTTTCACATATTTTGCCCTATAATTTGGAAGTGGTAATTCTGATGAGTCTCAAACTGCGCTAGGTATAACTTTGATATGTAATCCTTGTCTGTAGAAAATTTTAGGGCTGTAGGTTTACCCAAAGGGGTCGACTTAAGGTCTCAAAAGTGCCCACAGAGACCCAATTTATGCACTTTTTGCCACTTTCAAGCACTGTAGCTTTCAAACTATGTCTCTCATCTAAGTTAAATATCATCTGGGAATATATCTATGTGTTTTCTTATATGTGCCCCTACATTTAGGCCTTTAATAGACAGTTAACCTGTGTATCAGGACCATAAACACCCACCCGAGTGACCCTTATAAGACATTTTTCACATCTTTTTCCCTGTAACTTGGAAATGGTAAGTCTGAGAAGTTTCAAACTGTATTAGATATATATTCTGTGTGTAATCTTAGTATGTAACAGATTTTAAGTCTGAAGCTTTAATTTTGAAGGTCAAATTGAGGTCTCTAAAAGGCTCCCAAAGACCCAATATTTGGACTTTTTGCTACTTTTAAGCCCTGTGACTGTCAAACTATGTGACTGATAGAGCTCAAATCCTATCTGGGAAGATATTAGTATGTTATTTATATATGTGCCAAAAATTAAGGCTTTAAGAAGACATTTAACCTGTGTATGAGGACCATAAATCCCCACCCGAGTGACCATTTTTAGACACATTTTTCACATATTTTGCCCTGTAACTTGGAAATGGTAAGTCTAAGAAGTTTCAAACTGTATTAGATGCATATTCTATGTGTAATCTTAGTATGTGACAAATTTTAAGTCTGAAGCTTTAATTTGAAGGCCACATTTAGGTCTCTAGAAGGCCCCATAAAGACCCAGTATTTGGACTTTTTGCCAATTTTAAGGCCTGTGACTGTTAAACTATGTGACCGATAGAGCTGAAATCTCATCTGGGAATACATTATTATGTTCTTTTTACATATGCCAAAAATCAAGGCTTCAAGTAGACATTTAACCTGTGTATGAGGACCTTAAACACCCACCTGAGTGACCCTTTTAAGACATTTTTCACATAATTTGCTCTGTAACTTGGAAATGGTAAGTCTGAGAAGTTTCAAACTTTATTAGATACATATTCTATGTGTAATCTTAGTATGTAACAAATTTTAAGTCTGAAGCTTTAATTTGAAAGCCACATCGAGATCTCTAAAAGGCCCACAGAGACCCAATATTTGGACTTTTTGCCACCTTTAAGCCCTGTGACTGTTAAACTATGTGATTGATGGAGCTGAAATCCCATCTGGGAATGCATTATTATGTCCTTTTTACATATGCCGAAAATCAAGGTTTTTAGTAGACATTTAACCTGTGTATGAGGGCCATAGACACTCGCCCAAGTGCCTTTTTGGACATTTTTTCCGTATTTTGCCCTGTTATTTGGAAATGCTTAGTGTGACAAGTCTTAAACTGTATTATATATAATTTTTGTTTGTTATGTATGTCCCCCAAAAAGTTTCAGATCTGTAGTTTAATTGCTAAGGTCTCTTTAACAATTGTAAAATGCCCACAGAAACCCAATTTATGGACATTATGCCACTTTAAAGCCCAGTAACTGTCAAACGATGTGGGGTATAGAGCTGAAATCTTTGAATTTTTAAAAGGAAATGCCTGTCTATTTAAATTTTGAATATTAATAATGTTATGGCTATCTTAGTCTTTTAAGAACTTATTTTTGTGTGTTATACCTCTGCTTGCTGAGTTTTTCACTTTTTAAAATGAAACTGGTTAAACATATTCAAGTAGACAAAATGGACACTTTAAGTGAGCTTTAAGTCCCAATATTAATGAAATTATATCCTTATGTAGTAAAACTAGGGGATTTTTAACCCTCAACTAGCCCAGTTTTATTCAACTTGCCTCAGTTAATTTTGGCACAGCTCCTACAGTTATGAACTCATTTCAGTTGATAATCACATACTTAAAATTCTCAATTCTTTTTGTATTTGAGTACCCCTTTTATATAGATTGTTTGTTTACCATTTATGCTCAACCCACATCCCCCACCCGGATTCCCCCCACCCACCTCTGGGACCTCCAGCTATATTGAGTGACACTAAATAAACAATGGTATTTAATGATATCAGATGAGAAACAAAGAACTCAATGGGGTTGCAGATCTTGTGTAATAGTGAGAGAGGTGTGGAGAAGGGGAGAGGGGTGGGGGTGGGAGGTGGTGGGCTTCATTACATATAACACAAAGGGGAGTCAGAACTGAGATTGTGTCACATATTTAGGTTGCATATATATGGACCACATATATAGGTATAGAGGAAATGAATAACTGAAAACAATTTGCAAATTCTAAAAATAATATAATAAAATAATAATATAAATAATTTTTTTTAAAATAATATTTTATTTCTGAACAAATATAGAAACAGATGTGCGCTTTTGGGATTATGAATTTTAGAATGGACATTGAATCATCAATCATTTAAATACTTTGAAGGAAGATTGAAAAATATGATGAGTTGAGTTAAAAATAATATTTTATTTGTCAACAAATATAGAAACAGATATGCTCTTTTGGGATTATTATTTTAGAATGGACATTCAATCATCAATCATTTAAATACTTTGAAAATAGGTTTAGAGTTATCATTGCAGGAAGATTGAAAATATAATTTGAGGTATGTATTCGGCGTCTGGGGATACACCATCTTCCTTGGGGAGATATAAACAGAGTAGATTGATGTGCTGAAGTTAATATAATAATGGGTAATTATGTTTTAAAAAATTCCCGATCAAAACCTGTGGCGTGAGTGATGACCTGTCTGGGGATATGTTGGCGCCGAGTTGGCCCAATCTAGTTTTACTATGTTATAGGTGACTCAAAAATATTTGAACAACATATTTACAAAATACTGTAAATGCAAAAGTGTTCAAATTACAACTGATTTACTCAACAGTGAGAAGCTGAAAGTAGCCATTGCTCAGCTATGCAATGAGCTACAGTTCTGCAATATATTACTGTGTTGTAGCTGATTTAAAAGAAGGTGAACAACATATTTAAACAAAATACTGTAAATGCAATAGTTGTAAAGTTACAATTGATTTACTAAACAGTGAGAACCTCAAAGTAGCTATTACTCAGCTATGCAATGAGCTACAGGTCTGCAATTTTATTATGTTATGGCTCACCCCAAAGTAGGTGAACAACATATTTAAACAAAATACTGTAAATGCAATAGTTTTCAGGTTACAACTGATTTACTCAACAGTGAAGACCTCAAAGTAGCTGTTACTCAGCTATGACGATTGAGTTACAGGTCTGCAATTTTACTATGTAAAAGCTGATCCAAAAGTAGGTGAACATATTTAAACAAAATACTATAAATGCAATAGTTTTCAAGTTACAACTGATTTACTCAACAATGAAAACCTCAAAGTAGCTATTACTCAACTATGCAATGAATTACAGGTATGCAACTATGTTACAGCTGACCCAAAAGTAGGTTAACAACATATTTAGACAAAATACCCTACATATAATAGTTTTCATGTTTCAACTGATTTACTCAACAGTGAGAACATGAATAGAGCTATTGCTCAGCTATGCCGTGAGCTACAGCTCTGAAATTTTACTATGTTATAGCCGATTCATAAATACATGGAAAATATATAAAACAAAGTACCCTAAATGCAATAGTTTTCAAGTTACAAGCAATTTAGTCAACATTGATAACCTAAAAGTAGCTATTACTCAGCTATGCAATGAGTTAAACGTCTGCAATTTTACTATGTTATAGCTGACCCATAAGTAGCTGAATAACATATTTATACAAAATTGTGTAAATGTAATAGTTTTCAAGTTACAAATAATTTTACTCATTATGGAAGGTACTGAAAAGTCAGAAAGTAGCCATTACTCACTTAGCTATTGGGTTGGACACCAAAGTTACTCACCATGTTGTAGCTATGGAAAAAGTAGCTGAATAACATATTTTAACAAAATGCTCTAAATGCAATACTTTTCAAGTTATTTAGTGATTTAGTCCATGATTTCATGAATTTTAATGCATTAAAAACTAGACTAAGGACGCATCTGTGGCCAGATGCTGGATGTAGTGATAAAGACGGCAAACCGGATAGTTGGTTTCTATTCGATTTATAAAAGAGTAAACGAAATCCGGTGACAAATTCCAAGAACCGGTTCCCGAAATGTCACATATTTCACATCAAAACGTATAAAATATTGCACAGAAACGTTTAAAACTAGACTAAGGACACATCTGTGGCCAGATGCTGGATGTATCCACCGACAAAGGCCAACTAACATAGTTTAGAAGATAAACAGCATTTTTCGTTAATAAGCAAGCTGAAAGCACTTTTAAGTTTGGCTACACTTATTTGACCCTGTAGCAGGGGCCCAAGGTGAAGTCTGACCACATCAAAAGATTCGCAGCCCATGATTTCCTATAAGTCGTTTTCACATTGCAAACCTCTAGGACCAATAATAAGCAGGAGGGGCCCAAGGTCAAATCTGACCACATGAAAAGATTTGCAGCCCATGACTTCCTATAAGTTGTTTTCATATTAATGAGTTATTTGAGAAATACTGGCTATCTGCAATACTTCTAGAGATAATTTGCATTTACTCATTTTGAGTAGGTGAATAATTAGCTACGGGTCTGAAATTTCACCAAGTGAAAGCTCTCTCAAAAGTAGGCGAATGAGTTATTTGAGAAAAATTGGCTATCTACAATACTGTAGCGGGCCTGTGGATTTCCAGCAGTGTTAAAGTTATGTGTGTATGTGGTAGTGTGGTTCGGGTCTCCAAATCCACCAATGGACCACTACCAGTTTGATATTCTAACGCAATAAAATTTAGTAGTCACTTAGAATGGGCATCTGAATTCAGATCACCATGTATGCATAAGTGACTCAACAAAAGGGTATTGCAAATTTAATAGGTAAATTAAATTTTTATAAGTTAATACCCTATCCAATGGACAATAGCTTATCCGGTCGGCGCGGACCGGCCCGCCAAACGTCAGAAAAAGACGTCCTGTGTCTCCACCGGCTAGGCCGGCCCAGTGGTGTGCACTCGCCAGATGGCGTGTCGTACTTCCTTCCTGTCTAGACAGAGTGACGTCATAGCATCTTTTTCGTTGTCTAAACATATATAGACCCCTAGTAAGTTGATAGTGGGGTCAGGTGGGAGGGTCTTGTGTGTCCATTGGATAGGGTATTAACTTATAAAAATTTAATTTACCTATTAAATTTGCAATTTTATTGCGTTAATACATCCTATCCAATGGACAATAGCTGAATAACTACCGCTTGGATGGCGGGTGCGTTACTAGGGACTAAAGAAGTTGAACTCATATTAGAAATAATGGCCATTTCTTCTGTCCTTACAGCCTAGGTAGACTTTGAAGTCAGATACCTTTAAGGCTGTGGTCGATTATCATCATCCGGTTATCCGGAAGGAACCGTCAGAGTCGACCCAGAGCCAAAAGGAAGACAGTCTTGAAGGTTAAATGCTTCAATGACGCCTCTCGGAGGGGTTCAAAGGGGGGCTTTGTGAGCTGGTGTAATACCAGTGAAAGGTTCCAGGAGGGTATATACCTCCGCCCCTTGGGTCTGTCTCTGTGGAAACTGTCCAGGAGACGCGTGAGATTCTCATCCTTGCTGATATTGACTGTGGTACTACCCAGTTTATCCGCAATGGCAGACCTGTATCCATCAATGGTGCTGGGCTGAAGATTTTTGACCTCAAAGAGGTAAAGTAGGAAATCAGCCACTGAATTCACAGGTGGTGACCTGAAGTCCACCTGATTAGTGATGCACCATTTCGTAAAAATGGTCCACTTTGCCTCATAGACTGATCTGGTTGACCTTCTCTGAGGAGCCTCAATTCTTGCTGCCACTGCTTCAGAGAAGCCCTGCTCCTTGATTGCTGTGGCTCTAGGAGCCAAGCGTGTAGATTTAGATTGGTCAGATTCCTGTGAGGGATCTGGTTGAAGGGCTGTGTCAACAGGTTGGGCAGCTGTGGTAGGCTCAGGGGAACTTGGCTGGACATGGCCACTAAGTCCCAAAACCAGGGCATGTTGGGCCACCCCGGAGCGATCAGAATTAATCTTTTGCATGGGGTGTCCAGTAGCTTTTCTACTACTTTGCCCAAGATGGCGGTCGGTGGAAAGGCATAAGCATCCAGATCCTCCCATGGCAGGGTGAGAGCATCCACTGCCACCGCTAGGGGATCCGGAATTGGAGACACAAACTGAGGTAGTTTGTAGTTGAACCTGGTGGCAAAGAGGTCTATTTGAGGCTGGTGCCACCTCCTGCACAGGCTCTGAAAAACTTCCGGAATAAGGGACCACTCCGTCTGGATGGTCTGACCCAGTCTGGATAGTTTGTCGGCTATCACATTTAGCCTGCCCGGAATATGACGGGCTTTTAGAGTGACTTGTCTCTGGGAACACCAGGTCAAGATTCTCCACAGGAGGGCACACAGAGGGCCCGACCTCATGCCGCCTTCTTTGTTTATGTATGCTACGACTGTCGTGTTGTCCGTAGCCACTAGGACAATTTGATTTACACAAAGATCTTGGAACTCTTTTAAGGCTAGAAAGACTGCCTTGAGTTCCAGGTAATTTATGTGTAGCTGGCTTTCTGGAACTGACCAGGAGCCTCTTGCAGTGAGCTCGTTTAAGTGAGCGCCCCACCCTTCTTTTGATGCGTCTGTAAAAATCTGCAGAGCATGCTTCATTGGGTGTAGGGGTTGACCTTGGAGGACATTGTCTTCCTCCAGCCACCATTGTAGGTGAGGGTGTAAAGATCTGGGTAGTGGAATGATCTTTTCGAGTGACTCTGGTACTCTCCAATGATTTTTGAGATGCCACTGTATGGGTCTCATGTGTAAGCGGCCGAGGTGAACTTGCTTTTCTGTGGCCGTTAGGAGTCCTATTAGTGACATGAACTGTCGGACCGGACAGGTCGGTAGTAAGAGCAATGCTTGTATTTTGTCCTGAAGGCTTTGCCACCGGTCCGGAGTCGGTCTGACCCGGCCGGACCTGAGGTCGAATTGGTAACCTACAAAGTCGAAGACTTGTTTGGGTTCCAGCTCTGATTTTTCTAAATTCACCAGCCAACCGAGGTCCTGGCACATTTTGACTAGAATCTGAGTATGGAGGAGGCAAACCTGCTTGGATCTGGCTCTCACCAACCAGTCGTCTAGGTACTGGTGGATCCTTATACCCTGATGTGCGGCCATCAGTTTCACCTCTTTGGCTATTACAGTGAACTCCATGGGGGCTGTGGACAGGCCAAAGGGAAGAGCTTTGAACTGATAAGTCCGGCCCTGGATATGAAATCTGAGATATTTCTTGGATTGTTCCTGTATTGGTATGTGGAAGTAGGCATCCTTGAAGTCTACTGAGGTGACCCACTCTCCCTGTTGGAGAGATGTTCTGATGGTTTCCGGTGTCTCCATTTTGAATTTTTCCACCTTGAGGAAACGGTTTAGTTTGCTCAGGTCTAGTATTGGCCTCCATTTGTTGTTGGGTTTGGGCACTAGAAAAAGTCGGTTGAAGAAACCCAAGGATGTTTGATTGCGGACCAACTCGACTGCGTTTTTGTCCGTAAGCTGATGCAATGCCTCCATCAGGTAGCTGTTCCTGTGGGGATTGGCATAACAACTTATGACAGTTGGAGACCTTGTAAGGTTTGGTCGTGTTTGAAAAGGGAGGGTATAGCCCTCCTTCAGTATTTGAAGGGTTTTGGGGCCAGCTCCTAGTTTTGACCAAGTTTCCCAAAAGTTTTGGAGTCTGGCCCCTACAGGCAGATTTTGTACAACATTTGGGGCACTGCTTACAGATTGGACACAAGACAACTGAGTGACACAAGAAGCAAGTTTCACATACTTTAATTTGTGATACTCTGATATTTGACAATCTGCTGCCCCGGGACTTAACTCTCTCTTTTGGGAGTGCCCGGGAGCAGAAGGTACACCTGTTACAACATGAAAGTTTACAGTATTTAGTGTCTTTTCTTGTACTAATGTCTTGCTCCGGGCCAGCAGTCCCTTTGGTAAACTGGTTACACAATAACTGTCATTTATATGACTGCTGGCCCTTGGCTGGTCGCGAGGAATAGAATGAGGCTTTTCCCTTGTTCTTCTTGCCCTGTCCCTTATTGCCAATATTCTTCCAAGCTGGTCGGTCTGATTTCCTGTAATCCGAACGCTTGTCGGTTCGTTCGTATGGATGGAAGCGACCTTTCTTGCCCGACTGGGGTTGAGACTTGTTTTCAAAATTGGCAATGTCCTGCTCCGCTTGCTTTAAGGCAGCATCTGGAAACAGGGTTGGAGTGTGAAGAGGTCCAGTCCTCAAAGCGGACAGAGTGTCTGGCTTGATACCCATCTTTAAGTGGGAGAGGTACGAATCTCTTCTGATCAGGGTAGTATTGGCGACCATCACAAAAACAAAGTCTGTTAAGTGTTCAAGGGTTTTCGCCATAGACTGGGTAATGCTTGAATTGAAGTTCAAGAGGAACTGCATTTCCTCTGTTGCACGGGACATCTTTCCTGCCGATTTCCCTTTACCCAACTCTGATTTAATGGTTTTGAGTTCTGTTTGCATGTTTCCCTGGACCTTGTATAGGCACCTGTTGAATGCAGCCGCCTGGTTGCAAGTGGTGGAAGCTTCGCGGGCCGCCTTTTCCCATCTGCGTAAATTATCCTGTGATATTTGACGGGAAGCAGGAGGGGTTGAAGCAATGCCGGCCGCCTTGGCTATGCGACTGTAGGAACTATTAACTTTAGAAACGTCCGTGTTCCAAGTAGTTACAGTCTGTGTCGCTTCCTGATCACTCTTCTGTGGGTTAGGTGCAAAGCTATACCATTTCGCTTGCGATTTTGGGGGGCGGACGAACTGGTCCTTGAGGAGCCCTCCAGCCTCTGAGCTGCGTGATGGATACCCTTCTGTGAGAGTAACATTTAATTTCCCAAATTTGTTGCAAAGCCACTCGTCCGTGGGCATGGTGACTGAGACCTTTCCTGTCGGTTGAGATTTAGGGCCGGCAAAGGGATTATCTTCAGATCTGGAAGCTGTGCTATCGACTTCTGGGATGTGAGTCCACCCCATAAACGACCTGATACCACTCATGGTTTCACGGTAGCTCTGCTCTTCCGAGAGGGTAAGGTCTGGATCATTTAAAGAGGCTTCCAGTTCTTGATCAGATAGCTCCCCTTCCTCAGCAACAAAGAGGTCTACTGGGGGACGGTCCGAAAGGTCCGTTTCTGAGTCCGTGTCCATTGATGAGACACTGTGCCGCCTGGTCGGTGCTGTTGATGATCTGCTGGGTACCTGTTGAGATGAGGGAGAATCGGTACCAGCTACATCTGAATGTTGGTCGGCAGACACCTTTCCCTTGGACAATTTGCCGGTCGACTTGGAGATAGTCTGAGTAATACCAGGCAAATCTGAGGGTCGGTGAGCAGAAGGGGAATTCCTGGTATGGTCGGTGACCGGTCTCTGAGAGGTGAGGTCGGTAGCCAACTGACTTGAAGTTTGACCGGGTTCAATGAATGGTCTGGAAGAGATAGCCGAACTCTGAGGAGGCGAGCGGGCTGGAGCCACTTTCACTGAGGAAAAAGTAGGTTCCTTATCCAAAGACCTTGATAAAAGAAGAGCCTCCAGTCTGTTAAACCTGTCCAACCATTTCTGGTCTAACTCCTCAATCCTAGTATCCGGTGAGGATCTGTGAGTCTTGGAAAGCGACTTGGAGGGCTTATCAGCAGAAGTTTTGGAATCTTTAGAAGGTTTATCAGGCTGGTTGTTTTTCTGTTTTTTCTTCTCAGAACTCGAACCAGGGGACTTAACAATCCCTTGATCGTCCACAACTCCCACCACCATCACTGAAGATGGATCTATGAGAGAGGAACTGGATGAGTCCTTATTAGGAGTATCCGCGGATTTCTTGAGATCACGCTTTTCCTTTTTTAGTCTGTAAGATGGAGTGGACAACTGCAAGCGTTGGTCCTCAGACAAAATGTTACAAGAGTTGCAATCATTCTTTAAAACACAAGGATCTGACCCCTTACCCTTTTCTCTGCAACGTGCGCAGAAACTGTGACTGTCGAAGCTGGACATGATATGGCCACAACTTCCATGCTTCTGAGCAGGGGAAGACATGACGATCCGTGACAAAAGATAGTCCAAAATGATCTATACACACTCTTGAACAAATATATATATAAAATAAAAGTCACCCTCTAAAGAAACTGTGAATATCTTTGAAAATTTGTTAACTCATAAAATTCGTGCACAACACACATGCGCCAAACGAAAAAGATGCTATGACGTCACTCTGTCTAGACAGGAAGGAAGTACGACACGCCATCTGGCGAGTGCACACCACTGGGCCGGCCTAGCCGGTGGAGACACAGGACGTCTTTTTCTGACGTTTGGCGGGCCGGTCCGCGCCGACCGGATAAGCTATTGTCCATTGGATAGGATGTATTAACGCAATAAAATTTCAATTATTAGAGAGTTTATTAGACAATGTCTATCTCTCTAGACCTCCTGTAGGAACTGTTCTGTGTTGGCTTGGGTACCACTATCCCAAATAATAATAAACAACTATATGTTCAAAAATAAAATATATAAACTCAACAACTGGGCAATCAGTATGACGAGGTATGGCAATCCAAATTAGGTATCAGCAGAACTACTGCATGGCTATTATACTTTTTGTTGTCACACAATGTATGGCAAGATACTTAAATAAAGTATTCTATAAGTATAATTTAATCTCACTGCTGTCTCCACTCAGCTGGTTATCTGGAGTGGGATGAAGATGCATGCTAACTTCACCTGCAAGTGTTAAACCAAGCTAAGAGAAAGGAGAAAGATCAACTAAACTTATATATATAAATTTATTAACAGTTTAACATTGTATATTGGTATATTGAAATACTAAAGTAATAAATCTAGCAAACCATGTACAATTGTGGAGATTTAAATGTTCTAATTTACAAAAGGTAGCAAATCAAATGCTAATTGGGGTCATGTAAGTGTTTACGGTCAGGATATTTAGCAACTCATCTGCTAATTGGGATCATGTAAAATGTGTATAGTCACAATATGTAGCAATTCATGTGCTAGCTGGGATCATGCAGATGTTTTAGTTGCACAATGTAACAAGCATATGCTAATAGGGGTAGTGAAAATGTTTAAAGGAGTGTAAAATCCAGCAAATTGAATTAGATCAGTCGATAAATACTTCCGCTGGACACATGTGCCACAGCAGAATATATAATTATGCTTATTTGGTCAGAAATAAAGATAAAGGTTATTATCTGGTAAAGTTACTCACTAAAGTTAAGTGCCAGACTTAATAAAAATCTACAATATTTAGAACAAATGTCAAAATTACCTATAACTCCAGTTCACAGGTGAATCTTCAAAATGAGCAGTTCAAATAAAGGTCAACAAAAATTAAGCATCAACTCAAGGACAAATCAAGTTCAGCCAGGTCAAGGTCAGGCACTACAGTTTCACACTAAAGAATATCTGTCATTTGATTGGTTGACCATTAAAGGTCAGTGCTTCAGAAATATATAGATATTGTTTAAATTCTATCTACTGAAACACTGTATTAACCATTATAGACATTTGTATTCTGGCTTAAATTAGTGTGTTGTTACTGTATCAAGGGATTTTATTGGATTCTGAGTCCTGGGGCCGGTTTCACGAAGCCTCCCTTGGAAAGGACCTCCTTTAGTAAAGGAAGGAGGTTTTTTTTCCTTTGGGAAGGCCACCTTAAAATTCAGTTTCGCAAAGCTTCCTTTAATTCTCCTTACCAAAGGTCTTCCTTGAATCTTAAGGAGGGAGCAAATGTCCTTCCTTAAGGTTTAAGGAAGGAGATAGTTGTTTTTGAACTGGGAGTAAATATTACAAAGTATTGTGGAAATGGGTTGAAACAGCCATTTCGACTGTGTAATGTTACTTGTTGCTGGCCACAGAAAAAAATATTGCTGAAAAAGTGTCTGCATCAAAGGGACCAGTCTTAAATATGGCCGCCATGTCATGTTTTCCCCACTTCAAAACTTCATACGACTAAAATTGAGTTTAAAAGACTTACCACATCTCTGTAAAGCATTTTATTTTATGTTTTAAAGTGGTTTGAAGGTTTTAAACTGCAAAACTTATCCCTTTCTGGTCCATTTATTAACAGTAAGTGGACAAGTTTTACAGTGTACATCAACACATATTCAGAGAAATACATGTCCACTAGTTTGTTGTATATAACAAATATTTAACACATATCCACAGAAAAAAAATATATCCACAATGAACACATTAAATAATGTACACATATCCCACTGTTAAAGTTTTATGTGTCACTTTATAAAAGTTTTTTATCTAGTTGGTTCCACTACTATTTATATTCTTTTATAACTCAAAATATAAATAAGAGTAAAAATATATTCTTCATAAAAGTTACTAAACTGCACCACGCTATAGTCATATAACTTACATAAAATATGTAATATTACTTAAACATGTCTTTTTTCCCCAAGAAAAGTTTGTTTACTGACCTTGACATAGCTAGAGATTATTATCACATGATTTGCAGTGTATTGATTTTTTTGTCAAAGTGGCACATGCAGGGTGAAACCAACAGCTCACTTGTGTTTACATTCCCTGGCATAAACCAATCATATTAACCGAACTCAATGAAGGACAGCATGTCAGTGTTTATGTAATAGTGAAAATACACAAAGGAGATATTAATAGTACATAATTTTTTTTCAATGTTTTCCAAAATAGCATATTATATAGATATCTTTGAAAACAGTTCTGAAAATAATGTGCATATGCCTTTCAGTGTTTATAATTATATAAAAGAATGATGACTCTGTGATACAGTTGTAATAACAATGTGGATATTTGTACAATGTTTTTGTAAATAACAAATTATAATTTAATATGGCCAATATGGATACATCAGTTTTAACTGGATATGTTTGTTATTTTTTTCTCTTGTAGAAAAATTTGTTGCACAAAATTGGGAAACCACATTTCAGTGCTTTTAATATTATTGTAGCACTGTAATTTGCTTTTCCTTTTGAAGTGTACCTGATTTTAAATGTTTGCTAAAAATACCTTTATTTGATAGAAAAAAAATGCATTTGGTGATGAATATGGATAGATTCATATTTTGTGCCTGTAAGGAGACAAGATAATTTGTGAGTATTAATTTTAAATATGTGTACCGGGGTAAACACTTCTCATCACTGAACTCCTCCAATGGATTAAGCCTGTCCCTTAATCGTCTCTCTATTCTAACACGTCTTCTCCACAAAAATTGTTCATAAAAATCACTCCTGCCATGATAATAGGCAAGTATATTTGCAATTAAAAGCCTTTACAATGTTTCTGAAAGTTAATAAACATTCCTTGAAGGACACTTCCTTAAATCTAAGGTAGGTCCTTAGCTTCCTTGAAATTCAAGGGAGTTTTCAAGGACTCCTTTAAGGAAGGAGGCTTTGTGAAACTGAGATTTTTTAAAGGAGGGAGAAAGTCAAGGAAATCCTAGAATTTAAGGTGACCTTTATCTTAAGGAGGCTTCGTGAAACCGGCCCCTGGAACCAGCTTAATGGGGTAAATTTGGAGATTTCAATGATTTGCGGTTGCGGTTGGAGTGCGGTTGCGGTGATTTTGATTTGTATGTCACTTGCCGCAAGATTTGCGGTTAGTATTGATTAGAGGGTTTTACCTCTTATTTTGCGTTACGCAAATGCGGCCTCGTCATCTGGGGCCGGTTTCACGAAGCCTCCTTAAGATAAAGGTCACCTTAAATTCTAGGATTTCCTTGAGTTTCTCCCTCCTTTAAAAAATCTCAGTTTCACAAAGCCTCCTTCCTTAAAGGAGTCCTTGAAAACTCCCTTGAATTTCAAGGAAGCTAAGGACCTACCTTAGATTTAAGGAAGTGTCCTTCAAGAATTGTTTATTAACTTTCAGAAACATTGTAAAAGCTTTTAATTGCAAATATACTTGCCTATTATCATGGCAGGAGTGATTTTTATGAACAATTTTTTGTGGAGAAGACGTGTTAGAATAGAGAGACGATTAAGGGACAGGCTTAATCCATTGGAGGAGTTCACTGATGAGAAGTGTTTACACATATTTAAAATTAATACTCACAAATTATCTTGTCTCCTTACAGGCACAAAATATGAATTTATCCATATTCATCACCAAATGCATTTTTTTTCTATCAAATAAAGGTATTTTTAGCAAACATTTAAAATCAGGTACACTTCAAAAGGAAAAGCAAATTACAGTGCTACAATAATATTAAAAGCACTGAAATGTGGTTTCCCAATTTTGTGCAACAAATTTTTCTACAAGAGAAAAAAATAACAAACATATCCAGTTAAAACTGATGTATCCATATTGGCCATATTAAATTATAATTTGTTATTTACAAAAACATTGTACAAATATCCACATTGTTATTACAACTGTATCACAGAGTCATCATTCTTTTATATAATTACAAACACTGAAAGGCATATGCACATTGTTTTCAGAACTGTTTTCAAAGATATCTATATAATATGCTATTTTGGAAAACATTGAAAATAAATTATGTACTATTAATATCTCCTTTGTGTATTTTGCACTATTACATAAACACTGACATGCTGTCCTTCATTGAGTTCGGTTAATATGATTGGTTTATGCCAGGGAATGTAAACACAAGTGAGCTGTTGGTTTCACCCTGCATGTGCCACTTTGACAAAAAAATCAATACACTGCAAATCATGTGATAATAATCTCTAGCTATGTCAAGGTCAGTAAACAAAACTTTTCTGAGGGAAAAAAGACATGTTTAAGTAATATTACATATTTTATGTAAGTTATATGACTTATAGCGTGGTGCAGTTTAGTAACTTTTATGAAGAATATATTTTTACTCTTATTTATATTTTGAGTTATAAAAGAATATAAATAGTAGTGGAACCAAATAGATAAAAAACTTTTATAAAGTGACACATAAAACTTTAACAGTGGGATATGTGTACATTATTTAATGTGTTCATTGTGGATATATTTTTACTCTGTGGATATGTGTTAAATATTTGTTATATACAACAAACTAGTGGACATGTATTTCTCTGAATATGTGTTGATGTACACTGTAAAACTTGTCCACTTACTGTTAATAAATGGACCAGAAAGGGATAAGTTTTGCAGTTTAAAACCTTCAAACCACTTTAAAACATAAAATAAAATGCTTTACAGAGATGTGGTAAGTCTTTTAAACTCAATTTTAGTCGTATGAAGTTTTGAAGTGGGGAAAACATGACATGGCGGCCATATTTAAGACTGGTCCCTTTGATGCAGACACTTTTTCAGCAATCTTTTTTCTGTGGCCAGCAACAAGTAACATTACACAGTTGAAATGGCTGTTTCAACCCATTTCCGCAATACTTTGTAATATTTACTCCCAGTTCAAAAACAACAATCTCCTTCCTTAAACCTTAAGGAAGGACATTTGCTCCCTCCTTAAGATTCAAGGAAGACCTTTGGTAAGGAGAATTAAAGGAAGCTTTGCGAAACTGAATTTTAAGGTGGCCTTCCCAAAGGAAAAAAAACCTCCTTCCTTTACTAAAGGAGGTCCTTTCCAAGGGAGGCTTCGTGAAACCGGCCCCTGGTCCTTCAGATAAAATTGTGTGAAGGTATTATGTGATTTCCAGTGGCAGGCTGCTAGAATCTGCTCTAAGGAAACTCCCGACTGGAAGGCCTTAGAGGCAGCAAAGGCCCTGACATCATGAGCTTTAACTTGATGTAGGGTGTGGGCTTGATGATCAGAGAGTTCATAGCATAGGATCACAGCCTGCTTGATCCATGAGGAGATAGTGGCAGGGGAGATGTCTTTGTCGAAGCTTTTCTTGAAGGAGACAAAAACTAACTCCTTGTTCTGTCTAAGGTCTGAAGTCCTGTCCAAATAGTAGCGTAGGGCTCTAACTGGGCAGAGGGACTTATCAGCCTTGAGGGATCTATCCAGAGTAGGAGCCAGGGCTGGTATGACCACTGGGGCTATACTCTCTGGGCCCTCTCTAGCCAGCTGGTTCTTCGAGAGAAAGCTGGGGGATGGATACAGTGACACCTTAGACCAGTCAGACTGGTGTCTAATGTTTTTGTGCTGCCATGCATGGATCTCACTCCTTCTTTTGCCCGAGCCTAGGGCCAAGAGGAAGACAGTTTTGAAGGTCAAGTGCTTCAGGGATGCCTCCTTCAGGGGTTCAAAGGGAGCTTTTGTCAGTTGGTGAAGTACCAGAGAGAGGTTCCAGGAGGGTATACCTCTCCGCCCTTTGGGTCTATCCCTGTGGAAGCTGTCAAGGAGACGAGTGAGATTATCATCCTTGCTGACATTCACTATGGCGCTACCCAGTTTATCAGCAATGGCAGATCTGTATCCATCAATGGTGTTAGGTTGTAATTTCTTGTCCTCAAAAAGGTACAACAAGAAGTTCGCTATTGCAGTCACAGGTGGTGACCTGAAGTCCACCTTATTAGTGACGCACCACTTTGTAAAAACGGCCCACTTTGCCTCATAGATTGATCTGGTAGATCTTCTTTGAGGAGCCTCAATTCTTGCTGCCACTGCCGCAGAGAAACCCTGTTCTTTGATTGTTGAGGCTCTAGGAGCCATGCATGGAGGTTCAAATTTGCCAGATTTCTGTGAGGGATCTGATTGAAGGGTTGAGTCAACAGGTTGGGCAGATTGGGTAGACTGAGCGGGACTTGACTGGACATGATCACCAGGTCCCAAAACCAAGGCATGTTGGGCCACCCCGGAGCAATCAAAATGAGTCTTCTGCAGGGAGAATCCTGTAGTTTCTCTACTACTTTGCCCAAAATGGCAGTTGGTGGAAAGGCATAAGCATCCAGATCCTCCCAAGGCAGAGTGAGTGCATCTACCGCTATGGCCTGCTTGTCCGGCACTGGTGATACAAATTGAGGTAGTTTGTGGTTGAACCTCGTCGCAAAGAGGTCTACCTGAGGCCGGTGCCATTTGTTGCACAGCCTGTGAAAAACTTCCGGAAGGAGGGACCACTCTGTCTGGATGGTCTGACCCAGTCTGGACAGCTTGTCCGCTATTACGTTTAACCGGCCTGGAATATGTCGGGCTTTTAGAGTCACTTGACGTTGGGCGCACCAGGTCAAGATTCTCCAAAGTAGGGCACATAATTGACCCGACCTCATGCCTCCTTCCTTGTTTATGTAGGCCACTACGGTTGTATTGTCTGTTGCTATCAGAACTATGTTGTCTGTGCAGAGATCTTGGAACTCTTTTAAGGCCAGAAAAACTGCTTTGAGTTCGAGATAGTTTATGTGAAGTTTGCTTTCGGGTACTGACCAAGAACCTCTTGCCATGCGTTCGTTTAAGTGAGCGCCCCACCCTTCTTTTGATGCGTCTGTAAAGATCTGCAGAGCATGTTTTAGGGGGTGTAATGGTTGGCCCAGTAGCACGTTCTTTTCTGTCATCCACCACTGTAAATGGGGGTGCAGAGACCTGGGTAGAGGAATGATCTTCTCTAGAGACTCCGGTATTCTCCAATTGTTTTTGAGATGCCATTGTATGGGTCTCATATGTAGTCGGCCTAGATGAACCTGTTTTTCTGTGGCCGTTAGCAGGCCTATCAGGGACATGAATTGCCGGACCGGACAGGCCGGTAGTGACAAAATCTCTGAAATCTTCCCCTGAAGGTTTTGCCACCGGTCCGGTGTCGGTCGGACCCGACCGGTCCTGAGGTCGAATTGATAACCGACGAAGTCGAAGACTTGTTTCGGTTCCAGTTCCGACTTGTCCAGGTTCACCAACCAGCCTAGACTTTGACATAAAGCTACCAGATCCTGAGTATGTTGATAACAGACCTGGTGGGATGTGGCTCTGACCAACCAGTCGTCTAGGTACTGGTGGATTCTTATACCCATGCGTATGGCCATTAGTTTTACCTCCTTTGCTACAACCGTGAACTCCAGGGGGGCTGTTGACAGACCGAAAGGCAGTGCTTTGAATTGATATGTTTGCCCCTGGACATGAAATCTCAGGTATTTCCTGGATTGCTCTTGTATTGGTATATGGAAGTAGGCATCCCTGAAATCTATTGAGGTCACCCACTCCCCTTGTTGGAGGGAGGTCGGGATAGTTTCCGGAGTTTCCATTTTGAATTTCTCGACCTTGAGAAATTGGTTCAGATTGCTGAGGTCCAGTATGGGCCGCCACTTGTTGTCCGGTTTGGGGACTAGGAAGAGTCGGTTGAAAAAGCTCAGGGATGTTTTGTGTTTTACCAGTTCTATGGCATTTTTGTCCATAAGCTGATGTAATGCCTCTAACAGGTAGCTGTTCCTGAGAGGATTGACATAGCAGCTTACGACTGTGGGAAGTCTTGCTAGTTTTGGCCGGTTTTGGAAGGGTAGGGTGTAGCCCTCCCTTAGGATTTGAACCACTTTTGGACCGGCACCTAGATGTAACCAAGTTTGCCAAAATTTCTGGAGCCTGGCTCCGACAGGAGGATTGGGCACAACATTTCTGACACTTTTGACAGGATTGACACAAGGTAATTGAGTGACACAAGAAACACCTTTCACATATTTTAATGAACTCTTTGTTAACTGACAATCTGACACGCCGGGACTTACTCCTTTGTTTTCCGAATGCCCGGGTGCAGAAGGAACAGGTGTGACAACATGCAAGTTTACATCTAAATTTGAAAAGTTCATTAAATGTTCCGTGAGGATGCTCCCGGCCAGCAGCCGTCCTTGTGGCCTGTTGTAACAGTGATTGTCATTTATACGGCTGCTGGCCCTTGGCAGAACGTGAAGAGAAGTTTGAATTCCTGCCCTTGGGTTTCCTGAACTGTCTTTTGCCGATGTTTTTCCATGCCGGCCTTTCCTGTTTGAACTCTGACCGACCTTCCTGTTTACGTTCCTGCCTTTCATATGGATGGAAACGTGCCTTAGCCCGTGAAGATGACGCAGCCGGTTGGTTCTTACTATCAAAGTGGGCGATCTCTTCTTCAGCCCGTTTGATAGCTGACTCCGGGAACAGAGTTGGAATGTGAAGAGGCCCAGTCCTCAGGGCAGCAAATGTATCCGGCTTAATCCCATTTTTTAAGTGGTTGAGGTAAGCATCTCTTCTTGCCAGAGTAAGATTACCCATAGTAAAAAACACAAATTCAGTCAAATGTTCCATCGCCTTTGCTGTGGCGTGGGAGATGTTTGCATTAAAGTCCATCAAAAATTGCAACTCGTCGGTAGCCTCTGACACTTTGGATGAGCCCTTACCCTTGCCTTCACTGCGGATCGTTTTGATCTGAGATTGCATGTCGGCCTGTACCTTGAATAGGCACCGATTGAAACTTGCGGCCTGATTACAGACGACAGAAGCCTCTCTGGCAGTTCTTTCCCAACGTCTTAAGGAATCCTGGGATATTCTGCGCGAAGCAGGAGGTGTAGAAGCTAAGGCCGCCTTACGAGCTATCCTTCCAAAGCTACTATTTAACTTGGAGTGTCCCGTATTCCATGAAGTAACTTTGGTTTGGTCAGTCTGTTGTTCGGCGTATAGGCCATACCATTTTGCTTGAGAGCGCGGGGGTCTCAAAAAGTGGTCCATAGGAAGACTACCGGCCTCTGCAGTGCGTGAGGGGTATCCCTCCACTAAGGTAATGTTAAGTTTACTTAATTTTTTGCAGAGCCACTCCTCTGTTGGCATGTGAACAGCAATCTTACTGGGGGCCGGGGCCTTGGGACCGGCGAAAGGGTTGTCATCTGATGGATTAGAGCTGTCTATCTCTGGTACATGCGACCACCCCATAAATGCACGTATGCCCCGCATAGTCTCACGATACGTCTGCTCCTCTGAAGTCGGGGTATCTTGTTCTGTTAGCTCCTGATCATCAGAGAGCTCCCCTTCGTCTACAAAGATTTCCAAGGGTGGAACATCAGACAAGTTACCGGTACTCTCTACATCTGAATCCATGCTGGAGATGCTGTCCCTACCGGAAGATTTGTGAAGGGTCGGTGACTCTGAACCAGTGTGGCTTGCAGAGGAAGGTCGGTCAGAGCCTGGTCGGTCTGATAAAACCTTGCTGGTTTTCTGGGCCGACGATGAAGCTGTTCTGTGAGAATCTGAATGTGGCTTGCCGGTCGACTTGTGCTTACTAGAAGCGACGTCTGGACCAGTGCGTCCTGATGCAGTCTGTGCAGGCAGAGTCTCCACCTTTTGCTTACCGGCCGACTTTTGCTTGGAAGCAATAACGTCTGGGCCAGTGCGCGTAGATGAGGTCTGAGAGTTCTTGTCAGTAGGTAGCTTGCCGGCCGACGGCTGCAATGCAGCAACAGTGTCTGGGCCAGTGCGCTGAGATGAAACTCCAAGTAGGTTAGTAGGCTGAAAGAATGGTTCTGAGTCCTTAGAAACATTGGCTGGAGGAGAGTGTTTAGGGGTAACCCTAACATCAGCAGAAAAGGACGGTTCCAGTGATTTAGCCATTAACAACGCCTCTAACCTGTTGAATCGGTCGGACCATTTAAGGTCTAAAGCTGAGATCCTATCATCTGCACTGGAGGAGGCTGATTTCTTAGCTTTTGAAGTGGGCTTGTCCTTCTTAGCCTTCTTTTCAGGCGGGATAGATGTTGAAGGGGAAGCAACAGATTCACCCACAGCTCCAATGACAGAGACGCTAGCAGGGTCTACAAGAGCAATTTCCTCTGTGGGGGTAGGGTTATCCAAACGTTTAGCTTCCCTTTTTTCTTTCTTAATTTTGTAAGACGGCGTGGATATCTGGGCACGTTGTTCAGGGGAAAGTAGGTTACAGAACTTACAGTCCGTGGTGTCCTTATTTGCAATGCAAGGTTCTTCCCCCTTTCCTTTCTCCCTGCAACGGGCGCAAAAGGCGTGCCCATCAAATCCAGCCATGGCATGCCCACAGCTGCCCCTCTTTTGTCCAGGAGATGCCATCGTATGCTATAAGTATGTAGGATCCCAACACAATACACAAAAAAGTTAATATTTATCAACACGCAGTATAATCCACAAAAATCTATGAAGAATTTTCAAAGCTTGTGCACTAGCTCGCGCCAAACGAAAAAGATGCCATGACGTCACTCTGTCTAGACAGGAAGGAAGTACGACACGCCACCTGGCGAGTGCACTAGTACTAGGGACCGGTCTGCCGGTGGAGACACAGGACGTCTTTTTCTGACGTTTGGCGGGCCGGTCTGCGCCGACCGGATAAGCTATTGTCCATTGGATAGGATGTATTAACGCAATAAAAACTCATTTTTAGTAGGCAAGTAATTTAGCCACAGGCCTAATTTAGACATAAAGCCTACCAATAGAATACTGTGGTGCACCCTCTAATATACCTTGCAAACTTGAGAAGGCTAGCTATATTTTTTTTCGTTAGAGCGGTAATGGTGAAATCTCTCTACACACTGCGGCTATCCAGTGGATACAATGATTTACTCAACAGTGAGAACCTGAAAGTAGATATTGGTAAGCTATGCCATGACATAGAGGTCTGCAATTTCACTCTGTTATAGCTGACCAAAAATTATGTGAATAACATATTTAAACAAAATACTGTAAATGTAATAGTTTTCACTTTATAACTGATTTACTCAACAGTGATAACCTCAAAGTAGCTATTACTCAGCTATGCAATGAGCTACATGTCTGAATTTTTTCTATGTTATAGCTGACCCAAAAATTAGGTGAACAACATATTCAAGCAAAATACTGTAAATGCAATAGTTTTCAAGTTACAACTGATTTACTCAATAGTGAGAACCTGAAAATAGCTATTGCTCAGCTATGCCATGAGCTATAAGTCTGTAATTTCACGATGTTATAGCTGACCCAAAAGTAGGTGAACAACATATTTTAACAAAATACTCCAAATGCAATATTTTTCAAGTTACAAGTCATTTACTCAACAGTCAGTACCTGAAAATAGCTATTGCTCAGTTGTGCCATGAGCTACAGGTCTGTAATTTCACTATGTTATAGCTGACCCAAAAGTAGCTGAATAACATATTTACACAAATTTCTGTAAATGCAATAGTTTTCCAATTACAACTGATTTACTCAACAGTGTGAACTTCAAAGTAGCTATTACTCAGCTATGCAATGAGCCACAGGTCTGGAACTTCACTATGTTATAGCTGACTCCGAAATAGGTGAATAACATATTGAAACAAAATACTCTAAATGTAATACTTTTTAAGTTATAAGTAATTTACTCAACAGTGATAACCTAAAAGTATCTATTACTCAGCTATGCCATGAGCTACAGGTCTGAAACTTTACTATGTTATAGCTGACCCAAAAGTAGCTGAATAACATATTTATACAAAATTGTGTAAATGCAATAGTTTTCAAGTTACAAGTGATTTTACTCATGCTGGAAGTTACTGAAAAGCCCAAAAGTAGCTATTACTCACTTAGCTATTGAGACAGACACCCAAGTTACTCACCATGTTGTAGCTATGAAACAAGAGGACTGTGTCAGCTGACTGAATGTTTTTGATTTGTGATGGTGATAATGAGAGGAAAGCATAATTATCAGGGAAAGGGCTGTACAGAAATACAGTAAATGGTAACTGAACAGCATGTTCGAAAGATATTCCGAAGCTGACAGAAGAAAAGGACAAAAAAGTTGGGCCCTGCAAATGGTATTATGAAATAAAGTAACAATGTAATTGTTTAAGTGTAAAAAGTAGGTTAAAAATATTTAAAGAAATACTATAAATGCAATATCCTCGTTCGACCATGAAGAAGGGATCCAAAGGTCAAATCTGACCATACCAAAAGATTCCCAGCCAAAGAATTTAGGATGGTTTACCATCCCAAACCTCTCGGACCAATAATAAGTGAGTCATAGGCACTTTTTAAGTTTGGCTATCCTTGTTTGACCTTGACGGAGGGGTCTAAGGTCAAATCCGACCACACAAAAAAATTCCCAGCCCATAATTTCCTGTAGCTTGTTTACCATCCCAAACCTGTAGGACCAATAATAAGCGAGTTATAAGCAATTGTAAGTTTGGCTATCCTCAATTGACCTTGAAGGAGGGGTCCCAGGTCAAATCTGACCACACCAAAAGAATCCCAGCCCATGATTTCCTATATGTTGGTTTACCATCCCAAACCTCCAAGACCAATAATATGTGAGTTATAAGCACTTTAAGTTTGGCTATCTTCGTTTGACCTGAAAGGAGGGGTCTAAGGTGAAATCCAACCACACCAAAAGATTCCCAGCCCATGATTTTCTATAGGTTGGTTTTCCATTCCAAACCTCTAGGACCAATAATAAGCGAGTTATAAGCACTTTTAAGTTTGGCTATCCTCATTTGACCTTGAAGGAGGGGTCGAAGGTGAAATCTGACAACACCAAAAAATTCCCAGCTCATGATTTTCTATATGTTGGTTTTCATTCCAAACCTCTAGGACCAATAATAAGCAAGTTATAAGCACTTTTATGTTTGGCTATCCTCATTTGACCTTGAAGGAGGGTTCCAAGGTCAAATCGGACCATATTAACAGATTCCCAGCCCATGATTTCCTACAGGTTGGATACAATGACTTACTCAACAGTGAGAACCTGAAAGAAGCTATTGCTCAGCTATGCCATGACATAGAGGTCTGCAATTTCACTATGTTATAGCTGACCAAAATGTCTGTGAATAACATATTTAACAAAATACTCTAAATGTAATAGTTTTCAAGTTACAACTGATTTACTCAAGAGTGAGAACCTCAAAGTAACTATTACTCAGCCATGCAATGAGCTACATGTCTGAATTTTTGCTCTGTTATAGCTGACCTAAAAGTAGGTGAACAACATATTTAAGCAAAATACTGTAAATGCAATAGTTTTCAAGTTACAACTGATTTACTCAATAGTGAGAACCTGAAAATAGCTATTGCTCCGCTATGCCATGAGCTATAGGTCTGTAATTTCACTATGTTATAGCTAACCCAAAAGTAGGTGAACAATATATTTTAACAAAATACTCCAAATGCAATATTTTTCAAGTTATAGCCGATTTACTCAACAGTCAGTGCCTGAGAATAGCTATTGCTCAGTTGTGCCATGAGCTACAGGTCTGTAATTTCACTATGTTATAGCTGACCCAAAAGTAGCTGAATAACATATTTGCACAAATTTCTGTAACGGCAATAGTTTTCCAATTACAACTGATTTACTCAACAGTGAGAACTTCAAAGTAGCTATTACTCAGCTATGCAATGAGCCACAGGTCTGGAACTTCACTATGTTATAGCTGACCCCAAAATAGGTGAATAACATATTGCAACAAAATACTCTAAATGCAATAGTTTCCAAGTTATAAGTGATTTACTCAACAGTGATAACCTAAAAGTAGCTATTACTCAGCTATGCCATGAGCTACAGGTCTGTAATTTTACTATGTTATAGCTGACCCAAAGGTAGCTGAATAACATATTTATACTAAATTCTCTAAATGCAATAGTTTTCAAATTATAAGTGATTTACTCAACATTGAGAACTTCAAAGTAGCTATTACTCAGCTATGCAATGAGTCACAGGTCTGGAACTTCACTATGTTATAGCTGACCCCAAAATAGGTGAATAACATATTGAAACAAAATACTCTAAATGCAATAATTTCCAAGTTATAAGCGATTTACTCAACAGTGATAACCTCAAAGTAGCTATTACTCAGCTATGCCATGAGCTACAGGTCTGAAATTTTACTATGTTATAGCTGACCCAAAAGTAGGTGAACAACATATTTAAGCAAAATACTGTACATGCAATAGTTTTCAAGTTACAACTGATTTACTCAATAGTGATGACCTAAAAGTAGCTATTACTCAGCCATGCCATGAGCTACAGGTCTGAAATTTTACTACGTTATAGCTGACCCAAAAGTAGCTGAATAACATATTTATACTAAATTCTCTAAATGCAATAGTTTTGCAATTACAACTGATTTACTCAATAGTGAGAACCTCAAAGTAGTTATTACTCAGCTATGCAATGAGCTACAGGTCTGAAATTTCACTATGTTATAGCTGACCCAAAAGTAGGTGAACAACATATTTAAGCAAAATACTGTAAATGCAATAGTTTTCAAGTTACAACTGATTTACTCAATAGTGATGACCTAAAAGTAGCTATTACTCAGCTATGCCATGAGCTACAGGTCTGAAATTTTACTATGTTATAGCTGACCCAAAAGTAGCTGAATAACATATTTATACGAAATTCTCTAAATGCAATAGTTTTCCAATTACAACTGATTTACTCAATAGTGAGAACTTTAAAGTAGCTATTACTCAGCTATGCCATGACCTACAGATCTGAAGTTTCACTATGTTATAGCTGGCCCAAAAGTAGCTGAATAACATATTTATACGAAATTCTCTAAATGCAATAGGTTTTAAGTTACAAGTGATTTACTCAATAGTGAGAACTTCAAAGTAGTTATTACTCAGCTATGCAATGAGCCACAGATCTGAAACTTCACTATGTTACAGCTGATCCCAAAATAGGTGAATAACATATTGAAACAAAATACTGTAAATGCAATAGTTTCCAAGTTATAAGCGATTTACTCAACAGTGATAACCTAAAAGTAGCTATTACTCAGCTATGCCATGAGCTACAGGTCTGAAATTTCACTATGTTATAGCTGACCCAAAAGTAGCTGAATAACATATTTATACGAAATTCTCTAAATGCAATAGTTTTTAAGTTACAAGTGATTTTATTCATGATGGAAGTTACTGAAAAGCCCAAAAGTAGCTATTACTCACTTAGCTATTGAGACAGGCACCCAACTTACCATATTGTAGCTATAAAAAAAGTAGCTGAATAACATATTTTAACAAAATGCTCTAAATGCAACACTTTTCAAGTTATAAATGATTTTGTGCATGATTTCATGAATTTTAATGCATTAAAAATTATTAAAAAAATTTATTAAAAAAAAAGTAAGACAGATCCAGGTCTCATACTCACACAAGAGAATCTACCTGTGGCCTAGTACATATATGCAAGATATGAGAGAAATCCCTGCAATAGTCACTGAGAAAATTGTGATTAAGTGTTGAAATTTTCACACTTTTGGTGGGGGTACCCCCCTTGTAATGTCTCTAGCAAACAGACGAACAGACAGATTTGCATGCCTTGAACAATTTTTCATCCTCGATAGATAAGGTATCTTTTAAAAAAAACAGCACGTCTCTAGGCCTTGTAGTTTTGGAGGAGAAGTTGTTCACGCGGACGTGTACGCCCACGCCGCAGAGTGACGACATAAAAAGTAGCTGAATAACATATTTTAACAAAATGCTCTAAATGCAACACTTTTCAAGTTATAAGTGATTAAGTGCATGATTTCATGACTTTTAATGCATTTTAGACATTTTTGTCTACCACAGGCCTAATTTAGACATTAAGCCTACCAAAAAGATAGGGTGGCGAGTCCTCTAGCATACCAAGCCACCTGCCAAATATGAAAGAAATCTGGAAAGAAATGTGGACTGTAGGTCGCTAACAAGCAATATTCCACATTTTAGACATTTTTGTCTACCACAGGCCTAATTTAGACATAAAGCCTACCAAAAAGATAGGGTGGCCAGTCCTCTACCATATCAAGCCACCTGCCAAATATGAAAGAAATCCGGAAAGAAATGTGGACTGTAGGTCGCTAACAAGAAATCTCTGCGGACGAGGGCGCGGACGACAACGATGATGAATCCATAGTATCCCCGCTTCGCGTCGGGGATACAAATATTAACTTCTGTAATATTTTGCCAATATACACTGAAATAATATCCAAAACATCTGTTTTATCATCCAATAAATGACATTTTAGTTGAAATTATTGTTAATGTACACGCACAGAAAGTTTTACAGCTTGACTACAACTTGGTGTACACTAATTCGAACGAATCCGGTTTCCGCCGAATTTTTGTTTTCGGGACCTGGTTTCCATATTTACATTCGATCGTAACACTAGCTGGATGTATCCACCGACAACGGCCAACTGACATAGTTTAGAAGATAAACAGCATTTTTCATTAATAAGCAAGCTGAAAGCACTTTTAAGTTTGGCTACCCTTATTTGACCCTGTAGCAGGGGCCCAAGGTGAAGTCTGACCACATCAAAAGATTCGCAGCCCATGATTTCCTATAAGTCGTTTTCACATTGCAAACCTCTAGGACCAATAATAAGCAGGAGGGGCCCAAGGTCAAATCTGACCACATGAAAAGATTTGCAGCCCATGACTTCCTATAAGTTGTTTTCATATTAATGAGTTATTTGAGAAATACTGGCTATCTGCAATACTTCTAGAGATAATTTGCATTTACTCATTTTGAGTAGGTGAATAATTAGCTACGGGTCTGAAACTTCAAGTGAAAGCTCTCTCAAAAGTAGGCAAATAAGTTATTTGAAAAAAATTGGCTATCTACAATACTTTCAGAGATAATTCTAATTTACTCATTTTCAGTAGGTGAGTATTTACCTACGGGTCTGAAACTTCATCATGTGAAAGCTCTCCCAAAAGTAGATGAATGAGTTATTTGATAAGAATTGGCTATCTGCAATACTTTTAGAGATAATTAGCATTTACTCATTTTCAGTAGGTGAGTAATTACCTACGGGTCTGAAACTTCACCAAGTGAAAGCTCTCCCAAAAGTAGGTGAAGGAGTTATTTGACAAAAATTGGCTCGATCTCTGCAATACTTTTAGAGATAATTTGCATTTACTCATTTTCAGTAGGTGAGTAATTACCTACGGGTCTGAAACTTCACCAAGTGAAAGCTCTCCCAAAAGTAGGTGAACAAGTTATTTGAGAAATATTGGCTATCTGCAATACTTTTAGAGATAATTCGCATTTACTCATTTTGAGTAGGCGAGTAATTACCTACAGGTCTGGAACTTTAGCATGTAAAAGCTCTACCAAAAGTAGGTGAAAGAGTTATTTAAGAAAAATTTGCTATCTGCAATACTTTTAGAGAAAATGCAGAATTACTCATTTTTAGTAGGCAAGTAATTTAGCCACAGGCCTAATTTAGACATAAAGCCTACCAATAGAATACTGTGGTGCACCCTCTAATATACCTTGCAAACTTGAGAAGGCTAGCTATATTTTTTTTCGTTAGAGCGGTAATGGTGAAATCTCTCTACACACTGCGGCTATCCAGTGGATACAATGATTTACTCAACAGTGAGAACCTGAAAGTAGATATTGGTAAGCTATGCCATGACATAGAGGTCTGCAATTTCACTCTGTTATAGCTGACCAAAAATTATGTGAATAACATATTTAAACAAAATACTGTAAATGTAATAGTTTTCACTTTATAACTGATTTACTCAACAGTGATAACCTCAAAGTAGCTATTACTCAGCTATGCAATGAGCTACATGTCTGAATTTTTTCTATGTTATAGCTGACCCAAAATTAGGTGAACAACATATTCAAGCAAAATACTGTAAATGCAATAGTTTTCAAGTTACAACTGATTTACTCAATAGTGAGAACCTGAAAATAGCTATTGCTCAGCTATGCCATGAGCTATAAGTCTGTAATTTCACGATGTTATAGCTGACCCAAAAGTAGGTGAACAACATATTTTATTTTAACAAAATACTCCAAATGCAATATTTTTCAAGTTACAAGTCATTTACTCAACAGTCAGTACCTGAAAATAGCTATTGCTCAGTTGTGCCATGAGCTACAGGTCTGTAATTTCACTATGTTATAGCTGACCCAAAAGTAGCTGAATAACATATTTACACAAATTTCTGTAAATGCAATAGTTTTCCAATTACAACTGATTTACTCAACAGTGTGAACTTCAAAGTAGCTATTACTCAGCTATGCAATGAGCCACAGGTCTGGAACTTCACTATGTTATAGCTGACTCCGAAATAGGTGAATAACATATTGAAACAAAATACTCTAAATGTAATACTTTTTAAGTTATAAGTAATTTACTCAACAGTGATAACCTAAAAGTAGCTATTACTCAGCTATGCCATGAGCTACAGGTCTGAAACTTTACTATGTTATAGCTGACCCAAAAGTAGCTGAATAACATATTTATACAAAATTGTGTAAATGCAATAGTTTTCAAGTTACAAGTGATTTTACTCATGCTGGAAGTTACTGAAAAGCCCAAAAGTAGCTATTACTCACTTAGCTATTGAGACAGACACCCAAGTTACTCACCATGTTGTAACTATGAAACAAGAGGACTGTGTCAGCTGACTGAATGTTTTTGATTTGTGATGGTGATAATGAGAGGAAAGCATAATTATCAGGGAAAGGGCTGTACAGAAATACAGTAAATGGTAACTGAACAGCATGTTCGAAAGATATTCCGAAGCTGACAGAAGAAAAGGACAAAAAAGTTGGGCCCTGCAAATGGTATTATGAAATAAAGTAACAATGTAATTGTTTAAGTGTAAAAAGTAGGTTAAAAATATTTAAAGAAGTACTATAAATGCAATATCCTCGTTCGACCATGAAGAAGGGATCCAAAGGTCAAATCTGACCATACCAAAAGATTCCCAGCCAAAGAATTTAGGATGGTTTACCATCCCAAACCTCTCGGACCAATAATAAGTGAGTCATAGGCACTTTTTAAGTTTGGCTATCCTTGTTTGACCTTGACGGAGGGGTCTAAGGTCAAATCCGACCACACAAAAAAATTCCCAGCCCATAATTTCCTGTAGCTTGTTTACCATCCCAAACCTGTAGGACCAATAATAAGCGAGTTATAAGCAATTGTAAGTTTGGCTATCCTCAATTGACCTTGAAGGAGGGGTCCCAGGTCAAATCTGACCACACCAAAAGAATCCCAGCCCATGATTTCCTATATGTTGGTTTACCATCCCAAACCTCCAAGACCAATAATATGCGAGTTATAAGCACTTTAAGTTTGGCTATCTTCGTTTGACCTGAAAGGAGGGGTCTAAGGTGAAATCCAACCACACCAAAAGATTCCCAGCCCATGATTTTCTATAGGTTGGTTTTCCATTCCAAACCTCTAGGACCAATAATAAGCGAGTTATAAGCACTTTTAAGTTTGGCTATCCTCATTTGACCTTGAAGGAGGGGTCGAAGGTGAAATCTGACAACACCAAAAAATTCCCAGCTCATGATTTTCTATATGTTGGTTTTCATTCCAAACCTCTAGGACCAATAATAAGCGAGTTATAAGCACTTTTATGTTTGGCTATCCTCATTTGACCTTGAAGGAGGGTTCCAAGGTCAAATCGGACCATATTAACAGATTCCCAGCCCATGATTTCCTACAGGTTGGATACAATGACTTACTCAACAGTGAGAACCTGAAAGAAGCTATTGCTCAGCTATGCCATGACATAGAGGTCTGCAATTTCACTATGTTATAGCTGACCAAAATGTCTGTGAATAACATATTTAACAAAATACTCTAAATGTAATAGTTTTCAAGTTACAACTGATTTACTCAAGAGTGAGAACCTCAAAGTAACTATTACTCAGCCATGCAATGAGCTACATGTCTGAATTTTTGCTCTGTTATAGCTGACCTAAAAGTAGGTGAACAACATATTTAAGCAAAATACTGTAAATGCAATAGTTTTCAAGTTACAACTGATTTACTCAATAGTGAGAACCTGAAAATAGCTATTGCTCCGCTATGCCATGAGCTATAGGTCTGTAATTTCACTATGTTATAGCTAACCCAAAAGTAGGTGAACAATATATTTTAACAAAATACTCCAAATGCAATATTTTTCAAGTTATAGCCGATTTACTCAACAGTCAGTGCCTGAGAATAGCTATTGCTCAGTTGTGCCATGAGCTACAGGTCTGTAATTTCACTATGTTATAGCTGACCCAAAAGTAGCTGAATAACATATTTGCACAAATTTCTGTAACGGCAATAGTTTTCCAATTACAACTGATTTACTCAACAGTGAGAACTTCAAAGTAGCTATTACTCAGCTATGCAATGAGCCACAGGTCTGGAACTTCACTATGTTATAGCTGACCCCAAAATAGGTGAATAACATATTGCAACAAAATACTCTAAATGCAATAGTTTCCAAGTTATAAGTGATTTACTCAACAGTGATAACCTAAAAGTAGCTATTACTCAGCTATGCCATGAGCTACAGGTCTGTAATTTTACTATGTTATAGCTGACCCAAAGGTAGCTGAATAACATATTTATACTAAATTCTCTAAATGCAATAGTTTTCAAATTATAAGTGATTTACTCAACATTGAGAACTTCAAAGTAGCTATTACTCAGCTATGCAATGAGTCACAGGTCTGGAACTTCACTATGTTATAGCTGACCCCAAAATAGGTGAATAACATATTGAAACAAAATACTCTAAATGCAATAATTTCCAAGTTATAAGCGATTTACTCAACAGTGATAACCTCAAAGTAGCTATTACTCAGCTATGCCATGAGCTACAGGTCTGAAATTTTACTATGTTATAGCTGACCCAAAAGTAGGTGAACAACATATTTAAGCAAAATACTGTACATGCAATAGTTTTCAAGTTACAACTGATTTACTCAATAGTGATGACCTAAAAGTAGCTATTACTCAGCCATGCCATGAGCTACAGGTCTGAAATTTTACTACGTTATAGCTGACCCAAAAGTAGCTGAATAACATATTTATACTAAATTCTCTAAATGCAATAGTTTTGCAATTACAACTGATTTACTCAATAGTGAGAACCTCAAAGTAGTTATTACTCAGCTATGCAATGAGCTACAGGTCTGAAATTTCACTATGTTATAGCTGACCCAAAAGTAGGTGAACAACATATTTAAGCAAAATACTGTAAATGCAATAGTTTTCAAGTTACAACTGATTTACTCAATAGTGATGACCTAAAAGTAGCTATTACTCAGCTATGCCATGAGCTACAGGTCTGAAATTTTACTATGTTATAGCTGACCCAAAAGTAGCTGAATAACATATTTATACGAAATTCTCTAAATGCAATAGTTTTCCAATTACAACTGATTTACTCAATAGTGAGAACTTTAAAGTAGCTATTACTCAGCTATGCCATGACCTACAGATCTGAAGTTTCACTATGTTATAGCTGGCCCAAAAGTAGCTGAATAACATATTTATACGAAATTCTCTAAATGCAATAGGTTTTAAGTTACAAGTGATTTACTCAATAGTGAGAACTTCAAAGTAGTTATTACTCAGCTATGCAATGAGCCACAGATCTGAAACTTCACTATGTTACAGCTGATCCCAAAATAGGTGAATAACATATTGAAACAAAATACTGTAAATGCAATAGTTTTCAAGTTACAACTGATTTACTCAACAGTGATGACCTAAAAGTAGCTATTACTCAGCTATGCCATGAGCTACAGGTCTGAAATTTTACTATGTTATAGCTGACCCAAAAGTAGCTGAATAACATATTTATACGAAATTCTCTAAATGCAATAGTTTTCCAATTACAACTGATTTACTCAATAGTGAGAACTTTAAAGTAGCTATTACTCAGCTATGCCATGACCTACAGATCTGAAGTTTCACTATGTTATAGCTGGCCCAAAAGTAGCTGAATAACATATTTATACGAAATTCTCTAAATGCAATAGGTTTTAAGTTACAAGTGATTTACTCAATAGTGAGAACTTCAAAGTAGTTATTACTCAGCTATGCAATGAGCCACAGATCTGAAACTTCACTATGTTACAGCTGATCCCAAAATAGGTGAATAACATATTGAAACAAAATACTGTAAATGCAATAGTTTCCAAGTTATAAGCGATTTACTCAACAGTGATAACCTAAAAGTAGCTATTACTCAGCTATGCCATGAGCTACAGGTCTGAAATTTCACTATGTTATAGCTGACCCAAAAGTAGCTGAATAACATATTTATACGAAATTCTCTAAATGCAATAGTTTTTAAGTTACAAGTGATTTTATTCATGATGGAAGTTACTGAAAAGCCCAAAAGTAGCTATTACTCACTTAGCTATTGAGACAGGCACCCAACTTACCATATTGTAGCTATAAAAAAAGTAGCTGAATAACATATTTTAACAAAATGCTCTAAATGCAACACTTTTCAAGTTATAAATGATTTTGTGCATGATTTCATGAATTTTAATGCATTAAAAATTATTAAAAAAATTTATTAAAAAAAAAGTAAGACAGATCCAGGTCTCATACTCACACAAGAGAATCTACCTGTGGCCTAGTACATATATGCAAGATATGAGAGAAATCCCTGCAATAGTCACTGAGAAAATTGTGATTAAGTGTTGAAATTTTCACACTTTTGGTGGGGGTACCCCCCTTGTAATGTCTCTAGCAAACAGACGAACAGACAGATTTGCATGCCTTGAACAATTTTTCATCCTCGATAGATAAGGTATCTTTTAAAAAAAACAGCACGTCTCTAGGCCTTGTAGTTTTGGAGGAGAAGTTGTTCACGCGGACGCGTACGCCCACGCCGCAGAGTGACGACATAAAAAGTAGCTGAATAACATATTTTAACAAAATGCTCTAAATGCAACACTTTTCAAGTTATAAGTGATTTAGTGCATGATTTCATGACTTTTAATGCATTTTAGACATTTTTGTCTACCACAGGCCTAATTTAGACATAAAGCCTACCAAAAAGATAGGGTGGCGAGTCCTCTAGCATACCAAGCCACCTGCCAAATATGAAAGAAATCTGGAAAGAAATGTGGACTGTAGGTCGCTAACAAGCAATATTCCACATTTTAGACATTTTTGTCTACCACAGGCCTAATTTAGACATAAAGCCTACCAAAAAGATAGGGTGGCCAGTCCTCTACCATATCAAGCCACCTGCCAAATATGAAAGAAATCCGGAAAGAAATGTGGACTGTAGGTCGCTAACAAGAAATCTCTGCGGACGAGGGCGCGGACGACAACGATGATGAATCCATAGTATCCCCGCTTCGCGTCGGGGATACAAATATTAACTTCTGTAATATTTTGCCAATATACACTGAAATAATATCCAAAACATCTGTTTTATCATCCAATAAATGACATTTTAGTTGAAATTATTGTTAATGTACACGCACAGAAAGTTTTACAGCTTGACTACAACTTGGTGTACACTAATTCGAACGAATCCGGTTTCCGCCGAATTTTTGTTTTCGGGACCTGGTTTCCATATTTACATTCGATCGTAACACTAGCTGGATGTATCCACCGACAACGGCCAACTGACATAGTTTAGAAGATAAACAGCATTTTTCATTAATAAGCAAGCTGAAAGCACTTTTAAGTTTGGCTACCCTTATTTGACCCTGTAGCAGGGGCCCAAGGTGAAGTCTGACCACATCAAAAGATTCGCAGCCCATGATTTCCTATAAGTCGTTTTCACATTGCAAACCTCTAGGACCAATAATAAGCAGGAGGGGCCCAAGGTCAAATCTGACCACATGAAAAGATTTGCAGCCCATGACTTCCTATAAGTTGTTTTCATATTAATGAGTTATTTGAGAAATACTGGCTATCTGCAATACTTCTAGAGATAATTTGCATTTACTCATTTTGAGTAGGTGAATAATTAGCTACGGGTCTGAAACTTCAAGTGAAAGCTCTCTCAAAAGTAGGCAAATAAGTTATTTGAAAAAAATTGGCTATCTACAATACTTTCAGAGATAATTCTAATTTACTCATTTTCAGTAGGTGAGTATTTACCTACGGGTCTGGAACTTCATCATGTGAAAGCTCTCCCAAAAGTAGATGAATGAGTTATTTGATAAGAATTGGATATCTGCAATACTTTTAGAGATAATTTGCATTTACTCATTTTGAGTAGGTGAATAATTAGCTACAGGTCTGAAACTTCACCAAGTGAAAGGTCTCCCAAAAGTGGTTGAAGGAGTTATTTGAGAAAAATTGGCTATCTGGAATACTTTTAGAGATAATTTGCATTTACTCATTTTCAGTAGGTGAGTAATTACCTACGGGTCTGAAACTTCACCAAGTGAAAGCTCTCCCAAAAGTAGGTGAAGGAGTTATTTGACAAAAATTGGCTATCTGCAATACTTTTAGAGATAATTCGCATTTACTCATTTTGAGTAGGTGAATAATTACCTACAGGTCTGGAACTTCAGCATGTGAAAGCTCTACCAAAAGTAGGTGAATGAGTTATTTAAGAAAAAATTGCTATCTGCAATACTTTTAGAGAAAATGCAGAATTACTCATTTTTAGTAGGCAATAATTTAGCCACAGGCCTAATTTAGACATAAAGCCTACCAATAGAATACTGTGGTGCACCCTCTAATATACCTTGCAAACTTGAGAAGGCTAGCTATAATATTTTTTTCGTTAGAGCGGTAATGGTGAAATCTCTCTACACACTGCGGCTATCCAGTGGATACAATGATTTACTCAACAGTGAGAACCTCAAAGTAGATATTGGTAAGCTATGCCATGACATAGAGGTCTGCAATTTCACTCTGTTATAGCTGACCAAAAATTATGTGAATAACATATTTAAACAAAATACTGTAAATGTAATAGTTTTCACGTTATAACTGATTTACTCAACAGTGATAACCTCAAAGTAGCTATTGCTCAGCTATGCAATGAGCTACATGTCTGAATTTTTTCTATGTTATAGCTGACCCAAAATTAGGTGAACAACATATTTAAGCAAAATACTGTAAATGCAATAGTTTTCAAGTTACAACTGATTTACTCAATAGTGAGAACCTGAAAATAGCTATTGCTCAGCTATGCCATGAGCTATAAGTCTGTAATTTCACGATGTTATAGCTGACCCAAAAGTAGGTGAACAACATATTTTATTTTAACAAAATACTCCAAATGCAATATTTTTCAAGTTACAAGTCATTTACTCAACAGTCAGTACCTGAAAATAGCTATTGCTCAGTTGTGCCATGAGCTACAGGTCTGTAATTTCACTATGTTATAGCTGACCCAAAAGTAGCTGAATAACATATTTACACAAATTTCTGTAAATGCAATAGTTTTCCAATTACAACTGATTTACTCAACAGTGTGAACTTCAAAGTAGCTATTACTCAGCTATGCAATGAGCCACAGGTCTGGAACTTCACTATGTTATAGCTGATTCCGAAATAGGTGAATAACATATTCAAACAAAATACTCTAAATGTAATACTTTTGAAGTTATAAGTAATTTACTCAACAGTGACAACCTAAAAGTAGCTATTACTCAGCTATGCCATGAGCTACAGGTCTGAAATTTTACTATGTTATAGCTGGCCCAAAAGTAGCTGAATAACATATTTATACAAAATTGTGTAAATGCAATAGTTTTCAAGTTACAAGTGATTTTACTCATGCTGGAAGTTACTGAAAAGCCCAAAAGTAGCTATTACTCACTTAGCTATTGAGACAGACACCCAAGTTACTCACCATGTTGTAGCTATGAAAAAAGTATCTGAATAACATATTTTAACAAAATGCTCTAAATGCAACACTTTTCAAGTTATAAGTGATTTAGTGCATGATTACATGACTTTTAATGCATTTTAGACATTTTTGTCTACCACAGGCCTAATTTAGACATAAAGCCTACCAAAAAGATAGGTTGGCCAGTCCTCTAGCATACCAAGCCACCTGCCAAATATGAAAGAAATGTGGAAAGAAATGTGGACTGTAGGTCGCTAACAAGCAATATTCCACATTTTAGACATTATTGTCTACCACAGGCCTAATTTAGACATAAAGCCTACCAAAAAGATAGGGTGGTGAGTCCTCTACCATATCAAGCCACCTGCCAAATATGAAAGAAATCCGGAAAGAAATGTGGACTGTAGGTCGCTAACAAGAAATCTCTGCGGACGCAGACGAGAACGATGATGAATCCATAGTATCCCCGCTTCGCGTCGGGGATACAATTATTTTAAAAATAGCATCAGAGATGCCCATACCCCACAGTAGTGCTGGGAGATCGCTTGGATTTTCCCTGTCGATGTTCGTATCGGACATTTGTAACCAAACTTCGAACATTTCCGATTATGGAGACGAAGTGTAAAAAAGACAGATAAAATCAAATATTAAATTATATCAAGTAAAATACACACAAATTACGACAAATATGACCAAAATATAATCTAAAAGCCATTCACAGACGTCTCCCTCACTAACAGACCATGCTTGATGTATTCTCACTTGTGATTGGTTGATTTTATGATTACCTTGACAACAGTTGGAAAACCCCAAGGTGTTTCTATTTACGTTATTTTTATTGCATTCACGGCTAGTTTTGTGATTTTAACTGATGGATATTTCAGATTTTTACAAAATATTATTAAGGTTAGCATTGTATTGTGACCAAAAGGCTGCAAAGAAATGGATTTAGCAAATATCGGTTTTACTTAAATTTTACCGATCACTGATTGGCAATGACCCAGCGAGCGATAATACCGAAGTTTGCGAACATCGTCCCAGCACTACCCCACAGCCTGGGGAAATAGTTTTCAATACCATGATATAGAACCTAACCAATGTCCCCCTACCAAGTGTCTACATCAAAACTCAAATCAAGGTCACATCATAACATTGCACACCTACCACTCCCAACCAATGTCCCTACCAAGTACCAAGTATTAACTTCCTACACCTTACAGTTTCTGATATATAGCCTGGACAAGATTTTAAAGGCCAAGGTCACTACGGCAATGTCAAAGGTCAAATCAAGGACAAACCATGATGTTGCACACCTACAACCCCCCACCAATGTCCCTACCAAGTATCAACTTCCTACACCTTACAGTTTCCTCCAGGATATAGCCCAGACAAGATTTTATAGGTCAAGGTCACTACGACAAGGTCAAAGGTCAAATCAAGGTCACACCATTATGTTGCACACCTATACCCCCTAACCAATGACCCTACCAAGTATCAACTTCCTACACCTTATGGTTTCCAAGATATAGCCCGGACAATATTTTATAGGTCAAGGTCACTATGACAAGGTCAAAGGTCAAATCAAGGTCACACCATGATGTTGCACACCTACACCCCCTAACCAATGTCCCTACCAAGTATCAACTTCCTACACCTGTTTCTGAGATACAGCCCGGACAAACTTTTTCCCACCGCCCACCCATCCGGACACCACGGGTGAAAACAATACCCCGACACCCCTTAAGGGCTGTGGGGTAAAAATTCTCAATATTGCATTCTTGACAGTATTGGATAAACTTGAAAACATAATAAGAAAAAAGTTGATCCCCTAACATTGAGCTCTATTTAGTAGAATTCCTTTCAAGTAGATTCCTAGATGCCTTTCTAATGATATTTAACCATATTATCCTTCACTCCTGGTCAAGTAGACATTTTGTGGTACATTAAAATTATATTTTTGCAGGCTTTCATAAAAAAATAAATAAGAAAGATCCAGGCCTGATACTCACACAAGGGAATCTACTTGTGGCCTAGTACATATATGCAAGACAAGAGAGAAATGCCTAGTCAATGAGAAAATTGGGATCAAGTGTTAAAATTTTCACACTTTGGGTGGGGGTACATCACTTGTAATGGCTCTGGGGAACAGACTAACGAACAGATCTAAATGCCTTGAACAAGTTTTCATTCTCGATAGACAAGGTATCTTTTAAAATTAACAGCATGTCTCTGGGCCTTGTAGTTTTGGATAAGAAGTTGTTCACGCGCACGCACTACACAGTGCCATCATGTCAGTTGACTGAAAAAATGTTAACTTTTTTTTAACCCAGACCATATTTTGAACATTATATGGTTTCCTTTGAGTTTTTACATTCAAAACCAATTACAAGGGAGCACCCATAATGGAGATATAATACCTGAGGTCAAATCCCCTCCCCCCCCCCCCCCCCCCCCCCCCCCCCCCACCAGTCCCCCCCCCCCCCCCCCCCCCCCCCCCCCACCAGTCCATCAATCCAAAATGTGTAAGTTGATTATTTGATTACTTACTTGCTCTAATTTTAAAGTCAGGCATAAATAATATCTTCTCTTTTTTATTTTATATTTATTAACGCTCGACGATAGGAGAGGGTTATTGTGATCAGTTTGTTTCTGTCTGTCTGTGCACCGTTTCGCCCTTATAATTCAAAAACTATAACACCAATCGAGCTCAAATTTGGTGGGCAGGTATTTTATGGGGTACAGACGGATTCTTCCAAATTTGGTATAATTTTTGTGAAAATTAAAGCCAGGAGAGAGTTTTTCTTATTTTTAATTGGGCTTTTACAGTGAAATCTGCTTCTCTGTCTGTGCACTGTTTTGCCCTTGTAACTCAAAAACTATAATATCAATCAATCTCAAATTTGGTGGGAAGGTATTTCATGGGGTACAGACTGATTCTTCCAAATTTGGTTTAATTTGTTTGAAAATTAAAGCCAGGAGAGAGTTTTTCTTATTTTAATTGGGAATACACAGTGAAACTGCTTCTCTTCATCACATACGTAAACAAGAGGAGAGTGCCCGTGAACGGGCACTGTGTCAGCTGAGTATTTTTGATTTGTGAAGGTGATTAGAGGACAGAATAATTATCAGGAAAAGGGCTGTACAGAAATACAGTAAATGGTAACTGAACAGCAAGTTCAAAAGAAATTCCGAAGCTGACAGAAGAAAAGGATAAAAAAGTTGTGCCCTGTAAATGGTATTATGAAGGAAAATAACAAGGTAATTGTTTAAGTGTAAAAAATAGGTTAAAACATATTTAAAGAAATACTACAAATGCAATATCCTCGTTCGACCTTGAAGAAGGGGTCCAAGGTCAAATCTAACCACACAAATACATTCCCAGCCCATGATTTCCTATGGTTTACCATTCCAAACCTCTAGGACCAATTATAAATGAGTTATAAGCACTTTTAAGCTTGGCTGTCCTCATTTGACCTTGAAGAAGGGGTCCAAGGTCAAATCTAACCACACAAATACATTCCCAGCCCATGATTTCCTATGGTTTACCATTCCAAACCTCTAGGACCAATTATAAATGAGTTATAAGCACTTTTAAGCTTGGCTGTCCTCATTTGACCTTGAAGGAGGGGTCCAAAGGTCAAATCTGACCATACCAAAAGATTCCGAGCCAATGATTTCCTATGGGATGGTTTACCATCCCAAATCTCTGTCACCAATAATAAGCGAGTTGTAGGCACTTTCAATTTTCGCTATCCTCATTTGACCTTGAAGGAGGGTTCCAAGGTCAAATCGGACCATATCAACAGATTCACAGCCCATGATTTCCTGTCTGTTTACCATCCCAAACATCTGGGACCAATAATAAGCGAGTTATAAGCACTTTTAAGTTTGGCTATCCTTGTTTGACCTTGAAGGAGGGGTCATTGAAGGTCAAATCTGACCACACCAAAAGATTCCCACCCCATGATTTCCTACAGGATGGTTTATCATCCCAAACCTCTAGGATCAATAATAAGGGAGATATAAGCACTTTTCATGACTGACAAAAAACACCTGTGGCGGCCATCTTGTTTCTCAAAATGAGGCCAAAAATATTCCCAGACAACATTTTATGGTTATTAACATATACTGCAAACTTAAGAAAGCTAGCTATAATATTTTTTTTCATCAGAGCAGTAATGGTGAAATCTCTCTCTACACACTGCGGCTATCCAGTGGATACAATGATTTACTCAACAGTGAGAACCTGAAAGTAGCTATTGCTCAGCTATGCCATGACATAGAGGTCTGCAATTTCACTATGTTATAGCTGACCAAAAATTCTGTGAATAACATATTTAACAAATTACTCTAAATGTAATAGTTTTCAAGTTACAACTGATTTACTCAACAGTGAGAACCTCAAAGGAACTATGACTCAGCTATGCAATGAGCTACATGTCTGAAATTTTACTATGTTATAGCTAACCCAAAAGTAGGTGAACAACATATTTAAGCAAACTACTGTAAATGCAATAGTTTTCAAGCTACAACTGATTTATTCAATAGTGAGAACCTGAAAATAGCTATTGCTCCGCTATGCCATGAGCTATAGGTCTGTAATTTCACTATGTTATAGCTGACCCAAAAGTAGGTGAACAATATATTTTAACAAAATACTCCAAATGCAATATTTTTCAAGTTATAGCTGATTTACTCAACAGTCAGTACCTGAGAATAGCTATTGCTCAGTTGTGCCATGAGCTATAGGTCTATAATTTCACTATGTTATAGCTAGTGGTGGGATCGGCAGTTAAAATGGCAGATCGAGCATCACTTGTTAGAAGCGAGTTGAACTCGAGTTAAACTCGAGTAATTTTCGGGATAAAGTATTTCGTTTATTAGTCTTTAATATATGGAAAATATTTTACATAACCGTACCTTAGCCAAAACTTTCACCTGGAAATGGTTCGCGATATAATTTATGTTAAATCTTCATTGACTTAAGTCAGAATTAAGTAAAAATGCAATATATTTTTGAAAATATTGGATATTTCTGTTGTGTTGGTGAAGTGTCAGCTTTAAATATTGACGTTTTCGGAAACTCGAGTTTCCTTTGCGGAGATTGATGTGACCCCTAATTATCGCCCATCGAGTTGCGACTCGAGTTTCAGTCAACTCGTCCCAGCACTAGTTATAGCTGACCCAAAAGTAGCTGAATAACATATTTGCACAAATTTCTGTAAATGCAATAGTTTTCCAATTATAACTGATTTACTCAACAGTGAGAACTTCAAAGTAGCTATTACTCAGCCATGAAATGAGCCACAGGTCTGAAACTTTACTATGTTATAGCTGACCCCAAAATAGGTGAATAACATATTGAAACAAAATACTCTAATTGCAATAGTTTTCAAGTTATAAGTGATTTACTCAACAGTGATAACCTAAAAGTAGCTATTACTCAGCTATGCCATGAGCTACAGGTCTGAAATTTTACTATGTTATAGCTGGCCCAAAAGTAGCTGAATAACATATTTATACGAAATTCTCTAAATGCAATAGTTTTTAAGTTACAAGTGATTTTACTCATGATGGAAGTTACTGAAAAGCCCAAAAGTAGCTATTAGTCACTTAGCTATTGAGACAGACACCCAACTTACTCACCATATTGTAGCTATGAAAAAAGTAGCTGAATAACATATTTTAACAAAATGCTCTAAATGCAACACTTTTCAAGTTATAAGTGATTTACTCAACAGTGATAACCTAAAAGTAGCTATTACTCAGCTATGCCATGAGCTACAGGTCTGAAATTTTACTATGTTATAGCTGACCCAAAAGTAGCTGAATAACATATTTATACGAAATTCTCTAAATGCAATAGTTTTCAAGTTATAAGCGATTTACTCAACAGTGATAACCTAAAAGTAGCTATTACTCAGCTATGCCATGAGCTACAGGTCTGAAATTTCACTATGTTATAGCTGGCCCAAAAGTAGCTGAATAACATATTTATACGAAATTCTCTAAATGCAATAGTTTTTAAGTTACAAGTGATTTTACTCATAATGGAAGTTACTGAAAAGTCCAAAAGTAGCTATTACTCACTTAGCTATTGAGACAGACACCCAACTTACTCACCATATTGTAGCTATGAAAAAAGTAGCTGAACAACATATTTTCACAAAATGCTCTAAATGCAACACTTTTGAAGTTATAAGTGATTTAGTGCATGATTTCATGAATTTTAATGCATTAAAAATTATTAAAAAAATTTATTAAAAAAAAGTAAGACAGATCCAGGTCTCATACTCACACAAGAGAATCTACCTCTGGCCTAGTACATATATGCAAGATATGAGAGAAATCCCTGCAATAGTCACTGAGAAAATTGTGATAAAAAGTTGAAATTTTCACACTTTTTGGTGGGGGTACCCCCCTTGTAATGTCTCTAGCAAACAGACGAACTTGCAAATTTAATAAGTAAATTAAATTTTTATAAGTTAATACCCTATCCAATGGACAATTGCTTTACCGGTCGGCGCGACCGGTCCCGCCAAACGTCACAAAAAGACGTCCTGTATATACTACCGGAAGGACCAGTCACAGAGTGTGCATTCGCCAGGTGGCGCATCGTACTTCATTTCCTGTTTACCTATTGACGTCATAGCATCTTTTTTGTGTCTAATCCTAGTAAGACCCCTAGTAAGCTGATAGCGGGGCCGGTTGGGTGGGCCTTGCCTGTCCATTGGATAGGGTATTAACTTATAAAAATTTAATTTACTTATTAAATTTGCAATTTTATTGCGTTAATACATCCTATCCAATGGACAATTGCTGAATAACTACCGCTTGGTAGGCGGGTAAGCAGCTAGGGACTTATGTGAACTCATAACAACAAATTTGAACAGGCCCATTTGACCTAGGGTCAGAGAACCCTGAAAGGTCAGGGTCGGCCACTAACTCACCGGTTAACCGGGAGCCTACCGACGTTGCCCCCCCCTTTTGCTTTCCTTCCAGAGATGTTCTGAGAAGGGAAAGATAGAGAGAGAGAGGGGCTGAGTTCAGTCCCAGAAGAAATAAACTTCCCAAAGGAAGCAAGTCACAGTTGTTTTTTTTTTGTTTTTTTTTTGAAAATATATGTACACTCAACATATTTACACTATGTACATATCTAACCTATTTACAATATGTACATATTTACATATATACAACATCCCCTCACTTCTGGGCCTGGTGGTGCACCTGCTGGGCAGCCACTACAGGTCCCAGGTGGAAAAGCTCTGAGTCAGCCCAGGCAACATCCTTCAAATAGAATTGGGTGAAGGTGTTGTGAGATTTCCAGTGGCAGGCTGACAAGATCTGGTCTAAGGAGATCCCTGATTGGAAGGCCTTAGAAGCAGCAAAGGCCCTAACATCATGGGCTTTAACCTGATGTAAGGTGAGGGCCTCCTGGTCAGAGAGCTCATAGCACAGAACCACAGTCTGTTTGATCCATGAGGAGCTGGTGGCAGGTGAGATGTCTTTATCAAAACCCTTCTTGAAGGAGACAAAGACTAACTCCTTATTCTGCCTGAGGGTGTAGCGCTGTCCAAGTAGTAGCGCAGGGCTCTAACTGGACATAGGGACCTGTCACCCTTGAGTGACCTATCCAGAGATGGTGCCAGGGCTGGGATGACCACTGGCGCCACACTATCTGGACCTTCCTTAGCCAGCTGGTTCTTGGATAGGAAGCTGGGTGAGGGGTACAAAGACACCTTAGACCAGTCTGACTGGTGTCTGATGTTCTTATGTAACCAAGCATAGATCTCACTCCTGCGTTTACCTGAACCCAAAGCCAGCAAGAAAACAGTCTTGAAAGTCAAATGTTTCAAGGAGGACTCTTTCAGGGGTTCAAAAGGAGCCTTTGTGAGCTGATGTAAAACCAGTGAAAGGTTCCAGGAGGGGATGCCCCTCCTGCCTTTAGGTCTGTCTCTATGGAAACTATCCAGGAGACGAGTGAGATTCTCATCTTTGCTGACATTAATGGAGGAATTGCCCAGTTTGTCAGCAATGGCGGATCTGTAGCCATCAATAGTGCCTGGTTGTAACTTCTTGTCCTGAAACAAATACAGGAGGAAGTCAGCAATGGCTTTCAGAGGTGGTGCCCTGAAGTCCACCTGATTACTGAGGCACCACTTTGTAAAAATGGTCCACTTTGCCTCATAGACAGATCTGGTTGATCTTCTTTGAGGAGCCTCAATTCGTGCTGCCACTGCCTCAGAGAAGCCTTGCTCCTTGATTGCTGAGGCTCTAGGAGCCAGGCATGTAGATTCAGATTCGACAGGTTCCTGTGAAGGACCTGGTTGAATGGCTGAGACACTAGGTTGGGCAGACACAGTGGGATCTGGCTTGACATTGCTACCAGGTCCCAAAACCAGGGCATGTTGGGCCACCCTGGGGCAATCAGGATTATTCTGTTGCAGGGGTAGTCCTGGAGCTTCTCCACCACTTTGCCCAAGATGGCTGCCGGTGGAAAGGCGTATGGGTCCAGGTCCTCCCAGGAGAGACTGAGTGCATCCACTGCCCAAGCCTGGGGGTCTGGAACTGGTGACACAAACTGAGGCAGTTTGTTGTTGAACCTGGTGGCAAACAGGTCCACTTGTGGCTGGTGCCACCTTGCGCATACAGCTTGGAATACTGCTGGATGAAGTGACCACTCTGTTTGAATGGTCTGGCCAAGTCTGGATAGCTTGTCTGCTATCACGTTCAGCCGGCCGGGGATGTGACGTGCCCCAAGGGTTACCTGCTGTCTGGTGCACCAGGACAGGATTCTCCACAGTAGGGCACACAGTGACCCCGACTTCATCCCCCCTTCTTTGTTGATATAGGCAACCACTGTTGTGTTGTCTGTAGCTATCAACACAGTCTTGTTGCAGACCAAGGTTCGAAACTCCTTTAGAGCTAGAAAAACTGCTTTTAGCTCTAAGTGGTTTATGTGCAACTTGTTTTCTGGAAGGGACCAAGTTCCCCTTGCAGTGTGGTCGTCCAAGTGAGCGCCCCACCCTTCGTTTGATGCGTCTGTAAAGATCTGCAGAGCATGTTTTAGAGGGTGTAATGGTTGACCTAGTAGCACATTGCTTTCCTCCAGCCACCACCTTAGATGAGGGTGGAGGGACTTGGGGACCGGGATCACCTTTTCCAGTGACTCTGGGACCCTCCAATTGTTTTTCAAGTGCCATTGTATGGGTCTCATGTGGAGTCGCCCTAAGTGGACTTGTTTTTCTGTTGCTGTGAGGAGACCTATGAGGGACATGAATTTCCGGACCGGACATACCGGATCCGACATCATTGATCTGATCTTGTCTGTCAAGGCCTGCCAACGTTCTTCTGTTGGTCTGACCTTGCCCTCTTTCAGGTCGAACTGGTAACCTACGAAGTTGAAGACCTGTTTGGGTGCCAGTTCTGACTTTTCCTTGTTCACCAGCCACCCTAGCTCCTGACAAAGTGTGACCAGGGTTTGAGTATGCTGGAGACAGGTGTGGAGGGTAGAGGCTCTCACCAGCCAGTTGTCTAGGTACTGGTGGATTCTTATACCCTGTCGTAAGGCCATGAGCCTGACCTCTTTGGCCACCACTGTGAACTCCATGGGTGCTGTGGAAAGACCAAAGGGCAGGGCCTTGAACTGGTAGGATTGGCCCTGAATGTGAAAACGCATGTACTTCCTGGACTGACTGTGAATTGGAATGTGGAAGTATGCGTCTTTGAAGTCTATTGAGGTGACCCACTCCCCTACCTGTAGGGAGCTTCTTATGGTTTCTGGAGTCTCCATTTTGAACGACTCTGTGTTTAAAAAGATGTTCAAAGTGCTCAGGTCCAGGATAGGTCTCCACCGGTTGTTGGGTTTGGGAACCAAAAATAGCCGGTTGTAAAACCCTAGGGAGGTCTGATTTGTTACCGGTTCCACTGCATTTTTGTTTGTTAGCTGAGCCAGTGCCTCCAAAAGGAGGGACTGTCTTTGGGGGTTTACATACTTGCTGATGACCATTGGTGACCTGGTTAGGTTGGGTCTGAACCGGAAGGGAAGGGTGTAGCCCTCTCTCAGTATTCTGATTACTTTTGGACTCGAACCCAGAGTTTCCCACTTCTCCCAAAACTGCTGAAGCCTTGCCCCTACAGGAAGATTTGTGACAACAGTTGGGACATTTGTGACAATTTTTACAGAACTCAAGTGATCTACACAGGAAACATCGTTCACATGGTTTATTTCTCTGATAGATTGACAATAAACGGGATTTACACCTTTCTTTTGCGGTGACCCGCTGGCAAAAGGAACACTTGCAACAAAAGAGTTTACATGTGATAACACAGTCTCGCTCTTGCTTGTCACTGGTGGTGGTGGGTTCAAACTAGTGTTCTCAAAATATCCATTTTGGTGGGACCGGGTAGGTATTGATTTCAACGGGCGGGTACCCGGGTACTTGCGCCGACGGGCGATAATAGGTGATGCTACAAAAATCTCCACATTTACAAACTTAAAACGTACACAAATAATAGGATTCAAGCATTTGCTTTATTTCTTGTCGGTTACCCCTTTTGCATTGAAAACAAAACGACATAGGCTTCTGTACATTCAAAACATTGTTGTTTATGGACTGTTCCAATAAAAATACCGCAAATCGGCAAACATCTTGTTTATGAGTCCTTTACCACAATGGCAACAACCAATAAAATCACAGCATCCATAAAAGTGTCCGTAAAAGTGGAGTCACATGACCTATCAGTAAAGCATTTGCTGTTGCTCGAATGTAGTTTCGGAATATAAACCTTTTTTTTTTTCAGCTTGGTAAGTGGCATTTATTGATACCAAATTATGAAGAATTGTTTGAAAATATTGTACTTTTATTTAATTAAGGTATGCGTATCCGTTATATACGCAATTTACAACGTTTCATGCACTCGGAATTAGGTAACTGTGTTTATATATTGACGATTTTCAAAGGGTATCGGCATTTGACAATGTATAAACAACCAAAATAAAAGACAAAATACTATAAATGGTGTACAAGGGTGAGAAAACATTACAATTGTGCATCTTAATTAAATAATTTCATTTTAGGTGAATTTATGAAGTTGAGATATGTGTGTTCTCCGTCAACCAAAGTGGGCGATATTTAGAGTAGTTTCCGGTACTCGGGTATGTGATTTCGGATTCGGGTAAATATTCAGGGTTCGGGTACCCGGATATCCAGATACCCGTTGAGATCACTAGTTCAAAACCTTCATCTTGTCGGATACATTTACAGAGTTCACCAATCCGACCACATTTGAAACACAGTAATTGTCATTTATGCTTTTTAAATCCCCTGGCCGGCTTCTGGCTGAAGTTTGAGGCTTTACCACCACCTTTCTGAGCAGTTTGCCGGTCTCTAATCTGCTTCCATGCCAGTGTAGTGGGCTTCCGGTCCGGCTGGTGAGGGGTTCGATTGGAGGGGACGTATGGATGAAAACGTCCAGGTTTCCTCTGTGTGGTACCAGCAGAACGCCTCTCTTCACTACGTAAGATCTCCTCTTCAGCCTTGACCAGTAAGCTGTCTGGGAAGAGTGAGAGTTGGTGGACTGGAGACGTGCGTAAGGCAGACAAGGTGTCAGGTTTAACTCCACCTCGTATGAACTCTAAATAACTGTCCCGACGGGCCAGGGTGAGATTAGCCATGCTGATAAAGACTCCCTCTGAGAGATCCTGCATGGTACGCTGCATAGCCTGTGAAATTGACCGGTTGAATGTAACCAGATACTCCAGTTCCTCAACAGCCTGTTGTTGTTTCTCAGCACTTTTGCCCTTTGAGGAATCGAACCTTAGGGACTTCAACTGGGTGACCATGGAGTCCTGTACTTTCGTGAGGCATCTGGATAGGCCAGCAGCGTGATTACACATCACTGATTGCTCTCTGAAGGACCTCTCCCACCTTCTAAGGGTGTCCTGGCTGAAAGTACGGGAAGCTGGAGCAGAAGGTAAGCTGCGCCTTGCAACTCTAGAAAACATACTGTTAAGTTTTGCCGGTTCCGGAGACCAGTCACCAACAGCCTGGGTAGACGTATCCTTCTTAACAGCTTGCATGTCGTACCACTTTGAAGTACGGGGTGTCTTGACAAATTGATCACGCAGCAGTCCACTAGTTTCTGTATTCCTGGAAGGATAACCTTCAGCAATAGTTACATTTAGTTTCTCCAGCTTTTTACAAAGCCATTCATCCACCGGCAATTTAACTGACACTTTACCGGTAGTCTTCACTCTGGAACCGGCAAAGGGATTGTCATCCATAGATGCAGCTGAGGTGTCATAATCCGGGATTTGATGCCAGCCCACGAAACTCCTCACCCCTCTCAAGGTTTCCCGGTAATTTGCATCTTCAGAGAGGTCCTGGTCAGTGTTTGTTTCCGGTACATCACCCTGGTAGTGAACACTAGCCGGTGAAGCCGGTTCCGCATCCAACTCAGCCTCACTGTCAGATTCCCTAGCAACCTCAGTATTCTGGCCAATGGGAGGCGACTGGTTAGACACGTAGTTTCATAACCGGAAGGCAGAACCTCAGGACCCGCACCGGGAGCCTGTGTAGGCTGGGTGGCAGTCCCTGCACCGGGAACCAGTAAAGGTTGGGTGGCAACAGTCTCAGAGGTACCGGGGCCCTGAACAGGGTGGGTAGCACTCTCATTCACTTCCTTCACAGCTTGTGTACCGGGAACCCCCAGCGGAGGTTGGGTAGCCGTCAACTGCGTAGCAACGTCACCAGTGCCCTCAGAAAACATAACACTTGTAGAAGCACCCGGATCAAAGAAGGGGTGTTCTCTGGGCACCACAGAAGCAGAATTCACCGGTCTCACAGGAACAGCAAATGACTGGTTAATCAGCATTGCTTCCAGACGGGAAAATCTCTCACTCCACTCGTCTGAAGTGGGCTTACTGCTGTGCTTCCGTTTACTAGACCTTGGGGAGCCATCAGAACGCTTCTTCTTCTGCTTGGGTGTAGAATCAACAGGAGACTGCTTTCCTGAATTAACAGGACCCAGCAGTGAAACCTCAGACGGATCAACAAGCTTGGGAGACGCACTTGTCAAATCTTCAGATTTCTTCTGGCTAGAGCGTTCTTTCCGTTCCTTGTAGGTCGGGGTTGCTAACTGGTGGATCTGAGCAGGCGTAAACGCCTTACAGATACTACAATCCAACTTCTTCACACAGGGGTCGTCTCCCACCCCCTTGTCACGACAACGCGCACATTTCTTATGGTTGTCGAAAAGGGCCATAACGTGCCCGCAAGAACCTCGCTTCTGTCCAGGAGACGACATTATGATCAGAAACGTAGTAGAAGTATACAGCACTAATAAAAAACACGTAACTGGGATGAGTTCGTTGTAGAAAACACAAAACGTATCTCTGATGAAAATGTCTGCACACTCTTTCGCGCCAAACGAAAAAGATGCTATGACGTCAATAGGTAAACAGGACATGAAGTACGATGCGCCACCTGGCGAATGCACACTCTGTGACTGGTCCTGCCGGTAGTATATACAGGACGTCTTTTTCTGACGTTTGGCGGGACCGGTCGCGCCGACCGGTAAAGCAATTGTCCATTGGATAGGATGTATTAACGCAATAAAAAGACAGATTTGCATGCCTTGAACAATTTTTCATCCTCGATAGATAAGGTATCTTTTTAAAAAAACAGCATGTCTCTAGGCCTTGTAGTTTTGGAGAAGAAGTTGTTCACGCGGACGCTTACGCCCACGCCGCAGAGTGATGACATAATGTCAGCTGACTGACAAGTCAGCTGACATAAAAATCAATATTTTGCTTTCTGATGTCATTACTCAGTGATGTCACAATGCAACTGTCATTGTGAGGTCACAAACCTAGCTTGTGGTACTTGCTGTCTTTAAGTAAAAATATTTCTTCTCATTTTATGTCTTGAAATTGACATAAACATAATAAAGAGGGAGGTGGTATATTCATCATTTTTATTAATACTATTTCTGTTTTATTTTCTCTTTTTTCTTTCAATTCCTTGACGGTCCATCACAAAAAATTACCATGCATGATTTTAACCAAGAAGTGACCTTTAAGCAATATTTTTACCTCAAACAGCAGTTTATGTTTTTATGTGCTAATTGTTTTAATTTGTCTGGGTTTTTTTTTTTTTTGTGTGTGTGTGTGTGTGTGTGTGTGTTTAGATTACTCCCGAACTAATGAACAGATCTTTATTTAAAAATTTGTGGGTAGGACCTGACTGAAGGAATAAGTTGCTAAAAGAAAGATCTGGATCTTATTTTGGATACAAAAAAAATCATGATTTTCAGAGGTCCCATTTCAATGTATTTTTAATGACTTTAGCTTTCTACTTGATATTTCTATGAAGATTAATTTACATGTTTGGTTTTATTTTACTGTCTTCCTTACAATACTTTATATCACTTGAGAGACTGCTCACATGGAGTCGAGCGTTTTGCTCTCTTTGAGTGCATCTTGTTATTTAATGTGTTTAATTTCTAAGTATTCACTTTTTTTAAAAAAATAACAATCTTTCAAAAGATAATAAGACATTGATTTTAGGCTAAGTAAAAAAAAATTGATACTTTAAAATAATGATTATATCAAAAATAATGCAATTAAAGTTGGTAAATAGCATGAATGCTTTTGAAACAAAATGTTGAAAATGAAAAATTAAATAAACTATTGTCACCTACTTTACAGTTGATTGGAATAATTACAACTACAATGCGTGACTGTCATTCCCCTCAAACTATCACATTTTTAATCATGGAATCTAATCCTTGGGTTATATTATTCCATTAAATGTTCATAACTCAACACACTGTATAGTATACACACTTCATCACTACACATTCTTTAAAGTTCAATTCATAAAAATGGTACAAAACCAACCCATGTGTTATCTGCTTTTCTCATTAATAAATCCAGTGTTAGAAAAAAAGTGATGAAGACAGCTATCAGAGCTGAACCCAGGTGATGTATGGTCTCCTTGATTTTTGGTAATTCCATCTATGTGAACCCCACTGACTTACCTGTACGGAATGTTTCTGTCTGTAGTCCAATGAGTTTTTTAACACCTTAGTATGTCCCCATAGCCTACAGACTAAAGCATATAAGAAACACTGGGCTTATCTTTTCATTCAGTCAGAATATCTATCTTTCCTTCACACAACTGAACAACAATATCTCAAAAGTTAATTTATTACTTTATGTGTGCAAACAGTAAAAAGGTATGTATCCAGAGTGTTATTAGCTTTGTACTAAAAAGTGTCAGTGATCACTGAATGGCCTTGCAATAGTGTATACACTGACCACTTTCTATCCTTGGGGAAAAGACTGGCAGATTAATTCATTAAACATAACTGTACTTAATTGTTGTTTACAAACAGTTTTTAGTTGAGGTCAAAGCAATTTGTCTTGTACTGGAATGCAGTGTATTTTTACTTTGAGTGTATGTACAATACTCCACACAAAACATAGCCCAAGCACAGAAATGAACCTTTTAACTTTATCTGGTATAGCTATACTTTTGTAATTGTAAAGAAAGAAAATATTTCCAGAGTTCTAACTGCATGCAAAAACAATGTATACATCCAACTACCAGCAAAACTTACCCTGCAGCTAGCTAATTGCATGTGTAATGCTGAGGAGATAAAGAGACAACTTATTGTCAGCTCTTACGTATAGTACTTAGTAGATAGAAGATAGCAGTTATCATCTCTACATGGAGCTTTCTACTTGAGTGAGAAAACTCATTGTTTTTATCTACAACTGGAAGTTTTACTGTTCTGAAGACATTCAAGACACAGACATTAGCAAAAAGTTATGTACATTGGAAAAAAAATTACAACATGTCAAAAAAATAACCAAACAACATTCTATGACATTTTGTGTGTACAAAAATAATAATAATCCTCCCCACATATTAATTTACTGGACATATTTCTGTGGTAAAAAAAAATAAATAAACTGAAGAATTAAAACAGAAAGTGCTGATAATAGCTAGCATTTGGTAAACTTGGTAAACTAAAAAGTGGAGGTATTTTAAACAAAATTTCACTTCAAACACTTAGCAGTCTGGATATACGTTCCTCCTTTCAGCATGCAAAGAAAAATGTTAAAAAGATTAGGTGTTTGATACTAAAAATAGGGATAAAACAAACAAAGGTAATTTATAGTTCAGGAGTTGCAAATCCCTTTCAGACCATCCTGGAATTTATGAAAATTTCCCCAGCAAGAATTCTTGCCAGGGAGATGCCAAGACTTGACAAAAACAACAAACAAAAAGAAGAGATACAGCCAGCGGCTGGAATGGAAAAATGCAATGAACTGGGTGGGGAAATAATGCCAGAAGCAGTCTATTATATGCCAGCTAAGTGGAGTTTTCCAAGTTTCATCTACTCAGTCTTGGTAAATGGTTTATATAATGTACACGGCAAAAGTAAACACACTCTTAAGATTATAGTGATTTAGTAGCCAGTTTATCAGTGTCTGAGCTTTAAAAAGCCTAAATATATCATTTCATGTATTTTTCTTTATGTTTAATCTAGTGAGAAATTGATAAGATATTTTATTTTTCAGGGACCCAGTGTCTTGTAAATTCAAGTGTTGCTGTTTACCTTAGAAAAAAGAACATTTACCTGTTAAAAGACAAAACAATGCCTTGGTGTTTATAGTTCTTAAAACAATTTGAAATTACAGGAAAACAGAATAATTGGAAATGAAGTAAGCCTGTAACCACAAAGTTAAAACTCAAGTATCTTCAAGACACAAGGCTTTTGCCATTATACATTACATTTGCCATTATATACATTATATATATATTTGTTAAATTTATTTTAAGGTAACATGAACATGTGAAGTTTTTATTTAAACAGACATGAATGATTTTGTTGCTGGTCATTTCACAAATCTGGCAATTTTAAAATGGCCAAACAATTTATCTGCCCGTTTCAAAACCTTACATGGTTTCAAAACGGCCTGGCCATTTGAAAACCTATCTGAACAGAATAAATAAGGCTGTTTTTTTACATTGATTAATTGATTTGTGTACCATTGGTTTTAATAACTTCTTAATTATGTCTTGGACGGACAGATGATAGTAAATATAGACACGGACAAGGACAGGTGTAGGCAGCCTTTGCTATTTATTACAATTGATTCTTTGCACGGACACATATATGAACATGTACATGTTTGGAGACGATAAGGGGTAGTTTTTGCTTAAATCAGATAAATAAACAAGATGCACTCAGAGAGAGCAAAACGCTCGACTCCATGTGACCAGTTCATCAAGTGATATAAAGTACATGTATTGTAAGGAAGACAATAAAATAAAACCAAACATGTAAATTAATCTTCATAGAAATATCAAGTAGAAAGCTAAAGTCATTTAAAATACATTGAAATGGGACCTCTGAAAAATCATGAATTTTTTGTATCCAAATTAAGATCCTGATCTTTCTTTTAGTAACTACATTCCCCCCCCCCCCCCCCCCCCCCCCACACACACACACACACACAAAATAATAAAATAAAATTAAAAAAATAAACAATAAGCACACAAAAACATTAAACTGCTGCTGGAGGTAAAAATATTGCTTAAAGGTCACTTGGTGAAAATCACGCATGGTAATTTTTTGTGATGGACTGTCAAGGAATTGAAATAAAAAAAGAGAAAATAAAACAGAAATAATAATTAATAAAACTGATGAATATACCACCTCCCTCTTTATTATGTTTATTAAAATGAGAAGAAATATTTTTACTTAAAGACAGCAAGTATCACAAGCTAGGTTTGTGACCTCACAATGACAGTTGCATTGTGACATCACGGAGTAATGACATCATCAGAAAGCAAAATATTGATTTTTTACCTATGTGATGAAGAGAAGCAGTTTCACTGTGTATTCCCAATTAAAAATAAGAAAAACTCTCTCCTGGCTTTAATTTTCAAACAAATTACACCAAATTTGAAGAATCCTTCTGTACCCCATAAAATACCTTCCCACCAAATTTGAGATTGATTGATGTTATAGTTTTTGAGTTATAAGGGCAAAACGGTGCACAGACAGAGAAGCAGATTTAACTGTAAAAGCCCAATTAAAAATAAGAAAAACACTCTCCTGGCTTTACTTTTCATACAAATTACACCAAATTTGGAAGAATCAGTCTGTTCCCCATACAATACCTTCCCACCAAATTTGAGATTGATTGGTGTTATAGTTTTTGAGTTATAAGAGCGAAACGGTGCACAGACAGACAGACAGATGGACAGACAGAAACAAACTGATCACAATAACCCTCTCATATCCTCGAGCGTTAATAAATCTGTAATTTCGGTTCACTAATGACGTAGATCTATGCGTATGCCTCCTTTACAAAAGTCCATGTCAGCCTCAACAAATATGCTAATTGTTATTCAGTATCGCATTGACCGTACGAAACATAGAGAGAAGTTTTAAACAAAGCACTGAAAACACATTGGCTTACATGTTCTTTCTCGCGAGTAAAACAAATCTTTCCCAACCAAAGGCGCGAACAGTGAAACCGGAAATTTGGCTGCAACACTTGATTTTCTTTTGTCGTATTATTAAGGTCAACCATAATTTTTTCAGAGAAAAATTTCAGCGAAGTTATGTCAAGTTGCATTTTTCATGATTCAATATTTATAGGCTTGTAATACTCGATTAAACTAGTGTGATAAACCTAGTTGTGGGATGGTTCCAAATAAAACACAGAAAAGCTCAAACCTTAATTCAAAATAAGAATCTATAGTTGTTACTACTACAGGGGTTATAAACAAAAGCTCTGACACAAACTTAAGTATGCTCTTATATGTTGTCTTTTTGGGTATCTGTGATCTCTGTCTGTTCAATGTACCATTATTTGGAATATTATGACGATAAAAATAAAGAATGTTTGTTAGAGTTGATAACTGTTTCATAAAAATATGATCTTGGAAGAGGAAGACTCTCCCACTGGATGCATACATTAGTGTGAAATGCAATAATGAAATGCAAAGATATAAAAATGTCTACATAAATTTAATCACAACTTATCGTTGACTGCATGTGGTAAAGGGTTGGAATTGTGTAATCTAAATTTGAAACATCATGAAACTCAAAGACTCAAACTTTGGGGGTTTACGTCCCCCTCAGCTGCCAGTGTCATATCACAACTATCCCTCAGTGAATCTGGTATATTGTCATGACCTGAATGAGACTCCTGTCAAAAGAGCTTAAATCGTATTGATAAAATGCCGATGTTGTAAACCACAGGGCCACTGGTGAAATCACAACATATCCATATGTAGTTACAACAATAAATGTGTTCATTTTGACATTCATGAAAGAAAAACAAATAATGCCAAACATCTTGCCTCAAAATGTAAACCCTACGAGTAATTATTTTAATGCCACTTTCAAATTTCAAAACAAATTTTCTCTTTTGAGACTGCAGTCGATACTTAAAATTGCAAATTCAGGGACTCTGTTACTACTTACGCCACTTAGCCTTGCTAAAGGCTTAAGTTTCTTTGATCTTGGAAAACTTTCATTTCTAATAATGAATTTTTACTTCATGTAATATACTGTGATTTATGCTTTTTTACATGAACATTTTCCTGAGACAGTTTCTATCTCTCTACATTTACTAGTGCTTTGTGAACACTGAATATCAGTGTCCATGTTTGAAAAGGAAGGTTATGCTATAGTTTCATCTCCATTTTCCACCATATATCTCCTACCATGGTGAATTTATTTACTGTTTCAAAATTTTACCTCTTTAATTTCTGTTGTAGTGTTACTTCCCCCTTCCATGGCAACTGCTATAGCCTGTAACACACCCTTAATGAAGTTGTCATTTATCTTTGTATAAGTCACCATAATTGATAGACCAATTTGCAACATTCTGTCATATGACACCTTCTAAATATAATGATATACAAGTATTCATGAGAGGCAGCATAACCATGGATTGATCTTCATAGGTCATCCAATGTTTTATCACAGTTTACCTAGTCTTATCACAATTTTCCTCAGTCTCTGACATTCTTACAACTATGGTTTATCCTTATTCATTTGCCTTCATGAATATTTTTCTCTCCATGAGATAATGGTACACATTTTGGCTAAAGTCACAGCAATCCATACCTCTAAAGTTTTATATCTCAGAAAATTAGACTACTTTGATTACTTACAACATGGGTTCAACAAAGCCAGTATTGTCAAATTTCAAAAAAGTTGAAAACTCATCTGTATTATTAGTTTACAAACTGGATAAAATGAGTGATGCCACGCCTTACCTTGAAGAACTCCATTTATATTTATGGATGGCCATCAGTTTTTCCAGCCTTCCTATTTGTCATCTTTAACCAATTCTAGCAATTGGACTCATGGAAATAGGCTATAAGTTTCATCCATCCATACCCCCAAAAAGGTGATTGACAGGCCTGGCTTTGCCGCAGCTACAACAGTGGAATTGAACAGGTTGCCACAAGGAGAGTAGCTAAGATTTTTTATTTGGTATTCCCTCAGATTTGTTATCTCCAGCTGGTCCACTGGGTAGGAGATTATCAAATGCCTCTTCTGTGTGGGTTTTATTGTATGTGCATGTGGGGACCTTTTGGTTAAAGGGGAAAGTTTTCGTCCCAGGACAAAAATCTCATAAAATTTCACTCTTGACTTATTTATAGGTGTTATCTAGAAGAATAAACAAACTCAACTGGCTCCTGAGGTATTGCATATCATGTGTCTGACAGTGAAATCCTCTCTAAACCTTAAAATTCACAGCAGTTTACAGCTTGATATGTACAATTATTATGTGGCTCTTGCTATGTATACAGTAAGATGTTTACTTTAGCATCACATTTGACTAAGGAATGACTGATTTTTAAATGCTCTTTGACCTATCTGCTTTGGGCTTTAAAAAAATTTGCTTGGGTTCTTTTGTCCTCTATTTTTTTGCTGCTTTTGCATATCTAGGTCCATATAAAATTGAGTAATAGCGATAGTTAGTAAATTACATATAACTACACATTGACTGCCTTCTGCGCATTCTGTTGTTCAGGTACTTTTTTGTACCTTTTGGTTGCTACATGTTGTAGAGGTCTACTTCAATATAAGTAAATAAGAGTGATTTTGTGTTTTGATATTGAGGTAAAATTAGTAAAAGGCCTTTGGCTTTGTAACTGTAACAGTTATAATGTTTTGGTTAAAGCTATTGTTCCTGCTTTTTTTATGTTTTGTGTCATAGCAAATTGCTGAGCTGTAGCTCCATAGATAATAGCTACCTTAACATTTTGCAATGAAGTACTTGTAACGTCAACACTATTGAATACAGAGCAGTTTCATCAAATCTATTTTTCATTTACTTCTCGATGATCTGTGTTATGACATATTTTCATAGCTATTGTTTGATGGCTGAGTAATAGCTACTTTGATAGCTCAGCTTTCAGTGAATCGCTTGTAATAGCTACAAAAGTACTGAATTTACAGAGTTTTTATGAAATGCATTGTTTACTTACTCTCTGATGGGGGCCACAGTGGTGGAGTGGTAACACAATTCACCTCTCCTGTCTGAGGTCGGCGGAACAAACCTCACACCTTATGTGGGAAAGTTGGTAGTTGCTTATTGATGGTCGGCAGTCTACAGTACAAAATCTTGACCAGTTGTATGTACTGGTTTCTTCTGCTCACAAAACTACCTTGATATGACCTGTACAGTGTTGGAAGCTATGTAAAACCCAAATAAATTAATATTCTTTGATGCTTTATGTCAGGCAAAATCTTCCGAGCTGTAGCTGAACAATATGTAATGTTGAGTAAGTTATGAACATTATGTCCCTATTGGAAAAAAGGATAAAAGTTCATGATCCATGGATGAATTTCCAAGTGTGATTGTTTTCTAATCTGATTGGTTCCTAAAATGTTTCCCAAAGCCTTCTCAATGTTTATTAGCCTAAAAAAACATATATTTGTTAGTATTGACATAAGATAGTAAGATTGTCTTTTTTTCTTGAATCCAAGATCTGATAAGGACAGTGTACAATAATTTCAAACAGTTTAAAATAATTGGGGAGGCACGTGATTGGTTCTCAAATGCTTCCAAAAGTTTTCAATCCAAAAATCCTAGTCCTTAGTCCGTCCTGAATATTGAAATCATAGTTTACAATAGACTTGCTCAAAGTCTTTGTATTTCCTATTCCACCCAATCTGACTTATATGGAATCAATATGAGTCGATGCAATATAAAGACTTGTCTTATCATTGAAAAAAGTCATTCAGTGCTCATATAATACCTAAGACAAAAGGACTTGTGGAAACGCTAAGTTTATAAATGTTCCAAATGAAATGATCTACCTTCAAAACAGAAAATTTACATGATCATAAACCTATCTAGCTGTGTCATCATGGATATGGGGAGGAGGATCTATGTGTCTGTAAAAAAACTCGAGGTGGATAGCCTGGATTTCGATACAACATGAAGTATGTATAGACCATAGAAATCGCATAAAAAAGGTTTTTATACGATTTCTATGATATAGACACCACAGCTAATACACCATATCACATAAATGATTCTCTTAACAAAATGGTATACCTGGGTGTAATGGCTTATACATAAGCAATGTCTTGGCCACTTAATGTCCAATTGCAGCAGACTATCTTGGGCTTCAGGTTCCAACTAAGGGCCTACCTGATCAAACTGGCATACCCACCACTGCAGTCAACCCTGGCTGACACTTGCTAGGTAATGACCTTCACTTTGTTTAAGACTCTCCTTTTTTGGGATACAAGCGCGCTATTTCAACAAAATTTTTATTTTTTTATGCATAGGCTTCCATTTAATTCGGTAATTTTGTAAAAAAAATTTTAAAAAATATATTGTTGTTATATAGGTTTAAATTACTTTTATAATACATAATATGGATTATAACATCAGATTTTGACAATGAAATCCAATAATATTCAGTCTGGTAATTTATTTAGAAGGATTTTTTTTTAATTTTGTGAGCAATAAGAAACAATTTAAACTGTAAAACCAGAGCACATTTTCTGTTTGAGACAAATTTTATAAAATTATAATAAGATAATATCAGAAAAAAATGGAAACAAATTTCAAAATATTAGGGTTTATGTACTTTTGCTAAATGTAACTAACAATGCTAATCATCCAAAATAATGACTGATACAGGGCCGTTTTCTGCAGAAAAAGACGGAAAAGGCCTTCAGTTTGATTATTAGTTGTAGATTCTCCTCTTTGTCCTTTATTCTCACACTTGATAACTGAACTAACACTAGATATACTTACAAGTTCATATCCCTGCACAGTCAGCACAGTATGACGTACATGATACGTACTATATTTTCATTGTAAAAGATTTTTACACACAATTTCACACAGCAATACATAATAAATAAATAATTCAGGCTATGAAGCTCATAATATGTCCCTATTTATATGCTGAAAGTAGCCTGATAATAGTAAACAGTGATAATAACAACAACATGAAGCAAAGAATTCAGCTCATCCTACCAATACGCCAAAAGTAGCCTGATAATAGTCAACAATGCTGTTAACTTTGTCTAGAAACAGCTCTCAACGAAAATACTACAACTCTGTAGTAAAAACTGTCAAACACATGTACTTCTATTTACAAACACACAGAAACCCAAACAAAATATCTGACAAAATCAAATATTTAAAGTTAAACAATGAATCAACTTTGCTAAACTACCAGACAGTACTTCAAAATCATTAATAAATGATTGGAGAAAACTGATCCGGATAATATAAAATGCTCTACTCAACAGTGAGAATCTCAAAGTAGCTTTTGCTCAGTTATACAATGAGCCTCAGATTACAAATTTAAACAAAATACTTTAAAATGCAATAGTTTTCAAGTTTTTACTGATTTACTCAACAGGGATTACCTTAAAATAGCTACTCAGGTATGCAATGTGATAGAAGTCTGGAATTTTACAATGTTATAACTGGCGAAAAAGTAGCTGAATAACATGTTCATAGATAATGCTCTAAATGCAATACTTTTCAAGTTACAAGTGATTTTACTCACTATGGAAGGTATTGAAAAGTCAGAAACTAGCTATAACCCACTTAGCTATTGGGATAAAATCCCATGTTACTCACCATGTTGTAGCTATGGAAAAAGTAGAATGAATAACATATTTTAACAAAATGTTCTAAATGCAATATTTTTCAAGTTTTAAGTTATTTAGTGCACGGTTTCATGAATTTTAATACATTAAAATTATTTTAAAAAATCATAAAAAAATAATTAAGAAAAAAATTCAGGCCTAATACTCACACAAGGGAATCTACTTGTAGCCTAGTACATACATACAAGATAAGAGAGAAATCCCTGCAATAGTCAATGAGAAAATTGTGATAAAGTGTTAAAGTTTTCACACTTCGGGTGGGGATACCTCAGTTGTAATGGCTCTGGTGGACAGACGAACAAACAGATCTGCATGTCATAAATAAGGTATCTTGTAAAAGAAACAGTATGACTGTGGGCTTTGTACTTTTTGAGGAGAAGTTGTTCACACTGACGCATATGCCACAGAGTGATGCCATAATGTCAGCTGACTGACAAGTCAACTGACACGGTAAGAGACACTAGACCAAGGACACATCTGTGGCCAGATGAAAGATGTATCCACCGGAAAAGGCCAATTAATATAGTTTTGAAGATAAACAGCATTTTTCAATAATAAACAAGTTGTAAGTACTTTAAAGTTCGCCTGTCCTCAGTTGACCTTGAAAGAGAGGCTCAAGGGCAAATCTGATCACATCAGTAGATTGATTACCTATAGGTTGGGTTCACATTGCAAACCTGTAGGACCAATAACAAGCGAGTTATAAGCACTTTTAAAGTTGGCTATCCTCATTTGACCTTGAAGGAGGTGCCCAAGGTCAAATCCAACCACATCAAAAGATTCGCAGCCCATGATTTCCTTTAGGTTGGTTTCACATTGCAAGCCTTGAGAACCAATAACAAGCCAGTTATAATCACTTTTATGTTTGGCTATCCTCATTTGACCTTGAATGATGTGCCCAAGGTCAAATCCGACCACATCAAAACATTCACAGCACATGATTTCCCATAGGTTGGTTTCACATAACAAGCCTCTAGGACCAATGATAAGCGAGTTATAAGCACTTTTAAGTTTGGCTATCCTCATTTGACCTTGAAGGAGGGCCCAAGGTCAAATCTAACCACATCAAAAGATTTGCAGCCCATGATGTCCTATACGTTGGTTTCACATTGCAAACCTCTAGGACCAATAATAAGCGAGTTATAACCACTTTTAAGGTTGGCTATCCTCATTTGACCTTGAAGGAGGTGCCCAAGGTCAAATCCAACCACATCAAAATATTTGCAGCCCATGATTTCCTATGGGTTGGTTTCACATTGCAAAACTCTAGGAGCAATAATAAGCGAGTTATAACCACTTTTAAGTTTGGCTATCCTCATTTGACCTTGAAGGAGGTGCCCAAGGTCAAATCCAACCACATCAAAATATTCGCAGCTCATGATTTCCTGTACATTGGTTTCAAATTGCAAACCTCTAGGACCAATAATAAGCGAGTTATAAGCACTTTTAAGTTTGCCTATCCTTGTATGACTTTGAAGGAGGGGCCCAAGGTCAAATCTGATCACATCAAAAGATTCGCAGCCCATGATTTTCTATAGGTTGGTTTCACATTACAAACGTTTAGGACCATAATAAGTGAGTTATTACCATTTTTAAGTTTGGCTATCCTCATTTGACCTTGAAGGAGGGGTCCAAAGTCAAATCTGACCACATCAAAAGATTTACAACCCATGATTTCCTATAGGTTGGTTTACCATCCCTAACCTCTAGGACCAATAATAAGCAAGTTAAAAGCACTTTTAAGTTTGGCTATCCTCATTTGACCTTGAAGGAGGGGCCCAAGGTCAAATCTGACCACATCAAAAGATTCGTAGCCCAAGGTTTCCTATAGGTTGGTGTCACATTGCAAACCTCTAGGACCAATAATAAGGGAGATATAAGTACTTTTCATAACTGAAAAGAATCACCTGTGGCGGCCATCTTGTTTTTCAAAATGAGGCCAAAAATATTTTCAGTCAAGATTTTGTAATGATGAACAATTTGAGATCTCTACCTATAATGCCCTTTGTTCTAGAGGGCCAACAAAATTCCTTACTGAAAGCCAAAAAACGCCCATGGTGGCCATCTTGTTTTTCAAAATGAGGCCAAAAAGATTTCCAGGCAACATTTTATGGATATGAATATATGCTGCAAATTTGAGAAGTCTAGCTATAATACCCTGGCTTCTAGAGGGGTAACGAAAAAATCTCTACACACTGCGGTGGCGTACTCATGCATAATCCATAGTATCATAAATAATCCATACAATAATGGTGCACTGGATAAAGAGTTGAAATGAGGACCAGAGGAATGACCAAATATATTGACACAAATGTTATACCAGGCTTCTTCGTAAAATAAATTTAGAACATATTGTGCGTATGTTTATGCTATGCAGAGCATTCTGCACAGAAAGATGAAGATTTTGATATTTGTTTTATCAATATCGCCCAATTATTAAGCATTTTATAGTCTTTTTGACACAACTTTGGATTTCTCAGTATTATTCAATTAGACAACTTTTCCGTGGGTGTTAATGTTTAATGTCTTGATTTTAAAATATCTTCTGTAGAGTTTCAAGTTAAATTATCTATAAACGACCGTTCTTCACGTAATAATGAAGAATTTGGTGGTTGTCTGGTTAAAACCCAGTCAATATTTAGTTTTTTACAGTCTTTAAACAAAGCCTTGAATTTCTCAGTAATATTCAATTGGGCAAATTTCGCGTCGGTGTTACTGTTTAATATTTTGATTTTGAAATATTTTATGCAAAGTTCCAAGTTAAAATATCCATAAACTACAAATCTACACATAACAATAAATAATTTGGCTGATTTTCCATTAAAATCAAGCAAATATTGACCATTTTACGGGTGTTTTTACATAGCCTTGGATTTCCCAGTGTTTTCTGATGGGGCTTTTTCGGTGGGTTTCGCCCCTCAATATCTTGCTTTTAAGATATCTTATGCAAAGTTTCCAGTTAAATTATCCATGGACGAGTATTCTACATATCATAATGAGTAGTTTGGTGGTTGTCTTATTAAATCTATCAGATATTAAACAATTAACAGTCAATTTACAGGCTTTTAACGTATAGCCTTTGATTTCCCAGAACTTTATTTTAAATTCGGGGACTTTCCCCCCTCGTGAATTTGCCCCCTCAATATCTTATTTTTAAGATATGTTATGCAAGGCTTCCAGTTAAATTATCTGTAGAGGAGTGTTTTCCACACAATAATGAATCATTTGGGGTTGTCTTATTAAAATATATCTGATATTAAGTACTTTACACACATTTTAACTTAGCCTTTGATTTCTTAGTGTTATCTAATATGGGGCGATTTTTTTCCGTAGATGTTGCAGTTCAATATCTTAATTTTAAGATTTCTCATGTTAAGTTTCCAGTTTCAGGAGCCTCAGACAAGTATTGTACAGCTACTGACCACAATTTTGGTGGTTGTCTCATCAACATGTAGCAAATATTAGGTATTGTACAAGGAATTTAAGATAGTCTATGATTTACCAGTATTACGTAATCGGGCGATTTTTTTTCGTGAATATTAGTGCTCAATATTCAAGTTTAGGACATTTTATGGGAAGTTTCCAATCTATAGACGAGGATTCTACATGTAATAAGAATCAATTTGGTGGTTCTTTTGTTACAATCAAGCAAGTGTTAAGCATTTTTTAGGGATCTTAAACTAGCCTCCCAGCAGGCACAGGTCCAATTCTTGACATCATGTTTTGGTCATGTTAGTATATGACATCAAGTAACTATCACTCGGACATGATATTAGGTGGTCACGTCATCTGACACAAATCTGACATCCAGTTTATGTGACATGACATGACTTTATGTCAATGACATACCTATAATATCAACTAGATGTCAAAATGATTACCAGACCTAACATGATCGTATTATCCTATTCAATGACATAAAATTGACACCATCCCAACATGACTCTGTGTAGTCATGTCAAATGATGAAAATATGATGTTCGAATAATATGGTGTGACATGATATTATACTCGGGCATTGTTTCTGACATCTTAGTGATATTACTATGATGTCACTTTGTTAAGACATTTAAAGTAGAGTATCATCATATCATTTGAGATCAGATTGACATTGGTATTCTATAAAATTATGATTTCATTTTTATGAATATTACCAATACATCGTATGGATGTCTAAATCATGCCTAAGTCGGAATAATTTATCTAGTCTGTGTTAAGTCAAAGTTGAGTTTGACATCCTGTAAAACAGCCAGGGTCATATTAGGACAGGCCCTCAGCTTTTTACCATGAGTAGGGGCAAACCCAGGCAGGTGATTAGATGCTGAACCTGCTAACCAACTTGTCCTATAGTCTGTGTGATGTTGCTTTGAAAGAAATAATAAATTTTTGGTATAGACAAAACAATTATGTTTAAAACTGTAACTAAAATGCTGTGTAACAGCAAAAACCTTCAAGAAATATGTTGACTTGTAAACGAATGTATTCTTTAGTGTTTGCAACCAAGCCAAAGATTGAACAAATAAAGAAAAAAAGTTTTGAAAAAGTGCTTCTAATATTCAAACGTTTGTACCCATAATTTGTATCTTTACAAGTGGTATAAATTTTCCCAACTTGTTGCCAGTTAACATTCATTATTTTCTCCCATGGAATAATCTGTATAGTACATGGAAATGACTTAAGGCTGTGTCAGGTAAGTGTGCATAAATGGCAGTTGTATATTGTTAGTTTAAACAATGTAACACAGTATTAACTTTGAAACCAAAAATATTTTTAACTGAATTTGTATTACTAAAAAGCACTTGCAAAATGATGTCAATCAGATTTTTTAATCACTACATCAAATTGATGTCAGTTTCTGATGTCACATAGATATGAAGTCAGTCCAAATTGGGTCATCATATTGATGTCTTATGCTGATATCAAATTTATAATGGGCTACTAGATGTCATTTTTCTGGCTTTTGGAGATGTCAAATAGACTAGGCTACTAAAGATCTATTTGACATTTAACATATGATGTCATTTCGAATTTCAAATAAGCATGAGTTTTGGATGTCATACCCAGTGTCTTTTTGATTTCTTCTTGACATCCTATTGCCTGCTGGGCTAATATTACTTAATTCGAGATTTTTTTCCATGGGTGTTGGTGTTCAGTATTTTAATTGTAGGATATCTTATGTAAAGTTCCAAATTAAGTTGAATTATTTATAAAAGGGACTTGTACACATAATATTGGACAATTTGATGGTTGTTTCGTAATAATTTAACCAATATTAAGAATATTTTACAAGCATTTTAATATAGCCCTGGATTTGCCAGTTTTATTAATTGGGAGAATTTTTCTTTAGATGTTGGTGTTCAATATCTTAATTTTAAGATATCTTATGTCAACTTCCCAGTTTAATAATCTGTAAAAGAATATTCTACAAATAATAATGAACAATATCCTAATTTTAAATTACCATAGTTTTGAAGAAATAATTGAGTGTTTTGTGATATGTGCCAAGCTAACTCCTAAATGTCATCATAGATGGTCAATATTTATTTCTTAATATTTCCCTAAAAAAACTGAACTGCTATCAGAGAAACTTGTTTTCAATTCATTTAATCTTCAAATACTTCCGTATGATTGTAAACCCTTATAAGGGTGTTGCACACAGGAAACGACCCGACACGATCCGACATATTAATGACAGTTTGCCTACATGTTGACAGGCATGGTAAACCACACTGGATCCGATGCGATCCGTATGTTTTGATATTTTACAACAGTTTTTTTTACTTTGCTTGTACAGTCATACATACAAGTTCTCAGATCTCTGTATCTGATCCCAGAGTAATAAAACTGGTACTTGTACCTAGGAGTGTGTAACAGTTGAAAGAGGAAGTTGGATTTATATAAAATACAGGATAGCCTTTACCTGAGCTTAAAGTGTACAATATGTTTTTGAAATATAAATAACTGGTGTAATAATGAAGTATTACATGTTTTAGGAGAGGCAGAATAATCAGTAAATTACTTTAAAAGCTAAAATATGTAAGAGTATAATTTAGATTGTGCTCTGTCTAACAATATTTTTACCTCAATATAAAACAAAATTGAGCTTTGGGCAATACTATGCCTTTCATTGATGCAACCAATAGAGAACCCCCTTTCCCCCTCCCTACGACCACATAAAAATTGGAAACTTTTCTAATTTAGAAATGTCGGGTCGTGTCTTGCAGTGTCTTATCTGATAGGATCGGAGTATGTGTGCATACATTACAAAGAAACACCATGGTCTATATATTTTGTCTGATCGGATCGTGTAGGATCGTTTCCTGTGTGCAACACCCTTAACTGTTAATTGCTATCTGGGAAGGTCCATCTTTATGGTTTAATATATTTTATTCAGATATATTTTCTAAATAGCTATTGTTATCAGCCTCCCTTTCCTGCTTTTTAATTGATTGAAGAACCGTTTGATAATAGTATTCTTTCATCGACCAGAGTTATAGATTTTTTTCTGATCTAATCTAATCTACTGCTTTGCAGGTGCAATATCTTCCCCACAAAGGGGTACTCAGTGTGCTGAGTTAACAAAAATCATTATCATGGAGAGTCGAGGGGTGTTCAAGGTCAGAAATCCGAAATTGTGGGTGTGACCAAGAGGGGACGAAACTAAGTTGGGAAACTAGAATTAAAGCGGTGGGTTTTGAGGTGTTTCCTGAAGGAATCAACAGAGGGGCTATTTCTTATTTGGAAAGGGAAAGAGTTCCAAAGAACTGGGGCATAGTGACTGAAAGAATTGGAGAAAAGATTGAGTGATTTATGAACCTTACGGTCAAAAATGGAGGTGTGAAGGAACTTGAGTTTAGGGGTACTTCGCCCTGTATTCCTGGAAGAGGTGTAGGGATGAATTAATTCTCTTAGGTAAACTGGTTGGCCCTGGTTGAGAATTTTGTATGTAATGATACCAATTTTGAATTATATCCTTATTTTTGACAGGGAGCCAGTGGAGTATTTTCAGTTGAGGGGTAATGTGAGAGTATTTAGAGGAACTGGTGAAAACCCTACAGAGTGAGTTTGGACTGCAATCTTCTTAACTCAAAATCTGTAAGTGACAAGAATAGGGAATTGCAGTAGTTCAATCTGCTGCTCACCAAAGTATTTGCTAAAAGAACTGATGTATTAAGGTCTAGAAGGGGATGAGTTTATAGAGGTCTCTGGTGGACTTTATGACCTGTGACACATGGTCTGAGAATGAGAAATTAGAATCGAACACCATTCCAAGGTTCCTAACACTTTGTGCTGGTTAGACCTGATTACCGAGAATATTGATCGGAAAGTGAGGAAGGAGTTGTTTATGGTTATTTTTGGAGCCTATCAGAATAAACTCAGTTTTAATTTGTTTGTGAACATGAAATTTTGAATGTCGTTTAGGCAGTTTTTTTAGTTTTTGTATAGAGTGAAATTTGTTGTTGAGAGTGTTATGTATAACTGAGTGTCATCGGCATAGAAATGGTGGTTAATACTACTGTGACAGTGAATGATTGAGCTAATTGGGTTAGTGCAGAGGGAAAATTAGAATTGGAACAAGGATGGAGCCCTGGGGGACCCCATACTGGAGCACAGCAGGATGTGAAAGTGTGTGAGTGTGTCCTTCCTGACAGGAATGATTTGAACCAGCCAAGTGCTAGTTCGCTGATACCATAGTAAACATTAAATCTGTGGTTGTTGCTGCTCAGTATCTCATTGTAAAGTAAATGAGGCAGTATTTGGGCAATTTTAGGCTATTTTTAGGCAATATTTTACGCAATTTTCCATATGGCCCAACGGAAATTCCGAACTTTAGATATCACCACCTTCCTTGACCTTCTAGCCCAGTAAACATTATGGTGCGTTCAGAAGTAGGCTGTGAGCCTGTGCACACCACTCGTGAGTTGGTACCTACCAGTGGAAAGTTTTGACTGTTCTTACCATATTCACCACCTGTGTGTTTATGTATGGATGCAAACAAACACAAATGACAAAGAGAAAGAAATAAAATCAATCACTATTTCGCTATCCAACATGTAAAAAATGTATGTGTCATTAGTTATACCTTTCCTGAGGTTTATTTACAAAATCCAGAGCATTCAAACACTTTACTTGACATGTTTTTACAATGAAAGCATGTGCATTCTTCATCTTTGTTGTCATTAGAGGTGAAGGTCACAAATTGGAAAGTTTCTGGAGGCACCCAATGCACGAGTGCTAAATACGACCTGTGAGACCGTTCTTGACAAATTTGAAAATTTTATATTAAATCTTACCTATTGAAACAGTATGCTATTCCATTGACCACCGGAAAAGCTACCAACGGGTTAAAAGTTGGAAACTTTCCCGGTCGAGTGCAGGGAGAGGTCTCCCCGGAGCCGGCTGACTTCACCGGAGACACCGGTACCGAGATGACCGGTTATATGACGACTGCACAGCAGATCACGTGATTCTTCCTTCTTTTCGTTGGTGACCATCCCCGGCAGTGAGGTGTCGTTAAGCGGGGATGGACCGGGAGGGCTTCTATCTGTTTCAATAGGTAAGTATTGTAGCTTATAAAAGCTACATTTAATATAAAATTTCCAATTTTATTACGCTACAATATACTTACCTATTGAAACAGTATGCTGAATTCCAACATCTTGGATGGAGGGAAGACAGCTCACTGACTTAGTCCTGGTGAAGAGCCTTATCTGGTGAAGGAAGGAGACCCGAATTCAGCATCCGGCCGGTATGTTGAAGATCAGATCTGAGGGGTGTTCTCTTCTGGAAATCTGGAAGAGGGCTCCGAAGGGAAGTTGTCCGGCGAACTGTAGCCCGTCAGTGTAGCACTCCAATATGGCTGCAAAGACAAAAGGATAGAGGAAATTAGGATAGAGGAATTGATGTTAACGAAAAATTAACAGTAATTCCAATGAGATAATGAGAAAAAACCCTTCTTTTTTTTTTTGGTAAGAAAAAACACCTCCAAGAAAAAACTCAGGTTAAATGTAGGAAAAAGGTAAATATATATATGTATGTGATTATGTGATTACAATTTTTACCTTGGATGGTAGGAAGCCATGCTCTACGCGGTCGGGGTTCTGACCGGCCCCATCTGCTGGATGCGTCGTCCTGTCGCCCCCCCCTTGTTTTTGAAGGCGGTGCTGCTAGGGAGGAGCCACCACTTGTTGGGCAGCCACGAAGGATCCTAAGTGGAAAGATAGGTCTTTTTGGTTCTGGCCAGATAGGTCCTTGAGATAGAAAGATCTAAATGTATTGTGAGATTTCCAATGGCAAGCTTGGAGAATTTGGTCCATAGAGACACCACCATAGAAAGCTTTGGAAGCAGCGAATGCTCTAATGTCATGGGCCTTGACCCCTAACCGGTCCATGTCCACGTCTCCCACTCGAGAGTAGCAGAATTTGATAGTGTTTTTAATCCAAGATGATATTGTCGAGCATTGGATGTCCTTAGAGTGGCCCTGTTTGTAAGAGACGAATAACAGAACTTTATCCTGTCGTAACTCTGAAGTGAGTTTTAAGTAAATAGAGAGGGCCCTCACGGGGCATAGTAGGATATCCTCATTGCTGTTGTTTTGTGTAGTTTTGAGAGTGGGAATAACCACTGGTGATACTGCTTGGATTCCTTCCTTTGCTAATTGGTTCTTGGCAATGAAGGAAGGTGAGGGGGTAAGTTGAATTTGGTCCCAGTTGCCTAGGCACAGTAATCCGTCTAATGTCCAGGCGTGTATTTCACTCCGTCTTTTCCCGGAGGCTAGGGCTAGTAAAAAGATTGTTTTCCATGTAACATACTTGATTGGAGCCTCCTCTAAAGGTTCAAAGGGAGGTTGCTTGAGTTGATGAAGGACCAGGGATAGGTCCCATTGGGGTAGGTTCCTGGTACTTTTCGGCTTATCCCTGTGAAAACTGCCAATAAGTCTAGCTATTTTTGCATTATCACTGATGTCTAATGGGGCATTTCCCAAGGTGTCAGCGATTGCAGTCCTATATCCCTCAATGGTGGAAGGGCGTCTGTCTTTCTCGTTAAAGAGGAAGCACATGAAATCACAGATGTGTTTTATAGAGGGAGCTCTGAAGTCCACCTGTTGTTCGATGCACCAACATTCGAAAACTGCCCATTTTGAGGCGTAGATGGCTCTAGTAGAGAGTCTTTGAGGTGCAGCAATTTTGTCTGCCACTTCTGCAGAAAAACCTTGGTCTTGGAAGATGGAACTCCTAGATACCATGCGTGGAGGTTGAGGGACTCTGGGTGAGTGTGGAATTGGTAAATAGGAGTTTGTGTGTCAGTGACAGACTGTTAATCCCTCAATTAACTGCCTTATATTGTCCAAAGTGTTTGGCAATATTTCGAAAATACTATGGATTTTCTCATCAGAGGCTGAAGTCATCCCACATTTGGTCCTAAGGTACAAAAAACCTATCCACTTATATCCACCAATTTGAGAGGATTATCCGCCAAATAGAGCCTCTAAAATGAGGATTTGGCGGATTTGGTGGATTTGGGATTTTTGGAGAGGAAACAGATACAAAATCTTAAAAATTGGTTATTTAAAGTGTTTTCAGTCATAATGACCATTAGATATCAATGAGATAGCTATTTTAAAGAGATTGTGGCTCTATATAAGTTCAAACCATTTGCGTGTTAAGTATTGGCTGAACACACCATTTTATGGGAGTGAAGGTTTGAATAAATATGTAGATACACGAATAAAAGGACTTGTGAGGAAAGAGCATAATAGCTCCATAAATTGATCAAGATGACCATTACATTCAGAAAGTGCAGCTAGATATGGCTGTACAACTGAATTACTGATTGCAATTGTCTCAACAAATGTGGAGCAAAGGCGTCAAACGAGGTATTTCATATTGTAATGAGCAAAGTTGGATGTGTGTGCTGGCACATGTCTATTTATGTGTGTGTTGGTTAACTCTTTGTTGTCTCAAATCAGTTTGTGATGACTGACAACAGCCAAAATCAGTATATTGTTTGGATATCAGTTGGTAGGTCAATTTTGGTGCTACTTAGGTGAGATTAAAGCATATTTAAGTGTTAGGTTGGTATTAATGTGAAAAAAACGTAAATTTTCCATCAAAAATCCCAATTCCTAACTAAACATGCTTTTGGAAAATCTCAAAGTTAGATGTGAAATACTGAACATATCAAGTTAATTTTTGGATATCATAACAATCGCCCTTTTTAAAATGAGGGGATGTTTTAATAATGGTGATATCTTGAAAAAAAGTACCAGAAGAAAAAAAATTGAAATCTTCATATTTGGCACAAAGTATATGTGCACTGTTGATATGTCTTCTTAAATTACACTTTAATGTGTAAGTTTTATGACATGTAGTAAAAGTATGCCACATGATAGTAAACAAGTGATTAGTATAGTAACTATTTATCAATAATTATCAATTGTTAAATACCACTAACATATAAACACATTCACTGACTGATGGTAAGTGATTTTAATTCAACCTCAGAATATAAGTAGTGAGGGTAACTAAGTTACTGGTAAGATTACCAGGTTACAGTGAGGTATGATTAATGATGGTAGATTGACATCATAGTGAGTCATTTACGTCATTGTCATATGTGACATCACATTAGTGATGCCCCTGAGGTGTCAGCCCTTGTATGAAGTGCCCAATATAAAAATAAAGGAGAAAGGGTGCACCTGGGTAAGGGGTGCATTGAGAGGACATAGCCTCATACAAACATGTTGGTGCCTTTTTTTTTTTTTTTTTTTTTTTTTTTTGAGTGTGGAATTGGTTGTTCAGTGGTTGTTTGAGTAGTGAGCAAATTGGTGGGAGTTGTCTTGGAAGGTTGAGAGACAGTTCCACCAGATCCCAAAACCACGATTTCGTTGGCCAGCCCGGGGCTATCAGGATGAGTCTACATTCCTGGCACAGTAACTTTTGGACCACTCTTGGGAGTAGTGCTGTCCGGGGAAAGGCGTAGCCGATCATGTTTTTCCAGGATATGTTTAGAGCGTCCAATGCCCAAGCCTGTGGGTCCGGGATAGGGGACACATAGGTTGGGAGTTTTGTATTCAGGTTTGTGGCAAATAGATCTATCTGACGTTCCCAGAGTTCCCAGAGTAGAGAAATCTTCTTGAAAATCTGGGGTGCCAGAGACCACTCTGTGTGTTGTATTTGGTTTCTCCTGGAAAGGCCGTCCGCAATTACATTGAGAGAGCCTGGGACGTGTCTTGCCCTGAGGGTTATCTGGTTTTTGTTGCACCATGTGAGGAGCCTCCACATGAGGGCACAAAGTTTGGGTGAGTGGGTTCCCCCCTGTTTGTTTATGTGGGCTACTACCGTGGTGTTGTCTGATGCTACTAACACCTGTTTCTTGTTGCATTGTGGTGAGAAGTGTCGAAGAGCTAGGATCACTGCTTTTAGTTCCAATACATTTATGTGTAGTTGTTTTTCTACCTGAGACCATATGCCTCCTACGGAGTCGTGATTTAAGTGCGCGCCCCAGCCTGTGTTTGACGCGTCTGTAAAGATTAGAATGTCGTGATCTCTCGGGTGTAGGAATTCTCCATTTAGAACATTTTGGGGGTTTAGCCACCATGTCCCGTGTTGTTTCATTTTCTGAGTCCAGGGAATTGGAGAATTCAGAGGCATTGGGAATCTCCAGTGGGTCTTGAGGTGCCATTGGAAAGGTCTCATGTGTATCCTGCCCAATTTTACTGTTTTCTCTGTGGACGCCAGTAATCCAATGGTGGACATAAGAGTTCGTGCACTGATGACAGATTTCTTGGAAATTCTGTTGAATGAAATTTGGATCTTGTTCCATCTGTCGTTTGTGGGTCTGACAAGACCTTGGTCCAACAAAAAACGGTAGCCTATGAAGTCGAACCTCTGCTGGGGGTTGAGTTCTGACTTTTGGAGGTTTACTATGAACCCTAGGTTTTGTATCAGGGAGAGAAGCTTGACGGTGTGTTTCTGAGCTTCGTCCTGGGAAGAGGCCCTTATCAGCCAGTCGTCTAGGTACTGATGTAGACGAATGTCCTGCTTTAGAGCTAGGAGCTTTACTTCCTTCACTAGCGAGGTGAAGACCAGAGGGGCCATGACCAGACCAAAGGGCAGGCTGGTGAACTGATACGAGGTTTCCTTGTGGTGGAACCTGAGGAACTTTCTTGATTGGGGGTGAATGGGAATGTGTAGGTATGCGTCTGAGAGATCTATCAATGTGACCCATTCCCCTTGTCTGAGCGATGTGCAGATTGATTCTGGGGTTTCCATCTTGAAATTTTGAGACCGTTAGATATTGGTTTAGGGAGCTGAGGTCTATGACGGGTCTCCATCTGTTCCCTGGTTTGGGAACTAAGAACAGTCGACTGTAAAATCCTAGACTGTCTTGTTTGTTTACTTCCTCTATGGCGTTTTTGGCCAGGAGGTCTAGTATAGAACTCGACAAGGCACTGTCTTTGTCAACTTCGTTGTATCCGCTGTGAATGCAAGGTGTTCTGGACAGCTTGGGATGATCCCTGAATGGTAGGCGATAACCCTGTTTGAGGATGTCTAGATGAAATGGGTGAGCGCCCTGTTGTTCCCATTGTTTTACAAACCACTTTAGCCTGCCTCCCAGTGGGGGGTCTTTTATGTTTTCTTGGGTATATATAGATGCCTTACTTAACTGTACACACTGAGTCTTTGCCCCCTCCGGTACAGTCTGGATGCTCAGAGTCTTTGGCCTCTCCGGTAGGCAAGTGCTCCCGGATTGAACCTGTGGTTTGTTGAGTACCCAGTGAAGCTCTAAATGGGTTGAAGGAGGCTGTCCACGATTGAGGGGGGGAGACAATTGAGGAGTGTCATTGGTTTTGTGTTTGTTGCTGGTTTTGAGAGCCAGTGTTGCTCTTGCCTCTGCCCCTGCGAGATCCTCTGCCTCTGTTTCCGCCATGAAAACCACCCCTCTGTGGTTGCTGGGGGTAAAACTGTGGTGGCATGACATACTGAGGAGGGGGAACAGGGTAAAACCCCAGTTGTTGATACGCTCCTCTGCCTCTGCCTCTGGGCTTCTTCTTGTGCTTACCGTAGGGGTTAAACCTGGTGCTCTGCTGGTTTCCGGTCTTGACCCCGAGACCTATGAGGTGTTGTTCATATTCCTGCATTAATGACAATTCAAATAGGTCCGGTCCAGATATGGGGGTTGCCCTGAGGTTTTTGAGGCAGTAAGAGTCGAGACTGTTATGAGCGTTCTTGAGGTAGGCGTCTCGACGTATGAGCACCAAATTGGTTAGTAAGTGGAGAAATTTCTCCAGCAGGTGTTGGTAAGCGACAGCTGTGCTCCTGCTGATGTCCAGCATAAACTGCATCTGTGGGGTGTCCTCTATTGTTGAGTTTAGCAGCTGTTGGAGAAACTGGTCCCTATTATTGGGATCTGGTTCTGAGGTTATTAAGGGTAGACTCACTGGCGGTTGAGAGTGTGGATAAGAAGTTTGAGGTTGCGATACATTCTCGAACCATTAGTTCCAGTTTAACCAGTTCTCTCTGGTTGATAGAGGCTGTAGGGAGGCCCTTGTACCTTGGTCTGGCAATGTTAGAGAATGCCTGTGGTACTACTTGTGGTCTCTGTTCAAACTTTTCCCCTGCCACCAGATACCAGTTACCTCTATTTGGTGGGTTGGAGAGGAATTGCCCAATATCCAAGGATGTTGATGAAGAAGGGCCTGGTTTGACCACTGTATCCTGATTTTGGAGAAGTTTTGCAATGTCATCCATTAGGGAAAGTTTCAGAGACGGTGGACAAGAGGATTGCTCCATGCGGAACATGTTTGGGTCGCGGCCGAGTCCAGAGCCAAGTTTGTAATCCTCTGTCTTTGCCGGGTCGTTAATGCCAAGATATTGTCGAACTCGGTCAATGAAGGCATGGAAGTCTGCTAAATTCTCCAGTTCTGAGTCTTCTATTTGTGAAGCTGCAGAATATGAAGATCCTGTCTCCACGCCGTAGTCTCCCTTCTCGAGCCTTTGGAGGCGGGACTCAGATTGAGGTTGTGGCTGAGTGGTTGGAGGCGGGGGAGGAGAAACTATCGCCTTAATGGTGGAAGGTGCGATGGATGCTGAGCCCTTCACCCCTTTTAGTCCTTTCTTGACAGTAGTGTGAGGAAAGGAAGTATCCATCGGTTCTGGTGGGTTTGGAACCGGTTGGCTAACTTGTTGTGTTTGGTCGACCTGGCTAGGTTGGGCCTGTACAGATGAAAATGTTGCTGTACTATCTGGAGGAGCTGGGGAGAATTTCTTAAACATTTCCTCCATGGAGGAGGTCAGAAACTGTTGAAGGCCTGATTGAAGTTGTGAAGAAAGGTCCATCATTTGCTTCTGATTTTGTTCAGATAAATTCTCCATCATTTGCATATTTTGTTGTTCAAAATGTGCTTTGAGCATCTGCGTGCGTGGGGTAGGAGGTGACACCAATCTTTGTGGATCTGGAGCAGATGAGAACATAGGGTCCTGCATAATGTTTGATCTGACTGGTGCCGGAGTCTTGAAAAAGACTGAAGAAGTGGTAGAAGGCGGCACTTTGTGAAATGCTGCAGACCTCGGAGGTGGCATTGATGGTTGAATAAACTAGGACCTGCTAGTAGATGAGGCCGGTTGTAGTGGAGATAGGCCGGCGGGTGCTGATACTCCGGTCGGTGACACATATCCGGTGCCGGAGTCCTCCGGGTTGAGATCCAAGATTGAATCGTCTATTTCACCGGCCTCCGGATCCTCATCATCCGGTTCCGGATCGGCCGGTACATTCTTTCATGCACGCTTTGCGCTCCTTTCTTGAAATACAGTCCGGAGGTGATTCCACTCCACCTCTGAGAGGGAGGAACATGAAGAACAAGCCTCTAGAGGGGCACCTGAGGCACAAGGGTCTTCCCCTTTACAATGCATTCTACAGCTATAACACCTCATGTGTTTGTCAAATGCTGGCATCCAGTGCCCACACTTTCCCCACTTCTGGTAAGGGGGAGTACCTACCATGATGGTAGTATAAAGTGTCACAATGTAAGAGACACACACAAAATATCTCACAGTAAAGTATGTCAAAGTTGTCTATAAACAACGGTGAGGTAATAGAAACGAGAGTAAGAGTAAAAATCCTCCTTGAACTGTATAGAAAACTATCACAAAGTGAGTTCTAAAAAGCCAACTGACAAGATGGCTACCAACGGAAAGAAGGAAGAATCACGTGATCTGCTGCGCAGTCGTCATATAACCGGTCATCTTTGTACCGGTGTCTCCGGTGAAGTGAGCCGGCTCTGGGGAGACCTCTCCCCGCACTCAGCTGGGAAAGTTTCCAACTTTTAACCCGTTGGTAGCTTTTCCGGTGGTCAACGGAATAGCATACTGTTTCAATAGGTAAGTATATTGTAGCGTAATAAAATTACAGGCTGTGAGCTCGTATTTACGGCCGGTAAGAACGCTGCATTAGAATAGACTAGACCCTAATATTAATGCTGCATTCTTTTGCATGGCGCCGGGTGGTGTTAAATACCCCTGAAACATTTCTTTGCATTTTTAACCGCACTTGTACGGGATGTGAAGTTGTAAGTACCCGTGCACAATCGCCAAGAGAATGCATCACTAATATCCGTCATGTATCGAGAAATCTTGATCTTGATTTTAATTATTTATATCAATTTTGTATGCATTGAAAATATTTTTACCATACATTATGGGACTTATAACATCAAATATTGCCTATGATAGTTTAAAATATTTGGGGAAGACAATGATCTTGTAGTAATAAATACTGAGTGTGAGGGCGTTTGTTACAGGATATACGCCCGGCAAAAATTCCAAATAATGCCAGAGCTACCAACATACAATCGAGCAATCGAAACAGCACTTCCGTTTCTCAGCGGGCCGTTATTGGAGGTTTTACTCCGTCCTGATTCTATGCGCACAGACGGGTTTTCGTTCACTGCGCACTTCCAGTCTTTATAATTAGAAGCAAATACGTGGTTTGGGGTGATAATAGAGGATCAACAACACTTAAACTGATACACATTTTTTGTTTATTACAAATGTCGTTTAATTATTATGCGATATCATTATATAGTAAATGGGGGATCTTGTGTCAAAATGTGCACCAAATGTGTTAACTAGAAATATTTTTATTCTTCTTGATCATTGCTAGGTGTAACTACGGAAGCCTAGTACACAAAATGGTGGGCGATACCTGACCCTATTTTGCAGACTAGGGTCAGGAACCAGACTAAAATTAGAAAGTTTTTTTAATGGTTTAAATGTTTTTCAAAATGCTTCTAAAATCTATTTAAACCATATCTTATGGTTTTCTAAACATTTCCAAGTAAACATTTATGCTGTAATGTTTAAAAATCTTTTATAAACATACTCGATCTGTACAAACGTTTTTGCTGAAAACATTTATTAATTTATTAAACTTTTAAAAAATAACTCAAGAAGTTAGGCTTGACTAGAAATGTTTTTAAACATATATAAAACAGCTGAAGGTTATGTTGGAAATGTTTTTCAAACATTCATCAAAAATGTTTGATAAACAGTACACATCAAACATTTAAACAGCATTTGTTAACAATATTTTGAAAATGTTTGCTCTGAAAATATTTTACAAATGTTTAATAGCAACTGGTTTTCATACCAATCATTTTAAAACGTTTCTGAATTGTTTTCTATCAAATGTTTTAAAAACATTCTGTCAAAAACGCTTTTTAAATCCATATTTTCAGAATGCTTATTAAACAATTTTCTCCAAACATGTCCAAACAAAGATGGTGGTGAGCAATAATAAGGGACTTTAGAGGACTTTAGAGAGTCAAAAATTGCCCACATGCAATTCCTAAAATTTAAGAACTGAATGGGGGCACAAGATACAAAAGATACACATAGATACAAAAATGGTTTCAGATAACAATACAAAAATGAAATGTCTTGTTATTACTGTGGTTCAATTCTTTGTGATTATACTAATGGATCATATACAGGTCTCATATCGACATATTTGTTCATGAGAGTCAGTGATATATTTGTCATACCTCAAACTCAACAGTGTATATTGAAATCCTGTTCGCCTCACCTAACAATAGTCCCATCACAGTTTATCATTTTCAGAAAAAGAATTCTATACCACAGAGTGGGACTGGTATTGTATGCGAGGTAGGGCTACTTTTTGTTGAGCTCCAGGGTAGGACTGCTGAACCCCAGTGTAGGATTGTTGAGAGCCAGAGTTAGACTGTTGAACTCTTGGGTGGGATTGTTGCACCGATGCTTTATTTCCCTCAGGTCTGAGTGGTGGAGGGGGTGGTCTTTCTAATGTCATGTAAGGATCTGGTGATTCTTCATCTGGGAAATCGGTTCCAGTGAAGTATCCACCACCTTTTTGTAATGGTATTTTGGCGGCTTGACCAGATTCCCAGTCTTTAGGAATATTGTACCTCCTAGTACCTTCTCTGTCTGTATGATGACTACCTGATGTGGCACCACTCATCCATCCTGGGGGTATATCTGCCTGCATTTGCCTTGCCTTCCAACTTGTCATAGAAGTGCTGGTGGTTAAGGTGCTTTTAGCCGAAGGTGGCCAAGAGGTATCATGCGACAGATTTAACCCATGTTGTAAGGGTAGTGGAAGTTGACGATGCTGTGAAGCAATTAGATTCATCTGAAACTGATTCTCTTGTTACATGGCTCCTTGTTCATCTTGGTAACTAAAAGGTAAATAAAGACTCATCTTTAACATTTTGCAAGCTGAATAATGTAGGTGCCATTTTAGATTAAAACCATAGGTTAATCATTTTATACCAGGCTTTATACCAGTGCAAGTCATTGTTTTGGGCAATAAAACTTTGTCTCATGTTATAAGACTATTTTTCACTTGTGTGGCATATGATAACCAAACACAGAACCTAAATTTGGTTTGACATCGATTTTAGTACCTTGTGCTTGTCATATGACAGGGGGCCACGGTGGCAGAGTGGTAACACTCTCGCCTCCCACCTCTGAGGCCGGGGTTCGATCCTCGCACGGGCTCAAGTGGGAAAGCTGGTAGTTGCTTGCCGTTGGTCGGCAGTTTACAGTACACAACTCTAGCAAACTCTATGTACTGGTTTCCTCTGCCCTTCCAACTACCCGTCGTGATATGACCTGTACAGTGTTGAAAGCGACGTAACACCCCAAATAAACAAAAAATAAAATAAACAAATTGTCATATGACAACTCTTATGACAACTTACATTGAACCTGTACCATTGACAGATATATGTTATACATAACATGTAATACACCGAATTTCCTTAAAATGCTGCAGTTTACTTGCACAAACTGGTTTATTTTTTTCTATTAGGGAAACAAATATTAACAAACCAAAGCATAAATGAGAGAGCTCCAATGACACAGATCATGACCAGAACAGTGGCAGACATCCAACCTGTTGATATAACATAGGGATAACCAGCAGGCGTAGGGGTGGCATAGTCTGAAACAGAAAGACAGTTCTTTCAATAAAATAAATATGTGTAACAGAAATTGGTATAGCTCATTGTTCATTCATTGTTTCAAAGTGGTAAAGTGACTTTTTCTGTCATGGAATATTTTGAAGCAACAAACTGTGACACAACTGTGGCATTAAAATAATTAACCATAAAACAATAAAACAATTTCTACCATTAGACAATTATCATTAGATAATCTACCAACGATACATTTTATAATCTACGTACATTATTATTATTATTATTATTAGTAGTAGTAGTAGCAGCAGCAGTTTATTAAAGTATGAAACTAAGATAGAGATTGCATAACCACCAGAGATCTAACTTTCAATATGGCACATTTTCTACATAAATGTAAATGACTTCTCACATCTTTCTTGTTGGGATGTAGTGGGGAAGTATTCCCTTCAGAAGCTGAATTTGTCCTGTCTATACATAAACCACATGTAGTTGTGCCAGTCTATCACCAAGTAGCTTAGGTTGTAGAAATTGTAAGGCTCCCATGTCACATTCAGTGTCACATTTGGATTTGGGTGACTAGAGTGAACAAAAAACTGCATTGGACTACACAATCTGGCTCTTTAATAACACTCCAAAATATTGTTGATTCTTACAAGACTGTTTCAGCATTCCAACATTTCTGTTGCTCAGAAATTGAGGCTTAATGAGTATTTGCACTTTAAAAGCCAATTTTGTTTTGGGTAATTTTGTACAGTTATTGATATTTGATTTAAGTCGAAAATAGGTAGGATGGCTTGTACACCACAAATTTGATGCACGACATGTATCACTGGATATGTACTTTTCTATATTTACTGGTTAACTTTCAAACATCATAAATCAGATTCAGCTGTAGGACTATATATGACAGAATACAAACTGAGCACAAGCAAACCATTAAAAGTCTATTAAACATTTACTATCAAACATTTGCTATCATCAGTAACAAGGATGCTCTTTTCACTTATTTACTACAGAACAAACTTGCTGTGAGAATGATATTTTGCTTGAATAATGAGAAAACGAAGTATTTTAATGTTAAGCCATTAGAAATCAATCATATAGGTTTCCCGACTTTACAAAGACATCACAAATGTACCCTATTAAACACTTGGGATATGAAAGTTGCCTTCATTCAAAGAAAAAGCTCACTGCAAGTGTAATCAGTAGTGAAGAGGTACATCATCCAGGTAGACATGTTCCTGTCATCATAGTCATACCACTGGCGGGCGACTAGTTCTGTCTCATTCAGCAGTCTCATTCATGAATGGCACCCCAAATACATAGGGCACTGCTGCAGAGTAGCTCACCCATGTATAAAGAATTATGACATTACCAGTATTTAGTACTCAATAAGCAATAGAGATATCACCTTTGCTTGATCTAGTCTCTGAAAAAATATTTCATGAAGAACATGAGGGGGTAGGTCATTTCCTACGCAAAAGAAGTATTAAATTTTGTAGAAAGAGCACACTGTGGTCTGAAACTGTAGTTTTTAGACTAAAATTCTGCTTCGTTTGACCAATGATTTGCTTCTGATGAAGTGGAACTCTACTGAACAGATTTATAGACAGAGATGTGTGACTCTACAAAGATATATCTTTAAGTGCTCACCCATCCACATAGGTCGCTAGTCATTCCAGGACTTGTAGTTGAAGCGGTACATCCAGTGTGGAGAGTAGTTGGCCTGCACCTGGAGAACTGAGTCCAGAGGTTCCCCTACTGTCAAATCTGTCATCATCTGAAACATATACCGATATATTTAATAAAATCTGTGCCAGTGGAAGCAAATTCAGGGAATTAAAACAATGCCTCTACAGAACCAGGATTTGCATATTTGTTAACTTATTAATGAAAACTTCCAGGAGCCTTCATGTTGTTTCAAAAGTTCTATGCAAATGTATTTAAATTGTACTGAGCAACCACATGGTATGTTCAGGATTTCAAAAGCCAAGGAATTTACCACACTATGGAAATCTATTAGTATACTTTGACATATTCAAGATTCTAATCAAAAGTTTGATTTATGTCTCAGTTGCAAGCCAATTTTGTCACTTATTGCTTAATTCTAATCAGCATTGTCCACTGATTACTACTCTGAAATTTTCACTCACATGTATGAACTCCTGGGTCCTAGCTGTCCTGTTTTCTGGATCTGGCCAGTAAGTGTACTGAAATTCTATGGCTTCCCATGCTCTTTCAACATACATCTCCTCAATCTCCCAGTCACGCAGCATCGTCAACACATAGTCCTGGAAATCCTCTCTACTGATTCCATAAATCAGACTAGGCTCAGTATCATCTGCGAAATAGTAGATCTATTATATAGTGATTTTTATGAAAGTACAAATAGTGTAAATCAAATCTTGATGTAAGCAAAGTCAGTTATCAATAACTGTCATTAAATCCTGTTGGTGTTGAGAGGTTCCAGTTATAGACAGTCTATTGTAAATAGAAGTATAAAATTTGTTGTACTCTGTCAGCCCATGAAGTTCTTAAGTTATAATTATACCAACAAGAAGCAAAACAAAATTCGGCAGTGTCATAATATTATCCACAAAATTCACAAATTGGAAAAGAATGTTCTATAATTCAAATAAAGTACAGGGTGATTCCTCCCTGACAAGCTGCATGTGCAGTTGCAAATTTTCAAATTTTGATTCCATGAATATGAATTGAAGGATGTTTATATCATTAGGCATAAAAGTGTATGAAGTGACATCATATAAACAGTTATTGTTACTGACATCATATAAACAGCTACAATGACACCTTTCTTTCTGGTTTGTATCAAATCATTTACAATTTAAGAAAACTCTTCCTAATTTGTTAATTAAGGTCATTTTACATATAATCCGGGGTGGGAAGTAACACCTATTTCATTGCATGTTGTTAGTGTAATATGAAGGTACTATTACAAATGGTTGCACTTCACTCACTTGCTATCTTTATACCATCTTGAGTGTTCAGTCCCACAATACAGGGAATGGTTTTGTCAAAAAGGTCCATGGCTCGCATATCTTTGGGTGTGTAACGTAGGTAGGGTACTCTTGGAACTGTGGGATGTTCCATAAACCAGCCACCGCCATGAGTGGGTGCCCAGACCACCCCCAGCTCCCCATCCTGTGTGAAATTACCACAATTTTTGCAACATGTAGACTAAAATGATATTATTGCCATCCACATATGGCATGTCATGTATCAAGGAGAATAGTACTTTGTCAGGGTATACACTCATATGCCGCATCTCAGGTTGTTGGTGGTTAGGATCTAATTCTGAGCTAAACCAAGAAGCTTTGTTATTGTTAGTTGATATTGTGAATTCAAACTACAGAAATCTAAGATAATTTCTTGAAAAGGGAGTGATTTAACACTGGAAACTATACATTCAATCTCTAGATCACATGAAGCAGTCAACTCTCAGGCCAGGTTAATGGAAAGTAAACTGTAAATTTGGTGAGAACAACTGCTAATCCCACACCACAAGAAATAGAGACCTGTTCCATTTTTGCGAGTGGGGTTTACAATAGGTTTATGTTTTGAAGTAACAAAATTTCCTCTTCAGGGTATAGTTTACAATAGGTTTATGTGGCTTCATGATGTATTCCTGATGCACAAGATATTTTCCTGATAGCTTCCTGATTGGCATTGTCATTGCCTCAGAAATTCCTCTGATAGGTTTATGATAGTTTCTTGACACATGTGATTAGTTACAAGTCCTTTAAATGAGTTAGGTTTCCAATCACAATAAGATGGAAAAGATTGTTGTACGACTGTAAGAGAGACTTAAGATCGCTGTCAGATTAAAAAAGTGGCAACACCATTGGTTAATGATGTTATAAGATGTCATGAGAATTTGGACAGGTTTGTGACAATTTCAAAGAGACTGTTCCTGGTCGACTACTGAGTGTTGTACTCACAGTAAAGGATCTTTGTACGATGGCTTTAAGATCATTAAGATGTATAAGATTCAGTTAACAATTCCTGAAAATTGATAATCAGGAGCAGGGTTTATGATATATCGCAGAAAATGGAACAGCCCCATAACAAACCAGTGTGATATTTTTCTCCATCTTCTCAACTACCTGACAGAATGGCAACAAAGGGTATCTTTGGGAGAATAGAAATAGCTCATATTCAGGATAATATAAATTTTCACAACAAAAAGTTCATATGTTTAAAGTGTGCATTTCGTTCTAACCCTTTCAAAACAAAATAAAAAGATACCTTGCAAGACAATAGAGCATCAATGCATTAGAAATTCTATTGTTTTTGTTAAAAAGCTAGCCTATATGACCTTTCTATTTATTTCAAACAAAACCTGTTTTTACACTCTGAATCACATTAATTAAAATAAAGCAATGAAGAATTTTGTGATATCTCTTATAGATGTAAATAAAAGAAACACTTTTCTAGCAAGAGATTTTCAACAATGTTTTTGTGGGTTCATGTGTGTGCTGTGCACATTAAATCTACATTCAAGTTTGGTTTTAATCCAAAGCTGAAACAATGCCTCTTTAGACGCATACATGAGTGCATTATGATAGACAAGATCATCCTTGTATCCTGTTACACAGGTGTCTCGCTTGTTTGCAGGCCTCAATGTGACTAGTCCATTTTAGTAAATGAACACAATACCTGTAATAACAGAGTTTATGTCATGTTTACTTTATATCACAACCAAATTGACCAATGTTTTTACATTTGCTGATTTCATGCACAGTAATCTTGTTGACATTGAAACTATATAAATATAAAATAATAATAATCAACTGAAGCAACCTTTAACAATGTTAATTACTTTTGCTTACCTCCTATGCACATATTTAGTTTCACTACATATATCACCTTGGCATTTGATTAATACAATCATAAACTGACCTGTTAGTGGTAATAACATATTTAGTTAAATGGTTTAAGATATTTCTTGGTGTTAAAAAATTAAACTCTTACCTTCGGTTTGATCTGTAAAGAAGTATTAAAAATGGCCTGCCAGCTGTGAGTGACATTATCTCGCAGACACTGAATTAGCCTGTAAGTGTCTTCTGTAGGACATCCCAGTCTGTTATTGACATAAATTTTAATTTAATATACCACTGATGAAACTAAAACTTAGACACATTTACAAAACATTACATTTGTTGTTATGATAAAAATTACATAGAAATTAAAACCAGAAATCTCATATGACTAGGGAAATAAAAGAGTCAACACTGAAACTGAAATTCAGTGAAGAAACTATAAGATTATCAATAAATGACCTACCTCCTTCCTAATTCAAGGCCATATTCCCTGGGTCGCCAGTAAGGATCAAGAAAAGCCCATTTTGCTAAATCTGATCCTGACATCATGATGCACTGGTGAAAAAATCCTGAAAGTATGTGTGTATGTATGTAATATAATTCTTTGACTTTTAATTATAACTGCAAAAATGTTATTCCAATAGAAATAAGTACAATGCTATAAATACATGTGTTAAGTGGCATTAGGCAATATGAATGGTCTTTAAGTTTTGATGCTAAGTTACCACTATAAAAACACAGCTGAAAATAGAATTAAGGCATAAGTTGTTTTAATTTCAAGTATCTCCAGAGAAAGTATTATTTTTACCCTGTTACAGTTTTTCTTTGAATTAACTTTGTATTTTTGGTGTGACCTGTTTGACAATAACTTAATCCGTTTTGCTCGAATACCTTTATTTCTGGTCATGTCTGAAATAAGATGGAAGCCCACACTGGCTGCCCCTGCCCCATCCCCTCCCAGAGGGATGTGGTCTGGGTCTCCCTGGAAAGCCTTGATGTTCTCACATACAAACTCCAGAGCCATGTGTTGGTCAAATAGACCAAAGTTCCCTGAGGCATGCTCATCTTGAAGACTGAGAAATCCTGGAATATCATTTGGTACAATTACTGATTTATGACTGGCTTTGTTATATTATATAGCAATTCATATAAAACACCCTGTTAGTTTTGTTTTCAACATGTAATTGATATGTCATCTGAAATATTAAATTTTGATTTTAAAATGTTTTATTTCAAAAGTTGAAATATGTAATTAAATCAGTTTCTGAATTTGATTAACTCCATTTTTGGAAAGGTTATGTTATACTTTGTGATACATATCTTGTTGAAGTATTGTGTGATAGTATTTGTTTGATGACGTGTTAAGTGTGAATACATCAATGAACATTTTTTTCATATTATTCATTTGTTCTAGTTTAGATATTTTATAAAACATGTCACATCTCACCAAACACTCCTATTCTGTAGTTGAATGTCACTACAACCAGTCCTTTTGTAGCCAAAACTTGACCTGGGTGAATCTATGCTGTCCCAGTGGAAAAATCTCCAGAATTGATCCACACTAGCACTGGATACTGCTGGTCTGGTCCCAGATAATAGGTCATCTGACATATAGTTGCAAGAGGTTAATACACTTAAGGAAATGGAGATTTTGTTAATTTAGATAACAGGTAGTTTGTGATATATGAGATTTTTAGAATAAAATAAAAGAAGATCTAAGTTTTAGAGAGCAAAACAAATTTCATCAAAATGAATTGGAGGGAAATAAAATGTCATAAAATAGAGCTTCTGTTGTAATGACTTATTCTTTATTTATTGTATAATGCAACACTTTGATGTGAAGCACTTGCAAAAACTATGTTTATATACATTGCATGTATTCAAAACAATATTTTAAATGGTCACTAGAGTTCATTTGCGATTCATACATGAACTATTCACCTAAGTATAGCATAATTAATTGGTTTATCTGCCATTATCATTTAGATTTAATTAGGCAATTTAGATTGTATTTGATATCTCCCTAAATGCAAATTCAATTTGAAACCTGTTTTCATGTTTTGTACTAATGTTGAAAGACTTCCCCTTTTATTCCCGTTGAGGGTTATATATACTTTTGATCCATGCTCACATTACCCTATAATCCAAAAGTTGGAAAAGATTAGAATGGAACAGTATTGAAGAGAATATATTTGCTGTCACAGAGTTAAAACTGTAGTGGTAAAATTTATGACTTATATCAGTCAAGTACTAGATTGCATACAGAAGCAGTTAATTAATAGGATAATTTGTGTATTTATTCAAGAACAATAAATATAAAAAAAACTATACCTAATCTGAAAGAAAATTGAAGACATAATTCTTAAGCATAAAAAGAATGTAATGTATTTTGTGTGTCATCATTTAAAAAGACAAAATCATATCAATTATTTATGCATTACGTGCCGTACACATATGTGTAACGTAACTGTAATCTGGTTGATCTATTGAAAATACAAATGTGCTTTCCATATTTTTTAAATTCAAATATATTGACCTAAATTTAAATGTTTCAATTAAAGCATTAAAATTATTGTGAGCTAATATGACACACATACATTTGGTGCATAAATATTCATATACAGGCAATCCTCGCTGACATTTGTTTGGGGAAATTCTGGGATGTCTCTGTGGATCTCATCCAGTGTTTGTGGGCAGGCTGGCCTGAAGTAAGTGGCATCCCAGTGAAGTCCTCCCCATCGAGGTTTTCTAGGCCGCTGTGTATTAAATGTTCAACTAAACATTAATGTATATTCAAACTAATGATTATATATAAGGTTGCATGAACTGTGTGGAACTTTATCACTTAATTTCTGACAATGACAACTTAGACATCTTTCAAAATGGTGGCAGTAATTTTCTATTTAAGACATTATAATTATTAATTTAACAAAGGTTAACTGCATATTCTTGTACATACACATCTAGTTTGAAATATGATGCAATTATTTTGCAATGGGTACAGCAATGGGTACAACAACTTTTGGAGGCAAGGGTTTCTTAACTACATACTCTTGATCAAACATTACTGCACTAATCAATTACCATTCTGTTAGCATAAAACCTCAAATGCCAAAGCGGGGTTTTTGCCCTTTTCAGCTAACAGGACAATTCCCCAGTGAATCTCATATGTTTCAATTGCCATGGGTTTCATTTGAACCCATAACCATAGTGGTTAAATACATGTCATTAAATGATTCAGTACTCTAATTACTTGTCATTTTAAATAACAAATCAATGATGTCAAAATGTTCTTTAAAGGTGTCTTAATTCTGCAACATTCTTACATCAAATCGATATTTGCCCAGAGGTGTCTGTGCATCGGGTATTCCGAGAAAACAATTGACTCTTCTCGTGGCTCATGGTGGATGCTCCTCCCATGCAGGGTCCCCGTCCAAGTCATCGGTGTGCCAGGGTACTGAAAATCCTTTCACATCACCATACACCGTTCTTACAACTACACTGTAAAATAAAACATTGATATTAAGGATAAATGGTGCTTTTTCTCCATATTTTGTACTATTATTTTAGTAGTACTAAGTTAGTACATTGAGTACCTTAAGGGGATATTTCTGAAAAGGGGGTTTCATAATCTTTATTTTCGATTACAACTGTATAATGTTAAATTTCCTTTAAAAATTTGCAACTGTCCATTTGTGAAATATAAAGTCTATCCTATATCAGAGAAGAAAACATTTTGCTATACAATGAAGACATATCTTTCCATTCTCCATTTTTATCTAAATTTTCCACAAAACTGGTTACAAACTTTTGGTCTTATTGGCGATTTTACCTCTTGACAACTTATTTTCTAACTTTTTACACATGGAAGCTGGTAGGCCTATAATTGATTTTTAAAAAAATGACTAAAAGTGAGAACTCTATGCCAATATAAATATGTAGCTTGAACTAGCTTCAGTACTATAGTTCTCAACACACTCTACACTCTATCCATGCAGCTGGTTAACCTTATACTTTATTTATTTATTTGGAATTTTACGTCACTTTCAATACTGTACAGGTCATGACAGGTAGTTGGAAGGGCAGAGGAAACCAGTACATACAGTTGGTCAATGTCAATGTTGCTGACCAACGGCAGCAACTAGCAGTTTTCCACTTGAGGTCGGGCCGGGAAGTGAAACCCCATCTCAGAGGTGGGAGGCGAGAGTGTTACAACTCTGCCACTATGGCCCCTGGTTAACATTACTGATTAAAATGATAAAATATAGGGTTCAAAATTAAAGCAATTAAATAATTAAAGCATAGATGGTAACATATTTTAAGCATGATGAAAATTATGTTCTAACATATGAGAGAGCAAATAAACTAGAATTTTACCTGTCATCATAGTGAATCCAAGGTGGTTCCCATGGTGACCATTCTGTCCAGTCACTTGCGTGCTTATGGGGATGCCATTCCTGTTGACCATGAGTTTCAAGCAAGAAGTCTAAAAGGCTGATAAAAATGACAGTTACAACTTTGGCCTTGGTTAAATTGTAATTCAACTACCAGTTATACCTTAGAAGTCAAGACTCTACTTTTATCCAGGTGTCATATTTCCATTTTAGTTATATTTAATAATTTCCCAAATTTTTAACATTTGTGTCAAAAAAATATATGATTTATTTCAATAACAGAGCAGAAATATAGTTGAAGTATTAATTTTTATATTCAGTTATGGACCAATTTTATATGCAGTCTAATGAATAGTTTATTAGTTTATATTTATCAGTACTATTTTCTTATCTTATGTCATGTTCTGCATGGACTTTGAAACATACTTGAGTATTACCTGAGAATTGCGAGATCATTTTAGAAACACTTTAAAAAAATTAAGCCTAGAGTAGTATTATTTTAAAAAGATAACATGTAGCATATTTCCCTTATTTATCTATTTAGTGAAGAAAAATATTTTGGAATAATCTTTTTCATGCCTTAATATCCGCGTTTGTGAGAACTCGATTGAAATATGATTACTCATAAAGGTTTGTTTACTTGCAAAAGTGGGCCAAAGTTTTGTAAGTTTTTTGGGTGTTTCTCGTTTATTTGTGGCCGTTTTAATGAGCTTTTAAAGAATCAGTAGAATATTGGTATTAGAATCATCGCCTGTCACCACACATACTAACACCATAGTGAAGAGTCTCCTGTGAGTATGTTAGTGGTGGTGGACCTGGGGCCGATTTCACGCCCGGGTACCAATTCACGCCCACCCTCAATTTTCTTGAAGATTTATAATATTTCAGAGAATATGTTTACCACATTATAGATAACACTGTGGCTTCAGAACAGTCACTGACGGATCGGAAAACAATCCCTTTCAGAACCGCCAATGGAAATGGCTGTCAAATTAGGTCCATTATAAAACCCGGACTTCCGGAAGGGCGGTCGGACCAGGGCGGTAGGGCGGTAGATTGGGCGGTGGTTATATCTCCTAAGCTTTATTAGAGAAGAACCACCAAATTGATCATTATAGTATGTAGAATAGTTGTAGATGTATAATTAAACTGGAAACTTAACATAAGATACCTTAAAAGCATGATATTTATGGAGCAAATCCAAGGAAAGATCGCCCAATTAAGAAACACTGGGAAATCAAAAGCTATGTTAAAATATCTGTAAAATGCTTATTATTTGCTTGATTTTATTAAGACAACCACCAAATTGTTCATTATAATGTGTAGAATACTCGTAGATAGATAATCAAACTGGAAACTTAACATAAGAAACCTTAAAAGTAAGATATTTACCCATAATACATATCCCTAGAGGTCTACTTACCGCCCAGCCAATCAGAGAACAGATGCTGGTCCGGGTTTAAGCCCTTGATTTCTCAGTGTTACTTAATTGGGCGATTTTTTCCGTGGATGTAATTGGTGATGAATATCTTACTTTTAAGATATGTTATGTTGAGTTTTCAGTTTAATTATCCATCTACAACTATTCTGCACACCATAATGAACAATTTGGTGGTTGTCTTATTAAAATCAAGCAAATATTAAGCATTTTACAGGTATTTTAACAAAGCCCTTGATTTCCCAGTGTTACTTAATTGGGCGATTTTTTACCCGGACCAGTATCTGTTTTCTGATTGGCTGGGCGGTAATTAGGGCGGTGGTAAGGGCGGTCCGGAAATTGGTCCGTTTCTGGGTCCGGTTCCGACTTTTATAAAGTACCGTCAAATTATTTGCTTTACGTAAGACCCGTTTTAAAGAAAAATGTCTTTACCCTTGATATATTTTATAAATGTTTTCATAACAAAATTGGAACCGCAAAATTTCTATTCTAACATGACATATTAGAATATCTTTAGTTTTGAAGCTATTTTGTACTAGAAAAATATACAAACTTTGTTATACTTGGTCTCAAGTGAGGTTTCAGTAACACCGGGTAGACCAAAAGTTATACTTGAACCTCTCGAGTGAGGTTTCAGTAACAAATTATTTCATTGGTTAATGAAATTAATCACGTTTGCAGATGAAAAGTAGACTGGTCTCGCCCCTGGTTTTATGTATCTATTTTCATCGACAGCATGCTTTAATTCAACAGCCACACATCAAATAGTTATAATATGAATGTGAACGGTTCTGAAATTAAAAGAATTGTGACCCGTCCTTGTCGGTTCCGAAGACACTCTGTATAGATAATCATCAAATTGATCATATACATTTGTAATTTATTGTTTAACTGTGGTTGTTTAGGATAAATTTAGGGGTGGGCGTGAATTGGTACCTGGGCGTGAACTGGTCCACCACCACTATGTTTTTTGTGTGAGCGATAATGCCATATTGTTACTCGAAACGCGTACTCAGTATTGGCATTCTACCTGGAAAGGATAGCAGAATTCCCCTCCCGGAAGTAGAAAGGCGTAGGAATATCATTGAATTTTATTTTCAACAATAATATAGTTCCCGATTAAATGGAAAGTAAGAGACATGGACAGGTAGACCTGTAGTAGACAGGTTAGACCGAGTTTCTGTCCCATCGTCAATTGCTATTGAAATACTGATGGACACAGTGGCGAGGGACAGAGCTCCCATGTACTTGTTTTCTGTGTAAATTTTGAACGGCATATTTGTACACATATTAGCACAAATATAAAGTGTTATTTGCATTCTTTGAGGTGCATGATATATGTGCCGTTCACTAATATTTAATGCCTATCCAGCTGCCATGAATACATTTCTACATATTTATGAATTGTAAACTAACTTCACCAACAATGTATGTTAGAGTAATGTCTGGAATGTTTTTACGTGTATTTATATCATAATTTTTTTACCTACAACTAATTCAAAGGAACAAGAATAATTGGCCACTAGAACAAAATATGTACTCAAGATTTACACAGAAAACAAGTACATGTGAGTTCTGTCCCTTGCCATTGCGTACCATCAGAATTTCAGAAATATCAACAGCAATGCGCGATGGGACAGAAACTCGGTCTAGTAGACAGGTTTGCTGGTTGGCAGGTCATTCAACATGACTCACACTTGTATCTGCAATTCTGATTGGTGGAGAGCTATGGTAAAATGGAGCATAACCATACGCCCAAATTTTACATAGATGCCGAATTTTAAAAGCAAAATAAAATATGGTTGTCATTGGAAACCATATTTTAGGAATTATTTCACTTAACAAAATCAGAATTGTACTGTAATATTTATTGATCCGCCGACCTGCCTACATGTCTGCTTACTAAAATATTCATTTATTACATATTTATTTATTATTTTATTTTTATAAATATATATATATATGGATATATATTTATATATATATTGACGGAACTACTTTCATCTATTTCCCGGGTGGGGAATTCTGCAATTCAGCCTAGTGACTTTCTACCAGTGAATGCCCATTCTTTGATTACATAATATTTTGAATTTAAGATTTATTAACAGCTTTATTATACAGACATAAGTTGGCCGCCACTCATTTGAATGTGTCAAACAGACAAATGTGTGGTTGCACAGGGTTTAAAAGTGGTACTTATCATAAATCTTATTATAATAGATATTTCAAGAATGATACAGGCCTTTGGATTTATAGAAATTTTAAAACATGATGATGGCGGCCAACTTAATTTATGGCTGCGGCCAACTTATGCCTAGAAGCAGTACATCTTCCAATCTTCCAGGACCAAATTGTCAAATGACATGCACTACAATTAATTTTTTGATTATTCTGTGCAATACTTCTTGGAAAATGTTATATTTTAACAATTTATCTCTATTATCATCCTTTTTACGACAAACCGGAAATTCCAGTGAACGCCGATTTTATAAACTTATAGAAGCATTTGTCCTTGACCTCTAACAAAGATATATAAGGTAACATTCAGTGGTAGGCAGGCATTTACTGGTAGGAAGCCACTATTCGTCTAGCAACAGATTGTCAAATGATACTGATGGTGGTTTACTGTTTTATCAGCCCATTAAGTAAGTGGAAACATTACTTTCAATGTCAAGTTTTACAATTATATATGTATATTTTATTAAAATAAAGAAGTTGACTGTTTCTTAATATTGATAAATGTTTTAATATTTATTGAAAACCAAGAATTCTTACTCTATTTTAATGGCAAAATACACATAATAGGCTAAAAATATGAGTTAGGCTGAATATACATGCCTTTTAAGTAAATTGTTTCTATTATCAGCTGTTTTTTCGCAAACCAGAAATACCAGTGAATTCCCATTTTTTAAACTAATAGAAGCATTTGTTCTGGCACTCTAACAGAGATATATGAGGCGAGTGTTCACTGGTAGTAGGGACGTCATCGTGTACCGTGATATCATCATATCGCCGATGTTTCAAGTCTGCACACGATATCGAGCTTTGTTTTCATAGGTCGATTTCCGGGGTTTAGTTATTACATTAATGAAAAGTATATATGTGGGTGTACATGAGCCAGAACTCGTAACTGGAAATGGCTTTCAGTTTATTCTAAAATGAAGATTCTTGGATTTTACCCTTAATAAAGTAAAAATCTTTGTTCTTTCGGAGAATTTACAGGGTTTATAATGTTTTGAATTAAAAATATGAAGTTGAAATGTAGATATTAACTTAAGTGATAAATACCGCGATATCGCCCACTGTTTTGTTCACGGTATCGAGACAGCAAACTTCCCAACGATGACGTCCCTAACTGGTAGGTTGGCATTTACTGGTAGAAGGCCACTAAATTAAGCCTACTTCGACTGCACGTGTCTGCGAGGACATTTCTACCAGCTGAGAGTGGATAAGCAAACTATGTCTGTGAAAGAGGAACCAGAAAGTAGCAAAAATCAATTGATGTGAGTACTGTATATTAATAAACATATGTACATGTGCAATGTATGGTTAATCCTCATGTACACAGCCTAACTTATATTTTCAGTCTATTATGTGTGTTTGGTATTGAAATGGGAAAAAAAAGAATTATTGTTTTTCAATAAATATCAATAAATCGATCCACTTTATGCAATTGTTATTCGTTTATATGGTAGTAAAATGTGTAAATAAAATTGTATAACTTGCCATTAAAACACACATTTACAGCTGGCTTAATGGGTCGATAAAACGGTAAACCACCATATTTGTTTTCAATATCTTCACGTTTTCGATCGTTTAATTTGTAAGCTTACATCCTCGTTTTTGGACGACTTTTTCGTAATATTTTAGAATGAATATGTAGTCACACTGAACCAGAGAGTTTGGAGATTTAATTTTGTTGTTATATTTCTGATAATTAAGCAAGCCGTCAGGGGGGCTTATTTGTTTTCACGTAAGTTCGACTGATCACTGCCACCGCCGGATTATGGTCTCCCTTAAATAACTTCTTGGGCTTTCAAATGTTTCTTTCCTTCTTAACTTTCTTTATCACTGTAGGGACGGGAAAAATTTTTGGATTACTTTGAGGAGACCTTAACTTTACTTAAGGTAACCTTAAGCATTTTTCAAAAACACCCCATCATCGTGTTTCGAAAAAAACCACACACACCAGTGCTATAAAATTTATCAGGTACATTCTAGACTACATTCGCAGTTCGGAAAGGATTTTCTGATCAAGATGCCTGAATGGCAGGCGTTTGATTTTCGTAAATTTTTAAAAAATGGGTACTTTGTCCGTATCTCAAAAACAGTCAGGATTTCTGCATTTTGTTTGAATAATTTATTCAGCTACTTTTTGATAATCTTTCACATACCGACGTTTCAGTCCTGTATCTGCAACCTTAAGGTTACCTTAGTGTCAAAAAGGGGGTTTTAACCCTCCAGTTCACTTAGTTTTTCACTTTTTTCAACTAAACTTGGCACATATATTAAGATTTGCCAAAGGAATATCCTGACTTTATGGTGACCTTAAACTTGAAATGTGAGTGGACCTATGGCCTGCTTAAAGTCATCAAATTGGAATAAAATCCTCTGGCTCCTTTGTTTTTCCATTTTTTTATATCTAAATTATCACTGGTATTAAAATAGATAAAACGAATACTTATGGTCACCTTAAACTCTCAATATGAGTAAAGTTGTGGCCACCTTAAAGTGAAATAAGGGGGTTTTCAGCCTCCAACTATCGTATTGTTCAACTGACATCAGTTAAATTTTGCGAGTGTAGGACATAAGCCCCCCTGACAAAAGTCCCCCCCCCCCCCCCCCCCCCGGTCTACCTGGGTAGGGCATAAGACCCCCCCCGCAACCAAAGCCCCCCCCCCCTTCTGGAAAAACAAAGCCCCTCCTATAAGTAAAAGAAACACAAAATGTTTATTTCAATTTATTTATTTAAAAGTTTAAATGTCAATATTATTCAACATATTAGTGCTGTATTGTACCTTTCTCACTTATTCACAGGTCATATTAAATCTGCTGATGCCTGTTACATGTTAATTAGATGTACCATGAATTACAATTTTTACTAGAAATAAATTATATTAGGAAGAATTAGTAATCAGGAAACAGTTGCAATTATACAAAAGCATGTAAGCAAAATAAATATTACCTAACATTCTTTAATCACATTCTCACAGGTCTATTTAAATGTGCTGATACCTGTTAGCTGTTAATTAGAGGCACCATGAAATATAATTAGACAAGATTAAGATGCCTTAACATAATCCTAAGAGAGTATGCCTTTTTATGCTACATAAAAGCTTTTGGCCACTTTAATGGAGGACTTAAAAAAGAAGTTAATCTCAAATGTAAAACAGGGGCAATTACAATGCAGGGCGGCTTTGTCCTAGCCCTCTGAAAATGGAGGGGGCTTTTGTCCTACCCCCTCATATTTGAAGGGGGGCTTATGCCCTACCTTTAAAGAAAAGGGGGGGTTGTGTTGGGGAAGCGGGGCTTTTGTCAGAGGGGCTTATGTCTGTTCCCCAAATTTTGTACACCTATAAAGGATGGCAAAAGGTACACTGTTATTTCATGGTCAACTAAATGCCCTAATATGACTGAAGTTACGCCCACCTGACAGTAATAGAAGGGGGTTTTCAGCCTCCAACTATCTTATTGATCCACTGACCTCAGTTAAATTTGCACACTTATAAAGGATGCCAAAAGGGACATTCTTATTTTCTGTCCATCTTGAAGTCCACCTATGGCCATCTTACAGTAAAAAAAGGGTTTTCAGCCCCCAACTGACTTACTGTTCAACAAATATCAATTAAACTTGACACATTGATTAGGCTTACTCACAGGGAGGTTTCTTTAGACTTAATTTTCACTAATTACCATTCATACATATTATTCTCTACATTGGCCACATTATAACAAAATACCAAAACATAAATTTTACTTGCATATTTTATCCTTAAGCCAAAAACAAGCCTTTACTAAAACTTTGCACGGTTTAATGTATTGTTCATACAAAAGCACAAAAAATATCACTGTTTAAAACAGATACACAGCAGCAGTAGAGAAATACTTGTAAAATAACAAACACCTCACAAGATTACGAAAATCAAACTGACAATACTTTTTTCCCCACACTATTCCAGTCTTCATCTGCACACCAATAATCCTCTTAACCACTAAAGAAATTGTTAAATAGAAAATAAAAGTATAATATCCCCACTCAGTAAATAATTTAAAGCCAAATGCCTTTATTTAAAAAGCAATATGAAACAGTAGCTATAAAGAGGTCTAAAATTTAGTGACTGAATTGTTCTAAATCCCCAATGTGTAGTGGCCCTAAAAAGACATAAGAGTATCATTTGTAAGTTTTGTTTGAATGATTGTAGTCACACAAGAAAAACACAATGTCCTTCAACACAATTTGCAATAAAGAGGTGCAAAAACACAAAAGCTTTTCATAACAAGAGTGCTTGGATTGAACAGCTTACATATGGTCATATGGTCTTCATTATAAAGAAACTTAATCCCCTGTTTCAAGTAAGTCTAATCAGAGTGGGACCTTTGTCTGCCTTTTAAGGTAATCTTATAGTCACACAGAAGCCATCAAACATCCCAAACTATCATAATCTCCTACTAAACATATAAATATTTACTTGTACCATTTGAAAATTATTTACATAAAATGTGAAAAAAAGGAAGACTGATTTCCCTTAAAAACTTCCCAAATACTTGCAGATGTTTAAGATTTTAATTTTATCTGTCTGGATCAGATGACAAGGCTAGCTGAACCAGCAATTGGAAAAAAGGGTTAATGCTCTTGGCTAATGTTCAAGTGTGAGCCTTGTGTTTGTGTATGTATGGCTGAATCTATTACTCTACCTGTACTATTGTGTTAGTGAGGAGGGAGGGGACCTCGTCAGTTGAGTTAGGATGTCATTCTACACAGGGCATCTTTGATGTGGGGAGATAAAAAAGTGGTTGCAGGTAACATTCCGCAGGGGTTCATTAATACTTTAAAAATATGGAAACCTATAAATATTCTGGTAAATAGAAATATGTGGTAAAAACTAAACATGTGAATATAAGTTCTTTAAGTGGTAAACAACTTGGTTATTGAAACCTTGGGATATAAAATAAAAAAGAGTAAACTGGCAATATAAGAACAGTATGTAAATAAATTATTGTTTTGAATGATACAAACATGTAACTATGTTCACCAACAAGCCTATAAATCCTTAAAAAGTATCTTATTGTAAACATAAAAGTGACTTGTTAACAGATAGGTGGAATATCTACCAAACTGAAAGTATATATGTCTTTTGTTAAATAAAAAAAAAATTTATAAGGTATTGAATAAATAACATCCTGTTATCATTGTTAAATCTGTTAAATGTGTAAAAATATACATAAAATGTAAAAACATATTGTGAAAGTAACATATATGTTAAAAGTATAAACATATATGTAAAATTATTGTTAAATATTGGTAAATATGTAAAAATATACTGAAAATGAAAATATATGGTGAGCCCTGACTGAAAACGGATTACTCAGCATGTTGAGTAAGCAAAAACCAGTCAGTGTACATGTGAAAAAAAATAGGGGTTCATTAATTACAGGGTTCAATATACAGTATGTATAAAATATTGTACAAATCATGGTTTAATTAGCATTATCGAATCTTAATTTGGTCTTGCTTTTGTGCATTATTGAACCGCATGGATCATGATCTTCTACTGTTATTCCTAAGCCTACATTTTTAATTTCAATTGCTAAGTCATTCATAAATATTCCAATATGTAAACTCATACTTTTCTTTCCCAATAAATCAAGTAATATTTTAGATTGACTTTTAGACTGCCTTGCTGGTGCACAAATACCTACATACTAACTGTCCAAAATATTTCAGCCCGCCCATTCCTCAAAGTTAGACAATGTGCCTATAATACTCGGTTGAGTCAATCTGATGGTATCATTCTACATGTTCCTCAATACCAACCATCTATTTACAAATCCACAAAGCAGTTTGGTCTAAGCTTTGCATATGATGCTCCCAAAATATGGAATGAACTCCCAGATGATGTACGATCTGCCACTTCTATTGCTTCCTTCAGAAAAAAACTTCTGCCTAGTGAACTTGCCATATACCGTCCCCTTGCCATATTCTACACCCCCTTGCCATATTTTACACCCCTTTGTGGATTTTTTTAACAGTTACTATATTTATGAAATAAGTGAAGTTCAACAGCTACAAACAGCCACAAATTAAGCATTAAAACTCAAAGACAATAATTCCTTTGCTTACAAATTGTTAAACATTTTAAAAATATTTGCTGGCCCATCTAAATAATAATAGATCTACATTTTAAAAATATTTGATGGCACATCTAATTAATAATAGCTAATTATTATCCAGTGACTTTTCAATTAATTCACAAATGTCTAAGATTAATAAACCGAATGAAATAAAATATACATAGTGTTAATACAGTGGGACAAAATCATTTCGATATATTTCCCTTTGATATGAGAGGCCAAACCATTGTTGTTGATTTGTATTCACTAGGCTAGTCCCTAATTGCAATTATCCCAATAGTTGTCTCAAGTCACCACAGCCCTTTGATTAGAATCTTACCAATAGATGTGCAACCATGTACAAGGCTTTAAGCTAACTGTGGCTTCTCACCTGGGCTTAGTGAGTGATTAGTCAATTAGATAACCTATGCATTGTCTCTTTTGGTTGGATTTATATCACATAATGAACTAAATGGGTCCATTGACCAACTTAGCTGTGGCTTATCATCTAGAAGCTAGAAATTAGATGGGATTTCTTACTTGTCATCCTATTTGGATTTGGCTTCTTCTTCTATGTTAGTGTAATTAAGCGGCCCGTCAGGGACGCTTATTTGTTTTCACCGAAGTTCGACTGATCACCGCCGCTGCCGCCGGATTATGGTCTCCCTTGAATAACTTCTTAGCCTTTCAAATTTTTCTTTCCTTCTTATCTTTCTTTAAAACTATAGGGGCGGGAAAAATTTTTGGGATACTTTGCGCAGACCTTAAGCTTTACTTAAGGTAACCTTAAGCATAACTCCAAAACACCCCGTCATCGCGTTTCGAAAAAAAACCACACACACCTGTGCTATAACATTTATCTGGTACATTCTAGACCAAATTTCCAAGGTCGGAAAGGATTTTCTCATCAATCGCACCATAGATACCTGAACGGGAGGCGTTTTATTTTTGTAAATTTTTTTAAAATGGGTACTTGGTCTGTATCTCAAAAACGGTTAGGATTTTGGCGTTTTGTTGGAATAACTTATTCAGCTACTTTTTGATAATCTTTCACATGCCGAAGTTTTAGCCCTGTATCTGCAATCTTAAGGTCACCTTAATGTCAAAAAGGGGGTTTTAGCCCTCCAGTTCACTTAGTTTTTCACTTTTTTCAACCAAACTTGGCACATATATTAAGATTTGCCAAAGGAATATCCTGACTTTATGGTGACCTTAAACTCAAAATGTTAATGGACATATGGCCTGCTTAAAGTCATCAAATTGGAATAAAATCCTCTGGCTCCTTTATTTTTCCATTTTTTTTATATTGAAATTATCACTTGTATTAAAGTAGATAAAATAATACTTATGGTCACCTTAAACTCTCAGTATGAATGGAGTTGTAGCCACCTTAAAGTGAAATAAGGGGGTTTTCAGCCTCCAAGTATCTTATTGTTCGACTGACCTCAGTTAAACTTTACACACCTATAAAGGATGGCAAACCAAAGGGTTATCCTGACTTTCAGGTGACCTTAAACGGTTAATATAATTTTGGCCCCCCCCCCCCCAAAGTCATAACATTTGAATAAAGCCGTCTGGCTCTTTTCTTTTTCCATATCTAACATATATTGATATTGAAGGGACATTCTCATATTATGGTCACCTTAAAGTCGCAATATGAATGAAGTTATGGTCACCTTACAGTGGAAAAGGAAGTTTCAGCCTTCAGCTATCTTATTGTTCAACTGACATGAGCTAAACTTTATGCACTTATAAAGGATGAGAAAAGGGACATTCATATTTTATGATCATCTTAAAGTCCCAATATGAATGAAGTTATGGCCACCTTGCAGTGAAATTATGGAGTTTTTAATCTATTGTATTGTTCAGCTGACCTCACTTTAATTGTGCACACTTATTAAAGATGAAAATAGGGACAAGTAACATACACAATGCAATAAAGTTCACAGTTTCTATTGCTTATGATGCATATGTTGACATCTTTTATGGGTGACTTCTTTTTCATCAGGGCCGCTTCGTTTTTGTCAGCAAAAACATTCTTCTAGTTTCATTTTAGCTGTGACTTGTCCTTAGTTATGTTACCAGGATTACCAGATGGGACATGAACAAGCAAAAATGACATATGTACATAAATTAATTAAACTGTTGTAATATATGAGTAATTCCCATGAATATTGAAATGTATTTTATGATATCTGAGCACATTGAATGTTACTGTATCTCACAGTATTTTATTAACAATGGTATTTTACAATTTTCTATGTAATAATAATGGTATACTAAAATTCTTCAAGAATGCTTTTTACTCTAAATATAATATAAACCATACAAGTTTGTGTAAATGAAAGGAATTTATGTAACATTATCATGGAGGAGTTGTATCTCCCAAAAACAACTTAAAACAGGTTTTTCAACAATACTTATTAATCCTGTTAGCTTTGCTAGTCACTCAACCACAAGTGAAACAAATTAAGTTCAAAAGAATGCTAAAAGAAAAGGCAAAGCTAAGACTAATCCATTTACCAAGTCAAATATACATAGCCAAACAAATCAAGTTAAGAGTCAATAGACAATAGACGTATCATAATCTAATGGAGTTTCTGTCATACCCCAAAAGTGAAACAAATCAAGTTCTAAGCAGTGGTTAGACAATAGACAATTTCCAAACTCAATTGCAATCTAACCATTAAAGGGTTTGCTCCTAATCCCCCATTGATTTGCTCTGTATGGACTAGTAGGGGGTGTAACGTTTGGTGGGGGTGTAAAATAATGCAGCTATATATTACACCCCCTTAATCCCCCATTGTTAGGGGTGTAAAATATGATTGCCATATAATGCACCCCCTAAAAGATCAAAGAAAGGGTGTAAAATATGGCAGGGGTGTAAAATATGGCGTTACACCGGGCCGCTCGTTTTTGTTAGCAAAAACCTTTTTCTAGTTTTGTTTTCTTTTTGTTGTTTTGATATTCATCATTGTCCGTTAACGTCGTATCAAAAAAACCATCCATCGAGGATATGTGAGTTTTGTATATTAACACACATATATTATTAGAATTATTACTGGAAATAGAGGATTAAATTTGATAGTTTAATTCTTAGTATGGACGTTATGTGAATTATTTACAGCAATTTTAACTTAATACCTCCTCTTTTTGGTGTACGTTGAAAATCCCCAGATTGGAAATCCCCAGATGGAAAATCCCGGAAATCTGCAGACCCATAGAAAATCCCCAGATGGGGCTTAGAAAATCCCCAGATCAAAAATCCCTTGATCAAAAAATCCCTAAAAGTAAGAGTAAAAGATAAGGTACACTTTATTTGGAATTACTGAACTTTACATACATTGAGGTCTGGTGTATTGCTGCACTGAATATTAAGATTTTAACATGATTTAAAAACACATATTTTTAAAAATTGCTGTTAACATTTCCTTTGATAGAATTAGTTTCTGAGTAGGTTTAAAAGCTCCTTTAAGATGCCTATAATATTATCAACCCTTAAAGACTTAAACGGTGTTGAATGGGTTTCATAGCATACATGAAAGTGCTTAAATGTTGAGTTAGTCTTTCAACATCCTTCCTGAGCCGTTATCAAAGAAAGAATCAGCCTATCTATCTATAGACAATTGGACAAATAAAAGCCACTTTCCCTGATAGTAATTAACAGTTAGGACCACACTTCATACAGGTAGATTAAAGAACACAGTTATAAAATAGTTCTTTAATACATCAATCCATAGAGGGCTACAAATCTAATCTGATTAATTGAAAGCCACATGCATTCCCTGGAAGAGGTAGATTAAAGACTACAATTAAAAGTGGTTTATTTAATCAGTGAATAATAAAACAGAAAAGGGAGTACCACACAATTGGTTTGAAGAGGACTGTAATTGGAAGCCACATCATAGACAAAGATAACATAACAATGCATTTGTCAATGTAAAGACCACAGTTAAAACTGGTTTATTTAATCAATGAACAACAAAAAGGAAAAGGAAGGGCCAAAATTGTTTTGAAGATGAAAGTAATTGGAAGCCACACCATACACAAAGACAATATAACAATACATTTGTCAATGGTATTGTATTGGGGATTTTTGATCTGGGGATTTTCTAAGCCCCCATCTGGGGATTTTCTATGGGTCTGCAGATTTCCAGGGATTTTCAATCCGGGGATTTTCATATACAATCCCAATTTTTGCCCACTATCAGTTTGTCAAATTAGCATTACAAATTCACCAACAATTGTGGATTTTTCTTTGATATTTCTGAAAAAGTATATAACCTACAAATATGTTACATACATCATTAGAAAATATAGAAAGATATTTTTACAGAGCTTCTGTTCCATTTTGTTGCATGGAAATCCGTGAAGAAATGGAGGAGAAATCGTAGTTTGATACTTTTTGTATTCATTAATACCTGGCCAAGAACTCAAGACAACCACTATTCAAGTACTAACCAAGGCCAGTGCTGCATAACTCCAGTGTTCAGACAAAAATTGGCCAAACCACATAGATCAGACAAAAAGCTGCACCACATAGGCGTATTTGTAATTTTAATACATAGACATTTTAAGGGCGAGCTGTAGCGAGGCTCGTGCTTCTAGGAATCACCGTTTTTATCATTATTTTTTTTATGTCAGCTGACTTGTCAGTCAGCTGACATTATGTCATCACTCTGCGGCGTGGGCGTACGCGTCCGCGTGAACAACTTCTTCTCCAAAACTACAAGGCCTAGAGACATGCTGTTTTTTTTAAAAGATACCTTATCTATCGAGGATGAAAAATTGTTCAAGGCATGCAAATCTGTCTGTTTGTCTGTTTGCTAGAGACATTACAAGGGGGGTACCCCCACCAAAAGTGTGAAAATTTCAACTTTTTATCACAATTTTCTCAGTGACTATTGCAGGGATTTCTCTCATATCTTGCATATATGTACTAGGCCAGAGGTAGATTCTCTTGTGTGAGTATGAGACCTGGATCTGTCTTACTTTTTTTTTAATAAATTTTTTTAATAATTTTTAATGCATTAAAATTCATGAAATCATGCACTAAATCACTTATAACTTCAAAAGTGTTGCATTTACAGCATTTTGTGAAAATATGTTGTTCAGCTACTTTTTTCATAGCTACAATATGGTGAGTAAGTTGGGTGTCTGTCTCAATAGCTAAGTGAGTAATAGCTACTTTTGGGCTTTTCAGTAACTTCCATTATGAGTAAAATCACTTGTAACTTAAAAACTATTGCATTTAGAGAATTTCGTATAAATATGTTATTCAGCTACTTTTGGGCCAGCTATAACATAGTGAAATTTCAGACCTGTAGCTCATGGCATAGCTGAGTAATAGCTACTTTTAGGTTATCACTGTTGAGTAAATCGCTTATAACTTAAAAACTATTGCATTTAGAGAATTTCGTATAAATATGTTATTCAGCTACTTTTGGGTCAGCTATAACATAGTAAAATTTCAGACCTGTAGCTCATGGCATAGCTGAGTAATAGCTACTTTTAGGTTATCACTGTTGAGTAAATCGCTTATAACTTAAAAACTATTGCATTTAGAGAATTTCGTATAAATATGTTATTCAGCTACTTTTGGGTCAGCTATAACATAGTAAAATTTCAGACCTGTAGCTCATGGCATAGCTGAGTAATAGCTACTTTTAGGTTATCACTGTTGAGTAAATCGCTTATAACTTAAAAACTATTGCATTTAGAGAATTTCGTATAAATATGTTATTCAGCTACTTTTGGGTCAGCTATAACATAGTAAAATTTCAGACCTGTAGCTCATGGCATAGCTGAGTAATAGCTACTTTTAGGTTATCACTGTTGAGTAAATCACTTATAACTTGAAAACTATTGCATTTAGAGTATTTTGTTTAAATATGTTATTCACCTATTTTGGGGTCAGCTATAACATAGTGAAGTTCCAGACCTGTGGCTCCTTGCATAGCTGAGTAATAGCTACTTTGAAGTTCTCACTATTGAGTAAATCAGTTGTAATTGGAAAACTATTGCATTTAGAGAATTTCATATAAATATGTTATTCAGCTACTTTTGGGTCAGCTATAACATAGTAAAATTTCAGACCTGTAGCTCATGGCATAGCTGAGTAATAGCTACTTTTAGGTTATCACTGTTGAGTAAATCACTTATAACTTGAAAAGTGTTGCATTTAGAGCATTTTGTTAAAATATGTTATTCAGCTACTTTTTTCATAGCTACAATATGGTGAGTAAGTTGGGTGTCTGTCTCAATAGCTAAGTGAGTAATAGCTACTTTTGGGCTTTTCAGTAACTTCCATCATGAGTAAAATCACTTGTAACTTAAAAACTATTGCATTTAGAGAATTTTGTATAAATATGTTATTCAGCTACTTTTGGGCCAGCTATAACATAGTAAAATTTCAGACCTGTAGCTCATGGCATGGCTGAGTAATAGCTACTTTTAGGTTATCACTGTTGAGTAAATCACTTATAACTTGAAAACTATTGCATTTAGAGTATTTTGTTTCAATATGTTATTCACCTATTTTGGGGTCAGCTATAACATAGTGAAGTTTCAGACCTGTGGCTCATTTCATAGCTGAGTAATAGCTACTTTGAAGTTCTCACTGTTGAGTAAATCAGTTATAATTGGAAAACTATTGCATTTACAGAAATTTGTGCAAATATGTTATTCAGCTACTTTTGGGTCAGCTATAACATAGTGAAATTATAGACCTATAGCTCCTGGCACAACTGAGCAATAGCTATTCTCAGGTACTGACTGTTGAGTAAATCAGCTATAACTTGAAAAATATTGCATTTGGAGTATTTTGTTAAAATATATTGTTCACCTACTTTTGGGTCAGCTATAACATAGTGAAATTACAGACCTATAGCTCATGGCATAGCGGAGCAATAGCTATTTTCAGGTTCTCACTATTGAGTAAATCAGTTGTAGCTTGAAAACTATTGCATTTACAGTAGTTTGCTTAAATATGTTGTTCACCTACTTTTGGGTTAGCTATAACATAGTAAAAATTCAGACATGTAGCTCATTGCATAGCTGAGTAATAGTTCCTTTGAGGTTCTCACTGTTGAGTAAATCAGTTGTAACTTGAAAATTATTACATTTAGAGTAATTTGTTAAATATGTTATTCACAGAATTTTTGGTCAGCTATAACATAGTGAAATTGCAGACCTCTATGTCATGGCATAGCTGAGCAATAGCTAGTTTCAGGTTCTCACTGTTGAGTAAATCATTGTATCCACTGGATAGCCGCAGTGTGTAGAGAGAGATTTCACCATTACTGCTCTGATGAAAAAAAATATTATAGCTATCTTTCTTAAGTTTGCAGTATATATTAATAACCATAAAATGTTGTCTGGGAATATTTTTGGCCTCATTTTGAGAAACAAGATGGCCGCCACAGGTGTTTTTTGTCAGTCATGAAAAGTGCTTATATCTCCCTTATTATGTCCACCCCCCTGGGGGGTGGATATATTATTTTTGCTTTTTTCGCCGTCCGATGTCCGGCGTCCGATGTCCGGCGTCACGCATGGTTTCCGCTCATTTAAAGGAAAAGTATTAGAGCTATTGTCACCAAATTTGGTATGCAGGCTTATTGGGTCAGTAGCTTGCTTGGGATTGCTTTTGGCTGTTGTACCTCTTTTGCTTACTGAGTAATACTTAAGTACAGCTATTTTCAGTACCCATTGGTTTCCGTGCATTTAAGCCAAAATAATTAAAGATATTTTACTACAATTTTGAATACAAGATTGTTATGTCCATAGCTCGCTTGGTATTGCATTTGGGACTGATAGCTTTGTCAGTACATGAGTAATAGCCATTTAGGTACTTCATTGTGTATTTTCAGTACTACTTTTGAGTAATTTGCTTCTATCTCCTTAACCGTGCGAGATAGAGCGATTTCGGCAAAATTTTCGACCCATAGGGTATCTGAGGAGTGTACTCTTTGCAATTTTCAAAAAATTTTCCCCTCCCCAAAAATGGCGGCCATTTTGAATTTTCGAATTTTTGCCAAAAATGGCAAAACACTAATTTGCTTCTATCTCCTTAACCGTGCGAGATAGAGCGATTTCGGCAAAATTTTCGACCCACAGGGTATCTCAAGAGTGTACTCTTTGCAATTTTCAAACAATTTTCCCCTCCCCAAAAATGGCGGCCATTTTGAATTTTCGAATTTTTGCCAAAAATGGCAAAACACAAATTTCCTTCTATCTCCTTAACCGTGTGAGATAGAGCGATTTCGTCGAAATTTTCAACCCACAGGGTATCTAAGGAATGTAATATTTGCAATTTTCAAAAAATTTTCCCCTCCCCAAAAATGGCGGCCATTTTGAATTTTCGAATTTTTGCCAAAAATGGCAAAACACTAATTTGCTTCTATCTCCTTAACCGTGCGAGATAGAGTGATTTCGTCGAAATTTTCGACCCACAGGGTATCTAAGGAATGCAATCTTTGCAATTTTCCCAAAATTTTCCCCTCCCCAAAATTGGCGGCCATTTTGAATTTTCGAATTTTTGCCAAAAATGGCAAAACACAAATTTGCTTCTATCTCCTTAACCGTGCCAGATAGAGCGATTTCGTCAAAATTTTCGACCCACAGGGTATCTGAGCATTGTACTCTTGGTAATTTTTAAAAAATTTTCCCCTCCCCAAAAATGGCGGCCATTTTGAATTTTCGAATTTTTGCCAAAAATGGCAAAACACAAATTTGCTTCTATCTCCTTAACCGTGCGAGATAGAGCGATTTCGTCGAAATTTTCGACCCACAGGGTATCTAAGGAATGCAATCTTTGCAATTTTCCAAAATTTTCCCCTCCCCCAAAAATGGCGGCCATTTTGAATTTTCGAATTTTTGCCAAAAATGGCAAAACACAAATTTGCTTCTATCTCCTTAACCGTGCGAGATAGAGCGATTTCGTCAAAATTTTCGACCCACAGGGTATCTGAGCATTGTACTCTTGGTAATTTAAAAAAAATTTTCCCCTCCCCAAAAATGGCGGCCATTTTAAATTTTCGAATTTTTGCCAAAAATGGCAAAACACTAATTTGCTTCTATCTCCTTAACCGTGCGAGATAGAGCGATTTCGTCAAAATTTTCGACGCACAGGGTATCTAAGCAATGCAATCTTTGCAATTTTCAAAAAATTTTCCCCTCCCCAAAAATGGCGGCCATTTTGAATTTTCGAAGTTTTGCCAAAAATGGCAAAACACAAATTTCCTTCTATCTCCTTAACCATGCGAGATAGAGCGATTTCGTCAAAATTTTCGACCCACAGGTATTTGAGCATTGTATTCTTGGCAATTTAAAAAAAAATTTCCCCTCCCCTAAAATGGCGGCCATTTTGAATTTTCAAATTTTTGCCAAAAATGGCAAAACACAAATTTGCTTCTATCTCCTTAACCATGCGAGATAGAGCGATTTCGTCGAAATTTTTCAACCCACAGGGTATCTAAGGAATGTAATCTTTGCAATTTTCAAAAAATTTTCCCCTCCCCAAAAATGGCAGCCATTTTGAATTTTCGAATTTTTGCCCAAAATGGAAAAACACAAACTGGCCTTAACCGTGCAAAATAGAGTTATTTTGTTGAAATTTTCGACCCATAGGGTATCTAAGAAATGTACTCTTGGCAATTTTCAAAAAAATTTCCTTTTCCCAAAAATGGCGGCCATTTTGAATTTTCAAATTTTTGCCAAAAACAGGAATTTGCTTCTATCTTCTTAACCGTGCAAGATAGAGTGATTTCGTCAAAATTTTCAACCCAACCAATGCAAAAAGGCATGAAGCTGAAATAATTTACATCTACACTAACAAATATTTAAGCATCATTGATATATTTTACAAATGAAACAGGGTCTTGTAAGACTACTGTACAATTTGGGCAAAAGGTTCATGGGTGGACATTACACATGATAATGTGTGTTCTTCTATGCTATCCTGTTTCTATTCGCATCTACTATCAACAGGGCGGCCTATTTCTAGTTATTGATCCTAGAGGTTTGGGATGATAAACCAACCTGTAGGAAATCATGGGGTGGGAATCTTTTGATGTGGTCAGATTTGACCTTCAATGACCCCTCCTTCAAGGTCAAACAAGGATAGCCAAACTTAAAAGTGCTTATAACTCGCTTATTATTGGTCCCAGAGGTTTGGGATGGTAAACAGACAGGAAATCATGGGCTGTGAATCTGTTGATATGGTCCGATTTGACCTTGGAACCCTCCTTCAAGGTCAAATGAGGATAGCGAAAATTGAAAGTGCCTACAACTCGCTTATTATTGGTGACAGAGATTTGGGATGGTAAACCATCCCATAGGAAATCATTGGCTCGGAATCTTTCGTATGGTCAGATTTGACCTTTGGACCCCTCCTTCAAAGTCAAATGAGGACAGCCAAGCTTAAAAGTGCTTATAACTCATTTATAATTGGTCCTAGAGGTTTGGAATGGTAAACCATAGGAAATCATGGGCTGGGAATGTATTTGTGTGGTTAGATTTGACCTTGGACCCCTTCTTCAAGGTCGAACGAGGATATTGCATTTGTAGTATTTCTTTAAATATGTTTTAACCTATTTTTTACACTTAAACAATTACCTTGTTATTTTCCTTCATAATACCATTTACAGGGCACAACTTTTTTATCCTTTTCTTCTGTCAGCTTCGGAATTTCTTTCGAACTTGCTGTTCAGTTACCATTTACTGTATTTCTGTACAGCCCTTTTCCTGATAATTATTCTGTCCTCTAATCACCTTCACAAATCAAAAACACTCAGTCAGCTGACACAGTGCCCGTTCACGGGCACTCTCCTCTTGTTTTGTCTCCTGACTTTCATGAATTGTGGCGCAGTGTGATGAATATCTGTCTGTTCACTGAAGTTTAGCAAAAAGGTGACCACTTCGGTGCACTACTTGTGTCTCTGATGGCTTTGCGGCTCACACTAGTAGACTGAAACCCCTTTCGGGCTTGTGTATCTTGAGTTACACGCATGTTCTAACTCAAGAGGTTACACTAGGTTTTTGATGGACCATAAATTCCAAATTGCGGTGGTTTCGAGTGGTCATTACTTGCTCTCTTTAGATGCATTTAGAATATTATTACTGCATAATCTTTCGGTCTCTTTTCTTTCTTACGTTATTTAAAAAAAAAGATTTTTGAACGAATTTCTATTATTGACCTATATACCTATGTCACCTATATGACCTTTTGGTAATAAATCATGTGTTAAATATTATGGGTAAAAGACTTTTATTGGATGAGCTATGTTGTTGTTTTTGATCAGACACTTGATAATAAGGGGTTCCCCAAGTGAAGTAGATGGAGTTTCCAAAAGGAAGACATACTAAATTTGGTTTTACTATTGATAATATTGGATTGATTTGCTTTTCAGATCATAAGAATCAAGTCCAGCCAAGATGGCTTTGTTACGACTCAGTACGTGTAGCTATCAGTTTTTACAACTTACCCAGGCTCGTCTTTGTCATACTGGAAGTAAGGTATTGGCAATACGACGTGAAGATAACACTCCTTGGGAGAGGAGGGCACCACTTGCCCCAAAGCATGTGAGGAAACTGGTACAAGATGGTTATACTGTACTGGTTCAACCCTCTAATAGACGGGCATATCCTATGCAGGAGTATGTAAATAGTGGAGCACAGTTGGCAGAGGATATATCTGGTTCTTCTGTGATATTTGGAGTTAAAACTGTTCCCATAGATCTACTCATACCCAACAAAACTTATGTGTTTTTCTCACACAGTATTAAGGCACAAGAAGCCAACATGCCACTCCTGGATGCTGTCTTAGAAAAGCAGATAAGACTGATAGATTATGAAAAGATTGTTGACAGTAAGGGTAGGAGACTGGTCGCCTTTGGCAAATATGCAGGTGTAACTGGTATGATCAATATCCTTCATGGCATAGGGCTCAGATTATTAGCTCAAGGCCACCATACACCATTCATGCATATTGGCAATGCCCATAATTATCGCAATAGCGAAATGGCCAGGCAAGCCATCAGAGATGCAGGTTATGAAATCTCACTGGGCACAATGCCAAAGTCTCTTGGACCATTAATCTTTGTATTCACTGGTTCAGGCAATGTATCATTGGGAGCACAAGAGGTATTTCAGGAACTCCCCCATGAATATGTGAGACCTGATCACCTACCCAGTGTGGCCAAGCATGGCTCCCACAATAAAGTCTACTGCTGTGTGGTAGATGTAGAGGATCATATGGTTCACAAAGAAGGAGGTCCAGTCAATTTCCATAGCTTCATGCAGAATCCTTCAAACTACTACTCTATCTTCCATCGCAAAATTGCACCCTATATGTCTGTGCTGGTCAATGGGATCTATTGGCAGCAGGATCATCCCCGTCTCATCACCATTCCAGAGGCTAAGAGCCTCCTGAGACCCATGCCAATGCCATGGTTACCAAGCAGTGAAGGTTGCCCTCAGCTGCCACATCGATTGCTGGCCATTTGTGATATTTCTGCTGACCAGGGTGGTTCTATAGAAATAATGGATAGATGTACAAGCATTGACCATCCATTTATGCTCTATGATTCAGAGACGAATACCATGAAAGAATCATTTGAAGGAAATGGTGTGCTGATTTGTTCCATTGATAACATGCCTGCCCAGATCCCTCGTGAGTCCTCAAGCTTTTTCGGGAGCCTCTTGATGCCATATATTCCTGAAATCATGAAATCAGATGCTGCTACACCATTTGAACAATTCAATGTCTCCCCTATAATCAAGGGTTCAGTGATTGCCTCCAATGGCAAGCTAACTTCTGATTATGAATACATAGCTGCTTTGAGGAAATCAAATCTAGAAGCACAGCGGTCATCCAAATGTGCACCAATGACTAGTTCAAGCAGGAAAGTCCTGGTCGTTGGGTCTGGCTATGTTTCTCCGCCTGTAGTGGACTACCTCACCAAGCAGCCTGATATCCATGTGACTGTAGTGTCCGACAAGAGGGATGAAGTTGACAAACTAGCAGAAAGGTATCCCAACACCACTCCCTTCATGGCAGACATCAGCCGCAGTCAGGCTGAAGTGGAGCAGCTTATCAAAGAACACAACATTGTGGTGAGAAACTAATATTAGAACTGATACTTTTGAGGTTGCAACCTTAGCATCACACACTTAGTACAACAATAGATTAAGAATTATTTTACATTTGGTGAAGCAGTAGTACTGTATATTACCAATTATCTATTGTCTAAGTCATTAATATATGAATACAAGTATGCTCTTCTAAATTTACCATTTCCACTGTTTTACATTGAAATGCCTTTTCTGTTGTACAAATTTATTTTATTCAAACAAAATCTAAGTCTGTCAGCATGTAATGGATGATGTGCAGTGCATGGCTGTTGCCTCTGTTGGCACATTCCAGGAAGCAGGATTTTATCAGATTTATTCTGCCAATATATTTACATAATTTTACATTCAAGTAAGCAATATGGTTGTATTATACCACATACCTTCTAGAACTACAAAAAGCAAAAGTTAACTGTTAAAGCTACTCTTTTAACAGAATCTGCCATATATTTCAGATGTGAAAAGAAAAGTTTGTAAAATGTTCTAATATCAAGAACAGTACTTTTGACACTGTTAGATTGTGTGTATGTAAGTGAAACATGAAATTAACCTGTTGAGATACATTTGTATCAACTGTGATTGCCAATGTAAGAATATATAGTTAAAAAAGTTAATGAAATAAGTATATAAATAGCCTATTCATGCTGTGTGTTTATTTTATAGGTGAGCCTGTTGCCCAACTACTTGCATCCTGATGTGGCCAAACTGTGCATCAAGCATAAAACCAACATGGTGACATGCAGTTATGCAACAGAACCCATGCGCAACCTGCATCTAGAGGCTGTTAATGCAGGTGTGGGGCAGTTGTTAATTAAATCAATACATTTTTCTTCTTAATTCTATAAGGTCATACATATTACACTCAGTTTGTACATTTTTTTGTGTTCATTCAGAACTGCCAGTGAAGCTTGTCGACCTTGATAATCTTCAGTATGCTTGATACCCCTATGGTGAATGACCCAAGCTTTTCCAGTGATTTTATCATTTTGGATTAATAGTTTGCATTAGGTACCATAGAGTATGCTAGTACAGATATCTAATCTAATCTAATGTGGACTTTTATAGTGCTTAATCTCCATCACTGATGGACTCTAAGGCGTATCTAAACATAAAGCAAGGCAGTTAGCGTTAATCAAGGGACATAGCCAGGTCGTACCAAGGAGACACAGATGTGACGGGGAGGCTATGGTGGGTAGGCTTTTGCAAACAGGTATGTTTTAAGCTTCATTCTGAAAAAGGCAACTGATGTTGCACTGTGAACATCTTGAGGGAGGTCATTCCAGATCTTAGGAGCATCAAAGGCAAAACTATGGCCAAAATGTTTGGCTGACTTAAAGACTGATGAATGGAAAGGAGGAACTGTAAGGTATTGACGATCTGGGTGACTATGCCTAGTACTATAGGGACAACTACTAAAAGACAAGAACGGTTCGAAGTAAGAAGGAGAACCACTATGCAAAAATTTATACACAAGTGTTGCGGTTTTGAAAATACAAAGTAAAATCACTATAAAAGCCTGCTTAGATTGCCTTTGCGGTCTTTGTTACAAGTATGTGTAATCTGCAAGACATGGGTTTTCCACTATGAAAAGGGCTGATGTTTTTGTCCAGATTAAGAGCAGTTGTATCAAACATTTACAGTTCAGCTTATACTGAATTAGCTGTGTTCTTTATCTCTTAGTCAGATAGGTTGGTTTAGTACCTGGTATTGACAACATGCGATGTCCTCTGTAAGAATTCCAATTGCAGTACATATTTTCTGTACTGATAATTATCCCCAGGTATCACAATAATGAAGGAGGTGGGTGTGGACCCTGGAATTGACCACATGCTGGCCATGCAGTGTTTTGACCAGATGAAAGAAAGAGGAGCAAAGATCAAGTCATTTGTATCCTGGTGTGGTGGACTGCCTGCTCCAGAGTCCTCCAACAATTCACTCAGGTAAGGACTGATGTAGAGTGTTACAAGTCACTCAGGTCACCACTGATTTAGAATGTTGCAAGTCACTCAGGTCACCACTGATTTAGAATATTACAAGTCACTCAGGTCACCACTGATTTAGAATGTTACAAGTCACTCAGGTCACCACTGATTTAGAATGTTACAAGTCACTCAGGTCACCACTGATTTAGAATATTACAAGTCACTCAGGTCACCACTGATTTAGAATGTTACAAGTCACTCAGGTCACCACTGATTTAGAATATTACAAGTCACTCAGGTCACCACTGATTTAAAATGTTACAAGTCACTCAGGTCACCACTGATTTAGAATATTACAAGTCAATCTGGTCAGCACTGATTTAGAATATTACAAGTCACTTAGGTCACCACTGATTTAGAATATTACAAGTCAATCTGGTCAGCACTGGTCTGGATTGCTCCGAATTCTGAGAATGTCTAATATCTGGCCATACTAGAAGAGATTTGTTCAGATAGTAAAAGCTTCATTAAATAGAAATGATTTTTGTGGAAAGTAGTGTAGAGAGATATGTTTTGGAAAGTAGAAAAGAGTTTATCAAATATTTGGATAGAGGGGAGTGATTTAGGTGTGATCTTGATTTTGTGCAACTCTCTAAATTGGTGGTTAATATAGATCATTACAACCCATTCAGTTCACTGTTAATTTGAATTATTGGATCTCGTTCACTTCGGGGTTGATTTAAATTATTGCAACTCTCTTAGGTTTGTATTGACATGAATTGTGTGAATGTAACTGCACTCTCAACACACTTAATCTGCTGTATGACTGTTTTCTTGTACTTAACTCACCTCCAGATTTACAACACCTAGAAAACATACATGCATCCATACTGTTTGTCATGGCAATTTGATAAAGTAATCATGTATTTTAATTTATTTAAACCCTGTCCAGTGCCAATGAGGAAGAAATTGAAAATTTATCTCCTTGCAAAAGTTGAGATATCCTAGTTTTTTGGCTGGCCCCAGTGTTTTTTCTGTGGCACTGACCCCCGCCAAGTCTCTGGTCCATTGATTATGAATTTCTGCTTTTCTGCATGACTTGCCTTTGAGGCTCTCTTTAAATAGAGGTTAAATGCTAAAAAAAGTACAATTAGAATACAGGAATGTGCAAAACCTGTTAATGCAATAAAGATGTTCCACTCCTATTTAAGCGTCCCTTGCGGGACGCTTGTTTGTGTATGGGAGAGCTTCCGGCTCCGCCGGCTCCGCATTTTGTTTTCCTTATAACTCTGTAACCGTTAGGCGGATTCTTTTCAAATTTGGCAGGTTTAGGCAGTAGCCTTGGGGAATTTTTTTGAATATGCTGCAGTGACATTTCAACCAATCAGAGAGGTCACATGACCAAAAATGTCTTTTTTCGATGGGGAAGCTTGTCCGGATGATAACTTGAAAGGAATTTTATCAATTCACCTGAAACTTGGCAAATACATTCATTCTATTAAAATCTGGAAATCATTAGATTTTGGCATTGATTGGTCAAGAAATGGCCGAGTAATTAATGATTAATTAATCATTGCGAATTTTCCAAATAAGGAAAACACAAAAATGCTTATATCTCGAAAACCGTGCTAGATAGAGCGATTTCGACGAAATTTTTGACCCACAGGGTATCTCTGCGGAGTAGTTATCCCAATTTTCAAACAAATTTTGTCTCACCCAAAATGGTGGCCATTTTGAATTTTCGAAATTTTCGCAAAAATTGCAAAACACAAAAATGCTTATATCTCAAAAACCGTGCTAGATAGAGCAATTTCGACAAAATTTTTGACCCGCAGGATATCTCTGCGGAGTACTTTTCCCAATTTTCAAAAAAATTTTGTCTCGCCAAAAATGGCGGCCATTTTGAATTTTCGAAATTTTCGCAAAAATTGCAAAACACAAAAATGCTTATATCTCGAAAACCGTGCTAGATAGAGCGATTTCGACGAAATTTTTGACCCACAGGGTATCTCTGCAGAGTAGTTATCCCAATTTTGAAAAAAAATTTTCTCTCGCCAAAAATGGCAGCCATTTTGAATTTTCGAATTTTTCGCAAAAATTGCAAAACATAAAAATGCTTATATCTCGAAAACCCTGCTAGATAGAGCAATTTCGACGAAATTTTTGACCCACAGGATATATCTGCAGAGTAGCCATGCCAATTTTCAAACAAAAAATTTCTCGCCAAAAATGGCGGCCATTTTGAATTTTCGAAATTTTCGCAAAATTGCAAAACACAAAAATGCTTATATCTCGAAAACCGTGCTAGATAGAGCGATTTCGACGAAAATTTTTGACCCACTGGGTATCTCTGCAGAGTAGCCATGCCAATTTTCAAAAAAATTTTGTCTTGCCAAAAATGGCGGCCATTTTGAATTTTCGAATTTTTGCGCAAAAATTGCAAAACACAAAAATGCTAATATTTCGAAAACCGTGCTACATAGAGCGATTTCGACGAAATTTTTTATCTTCAGGGTATCTCTGCAGAGCAGCTATCCCAAAGAGCTTTCACTTGGTGAAGTTTCAGACCCATAGCTAATTGCTCACCTACTCAAGAAGAGTAAATGCGAATTACCTCTAAAAGTATTGCAGATGGCCAATTTTTCTCAAATAACTCATTCACCTACTTTTGGAAGAGCTTTCACATGGTGAAGTTTCAGACCCATAGCCAATTACTCACCTACTCAAAATGAGTAAATGCGAATTATCTCTAAAAGTATTGCAGATAGCCAATTTTTCTCAAATAACTCATTCACCTACTTTTGGGAGAGCTTTCACATGGTGAAGTTTCAGACCCATAGCTAATTATTTACCTACTCAAAATGAGTAAATGCTAATTATCTGTAAAAGTATTGCGGATACCCAATTTTTATCAAATAACTCATTCATCTACTTTTGGGAGAGCTTTCACATGGTGAAGTTTCAGACCCATAGCTAATTACTCACCTACTCAAAATGAGTAAATGCGAATTATCTCTAAAAGTATTGCGGATAGCCAATTTTTCTCAAATAACTCATTCACCTACTTTTGGGAGAGCTTTCACTTGGTGAAGTTTCAGACCCATAGCTAATTACTCACCTACTCAAAATGAGTAAATGCGAATTATCTCTAAAAGTATTGCAGATAGCCAATTTTTCTCAAATAACTCATTCACCTACTTTTGGGAGAGCTTTCACTTGGTGAAGTTTCAGACCCATAGCTAATTACTCACCTACTCAAAATGAGTAAATGCGAATTATCTCTAAAAGTATTGCAGATAGCCAATTTTTCTCAAATAACTCATTCACCTACTTTCGGGAGAGCTTTCACTCTGTGAAGTTTCAGACCCATAGCTAATTACTCACCTACTCAAAGTGAGTAAATGCGAATTATCTCTAAAAGTATTGCAGATAGCCAATTTTTCTCAAATAACTCATTCACCTACTTTTGGCAGAGCTTTCACTTGGTGAAGTTTCAGACCCATAGCTAATTACTCACCTACTGAAAATGAGTAAATGTGAATTATCTCTAAAAGTATTGCAGATAGCCAATTTTTCTCAAATAACTCATTCACCTACTTTTGGGAGAGCTTTCACTTGGTGAAGTTTCAGACCCATAGCTAATTACTCACCTACTCAAAATGAGTAAATGCGAATTATCTCTTAATAGTATTGCAGATAGCCAATTTTTCTCAAATAACTCATTCACCTACTTTTGGGAGAGCTTTCACTTGGTGAAGTTTCAGACCCATAGCTAATTACTCACCTACTCAAAATGAGTAAATGCGAATTATCTCTAAAAGTATTGCAGATAGCCAGTTTTTCTCAAATTAATCATTCACCTACTTTTGGGAGAGCTTGGTGAAGTTTCAGACCCATAGCTAATTACTCACCTACTTAAAATGAGTAAATGCGAATTATCTCTAAAATTATTGCAGATAGCCAATTTTTCTCAAATAACTCATTCACCTACTTTTGGGAGAGCTTTCACTTGGTGAAGTTTCAGACCCATAGCTAATTACTCACCTACTCAAAATGAGTAAATGCGAATTATCTCTAAAAGTATTGCAGATAGCCAATTTTTCTCAAATTAATCATTCACCTACTTTTGGGAGAGCTTTCACATGGTGAAGTTTTAGACCCGTAGATAATTACTCACCTACTCAAAAAGAGTAAATGCGAATTATCTCTTAAAAGTATTGCAGATAGCCAATTTTTCTCAAATTAATCATTCACCTACTTTTGGGAGAGCTTTCACATGGTGAAGTTTCAGACCCGTAGATAATTACTCACCTACTCAAAAAGAGTAAATGCGAATTATCTCTTAAAAGTATTGCAGATCGCCAATTTTTCTCAAATAACTCATTCACCTACTTTTGGGAGAGCTTTCACTCTGTGAAGTTTCAGACCCATAGCTAATTACTCACCTACTCAAAATGAGTAAATGCGAATTATCTCTAAAAGTATTGCAGATAGCCAATTTTTCTCAAATAACTCATTCACCTACTTTTGGCAGAGCTTTCACTTGGTGAAGTTTCAGACCCATAGCTAATTACTCACCTACTGAAAATGAGTAAATGTGAATTATCTCTAAAAGTATTGCAGATAGCCAATTTTTCTCAAATAACTCATTCACCTACTTTTGGGAGAGCTTTCACTTGGTGAAGTTTCAGACCCATAGCTAATTACTCACCTACTCAAAATGAGTAAATGCGAATTATCTCTAAAAGTATTGCAGATAGCCAATTTTTCTCAAATAACTCATTCACCTACTTTTGGGAGAGCTTTCACTTGGTGAAGTTTCAGACCCATAGCTAATTACTCACCTACTCAAAATGAGTAAATGTGAATTATCTCTAAAAGTATTGCAGATAGCCAATTTTTCTCAAATTAATCATTCACCTACTTTTGGGAGAGCTTTCACTTGGTCAAATTTCAGACCCATAGCTAATTACTCGTCTACTCAAAATGAGTAAATGCGAATTATCTCTAAAAGTATTGCAGATAGCCAATTTTTCTCAAATAACTCATTCCCCTACTTTTGGGAGAGCTTTCACTTGGTGAAGTTTCAGACCCATAGCAAATTACTCACCTACTCAAAATGAGTAAATGCGAATTATCTCTAAACGTATTGCAGATAGCCAATTTTTCTCAAATAACTCATTCACCTACTTTTGGCAGAGCTTTCACTTGGTGAAGTTTCAGACTCATAGCTAATTATTCACCTACTCAAAATGAGTAAATGTGAATTATCTCTAAAAGTATTGCAGATAGCCAATTTTTCTCAAATAACTCATTCATTTACTTTTGGAAGAGCTTTCACATGGTGAAGTTTCAGACCCATAGCTAATTACTCGCCTACTCAAAATGAGGAAATGCGAATTATCTCTAAAAGTATTGCAGATAGCCAATTTTTCTCAAATAACTCATTCATCTACTTTTGGAAGAGCTTTCACATGGTGAAGTTTCAGACCCATAGCTAATTACTCACCTACTCAAAATGAGGAAATGCGAATTCTCTCTAAAAGTATTGCAGATAGCCAATTTTTCTCAAATAACTCATTCCCCTACTTTTGGGAGAGCTTTCACTTGGTGAAGTTTCAGACCCATAGCAAATTACTCACCTACTCAAAATGAGTAAATGCGAATTATCTCTAAAAGTATTGCAGATAGCCAATTTTTCTCAAATAACTCATTCACCTACTTTTGGCAGAGCTTTCACTTGGTGAAGTTTCAGACCCATAGCTAATTATTCACCTACTCAAAATGAGTAAATGTGAATTATCTCTAAAAGTATTGCAGATAGCCAATTTTTCTCAAATAACTCATTCACCTACTTTTGGGAGAGCTTTCGCTCTGTGAAGTTTCAGACCCATAGCTAATTATTCACCTACTCAAAATGAGTAAATGCTAATTATCTGTAAAAGTATTGCGGATACCCAATTTTTATCAAATACTCATTCATCTACTTGTGGGAGAGCTTTCACATGGTGAAGTTTCAGACCCATAGCTAATTACTCACCTACTCAAAATGAGTAAATGCGAATTATCTCTAAAAGTATTGCAGATAGCCAATTTTTCTCAAATAACTCATTCACCTACTTTTGGGAGAGCTTTCACTTGGTGAAGTTTCAGACCCATAGCTAATTATTCACCTACTCAAAATGAGTAAATGCGAATTATCTCTTAATAGTATTGCAGATAGCCAATTTTTCTCAAATAACTCATTCACCTACTTTTGGAAGACCTTTCACACACGAAAATGAAAAATTGTGAATATCTCGGAAAAGCTATTTCTTCTGCTTTAATGCTCGGCGGGAGATACACACCACGGGAGTGGTCTTGACAAAAATTTTTGTCTCCCCACAAATGGTGGCCATTTTGAATTTTCAAAGTTTTTGCAAAACACAAAAATGCTTATATCTCGAAAACCGTGCTATATGGAGTGAACTCAACAAAATTTTGGACCTGCTGGGTATCTCTGCAGAGTAGCCATGCCAATTTTCAAAATATTTTTGTCTCGCCAAATATAGCGGACATTTTTAATTTTTTTATTTTTTGCAAAACACAAAAATGCTTATATCTTGAAAACCGTGCTAGATAGAGCAGACTGCGCTGACTTTGGTTGCCACAACAGTATAAGGCTAGAAACGAAGCATTTTCTTACTACTTTAGCACTCACCTTTATATCCTTTTCGGGACGCTTTGTTTTTGCTATGCAAAAACATTATCTTTTTTTTTTGCGAGCGATCCTCTAGTTTGTTTTGATTGAGAAGCATCTGACCTCATGCTGGTTCAATAGCAGTATAATATTGGAATAAGGTTTTAATTTTCTACGTCTTCAAGTCTACATAGATTAAACATTATAAAAGTATGAAAGAACTGAGATCTGATGAGAGTCGAGAGATAAGGCTGCCTTCTTTAGAAACATTCTTTAAAATGTATATATATGCTACATGCTCTCATTTATTACATGGTGCCAGTGTTACACCTTGTTTTAGTTTTCTTATATTAAAAGTATGATAAGATTTAATTATGTCCACCCCACTGGGGGGTGGACATATTATTTTTGCTTTTTCCGCCGTCCGTCATGCTTGCTTTCCGGTCATTTCAAGGAAAAGTATTTATCCTATGTTTACCAAATTTGGTATAGGTGTTTATTGGAATAATAGCTTGCATGGGATTGCTTTTGGTGAAGATAGCTCTATAGCTAACTGAGAAATAGCTACTTAATTATTTTTTGTACTTCTTTTGTTTCCGGGCATTTTAAAGAAATAATATTTGACATATCTTTACCAAATTTGGTATGAGCAGTAGTTAGGTCAATAGCTTGCTTGGGATTGCTTTTAGTGATAATAGCTGTATAACTCACTCAGTAATAGCTACTTAGCTACTTTTAGTAGGTTTTTTATTTTAAGCATTTTAAAGGAAAAGTTTTTATTGCGTAAAATAGCCTTACCTTATCCTCACAAATGCTTACTTGGTTTTGTGGAGGCAAAACGCGGCGACCAACAAGAATATTTAAAAATTATTCTTGTTCGAGAGGTGAACCCCGTAGTTAGTGATAGGTGCGCATGCGCACAACACATTGTCGGTTGGACTTTAGCGAGAGATCCTCATTCAATTTTTGGTCGTCGTGGAGGCTGCGCGTTTTTCTTTGGAAGGTCATCATGGCTGAGTTACAGTTAAAATCTACAAAACGTGCTTCTAGTTGTGGTCACCCACTGTACGATTGGGACACACACCTTTTCTGTTATCCCTGTAGAGACAAGGGCAAGGGTCAAGACGTCTGTGTCACTTCAAAAGAAGAAGATTGCTTCAACTGTTTACAGTTCACTTCTGAACAGAAGAAAAAACTTTGTTCCAAGTCAAAAAAGAAATCTAAAGATATTATTGTCTCCAAAGAGGTGGAAGACTCCTTGTTAGGGCAGGAATCTGACCCTCATCGTTCCCCTACAGCTGAGAAATCTCAGCCTGTAGCAGAGGAATCCTTGCTAAAAATTCTACAGAGATTAGAAGATATGCAGTCACAAATTACTTCCTTGAAGACGAATTCGTCTTCCTCATCATCTTTACCAACACCCCACCAGCCTCGCCCTAGAGCTTTGGAATCTGGTGAAGATGCGTTCTCTGATGTCAGCTCGGTCCATGAATCTACGAGTATTTCCTCACGCAAGAGGCTCAGATCTCCATCTCCTCATGAGGAGGTTGAAGAAGATCCCACGTACAGGGAGACTTTGGCTGCTGTCAGAGCTTTACTACAGGTTGAAGTTCCAGAAGAACCCTCTGACCAACCTACCAAAATTTTTGGTTCCAAGAGCAAAGAATCAAAGAAAAAACAAGTTCTTCCCATGGTCATGCCACCTTTGGAAGCCATAGTTCAGCGTTGGGATTTTTATGAGGCCAAAGCTTCTGGTAACCCAAAGAAAGGTGAGCCTGAGAGGTTGCAGTGCAGTCCTGTTAACACTGACAATTTTTTACAATATAACAGGCCTCCCATGAAGTTCTACAGGTCGTCCATGGTAGAATTCTCGAACTCTGCACCCAAATGTCAAGATGCCTTCAGGTCACTCTTCCCAAAGGTGATTCCATCTTCAGTCCATGTACCTATCAAGCAACATACAAGTATGGAGACTGTAACTAGAGAATTTGTGCAAATTTTATCTTATGTCAATTGGTTCATGAGGGCTATTGGCAAGACTTCATCTTCTATGGAGGAGTTGCTTCAACAGGGTGGTTCAGATGTTTTCAGGGACTCTGACAAGCTGTTATCCCACCTGCAAATGCAGTCAGCCTGCCTTAGTTCACTGGATAAGGCTTTGGAGTCTGTAACTGATCTTTCTATTGTATTGGCCTGTAATTTACAGTTGGCAAGAAGAGATTCCATCCTTAAAGTTTGTGCTTCACACTTGCAGGAACATGACTTTAACAAATTACGAAGGACAGGGTTCAAATCTGCGGACTTATTTTGTCCCACTACATTGGATCAAATACAGAAGAAACAGGACAGATCCCCCAAAAGATTGAAGACTGATAACCGCCAGTCTTTCCAGTCGAACAGTCGCTCTGATGACAGGCGTTCTTCTGCCTCGTACTCCTCTGGTTCAAAATTTTTTCGTGGCCAACCAGATAGATTCAATAAGAAGCCCTACCAATCGTCTTCAAGACGAGGAGGCAATAGACGCAAGTGACTATCCACTTCTATTACATGGAGGCCGTTTGCAAAGATATTGGCAGGTATGGCAACGCCTTCATTGTCATCCAAGAGTTGTGCAGATCTTGAGATTCGGTTACCAAATAATTCCTCAATCGAATCCGCCCAAGTCAGTGCTTCCCACAATTCACAGTGGTTACAGCACACTGGAAAAGCATCGCTTTCTCGCAGATTGCGTAGCAGATATGCTCAAAAAAGGGGCTATTTACCCTCTCAAGGTATGCACAACTCTAGGTTTTTGCAGCAGATTGTTTCTTGTACCAAAACCCGGGAAAAAATGGCGCCCAGTAATAGACTTAAGTGTACTGAACAACTTTCTGCAGGTACCGACATTCAAGATGGAAACTGCAGAGATCATCCGAAATTCGCTTACAAAAGGGAATGGCTAGTGTCCATAGATCTCAAAGATGCATACTTTCATGTTCCCATACACCCGGCCTCGCATCATTTGCTTCGCTTCCATGTAGACAAGCGAACGTACCAGTTCAAAGCTCTGCCATTCGGGCTAGCAACAGCACCTCTAGAGTTCACGCGAATCGTACAAGAAGTAAAGCTTGTTCTTCAGTCTCGCTGAATTCGTATTCACCAGTATCTAGACGACTGGTTGTTAAGAGCAAATACCAGCCACCAATGTCGTTCACAGACAAAAGAACTCATTCAGGTGGTACAAGATCTCGGCTTTGTGATAAACTTCGAAAAGTCAGAGCTCGAACCTACACAAAAAATCGACTTTCTGGGCTACAATTTCGATTTGATTCAGGGAAAAGTCTTTCCAACCGAAAAGAAGTTGAAAATTCTAGAAAAAGCTGTTCAGGACATGGAGGTTGTATCACATACAACCCCAAGGTCGCTTATGTCCCTGATAGGTGTACTAGCATCCCTAGAAAAGACAATTCCAATGGGCAGGCTCCACATGCGTCCGTTTCAGTGGTACCTGAAGACACATTGGCAATATCTCCAGTCTCTAGACCTGAAGATTCCGGTTTCAAATCTTCTGAAAAGTTATCTTCAATGGTGGAAAAATCCCAAAAATCTAGAAAAGGGTTGTCCTTTACATCCTCAGGAACACAATACCCTTATTTTCACAGATGCGTCAAATCAGGGTTGGGGAGCTCATTTAGAAAATCTGACAGTCAGTGGCAATTGGACAGATCAGGAAAAATTGCTTCATATCAATGTCCTAGAGTTAAAGGCAGTGTTTCTGGCCTTAAAAAGCTTTCAAAACAGTGTTCTAGACAAGAGGGTTCTTATAGCAACAGACAACGCCACTGTAGTCGGTTATCTGAACAAACAAGGGGGAACACACTCGTGGGACATGTGTCTCCTGGTTTGGCGCATCATGGCCTACTGCAATCCTCGAAACATACTCATAAGAGCCAGACACATTCAGGGTTGCCTCAATGTCATAGCCGACAGTCTCTCCAGGAAAGACAAAATTATTCAGACAGAATGGTCCCTTCATCCTCAAATATTCAGTCTAATTTGCAAAGTTTGGTACACACCAATGGTCGACATGTTTGCCACCAATTTGAATCACAAGCTACCAATCTATGTCTCACCGGTCCCAGATGCAAATGCTATGAACATAGATGCATTGAACATCTCCTGGGAGGGTCTGGACGGCTATGCCTTTTGTCCTGTAGCTCTCATACCAAAGGTCATACAGAAAATGAACGCCTACAGGTGCAGAATGATAGTAGTAGCACCAGGGTGGCCCAGAATGCATTGGTTTTGGGATCTAGTCAATCTGTCAACCAAGCCCCCATTACAACTTCCTCATTGGCCTCATCTGCTAAAACAACCTTTCAGTCAGAAGTTCCATCAGAATCTCATGTATCTGAATCTTCATGTTTGGCACCTAGACACCACTCAGAATCACTTGAATCATTCTCTGAGCAGGTGGCAGATCGAATTAAGGCACCTCAAAGACCCTCATCTAGAAGATTATATGAGTCAAGGTGGTCCATTTTTGAACTCTGGTGCCAACAGAATAAGGTGGTCAGCGCAGAGCCTTCTATCTCAGACATAGCAGAATTTTTGAACCATCTGTTTACTGTCAAAAATTTGAAGCCTGCCACAATTGCTGGCTACAGAACTGCAATTTCTGACCATTTAGGACCTTTTGGTCTGGAAGTGGGCAAGAGCATACACTTGAATAGACTTCTTGCAAGCTTTTACAGGGACAAACCTATTCTCAATAGAGGTATTCCCTCTTGGGACCTATCTTTGGTTCTTATGGCTTTGACTAAGGCTCCTTTTGAACCTTTGAAGGATGCAAGTCTTAAGGTTTTGACTTTCAAGACTGTTTTCTTGATGGCTTTGGCATCTGGCAAAAGGAGGGGGGAGGTGCACGCTTGGACATTCTCTTCCCTCAGACATAAGCCTCACTGGAAGGAGGTCACTATCTCTCCTTCTCCTGCCTTCTTGGCTAAGAACCAGTTAGCTTCTGAGGGACCAGATTTGATCAGACCTATAGTCATTCCAGCTCTAAAACCATTTTTGAGCTCCGATCTGTCTGATGATATGACTCTGTGTCCTATTAGAGCTCTTCGGTACTATTTGGATAGGACTTCTACTCTAAGAAAGGGCAAAAATCTTTTGTTCATCTCCTTTAAGGAGGGCTTTGACAAAGATATTCAAAGATCCACTATTTCATCTTGGATCAAACAGACTGTTGCTTTAGCCTATCAATCTTCGGATTCTATGTCCGACAATGTTCATGTAAAGGCTCATGACATAAGATCCATGTCAGCCTCTTTGGCCTTTAAGGGTGGGATTTCATTAGAACAAGTATTAGGCTCATGTTTTTGGAAGAGCCACAACACTTTTACCACTTTTTATTTGAAGGATGTAGCTTGGCAGTCCACCGACCAATCAGATTTCAAGTTAGGCCCAGTGGTTTCTGCTCAACATGTGGTGAATTTTTGAGTATGTTTTCCATGTTTTTTCATATGTTCTACATACTTACATGTCTTCAGCCATACCAGTAGCTTGTACTGACATTTGTCTTCTTTTTTCAGATGGCCCCATGACTGTATTTAAGGAGCCATAGAAGTCAGCTTGGGGATGCCTTTCTGGTGGATGACAGCATCTTGCTCGAGGGACCCAGGAAGCCATCCCCGACCATTCAGTTAATCGGTGATGGGTAGCTGTAAGATAGCACATACCAATTGAATCAAGTGTCAACAACAACAGTGCATCATGAATATTCATGAGGTTAGCATTCATTACTTATCTTCACAGATTTTTCACAGTAATGAGTAATCTTAATGCAGCGTTCTTAAGCTTATCTTATCCTCTCCTCCAAATGCTTTTATGGTGAACCCCATAGTCTATTAACAGGGAGGTTTCAAAACAAACCCCTCCTCCTGTTATGGAATCAAGCATTTGTCAGGATAAGGTAAGGCTATTTTACGCAATAAAATGTAACAAATTTTATTGTAATTTAACTTTTTGTAAGTTAAATACTTACCTTATCCTCACAAGGACAGACCCACCCTTCCTCCCCTCACAAGTTTGTTTTCATAGGGGACCAAAAATTAAATGAGGATCTCTCGCTAAAGTCCAACCGACAATGTGTTGTGCGCATGCGCACCTATCACTAACTACGGGGTTCACCTCTCGAACAAGAATAATTTTTAAATATTCTTGTTGGTCGCCGCATTTTGCCTCCACAAAACCAAGTAAGCATTTGTGAGGATAAGGTAAGTATTTAACTTACAAAAAGTTAAATTACAATAAAATTTGTTACAATTTAACCTATGTTCAGGAAAAGTATTTATCCTATCTTTACCAAATTTGGTATGGGTGTTTATTGGGTTAATAGCTTGCATGGGATTACTTTTGGTGAAGATAGCTCTATAACTAACTCAGTAATAGCTACTTAGCTACTTTTGTATACTTCTTTTGTTTCTGGTCATTTTAAGGAAAAAGTATTTGACATATCTTTACCAAATTTGGTATAAGCAATAGTTAGGTCAATAGCTTGCTTGGGATTGCTTTTAGTGATAATAGCTCTATAACTCACTCAGTAATAGCTACTTAGCTACTTTGAGTAGCTTTTTTATTTTAAGCATTTTAAAGGAAAACAATGTTTTTTTTATTTTATAACTGAATGTCCCGTCCTCGGAGTGTTGCAGCTGTTTATTTCAGGTACAAATTTAGCTGGAGTCCTATTGGCACCCTATCTAATGCCACAGCACATGGCATGTGGCTTGTTAACGGGGAAATCATAAGGATCCCTAGTGGCGGAGCTCTTTTGGATTCAGCGCAACCTCTCAACTTCCTGCCTGGATTTAACCTGGAGGGATACGCCAACAAGGACTCCACTGTGTATACCAGTGCCTATGGTATAGATAGTGCTACCACTGTGTTGAGGGGAACACTGAGATATGCTGGGTTCAGCAATGCCATGAAAGGCCTGGTCACCTTGGGATATCTGAGCACTGAAGGTGAGCATTTACATCTTCACAGACAAAGTACAGTAAAACATTGTTATTCAGCAAACAGATGATTCGTAACTAGAAAATGCATTTTAAGGTCCAATAGTCAATAGTGTGAAATAGAATATAGGAAATATAGTAAAATGTGATATTTAGATATTAGTTCAGATTTAGGCTATGACAGAGTTTCTGAAAATAGGCCGTTGAGAAACAGTATATACCAGCAAACCAGGTAGCCTGGGAAATATGTATAAGCAAAATTTTGAACTGTATGTGTGAAAAATATTCACAGGAACTCATTGACAGGTAGGTTTATTATATCCCCAGACGAAAGTCGGGGATATATTGGATTCAGGTCCGTCGCGCCGCCGCCGCCGTAGAAATTTCCTTGTGGACGCGATAACTCAAAAACAAATTAATATTTTTTTTTCAAACTTGGTACACATGTTAAGGGTGCCCAAAGGAAGATCCCTATTTTAAGGTGACCTTAAACTCCCAGTAAAAAAGAACTTATGGCCACCTTAAGGTCAGAAATTGCACTTTTGGCCACTTAGAGCCCTGTAGGTCACAAACTATGATGCTCAGCTGGCTGAAATTTTACCTGACAACACATTAATATGTTCTTAGTACATGTGCCGAAAATCATGACTTTAAGTTGAGGAGAAAATTGTGTTTGAGGCCCATAAATACCCCCACTTAGGGATTTTTTGCTATACTTTACACATATTTTGCCCTATAATTTGGAAGTGATAATTCTGATGAGTCTCAAACTGCGCTAGGTATAACTTTGATATGTAATCCTTGTCTGTAGAAAATTTTAGGGCTGTAGGTTTACCCAAAGGGGTCGACTTAAGGTCTCAAAAGTGCCCACAGAGACCCAATTTATGCACTTTTTGCCACTTTCAAGCACTGTAGCTTTCAAACTATGTCTCTCATCTAAGTTAAATATCATCTGGGAATATATCTATGTGTTTTCTTATATGTGCCCCAACATTTAGGCCTTTAATAGACAGTTAACCTGTGTATCAGGACCATAAACACCCACCCGAGTGACCCTTATAAGACATTTTTCACATCTTTTTCCCTGTAACTTGGAAATGGTAAGTCTGAGAAGTTTCAAACTGTATTAGATATATATTCTGTGTGTAATCTTAGTATGTAACAGATTTTAAGTCTGAAGCTTTAATTTTGAAGGTCAAATTGAGGTCTCTAAAAGGCTCCCAAAGACCCAATATTTGGACTTTTTGCTACTTTTAAGCCCTGTGACTGTCAAACTATGTGACTGATAGAGCTCAAATCCTATCTGAGAAGATATTAGTATGTTATTTTTATATGTGCCAAAAATTAAGGCTTTAAGAAGACATTTAACCTGTGTATGAGGACCATAAATCCCCACCCGAGTGACCATTTTTAGACATTTTTCACATATTTTTCCCTGTAACTTGGAAATGGTAAGTCTAAGAAGTTTCAAACTGTATTAGATGCATATTCTATGTGTAATCTTAGTATGTGACAAATTTTAAGTCTGAAGCTTTAATTTGAAGGCCACATTTAGGTCTCTAGAAGGCCCCATAAAGACCCAGTATTTGGACTTTTTGCCAATTTTAAGGCCTGTGACTGTTAAACTATGTGACTGATAGAGCTGAAATCTCATCTGGGAATACATTATTATGTTCTTTTTACATGTGCCAAAAATCAAGGCTTCAAGTAGACATTTAACCTGTGTATGAGGACCTTTAACACCCACCTGAGTGACCCTTTTAAGACATTTTTCACATATTTTGCTCTGTAACTTGGAAATGGTAAGTCTGAGAAGTTTCAAACTTTATTAGATACATATTCTATGTGTAATCTTAGTATGTAACAAATTTTAAGTCTGAAGCTTTAATTTGAAAGCCACATCGAGATCTCTAAAAGGCCCACAATGACCCAATATTTGAACTTTTTACCACCTTTAAGCCCTGTAACTGTTAAACTATGTGATTGATGGAGCTGAAATCCCATCTGGGAATGCATTATTATGTCCTTTTTACATATGCCGAAAATCAAGGTTTTTAGTAGACATTTAACCTGTGTATGAGGGCCATAGACACTCGCCCAAGTGCCTTTTTTGACATTTTTTCCGTATTTTGCCCTGTTATTTGGAAATGCTTAGTGTGACAAGTCTTAAACTGTATTATATATGATTTTTGTTTGTTATGTATGTCCCCCCAAAAAGTTTCAGATCTGTAGTTTAATTGCTAAGGTCTCTTTAACAATTGTAAAATGCCCACAGAAACCCAATTTATGGATATTATGCCACTTTAAAGCCCAGTAACTGTCAAACTATGTGGGTTATAGAGCTGAAATCTTTGAATTTTTAAAAGGAAATGCCTGTCTATTTAAATTTTGAATATTAATAATGTTATGGCTATCTTAGTCTTTTAAGAACTTATTTTTGTGTGTTATACCTCTGCTTGCTGAGTTCTTCACTTTTTAAAATGAAACTGGTGAAACATATTGAAGTAGACAAAATGGACACTTTAAGTGAGCTTTAAGTCCCAATATTAATGAAATTATATCCTTATGTAGTAAAACTAGGGGATTTTTAACCCTCAACTAGCCCAGTTTTATTCAACTTGCCTCGGTTAATTTTGGCACAGCTCCTACAGTTATGAACTCATTTCAGTTGATAATCACATACTTAAAATTCTCAATTCTTTTTGTATTTGAGTACCCCTTTTATATAGATTGTTTGTTTACCATTTATGCTCAACCCACATCCCCCACCCGGATTCCCCCCACCCACCTCTGGGACCTCCAGCTATATTGAGTGACACTAAATAAACAAAGGTATTTAATGATATCAGATGAGAAACAAAGAACTCAATGGGGTTGCAGATCTTGTGTAATAGTGAGAGAGGTGTGGAGAAGGGGAGAGGGGTGGGGGTGGGAGGTGGTGGGCTTCATTACATATAACACAAAGGGGAGTCAGAACTGAGATTGTGTCACATATTTAGGTTGCATATATATGGACCACATATATAGGTATAGAGGAAATGAATAACTGAAAACAATTTGCAAATTCTAAAAATAATATAATAAAATAATAATATAAATAATTTTTTTTAAATAATATTTTATTTGTGAACAAATATAGAAACAGATATGCGCTTTTGGGATTATGAATTTTAGAATGGACATTGAATCATCAATCATTTAAATACTTTGAAGGAAGATTGAAAAATATGATGAGTTGAGTTAAAAATAATATTTTATTTGTCAACAAATATAGAAACAGATATGCTCTTTTGGGATTATTATTTTAGAATGGACATTCAATCATCGATCATTTAAATACTTTGAAAATAGGTTTAGAGTTATCATTGCAGGAAGATTGAAAATATAATTTGAGTTATGTATTCGGCGTCTGGGGATACACCATCTTCCTTGGGGAGATATAAACAGAGTAGATTGATGTGCTGAAGTTCATATAATAATGGGTAATTATGTTTTAAAAAATTCCCGATCAAAACCTGTGGCGTGAGTGATGACCTGTCTGGGGATATGTTGGCGCCGAGTTGGCCCAATCTAGTTTATTTATTTGGAGTTTAATGTTGCTTTCAACAATGTGTAGGTCATATGATGATGGGTAGGTTTATGGGCAGCGGAAACCAGAACATACAGTTGGTCAAGGTTCTGTACTATAAACTGCTGACCATTGGTAAGCAACTGCCATCTTTCCCACATAGGGTTCGGGGTTTGAACCGCTGACCTCAGGGGTGGGAGGCGAGTGTGTTACCACTGCGCCACCGTGGCCCCCATTGACAGGTAGAGGGCTGGGAAATACATACAGAGGGAATGTTAATGAATTGGCCAAAAAATTCGGAAAAATATCACAATAATAAGGCTGAGCATGCTGAAGTCAAATTTGTACTTACATGTATGGATAAAAATAACTGGAATACCTGGATGTATCTTTTGCATGAATGTTCTGTAGATTTTATCAGCATTACTCAATTGCCTAACCTTGGCGTAAAAACATTAATGTACATTGTCTGACATAATAATTTCACAGATCTCTCATTTTACCTGAATATACTTTTTATTTTTCTTTTATCTATTTTTTTCTTCACACATATTTCTGTGTTTTGGTGAGAATTTTTTTGCTTTACATACCAGTGTACTTTACCTGTGCCCACAACCACTGTATATCATTGGACTTGATACGGGACTGTACTGTAAAGTACAATAGAAACTCTGTTGTCCAACAATCTATTATCCAAATATGCCATTTTATAAACACATTTCCACTCTTCCAATTTGAATTTCCTTTTTGTTTTGCTCTAAAATGTCTCCTCTATTTTCTGAACATTTTATTATCTGAACAAATTCACAAAATCTCACCCACCCACCCCAAACTGTTCAGGTAATAAAGGTTCTACTGTATCTAGTTTATTTCTCCTGTGTATTTTAAAAGCCCATCCACTGCTGTACGTCAATGGACCTGACCTGACATGGCGGGCTTTTCTGTGTGAATTACTGGGACAGAAGCAGGACATGTTCTACGACAGCCTGCGAGACATTGTGTTGGAAAGAGTGGGCGGCAACAAAGCAAGACTGCAGTGTGTGGAGGAACTGGGTCTGATGGTGAGTGCTAGTGCTGTGAAATCGCTTTCAATTTGGGGTTAGCTGTTTGGTATCTGGACAAGCCAGCAAACTTCCATACATTTTCAACACCAGTTAAAATGCAAAAATGTAACGTAAAATCTTTTTAAAAACTTTTTTCAAAATATAGAAAAATATAAAATCCATGCATATTTCAAAAAAAAAAAAAAACAGGTTTTATAGATGGGCGAAAACAGGATCCCTTGAGATGTGGGTGTGATCTTGGTAATTTCTAAATGTTTTGCAAAGTCCAAATTTCAGATGTTTGAACCGAACTTCGAATTCGGGCAGTAAACGAGCGAACTATCGAACTTCTACAAACTTCGAACTTCTACGAACTTCTACAAACAAGAATTCTCCTAAAAGTGGGACATATAAATAATATTTGTATTAAACTTGCAGTGAACTTGTGAAAGTGGCCTCACATATATAAAACATTCCTGTGTTTTACTGTTAACATGAATTCCATGTAGGGCAGGGTCGGTTACACCGGCATCTCGGTATCGAGACCACTTCATTTGAAAACCATGACGACACTTTACAGCCGATATTTTGTATATCATTTGGAATTGATAGAGTTTCACACTGGCAGGATACCGAAATAGAAAATCTGATATCGACCCTGCCCTAATTCCATGTATTGATTGGTGTTATTTCAGTCTGAGGAGCTGATAGACAAGCGTGGCACTCCCCTGGAGACTCTCTCCAACTACCTATCCAAAAAACTCATCTACGAACAAGGTCAGTGGTGGGTTATTACTGTGACTCTGTCTTTTCATCTGATTGCTGTATATTTTCCTGCCTTTCCACATGTGGTCCTTGAATGTATCACTTTTCAAGGACTTCTCTGTGCCGAAGTTCAATGGAATACTTATACTGTATTGTCCTGTTTTATTCAAGCTTATTTTTCCAAAATATGGACTTAGATTTGAATATTCACCCTGGCACCCAAAAGAGGAGGAGTGAAAGTATTGTAGTCAGATCTGTCTGTTTGCCTGTCAATGCATATAAATCAGAAACTGTACATGGGATCAGGCTCATATTGGAACCAGTCACTCAGACTTGGTCAAACATGACCTGGATCCTGATCGAGTCTCCAGAATTTTTTTCTTTTATTATTTCTCACAAATATTTCGTACTTATTGCACACAGAAGACTATCTATGAGACATTGAAGGTGTGGAGGGGTCATTTAGTACAAATCAATCAAAGGGGGAGAAATGAGAAAACAAGATGATAGTGACAGTGAGACCCTGTTTTAAAACTGCAAGCATCATACAACTAAGCCAGCAATGCATCTGTGTCCAGATTCATTTTGTGTGTTTTTCATTGTTGTTTACATTCTCTTTATTTTTTCACCCTCATCCCACCCCATCCGTAAGGTGTATAAGGTATGTATCTCCACCCGTATGCATATCTGGGCCATATTTTCACAAAAAGTCTGTTGTACCCCTGGCTCAGTCCTCCTGCAAATTAACATGGATGTTGCTCTGGGTTGGTGCTCACAAAAGTGATCAAGCTCAAGTTTACAGCTGTTTGTACTAAAGTTGAGCTTGATCCCCTTTTGTGAATACGACCCCTAGATCGAGTATCCAGAAATGTTTTTGTGTTTTTTCTGCACTACCTGTGGGCGAGGGTCAGTGCATTCTCAGACACCGCCTGTTTCAGTTGAACTAATGCTGACCAGTAATCCCCAAGGGCTTAGTTATTTATTATTTATTTGTGGTTTTACGTCATTTTCCACACTCTACAGGTCAAATCGTGACAGGTAGTTTTGTGGGCAGAGGAAACCAATACATACAGTTGTTTAAAGTTCTGTACTGTAAACTGCTAACCATCGGTAAACAACTAACAGCTTCCCCACATAAGGTCCGGGGTTTGAACCACCGACCTCAGAGGTGGGAAGCGAGTGTGTTACCACTGCTCCACCGTGGCCCCTGCACAAAGGCTTAGTGTCCAGAGTTCCACCATTGTTTAACAGTTGAGCAATAAATTCCCTGCCATTTAAAATCTTGCTGATATTTGAAATAAACTGGCTCCCTGTGTAAGCAATACTTGAATATTTAAAGCATTAACTGAATTAGAACTGTGAAATGACGGCATTTCAACGAGATTCGCGGCGAATTTCGGGAGTTCCGTTTTCGGTTACAGAGTTTGAAATTTAGCAGTAACCATTTACGTACATATCCTGTTGTGATGACGTGATTTGAACGGTGATTTTGAGTCTTAAAAAGGGTAGGATTTTGTACTTTATAATGGGTTTTATGTGTATTCATTTAGTTTAATGTATTAGATGTGTCATTCTTAATGTTACTGTTTTGTATCAGACACCAGTTATGTGAATTACAGCACTTTTATAAGTTGTATGGTTTAAAATCTGTGATGTCATAATACAGTTTATCAGTTGTCAAGTTGTTGTCAGCTGTAGGCTTAACAACCATGATTAGGTCATAGGGTGATTTGATTTTAAAATTGGTCTGGGTTTGAATCTTGGGGTGGCAGGAGGTGTTTTTGGTAAACTAAGTCTGGGTTTGAATCTTGAGGTGATCAGATGTATTTTTAGCATGCTAATGCTGGGTTTGAATCCTAAGTGTTATTTTGAGTGATATTTTTAACAGGCTCAGTTTGGGTTCGAATGTTAAGGTTACAAGAAGTGTTTTACCGGGTTGTTAATATTTATATTAGGAGTTGTTATTATTTGTGTGATACCAGTTGTGTTTTACCAGAAGGTGTTTTGCTGATTGAAGTGCAGTGCCAGATTTAGGTTAGTAATTTTACATCCGGAATTGTGGTTTATTCTTAGTGATAATATATTGTGTATTATTCAAAAACCGTAAAGTCGGATACTGTTTAATAGGGTTTTAATCAGTATATTGGTGTTTATAGACAGAGACCGTAAAGTCGGAGACTGGCTATATGTTCGGTATCAGAGACCGTAAAGTCGGAGACTGTGCCGGTGGTATACGTGATTAATTATTGGTTTGATAACCATTGGTTTCAGTATATTTATCACTATAGGTTGTAATACATTCCGTGTTGTATTGGCGGTACTTTATCTGGTAACTATCACATTTCGGTTGAAGACCAAGCATTTGGTTTAATTTATAATATTTGTGTAAAGAATTTACACAGGTTTCTTGGGTCAAGAACACAGGTATTGTGTTCGTTTTTAATTACAACAGATTGTTGTAATAATGGTAACAGGTTGTAATAACGGTAATATATTGCGGTAACGGTAATATATATATTTGGGTATTTATAGGTTATTACTATTATCAGTAGCAGTAGTAACTTTGTAGTTTGAAACTTAGTTTCTAGTAATATTTATATTTCGTATCTGTAATACAGTAATACGATTTAATTTAGATTTGCTGTGTATTCTTGTATTTGTATTGCTGGATATTTTATATTAGATTTAATAAATGTCAAATTTATATTAATACGGTGTTATTGATAAGTTGTTACATTAAATCTAAAGATCTTAGTGGTATTATTCTCTTGCGAAGATTAAGGTCAATCTTCCTCCGTTAGGAGTCAGGTCAATGAACTCAGGCAATTTTAAGGTTGTTGCGTAATATATTGGAGATTAAAGTTTTGTCCTAACAATTTGTTAGGTGGGGGCTCGGAGCTGGGATTTGTTATAAATCTTGTAGGGCGCAACCTTCACATTTTTGGGGGCTCGTCCGGGATTTATACATCTGTTAGGGCGCAACCTTCACATTTTTGGGGGCTCGTCCGGGATTTATACATCTGTTAGGGCGCAACCTTCACATTTTTGGGGGCTCGTCCGGGATCGATCTGTCAAGCGAGTAGTACCAGTACCCGGTTTAGATCAATTGATTTTTTTTTGTTGAATAGTTTTCACAGTTTGTGATTTTTTTTTATTTTGTTCGGTTATTTTTTTTCATAATTATTTAGTCTGTAGAATTACAGATTTTAAAGGTATTTTTTGGTGAAAATAACTTGAGTATTTGTTCAGCATTTTTTTTGCTTATGCTGATTTTGCTTTGCTGTGTAAATTATTTTGCTTAAAGCTTTTTGGCTTTGTTTATGCGGCATTGAATTTTGTTGATATTGAGGTATTAGATTACTGTGTGTTACTGCGGTTTATTTTGTCTTGAAATTATTTCAGCATTGCAGTAAGTCCATTTTTTTTTTCAGGTTCAGTATGTATTGATCTGTGTATTATTTGTCTAACTATGTTATTTCTATTGTAGGATTTATTGTGTGAACCTGAATTTTCAATTTTGATGATGAGCTGGATTTGCTCGCAGATTAAATTTTAAATTTTGTCATGTTAGAAAAAGTTTGTTCAAAATATTATTTTACCAGATGGTAAAAGGTACATGTTAAATGTAAATGTTATCAGCAATCTTTTCGTAAAGTTTCATATTTAGTACCAATTGGTACTCTTGGAAATATTGCTTTGTGTTTAAATATTGTACTTTTAGTATATTTCTTGTACTAAACTATGTAGTGTAGTTTCAGAAATTCAGCAGACAGGAACAGACTGGAGATTTCTGGATATTGTGGACATTGGACAATATATGTGAACTGTTGATATTTAAAAGAGACATTGCTGCTAAACATAAAGTAGATCTATGCATTTTAAATGTTATATCAGTTATATGTGAACTGTTGATATTTAAAAGAGACATTGCTGCTAAACATAAAGTAGATCTGTGCATTTTAAATGTTATATCAGCTAAAGTATTTTGCATATTGATATGCTATTGTCTTATCTGTGTGAGTTAATTTGCTGTTTAATTCTGTAAATAATTTGGAAATTATTTCCTTTTGTAAGAGGGGAAAGGTGTGTAAATTTTTATATTCTGGTAATGTGTATTACTTGCTAAATGATTACCAGATTTTATCTGTTGTTGTTGTATGTCATTTAAATTTGGCATATTTGAAGTGAAATAAGATGAGATGTGGTCATATTTTATCTTGTATTGTAGTATGTCATATAGATTTGGCATATTTTGAGATATGACAGTAATGTGTGGTAAAAAATTTTTTTGTGTGTGTTTTTATGTTGAATACATCTTGAACGTTTATTGATTTTATCTTGTATGTCAAATAAATTTGACATATTTTAAGGGGAGGGAAGTGTGAAATGACGGCATTTCAACGAGATTCGCGGCGAATTTCAGGAGTTCCGTTTTCGGTTACAGAGTTTGAAATTTAGCAGTAACCATTTACGTACATATCCTGTTGTGATGACGTGATTTGAACGGTGATTTTGAGTCTTAAAAAGGGTAGGATTTTGTACTTTATAATGGGTTTTATGTGTATTCATTTAGTTTAATGTATTAGATGTGTCATTCTTAATGTTACTGTTTTGTATCAGACACCAGTTATGTGAATTACAGCACTTTTATAAGTTGTATGGTTTAAAATCTGTGATGTCATAATACAGTTTATCAGTTGTCAAGTTGTTGTCAGCTGTAGGCTTAACAACCATGATTAGGTCATAGGGTGATTTGATTTTAAAATTGGTCTGGGTTTGAATCTTGGGGTGGCAGGAGGTGTTTTTGGTAAACTAAGTCTGGGTTTGAATCTTGAGGTGATCAGATGTATTTTTAGCATGCTAATGCTGGGTTTGAATCCTAAGTGTTATTTTGAGTGATATTTTTAACAGGCTCAGTTTGGGTTCGAATGTTAAGGTTACAAGAAGTGTTTTACTGGGTTGTTAATATTTATATTAGGAGTTGTTATTATTTGTGTGATACCAGTTGTGTTTTACCAGGTGTTTTGCTGATTGAAGTGCAGTGCCAGATTTAGGTTAGTAATTTTACATCCGGAATTGTGGTTTATTCTTAGTGATAATATATTGTGTATTATTCAGAAACCGTAAAGTCGGATACTGTTTAATAGGGTTTTAATCAGTATATTGGTGTTTATAGACAGAGACCGTAAAGTCGGAGACTGGCTATATGTTCGGTATCAGAGACCGTAAAGTCGGAGACTGTGCCGGTGGTATACGTGATTAATTATTGGTTTGATAACCATTGGTTTCAGTATATTTATCACTATAGGTTGTAATACATTCCGTGTTGTATTGGCGGTACTTTATCTGGTAACTATCACATTTCGGTTGAAGACCAAGCATTTGGTTTAATTTATAATATTTGTGTAAAGAATTTACACAGGTTTCTTGGGTCAAGAACACAGGTATTGTGTTCGTTTTTAATTACAACAGATTGTTGTAATAATGGTAACAGTTGTAATAACGGTAATATATTGCGGTAACGGTAATATATATATTCGGGTATTTGTAGGTTATTACTATTATCAGTAGCAGTAGTAACTTTGTAGTTTGAAACTTAGTTTCTAGTAATATTTATATTTCGTATCTGTAATACAGTAATACGATTTAATTTAGATTTGCTGTGTATTCTTGTATTTGTATTGCTGGATATTTTATATTAGATTTAATAAATGTCAAATTTATATTAATACGGTGTTATTAATAAGTTGTTACATTAAATCTAAAGATCTTAGTGGTATTATTCTCTTGCGAAGATTAAGGTCAATCTTCCTCCGTTAGGAGTCAGGTCAATGAACTCAGGCAATTTTAAGGTTGTTGCGTAACATATTGGAGATTAAAGTTTTGTCCTAACAATTTGTTAGGTGGGGGCTCGGAGCTGGGATTTGTTATAAATCTTGTAGGGCGCAACCTTCACATTTTTGGGGGCTCGTCCGGGATTTATACATCTGTTAGGGCGCAACCTTCACATTTTTGGGGGCTCGTCCGGGATTTATACATCTGTTAGGGTGCAACCTTCACATTTTTGGGGGCTCGTCCGGGATCGATCTGTCAAGCGAGTAGTACCAGTACCCGGTTTAGATCAATTGATTTTTTTTTGTTGAATAGTTTTCACAGTTTGTGATTTTTTTTTATTTTGTTCGGTTATTTTTTTTCATAATTATTTAGTTTGTAGAATTACAGATTTTAAAGGTATTTTTTGGTGAAAATAACTTGAGTATTTGTTCAGCATTTTTTTTGCTTATGCTGATTTTGCTTTGCTGTGTAAATTATTTTGCTTAAAGCTTTTTGGCTTTGTTTATGCGGCATTGAATTTTGTTGATATTGAGGTATTAGATTACTGTGTGTTACTGCGGTTTATTTTGTCTTGAAATTATTTCAGCATTGCAGTAAGTCCATTTTTTTTTTCAGGTTCAGTATGTATTGATCTGTGTATTATTTGTCTAACTATGTTATTTCTATTGTAGGATTTATTGTGTGAACCTGAATTTTCAATTTTGATGATGAGCTGGATTTGCTCGCAGATTAAATTTTAAATTTTGTCATGTTAGAAAAAGTTTGTTCAAAATATTATTTTACCAGATGGTAAAAGGTACATGTTAAATGTAAATGTTATCAGCAATCTTTTCGTAAAGTTTCATATTTAGTACCAATTGGTACTCTTGGAAATATTGCTTTGTGTTTAAATATTGTACTTTTAGTATATTTCTTGTACTAAACTATGTAGTGTAGTTTCAGAAATTCAGCAGACAGGAACAGACTGGAGATTTCTGGATATTGTGGACATTGGACAATATATGTGAACTGTTGATATTTAAAAGAGACATTGCTGCTAAACGTAAAGTAGATCTATGCATTTTAAATGTTATATCAGTTATATGTGAACTGTTGATATTTAAAAGAGACATTGCTGCTAAACATAAAGTAGATCTGTGCATTTTAAATGTTATATCAGCTAAAGTATTTTGCATATTGATATGCTATTGTCTTATCTGTGTGAGTTAATTTGCTGTTTAATTCTGTAAATAATTTGGAAATTATTTCCTTTTGTAAGAGGGGAAAGGTGTGTAAATTTTTATATTCTGGTAATGTGTATTACTTGCTAAATGATTACCAGATTTTATCTGTTGTTGTTGTATGTCATTTAAATTTGGCATATTTGAAGTGAAATAAGATGAGATGTGGTCATATTTTATCTTGTATTGTGGTATGTCATATAGATTTGGCATATTTTGAGATATGACAGTAATGTGTGGTAAAAAATTTTTTTGTGTGTGTTTTTATGTTGAATACATCTTGAACGTTTATTGATTTTATCTTGTATGTCAAATAAATTTGACATATTTTAAGGGGAGGGAAGTGTGAAATGACGGCATTTCAACGAGATTCGCGGCGAATTTCAGGAGTTCCGTTTTCGGTTACAGAGTTTGAAATTTAGCAGTAACCATTTACGTACATATCCTGTTGTGATGACGTGATTTGAACGGTGATTTTGAGTCTTAAAAAGGGTAGGATTTTGTACTTTATAATGGGTTTTATGTGTATTCATTTAGTTTAATGTATTAGATGTGTCATTCTTAATGTTACTGTTTTGTATCAGACACCAGTTATGTGAATTACAGCACTTTTATAAGTTGTATGGTTTAAAATCTGTGATGTCATAATACAGTTTATCAGTTGTCAAGTTGTTGTCAGCTGTAGGCTTAACAACCATGATTAGGTCATAGGGTGATTTGATTTTAAAATTGGTCTGGGTTTGAATCTTGGGGTGGCAGGAGGTGTTTTTGGTAAACTAAGTCTGGGTTTGAATCTTGAGGTGATCAGATGTATTTTTAGCATGCTAATGCTGGGTTTGAATCCTAAGTGTTATTTTGAGTGATATTTTTAACAGGCTCAGTTTGGGTTCGAATGTTAAGGTTACAAGAAGTGTTTTACTGGGTTGTTAATATTTATATTAGGAGTTGTTATTATTTGTGTGATACCAGTTGTGTTTTACCAGGTGTTTTGCTGATTGAAGTGCAGTGCCAGATTTAGGTTAGTAATTTTACATCCGGAATTGTGGTTTATTCTTAGTGATAATATATTGTGTATTATTCAGAAACCGTAAAGTCGGATACTGTTTAATAGGGTTTTAATCAGTATATTGGTGTTTATAGACAGAGACCGTAAAGTCGGAGACTGGCTATATGTTCGGTATCAGAGACCGTAAAGTCGGAGACTGTGCCGGTGGTATACGTGATTAATTATTGGTTTGATAACCATTGGTTTCAGTATATTTATCACTATAGGTTGTAATACATTCCGTGTTGTATTGGCGGTACTTTATCTGGTAACTATCACATTTCGGTTGAAGACCAAGCATTTGGTTTAATTTATAATATTTGTGTAAAGAATTTACACAGGTTTCTTGGGTCAAGAACACAGGTATTGTGTTCGTTTTTAATTACAACAGATTGTTGTAATAATGGTAACAGGTTGTAATAACGGTAATATATTGCGGTAACGGTAATATATATATTCGGGTATTTGTAGGTTATTACTATTATCAGTAGCAGTAGTAACTTTGTAGTTTGAAACTTAGTTTCTAGTAATATTTATATTTCGTATCTGTAATACAGTAATACGATTTAATTTAGATTTGCTGTGTATTCTTGTATTTGTATTGCTGGATATTTTATATTAGATTTAATAAATGTCAAATTTATATTAATACGGTGTTATTAATAAGTTGTTACATTAAATCTAAAGATCTTAGTGGTATTATTCTCTTGCGAAGATTAAGGTCAATCTTCCTCCGTTAGGAGTCAGGTCAATGAACTCAGGCAATTTTAAGGTTGTTGCGTAACATATTGGAGATTAAAGTTTTGTCCTAACAATTTGTTAGGTGGGGGCTCGGAGCTGGGATTTGTTATAAATCTTGTAGGGCGCAACCTTCACATTTTTGGGGGCTCGTCCGGGATTTATACATCTGTTAGGGCGCAACCTTCACATTTTTGGGGGCTCGTCCGGGATTTATACATCTGTTAGGGTGCAACCTTCACATTTTTGGGGGCTCGTCCGGGATCGATCTGTCAAGCGAGTAGTACCAGTACCCGGTTTAGATCAATTGATTTTTTTTTGTTGAATAGTTTTCACAGTTTGTGATTTTTTTTTATTTTGTTCGGTTTTTTTTTTTCATAATTATTTAGTTTGTAGAATTACAGATTTTAAAGGTATTTTTTGGTGAAAATAACTTGAGTATTTGTTCAGCATTTTTTTTGCTTATGCTGATTTTGCTTTGCTGTGTAAATTATTTTGCTTAAAGCTTTTTGGCTTTGTTTATGCGGCATTGAATTTTGTTGATATTGAGGTATTAGATTACTGTGTGTTACTGCGGTTTATTTTGTCTTGAAATTATTTCAGCATTGCAGTAAGTCCATTTTTTTTTTCAGGTTCAGTATGTATTGATCTGTGTATTATTTGTCTAACTATGTTATTTCTATTGTAGGATTTATTGTGTGAACCTGAATTTTCAATTTTGATGATGAGCTGGATTTGCTCGCAGATTAAATTTTAAATTTTGTCATGTTAGAAAAAGTTTGTTCAAAATATTATTTTACCAGATGGTAAAAGGTACATGTTAAATGTAAATGTTATCAGCAATCTTTTCGTAAAGTTTCATATTTAGTACCAATTGGTACTCTTGGAAATATTGCTTTGTGTTTAAATATTGTACTTTTAGTATATTTCTTGTACTAAACTATGTAGTGTAGTTTCAGAAATTCAGCAGACAGGAACAGACTGGAGATTTCTGGATATTGTGGACATTGGACAATATATGTGAACTGTTGATATTTAAAAGAGACATTGCTGCTAAACGTAAAGTAGATCTATGCATTTTAAATGTTATATCAGTTATATGTGAACTGTTGATATTTAAAAGAGACATTGCTGCTAAACATAAAGTAGATCTGTGCATTTTAAATGTTATATCAGCTAAAGTATTTTGCATATTGATATGCTATTGTCTTATCTGTGTGAGTTAATTTGCTGTTTAATTCTGTAAATAATTTGGAAATTATTTCCTTTTGTAAGAGGGGAAAGGTGTGTAAATTTTTATATTCTGGTAATGTGTATTACTTGCTAAATGATTACCAGATTTTATCTGTTGTTGTTGTATGTCATTTAAATTTGGCATATTTGAAGTGAAATAAGATGAGATGTGGTCATATTTTATCTTGTATTGTGGTATGTCATATAGATTTGGCATATTTTGAGATATGACAGTAATGTGTGGTAAAAAATTTTTTTGTGTGTGTTTTTATGTTGAATACATCTTGAACGTTTATTGATTTTATCTTGTATGTCAAATAAATTTGACATATTTTAAGGGGAGGGAAGTGTGAAATGACGGCATTTCAACGAGATTCGCGGCGAATTTCAGGAGTTCCGTTTTCAGTTACAGAGTTTGAAATTTAGCAGTAACCATTTACGTACATATCCTGTTGTGATGACGTGATTTGAACGGTGATTTTGAGTCTTAAAAAGGGTAGGATTTTGTACTTTATAATGGGTTTTATGTGTATTCATTTAGTTTAATGTATTAGATGTGTCATTCTTAATGTTACTGTTTTGTATCAGACACCAGTTATGTGAATTACAGCACTTTTATAAGTTGTATGGTTTAAAATCTGTGATGTCATAATACAGTTTATCAGTTGTCAAGTTGTTGTCAGCTGTAGGCTTAACAACCATGATTAGGTCATAGGGTGATTTGATTTTAAAATTGGTCTGGGTTTGAATCTTGGGGTGGCAGGAGGTGTTTTTGGTAAACTAAGTCTGGGTTTGAATCTTGAGGTGATCAGATGTATTTTTAGCATGCTAATGCTGGGTTTGAATCCTAAGTGTTATTTTGAGTGATATTTTTAACAGGCTCAGTTTGGGTTCGAATGTTAAGGTTACAAGAAGTGTTTTACCGGGTTGTTAATATTTATATTAGGAGTTGTTATTATTTGTGTGATACCAGTTGTGTTTTACCAGAAGGTGTTTTGCTGATTGAAGTGCAGTGCCAGATTTAGGTTAGTAATTTTACATCCGGAATTGTGGTTTATTCTTAGTGATAATATATTGTGTATTATTCAGAAACCGTAAAGTCGGATACTGTTTAATAGGGTTTTAATCAGTATATTGGTGTTTATAGACAGAGACCGTAAAGTCGGAGACTGGCTATATGTTCGGTATCAGAGACCGTAAAGTCGGAGACTGTGCCGGTGGTATACGTGATTAATTATTGGTTTGATAACCATTGGTTTCAGTATATTTATCACTATAGGTTGTAATACATTCCGTGTTGTATTGGCGGTACTTTATCTGGTAACTATCACATTTCGGTTGAAGACCAAGCATTTGGTTTAATTTATAATATTTGTGTAAAGAATTTACACAGGTTTCTTGGGTCAAGAACACAGGTATTGTGTTCGTTTTTAATTACAACAGATTGTTGTAATAATGGTAACAGGTTGTAATAACGGTAATATATTGCGGTAACGGTAATATATATATTCGGGTATTTGTAGGTTATTACTATTATCAGTAGCAGTAGTAACTTTGTAGTTTGAAACTTAGTTTCTAGTAATATTTATATTTCGTATCTGTAATACAGTAATACGATTTAATTTAGATTTGCTGTGTATTCTTGTATTTGTATTGCTGGATATTTTATATTAGATTTAATAAATGTCAAATTTATATTAATACGGTGTTATTAATAAGTTGTTACATTAAATCTAAAGATCTTAGTGGTATTATTCTCTTGCGAAGATTAAGGTCAATCTTCCTCCGTTAGGAGTCAGGTCAATGAACTCAGGCAATTTTAAGGTTGTTGCGTAACATATTGGAGATTAAAGTTTTGTCCTAACAATTTGTTAGGTGGGGGCTCGGAGCTGGGATTTGTTATAAATCTTGTAGGGCGCAACCTTCACATTTTTGGGGGCTCGTCCGGGATTTATACATCTGTTAGGGCGCAACCTTCACATTTTTGGGGGCTCGTCCGGGATTTATACATCTGTTAGGGTGCAACCTTCACATTTTTGGGGGCTCGTCCGGGATCGATCTGTCAAGCGAGTAGTACCAGTACCCGGTTTAGATCAATTGATTTTTTTTTGTTGAATAGTTTTCACAGTTTGTGATTTTTTTTTATTTTGTTCGGTTTTTTTTTTTCATAATTATTTAGTTTGTAGAATTACAGATTTTAAAGGTATTTTTTGGTGAAAATAACTTGAGTATTTGTTCAGCATTTTTTTTGCTTATGCTGATTTTGCTTTGCTGTGTAAATTATTTTGCTTAAAGCTTTTTGGCTTTGTTTATGCGGCATTGAATTTTGTTGATATTGAGGTATTAGATTACTGTGTGTTACTGCGGTTTATTTTGTCTTGAAATTATTTCAGCATTGCAGTAAGTCCATTTTTTTTTTCAGGTTCAGTATGTATTGATCTGTGTATTATTTGTCTAACTATGTTATTTCTATTGTAGGATTTATTGTGTGAACCTGAATTTTCAATTTTGATGATGAGCTGGATTTGCTCGCAGATTAAATTTTAAATTTTGTCATGTTAGAAAAAGTTTGTTCAAAATATTATTTTACCAGATGGTAAAAGGTACATGTTAAATGTAAATGTTATCAGCAATCTTTTCGTAAAGTTTCATATTTAGTACCAATTGGTACTCTTGGAAATATTGCTTTGTGTTTAAATATTGTACTTTTAGTATATTTCTTGTACTAAACTATGTAGTGTAGTTTCAGAAATTCAGCAGACAGGAACAGACTGGAGATTTCTGGATATTGTGGACATTGGACAATATATGTGAACTGTTGATATTTAAAAGAGACATTGCTGCTAAACGTAAAGTAGATCTATGCATTTTAAATGTTATATCAGTTATATGTGAACTGTTGATATTTAAAAGAGACATTGCTGCTAAACATAAAGTAGATCTGTGCATTTTAAATGTTATATCAGCTAAAGTATTTTGCATATTGATATGCTATTGTCTTATCTGTGTGAGTTAATTTGCTGTTTAATTCTGTAAATAATTTGGAAATTATTTCCTTTTGTAAGAGGGGAAAGGTGTGTAAATTTTTATATTCTGGTAATGTGTATTACTTGCTAAATGATTACCAGATTTTATCTGTTGTTGTTGTATGTCATTTAAATTTGGCATATTTGAAGTGAAATAAGATGAGATGTGGTCATATTTTATCTTGTATTGTGGTATGTCATATAGATTTGGCATATTTTGAGATATGACAGTAATGTGTGGTAAAAAATTTTTTTGTGTGTGTTTTTATGTTGAATACATCTTGAACGTTTATTGATTTTATCTTGTATGTCAAATAAATTTGACATATTTTAAGGGGAGGGAAGTGTGAAATGACGGCATTTCAACGAGATTCGCGGCGAATTTCAGGAGTTCCGTTTTCGGTTACAGAGTTTGAAATTTAGCAGTAACCATTTACGTACATATCCTGTTGTGATGACGTGATTTGAACGGTGATTTTGAGTCTTAAAAAGGGTAGGATTTTGTACTTTATAATGGGTTTTATGTGTATTCATTTAGTTTAATGTATTAGATGTGTCATTCTTAATGTTACTGTTTTGTATCAGACACCAGTTATGTGAATTACAGCACTTTTATAAGTTGTATGGTTTAAAATCTGTGATGTCATAATACAGTTTATCAGTTGTCAAGTTGTTGTCAGCTGTAGGCTTAACAACCATGATTAGGTCATAGGGTGATTTGATTTTAAAATTGGTCTGGGTTTGAATCTTGGGGTGGCAGGAGGTGTTTTTGGTAAACTAAGTCTGGGTTTGAATCTTGAGGTGATCAGATGTATTTTTAGCATGCTAATGCTGGGTTTGAATCCTAAGTGTTATTTTGAGTGATATTTTTAACAGGCTCAGTTTGGGTTCGAATGTTAAGGTTACAAGAAGTGTTTTACCGGGTTGTTAATATTTATATTAGGAGTTGTTATTATTTGTGTGATACCAGTTGTGTTTTACCAGAAGGTGTTTTGCTGATTGAAGTGCAGTGCCAGATTTAGGTTAGTAATTTTACATCCGGAATTGTGGTTTATTCTTAGTGATAATATATTGTGTATTATTCAGAAACCGTAAAGTCGGATACTGTTTAATAGGGTTTTAATCAGTATATTGGTGTTTATAGACAGAGACCGTAAAGTCGGAGACTGGCTATATGTTCGGTATCAGAGACCGTAAAGTCGGAGACTGTGCCGGTGGTATACGTGATTAATTATTGGTTTGATAACCATTGGTTTCAGTATATTTATCACTATAGGTTGTAATACATTCCGTGTTGTATTGGCGGTACTTTATCTGGTAACTATCACATTTCGGTTGAAGACCAAGCATTTGGTTTAATTTATAATATTTGTGTAAAGAATTTACACAGGTTTCTTGGGTCAAGAACACAGGTATTGTGTTCGTTTTTAATTACAACAGATTGTTGTAATAATGGTAACAGGTTGTAATAACGGTAATATATTGCGGTAACGGTAATATATATATTCGGGTATTTGTAGGTTATTACTATTATCAGTAGCAGTAGTAACTTTGTAGTTTGAAACTTAGTTTCTAGTAATATTTATATTTCGTATCTGTAATACAGTAATACGATTTAATTTAGATTTGCTGTGTATTCTTGTATTTGTATTGCTGGATATTTTATATTAGATTTAATAAATGTCAAATTTATATTAATACGGTGTTATTAATAAGTTGTTACATTAAATCTAAAGATCTTAGTGGTATTATTCTCTTGCGAAGATTAAGGTCAGTCTTCCTCCGTTAGGAGTCAGGTCAATGAACTCAGGCAATTTTAAGGTTGTTGCGTAACATATTGGAGATTAAAGTTTTGTCCTAACAATTTGTTAGGTGGGGGCTCGGAGCTGGGATTTGTTATAAATCTTGTAGGGCGCAACCTTCACATTTTTGGGGGCTCGTCCGGGATTTATACATCTGTTAGGGCGCAACCTTCACATTTTTGGGGGCTCGTCCGGGATTTATACATCTGTTAGGGTGCAACCTTCACATTTTTGGGGGCTCGTCCGGGATCGATCTGTCAAGCGAGTAGTACCAGTACCCGGTTTAGATCAATTGATTTTTTTTTGTTGAATAGTTTTCACAGTTTGTGATTTTTTTTTATTTTGTTCGGTTATTTTTTTTCATAATTATTTAGTTTGTAGAATTACAGATTTTAAAGGTATTTTTTGGTGAAAATAACTTGAGTATTTGTTCAGCTTTTTTTTTGATTATGCTGATTTTGCTTTGCTGTGTAAATTATTTTGCTTACAGCTTTTTGGCTTTGTTTATGCGGCATTGAATTTTGTTGATATTGAGGTATTAGATTACTGTGTGTTACTGCGGTTTATTTTGTCTTGAAATTATTTCAGCATTGCAGTAAGTCCATTTTTTTTTTCAGGTTCAGTATGTATTGATCTGTGTATTATTTGTCTAACTATGTTATTTCTATTGTAGGATTTATTGTGTGAACCTGAATTTTCAATTTTGATGATGAGCTGGATTTGCTCGCAGATTAAATTTTAAATTTTGTCATGTTAGAAAAAGTTTGTTCAAAATATTATTTTACCAGATGGTAAAAGGTACATGTTAAATGTAAATGTTATCAGCAATCTTTTCGTAAAGTTTCATATTTAGTACCAATTGGTACTCTTGGAAATATTGCTTTGTGTTTAAATATTGTACTTTTAGTATATTTCTTGTACTAAACTATGTAGTGTAGTTTCAGAAATTCAGCAGACAGGAACAGACTGGAGATTTCTGGATATTGTGGACATTGGACAATATATGTGAACTGTTGATATTTAAAAGAGACATTGCTGCTAAACGTAAAGTAGATCTATGCATTTTAAATGTTATATCAGTTATATGTGAACTGTTGATATTTAAAAGAGACATTGCTGCTAAACATAAAGTAGATCTGTGCATTTTAAATGTTATATCAGCTAAAGTATTTTGCATATTGATATGCTATTGTCTTATCTGTGTGAGTTAATTTGCTGTTTAATTCTGTAAATAATTTGGAAATTATTTCCTTTTGTAAGAGGGGAAAGGTGTGTAAATTTTTATATTCTGGTAATGTGTATTACTTGCTAAATGATTACCAGATTTTATCTGTTGTTGTTGTATGTCATTTAAATTTGGCATATTTGAAGTGAAATAAGATGAGATGTGGTCATATTTTATCTTGTATTGTGGTATGTCATATAGATTTGGCTTATTTTGAGATATGACAGTAATGTGTGGTAAAAAATTTTTTTGTGTGTGTTTTTATGTTGAATACATCTTGAACGTTTATTGATTTTATCTTGTATGTCAAATAAATTTGACATATTTTAAGGGGAGGGAAGTGTGAAATGACGGCATTTCAACGAGATTCGCGGCGAATTTCAGGAGTTCCGTTTTCGGTTACAGAGTTTGAAATTTAGCAGTAACCATTTACGTACATATCCTGTTGTGATGACGTGATTTGAACGGTGATTTTGAGTCTTAAAAAGGGTAGGATTTTGTACTTTATAATGGGTTTTATGTGTATTCATTTAGTTTAATGTATTAGATGTGTCATTCTTAATGTTACTGTTTTGTATCAGACACCAGTTATGTGAATTACAGCACTTTTATAAGTTGTATGGTTTAAAATCTGTGATGTCATAATACAGTTTATCAGTTGTCAAGTTGTTGTCAGCTGTAGGCTTAACAACCATGATTAGGTCATAGGGTGATTTGATTTTAAAATTGGTCTGGGTTTGAATCTTGGGGTGGCAGGAGGTGTTTTTGGTAAACTAAGTCTGGGTTTGAATCTTGAGGTGATCAGATGTATTTTTAGCATGCTAATGCTGGGTTTGAATCCTAAGTGTTATTTTGAGTGATATTTTTAACAGGCTCAGTTTGGGTTCGAATGTTAAGGTTACAAGAAGTGTTTTACCGGGTTGTTAATATTTATATTAGGAGTTGTTATTATTTGTGTGATACCAGTTGTGTTTTACCAGAAGGTGTTTTGCTGATTGAAGTTCAGTGCCAGATTTAGGTTAGTAATTTTACATCCGGAATTGTGGTTTATTCTTAGTGATAATACATTGTGTATTATTCAGAAACCGTAAAGTCGGATACTGTTTAATAGGGTTTTAATCAGTATATTGGTGTTTATAGACAGAGACCGTAAAGTCGGAGACTGGCTATATGTTCGGTATCAGAGACCGTAAAGTCGGAGACTGTGCCGGTGGTATACGTGATTAATTATTGGTTTGATAACCATTGGTTTCAGTATATTTATCACTATAGGTTGTAATACATTCCGTGTTGTATTGGCGGTACTTTATCTGGTAACTATCACATTTCGGTTGAAGACCAAGCATTTGGTTTAATTTATAATATTTGTGTAAAGAATTTACACAGGTTTCTTGGGTCAAGAACACAGGTATTATGTTCGTTTTTAATTACAACAGATTGTTGTAATAATGGTAACAGGTTGTAATAACGGTAATATATTGCGGTAACGGTAATATATATATTCGGGTATTTGTAGGTTATTACTATTATCAGTAGCAGTAGTAACTTTGTAGTTTGAAACTTAGTTTCTAGTAATATTTATATTTCGTATCTGTAATACAGTAATACGATTTAATTTAGATTTGCTGTGTATTCTTGTATTTGTATTGCTGGATATTTTATATTAGATTTAATAAATGTCAAATTTATATTAATACGGTGTTATTAATAAGTTGTTACATTAAATCTAAAGATCTTAGTGGTATTATTCTCTTGCGAAGATTAAGGTCAATCTTCCTCCGTTAGGAGTCAGGTCAATGAACTCAGGCAATTTTAAGGTTGTTGCGTAACATATTGGAGATTAAAGTTTTGTCCTAACAATTTGTTAGGTGGGGGCTCGGAGCTGGGATTTGTTATAAATCTTGTAGGGCGCAACCTTCACATTTTTGGGGGCTCGTCCGGGATTTATACATCTGTTAGGGCGCAACCTTCACAGAACATAAAGTGGAGAAAATTGTATTAAGATTGCATAGCTGTAAATTTGTGATGATTATGTAATGTTCAGTGTGATTACAAGAGATCTGATGTGGTTATATGAGATTAATTGTGGTTATATGATGCTTTCTATGTTTATATGACACAGGGGAGAAGGACCTAATCATCATGCGCCATGATATTGGTGTAGAATGGCCAGATGGCAGCACTGAAACCAACAACATTGATTTTGTTGTCTATGGAGAGCCCCACGGTTACAGTGCCATGGCAGTTACTGTAGGATATCCGACCGCCATAGCAACACAGATGGTGCTGGATGGTGAGATTCAGGAGAAAGGCATCGTGTTACCACTGAGCAGGGACATCTACAAACCCATACTCAGCCGTCTAGAGGGTTTGGGGCTTGTGGCAAAAGAGTACAGTACATGGGGAACAGATTAAAACAATTTGATAAATTGCACATACAGAGAAATGAGATTAGTCTTCCTACAACAGAAATTTGATTTTTTTACTTTAAAAATGAGGCGAGTTAATTTTTGTTTGAAAAAGCAATATGAGTTTAGAAAATCACAAATATAATTTCACAATACACAAGACATTTCTAAAGTAAGTGAATTTGTTACAATATTAGTTAAAATCTCAAAAAAAAGGTGCTTTGGATTGAATGTGTCTTCAACTAAACATCACAAAACAGGAGAACATTATTTGTAATGACAAAAACCAACTCCCAGTGTAATTACACAGATTGAATAAATCTTATAAGTCAGTTTGTCCAAAAGGGAGTTATTGATTGAAGTGACTACTTAAAGTTGTAGTCACCATATGTAATAACTTGTTCTAATATATGCAGATGGTTAAGATAATAGTTTGTTGTGGTATTTCACTGAAATGGAGTGACTACTGAGATATCAATACCACTGATTGTGTGTGTATTTACAAGAGATTTGGTTGTACTTTGCTGTGGTGTATACATGTATTTGATATTAGTGTGTTTGGTCATTATATATTCAACAGAAAAAAAAATATATATATAAAATTTGTACATTAGGTATAAAATACTCTGCTGTGACTGATTTTTTATATGAAGAATCTCACTTGCTCATATTTTCTAGTTTTATCATTTTTGTTCTTATGTGAAACCCGGTGTAACTCACAACATCGTTTATACAAAAGAGGTTTATTATTAATGTATTTTTGTCAATATCACTCAGAATCTCATTTTATGACAATTTGTAATATTTTTTTTTCTTAGAAAGCTTCAGAACATCTGAAATTGTTGCTTTTATATATGGCCTGTTGAAGAGTTGTAGAGTAATGGTAAGAGAGTACAAATATACTTCTTGTGGCAAGCCTAAAAGGTGCTGCATATACATAATGTTAGATTACTTCAGTTTACTTTATCGTTAACAGCCTGGTAAATTGTATTTAAGGTACACCTGCATATATATTAAGGGTTATTTTGTCCAGTAGTTGTTTTTGCAAGTAGGTCACATGATGCCATGAGTACTACTTAAGAATTAAAGTGATATTGAATGGAAATGAAATGCTTCAGCAAATGGACTTTGTGACTTGCAATTAATAGTGTAAATACAGCATAAGAACCGAGGCCAGGTATTCTGTCAACATTAAAAATAAACTAGGTCTCACAACTTGCATCAATATTAAGGATTTTCATTTGCGGGACGCTTGTTTGTGTATGGGAGAGCTTCAGGCTCTGCCGGCTCCGCATTTTGTTTTCCTTATAACTCTGTAACCGTTAGGCGGATTCTTTTCAAATTTGGCAGGTTTAGGCAGTAGCCTTGGGCAATTTTTTTGAATATGCTGCAGTGACATTTCAACCAATCAGAGAGGTCACATGACCAAAAATGTCTTTTTTCGATGGGGAAGCTTGTCCGGATGATAACTTAAAAGGAATTTTATCAATTCACCTGAAACTTGGCAAATACATTCATTCTATTAAAATCTGGAAATCATTAGATTTTGGCATTGATTGGTCAAGAAATGGCCGAGTAATTAATGATTAATTAATCATTACGAATTTTCCAAATAAGGAAAACACAAAAATGCTTATATCTCGAAAACCGTGCTAGATAGAGCGATTTCGACGAAATTTTTGACCCACAGGGTATCTCTGCAGAGTAGCTATCCCAATTTTGAAAAAAATTTTGTCTCGCCAAAAATGGCGGCCATTTTGAATTTTCGAATTTTTCGCAAAAATTGCAAAACACAAAAATGCTTATATCTCGAAAACCCTGCTAGATAGAGCGATTTCGACAAAATTTTTGACCCACAGGGTATCTCTGCCGAGTAGCCATGCCAATTTTCAAAAAAATTTTGTCTTGCCAAACATGGCGGCCATTTTGAATTTTCGAATTTTTGCGCAAAAATGCTAATATTTCGAAAACCGTGCTACATAGAGCGATTTCGACGAAATTTTTTATCTTCAGGGTATCTCTGCAGAGCAGCTATACCAAAGAGCTTTCACTTGGTGAAGTTTCAGACCCATAGCTAATTGCTCACCTACTCAAAAAGAGTAAATGCGAATTACCTCTAAAAGTATTGCAGATGGCCAATTTTTCTCAAATAACTCATTCACCTACTTTTGGAAGAGCTTTCACTTGGTGAAGTTTCAGACCCGTAGCTAATTACTCACCTACTCAAAATGAGTAAATGCTAATTATCTCAAAAACTATTGCGGATACCCAGTTTTTATCAAATAACTCATTCATGTACTTTTGGGAGAGCTTTCATATGGTGAAGTTTCAGACCCGTAGATGATTACTCACCTACTCAAAATGAGTAAATGCGAATTATTTCTTAAAAGTATTGCAGATAGCCAATTTTCCTCAAATAACTCATTCACCTACTTTTGGAAGAGCTTTCACATGGTGAAGTTTCAGACCCATAGCCAATTACTCACCTACTCAAAATGAGTAAATGTGAATTATCTCTAAAAGTATTGCAGATAGCCAATTTTTCTCAAATAACTCATTCACCTACTTTTGGGAGAGCTTTCACATGGTGAAGTTTCAGACCCATAGCTAATTATTTACCTACTCAAAATGAGTAAATGCTAATTATCTGTAAAAGTATTGCGGATACCCAATTTTTATCAAATAACTCATTCATCTACTTGTGGGAGAGCTTTCACATGGTGAAGTTTCAGACCCATAGCTAATTACTCACCTACTCAAAATGAGTAAATGCGAATTATCTCTAAAAGTATTGCAGATAGCCAATTTTTCTCAAATAACTCATTCACCTACTTTTGGGAGAGCTTTCACTTGGTGAAGTTTCAGACCCATAGCTAATTACTCACCTACTCAAAATGAGTAAATGTGAATTATCTCTAAAAGTATTGCAGATAGCCAATTTTTGTCAAATTAATCATTCACCTACTTTTGGGAGAGCTTTCACTTGGTGAAGTTTCAGACCCATAGCTAATTACTCACCTACTCAAAATGAGTAAATGCGAATTATCTCTAAAAGTATTGCAGATAGCCAATTTTTCTCAAATAACTCATTCACCTACTTTTGGGAGAGCTTTCACTCTGTGAAGTTTCAGACCCATAGCTAATTACTCACCTACTCAAAATGAGTAAATGCGAATTATCTCTAAAAGTATTGCAGATAGCCAATTTTTCTCAAATTAATCATTCACCTACTTTTGGGAGAGCTTTCACTTGGTGAAGTTTCAGACCCATAGCTAATTACTCACCTACTCAAAATGAGTAAATGCGAATTATCTCTAAAAGTATTGCAGATAGCCAATTTTTCTCAAATAACTCATTCACCTACTTTTGGGAGAGCTTTCACTTGGTGAAGTTTCAGACCCATAGCTAATTACTCACCTACTCAAAATGAGTAAATGCGAATTATCTCTAAAAGTATTGCAGATAGCCAATTTTTCTCAAATAACTCATTCACCTACTTTTGGGAGAGCTTTCACTCTGTGAAGTTTCAGACCCATAGCTAATTACTCACCTACTCAAAATGAGTAAATGCGAATTATCTCTAAAATTATTGCAGATAGCCAATTTTTCTCAAATAACTCATTCACCTACTTTTGGGAGAGCTTTCACTTGGTGAAGTTTCAGACCCATAGCTAATTACTCACCTACTGAAAATGAGTAAATGTGAATTGTCTCTAAAAGTATTGCAGATAGCCAATTTTTCTCAAATAACTCATTCACCTACTTTTGGGAGAGCTTTCACTTGGTGAAGTTTCAGACCCATAGCTAATTACTCACCTACTCAAAATGAGTAAATGCGAATTATCTCTAAAAGTATTGCAGATAGCCAATTTTTCTCAAATAACTCATTCACCTACTTTTGGGAGAGCTTTCACTTGGTGAAGTTTCAGACCCATAGCTAATTACTCACCTACTCAAAATGAGTAAATGCGAATTATCTCTAAAAGTATTGCAGATAGCCAATTTTTCTCAAATTAATCATTCACCTACTTTTGGGAGAGCTTTCACTTGGTGAAGTTTCAGACCCATAGCTAATTACTCACCCACTCAAAATGAGTAAATGCGAATTATCTCTAAAAGTATTGCAGATAGCCAATTTTTCTCAAATAACTCATTCACCTACTTTTGGGAGAGCTTTCACTTGGTGAAGTTTCAGACCCATAGCTATTTATTCACCTACTCAAAATGAGTAAATGCTAATTATCTGTAAAAGTATTGCGGATACCCAATTTTTATCAAATACTCATTCATCTACTTGTGGGAGAGCTTTCACATGGTGAAGTTTCAGACCCATAGCTAATTACTCACCTACTCAAAATGAGTAAATGCGAATTATCTCTAAAAGTATTGCAGATAGCCAATTTTTCTCAAATAACTCATTCACCTACTTTTGGGAGAGCTTTCACTTGGTGAAGTTTCACACCCATAGATAATTATTCACCTACTCAAAATGAGTAAATGCGAATTATCTCTTAATAGTATTGCAGATAGCCAATTTTTCTCAAATAACTCATTCACCTACTTTTGGAAGACCTTTCACACACGAAAATGAAAAATTGTGAATATCTCGGAAAAGCTATTTCTTCTGCTTTAATGCTCGGCGGGAGATACACACCACGGCAGTGGTCTTGACAAAAATTTTTGTCTCCCCAAAAATGGTGGCCATTTTGAATTTTCAAAGTTTTTGCAAAACACAAAAATGCTTATATCTCAAAAACCGTGCTATATGGAGGGAACTCAACAAAATTTTGGACCTGCTGGGTATCTCTGCAGAGTAGCCATGCCAATTTTCAAAATATTTTTGTCTCGCCAAATATAGCGGACATTTTTAATTTTTTTATTTTTTGCAAAACACAAAAATGCTTATATCTTGAAAACCGTGCTAGATAGAGCAGACTGCGCTGACTTTGGTTGCCACAATAGTATAAGGCTAGAAACGAAGCATTTTCTTAATACTTTAGCACTCACCTTTATATCCTTTTCGGGACGCTTTGTTTTTGCTATGCAAAAACATTATCTTTTTTTTTTGCGAGCGATCCTCTAGTTATATATAGTGTATCTATTTGACTTTTATCTATTTACATATTTCTTGTAAATACTATTTTGAGAAGTGTACTTGGTTTGCAGTTGAGTAAATGTCAGTCATTGTACTACACCCTCTATTATCTAAGCATGTTGGAAGAGTAAACGTTTACAAGTTAATAGCCTCATACAATCAAAGAGGTATCGGAGTATAGAATGTCCCCTGACTGTCACTTTCGTCCATTCTTTTGTCAGTTCATCTCACTCATTACCTTCAAGTGGGGATGATTTTGCAGCTACGGAGCAGCAGATTAGATTAGAAATATCAAACAATACAGAACTACAAGTTTAGGAGGGTGGAAGTGACTCCATTAGATCAATTATATTTGCATACTAGAGGTGTTACTGTATTAACAACTATGTTAGCAAATGGCACTGTGATAAAGTTGTGTGATCTTGTTATTAAAAAGTCATTTTAACACAAAGTTAGAAATGCTATATCTTTGTAAGAAAATATGAAAATGATAAGTGATGCTCTCTTTATCAGTATTCTTCATGGTCGGATTACATTATATAACAATTTACCTTTAAAATTTTTTTTTTTTTTGTGGTTGTATAAAGTTTATGGAACCGTGTGTTGCTTTTGACTCTATGGTAATTGCTATTATAAAGTGCTACATGTGTATTTGCAATAAAAAGCCAGGGCCCATATCCACAAAAGGGATCAAGCTCAAGTTGAGCCAAAAATCGACTCAAATTTACAGCTGTTTATGATTTTTGGCTCATTTTGAGCTTGATCCCTTTTGGGAATATGGCCCCCCGAATTCACATTATCAATTAGAATCATGGACACTGACGTCTTTTATGTAGTTTGATTTTGCAAAGAAATATGATTTAATTTTACAATATGATTTTATTTTATATGTTAAATATTGTTGTCAAACAAATCCTTTCAAAGAACATCAAACATTGTTGATGGTGACAAATAAATCAATATTGTACACCAATATTGACAGTGTATAAGACATGTTATAATTTTCCACAAGCTCAGTGTTTAATAGCACCCAAAGTTACTCAGAGTAATTTATGAATAATTTTCCACCTTGACTTCTGTGCTAACTTTACCTTCTTTTTGATAAGTAAACTCTTATTGTAGTAGTGCACTAACAATGCGGCTCAACTTGGTCAAAGTCGGTCGTGAGTGTTGATAATACGACGCATCAGTTCCATACATTATAAAGATCGATTTTTCATGAAAACTGTTATAATACACCAAAGTATTACTTACCTAATAAAATCTTTTGATAATTAGCATTTTTGAAGAAAACAATCACATTTTTAAGTTGTCAAAGCTTTCAAGTGGAAACAACCATGGCTGCTTCCCTCAATTTCTTAACCACAAATATAAATTCTTACGAGATTCAGTACTTTAACGGATAGGGTCAAAGATCAAATGACAAAAATTGGTCTTTTATTTAAAACTGGCTAATTAATAAATTATATTTCTTCTGAAGTTCTTGACCAACACTAGTGTGACTTTTGTCGGTTCACCGTTGTCTATTAGTTCCGACTTTAGTATTTCTTGACGACTTACAGCACTATTGTGTAGGGGAGTAAATCAGTGATAAATTACTCTTTTGCTTTGTGATATATTGTACCTTAAATTATGAACTCTGTATAGTTTTGCTCAAGTTGCTACATTGAGCATTGGCCTCTGGTCAAAAAATATAATTCCTCCTTCAGCTAATTTTTAAGACAAATTAAAAGAAGATAATGATCAAGATAAATTTAGAGTAAGACTTTTTAATTACTGATTCATGTTCTCTCAAAATCATAAGTAACTTTTTTTTCATTTGTTAATTTGCAAAACATTTTGGGTAAATTTTGAAAGAATATTTTGAGTGTATAGTGTATTAGTGGAAATAATTATTGGACTATTTGACGTGCTTGTATTTAGTGTTTTCTGGCAGCTATTGTCTTTATTCCACATTTAGTGTAGATCTGATTTATACATATTTTTATATACATGTAGTTTTATTTTGGAGAGTTTTTAAGTGATAATAAAATACTTTTCTTCCTTTCTGTATTTTATTTATTAAGTGACATTATTTCTAATGTTAGAGTTGGCAAAATATGTTAGATCCCATACCACCCCCTCTCCTTTGTACTTGAATGTTAGCATGTCCCCATGGAATTTTTTAAACAACTTGAGAAAATGGTGATCTGCCAAACTTTTTGTGTTGTCAGATTCAACCTGTAATCCCTGTTTTATGGTAAATAGTTATCCACTTACCAAAAAAGCCTTTACATTCCCTTTCTGGAATATTCTAGTCTCCAGCTTTTTATATATAAAATGGAGCAGGCACAAAGACTGGGTTGAATTGGTGTCCATATGGGCAGAGGTCTTTGAAATTGCTATACTGTTGATTAATAATTTCTGTCAAGTGGATACAAACTGCTGCTTGTGTGTATTTTGTGGTGAACTCTCATTGAAGTAAGATGCATATAGTGTATGACTATACCAGAGAGTGGATTTGCTGTATACTAGATATTGTTCACATCTTGGGAGAAAAAATCAGAGTGAGGAGATATACTTTACAGTTGGATACAGACACTGGATTGCTGTATGTTTCCTAATGTTAACATTTTGGAGCAAACAGCATAGTTGTGTAGACACTCTGATCATCAGGTCATTTTGATACTATAATTGATCCACTTATAGGAAATTACAGACATTCAAGATTACAGAATAATATTTTTTAGAAAAAAAAACATGGGAAGTGCTGAAGAGGACATTTAAAGAGATCATTTCAATCATGATTTATTTGAATTCTGTTTGATACGGTTTTTATCTGTAGAGTAATCTGAGAGGAAGTAGAAAGTTTGGATTTATTGTATTCACTTGCTTTTTCAATTTCAACACAATATATAGGTTATATCACCACAGGCAGTTTTAAGGGCTGAGGAAACCAGTACATGCTAGTTGGTTAAGATATTGTGTTGTAAACTGCTGGACATCGCTAAGTAACTACCAATTTTCCCACATAGGGTTGGGTCTGGGGTTTGAACAGCCAACCTCAGAGATCAGAGGCCAGTATGTTATAAACTACACCACCAACCTCCCTAGTATGAAAGTTGGAAGTTTCTGTGCATTCATCTCACTGAACTGAACTGAGGTGAATATACATTGTACTCTCATGCATTTGCCCTGAGTAGTGCTCAAAGGTCAGTCAGGGTTTTATATCCCTTTCAACAAGGTCACACCTGGAAATGTCCTCATTGCATAACACACATTGACAGTTTAATTGAAACCCATAACCACAGGAATGAGAGTACAGGGATTATACACCAAAAAACCCACCTGGCCACTCCTGAAACAGTCCTTCAGTTTTTACCCCACAGACCAGCGTTCGGGCGGGCGGGCGGCGGGAAAAAGTTTGTCCGGGCTGTATCTCAAACTGTAAGGTGTAGGAAGTTGATACTTGGTAGGGACATTGGTTAGGGGGTGTAGGTGTGCAATATTATGGTGTGACCTTGATTTGACCTTTGACCTTGCCATAGTGCCATGACCTATAAAATCTTGTCCGGGCTATATCCCGGAAACCATAAGGTGCAGAAAGTTGATACTTGGTAGGGACATTGGTTAAGGGGTGTAGGTGTGCAACATCATGGTGTGACCTTGATTTGACCTTGCTGTAGTGACCTTGACCTATAAAATCTTGTCTGGGCTATATCTCGGAAACTGTAAGGTGTAGGAAGTTGATACTTGGTAGGGACATTGGTTGGGGGATGTAGGTATGCAACGTCATGGTGTGACCTTCACCTTTGACTCTGCCAAAGTGTGTTCACCTGCTATATTTTAGATATATTTCCCTTTTGACAAAGATACATGTATTACTGCAACTGATTATTATATGTATTTTTACATAATTGTGCTTTTTCCAATGACAGCTATTCTCTGATAAATAAATTTGACAGCTTCATAAATTTTAATTTACCGATTAATGCTATCATCTTGCTATTGAATTGTCTTGTTTTAATACTTTACATACATTTTTTTTTCTCTTAGAAGTTATTTTCTCCACTTAAACATTATTTGGATCTTTATATAACTGACACTGCACTGAAAGTGTCCCGATCAGTGTAATGTTTCATTACTTCTATATCTCATGGTGTTGAAAACTATTTCCCCAGGCTGTGGGGTGCGTGCATCTCTGATGCTATTTTATTACTCAGTGTTTGTCCACTGCTATGAAAAACAAACTGCTTGGGAATAACTGTACAAGAAAACTCCATTTTCTCAATTTCACATTTTACTTCTTGAAGCAATTTATTTTTGTCATTCATTTGAACCACAATAATTAACAATTTGATATATCTATACTTTTCAGAGAAAAATAAAAAAAATATTTACAAATAGCACCAGATGAATGAACTGTATTTTGATCCACTCATATTTCACGTAATAACTTGTTCTACTACATGTAGCATTACTCAATTAAAAAACTTCATCAAAATGAAAGATTCTACAAAAGACTCTGTATTACTAGGACCTTCAGCATGTAGTAACATGGCTAAGTTCCATTGATAACTACAAAAATTCTACATTTATGTTTTTATCTGAAAACTAGTTCAACTTGTACTTAAATTTACACTTTTTCTAGCTATAAAGAGATTGCTGTATTTTCAATGTTGCATTAATTTCTACCACACCAAGTCACCTATTTGTATGTGATTTGAGGTGATCACACTAGAACTAGTGCAAGTCACATTGAGGCATACATGGAATCTGTTTTTAGGTTTCTGTATCAAAAATGCTCTATATCCATAGATGTAAGTGGAAGCTGGCTGGTTCTGAAGGTTCTAGTAATACAACATCTGTTCTCATGCAATATGACAGCAAACACTGACCACCCAGTGACCAGTGTATGTCATAGACTTCTCATGTAATATGATGGCAAACACTGACCACTCAGTGACCAGTATAAGTCATAGACTTCTCATGTAATATGATGGCAAACACTGACCACCCAGTGACCAGTGTATGTCATAGACTTCTCATGTAATATGACAGCAAACACTGACCACTCAGTGACCAGTGTATGTCATAGACTTCTCATGTAATATGATGGCAAACACTGACCACTCAGTGACCAGTATAAGTCATAGACTTCTCATGTAATATGACAGCACTGACCAGTGTATGTCATAGACTTTTCATGTAATATGATGGCAAACACTGACCACTCAGTGACCAGTGTATGTCATAGACTTCTCATGTAATATGACAGCACTGACCAGTGTATGTCATAGACTTTTCATGTAATATGATGGCAAACACTGACCACTCAGTGACCAGTGTATGTCATAAACTCCTCATGCAATATGACAGCAAAGAGTGACCAGTGTATGTTACAATCTTCTCATGCAATACATCAGTGCAACTGACATGAAATACAGAAAATAAGCTAAGAAAATATATGAATTTCTTTTCTAACATAGAAAAGGCATCATTAGTAAAATACAAATATAGGAAAACAGAATAAGCCAAACACAAGTCATCTGACTTTATCAACTGCATACTCAAGTTGACTCTACTTTTGTTATATTTTTATAGAAAAATTCCCAAAATATTTAAAATGTCTACAAAATTTAAAATAATGTTCTACTTAACTGCTATATGTACACATCATAGAATACGTGAGTATCTGTAAAAAGAAGTGTTGTACACAAAACATCTTTTTTGTTTTAAGATTTTATTAGTTTTACATTTAGAAAATACAATGAAACCCTGTCAGAACTATTTCTCAGTATACAATTTTCACCCATTTCTGTCCACTGATATGCAATTTTTACAAAATCATGTGGTTCCCTACTTATTACAACTAGACTAAGGACGCATCTGTGGCCAGATGCTGGATGTATCCACCGACAAAGGCCAACTAACATAGTTTAGAAGATAAACAGCATTTTTCGTTAATAAGCAAGCTGAAAGCACTTTTAAGTTTGGCTACCCTTATTTGACCCTGTAGCAGGGGCCCAAGGTGAAGTCTGACCACATCAAAAGATTTGCAGCCCATGACTTCCTATAAGTTGTTTTCATATTAATGAGTTATTTGAGAAATACTGGCTATCTGCAATACTTCTAGAGATAATTCGCATTTACTCATTTTGAGTAGGTGAATAATTAGCTACGGGTCTGAAACTTCACCAAGTGAAAGCTCTCTCAAAAGTAGGCGAATGAGTTATTTGAGAATAATTGGCTATCTACAATACTTTTACAGATAATTTGAATTTACTCATTTTCAGTAGGTGAGTAATTACCTACGGGTCTGGAACTTCACCATGTGAAAGCTCTCCCAAAAGTAGATGAATGAGTTATTTGATAAGAATTGGATATCTGCAATACTTTTAGAGATAATTTGCATTTACTCATTTTCAGTAGGTGAGTAATTACCTACGGGTCTGAAACTTCACCAAGTGAAAGCTCTCCCAAAAGTAGGTGAATGAGTTATTTGAGAAAAATTGGCTATCTGCAATACTTTTAGAGATAATTCGCATTTACTCATTTTGAGTAGGCGAGTAATTACCTACAGGTCTGGAACTTCAGCATGTGAAAGCTCTCCCAAAAGTAGGTGAATGAGTTATTTAAGAAAAATTGGCTATCTGCAATACTTTTAGAGAAAATGCAGAATTTTGCAAATTTAATAAGTAAATTAAATTTTTATAAGTTAATACCCTATCCAATGGACAATAGCTTATCCGGTCGGCGCGGACCGGCCCGCCAAACGTCAGAAAAAGACGTCCTGTGTCTCAACCGGCTAGGCCCGCCCAGTACTGTGCACTCGCCAGATGGCGTGTCGTATTTCCTTCCTGTCTAGACAGAGTGACGTCATAGCATCTTTTTTGTTGTCTAAACCTTATTAGACCCCTAGTGAACTGATAGCGGGGTCGGTGGGAGGGCCTTGTGTGTCCATTGGATAGGGTATTAACTTATAAAAATTTAATTTACTTATTAAATTTGCAATTTTATTGCGTTAATACATCCTATCCAATGGACAATAGCTGAATAACTACCGCTTGGTCGGCGGGTAAGTTACTAGGGATCAAATTGAACTCATACTCAGTAGTGAAGATAGGTACCTTGTAAGCCTGGGTAGACCTTGAGGTCGGTAACCCATAAGGGCTGTGGTCGAATATCATCATCCGGTAATAGGGTATAACCGTCAGAAACGACCTTGATACCGTATACCCCCCCCCCCTTTTTATTATCAGACCTACTCTGAGGTAAAGGAGGAGAGGGATGAGTTCAGTCCCAAAGGCAAGTCTCCTGAAGGAAATACATCTGAGAAGATTTTTTTTTTTTTTTTGTTTTTGATGAATTATTCTTAACTATATTTACAAATGTACAAATCTCCTCTAGGTAGTGGTCTGTTGGTGGATCTGCTGGGCAGCCACCACAGGACCAAGATGAAAAAGCTCTGAATCAGCCCAAGCCAAGTCCTTCAGGTAAAACTGCGTGAAGGTATTGTGGGATTTCCAGTGGCAAGCTGATAAGATCTGATCTAAGGAAACTCCCGATTGGAAGGCCTTAGAAGCGGCGAAAGCCCGAACATCATGAGCTTTAACTTGATGTAGGGTATGGGCTTGATGATCTGAGAGCTCGTAGCAGAGGATCACAGTTTGCTTGATCCAAGAGGAGATGGTAGCAGGGGAGATATCCTTGTCGAAGCCTTTCTTGAAGGAGACAAAGACTAATTCTTTACCCTGTCTGATGTCCTGTCCAGATAGTAGCGCAAGGCTCTGATCGGACAAAGGGACCTGTCAGATTTGAGGGATCTGTCCAGGGTAGGAGCCAGTGCTGGTATGACCACTGGGGCTACACTCTCTGGACCCTCTTTGGCCAGCTGATTCTTTGAAAGAAAGCTGGGAGATGGAACCAGGGAAACCTTAGACCAATCGGACTGGTGTCTGATGTTTTTGTGTTGCCATGCATGGATCTCACTCCTTCTTTTACCCGACCCTAGGGCCAAAAGGAAAACAGTCTTGAAGGTTACATGCTTCAGGGATGCCTCCTTAAGAGGTTCGAAAGGGGCCTTTGTTAGCTGGTGCAGCACCAGGGAAAGGTTCCAGGAGGGTACTCCCCTCCGCCCTTTAGGTCTATCTCTGTGGAAACTGTCCAGGAGACGGGTGAGATTACCATCTTTGCTGATATTAACTGCTGTATCACCTAGTTTATCAGCAATGGCAGACCTGTAGCCATCAATGGTACTGGGCTGCAGCTTCTTAGTCTCAAAGAGATACATTAGGAAGTCAGCCACAGACTTTACAGGTGGTGACCTGAAGTCCACCTGATTAGTGACGCACCACTTTTTAAAAATGGTCCACTTTGCCTCATAGACTGATCTGGTTGATTGTCTTTGAGGAGCCTCAATTCTTGCTGCCACTGCCTCAGAGAAGCCCTGCTCTTTGATTTTTGTGGCTCTAGGAGCCAGGCATGGAGATTTAGATTTGTCAGATCTCTGTGAGGGGTCTGATTGAAAGGCTGTGTCAACAGATTGGGCAGGTTGGGTAGGCTGAGAGGGACCTGGCTGGACATGGTCACCAAGTCCCAAAACCAAGGCATGTTGGGCCAACCCGGAGCAATCAGAATGAATCTCTTGCAAGGGGAGTCCAGTAGTTTCTCCACCACTTTGCTCAATATGGCAGTCGGTGGGAAGGCGTATGCGTCCAGATCCTCCCATGGCAGAGTGAGTGCATCCACTGCTACAGCCAGGGTGTCCGGTACTGGAGAGACAAAGCGAAGTAACTTGTGGTTGAACCTCGTGGCAAATAGGTCTATCTGAGGCCGGTGCCACTTGCTGCATAGTCTTTGGAAAATGTCCGGAAGGAGGGACCATTCTGTTTGAATGGTTTGATTTAGCCTGGATAGCTTGTCTGCTATCACATTTAGTCGTCCAGGGATATGCCGGGCTTTGAGGGTTACTTGTCGCTGGGAACACCAGGTCAAGATTCTCCACAGTAGGGCACAGAGAGGGCCCGACTTCATGCCTCCTTCTTTGTTTATGTAGGCCACTACAGTGGTATTGTCTGTGGCCACTAGGACTATTTGGTTTGTGCATAGGTCCTGAAACTCTTTCAAAGCCAAGAAAACTGCTTTTAGCTCCAGGTGATTTATGTGCAGCTTGCTTTCCGGAACTGACCAGGAACCCCTTGCAGTGAGCTCGTTTAAGTGAGCGCCCCATCCTTCTTTTGATGCGTCTGTAAAAATTTGCAGAGCATGCTTTATGGGGTGTAATGGTTGACCTTGAAGCACATTGCTTTCTTCTAGCCACCATTGTAAATGTGGGTGCAGGGATCTGGGTAGAGGGATGACCTTCTCTAGAGATTCCGGTACCCTCCAATTGTTCTTGAGATGCCACTGTATGGGTCTCATGTGCAACCGGCCTAGGTGAACTTGTTTCTCTGTGGCAGTTAACAGACCTATCAAGGACATGAACTGTCGGACCGGACAGGCCGGTAGTAACAGCAGTGTTTGTATTTTCCCTTGAAGGTTTTGCCACCTGTCCGGTGTCGGTCTGACCCGGCCGGACCTGAGGTCGAACTGGTAGCCTACGAAGTTGAAAACTTGTTTGGGCTCCAGTTCCGATTTTTCTAAGTTCACCAGCCAGCCCAGATCCTGGCACATCTTGACCAGAATTTGGGTGTGTTGGATACAGGTTTGGAGGGATCTGGCTCTGACCAACCAGTCGTCTAGGTACTGGTGGATCCTTATACCCTTGTGTGTGGCCATCAGTTTCACCTCTTTTGCTACCACTGTGAACTCCATTGGAGCTGTGGACAGGCCGAAGGGCAGTGCCTTGAATTGGTAGTTCCGGCCCTGGATATGAAATCTGAGGTATTTCCTGGATTGTTCCTGTATTGGTATGTGGAAGTAGGCATCTTTGAAGTCTACTGAGGTGACCCACTCCCCTTGTTGGAGGGAAGTTCTGATGGTTTCCGGTGTTTCCATCTTGAATTTCTCCACTTTGAGGAAGAGGTTTAATTTGCTCAGATCCAAGATGGGCCTCCATTTGTTGTTGGGTTTGGGAACTAGGAAAAGTCTGTTGAAAAACCCCAGAGAGGTTGGGTTTTGGACCAGCTCTATTGCATTTTTGTCCATAAGCTGATGCAATGCCTCCAACAGGTAGCTGTTCCTGTGAGGATTGGCATAACAACTTATGACTGTCGGAGATCTTGTGAGTTTGGGTCGGATCCGGAAGGGGAGGGTATAACCTTCCCTCAAGTTTTGGATTGTTTTGGGTCCGGCCCCCAGTTCTAGCCAAGTTTCCCAGAAGTTTTGAAGTCTGGCCCCTACAGGCGGACTTTGGGCAACATTTGGTACATTTGAGACAGAAGTGGCAAGAGACAATGGAGTGACACACAAAGCACTTTTCACAGATTTTAATTTGTAATCTTTGGTAGTACAAACTGCTGGCCCGGGACTTAAATCTTTCTTTTGCGATTGCCCGGGCGCAGTAGTGACAGAATGAGCAACAGGAACTTTTACATTTAAAAGGTCTCTTGTCTGCTGATGAGCTTTTACATTTAAAAAGTCTCTTGTCTGTTGGTGATGTGGGCTCCCGGCCAGCAGTCGTATAGGGAGCTTGTTTAAACTGTAACTGTCATTTGTACGACTGCTGGCCCTTGGCAGGTCTTGAGGAGTAAGAGGTAGACCGACCCTTGCCTTTCCTGAACTGCTTTTTCCCAATAGTTTTCCAGGCTGGCTTTTCTTGTCTTGAGTCCTTGTTGTTTCCGGACTTCTTTTCTGCCCGTTCATAGGGGTGATAACGACCCTTGCTGTGTCCGGAAGCAGAGTGGCTTTTAGCTTCAAATTGGGCTATCTCCTCTTCGGCCCGCTTAATTGTGGCATCAGGGAAGAGAGTGGAGATGTGGAGAGGTGCCGTACGCAGAGCTGTGAGGGTGTCCTGTTTTATGCCAGTTCTTAGATGGCTGAGGTACGCATCCCGGCGGACTAAAGTGAGATTCCCCATGGTGATGAACACGAATTCGGACAAATGTTCCATGGACTTTGCTGCCGCCTGAGAGATGCTGGCATTGAAGTCCAACAAATATTGTAATTCCTCAACAGCCGGTGACACTTTGGCTGAACCCTTGCCTTTCTGTTCGGATCTTAAAACCTTGATTTGATCTTTCATACTCTGCTGGACCTTAACCAGGCAGCGATTGAAGCTAGCACTCTGATTACATACAATAGATGCCTCTCTGGCAGACCTTTCCCACCTTCTTAAAGTTTCTTGTGAAATTCTGCGGGAAGCAGGAGGGGTAGAACCAAGTCCCGTATACCTTGCTATCCGGCTGTAACTACTGTTAAGCTTCACTGAGTCGGTATGCCATGTTGAAACTTTAGATGGTTCTGCTTTCTGATCGGTATGTAGACCATACCACTTAGCTTGGGAACGTGGGGGCCTGAGAAAAACGTCCTTGGCCAGACCTCCGGCTTCAGAACCTCTGGAAGGGTATCCTTCTGACAAACTTAAGTTGAGCTTGGAGAGTTTCTTGCACAGCCATTCTTCTGTGGGCATTTTAACAGAGACTTTACCAGGAGTAACAGTTTTGGGCCCAGCAAAGGGGTTGTCTTCAGCTGTAGTAGCAGAACTGTCTACCTCTGGGATATGGGTCCAGCCCATATAAGAGCGAATGCCCTGCATGGTGTCCCGGTAGGTCTGCTCTTCTGATACCGGCTGATCTTGATCCATAAGAGAAAGTTCCGGATCTTCAGAAAGCTCTCCTTCCTCAGTATACAAGTCAAGGAGGGGTCTGTCCGACAGATCACTACCGGCCTCTGATGAAAAACTTGAGACACTGTCCTGACGAGATCTGTGTAGGACTGGTGAAGCGGAATCTGCTGTGTCAGATGGAGTAGGTCGGCCGGATGGGTCGGAGATAGAATCCGGTGGTAATTCTGGTCGGTCAGTCTTGATTTGACTGGAAGGCTGGTGCGTAAGTGCAGTGGAGCCTTTTGATGAAGCAGGTCGGCTGGTTTTAGTTTGACTGGCCGGCTGATGCTTAGAAGCAGAGGAGCCCGTACCAGGAAACTTTGTAGTCGTTGAAGACTGTTGACTGATCTTAGCTTTACTGGTCGGCTGATGCCTTTCGGCAGAGGAGCCAGTTCCAGGAAGCGTAGTTGAAGAGGAAGGTCGGATGAAGGGTTCAGAAGAGTGAGAAACAGAAGCTGGAGGTGAACGGGCCGGAGTCACTTTCACGTCAGCAGAGAAGTTAGGTTCCATGTTTCTGGCCAACAGAAGGGCCTCCAGCCGGTTGAAACGTTCAGCCCATTTAGAGTCTAACGTGGCTATCTTGTCGTCTGTAGAACCCTGAGAAGCTTTAGAAGTAGAAGCAGAGGGAGATTTTTCCCGTTTAGCAATCTTCTTTGTGTCCTTTTTGGTTTTCTTGTCTGGTGGGGGCTCAGTAGGTGAAATAGCTTTCTTTTCTACAGGCCCAATAACGGACACATTTGAAGGATCTACAAGTTCTTCACTGTCTTTAGCTGGAGTTGCTTCCAGTTTCTTTGCTTCTCTCTTTTCTTTTTTAATATAATACGATATGAGGGAGTGGCAAGCTGAAGGCGTTGTTCTTCAGAGAAGGCATTGCAAATTTTACAATCCGTGGACTGGGGATTTTTAACACAGTCATCAGACCCCTTACCCTTCTCACGACATCTTGCACAAAAAGCATGAGAGTCAAAATTCGCCATTGCGTGGCCACAACTCCCTCTGCGTTGTCCTGGGGACGACATGATAGTTCTTGAAGATGATGATAACAAATAAAACTGTAGATGATGAGAAATTCTAACATAAACGCTGATAAATCTTTGCTGAATAAAATTCCAAGTGCACAGTCATGTGCCAAACGAAAAAGATGCTATGACGTCACTCTGTCTAGACAGGAAGGAAGTACGACACGCCATCTGGCGAGTGCACAGTACTGGGCCGGCCTAGCCGGTGGAGACACAGGACGTCTTTTTCTGACGTTTGGCGGGCCAGTCCGCGCCGACCGGATAAGCTATTGTCCATTGGATAGGATGTATTAACGCAATAAAAACTCATTTTTAGTAGGCAAGTAATTTAGCCACAGGCCTAATTTAGACATAAAGCCTAGCAATAGAATACTGTGGTGCACCCTCTAATATACCTTGCAAACTTGAGAAGGCTAGCTATAATATTTTTTTTCGTTAGAGCGGTAATGGTGAAATCTCTCTACACACTGCGGCTATCCAGTGGATACAATGATTTACTCAACAGTGAGAACCTGAAAGTAGATATTGGTAAGCTATGCCATGACATAGAGGTCTGCAATTTCACTCTGTTATAGCTGACAAAAATTATGTGAATAACATATTTAAACAAAATACTGTAAATGTAATAGTTTTCACGTTATAACTGATTTACTCAACAGTGATAACCTCAAAGTAGCTATTACTCAGCTATGCAATGAGCTACATGTCTGAATTTTTTCTATGTTATAGCTGACCCAAAATTAGGTGAACAACATATTTAAGCAAAATACTGTAAATGCAATAGTTTTCAAGTTACAACTGATTTACTCAATAGTGAGAACCTGAAAATAGCTATTGCTCAGCTATGCCATGAGCTATAAGTCTGTAATTTCACGATGTTATAGCTGACCCAAAAGTAGGTGAACAACATATTTTAACAAAATACTCCAAATGCAATATTTTTAAAGTTACAAGTCATTTACTCAACAGTCAGTACCTGAAAATAGCTATTGCTCAGTTGTGCCATGAGCTACAGGTCTGTAATTTCACTATGTTATAGCTGACCCAAAAGTAGCTGAATAACATATTTACACAAATTTCTTTAAATGCAATAGTTTTCCAATTACAACTGATTTACTCAACAGTGTGAACTTCAAAGTAGCTATAACTCAGCTATGCAATGAGCCACAGGTCTGGAACTTCACTATGTTATAGCTGACTCCGAAATAGGTGAATAACATATTGAAACAAAATACTCTAAATGTAATACTTTTGAAGTTATAAGTAATTTACTCAACAGTGATCACCTAAAAGTAGCTATTACTCAGCTATGCCATGAGCTACAGGTCTGAAATTTTACTATGTTATAGCTGACCCAAAAGTAGCTGAATAACATATTTATACAAAATTGTGTAAATGCAATAGTTTTCAAGTTACAAGTGATTTTACTCATGATGGAAGTTACTAAAAAGCCCAAAAGTAGCTATTACTCACTTAGCTATTGAGACAGACACCCAAGTTACTCACCATGTTGTAGCTATGAAAAAAGTAGCTGAATAACATATTTTAAGAAAATGCTCTAAATGCAACACTTTTCAAGTTATAAGTGATTTAGTGCATGATTTCATGACTTTTAATGCATTTTAGACATTTTTGTCTACCACAGGCCTAATTTAGACATAAAGCCTACCAAAAAGATAGGTTGGCGAGTCCTCTAGCTTACCAAGCCACCTGCCAAATATGAAAGAAATCTGGAAAGAAATGTGGACTGTAGGTTGCTAACAAGCAATATTCCACATTTTAGACATTTTTGTCTACCACAGGCCTAATTTAGACATAAAGCCTACCAAAAAGATAGGGTGGCGAGTCCTCTACCATATCAAGCTACCTGCCAAATATGAAAGAAATCCGGAAAGAAATGTGGACTGTAGGTCGCTAACAAGAAATCTCTGCGGACGCGGACGAGGGCGCGGACGACAACGATGATGAATCCATAGTATCCCCGCTTCGCGTCGGGGATACAATTAACATTATTACAGTATTAACTGTTCTGGGTAATTTTCATTGGAAAGGACATTTTAAGTATTCCATATTTAATTCTATCTAAAAGGAAAATATACTTGGAATAAGGAATCTAAAATTTCCCAGAAATCTAAATTTCACCACCTCTAAAGCTTACTTAATTCCATGAAAAAAGATGTTTTGTCTTAAACTTTGTATTTTTCAGTTCAAAAAGCCTAAATTTACTATATATTCAACACTTCTCCCATCAATTCATTTATTTTATTAGTATTTCCACATGTGGCGAATTTCAGATATGTGGCGAATTTTACATTTCTTACTCTGACAAAGTTCTAATCAAATGCATTCATTTGTAGTTTCATTTGTAAGGTAAAAACATTCTCCTGTGCTACATGTATATATTTGGCCATTTTTATTTTAAATAACCCACATTAATGATACAGGAAAGAGATACCTGATAGTTTGACCAAACATTACACATTTTTTAAACAAATATGTAACACTATAAATGTCTACACTAAGAAGGCACAAGACACATCACAGTCTAACATATTAACCACACAACTGTACATAATACTGAGCCAAGGTGTTTATAAAATGCACATCAGGGGCCAATAGTCACTCACATTCTTACTCTTAGGATATCTTTTACAATTTTTTCTACAAATAATACCTTCATGTTTGTCAACATTTTAAATACTAAAACGCTATTTGTTTTGTAGACTTAAAGCCATTGTATCCAATTTGTCAGTGTAATTACCTCTGTCAAGGAGGTATTCCTTTCACAACTATTTGTTTGTTTGTCAGCAGGACTACACAGCTACTACTGTTTAGATCTCCACGAAAAAAACAATCATAAAATTTGTCTTTGTCCAACTTAGATCCCTTAATATTTTGTGAGTGGTCTGAATCACCTGGTTGGTTAAGGTTTCTGATGGACAGGAGTTTTGTGGACAAGCATTTAACAGTGAAAGGTATCGCATAGATATCAAAGTCACTGTCAACATGACTCCACACTTTGTCCAAAATCAACTACAAATCTAGATTACGTAGAGACACATTCATACCTAGTCTCAGAATAGACTTTTGAAAATTTTTTCACTGAAAATTACTTTTTTTGTCTAATAATGCTTGTTTCTCGCATTCATGGGCTACCAAGGTAACCTAGTTATCATACATCAATTAACCCCCAAATTGACTGCAAATCTAATTCAGTGCTCAATTTGCATGGGTCCCACTTTTATGTTACACATTTGCAGGGTATAGGTGACCATTTATATTACAACAGTTAGCGCTGAAAGACAAGTGGTGGAAAGTACAATACAACCAAGCAGTATTATCCATTCATGTTGGGAGCGTAAGATTACATCTGGATGACAGAAGGGTTGTATTTTAATTTGAAATACCAACAGGGAATTACAGATCTCTTTTACTCCTCATTAACAAAAAACAGCCCGAGTATTTCAACATGCAGAAGTATTCTTTCTTGTTTACTATTAACTCCATAGAATTCATTCATGTGAAAATAGAGAGAGAAAAACAAAAAAAAAAAAAAAAAATGTTCCTTTTTATGTCAAAAAATAGTCACAAAACAACAGTGATAGTGAATAAATTGGACAGAGCCCTAATTTTGAGAGAATTTTTATGACATGAGTATTTCTCACAGTGAGACATCCACCCTCTTAATTCTGCATAAGTCTTGTCTTTTTCAACAGTCAGTGGTGTTTTGCAGTAAAGAGTACCAGATTAAGTGTAAAGATGAAAGAATAATTTGGCAAGAACCCTTAATTAGACAGAGGTTTTATTATGAGTGCACTATTTGTCCCGATGAGGCAAATCTACAGTGTAAATGCTGAGACTGGCTACCAGTACACAGGATGCTTGTAGAACAAGACAATTGTATGGGCAGGATGAGGCAAATCTACAGTGTAAATGCTGAGACTGGCTACCAGTACACAGGATGCTTGTAGAACAAGACAATTGTATGGGCAGGATGAGGCAAATCTACAGTGTAAATGCTGAGACTGGCTACCATTACACAGGATGCTTGTAGAACAAGACAATTGTATGGGCAGGATGAGGCAAATCTACAGTGTAAATGCTGAGACTGGCTACCATTACACAGGATGCTTGTAGAACAAGACAATTGTATGGGCAGAACACTATACAGGCCTGTCATAATTCCTCAAAGAAAGCAACCCTGGCCTTGGTAGTCCCCGCTTTGATCTGAAAAACAAAATTAATAATAATAATTCATGAAGAAAACTTTTTACAAAAATAGTATGAATAAAGAGTCAAATGTCAGTTTTTGCTATATTGAAGGTGTAATTGTTTCCAAAAACCAAAACCAGCTTTCCAGGACCTTGAATGAACGAAGTCTAATACTTTGTTTTAATGTCACCGGATTGGTGGAATATAGTTAAGAGTGTATATGAGCCATAAGTGAAAATTGTAAGTGTCTTCACATGTATTATTTGTTTTTAAAAAAGGTTGATCAACTCCATTTTATCCAAATAAAGTCAAAATCTGAGATACTTTTGCAAATTTATAAGTATCGGCCATATAAAGAGGTAACATGTAGACAGTATTAAAACCTGATTCCTCACTTCTCATAGTGGTTTTCACTCGATTATTGCACAAACAAATGAAAAACCAAACACCATAATCCATTAACAACATTAAGCCGTATCAATTATCTATGATTCGATTGAGCTCAAAAATCATTACTAACGGCAGTGCCACATGACTGAAACAAGAATATCCCAACTCTTCATCTGAGGATATAATTGGGACTGCTGTTATGTGTATTTCATGCATATATCTATACATTCAGAGTGATCAACTTGTTAATTTATATGTTCAATTTAATAGACTCTCTTGCATGCATTTTACACTCACTTTTTGACATGATGAAATTATTAAATAATTAGACCCACTGTTCTATGTACTTCACATACACCCACCTTCGTGACAGTGATGAACTTGTTTGGTGCTTTACAAAAGATTCAATTAGTACCATAGCACATTACTTACACAAGACAATTTCATGTACTTCCACACTTCAACCTTCCTCAAAAGTATGAACTTGATGGTCCCTTTTTTTGAATTACTTAATCATTTCATACACACACCTTTCTCAGTGCGATCAACTTCTTTAATTAACTAGAAATAGGCCGGACTGTTGATAGTAGCTGCGACATATGAATACAAACAGGATAGCATAGAAGAACACACATTATCGTGTGTAATGTCCACCCCATGAACCTTTTGCCAAAATTGTACAGTAGTCTTACAAGACCCTGTTTCATTTGTAAAATATATCAATGATGCTTAAATATTTATTAGTGTACATGTAAATTATTTCAGCTTCATGCCTTTTTGCATTGGTTGGGTCGAAAATTTTGACGAAATCACTCTATCTTGCACAGTTAAGAAGATAGAAGCAAATTTCTGTTTTTCTATTTTTGGCACAAATTCGAAAATTCAAAATGGCCGCCATTTTTGGGAAGAGGAAAACTTTTTGAAAATTGCCAAGAGTACATTTCTTAGATACCCTATGGGTCGAAAATTTCAATGAAATAACTCTATTTTGCACGGTTAAGGAGATAGAAGCCCGCTGTTCTGTGCATTTCACACTTACCCACCTTTTTCAGTGTGATCAACTTCTTTAATTAATTCTACCGTTATTCTGTGCATTTCACATTTACCCACCTTTTTCAGTGTGATCAACTTGTTGAATTAATTCTACCTGCTGTTCCGTGCATTTCACATTTACCCAACTTTTTCAGTGTTATCAACTTCTTCAGATAATTCTGTCCGCTGTTCTGTGCATTTCACATTTACCCACCTTTTTCAGAGTGATGAACTTGTTCTCGCCTCTCTGCACCTTTTCCTCGTGTATTCTGTCCATCTGTGTCTCCTTGTCAGTCACTTTAAGCACCTCAATCTCAGACTTCAGCTCCTTTAACTGCTCTTGGAGATTCTTACTCTTCTTCATGTACTCATCTCTGAAAACATACACACTGCATTTTACTACCTCCCCAATAAGGTTATGTAATCATTTGGATTGCTCATCAATTTGTTTGTTACCAAGATTATCAAAACAATACTGTGTGGATTTACATCAAATTTTCACAGTAGGTATGTCTAGCTTCAACAGAAAATCGATTCAATTCTGAGAATTATTCCCAACTAATTCTGGAACTAGGATTTTATTAAAGGAGGTTGGTGGCGGAGGTTGGTGATCTCTGTGTGTGTTTGTTGATTGGTGTATTAATCCTTTTCCCCCCTTTTTAAAATACTTAAAAATCTTCATTACTCCTTTATTGTTGGAATATTGATCATACCATTTTCGAAAATCAGAACTGGTTTCCAGGGCTTTGAAATGAGAGAAAACTGGTATTTTGTTTGCTTGTCAATAATGACAGTGAACACATACATGAGCCATTATATACAATAGGAAATGTCTTCACGAGATATTTTTAATTTCAACCTATATTTATATTTTCAACATAAGGGGCATTGCACCAATTTTATAGTGACACAAGGTAACTCTGATTATCTTTACTTTCCTGAATAGGCTGTTAGTTGTTGGGGCCCACTGATATTGTTGGGCATTTGTGAAGAAGTTTGATTACTTGCATGGAACTCTTGTCTTAAATTTATGATTTTTCTCAAATATCTTCTGTAATTGTTGGTAATTAAAGCTATGCTGGAAAATAATATTAATCACTATTAGAGATGGGTTGGTGACCCAAACATCTCAGTACCGAGAGCATTTTACTGAAATACTGTTATAATAAATTGGACAACTGCCATCCCACTGTCAAGACATTTAAAGAAGAAAACATTAAAATAGTACACAAAAACTCTCAATCTGAAAAAACTATACACTTTTATCCCATACTTTTGTAAATTTGCAGATTTTTATAGTGATTTTGTTGAGCAAAACTGCTATGTTTTAGTTTTATGTGTTTCAATTTCTGTATGTGATGGCACTTTACAACTACCGATTGTCTCAATTGTCAACACATATAATTGAAGAAAAACTTGAAATACTGGAAACCAAGCCTAAAATCTGAAGAAATTGTACACTTTTAATGCATATTTTTGTCCATTTGGAATTTTTTATTGTAATTTTGTTAAGAGAAAACTGTCTTGTTTTGGTTTTATGAGTTTAAAAAGAACACATCCTTTTTCAAAATTCCTGACTCACAGCGGTTTTGCATTGGCGGTCTCCTGACCTACACATTTTTTAAATGACTAATCAATACACAAAGTCAAACAAGAGTTTGACCCCTCCAAACAAGAGTTTGACTTTAATACTGAAAATGAATTTCAATCCCTATACTAATGTCAGTCCCCTCTCACCTTTACTTCTCTATCTCTGATTAAACCTCTGTCCTTCATCTCTGAAGTCCAACATACTCACCACTAGGGCACAGACAGCCTATAATAAGGTTGTCAACCATGTATAGATTACAATTTTGTCTCACCTTTCCTTCTCAATCTCCTGAGACAATTCCTCCATATCGTCCATATCTGTGCCAGTCAGCAGGTGTGCTGATGAGGTCAGCAGCTCAGTATGAAGGTCACTGTGGAGGTCACCCTCAGAAGCAGCTAGCTCAGAGTCTAGCCCATAGTTTGAGTGGTCAGAGGGGTAGTTCAGAGAGTTGTTTAGGTAACTGGTGTATGTGAGACCAATCTCAGGACTCACCTCCTACAAATGTGCAGAATTACGTAAATCATGGATATTGTCTATGCACTTGTTTAAATTACAACAACAAAATGTCTCATGAATATTCCTGACACAGGATGACATCATCTCCAACAAACTTATGTGATTATGTGTCCCATATACAGTAATGTAAAAACATTAATTTTCTTCCCTAATTCTGGAAATATTTTGATAAAACAACTCCTAACTAGAGGAATGCTTTTGCTAACAAAAGCAAAGCATCCCTGAAAGTTTAAAATGCTTTGTGGTTTTATTAAGCATGCTGTAAAGCTAAGAATGCACAAAGCTGCGCCGTATGCTTTCCCAATACCTCTTAATACATTCTGAAGCTATAAAAGCAACGACAAAGGAGATACAAGGCAAAAACTCCAAAGCAGCTATTTATGACCCCAATTTGGCCCATAAGGGGGGGTTGGGGGGTAAAACTGACCGGCTATTTAGACTCTCCACATATGCTTTCCCAATACCTCTTAATACATTCTGAAGGTATAAATGCAACAATAAAGGAGATATAAGGCAAAACTCCAAAGCAACTATTTTATGACCCCAGTTTGACCCATAAGGGGGAGGTCGGGGGATAAAACTGACTGGCTATTTAGATTCTCCACATATGCTTTCCTAATACCTCTTAATACATTCTGAAGCTATAAAAGCAACGATAAAGGAGATATAAGGCAAAAACTCCAAAGTAGCTATTTATGACCCCAGTTTGGCCCATAAGGGGGGGTCGGGGGGTAAAACTGACCGGCTATTTAGACTCTCCACATATGCTTTCCCAATACCTCTTAATACATTCTGAAGCTATAAAAGCAACAATAAAGGAGATATAAGGCAAAAACTCAAAATCAGCTATTTTATGAACCCCAGTTTGACCCATAAGGGGGGGGCTGTGGGGTAAAACTGACCGGCTATTTAGACTCTCCACATATGGTTTCCTATTACCTCGCAGTACATTTTATGGCTCTAAATGCAATACTTAAGAAGATAATAGGGGGGTTGACCTAAATTTAAGGCTTTCAGATTGGAAGGTGTCAGAAAATCACTCATAAAAGAGACATTTTTCATGGGATTGCTCCCAAAATCTAATCAGCTTGCGTTTTTGATAGTATAAACAGGTGTGTCAAATTATAAGGCTGTGTAGCGAGTAGTTTTTCCTGAACTGCGATGACGGGGGGGTGTACTTCAAAAAAATTGTTTTTGATCATGTGACCTTCATAAAGGTCAAATTTAAGCATGCAGAAAAATTTTCCCACGCCTAAGGTATATAACTGCCAAATATGGTTTGAAACCTTCTAATAATAAGGGAGATATTCAAGGGAGACCATAATGCGGCGGCGGCGGCGAGGAAACTGAGGCGAAAACAAATAAGCGCCCTTTCAGGGACGCTTAAATATTAATGGGGAAATATTATGTACAGTATGAAACTGTAAATCTTCATCAGCAAATATTTCCACACCATGACGTTGCACACCTACACCCCCTGACCAATGTTCCTACTAACTATCAACTTCTTATGTCTTACTGTTTCCGAAATATAGCCTGAACAAGATTTTAAAGGTCAAGGTCACTTCAGCAAGGTCAAACATCAAATCAAAGTCACACCATGACACTAAACACCTACACCCCTCAACCAATGTCTCTACCAAGTATTTTACAACAATTACGGTTTCCGAGATATACCCGGGATAAGATTTTAAAGGTCAAGGTCATTACGGCAAGGTTAAAGGTCAATTCAAGGTCAAACACCACAACGCTGTATGCCTACAACCCCCTAACCAATGTCCCTACCAAGGATAAACTTCCTACACATCACAGTTTCGGAGATACAGCACGGACAAACTTTATCTTGCTGCCTGCCCACCCATCCAGACACCATGGGTGAAATCAATACCCACACAGCCCTTAAACGCTGTGGGGTTAAAAGTGGTTAATAAAAGGAAAACATCGCTCATTAGATATATACTGCCATCTTCACTTGTGATATATTATTTGTAATGTGTCATTCGGGAAGTTTTCCTGAGGTACACTCATAGAGGGGTCATTACACAGACATTTCACATTACATGTAAATAGTAATGTAGAAAACTATTAATATGGTACACAGAAATTAGTATCACAACACATTATGGAAGGTTTGAATGGCAGATAGACAGTCTTAGTAAATGTCTCTGAGACAAATTATGTGTTCTTTTAATTAAAAAGGTGATTAATGTACCCTTCCAATACAGTATAGAAACCAAATTTTAAAGGAGTATTAGGTAATATAAATATATCTTTTCAATATGATACTGTATAAGATTACCACAACCAATCACAACTAGGGCTGGGAAGATTTGTAATTGTTGCACTCGAGTTCCTGTTACTGGTTCTCTCCTCTCTAGAGAATAATCTCTCGAATGATCAAACATACAAATATGTCTCCTTTTCTAAATTTCCAAACTTGAGTTATTTAACATCCCCTAAAGGTGATAATATGAAAAAGACTGAAAATTTAACCAGCAAAATAACTACACCTTTCTCAATTTTAAATCCTTTTGAGTACCCTAAAACTGCCTAAGCTAAAGCACAGACTCACAGTACTGAGTGCAGAGAAGGCCGCCTGGTTTCTCATGATGTCCAGAAGCTTTTCATTGGAGTTCTTCTGAGCGAGCCTTGCATTCAGAAGCTCTTCTCGTAACTCTTCTGATTCTTTAGCTCTAAAACACAAAGATCTCTGACTCTTCAGCCCTAAAACTTAAATGTCTTTGATTTTTTGGCTATAAATCACAAAGATCTTTGACTTTTTTTTAGCTCTAAAACACAGGATTTTGACATCTTTGACGTACGATCAGCCAAATCTCTCTCTTCATTCAGGAAGAAGTTGAAAACCTATCTCCTTGCAAAAAGTATATCCACCCTAGTTTTCTGTTCTTGTCTTGGTCTTTCTCTGTGGTACTGAGCTCTGCAATGTTTCTTACTTCACGCTTATGAGCTTTGATTTCTGGCATTATGCGTATTAGAAACTGTTAACAGATGGAGATTACGCACTGTAAAAGTACTATTAGACTTAGAATCTTTGACTCTTTAGCCATAAAACACAAAGATTGATGACTCTTAAAGTATATCACCTATATTCCTAAACAAACAGTAGTTCCACAATCAGCTTTCTTGTTAACGCCTTACATAGCTCCAACCACTGCCTATGGTGATAATATGTACAGGTTTACACCACACCTGCGTTCACAGTCCTCCACCACCCGTGCAGCAATATGTTCTGCCTCTTTTGCTCTGCGCTCCAGCAACATCTTGTCTTCTTCTGTCTGTGAAGAAGCGAAAAAAAAAAATAAATAAATAAATAAAATAACAAACTCAGGACTCTTCTAAGTCATATCAGAACAGGGACTTATAGTCCAAGAGTAAACACGTACTTTCTCCCTCAAACCCACAACCTCTGATATCAAAAAGGCTATACCAATATGACTATATATTCCCAATTATTTGGCTTGAATAATTTGACAATTTAATTTCAAGTTTTAATGGACAAATATTACAAATTTATGAGTTTCCATGGTTACCTTCATGACAGCGAGCTGTATCCTCATCAGCTCTTTCTCTGTCTCTGTCATCTTCTGTGTGAGAAGCTGAGCTTCTTCCTCTGCAATGCGAGATTTCTCAGCCAGCAGCTCTTGTGTCTGTTCAGACACTTTCTGAAATGTTAAGAAATGAGTCCAGGTCACACTTTGACTGCAGATCAAATGCATAGTACACATTCATACCTCGGAAATAATAACTACACAACTGAAACTGTTTTGACTATATGGATCAATCATTCCTTCATTATCTCTCCACCTAGTGTTACTTTCATATATTTAACCACATACTGGACTTTGTTGGTCCTTATACTTTTGATATTTGTGAAGTTTGACCACTGGTCATCACCGAGTACTTATCAGAGCGTATAAGCTTGTTCACACTAGTCTTGTAATTCCTTCATTCTTCTCTGCAACTACCCACTCTTTCATACATTTGACCGTTGGTCATTAAATATAATTTTTCAATGTCTGACAAGTGACCACTCCTTATCAAAGGCCCATTTTTAGCCTGTTTACACTGGTCTAGTAATGCCTTTATTTTGACCTGCATCTACCATTATTACACCAGGATACTGACTACTTGACTGTTAAATACCACAAACATGACCACTGGTCAGAACTTGCCAGAGCTTCATGAGCCTGTTCACACTGGTCCTGTAACTCCTTCATCCTTCTCTCCATCTCCTCTTTCTCTGTCTGGGCTTGTTCTCGCATCTCCTGCTCCTTCCGTAAGCGCTGCCGCTCAAGCTGAAAAAAAACACGCCAACAATGTCACCTGACACAAAGTAAACAGGTCAAAGTTCAGGGTTTTTATGTGTCATTCAACAGGCAGGGTCACACAACAACAAGTCCTCTGCATTGTCACACGTGAAAGTTGAAAATGTTGAGGGCACAAAAAAATCTCTGAATATCTGATAATTAAAAGAGCACCTGCTGCTAGTGTAAACAATGTACATGCTGTTTCTATTTGCAAATACAAAATATGGAGTAGCAAGGATACTCAGAATGATCACCTACGATACCTTACCTGTCTACGAGTTCTCTCTTCCCGCGCCTGAGCTCTCATCTGCTGGATTTCTATTGGATCTGGCTTCCGTCTTTTCATAAAGAGATCGTGGTTTCCTATACATAACTCCAGGATCTGAAAACAGAGACATGTTTAAATACACAACATCTATTAAACTGAATATTTTTCTTGCAAATAATTTTTCCCTTTTAACAGATTATTTTGGTCAGATCATGACCCATGGTTCTAGTTTGGTTGATCTATAAAATATCATATGTTCGTGTGGGCTCACATGACTTTGGAACCGTAGGGTAGATCTATCTATGGATAGAGAGCCATGGTGTGAAAGCTATACAGTAGTTTTGACCAATGGCTGTTAATCCTGATATGGACCCACTCAATATGTTATATTTTGGTTTTTCTTTTTTTTGTCCACTGACGTATCCAAATCAAATATGCACAACATTTTGGACTGACCAAATAATAGTTTGATAATACTCAGTTACTATTATGATAAAACAAGAGAACAAGTCTAAATTTCAATTTGGTTTCACTGATTCAATGAGTAACATTACAAAATATTGTTATTATTTATAATTATTTTAAACTGAACTCATAGATTATCATATTTTGAAAGAATTTTTTGTCAGAATTTGATACGTTACAGATTATTTAATTCCTTCATTTGTGTTTTTTTTTCCCAATTTAAGTTGGGAGTTTCTGACGGTTTGAGTAAGACTGACAAGTAAACACAGTAAGAAAGCTAAATTCTACTCACTAATTTATTAATCCTTATTTTGGGAGCAAAGAACACAAAATCTGTTCCTTTCTTGTCGATATTCTTGATTATGAACTGAAATAAAAAGCATTGGATTATTATATTGTCACCATATCAAGTTATATGAATGACACTGTCATCCAACTAGATTGCGCCAACTCCACGCCAACATAACCCCAAACAGGATATCTCACACACCACAGGCATTCATTGGGTATCTTTGTAGCACCTACTTTGTGTGATCACAGTTATTATAAACCATTTTTCATTTTTAAAACTACAAACTTCAAATTTTCCACAGATAAAGATTAGATATAAAAGTTATACCTGGTACAGTTTGAGACTTGCCACACTTATCATTTCGACATTACATGACAAAATATGTAAAAAAAGAAGTAGAAAAAACTCTAAGTAGGATCTTCATGACACAATTTTAACCTCAACATACAGTCTTTGGTATATGTAAGAAGAATATATTAATGTATTCCCAGGTAAAATTTGAGCCAGACAAGGAACATTGTATTTGAGCTAAAGGGCATCAAGTGGCCAAAAGGTAAATTTCTGATCTTAAGGTGGCCATAACTTCTTTATTATTGGGAGTTTAAGGTCACCTTAAAGTATGGTTGATCTCCTGGCCCAAATACATGTGTGCACCAAGTTTGAATGAAATCTGTAAAAGCATTTTTGAGTTATTGTCAAAATGTAAGGCAGTGGCAAGAATTTAAAGTCAGGGTCACAACAGTAAAGTTAAAGGTCAAAGCAAAGTCATACTATGATGCTACATGCCTACACCCACAAAAACGTTAGGATTACTACACCCAGGTCAAAGGTCAAACCATGTTCATACCATAATTCTGCACACCTACACCCCCGAACCAAGGTCCCTCCCACTTATCAACTTCATGAACCTTACAGTTTCTGAGATATAGCCAAGACAAGATAATGCAGGTTGGGGTCACTATAGCAAGGTCAAAGGTCAAATTAAGGTCACAGCATCACTACACCCCCAACCAATGTCCCCACCTTGACAAGATTTTTCATGTCATCCACCCCGATGAACTGACTGCCTGACCAACAGCCTGTTTACCCAGAAGGATGCCATGAATAGAAACAAAACCATGCAACCTTTAAAGGCTGTGCAGTAAAAAATTCAGTTCTTTTTCATTCAGTTTTTGTCTTTGTCTCTTTGTAACATGTCTAGTAAATTCTACTAGTGTATTATTATTAAAAGTGTATTATGTTTTTGTATTATAAATGCTAATTTAAATTTTGAAAAGGAAGAATAAAAATGTTTATATTCTGCACCACACACCCACCCTTTTGCTTTGAAATGAAATATTTTTGATTTCGCTCCATGGAAATGAGATCTTTGGTGTAAGTCTGTTGTCCCGTTCATAGATATTCAGGCCAAGGGCCTCCACGCCCAGCCACAGATCTGTCTGCTTCTTGTTCTGAAAAGACAATAACACAGTGAAATCTTTATTATGTACACCTTTTATATTACAACAACACTTTGCTGATCCTGGTGGATATTCAAGTCTAATTTATTAGCACTTTTATAAGTTTATTTGAAGTTTGGTGTTGACTCAAAGCATAGACTATATACTTCTAGTGGAAACTACTGCAGAACAGTTGGCCAAGAATTCTGCATCGTAAATCACCGATCCTATAATACACCCCAATATCACAGTGATGAGAACAATAAACAAATAATTCGCTTTCATTTTGCTGTAGCACAAATATTAAAACCTCTACAGAATATTTAAGAACATTTTTTTGAAAACATTATTATTTCAGGCTTTCTAATGGCTGATACTTTATCAAAACAGTAAAAAAATGCACATTTATTGAAATATTACACTTTTTGCTTCATTTTGGGTAACAATAAACTCTATAAACTTCAAAATATCTTGTAGACATTTACTGTTTTAATTGATAGCTGATGTATAATTGTTGTTAACTTTTGCAATATTAATGTACAACACTGTATTACAGACTTAGACCATCCTTTGATTATAACTTTTTTCCATTCTTTTTGTCATATTAGTGTGCTAAGTTCCCTTTTGTAGGTGAGAATATTAGGCCTGCAAAGCACTAGATTAAATTACATATAAGCAACAAGTATACAAAAATACCACACTATTCATTGTTTCAAAGACCCTGGGATCTGATTTTGATTATTGCAATTGGTTCAAGCAATACAATTATATCAATATTTCATTACAAGAATGCCTCAACCTATTTCTCAAATACAAACACAGCATTGTTAGACATATGTACATTAAATGCACTCACAGTTATTTGGAAGTAGTTGACTCCATACATTTCTAGGTCTTGAGCAATTTTTAAGTACTCCATTTCTGCTTCATCCCTGTGAACAGACAAATCAAAAATTTATAGCTTGCCACTGTACATTTTTTACACAAATCATTCACCCCATGTCATGAGCAAATGAAAAGAATGTTTTGAAAATTTAACACCACCTAAGGAGTACCTTATTTCACAGCTAATTAACAGAGCAAAATAAGAAGCTACCAGACAAATCATTAGCACATCTGCATATGTTATAGTCTCAGGTATGGATGGCACAGACAAAAATTCAAACACCACTAGATTATGACAATATCTTACTGACTCTGTCAGCTGCCATTACAAGTCAGAAAGTGTAACACCATATTTTCTGTCCAACATTTTGAAAATCTCCACAGATCGAGGCATTGAGCTAAAATGGTAACCACTGCTTAACTTAGATGAGTGTAGTGGTCAGTCATTTACCTTGTAAGTCCCTGGTAATTGAGGTACCACTGTTTTATTCTATCCAACCACATGTCTGAGGTCATCTCATACTGGTCAATCACACGCTGAGGCAAAAGGTCCTCCATCGGACACATGTTAGGTTCAAATGTCTCTTCATCGTAGTCCCCAAACTAATAATATATGATGTATAAAAATGTACTTAAATTTTTCTATCACACAATAATTTTGGACTTGACTATTCATAATTACACTAGATATTTTAGTGTAATTTTCATTGTAACAGGCTCTGTGTATATCTGGTATCGGTAAACATTCAATCACTCTTCAGGCTTAGTGGATCTTATGGTCATTGCTATTTCTTGTTCTTTCGCATGAAGCCACTGAGAGTATTACCACTCCCCTGAACAGAATGCCATTTTGTTGCAGGTTTACCCGCCCAACTAGTGTCATTATCCATTTACAATCCATGTGAAGAGGGGCACATATGTGTAAAGCACCTCGTTCAAAGGTACATTCTTTATGGCCCAGTCAGGGATATCCAGCATACTGGAACCTAACTAGAGGATCGCTCGCAAAAAAAAGATAATGTTTTTGCATAGCAAAAACAAAGCGTCCCGAAAAGGATATAAAGGTGAGTGCTAAAGTATTAAGAAAATGCTTCGTTTCTAGCCTTATACTGTTGTGGCAACCAAAGTCAGCGCAGTCTGCTCTATCTAGCACGGTTTTCAAGATATAAGCATTTTTGTGTTTTGCAAAAAATAAAAAAATAAAAAATGTCCGCTATATTTGGCGACACAAAAATATTTTGAAAATTGGCATGGCTACTCTGCAGAGATACCCAGCAGGTCCAAAATTTTGTTGAGTTCACTCCATATAGCACGGTTTTTGAGATATAAGCATTTTTGTGTTTTGCAAAAACTTTGAAAATTCAAAATGGCCACCATTTTTGGGGAGACAAAAATTTTTGTCAAGAAAACTGCCGTGGTGTGTATCTCCCGCCGAGCATTAAAGCAGAAGAAATAGCTTTTCCGAGATATTCACAATTTTTCATTTTCGTGTGTGAAAGGTCTTCCAAAAGTAGGTGAATGAGTTATTTGAGAAAAATTGGGTATCTGCAATACTATTAAGAGATAATTCACATTTACTCATTTCGAGTAGGTGAATAATTATCTATGGGTCTGAAACTTCACCAAGTGAAAGCTCTCCCAAAAGCAGGTGAATGAGTATTTGATAAAAATTGGGTATCCGCAATACTTTTAGAGATAATTAGCATTTACTCATTTTGAGTAGGTGAATAAATAGCTATGGGTCTGAAACTTCACAGAGTGAAAGCTCTCCCAAAAGTAGGTGAATGAGTTATTTGAGAAAAATTGGCTATCTGTAATACTTTTAGAGATAATTCACATTTACTCATTTTGAGTAGGTGAATAATTAGCTATGGGTCTGAAACTTCACCAAGTGAAAGCTCTGCCAAAAGTAGGTGAATGAGTTATTTGAGAAAAATTGGCTATCTGCAATACTTTTAGAGATAATTTGCATTTACTCATTTTGAGTAGGTGAATAATTATCTATGGGTCTGAAACTTCACCAAGTGAAAGCTCTCCCAAAAGTAGGTGAATGAGTTATTTGAGAAAAATTGGCTATCTGCAATACTTTTAGAGATAATTCGCATTTACTCATTTTGAGTAGGTGAGTAATTAGCTATGGGTCTGAAACTTCACCATGTGAAAGCTCTCCCACAAGTAGATGAATGAGTATTTGATAAAAATTGGGTATCCGCAATACTTTTAGAGATAATTAGCATTTACTCATTTTGAGTAGGTGAATAAATAGCTATGGGTCTGAAACTTCACCAAGTGAAAGCTCTCCCAAAAGTAGGTGAATGAGTTATTTGAGAAAAATTGGCTATCTGCAATACTTTTAGAGATAATTCGCATTGACTCATTTTGAGTAGGTGAGTAATTAGCTATGGGTCTCAAACTTCACAGAGTGAAAGCTCTCCCAAAAGTAGGTGAATGAGTTATTTGAGAAAAATTGGCTATCTGCAATACTTTTAGAGATAATTCGCATTTACTCATTTTGAGTAGGTGAGTAATTAGCTATGGGTCTGAAACTTCACCAAGTGAAAGCTCTCCCAAAAGTAGGTGAATGATTAATTTGACAAAAATTGGCTATCTGCAATACTTTTAGAGATAATTCGCATTTACTCATTTTGAGTAGGTGAGTAATTAGCTATGGGTCTGAAACTTCACCAAGTGAAAGCTCTCCCAAAAGTAGGTGAATGAGTTATTTGACAAAAATTGGCTATCTGCAATACTTTTAGAGATAATTCGCATTTACTCATTTTGAGTAGGTGAGTAATTAGCTATGGGTCTGAAACTTCACCAAGTGAAAGTGCTCCCAAAAGTAGGTGAATGAGTTATTTGAGAAAAATTGGCTATCTGCAATACTTTTAGAGATAATTCGCATTTACTCATTTTCAGTAGGTGAGTAATTAGCTATGGGTCTGAAACTTCACCAAGTGAAAGCTCTGCCAAAAGTAGGTGAATGAGTTATTTGAGAAAAATTGGCTATCTGCAATACTTTTAGAGATAATTCGCATTTACTCATTTTGAGTAGGTGAGTAATTAGCTATGGGTCTCAAACTTCACAGAGTGAAAGCTCTCCCAAAAGTAGGTGAATGAGTTATTTGAGAAAAATTGGCTATCTGCAATACTTTTAGAGATAATTCGCATTTACTCATTTTGAGTAGGTGAGTAATTAGCTATGGGTCTGAAACTTCACCAAGTGAAAGCTCTCCCAAAAGTAGGTGAATGATTAATTTGACAAAAATTGGCTATCTGCAATACTTTTAGAGATAATTCGCATTTACTCATTTTGAGTAGGTGAGTAATTAGCTATGGGTCTGAAACTTCACCAAGTGAAAGCTCTCCCAAAAGTAGGTGAATAAGTTATTTGACAAAAATTGGCTATCTGCAATACTTTTAGAGATAATTCGCATTTACTCATTTTGAGTAGGTGAGTAATTAGCTATGGGTCTGAAACTTCACCAAGTGAAAGCTCTCCCAAAAGTAGGTGAATGAGTTATTTGAGAAAAATTGGCTATCTGCAATACTTTTAGAGATAATTCGCATTTACTCATTTTGAGTAGACGAGTAATTAGCTATGGGTCTGAAACTTCACCAAGTGAAGGCTCTCCCAAAAGTAGGTGAATGATTAATTTGAGAAAAATTGGCTATCTGCAATACTTTTAGAGATAATTCGCATTTACTCATTTTGAGTAGGTGAGTAATTAGCTATGGGTCTGAAACTTCACCAAGTGAAAGCTCTCCCAAAAGTAGGTGAATAAGTTATTTGAGAAAAATTGGCTATCTGCAATACTTTTAGAGATAATTCGCATTTACTCATTTTGAGTAGGTGAGTAATTAGCTATGGGTCTGAAACTTCACAGAGTGAAAGCTCTCCCAAAAGTAGGTGAATGAGTTATTTGAGAAAAATTGGCTAACTGCAATACTTTTAGAGATAATTCGCATTTACTCATTTTGAGTAGGTGAGTAATTAGCTATGGGTCTGAAACTTCACCGAGTGAAAGCTCTCCCAAAAGTAGGTGAATGATTAATTTGACAAAAATTGGCTATCTGCAATACTTTTAGAGATAATTCGCATTTACTCATTTTGAGTAGGTGAGTAATTAGCTATGGGTCTGAAACTTCACCGAGTGAAAGCTCTCCCAAAAGTAGGTGAATGAGTTATTTGAGAAAAATTGGCTATCTGCAATACTTTTAGAGATAATTCGCATTTACTCATTTTGAGTAGGTGAGTAATTAGCTATGGGTCTGAAACTTCACCAAGTGAAAGCTCTCCCAAAAGTAGGTGAATGAGTTATTTGAGAAAAATTGGCTATCTGCAATACTTTTAGAGATAATTCGCATTTACTCATTTTGAGTAGGTGAGTAATTAGCTATGGGTCTGATCAAAATGGCCGCCATTTTTGGCGAGACAAAATTTTTTTGAAAATTGGCATGGCTACTCTGCAGATATACCCTGTGGGTCAAAAATTTCGTCGAAATCGCTCTATCTAGCAGGGTTTTCGAGATATAAGCATTTTTATGTTTTGCAATTTTTGCAAAAAATTCGAAAATTCAAAATGGCCGCCATTTTTGGCGAGACAAAAATTTTTTCAAAATTGGGATAACTACTCTGCAGAGATACCCTGTGGGTCAAAAATTTCGTCGAAATCGCTCTATCTAGCACGGTTTTCGAGATATAAGCATTTTTGTGTTTTGCAATTTTTGCGAAAATTTCGAAAATTCAAAATGGCCGCCATTTTTGGCGAGACAAAAATTTTTTGAAAATTGGGAAAAGTACTCCGCAGAGATATCCTGCGGGTCAAAAATTTTGTCGAAATTGCTCTATCTAGCACGGTTTTTGAGATATAAGCATTTTTGTGTTTTGCAATTTTTGCGAAAATTTCGAAAATTCAAAATGGCCGCCATTTTGGGCGAGACAAAAATTTTTTGAAAATTGGGAAAACTACTCCGCAGAGATACCCTGCGGGTCAAAAATTTCGTCGAAATCGCTCTATCTAGCACGGTTTTCGAGATATAAGCATTTTTGTGTTTTCCTTATTTGGAAAATTCGTAATGATTAATTAATCATTAATTACTCGGCCATTTCTTGACCAATCAATGCCAAAATCTAATGATTTCCAGATTTTAATAGAATGAATGTATTTGCCAAGTTTCAGGTGAATTGATAAAATTCCTTTCAAGTTATCATCCGGACAAGCTTCCCCATCGAAAAAAGACATTTTTGGTCATGTGACCTCTCTGATTGGTTGAAATGTCACTGCAGCATATTCAAAAAAATTCCCCAAGGCTACTGCCTAAACCTGCCAAATTTGAAAAGAATCCGCCTAACGGTTACAGAGTTATAAGGAAAACAAAATGCGGAGCCGGCGGAGCCGGAAGCTCACCCATACACAAACAATTAATCGGGTCTTCTCTTATTCAAATATTCAATGGTAAAGCCTCATCTTCATTTCCCAAAACTTGCATTTCCCTGTTGTTTTATTATGAAATGTATTTTCTCTGCCATGCATCTTCTCTTATCTGAAATAAACGTTGTACTGTATTTGATGAACCAAGGTAAAACCCTGGTTATTTGCCAAATTTGTTTGCTAATGGATCATAGAATCATCTCTAAAGGAACAAGAGGGTCAGAGGTGCCCCAAAAGGCGGGTTGCGCACGCAGGAAACAAGGTTAGCAACTGCTCTCATTAAATTTAGGAACAAGGAAAGAAATGTAAGGTTACCCACTTAAGGTAAATGTGTTCGACGTGCTAAGAAATGTAATACTTCTAATCTAAGGAGATCTATCTCCCTATCAAGTTTGAATCCGATTGGTCAAACCATTTTCGAGTTAGAGTCCGGAAATGAAAATGTAGACAAACAGATGGATGGACAAACGGACGAAAAACAGACAAATGAACGGACGGAATTTCACCAATATCGAAAGGAACCTACCTATGATGGAGATCTATCTCCCTATCAAGTTTGAATTCGATTGGTGAAACCGTTTTCAAGTTAGAGTCCGGAAACGAAAATGTGGACAAACAGACGGATGGACAGACATACGGACGAAAAACGGACAAACGAACGGACAGAATTTCACCAATATCGAAAGGAACCTAGCTATCATGTTGATCTATGTCCCTGTCAAGTTTGAATTTGATTGGTCAAACCGTTTTAAAGTTAGAGTCCGGAAATGGAAAATGTGGACGGACAGACGGACGTCGGACACATCAATCTAATAGGCGGGTTGGTTACACGCAACCCGCCTAAAAACGAACAAATGGACAGAAAAACAAGACAAATGAACGGACGGATTTACACCAATTTCGAAAGGAACCTAGCTATGATGGTGATGTATGTCCCTGTGAAGTTTGAATTAGATTGGAGTAACCGTTTTCGAGTTAGAGTCCGGAAACAAAAATGTGGACGGACAGATGGATGGACAGAAAAACGGACAAAAACGAAGAAACGGACGGAAAAACGGACAAACAAACAGACAGAATTTCACCAATTTCGAAAGGAACCTAGCTATGATGGTGATCTATCTCCCTGTGAAGTTTGAATTTGATTGGTCAAACCGTTTTAAAGTTAGAGTCCGGAAACGAAAATGTGGACAAACAGATGGATGGACAGACAAACGGACGAAAAACGGACAAACGAACACACGGAATTTCACCAATTTCGAAAGGAACCTAGCTATGATGGTGATCTATCTCCCTGTGAAGTTTGAATTTGATTGGTCAAACCGTTTTAAAGTTAGAGTCCGGAAACGAAAATGTGGACAAACAGATGGATGGACAGACAAACGGACGAAAAACGGACAAACGAACACACGGAATTTCACCAATTTCGAAAGGAACCTAGCTATGATGGTGATCTATCTCCCTGTGAAGTTTGAATTTGATTGGTCAAACCGTTTTAAAGTTAGAGTCCGGAAACGAAAAATGTGGACGGACAGACAGACAGACGGACGTCGGACACATCAATCTAATAGGCGGGTTGGTTACACGCAACCCGCCTAATAAGTAAATTCAATTTAATGCAAAATGAAAAATAGCATCAGAGATGCCCGTACCCCAAAGCCTATGGAAATATTTTTAACACCATGAGATATAGGAGTACTGTATCAGTACAAACTTCAGGATACTTTCAGAGCACTGTCAGTAATATAAAGGTCCAAACAATGTTTAAATAGAGAAAATAATGTCAAAGAGAAAGATAATGCATGTACTTTATCTACATCTGGCATGTCCGAATTATGGTTTAGATGTTTTGAATATTACCATGCATACAGAAGTGGTAATACATTCAATGAATGCTTAAGTGTGGTGTTGGAGCAAAATCTGTTGCTCACTTGATGAAATACCATCTGTTACAATGGGAAGTTGTGAAAATAAAATTCTTAATGAATTCTAATATGACTTTAATAGTGCTTAAATCTGCACCAAAAGACAGACCCAAAGGTGCAACAAGATTTTAACGGTCAAGGTCACTACAACAAGGTCAAAGGTCAAATCAAGGTAACACCATGATGCTCCACACCTACAGCCCCTAACCAATGTCCCTACCAAGCATCAACTTCCTACACCTTACGGTTTCCGAGATATACCCCGGACAAGATTTTATAGGTCAAGGTCACTACGGCAAGGTCAAAGGTCAAACCATGACGCTGCACACCTACAACCCCTAACCAATGTCTCTACCAATTATCAACTTCCTACACCTTACAGTTTCCGAGATATAGCCTGGATAAGATTTTATAGGTCAACGTCACTACAGCAAGGTCAAAGGTCAAATCAGGGTCACACCAAGACGTTGCACACCTACACCCCCTAACCAATGTTCCTACCAAGTATCAACTTCCTACACCTTATGGTTTCCGAGATATAGCCTGGACATGATTTTATAGGTCAAGGTCACTACGGCAAGGTCAAAGGTCAAATCAAGGTCAGACCATGACGTTGCACACCTACACATCCTGACCAATGTCCCTACCAAGTATCAACTTCCTACACCTTATGGTTTCTGAGATACAGCCTGGACAAACTTTTTCCTGCCGCCCACCCGCCCGCCCGCCCATCCGGACACCATGGGTGAAAACAATACCCCGACAGCCCGGGCTGTGGGGTAAAAACAACAGACAAAACAAGAGCACTTGCAGAGTGCAGACCTCTGCCAAGGCATGTAATGATAAATAAATGGGAAAATCTGGATTTCTTTTTGTATCAAGACGGTGATCCAGATCAGTCTCAAAATTGGGATGGGATGGACCAAGACTCATTTTCTGATTTTTTTCATTAAATTCCAACCAGTAGTATTTGTCTAATCCTTCTAAAAACAAATGGACAAATAGACAACCAATGGTCATGAAAATAATGCCTCTTTGGCGGAGGTAATGACAAATACCTTTGCCTGCACTGCATACGAGGCCAGCAAGACAGCAGCCTCTGCGGGACAGTAAATGTCCATACTGATGACTGCCTGTTTCACCTGCAGAAAGAACAGGTGCTGCGTGATTTCCTGAATCACTTCTTCTGCAATATTTTCTGGGTAAAACTTGGCTAGAAATAGGAATGGAACAGGCCGCTCTTTGGGGATATCCTGTTCTAATACCTGTAAACATACAAAACAACAAGATTGTAAAATAATGTTGTGTTGTATTGCTGACTTTATTGTGTACACTTTTTATTTCATAATTCATATTTATTTAATATAAAGTGTGGTCTGGGTTAATTATATATATATTTAATTCAAGATGTGATTCATGCTGTATTGGGCAAACCTTTATAAAAACATTTCATATTTAACACAAAACATAATCTTAAAAGTTTAGCAGCAATGTCTGAGATTTTAGAAAACCATGTGCCAATGTGTGGATTTTGCAATCAACATTTTGGCATTGAAAGGGTTTTACACAAGTCATTCTGGATGTGTCCGCGCAAAAAAAAAATAGGATGTTTCCCTGATGGAAGAAAATAATTCAAAATATTGTGTATTGCACATTACCATTCTCAGAAAAGGGTGAATATTTACTGTACTTACTCGTTTACTTTTACATAATATGGATACATACAAACCTTTTTCTCAAGTTTTAACCAAGCAATATTGCCTTTGGAGTCTGTGAATTGTAGGCCAAAGTACCATGTTTCCCTCAGACCAAGAGACCGGCAGACAAGTTCAAATAACTCCTTTCCTCGACTTTTCATCTGGATATAAATGGAAATTAAATATCAGAATATCTTCATTTTTCGTAACAAACCTTGGTTAAGTCTTTGGTAAGGTTGAGGCAGCCCTAACAGTGGAACTAGGGATTTGGAATCATAAACCCCTGCCTGAATTTGGAAATAAAAAAACATTCTAATACATGTAGTGTGATGTTGCTTTTGGGATTATAAGCTGTACTACTCAATTTCTTGATTAGAATATTCATGGAGATTTTGTGCCATTAAAGTATCATGCAATAAACAGATGTGATCTTTGTTCTTTAGTATTGAAATAAATTCTCAAACTGTAATCAACAACTCTACAAGCTAAACAGTACTCTTCAATTACCACCATGAAAAGAGTACTCACTGAAAACAAACGATCAACACGCATATAATCTTGCAGCTTTTAAAACATCTTATAAAATATAAATATTGAATCAAAAGAGTACAGAGACACCACACATTCCCTTCAACAATGGGTGTTCCAGGCCTCAAAAAAAAAATCTTAAAACAACTGTTAATTGTATACAGTGTTCAGTAAAGTCACCAAAACATTAGGCTGAAAGCTGAATTATGCCCCTGTGGGTATATACAGCACTAAAGAAATTTAAAACAAAGACTTGTGTGTTTCTGTGCATTCAAAACAATGATGTCCATATATATAGATATCAGTGTGCTCACATACATGGATACAAAATCAGATGCAAGTGGTGTACTAGCATTTATGAAAGTCTGGGACAAAAACAATTCTGAACTTGATACAGCCCATACCTATCCTAGAACTCAGTCACCCATCCAAGTACTAAGGAACCCCATTGCTGCTTACCTTCAGTGATGAGATGGTACTCATCATGCTATGCCACAATTCATGAAAGTTCAATGACAAAGAAAAAATAACAAAAAAGGTAATCTCTGGATGTGTAAGCCTCACTAGAGCTGGCACTTAAAAATACTGCAGTATGGTGTCAAGAGGTTTTGTTCCACAGAGGATTTGCTCCACAGAAGATTCTCTACAATATACAGGAGTTTTTGCTTCATTTTCTGCATACAGACAGGCGTTATTGCTTTATAGACAGGAGCTTTGACTCCCTTTTATTTATTCCATATATTTTTCTCTGTGAAGAGTAAGAAAACAATGTCAAAAAATTATTGTACGCATGATGCAACAGTAAGAAATACATCAACAAAAGAAATTTTTTTTACTGTACACATAATGCAATAGTATGAAAATATCAACGACAAAAATAATTTTATTGTACATATAATGCAACAGATTCACATTACCAGTACTATAAAATGTAGGATAAATTGTATTCTACTGTCTTCTAATTTTCTTTTAGTTTTCATCTTCTCCTGGGCCATATATGGGCATTGTTCCAAACTTTCTTTTGGTGATATCTCACTGTCATTAAATTTAGCTCACAAAGAATTCATGGTCACATTCACTTGTCTACATTCTTCTCTCTCCATATGTATCAACTAGTCATCTCTGACCAACATGGTCTAAGCCTCCACAAAATGGGCCTCCATCATGCAACAGGTCAATAAGGAGGTAAAATTGAACTCGGCCTTGCCTGCCTTCTTGTTGAGTTTATGGTGCCATCCTTTTGCCTCCCTATTTGTTCTTATTTTCTGCATTGTGAGAGACAATGTGGAAGCGAGGCACACTGAACTCTGGATCCATGTTTCATGGGCATATGAACAGACCTTTGTGAGTCATCAGTGGCCATTGTGTTTAGTGGTAGAAAGCTGAAGATTACATGTTCATATCATACAAATGGAAGGGCCATTGGTTTTCTTAGGAAGAAGTGTGTACCTTCATCCTTGTTGTAGGCTTCTTGTAAGCCACAACTTTGGATATGTCGCAAAATTGCTTGGACCCAATGGAAGCAGCAACCTTGAATATGTACATCAGGGAACACCCATCTGGCTCCCACCCACATGGCAGCCTCAAAATCCATAACCATCTCCTGGAGTTTACAGGTGCCCAGTAGTCCATGGACTCCAGTGAAGACAGCCTTGTAGTCAGACTTGCTCTTTCCACCCATTATAGCAAAGACCATTGGGGACCTGTTCGTAGCAATTTCCATGCTGTACCACCTCTTGGCACTTTTTAGAATTCTCTCTAGGAGGTGTAAAATAACAAGTGCTATCTCACCTGGATGCTGATATCTGCTTAACAGAAGTCTTCAGATGTATAATCCAAGGTCAAATCAAAGTCCAATGTATTTGGGTCCTTGGGCACTTCTGTTGAAAACGGTTTGTAATTCTCATCAAGTTGTCAGGCCTGGGCAAGAAGGGCTCACTGCGGTGCTGTGTCAACAGGTCTTGCACAATGTGGGCTGCAGGCTTGAATACATTTACTGCAGCAATGTCCTTTGCCTTCACAGTCACCTTTGTCTTGACAAGTGCACCTTTCCCCAGTGGATGGCAGTGCTCCTGGATGCCTCTGCTGAAAGTGGCTGCTCTTCTGTTTCACACTGTCATAACATCTAGTGTGCTTACCGCAGACTCTGCATTCCCAATTCACCTGGTACTCAGACTCCCTTTTGATGCTATACGTATACCTATGACTCTCAACCAGTTTGTTTCACTTCCTCTTGGTGCCACCTTTTACAATCTCATATGTAACATCAAAAGACGACCAAGGATGGTCTTCTGGGTGTGGTGCTGGATCCTATAAGGAGGTCTTTTTCAAAAATCGACCACTTCTTGAATCAACCCACTTCATGCAAACCTATATACTGCTATATATACCTATATACCTGTATCACTGCACAAACCTCATCTTGGCACAAAAAGGGAGAACGAATACTTATTGCAATATAATTGCCATTGGTAAAACTTGTGCACTTTGACACACCAAATAAGGAAGTAGAAGTGACAAAGGCAATAAATTAAATATTTTCAGTACTTTCCACATGCAAATTTGGCCAAGTTGGAGGACAGATTTCTTGTAGAAATTATATTATCGCCCATTCAAAATGATTCTAACATGTTTATTGTTTTGATTTTTTGTCAGTAATTTAGTTTAATAACATGCGCTTGTGTTGACACATATGTTAATAAAAGAAATCCACGAAACAACACTTATCGTCGCACGTCCCGTTATCGACCACTTCTTATTATCGACCAGGAACAAATATCTTGCTTTCTTAGGTCACATGACTTCGACTCAACAACACAAAAAAGCAAATCACCAAATAGTGATATGGGAAAGGGTAAAGGCAAAAAACATGCAGCCAACCCAAAATTTATCCCTCCTTTTAAGGAAAGTACTGCACCAGGGCCTTCAGTTATCCATCTACCAGAAAATGAGTCAGATACTGAAATTGATAATTTTGATGAAAGTGACTGTTGTTACATTTGCAAAAGTTTCTATCCCCCACAATACAAACATTTGGACCACATTTTCTTGTAAACTGGGGTCAGTGTAGCCACTGTTCACATTGGACTCATTTGTCATTTTGTTCTCCAATCAGAGTTTTGAGGCGGCACAGCATTTTCCTGTGCCCTCATTGTGATGCGACAAATGAATAGTAATTTGCAAATGTTTTCAAAGACATCAATTTTAGTTAAGAACTTATGTCCAAAAATAGTTTTGTTCAAAATTAGATACAAGTTTTTGAAAGTTTTGTCATTACTGTTAATAAAAAAGTGGTGATGCATCAGCCCTAGAAACATAAGATCTTCCAGATCCTAATTATTACAATATTGCATATGCTGATAAAATAAATTTTACAGTTCTATCATTTTCTGTCATCAATAGTATTTTTTATTTATCTCTCAACCTTAAATCTGCTACTTCTGGCTTTAGATGAAACCTTCAGTCATGTGATCGATAATTGAAAGTGAAGCTTTCTGCACAAGTGTGACATAGGAAGGGAAAATAGTTATTTATGTCAATATTATCATTTCAAATCGGGATATATACATGCCAATACATGGATAACATAATATAACAACAATCAACTGGATGTTTGCAAAGGTATTTTAGTTTATTTTATTTATCGGTGATTTTCACGCTTACGTGAAAATGATTTCACGCTTACGTGGTCTGATAATTGGACGTGCGAGGATAAAACAAGCCCACAAAGAATTCATGTTCCAAAGTAAGAGTTCATGTAGATGTAAATGTAGACCGATTAATCTGTCTCCTAGCCAATATTTAAAAGATGGATGTATTGACAAGAGACAGATGGCATAAGTATGCAAAAAACATAAACGTCCTGAAGGGCAATAAATGGCACACATCCTGACATTAAACATGTACTAGGCTACCACCTCGAGTATCAAGCATGTGCCCCGCATTAAAAGAAATAAACTTTCTGCACAGTTAATGGATATATTTACCAAAATGTATTTCACTTGCAAAATTTCATCATTGTTTATTCAAACAGGAAGTGCAGAAAAATTGTCTATATTACTGCAAACACAGAAAATTGTGTTCCTGCATCTAAATGCTTTATACTGTTCATACACTTCAGTGGATATTTTAAAGTTTAAAGTCACCGTAATTTTCAAATATTGAAGTTTTTTGTATGGCGAGGAACTCTGTCCCAAAATGCCATCTATCAGTTTTAAAAAGGCATATTTTGGGACAGAAAACTCGGTCTAAATAAATGGAATAGCTTCTTTCAACGGCAAGGTATACATATATGCCGTAACTTGACAGTAAAAACTGTTTAATGTTGTCATAAAATGTAGGTGACGAACTTCACTGGCCGAGCAGTAGTACCTCGACATTGAACTCCAGTTCTGCGTCCATGGTCGTGATCTTCACAGGGAAGCATTTTGCTTTGGCTCCAGAATTCTTCTGAAGACGAGCTAGTGGCATTGTTGTAATTATAGACTAAGTTTTAAACAAAAACTGGAAGAAGCTTTATTAACCATAGCCATTTAGTATAAGTAGAAATATGTCGAAAAAATAAAAATAGTTTTCAAAAACGAAAAGTTTGTTGACGGAAGTGAAATCAACCGAACTCAGGGGACCATACTAAATGGCCTAAACATTTAAACAGTGTTTTTTTGTTTTTTTTGTTTTTTTTTTTTTAATTTTGGATATTTATCCTTGGAAAATCATAATACTAAGAAAAGATTGTGTTAACAAACTTTTAACATTTTAAGTCTTAATATAATTATGAAACATTGTCATACATCATTCATTCTCAGTTAAATGGGACAATTAGAGACCAAATTGTGGCACAGTGGTGATGGTGATAAAATTCATTCTCATTATCTCTATTTGGTAACAGAGCATGTAAACCATCTTGCCACAAAATTTTTATTGCTATCTATTACAGATTTTTTGGTGCCATTTTGTAAACATGCTGCCAAATTTTAAAAACTTGCATTGTGAATAACATTACTTCATACTGGCTTTGTGATTGTTGTAGTTAAAAATTACATAAATGAAATAATAGTCTGCATTTAATTCTAAACTGTAGTAAACTTAATGATAAAACATAGTGAAGCAAATAAAATATCACTGATCTGATTTAAATATATTTTTTCTTGAAAAGATACTGTATGGCTAAAAAAATCTGTAAAACACAATGCAAGTTACAAAGTAACTTCATGTCAATGTCTATTACAATGTGATTGCTTCAACTGTTGTCTTAAAAGTTATGTACAAATAAAATATAGAAATTAACAGATTTTTGAAAACATATTGGACAAGAAACCAACAATTATAATACCTTTTATTTTAATGATTTATGATTTCTAGGTTTGGTAGCGTAATTCACATGGAGTAAGGAAACAAGTAGAGCAATGTAAAGACAGATAAATATAAAATTCTGAAACTATCACTAGATTCTTAAAGTGTCAATGAAGTGTGTGTAAACACTTTTAAAGCTATAAATGCATCTTTTGGTGTATTATCTTTTAGAATTGACATCTCAACAGGATAAAATGAACATGAATACCAAATAAAAATGCTTATTTTAGAAACTTTTGCAGTAATTACAAAAATGTTTATTAATTTACCACATTTGAGGGGTTATTTTTCATAACATAATGTCACACATGACATTATTTAACTTTTGTTTAGATGACATTTAATCTGAAGTTGTCATAACAACAAGCAAATGTCCATGAAATGGTAACATAATTCATTTACTTTGTTTGCAAATGCCAGCAGTTTTGTCAAATTATATTGTTAGGTTTAACAACAGTGTCTTACTATTCTATGGTGGTGTAGAACACAATCTCTATGCATGTATACATGAAAAAAGCTAATACCAATATCTGTATATTCATTATAAAACTTGAAAAGTCAATATAAATGTGCAGAGTTAAAAAGGTGTGGGCTGACTTACTTTACATAATATGGCCTAACCCTCTACCCAGATTGCACCCCAGTTTCCTGTCCATTTGAATGAAGATCCACTCTTTCAACTGATATTTTTATTTTGCAAACTACTAACTTTGGTGAAATTTCGAATTTGATAAATTTGATAAATTAATGTTTCACAAGTCATTTTTTGAGCTGCTACAATATCAATTTCTGAGAATGGTAGATGCAACAGATTTTCATTAGTCTTTGTTATACTTACCATTACCTTGTAAGTTATGTATTCTCTAAAGTATCACAAGTTGGCTTAAAATGTCCACCATCAAAACACTGACTATACAAATGATGGATCTATTTTCTGACACCATCATAGGCTGCTTCTGATGGAACAATGGCATGAAGTTTTAGCATTCTCGGCCCTTTACTGGTTGTATAAGCAATCAGACAACTAAACTGGGCCTTCTTCATATTTTGGTTTCAATGCAGAAACATGTTTCAGTGGACTTTTAACATTTTTACTGAAGCACCCCATCCCTACTCTTTTGTAAGTACATAGTATTCTTTGGCCTTCTCTGCTTCTTTTCTCCCACACTCCGGCATTGTTTTTGCCTGTGCGTCTATTTGATACTCTTAAGAATCCCTTTGAATATTTACTCTGGTATTTCTTATTTTATATGGACAGGAAAAAATACATCCATAAGGTTCAAGCAAAACCACAGATGAACTATATATTATTGAAGTAAATGCCCTCCTTCTCTCCCACCCTTCCACAAGTTGATTCCATGCTGCAACAATTGACTGTAGTCAATGAGAGCATAAAAGTCCAACTAAAAACCAAAAAGTAAATTGGTGTCAAAAATAAAGTACTGAATCATTAACTCATTAAATGTAGAGAATTTCATATTAATTATAAGAACTTATAAACATCAGACTGGGCTATATTTGAAGACACGTAGATGTATACGTAACTGATACAAGTGAATTACATTACTACTTTGTGAATTATGTTACTTTATGTTAGATGCAATATTAAAAAAATGTTAATTTCACACTAATCTTTAATACTGCCCTGGTTAAAAGGTTTATATCTACTCTAATGCTCACATACTTCTGCCATACACTGTGACAAGGTACATAAAAATAATCTATGACATAACAAGCTAGTACCTGATAGTTATTTGTAACAAACAATGTGTGCAATAGAATATAAAATAATATTGTATCTAACTCTGTCATTTCATCCATGTGGTCTTCCCCATGCTGTTAGAAATGCTTAAACATGCTGCAGTAAACTGCTTGTGGAAAAATTACCCATTTTCTCAGTTCAGAGTAACATGATTTACAGTAAAATAATTCAGTGAATTTTACTAAATCAAATATAAAATTCAGAACTTTGTGTTGATATTGCTATTATTCTAATACACAACAAGGGCCAACATATGCTTGTCATAAATAGTGTTCTTGTCATCCTCACATCTTGAGGAAATTAAAAATGACTGGTAACATAATTCACATGAGAAAATACAGAATTCTACTTTTTGGTACTTCCTTACGAATTGCTTGTCTTTATAGTTTTCTGCTGAAACATTACTTTCACATTCTGATAATTCACTTATTTAGTAATTATTTGCACTAAAAAGCTAGACTTTTAGAATTTCCAAATGTGAAAAAAATTAAGTATTTATAATGGTAATGTAATGCACAAGAATATACAAACAAGAATATTTTGGACATTTTCAAATTTGGCAAATAATAATATTTTGTTGATGTCTTTCAAAAGAACTTTTGATATTTACATGGTGGAGATTCACTGGAAACTAAGTTTTATTGACTTAACCCCAGTTAACCACATTAAAGACAAAAAATGTTATTGGAATTTTATTACCCAGACTTTGGACTCTGTGTTTTGGGGCCATTTTCATACTTTAATGGTAAATTTTAATAATAAAAGTAAATCAAAACCATAACAAACCATATATCACCAGATTCATCTTTGCTTAAACCATATAAATAGATGCACAACAATTAAAATAAGTTAACTGGCAGCTAGATAAGTCAGATATGTGTCTGTCATAATTGTCCCATTTAACTGAGAATGGGTGACATAATTTTACATTTTTAGTTATATACAAATATTTACAACTCAGTGGGGAAAATTAGGTACTTTTTCAACAATCCTTTGGTAATCAAAGCATGTTAGTAAATTCAATAATAAATTAGACTATTTCCAGTGGCTGGAACTTGCTTTATATATGTTGAACGACATAACATGGTTGCTAGATGTGGTACTACTGTTCTTCAAGTAGATTTATAAGGAGACCCACAGACACCATAATCTACAGAAGCCAGGTAACCCTATTATTTCCCAACATATGGCGTAAAAGCCACAACATGCAAGTTTCATGCTTGCCACTTCCTGAAGAACCCTTACCCTACAATGGCATGCAATATTCCATGCATGAACTGGTGAGGTGATGAGCTCACAGAAAACTTCTACCTGTACAAGCAAAAGATAGATCTGTAATTTGTAAATAAATAAATAACTGATGAGGCCAAAAGGGCCCACAAAATATTATGTAGTATCAGTGATTAAAGGCTTTCAGAACTATATGGCTCACCACTGATTGAGGGTGACAAATCCACCCCGAAAAACTACAAACAATCTTCCAGTCGCTGCAATCATGTTTAATCAACTTTTACATCCACCGGCCCAGTAAAAGAAATTTCGTTTCAGTAGAATGAATCCATAGACAATTTTGTTGCTAGAATGGGGAGACATGCTGAAAAATATGACCTAACAGAAGATGACTTGTGCAAAAGAAATATTAAGTTTATAATAGTAAGTACCCCCTTTGAAGAAATGAAGGGCGTGATCACATAACCAAATGGCTTTACAGTGAAACAAGTGTAGCAAAGTGGCAAGAAGTATGAAGTAGAGTCTGTCTTTAGATGGAGATTGATGGAAATGCTATGATCTTGATCTTCCCCAAGTTTTATTTCGTTTTTAGCTTCACTAAACTGGTTGTCAGTGTCCTCTTCCCACAACCTTTGCATATGGAGTTGTATGCAGGTCATTTGTTTTTATTTTAGGTTGCCCTGTAGTACCTGCCTGGCTGTCTTTTGATGACATCTATATTCAAATATTCATCTTTGCCTGGCCTTCAGCTTGGGTAGTAAAATAATGAAGTTGTGCATTGATTTTGGCAAGTATGAGTGCACCAAGCGGAAAAAGCAGAAACCTATAATCATTAACTTGAGACATAGCAGGGGTCAGTGCCGCAGAGAAAAACTAGGAAAAGCAAAAATTAGAGTGGATATGCTTGTGCAAAGAGATAGGTTTTGTCTTTTTTGATCAAGAGGCCGAACGTACATCATCCAGCAAATCATTTCAATCTTTGGAGCATAATAAGCAAAGATGAGGCCAAAATGCTTACTAGACTTATACAGTAAAGTGACAAAGTGTGGGACCTCAAGGAACACACCACCAGCTTGGTTTTTACATGTGTCAAAAACACTATGTCTACAGGTTTAAGGAAAGGTTCTAAGTATTTTGGATAACCACTATGTAGGAACTTGTACACCAGCAAGGTAGTCTTGATTATAGAACGGTGTTCAAAAGGCAACTAGTGGAGAGTCTTCCCGACAGCAGTGATGTATGAGTACTTTGTGGAGTTGGTAACGATTCTAGCCAGACTATTTTGAACTTATTACAGCTTTCAAAGATCAAGAGCTGAGAGACTCCTAAACAAGGAATTACAGTAGTCAAGTCGACTCACAACCTAAACATTCACAGCCTTAAGAGCAGCATGAAGTGTCAGACAGCCTCTGAGACACATGGTACTTCTTTCCTGTCTACACAGTTTGACGTCATAGCATCTTTTTCATTGTCTAAACCTATTTAGACCCCCAGTAATTTGATAGCAGGGTCGGTTGGGAGGGTCACAAAAATACACAAAATGAATGATATTTATAAAATTTAAATACTTTTCATGTTAGAATAGGAATCACCCCCTCCCAAACCATGTTTTGCGCAGAATTTTACCATGATTTGAGGCAATAAACCCTGGTAAAATTCTGCCTATATTATGTTTTTTTTTCGGGGGTTATTTCTATAACAACTACCTCTTGATTGGTGGGTCAGTTACTAGTGACTTCAAGTGAATTAAAAAATTAAGGCCAAGAGTGACCTTAAACAGGGCACCGGTCGGCACCATAGGTCAGTTACCAGTGACCCGGTTGCCGGCAGTATTTAGCAACATTACCCCCCCTCTTTTTTAAAAGATCTGCTCTGATGTAGGGGAAGAGCGGTATGAGTTCAGTCTCAGAAAATAAACCTATCAAAGGAAGCACGTCAGTTTTTTTTGGTGATTTTTTTTGTACTTTTCACAAATGTATACAATATGTACATATATACAAATCTCCTAAGACATGAGGGCCACTGGTGTGACTTCCAATGGCAGACTGACAAAATCTGTTCTAAGGAGACTCCCGACTGGAAGGCCTTAGAGGCATGGGCTTTAACCTGACGTAAAGTGAGGGCCTCCTGATCAGATAGCTCATAGCATAGAATCACTGCTTGATCCATGAGGAGATACTGGCAGGGGAGATGTCTTTGTCAAACCTTTCTTGAAGGAAGCAAAATCCAATTCAAAATCCAATAGTAGCGCAGGGCTCTGACCAGACATAGGAACCTATCAGACAGACTTAAGTGACTTCTCCAGAATTGGGACCACTGAAGACACACTGTCTGGACACTTTTGGCCAGCTCGTTCTTGGAAAGAAAGCTGGGCGAGGGGTAAAGAGGCACCTTGGACCAGTCTGACTGGTGTCTGATGTTTTTATTTTGCCCAAGCATGGATCTCACTCCTGCATTTGCCAGAACCCAAAGCCAAGAGAAAAACAGTCTTGAAGGTCAAAATGCTTCAAAGAGGCCTCTTTAATGGGTTCAAAGGGAGCCATTATGAGCTGGTTCAGTACCAGAGAATGGTTCCAGGAGGGGATGCCCCTGCAACCCTTGGGTCAATCTTTATGGAAACTATTCAAAAGATGGGTGAGATTTTCATCTATGCTGACATTATTGGGCGAATTTCTGCAATGGCTGGCCTATAGTCATCAATGGTACTTGGCAGCAGTTTATTGTCCTGGAACAGATACAGAGAAAGTTGGCTATGGACTATATAGGGGGTGCCCTGAAGTCCACCTGATTACTGAGGCACCACTTTGTAAAAATGGTCCACTTTCCCTCATAGACTGAGCTGGTTGATCCTCTTTGAGGAGCCTCAATTCTTGCTGCCACTGCCTCAGACAAGCCCTGCTCTTTGCTGATAATCTAGGAGCCAACATGAAGATTTAGGTTTGACAGATTCCTGTTAGGAGTCTAGTTGAAAGGCTGTGTTAGCAGGTTGGGCAGATTGGGCAGGCACAAGGAGATCAGGCTCGATATGGCCACTAGATCCCAAGAACCAGGGCATGTTGGGCCACCCTGGAGCAATCAGAATGATTCTCCTGCATGGATAGTCCTGCAGTTTCAGAAACCACTTTGCCCAGGATGACTACTGATGGGAAGGCATATGAGTCAAGATCCTTCCATGGAAGGTTAAGTGCATCCACTACCCAGGCCAGGGAATCTGTAACTGGTGACACAAACTGGGTTAGTTTGTTGTTGAACCTCATAGCAAACAGATCTTTTTGAGGTTGATGCCACCTGTTGCATATTGATTGGAAGACCTCTGGAAGGAGAGACCACTCTGCCTGGATGGCCTGGCCTAGCCTGGATAGCTTGTCTGCTACCACATTCAGCCAGTCTGGACTGTGTTGGGCTCTGCGAGTAACCTATTTTCTACAGCATCAGGTCAGGAAGGCACACAGTGGGCCCGACCTGGTGCTTCCTTTCTTGTTTATGTAAGCAACCACTGTAGTGTTTTCGGTAGCTATGAGAACTATTTGGTTCAAGCAGAGGTCTTGGAACTCTTTTAGGCCCAAGGAGACCACTTTTAGTTCCAGATAGTTTATGTGCAACTTGCTTTCTGCAAGGGATCAGGTTCCCATTGCAGTGTGTTCCCCTAAATCAGCGTCCCACCCTTCTTTTGATGCATCTGTAAAAATTTGCGTAATGGCTGGTCTTGAAGTATCTTTTCTTCTTGAAGCCACCATTTCAGATGAGGGTGGATTGACTTTGGGGTGGGGATCACCTTTTCTAGAGATATTGGTACCCCAGCTGTTTTTCAAGTGCCACTGTATAGGTTTCATGTGAGGCCTGCCAAAGTGGACTTACTTTTCTTTGGCTGTTAGTAAATCTATTGGAGACATCAGTTGCCGGACCGGACAGGTCGGTCCAGGGAGCAGTTCCTGTATCTTTGTAGTTACAGTCTGCCAACACTCTGCACTCTTTCAGGTAGGTGACAAAGTCGAAGACTTGTTTGGGGTCCAGCTCTGATTTCTCCATGTCCACCAACCAACCTAACTCCTGACAAATAGCTACTAGAGTCTGTGTGTGCTTATTGTCTCTGTTGTTTCCATTTTAAATTTATCTATCTTTAGAAATTTGTTCACAAAGATAGGCCACCACCGGTTGTTGGATTTGATACTCGGAAAAGTTGGTTGACAAAGCCAAACATGTCTGAGTTTTGACCAATTCTACTGCGTTCTTTTGCATAAGTGCATGCAGTGCCTCCATCAGGCAGCTGTCCCTGAGCTGATGTGCATAGCCACTTATGATGGTCAGTGATGTTTAGTCTGGTTTCCGCTGACCCTACTCTGCAATATAGGGTCAGGTATCGCCCACCATCTTGGGTACAACGCTTCCGTAGTTAGTTCAAGTACTGTCCATCTTCTACTATCAGCCAAAATATGTATTTGCTTCTAAAGATTATTGTCATTTCAAAATATTTTTAAGTTTAATTCACAATATTTGATGTTATAATTTCAATAATAAATGTTTAAAATGTTTTAAATACATACAAAAACCTTATAAGTAATTAAAATAATGATCGAGATTTCCCGATACATGATAGCTAGCAATGATGTATTCAAGGCCATTGTGGCCAATACCAGTCCCTTTATTGTTAAAGGTGGATGGTTCCCGTCTAAGTGATGTTGACAAGTTTGGCCGGTTTTGGAAGGGAAGAGTGTAGCCTTCTTGACTATTCTTTTGACCAGTCCCTAGGGCTTTCCAAGTTTCCCAAAACTGGTGAAGTCTTGCCCCTACAGGTAGATCTGGAACAACAGTTGGGACAGTTGTTACATTCTTAAATGATCTACACAGAAAACATCTTTCACATATTTTATTTTCTGATGTTGGGCAATATCTGGACTTACACCTTTCTTTTGTGGCTACCCTTTTAGCTTGTCTTGGTGTTATTGTCTCTTGGTACTGAACAGTTTTTACAGTCTCTTTGCTCCTGGTCAGTCATCATGTGAATACTGGAGCTTTGACACAATAATTGCCATTTGTACGACGACTGACCCTTTGCAAATTGTGATGAGTAGTTGCCATCCTTGCCCTTCTGTTTCCTTCCCTGGCCACAATATCCAATGTTCTTCCAGGCCAGCTTCTCAGATTTGCTGTCTTGGTGCTTCTCGTGTCTCTCATAAGGGTGATAACCCTTTTTGTGGTAAGACGTGCCAGAGTGACCTCGCTTCTCAAAGCTAGCAATGTCTTCCTCAGCTTTTGTCAAGATGGTATCTTGGAACAGTGTGGCCATGTGAAGTGGGGCAGTCCTCAAGGCAGCCAGTGTTTCAGGCTTGATGCCTGATCTAACGTGTCAGGTACAAGTCTCTTCTTGTACACATGAGGTTGGTAGCAGAAATAAAGACAAAATCTGACAAACGTCTTGGCCATGGTGTGGCTGATACTCCTATATATACTGGAGTTTGTCAGTTGCTGTTTGTACTCTGCTAACCGACTTTCCCTTGCCTGGATTTGACTGTATAACTCTCAACTGTTTCTCCATACTTTCTTGCACTTTGTTGAGACACCGCTGCCTGGTTACAAATGTAGGTGGATTCACGAACCGACTTTTCCCACTTTCTGAGAGTTTCCTGGGATATCTGTCTCGAGGTCGGTGGTGTAGATGAGATGCCCGATGCCTTGGCTATTCTACTGTAGCTACTGTTAAGTTTGGAGACTTCTTCTCTTTGTCAGTGTGCAAAACAGTACCACTTGGCTTGTGACCTGACTGGCTTGACGAACTGGTCTTTAAACAAGCCACCAGCCTAAGAACTACTGGAAGGATATCCATTCAACTGATCTATTTTCTTACAGAGCAAGTCATCCATGAGCATGTTCACTGTCATTTTACCAACTGGCTGTAGATTAGGCTCGGCAAAGGGGTTGCGCCTTAGAGTCCTCTTGTTTGGGGAGATTAAGCGCTATAAAAGTCCAATTAGAATTAGAATTGTCATCAGCAGTGTAAGCGGAACTGTCTATATCAATGATGTTTTTCCAGCCCACAAATGACCAAATACCCCTCATTGTCTCTCGGCAAGTCTGTTCTGGGAGGGCCTGGTCAAGGTCAGTTGTAGTAGTGTCCTGATCCTGGTCTGACACCTCCCCTTCTTCGACATGACTAGTAACCTGAGGTGGTCGGTAAGCTCTTTGTCGGTATCAGTGTCCATGTCTGAGTTATTGACTTCACTTGTTCCTACATCAGATCCTCAGTGGCCTAGTGGTAAGTAAGTTTGGCATCTAATCATAGGCTGTGTGAGTTTGAGTCCCATAAGTGGTAATGCTGAGGACCTGTCCCAATATGACCCTGGCTGTTGAACAGGAGATAAAACCCCAACTTTGACTTTTACTGTACCCGACATGCTGGGCATCTGTAGCTGTAAAACAGGAGGGTCGGTGCTAGCAGGGTCAGTAGTCTTAGATCAGTCCACTTTGAGGTCAGATAAAGGTCGGTGGCCAGGCAAGGGTTGATCAACAGACTGGGTTCGGTTGGCTAGCTGTCCCGGTGGGACAAAGGGGTCTGCTGACTTCACTGCGCCAACTGGAGGAATGTTAGTCAGTGCTACCTTAACAGTCTGAAAGGGTGGTTCTTGAGTTTTATCCAGAGTTCTGGCCAGTAAATGAGCTTCAAGCCTATTAAAATGCTCCGACCATTTCTGGTCCACGGTTTCAATCTTGCTGTCAGCAGAAGACATGGCCAACCTACTACCATTATGAGATTTCTATGAGGTTTACTATCAGAAGACTTGGTAGGGGGAAGCTGTCTTCTTTTTGCTCTTGTCCTTTGTGACTCTCTTGCCAGGGCTGGTATTCACGAAGGGTCTAAGACTTAGCCAGGTCTTAGGCTTAAATCCAGTCTTAAAGTTAAGACTTTTGTCTCAGCTAAGTTCTGTCTTAAAACCATATTCACAAAGGGTGGCTTAGCTAAGTCCAAGATTATCAAATAACCACAGTGGTTTTCTGTGTCATGTGACCTTTCTTGTCTATTCAAACTATACTATTGGTGACATATATCTTTTATTTAATGCATTTTATCTAAGGAAAAGTGCTGTTTTGAAATGGAAAACCTTGTTACCACATATAAACTTTGCAAAGACTGCTTTAGTGAGGTGTTCTGTATAATTATACTTTATTTAAAGACATTTCAAATTTTGAAGTGGAGAAAAGTTTATGGCGGCCATATTTAAGTCCTCTTTACAAAATTTAAGCCCACTACCAACTGGTCTTAAGGTTGAGCCCTTGGCTAAGCCTAAGACCGGTCTTAAATTCTTAACGAATACCATAAAGCCTAAGACAAAAGTCTTAGCAGTTTTTGGGCAGAAACATGAGACAAAAGTCTCAACTTTAAGCCTAAGCCCTGGCTAAGACCTTTCATGAATACGGGCCCAGGAGAATTAAAAAATTTTCTTGATGTCTATAACACTTCCACACATTAGTGCCAGGTTCAAGAGGGAGGAACTAGTTTAAGTAATATCACTTCAAATGTCAGATTTGTCCTTCAAATCTCGATTCTCTTTCTTAAGTTTATAACAGGGGGTTGCAAGCTGGGCCCTGCTGTTCAGTTGTGAGTACATAACAAAAACTGCATTCTTGTTTCAACAGGGATCGCTGCCCTTACCCTTCTGACGGCACCTGGAACAGTAGTTATGGTTGCCAAAGGCTGTCATAAGATGGTCACAGCCTCCCCTCTTTTGTCCTGGTGACGCCATGATGTATTGAAACAATCACTATACCAAGCAAATATAAAATAAAGTTCAAATTCGCAAATATTCCACAAAAAAACTCAAAATTATGTCTGCACAGTACACATACCATATGAAAAAGATGCTATGATGTCACTGTTCAGACAGGAAGTACTCTGTGCCACCTACCAAAACTTTTTCTGTCATTTGGCAGCTGGCCTGCAGTGAACGGATTACCAATTATCCATTAAGTAGGACATATTAATGCAATAAAAATATACTTTGAATCAACCTTGTTTTAGTTACAAGGTTACATATTGGGAATTAAAGCTCAAAACTTCTAGAACTTTAGGTTTTAAAAGCCAAAAACTACTTAAAAGCATTACCCTAACTTTTACAAATAATTGTACCACTAATTGTACAGGTTAAGGCTCTTGGAGCCCAAAAGTCTTAAAAATATCATCAGAGATACCCGTACCCCATAGCCTGGGGAAATAGTTTTCAACACCATGAGATATAGAAGTAGTGAAACAGTACAAAGATCTGGATACTTTCAGAGCACTGTCAGTTATATAAAGCTCCAAATAATATTTAAAAAGAGAAAACATCTAAGAGAAAGAAAACGTAAAGATAAAGTATTAAAACAACAGAAACTAGATTGGGCCAACTTGGCCGGTGCCAACATATCCCCAAACAGGTCATCACTCACGCAACATGTTTTGACTGGGTATTTTCCATGGGACCCCTTCTATGTGATATAATCTTGAGAGAAAACATAACCACTTATATAAGTACTTTATTCATTCAATCTAAAATATTTTTATTTTGCAAGCAAAATGGTATCCCCAGACGACGGATGAGAATGCAGGAACTTTGCCCACAAGAACTTTGCCCAATACAAACTCTATCCACAGGCACTTTACCCACAAGAAACTTTGCCAACAACAATCTGACGGGATAGGATGTTCACCCACAATAGAATTTTTTCTAACCATATGGACATTTTCATTTTGATCAATCAATTAATTAATCAATCAATCAATACTCCATTTAGATAACTACTCAGGATATATAGTGTTGAAAGAAACAAACATTAACTGAACTAAAGTTGCACTATATAAAGTATGTAAATTCACTAAATTGATTTCATTAGCATTTAATTCACTGTTGATAGATTTACATAGTACTGCAAAATGGAAACAATAAAAATACCAGAGGTGGCCAAAAACTTTGCAATGAAGAATGGATGTATACAAAAAAGGTTTCAAGAAAGTCCAACAGTCATTGAAAATATTATGACATTGTAACATTACATACTTATACTTCAGTAACATAATAAGAAGCTAACCTTTAATATGGTAGATATTGTACACTTATACTTCAATAAAAGATTAAAAAGCTAATTGTGTGGATATTATTCCATATCATTATTTTATGCAAAGTTCCTCCCCTGTAAAAATGTGGTGGGCAAAGGTCCACACAAAAGTTGATCTGTTTCTATGTTTTCATATACTAGTTGGCAGATGAAATATTATAAAACAAATATGCAATTAGATTTTGTTTTTTTCTTCATAATTTGACATGTATCCTTGCAAGCCTTTTACAAAGTGAATTAAAGCTGGTTTCACAGTTTCATTTGTAATAAGAAGAAACAGTAAAATATGACAATATCAATTCTAAGTTCTTTACAAACAAAATGATGTTTTAGTTTATACAGTGCTACATATGCCCTTTTTATACCATCATACTGCTTAAACAAAGAGGATGAGTGCTTTTTTTCATATATATGTGAAGAGCAAAAAAAGAATATATGGTATAAATCTGATTGATGTATGATGAACATCTAATTAAACATCTAACACTATTACTGAAGATCTAACACTATTACAGGAGATCTGCAACCCCACTGACCAGCCTGGTTCTTTCTTTCTCATTTGATATCATTTCAATACCTTTGCTTATTTAGTGTCACTCAATAGCTGGAGGTAGCCAGAGGGGGTGGGGACTACATTTCCTAATATGACAGAGGGATGGAGTGATACTGCATAAATGGTAAGAGATAACAAACACTCTGGTATATATAAAGGGGGTAATAAAATAGTCAGAAATCATCAATGGTCCAGGCTATTTTATAAACTTGCCCCCAAAAAGCTCAGTTAACCAATAAAAAAAAATCAAATTTATAAATAAGGAATGTCCAACAGGAAAATTATACCTCCAAATTTAAATATAAATTATTAAACAACAAGAGCAGATTTATAATAATAATTCAGAATTGAGGATTATAAATGTGTGATTATCAATTGAAATAAGTTCATAACTGCAGGGGCTGAGTCAAAATTAACGAGGCAAGTTGAATAATACTGTGCTAGTTAAGGGTTAAAAATCCCCTATTTTTACTTCATAAGGCTATAATTTCATTAATAACAGTGTCCATTTTGCCTACTTTAATATGTATATAACCCGTTTCATTTTAAAAAGTTAAAACATAAAAATAAGTTCTTAAAAGCCTAAGATAGCCATAACATCATTAGTATTCAAAATTTAAATAGACAGGCACTTCCTTTGAAAAATTCAAAGATTTGAGCTCTATGAGCCACATAGTTCGACAGTTAAGGGCTTTAAAGTGCAAAATAAAAAAAAATGTCAAAAAAGGTCACTTGGGTGAGTGTCTATGGTCCTCATACACAGTTTAAATGTCTACTAAAAGCCTTGATTATTGGCACATGTAAAAAGAACATAATACTAGACCTATGCATTGGAGAACTGATGCAACTTTGTATCCTCCGGAAAGACAACTCACTAAAGCCAGTGAACCATCATTTGAGCTTGAAGGAGGGGCCAAAGGTCAAATCGAACATCAGAAGGTTCCTAGCCCAAGATTTCGTATAAGTTGTTTTTGCATTGTAAACCTGTAAGATCAATAATAAGTGAGTTATAAGCACTTTTAAGTTTGGCGATCCTCATTTGACCTTGAAGGTGGAGCCCAAGATCAAGTCCGACCACACCAAAAGATTCCCAGCGCATGATTTCATGTATGTTGGTTTCCCATCCCAAACCTCTAGGACCAATAATAAGGGAGTTATAAGCACTTGTAAGTTTGGCTATCCTCATTTGACCTTGAAGGAGGGGCCCAAGGTCAAATCCGACCACACCAAAAGATTCCCAGCTCATGATTTCCTATGGGTTGGCTTACCACCCCAAACCTCTACGACCAATAATAAGTGAGGTTTTAGCACTTTTAACTTTGGCTATCCTTGTTTGACCTTGAAGGAGGGGCCCAAGGTCAAATCCGTCCACACCAGAAGATTCCTAGCCAATGATTTCCTATATGTTGGTTTACCATCCCAAACCTCTAGCATAATTAATAAGAGTTATAAGCACTTTTAAGTTTGGCTATCCTCATTTGACCTTGAACGAGGAGTTTAGGGTCAAATCCGACCACACCAAAAGATTCCCAGCCCATGATTTCCTATAGGTTGGTTTACCATCACAAATCTCTACGACCAATAATAAGCGAGTTATAAGCACTTTTAACTTTGGCTATCCTAATTTGACCTTGAAAGAGGGGTCCAAGGTCAAATCTGACATCAGATGATTCGCAATACATGAATTCCTATAGGTTGGTTTCACATTGCAAACCTCAGGACCAATAATAAGGGAGATATAGGCACATTTAAAGTCTGCTATGTGGATTACTTCGGCACTCCCTGGATGACCTTGAACTAGAGGATCGCTCGCAAAAAAAAAGATAATGTTTTTGCACAGCAAAAACAAAGCATCCCGAAAAGGATATTAAGGTGAGTGCTAAAGTATTAAGAAAATGCTTCGTTTCTAGCCTTATACTGTTGTGGCAACCAAAGTCAGCGCAGTCTGCTCTATCTAGCACGGTTTTCAAGATATAAGCATTTTGGTGTTTTGCAAAAAATTAAAAATGTCCGCTATATTTGGTGAGACAAAAATATTTTGAAAATTGGCATGGCTACTCTGCAGAGATACCCAGCAGGTCAAAAATTTTGTTGAGTTCGCTCCATATAGCACAGTTTTCGAGATATAAACATTTTTGTGTTTTGCAAAAACTTTGAAAATTTAAAATGGCCACCATTTTTGGGGAGACAAAATTTTTTGTCAAGACCACTGCCGCGGTGTGTATCTCCCGCCGAGCATTGAAGGAGAAAAAATAGCTTTTCCAAGATATTCACAATTTTTCATTTTCGTGTGTGAAAGCTCTTCCAAAAGTAGGTGAATGATTAATTTGACAAAAATTGGCTATCTGCAATACTTTTAGAGATAATTCGCATTTACTCATTTTGAGTAGGTGAGTAATTAGCTATGGGTCTGAAACTTCACCAAGTGAAAGCTCTCCCAAAAGTAGGTGAATGAGTTATTTGAGAAAAATTGGCTATCTGCAATACTTTTAGAGATAATTCGCATTTACTCATTTTGAGTAGACGAGTAATTAGCTATGGGTCTGAAACTTCACCAAGTGAAAGCTCTCCCAAAAGTAGGTGAATGATTAATTTGAGAAAAATTGGCTATCTGCAATACTTTTAGAGATAATTCGCATTTACTCATTTTGAGTAGGTGAGTAATTAGCTATGGGTCTGAAACTTCACCATGTGAAAGCTCTCCCACAAGTAGATGAATGAGTATTTGATAAAAATTGGGTATCTGCAATACTTTTACAGATAATTAGCATTTACTCATTTTGAGTAGGTGAATAATTAGCTATGGGTCTGAAACTTCACCAAGTGAAAGCTCTGCCAAAAGTAGGTGAATGAGTTATTTGAGAAAAATTGGCTCTCTGAAATACTTTTAGAGATAATTCGCATTTACTCATTTTGAGTAGCTGAGTAATTAGCTATGGGTCTGAAATTTCACAGAGTGAAAGCTCTCCCAAAAGTAGGTGAATGATTTATTTGAAAAAAAAATTGGCTATCTGCAATACTTTTAGAGATAATTCGCATTTACTCATTTTGAGTAGGTGAGTAATTAGCTATGGGTCTGAAACTTCACAGAGTGAAAGCTCTCCCAAAAGTAGGTGAATGAGTTATTTGAGAAAAATTGGCTATCTGCAATACTTTTAGAGATAATTCACATTTAGGTGAATAATTAGCTATGGGTTTGAAACTTCACCAAGTGAAAGCTCTGCCAAAAGTAGGTGAATGAGTTATTTGAGAAAAATTGGCTCTCTGAAATACTTTTAGAGATAATTCGCATTTACTCATTTTGAGTAGGTGAGTAATTAGCTATGGGTCTGAAATTTCACAGAGTGAAAGCTCTCCCAAAAGTACGTGAATGATTTATTTGAAAAAAAAATTGGCTATCTGCAATACTTTTAGAGATAATTCGCATTTACTCATTTTGAGTAGGTGAGTAATTAGCTATGGGTCTGAAACTTCACAGAGTGAAAGCTCTCCCAAAAGTAGGTGAATGAGTTATTTGAGAAAAATTGGCTATCTGCAATACTTTTAGAGATAATTCGCATTTACTCATTTTGAGTAGGTGAGTAATTAGCTATGGGTCTGAAACTTCACCAAGTGAAAGGTCTCCCAAAAGTAGGTGAATGATTTATTTGAGAAAAATTGGCTATCTGCAATACTTTTAGAGATAATTCGCATTTACTCATTTTGAGTAGGTGAGTAATTAGCTATGGGTCTGAAACTTCACCAAGTGAAAGCTCTTTGGGATAGCTGCTCTGCAGAGATACCCTGAAGATGAAAAATTTCGTCGAAATGGCTCTATGTAGCACGGTTTTCAAAATATTAGCATTTTTGTGTTTTGCAATTTTTGCGCAAAAATTCGAAAATTCAAAATGGCCGCCATTTTTGGCAAGATAAAATTTTTTTGAAAATAGGCATGGCTACTCTGCAGAGATGCCCTGTGGGTCAAAAATTTCGTCGAAATCGCTCTATCTAGTACGGTTTTCGAGATATAAGCATTTTTATGTTTTGCAATTTTTGCGAAAAATTTGAAAATTCAAAATGGCCGCCATTTTTGGTGAGACAAATTTTTTTTCAAAATTGGGATAACTACTCTGCAGAGATACCCTGTGGGTCAAAAATTTTGTCGAAATCGCTCTATCTAGCACGGTTTTCGAGATATAAGCATTTTTGTGTTTTGCAATTTTTGCGAAAATTTCGAAAATTCAAAATGGCCGCCATTTTGGGCGAGACAAAAATTTTTTGAAAATTGGGAAAACTACTCCGCAGAGATACCCTGCGGGTCAAAAATTTCGTCGAAATCTACCAGGGTTTTCGAGATATAAGCATTTTTGTGTTTTCCTTATTTGGAAAATTCGTAATGATTAATTAATCATTAATTACTCGGCCATTTTTTGACCAATCAATGCCAAAATCTAATGATTTCCAGATTTTAATAGAATGAATGTATTTGCCAAGTTTCAGGTGAATTGATAAAATTCCTTTCAAGTTATCATCCGGACAAGCTTCCCCATCGAAAAAAGACATTTTTGGTCATGTGACCTCTCTGATTGGTTGAAATGTCACTGCAGCATATTCAAAAAAATTCCCCAAGGCTACTGCCTAAACCTGCCAAATTTGAAAAGAATCCGCCTAACGGTTACAGAATTATAAGGAAAACAAAATGCGGAGCCGGCAGAGCCGCCGGAGCCTGAAGGTCTCCCATACACAAACAAGCGTCCCTTGCGGGACGCTTAATTATGAGCTGCAAGGTCAAATGTGTGGAAGGTTGTAGAGGACATGTATATGTGTTATACATATCACCTATAAAGATATTCAACCTTCTACCTATGAAAACAGCCAGTAGAAAAATGTAGATTATTTTCAAGGAAATGCCTGCGGCGGTCATCTTGTTTTTCAGAATGAGGCTATTTTCAGTCCCAGAGAAGCTTACCCCCAATGAAGATATCCTGCAAATTTGGTGAACCGAGCTAGTGTAGTTTTCCTCTTAGAGCGCTGACACCGAAAATCTCTCTACGCACGGCGGCGGCGTAGCGAACGCTAAACCGGATGCTTCCGGTGGATACAAAAAAATACTGATCCAGTTTTGAGTTACTGCGTACACAAGGAAATTTCTATGGTGGCGGCAGCGCAATGGACCTGAATCCAATATATCCCCGACTTTCGTCTGGGGATATAATTAATAGCAAGACGACAGCATTAATAAGTAGACTAAAAATTTTGAAGCTGTAAAACTTATTGGAGAATAGCTGTCAATGAAAAAGCACAATAATGTGAACGAGCATATAATATTCGGTTGTAGCAATGCATATAGCTCTGTCATAAGAGAAAATGTCTCAAATATGACAGGTGAACACTCTTTTGTAGAGCCAAAGTTAAAGGTCACACCATGATGCACAATGACCCTTCTAAGTGTCAACCTTCTACACCTTATGGAATCAAAGAAATAACAAAGACAAGATTTTAAAACTCATGGTCACTATGACAAGGTCAAAGGTCAAATCAAGGTCACACCATGATATTGCACACCTACATCCCTTAACCAATGTCCCTACCAAGTAACAACTTCCTACACCTTACAGTTTCCGAGATATAGCCCGGACAAGATTTTATAGGTCAAGGTCACTACCCCAAGATCAAATCAAGGTCACAGCATGACATTGCACACCTACACCCACTACCAATGTCCCTACCAAGTATTAACTTCCTACACCTTGCAGTTTCTGAGATATAGCCCGGACAAGATTTTTGAGGTCATGGTCACAATGCCAAGGTCACATCAGGACGTTGCACATCTACAACCCCTAACTAATGTCCCTACCAAGTATCAACTTCCTACACCTTACAGTTGCCAAGATATAGCCCGGACAAGATTTTCAAACTCAAGGTCACTGCAGCAGGGTCAAAAGTCAAATCAAGGTCACACCATGATGTTGCACACCTACATCCCCTAACCAATGTCACTACCAAGTATCAACTGCAGCAAGGTCAAAAGTCAAATCAAGGTCACACCATGATGTTGCACCATGACATCCCCTAACCAATGTCACTACCAAGAATCAAATTCCTACACCTTATGGTTTCTGTGATACAGCCGAAACTTTTTCCCGCTGCCCACCCGGACACCCTTAAGGGCTATGGAGTAAAAAGTGTAGTGGCCTAACTTATACAATTCAGTTTGACCATCCATGAACTCTATAAAACCAACCAAATCACTAAATATATTGCAAGGCATGGCCAGAAGCAATCACAATAGCTGTTATGAGGACTGTTCCTATTTGGAAGGGGTAACACAGATGTGCAAAACCTGATAACCAAACCACAGTTTCCCTCGGAATGTGAATGGGTGATTGGAACTAGATTTGAGGACAATATATTGACAATAATGCTTTTATTATTTCAAGATACTGAGTACTTCTTCGTTGGAAGACACTGGTTCCACCAAAGTTTGGGAGTTGAATACCATAATAAAGTTGCTGAAACTCACACATACATTTGTCATTCAGAACTTCCTCAATCATCTGTAAAGAATCAATACCAAAGTACAGTTTCATTAACAAAGTGCTGGAGCAAAGCAACCATTGCTAAGTAATGTGTACCGAAGATTGCTTGGTAATGTAATATCAGGATGAAGATAATATGCAGAGTTATAAACAAAGACAAATAATTTGAAAAACATGTTACACAATGTTTTATTGTAACTGAATATAATACAAGTTACAGGAATATTGGTCATACTGTCTTATTTACAGGTTATAACATAACCTGCCTCCAGATATCTCTATAGACGATATGTTTTACCAAAAACAAATACACACATGCAATTTGTGACAGTGGGGAATAATATGACCAACTTTCATACACAGGGTCGGGCTACCTTCTGATGATGATCTGACAACTAGTTCACTAATACATTTAACTTTGATGTATACAGTTCTTCTGATGAAACTGCATAATTCAATATTTTCAAACTATAGAATTACACGACATGTATTTAGCAGATGGAATATTTACCAATGAATTTCAATCCATTTGTATTGCATTAATAACACAAATTATTTCTATAACTTCAGTTGCCTGGTTTTTAAACTACTGAAACTTCTGTATATTCTAAGACTTGAAATAAAGATGTTCCATAAATAACCACATGGTCTTGTTTATTCACAACACAAAACCACAAATAAATGCAAGGCATAGAGGCATCATGGCAAAGCAGGAAACAAGAAACAAGCCTCTGGTCGTAATGTTCTCACATAACTTGTAAATGCAATGTTTTATTATTAAAAAGTGCAAGTGTGGGAATGGCATTTTCATCCTTTTAGTAAATTCTCAATGTCAGACATTAACTTCTTGTTGTATTCTTTGAAGTTCACTGGGGTTGCTTGAACACAGACAGTTTTGAGGCGACTTTCATCCTGAAAACATGACAGAGTACTGCTGAATATGTATGTAAGGAATTTCCAAATATTTTACTCACAGTCTAACTGAACTGATGGAATGATTGCTTAATGTTGCGCCAAATACCTCATAGCCTCACTGAGACAGATATCATATGTACTTACTAGGGATGGGTCAGGGGGCCTGGTATCAGCAGTATTTTACTCAAATACCCTGATGACACTTTACAACCACCATCCTAGTTGTCGACACAAATAATGGAAGGAAAATTTAAAATACTGGACTTCCTGTCAATGGTCTATGCTATTAATGGATGTACTAAAACTTACTTTATTATTATTTGGTGGTGGTGATGGGGAGAAAATCCAATAAAGTTTGCATTGGTGACCTCCTCAAATTTTTGATACCGAGCCAACCCATCAACCTTTTGTAAATTAAAATTTTATTCTTTCATCCAGAATGCCTAGTAAAATTATTTTGTGTTCTTTAAAATTCAAATGAACAGGATTTAACTTTGTATGTTATATCATAAGCTTGTTTTGGTGATGAATTAAAAAATATATACATATTTCAAGTACATGTACTTGAATTGTACTTAAGTACATTTTCAATTTGATGTACTTACAAGTACATTTAAGTACTTTTTAAGTACTTTTAGTTTTTTAAGTAAATTTTTACTAATTTTTCAAAGTTTGTGTGATCATGACACTTTATACGAGGATTATATAATCATTATAATTAATTAAGCTTTTTCCACATCTATATATTATATACCTTACTCCTGTTGTTTGATAAATATCTAATAAGACATTTAACAGTCTCAAATGGTCAAACTTGCATTTATCTTTGGGAGTTCAAGAACTACACCCACTTAAGTATAATTTAATGATATCTCAAGATTTATTGCCACAAATGTTTGCACAAACAAGTTACCAAATTTCAAGAAGTAACCAAATTTCAAGAACTAAACTTACATTATATGTTTCCACTTTTGCTCTCATCTTGAATATGTATGTCTTAAAATTTGCTTCTTGGAATATCTGATCAAACTCAGATTCATTCTGAAAGAAAAGAAACCAAAAATACAAAGATTATGCAGCTGTACTTTTACATCACTGTATAGATAAATACATTTAAATTAATAAAGAATTTCAACGGGTAAAGTTTAAGGTTTTAAGGGTACTGGTACACATGAAGTTATTAGTTATAATACAATGAAAATATTTTTAAACTGGATTTCAAAATACAATGCCTTGAGTAGTGACCGAAAGATTGTCTACAGACATCGAATGGTCGAAATTAACCTTAGTAGTAGTGGTGGGACGAGTTGACTGAAACTCGAGTTGTAACTCGATGGGCGATAATTGGGGATGACATTGATCTGTGCAAGTGAAACTCGAGTTTTTGAAAACATCAATATTTTCACCATCTAAGACTGACACTTCACCAAAACAATACAAATATCCGAAATTTTCAAAAATATATTGCATTTTTACTTTATTCTGACTTAAATCAATGAAGATTTAACTTAAATTATATCGCGAAAGCCATTTCCAGGTCAAAGTTTTTGCTCACATATATTTTCCATATTAATGGCTAACAAATGAAATACTTTATCCCGAAAATTACTCGAGTTCAACTCGTTTCTAACAAGTGATGCTCGATCTGCCATTTAAGCTGGCGATCCCACCACTACTTAGTAGTGACGATCGATCTGGAAGTAGTACACATACATTCATCATTATTACTGAAAATTTCATAAAATTTAGTTACTTTTCCTTATGTATCTCAATAATCACTTAAAAAAAATATTTTATGCAGTTTCCTTTAATAAATTAAATGCAAACTGGAGGCGATTCCCAACACTAGCTTTGAGCGACATTCTAATATTCAGACCCTTGGATAATGATAGTTGAGTTATTCTTTGCCCATTAACCATAAGGTCATTGAGGCATCTTTTCAAATTAAAACTTCTTTTTTACTGATCTCACCGTCTGTTTCAGCTGTCCAATATCGTCTGCTTCTTTGCCCAGAACGAGTTCAGCTGTCTCCTGGAAACATGTCACCCACTGGTTGTCTGTGAAATCCGACAGATTGCACTGCAAAGAATGAAAGATTGACTTAAACAAAGAAAACAGGTGAAACTAGAAATAGGACGCCCTGTTGATAGTAGATGCGAACAGAAACAGGATAGCATAGAAGAACACACATTATCATGTGTAATGTCCACCCCATGAACCTTTTGCCCAAATTGTACAGTAGTCTTACAAGACCCTGTTTCATTTGTAAAATATATCAATGATGCTTAAATATTTGTTAGTGTAGATGTAAATTATTTCAGCTTCATGCCTTTTTGCATTGGTTGGGTCGAAAATTTTGACGAAATCACTCTATCTCGCACGGTTAAGGAGATAGAAGTAAATTTGTGTTTTCCCATTTTTGGCAAAAATTCGAAAATTCAAAATGGCCGCCATTTTTGGGGAGGGGAAATTTTTTTGAAAATTGCAAAGATTACATTCCTTAGATACCCTGTGGGTCGAAAATTTCTACGAAATCGCTCTATCTCGCACGGTTAAGGAGATAGAAGCAAATTTGTGTTTTGCCATTTTTGGCAAAAATTCGAAAATTCAAAATGGCCGCCAGTTTTGGGGAGGGGAAATTCTTTTTGAAAATTGCCAAGAATACAATGCTCAGATACCCTGTGGGTCGAAAATTTCGACGAAATCGCTCCATCTCGCACGGTTAAGGAGATAGAAGCAAATTTGTGTTTTGCCATATTTGGCAAAAATTCGAAAATTCAAAATGGCCGCCATTTTGGGGGAGGGGAAAATTTTTTGAAAATTGCAAAGATTACATTCTTTAGATACCCCGTGGGTCGAAAATTTCGACGAAATCACTCTATCTCGCACGGTTTAGGAGATAGAAGCAAATTTGTGTTTTGCCATTTTGGGCAAAAATTCGAAAATTCAAAATGGCCGCCATTTTTGGGGAGGGGAAAATTTTTTGAAAATTGCCAAGAATACAATGCTCAGATACCCTGTGGGTCGAAAATTTCGACGAAATCGCTCTATCTAGCACGGTTAAGGAGATAGAAACAAATTTGTGTTTTGCCATTTTTGGCAAAAATTCGAAAATTCAAAATGGCCGCCATTTTTGGGGAGGGGAAAATTTTTTGAAAATTGCAAAGAGTACATTCCTTAGATACCCTGTGGTTTAGGAGATATGAGCACATTTGCCTTTTTCAGTATTCAAAATAGCTAATTACTCATTTATTTAATCAATTACTCGCTCATCTATGAAGCAATTCCCCCCAAAAGCAATCCCGTACAAGCTATTAACCCAATGAACCTCCATACCAAATTTCAGAAAGCTAGGCTTAATAGCATTCCTTAAAAGGTCTGGAAACCAAAGAGCTACTCAAAAGTAGCAAAGTAGCTATTACTCAGTTAGCTATAGAGCTATCATCACCAAAAGCAATCCCATACAAGCTATTAACCCAATAAACCTGCATGCCAAATTTGGTAGAGATAGGATAAGAACTGTTGCCTAAAATGTCTGGAAACCAAGTGGGACGCCGGACAGCGGAAAAAGCAAAAGGGTGGACATAATAATGATTACACAAAGTATATAGTATTTAAATTGAAATCCTACAGGCTTCATTGCATCAGTTGATTTTATTTAGACATTTAGCTTGATGGAACAAGTAAAGTCATACATTTAATAGACTCAAATGAAGGTTGAAGTTTGAGATACTACAGTAGACTCTGTATCACTAGAACCAGGCAACAGAACATGCTTTATGCTTCTTGGCCTAAGAAGTGGAACATGTGGTTCTCGTTACATAGGGCCTATTGTATTACTGTATGACTTACAGAGAGAATCATCCTCCATTTGTAGTTGGGGTACTCTTTCTGACACTTCTCACAGCGAAAGTAGCCGTTAGCCTGATCCACCACCTTCTTGTTACAATCAGAGGATGGACATGCCTACAACACAAGAGTATGTCAATGGCAGTGCAGCAAAACACAAAATATTTATATTATAAGATTCAGTTTAATTTATATGTGTTTGGAATTCAGAGCACTGATATTTGAAATGAAGACAGCACAGCAAAGATTATAGTATTAGTATGCAGTATATTAGTATGCAATAGTATTATCCCCCTCCGCTTATTATGTCTGCATCTTGTCTAACTTTCCTGAAATTTGGTATATTATTTGTCTCAAAAAGTTTTTTTATTATTATTACAAGATTTCCACCTTTACGCACAATATTACCAGCACACAACTGTAAGTACTAGGTCCACACACCTGATACATGCAGTTGTCTTTCTTTAGGAACACAATTGTTGCTTTTGCTGTGTAATAGACTGCCTGGTCTCCCTGTGGAGGTTCCCCTTTGACCTCTGCAAATGTCTTCCAGTTCGTAGTATGCCCACCACTAGCCTGTGCATCGCTCTTGTACTCAGAGTAGGTCACATGTTGTCCATCACTGTCGTACCATCCTCTCAGGCAGTGGCTTTCAGAAATGTCCGGATTGAGGATAATTTGTGAGCTGGCCAATGCAGAAAGTGACCGGCCACCCCAGTCAGACAAACGACAGCCCTTGACTGCCACCACTGGGTGGTTAGAACCATCAAAGTTTTCTGCCTGTGAAAAATGGTCAAAAGCTTTTTACAAACTTATGGTATTGAAACGGTTATGTAGATACAAACTGCAATTTTTTCACTAACAGGAACAATAGACAGAAATATTACACTGCCTAGGTTCTAACAATGAGTTTCAATTTTTATGCTTCTGGAAATCTGGACGATCAGATATTAACAGCTATCAAAGTGGGATTGGATATAACAATTTTGAGGGATTTAATTTGCACCAAAGGCTGGTTAAATTACGATAAACTTTAAGATAATCTGAAGTTAAAGGACCATGTCATGTATTTCAAGGCCAAATTTTATTAATTTAATACAACTTACATCATTTCCCCAGAGGGTGAGTCTGATCACCACTTGACCTTGATCCACAATGTGAAGGTCACGCTTCTTTATTTCTCTGTTAGACTGGCGGCCTGTCACTGTGTTGAGGTCATCACACTGCTTCACTACTCCTATCACATCTGTCAACAGATTTGCCACAACTCTGACACGTGTAAACAAACATTAGCAATGATCGTATCTGCTAAGATAGAGTCAGTGGGATCATAAAACTGAAACTCCTGCATCAAAACACCAAAATACATTCTAAATCACTAATACTACCATGGTTATTCAAACACCTCTATTTAGAATTCTGGTGAACAATTTACAACAGATGACAGGTTCCATATAGTTTCTATATTCTATTATAATAGGGCCATCTTTGACTTTAATCAATGTATTCACTTTTTGTGCAATATTACCTGGGGGTTCACAATGCAGTATCTTTTGCTACATCTTACCAAAACAATTGATGATATAGAATGCAGGGCAGTGCATGAATTAATACCCTCCCCTCTGTCTGAGACTGAGAACTTTTCTCACAGACCTCTATCTTTCTAGATTTACAGGACAGGATCTCCTGTAACTTAATAAAATAGCATCAGTGATGCCCGCACCCCACAGCCTAGGGAAATATTTTCAACACCATGAGATATAGAAGTACTGTACCAGTACAAACTTCAGGATACTTTCAGAGCACTGTCAGTTATATAAAGGTCCAAACAATGTTTAAATGGAGAAATAATGTTTAAAAGAAAGATAATGCGTATAAAGATGAAGTATTAAAACAAGATAATTCAATAACAAGATGACAGCATTAATCAGTAAACTAAAATTCAACACTCTTTATCTACATCTGCATGGCTGAATTATGGTTTAGATGTTTTGAATATTACCATGTATACAGAAGTGGTAATACATTTAATGAATGCTTATTGTGGTGTTGGAGCAAAATCTGTGGCTCACTTGATGAAATTCTATCTCTTACAATGGGAAGTTATGAAGTAAAGTAAAATTCTTAATAAATTCCAATATGACTTTTGCTTAATCTGCATCAAAGACAGACCCAAAGGTCCAAGAAGATTTTAAAGGTCAAGGTCACTACGACAAGGTAAAAGGTCAAATTAAGGTCACACCATGATAATATACACCTATAGCCCCTAACCAATGTCCCTACCAACCTACGGTTTCCGAGATATAGCCCTGACAAGATTTTATAGGTCAAGGTCACTATGGCAAGGTCAAAGGTCAAATCAAGGTCACACCATGATGCTGCACACCTACACCCCCTAACCAATGTCTCTACCAAATATCAACTTCCTACACCTTACAGTTTCCGAGATATAGCCCGGACAACATTTTATAGGTCAAGGTCACTACGGCAAGGTCAAATCAAGGTCAGATCATGACGTTGCACAACTACACCCCCTAACCAATGTCCCTAATAAGTATCAACTTCCTACACCTTACGGTTTCCGAGATATAGCCCGGACAAGATTTTATAGGTCAAGGTCACTACGGCAAGGTCAAATCCTGGTCAGACCATGATGTTGCAAACCTACACAGCCTAACCAATGTCCCTACCAAATATCAACTTCCTACACCTTACGGTTTCCGAGATATAGCCCGGACAAGATTTTATAGGTCAAGGTCACTATGGCAAGGTCAAATCAAGGTCACACCATGACGTTGCACACTACACCCCCTAACCAATGTCCCTACCAAATATCAACTTCCCACACCTTACAGTTTCTGAGATATAGCCCGGACAACATTTTACAGGTCAAGGTCACTACAGCATGGTCAAATCAAGGTCACACCATGACGTTGCACACCTACACCCCCTAACCAATAACCCCACCAAGTATCAACTTCCTACACCTTACGGTTTCCGAGATATAGCCCGGACAAGATTTTATAGGTCAAGGTCACTACGGCAAGGTCAAAGGTCAAATCAAGGTCAGACCAAGACGTTGCACAACTACACCCCCTAACCACCAAGTATCAACTTCCTACACCTTACAGTTTCCGAGATATAGCCCGGACAACATTTTATAGGTCAAGGTCACTACAGCAAGGTCAAATCAAGGTCACACCATGACGTTGCACACCTACACCCCCTAACCAATAACCCCACCAAGTATCAACTTCCTACACCTTACGGTTTCCGAGATATAGCCCGGACAAGATTTTATAGGTCAAGGTCACTACGGCAAGGTCAAATCAAGGTCAGACTATGATGTTGCACAACTACACCCGCTAACCAATGTCCCTACCAAGTATCAACTTCCTACACCTTACAGTTTCCGAGATATAGCCCGGACAAGATGTTCAAACTCAAGGTCACTACGGCAAGGTCAAAGGTCAAATCAAGGTCAGAACATGACGTTGTACACCTACACCCCCTAACCAATGTCCCTACCAAGTATCAACTGCCTACACCTTACGGTTTCTGAGATACAGCCCGGACAAACTATTTCCCGCCCGCCCGCCCATCCGGACACTTTAAGGGCTGTGGGGTAAAAACTATTCATATATTTACTTTTTTAATCCCCAATATAGACAAAAAATTTTAATTTTTATATTCTTGTAATTGTAGGATATACCATTAAATTATTCATTCTTTAGTACTTACCACTTGGTCAAATTTGAAACTCAGTATTAAAATCACCTACACTGAAATTAGGGACTGTAACTTTTGCTGCGGGACCTGTAACATTTTTGAGTTGTAGGGTCTGTTGGACCTGGAAAGATTTCTAGTAAACTTCGTATACAATGCAACTTTAAGTAAACTTACTTAAGTAACTTAAAAGTTTACTTCGATGTGGTCAGTCATTTAGTCATCAACATGATCTTTTCTTACCCCCAGTTTTTTGTTGTAGGTGTTATACAAAACTTAACCCATTTTTTTTTTAGGTTATTACTGATAAATGATCTCCGGTCACTATCTTTAGCGTTGTGGAACTTCCCCCACAGTTTAGCTGTGACTGGTTTGTCTGTTTGACCCAGACTGTTTTACTAAGGATGGCCATCAACAAGACCTTGAACTTACCCACAGTGCTCTGCGGCTGGTGGCCTTCCAGCTGGTTGATGGGAATGAAGTTGAAGTTAACGGATGGTAAATCCACTTCTTCTTCACATGCCCACATCTGGGTCTCACTGTTAAATGTCATCTCGTAGTCATTGTCGAGGGAACTGTAGCGCTTGTCGGCTGTCTTCAGGGTGGCTTTACTCACAAAGTACACCTGTGAAAGGATATCCCCATAAACTTAATCTGCTACAATTCTCAAAATTTGTTATGTGACCTGGCTTACTCTTAAATATTACCATTTGGCATATTGTTGTAAAGGTATATTATATAAATTTGTGATGTCTAAATAATTTAATTAATTTCAAACATGAAAAATATGAAAATGTAAACTAAATTTTGCATCTCTTGGCTTTTGAGTTTGATAGGTCCAACAAACAATGATTGATAGGAAATGGTAAGGGTATTTCAGCCATGTAGACATTTATTTGGCCACAACAATGAATAAATAGTGAAAGTTACTTTCAACTCAAACACTTTATTTTAGACAGAACTATATCTTACCGGGACAACAAACTACCCATAAATTCTACCATGCCACACTAACCCACCTTATTGACATCAATCATCTCATAGAACTTGTCCACCTGTTCTTTGAAAGCTGTGGCCCGGATTTCTCCAGACTCGTCCAACAGGTTCATGTTGAACAGCTTGCCCTCACCTCTAGAGTTACTCCACGTCCTCACATTGGACTTTTGTGTCACACGAGCACGGATAGTCCACCTAAAAAACAAGAGGGTCAGAGGTGCCCCAAAAGGCGGGTTGCGCACGCAGGAAACAAGGTTAGCAACTGCTCTCATTAAATTTAGGAACAAGGAAAGAAATGTTAGGTTACCCACTTAAGGTAAATGTGTTCGACGTGCTAAGAAATGTAATACTTCTAATCTAAAAACGAACAAATGGACAGAAAAACAAGACAAATGAACGGACGGATTTACACCAATTTCGAAAGGAACCTAGCTATGATGGTGATGTATGTCCCTGTGAAGTTTGAATTAGATTGGAGTAACCGTTTTCGAGTTAGAGTCCGGAAACAAAAATGTGGACGGACAGATGGATGGACAGAAAAACGGACAAAAACGAAGAAACGGACGGAAAAACGGACAAACAAACAGACGGAATTTCACCAATTTCGAAAGGAACCTAGCTATGATGGTGATCTATCTCCCTGTGAAGTTTGAATTTGATTGGTCAAACCGTTTTAAAGTTAGAGTCCGGAAACGAAAATGTGGACAAACAGATGGATGGACAGACAAACGGACGAAAAACGGACAAACGAACACACGGAATTTCACCAATTTTGAAAGGAACCTAGCTATGATGGTGATCTATCTCCCTGTGAAGTTTGAATTTGATTGGTCAAACCGTTTTAAAGTTAGAGTCCGGAAACGAAAATGTGGACAAACAGATGGATGGACAGACAAACGGACGAAAAACGGACAAACGAACACACGGAATTTCACCAATTTCGAAAGGAACCTAGCTATGATGGTGATCTATCTCCCTGTGAAGTTTGAATTTGATTGGTCAAACCGTTTTAAAGTTAGAGTCCGGAAACGAAAAATGTGGACGGACAGACGGACGTCAGACACATCAATCTAATAGGCGGGTTGGTTACACGCAACCCGCCTAAAAAGAAAAAAAAAAAGGATCAGTGTTTTCATTTACTTATAAATCAAACATCTTTGCACATAAAAGGTACAGATGCGTCTACTCTCATAATCCGACTTTTTAACACTTAATATATGACGGAACAACTAATATTGGATTTTTATTTACACTGGATTTTTGTGAACTTAAATTTCCGCTATTTGCCTTTTCATGTTGCTGTGTTTGTGATAGAAATTTTGTTTTTTATAGACCTTCAATTATTCAAAGAACAACTTCCTCTCTTGACAATTTTAGCACACTTTTACCCAGTGACAGGACAGTTTTGCAAGTTTCCAGTCTCTCCTGCAACCCTTTAAGCATAATTTTTAAAAAATTGTTAATTAGTTTTAACTAAACTCCCTTAAAACTTTTCCCCCCTGAATAAACACCCCATTTCTAGTAAAGTAGAACCTCTATTATCTAACCTTCTGTTATCCGAATTTTCAATTATCCGACCTCAAACCCACTCGTCCAATTCCATTTAAACCTGTTATTTTAGCCCTTTTATTATCCGACCCTTCTATTATCCGAACCAACTGTTCCTCCCCCAAGAGGGTCGGATAATAGAGGTTATACAGTATTTCTTACCTGTTCTGGTAAGGTGTCAAACTTGAGATAGGATGAACTTTGGCTGGCGTGCCGCCCGGTGTGTTTGGAACATTTCTTGAGGCTGCTGAGGCATTGCTGTAGAAAGTTTTGGACTGTCCAGCAGCTGGGCCGTTCTGTTTGGGAGTGGCTGGAGCTGCAACAGTGAACCAGTAAATGCTGTAATTTTAATTGAACCTTTTCTAATTTTTTTTTTAATTGAAGCATTTGATTTCTAGCAGTACAATATCCATCAGTAAAGCCTTTATTACCTCAGTATTCTGCTACATATAATCCCAAGTACCTTTTTCAACTTGTATTTCAAATAGTACTTCAAGTACTTCTGTTATACAAATATAATTACAGTGGAAATTCTATTATCTGACCTTCTATTGGACTAGAATTTACTTTACCGGTATGACATTTGGGCGATAATATAATGTTTTTATCAATTCCATCCTTTTATTTTTAATGTAATACACAGGAAAACTAGTTATGAGGGTTGGGGGCTTGTCCCCATTTATAACTCTTGTAGTTTAATTTCATATTTCCTTTACTATTACCAGTAAAGTAAAATTGGCCCTTCTATTATGCGAATTTTCAATTATCCAACCTCAAACCTACTCTACCAACTCCATCTAAGCCTGTTATTTTAGCTCTTCTATTCTATTATCTGACCTTTATATTATCCAACCTAATTGTTACTCCTCTAAGAGGGTTGGATAAAATAGGTTCTACTATATACAAAATTGTCAAGATATCAACCGGTTTGAAAGTCGAAGTTTGAATCCCTTTCAACAGCTAAGGTCAAATTAACTGTGTTGCCATGGTTTCAATTTAAACCCTGGACCACAATGGATCTCAAAACTTTATACAAACATCCACTCTAGAATATTCAAATTGCAATTCTGGGGCACTATTTATACATTTCAAAAGGCATCAGGAATCAGCATTAACTTACCTGGCTGAACAACTGGTCTACTGGGCTGGTTGCTAGGAGGGTTGCTAGGGGGAGCAGATATGGACCCGCTGCCTCCTGTTCCTGCCTTGTACGGTTCAGGTGCTCCAAGTTTCTCCCCAACTTCAGCTCCACTTGCAATAACCGACACGTCCAAGAGGATTACAACTCTCCTGAGAAACAGTAAACATGTAACTTATTTGTACTATCTTTGCTTCAGTACATATACAACATAATAATTCAATCAGAATGATAACCATGGGCAACACCAAAAGGAAGAAAAAGAAAATTCTTGCTGATTTCTGCATTTCGCAGTCAGGTAACTGTTAAATGTAATGATAAAATAAAAACACTCGCACTTAAAGACTTGCTTGCCTACTTCCTTAAAATTTACACCCATTTCAAACAAGTATGATTGCTATGTACAGGCTCAATCATGATGGACTTTGCTGTTGAATATCTAAATGACAAAATGTCCATTAGATAACTATAAACAGTAAAAAATTCTCTTTAAGACTTAGGGCCTTTAAGTTTAACAGGTACAGATGGGGTGGTAGCATGCATTTTTCACTTAGGTATAATATCGATGCAAAACTGTTTCACGCCCAGGAAACCACACAAGAAAATTGTTCCCTTACAAATTATTTGCTGATTAATGCTGTGTTCTGTTTGTACAATAACTGTTCCACAATAGAACAAACTTTGACCAACAATGCCTTTCGCAATTCACTTCCCCAAAAAGCTATATCTCCACTGACCTGTCCTGGATGCAGTTACACATGTACTTGTTGACCTTGATGACTGTGTTGCTGTCCAACTTGCTCTCTGATACAAAATGGTTCAGTTGTGTGGCAAGCATCGCAGCTGAAAATTTTAAAATATTAGTGTTCAAGGTCAGAATTTTGTGTGTTCAGTTTACTTCCCATCTTCAAATTACGGCGTCATTAAGTATTTTTTACAAACACTTATTTTTGGGGCAAATACTATCTCTGCAAATGTCTCAAGGACAGTGATTTTGTGACGTATGATGTACACAAATGTTATGAAATAAAATGCTAAACTTTTAAAAATAGCATCAGAGATGCTCGTACCCCACAGCCCGGAGAAATAGTTTTCAACACCATGAGATATAAAGACATTACACAGTATAAAGATCAGGAGACTTTCAGAGTAAACTGTGTGATTTGATATTACACATCTACACCCTCTAACTACTATCCCTACTAGTGCAGTAACGACGCGGCTCGACTTGGTCATAGTCGGTCGTGAGTGTTAAAATTACGACGCGTCGGTTCATATATTATAAAGATCGATTTTTCATCAAAATCTTTATAGTACACAAAATACTACCTACCTCATAAAATCTTATGATAATTTGCATTTTTAAAGAAAGCAATAACATTTTTAAGTTGTCACGGATTTCAAGTGGAAACAACAATGGCTGCTTCCCTCAATTTTTTAACCGCAAATATAAATTCTCGTGAGATTCAGTACTTTATTGCTTAGGGTCAAAGATCAAACCACAGAAATTCGTTTTTTATTTAAAACCGGCTAATTAATAAAGTATATTTCTTCTGAAGTCCTTTATCAACACTAGTACGACTTTCGTCGGTTCACCGTCGTCTATTAGTTCCGACGCATCGACTCTAGTATTTCTTCACGACTTACAGCACTAATCCATACCAAGTATCAACTTTCTACCCCTTATGCTCTCTGAGCTACAGCCAGGACAAGATTGTAAAGGCCAAGGTCACTACAGTAAGGTCAAACCAAGGCCATATTATGATGTTGCATATCTACATCCCCAAACTATCATTAAATATTTTTTACAAACACTTATTTTTGGGGCAAATACTATCTCTGCAAATGTCTCAAGGACAGTCACTTTGTGACGTATGATGTACACAAATGTTATGAAATAAAATGCTAAACTTTTAAAAATAGCATCAGAGATGCTCGTACCCCACAGCCCGGAGAAATAGTTTTCAACACCATGAGATATATAGACATTACACAGTATAAAGATCAGGAGACTTTCAGAGTAAACTGTGTGATTTGATATTACACATCTACACCCTCTAACTACTATCCCTACCAAGTATCAACTTTCTACCCCTTATGCTCTCTGAGATACAGCCAGGACAAGATTGTAAAGGCCAAGGTCACTACAGTAAGGTCAAACCAAGGCCATATTATGATGTTGCATATCTACATCCCCAAACTATCGTCCTTGCCAAGCATCAACTTCTTACACCTTACAGTTTCTGAGATATAATCTAAACAAGATTTAAAGGGCAAGGTCAAATCAAGGCCACATCATGATGTTGCACACCTATTTGTCCCTTCCACATATCAACTTCCTACACCTTATGGTTTCTGAGATGTAGCCTGGACAAATTTTTAAAGTCAAGTTCACTAAGGCAAGGTCAAATCAAGGTCACACCATGATGTTACATATATACACCCCCTTACCAATGTCCCTGCCATGTATCAATCTTCTACAACTTACGGTTTCCTATATACAGCCTGGACAAGATTTAAATGTTGAGGTCACTAGGACAAGGTCAAATCAAGGTCGCACTATGACATTGCACACCTACAACCCCTTACCAATTTCCCTGTCAAGTTTCGACCTTCTACACCTTACAGTTCCCGAGATATAGCCGGATAAGATTTTAAAGGTCAAGGTCACTACAAGAAGGTCAATCAAGGTCACACCATGACACTGCACACCTACACATCCCAAACAATGTCCCTACCATATATTCCATCTTGTGCCATTTGAGATACAACCTGGACAAGCTTTTTCCCACCACCCACCTGCCTGCCATGGGTGAAAATAATACCCGTACAGCCCTTAAAGGCTTTGGGATAAAAACTAGAAAAATTAATTGCATGAAAAATGAATACTGGATAGAAAAAATTGAAAAGATACTAAGACTTAGTCAAGCAGTTAATTCATTCAAACCACATCTTTTCTTTTTGGTTATCCACTTCGCTACTTTTACTCAAATTCTCATCAAATTGGTAATTGGGTAACCTACCACAGCCTTAACAAACAGTCCTATTCTTAATCACTACAATGAATTTACCTTAGCCAAGCTTTGAACTTGTTTGTCATACTTACAAGAGTGGCTGTGCTTTCCATCAGAAAGTAGGATCCTGTAGCGGTCAGAACTGTTTCCTCCACTGCCAGATATTTTCTTTATGGCCTGAAGAAGACGTTTCAATTTAAAGCGGAACTTATGCATCACATGACACATGGTTGTGAACAATCAATAAGGGATCAGAATTACTCCTGGACTTTTTTTATTAAAATATTAGAATTATGAGCATTAATTGATGCACGCAATTTTAAACAACGCCTGATTCAGAATTCAGTCATAATGCTTTGTGTCCTACTTTTTTTAATATCTTTAAAAAATATTAGTCAATATTGTGTAGTCTACATAGTCATTTAAATAAATAGAGAAAATATTCAATGGATTAGCAATTACATTGAAAGTTTGAAACCTCCAAATATTCTACTCTTTCTTTCTCAGTTACTACTTATTACCAGCCCAATAATAATTTCATCAGAAGAAACAAAATAAACTTACCAGAACTTGTAGGACAGGGTTATCCACAGTCTCACCTGCCATTATTTTCTGTTGGGTTTAAGAAGAAATACAGAAAATAGCATCAGAGATGCCCGTACCCCACAGCCTGGGGAAATATTTTTCAACACCATGAGATATAGAAGTAGTGTAACAGTACAAAGTTCAAGATATTTTCCGAGCAGTGTAAGTTATATTAAGGTCCAAATAATGCTTAAGTAGAGAAAATAATATCTAAGGAAAAGAAACGTATATAAAGATGAAGTATTAAAACAAGATAATTCAATAATAAAATGACAGCATTTATCAGTAAACCAAAAATGGCTGAATTATGGTTTGGATGTTTTGAATATTACCCATGCATACAGAAGTGGCAATACATTCAATTAATGCTTATGTGTGGTGTTGGAGAAAAGCCTGTGGCTCACTTGATGAAATTCCATCTGTTACAATGGGAACTTGCAAAATGAATTCTAATATGACTTTAACAGTGCTTAATCTGCATCAACAGACAGACCCAAAGGTGCAACAAGATTTTAAAGGTTAATACAGCAAGGTCAAAGGTTAATCAGTGTTACACCATGACGTGGCACACCTAAAACCCTCAACCAATGTCCCTACCAAGTATAAACTTCCTACACCTTACAGTCTCTGAGATATAACCTGGACAAGATTTTATAGGTCAAGGTCGCTACAGCAAGGTCAAATCAAGGTCACATGACATAGCTCACCTACACCCCCTAGCCAATGTCCCTAACAAGTATCAACTTCCTACACCTCTTACAGTTTCCAAGATGTAGCCCAGACCAGGTATTATAGGTCAAGTTCACTACCACAAGTACAAAGGTCAAATCAAGGTCAGACCATGACATTGCACACCTACTACTCCCACCAATGTCTCTACCAAGTATCAACTTCCTACACCTTACAGTTGCTGAGATATAACCCGGACAAGGTTTTATAGGTCAAGGTCAAAGGTCAAATCAAGGTCAGACCATGATGTTGCACACCTACAACTCCTAACCAATGTTCCTACCAAGTATCAACTTCCTACACCTTACGGTTTCCGAGATATAGCCCGGACAAGATTTCATAGGTCAAGGTCACTACAACAAGGTCAAAGGTCAAATCAAGGTCAGACCATGATGTTGCACACCTACACCCCCTAAGCAATGTCCCTACCAAGTATCAACTTCCTACACCTTACAGTTGCTGAGATATAGCCCGGACAAGGTTTTATAGGTCAAGGTCACTACGGCAAGGTCAAATCAAGGTCAGACCATGATGTTGCACACCTACAACTCCTAACCAATGTTCCTACCAAGTATCAACTTCCTACACCTTACGGTTTCCGAGATATAGCCCGGACAAGATTTTATAGGTCAAGATCACTACAGCAAGGTCAAATCAAGGTCAGACCATGACGTTGCACACCTACACCCCCTAACCAATGTCCCTACCAAGTATCAACTTCCTACACCTTACAGTTTCTGAGATATAGCCCGGACAAGATTTTAAAGGTCAAGGTCACTACAGCAAGGTCAAATCAAGGTCAGGCCATGACGTTGCACACCTACACCCCCCAACCAATGTCCCTGTCAAGTATCAACTTCCTACACCTTACAGTTTCTGAGATACAGCCCGGACAAACTATTTCCCGCCGCCCGCCCATCCGGACACCATGGGTGAAAACAATAAACAACAGTATCAGAGATGTCTGTACCCCACAGCCTGGGGAAATAGTTTTCAACACCATGAGATATAGATGCAGTGAAAAAGTACAAGATCTGGATACTTTCAGAGTAGTGTCAATTATATAAAGCTCCAAATAAAGCTCCTTGTGGTTTCCGAGATATAGTCCAGACAAGATTTTAGGGTCAAAATCACTACAGCAAGGTCAAATCAAGGTCACAATATGACGTTGCACACCTACACCCCGAACCAATGTTCTTACCAAGTAACAACCTCCTACACCTTACGCTTGTCCAGATATAGCCCAGACAAGATTTTATAGGTAAGGTCACTAAGGCAACGTAAAAGGTTCAATCAAGGTCACCCCATGTTACACACATACACTCCCGAACCAATGTCCCTAATAAGTAACAACTGCCTACAGCCCCTAACCAATGTCCAGACCAAGTATCAACTTCCTACACCTTAGGGTTGGTGCAATATAGCCTGGACAAGATTTTATAGGTCAAGGTCACTATGGCAAGGTCAAATCAAGGTCACACTATGACGTTGCACACCTACACCCCCTAACCAATATCCCTACCAAGTATGAACTTCCTACAACTTATGATTTCTGAGATACAGCCTGGACAAACTTTTTCCCGCCACCCGCCCATCCGGACACCATGGGTGAAAACAATACCCCGACAGCCCTTAAAGGCTGTGAGGTAAAAAGGACATTTTCACACTATAACCAAAGTATATTGCTTCTTACATCAAACCCTGGTATTACCATTTAAACCAGCATTTCTGCTGTAGTTAACACCAAAAGATGGATTATGTAATATTTTCAGAACACTAGAGAGCACAACTGTCTAGATAATTCATAAATTTACAACTCCAACTTCCTGTTTGTGACAACCACTTTAATCTTAGATACAAATGGATCAAATGGATCAAATAGATACGTACAGATGTGCACATATGCACACAATATATATAACACTGAAGATAAGCTTTATATTTTAAAACAAGATCACCGCAGTGGTATGATCTCCTGCCAGAGATTAAATACTAAATGATATACAAATACAAAGCCATAGCTCTGAAAATATGTTACTAAACAGAATATCAACTAGAAGATCTCTCGCAAAAAAAAAAGATAATGTTTTTGCATAGCAAAAACAAAGCGTCCCGAAAAGGATATAAAGGTGAGTGCTAAAGTATTAAGAAAATGCTTCGTTTCTAGCCTTATACTGTTGTGGCAACCAAAGTCAGCGCAGTCTGCTCTATCTAGCACGGTTTTCAAGATATAAGCATTTTTGTGTTTTGCAAAAAATTAAAAAATTCAAAATGTCCGCTATATTTGGTGAGACAAAAATATTTTGAAAATTGGCATGGCTACTCTGCAGAGATACCCAGCAGGTCAAAAATTTTGTTGAGTTTGATCCATATAGCACGGTTTTCTAGATATAAGCATTTTTGTGTTTTGCAAAAACTTTGAAAATTCAAAATGGCCACCATTTTTGGGTAGACAAAATTTTTTGTCAAGGCCACTGCCGCGGTGTGTATCTCCCGCCGAGCATTAAAGGAGAAGAAATAGCTTTTCCGAGATATTCACAATTTTTCATTTTCGTGTGTGAAAGCTCTTCCAAAAGTAGGTGAATGAGTTATTTGAGAAAAATTGGCTATCTGCAATACTATTAAGAGATAATTCACATTTACTCATTTTGAGTAGGTGAATAATTAGCTATGGGTCTGAAACTTCACCAAGTGAAAGCTCTCCCAAAAGTAGGTGAATGAGTTATTTGAGAAAAATTGGCTATCTGCAATACTTTTAGAGATAATTCGCATTTACTCATTTTGAGTAGGTGAGTAATTAGCTATGGGTCTGAAACTTCACCATGTGAAAGCTCTCCCACAAGTAGATGAATGAGTATTTGATAAAAATTGGGTATCCGCAATACTTTTACAGATAATTAGCATTTACTCATTTTGAGTAGGTGAATAAATAGCTATGGGTCTGAAACTTCACAGAGTGAAAGCTCTCCCAAAAGTAGGTGAATGATTTATTTTAGAAAAATTGGCTATCTGCAATACTTTTAGAGATAATTAGCATTTACTCATTTTGAGTAGGTGAGTAATTAGCTATGGGTCTGAAACTTCACCATGTGAAAGCTCTCCCAAAAGTAGATGAATGAGTTATTTGATAAAAATTGGGTATCCGCAATACTTTTAGAGATAATTAGCATTTACTCATTTTGAGTAGGTAAATAATTAGCTATGGGTCTAAAACTTCACGGAGTGAAAGCTCTCCCAAAAGTAGGTGAATGAGTTATTTGAGAAAAATTGGCTATCTGCAATACTTTTAGAGATAATTCGCATTTACTCATTTTGAGTAGGTGAGTAATTAGCTATGGGTCTGAAACTTCACCATGTGAAAGCTCTTCCAAAAGTAGGTGAATGAGTTATTTGAGAAAAATTGGCTATCTGCAATACTTTTAAGAGATAATTCGCATTTACTCATTTTGAGTAGGTGAGTAATTATCTACGGGTCTGAAACTTCACCATGTGAAAGCTCTCCCAAAAGTACATGAATGAGTTATTTGATAAAAATTGGGTATCCGCAATAGTTTTTGAGATAATTAGCATTTACTCATTTTGAGTAGGTGAGTAATTAGCTACGGGTCTGAAACTTCACCAAGTGAAAGCTCTCCCAAAAGTAGGTGAATGAGTTATTTGAGAAAAATTGGCTATCTGCAATACTTTTAGAGGTAATTCGCATTTACTCACTTTGAGTAGGTGAGTAAGTAGCTATGGGTCTGAAACTTCACCAAGTGAAAGCTCTTTGGGATAGCTGCTCTGCAGAGATACCCTGAAGATCAAAAATTTCGTCGAAATCGCTCTATGTAGCACGGTTTTCAAAATATTAGCATTTTTGTGTTTTGCAATTTTTGCGCAAAAATTCGAAAATTCAAAATGGCCGCCATTTTTGGCAAGACAAAATTTTTTTGAAAATTGGCATGGCTACTCTGCAGAGATACCCTGTGGGTCAAACAAAAATTTCGTCGAAATCGCTCGATCTAGCACGGTTTTCGAGATATAAGCATTTTTACGTTTTGCAATTTTGCAAAAAATTCAAAATGGCCGCCATTTTTTGCGAGAATTTTTTTTTTTGAAAATTGGCATGGCTACTATGCAGAGATACCCTGTGGGTGAAAAATTTCGTCGAAATCGCTCTATCTTGCAGGGTTTTCGAGATATAAGGATTTTTATGTTTTGCAAATTTTGCGAAAATTCAAAATGGCTGCCATTTTTGGCGAGACAAAATGTTTTTGAAAATTGGCATGGCTACTCTGCAGAGATACCCTGTGGGTCAAAAATTTCATCGAAATCACTCTATCTAGTACGGTTTTCGAGATATAAGCATTTTTGTGTTTTGCAACTTTTGCGAAAAATTCGAAAATTCAAAATGGCCGCCATTTTTGGCGAGACAAATTTTTTTTCAAAATTGGGATAACTACTCTGCAGAGATACCCTGCGGGTCAAAAATTTCGTCGAAATCGCTCTATCTAGCACGGTTTTCGAGATATAAGCATTTTTGTGTTTTGCAATTTTTGCGAAAATTTCGAAAATTCAAAATGGCCGCCATTTTTGGCGAGACAAAATTTTTTTGAAAATTGGGATAACTACGCAAATATACCCTGTGGGTCAAAAATTTCGTCGAAATCGCTCTATCTAGCACGGTTTTCGAGATATAAGCATTTTTGTGTTTTCCTTATTTGGAAAATTCATAATGATTAATTAATCATTAATTACTCGGCCATTTCTTAACCAATCAATGCCAAAATCTAATGATTTCCAGATTTTAATAGAATGAATGTATTTGCCAAGTTTCAGGTGAATTGATAAAATTCCTTTCAAGTTATCATCCGGACAAGCTTCCCCATCGAAAAAAGACATTTTTGGTCATGTGACCTCTCTGATTGGTTGAAATGTCACTGCAGCATATTCAAAAAAATTCCCCAAGGCTACTGCCTAAACCTGCCAAATTTGAAAAGAATCCGCCTAACGGTTACAGAGTTATAAGGAAAACAAAATGCGGAGCCGGCGGAGCCTGAAGGTCTCCCATACACAAACAAGCGTCCCTTGTGGGACGCTTAACTAGACCAAGAATGCATCTGTGGCCATATACAAGATGTATTTTTCTCAGTTTTTCAGAGGTCATTAAAAGAGTAGTCCTCAGTATGTAAGGGCTACTAAATTTGTCTGAAATCTCCCATCTCTGACAACAAATTTCAAAACGGAAAATTCTCAATTTTTCAGAGGCCATAAGGGGGTAGTCCTCAAAACCCAGTCCATCCATTGGGTAAGGTATTAACTATTAACTTATAAATAAAAAATTTAATTTACTTATTAAATTTGTAATTTTATTGCATTATTACATCTTACCCAATGGACAATTAGCTAGAATAACTAACGCTTGGCAATTGGGTAACTTATTAGGGACTTAAGATTGAACTCAAAATGAGATTTTAACAGTCTCTGAGGGACATCAGCTGGTCCCTTTGGTCAGTTGGATGCCAGTGAACAGTGTACCAGATCCAACTGATCCTGCCCCTCCCATCTATTTTTCACAGACCTCCTTTGAGGTGGGGAAGAAACCCTGGAGAGGCTTTCTTTGGAAAGAAGAGGTGACTTCTCGTGAGTCTGGAGCTGGTCACTGCCCAGGTGGAAAGAGCTCTGAATCAGCCGAAGCCACATCCTTCAAGAAAAAACTGTGTGAAGATGTAATGGGATTTCCAGTGGTAGGCTGGTAGTAACTGATCTATGGAGACTCCTCGCTAGAAGGCCTGGGAAGCAGCAAAGGCCCTAACATCATGGGCTTTAACCTGATGTAGGGTAAGGGATTCTTGATCAGAGAGCTCGTAGCATAGGATCACAGTCTGCTTGATCCATGAGATAGTGAGATAGTGACAAGAAATGTATTTTTGTTGAAGCCTTTCTTGAAGGAGACAAAGACCAGTTCTTTGTTTTGCCTGAGATTGTGTCCAGATCCTAGCACAGGGCACTAACTTGGCAAAGTGACCTGCCACCCTTGAGCGACTTGTCCAGACTTGGGGCCAGGGCCTGAATAACCACCAAGGCCCCACTGTCTGGACCCTTTTTGGCCAGCTGGTTCTTTGAGAAAAAGCTGGATGAGGAATAGACAGACACCTTTGACCAGTCTGTCTGGTGTTTTTATATAGCCAAGCATGAATCTCACTCCTGCATTTGCCTGAACACAGAGCCAAGAAGAAGACACTCCTGAAGGTCAGGTGCTTTAAAAAAGCCTCTTTGTGGGTTCAAAGGGAGCTGTTGCTTTGTGAGCTGTTGCAGGACCAGCGAAAGTGGGGATACCTCTGTGATCCTTAGGTCTATCTTTATGGATCTATCCAGGAGGCAAGGGAAATTTATGTCCTTGCTGACATTAAAGGTGAATTTCCCAGTTTGCCCAATTTTCCCAGTTTGTTGAAGAAAGCCAGCGAAGTCTGATTTGTTACCTCCTCTAGGGCATTCTTTTTAATAAGTGCATAGAACGCCTCTATCAGGTAGCTGTTCTTGAGGGGATTGACATTGCCACTTATTATTGGAGACCTGGTCAAGGTTGGTCGGTTCCGGAAAGGATAAAGTCTTTCTTGAGGATTCTTGTGACCTCGGAGCTGGCCCCTAGTGCGGATCAAGTTTTCCCAAACTGGCCCAGTCGGGCATCTACAGGCAGATTTGAGCAACAGTGTGGACATTGGTGAAAGGTTGGAAGAAGACAATTGATTTAGACAAAAAGGTACCTTTCACATAACTGCTTTACATTGGGATTTAAGCCCTTTCTTTTGGGGCTGCCCAGCAACAGAAGGTACTTGTTTCACAGCAAACCAATTACACTTAAAGTGTGACAATGGTCCCCCATGTCTCTGTCCTTTTAGCCATTTCCATAAAAACCCGACTGGGGATTTGCCATTTATAAGAATCTTAAAAAATAGCATCAGAGATGCCCGTACCCCACAGCCTAGGGAAATAGTTTTAACACCATGAGATATGGAAGTACTGTATCAGTACAAAGTTCAGGATACTTTCAGAGCACTGTCAGTTATATAAAGGTCCAAACAATGTTTAAAAGGACAAAATAATGTCTAAAAGAAAGATATGCATGTAAAGATGAGGTATTAAAACAAGATAATTCAATAACAAGATGACAGCATTAATCAGTAAACTAAAATTACAACACTCTTTATCTACATCTGCATGGCCGAATTATGGTTTAGATGTTTTGAATATTACCATGCATACAGAAGTAGTAATACATTCAATGAATGCTTATGTGTGGTGTTGGAGCAAAATCTGTGGCTCACTTGATGAAATTCCATCTCTTACAATGGGAAGTTATAAAAGTAAAATTCTGAATAAATTCTAGTATGACTTTAACAGTGCTTAATCTGCATCAAAAGACAGACCCAAAGGTGCAACAAGATTTTAAAGGTCAAGGTCACTACGACAAGGTCAAAGGTCCAATTAAGGTCACACCATGATAATGCACACCTATAACCCCTAACCAATGTCCGTACCAAGTATAAACTTCCTACACCTTACAGTTTCCGAGATATAGCCCAGAAAAGATTTTATAGGTCAAGGTCACTACGGCAAGGTCAAAGGTCAAATCAAGGTCAGACCATGACGTTGCACACCTACACCCCCTAACCAATGTGCCTAGTACGTATCAACTTCCAAGACCTCACGGTTTCCGAGATATAGCCCGGACAAGATTTTATAGGTCAAGGTCACTATGGCAAGGTCAAATGTCAAATCAAGGTCAGACCATGACGTTGCACACCTACACCCCCTAACCAATGTCCCTACCTAGTATCAACTTCCTACACCTTACGGTTTCCGAGATATAGCCCGGACAAGATTTTATAGGTCAAGGTCACTACAGCAAGGTTAAAGGTCAAATCAAGGTCAGACCATGACATTGCACACCTACACCCCCTAACCAATGTCCCTACCAAATATCACCTTCCTACACCTTACAGTTTCCGAGATATAGCCCGGACAAGATTTTATAGGTCAAGGTCACTACGGCAAGGTGAAAGGTCAAATCAAGGTCAGACCATGACGTTGCACACCTACACCCCCTAACCAATGTCCCTACCAAATATCAACTTCCTACACCTTTCGGTTTCCGAGATATAGCCCGGACAAGATTTTATAGGTCAAGGTCACTACAGCAAGGTCAAAGGTCAAATCAAGGTCAGACCATGACGTTGCACACTTACACCCCCTATCTAGTGGTGTCATCGTCTGGATATATGAGGTCTCGATACCGTGAACAAAACAGTGATCGATATCGTTGTGCCATTGTTTCACAAATTAAACCTATATTTGCTCTTTAAATAATGCGCATTGACCACTAATACTGAAATAAAATTAATTTTATGGTTAATTTGTGCTGTCAATTGTCAAAACGGTGGATATTTGAAGCAATTAAAAAGTCAACAAAACTTACATTTTTTCACTTCCTGTAGGAAGTGGAAAGGGTCATCACTATAGTTACATCACAATCAAAACAAAACCGCATAAAAGTAGAAATTAGATGAATATTTCACCATAATTTTTATTAAATCCCTTCGAAAATAAGCTAAAGTTAATGGTTGAATATGTTTATGAGATGCATCGCGGTAGATCATTAATCCTCGATTATCGTCCATTTTTTTCATCACCGGTGAATCTGCGATATCGCTGCTCGTAATGACACCACTACCCCTAACCAATGTCCCTACCAAATATCAACTTCCTACACCTTACAGTTTCCGAGATATAGCCCGGACAAGATTTTATAGGTCAAGGTCACTACGGCAAGGTCAAATCAAGGTCAGACCATGATGTTGCACACCTACACCCCCTAACTAATGTCTCTACCAAGTATCAACTTCCTGCACCTTACGGTTTGAGATACCGCCCAGACAAACTTTTTCCTGATGTTTGATTCAGCGATTACAGATGAGGCCCCAAATAACATAAAGCTGCCTTCACGCAACACAATCATTCCAGATGAGGATTCCTCTGAAGATGCCTCTGATGGTGACACCTCAGATGATGACAGCTCTGCTGGTACCTCTAATGTTGACAACTCTGATGATACCTCAGACGATGACAGCTTTGATGCTTATAATCACCAGTCAAAAGAAAGTGGCATCTTATTGGCTCCTATCAACCCTGAACATGTACCTGAACCAGGGTTGGGGTCAAAGTACTTTGTACTTAGGTACATTTGTACTTAAGTACATTTTTCAAAGTGCTAAAATGTACTTAAGTACATTTTCACATTCCAAGTACATGTACTTGAATTGTACTTAAGTACATTTTAAATTTGATGTACTTACAAGTACATTTAAGTCCTTTTTAAGTACTTTTAGTTTAAGTAAATTTTTACTAATTTTTCAAAAGTTTGTGTATTATATAATCATTACAACTGAATTGAGCTTTTTCCATATCTTTATTGATAAACATTCATTTAGATTAAATTTTCATAAAAGTTTCACTGATATATCTGATTCAATTTGATAATAGTGTTTCTTTAAAAAGTTTAGTATAATTGATAATAATAATGAATCAAATTATTTAAGTTTCAATTCAATAAGCCAATCACATCTTAAAAGAGGGACAATTGTTCCAAAATTGCATATTACTCCCCTTCTTTAATCCTCTTATAACTGTCTACTTTGAACTTGCCTGATCTCAGTTAACTAGAGGATCGCTCGCAAAAAAAAAAGATAATGTTTTTGCATAGCAAAAACAAAGCGTCCCGAAAAGGCTATAAAGGTGAGTGCTAAAGTATTAAGAAAATGCTTCGTTTCTAGCCTTATACTGTTGTGGCAACCAAAGTCAGCGCAGTCTGCTCTATCTAGCACGGTTTTCAAGATATAAGCATTTTTGTGTTTTGCAAAAAATAAAAAAATTAAAAATGTCCGCTATATTTGGTGAGACAAAAATATTTTGAAAATTGGCATGGCTACTCTGCAGAGATACCCAGCAGGTCCAAAATTTTGTTGAGTTCGCTCCATATAGCACGGTTTTCGAGATATAAGCATTTTTGTGCTTTGCAAAAACTTTGAAAATTCAAAATGGCCACCATTTTTGGGGAGACAAAAATTTTTGTCAAGACCACTGCCGCGGTGTGTATCTCCCGCTGAGCATTAAAGCAGAAGAAATAGCTTTTCCGAGATATTCACAATTTTTCATTTTCGTGTGTGAAAGCTCTTCCAAAAGTAGGTGAATGAGTTATTTGAGAAAAATTGGCTATCTGCAATACTATTAAGAGATAATTCACATTTACTCATTTTGAGTAGGTGAATAATTATCTATGGGTCTGAAACTTCACCAAGTGAAAGCTCTCCCAAAAGTAGGTGAATGAGTTATTTGAGAAAAATTGGCTATCCGCAATACTTTTAGAGATAATTCGCATTTACTCATTTTGAGTAGGTGAGTAATTAGCTATGGGTCTGAAACTTCACCATGTGAAAGCTCTCCCACAAGTAGATGAATGAGTATTTGATAAAAATTGGGTATCCACAATACTTTTACAGATAATTAGCATTTACTCATTTTGAGTAGGTGAATAAATAGCTATGGGTCTGAAACTTCACAGAGTGAAAGCTCTCCCAAAAGTAGGTGAATGAGTTATTTGAGAAAAATTGGCTATCTGCAATACTTTTAGAGATAATTCGCATTTACTCATTTTGAGTAGGTGAGTAATTAGCTATGGGTGTGAAACTTCACCAAGTGAAAGCTCTCCCAAAAGTAGGTGAATGAGTTATTTGAGAAAAATTGGCTATCTGCAATACTTTTAGAGATAATTCGCATTTACTCATTTTGAGTAGGTGAGTAATTAGCTATGGGTGTGAAACTTCACCAAGTGAAAGCTCTCCCAAAAGTAGGTGAATGAGTTATTTGAGAAAAATTGGCTATCTGCAATACTATTAGAGATAATTCGCATTTACTCATTTTGAGTAGGTGAGTAATTAGCTATGGGTGTGAAACTTCACCAAGTGAAAGCTCTCCCAAAAGTAGGTGAATGAGTTATTTGAGAAAAATTGTCTATCTGCAATACTTTTAGAGATAATTCGCATTTACTCATTTTGAGTAGGTGAGTAATTAGCTATGGGTGTGAAACTTCACCAAGTGAAAGCTCTCCCAAAAGTAGGTGAATGAGTTATTTGAGAAAAATTGGCTATCTGCAATACTTTTAGAGATAATTCGCATTTACTCATTTTGAGTAGGTGAGTAATTAGCTATGGGTCTGAAACTTCACCAAGTGAAAGCTCTCCCAAAAGTAGGTGAATGATTAATTTGAGAAAAATTGGCTATCTACAATACTTTTAGAGATAATTCGCATTTACTCATTTTCAGTAGGTGAGTAATTAGCTATGGGTCTGAAACTTCACCAAGTGAAAGCTCTCCCAAAAGTAGGTGAATGATTTATTTGAGAAAAATTGGGTATCCACAATACTTTTACAGATAATTAGCATTTACTCATTTTGAGTAGGTGAATAAATAGCTATGGGTCTGAAACTTCACAGAGTGAAAGCTCTCCCAAAAGTAGGTGAATGAGTTATTTGAGAAAAATTGGCTATCTGCAATACTTTTAGAGATAATTCGCATTTACTCATTTTGAGTAGGTGAGTAATTAGCTATGGGTCTGAAACTTCACCGAGTGAAAGCTCTCCCAAAAGTAGGTGAATGAGTTATTTGAGAAAAATTGGCTATCTGCAATACTTTTAGAGATAATTCGCATTTACTCATTTTGAGTAGGTGAGTAATTAGCTATGGGTGTGAAACTTCACCAAGTGAAAGCTCTCCCAAAAGTAGGTGAATGAGTTATTTGAGAAAAATTGGCTATCTGCAATACTTTTAGAGATAATTCGCATTTACTCATTTTGAGTAGGTGAGTAATTAGCTATGGGTGTGAAACTTCACCAAGTGAAAGCTCTCCCAAAAGTAGGTGAATGAGTTATTTGAGAAAAATTGGCTATCTGCAATACTTTTAGAGATAATTCGCATTTACTCATTTTGAGTAGGTGAGTAATTAGCTATGGGTGTGAAACTTCACCAAGTGAAAGCTCTCCCAAAAGTAGGTGAATGAGTTATTTGAGAAAAATTGGCTATCTGCAATACTTTTAGAGATAATTCGCATTTACTCATTTTGAGTAGGTGAGTAATTAGCTATGGGTGTGAAACTTCACCAAGTGAAAGCTCTCCCAAAAGTAGGTGAATGAGTTATTTGAGAAAAATTGGCTATCTGCAATACTTTTAGAGATAATTCGCATTTACTCATTTTGAGTAGGTGAGTAATTAGCTATGGGTATGAAACTTCACCAAGTGAAAGCTCTCCCAAAAGTAGGTGAATGAGTTATTTGAGAAAAATTGGCTATCTGCAATACTTTTAGAGATAATTCGCATTTACTCATTTTGAGTAGGTGAGTAATTAGCTATGGGTCTGAAACTTCACCAAGTGAAAGCTCTCCCAAAAGTAGGTGAATGATTAATTTGAGAAAAATTGGCTATCTACAATACTTTTAGAGATAATTCGCATTTACTCATTTTGAGTAGGTGAGTAATTAGCTATGGGTCTGAAACTTCACCAAGTGAAAGCTCTCCCAAAAGTAGGTGAATGATTTATTTGAGAAAAATTGGCTATCTGCAATATTTTTAGAGATAATTCGCATTTACTCATTTTGAGTAGGTGAGTAATTAGCTATGGGTCTGAAACTTCACCATGTGAAAGCTCTCCCACAAGTAGATGAATGAGTTATTTGATAAAAATTGGGTATCCGCAATACTTTTACAGATAATTAGCATTTACTCATTTTGAGTAGGTAAATAATTAGCTATGGGTCTGAAACTTCACCATGTGAAAGCTCTCCCAAAAGTAGGTGAATGAGTTATTTGAGAAAAATTGGCTATCTGCAATACTTTTAGAGATAATTCGCATTTACTCATTTTCAGTAGGTGAGTAATTAGCTATGGGTCTGAAACTTCACAGAGTGAAAGCTCTCCCAAAAGTAGGTGAATGAGTTATTTGAGAAAAATTGGCTATCTGCAATACTTTTAGAGATAATTCGCATTTACTCATTTTGAGTAGGTGAGTAATTAGCTATGGGTCTGAAACTTCACCAAGTGAAAGCTCTCCCAAAAGTAGGCGAATGATTAATTTGACAAAAATTGGCTATCTGCAATACTTTTAGAGATAATTCGCATTTACTCATTTTGAGTAGGTGAGTAATTAGCTATGGGTGTGAAACTTCACCAAGTGAAAGCTCTCCCAAAAGTAGGTGAATGAGTTATTTGAGAAAAATTGGCTATCTGCAATACTTTTAGAGATAATTCGCATTTACTCATTTTGAGTAGGTGAGTAATTAGCTATGGGTGTGAAACTTCACCAAGTGAAAGCTCTCCCAAAAGTAGGTGAATGAGTTATTTGAGAAAAATTGGCTATCTGCAATACTTTTAGAGATAATTCGCATTTACTCATTTTGAGTAGGTGAGTAATTAGCTATGGGTGTGAAACTTCACCAAGTGAAAGCTCTCCCAAAAGTAGGTGAATGAGTTATTTGAGAAAAATTGGCTATCTGCAATACTTTTAGAGATAATTCGCATTTACTCATTTTGAGTAGGTGAGTAATTAGCTATGGGTCTGAAACTTCACCAAGTGAAAGCTCTCCCAAAAGTAGGTGAATGAGTTATTTGAGAAAAATTGGCTGTCTGCAATACTTTTAGAGATAATTCGCATTTACTCATTTTGAGTAGGTGAGTAAAATGGCCGCCATTTTTGGCAAGATAAAATTTTTTTGAAAATTGGCATGGCTACTCTGCAGATATACCCTGTGGATCAAAAATTTCGTCGAAATCGCTCTATCTTGCAGGGTTTTCGAGATATAAGCATTTTTGTGTTTTGCAATTTTTGCGAAAAATTCGAAAATTCAAAATGGCCGCCATTTTTGGCGAGACAAAAATTTTTTCAAAATTGGGATAACTACTCTGCAGAGATACCCTGTGGGTCAAAAATTTCGTCGAAATCGCTCTATCTAGCACGGTTTTCGAGATATAAGCATTTTTGTGTTTTGCAATTTTTACGAAAATTTCGAAAATTCAAAATGGCCGCCATTTTTGGCGAGACAAAAATTTTTTGAAAATTGGGAAAAGTACTCTGCAGAGATACCCTGTGGGTCAAAAATTTTGTCGAAATTGCTCTATCTAGCACGGTTTTTGAGATATAAGCATTTTTGTGTTTTGCAATTTTTGCGAAAATTTCGAAAATTCAAAATGGCCGCCATTTTGGACGAGACAAAAATTTTTTGAAAATTGGGAAAACTACTCCGCAGAGATACCCTGTGGGTCAAAAATTTCATCGAAATCGCTCTATCTAGCACGGTTTTCGAGATATAAGCATTTTTGTGTTCTGCAATTTTTACGAAAATTTCGAAAATTCAAAATGGCCGCCATTTTTGGCGAGACAAAAATTTTTTGAAAATTGGGAAAAGTACTCCGCAGAGATACCCTGCGGGTCAAAAATTTTGTAGAAATTGCTCTATCTAGCACGGTTTTTGAGATATAAGCATTTTTGTGTTTTGCAATTTTTGCGAAAATTTCGAAAATTCAAAATGGCCGCCATTTTGGACGAGAGAAAAATTTTTTGAAAATTGGGAAAACTACTCCGCAGAGATACCCTGCGGGTCAAAAATTTCGTCGAAATCGCTCTATCTAGCACGGTTTTCGAGATATAAGCATTTTTGTGTTTTCCTTATTTGGAAAATTCGTAATGATTAATTAATCATTAATTACTCGGCCATTTCTTGACCAATCAATGCCAAAATCTAATGATTTCCAGATTTTAATAGAATGAATGTATTTGCCAAGTTTCAGGTGAATTGATAAAATTGCTTTCAAGTTATCATCCGGACAAGCTTCCCCATCGAAAAAAGACATTTTTGGTCATGTGACCTCTCTGATTGGTTGAAATGTCACTGCAGCATATTCAAAAAAATTCCCCAAGGCTACTGCCTAAACCTGCCAAATTTGAAAAGAATCCGCCTAACGGTTACAGAGTTATAAGGAAAACAAAATGCGGAGCCGCCGGAGCCGGCGGAGCCGGCGGAGCCTGAAGCTCTCCCATACACAAACAAGCGTCCCTTGCGGGACGCTTAATAATGTCTACCCAGGTATGAGTATTCCTGGTAAATTGCACCTGGGCATTTAAGAGCTTTCAATTGGTCCAAGAAAATCACAAGGACCAGATTAACACAGTCTCTGTGATGTAATTGCTCAGGAATGACTTTTTTTCAACGCATGAATACAGATCAGAAGATTGTTGAAGTAGGTAAGACTGTTGATTACAGAAAAAAAGATTATTTCTTTCACTGGCCATGATCTTGTCTGACCACTGTAAATACTAGGACAGGGGGATTGACAAACCACTCACTTTTATGGTAATCACTAGGGCTGCAACGATTCTTCGGTTACTCGGAAACGAAACGATTCAGTTCAATACTCGAGGGAAGAAAAGTGAACCGGGTCTTCGAAAACAACTAAACATAGATGTAAAATCTATTACAAAATTCCATTTTTTTCTTTAAATATATGGATATATTTATATATTTTACCAATATAAGGCGTTTCCATTGCAGAATTTGACATTTTAAGCATTTTCAAACTTTAGTTCTTTGTGTAACAACGTTTTATAAGACGGCATTTTATTATAACGTATTTCGAAGACGCCTCAAATCTCGCAATATAAACTATAAAGATGGTTAAAGTTTCTTATATTTTGCATTATAAATGCATCTTTTTTCCAAAATTCAATAAATTATCAAAATTCTTTCCTGTTGTGTGCTTTGTAACCATTTTATAAGGCGTGATATATCAAAATATGAAGCAGTTTATTTCGTGGGCGATAATCAAGCGATTCACCGAGTTCGAGTCGATTCTTATAAAACGAGGAATCGAGGCACATTTTTGGGCTCGCTTGCAGCCCTAGTAATCACATTGTGTTAGCACAATGGCTGCTGTTTTAAAGCTTTTTGAGATTCCAGCTAATACTGAAGGGAGTGTCACAGCAAAGTGTAAACAATGTACTCAGATTATAGCAGGAAGCACAAAAGTCACTTCAATTTCTGTCAAACATTTGAAGGTGAGGATTAGTTCATTGTTTACTTGTCACTTTTATTGAATAGCAATCTTGGGTGATAACATTGTATTCAAAAGAAAAACACCTATTTGTTAAAGGAGAATGTAATACACAGCAAGCTTTCTACTTTCTAATACTTCAATTTACAAAGACTAGTTAACATTTCTGACTTAAAGTGACTTATAAGCCCAATAGCAGGCTGGGTATTTTTTTATATGTTGTATCTGTTGTTTTGTGAAATATTGGTAGTCACTAAAATAGAATAAACAATAATAACAGTGGGCCTTTTAATGTTATAAAGATAGTAATAAGTGGATAACAACCAATTAGTGTATAATTGTAAATTTTGTATATATGTTTGCATAAACTTGGTGGTGTGTTTTTTTAAAATTTACTTTGTCATTCACGGGTGCTAAGTACTTGTACTTAAGTACTTTGAAAAGTACTTGTACTTAAGTACTTTGAGGAAAAAAGGACTTGTATTTGTACTTGTACTTGAAAATTAACAAAGTACTTGTACTTGAGTACATTTCAATGTACTTGACCCCAACCCTGACCTGAACCCATGGATGAATCATCTATACAAGATGAATTACCCGATGCTTCTATACATTTGGATGAGCCAACCAACTTTGCGATTTTAAATGGGTCCTCTCAGAGACAGAATGATAAGCTGTTGACAGTGATGGTTTCACTTAAAATGTAAAAGGGAAGAGAAGACCAACAGTGTATCGTTAGGAACAAAAGCATTAACTGCAGGGCAACTGACACTGAGTGAGTTGTAGTATAGGGATTGATGCTCGATCTTTCAATATCGATCGATCATCCCACAGAACTGCCGATATCGACACATACTACCAGCATTTCAATATCGAAATAACATACACCAAACAGACAAAAATTTAAAAAAAGGTAATTTTACTGCTAAAACGGATATTTATTGTATAAAATCTTTAAAAGGCACATTTACAACTGAAACTAAACGGGGTCAAGTCTGGCGCCATCTTTGTTTACATTGCCAGTGACCTACTTCCTGTTTCACGGAAGAGATACAAAACCTGACAGCTAGTACACAGGAAAGCACAAAAACTCTTGTTAAAGGTACATTTTCTTCATTTTATTTAATTTTATATTGCAGAAATATATTTTTGGTGCATAAGTAGTATCTTTTGATAATTTCGTGAATTTATATGTGCACGTTTTCAAATAACCTGTATTATCACCCACGGCGTACGTTAACGGTCCCGATATTGAAATATCGATCGATCTACAACCCTAAATTTTCATTCGATATCGATCCTCAACATTGCTCTCGATCCCTATACTAGTGAGTTGGGAACTGCACCGCTGGGCATAACCATCTTGGATAACCTGGGACAGCTACAGTACACAAAGTCTGCAGAGAGGTGAAAAAAAGAGCTGCTGCTTACCATTTCACATCTTCAACTGCTATTGCTGACCAGGTTGTTTCCAATGAAGTTTGTGAAAATCCTGTACCCACCCTGCCATCCATTGAAAACTTGGCTTCAGCCGTAAATCGTAGTTGTAAAAAGATAAGGCTAGTAGAGCCAAGGGACCTTGATTTCAAGTTACCAGAAGGTTACAAACCACAGAACTTCTTTCAGGGGGGATGTGAAAGTTGGCAGGAAGTGTCACCTAGTGTTTGCTACTGAAAGACAATTGGCCTTGCTGTCATCTGCAAAGACATGGTATGTTGTTGAAATCTTCATTGTTGTCACAAGTCCCTTTAAATGACTTTCTTCAGTGCACTGCTTCCTTAAGAAGAACGCCTTTGCACCCATGTCTGGTCAGAGGAAATCCGACTACAGGAAGGAAATTTAAAAGATAAAGAACTGCTGCCAACTCACGCCCCCCACCCCAGCTGCCATGAAGGTTGTGGCTGATTTCGAGGCAGTGATATGGAAAGACATACTGGCCATTTTTTCCAAATATAAAGATCCAGGGCTGCCTCTTTCACTGGTGTCAAGTAGGGGGTAAATCGTTTGGCTTTGTGGGTATCGATATTGAATATAAAAATATTTCAATATCGGGCGATATCGGGGGGTTCATATTGTCTACCAAATAGTCCGAATTCGGGAAGTTTTATTTTAGTGTTTCCCGAACCGCTAACAGGAAGCGAAATGAATCAAAACAAAACAATGCAGTTTTCATCAAAAACGCATTGAAAACTTCAAAATGTGAGATAAAAGTGTACAATGTCTTCAGATTTTTGCTTTATTTCGAGTATTAACAGTGTAAGTTTACAGTTTTACTTAAAGTGGCGATATTGAAATACGTGTTTAGATCTCGATATCGGGAGTCCAGTTCCAAAACAATAAATATCGGCAATATCGATAAACAATTTACCCACTAGTGTCAAGCAATCAGAAAGAAAATAGGTGAACTGGGCTTCCTAAAACTTTTAACAAGAAGGGCAATGTTTACCACTTTAACAATGCATTTGACTAAATTGATGTAATAGACCCCATCCCTGCCCCTTTTGCAGAAAGCTAATGGCTCTGTTTTTTTGGGTTTTTTTTGCCTCATGAACAAATTTGTGGAGCCTTTTATGAACTGAAAGGTCTATTTAACGAAAATGTACCCCAGATGTATTTCTTGATTGACCTAATCCGCAAGGAAGACAGTTTTGTCAGTGTTCAAAAGTGTTGTGGAAAAGATACAATGACTCAAGAATTACTTTGTCCCACTTGCTTTCAGTCTGTAGCCACTTCATTTTTGAAACTAAGTATTCAGTATTCATATGTATTTTTGTATTTCAGCACTATGAAAAATATCCTGTATTTTTTAATCGAAGTGACTCCTCTCACGGTATCGTGGTTTTAAGTTTTCGTCTAAAGTCACGCCATCCCATGAAAAATCAATGAATTTCAACAACTCAGTTGATTTACAAACGGTATATTTGCTTGACAATTGCGGTCCCTCTAAATACCGTTCGGGACTCCGCACGGTAATCTCCGCACGTTTACCGTGTGGAGTCACTTTTATATAGATTGAGTTGTATAAACCCCAAGAATCAAATTTTTAGGAGTCACTTTCATATACATGGAGTTGAATGAAGCCACAGAATCAAATTTTTGAGGAGTCAGTTTCATATAGGAGTTGCAGAAGTCCCAGAGTAGACTTTTAGGTGGGCAATAAGAATATATTTAAATGATGGTTTTTGTTAAAAATGTAATAATAAATCTTAGATGCAAAAGGGAATGAAATTATTATTTGGTTATGTACTCCCCAGATTTCAATATAATTAACAATAACTAAAAGACAACATATTTTTTACTTGCACAATCATTTACATTAATCCAATTGTAATTATATTACCTTTCAAATGTGATCAAAGGATTATTTTATTTCACATCTCTAAATATTGGACATGAATTCTCAATGAAATTGCACTTCATTGCAATCAAGGGTAAACTGTTTCTGTCCACAGTCTTTTGATTCAAGTCACAAATAATGACAATAGTGTCATGTTTTTCATTTTCTTTGAAATAATATCAAAGGATTCTGTTCTAATATATTCAAATTACAATAAGTCCTCTGCCATGGGTATAAATATACCTAGAAAAGATAATCACAAGTCAAACAGATCTTTTGAGTGTATGTTAAATTTAAGTTTTTTTATCAAAAAGATATTTATGGAAACAGTGATATAATGATATAACCTCACAATTTATCTCTTCTGATAAACATAAAATGTTATGATAGGAATACAGATATAAAAATTCTGGACCTCAGAGCAATACCCTTAATTAGCATTTATCTCCACAATGTGGCAGCGAATGTTTTGTGTGATATGTCCAATTTTTCACAACTTTGTACATATTTTACAATTTGAAGTATTTTGGCACTCAGTTTATTTATTTGATGCAAATAAATATGCATACAAAGAAGTTTTAGGAGTGTTTAAAAACTCCGCACGTTTACCGTGTGGAGATACCGTGATTCACTGACACAACCGTAAGTAAAGAGTTAGGAGAGGTTTTTTCCTTACTTAAAATCTAAGGTAACCTTATCTAAGTATTGTTTCGTGAATACCAATTCTAAGAAAAACTTAGTCAAGTGAAAAACCTTCCCTTACTTAGATCTAAGGTCACCTTATCTAAGTATTGTTCGTGAATCCGGGCCCAGGATTGTGTCTTAATTCCATGCAAATTCTTTTGTGTTGCATATTGGCTTTGTAAAACCATGAGCAATGAGGGGATTGGAAATTTGAACCTATGTTTGCAAGTTAAATAGCCCCAAAGCTGCAAATAAAATTGTCCTAATTAAACAAACGAGATAAGAAAAGAAAGGAGAAAAAAATGAAGAAATAAAAAACGGGTGCGATTTGCGTGTACGAGTTTAGCGGTCGTGATAGCCGACGGTAAAGGACCGTCTAATTACCTCTATTGATCCACTTGTCAGCTGCATATTTTGTCTTCGCTTATATCTTTCCCAGTTGAAAATATTTGCTGAATCTGTTACTTATTTTTACAAAAAATGGCGCGAATAAAAGTTGAAGGTGACTATTCACATGTAATTACGAATATAGGGTGCCTTATAAAACTCGGAGGTGCGGGTGGAGTTGTGCAGTGGTTGCGGCATAAAATGTTGCTAGAAAATTCACGCTGGCCTCATATTTCTCGAGTTTGTGTGTACACAAAGTCTTCAAACTTTTATTTGTAAAATATCCTTAGAAAATCTCATTTTGGCCTCATAGCATTTGATATTGTATTTGTGATATATTACTAAAAAAGTTCAGTATAGTAGATCTATATATCACACTGTACAGGTGTGTCGAGAGTAAAGTATGGCCAGATCTTTTGTTTGTAAAATATTGCTAGAAATCCCCCTCGTGGCCTCATATTTCCTTCACTCCACTATAGAGTGCAAGTACCAGTATTTTATATTCCATTTAACAAGTATTCAACAAATGAGAGATGAGGTGTAATAAGAGGTACAGCTCCGAATTTTATAACGCACCTGAAGAGAAATTTGGTTATGCCTAAACTAAAAAAAGACCAAACTGCACATAAAAGTTATAGATAATGATATCTAGTTCACCATTAAAGATACATCAGAACATATATATTTGGTGCTAGAAGAAAACCGGTGAAGAGTAATTGGTCAGTGCAAACTTCATGCCCTAATCATCCCAAGAAACTATACTTTGAAAAGCAAATTCTTTAACAGTGCCCAACCTTCCCCAGATCACCAGATGTTCAACCATATTCTTATATTTTGCTAATCATTTTATGCTAGCCTCAGGATATGGACATTCTCCTTCACTTTGAACAAATTACAGACTCCAAAATGTTCCACATATCATTTTTTCAGTTAAACCATTTAGTAGTTAACTGATTATTTTTCAATGATGTGATGTACTTCAATGTCAAGAGAATGATTTAAATACCATATTTAATTGATGCAATCAAAGTTTTGCAGAGTTATGCAATTAAGCTATGGAAGGGTTGCCACAAATACAGCACTCTTGTATAATATTTAAAGGTTAAAAGTCAAAGCACTTTAAAACTTGCTTTTTAGTGGAGAATTCTTGTCCTCTCTTGTACAAAAGTCAATACCATATTGTTTCTCTTGCAATTTTTGTCAAGCTATTTGAGTCAATAAAAATCTTTAAGAAGTGAATCAGAGGTGCTCAGTGGTCTAGTGGGTCAGCGAGTTTGGCATCTAATCACAGGCTGACACATCTGTGTGGGTTCAACCACAGAAATAAAAAAGCTTTATTATACCATTTCTATGGGTTCAACTCCCTCAAGTGACAATGTTAAGGGCCTGTCCCCATATGACCCTGACTGTTGAATGGGACGTAAAACACCAACTTTGAAGTGAATGGCACCATCCATTGATAAGCCAGAAAGTAAAGAAATTACTGATAATTATTTTTTATTTTACAGCTACTTGCTTAGCTCTGGAGTATGTAACACTTCTTTGGATGTAAATATAGCGCGAATTTAAAATTAGTTTTCTTCTTCTGAGATTATTGCAAACTAAATTAAAATACTGGCAGAATAATATGAATACAGCATTATTAACACTGAAAATTACTTTGATGTGAATATTCTAGGAAACGATCGTTTCCGGGATATTAATTTTCGGAGATTTTTGAGGTTTAGTAGCTAAATTTTGTCTTAATTTTGAATATGGAAAGGGTTTTATGTCTTAATTTGGATACATATAAACATAATTAATAATATTTTCACTTTCCGTTGAGTATTTGAGAATTTTAGGGATTATTTTGCTTTTTGTACAGTTTTAGCTGTCCGGTGATAGCTGCCATATTTGGTTGGAATTCCCACGTTCGACTGGTCGTTCCAGTACTTACTATACCTGCCAGAAGTTACTGGAAGATACTTTTTTCTATTTGTGTGGTAGCTACTGGGTAAACAAGTAAGTACTGAAATGATCGACATATCTCCTCTGATTTCTTAGTAAGTAAGTCATGTGACCAAACAAAGAAAGCAGCAGCAATCACATATTTTTATTGTAAACTGTTATTAAAACCTCAATAATTGTTCATTTCTTTAAAACATATATCAGTGGAAAGATTTGAAAGGCATAAAAAAATTACATTTTTCTCGGACTTGTTAAAAAAAAAAAAAATAGCCTTCAAAATTAACCAAATAAAGTTTACCACAGGAAATACATTGTGTGCAGACACATAATATTGCATGGTTTATGCAACAATTATACAATTTTCAAAACAATTTGTAAGGTTGTATGTTAAAATATCGATTAAAAGTAGGCCAGGGAAAAAAAGACAAAGTTTAGAACATATTTTTTGTACCTCCAAATACCAACGTGGAATCGACTTCATTTTTAAAAATAACTGCCAATCAGATTTAAAAGAAATGACATCATGGGGAAGTACTTACTTTTTTCATTTTTGTGGTAGAGTTTCCAGTAAGTACTGGGGGCCACGGTGGCAGAGTGGTAACACTCTCGCCTCCCACCTCTGCGGCCGGGGTTCGATCCCTGTCATGGCCGTAAGTGGGAAAGCTGGTAGTTGCTTGCCGTTGGTCGGCAGTTTACAGTACACATCCCTAGCGAACTATATGTACTGGTTTCCTCTGCCCTTCCAACTACCCGTCGTGATATGACCTGTACAGTGTTGAAAGCGACGTAAAAAAAAAAAACCCAAATAAAAAATCCAGTAAGTACTGGTTGTTACTGCGCATGTGGGCGGAGCTTATTTTACTTGCCGAAAATTTTCCCACGCGAATGACCCTATTGGCGTCTTTTTAACGTTTCATTCTTTTTCATTATCGTAAAATGTAAAATAAATGTAACGGGAATCAATTCCCGAGTCACCTAATATTTATAATCAAAATAAATATTATCCTTATTTTAATATATAATTGTTAGCTATTGTATCGTGTGTACACATTGAAAAATTAATTTTGCTATAAATTTTTTAATGCGATTCGCGGCATAATGTAAACAAGGAAATGACGGCAAATGCCCAAATGTCACTCTTAATCTTCGAAGCTATTTTCACTTAGTTTCGGACAAAGGGACAAAGTTACATACATTACATACAGTAGCCTTGAGTAAACTTAAGTACCTATTAGTACTTCATTTTCTTTGTCGCGGGTTGGTCAACTGTGCCCTTAGTCCCATCCTTGAAATAGGGTGCAGAACTTGGAGCTGCATCGCTGTGTACGGTGGATTTGACGTTCCGTTGGATTCGACGGTTTTTACTATAAGTCGGAAAACTGCAGTGTTTTGTAAAAAAAATCACGAAAATATATCTTTAAAAGTGAGAAATATTGTGTACTACTAGGTGCCTTATAAAACCCGGACTACCGGAGGTGCTATCGGAGGGGTGCGACGAGGTGCGACGAACGGCCATAGCACCCAAGTCATTAATATTTGTGAAAAGATATGAGGACACAGATCTCCCCTGTAGTTTCCTACCAATATTTTATAAAATGGAGGTCTCCACGAAGATAAAGTATAGTCAAGTATCCTTGATTCGAGGTCTTGTTGATTCGAGTATGGCCGTTTTTCTTGGATATAAGAGCATCTATTTTCACTTTTTATAACATAAAATGGTGCTTTGGTATTTATAGTGTTATAAAACGCATCCAAATTGCTGCAAAATAAAATATTTTGACGTGAAATAAGCTCTTAGTCAAGTGTTATTTATTATTACATGTATATTAAATATGTTCTAGCTTTCAATAGTTACACTACAGTAAACCTATACAGATGCAGTTAATCTGTTAGTTGAGTTAATTTTCTTTTAATGAATTGGCTGATGAGTTCTATGGTCATAGCACCCTAGTCATTCATGGAGTCATTATGCACTCATTCAAGTCACGGATCACTTGTGGTGCTATGGAACCACCCAGATAGCATTCCGCCGTCGGACCGACGTTGGCTATTGGTCGCATGGTCGGCAGATTTTGCCGACGTTGGGCCGACGTTGGCTTGCCAACCAACACTCTGGTTGGATGTCTCTATATTTTGCCGACGTTGGGCCGACGTTGGGCCAACGTTGGGCCGACGTTGGCTTGCCAACCAGCACTCAGGTTAGATGTCTATATTTTGCCAACGTTGGGCCAACGTTGGGCCAACGGCGGATTTTTATTCAAGATGGCGGCGAGCAATAATAGGGGATTTGGGGAAACTTAGAAAAAAATATTTATGGTATGCCTAAAAATCATATTTCAGTGAGCCCAAAAATTTTAACTAACCATTTAATAAATTTAGACATAAAAATAATATTCTCATTAAAAATTCACACTACAAAAGTTATCAATGAACATCATCTGATTGGCTGATGCTATACATAGAATATAATTTTTACCGGTGGCTTGCCGACGTTGGGCCAACGTTGGCCCGACGGTCAAAAAGCCGTTGGCCCAACGTCGGCAGCCAACGTCGGACCGACGGATGTGCCGACGTTGGGCCAACGTCGGTCCGACGGCGGAATGCTATCTGGGCACTGGTGCTACAGAGGGCTAGTTAAGTGTTATTTATTATTACATGTATATTAAATATGTTCTAGCTTTCAATAGTTACACTACAGTAAACCTATACAGATGCAGTTAAGCTGTTACTTGAGTTAATTTTCTTTTAATGAATTGGCTGATGAGCTCTATGGTCATAGCACCCTAGTCATTCATGGAGTCATTTTGAATGACTTTGGTGCTATGACCTTAGAGCTCAACAGTCAATTCAGTAAAAGAAAATTAACTCAACTAACAGCTTAAATATGTTCTAGCTTTCTATAGTTACACTACAGTAAACCTATACAGATACAGTTAAGCTGTTAGTTGAGTTAATTTTCTTTTAATGAATTGACTGTTGAGCTCTAAGGTCATAGTACCCAAGTCATTTATGGAGTCATTATGCACTCATCCAAGTCCCGGATCACTTGTGGTGCTACAGAACCACTGGTGCTACAGAGGCCTAGGTGAATGCTATTCATTATTACATGAATAATAATGACAGTTAATAACAGTGCTTATGATTTTGTAATGTAATTTTTTTTTTTTTTTGGGGGGGGGGGAGCAAATGTCATGTTTAAACACACACTAGTAAACATAAAAAAAGGTTATAAACAAAGTTATCCATAAAAGATGTAATCCCCAGTCTGTTTGAAGATGAGACCTAACATAGTACGCAAACAAAAGAATCTAATCCCCTTTGATATTGGGGCAGGTATATTACCCTAGCAGAGGCAGATCTAGGGGTGGGGGGATAGAGGAGGCGTGGGCAGGGATAAAAAGCCCCTGACAAAGATTTCAAACTCTGAGGGGGGGGGGGGGGGGGGGGATATTAGTAACTTGGGTGCTATGGCCATGAGTTCTGTAGTTTAAAGTATTTGATTGTCGTCTATGTTTCTGTTTTATAAAGTATTGCAAGGAAATCCCAGTGGAAATCTGTGTCCTCATATCTCCTCATGAATATTAATGACTTGGGTGCTATGGCCGTGAGTTCTGTAGTTTAAAGTATTTGATCTTCGTCTATGCTTCTATTTTATAAAATATTGTTAGGAAACTACAGGGGAAATCTGTGTCCTCATATCTTCTCATGAATATTAATGACTTGGGTGCTATGGCCATGAGTTCTGTAGTTTAAAGTATTTGATCTTCGTCTATGTTTCTGTTTTATAAAGTATTGCAAGGAAATCCCAGTGGAAATCTGTGTCCTCATATCTCCTCATGAATATTAATGACTTGGGTGCTATGGCCGTGAGTTCTGTAGTTTAAAGTATTTGATCTTCGTCTATGCTTCTGTTTTATAAAATATTGCAAGGAAACTATAGCGGAAATCTGTGTCCTCATATCTTCTCATGAATATTAATGACTTGGGTGCTATGGCCGTGAGTTCTGTAGTTTAAAGTATTTGATCTTTGTTGAGAAGTCCATCTTCTTCTAGACGTCTAGATCTAGTGGTGTGATAAAGAGGTGCGATGAGAGGTGCGATCCGTGAAAAAATCCGGTTCCGAATCCGGTTCCGACTTTTATAATTTACCGTACTACTACCCTTTCAGTACTATTTTTTCCCATAATTTCTTCATGGTTTTTAATTGAATGAAAACTGTCAGAAAGTGGATCTGTTTTGACAAGATTTGGTCTGTACAATATATATTTAATATGGATCCAAGGGTAAATTAGGTTTTAAATTAGATTTACATGCAACTCGTGACCACGGCATCTCGTGACCAACAACTCGTACCCACAACTCATACACAAACATTTTATAAGAATAAACACTTGTACATGCAGCTCATAATATTTATGAAGAAATATGAGATTGCCTAATTACGTGGGGTTTTCTAATAATGTTTTATCTTTAATAAATAGAAATGTTGCTTGAAGAGCAAGTATTTTATGTAAGAACGTCTGTTCAGTTAGAGATCAAATACTTCATATTCTCGTACTTCTGTGGAGGTTGCCTAGCAATATTATGAAATAAAATATGGAAATTAGAAAACGTGAGGTCATGGAATACCCTGTAATCTTGCTTGAAGTTATTACTTTGAAATAAAATTGCACACTTTATAAGGTTATTTAAGTCTGAAAGAACCATGAAAACCACAAGTATATTTTTCCACATAAAAGGTATCTTATTTCAGTTTGTTTCATATTTGATAAGATTATGAAAAGTGTTGTGTATACCATAGTTAAGTAAGCAGTAATAAAACAGACTCAACTTTCAAAATTTCTGTCCCTAGTGAATTTTAATGCAATAAAAATCAAGCAGAAGAACTGTTTCATCGCCTGTCCAATTACCTGGTATATATAGCATCTAAGTGTAGGTAATGCAGTTTATAAAGTATTAAAAATATATCCAACTGCTTGTTTAAATTTTGTTAAAACATCTTAAATGGTTCTTTCATCTGAGCTACAAATGTGATATTCATATCATGTTAAGCTAATTGACTGTTGTTCTTGATTTGAGGAAGGTTAGTTTGTATATTTTCTAAGATATCTGAAGAAGTGTTAAGAGCATCAAAGAAAAGGAATTAGTTGTAAAAATATACTCGACTTTTAATAATGTTTTCTTACATGTTTTTGTGTAGATATTAATGAAATTAAAACAAGCAGAAGAACTGTTAAAATACCTTTCCAATTCTATATTAAATATCTGTTGTTAAAGTAGTTTGTGAAATATTGAGTTTGGTTGATATATTCACATAAGATGAGCAACTCTTGAAATCTTCCATCTTGTTTTTTTCATAATTTAAACACTGGCAAAGTGAGGGCTATTTACAAATGCATAATGTTTAATATTATTTACAATCATTTATGGTCTACACCATTTTAAAATTGTTTGCTAGAATTTTTGTACCTTAAAAACTTCTTTTTCGTATTTTAGCATACCCCATTAATCACCATAGCAACAGTAAATCTGATTGGTCGAACCCACCAGACATTTCCTTCAAAATGTAAACAAAGTCACATTGAGATTTAATCAATACAATATCAATAGATGCACTAAAAATTCATAGTTTCTTCCTTGAATTAAAAAAAAATTAAAATTTTCTGACTAATTGTACGATTTTATACTGCAAATTGTATGCAGGATCACATATTTCTTAATTAAGTGTCCCTGAAAAGGGCGCTTATTTGGTTTCGCCGCCGCATTATGGTCTCCCTTGAATATCTCCCTTATTATTGGAAGCTTTTAACCATATTTGGCAGTTATATTCCTTAGGCGTGGGAAAAATTTTCCACATGCTTAAATTTGACCTTTGATCTTTATCAAGGTCACATGATCAAAAAATGTTTTTTTTTGGTACACCCGCCCGTCATCGCCGCTCAGCAAAATCTATTGACCGCAGAGGCTTGTAATTATACACACATGTTCATACTATCAAAAACGCGAGCTGATTTTGGGAGCGATCCGATGAAAAATGACTGATTTATGAGTGATTTTCTCACACCTACCAACCAGAAAGCTTAAAATTCATGTGAACCCCCCTATTATCTTCTTAAGTATTGCATTTAGAGCCATAAAATGTATTGGGAGGTCGTAGGAAACCATATGTGGAGAGTCTAGAAAGGAAGTAAAATTCCCCCCCACCCCCCTGTAGGGGTCAAACTGGGGTAATAAAATAGCCAATTTTGACATTTTTCCTTATATCTTCTTTATTATTGGTTTTAGAGCTTTAGAGTGTGTTAAGAGGTATTGGGAAACCATATGTGAAGAGTCAAGATAGCCGGTCAGATTTACCCCCTGACCTGGGGTCATAAAATAGCCGATTTTGTGTTTTTGCCTTTTATCTCCTTTTTTCTTGCTTTTAGAGCTTTAGAATGTATTAAGAGGTATTGGGACACCATATGTGAAGAGTCGAGATAGCCAGTCAGAGTTACCCCCTTATGGGTCAAACTGGGGTCATAAAATAACCGATTTTGTGTTTTTGCCTTATATCTCCTTTATTCTTGCTTTTAAAGCTTTAGAATGTATTAAGAGGTATTGGGACACCATATGTGAAGAGTCTAGATAGCCGGTCACATTTACCCCCTGACCCCCCCTTATGGTTCAAACTGGAGTCATAAAATAGCCGCTTTTGTGTTTTTGCCTCATATGTCCTGTGCATTTTTGCTTCTACAGCTTTAGAATGTATTAACAGGTAGTTGGAATTCGTGGAGAGTCTAGGTAGCTGGTCAAATTAAGCTCTCTGACCCCCTCTTATGAGTCAAACTGGGGTCATAAAATATCAATTTTTCTGTTTTTGCCTCATATCTTTTTGCCTCATATATTGGTTTTACAGCTTTACAAGTTTTAAGAGATAGTGGGAAAGCATATATGGAGAGTCTTAAGAGCTGGTCACAGTGGGGTCATAGAATGCAATTTCTAATTTAATATTTCAACATTAATGATGTCATTATGGTATCCCCGGACAAAAGTCGGGGATACTTAGGATTCAGTACGGTCACGCCGCCGCCGCAGAGATTTCCTTTTTATGTCAGCTGACTTGTCAGTCAGCTGACATTATGTCATCACTCTGCGGCGTGGGCGTACGCGTCCGCGTACGCGTCCGCGTACGCGTCCGCGTCCGCGTGAACAACTTCTTCTCCAAAACTACAAGGCCTAGAGACATGCTGTTTTTTTTAAAAGATACCTTATCTATCGAGGATGAAAAATTGTTCAAGGCATGCAAATCTGTCTGTTCGTCTGTTTGCTAGAGACATTACAAGGGGGGTACCCCCACCAAAAGTGTGAAAATTTCAACTTTTTATCACAATTTTCTCAGTGACTATTGCAGGGATTTCTCTCATATCTTGCATATATGTACTAGGCCAGAGATACATTCTCTTGTGTGAGTATGAGACCTGGATCTGTCTTACTTTTTTTTAAATAAATTTTTTTAATAATTTTTAATGCATTAAAATTCATGAAATCATGCACTAAATCACTTATAACTTCAAAAGTGTTGCATTTACAGCATTTTGTGAAAATATGTTGTTCAGCTACTTTTTTCATAGCTACAATATGGTGAGTAAGTTGGGTGTCTGTCTCAATAGCTAAGTGAGTAATAGCTACTTTTGGGCTTTTCAGTAACTTCCATTATGAGTAAAATCACTTGTAACTTAAAAACTATTGCATTTAGAGAATTTGGTATAAATATGTTATTCAGCTACTTTTGGGCCAGCTATAACATAGTGAAATTTCAGACCTGTAGCTCATGGCATAGCTGAGTAATAGCTACTTTTAGGTTATCACTGTTGAGTAAATCGCTTATAACTTGAAAACTATTGCATTTAGAGAATTTCGTATAAATATGTTATTCAGCTACTTTTGGGTCAGCTATAACATAGTAAAATTTCAGACCTGTAGCTCATGGCATAGCTGAGTAATAGCTACTTTTAGGTTATCACTGTTGAGTAAATCACTTATAACTTGAAAAGTGTTGCATTTAGAGCATTTTGTTAAAATATGTTATTCAGCTACTTTTTTCATAGCTACAATATGGTGAGTAAGTTGGGTGTCTGTCTCAATAGCTAAGTGAGTAATAGCTACTTTTGGGCTTTTCAGTAACTTCCATCATGAGTAAAATCACTTGTAACTTAAAAACTATTGCATTTAGAGAATTTCGTATAAATATGTTATTCAGCTACTTTTGGGCCAGCTATAACATAGTAAAATTTCAGACCTGTAGCTCATGGCATAGCTGAGTAATAGCTACTTTTAGGTTATCACTGTTGAGTAAATCACTTATAACTTGAAAACTATTGCATTTAGAGTATTTTGTTTCATATGTTATTCACCTATTTTGGGGTCAGCTATAACATAGTGAAGTTTCAGACCTGTGGCTCATTTCATAGCTGAGTAATAGCTACTTTGAAGTTCTCACTGTTGAGTAAATCAGTTATAATTGGAAAACTATTGCATTTACAGAAATTTGTGCAAATATGTTATTCAGCTACTTTTGGGCCAGCTATAACATAGTAAAATTTCAGACCTGTAGCTCATGGCATAGCTGAGTAATAGCTACTTTTAGGTTATCACTGTTGAGTAAATCGCTTATAACTTGAAAACTATTGCATTTAGAGAATTTCGTATAAATATCTTATTCAGCTACTTTTGGGTCAGCTATAACATAGTAAAATTTCAGACCTGTAGCTCATGGCATAGCTGAGTAATAGCTACTTTTAGGTTATCACTGTTGAGTAAATCACTTATAACTTGAAAAGTGTTGCATTTAGAGCATTTTGTTAAAATATGTTATTCAGCTACTTTTTTCATAGCTACAATATGGTGAGTAAGTTGGGTGTCTGTCTCAATAGCTAAGTGAGTAATAGCTACTTTTGGGCTTTTCAGTAACTTCCATCATGAGTAAAATCACTTGTAACTTAAAAACTATTGCATTTAGAGAATTTCGTATAAATATGTTATTCAGCTACTTTTGGGCCAGCTATAACATAGTAAAATTTCAGACCTGTAGCTCATGGCATAGCTGAGTAATAGCTACTTTTAGGTTATCACTGTTGAGTAAATCACTTATAACTTGAAAACTATTGCATTTAGAGTATTTTGTTTCATATGTTATTCACCTATTTTGGGGTCAGCTATAACATAGTGAAGTTTCAGACCTGTGGCTCATTTCATAGCTGAGTAATAGCTACTTTGAAGTTCTCACTGTTGAGTAAATCAGTTATAATTGGAAAACTATTGCATTTACAGAAATTTGTGCAAATATGTTATTCAGCTACTTTTGGGCCAGCTATAACATAGTGAAATTTCAGACCTGTAGCTCATGGCATAGCTGAGTAATAGCTACTTTTAGGTTATCACTGTTGAGTAAATCGCTTATAACTTGAAAACTATTGCATTTAGAGAATTTCGTATAAATATGTTATTCAGCTACTTTTGGGTCAGCTATAACATAGTAAAATTTCAGACCTGTAGCTCATGGCATAGCTGAGTAATAGCTACTTTTAGGTTATCTCTGTTGAGTAAATCACTTATAACTTGAAAAGTGTTGCATTTAGAGCATTTTGTTAAAATATGTTATTCAGCTACTTTTGGGCCAGCTATAACATAGTAAAATTTCAGACCTGTAGCTCATGGCATAGCTGAGTAATAGCTACTTTTAGGTTATCACTGTTGAGTAAATCACTTATAACTTGAAAACTATTGCATTTAGAGTATTTTGTTTCAATATGTTATTCACCTATTTTGGGGTCAGCTATAACATAGTGAAGTTTCAGACCTGTGGCTCATTTCATAGCTGAGTAATAGCTACTTTGAAGTTCTCACTGTTGAGTAAATCAGTTATAATTGGAAAACTATTGCATTTACAGAAATTTGTGCAAATATGTTATTCAGCTACTTTTGGGCCAGCTATAACATAGTGAAATTTCAGACCTGTAGCTCATGGCATAGCTGAGTAATAGCTACTTTTAGGTTATCACTGTTGAGTAAATCGCTTATAACTTGAAAACTATTGCATTTAGAGAATTTCGTATAAATATGTTATTCAGCTACCTTTGGGTTAGCTATAACATAGTAAAATTTCAGACCTGTAGCTCATGGCATAGCTGAGTAATAGCTACTTTTAGGTTATCACTGTTGAATAAATCACTTATAACTTGAAAAGTGTTGCATTTAGAGCATTTTGTTAAAATATGTTATTCAGCTACTTTTTTCATAGCTACAATATGGTGAGTAAGTTGGGTGTCTGTCTCAATAGCTAAGTGAGTAATAGCTACTTTTGGGCTTTTCAGTAACTTCCATTATGAGTAAAATCACTTGTAACTTAAAAACTATTGCATTTACAGAAATTTGTGCAAATATGTTATTCAGCTACTTTTGGGCCAGCTATAACATAGTGAAATTTCAGACCTGTAGCTCATGGCATAGCTGAGTAATAGCTACTTTTAGGTTATCACTGTTGAGTAAATCGCTTATAACTTGAAAACTATTGCATTTAGAGAATTTCGTATAAATATGTTATTCAGCTACTTTTGGGTTAGCTATAACATAGTAAAATTTCAGACCTGTAGCTCATGGCATAGCTGAGTAATAGCTACTTTTAGGTTATCACTGTTGAGTAAATCACTTATAACTTGAAAAGTGTTGAATTTAGAGCATTTTGTTAAAATATGTTATTCAGCTACTTTTTTCATAGCTACAATATGGTGAGTAAGTTGGGTGTCTGTCTCAATAGCTAAGTGAGTAATAGCTACTTTTGGGCTTTTCAGTAACTTCCATCATGAGTAAAATCACTTGTAACTTAAAAACTATTGCATTTAGAGAATTTCATATAAATATGTTATTCAGCTACTTTTGGGCCAGCTATAACATAGTAAAATTTCAGACCTGTAGCTCATGGCATAGCTGAGTAATAGCTACTTTTAGGTTATCACTGTTGAGTAAATCACTTATAACTTGAAAACTATTGCATTTAGAGTATTTTGTTTCAATATGTTATTCACCTATTTTGGGGTCAGCTATAACATAGTGAAGTTTCAGACCTGTGGCTCATTTCATAGCTGAGTAATAGCTACTTTGAAGTTCTCACTGTTGAGTAAATCAGTTATAATTGGAAAACTATTGCATTTACAGAAATTTGTGCAAATATGTTATTCAGCTACTTTTGGGCCAGCTATAACATAGTGAAATTTCAGACCTGTAGCTCATGGCATAGCTGAGTAATAGCTACTTTTAGGTTATCACTGTTGAGTAAATCGCTTATAACTTGAAAACTATTGCATTTAGAGAATTTCGTATAAATATGTTATTCAGCTACTTTTGGGTCAGCTATAACATAGTAAAATTTCAGACCTGTAGCTCATGGCATAGCTGAGTAATAGCTACTTTTAGGTTATCACTGTTGAGTAAATCACTTATAACTTGAAAAGTGTTGCATTTAGAGCATTTTGTTAAAATATGTTATTCAGCTACTTTTTTCATAGCTACAATATGGTGAGTAAGTTGGGTGTCTGTCTCAATAGCTAAGTGAGTAATAGCTACTTTTGGGCTTTTCAGTAACTTCCGTCATGAGTAAAATCACTTGTAACTTAAAAACTATTGCATTTAGACAATTTCGTATAAATATGTTATTCAGCTACTTTTGGGCCAGCTATAACATAGTAAAATTTCAGACCTGTAGCTCATGGCATAGCTGAGTAATAGCTACTTTTAGGTTATCACTGTTGAGTAAATCACTTATAACTTGAAAACTATTGCATTTAGAGTATTTTGTTTCAATATGTTATTCACCTATTTTGGGGTCAGCTATAACATAGTGAAGTTTCAGACCTGTGGCTCATTTCATAGCTGAGTAATAGCTACTTTGAAGTTCTCACTGTTGAGTAAATCAGTTATTGGAAAACTATTGCATTTACAGAAATTTGTGCAAATATGTTATTCAGCTACTTTTGGGCCAGCTATAACATAGTGAAATTTCAGACCTGTAGCTCATGGCATAGCTGAGTAATAGCTACTTTTAGGTTATCACTGTTGAGTAAATCGCTTATAACTTGAAAACTATTGCATTTAGAGAATTTCGTATAAATATGTTATTCAGCTACTTTTGGGTCAGCTATAACATAGTAAAATTTCAGACCTGTAGCTCATGGCATAGCTGAGTAATAGCTACTTTTAGGTTATCACTGTTGAGTAAATCACTTATAACTTGAAAAGTGTTGCATTTAGAGCATTTTGTTAAAATATGTTATTCAGCTACTTTTTTCATAGCTACAATATGGTGAGTAAGTTGGGTGTCTGTCTCAATAGCTAAGTGAGTAATAGCTACTTTTGGGCTTTTCAGTAACTTCCATCATGAGTAAAATCACTTGTAACTTAAAAACTATTGCATTTAGAAAATTTGGTATAAATATGTTATTCAGCTACTTTTGGGTCAGCTATAACATAGTGAAATTATAGACCTATAGCTCATGGCACAACTGAGCAATAGCTATTCTCAGGTACTGACTGTTGAGTAAATCAGCTATAACTTGAAAAATATTGCATTTGGAGTATTTTGTTAAAATATATTGTTCACCTACTTTTGGGTCAGCTATAACATAGTGAAATTACAGACCTATAGCTCATGGCATAGCGGAGCAATAGCTATTTTCAGGTTCTCACTATTGAGTAAATCAGTTGTAGCTTGAAAACTATTGCATTTACAGTAGTTTGCTTAAATATGTTGTTCACCTACTTTTGGGTTAGCTATAACATAGTAAAATTTCAGACATGTAGCTCATTGCATAGCTGAGTAATAGTTCCTTTGAGGATCTCACTGTTGAGTAAATCAGTTGTAACTTGAAAACTATTACATTTAGAGTAATTTGTTAAATATGTTATTCACAGAATTTTTGGTCAGCTATAACATAGTGAAATTGCAGACCTCTATGTCATGGCATAGCTGAGCAATAGCTACTTTCAAGTTCTCACTGTTGAGTAAATCATTGTATCCACTGGATAGCCGCAGTGTGTAGAGAGAGATTTCACCATTACTGCTCTGATGAAAAAAAATATTATAGCTAGCTTTCTTAAGTTTGCAGTATATATTAATAGCCATAAAATGTTGTCTGGGAATATTTTTGGCCTCATTTTGAGAAACAAGATGGCCGCCACAGGTGTTTTTTGTCAGTCATGAAAAGTGCTTATATCTCCCTTATTATTGATCCTAGAGGTTTGGGATGATAAACCAACCTGTAGGAAATCATGGGGTGGGAATCTTTTGGTGTGGTCAGATTTGACCTTCAATGACCCCTCCTTCAAGGTCAAACAAGGATAGCCAAACTTAAAAGTGCTTATAACTCGCTTATTATTGGTCCCAGAGGTTTGGGATGGTAAACAGACAGGAAATCATGGGCTGTGAATCTGTTGATATGGTCCGATTTGACCTTGGAACCCTCCTTCAAGGTCAAATGAGGATAGCGAAAATTGAAAGTGCCTACAACTCGCTTATTATTGGTGACAGAGATTTGGGATGGTAAACCATCCCATAGGAAATCATTGGCTCGGAATCTTTTGGTATGGTCAGATTTGACCTTTGGACCCCTCCTTCAAGGTCAAATGAGGACAGCCAAGCTTAAAAGTGCTTATAACTCATTTATAATTGGTCCTAGAGGTTTGGAATGGTAAACCATAGGAAATCATGGGCTGGGAATGTATTTGTGTGGTTAGATTTGACCTTGGACCCCTTCTTCAAGGTCGAACGAGGATATTGCATTTGTAGTATTTCTTTAAATATGTTTTAACCTATTTTTTACACTTAAACAATTACCTTGTTATTTTCCTTCATAATACCATTTACAGGGCACAACTTTTTTATCCTTTTCTTCTGTCAGCTTCGGAATTTCTTTCGAACTTGCTGTTCAGTTACCATTTACTGTATTTCTGTACAGCCCTTTTCCTGATAATTATTCTGTCCTCTAATCACCTTCACAAATCAAAAACACTCAGTCAGCTGACACAGTGCCCGTTCACGGGCACTCTCCTCTTGTTTTTTTTTTTTTTTTTTTTTTTTTTTTTTTTTTTTGTTTCCCTCAGAAGGCCACTACTCATATATATTTTTCACATATATAAACAGGATGGCAGGTGTGTTTTCTAGCAATGCAGAAACAATACAGAACAAATCAATTCACAGTGTACAGAGTTTGTAGAATGCAACAATACAAAACAGATCAGTCATATCACACTGCACAGAGTATGTAGAATGAAGTGTACAACCAGACGTTAATTTGACTTAAAATAACAGGTGAAAAGGTACACTACTACAGTTACTACATTACTATAAATACTCTTTATAATGGTAATAGCATTTATTATACACGAAAATCGCAGGTCTTGTTCAGTTCTGTGCAAGGAACCTGCAGCTTTGTTTAAAACCAAAGGCATGCAGGGAAAGTGGCAGTTCATCATAGGGTAGTTCACATCTTTGTTCATTTAACAAAAAAAGTTAGTGCATAAATATCAAAGGAATTAAGCACTTTCATTTTTTGGAATAAACACTTTGTAAGCAGAGTTTAAGACGCATCAATCTTGCTAGTAATCTGTTCAATATAGTGACAGATATTTTGCCAATTATCACCAATTTTTCTATAGATTTTTAATTTCAACTTCAATTCCCAGATTAGGAATGCAATTATGTTATGGGTTTTCCATGTTTCATTTACACTAAACAACAGCCATTCTTTATAAATAAGAAAAGATACCAGTGAAAAGAGAAAACTCATGTCATTATCTGAGTCTGTTAATACTACATGTTTCAAGGACATTTGTACATTGAATATTTGTCCTATTAAATTCCATATTTGTCTTGCTTTTTCACAATAAAACAACATATGCACAATGTCGTGAGTTACTCCACAGATCTCACAAATATCATCATTTTTCTGTCCCCATCGCCTCAGATTTAGACCACAGGGCAAGATTAGATGTAAAACTTTAAAATTAAACTCACTCAGTTTTCTATCAGGAATATATTTGATTTTGCATAGGTATACCTTTTGAAAGTCAATGTCATGCTGATTGAAAACTGTTTCCCAGATTTCTTCTTGGTAAGGTCTAACTATTTTCTGCTTTTTAATTTTTTCATATATCGGTCTACTTTTACGCGCAGAGTCTATTTGCATGTTTAGTACCTCTAAGCCTGAATCTAACCCTGAAAATAAGTTTTCATCTGTTGCATTGTTCTTTATCTTTCTTATGATATCTTCGAATGGTTTTAGTGCTTTTTTAACGCATAAAATTTCACAGTATATATTTTTCTTATTTTTAACCTTACAAAATAGAAAGTTTTCATCAAGAGTACCATTAGTAAATTTAAATTCTCGTAGATATATTAAGCCTGACTCTATCCATCGTTTAAAGAATAAAGTTTGTTTCTGATTTGGCACCGATGTCTCATGCAAAAAATGCATATTTCCCCATAACACCTGGTCAAGCAGACTTTGCTCATCACATATTGTAGTAGACTGTTTTGACCTATTATATGAAAGAATAATACTTTGATAAAACAACGGGATAGATTTTATGTCTGGTAGATATTTTGAATTGCAAAAGTTGGTTTTGAGAATGAGTTGATTTTGACCAAATTGTTCTATATAGTGTTTGCCCAAGAAAGCCCAGTCACCAGGATTGTTTATTATTTTATGTATCCATGTGGCTCTACATGCACTCATTTGTGAATCAATGTCCATCATATTCAGACCCCCCTCACTTATATTTGCTATAAGAGTCTTTCTTTTAACTAAATCTTGTTTTCCCCAAATAAATTTAAAGAAGATACTATTACATTTTTTTATATACCCATTCGGTGGATCAAGGAAATTGAGGGGATAGAAAATCTTTGGAATTATTAATGACTTTATTATGGTTATTTTACCCAGTAAAGTTAAGTGCCTCCTCTTCCAAGAATTTAAAATCTTCTCCACGTTTTTTAATTTTGTCCACCAGTTTAGATCATTACACTCTTCTAGATCTCCTCCAATATATATACCGAGACAGCGGATAGGCTTCATTGGCCACTTTATGTTTTGTATTGAACATCCAAACTGGCGAACCTTATCTTTACCCAGCCAGAGACCTTCTGTCTTTGATTTGTTCAGTTTTGGACCAGCTAAGTCAGAAAAATTCTTTATCACTTGAATAACACTTGCAATTTGTTTTTCATCTTTTAAGAAAAGACATGTGTCGTCAGCATACTGACTTAGTTTGAGCTCTTTTGATTTGCAATAAGATTCAACTATAATGCCCCTATATTTGCTTTCCTTCAGCCTGATTGCTAGCACTTCCACCACCAAAATAAAGAGTAATGCAGAAGCAGGACATCCTTGTCTAATACCTCGTTTAAGATTTATTTTGTCAGAAAGCCAGCCATTATTTTTCAAAACGGCGCATGGTTCTTTGTATAAAAGTTTAATCCACTTTATGAACTCCTTTCCAAAATTTAATTTACCTAGAACTTTAAATAAGAAGGGCCATTCAACTGTATCAAAAGCTTTCTCAAAATCTAGAAATAAGAAAATACCTGAACTATCATTTTTGGTTAAGTATTCAGCTGTATCTAGTATTTTTCTAATGTTTGTACCAATGTATCGTGTTTTGATATAGCCTGTTTGATCAGTCGATATAATTTTATGCAAAACCTGATGCAGTCTATTCGCAAGAATATGTGCCAGTATTTTGTAGTCAGTATTTGTAAGACTTATCGGTCTGTAATTTTTTATGTCAGTCCTGTCACCCTTTTTGTATATTAATGACATGATTGATGTGTTTCTCGATTCTGATAATATATTTTGTGTAAATGCCTCGTTGAAAGAGTCAACCAATATATTCCCAATTTCACACCAAAAGGATTTGTAAAATTCAACACTGAGACCGTCTGTGCCTGGGGATTTATTCCCATTCATTTTCATCAGTGTTTTTTCACATTCGTCTTTACTTATTAGGCCTTCACAGCTAAGGGAATCATTTGGAGATAGTGTGTTTTTAAAATTAGTGTCATTAAGGTAGTTGGCAATATCAGACTGTTTAGGTCCTGTACTTGTATATAATTTTGTGTAAAAAGTTTCAATTTGGCTTAAAATTGATTTATCGTCTTGAGCTATATGTCCATTTTCATCTTTAAGTTTTGTTATACAGTTATTATTTTGATGTTGTTTTTCAAGGTTAAGGAAGAATGCTGTATTCTTTTCCCCTTGTTCGATCCATTTTGCTCGAGACCTTATATAAGCTGCTTCAGTTTTTTCTTTGTAAAGTTCATTGAGCTCAGTTTGTAATTTTTTTTCGTCTATCAATCAAGTTTTGATCATTTGTATAGACTAATTTCTTATCTATATTTTCTATATCTTGCTCAATTTGAGAAATTTTGCTTTTTTGAAACTGGTTTCGGAGAGATGAATGTCGAATGCTAGTCTCTTTGACCTTGACTTTGATTAATTCCAGTAGGTCTTGCTTAGAAAGCACTTGACCATATTCTAAAACTGTATTCCTAATTTCTTGTATTACCTTATTTTTGTACAGTTCATCTTTTAGTAGAGAGTTATTAAGCTTCCAATAACCTTTGCCTCGTTTGTTAGGGTTCAAGTATATTTCTGTTGTGACAGCCTTATGATCTGGGGCTGGACAACATATAATCGATGCAGCCTTTACTGACTGTTTTAAGTCATTTGAGGCTAGGATGTAGTCAATGCGACTATTTTTTGCATTGTTAGATGAGTTAATGTAGGAGAACTGTATCTCTTTGGGATTTAAGTACACAAATGTATCAAAAAGTGACAAGTAATTCATCATGTTAGTAAATTCAACACTGACATTATCAATCTTTTGAGATGCCCGATCTATTTCCCTATAAGTAGTATTGAAATCCCCAGCTACTATAAATTGACTTCTGTTTGTACAGAAGTTATCAATCCAATCACTTAAATTTTGAATAAATTCAAATCTGTCTTTAATCTTATTTGGAGCATACGCTGACACAAAACAGAATGCAGTATTACTGCATGGTAATTTTACATTTACCATAATTTTACGACCATCACTACTTTTGTGGATACCTGTTATATCCATGTCTGCCAATCTCTGAGAAATTAGAATACTCACACCTCTGCTATGAGAGCTGTCTGAACAGCTTGAGAAAAGTTTACCCAGAATTTTAAAATCTTTTTCGGTTTGATCTTTTATGTCTTCGGTAAGGAAAGTTTCTTGTAGACATATTACATCAAAAGTTTTGTTTTTAAGCCAGTTAATAATACACATTCGTTTCTTTTTCTCCCTTATACCTCTAACATTTATTGATATTATTTTCAGTTTCTCCATGATTTAGATAGATAGCTCTGATCCTTCTTAGTTTCCTTTCTTAGTTTTCTGTATTTTCTTATCCTTGTTCTTCTCAGGTGTTTTGGAAGGTTTTCTTTTTGTACTCCCTTTCTGTTTTTGGAGAAAATCTTTTATATTTGTTATAGCCCCATGTTTGGGATGACACACGGCACCTGACAACTCGGCCTTTTCTTGTGACTTTGGGGAATCTTCATTGCTTTTGGATGGTTTTTCTTCCAAGTTTGTCTTTACACTTGTCTTTAAGACAGCTGAAGATACAGATTGTTGAGAGGTCTTTTCAGCGTTTGGCATGAATGTGGATGTGTTGTCAATAGACTCTTCTGCTGTCCTTTCATGTTCATCAAAGTCGTCTTGGTACTGTTCCTCTTGGGGATCAGCATCCTTTCCTTGTGACTGAGGTTGTAGTTGAGAGCTCTGCAGCTTTGAGCGCATATCCATCAAAATCAAGCCTAGGTTATTGCTTCCGGGAAAATACTTAGGGTCAACTTTTGGAGTGTCATCAACAGACAGGCCACTGGCCCAAAACTTGTCATAAGTTGCCTCTGCTAGGTATGTTTCCCCTGAATTGATGAGACTATCTCTGAATTCTGGGATTTCCTTTTGGACGCGATAACTTTAAAAATATTTTAGTTAGAACTTTCATATTTGGTATGTGGGTATATATGGGCAATGCCACGAACGCTATTGTTTTGTGACCTTGACCTTCAATCTGTTTCCCCTGAATTGATGAGACTATCTCTGAATTCTGAGATTTCCTTTTGGACGCGATAACTTTAAAAATATTTTAGTTAGAACTTTCATATTTGGTATGTGGGTATATATGGGCAATGCCACGAACGCTATTGTTTTGTGACCTTGACCTTCAATCTCAAGGTCACTGGTGGCCTCTTAAAGGTCAGATTTTGGCCCTTTTTTCACTTTTTGGCCCAGTTCTCCTATACAGAAAGTCAGATCATCCTATGGCTGGTATATATAATACATATATATGTCCTCTGTAAGCATGCAGAAATTTGACCTTGAAGCTCTTCATTGAAGGCCATGCACTGACCGCCAAAGTACCTGACCGAGGGTCATTTTTGGCCTTTTTTGAGATATTTTCACACTTAATGCTGACTATATTGCATGTAAACTATTGAAAATGGCTTTGGAGGTTGAGTACATGATGGACTTCAACCATCCAGGCTTACTGGGTACAGATCTTCATTTAAGGTCATCCACTGACCGCCAAAGTACCTGACCAAGGGTCATTTTTGGCAAATTTGGAGATATTTTCACACTTAATGCTGACTACATTGCATGGAAACTATTGAAAATGGCTTTGGAGGTTGAGTACATGATGGAGTACCAGCATCCAGGCTTACCGGTTACAGATCTTCATTTAAGGTCATCCACTGACCGCCGAAGTACCTGACCGAGGGTCATTTTTGGCCCTCTATTTGTTTGTTTGTTTGTGAACAAGATAACTCAAAAACTGACAGATGGATTTTGATAACATTTTCAGGATATGTCCAAAATGGTAAAAGGAAGATATGATTAAATTTTGGGAGTGATCCGGATCACTCTGGATCTTCTGGATCCATGAAATTTAATTTTTAAAGACAGATAACTCAAAAACTTATGGGTGCATTTTGATGAAATTTTCAGGAAATGCCCTTAATGGGACGAGGAACAAGTGATTAGATTTTGGGAGTGATCTGGATCACTGTCTGGATCATCCGGATCCAGGCTGCCAGATGTGTTTGTGTACAATATACATGTAGCTCAAAAACTTATGGATGGATTTTGATGAAATTTTCAGGATATGTCTGAAAAGGTAAAAGGATGAAATGGTTGAATTTTGGAAGTGATCCGGATCACTATATGGATCTTCTGGATCCATGAAATGTAATTTTTAAAGACAGATACCTCAAAAAGTTATGGATGGATTGTGATGACATTTTCAGCAAATGACCTAAATGGTACAAGGAACAAGTGATTACATTTTTGGAGTGATCTGGATCACTGTCTGGATCATCTGGATCCAGGCTGCAACATAATTTTAGGATGAATTTTGATGATATTTTTAGGATATGTTACAAATGGTAAAAAGAAGAAGTGGTAAAAGGAAGAAATGGTTCAATTTTGCGAGTGATCTGGACCACTATCTGGATCTTCTGGATCCATGAAATATAATTTTTAAAGACAAATTGCTCAAAAAGTCATGGGTGGATTTTGATGAAATTTTCAGGAAATGTCCTAAATGGGACAAGGAACAAGTGATTAGATTTTGGGAGTGATCTGGATCATCTGGATCCAGGCTGCCAGATGTGTTTGTGTACAAGATAAATCAAAAACTTATGGACGGATTTTGATGAAATTTTCAAGATATGTCTGAAAAGGTAAAAGGATGAAATGATTGAATTTTGGAAGTGATCCGGATCACTATATGGATCTTCGGGATCCATGAAATGTAATTTTTAAAGGCAGATACCGCAAAAAGTTATGGATGTATTCTTTCAGCAAATGGCCTAAATGGTACAAGGAACAAGTGATTAAATTTTTGGAGTGATCTGGATCATCTGGATCCAGGCTGCCACATAATCTTGGGATGGACTTTGATATTTTTAGGATATGTTACAAATGGTAAAAGGAAGAAGTGGTAAAAGGAAGAAATGATTCAATTTTGCAAGTGATCTGGACCACTATCTGGATCTTCTGGATCCAAGAAATGTAATTTTTAAAGACAAATAGCTCAAAAAGTCATGGATGGATTTTTATGAAATTTTCAGGAAATGTCTTAAATGGGACAAAGAACAAGTGATTACTTTTTGGGAGTAATCTGGATCACTCTGTGGATCATGTGGATCCAGGCTTCCATATGTGTTTGTGTACAAGATAACTAAAAAACTTATGGACGGATTTTGATGAAATTTTTAGAATATGTCTGAAAAGGTAAAAGGATGAAATGATTGAATTTTGGAAGTGATCCGGATCACTATATGGATCTTCTGGATCCATGAAATGTAATTTTTAAAGACAGATATAAGTGAAAGAACTAGTGATTAGCTTTTGGGAGTAATCTGGTACTATGGAGAATCCTCACCTGCTGCTCCAGGAAACAGGCTCAAGACCGACATATTCACAACAGAGCATAGATAATGATAATATCTTAACTCCTTATATGAGCATTTCTTCATGCATAGACTACAACAGGTGGAGGGGGGATGTTGGGGAGACACACATTAACTTGATTTTATTCCTTATCAGCATATACCCAGTGGACTAATTCTCTGGGGACTCATCAAAGACTGGCAATTATATATAAATAGAAATTAGCATTATTCATAAGATATAAATAGGCTTGTGGGAACATTGACCATTTATTTACTCATTGTGGGAACATTGACCATTTATTTACTCATTGGGATAGATGTCTTCAGTAAAGGCTTTTATTGAGTTGCAACTTCCCCCTTAGCAAATTTTCCTTTAAATGCCTGATATATTAGTAAGACTTTGATATTCATAGTGACATAATATTTAGCATCAAGATTGAAAAAGTTTTTTTAAACCAAGTCGACTCCTGAATTGATCTTGTTTGCAAAACCTAATTTGCAAATTGATTCAGTTCACAATTTTATGATTCCTTGCACCCCTAGTAGTAAGGACTCTTGTGGAAATAAATTTGAATTTTCAATATCTGACAGGGGTCTTGAGTTTTTGTGGAAATGGAAAATGTCATTTATTTAACTATAAAACATACAGTGATTTTAGCAAATTTTACATCTGCTGCTTAGTAAAGTTTCTTCAAAGTTGAGTTTATCATATGGAAAAGTTCTTTTATCCCTCTCATTATTGCTTCTTGGGCTTTCAACTCAGTTTTGTGGTCATGCTACCCCATATATGGAGAGTCTATATAGCCAGTCAGGTTTACCCACTGAAACCTTCTTATGGGTCAAACTGGGGTCATAAAATAGCAGATTTTCTTGTTTTGTCTTGTATCTACTTTAAAACTACTCTTCTTACAAACTATAGCATTTATTAAATTAACTTTACACAATTTATGACCATAGAAAAGAAAATAAAGCTTACATATTTCTTTCGTGTTAATGCATAACTTCCACACTCTCTGCTTAACTTTAGCTTCATCTCTCAGCGCTGCATGTTTTTCTTTTCAAAAACCTTTTTCTACTTTATACTATAAAGCATCTGACCTTTTGGGACGCTTTGTTTTTGTTAGCAAAAACATTTTGCTAGTTTAAATCTTAGATCGTTGAATAAACCGTAAGTGAGGATACAGCAAAATTAATGTAAACATCCTCTAATGCGCTGATGTCTAAAAAGGGATAGTCCAGTTCCAAAAAGAGGTCAGTGTCCATATTAGCGTCCGATAGGGGAGATAGGCTATGGTGCTAATCTGAAAAGATATGTTTTCAACTGTTTCCTGAATCCAGAAATACTTCCCATGGTTCTAATGGCTTGATGAAGCTTGTTCCACTCTGTGGGAGCAGCTGCTGTGAAGCTTGGGGCACATAAAAAGTTCTTAAGGGGGTTTGTACTAGTCTTTTATATCAAACAGATATTTTTTTATTGCTATACATAAAAAGAGATCACAATCACAGTGTACAATTTCACACAGAAAACAAGAAACTTTCACAACATATCATCACAGTGGGTATCAATAAATATATTTCAATGTTAAAAAGTCACAGTAGCTTTCAACAAGAGAACAATGCAGTAAAGTTACTCCAGATATTTGTAAATTTACCATGTTTGAATTCCAATTTGCAACATATTTCTGCTCAAGATATATTTATTTAAATATTCACAGAAATTCGCAACCAACAAAATACCAGCTGACCTGACCGCCTATAACATCCATGAAACTCCGTGCTCCATGCTCCGACTCCACCCTCATTTTTGCTCCGACTTCAAAACAATCATAGTGTCCCCTTCAATAATTGCGAACAAGAAGAGACTTTTAAAATTAATTAGTTATACAGGTCATATGTTATTAAAATTTCTTTGTCAGGATAAGAATTTTATTCTTTAATTTATTTTTAAGGAAAAATAATGCTATAGCAAAAAATATTCTTTATTTTCATATGCTGAATTTTAAAAGTCTATTTTGGTTAATAAATTATTTAAGAGTACATTATGAATCTATTTGTGGCGTGACATTTGACTACATCTGCTTTAATAAAGCAAAAATAAATATCTAAACATTCTCTGAAGACAAAATATTTTATGTGTATAGGAGTATGATAGTGAACAGTCATTTGAAGTGTTAGACAAAAAAAAAATAGCAGGGGAGGAGGAGCAATATGGTTGCATAAAGGAGGCAGAGGGAGGTTGGAGAAGGAGCAATATATTTACATGGAGCAGTTGTGTAATCCATGGGCTGAATTTGCTCCATGACACATCTGCTCCTCCTCTGACTTCATTTCCTCTGACCTCCTTGAAACTGCAATATTGGTAGATGTTGAATAGCCATTTGCTTAAAAATATTTATTTCTTGGTTAATAAAGTTAGCAAACATATTTGACATGGTCTTTAATATTATCATGTCCTTTTATTATAAACCACTTTATAGTGCAGTCCAATTGAGATCATAGGAAATGAAGTCAGAGGAGGAGCACAGATTCATAGAGTAAATTTTTTTCCATGGATCATACAGTGCTCCGTGGTAATTGTATCACTCCTTCTCCAACCTATTTGAGAAGAAGTAATATATACATGGAGCCTTTTTATAGTTGAATCATTTAGGCCTGGAGAGGTTGGAGAAGGAGTGATATAGTTACCATGGAGCATTGTATGGTCCATGGATCAAAATTTGCTCCAAAAAAGCTGTGCTCCTCCTCTGACTTCATTTCCTCTGACCTCAATGGGACTGCACTATAAAGTGGTTTATGATAAAAGGACATGATATTATTGAAGACCATGTCAAAATATGTTTAATAACCTTATTAACTAAGAAATAAATATTTTTAAGCCACAGGATTTTCAAAATATAACAATATTACTGTTTCAATGAGGTCAGAGGAATGAAGTCATAGGAGGATCGGATGTGTCATGGAGCAACCTTAGCCCATGGATTGCACAACTGCTCCATGTAAATATTGCTCCTTCTCCAACCTCCCTCTGCCTCATTTATTTGACTGTTAACAATCTCCATGGAAATATTGCTCCTCCTCCAACCTCCTCCTGCCAGTTGTGTCTGTCATTTGCAATAAGTGTGTACTACTCTAAAATGTTTATAATATATCTTTACTTTTGGCTTGCTATAGCACATGTTTAGTTGGCATTATTATACGCCACAAAACACAGTCAAAACATTTATAATGTCCTCTTAAATAATTGTGAACAAGCAGAGACTTTTAATTTTTTTGCTGCAGCATTTACAGAATAATGAATATAAAAAATTATTCCTTCAACGAACAATATTTCTTTAATTTAAAGGTTCATGATAGATTGGTATGCTCCTGTGACTTTATTTTCTGTGTAAAAGTTGTATCTAGAGTAAAAGGTGTATCTAGAATAATAGTGATATTTATGAGATGTCAAGATAACTACAATTTACATAGTTTCTAAAAACTATTCTTGTTGTAAAATATTGGAAGAGGACATTGTGGTCAAGTTGAGGTCGTAGTGAATTAGGTCGGAGCATGGAGGACGGTGCACAGAGATTCGTGGATGTTATAGGCGACTATTATTGGCTGACCTTGAGATTTTGAAAATAAAAAATACTTTGCTGTTAGATAGATAACATTTACTGAAAAATTTGATACATTATCTGAAAGATCTAACATTTTGCTACATGCATTGACAGGCAAGTTTAACCCAATTTTTGATTTAATTAATGTACTTACTTCAGACAAAGACCTTCTTACACAAACACATTCAACTTAAAGATGTATTATGGTTTCATTTTTCTGTTTACGAAAGTTACAGATACCATCAACATATATATAGATAATCATTTGTTCTAAGGAAACAAATGAAACACCGACCATATCTACATAAGTATTTTAAAATATACATGACTAAGAAAGACTTTCAAGATTTTGTTATCAATGAATCTTATCATGCTTTTACAGCTTGCTTAGGTTCTATCTTAGGCCAAAAGGGAGCATTGTGGAGAATCATTAAGTCGTAGGATGTGCATATAGGTTATAAGCCTGGGGACATATTTACCAATAGTCTCAGCCAAGTCTTAGGCTTAACTTTTGTATACAAGTGTAGATAACTTAAGTATAAGATTTGGCAAAGACCTTTGGTGAATATGGCTCCAGACTACATACAGGTTCTATATATTATACAAGGTGTACGATGCTCTGGATTGTAAATTTCATTGGAAATACACCTATCCTTACCCGTATGAATATAGCTGAGTTACCCTGAGAGTGATGGGTTCTGACAGTGTGCAAGTGAGAGTTGTTCGCATTTTCATTTATATAGTAATCAACATTTTTATGCACATGTATTTCTTAATGTACTTATTTCAATTTTTTTTTAGTTACACAGCCATGACCAAAGTTACATGTTGAGACATTTTTAGATTGGTCAATTATGTCACAAAGATTCAGTCAGCAGATGCCCATGCAGGGGCAGAACCATATGCCCATGCAGGGGCCACAGATGCCAGTGTACAACAGTCAGCAAATGCCAGTACAAGGATCTTTCCAGCAAATGAACATGCAAGCCCCGGGTATGCAAATGCCTATGAGAGGTCCAATGCCCACTCAATTGTCTAGAAACCAAATGCCTATGCAGGGACTACAGAATACAATGCAAATGCAAGGGCATGGCAACCAAATCCCTGGTCACGTGAGACAGCCATCAGTGCATATGCAGGGGCCTCAAAATCCCATGCCAATGCAGAGTACTGGTCAACAGATGCCAGTGCAGGGGCCCAGACCAATGCACAGCCCAAACCAGCAGATGCCAGGTCAAGGTCAAATGCATATGCAGGGGCAGGGGCAACAGATGGGGTTATACAGGCCAGTGCAGGGGGTACCAACAGGTAACGGTGATAACTACTATTTTATTGATTTGAATGTCACTTGTATCTTCTATTGTGGCCTTGTGGGTAACACACTTACTTAGAAGACCACTTAAAAATAGTGGTTTTTACCCCACAGCCCTTAAGGGCTGTCGGAGTATTATTTTCACCCATGGTGTCCGGATGGGCGGGTGGGCGGTGGGAAATAGTTTGTCCGGGCTGTATCTCAGAAACCGTAAGGTGTAGGAAGTTCATACTTAGCAGGGACATTGGTTGGGGGGTGTAGGTGTGCAACGTCATGGTCTGACCTTGATTTGACCTTTGACCTTGCCGTAGTGACCTTGAGTTTGAAAATCTTGTCCGGGCTATATCTCAGCAACCATAATGTGTAGGAAGTTGATACTTGGAAGGGACATTAGTTAGGGGTGGTAGGTGTGCAACGTCATGGTCTGACCTTGATTTGACCTTTGACCTTGCCATAGTGACCTTGACCTGTAAAATCTTGTCCGGGCTATATCTCGGAAACCGTGAGGTGTAGGAAGTTGATACTTGGTAGGAACATTGGTTGGGAGTGTAGGTGTGCAACGTCATGGTCTGACCTTGATTTGACCTTTGACCTTGTTGTAGTGACCTTGACCTATAAAATCTTGTCCGGGCTATATCTCGGAAACCGTGAGGTGTAGGAAGTTGATACTTGGTAGGAACATTGGTTAGGAGTTGTAGGTGTGCAACATCATGGTCTGACCTTGATTTGACCTTTGACCTTGCCGTAGTGACCTTGATCTATAAAACCTTGTCCGGGCTATATCTCAGCAACTGTAAGGTGTAGGAAGTTGATACTTGGTAGAGACATTGGTTAGGGGGTGTAGATGTGCAACGTCATAGTGTGACCTTGATTTGACCTTTGCCGTAGTGACCTTGACCTATAAAATCTTGTCTGGGCTATATTTCAGAAACCGTAAAGTGTAGGAAGCTGATACTTGGTGAGGAGATTGATTGGGGGTAGTAGGTGTGCAACATCATGTTGTGACCTTGATTTGACCTTGCTGTAGTGAACTTGACCTATAAAACCTGGTCCGGGCTATATCTTGGAAACTGTAAGGTGTAGGAAGCAGATACTTGGTGAGGAGATTGATTGGGGGTAGTAGTGTGCAACATCATGGTGTGACCTTGATTTGACCTTTGACCTTGCTGTAGTGAACTTGACCTATAAAACCTGGTCCGGGCTATATCTTGGAAACTGTAAGGTGTAGGAAGTTGATACTTGGTAGGGACAATGGTTAGGGGGTGTAGATGTGCAAAGTCATAGTGTGACCTTGATTTGACCTTTGCCGTAGTGACCTTGACCTATAAAATCTTGTCCGGGCTATATTTCGGAAACTGTAAGGTATAGGAAGCTGATACTTGGTGAGGACATTGATTGGGGGTAGTAGGTGTGCAACATCATGGTGTGACCTTGATTTGACCTTTGACCTTGCTGTAGTGAACTTGGCCTATAAAACCTGGTCCGGGCTATATCTTGGAAACCGTAAGGTGTAGGAAGTTGATACTTGGTAGGGACATTGGTTAGGGGGTGTAGGTGTGCTACGTCATAGTGTGACCTTGATTTGACCTTTGACCTTGCTGTAGTGACCTTGACCTATAAAATCTTGTCCAGGCTATATCTCATAGACTGTAAGGTGTAGGAAGTTTAGACTTGGTAGGAACATTGGTTGAGGGTTTTAGATGTGCCACGTCATGGTGTGACACTAATTGACCTTTGACCTTGCTGTATTGACCTTTAAAATCTTGTTGCACCTTTGGGTCTGTCTGTTGATGCAGATTAAGCACTGTTAAAGTCATATTAGAATTCATTAAGAATTTCCTTTTGCAAGTTCCCATTGTAACAGATGGAATTTAATCAAGTGAGCCACAGGCTTTTCTCCAACACCACACATAAGCATTCATTGAATGTATTGCCACTTCTGTATGCATGGGTAATATTCAAAACATCCAAACCATAATTCGGCCATTTTTGGTTTACTGATAAGTGCTGTCATTTTATTATTGAATTTGTTTTGTTTTAATACTTCATCTTTACATACCTTTCTTTTCCTTAGATATTATTTTCTCTGCTTAAGCATTATTTGGACCTTAATATAACTGACACTGCTCTGAAAGTATCTTGAACCTTGTACTGTTATACTACTTCTATATCTCATGGTGTTGAAAAATATTTCCCCAGGCTGTGGGGTACGGGCATCTCTGATGCTATTTTCTGTCATTGATTGCTATCCCCTGCAGCAGACTCAAGAACATAGATAAATGGTCATCCCAGAGCTTTTATCTTTCATTTAGGAGAATGTCAGTCACTAGTGCTTGTGCTGTACTTGTTCAGTCGCATGAGTCAATTAGCACCCTCACTCCTATAGTAATGGAGATATTTCACTGAATATTTCACTGAGATACTAGTATTTCACTTGTCATACTTCTGTAGTTTGCTAAAGAGCCAGTGAAGAGCAACACGCATACTAGTTAATATGTATATGTATGTTAGCAGTAGTAATTTCTTGTACTTTGTGGATTCTGTATTTGCTTTGCACAACTACTGTTGTATTTGATTTAATTTATAGATTTAGAGTTTGGAAGAAGTAAAAAGTAAGAGTTATAAAAAGGTGAAAAGATTTGTAAGCATGGAGGGAGCTGTAAATCATGCTGTCCATACTACTGTACTTTCACTGATCACTTTGTCAGGACAGTTGAATCTTTGAATGCTTAAATATTTTATATATAATCCTTTATAATCTTATGTTTTTCTATAAAGTCAGATATGTGTTTATATAAGTTAGATTTAGCAATCATTTTAGCAACCATGTGAAAAATATATAGAGTAAGAAATCTAAAATTCGCCACATATCTGAAATTCGCCACATGTGAAAATACTAATAAAATAAATGAATTGTGGTGAGATTTGTTGAATGTATAGTAAATTAAGGCTTTTTGAACTGAAAAATACCAATTTTTAGACAAAAACATCATTTTCTTCATAAAATTAACTAAGGTTTTAGAGGTGGCGAATTTTAGATTCCTGGTGAATTTTAGATTTCTTACTCTACATGTATTTACAAAGCATGAAAAGAAAATTTGGGCAACTTTAAACCATAACAAACTACGAAATATTTAATATGCAAAAATATATATATTACTCATGAAGATGAACAAAGTTATAATTATTACAATACTTGTGCACCAAGTCTTCTTTAATTGTGGATGTCATTCGGGAGTGTTTCTACTGTCTTTATTTTCAGTTAACCCTCAGATGAGAGGAGCTGGGGTGGACTTGTCTTCACAGAGAATGCCTCAGGTTTGTGAGTTATCCATGTCCCACCATAAAATTTAGAATTTAATAAAAGCATTCACAAATCTTACCTCAAAAGTTATGCAACAGTATTGTATGGTTGTAAAATGTAATGACAACTTTACACAGACTTTATCCATTGAGTAGAAGTTTCTTGCTTCCAAGTCCTTAGTCAATGTTTTCCATTTAAAATGTGTCGCTGTTTGTTTTATAGTTTGCACCAACAGCCCCAGGTCAGTTTGGAGTTCGACCCCCTCCTTACACACCAGATATGGCGAAGGACTTTGTCACCAAGCAACAGTCAGTGTATTTGTTTATTTTTTGCAGCATTAAATAACATAAACTTGCATGGGTTAGTGCTTTCAAGAAGGTTATTTTTGTATATTGTAGTGTTTGGACAATTTATGTATCCATCCATTTTGCAAATTATAAAGTACATTTAGTTATGATTAATGTAGGGTTTGTGAAGTACAATTTAAATATTGATATCAAACTGTGATTTGACTTTACATAGCGATAATTTTTTAAACATAACCTTACTCCTTAAAATTACATAACGACTTCTAGTGCCTCATTTACCAAAACAAAACATAACATATATTAAAAAAGATCATAAATTCACAATGAGATCCTGGATAACTTGATTATCAGTATATGACTGTGGGTTTGGGTTGAGCTCAGGACAACATGTGTGAATATGAGGGATGAGTCGATATAAAGAAACTGTATAGATCAGGAGGGTGCCAAACCATTCTGATTCTGGGATTCGTGAACCTCGTTTTAGTACACCTCCAAAGAAGTAGGTATCTGACTAAAATGACACTTGTGAAAACCAAAACATGGTAGGTTCATCTTGACAGAATCACAATAAAAGTCCCCAAAATTACAAAGATATGGGATAAAAATGTACAATTTCTTCAGATTTAGGATGTATTTTCTGATATATTAATTTTCCCTTCAATTACTGGATTTTTGCAACTTGGAAATGTTTCAAAATCAGTTTGAGATACACCTCCTTGTAATTCCAATGCTAAATTGTGCAAATTTTTATTTTGCAGAGATAAATTCTGACTTTATTTTATGTCTTAAGGTGACATTTTTGCCTTTACAAACACTTTTAAAATTGTAAATATCTTAAAGCTTATAGGAGATGCAGGTATTTCAATCACATTCATCTGCCTACATGATACTGAAGGGTGTTGGGAATCATAATAAAAACATTCAAAACAAATCCAAAGGCCATTCATGGAAGTATAAGGTACTACGTACTACTTGGATTCAATTTTTCTGGCTGACTAAATTTCACATGTAATCCAAGATATGTGAGAGATTTACCAGACACTACCTGTTTGTTTTGAATATAAAACCCTCAGTATACAACAACTGCTAAGTGTCCTTGTACTGTTAAGTCTTATGGAGATTTAAACTAGTGGTGGGATCGCTAGCTAAAATGGCAAATCGAGCATCACCTGTTAGAAGCGAGTTGAACATATTTGTCATATTTTGAGATTGAATAAATTTTACACTTAATTAACTCAACAGCAGTAATGAAATTAAATTGATTTTTATTTAAAGTTGTGTGTGTATTCTCTTTATTTATTCAGTTTGATAAGTATTATGCTACATAATAGAGCTTTTCTAACTGATAACTACTTCAGAAAGTCATTTATTCAATGGTATTTTGGAAATGCATGTTTTTCTTACACATGTTCAGACAGATTATTGTATTGAGTTTGTTCACTGTGTAGAGATTATCTCATTTCAACCCATAAGCTTAAATTGTTATTTTATTTACCTATTGCTGTTTGGCTGTGTGACACACTATTATTAAATCTATTAATGGCCTGGATTAACTGGCATAAATTTTTTGTGTTGAAACTTGTAAATACTTTATGTGTAATTTATTTTATTTTTTCTACAAGGAACTATTCCGAAAATAGCAGCGTAGGTTGAAGAGTTTTGTTTCAGTGTGTGTTGAAGTGTAGTATTTTTGTAATAAATTGTTTACTGAATAAAAGGTTTTAATGTGAGTACTGGAATTTTTGTAATACATCTTATAAAACTGTCAGAGTAGAAATTTTTGCTTTGATTCCAGATATCTCAGCTAGTAAGCTTTGATAATGAAACAATATTGTGATGAAATGTAACATCTGTTATTCATCTTCAGGTAGAAGCAGTTAATTACTATAGAGTAAGAAATCTAAAATTCGCCACATATCTGAAATTCACCACATGTGAAAATAGTAATAAAATAAATGAATTGTGGTGGGATTTGCTGAATGTATAGTAAATTAAGGCTTTTTGAACTGAGAAATACCAATTTTTAGACAAAAACATCATTTTCTTCATAAAATTAACTAAGGTTTTAGAGGTGGCGAATATTAGATTCCTGGCGAATTTTAGATTTCTTACTCTAAAAACTGATTCAAGTGAGTCTTTTTAATGCTCCTACACAACCAAAGTGCTTAACAGTACAGTGTATTTGTGCTGTAATTATTTTCCAGGATTCTGCAGAGGGAGCAGAGAAAATTGATTGAAAAGCAAAGGAAGAAGATGGAAGAAGAATTCAAACAGAGGCAATTCCAGGTAGTTAACATTGTCCATGAATAAGCATTCATAAAATTTCTTGTGGGTAACAAAGGAACTGCTTAGCATGGAACTTCTAACAAGCAGCAGCATGGTATTTCATTTTGCAATGTTATGTGTTAGAAAAATCAAACTATGTTCAAATATTTTCGAGCAATAAGAGATTAAAACTTTAAGGAATATTCATCCAGATTCTTTCTAATACAGACCCAGGGGTCATATTCTTCAACAATACCTTGCTAAGGTCACCTTAGATCCAAGTTAGGAATGGTTTTCTACTTACCAAAGTATTACTTAGATTTCATATTCATCAACCTCTACTTTGTTAAGTATTACTTAGATTCTAAGTTAGGAAAACTTCATATACTTTGTACAGTAACTGTAAACTTGGAAACCAGTATATCTTAGTTAGGAAGAGTCTTATTCCAAAACAATTCTTACGTAAGGTGTACTTTGTTTTTTACTGAATCATCTGCTTTGTTAAAAATGGTGAAAAAGTTCATTTTCTTGAGGGAAAATGCTGTTTTTAATATTGTGTCACAGTTTAATATCAATAAAACACAATATTTCCTGCAATAATTGCATATTTTAAAAACATTCTATTCTCTAAGGTACCTCTGCAGATAACTTGAAATCTAAGTAGAGGTCTAAGGTGACCTTAGAGTTAGGAATGTTGATGAATACCATTTTGATCTAAGTTAGTAAAGGCTTGAGAAAAACTTAGAATCCAAGTTAGCAACAGTCTAAGTATTGTTGAAGAATACGGGCCCTGGTTTGTATTTTTCAGGAAACACAGAAGCGTTTGAAGGAATTCTCTGCTATTGGAGGACGTAAGATGGATGTGGACATGGCAATAAGTTCCATTATAGGACCCACAGATAGCCACCCACAGCCAGGCCCCAGATACACTGGTCCCACACAGGGTAAGATACTGATACTGCATTCTGTAACTAGAAAAGAAGGTGCAAAATGTAAATCACCATCTTCCAGATCAAAATGTCCCACAAAAAATAGAAACTCTCTAAGTCTACTGAAAAAGTTAAATGAATTTTATTTCATATTGTTGACTACAATAATGTAAAACTATTTTTAGAGGTTTGTTGGAATCTAAGGTAGACATATTGGATATCAATAGCTGTTTTATTTTAGGTTATTTGGGGGATTTAGGCAACAGTTTGGACAATATTCTTCATTTTTAGTCATACATCAGATGTTCCTCATACTGGATATACACAGAAACATGTGAATATTATCAGCCACTTCAGTGTCATTTTTTCCAACATATTGCTGTTGATTTTGTAAGTAATTTGTATGGGGCAGCTATTGTTAAAGGGCATACTACCGGTGCCGCGCTCTGTATCGCTCATGCTTTTGTAAGCGCCCATTAACAATCTTAGGTTATCGCCCATAAATTGCTATCATGTTGTTTTGATGTAAACTTTCTCCATAAAAACCCAATAATCAGTCAAATTTGATTAATTTATATCCATTTTCAACAAAACTTTCCTTATTTTAGTAATTATGTCACCTTTTATTGTGCCGAAACTTGTTTACCAACCGCATATTTTACTTCCAGTCGGTATATGCTAAAACACGGTTTCCCCAAATTCGGGTTATTTTTTTTTCGAAACGCCCGGCTGGTTTTCATTGTCGTAAACGCCCATCCCCAACTTTTGCAAATATTTGGTCACATTGCCCATGGGCGTTACAGAGCGCGGCTACGGTATAGATGATGTAAAAACCTTTACATATTTGATGGCAGATAAGTATGCATGTGGCACTATTAAGTGTTAATCACTATTAAGGCCATTTAGGAGTTCAACCCCCCAATGTCATTTGTGAGTGAAACATTTGTAAATGTTGAAAATGATTTTATCCCCAGTGGTATTTTCAAATTTTGAAGGTACCCATCAAGTAAGTTACATGACTAAGACTCCACCCAATCCAGAAGCCCCATCCCCCTCACAGGAAGATGACTTTGCAGATTTCATGTCGTGTCCGGTCAGTGCAGCCAACCAGATGGGTCCACACAGTGAGCCAGCCAATGAGAAGACAGATAACAACATGACTGGGCAGACAGAGCCAGTGCCAAGTGACAAGAAAGGTTAGAGTGATGTCAAAGTCAAAGTTTGGGCTTTTCATTTCAATAGCTAATGTCTGCTAAATCACATGTATAATTTGTCCAGATTTTAATACTGTTAAATTGAGCAAAATTTAAAAAAAAATTTCTCTCATATACTTCTGTATATAATTCTTCCAACATAATTCCAGCTTGTTCAATCTATTTTATACCAAATTCAAATAAAAAATCCAAGTTGGGATTTCATATACCTTTCAACACCTGAAGGCTTATTGGAACAGTGTATTTAGTTTGTGTTGTGGTGCAAAGTGGTGGAAGTCGTACAAGTTATCTTTATAGTGTTATGACTAATCTTGCTCACTCTTTTGTAAAATATAGCTTAATGATCTTGTCTAAAGACTTGATATGTTGTACGAGGTCTATGACTACTTTACAAGAGTTATTTGTGGCTTATTATTATTACGAGTTATTGTTACGAGTCCCATCACTAGGGAACTGGTCGTTAGACTTGTTCGTATATCCCCAGATGAGAGTCAGGGATATAGTGAATTCAGGTCCTTCACACTGCCAAATTTGTACGTGATAACTCATAAAACTTTTAAAAACTTGGTACGCATGTTAAGAGTGGCCAAAGGAAGATCCCTATTTTAAGGTGAGCTTAAACTCTCAATAATAAAGAACTTATGACCACCTTCAAGTCTGAACTGAACCTATGGCCTCTTAAAGCCTTCTAGGTCACAAACTATAAGGCTTATCTGGCTAAAATTTTACCGGAGAAAACATTAATATATTCTTCTTACATGTGCCAAAAATCAAAACTTTATGTCGAGGATAACATTGTTTGGGGCCCATAAAGACCCCACCCGGAGATTTTTTGCTACATTTTTCACATATTTTGCAATATAATTTGGAAGTGGTAATTCCGATGAGTCTCAAACTGTATTAGATATAACTTGTATATGTAATCTTTGCTGTGAAAAATTCTTTAACTATAAGGTCACCTTAAGGTCTCAAAATTGCCTACAGAGACTCAGTCTATGGACTTTTTGCCACCTTCAAGCAGTGTAGTTTCAAACTATGTCTCTTACCTAGGTGAAATATCATCTCGGAATATATTAATACATGTATGTTCTTACATGTGCAAAGACGCTAGCCCATTAATCGACATTTAACTTGTGAATGAGGACCATAAACACCCCATCCGAGTGACCTTTTTGTAAATTTTACACATATTTTGCCCTATAATTGAGAAATGGTAAGTTTGACAAGTCTCAAAATGTACTACATATAACTTCTATATGTGACATTTGTCTGTGTAAAGTTTGAGGTCTATAATTTTAAGTTTACCTTAAGGTCTCCAAAAATATCGACAGGGACCCAATTTATGACTTTATTTCCATTGTAACCCCTGTAACTGTCGAACTGTGTGGCTCATAGAGCTGACATCTCATCTGGGAATATATTAATATGTTGTTTTTACATGTGCCCAAAACCAAGGCTTTAAATAGACATTTGACCTGTGTATGAGGACAGTAAACACCAACCTGAGTGACCCTTTTGGACATTTTTCGCATATTTTACCCTGTAACTTGGAAATAGTAAGCTTGCAAAGTCTTAAACTGTGGTAGATATAACTTGTTTGTGTTAGCTTTATGTGTGGAAAATTTGAAGTCTGACCCTTTAATGTAAAGGTCACATTCAGGTCTCTAAAATATCCACAGAGACCCAATATATGGACTTTTTTCCACTTTTAAGCCCTGTGACTGTCAAACTATGTGACTGATAGAGTTCAAATCTTATCTGGGAATATATTATTATGTTCTTTTTACATGTGCCAAAAATGAAGGCTTTGCATAGACATTTAATGTGTGTATGAGGACCCATAGACCACCAGCCGAGTGACATTTTTTGACATATTTCAAATATTTTGCCCTGTAATTTTGAAATGGTAAGTATGACAATCTCAAACTGTATTACATATAATTTCTATATGTTATCTTTGTCTGTGAAAAGGTTGAGGTGTGTAGTTTAAATCCTAAGGTCACTTTAAAGACTCTAAAATGCCAACAGAGACCCAATTTATGGACATTTTGCCACTTTTAAGCCCTGTAACTGTTGAACTATGTGGCTCCCAGAGCTGAAACCTCATAATGGAATATATAAATGTGTTCTTTTCCAAAAATCAAGGCTTTAAGTAGACATTCAGCCTGTGCATGAGGCCCATAAATACCCCACCTCAGTGACCTTTTTCCCACATTTTTCACATATTTTGCCCTATAATTTCCCCTGTAGTTTTCAAACTATATGTCTAATTTACCTGAAAATCTCATCTGGGAATATGTTAATAGTATTACGTTCTTTTTATATATGCAAAAAATCAAGGTTTTAAGTTGATGTTTAATTTGTGTATTAGGCCCATAGGGTGGCTTTTGTCCTACAGTTTTTCACATATTTTGCCTTCTAACTAGAAATGCATGTTCAATGTTACTCCATTGTTTGTCATTGTCATTGAAATTTTTAATAGGAAGCCTGTCTAGATAAAATTTGAATATTAATGATGTTATAGCTATCTCAAGCCTTAAGATGTAGTTTTTGTGTTTTTATCCCTCTGTTTAGTTCTTAACTTTTTAAAATCAAACTGAGTACAGATATTGAAGTAGGCAAAAGGGAAATTGTTATTTTCTGGTGAGCTTTAAGTCTCAATATTAATGAAACGGTGGCCTCCTTATAGTAAAAATGGGGGATTTTCAGCACTTAACTAACCTAGTAATATTCAACTTACCGTAGTTAATTTTGACACAGCTCCTGAAGTTATGAACTTGTTTCAGTTGATAATCACATATTTATAACTCTGAAGTTGTTCCATATTGTGCTTTTTGGCTGTACACAGATATATGGAAAAGCATCATACTCTTTGTGTAGACAGTATGGTGGTGTAGAACCTGGCATATGTTGTAATATATAAACTGTAACTTCATTTTGTTTGCAAGAAAGTTGGAACTGAGACCTGATATTATCTGATCTTAATTTTTCTTCTTATTTTAAATGAAACTGTAACAACAACTTCTAATTTCTTTTGCAAAAGGCTTGGAAGGATACATGTCTGAATATGAAGCAAAAAAGAAAACAATCAGAATTATAAAAGTATAACTTAATCTATTGGGATCTTATCACATATTTGTTTTATAACATTTTATCTATCCACCAATATATTAGAAACATAGAAATAGATAAACATGTGCATGGACCTTTGCCCGCAGGACCTTTGTCCACAAGGTACTTTGCCCACCAATTTTTTTTACATGGGTGGAACTTTGCACAAAATAATGATATGAAATAATTTCCAAAAACATTAACCTTTTAATATTTTATTGAAGTATAAGTGTACAATATCACCATGATAAAGGTCAACATCTTATTTTATTGAATTATAAGTATGTAATGTTTACAATGTAATAAGTTCCCAATGAATGTTAGACTTTCTTGAAACCTTTTTAGTATACATGTTTTCATAATTAAGCGTCCCTTGCGGGACGCTTGTTTGTGTATGGGAGAGCTTCCGGCTCCGCATTTTGTTTTCCTTATAACTCTGTAACCGTTAGGCGGATTCTTTTCAAATTTGGCAGGTTTAGGCAGTAGCCTCGGGGAATTTTTTTTGAATATGCTGCAGTGACATTTCAACCAATCAGAGAGGTCACATGACCAAAAATGTCTTTTTTCGATGGGGAAGCTTGTCCGGATGATAACTTGAAAGGAATTTTATCAATTCACCTGAAACTTGGCAAATACATTCATTCTATTAAAATCTGGAAATCATTAGATTTTGGCATTGATTGGTCAAGAAATGGCCGAGTAATTAATGATTAATTAATCATTACGAATTTTCCAAATAAGGAAAACACAAAAATGCTTATATCTCGAAAACCGTGCTAGATAGAGCGATTTCAACGAAATTTTTGACCCGCAGGGTATCTCTGCGGAGTAGTTTTCCCAATTTTCAAAAAATTTTTGTCTCGCCCAAAATGGCGGCCATTTTGAATTTTCGAAATTTTCACAAAAATTGCAAAACACAAAAATGCTTATATCTCGAAAACCGTGCTAGATAGAGCGATTTCGATGAAATTTTTGACCCGCAGGGTATCTCTGCAGAGTAGTTATCCCAATTTTGAAAAAAATTTTGTGTCGCCAAAAATGGCGGCCATTTTGAATTTTCGAATTTTTCGCAAAAATTGCAAAACATAAAAATGCTTATATCTCGAAAACCCTGCTAGATAGAGCGATTTCGACGAAATTTTTGACCCACAGGGTATATCTGCAGAGTAGCCATGCCAATTTTCAAACAAAAAATTTCTCGCAAAAAATGGCGGCCATTTTGAATTTTCGAATTTTTCGCAAAAATTGCAAAACATAAAAATGCTTATATCTCAAAAACCCTGCTAGATAGAGCGATTTCGACGAAATTTTTGACCCACAGGGTATATCTGCAGAGTAGCCATGCCAATTTTCAAACAAAAAATTTCTCGCAAAAAATGGCGGCCATTTTGAATTTTCCAATTTTTCGCAAAATTGCAAAACACAAAAATGCTAATATTTCGAAAACTGTGCTAGATAGAGCGATTTCGACGAAATTTTTGACCCGCTGGGTATCTCTGCAGAGTAGCCGTGCCAATTTTCAAAAAAATTTTATCTTGCCAAAAATGGCGGCCATTTTGAATTTTCGAATTTTTGCGCAAAAATTGCAAAACACAAAAATGCTAATATTTCGAAAACCGTGCTACATAGAGCGATTTCGACGAAATTTTTTATCTTCAGGGTATCTCTGCAGAGCAGCTATCCCAAAGAGCTTTCACTTGGTGAAGTTTCAGACCCATAGCTAATTGCTCACCTACTCAAAAAGAGTAAATGCGAATTACCTCTAAAAGTATTGCAGATGGCCAATTTTCTCAAATAACTCATTCACCTACTTTTGGAAGAGCTTTCACATGGTGAAGTTTCAGACCCATAGCCAATTACTCACCTACTCAAAATGAGTAAATGCGAATTATCTCTAAAAGTATTGCAGATAGCCAATTTTTCTCAAATAACTCATTCACCTACTTTTGGGAGAGCTTTCACATGGTGAAGTTTCAGACCCATAGCTAATTATTTACCTACTCAAAATGAGTAAATGCTAATTATCTGTAAAAGTATTGCGGATACCCAATTTTTATCAAATAACTCATTCATCTACTTGTGGGAGAGCTTTCACATGGTGAAGTTTCAGACCCATAGCTAATTACACACCTACTCAAAATGAGTAAATGCGAATTATCTCTAAAAGTATTGCAGATAGCCAATTTTTCTCAAATAACTCATTCACCTACTTTTGGGAGAGCTTTCACTTGGTGAAGTTTCAGACCCATAGCTAACTACTCACCTACTCAAAATGAGTAAATGCGAATTATCTGTAAAAGTATTGCAGATAGCCAATTTTTCTCAAATAACTTATTCACCTACTTTTGGGAGAGCTTTCACTCTGTGAAGTTTCAGACCCATAGCTAATTACTCACCTACTCAAAATGAGTAAATGCGAATTATCTCTAAAAGTATTGCAGATAGCCAATTTTTCTCAAATAACTCATTCACCTACTTTTGGCAGAGCTTTCACTTGGTGAAGTTTCAGACCCATAGCTAATTACTCACCTACTGAAAATGAGTAAATGTGAATTATCTCTAAAAGTATTGCAGATAGCCAATTTTTCTCAAATAACTCATTCACCTACTTTTGGGAGAGCTTTCACTTGGTGAAGTTTCAGACCCATAGCTAATTACTCACCTACTCAAAATGAGTAAATGCGAATTATCTCTAAAAGTATTGCAGATAGCCAATTTTTCTCAAATAACTCATTCACCTACTTTTGGGAGAGCTTTTACTTGGTGAAGTTTCAGACCCATAGCTAATTACTCACCTACTCAAAATGAGTAAATGCGAATTATCTCTAAAAGTATTGCAGATAGCCAATGTTTCTCAAATTAATCATTCACCTACTTTTGGGAGAGCTTTCACTTGGTGAAGTTTCAGACCCATAGCTAATTACTCACCTACTCAAAATGAGTAAATGCGAATTATCTCTAAAAGTATTGCAGATAGCCAATTTTTCTCAAATTAATCATTCACCTACTTTTGGGAGAGCTTTCACTTGGTGAAGTTTCAGACCCATAGCTAATTACTCGTCTGCTCAAAATGAGTAAATGCAAATTATCTCTAAAAGTATTGCAGATAGCCAATTTTTCTCAAATAACTCATTCACCTACTTTTGGGAGAGCTTTCACTTGGTGAAGTTTCAGACCCATAGCAAATTACTCACCTACTCAAAATGAGTAAATGCGAATTATCTCTAAAAGTATTGCAGATAGCCAATTTTTCTCAAATAACTCATTCACCTACTTTTGGCAGAGCTTTCACTTGGTGAAGTTTCAGACCCATAGCTAATTATTCACCTACTCAAAATGAGTAAATGTGAATTATCTCTAAAAGTATTGCAGATAGCCAATTTTTCTCAAATAACTCATTCACCTACTTTTGGGAGAGCTTTCACTCTGTGAAGTTTCAGACCCATAGCTATTTATTCACCTACTCAAAATGAGTAAATGCTAATTATCTGTAAAAGTATTACGGATACCCAATTTTTATCAAATACTCATTCATCTACTTGTGGGAGAGCTTTCACATGGTGAAGTTTCAGACCCATAGCTAATTACTCACCTACTCAAAATGAGCAAATGCGAATTATCTCTAAAAGTATTGCAGATAGCCAATTTTTCTCAAATAACTCCTTCACCTACTTTTGGGAGAGCTTTCGCTTGGTGAAGTTTCAGACCCATAGATAATTATTCACCTACTCAAAATGAGTAAATGTGAGTTATCTCTTAATAGTATTGCAGATAGCCAATTTTTCTCAAATAACTCATTCACCTACTTTTGGAAGACCTTTCACACACGAAAATGAAAAATTGTGAATATCTCAGAAAAGCTATTTCTTCTGCTTTAATGCTCGGCGGGAGATACACACCACGGCAGTGGTCTTGATAAAAATTTTTGTCTCCCCAAAAATGGTGGCCATTTTGAATTTTCAAAGTTTTTGCAAAACACAAAAATGCTTATATCTCGAATACCGTGCTATATGGAGTGAACTCAACAAAATTTTGGACCTGCTGGGTATCTCTGCAGAGTAACCATGCCAATTTTCAAAATATTTTTGTCTCGCCAAATATAGCGGACATTTTTAATTTTTTTATTTTTTGCAAAACACAAAAATGCTTATATCTTGAAAACCGTGCTAGATAGAGCAGACTGCGCTGACTTTGGTTGCCACAACAGTATAAGGCTAGAAACGAAGCATTTTCGTAATACTTTAGCACTCACCTTTATATCCTTTTCGGGACGCTTTGTTTTTGCTATGCAAAAACATTATCTTTTTTTTTGCGAGCGATCCTCTAGTTCTAATTCTAATTTGACTTTTATAGCGCTTAATCTCCACTGAGTAGTGGACTCTAAGGCGCAACAAGACAATAGCAATATGCAAATTCAAAGTCCAGGGACAGAAGTAGGTCGGTACCACGGAGAAGCCATAAGAGAAAATGAGCTAAGGAGGATAAGCCTTTGCGTAGAGATAGGTTTTGAGCTTCTTTCTAAAAGAGGCAATAGTGGGTGATGCACGAATGTCTTCAGGAAGTGAATTCCAAACAGTGGGAGCATCAAAGGCGAAACTGAAACCAAACTGCTTAGTGGACTTGTGAATTTTAGGTTGAAATTTTGGTACATTAAGGAAATTGGCAACACTCTGACTACGTCTAGTATTGAAAGTATTGTGGTATGAGGATAGATATGGAGCAAAATATTTAGGGAAGCCAGTATGAATAAACTTGTACACCAGGGTAGCCAGTTTGAACTCTGAGCGAAACTGAACAGGGAGCCAATGGAGTTTCCTGAGTACCAGAGTTATCCGAGTATATTTACTCAAATTTGTAACAATTCTGGCTGCACTATTTTGGATAGACTGTAATCTATGAAGATTGAATTTGGAGAGACTCCTGAAAAGTGAGTTACAGTAGTCCAACCAACTACTAACAAAAGCATTGGCAACCAACACAGCTGCATCATGAGTCAAGAACTGCCTAATACTTCTAAAATCCCTCAGTTGAATAAAGTAGCTTTTACAAACATTCTGGACGTGTTTAGAGAAAGAGAAATGAGAGTCAAACCACACACCCAGGTTCCTGACTGACTTGGTGGGGTGAAGGGGGTTACCCAAGATGTCAATTGGGAAACATACATTTAACCTTTCTCTCTGTTTCTTGGAGCCAAAAAGTGTAAACTCAGTTTTATCTGGATTAAGTTTAAGTTTGCTAGCCAACATCCATTCCTTAACATCGTGAAGGCATCTGTTCAACTTATCAAAAGCAGCTGAGGCATTCATGTGCGACAGATGGATATAAAGTTGTGAATCGTCAGCATAAAAATGAAATTTTAAGCCTTTGTGTTTACCAATCAGAGTACTAAGGGGAGATGTGTAAAGAGAGAATAGCAGAGGACCCAGAACAGAACCCTGAGGTACACTGAACAGCAATTTTTGTAAATCAGACAAAGTAGAACCAATCTTAACAGATTGAAAGCGTTCCGTCAAATAGGAAGAGAACCATTTGAGAGCGGAGCCACCAACACCGAACCAATCCAGAAGACAGCTGAGGAGAGTGGAATGATCAATAGTATCAAAAGCGGCCGAGAGATCCAGAAGTACCAAGGCAGTAGCTTCACCATGAGATAGTGACAAATGGATATCATTTTTGATGGAAAGCAGAGCCGTTTCCGTTGAGTAACCTGACTTATATGCTGACTGGTATGAGTTATCCAAGCCTTGTCGATGAATATGGTCAACCAGCTGTTTAGCAACTACACATTCCACCAGTTTGGAAATAAAGCTAAGTCCAGGTACTGGGCGGTAGTTTTTTAAATCCTCAACAGGAAGCGAGGCCTTCTTTATAAGTGGAGTGACTACAGCTTTTTTACACCCGTCTGGAACCAGTCCCTCCCGGAGCGAACAATTAACCAATTTGGTTATAGATGGTAGAAGGATGTCAATACATTCCTTAATAAGGAATGTGGGCAATGGGTCCAACAGGCATGATTTGGTGGGTGATTTGCTGATTATTTTACCAATTTCATCTTGAGTGACTTGAGTAAAGACTGTTAATTTAGGAGGGTCAAAGGGGGGATGTACCATGTCACAGGACTCAGATGAGGAGAAACTCTCACGGATTTTCATGATTTTATTTGAGAAAAATGTAGCAAAACGATCAGCCAATGACTTTGAGGATTCACAAGTGGGCAAAGTAGTGCTGTGGGATCTATGTAGGACTTTGTGTAACTCCCGCCATAGTTTCTTGGAATCATGGATGTTGTCAGAGATAAGTTTCCTGTAATAGACAGTCTTGTCCCTGTTGGCAAGACGATTACACCAGGCGATTTGACGCCGAAGACGACTCCTGTTGTATTGACTTTTATCTTTTCGCCAAGCACGTTCAAATTGACGTCTGAGTGACTTTGCAAGGCGATAGCTCTCTGACAGCCAGTCAGCACGCTGTTTTGTCTTCAAGCTGGACACAAGAGGAGCATGCCTATCAAGGATACGACTCAAGTCATGTACGTACTGATCATAGAGCAGTGAGACAGAATTTGCTGGACATTTCACAAAAGGCATGTCTTTAAGGTCAGACCTAAAGTTGGACATATTTATATGATGGTACCTCCTATAGAAAATTCTTGTTTGGCAGTTAGCAAGAGAGGAAGGAAAGTCAATAGCACATTTAATGACTGCATGGTCAGATATGAATTCACAGATGTCAACATGTACGCACATATCTTGATCACGGGGGAAAGAATGAGGTCAAGGATATGACCGTGCAAATGAGTGGTATTGTTAACTGACTGTGTTTGATTACATGATTCTAACAGGGATTCCAATTTGTAACTATCAGTACAAGGTAGATCAACATGTATATTAAAATCACCGCAGATGAAGTAATTGCAATCCACAGAAGACAGAAAACAAACAAAGGACATAAATTCATCTATTAGTAAAAAAAATGGAAGAACACGGCCCAGGAGGACGATAGATAGAAGCTAGGAGCAAAGTTCGGCCCCAAACTGAAATTGATATGACAATATTTTCAAAGGAACTATAATTTGGAAAGTTTTTGGCCACCTCTGGTATTTTTTATTATTTCCATTTTTACAATACTATATAAATCTATCAACACTGAATTAAATGCTAATGAAATCAGCTTATATACTTTATATAGTGTGACTTAGGAAGTACAATTAATGTTTATCTCATCAAACACTGTATGTCCTCAGTAGTTATCTGAGGGGAGTGTTGATTGATTAAATGTTGATTGGTTGATTGACTTATTAATAAAAACTGAAAATGTCTGTAGCAAGAAAATTTCATCTTGTGGGTGGACATCCTACCCTGTAAAGATTGTTGCGGGCAAAGTTCCTTGCAGGCAAAGGTCCTGTGGGTAGAGTTTGCATTTGACAAAATTACTGTAGGCGAAAATCTTGTGGGTAGAGTTTGTATTGGATAAACTTTGCAAAGTTACTGGATTCACATCCATCCTGTGGGGATAAAATTTTGCTTTGGAAAATAAAAGTATTGTAGATTGAATTACTCAAGTTCTTATATAAGTGGTTGATTATGTTTTCCTCAAAATTATGTCACACAGAAGATGGGTCCCGTGGAAAATATCCAGTCAAAACATGTTGCATGGGTGATAACCTGTCTGGGGATATGTCAGCGCCAAGCTGGCCCAATCTAGTTTTTACTCCGGACTCAAATCATGTCTTCCCAGTTTTCTTGAACTATTTCAGTAGGATTAGTCATATTGAAGTTACAATTGAAGAAATTACATCGATCAATATGGAAATATTGCAATACAATCCATACCCGAATGGTGATTAGATTTAACTTTATCTCTTGAGCCAATCTTTATTTTCCCATTCTTGTAATGGCTGTTTCCTATGTCCTATTCAGAAGATCCTGGGTTTTAACCCTGGAAGATTTACCAGCATTTCTGTGTTATGTGTTCACACTCTTTCCCTCAAGACCTGGTCTCCATGATGTTTGAGTGCTCTGACTTATCTGCGCCGAAACAAGCCAAGTCCTTCAAGACCAAGACCAGTGTCAAGGACGTTCAGCCTAATGTCAAGGTTGCCAGTTTCCAGCAGAGCAACAGGTCACGCCAATGGTCAGGTGATACGGAGCAGCTTACGGAACTGTTCACATTGCCAGGTTAAACTTAGTGCTTGTTAATATGAAGTATTGTGATTGTTTCTATTATTTACAACAGGTCCTTAAAAGTGCAAATGTGGAAAAGCATTGGGTGTATTTGATTTAGCAAAAATTATAAGTTTTTAAAATATCAACAATGACGTGCTTTTTGAAGCCTTTATTTAACCAAATGGCCAATATTTTGACAGAATATAATGAAATCATGTAAAATATCTTTTACAGTGGAGTTTTGGAAGTTTTATTTGGGAAAATTTATGTTAAAATAGGTGATATATGAGGAAGTAGGTTAAGGTTAAGTGCAAGTGAAATTTAAATGGATTAGTACAAAATAGGCAGTAAATAGGTTTCAGGGATGTATATTTACAGGGGATGTAAAAAAAAAAAAAATGCGATATCTCTGGAACTAGTCAATGAATTTTTGTCAAATAAAAATCAACAGAAACCACAAATATTTGTCTTTCAAACAGTATAAATATCATATTTGTAGCTTAAACTGTAGCTTGACTGGGGTTCAGCTTTTTAAAATATTATTAAAACTGCTTTATCAACAGGTACATATTATATATCACTGAAAAGGAAATTGAGCAATGCTTCTGTTCATTTTTGCTGCATTTAAATTCATCCTAAAATAAGGGAGAAATAATTGTTGAAGGTCAAGTGTATTTTTTACTATTTTCTTTACCCTGGTTTATATAACACTTTTTCAGATAACACTTCCTCAAATAAAACAATCACAAAATACTCTAATTTACTTTCAAAGTGATTTAAAGACTTGAAAATGAATTTCATAACCCTAACACGAACACTACACTATATATCCTGTATATGTCCTAAATTTTTGCTTGCACTCTAAAGGTTAATTATAGAGGTAGAGTAAGAAATCTAAAATTCGCCAGGAATTTAAAATTCGCCACCTCTAAAACCTTAGTTAATTTTATGAAGAAAATGATGATTTTGTCTAAAAATTGGTATTTTTCAGTTCAAAAAGCCTTAATTTACTATACAGTAAACAAATCTCACAATTCATTTATTTTATTAGTATTGTCACATGTGGCGAATTTCAGATAATTGGCGAATTTTAGATTTCTTACTCTATATATGTTACAGGCAATCTGTGTAGCCAGGCATTTCGCAAAATGACTGAACATTTCAGTCATTTCGTGAAATGCCTACATAGTTTAGCCATTTCGCGAAATGCCTAGGCATTTTGTGTAATGACTGAAATATAAGGTTCAGTGTAACACAGTTTGCCTAAACAAGTATTTAAGATTTCAGGCAATCTGTTTAATCATCTTTTTAAAGTATATTTTTGATAGATTATGATTGTTTCTTGCTATAAGCAATTCAAGCTATAGTTTTACTGTATGACAATTAATGAAGCTATACTTTGACATATCTCTTTTATTTTTGCACAGGTGAGTAATAAACAGTTTTACTACATAATCATTAATAATGACACATTTCATACTTATTCTCATTTACTTGTAAGAATAGTACCATCTTCAAACATTTTTTAGTTCTTGGTAGGTCCTCTGATGTTGTTATATAGGGTATGGGTTCTTTAATTATATCAAAAACTTAAACTTTGGCTTGACATTTCAAGCAGTCTGTGTAGCCATTTTTTTTTAATTTTATTCACATGATGTGTTATTTCTAGCTGATAGAAGCAATTCAAGCTGTAGTTTTAACTGTATGACTTTCAATTAAGGCACATTTTGATATCTCTTATACCTTTTTTGCATAATTAAATAAATGAATGAGCAATTATCAATAATAGTCATATCTTTCATACCTCTTTTGATTCAGATGTTAAAAGGGCATCCAATTGTCTTTATTTGTTCTCAAAAGAGTATGTTTTCTGGCCTTTTATGTGAGGGACTTCTTTAATTATATGAGAAAAATACTGAAAACTTTTATGTTAATCTTATTAGATGAAACAAGCTTAACTGCAATTAGGACACCCAAATCGTGTTAGCATCTAACACTCAGCCTGAGCTTGTTTGACTTGAGTAAGTAATCTGGGCAAATATCCGACCCAATGAAAGATACTAGCAGCTTTGACATATGACACTGGCAACCTGAAAAGTTCAAGAACCTGAAGAATGATTTTAATGAGTTACAACTCACTTGAGAGCAGTATGTTAGCTTTAAATGACTGATATCATTTCTTGACAAGACAAATTTACTGATACATTACTCAATAAAACTTTTGAAGAGAAATTCCTTTCCTGCTGTATTCCTTTGACAAATACTAGTATCTCTGCAAAGAAATCACTGAATGAAGTGACATAATAGAAGTTGTACATATTGCTGACATCACAAGTGCCTGGCAAGGAAATTGACTGGACTAAAATTTGTGGAGAAAAAAAAGACCATATCATTTTGATTTCTGTAGGTGACCAAGAGAAATCCAATTGAAAATAAGAAAAATGGTCTCCTGACTTTAATTTTTATACAAATTTCAAGAAATTTGGAGGAATCTGTGTGTGCCCCATGAGTTATGCTGACCAAATTTAAACTTAACTGATGTTGTAGTTTTTATGTTATAGGGGCAAGAATTTGTACGGACAAGGACAGAAAGACAGAACAACACATTACAATAAGCCTCTTCTATAATTGAGCATTAATGATATATCATTCATTCGTTCCTTGAAGGATTTTCAAAATTTTTTAAAGTCTCGTCAAAGTCCATCTGTAACTTTGTGATTTAAAGTTGAAAATGGCTGTCACAATGACACAAAATGCTTCAAAAAGTTCCTAGATCTAAACAGCGATCTGGATCACCACCACAAGGATAAATCAATTATCTGTTTTCTTGTTTCCCATTTTCAAAATTTTTTAAAATGTTCATCAAAATCTGTTGATAACATGCAAGTTATTTTGTATACACCATTTTGTAAACTGTCCCCAAAATGAATCCTTGGCAGAGGTAAATATTTTGACTGAACCGAATAGTGATTTTTTTAGCTCGGTTCCATACTTTCAAATATCTATATCCTCACTATTTTGTGCTGTAATACCTCTTGTATTTTTCTTATAAAATGCTTCTTATCCAGCAAAGTTGCAAAATGTTTTACCCAAATTAAATTTGATATTTAATTCACAGAACAAATTCAGCCAGCAAACAAAGATTCGTCACAGCCAGACAGCAGAGATCATGTGACCCCTCCTAGGCTTCCTGCGAGTGTGGCTGGTGTTGGAGTGCCCCCAAATCAGCCACCAGGTGTCGCCCCTGTAAAGGGGCGGGGAAAAGCTAGTTTGCCACAGTGGTTGACGGGAGAAAAACCTGTACCTCAGGTGTATGTAATGGTACTAGAAGCCTGTACCAAGTGAGTATTACTTGTAATGTTCATACTAGCCCCTAGTTTTCTAGATCAGTTGATTGACCCTTTTAGTAACCGATTATCGATCAACAAAAGCTAAGCAGATAAATTTGACTAAAAATTAGTTGTACCTCAGGGGTGATATTCACAGATCTGATCAATTTTGAGCAAAAAATGATCAACTTTTGATCATATTTTCAGATCACTTCAGATTGGTATTTACAAAACATTTGATATGATTTTTCAATCGAATTTTGGATTAGTTTTGATTCATTCACTTTGCTGGGCTAATTTGTGGAGCAAAATGGATCAAAACTGATAAAAAATTTCTCAGACAAGAAGATGAATGTTTTAGTTAGTGATTACTTTTCAGTTCAAGTGATTCATGGTTTGTGCCTAGCTATTTGATCTATTGGCTCACTTTAAAATTTTTCTCCTATTTGATCTGATCTTAATTTCTGTTAGTGAGTACCATCCCAGGAATTCAAACTGTTTGATCAATTTCACTAGTTTGTACTCAGTTTCTGGAAATAGTCTGCCTGTCTTTCAAGTACATAGCTTGCTATCACTAAATAAATATTATAAGATCTACAAAACTGACAATGATTTTCTACAAGCTGGCTACAGAAGCAATTACATTTCATTGAAAATCCCAAATAAATCTGCTAATGCATGAATATTGATGATCAAACTACAGGGAACTGATAAACTAAAAACTATTTGGAAAATTCTTTCTGGTGGATGCTAGAAATTATATTGAAATTAATATTTTATTGTTGATATTGAAATTCAGAAAGGTATATTAGTACAATAATGTAATTTTATAGGGCAATATGCTGTAGAAATGGACCGCCATCAATGATTATCGGCCTGACACATCCATTAGTGCCCGAGGCTTGCCATCAATGATTATCGGCCTGGCACATCCATTAGTGCCCGAGGCTTGCCGAGGGCACTAATGGATGTGAAAGGCCGATAATCATTGATGAAGGTCCATTTCTACTGCATATTGCCCGTAAAAATTACATTATTACTATTATTATTAGCTGAATTTTATATTTGGTTGTCTGTGATATTTTTTGTGTCATTAGAGTTTTCGAGCTATATATATAGTGATTACATCAACTGTACTTAGGGTTAAGGCTCTAAATTACTCATATATTATTGTTTGGGTGAAAAATACATTTATAAGTAATTTAGAATTAATATATAAATGATAATTTCAAACAAGACTTGTTTTATAAATGATATTTTTCTTTACCAAACAAAGAAAGTTTTTCAGTGTGAACCAACGTTGTATTTTTGGTATCTATTATATATATATTATACATATAAACATTTTAAGAGAAAATTGATCTGTAACATTATCAGAAGTCATAGTTAATGTTTTAATACATGAAAACCCCATGGCTGTGCTAATCAAAAAATATATTGTTGTGACATCATACAAGTAGAGACTAATAAAAATACGTCATTTTAATATTTTTGTTTTGAAATGGTTCTTGGCTGGGTTATTTTTCCCGTAAACAATTACTGTTATTTTCAAAATAAGCAGTTAACCTACAAAAAAACATTCTTATAGCAATGAAAAGATATCTTTACACTGCTTTTACTAGTTTTTGTTTGGTTAAAATCCGTACAGTAATAAATTAGATATTGCAAGTTAAAAATTTGAAGTGAGAGTACAATATTGTAAACAAATACTCGGTGACGTCAGAACCCAGTCAATAATACTCATTATTGGACCACGGACCGGCAATCAATAAAATACTGTGTTTTCAAAGACTCGATTTTGCACTAATAATCTACTGGTAACGCACGCTCAGCTAGTAATAATGATCAATATTGAAATGTCAATATATGATCCCTTCACTTCTGACCTTTGTATGATTTCAGAGAAGGTCAGATAGACACATCCATGCTGTATCCCATCTTACTGCGCAGCCGTCTGCCCAAGGATTTGCTGGGACACCTGTGGTCACTGTGTAACAAGCAGACACCCGGCCAGCTGGTCAGACAGGAACTCTTCCTACTGCTAGCCATGGTCACCCTCGCCCAGGTAACCCACTCATACATACTGTAACTAGGTATAACACAAACTCCATGCTTGTGTTTGCTTTCTGTGTAATTATGTGCATTTCTTTTGATAAAAATGTACATTGACATATGAAGGTGACGGATATTAGCTATAATTTCTCTAATGAACTACAGTTTTACCATCTTCATTCTGGTGCAAATTGAAGACATATCTGTTGAGTAAAGCTTAGCTGCCATCGCTCTCCCTGGAAATTCTGAAATTTTCCTTCTCTCATTGTGGCTCCATCACCTTAAGGTCTTTTATATGATAGTTGTTAGGCATCAAAAAGTACTCCTTACATTACACTAAATTTGAATGATGAACTGATATTGCCCTTTTCATTTTGCTGTGATAGAAGTTACAAAACCATGCAAAGGAATATTAAGAACCAGTTATACAAAAGATTTATTTTTATTCTAACAGCTGATGCTTTATCGAAACTAATACAAGCATATAAATTTAGGGAAATGTATAACATCTCTTTTTTGATATACTGAGAAAAAAATGAAGTTTATAAACTTGAAAATATCTCACAAAGACATTTTCTGTTTTTAAACTATGGCTCTTTTACAACTTTGGTTAAGTTTTACCATATCAGTGACATGCATGCATACACAATACCATATTAGTAGTATAAAGGGGGGCATTATAGCAATCCAAAGTTAACCTGAGGAGCCGTTTTGAGCTCCTAAATTTGGATTCCCAATTAAAATTAACGGGGTGGTTAACCTGAGGAGCCGTCGATTTAGGAGCGCTCCTGAGGTTAACCGGAAATGCGCATGCGCGTGCAAAAGATTAGGGAAGTGCGCATGCGTTTTGAAAAGTTTATTGAGATAAGGGAATGCGCATGTGCGTGAAAGAAATTAGGGGAGTGCGCATGCGTTTGGAATGAAAAAAGTATATTTTTGAGAGAGTGCGCTAATTAATATTTATTCAATCCAAAGTTAACCTGAGGAGCCGTTTTGAGCTCCAAAATTGGGATTCCCAATTAAAATTAACGGGGTGGTTAACCTGAGGAGCAGGCGATTTAGGAGCGCTCCTGAGGTTAACCAGAAGTGCGCGTGCAAAAGATTAGGGGAGTGCGCATGCGCGTGCAAAAGATTAGGAGAGTGCGCATGCGCGCGCAAAAGATTAGGGTAGATTTTAAATTTTAGAGAGTGCGCATGCAAAAGATTAGGGGATTGTGCATGCGCGTGCAAAAGTTTAGGGGAGTGCGCATGCGCGTGCAAAAGTTTAGCGAAGTGCGCATGCGCGTACTGTTTATTAAGACGTTGCTTACAGTATAAAAAAGACGATGCTTTAAAACATAGCTACATTTGTTAAAAAGAATCCGGCAGATCATTTCACGCTTAAATCTTTGATTTTATTTATAGTTCAGGTCTTGGTGTTATTTCTTTTAATTGCTACGGCCCTTTGTAATTTATCGAAAGGAGTAGGGGAGAAAGATTTGTGGATTAGTATTCTTTCTTCCAGTACCGGTTATTTGCTCCCTAATCCCAAATTGGAAAGGAAATCTTTGCAGAAATGAACAGTCAATGTCCATATTGCTTGAAAACATTTTCGAAATCATTTAATGAAAAAAGGCATGAAAAAATATGTTTAAAATTGCAGGCTAAGAGTAGGCTACATTGTTATATTTGTGGTAAAGCTTTTGTGAATGTACAAAAGAGGGTAAAACACGAACTGACCTGTGTGAATATAGGGGCATACGTTGTGCAAGATGTAAAAAAATTTCAATGTGACAAATGCAATCAAACTTTTGTTTCAAAGCAAAAAAGTGAGCAGCATATTTGTAAGGTGAAGCAAAACAGTATCAAAGAGTCAGGAAGTCAATGTAAAAATTGTTTAAAGAGATTTTCATCTGTTTTTAATAAAAAACGTCATGAAAAAGTATGTTCCGTGGCTAAGGGTGAGCCAGGGGCCACGGTGGCAGAGTGGTAACACTCTCGCCTCCCACCTCTGCGGCCGGGGTTCGATCCCCGTCATGGCCGTAAGTGGGAAAGCTGGTAGTTGCTTGCCGTTGGTCGGCAGTTTACAGTACAGAACCCAGCGAACTATATGTACTGGTTTCCTCTGCCCTTCCAACTACCCGTCGTGATATGACCTGTACAGTGTTGAAAGCGACGTAAAACCCCAAATAAATAAATAAATAAACTAAGGGTGAGCCAAAAGTATCAACTGAAGCATGTGAGGAGATGGTGAAAAAACGTCATGAAAAAGTATGTTCCGTCCCTAAGGGTGAACCAAAAGTATCAACTGAAGCATGTGAGGGGGAAAAACGAAAAAGATATGAAGAAGAAATTTTACCTAAAAGGAGAAAATGTCAATGTCGTCGTTGTGACGTTATATTTGAGGGACGTCACGAATTGCACTTGCATCAAAACACGCAGCATGGTGGTGCTCTTCAGAACAGGCCTTGGCGTCAAGAGGCTCATTTAGACGAACCTCCCTGGGGTGAACCGGTGAGAGACGACCCTTTGAGGCAGATTTATGAAGGAAATCAAAACGTTATATTAGCCGATGCTAAAATCGACAAAGGACGAAAAGTGATTTACAATTTACCCACGAATAATTTGAGGGATGGTGTAGATGAAATTTGGTGGAAATTGGATGAGATTTTTACGGATCAAAACGGTGCTTTTAAAATCAATCTTTCTTTAGGGCTTATTTTAAGGAATATGGAAACTGGAGAATACAGATATTTTGCACCTCACGTAAACGACTCTCTATTTCCCTCACCTTTTCTGATTGGAAGTAGAAAATATTTGAGAATATTTCAGAATAAAATTCGTCGTCTGGATCCTTTGGAATACATGAATAATTTGAGACCCAACAGCAAATGGAGACCTTTCATGATCACGAATGTGAGATTTGACGTCACTCCGACGAATTTTCCTCTGGGAAAAGGTGTGTTACCCGATTATATCAAGCAAAAGCGCAGCATTGTGAGTATGGAAGTGGACTCGCACAACAGGCCGTATAAAGATGATCATTGTTTTTTTCGGTGTTTGGCTTATCATCGAAATCGAGTTCAGGAGAAAGCAAACCTGTTGCAGATGTGGGAAGAATTTTCGGGTAAAAAAAACGTGGAATTAGCGGATATGCCAGATTTGGAAAAGTGTTTTCGCCTAAACTTGCACGTGTACGAACTACAACCGGATGATACCGTGATTCCTTTATTTATATCCAGGTCTCCATTTGAAAATGACATGTATTTAAATCGATACAAAACTCATTTAAGCTACATAAAAGACTTTCACAGTTATGCCAGAAAATTTACTTGTGTGGCCTGTCAAAAGATGTTTCATAAAGCTTATAAGTGGCGCAGACACATGAAGCAGTGCAAAGGTTTAACCAAATGGGAATATCCGGGGACATTTTATGCGCCCTCAGAGACCATGTTTGATCAAATAAGAAGCTGTGGAATTGGGGTTCAAGATGCATTTTTTCCTTGGTTTATCGTGTATGACTTTGAAGTTATTTTACAAAAAGAACCTTGCAGAGTATCGGATAAATTAAAATGGGAAGCCCGACACGTCCCTATCAGTGTCAGTGTCTGTAGTAATGTGGAAGGTTTTAGGGAACCTCGGTGTTTTGTGCAAGATGACTTGAAAAAACTTTTAAAAGACATGTTAAGCTACATGACTGAGATAGGACAAGAAATCTGTGAATTAGCTCACCTTAAATGGGGACATATTTTAGAACAAATCAAGGAAGTTTCCATCAGGGAAAAATTTGAAACTTATTTGCAAGAAATCCCTGTTTTGGGTTTTAATTCGGGGAAATATGACATGAATTTAATGAAAACAGAAATTGTGCAACTTTTAGAACTCGAAAAGAAAAACAATTATTTCGTCATAAAGAAAAACAACAGTTACATGTGTTTGAGCGACAAAAATTTTCACTTTTTAGACATTTCTAATTTTTTAGCTCCCGGCTGCAGTTACTCCAAATTTCTGAAAGCATTTCAAGTACCTGAAAGTAAATTTTATTTTCCTTACGAATGGTTTGATGATAAGACTAAACTGGACACATTTACCTCCTCCCGATGCTTTTTATTCCAGTTTAAAAGTTCAAAACACTTTGGGTGAAACGGAATCGGACATTGTCAAAAATTACGCTTTTGTTCAAAAATCTTTTCAAGATTTTTTAATGCATTACAACAATTTGGATGTGGGTCCCTTTGTCAAAGCCGTTGAAAAAATGCATGTGTTTTACAGGGACAATGGTATTGATTATTTGAAAGAAACTATTTCTGTACCCGGGATTGCCAGAAAAATGATGTTTCAGCAGTCTAAAGATGCGTTATTTCTGCTGTGTGGAAAAAAGGATCAAGATTTGTACAAAACGGTGAAAAAAAATATCATTGGTGGAGCTTCCATTATATTTTGTCGACATCACAAAGTGGGGGAAACTCTGATTCGTGGAAAAAAAGTGTGCAAAAATATCATTGGCTATGACTGTAACGCGCTTTATTTGTGGGCTTTATCCCAGCCCATGCCTACCGGTTGTTTTGTGAGAAGACATTTTCCCGATTTTAAGCCGGAGGTATCGCATAAATATTTGGACATGTACGTCTGGATGGATCATTTGGCCGATGTGGGAAAAGTCAACATTGAGCACAAATTAAATACCGGTAAAGAAAAAAGAATCGGCAAATATTTTTGCGACGGTTTTGACAGGGAGAACAATGTGGTCTATGAAATGGACGGATGTTTTTTTCACGGGCACAGGTGTCACTTAACCGAAAACGCTTGGAAATCGAGGCCTAAATTGATGGAAAAAAGAGAAAAAAAAACAAGGGAAAAAGAACAGTATTTAAAAATAAATGGTTACAGAGTGGAAAAAATAAGGGAATGCGACTACGTCAAACATTTAAGACCCTGTTTAAATTATGACAGATATTTACCACCTTATTATCAAAAGCATAAGGGTTCACTCAGTGTTGACACGATATTGAAAGATATTCAGCAAGAATCTTTGTTTGGAATGGTGGAAGTGGACGTGGAAGTACCAAATCATTTATACGATTATTTCAGTGAAATGTCGCCTTTATTTTGCACCTGTTTTATTCCTTTTGACGCGATGGGGGAATACACTCAGAAGCAAATTGAGGAACTGAATTTAGGAAAGCATCCTCACAAATTATTGGTGGGTGGCATGAAAGCCAAAAGGCTTTTACTGTTATCCCCTTTATTAAAGTGGTACTTAGACCACGGTTTGATTGTCACACAGGTGTATCAAGTCATTGAATTTTCTCCAATGTCTTGTTTTAAACAATTTCACGATAAAGTGAGCGATGCCAGAAGAGCTGGTGATGTTCACGAAGATCAAAGTATTATAGCAGATACAATGAAATTAATTGGAAACAGTGGATTTGGTTCTATGATTATGGATCAGGAAAAACATCAAAAAGTCATTTATGTGAGAGGGGATAAAGATATTCAGATGAAAGTGAATGATCCCCATTTTAAGGAACTGACAGAATTTTCAGAAGACTTTTGTGAAGTGGAAATGTCTAAGTCGAAACAGATTTTGAACTTACCCATTCAAATAGGTTACAGTATTTTACAGTATGCAAAATTGAAAATGTTGGAGTGGTATTACGACTGTTTAGACTATTACGTGGAAAGAAGCGATTTTGAATATATTGAAATGGATACGGACAGTGCCTACTTTGCCATGTCTGGAAAGAGTCTGGTTGACATTGTAAAACCGCATTTGAAAGAAGAGTTTTTGCATAAAATATTCAAATCTTGTCATTTAAAGGAAGTGATCCCCAATCCTTACTGGTTCCCCAGAGAATGCTGTGAAAAACACAGGGCTTACGACAAACGTCAGGCTGGTTTATTTAAGATTGAAAAGGATCACGGACAAGAAATGGTGGCTCTTTGCTCTAAAACTTACGTGTTAGAAGACAGGGATGGCTTTTGCAAAACTGCTTTAAAGGGTTTAAATAAAGCTGATATTGAAAATCCTTTGGAAAAGTGCAAAGAAGTTTTACATACGGGTAAAACTAATGTGGGAATAAATAAAGGTTTTCGTGTGAGAGATAACACTTTATTTACTTATGAACAACGTCGAGCCGGTATTGGGAATTTTTATTGTAAAAGAGAATTGGTGGATGACGTGCACACCAAACCTTTAGATATAGTCTTGTGTCCCTGGGAAGAACACCAATGTACAGAAATTACAGACGATATTTTATCTCCTGTTTACCCTTTTAGTTTTAGTGTGGGGTCTAAAGATTTTCAAAATATTTACACGTACTGTCAGACTTTAAAACGTCTGTCTGTTTTTGATCAAAATTATTTAGTTAAGTTGATTTTAAAGAAAAGATGGCAGACAGATGAGACCTTTAAAAACTGTTTAAAACAGCAAAAAAACAAAACCTTTGTATGGGTGCACGAAGATATATTTTGGGGATGTGGATTAAGCAGAGTTTTATTTAAGGTCACTGAGTTGAAACATATGCCAGGAGCCAATCAGTGGGGAGAACTTTTGAGTGAACTGCTTTTGTGAACCGGCTTATACAAAGAATTTTGAAAAAAAAATCTTGATTTAATTTCTTTAAAGTGAGCAAGATTTTATTCCACATCCCTTCCAAATTTATTTTGTTTGGAGCCAGAGGTCCAGACAAAACCAAGTGATTACATCATTTAATTCAACATGAAACAACATGTTTGAATCTCCACGCTGGTATTTTGCAGACAATACGCATAAATAGATGCCTCTCTCAGCAGAAGGGATCATTCAGTTGCAAGGTCACAAAGGAGACACATGGATAATTGGTGTGAAAAGTCCTTGGTCAAATACGCCTGTCAGATGATCATACTTGCTATTGTAATTATAGCATCTGTTGTGAATTTGTCATTAAATCGAGACGAAAAGGGTATTTGGTTACCATTACTTTGTTCATCTTTGGGGTATATATTGCCAAATCCCAGTATAAAAAAGAAAGAATGAATAAGCTTTTAAGTTCGATTTTCTTTGATCCCTCACACTCCGCAAGCTTTTCGGGTCCTCAGAAACTCTATGACGCTGCAGTCAAACAAGACAGCACTGTGACCCTCAATGCCGTGAAAAGTTGGTTGAGTGGAGAGGAGACATACACATTTCACAAGCCATCCAGAAAGAAATTTAAAAGAAATAAAGTCGTTGTCAGGACAATTGATCAACAGTGGGATGTTGACTTGATGGATATGTCGAAAATTGCAAAATACAACGATGGTTATCATTACATTCTTTTAGCTATAGACATATTTTCTCGTTATGTGTGGACGGTGCCACTCAGGGATAAATCTGGAAATGAAGTTGTTCGTGCGTTCACAAAAATTTTTAAAGAAAGAGTACCCGAAGTTGTGCGTTCGGACAAAGGAACAGAATTTTTAGGGCACAAAGTTCAGAATTTATTCAAATCACACTTGATCCGTCACTTTGTGACCCAAAATGAAGTGAAGGCCAATTATGCTGAACGAGCTATTAAAACCATCAAGGGAAAAATATACAAGTACTTTACATTTAAACAGTCTTACCGTTATATCGATGCACTGCAAGACTTTACTCGGGCTTACAACTCAAGTGTACATCGATCCATTAAAATGCCACCTGCACAGGTCACAATGAACAACTTGAATTCAGAAGGAATGAAGAATGAAGAAAAAATGAAAAAGACCACTTTTAAGTTTAAAGTTGGGGACTTTGTCAGAATCTCTCGTGCCAGAAAGACGTTCACAAGGGAATATGATCAGAGGTGGAGTGGTGAACTGTTCCAAATAGTCAAGCAAGATGGGACAAAGAGGTATCCCACATACAAAATCAAAGACTATGCCGGGGACCCCATTGATGGAACATTTTATGAAGAAGAGCTACAGAAGGTCACTCCCAATGAGTATTATAAGGTTGAAAAAATTTTGAAAAGTCGCAAAGTTAAAGGTCGCCCCAAAGAGGTCTTGGTGAGGTGGTTACATTGGCCTCCAAAGTATGATTCTTGGATACCAGCCACAGACATCACCAGTTATTATAAATAGAAGGGTCCCTAAACCTGTGTTATCACTTGAATGTGAGCAGTCATGGTGAAAACATGGCTGTCGTTAAAAAGAACAAATACGTGTTAAGGATTTTAGCTGAAGGTGACCCCAAAGCAATAAAGTACATCATTCGTGGTGCGGACAGACCACTCATTCACTGTTTTGTAGATTGTGCTCACAATATTCTAGAGGGGAATATTCCTCTTGGGCTGAAAGAAAAGAAAAGACTGGCAAAGTATAAAGAAGAACTGCGAGCATTGAGGAAAAAGAATACCTCTGACAGAAAAAAGAAACAGATTTTGCAAAAGGGTGGATTCCTTCCTGCTTTATTGGCCCCTATTTTAGGAACTGTTATTCCTCCACTTGCTAAGAAACTGGTGGGGCTTTTCACTCGGCGATGAATAAATTTATAGAAAAAGTTGTTGTGCCCAAGTCATTCTTGAACGCCAGAGACTGTGCACCAGTGGGAAGAGATGCCACAGCTACAGCTATGGTCAGATTAGAAAAGGATATGAGTGGACTGTTAGAAGACCCCGTATTGGAACCAACTGAAAAAATGAAGCTGTACAATCAGTCGTTGAATCGTCTGCTGACTTATGATCGAAAGCAAGACCCCGAACCTGGGGATCCTTTTCCAGATCCTGTGGTCCCTGTGGAAGACCCTAAAGAAGATTTAGAAAATGACTTGGTCATCACTCTGCCACCTTCTCTGAGGAGTAAAGGTCAGCACCTGTATCAAAAGTTAAAAGGAACTTTACAGTGGAATGACAAAGGCGAAATTTTAACAGAAGACAATCGACCCATTAGTGGATCACACATCACAGATTTGATTAACACGGCTATTCGAACACAGAGAAAAATAAAAAAACTCCCAACTGGTTGGGGATATTTTAATCAAAAGTTACAAGAAGCTAACATTCCAGAGAGGTTACTGGGGCGTGGTCCCCAGTTTCAACCGCAAGAGGAGGCGTGGAAACCCGAACAAAAAACTGAACCTGAATCAGAACCTGAATCTGAACCTGAACCAGAATCTGAACCGGAATCGGAATGGAAACCAAAGATTCCAAGAAAAAAGTACAAATGGGAGAGTACATAAAAGGGAAAGCATCCCTTGATTTCCTTCAGTGTGACGAGAGAGACAGACCATGAAAGACTTTTATCTCTATTTAACAAGCAATACAAAGCACACGGGTAATACTCCCGGAGAGTTTATTGTACCACTGGCTCAACCTTATGAACTGGTCGGTGAATGGGAAGTGGGACTGATGGAAATTCAGTATGCAAGAACGTGGTATAATGTCCCATCAGATCAATTTGTTCAAGTTGGGAATACAACCATACTCATCCCTGAGGGTATTTATCCTGATTTAAAGGAATTGATCAAAATCTTAAATAAAAAAATTAAATGGGGCCTTGGTGGAAACCCACCTGTCACTGTCGAATTCAATACCATTGAAACCACGCAAAAAACGAGACTTAAGATTGAAACAAATGAAGCATTACAGGGGTTAGCACCTGACTTGTATCTTTCCAGGAGATTAAGTGACATGTTAGGATTTGCCAATATAGGCCCATTTTCAGCTGGAGATAGAAAATCAGAGTATCCGGCCAACATTGAAGATGGCATACACAACTTGTACGTCTATTGTGATTTAATCGAACCTGTAGCCGTGGGAAATGCCAAGGTGCCCCTCCTGAGAATTGTACCTATCCAAAAGGGTCCCATTGTCACCACCTCCTACAGTAAAGTATTCTACTATCCAGTGATGAGAAAGATTTTTGGAGCTGTCGAAATCAATATAAAGGGGGATACGGGTGAAATTATTCCATTTGTTGGTGGGAAGTCATTCGTAACGCTTCACTTTCGTCAAAAATGAAGCATAAGGATTACTGCTGTGACAATTCCACCCGTCAAGCATACGAGCAGTATTACAAGAGTCAAGCGGGAAGTGGATTACCAGGATTTCAAGGTTTGCGATATCAAAGAGGTCACGGTTTGGGAAGCCTGTTTCGGGGTCTTGCAGGAGTGGCTGCTCCCCTGTTGAAGAAAGGTGCCATTGCACTGGGAAAATCTTTGCGACAGAAAGCTCTCAAAGCAGGAGTTGAACTGGCACAAGATTACTTGGGAGATAATAAAAGGAACAGCAACCAAAGAAAGCGCGTCATTTCATCGAGAGCAGTCAAAAGAGGAGGACCTTCCAGGAAAAAAAGAAAAGATATTTACTCTTAAACATGCCTCTGATTCACCCGCTGTCATGCGAGTGCGTCAAAAGTGAATTGGATTTGTTTGGTGTGCCACTCACTCAAACCAGTGTTGAAGAAGGGAGATGGGTAGAATATGGACCAATTACAGCAGTCAAGGACAGTGATGACACCATTGAATTTAAAATTGCTGAGACTGACTCAGAGTACATAGATTTGAAAAACAGCTTCATTCGAGTCAAGGCTAAAATTGTGGATGCTGACGGAGAGATATTGGGTGCCACTGCAGATGTCGCCCCGGTAAATTTTTGGCTGCATGCTTTGTTTAGTCAGATTGACATGACCCTGAAAGACACTTTAGTCACCACATCCAGTAACACCTATCCTTACAAAGCGTACATAGAAACACTCCTCAGTTTTGGGACTGAGAGCAAACAAAGTCAACTCACGGCATCGATGTGGTACAAAGACACAAATAACTTTTCTCTGGACCAGCACAATGAGGGATATGCCAAAAGAAAGGAGCTTGCCCGTGAAAGTCACTTGATAGATATGATGGGTAAACTGCACCTGGACCTCATGTTTCAAGATCGCTACATACTCAATCACACACCCATCAAGTTGCGTCTAACCAGAAGCAAGGATAAGTTTGCCATAGTGAGTCCAACGGATAATACCATATTTAGAGTCAAACTGGATAGTGTTAAGATGATGATCAGAAAAATTCAAGTGAATTCAGTCATCCAGGCAGCTCACGCAAAGGCCTTAGAAATGGGAACAGCCAAGTACCCCATCACCCGAGGTGAATGTAAGACGTGCACAGTCAGTTCAGGCACAAGAAGTCATGCAGAAGAAAATTTGTATTCGGGTCAAATTCCAAAACGTATTGTCATAGGTTTTGTCAGAAACAGTGGCATCAATGGAACATACCAAACTAACCCGTTCCAGTTTGAACATTTTGATATGGACCATATCGCACTGAATGTGGGTGGTACATCCGTTCCTGGTAAGGCACTTCAACCTGATTTTGAGACTGGAGACTACATGAATTGCTACATGACTCTCTTCTCTGGCATGGGCTCCATGTATCAAGATGAAGGGAACCACATAGATAGGGAGGAGTATAAAAAGGGATATACCTTGATCTGCTTTGACTTGTCACCTGATTTGGAAGAGGGTGGAGGATATGTGAATTTGAGAAAGACTGGCACAGTGTCACTCGAGGTGCACTTCAAAAAAGAATTGACAGAAACTGTGAACATTGTTGTGTACGGAGAATTTGAAAATACCATTGAAATTGACCAGTACAGATCCGTTGTGACCGACTTTACCCTGTAGATTTAACTGATGAATACATTTGAATTGGAAAAAGTGTTAAATACCTTCAAGCCACCGGAATGGGACACCGGAGTTTTTGCCAGAAATGAGCTGAGAAGTCCAACAGAAAAATGTGTCTTTATTTGCAACACTGACTTCTCTCACAATGAAGGAACCCACTGGGTGGCACTCAGCATCAATGACCAAGGCGAGGGTCTGTATTTTGACTCTTATGGATTACCACCTGTCTTCAAAGAATTCAGCACATTTTTTGAAGGTCATATTTGCATTTACAATGATGTTCAACTGCAAAGACCTTTCTCACTGGCCTGTGGACATTACTGTGCATTATTTGCCCTCCACACCTTTGCTGGCTGCAGCATAGAGACGACTGTCAACAGGATGGAGAAATACAGTGATGACCAGATTGAAAACTTTGTAGAAAAAATACTGATGAAATGATGAATGGTCTTGATGAAATGATGAATGGTCTAGATGAAATGATAAATGGGCTTGATGAAAATGATAAACGATGATAAATGATTAAAATGAATAATAAAAAAGTATATTAAATAATAAAGGGTTAAATAATAAATGACAAAATAAATGATAAATAATAAAAATGATAAATGGTCCTGATGAAATGATAAATGGTGAATGGTCTTGATAAAATGATAAATGGTCTTCTACCGATGAATCACAAATAAATTATTTCAATTGGTTTAAATTTTGTTGTACTTTAAACTGAGTTGTTCGAAACCATTATATTGTCTTGTACATTTATAAAATTAATATTTAAGCTAATGAATTGTACATATTGCACCTATATTTTTAGTTAAAGCATTATTGTTAGACAATAAATATGTTTATACAGTAAAAGTGTTTTATTTATGTAGTTGGTGGGGGAGGAGGAGGAGGAGGAGGAAGGAATTTGAATAAACAGAATGATCAGGGGTAATATCAGGAGGAGGAGGAGGAGGAGGAGGAAGGAATTTGAATAAACAGAATGATCAGGGGTAATATCAGGAGGAGGAGGAGGAGGGGAATAAGGATCAAGGGTAATATTAGGAGGAGGAGGAGGAGGAGGAGGAAATATGAGTAAACAGAATGATCAGGGGTAACATTATGAGGAGGAGGAGGAGGAGGGGATTTAGTGAGAATAAGGATCAAGGGTAATATTAGGAGGAGGAGGAGGGAATATGAGCAAACAGAATGACCAGGGGTAATATCAGGAGGAGGAGGAGAAAAATATAAATAGCAGTAAGTTTTACAAACAAGGTCATTTTCCACTAAAACACTGATCTGAAAAGATGTCTCAGTGTCCTGACTGTGGCAAGTCCTTTTCTCGAAGTGATAATTTGAAAAGACACATAAAAAATGTCCACAAGAAGATGTCACCTGAAATGCCAGTGCATCATCCAAAGCCTATGCACCACCAAGATGGTTCCTGTATCACTGTTGCCCTACCTAAGCTGATTCATCCATTTACTTGTCTAGTGGCTGGCCCGACAGGAAGTGGAAAAACATCATTTCTGAAAAAGCTACTGGAACTGAAACATGAAAAGATATATCAATGCCCACAAAGAATAGTGTGGTGCTATTCCCAATGGCAACCTCTTTATACCACCATGAAAAATGTGGAATTCCAACAAGGTTTACCAGATGTGGAAGAACTGGAATCGTGTCTCCTGGTGTTAGATGACATGATGGACAGCTTGAAAGGTGGAGTGGCTGACCTCTTTACCAAAGGGAGTCACCACAGAGGTGTGTCTGTGATTGCAGTGATGCAGAATGTGTTTCACCAAAGCAAATTCCAAAGGACTCTCAGTTTGAACACACACTACATGGTGCTGTTTAAGAATCCTAGAGATGCCAGTCAGATTCAATATTTAGCCAGACAGATCTACCCCAAAGATCCAGAATACCTTGTACAGGTGTATGAAAGAGTGATGACCCTGGGACCGTATAGCTATCTGTTCATTGATTTTAGGCAGGAAACATCGGATAACATGAGACTGAGAGCAAATATATTAGAAGATGAAGAACGATATTATTGTCAAAGAAAATAATAATAAACTTTTTTAAAAAACTTTTTAATGTTTTCTTTCTTTTTAGTGAGCTGAATAAAATGAAAATAGCTGGGTTTACTTTGCACCTTCTTCTCCACACAAATTTTACATGTCAATGCACTTTCTTGGGTAAGACTTTATGTGCATTCATGGTTAGTCAGAGGAAGCACTATATGTACAGACAAAAATGTACAAAAAATAATATTATTTTAGTTTCGACACATGCCCATATTATCAGATGTAAAACTACAAGTTTACAAAGTCTACTAAACAAGTCGTGCATGCACAAGGTCATGTGCAAGACACACGTGTGCATCCTAATAAACAGTACGCACATGCGCACTCCCCTAAACTTTTGCACGCGCATGCGCACTCCCCTAATCTTTTGCACGCGCACTTCTGGTTAACCTCAGGAGCGCTCCTAAATCGCCTGCTCCTCAGGTTAACCACCCCGTTAATTTTAATTGGGAATCCCAATTTTGGAGCTCAAAACGGCTCCTCAGGTTAACTTTGGATTGAATAAATATTAATTAGCGCACTCTCTCAAAAATATACTTTTTTCATTCCAAACGCATGCGCACTCCCCTAATTTCTTTCACGCACATGCGTATTCCCTTATCTCAATAAACTTTTCAAAACACATGCGCACTTCCCTAATCTTTTGCACGCGCATGCGCATTTCCGGTTAACCTCAGGAGCGCTCCTAAATCGACGGCTCCTCAGGTTAACCACCCCGTTAATTTTAATTGGGAATCCAAATTTAGGAGCTCAAAACGGCTCCTCAGGTTAACTTTGGATTGCTATAATGCCCCCCTTTATACTACTCATATTTAGTGTGCTTCCTAAGCCCTGGAAACTGCTTTAGTTGTGTTGAAAGTATTCAATACTTGGTATTTATTGGACTAAATCTGGTAATGTTTCAGCTATTTATATCCCCAAACTAAAGTCGGGATATATTGGTTTCACGGCTGTACGTTTTGACTTATGTGTGCGATAACTCAAAAACGCTTCCACAGATTTCATTCAAACTTGGCACACACTTGTATTTGCGTCAGGAGAAGAACCCCATTTTAAGGTGACCTTAAACTCCAAATAATAAAGAAGTTATGGCCACCTTAAGGTTAGAAATTTGACCTTTTGTCACTTAAACCTCTCTGGACTACAAACTATGTGGCTCATTTAGCCTACTTAAACATATTTTTCAATGTTTTTCACATATTTTGCCCTGTAACTTAGAAATGCTAAGTCTCAAACTGTGTCGGATATAACTGATATATGTAATCTCTGACTATAGAAAATTTGAAATCTGTAGCTTTCATTTTAAGGTCACCTTAAGACCTTTAAAATGCCCACAGAGACCCAGTTTATTGACTTTTTTACCACTTTTTAAGCCCTATGGCTGTCAAATTATGTGAATCATAGAGCTGAAATCTCATCTGGGAATATGTTAATAAATTATGTTCTTTTTACATGTGCCAGAAATCAAGGCTTTAAGTAGACACTTAACCTGTGTATGAGGACCATCAACACCCAACCCAGTGACCTTTTTCAACGTTTTTCACATATTTTGCCCTATAACTTGGAAGTCTGACAAGTCTCAAACTGTATTAACTATAACTTCTATGTGTAATGTTTGTGCGTGGAAAGTTTGAAGTCTGCCAAATTAAGGTATCTAAAATGCCTACAGTCATTTTCCCCTCAGAATCTCTTTACCTCCATTTTAGCATGGATATTCCCTTTTTGATACATCTCACAATTCTGGGGACAGTGAGTGGACCTTCTGTTTGCTTAACCAGTAGGGACTTTAGATAACTGTGACATTTTAGATAACTGTGACATTTGTCTGTGATAAATATGAATGTTTGTATGTTTGCTTTTTTTGTATACATAAGAAATAAGTCCAAAGTTCTTGCGATATAAGTGAATATTTTAAGATCTAATCACATTATTTTATGATTTCATCTCTCCACTAATATATATTAAAGGCATACAAGCCCTACAAAAGTTTTGTTCTACTCTTTCAGAAAGTACTAAAAACCATTTAAATATTTTGAAAAACAGGATAAATCTTATTATTGCAGGAAGATTGACAAAGAAATGAAAAATTGTTTATAATAATTGTGAATCACACAAAATGGGTGCTACAAAAAATACTCAAGGAATACCTGTTGCATGACAGATGGCCTGTCTGGGGATATGTTGGCATCGAGTCAGTGTAATCTAGTTTCTGCATGTTTGTATGTTATTTTTTGTTCAGAACAAGATGGACGTGAGCTCTCTGGACATTCTGCTGCAGTGTGCTGAGGCCCCTGTCCCTGATTTAGGTCAGAACAGCCAGCCAGAAAATTCAAACAGTCAGGGAACCACAGGTAAAAAAACTTGTACAAAACATGTACAAAATTTGAAACAGTCACCTAGGAAATACAGTAAAAAAGATGTTCTAGAACATAAGCAAAATATCCTGCACATTATACTCTGGAACGTACACAAAAGATTGTGAATATTGAATAAAATATACACAAAAAACTGTGTAATCATATAGAAGAATATACTCGTAATACAGTACAACATACAATATGCACAACCTACTGAGCACAACTTATTCTGTAGAATATATGCCTAAAATACTCTGCACATTATATTTTAGAATATATACAAAATACTCTTCATTTATACTCTAGAATACTCACAATATAACTGTGTATAATTATACTCCATGATGGACACACAAACAAATATCAGGTCACTGAGTGAAATATTTTAGCAAAGTTTACACTATGTGACAGAAGTTTACGTCAAGTAAAAGTGTATTTCTGGTCCGTTAGTTTGTCAACTTTACACTGCTCCAATTGTAAATACATTGTAGAGAAAGAATGTGCAGTAACTTCTGTGGCAGACTGTCAAAACTATCGCAAATTGATACATAACAGCTGATATAATAAACGTATCAAATTAGGAAAATGGTAATGCATGGGTAATTTATCAGTATTTTAGTATTGACCCATATGGCTTCATCCATTTTGTTGTCAAATATTAATGGTGTTATTTTTAATCTGTTTTTGCTATGACTCACCGGGCAGTTTGTGCTGAATGTTGTTGCAGTCTTAACTTTCATTGATTTCAATCCTCATTATTCATGTTTCACAGAAACACCATCCCAGCAGGGTACCATGCCAACTGTCTCACCAGCAACTACCGAGGATGATGACTTTGCAGATTTCAAGTCTGCAGCCCCAACCAATGTGAAACCAGAACAGGATGGTGAGACATTTACTGCATTTTGTCACAATGTTGCCAGACGACAATGTGTCGTCATATTTAAACAACAACTTGGATCCAGCCACATAAATTAAAGGCCTCTTGCATACAGTCAAACCTGCGAAGAGCAACCACCCAGGGGAAAATGCAAAAGTGGTTGGTCTTCACAGGTGGTTGCTCTTCGCAGGTTCAGTTATGAGGGTCATGAGTCAGAGTTACTCTATCCCTATGTGTTACAATAAAAACATCTATGATTTTCATATTCACTAGCGAGAGTTATTGTTTATGCATAGAATATAAAACATTAAGCAGGTTAACAATTTTATGTATAAATTAGGTAACTAAGGTACAGTGAAAGTGTTAAGCATTATAACTTTCAGTATTTAGATTTTTATCATGATGACATTCATAATTACTCTCCTTGATGTGAAGAGTTTAAAATGATGCCACAGTGTTTGTAGTCTGGAGTCTTTTTTTTCTGGCTTTCTTTTCATATGGTAGCGACATACTTTGATTTGGTTTTTATTGGGCGGGTTGCGTGTAATCAACTTTATAGGGCGGTAGGGCACCACCAAGGCTAGCTTGCTTTTGCAGTTGGTTCCTTTTGGAAAAACAAGATGTCTGCCAGCTTGAAATTCCGTTTGCAGACTGTAACTTGAGGATGCTTCTGCTAATAAATTTCAAACTTGACAACATGGAACAACAGAACCCAGCACTGTTTTGATATGTCCGGGACCAGTATCACAGCTATCAGGTTGTATACATCTGTTATACATCTATCCTGTCGAAATGGCAAGTACTAGTATGTGATACTGATTGCACAAGTTGCCTTTTGGGCTCTACAACCCCAGTTTCTTGTATTTCTCTTTGGATGTGTTGTACTGGAGACTTTTGCATGATTTGTCATACCAAATCAAAGTTTAAATGACTATGTTTTTACATGTACAATTGTGCTTTATAAATATTATTTAAATGACAGACTGAGATGAATGTATTTCCATTTTCACTGTACTCAAAACTTCAAAAGTCATTCATAAGTATGTTTTATATCAAAGTTAACTCTTATACAATTTAAACATATATTAATTCAAGTGAGTAAATACAAGCTGTTTTAACTTTATCGAAGCTTAAAGCTAAACTAAATGTTTTTCAGTTAAAATCACCAATATCATTAATTTTCCCATACAAGCAAGGTTCAGTGAAGGGTTCGCAGTTAAGGGGTTAAGAAACAAACGTTTATGATCAGGCACTGTGGCCTAGTGGGTAAAAATGACCTCTGTGACATTGATAAAAAGTTGTCCCTGAGACTAAGTATTTCAGTTAAGGGAATACCAGTCACTAGATCTTGGGCTGCAATTGGGATTGGTCAAGTACTGCTTTGAGTCCTTTATTAACATAGATGTTGGATCGAGTATGTGTACCTCTGCTATCCATTTGTAATTTTCTTGAGTTTACAGTTTTAACATTCAGGGCCCAGTTTCACAAAGGCCTACTATCTCCTTAGTAGGCTGCTAAGTGCTAGTAGTCTACTAAGCCTATACTAATTGCTTCACTGAGATAATTCTTTACTGTGGTAATTAGTAGGCTGTCCTCACTAGAAGACCTGCTACCTCTGGAACTTGATAGATCCTAAATATCAGCTCAGAGGAACACTTTAGTAGTGGCAACTAAGGGCTAACTAAGATCTAGATTTAATAGCATACTTTCTTCTATATTTAGTAGACCTTTGTGAAACTGGGCCCTGACTCTTACAGAAAATAGATAATCTACAAGTGCCTGCTATTACATTTTTATGTCAGCTGACTTGTCAGTCAGATGACATTATGTCATCACTCTGCGGCGTGGGCGTACGCGTCCGCGTGAACAACTTCTTCTCCAAAACTACAAGGCCTAGAGACATGCTGTTTTTTTTAAAAGATACCTTATCTATCGAGGATGAAAAATTGTTCAAGGCATGCAAATCTGTCTTTTTATTGCATTAATACATCCTATCCAATGGACAATTGCTTTACCGGTCGGCGCGACCGGTCCCGCCAAACGACAGAAAAAGTCATTCTGTATAAAATACCGGCAGGACCGGTCACAGAGTGTACATTCGCCAGGTGTCGCCTCGTGCATACTTCCTGTCTAGACAGAATGACGTCACGGCGTCTTTTTCATTTGGCGCTCAGTGTGTGTACGGACGTGTTTTCTACTGTGTTGAAGAACTTTTGATTTTATAAGACTGACATTTTATTTCACAACTTTAATTCTTTTCGTCAATTTTAACTCACTTCTGGAGCATTATGTCCTCCCCTGGTCAACGAAGGGGCTCTTGCGGCCACGTTATGGCCCTCTTTGATCTGCATACCAAGTGTGCACGTTGTCGTGAAAAGGGGATTGGAGGTGATGACTGCGTGTTAAAGAAACCCTGCTCCATTTGTGAGAAGCTTACAGAAGATCAGAAGGCACAGTTGGCCACCCCTAAGTATAGAGCACGTAAAGAATCTGGCCAAAAGAAAAGTGACTCTCCCGCCCATGTTGCTGCATCTGATGTCACTGTACTGGGTAAGGTTGAGAGGAAGGGTGAAGGCTCCAGTGATAGAGGCGAAACTCCTCCAAAGAAAGTTAAAAAGACCTCTCACAAGTCTCCCCTTAAGAAAAAATCCAGCAAGCCTTCAGATCTACAAATTTTAGACGATAAATGATCGGAAAGGTTCTCCAGATTAGAAGCCTTATTTTTATCAAAGAGCTTCACAGTACCAGTAGAACCGGTGAAGAACTCTGATGTTCCTGTCACAGACAGACCATTTATCCCTCCCACTGCTGCTTCTACTTCCAGTCAAAAACAGAAGTCCACCGGTCAGATGAAGGGTCAGAAAGCCACCCAGCCTGTTGAGGCTCCCGGTGCCCTGCCTGGCAGCCAGCTGATGGATCAAGTGGTGTCAGCTACCCAGTCTGTTGAGGCCCCCGGTACGGACACAGAGAGTCTCCCAGCTGACCAGCAACTCACTTTGCCCACTACCACCGGTGTGAGATCTCAGCTACACTCCCCGGTACCAGCTATGAAACCCAGTGTCGCTTCTACCGGTCCTACAGTCACTGTTGAAGAACCGGAAGAAGAAGTTCCAAGTGACCGGTCATCTCATTCACCGGATGAAGGGGAGTTATCTGACCGGGAATCTGTTCAAGAACAGGAAGATTTCATTGAGGGTGACCAGGAACTTTCTGCTGAACAAAGTTACCGGGAAACTCTGCGTGGAGTGAGATCATTCATGGCCTGGAATGACATTCCGGAATTTGATTCTGCCTCTTCATCACAAGATGACAACCCTCTTACCGGTAGCCGAACATCTCAGACCGGTAAAGTGTCGGTGAAGGTCCCAGTTGATGAATGGCTCTGCCACAAGTTTGAAAAACTTAATCTCACTCTACAGGAAGGATATCCCACCCATAACTCCGAAACCGCAGGACTTAGCAAAGATCAGTTCATCAAACCACCCAGAACTTTGAAATGGTATGGGATGCATAGTGAGAAGAAAGACTTTTCCCGGTCCAAAGTGTACACATGGACAAGCGAACCGGCAAGATTAAACAGTAGTTTCCCTAGGATAGCTGGTCGTTCTCTCCCTTCTGCCCCTGCCTCTCGCCCAGTATCACAGGACACCTTGAGGAAGTGGGAACGGGCTGCACGAGACCAGACGTATATGTGCAACCAGGCTGCAGCTTTCAGCCGTTGCCTTACCAAAGTGCAAGAGAATATGGCCAACCAGTCGAAGATTATTCAAGGGATTACTTCCAAGGGAAAGTCTTCACCCAAACTCACTCAAGCCTCTGATGAATTGGACTTTTTGGTCACCTTTAACAGATTTATCACCCAGGCTATGGCTCGCACCATGCAAGATCTATCAGATGGTGTTTTTGTGAATGTGGCAAACTTAACTCTAGCCCGGAGAGACAGTTATCTGGATTTCATCCGGTCAGGAATTAAACAAGATACTCTCATGTCGCTTAGGTCTGCTCCACTTCACATGAGTGCTCTTTTCCCGGACCATATCATCACTAAAGCAGAGGAGGAGATACGGCATTTTGAAGATAAGCGTACTACCGGTCCATCAAGGAAAGGGCAGCGTTTTCACCCTTATGCTCAATCTTCAAAGCCACACTACCACCAGCAATCTGAGCAAACGTCTACTCTTCCGGCTTGGAAACAGATTAGACGTCGTGGACACAGATCTACTAGGGGCAAGGCCTCCTCTTTTTCACAGCGACCTGCCAAGTCTCAGAAGCAGTTTAAATGACAGTTACTGTGCTCAGTCTGTGACCGGGATATCAGTTCCAGTTTCTTTAACCGGTCAGGACAAGGTTTCTGTGTCAAGTGTAGTGAACAAACTAGAGTTAAAAGTGACCGGAAAGGAATGTTTTTCAAAGACAAGAACTCAGTTACCTGTATCTTATCATGCTGTTTCTCATGTACCTTTTGCAGGAGGGTTGCCGCAAAAGAAAGGTGTAATCCCCGACCATCAAAGATCAATAAAATCTGTGAAAGGTGTTTCCTGTGTAAATCAATTGAGTTCTGTACAAAATGTCACAAATGTCCCACTTGCTGTACCAAATCCTCCTGTAGGGTCAAGATTGCACACGTTTTGGGAAAAATGGGCAGCCCTGGACGTCAACCCCAAGGTGGTTTCAGTCCTCAGAGAGGGTTACGTCCTACCCTTCCGGTCCAGACCTTATCTGACAAGAAATCCCACAATAACAAGCTGTTATGTAGATCCTCACAGGAACAGCTACCTGTTGGAGGCATTGCATCAGCTGTTAAACAAAAATGCTGTAGAACTGGTTCAAAATCCACAATCCCTGGGGTTTTACAACCGGTTGTTCCTTGTACCAAAGCCCAACAACCGGTGGCGCCCCATCTTGGATCTGAGCAAATTAAACAACTTTCTGAAAACACAAACTTTCAAAATGGAGACCCCAGAGACAATACGGACCTCTCTCCAGACAGGAGAGTGGGTGACCTCCATAGACTTCAAAGACGCATACTTCCACGTACCCATAAACAGTCAGTCAAGGAAGTACATGCGTTTTCACATCCAAGGCAAGACCTATCAATTCAAAGCACTTCCCTTTGGCCTGTCCACAGCTCCCATGGAGTTCACAGTGATAGCCAAGGAGGTCAAGTGGCTAGCCATGAGACAGGGTATAAGGATCCACCAGTACCTAGATGACTGGTTGGTCAGGGCCAGGTCCCTCCAGGCTTGTCGTCAACAGACACAGAGTCTAGTAACACTTTGCAAGGACCAGGGATGGTTAGTGAACCAGGAAAAATCGGAGCTGGAACCAAAACAAATTTTCAACTTCGTAGGCTACCAGTTCGACTTGAAACAGGGCAGAGTCAGACCCACCCAAGAACGTTGGCAGGGTCTACAGATCAAGATACGGGAGATATTAGGCACTTTATGTCACTAATCGGGTTACTCACTGCCACAGAAAAACAGGTTCATATGGGCAGATTACACATGAGGCCTATACAGTGGCACCTCAAGAACAATTGGAGGATACCGGAAACGTTGGAGAAGACCATCCCCATTCCCAAATCACTTCACCCACATCTGAAATGGTGGCTGGAGGAAGGCAATGTGACCAAAGGTCAGACCTTACACCCTCTAGCACATGCTCTGCAAATTTTTACAGACGCATCAAAAGAAGGGTGGGGCGCTCACTTAAACGAGCACACTGCAAGGGGAAGTTGGTCTCTTCCGGAGAGCAAGCTTCACATAAACCACTTAGAGCTAAAAGCAGTTTTTCTAGCTCTAAAAGAGTTTCGAACCCTCTGTTACAACAAGACAGTACTGATAGCTACAGACAATACAACAGTGGTTGCCTATATCAACAAAGAAGGGGGATGAAGTCGGGATCACTGTGTGCCCTACTGTGGCGAATCCTGTCCTGGTGTACCAGACAGCAGATTACTCTCAGGGCACGTCACATCCCCGGCCGGCTGAACGTGATAGCAGACAAACTATCCAGACTTGGCCAGACCATTCAAGCAGAGTGGTCACTTCATCCAGAAGTATTCCAAGCTGTATGCTCAAGGTGGCACCAGCCACAAGTATACCTGTTTGCCACCAAGTTCAACAACAAACTGCCACAGTTTGTGTCACCGGTGCCAGACCCCCAGGCTTGGGCAGTGGATGCACTCAGCCTCTCCTGGGAGGACCTGGACCCATATGCCTTCCCACCAGTGGCCATCTTGGGCAAAGTGGTGGAGAAGTTACAGGACTACCCCTGCAACAGAATAATTCTGATTGCCCCAGGGTGGCCCAACATGCCCTGGTTCTGGGATCTAGTGACAATGTCCAGCCAAATCCCACTGTGTCTGCCCAACATACCAAATTTGGTGTCTCAGTCCTTCAATCAGGTCCTTCACAGGAACCTCTCGAATCTGAACCTACATGCCTGGCTCCTAGAGCCTCAGCAATCAAGGAGCAAGGCTTCTCTGAGGCAGTGGCAGCACGAATTGAGGCTCCTCAAAGAGGATCAACCAGATCTGTCTATGAGGCAAAGTGGACCATTTTTACAAAGTGGTGCCTCAGTAATCAGGTGGACTTCAGGGCACCACCTTTAAAGGCTATAGCTGATTTCCTCCTGTACTTGTTTCAGGACAGGAAATTACAACCGGGCACAATAGATGGTTATAGATCAGCCATTGCTGACAAATTGGGTAATGCTCCAATTAATGTCAGTAAAGATGAAAATCTCACCCGTCTCCTAGACAGTTTCCATAGAGACAGACCCAAGGGGAGGAGGGGTATACCTTCCTGGAACTTGTCACTGGTGCTACACCAGCTAACAAAAGCACCCTTTGAACCCCTAAGGGAGGCCTCCCTAAAACACTTGACTTTCAAGACTGTTTTTCTCATGGCCCTAGGTTCGGGTAAACGTAGGAGTGAGATCCATGCATGGCTCCATAAGAACATCAGGCACCAGTCAGACTGGTCTAAGGTGTCTTTGTACCCCTCACCCAGCTTCCTATCCAAGAACCAGCTGGCTAAGGAGGGTCCAGAAAGTGTGGCCCCGGTAGTTATTCCAGCCCTGGCCCCTACTCTGGATAAATCACTCAAGGGTGACAGATCATTATGTCCAGTTAGAGCCCTGCGCTACTGTTTGGACAAGACCTCAGATCTCAGGCAGAACAAAGACCTGGTCTTTGTCTCCTTCAAGAAAGGTTTTGACAAAGATATCTCTCCTGCCACCATCTCCTCATGGATCAAACAGACTGTGATCCTATGTTATGAGCTCTCTGACCAACAAGCCCTCACTCTACATCAGGTTAAAGCCCATGATGTAAGGGCCTTTGCTGCTTCTAAAGCTTTCCAATCTGGAATTTCTTTAGACCAAATCTTGTCAGCCTGCCACTGGAAATCGCACAACACCTTCACACAATTCTATCTGAAGGATGTGGCCTGGGCTGACTCAGAGCTTTTCCATTTAGGGCCGGTTGTGGCTGCTCAGCAGATCCACCAACAAGGCCAATAATGAGGAGATATCCTTGTAAATATGTACATAATTGTTACGGTCACGGGCAAGCGCGGTAGCAATTACCGGTTGTCTTTAAGTTGTAACAGAAAAAGCAAAAAGTTAAACTTAACAAATTTATTTAATAGTCAACAATAATGATTACAGTCAACTGGTGTGCTCTTAACCAAACACACAAATACAATAATAAGATCTAGCTGACCTGACCACTGAGATTAAGAGTTAAGTTTATCCGCCGTATCCAGCAATCTGTTCTGTAATCCGTCCTGTGGTATATTCTGTGGTCTGTCTAATGTCCTGTGGTCTATCCCGTGATCTGTCCAGCGTTCACTCGCACACAGATGTCTATATTCTGTGACCTGTCCCACACTCAACAACACAAAAGGTGCTTGTCCTGCTATCCTTTATATATATCCAGTCACACAGAAGGTCTGTCTGGAGATTTTTAGAGAGTTAACACAATTGTACTGTCTGCTCCAAGATATGGACAATGTCCAAAATGCAGTAAATCCACTCTCTGTTATATAACTGTATAATATCCAAAAATATCCAAAGTGCAAGAAATCTGTCCAGACAATGTATCTAGTTCACTCCAGTAAAAGTTCACAGCAACACAAGTTATATTATATTCCAAAACACAATAGCTCTCCTTATAGCCAGCGAATACAAAGTTCTTTTGTGGTCAGATGTACATTCCTTATATACATCCACAGATTTCTCTGGAATTGTACAGAGCCAACTCAGAAAAGCTTGAACCATCTAGGCTAAAGGAGGAAGTTCTAGAAACTACTGGTAATTGGGTTTCCCCAAATCTAACATAACCACTGAGGGGGGGATTTCCCCCAGTCTGTGAACAAATCAATAAACACTAAAACACAAAAAATCAATAACTCCCTTACTTTAAATGTTAACACACAAAAAGAACCAACAACACAACTATCTTTTATGACAATGTATAAACATAAAGCTTAAATTAAACAATGCACTAATATAGTGCTTAATATATGTAATATACAATGTACTAATATAGTGTCCAATATATGTAACACCTCCCCCCTTAAAGAAAAATTTTGGAAACCAAGGGGTTACAAAATTTTACAAGAGATTTTCACCAGGTATATACACACAGGTAATAACTTTTTACAAAACATATTTATCTAAATACAAAAGTAAAATTGATACCATGTATAACTTTTATAAACTTACTAATTACAGGTATATAAATCACACATTAAATACAGGTTCTGGACAGGGCGTATCCATGCGGACGCCATATGTTACTTTTTCAAAGTCCTGTTTATACACTGAATTCCTATCTTTAACAGTGTTTCTATTAATAGCCATCATAAGCTATGTTATACCTCTTTCGAAGTATGGCTTTACCATAGTTATTTCCCACATTTGGTTTGAATGTCTGTTATCACAGTTTTTAATGGTCTTTTGGAGAGTTTCTACTCTCCTTGCTACTGGGTATGACCCTAGATCTCTGGCCTGTAGTTTATTCATTTGGCCAGGTGATGACACTGAAGCTTGCCTCCAGGATTGAAGACACGATTCTGTAATTTCTTGTCAAAAAGCATCTTCATTCTTGACTGAGAAGTTTTCAAATTTTGTTGCGCCAGCTCACAAGCCTTCTTTAACTTATTTCTGAACCTTGAGACATAATCTAACAGATTTAGGCTCTCAGTGTTCTCAGATAACCAATTTTCCTTCAACAGCTTGAGAGGACCACGGACTGAATGGCCAAAGACCAACTCGAAGGGACTAAAGCCTAAAGACTCTTGAACAGACTCTCTAACTGCAAACAATAATAAGCTGATGCCTTCATCCCAATCTTTTTCATTGTCTAAACAATATGTCCTAATCATATTCTTCAAAGTGGAATGGAACCTTTCAAGTGCACCTTGGGATTCTGGGTGATAAGCACTAGATTTGATCTGTTTGGCACCTAACTGAAATACAACCTGTTGAAATAGTCCCGACATAAAATTTGACCCTTGATCTGACTGGATCTCTTTTGGTAAGCCAACTAGAGTAAAGAAATTAACCAGAGCTTTTGAGATTTTGGGAGCTGTTATGTTGGTCAATGGTATGGCTTCGGGAAATCTGGTTGAGGCGCACATAATGGTCAAAAGGTATTGATTTCTGGATTTAGTTTTTGGTAAGGGACCTACACAGTCAATTATCACTTTGCTAAATGGTTCCTCAAATGCTAGAATGGGTTTGAGAGGAGCTACAGGAATTTTTTGGTTTGGCTTTCCTACCATTTGACAAATGTGACAAGTCTTGCAAAATTCTGCCACACAGTGCCGAATTTGAGGCCAATAGAACTGTTTGGTTATTTTGTTGTAAGTTTTGTTGATGCCTAAATGGCCACCCATTGGAGATTCATGAGCCAATTTTAATATCTCACTTTGGTACACTTTTGGCACAACAATCTGGTGTATTACTGACCATTCTTCAGATGCAGGGACATTTGGTGGCCTCCACTTTCGCATAAGTACACCATTTCTGACATAATAGCCTACAGGGACCTTATCTAGCTCTACTGGTGGCAAGACCAACTTGAATAAAGGAGCTAATTCAGGGTCATTTTCCTGCTCTGAAATCAATTTTGATTTTGACAGCGATACATCTTTGCAGTCAATTGGGTCTTGTTTTTCAGAATCTACCCTATCCTTGGGATTAGTATCACTAGTATTCTGCACATCATGGTCATAGTTGTTTAAGAATGTATCTGACAAATCAACTAAGACATCTGTAGATTGTTTACAATCTTTTGGTTCTTCTTGGGCCTTTTTGGCCATAGCTCGAGTCACAGCACAGGAGGGAAAAATACCAGGAATAACCTCTTCTAATTTCTCAGTGCTAACCAAAGTGATCGGCTTGGAAGTAACCTTAGGATCAGCAACTACCTTTCCACCTGCAAGATCATTTCCCAACAACAAAGATACCCCTTTAATGGGTAAAGTGGGCCTGGTACCCACAACAACAGAACCAGTAACTAAGTCTGATACTAACTTGACCTTATGCAAGGGAACGTTCACACAGCCTCCTTCAATACCTAGAGCAATGACACTTTCACCAGTAGATGTGCTTACACTCAATGGCAATACACCTTCTAAAAGTAAGGACTGAGTAGCTCCAGTGTCTCTTAATATCTTAATGGGGACCTGACTGGAACTACTTTCCAAGGATACAAAACCCTCAGACACAAAAGGTTTGAACTCTTCCCTAATAATCTCAGACTTGTCTAAACCAATACTAGACTCTGCTCTATTGGGATTTGAACGCCAGTTAGACTTGCTAGACACAAAGGCGTTGGGCGTTGCCTCCTTTTCTCTTCTCTTCTTTAAGAGCCAACAGTCAGACATAACATGCCCAGGTTTCTTACAATAGTGGCAAACAGGAGCAAAGGATCTGGGTTTCCTATCCTTACTCATAGTCTGATTTGAGGTTTGACCCTTATCTGAACTCTTTTCTGGAGCTACATTTTCAGATTTCTTTCCTATTTCTGGATAAGACTTTTTAGCAGGACCAAAGGACTTATTCTTGTTGAAAGTGGACTTGTGAGTTAGCGCATAGTCATCAGCATAAGCTGCTGCTTTTGCCAAATTTTCAACTTTCTGTTCATCTAGATAGGTTTTAATGTCATCACGAACACACCTTTTGAACTCCTCAATCAAAATAACTTGCCTAAGTTTTTCAAAGTCTGTACCTACTTCCCTAGAATTACACCATCTGTCAAAATACACTTCTTTCTCATGGGCAAATTCAACATGAGTTTGACTTTCTTGTTTACGATAATTTCTGAATTTTTGACGATATGCTTCTGGTACCAACTCATATGCTTTCAAAATAGCATTTTTGACAGAGTTATAGTCCACACATTCAGAAATTGGCAAAGCTGTGTATGCCTCCTGGGCCTTTCCCCTCAAAACACTTTGCAGCAATAAAGGCCACTGGTCTGTAGGCCATTTCAAATTTTGAGCTACTCTTTCAAAGTGTTGAAAGTACTTATCGACCTCTGACTCATTAAAAGGTGGTACCAGTCGCACATTTTTACCCAAATCAAATTTGGTAGCAATGGACTCTTCATGGGCAATTCTGCGAGCATTGAGTTCTAAAGCTCTCATTTCTCTTTCATGTTTAAGTGTACGCTCTTCCTTTTGAGCTTCAAGCTCTTCTTTTCGTTGTTGAGCTTCAAGCTCTTCTTTTCGTTGTTGAGCTTCAAGCTCTTCTTTTCGTTGTTGAGCTTGAGTTTCAAGCTCTTCTTTTCGTTGTTGAGCTTCAAGCTCTTCTTTTCGTTGTTGAGCTTGAGTTTCAAGCTCTTTAAGTCTTAACTCTCTTTCAATTTCTAATCACCTGATCTCATATTGCCCAGAAGGTTCCATTGGTAGAGGCTTATACACTTCTAAACAACTATCAGGTAAAACATCTTCATCAACTAACTGTTCAACAATAAGCCTTTTAAGTTCATGTTTACGTGTTGACCTTTTTACCTCTAACTGTAACTCTTGTGCTATCTGCATTAACATATCTTTTTTAAAAGTTTCTAGAACTTCTATAGATGGTGACTGTACAAACTCTTTAGCACTAGCCATTTTGAGCACTGTTGACTGTAACCAATTACTAAATCAAATGGATTTTCAAAATGTTAATTGAACGGTTGATCAAATGGTTGTAATCAAATGGTTGGATCCCGGACGAGCCCCCAATTTTCCTGTTACGGTCACGGGCAAGCGCGGTAGCAATTACCGGTTGTCTTTAAGTTGTAACAGAAAAAGCAAAAAGTTAAACTTAACAAATTTATTTAATAGTCAACAATAATGATTACAGTCAACTGGTGTGCTCTTAACCAAACACACAAATACAATAATAAGATCTAGCTGACCTGACCACTGAGATTAAGAGTTAAGTTTATCCGCCGTATCCAGCAATCTGTTCTGTAATCCGTCCTGTGGTATATTCTGTGGTCTGTCTAATGTCCTGTGGTCTATCCCGTGATCTGTCCAGCGTTCACTCGCACACAGATGTCTATATTCTGTGACCTGTCCCACACTCAACAACACAAAAGGTGCTTGTCCTGCTATCCTTTATATATATCCAGTCACACAGAAGGTCTGTCTGGAGATTTTTAGAGAGTTAACACAATTGTACTGTCTGCTCCAAGATATGGACAATGTCCAAAATGCAGTAAATCCACTCTCTGTTATATAACTGTATAATATCCAAAAATATCCAAAGTGCAAGAAATCTGTCCAGACAATGTATCTAGTTCACTCCAGTAAAAGTTCACAGCAACACAAGTTATATTATATTCCAAAACACAATAGCTCTCCTTATAGCCAGCGAATACAAAGTTCTTTTGTGGTCAGATGTACATTCCTTATATACATCCACAGATTTCTCTGGAATTGTACAGAGCCAACTCAGAAAAGCTTGAACCATCTAGGCTAAAGGAGGAAGTTCTAGAAACTACTGGTAATTGGGTTTCCCCAAATCTAACATAACCACTGAGGGGGGGATTTCCCCCAGTCTGTGAACAAATCAATAAACACTAAAACACAAAAAATCAATAACTCCCTTACTTTAAATGTTAACACACAAAAAGAACCAACAACACAACTATCTTTTATGACAATGTATAAACATAAAGCTTAAATTAAACAATGCACTAATATAGTGCTTAATATATGTAATATACAATGTACTAATATAGTGTCCAATATATGTAACAATAATGTATATACTCATACTTAGATAAGTATAAGTCAATAAAAAAAAAAACAAAAAAAAAAACAAAAAACTGTGACATGCTTCCTTTGGGAGGTTTATTTCTTGGGTTTGAACTCATCCCTCTCTTCCCCCACTCAGAGCAGTGATGCTTGAAAAAAGAGGGGGGGGAGCAGTGTCGGTTAATTCAGCCGGTTAACCGGTGTTCTGGATACTGACTTAGGCCCTGTTTGGTTACCTGAATCAGGACTACCCAGGCCTCAATTTTGTTAGTTTTTGAGTTCACTCAATTTTCCTAGTAACTTACCCGCCGACCAAGCGGTAGTTATTCAGCAATTGTCCATTGGATAGGATGTATTAACGCAATAAAATTGCAAATTTAATAAGTAAATTAAATTTTTATAAGTTAATACCCTATCCAATGGACAGACAAGGCCCTCCCAACCGGCCCCGCTATCAGCTTACTAGGGGTCTAATAGGTTTAGACAACGAAAAAGACGCCGTGACGTCATTCTGTCTAGACAGGAAGTATGCACGAGGCGACACCTGGCGAATGTACACTCTGTGACCGGTCCTGCCGGTATTTTATACAGAATGACTTTTTCTGTCGTTTGGCGGGACCGGTCGCGCCGACCGGTAAAGCAATTGTCCATTGGATAGGGTATTAACTTATAAAAATTTAATTTACTTATTAAATTTGCAAGTTCGTCTGTTTGCTAGAGACATTACAAGGGGGGTACCCCCACCAAAAGTGTGAAAACTTCAACTTTTTATCACAATTTTCTCAGTGACTATTGCAGGGATTTCTCTCATATCTTGCATATATGTACTAGGCCAGAGGTAGATTCTCTTGTGTGAGTATGAGACCTGGATCTGTCTTACTTTTTTTTTAATAAATTTTTTTAATAATTTTTAATGCATTAAAATTCATGAAATCATGCACTAAATCACTTATAACTTCAAAAGTGTTGCATTTACAGCATTTTGTGAAAATATGTTGTTCAGCTACTTTTTTCATAGCTACAATATGGTGAGTAAGTTGGGTGTCTGTCTCAATAGCTAAGTGAGTAATAGCTACTTTTGGGCTTTTCAGTAACTTCCATTATGAGTAAAATCACTTGTAACTTAAAAACTATTGCATTTAGAGAATTTAGTATAAATATGTTATTCAGCTACTTTTGGGCCAGCTATAACATAGTGAAATTTCAGACCTGTAGCTCATGGCATAGCTGAGTAATAGCTACTTTAAGGTTATCACTGTTGAGTAAATCGCTTATAACTTGAAAACTATTGCATTTAGAGAATTTCGTATAAATATGTTATTCAGCTACTTTTGGGTCAGCTATAACATAGTAAAATTTCAGACCTGTAGCTCATGGCATAGCTGAGTAATAGCTACTTTTAGGTTATCACTGTTGAGTAAATCACTTATAACTTGAAAAGTGTTGCATTTAGAGCATTTTGTTAAAATATGTTATTCAGCTACTTTATTCATAGCTACAGTATGGTGAGTAAGTTGGGTGTCTGTCTCAATAGCTAAGTGAGTAATAGCTACTTTTGGGCTTTTCAGTAACTTCCATCATGAGTAAAATCACTTGTAACTTAAAAACTATTGCATTTAGAGAATTTCGTATAAATATGTTATTCAGCTACTTTTGGGCCAGCTATAACATAGTAAAATTTCAGACCTGTAGCTCATGGCATAGCTGAGTAATAGCTACTTTTAGGTTATCACTGTTGAGTAAATCACTTATAACTTGAAAACTATTGCATTTAGAGTATTTTGTTTCAATATGTTATTACCTATTTTGGGGTCAGCTATAACATAGTGAAGTTTCAGACCCGTGGCTCATTTCATAGCGGAGTAATAGCTACTTTGAAGTTCTCACTGTTGAGTAAATCAGTTATAATTGGAAAACTATTGCATTTACAGAAATTTGTGCAAATATGTTATTCAGCTACTTTTGGGTCAGCTATAACATAGTGAAATTATAGACCTATAGCTCATGGCACAACTGAGCAATAGCTATTCTCAGGTACTGACTGTTGAGTAAATCAGCTATAACTTGAAAAATATTGCATTTGGAGTATTTTGTTAAAATATATTGTTCACCTACTTTTGGGTCAGCTATAACATAGTGAAATTACAGACCTATAGCTCATGGCATAGCGGAGCAATAGCTATTTTCAGGTTCTCACTATTGAGTAAATCAGTTGTAGCTTGAAAACTATTGCATTTACAGTAGTTTGCTTAAATATGTTGTTCACCTACTTTTGGGTTAGCTATAACATAGTAAAATTTCAGACATGTAGCTCATTGCATAGCTGAGTAATACTTCCTTTGAGGTTCTCACTGTTGAGTAAATCAGTTGTAACTTGAAAACTATTACATTTAGAGTAATTTGTTAAATATGTTATTCACAGAATTTTTGGTCAGCTATAACATAGTGAAATTGCAGACCTCTATGTCATGGCATAGCTGAGCAATAGCTACTTTCAGGTTCTCACTGTTGAGTAAATCATTGTATCCACTGGATAGCCGCAGTGTGTAGAGAGAGATTTCACCATTACTGCTCTGATGAAAAAAAATATTATAGCTAGCTTTCTTAAGTTTGCAGTATATATTAATAACCATAAAATGTTGTCTGGGAATATTTTTGGCCTCATTTTGAGAAACAAGATGGCCGCCACAGGTGTTTTTTGTCAGTCATGAAAAGTGCTTATATCTCCCTTATTATTGATCCTAGAGGTTTGGGATGATAAACCAACCTGTAGGAAATCATGGGGTGGGAATCTTTTGGTGTGGTCAGATTTGACCTTCAATGACCCCTCCTTCAAGGTCAAACAAGGATAGCCAAACTTAAAAGTGCTTATAACTCGCTTATTATTGGTCCCAGAGGTTTGAGATGGTAAACAGACAGGAAATCATGGGCTGTGAATCTGTTGATATGGTCCGATTTGACCTTGGAACCCTCCTTCAAGGTCAAATGAGGATAGCGAAAATTGAAAGTGCCTACAACTCGCTTATTATTGGTGACAGAGATTTGGGATGGTAAACCATCCCATAGGAAATCATTGGCTCGGAATCTTTTGGTATGGTCAGATTTGACCTTTGGACCCCTCCTTCAAGGTCAAATGAGGACAGCCAACCTTAAAAGTGCTTATAACTCATTTATAATTGGTCCTAGAGGTTTGGAATGGTAAACCATAGGAAATCATGGGCTGGGAATGTATTTGTGTGGTTAGATTTGACCTTGGACCCCTTCTTCAAGGTCGAACGAGGATATTGCATTTGTAGTATTTCTTTAAATATGTTTTAACCTATTTTTTACACTTAAACGATTACCTTGTTATTTTCCTTCATAATACCATTTACAGGGCACAACTTTTTTATCCTTTTGTTCTGTCAGCTTCGGAATTTCTTTCGAACTTGCTGTTCAGTTACCATTTACTGTATTTCTGTACAGCCCTTTTCCTGATAATTATTCTGTCCTCTAATCACCTTCACAAATCAAAAACACTCAGTCAGCTGACACAGTGCCCGTTCACGGGCACTCTCCTCTTGTTGGGACTATCAGAGCCAATGAACTACTCAAAAAAGATGACACTGTTCTTTCATTTAGGTTGTGCTATAATTAATGCAAAATTATTTTTATGAAATACATATACCTTGAATTGCAAGTTCTAAGTATTTTATGTGATTGTGTTTTTGTGAACCATTGACTTTGAATCTTGGAGATTTCTTACACTAGTGCCTTCTACAACAAAAATTTAAACTTGAACCTTTGGTGGGGGAAGGGGGAAATTTTGATTTATTACCAATTATATAGAAAATTCACAAATCCTGATTTTTTAACCCATTCTGATTCTGCAGGGATTTTTTGGCACCATTTTGCTGGTTTGTATATATCTTTTCTTTTTATTTGAGTAAGTGTGGTTTAAGTTTGGCAGTAAACTTACTTTTCTTCAGAAACATTTGGCGAGTTTAAGAGCACCCTTGTGTCAGCTGGCCCGTTGCCCACTCCTGACAGCAAACCTCTGCATAAGGTTGGATCGGACCTGATTGGAGAGGAAGACAAGTATGCAGCCCTCAGGATATCTGAGGATGATACGGCTAGTGCAGGTAGGACAGCATTGAGACTTGCCAGGATTCATACATTTTTGCAATATACATGTTTTTTTTTGGCAGGTTTATCAAACCTTTTTTCACATTATCATAAAGAAATAAATACCATTGAACGGCAATAACAAACAAATCACAAGTCACATCTGAAATTACAAATGAAGTGTATTGATTCTCGTGCACAAAATGTAAAGAAAGAAAATGTAGGAAAGACACTAAGACCCATATAGAGACAAAAGAACATTCTCTTTGGACAAAACACAGCCATACAGATACCAAACAGTTAGTAGATATTTTCTCAGACAAGGCCACACAGACCATGATATGGAATTTCACAATGTAGATTGGTGTCAAGATAAAAATACATCAACCTAAAAGAGAAAGAACAATGAAAGTTACTTGATTTGGAAAAAGAAAACCGTCTAAAATTTTTGATTCAACCAAATGCGTTAATCAGTCCCAAATCTCCTCTGTCTGATGAGGAAGTGATGTATAAATTTCTTTACAAGACCGTGTCAATGTAAGTTTTGTTGTGTAATTAACAGTAAAATATAGTCCAGGGAAGGAATTGCATATTGCAGGGGTATTTCTGGATTTCAATGTCAGTTCCTAAAACTGTTCATTTCTGTATCATTTCTAACAACTTGTGAGGCAGTATTTCTTCCAGTATTAGGCTATTTTACAACTTCTTCATATTTTGATAATCAGTGTTCACATATTACAAGATTTATTCTGTAGATCTTCAAAGGAAGCTATGTTGTCTTTATGTTACAACTTTCTGAAATACCTCTTGCTTTTTTGTGGCAAAAGAGACACTATTAGCAATCAGCTTATATGTGTTATGGCCCAAAATAATGTTTCAGTTACGATCAATATTGCACCCTGACACTAAACACTGCAGTATACATTTCAACAATCTTTCTGATTCTCATTATTGAATTTAAGCAGAGGGTCCATTATTTTGTCAAACAGTTTTACTCTTGGTAAGAACTATATTCTATTCTTTGCAGACCATGTTCCCAGTGTAGAGGTTCATGGAATGGCTGAAGACTCTAATTTTGCAGACTTTGGGATGTTTAAGGACAGTTCCAGCAATTCGGAGGTCTTGTCATTCAGTTCCCCCACATCGTCCAATCAGGAGTCAATATTTTCTTCAGAAGATTCCTCCTCATCCAATCAGAAGAGTGATGACCTCAGCTGGGGATTCCCATCAGCCAATCAGAAAGCAGATGACAGCTGGGGCTTCCCTTCATCCAATCAGAAAAGCGATGACAAGGATTGGGTCTATTCAACCACTGAAAAGACTGATGACAATAAGTGGAATCTTCAGACTCCAATTCAAAACAAAAGCAAAAACATTCCATCTGAAGATGATTTTGGAGACTTTGCAGATTTCAGAAACAACACTTCAAGCACATCTTTCTCGAGTGCAACGACCAGTGAAACTCCAGATAAAATGTCTGCCCTTAAAGCATTGGTTGGCGAGAAGAAACTATACAGCGAGAGAGCAAAAGATTTGACCAAAGCTGAAGGTCAAGGTCCTACTTCTGACATTCCAAATGTTCCAGCACATTCCATGGGTAATGATGACGATTGGGATCCATTTGTGAAATCCAGTGATACCGGAATACCCAGTGTATCTGTGGAGGACAAATCTGGATTCTGGAGAAGTATGAGTGATAATAGGGAAGATTCAACTCATGGCATGCCAGGACATAAAGTGACGGCAGATACCTCTAGTGGAGAAGGTTGGGCTGACTTTGCCTCCGCACCAGTGATTAAAACAGAGGCATCGACTGGATCCTTGAAAGCTGCAGAGAAAAATGGTATGTAATGTGTCGATATGAAATTCAACATTAGCCATAATATCTTTGTGCTCATTGCCTTGAAATAACAAAAGAATGGCAAAAGTCATAGACAAGAGACAATGGTAGTCTAGTGTTGTAGATTTGAACCAGGAAAAATACTTGGTGGGGAGACTTGAGTTAAAGAGGATAGTCCCAAGATGCTTCCTGAAAGTTGGTAATGACGGATAGGTTCTAACATGAAAGGGGAGGTTATTTCAAAATGTAGGTGCACAGTGGCTGAAAAACCTAGAAAAATTTTGTGAAATATATGAACTGAATAGTCGAAATAAAGGACTTGAAGGAACTTTGGCAACTGCATCTGGTATTTCTAGTAAGGCTGTGACTTCTTTAGAAAAACGACTCCAGGTATTCGCCTCGAAAGAACTGATCCGAATTCGGATAACCGTGTTTTAGTTGTCACCCAGTGGAAGTATCAGAGAATCAAACATGGCGGATGATGTAAACAAAACGTTTCGAAAAATAATGTTAAATATCTATATAAAGAAGGAAAATTATGTGAAAAACTAAAATTAGTTAAAGAAATCTGACAGAATACTAAGGTTTATCTGATTATTTCATTGATTTATGCTATATTTCATATTTTTCGGTTACCCGCTTTGCCAGTTTGTATTCGGTTTCTCAAAGAATTCGGACCATTTTTAGGGTAACCGGGTAACCTATCACAGCCTTAATTTCTAGTAGTGCTGGGGAAATGCTTAGAATTTTGCATTTGATATTTGGTGTCTCCACAAGCTAGCGAACTAGTATCTAGTCCAATCATCAAACGTACATTTTTAAAACCAGTAAAAATTGAGAAATCTACCTCAAACCTTGTTACTTTGTTAAAAATATGACAAAAATATAAAGTCCGTAGATATTTTGCGAAAATTTCACCACATTCTCGATAAAACTCACGTTTTACAAATGGGTGAAAATAACATCATTTGTAATGTTGATGATTTCTAAACATTTTGCAGAGTCTGAATTTCAGACCTTTGAATCGGAAGTCATATTCGGGGTAGATAGTGAGGGAATTATGGGAACTTTTACAATCATCATCCCAACAGTAATTTCTAGAGGAGCCATAGAGATAGAGTATTTCATTGAGGAGTAGTAATAGACATAGCATTTGTTACAGGGCAAATTTCATATATTTCATGGATGAGTTGGTAGCATCAGTATCAGGTCATCTGATCAGGTATCTGAAGAAATTATAAACATGTTTATATGGTTTTATGGATTTTGAGACTTCTTTTGTGATTTTTTCTGTGAGCAGAACTGATTTTTTTTTGGTTTTCATATACCTCACTTTCTGTGGTATTGTTGGTGTGTTCGATTGGTTTATGCCAGAACACAACCTTTTCGGTTGCAGTGGCAGATTACTGATATGGAAAATACACTACCAACACATTCTAATATATTGATCAGTTTTATATTTATAGCTGTACACAATAAGACTGACAACAAAGTCAGCATTTTTAATATATTTTGCAACTTTTGCAGTGAGTGAGACTCCCACATCTACAGAATCACGGCTGAAGTTTGACCCCAAGAAAGCAAACAGTCTGTTTTCCCAGAATCTAACTACCAGATCCAGTGCCAGTACAGGTGTGTGGCAGTTTGTTGGTTTTCCAGGCATTGCGACTGTAACCTTACAGGTTCAATGTGTAACTGGGGAAAACAGATGCCTTTTTTTTGCACTTGTTGAGAGTAGGGCAGTACCTGGATACTTGAAATCAGGCCAATTATGTTACTACGAAACCAAGTGCATACTAGCAAACCTGACACTCTTAAGACTATAAAAATATTGCATACGTAACATGGATGAAACATTACTTTATGTCAGATTTGTGTACCTTTTTCTCATTTTCACATAATTTTGCCTTATTGTTGCACGTATTTTGCATATTCTCTGGATAAATTTGATTGTTTTAACTGCTATATAAGCTTTACTTGTACTTACACTTAATAACTGGCTTTGGTTTGGCACTTGCAAGACAGGTAACTCTGTAATTCAGAGGGTCTTTTCTATTGAAAATCACCATCATCTAGAAACACAGGTTAACTGGAAGTATCTGGGCTGTATCTTGAGATTCCGTAATGTTTTACTGTGTGAGAGTATATACTGAGGGAGGAAATGAGACATAGGTTTGAGCCTATAATTCAATATTTTCGTCTGATTGCAAAAAAAAATTCACAACTGTCAACTAAATAAACTCATATCTTTAAGTGTATAACTTTGAGAAACCTGTGGAGAAATTAATCATATACCTTTTTTTATTTTCAGGCCTTTCTGCTCTTGATACTGAGCCACCTGATTTTCCAAACAGCCCAGAATTAGCTGATAACGATGATCATGGTTACGATAAGTTTGCCGCTTTCAAGCATGTGGAATTTGACTCTCAGAATGGTGTTTCCTCATTGGCTGCTCCATATGGAGGCTTTGATGAGGAAGACATTCAGAAGTCTGAAACACCTGCGGCAAGCGACACATTTGGCTCAGCAGCAGCAGCCAATCAAAAGCCAGTGAACAATATTCAAATAGGAAACATGAAAACTAGTCAGTCTGCTTCCAGCTTTGAGTTTTCTGGATGGCAGAGCCAATCAAAAGGGGTGTTAGAAGACAGCCAGTCAATGAAGAGCTTAGATCTGCCTGTGGCAGGTTCCCAAGATGGCAGTCCAGCTGGAGTAGACAGCCAATCAGTGTCCAGCTTGGATTTTACAATGAGTGATGCCAAAAAGGCAGTTAATGTGGATGACAAGTAAGTGTATTGTTGCAGGGCTGTGTTATTTCAATGAACAAATTTGAATCAGATCTTTAAAATCATCAGAAATCTCTGCCGATCCAACAATAGATAGAATATAATAAAATACTTTGAAATATGTTTTGTTGGTAAACTTATGTTAAAATAGTCAATATGTGAGGACACCGGTTCTGACTACGAGAAAATAGATGGTAGCCAGATCAGTGTCTTTTGTTTGGCAAATAGGTTTCTGGTTTAACATCTACACTAGATGTTTTTTATTTCTGTTAGTATAAGAGGTGTCTTATGATTTGCAGGTCTGTTGGCAGTTTAGACCTGAAGTCGGAGCCACAAGGGCCAGAGGCTGATGGCAGTGAGGAGGGATTCGGAGAGTTCAGTGGCGCCACCACACAGCCAGGTGACACACAAATGACTAAGAGTTTTAAAATTTGCATTTCAAATAACTTATTTAAGATACACAGTAAAATATATTTTAATACCGAAACAGAAAATACAGCTACACTAGTGTACAAATACCTTTACACATCCTATCCTAAATATCTCGCCTCATGCTTAACTTTCTATACCTTTTTGTACAATATCAGGCAGACTAGGCCTAACAGATTGTTTTTACAGGTTCCAACATTTTCTCCATTCATCCTCTGATCAAAGAAACATTTAAACCATTATTTTGCAAGCACCTATAAAAGGAAAACTTCCCGAATGACATATAGAAAAAATATGTCACGAATGAAGATAACAATATTATACGAGTGAGTAGCACAAGTATTATATTGTTAATCTTCATGAGTGATATATTTTTATCTCCCGCCCGGCTCGCCGGAGGGAGATTATAATTTGCACCATGTGCGTGTGTATGTGCGTGCGTGCGTGTGTCACGCAGTTTTCTCTGAAACTACTACAGTTACACATTTTTGGTAAATCACAAGTCCTAATGAATTTTTTTGCTCTTCAATATTTTTGGGGTTTGGTGAACTTTGGCCTACTTTTGAGTGAGTAATAGCTATTTTAGCTAATATAATTATATGGCTTATAACTTTCAAACTATTGCATTTACAGTATTTTGTTCTAATATGTTGTTCAGCTACTTTCTCCACAGCTACAACATGGTCAGTAGTTTGGAAGTGTATCTCCATAGCTAAGTGAGTAATAGCTACTTTGTCAATTTTTAATTATAACCATAATGAGTAAATGGCTTATATCTTCATAAGTATTGCAGCTAAACAATTTTGTTCCAATATGTTGTTCAGCTACTTTCTCCACAGCGACAACATGGTCAGTAGTTTGCAAGTGTATCTCTATAGCTAAGTGAGTAATAGCTACTTTTTCAATTTTTAATGATAACCATAATGAGTAAATTGCTTATATCTTCAAAAGTATTGCAGCTACACAATTTCTCTCAAATATGTTGTTCATGTACTTTTTTGTGAACTGTAACATATTTAAGTTTTACAACTGTTGCTCAATGTACAAGTGAGTAATGGCTACTTTATTGCTACTTTTAGTGAAAATGTGAAAAATCAGAAATATCTCTCAAACTGTAAGATATAGAGCAATTTCGAGCAAATTTTTGACCCACAGGGTAGTACTAGAGTGTCCTATGCTAAGGGAAAATGGTTTGGTGAACTTTGGCCTACTTTTGAGTGAGTAATAGCGCTTTTACCTAATATAATTATATGACTTATAACTGTCAATGAGTAAATGGCTTATATCTTCAAAAGTATTGCAGCTACACAATTTTGTTCCAATATGATGTTCAGCTACTTTCTCCACAGCTACAACATGGTCAGTAATTTGGAAGTGTATCTCCATAGCTAAGTGAGTAATAGCTACTTTTTCAATTTTTAATGATAACCATAATGAGTAAATGGCTTATATCTTCAAAAGTATTGCAGCTACACAATTTCTCTTCAATATGTTGTTCATGTACTTTTTTGTGAACTGTAACATATTTAAGTTTCACAACTGTTGCTCAATGTACAAGTGAGTAATGGCTACTTTATTGCTACTTTTAGTGAAAATGTGAAAAATCACAAATATCTCTCAAACCGTAAGATATAGAGCAATTTTGAGCAAATTTTTGACCCACAGGGTAGTACTAGAGTATCCTATGCTAAGGGGAAAATGGTTTGGTGAACTTGGCCTACTTACTCACCTCCTCAAAATGAGTAAATGCGAATTATCTCTAAAAGTATTGCAGGTAGCCAATTTTTCTCAAATAACTCATTCACCTACTTTTGGGAGAGCTTTCACTTGGTTAAGTTTCAGACGCGTAGCTAGTTACTCACCTACTCAAAATGAGTAAATGCTAATTATGTCTAAAAGTATTGCAGATAGCCAATTTTTCTCAAATAACTCATTCATATACTTTTGGAAGAGCTTTCACTTAGTGAGGTTTCAGACCCCTAGCTAATTTCTCACCTACTCAAAATGAGTAAATGCGAATTATCTCTAAAAGTATAGAAGATAGCCAATTTTTCTCAAATAACTCATTCACCTACTTTTGCGAGAGCTTTCACTTGAAGTGTCAGACCTGTAGCTAATTTCTCACCTACTCAAAATGAGTAAATGCTAAATATCTCGAAAAGTATTGCAGATAGCCAATTTTTCTCAAATAACTCATTCATTTACTTTTGGAAGAGCTTTCACATGGTGAAGTTTCAGACCCATAGCTAATTACTCGCCTACTCAAAATGAGTAAATGCGAATTATCTCTAAAGGTATTGCAGATAGCCAATTTTTCTCAAATAACTCATTCATCTACTTTTGGAAGAGCTTTCACATGGTGAAGTTTCAGACCCATAGCTAATTACTCACCTACTCAAAATGAGTAAATGCGAATTGTCTCTAAAAGTATTGCAGATAGCCAATTTTTCTCAAATAACTCATTCACCTACTTTTGGGAGAGCTTTCACTTGGTGAAGTTTCAGACCCGTAGCTAATTACTCACCTACTCAAAATGAGTAAATGCGAATTATCTCTAAAAGTATTGCAGATAGCCAATTTTTCTCAAATAACTCATTCATCTACTTTTGGGAGAGCTTTCACTTGGTGAAGTTTCAGACCCGTAGGTAATTACTCACCTACTGAAAATGAGTAAATGCGAATTATTTCTAAAAGAATTGCAGATACCCAATTTTTCTCAAATAAGTCATTCATCTACTTTTGGGAGAGCTTTCACTTGGTGAAGTTTCACGCCCGTAGCTAATTACTCACCTACTCAAAATGAGTAAATGCAAATTATCTCTAAAAGTATTGCGGATAGCCAATTTTTCTCAAATAACTCATTCATCTACTTTTGGAAGAGCTTTCACATGGTGAAATTTCAGACCCATAGCTAATTTCTCACCTATTAAAATGAGTAAATGCGAATTATCTCTAAAAGTATAGGAGATAGCCAATTTTTCTCAAATAACTCATTCATCTACTTTTGGGAGAGCTTTCACTTGGTGAAGTTTCAGACCTGTAGCTAATTTCTCACCCACTCAAAATGAGTAAATACTAATTATCTCTAAAAGTATTGCAGATAGCCAATTTTTCTCAAATAACTCATTCATCTACTTTTGGAAGAGCTTTCACATTGTGAAGTTTCAGACCCGTAGCTACTTACTCGCCTACTCAAAATGAGTAAATGCGAATTCTCTCTAAAAGTATTGCAGATAGCCAATTTTTCTCAAATAACTCATTCATCTACTTTTGGAAGAGCTTTCACATGGCAAAGTTTCAGACCCATAGGTAATAACTCACCTACTCAAAATGAGTAAATGTGAATTATCTGTAAGAGTATTGCATATAGCCAATTTTTCTCAAATAACTCATTCACCTAATTTTAGGAGAGCTTTCACATGGTGAAGTTTCAGACCCATAGCTAATTACTCACCTACTCAAAATGAGTAACTGCGAATTATCTCTAAAAGTATTGCAGATAGCCAATTTTTCTCAAATAACTCATTCATCTACTTTTAGGAGAGCTTTCACTTGGTGAAGTTTCAGACCTGTAGCTAATTACTCACCTACTCAAAATGAGTAAATGCGAATTATCTCTGAAAGTATTGCAGATAGTCAATTTTTCTCAAATAACTCATTCATCTACTTTTGGAAGAGCTTTCACATGGTGAAGTTCCAAACCTGTAGGTAATTACTCACCTACTCAAAATGAGTAAATGCGAATTATCTCTAAAAGTATTGCAGATAGCCAGTATTTTTCAAATAACTCACTTCACCTATATTTTGGGAGAACTTTCAATTAGTGAATTTTCAGATCCATATCTAATTACTCACCTACTCAAAATGAGTAATTGCCTATTATCACTAAAAGTATTGCAGATAGCCAGTATTTCTCAAATAACTCATTCACCTACATTTTGGAGATATTTCACATGCTAAAGTTTTTTTATGAATTATTAAAATAATTTTTAATGCATTAAAATTAATGAAATCATGCACTAAATCGATTATAACTTGAAAAGTATTGTATTTAGAGCATTTTGTTAAAATATGTTATTCACCTACTTTTTCCCACAGCAACAACATGGTGAGTAACTTGTGTGTCTATCTCAGTAGATAAGTGAGTAATAGCTACTTTTGGATTTTTCACTAACTTCCATCATGAGTGAAATCACTTGTAACTTGAAAACTATTGCATTTAGACCTTCAGGGTAGTACAAAAGTGTCCTATGCAAAGGGGAAAGATTTCAATTTTCGCCACTTTTGGCGGCCATCTTGGATTTTAACGGAAAAAAATGAAAAAGTGTGAATATCTCGAAAACCATAAGAGATAGAGCGATTTCGAGCGAATTTTTGACCTGCAAGGTAGTACAAGAATGTCCTGTGCAAAGGGGTAAAATTTCAATTTTCACCACTTTTGGCAGCCATCTTGGATTTTTGCGGAAAATGGAAAAGTGTGAATATCTCTAAAACCGTAAGAGATAGAGCGATTTCAAGCGAATTTTTGACCAGAAGGGTAGCACAAGAGTGTCCTGTGCAAAGGGGAAAAAATATCGATTTTCACCACTTTTGGCGGCCATTTTGGATTTTTGCGGAAAATAGAAAAGTGTCAATATCTCGAAAACCGTAAGAGATAGAGCGATTTTGAGCAAATTTTTGACCTGCAGGGTGGTACAAGAGTCTCCTGTGCAAAGGGGGAAAATTTCAATTTTCGCCACTTTTGGCGGCCATCTTAGATTTTTGTGGAAAATGAAAAAGTGTCAATATCTCGAAAACCGTAAGAGATCGAGCGATTTCGAGCGAATTTTTGACCCACAGGGTGATACAAGAGTGTCCTGTCCAAAGGGGAAAAATTTCATTTCTCGCCACTTTCGGCGGCCATCTTGGATTTTTGCTGAAAATGGAAAAGTGTCAATATCTCGAAAAGCGTAACAGATAGAGCGATTTCAAGCGAATTTTCGACCTGCAGGATGGTACAACAGTGTCCTATGCAAAGGGGAAAAATTTCAATGTAGTATTTCTTCCCCTGCGGTACTCGGCGGGAGATACATACCGCGGCAGTGGTCTTGTTTCTGTATATGTCTGATGAGGGATGTTTTACTTTTATTATTCACTATTTTGAATGATTTATGAGTTCAATAAATCCATATTTAAAGCAAGAATGTGAAAATGCTGTCATAAAAACATGGGTACCAGTGAATATAAAAATCCAAATCTTTAACTTACGATTTCTCAGCCATTTATGCATGTTTTTTTATGTAACAAACATGAGCAGCAGCGCTGTAAAAGACCTTTCCAGTGACATGTAAAGCATATTTGTAGGTTATATAGTTTCTGAGATATTATGGCATAGCATTGTTTACACTAATTATCCATGAAACGGAGGCGCTGGTGTATATGAAAAAATATATCCCGCTCCGTATATCCCTTATAAAAAGGTCATATGTGGCTCCCTGTGGATACTAGAATATGGAACATGTTGCCTTGCCATCTCAGTATATTTTTGTCATTGAGAAAACTGAACACAATACACATGTACATCTTATTAACCTTTGGGTTTTTTCCTTTAGAACCAGTCAAGCCGTGGACAGTGGGAGAAGCTCCAATAAACCAGGCTGACAGATACAGTCAGTTGATGGGAGAGCCACGGGTAAGGGTCCTAAAATGTAACAGTTACATGTACACAACAATCATAGACTCGGTTCTGAACAAAAAAATTATTGTGTAGCATTCTACCTGAATTCACTACTATATTTTGGAGGATCAGTAACCAACCACTTCCACAGAGAGCTCTGGGAAAAACAGATTTATTTAAATTGTGTCGATGTTGAATTTGCTGTATAGGGTGTGTGACATGGAAGATGTGTGTCTGTGGATTTAGTGAGATTTTATTGACGGAGAAAAACACTTCGAGAGTGCACACCTCCTCCAAGGTCCAGTATCTCCAATATGGCTTTTGAGTGCAATGATAAAAAAAATCCTTATAAAAAATTCCTGGATCCAGACTATGAGCTGGATCACCAACTAAATTGAATCATCCGCTCCTTTTGCCATTATTGATATTTCCTGATAATTTCATCTAAATTCATCAACTTTTCAAGTTATTTGCAAACAAACCAACAGACAAATGCACAAAACCTTTACCTCCTTGGTTGGTGGTAAAAAAATGGTTAATTTATTGTGCAAAATTGAAAGTCCTATCCACTCACTGAAAATAACCATTGATTTTGATTTCCACACTGTATGTACCAGAGAAAGTCCAGGCATGACTGAGTCAGAATGACCAGTAGTTACAATGTCTAACAAGATGCACTCGGAGAGAGCAAAACGCTCGACTCTATGTGACCAGCCTCATAACTGTTATAAAGTATTGTTTTACAGACCATCTGTTGTTTGTATTTGAAGCTAAGCAGGAAGACTATAAAATGAAACCAAACCTGTAAATTAATTTTCAGTAGATCTCTGCCCACTGAGGAATACATGCATACTTGAACACACACATCCAGACACCGAATAAATATTTTGTGGGTATTTAGTCAGTTCACAATAGTGTGGCTCACCCTCTAGCTTCCATAATTATAAGTGTTAACTGATAAAATGGTCACAAAGTGTACTAGAAACCACTGAACACACATGTCCACCATGGTGGCATTTCAAAAGTTTTGAAAGTTTTTTGGTACCCAGAATATTAACTTGATCTTCCGTAAAATGTAATCACTTCTTCCCACGGCTAGCTCCTACGTACTGAAAAATTATCACTTTTGAAGAAATATCAAGTAGAAAGCTAAAGTCATTAAAAGTACACTAATAATAGGACCTCTGAAAATTCATGATTTTGTTTTTGTATCTATAATATGATCCAGATCTTTCCCCAACATTAGTAACTTCTTTCTTTGGAGAGATCCTACCCACAAAAAATATAAAGATGTGTTCATTAGTTTTGGAGTAATCAAAACACCAAAAAACAGATAGATAGACAAATGGACAAATGAACACACAAAAACATAACCTCCTGGTGGGGTAAAAATATTGGTTAAAGCCACTTGCTGAAAATCACTCAGGGTAAACTTTTTGTAATGGACTGTCAGGAAATTGAAAGAAAAAGAAAAAAAGAAAATGAAAAAAAAAATTAATAAAAATGATGAATACACCACCACTCTCTTGATTATCTTTATGTCAATAAAATGAGAAGAAATATCTTTAACAAAGGACAACAAGAATCACAAACAGTGTTTGTGACCTCACAATGACAATTGCATTGTGACATCATTAAGTAATGACATCATCAGAAAGCAAAATATTGATTTACGTATGTGATGAGGAGAATCAGATTTCTCTGTATATGACCAATTGAAAAAAAAAGAAAAACTCTCTCCTAGCTTTACTTTTCAAACAAATTACACCAAATTTGGAAGAATTCATCTGTACCCCAGGAAGTATCTGCCCACCAAATATGAGCTCAGTTGATGTTATCATTTTTGAGTTATAAGGGCAAAACGGTGCACAGACAGACAGAAAGACAGACAGACAGACAGAAACAAACTGATCACAATAACCCTCTCCTATCGTCGAGCGTTAATTAATAAACCAAACATAGCAAGAATGTGCTTCGTGAATGACATACAAAAATATATAAAAATATCTCTGATGAAGATAACAATATTATATGAGTGTGTAGCACAAATATTACGTTGTTTATCTTTATAAAGGATATATGTTTTTGAGGATGTTTAATGAGGGATGTTGCACTTTTATTATCCACTATTTTGTATGATTAATCAGCAAAATAAATCCATATTTAAAGAAAGAGTGCAAAAAAAGGCTATCATATATTTAGTTGCAGAAGTGAATGTCGAACCTTCAATTTTCAAACTTTGTGTCCCTCTGCACAGGTTATAGAGTAAGAAATCTAAAATTCGCCACATATCTGAAATTTGCCACATGTTGAAATACTAATAAAATAAATGGATTGAGGTGAGATTTGTTGCATGTATGGTAAATTAAGGCTTTTGAACTGAAAAATACCAATTTTAAGACAAAACATCATTTTCTTCACAAAATTAACTAACTTAAGGGTTTTAGAGGTGGTGAATTTTAGATTCCTGGCGAATTTTAGATTTCTTACTCTATACAGCATCTGGTGGATAATAAATGTTTTTGTAATAAATGTCAGGGGGTGATGCATTTTTTTCAAAAACGGTGTGTTTATAACAAGCAAAAGTGCTGGGATAAGATTTTTCACATAATTAAACAGTTACTTAAGTATGTTTGAATTGGTTGTCTCTCCCTTTTATTTTTTAAACTATATTTCATATAATTTTAATTTGGTGCTGCTGCTGAATAAGAATGGAAGTAGTAATTGTCGTTTTGCAACATTAGTATGACATATACGATCCAGACTGAAAAACTGTAAAAATGTACCTATCTCTAACATTGTGCAGTTTCCTTTACTTTGTAATCCGTTGGTTGACAAAATTGTTATTGAAAAAGAGTGGGGAGCATAATTAGAAAGGGTGTTATTGCAGAGATTACATTATTTGTCTATTCTTTGTGGACACATATGTTGATCTATTATGACACTTTCAGGACAGTGATCGCCACCTGTACTGCTGGGACAAGTGTCTCGCTGCCTGTGTGGAGATCCTGTCTCAGGCCAACGACACATTTAACGCAATCGACAGCTTGGCTGTGTGCCGGGAGGTGGTGGAGAGTGCCAAGGGAATGGAATACCTAGAGGGTGTGACTGAGGTCTTCCGAGTTGGCAGCCGGATCAGACTGGCCATGCATGGACTCAGTAATGACCTTTTAACAGTGATCAGAAAACACATGCCGAGTAGTATCAGATAAGGTCTTAGTGTTCAAGTGGTTACTAAGATTAGCATTTAATGACTTGTCTCATACCTCATGGATTGCTAGCTAGTTACAGCAAATGATGACATTTGAAATAGCAGACAAAACCCCAAAGGACAAAACCCAAGAATGATTTGACTACTAAGACAAAGCCCGGAGCTATATTCTATGGAGTTGTAACCCCAATAAAATTGTTAGTTATAAGATTATAAGATACAACATATAAAAACAAATGTTTATTTTCAAATAAACGTAATAATGTATATAATATAAAATGAAAGTACCATTACCCTGCAGTAATTGCCTGAAATGAGCCTGTTAGGTACCAACGTTCAAAATTCTCTACTAACGTACATGTATTTCTTCTTGCATCAATGCAGTTGTAAGCTGAAATTCCAGTTTTAGACCCTGCCATGTCTTATCAGTTCAACTTTTGTCTTCTGTACCTGCCACAAACATCCTAGTGTCTGTGGATGAACTGAGAATTTGTGTTATCAAAGTATTCACTTGTGCAATGCAAGTTTCAGTCAATAGAAATCGACTTCATATCAAATAAAACAAAGTATGCTAGATGTGAGGAGCAGCAGTAATTATTTGAGTCCTGGATAAAATATGCTCATTGTATTGTAGCGATGAGTTCAGATGACTTAGAAGAACATCAGAAAGAACTTCACAACCTCTGGAACAACTTGATCTCCTTCATGGCCAATTCAGCTGTGATGGTGAGAATATTGAATATATTTTGGAAATAATTTAGGACCTAGAACCCTGTTCACAAACTTTAAGATTCAATATCTGTTGTTTCACATAAGGAATTGTTTCCATTGTTTGTGGATATTCTGGATATTATAGGTAAAGTTCTCAAATTGTTCATCATTGCAAAAGCTTGCCTGGGAATAGTTTGGCATCATTTCGACAAACAAAATGGCCACCACGGGCATTTCTTCAATGGTGATCAAGGAGTTTTGCAAATTCAGAGGCTTTTTTCTCATCCATAGAAAGTTGAATCTCTTTATGATTGACATTTTTAGACGGGTTGCGTGTAACCAACCCGCCTTTTTGATGTGTCTGACGTCCGTCTGTCTGTCCGTCCACATTTTCGTTTCCGGACTCTAACTCGAAAATCCTTTGTCCAATCAAATTCAAACTTGACAGGGAGATAGATCACCATTATAGCTTTGTTCCTTTCGAAATTGGTGTAATTCCGTCCGTTCGTTTGTACGTTTTTTGTCCATTTGTCTGTCCATCAAAATTTCCGTTTCCGGACTCTAACTCGAAAACGGTTTTTTCCAATCAAATTCAAACTTGACAGGGAGATAGATCACCATTATAGCTATGTTCCTTTCGAAATTGGTGTAATTCCGTCCGTTCGTTTGTACGTTTTTTGTCCATTTGTCTGTCCATCAAAATTTCCGTTTCCGGACTCTAACTCGAAAACGGTTTTTTCCAATCAAATTCAAACTTGACAGGGAGATAGATCACCATCATAGCTAGGTTCCTTCCGAAATAAGTGTAATTCTGTCCGTTCGTTTGTCTGTTTTTTTGCCGTTTGCATGTCCATCAACATTTCCGTTTCCGGACTCTTAACTTGAAAATGCTTTGTTCAATCGAATTTAAACTTGACAGGGAGATAGATCACCATCATAGCTAGGTTCCTTTCGAAATTGGTGTAATTTTTGTCCGTTTTTGTCTGTTTGTCCTTCAAAATTTATGTTTCCGGACTCTAACTTGAAAATGCTTTGTCCAATTGAATTCAAACTTGACAGGGAGATAGATCACCATCATAGCTAGGTTCCTTTCAAAATTGGTGTAATTCTGTGTGTCCATTTGTCTGTCCATCAACGTTTCCGTTTCCGGACTCTAACTTGAAAATGCTTTGTCCAATCGAATTCAAACTTGACAGGGAGATAGATTACCATCATTTCTAGGTTCCTTTCGAAATTGGTGTAATTCCATCTGTTCATTTGTCCGTTTGTCTGTCCGTCAACATTTCCGTTTCCTGACTCTAACTCGAAAACGCTTTGTCCAATCGAATTCAAACTTGACAGGGAGATAGATCACCATCATAGCTAAGTTACTTTTGAAATTGGTGTAATTCCGTCCTTTCGTTTGTCCGTTTATAGCATAGATACAATTATGTAACCTAGATTACAAGTTTTACATTTCTTAGCACGCCTAACACATTCACCTTAAGTGGGTGTCCTAACATTCCTTTCCTTGTTTCTAAATTTAATTACAGCAGTCGCTAACCTTATTGCTGCCTCCACAACCTGCCTTTTGGGGCATCTTTGACCCTCTTGTTAATATATTGTCCTCTATAGCCTACAGAAATTTGACCTTGAAGGTTGTCCTTCATTACTTGAATTAACAGGTTTTTTAGGAGCTGTTGGGTCTGTTCCTTCAATAATTGTAGTTTCTAATCTCCTCCGTATTTATTCTGCCATTTTTCAGATCTAGGTCCATAGCCAAGTGAGTAATAGTGCTGGTAGCAAAAAAAGGCAAATGTGCTCATATCTCCTAAACCGTGCAAGATAGAGCAATTTCATCGAAGTTTTCGACCCACAGGGTATCTAAGGAATGTACTCTTTGCAATTGTCCAAAAATTTTCCCCTCCCCAAAAATGGCGGCCATTTTGAATTTTCAAATTTTTGCCAAAAATGGCAAAACACAAATTTGCTTTTATCTCCTTAACCGTACGAGATAGAGCGATTTCGTCGAAATTTTCGACCCACAGGGTATCTAAGGAATGTAATCTTTGCAATTTTCAAAAAATTTTCCCCTCCCCAAAAATGGCGGCCATTTTGAATTTTCGAATTTTTGCCAAAAATGGCAAAACACAAATTTGCTTCTATCTCCTTAACCGTGCAAAATAGAGTTATTTCGTTGAAATTTTCGACCCATAGGGCATCTAAGAAATGTACTCTTGGCAATTTTCAAAAAATTTTCCTCTTCCCAAAAATGGCGGCCATTTTGAATTTTCAAATTTGTGCCAAAAATAGAAAAACAGAAATTTGCTTCTGTCTTCTTAACCGTGCAAGATAGAGTGATTTCGTCAAATTTTCGACCCAACCAATGCAAAAAGGCATGAAACTGAAATAATTTACATGTACACTAATAAATATTTAAGCATCATTCATATATTTTACAAATGAAACAGGGTCTTGTAAGACTACTGTACAATTTTGGCAAAAGATGGGGTGGACATTACACAAGATAATGTGTGTTCTTCTATGCTATCCTGTTTCTATTCATATATATATTGTTCAGCTACTTTTTGATGTTCTGTGTCATGGCAAATTGTCAGAGCTGTAGCTCTACATCTAACTGAGTGGTAGCTATTTTGAATTTTTTTCCACTGAGAAAGTTGCTTGTAACTTCAAAACTATTCAATTTAGAGATTTTTCATCAAATATATTAATCATCTACTTCTTGATATTCTGTGTCATCGCAAATTTCCAGAGCTGTAGTTATAATGCTAGCTGAGTAATAACTACTTTGACATTTTGCCAATGAGTAAGTTGTAAGTATTCAATTTAGAGATTTGGATCAAATATGTTCTTCAGCTACTGTTTGATGTTCTGTGTCATGGCAAGTTTTCACACCTATAGCTCCACAACTTATTGAGCAATAGTTACTTTACTATTTTGCTAATGAGTAAATCATTTATAACTTCAAAAGTATTAAATTTAGAGGTTTTTTAATCAAATATGTTGTTCATTCACTTTTTGATGTTCACTGTCATAGCATATATCCAGAGCTGTAGCTCCAGCGCCAACTGAGTAATAGCTACCTTAACTTTTGCCAATGAGTAATTTTTTATAAGTTAATTTACTTTATGGTTTGTGAAAATTTTTTTTTAAATTTCAGTCGCCATCTGGAATTTTTGCGGAAATGGAAAATGTTGCTTATCTTGAAAACCGTGAGAGATGAGTGATTTTGGACAAATCTTGGATCCATTGAGTACTAAGGACTACTTCTCTAAAACCTCTGAAAATTTGAGACTTTTGGCTGCCATCTTGAATTTTGGTAGAAATGTAAAATGTGGTTTATCTCGAAAACCATAAGAGATGAGTGATTTCGCGCAAATTTTGAGCCCCCTGGGTAATTAACACTACTCCTGTACTATCTCTGAAAAAAATTAAACTTTTCCATATTTTGGCTGCCATCTTGAATTTATGCGGAAATAGAAAATGTAGTTTATCTCAAAAATCATAAGAGACAGAGCGATTTTAGGCAAATTTTCACCCACTAGGGTACTAAAGACTACCCTCTAGGACCTCTGAAAAAACTAGACTTCTTCAAATTATTTTTGCCATCTTGAATTTTGACACAAATGTAAAATGTCATTTATCTTGAAAATCGTGAGAGATAGAGCTATTTGGGGCAAATTTTGGGCCCCATATCGTACTGAAGACTCCTCCTCTAGGACCTATGAAAAATTTAGACTTTTCTGAATTTTGGCGGAAAGGGAAAGTGTTGTTTATTGAGAAAACTGTAACGGAGTGATTTTAGACAAATATTGGCCCCACTGGATAATAAAGACTATGCCTTTAATGTCTGTTAATTTTGGCCTCCATCTAGAAAAATGTTGTTTATTCTCAAAACTATGTTAGTTGTCTTTTTTTGATGGATACATCAAACATTTGGCCACAGATGCATCCATGGGATAGTTTAAATTATATTTCCTTCTTTTTCGGTCTGATACTCGCATACAGAAGGACAGATCATCCTATGGCTGGTACATGTTACACATATAAATGTTCCCCATAGCATGCAGAAATATGACCATCAAACTCCTTTCAAGTTCATGGCTAGGCTCTAAACATTGGCATATTGGCCTTTTTTCTATTATTTTGGATATTTACATTTAACTCCCCTTATTATTCGTCATAGGGATTCAGAATATTAAATTAACTTATAAGAAATCATGGGCTGGGAAGTTTGTCAAAGGGTCAAATTTGACATTTGAATCTTGCTAGAAGGCCAAACTGAGTTTTCATACTAAAATAGGCCTTATATCTTCATTACTGTTGTCCTACAAATTTAAAATGTGAAAAGAATCTACTGGAAATCATGGGATTTGTCATTTGACCCTACTTCAAGGCCCTCAATAATTTTTCTGCTTTTACAGATCTAGGTCCATAGCTGAGTCAGGAATAGCGCTAGTAGCTGCTTTGGATAATTTCCTCACAGCTCCAAAACGCATTTACAGTATTTCACTAAATTATGCTGTTCAGCCACTTTTTCTGCACCTACAATATGATACCTGTTTTAGAAGTATATCACAATAGCTATGTGAGTGATAGTTCCATCCCCGGACGAAAGTCGGGGATACTTAGGATTCAGTATGCTCACGCCACTGCCGCTGCAGACATTTCCTTTCGTACGTAATAACTTAAAAAATATTTTAGTTAGACCTTTCAAATTTGGTATGAGGTATATATGGGCAATGCCACGAATGCTATTGTTTTGTGACCTTGACCTTCAATTTCAAGGTCTCTGGTGGCCTCTTAAAGGTCAGATTTTGGCCTTTTTTCACATTTTGGCCCAGTTCTCATATACAGAAAGTTAGATCATCCTATGGCTGGTATATATAATACATATATGTCCTCTGTAAGCATGCAGAAATTTGACCTTGAAGCTCTTCATTGAAGGTCATTCACAGACCACCAAAGAAATCATGAAAAGTGCTTATTTTTATTGCGTAAAATAGCCTTACCTTATCCTCACAAATGCTTACTTGGTTTTTTGGGGGCAAAACGCGGCGACCAACAAGAATATTTAAAAATTATTCTTGTTCGAAAGGTGAACCCCGTAGTTAGTGATAGGTGCGCACAACACATTGTCGGTTGGACTTTGTCGAGAGATCCTCATTCAATTTTTGGTCGTCGAGGAGGCAACACGTGAAGTTTTTTCAACTCTGCCCATTGCCAAGACGGCAGATGCGTTCTTTTAGAATTCATATAGTTCGTGCTAAGAAGAAAGAAGTTTAAGACTTCCTATTCTACAGATCTGAAGTACAATATTACATGCTGTGGGATGGGTAATCCATGACAGCATTCTTAGATCCCCCTTGGCTGTATAACAGTCTTTGGTAGAGGATCTACTACAGAAGATTCTTCAATTTTTTAGTTCAGGCTACCTACCTCTTCATTTATGAGGGATGTCCAACAGAAGTCTTTGAACTGGCCACATTTTCCTGAAAATGACAGCATTAAGAGGCCTGCTGCGATTGAAAAACAGCTAGCAGTAGAAGATCTACTAGAGTTTGCTTTTCCAACACCAGATGACATTTAGATTTGATAGCTGGTCAGATTAGAATTCGTTTTCTGGGGTTAGTAATTAAACCTCCAGAAAGCTAGTAGCCTCTCCACTTTGTAGACACACAGAGGGTGACCCTTCATCTTGGAGAAAAAGATATACTTCAGATCGTCCAATGGCAAATCCCTTTCATGAAGTCCTGGTGGATTTTTATGAAAGAATGCAGCAGTAACCATTCATTGTCTACAGGTCCTTTCCTCTCTGAGAAGCAAAGATTGCTTGCTTAGTGTGAACTTCAATAGTACTCTACCATACCAGCAGTTAGCAGATTTCCTGTAGCCTGAAAAACAGTCAGTCCTACAAGATGTACTTCAGAAGTTTATCAACGTTTGCTTTCAACCTACAAACCAGGCATCAAGATGGTTAATTTCCTCCATTGCCTTGTCTTTATTCTACAACTGGCTGGTGGACCATTTATTACTTCATTATAGAGAAGATAATACATAAGCCTTCCCACCAATATTCTCAATGAAATAGGGCATTCTGGTGTAGTAGAAGAAATACCTATAAATAGCTGGTTTAAGTGAAAATATTATCGCCATCTCAGAGTTGTGCAGTTTTTGAATGGGTACTATGTAGCCCTCCAATCGAAACTCCCCTTTCATGTAGCTCTACTGCAGGTGCTACAGACAGAAAAACAATCCGCCATGTTGCTGAAAATATTGTGTTGCATTTAATATGTTTATTTACACACACTTTCTTCTGAAAAAGACTACAAGTCGCAGGATTTTCTCAGTAATATAGTTTCCTCTATCATATCTGACACAATGCTGCTTGTTTTAGATGGAAACATTTGCTTTCTTCAAGACATGGATCGTTGGTGTGTTGTGTGCTGTATAAATATAAAGTACGGATAGCCTATACAAGAAGTTTAGTCTATTCAAGGAAGTTAATCAGCATTGGGCAAGGTTAGTACATGGATAGATGACCATTCCTGTCATTTTCTTTGCATCTTACAATATCATTGGCCAGTGAGGATCTCTGTGTCCTGAACATGCATACGTCTCCAAGCTGTGAAATGGAATTTTTATAAAGAAACACGGTCACAAAAGGTTAATGACCAGTTTCAACAGATCTCCGTACCAAATACAAGGGTTGTGCAAATCTTGAGAAGGTTTATCGAATAATATTCCAGTCGAATCCGCCCATGTCTGTACATCCCATAATTTAAAGTGGTTACAGACAGGAAAAACATGGCTACCTAAAAGATTGCGTGCTGCAAATGCTTCAAAAAGCGCAATTTACCATCTCAAGGATTGCACAACTCCAGGTTTGACAGCAGATTATTTCTTGTATCAGAAGCCGGCAATAAATGGCGCCCTGTGACAGATCTCAGTGTCCTGGACAAATGCCTGCTAGTTCCAACTTTTAAGATGGGGACAGCAGAGATAACCAGAAACTCGGTCACTAAAGGTGAATGGCTAGTTTTGATAGACCTGAAAGATGCGTTCTTTCACGTGCCCATACACCCAGATTGTTAACATTGGCTATGTTGCCATGTAGACAAACAAACGTGTCGGTTCAAAGCACTGCCATTGCGGTTGGTGACTGCACCCCTATAGTTCATGCGGATTGTAAAAGAGGCTCGTTCTTCAGTCTCGCGGAATTCGAGTTCACCAATACCTGGACGACTGGTTGTTAAGAGCAAATAACAGACACCAGAGTCAGCTCCAGACAAAAGAACTCATCCATAAGATTCAAGAACTCGGCTTTGTGATAAATTTAGAAAAATCAGAGCTCGAACCTACCTAAAAATCGACTTTCTGGGTTACCTTTTCGATTTGATACAGGGAAAAGTCTTTCCAACCGAAAAGAAGTTGAAAATTCTAGAAAAGTCTGTTCAGGACATGGAGATCGCATCACAAACAACCCCAAGGTTGCTTATGTCCCTGATAGGTGTACTAGCATCCCTAGAAAAGACAATACCAATGGGTCGGTTATATATGCGCCCTTTCCAATGGTTCCTAAAAACAAACTGGCAGGATCCCCAGTCTCTAGACCTGAAGATTCCTGTTTCAAACCTTCTGAAAAAGCATCTTCAGTGGTGGAAAGATCCAAAAAAATTCTAAAATGGGTTGTCCTTTTCATCTACAGGAACACAATACCCTTATTTTCACAGATGCGTCAAACCAGGGTTGGGGAGCTCATTTAGAAAACATGACAGTCAGTGGCAATTGCACAGATCAGGAAAAATTGCTTCATATCAATGTCCTAGAGTTAAAGGCAGTGTTTCTGGCCTTAAAAAGCTTTCAAAACAGAATTCTAGACAAAAGGGTTCTCATAGCAACAGACAACGCCACTGTAGTCAGTTATCTGAACAAACAAGGGGGAACACACTCATGGGACATGTGTCTCCTGGTTTGGCGCATCTTGGCCTACTGCAATCCTCGAAACATACTCATAAGAGCCAGACACATTCAGGGTTGCCTCAATGTCATAGCCGACAGTCTCTCCAGGAAAGACAAAATAATTCAAACAGAATGGTCTCTTCATCCTCAAATATTCAGTCTAATTTGCAAAGTTTGGCACACACCAATGGTGGACATGTTTGCCACCAAATTGAATCACAAGCTACCAATTTATGTCTCAACAGTCCCAGATGCAAATGCTATGAACATAGATGCATTGAACATCTCCTGGGAGGGTCTGGACGGCTATGCCTTTTGTCCTGTAGCTCTCATACCAAAGGTCATACAGAAAATGAACACCTACAGGTGCAGAATGATAGTAGTAGCACCAGGGTGGCCCAGAATGCATTGGTTTTGGGATCTAGTCTATCTGTCAACCAAGCCCCCATTACAACTTCCTCACTGGCTTCATCTGCTAAAACAACCTTTCAGTCAGAAGTTCCATCAGATTCTCATATATCTGAATCTTCATGTTTGGCACCTGGACACCACTCAGAATCACTTGCATCATTCTCTGAGGAGGTGGCAGATAGAATTTAGGCACCTCAAAGACCCACATCTAGAAGATTATATGAGTCAAGGTGGGCCATTTTTGAACTCTGGTGCCAACAGAACAAGGTGGTCAGCGCAGAGCCTTCTACCTCAGACATAGCAGAATTTTTGAACCATCTGTTTACTGTCAAAAATTTGAAGCCTGCCACAATTGCTGGCTACAGAACTGCAATTGCTGACCAGGAAGTTTGCAAGAGTTTGCACTTAAAGAGACTCCTTGCAAGCTTTTACAGGGACAAACCCATTCTAAATAGGGTTTTTCCCTCTTGGGACCTATCTTTGGTTCTAGTATCTTTGACTAAGGCTCCTTTTGAACCTTTGAAGGATGCGGGTCTTAAGATTTTGACTTTCAAGACTGTTTTCCTGATGGCTTTGGCAGCTGGCAAAAGAAGGGGGGAGGTGCACGCTTGGACATTCTCTTCCCTCAGGCATAAACCTCACTGGAAGGAGATCACTATTTCTCCTTCTCCTGCCTTCTTAGCAAAGAATCAGTTGGCTTCTGATTGCCCAGATTCGCTAAAACCGGTGGTCATTCCAGCTCTTAACCTTTTTTGAGCTCAGACTTGACTGAGGATATGACTTTATACCCTGTCAGAGCACTTAGATACTATCTAGACAGAACTAGTGCTTTAAGGAAGGGAAAGTATCTCTTGTTTATGTCCTTTAAGGAAGGCTTTGACAGAGGTCTCATGGGATCCACTATCTCTTCTTGGATCAGACAGACTGTCTTATTGGCTTATCAGTCATCCAATTTTGATACACAGGACCTACAGGTTAAGGCCCATGATGTTAGGTCCATGTCTGCTTCTTTAGTATTCAAGGATGGGTGTCCCTAGAGCAGATTTTAGGCTCCTGCCATTGGAAGAGCCACAACACGTTTTCTACCTTTTAAGCTATGTGTCTTGGCAGTCCATAGACCAAACAGATTACAATTAGGCCCAGTGGTTTCTGCTCAGCATGTGATTGGCTTTGAGTATGTTCTTGAGTATTTCATATGGCTTACATACTTTACTCTTCCTTCCATACCAGTATCTTGTATGGACATATGTCTTCTTCTGTGGCAGATGGCCTCATGACTGTATTTTGTAAAACACAGAAGCCAGCTTGGGGTGCCTTCTTGCTGGATGACAGCTCCCAGCTCGAGGGACCCAGGAAGCCATCCCCGACCACACAGTTATGGGTGATGGTTTAGATATAGGACAACTTTATGCTACATTGGACAAGTGTCAACTACAACAGTACATCATGAATATTCATGAGGTTACCTATCATTACTTATCTTTACAGATATTTTACAGTAATGGAAAATTCTGTTGTAGCATACTTAAGCTTATCTTATCCTCTCCATCAAATGCTTTCATGGTGAACCCCATAATCTATTAACAGGGAGGTTGCAAAACAAACCCCTCCTCCTGTTATGGTTGGAATCAAGCATTTGTGAGGATAAGGTAAGGCTATTTTACGCAATAAAATGTAACACATTTTATTGTAATTTAACTTTTTGTAAGTTAAATACTTACCTTATCCTCACAAGGACAGACCCACCCTTTCTCCCCTCACAAGTTTGTTTTCATAGGGGACCAAAAATTAAATGAGGATCTCTCGACAAAATCCAACCGACAATGTGTTGTGCGCATGCGCACCTATCACTAACTACGGGGTTCACCTCTCAAACAAGAATAATTTTTAAATATTCTTGTTGGTCGCCGCGTTTTGCCTCCACAAAACCAAGTAAGCATTTGTGAGGATAAGGTAAGTATTTAACTTACAAAAAGTTAAATTACAATAAAATTTGTTACAATCTCCCTTATTATTGGTCCTAGAGGTTTGGGATGGTAAACCAACCTATAGGAAATCATGGACTGGGAATCTTTTGGTGTGGTTGGATTTGACCTTGGGCTCCTCCTTCAAGGTCAAATGAGGATAGCCAAACCTAAAAGTGCTCATAACTCGCTTTTTATTGGTCGTACAGGTTTGGGATGGTAAACCAACTTCTAGGAAATCATGGGCCGGGAATCATTTTATGTGGTCAGATTTGACCTTGGACCCCTCCTTCAGGGTCAAACGAAGATAGCCAAACCTAAAAGTGCTCATAACTCGCTTATTATTGGTCGTACAGGTTTGGGATAGTAAACCAACTTCTAGGAAATCATGGGCTGGGAATCTTTTTATGTGGTCAGATTTGACCTTGGACCACTCCTCCAAGGTCAAACAAGGATAGCCAAACTTAAAAGTGCTTATATCCCACTTATTATTGGTCCTAGAGGTTTGCAATGTGAAACCAACCTATAGGAAATCATGGACTGGGAATCTTTTGATGTGGTCAGATTTGACCTTGGGCCCTGCCTTCGAGGTCAAATGAGGATAGCAAAATCTAAAGTGCTAATAAAGCACTTTTTCTTGGTCCTAGAGGTTTGTAATGTGAAACCATCCTATAGGAAATCATGCGCTAGGAATCTTTTGATGTGATCAGATTTGAGCTTTGGCCCCTCTTTCAAGGTCAAATGACAATAGCCAAAATTAAAAGTGCTTAAAACTCGCTTATTCGTGTTCCTAGAGGTTTGCAATGTCACACCAACCTATTGGAAATCATGGGCTAAGAATCTTTTGATGTGGTCAGATTTTACCTTGGGCTCCTCCTTCAAGGTTAAGTGATGGTTGATTGGCTTTGGTGAGTTTTCTTTCTGGTGGATACAATTTGCATCGGTTCTCCGATGCGCTACGTCTAGTTTCATTTGTATCTTTCATTAAGCAAACATTTTGTTTACTTAGTGTCAGTACAACTTGCTCCCATAAACACTTAGGCCCCCTCCCCACAGGAGTATATTTGTGTCAACCATAATACTCTGTATGTCATGCTTCAACCATGTCCCGTCTGGGGATACACTGCGTCGAGATGCAATCTCTAGTTAATTTCTGTTTTTAACACAGAACAAAATTTGTTAAGGGCTTTATTTTTCTTTGACCCCAATTTAAGGAAAACAGGGTTTTCCTTGAGAAGCTTATTATATTTTTAATTATTGGCCCTTTGTGTTTGGCATACACAAAGATATCGTGGGTTCATCACTAGTCACTTTTAGAATGGCTAAATTCTCTGTTAGCTTACGCAGTTTCCCGTCAGGGGATACACTGCATTAAGACACAGTCTCTAGTTTCTTTAAAACAAGAAAAAATTGGTTAAAATAAAGAATTTTTTCTTTATGAAAAATCTTGATGAATAGGATGACAGATCTAACAAAATTCTTGTAATGCTTCCACACTCCAAGTCAAATACGGTAAATATAAAGGTGTTAGATGAAATGTTTAGACAACTTATAGAAAGTCATGGACTGAGAATCTTATGGAAAGGTCAGATTTAATCTTTGACCACTGCTTCAAGGCTGAAATATGATCTTTTCGTTATTATTTGTCCAAGGAATTGGAACATGATAACCACCCAGATTTAATCATGGGCTGCAAATCCTTTGGACGTCAGATTTGACCCTTGACCCCTGATTGAAAGTCAAGCTGTGTCTGTGTAATAAGAGAGCTTATATGTTCCTTATTATTAGTCCTAGGGGTATCGAATGCCAAAGCAACCTATAGGAAACATGGGCCAGGAATGTTTTAGAAGGGTTGTATTTGACCTTTGACAATTGTTTCAAGGTAAAATGGAGTATACAGACAAAATAATGTCTTATGTCTTACTTATTATTGGTCTTACAGTTTCTAAATGTGAAAACAATCTATAGAAATCATGGACCTCAAACCCTTTTCTTCAGGGTCAGATTAGACAATTGATCCCTGCTTTAAGGTCAAGTGCAATCTATATTTAAATAATCCTGATGTCTTTTCATTGGGGTTTGGAATAGGAAAACAACCTATGGGCCACTTTTAAAACCACTTCTCACTCGTCAGTTAGTCTTTTCACACATCTGTTTACCTGGAAGATGCAGTAAACCCCTCAACTAAAAACTCCCAGAATAAAATCCCTCAAATTTCATCAATGGGAAAAACCTATGTTCAATTTCTGCATCCTGTGAAAATCACTGAACTAATTTTACAGTCTGTGGATAAAACCCATAAATTCAATATTTAAACACCTGACATGTCTAAATCATCAATTTTCTAATTGGTCTTAGGAGTTTTAAATATGTTAACATTTGACCTTTGACACCTCATTCAAGGTCATAGAAGATCGTGATTACAAAGCTTTATATCTCCCTTCTTGTTGCTCCAAGACTTTCATTGAACTTCACCATGTCCCACCGGGTGATACTCTTCTTTGAAGAAACACAATTTCTTGTAAAATTTTGGACTCTCACTGCAGTAACTTGAGGGTCTCTAGGGATGTTATTATCAGTTTGGTTCTTTACAAATTCTTCACTTATTATCTTATTTTCTCAGCCCAGTTCACAGTCCTTGACCTTTAAGAAAGCCTTGATCAGGAAGAAGGAAGAGGAGAACCTGAGTGAGCGTTTGTGTGGGGTGTGCCTGTTGGATGCTGACATCTACTCAGACAGTGAATCAGCCAATCAGCAGTCAGGACACAAACTGAATTATGGTGGACGACAGTATCATGCCCCCTGTGCCAACTTCTGGGTGAATTGTGTGGACTCCATGTTACCTGCACTGAAAATACCAGATCTCTTGTGATTTAAAACTCTAGATTTGCTCATCGGTCAAGCAATAGATGTAATTGAGTTTAATATTACAATCAACATTTTGAATTGTGTGTCATGACATTAGGTAAAAAGATAGTATTTGGGTTTACTGTTACAATTAAAATTTTGAATTGTGTGTGACATCAAGATAAAGGAAATCAGTGCTTACTAATTGGTCACAATCCGTTTCTGAAAATGTTAACATTCCAAGTTTCCAGGTGTTGTCTTTCATTCTGGAAAAATATAGCATGTTTGTTAGAGTAAGAAATGTAACTCTTTTGGTATGCTCGTTTCTCATTGCTAGTTTAGTGTGTTAGTGAAGTAACCTAAATGTTACATCTTCACCATCTGTGTGGTTAGCCAATAAAGTCTAAGAAGGCTTGTTTAGTTTGCCTAATTGACTCAGCAAAATATTGTTCATGAAAAAATAGAAATGTACAAAACCATTGAAAGTTTATCTCTAAAATTTGTTAACCTTATTGGCTATGTGGTTACCAAGCTTGGTGTATAAGCACTTGGCTCTCAACATTGTGTTTGCTGGTTCAAATCCAGCTTTATGGAACATGTGGGATATACTGATTGTGATATGACTCTGTCAAAATTAAATACAAATACTCCAGCTTTGACTTTTGCTCTGCGTTTTCAAAAGGTGGATTATGAGCATAATTGACTTTGAGTATAAATTATTACAGACCCAGTTTTCAAAGGATTAATTCATGAATGATATAACAGGGTTTGTTTCTTGACAACTTGACACAATGTAATCCATACAGTGTACTGATAAAACATGTTTAATCCCAAGATTATTATCATGTGACATAAATCGGTCAGAAGTGTTAAAATTTTTCAGCTTGTGAGGGAGGACACAGGATTCACTGAATAGTCTGCAGCAGAGGGTTAAAATGGCTTTTATTTATGTTGTTAACGAAAACTGTTATAAGTTTAACTTCTCAGTGAGTAATGTGTTGTGGATATTTTCTTCTGCTCTTCTAACTACCTATCACAATATTACTGACAAGAGGTACTAACTGAATAAAATAAATGAGATAGATACAAGTCATAGTGGTTTTATAGAAACCTTTCCCATGACATGTTTAAAACCAATGATCAAGACTCAGTAACCAATCACTTTTCATGGGAACGACACTGGGGCACAGTTCATTTTTCTAATCATTTTATGCACTGACAATCGACATGCTACAATTAATATTTCATTTAGGGGTTTCAGTGAAATGGTCTTGGTACTGTAGCACCAGTGATACTATCTCATCCCTAGTTTAAACTCCTAGTGAAAAAAATTCTTTTAATGTATTAAAGTGAATGCATTTATTCTACTGGGCAATAATTAGTGTTGTTTGTTCTACTTAGGATGTGATGTTGTGTGATTATCTGATGACTGCAAATGATGTAGAACTGTGAAACTATGTAACTATTTTCTGGATTAAATTAAATAAATATGAAGTAAATCACAAATATGTAAGCATCACAAACATGAAATACATGTTTTTCAAAGCAAATGGAATTTCAGTTTCCAAGTGACCACAACAGAGTAATAAACATGACATTCTTCACAGTCCATGAAATTCCGCTCTTGGGGACATCTTTAAGAATTTCCAACAAGTCTTGAAATTGAAGGATTTTCCTGTGTCGAAAATATCACATACTCTGGTGCAGTCACATTTCCAACTCTGTATTACGTCAGTACTGTAAATCATAAGTTTCAGTGTCCTTTTAATTAATGGTGATTATTAAGGTTACACATGTTTAATTTATGCAGAGTTACTGTTGGCTTGGTCTTCAGACAATAAAAATGTGATATATACATATACTTTGTTTAGTCATCTATCTTTAGTTGTAACTTTCACAACAGGTCCATTTATGACCATTTGGTGACAGCAGTAGCAACTACATTTTTCCTGCAGCCTCGGTTACTAAAAAATTTGTTATGCAACTACTGGACTTTCACCCCATGGCTGAGGGTTGAAATGGATCTCAAAATAACATCTAATCTACAGATGGAAAGAGTTTTCTCCAAACTCGAGTCACAACTTGTGGGCGATTTTGGACATTGCATCAATCTGCACAATTTAAACTTGTGTTTTAAAAAAATGAAATTGTAAAATGTGCTTACTTTGTTACAAAATATCACTTTAGAAATTTACCAATCAGTTAAAACTGGAGACAATATAATGCATGGTCATTTTCTATTTATAATTACCTAAGAATCCATGCACACTTGCACAAGCTTCCCAGAAAAAAATACATGTATATCAACAGATTTCTGCAAATTGGTGTCAAATACTATCAATGCTAACACTTGTTGATGATCTTATTACATCCAGGTGAAAGGCAAAAGGTACAGTGGATTCTGATCTGGCTGCAACTGAAAAATGAATCAAAATTTTTTTATCAAACTCCATGCACATGTTAAGGATCCAAAGATCAATGTCTGCATTTTTAGGAAGTTGCGGCTGCCTTAAAGTCAAAAACGGATTTAAGCCCTATTTCACTTAGCTTTTTACTTTTTCAATAAAACTTGGAACACATTTGCAAAAGAAATATCCTTATTTTATAGCGAAATACCCTTACCATTTCCTAACAGTAGCTATTTGTTGGAGCCATCCAACCCAATGGCCAACGCAGAGATGCAAATTTAAGGTTATATCACAACCTTAACCCGGCCACTAGCAAAGGAAATATCCTTACTTTATAGTGACCTTCAACTGCAAATATGTTTAAAGTGATGGCGTTATAGTCATAAAATTGCATATTTATTTTTTTATTTTTATCCCACAGCTCTTGAGGGTTCTGCAGGTGGGTGGCGAGTGGGTGGCGAGAAAGGTTTGTCCAGGCTGTATCTCAGAAACCGACTGGATGTATTGCTCCAATATTCCACATCCACCACCTTTCACACTTTGTTTCTGTACGTAGGTTTAGGTGTGTTGTATTTTAGAGAACACCATTCCAGAATTGAGAATCTTAGATCATTTACAGATTGTCCCTTGTCTGTGAAGTGTTTAGACACTGGGGTTTATCTGCTCTCCTTTGGTTTTTTCACTGAGAGAATGTGCTCATACATTCTTGATCTGAATGCAATGGTGTCCTCTAAAATACAACACACCTAAACCTACGCACAGAAACAAAGTGTGAAAGGTGGTGGATGTGGAATATTGGAGCAATACATCCAGTCAGCATTAATCAATTAATTTATTTAACTGTGTATCATTTTTTAGCATTCCATCACACTCAGAATGCTAGTGTTCCTTGTTTTATTTCCTATATGATATCTGTTGGATAATCAGAGTGACTAAAATATTGCACATACAGTTGTCAGGTGCAATATAAGAAAAATTACATAAAAATTGATAAAAATTCCAAAATCACATTTTCATCGTAATATTTTGCCTCTGTGACGTAATAGAGACATCCTGTGATGTAATAATGATTCATGGGCCTTATGACGTCACAACCATAGCTACCAGTTCATTTTTGTGCAACAGTAGGCCTGGAGTAACATAGCCATTGCACAAGCCAAATAAAGTTTACTATTAAAAAACACACAATATAGTGAATTATTGTGACCTTATCAAGGATAATGAATAAAACAACACATAAATAAAGACTAATAACTCTTTGTTTATTATTTATTCACATTTAATAGTATGATATATTATGTTTATTTTTTACAGAATGATTTAATTACATCATTCGGTAATTAATTAACTTTATCATTAATTGTGCTGCTCTCCTATAAGACAATTAGGAGAATCCTGATATTTATTCCATTTTGAATATATTGATATATAAATTAAAGTCTGAAACATATTAAATATACAAAAGAAGATATTAATTACTTTTGTGTTCTATTGTGTTAAAGAGATGGACCTATCAGTATAATACTGAAAATGCAGTCCCAATACTTACCATGGACTCAATGAGACTTACCACTGTCGCTTGGCTCTACACCTGTTATTAATAAAAACATGGTACTTAAGTATTGGCCTGAACTTTAAAGTCAAAAAATTTTTAGTCATAAATCCAGTAAAGAGTGTAAATAACACTATGGATATTGCACCTTAGACTAAAAACACCATTAGACTTTTGGTCAACATATAAAAAACCCAAGATCCATAGGTGACACACAGTGGACTGTTATTCATTATTTATCCATAAAGAATAGAAGAATAATATGTACCACTAATATATCCCATTTAAAAAGAATAAACTCTAAAATAATAAAGAATTGAGAGTTTATATACACTTACTGCACATCTAGAACATCAAATCTAGACATTTACTAATCAATAGGTCACTAAGTGCAAACTGCACCAAAAAGCAGTGCTACACCTGCACCTGCGCAATGCACAGGTGCAATTGCACCATTGAAAAAGTACTTCAGGGATAGGACTTGGTGAAATCTCCAGCTTCTGATGAGACAACTCACCTGATTGTCGAAATACAGTTGTGTGTTAATAAACATAACAGTATAAGGCCACAAACACTTTACAAGTGAACTAGTAGTAGTGACTGGACACATATATACCTGTGTTTTGTATCTCAGAAACCCTAATGTGTAGTAAGTTGATACTTGGTAGGGACATTGGTTAGGGGATGTAGGTGTTCAACGTCATTGTGTGACTTTGATTTCATCTTTGACCTTGCTGTATTGACCTTGAGTTTAAAAATCTTGTCCAGGCTATATCTCAGAAACCATAATGTGTAGGAAATTGATACTTTGTAGTGACACTGGCTAAGCAATGTAGGTGTACAACGTTATGTTGTGACCTCGTTCTTACCTTTGACCTTGCGCTATTAACCTTGACTTTTAAAATGTTGTCTGGGCTATATCTCAGTAATCATATGGTGTAGTAAGTTATTGGGTATTGTTTTCACCCATGGTATCAAGATGGGCGGGCAGGTGGGCGGGGCAGCAAGAAAAAAATTGTTGGGGCTGTATCTCAGAACCGTAAGGTGTAGGAAGTTGATACTTGGCAGGGAGATTGGTTAGGGGGTGTAGGTGTGCAATGTCATGGTGTGACCTTAATTTGACCTTTGACCCTGGTGTAGTGACCTTGACCTATAAAATCTTGTTTGGGCTATATCTTGGAAACCGTAAGGTGTAGGAAGTTGATACTTTGTAGTGACATTTGCCAGGCAAAGTAGGTGTACAACATTATGGTGTGACCTTGGTCTTACCTTTGACATTGCCGTATTAAACTTTACTTTTAAAATGTTGTCTGGGCTATATCTCTATAATCATTTGGTGTAGAAAGTTATTGGGTATTGTTTTCACCCATGGTGTCCGGATGGGTGGGTTGGTGGGTGGCACGAAAAAGTTTGTTGGGGCTGTATCTCAGAATACCGTAAGGTGTAGCAAGTTGATACTTGGTAGGGATATCAGTTGGGGGTGTGCGCAATGTCATGGTATGGCCTTAATTGGACCTTTGACCTTGCCATAGTGACCTTAGCCTATAAAATCTTGTTTGGGCTATATCTCAGAAATCGCAAAGTGTCAGAAGTTGATACTTTGTAGGAACATTGGTTGGTGGTTGTAGGGATGCAACGTCATGGTGTGACCTTAATTTGACCTTTGACCTTGCCATAGTGATCTTGACCTCTATTATATATTATCTGGGCTATATCTCTGAAACCATAAGGTGTAGGAAGTTGTTACTTGGTAGGGACATTGGTTGGGGGTTGTAGGTGTACATCATCATGGTGTGACCTTGATTTGACCTTTGCTCTTTCTGTAGTGACCTTGACCGTTATAATTTTGTCTGGACAATATCTCTGAAACCATAAAGTGTAGGAAGTTGATACGTGGTAGGGACATTGCTTAAGGTTTGTAGGTGTGCAACATCATATTGTGATTTGATTCGAACTTGTGACCATGAGTTTAAAATTTTGTCCGGGCTCTCTTGGATTCTGTAAGGTGTAGAAGGTTGACACTTGGTAGGGACATTGGTTAGGGAGGATATGCATCATGGTATGACCTTTAACTTTGGCTCTGCCAAAGTGTATTTACATGCCATATTTGAGACATGTTTCTCTTATGACAAAGATACATGTATATGGATTGCTGCAACTGATTATCATATGTACTTTTACATATTTGTGCTATTTCCATTGACAGCTATTCTCCAGTTAAAAAATTTTACAGCTTCATTATTTTTAGGTTACTGATTCCCAGATAGCAAGACTCTGTAGGACCACCACTGGCCCACCAGCGGCATAGCAATCGGTCCGATATTGGCTGTAGCTGGTGGCTAGCCATTGGCGTGACCGGCTGGTATACAGTGGTCCACCATTGGCAGCCGACAATAAGGTTTACTGGTGATCCATCAGTGGCCCACTGTTGGCAGCCAATGATAAGCTTTTCTATTGGTCCACCGGTGGACCACCTTCAGTAACCAACAATGTTGACTGGTGGCCCACCAGTGGCCCACTGTTGGGAGCCATCAACTTTTTATGGTGGTTCTCTGGTGGTGTGACCAGCTGATAGACAGTGGTCCACTGTTGGCAGCCAACAATAAGGTTTACTGGTGGTCCATCAGTGGCCCACTGTTGGCAGCCAATGATAAGCTTTTCTATTGGTCCACCGGTGGATCACCTTCATTAGCCAACAACCCAGAGAGCATGCAGACATTGGCCTAACATTGGTATATCTGTTGGTCCGACGTTGGCAGCCACCGTTGGCCCAATGGCTTTTTGGCTGTGGGTATGAATTTTACTGCCACTATAGCATCAGCCAATCAAATTGCAGCATGGAGTTATGTGGCCATTGTTTAACAGAAAGTAAATAATTGACAGACTGTGGGTGGATTTTAGTTTAGGGAATCCCTGATAAGTCACATGACCAAACATAAACAATGGTGGAACAGTATTTTAAGATGATATAGTCCATAACCAAATAATAAAATTATCATGTTCAGAAACAACTTTTCTTATTGTGAATTTATAATGAGAATGTTATTTTTATGTCTACAATTGCTAATTAGTTAGTTAAAAATTGTGGGCTCACTGAAATATGATTTTTAGACATACCATAATAAATAATATTTTATTTAAGTGTCCCAAAATCCCCTATTATTGCTCACTGTCATCTTGAATAAAAATCCACCATTGGCCCAACCTCGGCAGCCTGAGTTTTGATTGGCAAGCCTTCGTTGGGCCATCATTGGCCCAACTTTGGCAAAATCTACTGATCATGTATCCAATAGCCATGTTTGCCCAACATTGGGCCAATGTTGGCAAAATCTGCTGACCATACCACCACCAGCCAACATCGATCCGATGGCAGAATGTTATCTGGGAACAAGCTTGACTGGTGGTCCACCATTGGCAGCCATCGGTCAGCAGATGTTATGGTTTGGATATTTTGAATATTATCCATACATACAGAACTGGCTATTCATTCAATGAATGCTTATGTGTGGTGTTGGTGCAAAACCCAGTAGCACACTTGATGAAACTCCATCAGTTACAATGGGAAGTTGCACAAGTAAAAGCCTTAATGAATTCTAATGTGACTTTAACAGTGTCTAATCTGCATAAAAAGACAGACCCAAAAGTGCAACAACCAAGATTCAAGTAAAAAATATTAAGAGAGATATAAAATCATAATTTTATTTTCAGACAATGCAATAAACAATACAGTGATACAATAATACAGAGTAAATAGAAAAATACAGTACTTAAAATGCCAAAATTGTGATATGTTACTGGGACTTCCATTTTTGGTTGTCATTTTTTGGCATTATTTTTTCAAGGTCTGTCAAAACAAATGCTATTCAGCAGAGCTTGAGATATAGCCACCAGAGGACCACCATTGGTCCACCAACTACACATAGCTCTTACAGATCATAATTGCATGTGTCAGATAAAAATAATTTTGGGATAGCTTAGGTTTCATCAAAACAAAAAAATTATATCAAATGGAAAAATGGAGATATCTTTAACTTTAACTAAAAATAAAATTAATATTAATAAAATTAATAATTAAAAATAAAATAATATGGCCCACTGGATGCCCATCATGGGTCCTGTACTACTTATATAGTGGGTGGGCCATTGATGAACCTGTGGCAAATATATAAGCAAGCAATACATAAAGTAATGAAGTAGAGGAAAGACTGACTGAGGAAAATGAAGGAGTACAGAATAAGTTTGTTTATATAAATGATATTAACTTATGTTCGGTGAAAGAAATGCACATTTTATCTAATTTTTCCAGGAATTTTACACCAGTGGGCATAGGCTGGTCCCTGAGCTACAGCCACTGACTTTGGTAATTGGTGGGCCAACAGTGGGCCACGCAATATATTTATATTTTGAAACAATGTGTTTTTAACATTGAATATTGTTAAATAATATGCCAGAAAACAATAGTTGAGGTTGCTTATGAAGAGGTTTATAATGCTTTATTTTTTTTTTTTAAATGCAGTCAGTGATCCAGCAGTGGCTCAGTGGTGGCCCACTAGCTATATTTTGCCATTCATAGGCAACGGTGGCCACACAAATACATAAAGTATCCAATACTTTGCCATCGGTGGGCCACCGTTGGACCAACATTATGTGGACCATTCAGGCAGAAAGTGGACCACTGATGGACCACCAGAGGCAAATATTGCAATTTTTTGTGAAATAAAATTCAAAACAATTTTTGGAAAGTAATTCACTTAAACTAAATGAATTTAAACGAAGACAGTCTCTTTTCAAGATCTGTCAAAACAAATGCCATTCAGCAGAGCTTGAGATATAGCCACCAGAGGACCACCATTGGTCCACCAACTACACATAGCTCTTACAGATCATAATTGCATGTGTCAGACAAAAAAAATCTGCGATAGTTTTAGGTTCATCAAAAAGACAAAATTATATCACATCCAAAAAAATGAAGATATCTTTCTTTAATCTTCACTAAAAGTAAAATATTGGGCCCACTGGATGCCCATCATAGATCCTGTACTACTTATGTAGTGGGTGGGCCATTGATGGACCACCTGTGACAAATATATAAACAAGCAATATGTAAAGTAATAAAGTGGAGGAAAGACTGACTGACCAAAATGAAGGAGTACAGAATAAGTTTGTTATATAAATGACATTAACTTATGTTCGGTGAAAGAAAATGCACATTTTATCTAATTTTTCCAGGAATTTTACACCAGTGGGCATAGGCTGGTCCCTGAGCTACAGCCACTGACTTTGGTAGTTGGTGGGCCAACAGTGGGCCATGCAATATATTTATATTTTGAAATAATGTGTTTTTAACACTGAATATTGTTAAAAAATATGTCAGAAAACAATAGTTGAGGTTGCTTATGAAGTTATTTATAATGCTTTAAAATTTTTTTTAAAAATGCAGTCAGTGGTCCAGCAGTGGCTCAGTGGTGGCCCACTAGCTATATTTTGCCACCCAAAGCCAACGGCTGCCCACTAGCGTCTTGCTATCTCTGCCCACTAGCGTCTTGCTCTCTGGGTTGATGCTGTCATCTATCTAATGAATTTTCTTGTTTTAATACTTTATCTTTATATACATTTCCTTTTTATTAGATGTTATTTTCTCTACTTAAACATTATTTATAGCTTTATATAACTGACACTACTCTGAGTGTATCCCAATCTTTGCATTGTTTTACTACTTTTATAGTAAACTATTTACCCAGGCTGTGTCTTGAAACTATTTCCCCAGGCTGTGAATTGCAAAAGTTTTCAGATTACTAGGTTTACATGGTATTTTTGTCTTTTTATCTTGCTTATAACTTTCAAACTAACATGAGGTTTTTTGAAAAAAAAATTAAGTTGTTTATCTACTATTTCACATAGATTTTTTGTGTGAGTTCCAGCTCTGTAGTTTTAATACAATTCAAGTATTAGGGACACTTGAGCAAGTACTTTTCCTGTGTACTTTTTTCTTCTAATATTTTAATATTAATAATCTGCACATGAATGTGTACACATATATTCATTAGGTATGGAGCAAATTTTGTCAAAGACATGAACTTTACCAGTTTTTTTTAATACTACATAACATAAAAGAAGTACTTCTTTTACTTATATAGGCTTGTGATCTTTGTTTTTCCCATGCAGTATTTCATATATCTTTGTTCTACATGAATATAAACCACATCTGGACACAAAGTCTATTTTTACTTTAGTATGACCATAATTGTGTGATCAGTCAGTATTTCATAATCCTTTTCTACATATAGTAGGTCTTCAATGGCCTAGTAGTTTATTGTTTAGCATGTTATCATAGGTTGTTACCTCTGTGTGGGTTCGAAACTACAAGTGATAATATTGAGGACCTGTCCCAATATGAACCTGAATGTTGAATGGGTCATAAAACCCAAACTTTTTGTATGTGTTTATATATGTTATCCTTTACATATTGAATTTATTAATAATGTGGAGATAGTTAAAGAATGGAATTGAAGGAGCAGAATTGGTAACAAGTTAAGATGGCTCTATCCCATCCCAGCCCCGACCCCCAGTCTTCCTCTCCCCTCTCTCTCCCACTCTCTCACTTGTGCATAATCACACATGATGACACTGTTACTAAGATTCCAAACTAACAGTTTCATAGTTTTGTTTCTTTCTCATTAAATGGTTATATATTTATAACATAATAACAGAAACATTTGTATAGCGCAAAATTGATGAGGATCCTCTAATGCATTGGAATCCAAAAAGGGACAGACCAAAAACCAAGCAAAGGTAGTAACCCACTAAGTTCCCGCCAGTGGAGGATGACTATGGTGGTAGGTATGCTAGTTTAAATAGGTGTCTTGAGTTGGCCTCTGGCCTTTCTGGGATGAACTGAGGATAGTGAAAGTTTATTTCCACGAGTTAGTCTACTAAACTTGATTAAAGGTGACAAATATGGAGGTTGGGAGACTAGTAGACTTGATTAAAGAGGGCAAATAAAAAGAGGTTGGGAGAAATTTTGCCTTAAAAGTAAGGAGACTGTCTTTAACAACATACAATGAAGTAGGAAGCCAGTGGAGTTTTTCCACCACCTATTTATTGAAGGAGGGCACTTTTCTAGGAGGGCAACTTTTCATACACTATATATTTCAGGCTCAGCCCAGGTAATTTTTATTAGTTGTCCATATATATAACCATATGTAACCACCTATTTGTCATAAGGAACAAAAATTTACTATGATTTCACCACACTTGATTCCATCACAGTTTTTTTCAGAGGCATTAATTTTGCCACATGGCAGAATTGATTTCATCACATTTTTTATATGTTTTATTTGCTATATATATTTTGGCCATAATAAGTTGTACTTTTTAACATTGCCAGTAACACATATAGACTCATATGTAACAAGAACATTTGCACAATAACAATTTGTCAGTTGTATGTACCACTAGCTACTTAAAATACATTAAACAAAAGTCATATAAGATATATATCAAGTTCAATAATGAGCTTATAATACTATAGTAATATGATCACAGGAATAGTTGAAATAGAATTTATAAATACATTATTTTACAAATACCAACCCTTATTTTGCCTCAACAATTTGACTGTAAGTTTTTTCATACTCCTTGTGAATTTTTGTTTTCGATGGAATCCTTCACTGATACTTTACGTCTTTACGAAATGCATCTTGAGCTATGGCTAGTAACACTGAGCTGTTTTCTTCTTGTAACACTGAATCAACATCCATATACTGGGATGATGGTGACCAACAAGATGGAAAAATCTTGAATTCCAATCTCCACATGGATTGTTTGTTCTTGCGTCATTATTTAAAGTAGGCCCATGAACATTCTAAAGTGATTGTGGAAATGCAGGTGGTGTGCATCTCATCTTGAATAAAAGATCTCTGGTTTGTGCTGGTTTGTATGGACCACGGATGTATGTTGTGTCAACATATGCCAAGAGATCTTCTCTTGCTGGAGGACACATATTATGAAGGTAGATTAGCCCATCAATCACCTTATCAACTGGAAGGTATGCCAAAGCAACTATCATACAACAGAATATATGAAATTCTTCATTCTCTCTGTGATGTATAACAAGACCAAGGTCTTGAATCTTTCATCATGTACACGGCTGCTTATGGTAGAAACGCCCTCTAGCATTTATTCCTAGTATGTTCTTCACTGCTTTAATCACAGGCATTTCAAAATCACTAACATCTTCTGGGTCAGGATATAAATTCTGTTCATGATAGTTTTCTAATAAGATCTGAAACATTTCTTAATAGGTTGTTTGGTTCTTCCTTTGGATTAGAATATACACAACCGAAACTTCTATCATAAATGTATTGATATATATAGTGTTAAAAAGGATTCATTCATCTAATGTGGTTAATCCAATTGAGTAATTGAGACCAGTGTTTTTCTTTAAAACTCTTTATTCCAGTGTGATTGGTTTCACTAAACAGATATTCCTGAGTAGTTATCAAAAGCAGAGAAGAGTTTAATTATTCTTTGTTGGTCAATAATAATAAAAAGGTGCTAAGTGATTTAATTAAGTATAATATAACACTAATTGCACTGATAAGACTTCTACATTCATTATCAATTGATATAAGTGATGTTGCTGCCTTGGATGAACATCAAAGTAGATTATAAAACAAATAACCTATTTCATATTAATCCCTTCCCTAATTAAGAATACTTCTAATTACACTGGTGATGTGGCCTCTACATTTATTGTTAAAGTTTTCTCCACCATTTATTTCATGTAGAAAATTCCTAAAAGTCCAAATAAAATTGTGTAATTAAGTCAAAGTACAAAAAGGGGTTTGGTGTAACATAATCATGTTGATAATAAAAAAATACAATAAGCAACAAAATGTGGCAAAAACCACCATAAAATTTGTGCAAAATGACAGTTTTTTTAATGTAGAAAATCCTAATTACACTTTATCATAAGCAACAGAGTGTGGCAAAAAATATGGCGAAATCAATATCCCTCCATGGTGAAATCAATGCCTCTGATAGAAAGAAGTAGGCTCTCAGATCAGTATAGTGAAGTTGACTTGGGTCCTGTCCTTTACACAACTTGCGCAAAGGCATTTGCAAATTTTCCTACCATTGTGCAGACTAGCTGTCATCCAGTGCACTACATCATGGGCTGTACCCACTGCAGAGTTTGTTCAAATACTAAACATGAACCAGTGCCACTGGGTAACTATATGCAATATTGGGATGCCTGCCAACATAGTGGGACTCTGATTCTTTGCATTTCTGGTAGCATTTCAACCAAACTGCGAGGGAACATGACAGGGTCAACAAGGATGTCAATAGTTGGGTTGATCTTTCGCAGTAGTTCAGTTATGGTCTGCATTTGGATATCTATTAACCATTTATTGTCATCAACCTGTTTCAAGTGGCTTGTTTTGATGTAGCTCAACTGTGTTGTGGAGGCTGGTACCGTGTCCTCTGCATTGCAGCAGGTGTCAAGAGGATAGCAATAACTGGCCTGGTGCACTGCATGCTTTGCTTCTTTCATATGCAGCAATCTATTTTATTTATACATTGTATTTTAACAAACCTAGTCCCAGCACTAGGCCAGTGTTAGTCTAACTGGAGTTACGATTTTTTTGGAAGATAGAGTATTTGGTGCAATATTATAGCATTCGGTTATGACTAAGATCTGGCCAGATAGGTCTGAGTGAAGTCCAGGTCTGATTTAGGTTGAGGTTCATGTGAAGTCAAGGTCTGACCAATGGTCTGACCAAGGTCCAGGTCCTAGTGAGATTGAGGTCCAAGAAATAGGTCTAATTTAAATCCAGGTCTGAGTTAAGTTAGGATCCCACTAATTTTTATTTTTAACTTACTTGTGGTTTGTTATTTAATAAAGTATAACATTGTAACTTACTTGTGGTTTGTTATTTAATAAAGTTTGATTTGTTCTCTATCTGCTTGCTTTGTTATTTCCTCTTCGCATAGTATATAGAACATAAATCAGTAAATATTCCATAACCAAGAAAATTATACCAACAGTTAAATGGCTGAGAGTGATGAAGGTTATGGTGTAGATATCTAAATCATAGTATTTATAAAAAAATATTTCTGTGCAACAGATTTACTGAAAGAAGACCCAAGAAGATTTGATACATATTAAGCAATTTGGGTCTTTTCCCAGGTCTGGAACATTTTCACTGTTTTCAATATTTTTAAATTTAATTTGTAGAAATATATTGTTAACTATGAATACACTATACCAGTAATAAATTTTTGATAAATTAGATTTAAACCTTAAATATTTTCGTGAACGTTCTACAACTGTTGTCGATCTTTTATTAGTTGGATATTTTTTACGTAGGTTCCAGTTTTCCCGGGCGTCCATAGAAACAGCATTTTTTGACAGAAATTTATGTGAGTTTCAGCTTTTATTCAAAATTCCCCCAGATATCTTGGTATACATACTATCAAGTACACTATTTTCTATAGAGAACACAGTTGTTATGCATATACATAAAGTAGAGACGATTTATAGTTGGCATACACAGCCGTTGGGTACTTACATAGAACCGAAGATTTGCATAAAATATTTTTTTCAGGGGCCGATTTCACAAAGGGACTTAAGTCCAGATTTAGGCTTAAATCTAAGACTTTGGTCTTAAATTTTGTCAAAAAACTGCTAAGTCTGTGGTCTTAGACTTAGTTTAAGTCCTTTAGTGAAATCGGCCCCTGTTGAATAAAACTTGATAAAATGACTGAACATGGTTTAATATGATTAGAAATAGTTGATATTATGCCAAAGACACAACAAATACAATATGTGTACAAAATATATGCTATTTTACACAGCTTTTCTAATAAAAGACCATTTTCAAATTTTTGGAAAAATGGTCCAAAAACCCTGGAAAATCCGGAAATGTCATTTATTTTTTGTCAAACATGTTTGCATGTTGACTGATTGTTGAAGGAAATTAAACAATATAGTTGTGGGAACAGTTATGTGTTCACATTTGTATGATATTTGTGTTTTATGCAAATCTCCAGTTCTATGTGGGGTCGTGCCACGGCTCTACACGCAAGTAAAGTAAGGTAACCATGTCTATGAGTACTGGACCCTTTTTATTTCAACTTGAGCTGATTTTTGGCTCAACAGGAACTTGATACAGCCCCTGTACTATAATGATGTTCCCTCCACTTACTTTCTACAGAGAATTTGCTACTTTATTTTTTTCCATACAACCTAGACATGGTTACCTCTGGGGCCGGATTCACGAAAGGTCTCAAGTCTCAAATCTGAGATTTTGGTCTCAAATCTAAGATTTTTCTTAGATTTTTCTCAGATTTGAGACCTTTTGCTCAGCTGCGATTCACAAAAGATCTCAGGCTAAGATTTTTCTCAGATTTGGTCTCAAATCTAAGACTGCCTAGGGGGTGACTTAAGTTTTCATAAAATAGAATATATGTAATAAAAAGTCACAAAACCAAATGAAAATAGTGAAGTATGACATATTGTTTCAAAATATGAATATATATTAAGAGTTTGTACAAAAACAACAGTAAACATTTACATTACAAATTTACATGAGTGGCTTGTTTTGCTGTTGTAATCAGTTTTTTTTGAATGTCAGTACAAATTATAGTAAAAAGACAACATTTTGCTTGATTGAAAATATTCTAAAATGTGAGTATATATGGTTGAGTGGTAAAATATAAATGTGTATACTTTCCACTAATCTCAACAAAATGTTACACCAGTTTTGATTGGTCCAGACTCAAAACTTGGCTGAGATTTTGGTCTCAGCTGAGAATCCTTTCGTGAATCCCAACTTAAGCAGAATCTCAGCTGAGACAAAAATCTCAGATTTGAGCAAAAGCTCAGCTGAGATTTGCTAAGAGTTAAGACCTTTTGTGAATCTGGCCCCAGCTCTACTTTACCTACATGTAGAGCCATGGCATGACCCCACATAGAACAGGATTTGGCGCAACTGCAGAATCCCCCCCGACGGAAGTAGAAATATGCTAATTGATATTTAAGTTTAAAAATTAGAAAACAATTATGCAAATGATCTTTAGTTTTAAAATTATTTAGGTTGCCAGGTCGACAAAGTGGACATAAAGAAAAAAATGTATATAGGGATATGAAAGATGGGTCGACAAAGTCAACAAATGAGATATCTGTTAAATATATGGTGTTGTGTTGTTGAAGATATCAGAGTAGGAAGGTCGACAAAATACTACAAATAGTAAGAAAGTAATGATGGACAGGTAGAAGGTCAACAAGTCGACAAATTGGATATCTAAGGAAAAGTAACCAAATATTTAACAGATATCCAATTTGTTGACTTGTTGACCTTCTACTATCCTTATGTGCAAGACAGTCGCAGTGGAAATGTTAAGCCCCAACTTGCGATCAGGAACATCGCAAGATTGTCCCTGCACAAACTCAGGATCTTGAGTTGAGGCAAACTTTGTGCAGAACATCTCAATTTGGTGATACCAAAACTTAAGATGATATTAGCTTAAGTTGTCATTAGCTCTAAACATGTCTGTATTTAGAGAAAGCCCTCAAGTGTGGCTTCCAAATATAATCTGGCATAGGATTACAATTGTATTGAATATAAATCTCTTTGATTATCCAATCAAAGGAATTTGTTTGTGTAAAGTGTTGCCTGAATTTTTTCTGAGATTCTTAATTGCACTTCTATAATTGTTGGCATACATGTGTTGTCAGATGTTTCCTTTACTATATTTCCAATTGCACTTTTATAGCACTGAATCCTTGGGTACTTAATACTTATATCTGTTTGATTCTTTGTAGTTATACAGAAAGAAAACAACATCAAAGGACTCATCATGATGCCATAATAATTGCAATTATAAATGTAAACAAGAGCGCTCGGTGAGTGCAGACCTTCGCCAAGCATGGATCCAGATGATCCAGTGATCCAGATCACTCCCAAAATCTAATCACTTGATCGTTATCCCATTTAGGACATTTCCAGAAAATTTCATCAAAATCCATCCACAACTTTTTGAGTTATCTGTCTTTAAAAATTACATTACATGGATCCAGAAGATCCAGATAGTGATCTGGATCACTCCCAAAATTGAATCATTTCTTCCTTTTACCTTTTCAGACATTTCCTGAAAATTTCATCAAAATCCGTTCATAAGTTTTTACCCCACAGCCCTTAAGGGCTGTTGGGGTATTGTTTTCACCCATGGTGTCCGGATGGGTGGGCGGGCGACGGGAAAAAGTTTGTCCAGGCTGTATCTCAGAAACCGTAAGGTGTGGGAAGTTGATACTTGGTAGGAACATTGGTTAGGAGGTGTAGGTGTGCAACGTCATGGTCTGACCTTGATTTGACCTTTGACCTTGCCGTAGTGACCTTGAGTTTGAAAATCTTGTCCGGGCTATATCTCGGAAACCGTAAGGTGTAGGAAGTTGATACTTACTAGGGACATTGGTTAGGGGGTGTAGGTGTGCAACGTCATGGTGTGACCTTGATTTGACCTTGCTGTAGTGACCTTGAGCTATGAAATCTTGTCCGGGCTATATCTCGGAAACCGTAAGGTGTAGGAAGTTGATCCTTGGTAGGGACATTGGTTAGGGGGTGTAGGTGTGCAACGTCATGGTGTGACCTTGATTTGACCTTTGACCTTGCCGTAGTGACCTTGACCTCTAAAATCTGATCCGGGCTATATCTCGGAAACTGTAAGGTGTAGGAAGTTGATACTTGGTAGGAATATTGGTTAAGGGGTGTAGGTGTGCAACATCATGGTCTGACCTTGATTTGACCTTTGACCTTGCCATAGTGACCTTGACCTATAAAATCTTGTTTGGGCTGTATCTCGGAAACTGTAAGGTGTAGGAAGTGGATACTTGGTAGGGACATTGGTTAGGGGGTGTAGGTGTGCAACATCATGGAGTGACCTTGACGTGACTTTTGACCTTGCCGTAGTGACCTTGACCTATAAAATCGTGTCCAGGCTATATCTCGGAAACCATAAGGTCTAGGAAGTTGATATTTGGTAGGGATATTGGTTAGGGGGTGTAGGTGTGCAACGTCATAGTGGGACCTTGATTTGACCTTGCCGTAGTGACCTTGACCTATAAAATATTGTCCGGGTTATATCTCGGAAACCGTAAGGTGTAGGAAGTTAATACGTGGTAGGGAGATTGGTTAGGGGGTGTAGGTGTGCAACGTCATGGTGTGACCTTGATTTGACCTTTGACCTTGCTGTAGTGACCTTGACCTATAAAATTTTGTCCGAGCTATATCTTGGAAACCATAAGGTGTAGGAAGTTGATACTTGGTAGGGACATTGGTTAGGGGGTGTAGGTGTGCAACGTCATGGTGTGACCTTGATTTGACCTTTGGCCTTGCTGTAGTGACCTTGACCTATAAAATCTTGTCTGGGCTATATCTCGGAAACCGTGAGGTGTAGGAAGTTGATACTTACTAGGGACATTGGTTAGAAGGTGTAGGTGTGCTAGTCATGGTCTGACCTTGATTTGACCTTTGACCTTGCCGTAATGACCTTGACCTATAAAATCTTGTCCGGGCTATATCTCGGAAACCGTAAGGTGTAGGAAGTTGATGCCTTGGTTAGGGGTTGTTTGAATTGTGTAAGGGAATTGTGTTTTTGGGCAAGTGGATTCAAAACCTATCAATGTGGATAGCATTTTCGTTTTAAATATTCCCAGACTAAGTATATTTCGGAATACTACTCATTCGTCAAACCAGACACTGAATTTGCCAAACTAACTGGTATTTTCCATGACATCCATGTTTTTTTAGAGACAAAAACCCATTCAAATAAATCCTTGTCAGTAGTGATTAGTGTGAGGATGATGCGTCCAAGGAGCCGAGACTCGGACATTGATGAGCCATCAGAGGATGCTCTGCTGGAGGCAGAACTGTCACGCATGCAGCGAAGTTACCGTGTCATGCAGAATGACTACAAGGCCTACAGGGAGGAAACCAAGCGTATCATCAATAAGCAGAAGTGAGTGCTACTCAGTTGGATATTACTCCTTTTATTTGAACATCATAATTATATACATGTATTACTTTGAAAAGTGTGTGATTTACATTCTTTTGTAGTTGTACATTTTTTGTTCTAGTTTCTTGTGTACCTTTGAAGGAGAACTGTTCACATAAACCTATACCATGTATAACTGTATTAAAATAACTTTAAATTGCTAATAAAGTAAATTCACAGGAACTTAATTGGATTTCACTTTGGAATGAGACTCAAGAACAAGAATGGAAAATTTATTTAATTACGCAAATTGTTAATGGAATGTGAGTGTAGGCTCATGTAGAGTAAAATACTGCATCCCCTAAAAATTAAAAACGTCAGGTTTTGATTGTGTTCAGGCCCCACAAAAATTACCCTTTTGATTGTTTGCCCTTGGACATTTTGTTTTTAATCCATGCTCTCTTTAATATTGTGTGGTCTCACTTGTGAAACAATTCGACTGTTGAACCAGTGTCTGATCCTCCAATGGTATGCAGATTTTACATATGTATAAGGTACTTTACAGCTTACACACAGGTCCCACATTACCCGGAGGTATAAATTTTTAGTAGGGGAGGTACAACCTGCATTAACTATCAAGTTCAGGCCAGCAGAAATGGTCCATGCACAGTCAAGATGGGCCACTAGTCTTGAAGAGTGACTTTACCTTTTACTTATGTTTTGACACATAAAGGAGCTTGATAGCGGCTCTGGAGCGAGAGCGCGTAGAGCTGGATACACAGATGGGCAAGATGGAAACTTCTCAGAACCAGGACTCTGACACACAGAATGGTCGCAAACTGTCTGAACTTGCCCATGCAGAGAAGGATTACCTGCAGGAAGTGAAAGAGGAGAGGGAGACAATTGCAGAGCTCAAAAATAAGGTCAGTCCAGGAAAAGAGTGGGATTAGAGCCTGGGGTAATTCAGACAAGAAATGGAAAAGCATGTAGTACAATAAGCTTAATTCAGGGGAAAGTCAAAGGTGGGGTTTTATGTTTCAGGAGAAAAATCATGCCAGAGCATTAAGTAACACGGTAAGAATGTGAAAATGTGTTACATTTTTAAATTTAAAAATAATGCCAAGCTGATTGATAGTGTAAATACTCTGTCAGAAGTAATTGTGAGATATTCTTATTATGAAAATAATTAAATCAGAATATTCTTGAATAAATGATTTTTTTTACAAGTTTATAGTGATAATAATTTATGTTAAATGGTCTTTATCAGTTTGGATTTAATTCTGTGACAAATCTAAATCATAAATAATAAATATCCATGCAAAATGCTTTTTACTGTAAATTTCCAAAATAACGCCCACAGTCGCCCAGGTTCAAATAAATGCCTTTTTCAAATAAACACCTGGCACCAAGCACACTGTTTACAATTTATAACACTGTTTTTTGTATTTGAAAAGAACCCCTGGTTCAATTTAACACCTGGTCTGATACCATTTGAAAATAATTAACGCCCAGGCCATATTTTAGAAAAATACGGTATAAGCCAGAGCATGGCGCATAATGTTATTAAAACTGTCTGTTACTGTTTACTAGCTCTCGTGTTCAGTGTTTATGTTTTCACATTTGCAGATTGCATTTGTGGAGAAAAAGATTTCTTCCCAGAGGAAGAAAATGGGTGGGATTCAGAATGGAACAATCAAGACTATTGCCACCCACAAAAAGAAAGGTGTTCTTGAGAACAGGCTTGATAAGGTCAGTCAGTAAAGTCCTGATTTTTTTTATTTATTTATTTTTTTGTCTCTGAACTTTCATGAATTGTGGCATAGTGTGACTAGTGTCTGCCTTTTACAGAAGTTAAGCAGCAATGGGCTACATTAGTACTGGGACGGGTGACTGCTTCAGTGCACTACTCATGTCTCTGATGACTTTGAGGCTCACGCTAGTAGACCAAAACCCCTTTCGGCATTGTTTTTTGGAGATAACACGGTGCCCTTCAATTTTTGCACTACTTTTGAAGGTCTTAAGGGGGTGGGTGGGTGTTGGTGGTGTCTCATTTCATTTCTTGCAGAAAGTATAGGTTGTGTTGTGCACATTTTAATCAATGGTAATAGAGCCAAAATAAGGTTTTTGTGTCCATGATGTGCCAAATTATGGCAGGGACAGCACATTTTAGGGGTGTGACGAGTACAAATAATTCGGGTTGATTGCACGCAGATAAAAACTCGCAACATTTACTATCCACCTTAACAGGAAACAACATCCAATATGGCGTAAACAAAATAAATATAAAGATAAAAGCTTTGAATCACTTGCATTAGCTATTGTCAGCACATTATATCAACAATATTATGTTACAAATGGTAGATTATGCGATTTAATGAAAGTAAGGTATGTTATTTATCTTTTATTAACTAAAAAACGTAACCGGTTCTTTTGGTTGTTATGTATACATGAGCACTCAACCCTAAAAATTGGTGTCAAATTTTCGTGAAATTCGCCTCGCTCAGCGAGTGTCGACTGCTCGGTCACACCCCTAGTACATTTCATGTAGATCACTTTTTGCAGATAATGAAACACTTTGGCAAATAGTTGGCATTTAACACTACAATTTATCAATACAATGTATTTTGATTAATGTTGCATTCAACTCACTGTATACATGCATGTTATGTGATGGAATTAGTAAATTGCATTGCACTTTGTTATCTCCAGTTGGACCGCAGGGAGGTAGATTGTAAAGTGCCTCCTGTGTATGAGTGCATGCATGTGTCACACAATTTTCTTTTCAGTAGAGAGCTGTGGGGTTCAGGTTATTATGCCCTCCATTTTTTTGCTGCTTTTGCAGATGTAGGTAGTAGCTAAGTTTGGAATGGGGCTAGTAGCCACTTTGAGTAATTCTAATTCTAATAGTATTTTTATAGCGCTTAATCTCCATCTAAAGACAGACTCTAGGCGCACCAAACCAAAACAGCAGAGAACTATAATTATTAGCCTGGGACATAGCAATTTTATGGTTTTTACAGTGACAAAAATGAGTATGTAGCTTATTTCTTTGTAACTCTTCGGTATAGTGCTTTGGTCAAAGATGTTATATTATATTAGGTACTTTTAGATATTCTATGTAATGGCACTTTTTCACAGCTGTAGCTCAATAGCCATCTGAGTAATATCTACTTTAAAATTTTTGTCAATGAGTAAATCACTCACAACTTCATTATCATTGAATTTAGAGTTTTTAGGTTGGTTGCGTGTAACCAACCCACCTATTAGATTAATGTGTCTGACGTCCGTCTGTCCGTCCACATTTTCGTTCCCGGACTCTAGCTCGAAAACGGTTTGTCCAATCGAATTCAAACTTGACAGGGAGATAGATCACCATCATAGCTAAGTTGCTTTTGAAATTGGTGTAATTCTGTCCTTTCATTTGTCCGTTTATAGCATAGATACAACTATGTAACCTAGATTACAAGTTTTACATTTCTTAGCACGCCTAACACATTTACCTTAACTGGGTGACCTAACATTTCTTTCTCTTGTTTCTAAATTTAATTACAGCAGTCGCTAACCTTATTGCTGTCTGCGCAACCCACCTTTTGGGGCATCTTTGACCCTCTTGTTTATGAAATATGTTGTTCATGCACTGTTTGTTTACCTGTGACATGGCAAATTTTCAGAGCTAGGGCCCCATAGCTAATGGGGTAATAGCTACTTTGACATTTTGCCAATGAGTAAATCACTTGTAATTGCAATACTATTGAATTTTACATATTTTTTTGTTGTTTTTTTTTTTGTTTTTGGTGAAATATGATGTTTACCTAGTTTTTGATGTTTCTGTAACGGCAAAGTTTCAGAGCTGTAGCTCCATTATAGCTAACTGATTAATAGTTACTTTGATATTTCTTTGCCAATGAGTAAATCACTTGTAACTTCAATACTCTTGAATTTAAAGATTTTTAGTAAAATATGCTGTTCACTTACTTTTTGATGTTTTGTCTTATGGTGAATTTTCGGAGCTGTAACTGACATTTTGCCAATGAATAAATCACTTATAACTTCAATACAGTAGTGAATTTACAGTTTTTTTACTCCACAGCCCTTAAGGGCTGTCGGGGTATTGTCGGGAAAAACTTTGTCCGGGCTGTATCTCAGAAACCGTAAGGTGTAGGAAGTTGATCCTTGGTAGGGACACTGGTTAAGATGTGTAGGTGTGCAACGGCATTTGACCTTTGACCTTGCCGTAGTGACCTTGAGTTTGAAATCTTGTCCGGGCTATATCTCGGAAACCGTAAGGTGTAGGAAGTTGATACTTGGTAGGGACATTGGCTAGGGTGTGTGGATGTAAAACATCATGGTGTGACCTAGATTTAACCTTTGACCTTGCTGAATCGACCTTGACCTATAATGCCTTGTCTGGGCTATATTTCGGAAACCATAAGGTGTAGGAAGTTGATATTTGGTAGGGACACTGGTCAGGGGTTATAGCTGTGCAACATCATGGTGTGACCTGGATTTGATCTTGCATATCTGATGCTATTTTATCTCTCTACAGGGATATGTGATACTATTTTATCTCTCTTATATCTCTCTCATATCTTTTTACTTGACTCTTGGTTGTTGCACCTTTGGGTGTCTTTTGATGTAGATTAAGCACTGTCCAAGTCATATTAGAATTCATTAAGCATTTTACTTTTGCAACTTCCCATTGTAACAAATGGTATTACATCAAGTGAGCCACAGGTTGTGCCTAAACTCCACATAAGAGCATGTATTGCCACATCTGTATGTATGGATAGTATTCAAAACATTCAAACCATAATTCGACCATACAAATGAATGTCAAAATGGGTGAAGTCTTACATGTTTACACAAATGTGTGAGGTCACTTTGATATGGTTGAACAATATTGAAAACATGCAATCCATTATTCAACTGTGCGAAATGTGCATGTATAATCATCTTACAGCTTCTAGGACAAACAGACTGGCAGGGTCTTAATTTTTTCAACCCAAAAGCATTTCTGTCAGTTGGCACTAATTTCAAACCCTGTCTTGATTTGACCTTGACCTATAATATATTGTCCGGGCATATTTTGGCAACCGTAAGGATATGGATTGCTGCAACTGATTATTATAATAATTATGTACTTTTACATAATTGTGATATTTGACAGTTATTCTCCAGTTAATAAATTTTACAGCTTCATAATTTTTAGTTTACTGAATTGTCTTTTTTAATACTTAATCTTTACATGCATTTTCTTTCTCTTTGATGTTATTTTCTCTGCTTAAACATTATTTGGACACTGACACTGCTCTGAAAGTATCCCGGTCTTTGTACTGTTTCACTACTTCTATATCTCATGGTGTTGAAAACTATTTCCCCAGGCTGTGGGGTACGGGCATCTCTGATGCTATTTTTTGTGAAATATGTTGTTCACCTACATTTTTATGACCTGTGTCATGGCAAATATTTACAGCGCTATAGTTCCATAGCTAACTGAGTAATAGCTGTGGCTGCCATCTTGAATTTTTCCAGAAATAAAAAATCCTGATTATCATGAAAACCGTCAGAGATAGAGCGAGTTCAGGCAAATTTTGGACCCTGTGGGTACGATAGACCCTGAATATAAGCTCTTTAAAAAAATTTTTTTTTCCCAATTCTGCCATTACTGGCTGTCACCTTGAATTTTTCCAGAAATGGAAAACATCAATTATCTTGAGTATCTTTAGAGATAGAGCAGTTTCGAGCAAATTTTAGACCATTTGGGAACTATAGACCTTGGATATAATGCCTCTGAAAAAAATTCTAATTTTCTGAATTCCGAATGTCGTCTATCTCGAAAACTGTAACAGATACAGCAATTTCACAAAAATTTTAGACCCCCTGGGTACTAAGAACTAGTCCTTCAAGGTCTGTCAAAAATTTAAAATGTTCCAAATTCGGCTGCCATCTTCAATTTTGGCAGAAATTGGTAATATTGGAGATGGAGCAATTTTGGACTAATTTCCAACCCTCTGGATACTGAAGACTACTCCTGTATGGTCTGAAAAATTAAGAATTTTCTTAATTTTGGGCACAATCTCGAAATTTGTTGGAAATATAAAAAATGTTTATCTTGAAAACAGTTAGAAATGGGCGAATTTGGGCAAAGACTGCTTTAATAGCCTCTGAAAAAAATAAACAAAAATACATCTTGTATCTGGCCACAAATGCATCCTTGGTCTAGTTGATATTCTGTTTCATGACATATTTTCAGAACTATGGCTTCATATTTGTTTATCATTTGGTGTTTAATCCCCAGTGGGAGATCATGGCACTGCAGTGGTCTTGTGTTATATAGGCCATGGTTCACTTCCAAAGGCTGTGAACTGCAGCATGCATGGAGGCATTGTTTATTCAATTGAAATCTTGTGGTACATTTTTTGTGATGTAAGCCATGGTGCAGTTTCTGTTTATGTAGGCCATGGTACACTTCAACAAGCAGCTTGCAGTGAACCGCAGCATGCGTGAGGACATTGAGCACCTGAGGAGGGAGCGTGCCGTGTTTGAGAACCTCTATAAGAAGCTAGCCAAAGAGCTGGAGAATGCAAAGACTGAGATGAGGGACATCATTGATGCTTCCACCCAGGCTTTTGAGCAAAGGTAAGCTTGTAATGGGGGAAATTTCCACAGGGTAGACTTCAAAAACTGCTTTTCTAACTTTTCTCATGCTGCCACTCATGCTTTTCAGCAGAAATACGTGTACTATAGTAGCTTACTGGAGGTCAAGCATTCAAAAGCTTACAGAGAATTTATCTCTATTTTATTAATTTCAATTAGACAATCCTAATCTTAAATCTGTTGCTTTGCAGGTGCAATATCTTCCCCATAGAGGGGACTCAGTGCGCTAAATTAATATAAGAATTGACAAAAGGGGTAGATTATTAATTAAAAGTGTAACACCAAGTGTGTATGAAAAAAAATCAAATGCCTGCAGCATACTTTAGACATAAATGGAGCCTTTACAAGTTGTCTGTACAAAGCTTCTAAATCTTCCTGGTTGTGTGAGTACATTTGGTTTGTTTGTGTGTTTCTGTAGAGATGAAGCTCAGAATAAGATGGCCGCATTGCGTGAGCGGAGTGAGAAGGATCAGCACCAGCACAGCATGGAGGTCAAGGACTTGCAACGCATCATCAGGCATGATGACAAGGTCATGACAGTATTGAGTTATTGAATTAGGGGACAAAGGTTTTAGATAGGGTTTTACATTCTATTCAACAGCCGGGCCGGGTCCCTCAGCATTGCCACTTATGGGTATCAAACCTACAGAGATGGGACAGGATGTAATTAGATACTTACCACTAGGCCACTGAGGACCTCTATCATTTAGGGAAGAGAAGATAAAAATTATGTATGTCAAATGCATGTTAAAAACCAAGTGCTACATTCATTTAAATTTACCAGAACTGATTTCCACCAAGGAAGATGACAAAGTAATGGTAAAGATGGCTAACCAGATAGTTGGTTGTTATTCAGATCATATAAATGTAAACAAAATCTGATAACAGATGTCCAAGAACTGGTCCCCGAAAATTTTTCATAACAAAAGTATAAATTAGTACATAGAAATGCTTAATAACATGTACTTGTATTATATTTTGTCAGTATACACTGAATTAATATCCAGAATATTGCATTTAATTCACAAATAAACCACATTTTAGTTGTGGTATGTTTCATGTACATGCATAGAAGATTTTACAGTGTGGTGTATACTATTTCGAGTGAATCCAGTTTTTGGGGAATATTTTTTTTTCGGAATCCGATTTCCAAATTTTCATTTGATTGTAACACTATGACAAGATGATGAGACTTAGTGGGTTGAAAGTGGAAGTTCAGTGAAACTAGATTTGTTAGACCCAGTATAATTATGTCCACCCCCCTGGGGGGTGGATATATTATTTTTGCTTTTTTCGCCGTCCGATGTCCGATGTCCGATGTCCGGCGTCCGGCGTCCGGCGTCCGATGTCCGGCGTCACGCATGGTTTCCGCTCATTTAAAGGAAAAGTATTAGAGCTATTGTCACCAAATTTGGTATGCAGGCTTATTGGGTCAGTAGCTTGCTTGGGATTGCTTTTGGCTGTTGTACCTCTTTTGCTTACTGAGTAATACTTAAGTACAGCTATTTTCAGTACCCATTGGTTTCCGTGCATTTAAGCCAAAATAATTAAAGATATTTTACTACAATTTTGAATACAAGATTGTTATGTCCATAGCTCGCTTGGTATTGCATTTGGGACTGATAGCTTTGTCAGTACATGAGTAATAGCCATTTAGGTACTTCATTGTGTATTTTCAGTACTACTTTTGAGTAATTTGCTTCTATCTCCTTAACCGTGCGAGATAGAGCGATTTCGGCAAAATTTTCGACCCGCAGGGTATCTGAAGAGTGTACTCTTTGCAATTTTCAAAAAATTTTCCCCTCCCCAAAAATGGCGGCCATTTTGAATTTTCGAATTTTTGCCAAAAATCGCAAAACACAAATTTGCTTCTATCTCCTTAACCGTGCGAGATAGAGCGATTTCGTCGAAATTTTCGACCCACAGGGTATCTAAAGAATGTAATATTTGCAATTTTCAAAAAAATTTCCCCTCCCCAAAAATGGCGGCCATTTTGAATTTTCGAATTTTTGCCCAAAATGGCAAAACACTAATTTGCTTCTATCTCCTTAACCGTGCGAGATAGAGCGATTTCGGCAAAATTTTCGACCCACAGGGTATCTAAGGAATGTAATATTTGCAATTTTCAAAAAATTTTCCCCTCCCCAAAAATGGCGGCCATTTTGAATTTTCGAATTTTTGCCAAAAATGGCAAAACACAAATTTGCTTCTATCTCCTTAACCGTGCGAGATAGAGCGATTTCGTCGAAATTTTCGACCCACAGGGTATCTAAGGAATGCAATCTTTGCAATTTTCCAAAAATTTTCCCCTCCCCAAAAATGGCGGCCATTTTGAATTTTCGAATTTTTGCCAAAAATGGCAAAACACAAATTTGCTTCTATCTCCTTAACCGTGCGAGATAGAGCGATTTCGTCGAAATTTTCGACCCACAGGGTATCTAAGGAATGCAATCTTTGCAATTTTCCAAAAATTTTCCCCTCCCCAAAAATGGCGGCCATTTTGAATTTTCGAATTTTTGCCAAAAATGGCAAAACACAAATTTGCTTCTATCTCCTTAACCGTGCGAGATAGAGCGATTTCGGCGAAATTTTCGACCCACAGGGGATCTAAGGAATGCAATCTTTGCAATTTTCCAAAAATTTTCCCCTCCCCAAAAATGGCGGCCATTTTGAATTTTCGAATTTTTGCCAAAAATGGCAAAACACTAATTTGCTTCTATCTCCTTAACCGTGCGAGATAGAGCGATTTCGGCAAAATTTTAGACGCACAGGGTATCTAAGCAATGCAATCTTTGCAATTTTCAAAATATTTTCCCCTCCCCAAAAATGGCGGCCATTTTGAATTTTCGAATTTTTGCCAAAAATGGCAAAACACAAATTTGCTTCTATCTCCTTAACCGTGCGAGATAGAGCGATTTCGTCGAAATTTTCGACCCACAGGGTATCTAAGGAATGCAATCTTTGCAATTTTCCAAAAATTTACCCCTCCCCAAAAATGGCGGCCATTTTGAATTTTCGAATTTTTGCCAAAAATGGCAAAACACAAATTTGCTTCTATCTCCTTAACCGTGCGAGATAGAGCGATTTCATCGAAATTTTCGACCCACAGGGTATCTAAGGAATGTAATATTTGCAATTTTCAAAAAAATTTCCCCTCCCCAAAAATGGCGGCCATTTTGAATTTTCGAATTTTTGCCAAAAATGGCAAAACACAAATTTGCTTCTATCTCCTTAACTGTGCGAGATAGAGCGATTTCGGCAAAATTTTCGACACACAGGGTATCTAACCAATGCAATCTTTGCAATTTTCAAAATATTTTCCCCTCCCCAAAAATGGCGGCCATTTTGAATTTTTGAATTTTTGCCAAAAATGGCAAAACACAAATTTGCTTCTATCTCCTTAACCGTGCGAGATAGAGCGATTTCGTCGAAATTTTCGACCCACAGGGTATCTAAAGAATGTAATATTTGCAATTTTCAAAAAAATTTCCCCTCCCCAAAAATGGCGGCCATTTTGAATTTTCGAATTTTTGCCAAAAATGGCAAAACACAAATTTGCTTCTATCTCCTTAACCGTGCGAGATAGAGCGATTTCGGCAAAATTTTCGACACACAGGGTATCTAACCAATGCAATCTTTGCAATTTTCAAAATATTTTCCCCTCCCCAAAAATGGCGGCCATTTTGAATTTTTGAATTTTTGCCAAAAATGGCAAAACACAAATTTGCTTCTATCTCCTTAACCGTGCGAGATAGAGCGATTTCGTCGAAATTTTCGACCCACAGGGTATCTAAAGAATGTAATATTTGCAATTTTCAAAAAAATTTCCCCTCCCCAAAAATGGCGGCCATTTTGAATTTTCGAATTTTTGCCAAAAATCGCAAAACACAAATTTGCTTCTATCTCCTTAACCGTGCGAGATAGAGCGATTTCGTCGAAATTTTCGACCCACAGGGTATCTAAAGAATGTAATATTTGCAATTTTCAAAAAAATTTCCCCTCCCCAAAAATGGCGGCCATTTTGAATTTTCGAATTTTTGCCAAAAATGGCAAAACACTAATTTGCTTCTATCTCCTTAACCGTGCGAGATAGAGCGATTTCGGCAAAATTTTCGACCCACAGGGTATCTAAGGAATGTAATATTTGCAATTTTCAAAAAATTTTCCCCTCCCCAAAAATGGCGGCCATTTTGAATTTTCGAATTTTTGCCAAAAATGGCAAAACACAAATTTGCTTCTATCTCCTTAACCGTGCGAGATAGAGCGATTTCGTCGAAATTTTCGACCCACAGGGTATCTAAGGAATGCAATCTTTGCAATTTTCCAAAAATTTTCCCCTCCCCAAAAATGGCGGCCATTTTGAATTTTCGAATTTTTGCCAAAAATGGCAAAACACAAATTTGCTTCTATCTCCTTAACCGTGCGAGATAGAGCGATTTCGGCGAAATTTTCGACCCACAGGGGATCTAAGGAATGCAATCTTTGCAATTTTCCAAAAATTTTCCCCTCCCCAAAAATGGCGGCCATTTTGAATTTTCGAATTTTTGCCAAAAATGGCAAAACACTAATTTGCTTCTATCTCCTTAACCGTGCGAGATAGAGCGATTTCGGCAAAATTTTAGACGCACAGGGTATCTAAGCAATGCAATCTTTGCAATTTTCAAAATATTTTCCCCTCCCCAAAAATGGCGGCCATTTTGAATTTTCGAATTTTTGCCAAAAATGGCAAAACACAAATTTGCTTCTATCTCCTTAACCGTGCGAGATAGAGCGATTTCGTCGAAATTTTCGACCCACAGGGTATCTAAGGAATGCAATCTTTGCAATTTTCCAAAAATTTACCCCTCCCCAAAAATGGCGGCCATTTTGAATTTTCGAATTTTTGCCAAAAATGGCAAAACACAAATTTGCTTCTATCTCCTTAACCGTGCGAGATAGAGCGATTTCATCGAAATTTTCGACCCACAGGGTATCTAAGGAATGTAATATTTGCAATTTTCAAAAAAATTTCCCCTCCCCAAAAATGGCGGCCATTTTGAATTTTCGAATTTTTGCCAAAAATGGCAAAACACAAATTTGCTTCTATCTCCTTAACCGTGCGAGATAGAGCGATTTCGGCAAAATTTTCGACACACAGGGTATCTAACCAATGCAATCTTTGCAATTTTCAAAATATTTTCCCCTCCCCAAAAATGGCGGCCATTTTGAATTTTTGAATTTTTGCCCAAAATGGCAAAACACAAATTTGCTTCTATCTCCTTAACCGTGCGAGATAGAGCGATTTCGTCGAAATTTTCGACCCACAGGGTATCTAAAGAATGTAATATTTGCAATTTTCAAAAAAATTTCCCCTCCCCAAAAATGGCGGCCATTTTGAATTTTCGAATTTTTGCCAAAAATGGCAAAACACAAATTTGCTTCTATCTCCTTAACCGTGCGAGATAGAGCGATTTCGGCAAAATTTTCGACACACAGGGTATCTAACCAATGCAATCTTTGCAATTTTCAAAATATTTTCCCCTCCCCAAAAATGGCGGCCATTTTGAATTTTTGAATTTTTGCCAAAAATGGCAAAACACAAATTTGCTTCTATCTCCTTAACCGTGCGAGATAGAGCGATTTCGTCGAAATTTTCGACCCACAGGGTATCTAAAGAATGTAATATTTGCAATTTTCAAAAAAATTTCCCCTCCCCAAAAATGGCGGCCATTTTGAATTTTCGAATTTTTGCCAAAAATGGCAAAACACTAATTTGCTTCTATCTCCTTAACCGTGCGAGATAGAGCGATTTCGGCAAAATTTTCGACCCACAGGGTATCTAAGGAATGTAATATTTGCAATTTTCAAAAAATTTTCCCCTCCCCAAAAATGGCGGCCATTTTGAATTTTCGAATTTTTGCCAAAAATGGCAAAACACAAATTTGCTTCTATCTCCTTAACCGTGCGAGATAGAGCGATTTCGTCGAAATTTTCGACCCACAGGGTATCTAAGGAATGCAATCTTTGCAATTTTCCAAAAATTTTCCCCTCCCCAAAAATGGCGGCCATTTTGAATTTTCGAATTTTTGCCAAAAATGGCAAAACACAAATTTGCTTCTATCTCCTTAACCGTGCGAGATAGAGCGATTTCGTCGAAATTTTCGACCCACAGGGTATCTAAGGAATGTAATATTTGCAATTTTCCAAAAATTTTCCCCTCCCCAAAAATGGCGGCCATTTTGAATTTTCGAATTTTTGCCAAAAATGGCAAAACACTAATTTGCTTCTATCTCCTTAACCGTGCGAGATAGAGCGATTTCGGCAAAATTTTAGACGCACAGGGTATCTAAGCAATGCAATCTTTGCAATTTTCAAAATATTTTCCCCTCCCCAAAAATGGCGGCCATTTTGAATTTTCGAATTTTTGCCAAAAATGGCAAAACACAAATTTGCTTCTATCTCCTTAACCGTGCGAGATAGAGCGATTTCGTCGAAATTTTCGACCCACAGGGTATCTAAGGAATGCAATCTTTGCAATTTTCCAAAAATTTACCCCTCCCCAAAAATGGCGGCCATTTTGAATTTTCGAATTTTTGCCAAAAATGGCAAAACACAAATTTGCTTCTATCTCCTTAACCGTGCGAGATAGAGCGATTTCATCGAAATTTTCGACCCACAGGGTATCTAAGGAATGTAATATTTGCAATTTTCAAAAAAATTTCCCCTCCCCAAAAATGGCGGCCATTTTGAATTTTCGAATTTTTGCCAAAAATGGCAAAACACTAATTTGCTTCTATCTCCTTAACCGTGCGAGATAGAGCGATTTCGGCAAAATTTTCGACACACAGGGTATCTAACCAATGCAATCTTTGCAATTTTCAAAATATTTTCCCCTCCCCAAAAATGGCGGCCATTTTGAATTTTTGAATTTTTGCCAAAAATGGCAAAACACAAATTTGCTTCTATCTCCTTAACCGTGCGAGATAGAGCGATTTCGTCGAAATTTTCGACCCACAGGGTATCTAAGGAATGTAATATTTGCAATTTTCAAAAAATTTTCCCCTCCCCAAAAATGGCGGCCATTTTGAATTTTCGAATTTTTGCCAAAAATGGCAAAACACAAATTTGCTTCTATCTCCTTAACCGTGCGAGATAGAGCGATTTCGTCGAAATTTTCGACCCACAGGGTATCTAAGGAATGCAATCTTTGCAATTTTCCAAAAATTTTCCCCTCCCCAAAAATGGCGGCCATTTTGAATTTTCGAATTTTTGCCAAAAATGGCAAAACACAAATTTGCTTCTATCTCCTTAACCGTGCGAGATAGAGCGATTTCGTCGAAATTTTCGACCCACAGGGTATCTAAGGAATGTAATATTTGCAATTTTCAAAAAAATTTCCCCTCCCCAAAAATGGCGGCCATTTTGAATTTTCGAATTTTTGCCAAAAATGGCAAAACACAAATTTGCTTCTATCTCCTTAACCGTGCGAGATAGAGCGATTTCGTCGAAATTTTCGACCCACAGGGTATCTAAGGAATGTAATATTTGCAATTTTCAAAAAAATTTCCCCTCCCCAAAAATGGCGGCCATTTTGAATTTTCGAATTTTTGCCAAAAATGGCAAAACACAAATTTGCTTCTATCTCCTTAACCGTGCGAGATAGAGCGATTTCGGCAAAATTTTCGACCCACAGGGGATCTAAGGAATGCAATCTTTGCAATTTTCCAAAAATTTTCCCCTCCCCAAAAATGGCGGCCATTTTGAATTTTCGAATTTTTGCCAAAAATGGCAAAACACTAATGGCAAAATTTTCGACGCACAGGGTATCTAAGCAATGCAATCTTTGCAATTTTCAAAATATTTTCCCCTCCCCAAAAATGGCGGCCATTTTGAATTTTTGAATTTTTGCCAAAAATGGCAAAACACAAATTTGCTTCTATCTCCTTAACCGTGCGAGATAGAGCGATTTCGTCGAAATTTTCGACCCACAGGGTATCTAAGGAATGCAATCTTTGCAATTTTCCAAAAATTTTCCCCTCCCCAAAAATGGCGGCCATTTTGAATTTTCGAATTTTTGCCAAAAATGGCAAAACACAAATTTGCTTCTATCTCCTTAACCGTGCGAGATAGAGCGATTTCATCGAAATTTTCGACCCACAGGGTATCTAAGGAATGTAATATTTGCAATTTTCAAAAAATTTTCCCCTCCCCAAAAATGGCGGCCATTTTGAATTTTCGAATTTTTGCCAAAAATGGCAAAACACAAATTTGCTTCTATCTCCTTAACCGTGCGAGATAGAGCGATTTCGTCGAAATTTTCGACCCACAGGGTATCTAAGGAATGCAATCTTTGCAATTTTCCAAAAATTTTCCCCTCCCCAAAAATGGCGGCCATTTTGAATTTTCGAATTTTTGCCAAAAATGGCAAAACACAAATTTGCTTCTATCTCCTTAACCGTGCCAGATAGAGTGATTTCGTCAAAATTTTCGACCCACAGGGTATCTGAGCATTGTACTCTTGGTAATTTCTAAAAAATTTTCCCCTCCCCTAAAATGGCGGCCATTTTGAATTTTCAAATTTTTGCCAAAAATGGCAAAACACAAATTTGCTTCTATCTCCTTAACCATGCGAGATAGAGCGATTTCGTCGAAATTTTCAACCCACAGGGTATCTAAGGAATGTAATCTTTGCAATTTTCAAAAAATTTTCCCCTCCCCAAAAATGGCAGCCATTTTGAATTTTCGAATTTTTGCCCAAAATGGAAAAACACAAACTGGCCTTAACCGTGCAAAATAGAGTTATTTTGTTGAAATTTTCGACCCATAGGGTATCTAAGAAATGTACTCTTGGCAATTTTCAAAAAAATTTCCTTTTCCCAATAATGGCGGCCATTTTGAATTTTCAAATTTTTGCCAAAAATAGAAAAACAGGAATTGGCTTCTATCTTCTTAACCGTGCAAGATAGAGTGATTTCGTCAAAATTTTCAACCCAACCAATGCAAAAAGGCATGAAGCTGAAATAAATTACATCTACACTATCAAATATTTAAGCATCATTGATATATTTTACAAATGAAACAGGGTCTTGTAAGACTACTGTACAATTTGGGCAAAAGGTTCATGGGTGGACATTACACATGATAATGTGTGTTCTTCTATGCTATCCTGTTTCTATTCGCATCTACTATCAACAGGGCGGCCTATTTCTAGTTTTAGATGTAAGCTATATCATGTTTTCATATACGTATAAGGATATACCACAAGTAGTATTCTTTGAATAGTAAAGAGTATTTCACTGCAAAAATTTCTCTTGACTCCCACAGTAGTATGTTGATTCCCACATTTTGTAAGAGTTTACATGTTTTCTACATTTTGCTTATTTTGAGTAGTTTTTGACAACAGGTGAAGGAGTTTATGAATATCAAGAATAATGACCGAGCAGATTACATCTCGGAAGAGCTTGCAAAACGGAAGAAAAATGGAACGGATGATGACAAGGGTATAAATGCTGAGATGGAGAGCATACGCATGCATGACGAGGCCTTCAGTAGGATCAAAGAGGTCACAGGTGTGTTTTGTGAGACAGGTCATAGGTTGGTTTTAGGTGAGGCCTTCAATAGGATCAAAGAGGTCACTGGTGTGTTTTGTGAGACAGGTCATAGGTTGGTTTTAGGTGAGGCCTTCAATAGGATCAAAGAGGTCACAGGTGTGTTTTGTGAGACAGGTCATAGGTTGGTTTTAGGTGAGGCCTTCAATAGGATCAAAGAGGTCACAGGTGTGTTTTGTAAGAAAGGTCATAGGTTGGTTATAGGTGAGGCCTTTAGTAGGATCAAAGAGGTCACAGGTGTGTTTTGTAAGAAAGGTCATAGGTTGGTTATAGGTAACCATAACAAAGATGTGATAGTTGAATAAATGTCACAAGGGAATATGGATGGGTCGGTAGGCCCAGTTTCTTGGTATTGAGAGCAGTTTAATGAAGTGCCGTGACAAGATTTTCCAACCGCCACTTTGCTTGTTAACACATAGCTGAAAGAAAACTGTAAAATATTAGAAATAATTAAACCCTGAATCTGAAGAACTTATGAGCTTTTACCCCATATTTTTGTGCATTTGCAGACTTTTATAGCAATTTTTTTTACTCAGCAGAACTGTTACTATACTTTGGAACCTCCATCAAGAATATGACAGTTGAACTAAAATGTAACTTAAATGTAAGGTGATCAATACAAAGAAAGAAACCTCGTGGGTGCATAAGAAGGCTTTGAACAGTGTTAAAGAGATCAGAGGGGCATTGTGATCATGTGACTTAGAGGTTACATGCTAGTTATGTCACTTACACAGAGGATGTAATGACTATAATACATGGCTTAACAATGGTAAACTCATTCTCTGTTCGCTTTATTTTACCTCCTGAACTTGCCTCTCTTTTCAAGAGATCATTTTTTTTTTGTCTCCGGACTTTCATGAATTGTGATGCAGCGTGATGAGTATTTGTCTGTTCACTGAAGTTAAGCGGCAATGCCAGGCTACGGTAATACTGGGATGGGTGAACGCATTGTTGTACTACTCATGTCTCTGATGGCTATATGCCTCTCTCGCTAGTAGAGCGAAACCTCTTTCGGCCTTGTTAACTGAGGTGTATACTGCAGCAGATGATGTGTAAATAGAACAAACATCTGCTGAGGTTCATACATGTTGAGGCATCTTTATGCCCTAGCTCACAAAATGCTCTAATTTTTGAAGATAAAAGTGAAAATTAGTGACTGGATTTTGATCATTTTCAAATATTAAGATCAGTTTCTGGGGTTTTGAAATTAAAAAAATCTGGTGTGTTGTGTAGGGCCGTCCCGACTAGCTGACTAATTGACAACGGTTAAAATAATGCTATAAACCGGTTGCATATTTTAAAATATGAATAATCGCTCAATGTAGTAAAAGATGGCAGAAGGTCTAAATCTGTCAAACATGTCCATATTGTCACATAAAAAAGTTAAAATCCATCAACAGCCACATTTTCTGTACTGTTTATGCATTCACGTAACACTGGATGTACCATATACCTCATATATCACCCACTTCCTGTATGAGAAAAATGCATCAGAAATCGCAGGAAAATGGCAAATTTAATGAATTTTACAGATGATGGATATATATTTTCAACTTATTTCACATATTTATCGTTTTTGTGGCTTTTGGAATATCAAGCTTAAGATTTTTGGTAGTTTTTTAAATTTGACGGTTATTTGTGTCAACACAAATAGTACTTAGCGATATATTTGGAGTCGTAACGTCCCTAGTTTTGTGTGCTTGTCACTGACATGGTGAAACTTAACTGCAAGCATACATAAACCATAACTTACAAATGGACTTACCTTTTGCAAGATAATATGAATATTGTTATGATGACGTATCAGTTACTGAAAAGCCTAACGTAATAACATTTTCAATGACACGTTCCCAAATATTTTTGTGTATTTTCAATTATTTTGTCATATCTACCACAATGAAAGAAAAGACTGATAGAATGCCAGTTTACTGGCCAGTTCTGTGACCAGTAAACTGGCATATAGTAGAAGTTTTAATGTATATGTATTTGGACCATTTTTGAATATGGAAACCAGTTTTCTGGGCTTAAAAGCCGAAGTATTCCAAATGCCTGCACTGATATGTTGAAAATTTGCACTAGCGTACACAAGCCATGATTGAAATAAGATCAATCAGATATTTTGAAGCTTATAAAGTTTATTTACAATAAATATAAGGTAAAAAAGTGCACATATTTCCTCAAATTTATATGTTTTTCATTGTTTTGACGAATGTTATCCAGTAGAAAGCCTACTTTAATGCATTATACGAGTTTACCACTCACACCACTAAGGTATTTTTCCTGATCAAGGAGTTGATGACATAGAGCTGATTGTGGAGGACTTTATCCGCAATGAGGAGGAGAATTTTGCCCTGTTTAACTATGTGAACGAACTCAACAGTGAAGTGGAGATGCTGCAGGAGGAGGTTGGTGCCATCAAGAAGGACATTGACCAGTACAAGAAGGAGGACACAGAGAGTGATAACAAGAAGGACAACTTGATGATTTCGCTAGAGGTGAGTTATATCACAAGGAAATATTTAGAGTCAATAATAAATCAGATATCACCTGATGAAATCACTGTACATGACTGAAAAAGGTCATATCAAATGTGAGCATAAATAGGGAGAAAATAAACATAATCCAGTCAAAAAAGCTAGGTGAGTGATAATGGGGGAATTGGGGATATTTTAAAATAGAGAATTCATCTTGGGTGTTGGCCCCTGCTGGAATGAACAAGTAAAACAGAATATGTACATGGACAAGTTATTGGCATTTCTAGAGGTGGTTCATAGAAATAAGTGATAAATTTAAAAAGATTGAAACTATGGGGTGAGACGTGCTGTAGGAAATCGGAAGTTAGTTATTAGGGAATATGACTTGATAAAATCACTGTAAATGAGTGATAAAAGGTTCAAATACGATGTGGATTATTATAGCGAAAATTAGAGGTGAGTGAAAATAGGGGATGTTACCAGAGGTCACCTGGACAGATCTAGAACTGAATATGCATGTGTACTTATGTTTGCATTTTGAATGCTCAAGATTTATGTATTTCTTTTTTTATTGCGTTAATATATCTTACCTAGTGGACCAGTGCATTTGTCCGGCGCGCAGCCGGTCCCGCCAAACGTTAGACAAAAACGTCCTGAGCTGGGCTCTGACCGGGACCGGTAGTGTACTCCTCATTCGCCAGGTGTCGTGACTGCACCCAGCTCCCCTACTGCGCGCGCGCGCGCATGCGTACTTCCTCTTTTTGTTTGGCGCCACAGTGTGTTAGCGATAAATTTCAGTAGAATTAACTTTGAATTATATTAGTTGTTTACAAGTGTGTTACAAGGAAAGTTTTGGATATTTGCGAAATATATTTATCATGGCATCACCAGGACAGAGGCGTGGTAGTTGTGGCCATGTTATGGCTGCTTTCGACCTGCACAAAAAATGTGCCCGCTGCAGGGACAAAAAGATGGGAGATGACCCCTGAGTCAAAGGTCAACGTTGTGATTTATGTGACAGTTTTTCGGACTCTCAGAAGGGTATGTTAGCAACCCCACAATATCAAATCCGGAAAGATAAGAAAGCAGGGACCTTGGTTTCCCCTAGTAAAGTTACTGATGTGGGTCCCGTAGAGGATCAGACTGATTTTGACATGGCCCCGGACGCTGCACATGCGCAGGAACGGGTTGTTACCGGTGGCTCACCGGCTCCTTTTGGTCAAGCTAGTGTTGGAGATTTTGTCTCCCGTCAGGACTTGGAACTATTAAACAATCAGTTAGAAGAAAAGTTCGCCCGCTTTGAGGCTCTCCTTTCAAGAACCAACATCTTCTCAACTCCCAAGATGCCTGTATCAACATTTCAAGCTCCCATCTCTGACACGCCTTTTATCAACCCGTCTCCTGGCCCCGGAGCCACCGGTCTGGTGAGGCCTCCAGGTCAGGAGTTAGAGGCTTCACCTGCTGTTAAGTCATCACCGGTCCGCAACCTTCCAGTGGTTCTACTTCATTTGCTCCAGACAGTTTTACTCAGCCGGATCCGGCTCTGTCAGACGAGGAACCCCTTCCGGACCGGTCAGATAAAGACTCCGGTGAGGAGGGTGAACTTTCAGATTCTGAGGTGGTTGAAAGAAACGAAGAAATGAACTACAGGGAAACGGTCCGGTCGGTCCGGGCTTTCCTGGGCTGGTCTCACATACCAGATTTTGAAGCTGCTGTAGGTGATACGGATAACCGCTCTGACAACCCCTGGAAGGGTAAACACCCTCATCGTACGGGAAAAGTGTCAGTAGAACTGCCAGCAGACGACTGGCTGTGCTATAAAATGGAGAAACTTAATACGCGGGCTGCAGAAGGCTACCCTTCCCGTGCACAGGAAGCAGCAGGTCTGAAACAGGACCAGTTCATCAGGACACCTAAAAGCCAGGCTAAATGGTATACTCAATCCCGAATAAAACAGGATGGCAACCAAAGACCCGGAAGGACTATCTATGGCTGGTCGGGGTCCGAAGCTAGATTAAACTCTCAGTTCTCACGCATTGCCAAGATTTCCTCTTACCCATCCTCAGGACCGGCTTCTAGGCCTATCTCTCAAGAAATCCTTAGACGGTGGGAGCAATGTGCTAGGGAAGGCTCCTTGATCACCAACCATGCCGCAGGGTTTAACACGTGCGTGAGTGAGATCCAGGACAAAATGAACCAACATATTTCCTTTCTGAACAGCACCATTGTTAAAGGTAAAGCTCCAAAGGAGGTCACAGACGCCGTCAAGGACTTAAAAGACTTGTCAGCTTTCCATTCTAGCGTCTCTGTGGCCTTGGGTACTGCTTTTCAGCACCTCACAGACAGTTTGTTTGTCCAACTAGCAAATTTCATTTTGTTGAGGAGAGATTCCTACCTAGAATATGTTAGACCAGGCCTGAAACCTGACACCTGGAATAAGCTGCGCAATGCCCCCCTTTTTACTTACGGGTTGTTCCCGGATGATGTACTGGCGGTGGCTGAGCAAGATATACAAAAACATGAGTCTAATAGGAGTGCTCCTGGTCCCGGTTCGGGCACATACCAGCACTCCAAGAAACATCAGTTCAGGTACCAACCCTACCAACCCCAGTTCATGTCTTTGATCGGCCTTCTGACAGCAACAGAAAAACAAGTAGTATCGGGGCGGCTGCATATGAGACCCATTCAATGACACCTGAAAAAGCATTGGCATGCCCCGGAATCTCTGGAAAAAGTCATTCCAATTCCTTCATCTCTCCATGTACATCTAAGGTGGTGGTTGGACCCTGCCAAGGTGCTCTCCGGTCAACCCTTACACCCTCTTCAACACGCCCTTCAACTGTTTACAGACGCCTCAAACGAAGGTTGGGGCGCTCACTTAGGCGATTACATGGCAAAAGGAGTCTGGTTAGAGTCAGAAGGCGCCTTGCCCATAAATTTGTTGGAGCTCAAGGCAGTCCTGCTGGCCTAAAAACGGTTCGAGCAGTTATGTTGCAACCAGATAGTTCTTGTCTGTACAGACAACACCACTGTGGTCTCTTACATCAACAAGGAAGGGGGTATGAAATCAGGCTCACTCTGTGCCCTCCTTTGGAGACTGATGCTTTGGTGCAATCAAAGGCAGATTGTCCTGAGGGCCAGACATATTCCGGGTCACCTGAATGTCATAGCCGACAAGCTGTCCCGACTCAATCAGGTGATCCAAACGGAATGGTCCCTCCTCCCGGAGGTGTTTGCTCAAATATGCCGGCGTTGGCACCGCCCGTCTGTGGACCTGTTTGCCACCCGGTTCAATCACAAACTTCCCCGGTTTGTATCCCCGGTTCCAGACCGATCAGCGTGGGCAGTGGATGCCTTAAGTCTCCCTTGGGAGGACCTGGACGCTTATGCTTTTCCACCGACGGCCCTTCTTCATCAGGTGGTAACGAAGCTTTTGGACCACGGATTCCGTCGTCTCATTCTGATAGCACCAGGTTGGCCCAACATGCCTTGGTTTTGGGACCTGGTCAACATGTCAGCTCAAATTCCCCTCCTGCTCCCTCAGGTGTCGAATTTGATAACCCAACCGTTCAATCAGTGTCCTCACCGGGACCTTCCCAATCTGAACCTTCATGCTTGGCTCCTAGAGCCTCTGCCATCCAGCAAGCCGGGTTCTCGGCAGAAGTGGCAACAAGAATTGAGGCTCCTCAAAGACGCTCTACCAGAGCCATTTATGAATCAAAGTGGTCTGTTTTTGTCAGATGGTGTGAGAAAAATCAGGTGGACTTCAGAACTCCCTCTATAGAGCAAATTGCGGATTTTCTCCTTTCCCTTTTTCAGGAGAAACATCTTCAACCTAGCACCATAGAAGGCTATAGGACTGCCATAGTCGACAAAGTGGGGAATTCCAGAATTAACATCAGCAAGGATGAAAACTTGTCCAGGTTGTTGGACAGTTTTCATAGGGACAAACCAAAAGGCAGGCGTGGGGTTCCTACGTGGAATTTGTCTTTGGTCCTTCACCAACTTACACAACCTCCCTTTGAACCTCTCAGGAAGGCTTCTCTGAAGTACCTCACTTTTAAGACTGTCTTCCTTCTAGCCTTGGGCTCTGGGAAACGGAGGAGTGAAATTCATGCTTGGGTTCATAGGAACATTAGGCACCAAGAGGATTGGTCGAATGTTTCCTTATCGCCCTCTCCCAGTTTCATCTCTAAGAACCACCTGGCTAAAGAAGGTCCCGCTTGCGTGGCCCCTGTTATCATTCCAGCCTTGGCGCCTTCTTTGGACAGATCCCTCAAGGAGGATAGGAGTCTGTGCCCGGTCCGGGCACTATGTTATTACTTGGACAAAACCAAAGATCTCCGTTCAGGCAAAGAATTGGTTTTTGTTTCCTTTAGGAAGAGTTTCCAGAAGGATATTGTCCCTGCTACCGTTTCCTCCTGGATCAAACAAACCATCGTCCTTTGTTACCAGATGTCAGACCAACAGGCTCAACAATTGCATCAGGTTCGGGCTCATGACGTTCGCACGTTCGCGGCGTCCAAAGCCTTTCAAGGGGGTGTTCCCTTAGACCAGATTTTGGCAGCCTGTCACTGGAAGTCTCATAATACCTTCACCCAATTTTACCTGAAGGACTTGGCCTGGGCAGACTCGAATGTGTACCATTTGGGTCCTGTGGTAGCTGCCCAACAAATTAGGGACTAAATAGAGGCTTCCATGTATATAGTGATGTATATATGGATTCATACATGTACATAAATAAAAAAAACAAACAAACAAAAAACGTCCCTGCAGTCTGTCTTGCGTTGCAAGAAGATGGGGGACCATCTTAATCTTCACTTCCCCTTCTTCACTTCCTCGTGGACTCGTCAGCTACAAAACTAAGGCGGGGGGGCGGGGGGGGGGGGGGGGGGGGGGGGGATTTGCGGAGTATATATGTAGATCTTAGAGTCTCTGTCTCCCCTTTTTCCATAGCTACCCGCCAACCACTGGGTAGTTATTCTGCACTGGTCCACTAGGTAAGATATATTAACGCAATAAAATGGAAAATTTAATGGTTAAATTAAATTTTTATTAGTTAATATCTTACCCAACAGAAAAAGTATACACAAACGATCACAGAGACCAATCGGGCTGAGGAAAAGCTGAAGGAGTCCAATAAGATTCTGGATGAACTGAGAGTCGGCATTCACACAATGTTCAAGAGGCTTGGCTGTGATCCAAGGTACAACTGGAATGCTGATAATTGTAACTGCCATGCATTTGTCACGTTTAAAATGATCTTGTAAAAACTGTATTTCAGAATTTATTAACTGCACCTCTGTATCAATGATAATAAATGTCAGTAACTTCAGGTTTCTCACAGATATCTTGGAAAGTATGTACCCGACAAAAATGTTTCACATATCATTAGAAAGGCCTTTTTACAGTGCTTCTGCTCATGTTTGTTGCATGAAAATCCATTCAGAAATGAGATATTGCAGGTTAAAGACTAAAGTTTTACATTCCTTGTTGTCTATGGCTTTTTCACATTCTTCTCTTAAATATGGATTTTATTGTGTTAATAGATCTTACCTAATTGACAATTAGCTGTATTGTTGGCGCCATCCGGTCCCGCCAAATGCCAGAAAAAGAATTTTTGTGTCTCCACCGGCAGGACCGGCCAGGCTGCCACCATTTGCTAAGTGGCTGGTTGATGTATTCCAAATATTTTTAGATCACTCATTGTATTGCCAGCAATTTTATAATTTTCAATAAAAATAAACCCTTATTTATGGTTCTGAATGGGTCAGTTACTACTGCTTTGTCTCACTATATCTCTTGCATTTTCTTCATGACTTTCAGGCCAATCCGTGAGATGCTGGGTGGAGAGGATGGAGTGACCAACAAAAACATGATGATTTACCTGGGACAGATAGAACAGCGGACCACAGAGCTGCTCAACATGCTGCAGTTCTCAAAGATGAAGGTGAGACATTTATATGTATAGGTATACACAGCCAAAACTGGACCACAGAGCTGCTCAATATGCTGCATTTCTCATAGAAGAAGGCGAGATGCTCCATTACATCTGTGATAAATGTCTGAGTTTATATATGGTTTGTGGTTAAAGTGAAAGGCTCTTTAAAATATACACCTGTTATGAGAAGCTCCTCATCATGCTGCAGTTTTTTTATTAAAGATAAAGGTAAATGACTCATTAACGGAAGGTATAATAGTGAAAACTATTGTGCCATATATTTGATTTATTTGGGATTAACGTTGCTGTCAAGATGTTGTAAAATCGCGACAGGTACTTTTAAGGGCAGAGGAAACCAGGACATACTAGTTGGTCAAGATTCTGTACTGTAAACTGCTGGGCATTGGTAAATAACTACTAACTTCCCATTTAAGGTCAGGTTTAGGATTCGGGCAGTTGGCTTCAGAAGTGGGAGGAAAGTGTGTTATCTAGCACTCAGCCCCCCTTATATTATGCCATATATAAAACAAATCTATTTCAAATGATCACATTCTGATTTAAATTTTAACAATTAAGTATTCACTATTGTGTGAAGTGGAATTGCCCCTCAGTATTTTTTAAGAAATTATATTTGCTTTATCTTAATTATAATATGTCATAATGTGTTAAAAGTATTGATGATTGTTATGTGATTTGCTATGGAATTTGTCAGAGCATTTACAGGGATGCACTGTTGTCTGTGTTTCAGAGGGCAGAGATCATGGGTCAGACTCCCTCCAAAGGGGAGTCAGAACCCACAAGACCAACAGTCGACAATTTACACATGATTGCAGTACCTTCCACTTGGTGAGTTGATCTACTCTCAAACAGCTACACATAATTGTATTTTTCAGTTTTCATCTGAATAGCTTGTTTGATAATGTTTTCTGAGGTTTTTACCCTACAGCCTTTACAGGCGGTGCGGGTATTGTTTTCACCCATGGTGTCCTGATAGGCAGGTGGGTGGAAGGGAAAGTTTGTCTGTTTGGTAATATCTTAGAAACCGTAAAGTGTAGGAAGTTGATACTTAGTAGGGACATTGGTTGGGGGTGGAGGTATGATTTGACCTTTGTCCTTGGTGTAGTGACCTTGACCTTCACAGTTTTGTCCAGGCTGCATCTTAGAAACCATAAGGGGCAAGAACAACTTGGAAAGGATATTGGTCAGAAGGTGTAGGTGTGTAACAGCATTTGACCTTGATTTTAACTTGCTGTAGTGATCTTGAACTTCAAAGTCTTGTCTGACATGTGTCTTGGAAACCGTAAGGTGTAGAAAGTTCACACTTGATACGGACATTGGTTGAGGGGAGTGGGTGTGCCACATGATGTTGTTACCTTGATTTGATTTTTGATTTGCTGCAGTGACACTGAACTTCAATATCTTGTCTGGGCAATATCTTGGAAACTGTAAGGTTTGGGAAGTTGATGCTTGGTTGGGACATTGGTTGGTGGGGGGTGGGGGTGGGGGGTGGGGGGGTAGGGGGGGTAGGTGTGCAGCATCATGGTGTGACCTTAATTTGACCTTGCCATAGTGACCTTGAGAATCTTGTTAGGGCTGTATGTCAGAGGCCATATGGTGCCATTTGTTGATACCTGTTTAAGACATTGGTTGTGGGGTTGTAGCCGTGCATTGTCATGAGGTGGCCTGGATTTGACCTTACTTTAGTGACCTTGACCATTAAAATCTTGTCCAAGCTATATCTCTGAAACCATAAGGTGTATGAAGTTAACACTTAGTAGAGACAGTACTTGGGGGTTGGAGGTGTGCAATGTCATGATGTGGCCTTGATTTGACCTTGTCATAGTGACTTTGACTTTTAAACTCTTGTCCGGACTGTATTAGAAACCATAAAATGTAGCAAGTTGATACATGGTAGGGACATTGGTAAGAGGGTGTATCTGTGTGTCATTGTGGTGTGACCTTGATTTGACCTTTGATCTTGCTGTAGTGACCTTGACCTTTAAAATCTTGCCTGGGCCATATCTCAGAAACTGTAAGGTGTAGGAAGTTGATTTTTGGATAACTCATTGGTATGGGAATGTAGGTATGCTCAATCATGGTGTCAGCTTAACCTTGGCTCTGCCAAAGTGTGTTTACCTGCCATATTTGAGACATATTTCTCTTATCACAAAGATATATGGGTTGCTCTTACTGATTATGTACTTTTATCTAATTACACTATCTCCTTTGATAGCTCTACTTCAAGTAAATCTCTTGAATGTTATTTTCTTTACTAACATTATTTGGACCTTACATAACGGATACTGTTTGCTCTAAAAGTCTCCTGTTCTCTGTACTGTTTCAAGTCTTCTATATCTCATGGTGTTATAAACTATTTCCCTATGCTGTGGGGCGGTGCTATTCATGAAATATTATTTTAAAGCCTCTCTTTCTCTCTTTAGGGATGAGCTGGAGAGTGAGGAGGAACAGGAGGAGGAACCTCGCCCTCTCTCAGAGGCAGAGCTCAGGGAAAAAGTAATGCGGCAGCTACAGCGCCGCTCCACCCCACAGCGACCCCTGGACACAGGCCAGAAGAAGCCAGAGACCCCTTCAGGCAAAGAGAAGAAAAAGACCAAAGAACAGACCCCACAGATCAAAGTTAATCAGTGTTAATAAACATACTGCTTAATCCATGGACAGTTCAAAATTATTATGTGTACATTCATCACACTACCTTAAAATATACACTCCTTTATTTATTCAAAGCATTTGTAAACATTTTATATTTATGGGAAATATTATTGCCATTATTAGGTCAAAATCGCTACAACAGGGACCATGGAGATTTCAAAAACAGTTCAATATCAGTACATAACTTTTTTACAGACCTTGAAATGGTTGAGACACACGCACAAATTAAAGTTCTTTTTAAAATAATCAATTAAAAACCCAAACAGCCTTAGATAATGAGTTGCCCAATACCAGATTGTATATTCTTGGATATTTTAACAATCTTTGCATGAAATCTATATGTATCACACCAAAGTGCTATAAAGTGTTCATAAAAATCCTGGTGTTAGTCACTATTGCTGTAGTATTTGTTTTATTTCTTCCAAACTAATTTGAGTCACCATATTTACAAATCATTTTATACCAATTGTATAAAACCATGTTATTTTTCATATATTTGTCAAAAGCTTACTTTCTGTAACATATCCAATTTAACTCTTGACGATAACGTTCTTTGGTAGTATTTGGTAGTATTTGCTTGTGAACAAATCTGATTTCAGTTCAGAGTTGTATGATTAGAGATGGGTCAGTAACATATGTATAGATCGGGAGGCAGCCAATGTGAAACCATTGTGATTCCGCGACTCCACATTTTAGTACACCCCAATCAGACATGAATGTTTCCTCTCAACGATATTGCAATAAAAGTTACCAAATGTACAAGAAATGGGATAAATGTGTGCAGTTTCTTCAAATTTTTTCCAATATTTTTAGTTTTCCTTCCATTATAAGTGTGGACAAACAAGACAGAGATTATAACTTGTATTGACAAGCAAGATGGTGGTTGTAAAATCTCATCACGGTATTTCAGCAAAAATACTCTGGTCACCGAGGCTACTGACCCATCCCTAACTTTGATTGCAGCTATTCAGTGCTGTTCCTTCTTTTTACATTGTTTTCAACAACTTCTCACAATGTCTAGTCAATATGGTTATATGTAATTTTTTTTGTTACTGTATTCAACACATTATGCCATTTATTGGCCTTTATCTGTATTTTTTTTTTTTTTTCAAAGTCATTGCATTTTAAAGTGTAAATCTGTAAACCAGTGTAAATGCTAGCCCTATATTGGTATTAAATTAAATATTGCATTTAGAAACCTTTTTATGCTATTTTGACACTTGATATATGAAATATGTACAAAAAAAATCTCTTTAGTCACTCTATTTTACTGTATTTGCCAAACAAGTTTCAGTACCGCAAACCGCTCTGTGTAGGCCTGTTCTGGGATGATTTTAGAAGTCAGTTATGAAAAATAGCCAGCCTCGGCAGGCAAGAACCCCAGCCCGCAGGTACAGCTAAATGACCAACAACATTGAGATTTGGGAAAATCTTAGAAACAACTTCTGTTGTAAGAAGTACAGAGAACCCACAAGATGTTCTACAAAAGATTCACAGGCCATGATTTCTTACAAGTAGTTTTCATATCATGTAGCCCAAGAAGCAATTATAAGGGAGATATAAGGCCATTTTTATATGATGACCCTCATATTTTGTATTAAAGATGTGATATGGCGGTAAGTTTGTTTCCAAAACAAGGACACAATTACTTTTAATAACACAATTAACTTAATACATCTTACCTAATGGACAATTAGCTACAACTACCGCTTGGATGGCGGTAGCTTACTTTGGACTCTAGATTGAATTCAAAAGACAAGGCATTAGTAGCCTTAAACAGGACATCAGTTGGTCCAACTGGTCGGTTGCCGGTGTCTAGGTTGCTGGCAGTTTCCAACTTTGCCCCCCTTTTTTATACATCTGCTCTTAAGGTAGGGGAGGAAAGGTATGAGTTCAATCCCTGGAGAAGTCCTTTCAGCAAGGATGAGGATTCTAGCTGGTAGATAATGAACAGGCCCTGCCACCTTGAAAACCCTGCTGGGTAAGATGACAGGCTACATAAACATGTCTGGGTTAGTGGTGTATTTGCTGGGAAGTCAGCACAGGGCCCAGATGAAAGAGCTCTGAATCACCTCAAGCCACATCCTTCAATTAAAATTGCATGAATGTGCTGCGAGATTTCCAGTGATAGGCTGATAATTGTTCTAAGCAAAGTCCGGACTGGAAGGCCTTGGAGGCAGCAAAGACCCTTACATCATGGGCTTTGACCTGATGTAGAGTGAGGGGCTTCTGATCACAGAGCTTGTAGCACAGGATCACAGTCTGTTTGATCCATGGTGAGATTGTGGCAGGGGAGATATTTTTGTGAATGCCTTTCTTATTGGAGACAAGACCAGCTCCTTGTTCTGTCTGAGGTCCCATCCAAATAGTAGCACTGGGCTCTAACTGGGCATAGTGACCTATCAGCTTTAAATGATTTGTCCAGAGTTGGTGCCAGGGCACGAATAACTACTGGAGCCACACTGTTTGGACCCTCTTTGGCCAGCTGATTTTTCAAAAGAAAACTGGTTGAGGGGTAAAGAGACACCTTGGACCGGGCTGTCTGGTGTCTGATGTTTTTGTTTAAATCTGTAGCCATCAACAGTACTTGGCTGTAACTTGCCCATAATGGCTACCTGATCCTCCCATGGCAGGCTGAATGCATCCACTGCCCAGGCTAGGGGATCTGGAACTGGTGACACAAACTGAAGTAATCTATTGTTCAACCTCATTGAAAAACAAGTCTTTTTGAGGTTGGTGCCACCTGGTGCGTATCAATTGGAAGACCTCTGGGAGGGACCACTCTGGATGGCCCACCTACCACATTCAGTCTTGCTACCACATTGAGTTGGCCTGGGATGTATCGGACCTTGAAAGTTACCTGTTTCTTGGAACACCAGGTTGGTCAGGATTCTCCATAGTATTGCACACAGTAGACCCAACCTCATGCCTCCCTGCTTGTTAATGTAAGCAGTGACTCATACTGGTCTATGTCATCTTCAGCCTTTCTCAAAGCACTATCCAGAAAAAGGGTGGCTATGTGAAGTGGTGCAGATCTGAGAGCATTCTGGTTTTATGCCGGATCTAAGTTGAGCCAAATAAGCATCTCTTCTAGCCAGTGTGAAATTCGCCATGGAGACAAAACCAAAGTCAGATAAATGTTGCATTGTCCTGGCCATTGCTACACTGGTGCTTTGGCTAGAGTTCATGACGCACTGTAGGCAGTATTGCACGTCACCTAGCAAATGGTGGTAACCTAGCCGGTCTCACAGGATGTCTTTTTCTGACATTTGCTGAAGGCCGCCATCACCGGCAATTTAGCTAATTGTCCATTAGGTAAGAATTTCTTTCACTATAATATCCACTTCTCAGTATATGGTGTAAATGCCCACACAAGTAAAAGCATTCTGTGGCAATGTGAACAATTTTGTTGCATTTTTTTTTTTTTTTTTTTTTTAAAAAGCCAGTACACAAAAAATAAAATTAAAAGTTTGTTTTACTTTTATTGGATTCTAGGAAAACAAATGTCCCTTCTTTTTTCTCGAAGTTACTTGAATAGTACAGAACTAATCACTTCCACATATTACAGTGTTGTTTTTAAAATTGACACTGTAGTATTACAATAACTGCAGGGTAACACACCCAGGAAAAGAAAATTAAATACTGTTACACAGTGATTCAACTACAATCTCTTAACTTTATTTATAGTAGACTTTTGCAACTAGAGCCAGTACAATAAGGGAGTTACAAGTAAAACAAGTTGTCAGTCACGACGCCACACCGCGATATTTTACTCAGTACAGCAAAGCCTCCATTATCAGACCACACTGGGGGAGCAAGAAATTAGTTGAATAATAGAGAATTCATATAGAATGGATAGTTTAGTATAAAACAAATGAGAAATGCAAACTTGGTAGAATGGAAATGAGATCATGAACTGTTTATTCCAAAACAGAGGCTCTACTGTACAAGTTGGCTGTAACAACAACTAAGTCCTGCGTAAACTCTACAAGTGGAAACTTCCGCTAAAACAACATTTGACCGATTCCCATTTGTTGAAGCTATTCATTACAAATAATTATCACTAAAGGGTAGTTTGAGATTAATATAGATATGTAATTTGAATATTTAAGTTCATGAGCTAAAATAGCTAAAACTGATTCCTCGTGAAGATTTACACACATGCAGTACTTAGGTTCTAGTTGTACAAAAGTCTCCTGTATTACATAAGATAAATATGTAATGAATAAAGGCTACATAAAGAGAAATAATGGCTATATAAATAAAGAACCACAGTTGAACCATAGATGAAGCAGACTGGTTATTAATCCTTTCATTAATCCCAATCAATCAAGGGCCATTCATATTACAGTGTACCATGTCTGTTCATACCACTCGATGGCAATTACATGCACTAAGAGATTCCTTCAGTGTAGCTGAGTGAAAATATGCTGATGTAACATCACTGTGTCTTCATGTAATTAATCCACCAAGCCTAGTGGTTTGGATAATGAACATTTCTAGGTTTTGAAGCAATTGACTCGCCAAGTCTAATGGTTGGGCTGATGTAACCTCACTTATCATAATTTACAAGATACTAGTTAGTTTAGCAGAAAATGTGCTGTAAAATGATGGATTTTACGGCATGAAACAACATTTTAAAATCTATCGATGTAAGGTAACTTTAATTTTGATGCTGAAATTTTAATTCAATACAAATGCTAATTTAAATCTGATCATACAGCAATCCCATCAAAATAAATCTTCCAGTCAGGTCTTTTCATCAAACTAAATTTTGTGTTTATCCAACACAGGATCTGGGTGGCTTCAAACAATCTAAAGAATATGTAGTCTGTAACGTGTGAACAACCTTGTGTAAATATACACGGGTAAGCAGCCAGTTTTATACGAGTATAGTGTCATCGATGTCATCCTGTCCTTTATCTGCCTGTGCGACTACTTTACGTAAAGCCTTGCTGTTCACTTCATTCAGAACATCCCTCATTCCAGGCTCTAACATGCCGCAAATAGTCTGAAAATAAACAAAAAAAAAAAAAAAAAAAAGAGTTGAGAATAATTGAGCCAGTCTATTTTATAACTGATCAAGGTAATTTTATCACACAACAAAAGGCGTAAAATTTAAATCAATTTTGTGATGGCTTGAATCATATCTCTGTAGAAGCAAATCCATCTTAGGTCTTTCATATATATTCGTGCTCTCCGTAGAGGTTGACCTCATGTCTTATGTCTGGACTTTTATTTGAGATATCTTTTTTTCTGCCTGAAGCTCCTTAGAGTCTGTTTTTCTGTTGGATATCAAGTGTCACTCCCCTAGAAACCACCAGGGATTTTTCCACTGAAATTTACAAAGAAGTTTTAGTCCCTTGGGAACTCAGGTGTGTTCATGTTGACTTCACAAGGTAAGCCTAAATACTGTTAGAATGCACCTGATACAGGTGTCGCCTGTCAAAGTAAAAGAATGCTTTACCATACAAGCTAAAAAAAAAAAAAAATGCAAATGGAGATTATTGATAGGCGAGTGCAATTTTAGGGGGCTTAATGAGAAATAAGAGTTGGTGAAATTAATACGGGGTGGATATGTAATGAGTTTGTACCTGGAACAGTTCATCTCCATGCCTCAGTCTGAGCAGTGATACGAGTGCCCACTCACTGCTAGATCTCACCAATGTGTTCTTTTCTTTTGTACCGTTAACCAATACAGGCACTAACGTCTTCACTATGTCCACATCCAGGGCCGAAGTGGAGTCACGTGACTTGGCAACGTAATTGATGACATTTGCAACCAGCACTTTAATGTCATTACTATCTCGTTTCATTGTCTGAAATGATATAGAGGCAAAGATGGGGAAGAAGCTGTAAAAAGCCCATATTATATATTTATTTAATTTTAGAAAAAAATTTTTTTTTGTGTCTATATTACATTTCCCTTCTTATTTCTATTACCCAAATCTTTAATAATTTTAAATACCTTTCACTTTATTGCAAATTTTACATTTCCCAACATTTTACAATAAGAAACTCTTATATTTTATAAATTTTCTTACACACAAAAGTAAACTGGAAGAAATCCAATAAATCCTGATAAAACTACCAAATACAAGACTCTGTATGAATAGAAGTGTTAGTCCATTTTCGGCTATATCTGATATTGAGGTTCTGACAGCAAATTTTATATTTAAATGTAGCTTTTATAAGCTGTAATCCTTCCCTTTGGGATTCAATGCTATTCAACAGGCTTGCTGGAGAAGTGATCTGTCCTCCTTCCTGAGCCAGCCGATTCTTGCAATGAAGTGAGATGAGAGAAACAGGGCCACCTTCTACCACTAATCTCAGTTTAAATACTTTGACACCCACTCATGGATTTCACAGTGATGTTTGCCGAAAGCTAAAGCTAGCAGGAAGGCTGTCTATATTTGAGATCCACCTCTTTTATTAGTACAAACATTTTCTTTGTCAGTTCATTCAACACAAACTACAGGATCGCTCGCAAAAAAAAAGATAATGTTTTTGCATAGCAAAAACAAAGCGTCCCGAAAAGGATATAAAGGTGAGTGCTAAAGTATTAAGAAAATGCTTTGTTTCTAGCCTTATACTGTTGTGGCAACCAAAGTCGGCGCAGTCTGCTCTATCTAGGACAGTTTTCAAGATATAAGCATTTTTGTGTTTTGCAAAAAATTCGAAAATTCAAAATGTCCGCTCTATTTGGTGAGACAAAAATATTTTGAAAATTGGCATGGCTACTCTGCAGAGATACCCAGCAGGTCAAAAATTTTGTTGAGTTCGCTCCATCTAGCATGGTTTTCGAGATATAAGCATTTTTGTGTTTTGCAAAAACTTTGAAAATTCAAAATGGCCACCATTTTTGGGGAGACAAAAATTTTTGACAAGACCACTGCCGCGGTGTGTATCTCCCGCCGAGCATTAAAGGAGAAGAAATAGCTTTTCCGAGATATTCACAATTTATCATTTTCGTGTGTGAAAGCTCTCCCAAAAGTAGGTGAATGAGTTATTTGATAAAAATTGGGTATCCGCAATACTTTTAGAGATAATTCGCATTTACTCATTTTGAGTAGGTGAATAATTAGCTATGGGTCTGAAACTTCACCATGTGAAAGCTCTCCCACAAGTAGATGAATGAGTATTTGATAAAAATTGGGTATCCGCAATACTTTTACAGATAATTAGCATTTACTCATTTTGAGTAAGTGAATAATTAGCTATGGGTCTGAAACTTCATGGAATGAAAGCTCTCCCAAAAGTAGGTGAATGAGTTATTTGAGAAAAATTGGCTATCTGCAATACTTTTAGAGATAATTTGCATTTACTCATTTTGAGTAGGTGAGTAATTAGCTGTGGGTCTGAAACTTCACCAAGTGAAAGCTCTCCCAAAAGTAGGTTAATGATTTATTTGAGAAAAATTGGCTATCTGCAATACTTTTAGAGATAATTCGCATTTACTCATTTTGAGTAGGTGAATAATTAGCTATGGGTCTGAAACTTCACGGAGTGAAAGCTCTCCCAAAAGTAGGTGAAAGAGTTATTTGAGAAAAATTGGCTATCTGCAATAGTTTTAGAGGTAACTCGCATTTACTCATTTTGAGTAGGTGAGTAATTAGCTATGGGTCTGAAACTTCACTATGTGAAAGCTCTTCCAAAAGTAGATGAATGAGTTATTTGAGAAAAATTGGCTATCTGCAATACTTTTAGAGATAATTCGCATTTACTCATTTTGAGTAGGTGAGTAATTAGCTATGGGTCTGAAACTTCACCATGTGAAAGCTCTCCCACAAGTAGATGAATGAGTTATTTGATAAAAATTGGGTATCCGCAATACTTTTACAGATAATTAGCATTTACTCATTTTGAGTAGGTGAATAACTAGATTGGGCCAACTCGGCGCCAACATATCCCCAGACAGGTCATCACTCATGCCACAGGTTTTGATCGGGAATTTTTTATGTAAGCCATTTGTTGTATGCCATAAATCTTGGGAAAAGTTATATGAACTTCAGCACATCAATCTACTAAGTTTATATCTTCCCAAGGAAGATGGTGTATCCCCAGACGCCGAATACATAACTCAACAGAGCATATTTTCAATCTTCTTGCAATGATAACTCTGAACCTATTTTCAAAGTATTTAAATGATTGATGATTGAATGTCCATTCCAAATTAATAATCCCAAAAGAGCATATCTGTTTCTATATTTGTTGACAAATAAAAGATTATTTCTAACTCAACTCGTCATACTTTTCAATCTTCCTGCAAAGGGTGACTCTGAACCTATTTTCAAAGTATTTAAATGATTCATAATCCCAAAAGCGCATATCTGTTTCTATATTTGTTCACAAATAAAATATTATTTAAAAATTATATATTATTTATATTATTATTTTATTATATTATTTTTAGAATTTGCATTGTTTTTCAGTTATTCATTTCCTCAATTCCTATATATGTGGTCCATATATATGCAACCTAAATATGTGACACAATCTCAGTTCTGACTCCCCTTTGTCTTATTAGATAATGAAGCAAACCCCATCTCCCAACCCCACCCCACCCCTCTCCCCTTCTCCACACCTCTCTCACTGTTACAGAAGATCTGCAACCCCACTGAAGAGTCTGGTTCTTTGTTTCTCATTTGATATCATTCAGTACCTTTGTTTATTTAGTGTCACTCAATAGCTGGAGGTCCCAGAGGTGGATGGGGGGTGGGACTACAAAGAGATAGAGTGCTACAGCACAAATGGTAAACAAACAAAAGGGGTAATCAAATACAAAAAGCTCAGTTAATCTTATCACTAAAATCAAATCAAATATATAAATAAGGAATGTCCAACAGGAAAATTATATACCTCCAGAATTAAATATAAATTATCAAACCACAAGAACAGATTTATAATAATAATTCAGAATTGAGAATTTTAAGAATGTGATTATCAACTGAAATGAGTTAGTAACTGTAGGAACTGTGTCAAAATTAACTGAGGCAAACTGAATAAAACTGGGCTAGTTGAGGGTTAAAAATGCCCTATTTTTACTACATAAGGCTATAATTTCATTAATATTGGACTTATAGCTCACCAGAAAATAACAGTGTCCATTTTGCCTACTTGAATATGTTTAACCAGTTTCATTTTAAAAAGTTAAAAACTCAGCAAGCAGAGAGATAACACACAAAAATAAGTACTTAAAAGCCTAAGATAGCCATAACATTATTAATAAAAATTTAAATAGACAGGCACTTCCTTTGAAAAATTCAAAGATTTCAGCTCTATGACCCACATAGTTCGACAGTTACAGGGCTTTAAAGTGGTATAATATCCATAAACTGGGTCTCTGTGGGCATTTTACAATTGTTAAAGAGACCTTAGCAATTAAACTACAGAGCTGAAACTTTTTGGGGGACAAACATAACAAACAAAAATTATATATAATACAGTTTAAGACTTGTCACACTAAGCATTTCCAAATAACAGGGCAAAATACGGAAAAAAATGTCAAAAAAGGTCACTTGGGTGAGTGTTTATGGCCCTCATACACAGGTTAAATGTCTACTAAAAGCCTTGATTTTCGGCACATGTAGAAACGACATAATAATGCATTCCCAGATGGGATTTCAGCTCCATCAATCACATAGTTTAACAGTCACAGGGCTTAAAGGTGGCAAAAAGTCTAAATATTGGGTCTCTGTGGGCCTTTTAGAGATCTCGATGTGGCCTTCAAATTAAAGCTTCAGATTTATAATCTGTCACATACTAAGATTATACATAGAATATATATCTAATAAACTTTGAAACTTCTCAGACTTACCATTTCCAAGTTACAGAGCAAAATATGTGAAAAATGTCTTAAAAGGGTCACTCGGGTGGGTGTTTATGGTCCTCATACACAGTTTAAATGTCTACTTGAAGCCATGATTTTTGCACATGTAAAAAGACCATAATAATGTATTCCCAGATGAGATTTCAGCCCTATCAGTCACATAGTTTAACAGTCACAGAGCTTAAAGGTGGCAAAAAGTCCAAATACTGGGTCTTTGAGAGCCCGTCAGAGACCTCAATGTGGCCTTCAAATTAAAGCTTCAGACTTAAAATTTGCCACATACTAAGATTACACATAGAATATGTATCTAATACAGTTTGAAACTTCTCAGACTTACCACTTCCAAGTTACAGGGCAAAATATGTGAAAAATGTCTAAAAAGGGTCACTCGGGTGGGGATTTATGGTCCTCATACATGGGTTAAATGTCTATTAAAGGCCTAAATTTTGGAGTACATACAAGAAAAACATATTGATATATTCTCAGATGATATTTCACTTAGATGAGAGACATTGTTTGAAAGCTACAGTGCTTGAAGGTGGCAAAAAGTCCATAAATTGGGTCTCTGTGGGCAATTTTGAGACCTCAAGTCGGCCTAACAGGTAAACCTACAGCCTTTAAATTTTTCACAGACAAGGATTACATATAAGAGTTACACCTAGAGCAGTTTGAGACTCATCAGAATTACCACTTCCAAATTATAGGGCAAAATATGTTAAAAATCTAGGAAAAAAAGTCCTAAGTGGGGTCTTTATGGGCCCCAAACACAATTTTCTCCTCAACTTAAAGTCTTGATTTTCGGCACATGTACTAAGAATATATTAATGTGTTCTCAGGTAAAATTTAAGCCAGATACGCCTCATAGTTTGTGACCTAGAGGGCTCTAAGTGGTCAAAAGTGCAATTTCTGACCTTAAGGTGGCCATAAGTTCTTTATTATTGGGAGTTTAAGGTCACCTTAAAATAGGGATCTTCCTTTGGGCATCCTTAACATGTGTACCAAGTTTGAAAAAAAAAATATTAATCCGTTTTTGAGTTATCGCGTCCACAAGGAAATTTCTACGGTGGCGGCGGCGGCGCGACGGACCTGAATCCAATATATCTCCGACTTTCGTCTGGGGATAGAATTAGCTATGGGTCTGAAACTTCACCAAGTGAAAGCTCTCCCAAAAGTAGGTGAATGAGTTATTTGAGAAAAATTGGCTATCTGCAATACTTTTAGAGATAATTCGCATTTACTCATTTTGAGTAGGTGAGTAATTAGCTATGGCTCTGAAACTTCACCATGTGAAAGCTCTTCCAAAAGTAGGTGAATGAGTTATTTGAGAAAAATTGGCTATCTGTAGTGGGTAAATCGTTTATCGATGTTGCCGATATTTATTCTTTTGGAACTGGACTCCCGATATCGAGATCTAAAGGCATATTTCAATATCGGCATTTTAAGTAAAACTGTCAACTTACACTGTTAATATTTGAAATAAAGCCTAATCTGAAGAAATTGTACACTTTTATCTCACATTTTTAAGTTTTCAATGCGTTTTTGATGAAAACTGCAATGTTTTGTTTTGATAAATTTCGCTTCCTGTAAGTGGTTCGGGATACGCTAAAATAAAACGTTTTCGTTTTCCTGAATTCGGACTATTTGGTAGACAATATCTACCCCCCGATATCGCCCGATATTGAAATATTTTTACATTCAATATCGATATGCACAAAGCCAAACGATTTACCCCTTAGCTATCTGCAATACTTTTAAGAGATAATTCGCATTTACTCATTTTGAGTAGGTGAGTAATTATCTACGGGTCTGAAACTTCACCATGTGAAAGCTCTCCCACAAGTAGATGAATGAGTTATTTGATAAAAATTGGGTATCCGCAATAGTTTTTGAGATAATTAGCATTTACTCAGTTTGAGTAGGTGAGTAATTAGCTATGGGTCTGAAACTTCACTGAGTGAAAGCTCTCCCAAAAGTAGGTGAATGAGTTATTTGAGAAAAATTGGCTATCTGCAATACTTTTAGAGGTAACTCGCATTTACTCATTTTGAGTAGGTGAGTAATTAGCTATGGGTCTGAAACTTCACTATGTGAAAGCTCTTCCAAAAGTAGATGAATGAGTTATTTGAGAAAATTTGGCTATCTGCAATACTTTTAAGAGATAATTTGCATTTACTCATTTTGAGTAGGTGAGTAATTATCTACGGGTCTGAAACTTCACCATGTGAAAGCTCTCCCAAAAGTAGATGAATGAGTTATTTGATAAAAATTGGGTATCCGCAATAGTTTCAGAGATAATTAGCATTTACTCATTTTGAGTAAGTGAATAACTAGATTGGGCCAACTCGGCGCCAACATATCCCCAGACAGGTCATCACTCACGCCACAGGTTTTGATCGGGAATTTTGTAAAACATAATTACCCATTATTATATGAACTTCAGCACATCAATCTACTCTGTTTATATCTTCCCAAGGAAGATGGTGTATCCCCAGACACCGAATACATAACTCAAATTATATTTTCAATCTTCCTGCAATGATAACTCTAAACCTATTTTCAAAGTATTTAAAATATAATAATCCCAAAAGAGCATATCTGTTTCTATATTTGTTGACAAATAAAATATTATTTTTAACTCAACTCATCATACTTTTCAATCTTCCTTCAAAGTATTTAAATGATTGATGATTCAATGTCCATTCTAAAATTCATAATCCCAAAAGCGCATATCTGTTTCTATATTTGTTCACAACTAAAATATTATTTAAAAAAAAATTATTTATATTATTATTTTATTATATTATTTTTAGAATTTGCAAATTGTTTTCAGTTATTCATTTCCTCTATACCTATATATGTGGTCCATATATATGCAACCTAAATATGTGATACAATCTCAGTTCTGACTCCCCTTTGTGTTATATGTAATGAAGCCCACCACCTCCCACCCCCACCCCTTCTCCACACCTCTCTCACTATTACACAAGATCTGCAACCCCATTGAGTTCTTTGTTTCTCATCTGATATCATTAAATACCTTTGTTTATTTAGTGTCACTCAATATAGCTGGAGGTCCCAGAGGTGGGTGGGGGGAATCCGGGTGGGGGGATGTGGGTTGGGACTACAAAGAGATGGACTGCTACAGCATAAATGGTAAACAAACAATCTATATAAAAGGGGTACTCAAATACAAAAAGAATTGAGAATTTTAAGTATGTGATTATCAACTGAAATGAGTTCATAACTGTAGGAGCTGTGTCAAAATTAACTGAGGCAAGTTGAATAAAACTGGGCTAGTTGAGGGTTAAAAATCCCCTAGTTTTACTACATAAGGATATAATTTCATTAATATTGGGACTTAAAGCTCACTTAAAGTGTCCATTTTGTCTACTTGAATATGTTTAACCAGTTTCATTTTAAAAAGTTAAAAACTCAGCAAGCAGAGGTATAACACACAAAAATAAGTTCTTAAAAGACTAAGATAGCCATAACATTATTAATATTCAAAATTTAAATAGACAGGCATTTCCTTTTAAAAATTCAAAGATTTCAGCTCTATAAGCCACATAGTTTGACAGTTACTGGGCTTTAAAGTGGCATAATGTCCATAAATTGGGTTTCTGTGGGCATTTTACAATTGTTAAAGAGACCTTAGCAATTAAACTACAGATCTGAAACTTTTTGGGGGACATACATAACAAACAAAAATTATATATAATACAGTTTAAGACTTGTCACACTAAGCATTTCCAAATAACAGGGCAAAATACGGAAAAAATGTCAAAAAAGGCACTTGGGCGAGTGTGTATGGCGCTCATACACAGGTTAAATGTCTACTAAAAACCTTGATTTTCGGCATATGTAAAAAGGACATAATAATGCATTCCCAGATGGGATTTCAGCTCCATCAATCACATAGTTTAACAGTCACAGGGCTTAAAGGTGGTAAAAAGTCCAAATATTGGGTCTCTGTGGGCCTTTTAGAGATCTCGATGTGGCTTTGAAATTAAAGCTTCAGACTTAAAATTTGTTACATACTAAGATTACACATAGAATATGTATCTAATACAGTTTGAAACTTCTTAGACTTACCATTTCCAAGTTACAGGGAAAAATATGTGAAAAATGTCTAAAAATGGTCACTCGGGTGGGGATTTATAGTCCTCATACACAGGTTAAATGTCTTCTTAAAGCCTTAATTTTTGGCACATATAAAAATAACATACTAATATCTTCCCAGATAGGATTTGAGCTCTATCAGTCACATAGTTTGACAGTCACAGGGCTTAAAAGTAGCAAAAAGTCCAAATATTGGGTCTTTGGGAGCCTTTTACAGACCTCAATTTGACCTTCAAAATTAAAGCTTCAGACTTAAAATCTGTTACATACTAAGATTACACACAGAATATATATCTAATACAGTTTGAAACTTCTCAGACTTACCATTTCCAAGTTACAGGGAAAAAGATGTGAAAAATGTCTTATAAGGGTCACTCGGGTGGGTGTTTATGGTCCTGATACACAGGTTAACTGTCTATTAAAGGCCTAAATGTTGGGGCACATATAAGAAAACACATAGATATATTCCCAGATGATATTTAACTTAGATGAGAGACATAGTTTGAAAACTACAGTGCTTGAAAGTGGCAAAAAGTGCATAAATTGGGTCTCTGTGGGCACTTTTGAGACCTTAAGTCGACCCCTTTGGGTAAACCTACAGCCCTAAAATTTTCTACAGACAAGGATTACATATCAAAGTTATACCTAGCGCAGTTTGAGACTCATCAGAATTGCCACTTCCAAATTATAGGGCAAAATATGTGAAAAGTATAGCAAAAAATCCCTAAGTGGGGGTATTTATGGGCCTCAAACACAATTTTCTCCTCAACTTAAAGTCGTGATTTTCGGCACATGTACTAAGAACATATTAATGTGTTGTCAGGTAAAATTTCAGCCAGCTGAGCATATTAGTTTGTGACCTACAGGGCTCTAAGTGGCCAAAAGTCCAATTTCTGACATTAAGGTGGCCATAAGTTCTTTTTTACTAGGAGTTTAAGGTCACCTTAAAATAGGGATCTTCCTTTGGGCACCCTTAACATGTGTACCAAGTTTGAAAAAAAAAAATTAATTTGTTTTTGAGTTATCGCGTCCACAAGCAAATTTCTACGGCGGCGGCGGCGCGACGGACCTGAATCCAATATATCCCCGACTTTCGTCTGGGGATATAATTAGCTACGGGTCTGAAACTTCACCGAGTGAAAGCTCTTTGGGATAGCTGCTCTGCAGAGATACCCTGAAGATCAAAAATTTCGTCGAAATCGCTCTATGTAGCACGGTTTTCGAGATATTAGCATTTTTGTGTTTTGCAATTTTTGCGCAAAAATTCAAAATGGCCGCCATTTTTGGCAAGACAAAATTTTTTTGAAAATTGGTATGGCTACTGTGCAGAGATACCCTGTGGGTAAAAAATTTCGTCGAAATCGCTCTATCTAGCAGGGTTTTTGAGATATAAGCATTTTTATGTTTTGCAATTTTTGCGAAAAATTCGAAAATTCCAAATGGCCGCCATTTTTGGTGAGACAAAATTTTTTTGAAAATTGGGATAACTACTCTGCAGAGATATCCCGTGGGTCAAAAATTTCGTCGAAATCGCTCTATCTAGCACGGTTTTCGAGATATAAGCATTTTTGTGTTTTCCTTATTTGGAAAATTCATAATGATTAATTAATCATTAATTACTCGGCCATTTCTTAACCAATCAATGCCAAAATCTAATGATTTCCAGATTTTAATAGAATGAATAAATTTGCCAAGTTTCAGGTGAATTGATAAAATTCCTTTCAAGTTATCATCCGGACAAGCTTCCCCATCGAAAAAGACATTTTTGGTCATGTGACCTCTCTGATTGGTTGAAATGTCACTGCAGCATATTCAAAAAAATTCCCCAAGGCTACTTCCAAAACCTGCCAAATTTGAAAAGAATCCGCCTAACGGTTACAGAGTTATAAGGAAAACAAAATGCGGAGCCGGCGGAGCCTGAAGGTCTCCCATACACAAACAAGCGTCCCTTGCGGGACGCTTAATAAATACCACCTTTAGGTCAATCTCTATGGAAGCTAGTGAGTAGACTATTTAATTCCTGACTCTATGCTGTGTGACAGCCCATAGGGCCCAGAGAGTCCTCTAAAATAATCCAGTATCCCTTAATGGACAAAGCACGTGTCAAAACTTGAAATAAATGCATGGAGAAATCTGAAACTACTTTTACAGATGGTTGAATTTTCATTACACCATCTTTGAAAAATGGACCACTTTGATTGATAGATGGCTCTTATTGACATCCTTTGAGGTGTTCCGAGCAGCGATTCTCTCTGCCACCTCAAAATAGAACCCTTGGTGTTGCAGTTGGTCACATGTACACTGATGTATCATGGGTTGCTGTGAACTGAATTGGTTGCTGGTATGCTTGACTAGTGTTGGAAACAATGTTAATTGTAGGGAATTTCTGTTGTGAGTTGTACAGACTCCCAAAAAGTGGGCATCCAGGAGCTATTAAGATTGCCACTCGGTTGTACTGATGAATCTTGTGTATTACTTTGTGCTTTAGAGGGGGGCCACGGTGGCAGAGTGGTAACACTCTCGCCTCCCACCTCTGAGGTCGGGGGTTCGATCCCCGTGACGGCCTTAAGTGGGAAAGCTGGTAGTTGCTTGCCGTTGGTCGGCAGTTTACAGTACACAACCCTAGCGAACTCTATGTACTGGTTTCCTCTGCCCTTCCAACTACCCGTCGTGATATGACCTGTACAGTGTTGAAAGCGACGTAAAACCCCAAATAAATAAATAAATAAATAAATTGTGCTTTAGAGCACCTGAAGGGTAGGTACAAGCTGATAGTCTTAACCAGCTCATGTTGTGTCTATTAGTTTTAACCATTCTGATCTGGAACTGCTGATACATATAGAGGTAGTTTGAGTTTAATCTTGTGGCAAACAGGACTACCTGAATAGTAAACCTCTTGGGTGCACAGACCACTCGGTAGACTGTGTCTCTATTTGATCTGGACAGAGAATCTACCGTTACATTTAGGCAATCTGGGATGTGTCTCGCATGAAGTGAGATTTTGCATGTCTACCCAAAATGGCATCCAAACAAAAACGTGGCCGAAGCTATTTCTGTCACCTGATTGCTAATGCCACCTAGCAGTAGTCCCAGGCAGCTGAGAAGTCAAGTTTTTCCAATAGTATTGAGTCCCAAAGGGCAAGATAGTGTAGCGCAATAAAAGCAGTATTTTTATATTCTGTGGAGGTTCAGTTTACTTTTGCCACAACTAGACATAAAGCCTGAGGATATTAATACTCATGGACAAAGATGAGATCAATGTTAAAGAAAACACTGAACCTACCTTCTGAAGCAGGGTTATGAAGGTGATAGGTATAGTTTTATCTTCTCTCACTAGGTGTCGCATGAGATGACCGATGCCTTGTAGGCCTGCTAAACTGATAGGGATCTGCACATGAAAAAGAAAACACAGAAATTGTGAAAAAAAATGTAATTTCAAATTTTTTAAAGTTAAATTATATTAACTAATTTAACTGTTCATACTTCAAACAGTAAAGTGCTGCATGCTTATAGTTTGCCTAGTCAAAAGTAAAAACATGGTCAACCTAGCTTTACTATTTTTTTTCAGAAATACATTTGCTAGCAAGTGCCCATTAGACCTACCAGTAGAATACTGTGTAAAGTATAAAATTGGGAAACTATTAATCCAATTTACCTACTACTATTTTATGAATAAATTTATTAATCACCTATTATGTATAAAAACAGAAAATAGCATCAGAGATGCCCGAACCCCACAGCCTGGGGAAATATTTTTCAACACCATGAGATATTGAAGTAGTGTAACAGTACAAAGTTCAAGATACTTTCAGAGCAGTGTCAGTTATATTAAGGTCCAAATAATGCTTAAGTAGAGAAAATAATATCTAAGAAAAAGAAATGTATGTAAAGGTGAAGTATTAAAACAAGATAATTCAATAATAAAATGACAGCATTTATCAGTAAACCAAAAATGGCCGAATTATGGTTTGGATGTTTTGAATATTACCCATGCATACAGAAGTGGCAATACATTCAATGAATGCTTATGTGTGGTGTTGGAGAAAAGCCTGTGGCTCACTTGATGAAATTCAATCTGTTACAACGGGAACTTGCAAAAGGAAATTCTTAATGAATTCTAATATGACTTTTAACAGTGCTTAATCTGCATCAACAGACAGACCCAAAGGTGCAACAAGATTTTAAAGGTCAATACAGCAAGGTCAAAGGTCAATCAGTGTCACACCATGACATGGCACACCTAAAACCCTCAAGCAATGTCCCTACCAAGTATGAACTTCCTACACATTACAGTCTCTGAGATATAGCCTGGACAAAATTTTATATGTCAAGTTCAAATCAAGGTCACACCATGACGTTGCACACCTACTACCCCCAACCAATGTCCTCACCAAGTATCAGCTTCCTACACCTTACAGTTTCCGAAATATAGCCCGGACAAGATTTTACAGGTCAAGGTCACTACGGCAAAGGTCAAATCAAGGTCACACCATGACGTTGCACACCTACTACCCCCAACCAATGTCCTCACCAAGTATCAGCTTCCTACACTTTACAGTTTCCGAAATATAGCCCGGACAAGATTTTACAGGTCAAGGTCACTACGGCAAAGGTCAAATCAAGGTCACACCATGACGTTGCACATCTACACCCCCTAACCAATGTCCGTACCAAGTATCAACTTCCTACACCTTACAGTAGCCGAGATATAGCCCGGGCAAGGTTTTATAGGTCAAGGTCACTACGACAAGGTCAAAGGTCAAATCAAGGTCAGACCATGACATTGCACACCTACACCCCTAACCAATGTCCCTACCAAGTATCAACTTCCTACACCTTACGGTTTCCAAGATATAGCCCGGACAAGATTTTATAGGGTAAGGTCACTACGGCAAGGCCAAAGGTCAAATCAAGGTCAGACCATGACGTTGCATACCTACAACCCCTAACTAATGTCCCTACCAAGTATCAACTTCCTACACCTTACGTTTGCAGAGATATGGCCCAGACAAGATTTTCAAATTCAAGGTCACTACGGCAAGGTCAAAGATCAAATCAAGGTCAGACCATGACGTTGCACACCTACACCCCCTAACCAATGTCCCTACCAAGTATCAACTTCCTACACCTTACGGTTTCCGAGATATAGCCCAGACAAGATTTTAAGGTCAAGGTCACTACGGCAAGGTCAAAGGTCAAATCAAGGTCAGACCATGACATTGCACACCTACAACTCCCAACTAATGTCCCTGCCAAGTATCAACTTCCTACACCTTATGGTTGCCGAGATATAGCCCGGACAAGATTTTCAAACTCAAGGTCACTACGGCAAGGTCAAATCAAGGTCAGACCATGACGTTGCACACCTACACCCCCCAACCAATGTCCCTGCCAAGTATGAACTTCCTACACCTTACGGTTTCTGAGATACAGCCCGGACAAACTATTTCCCGCCGCCCGCCCATCTGGACACCATGGGTGAAAACAATACCCTGACAGCCCTTAAGGGCTGTGGGGTAAAAACTCATCATTAATTTTTTCAGTTATCACCCACCATGCATTATTTTATTTAACAAATTGTTGATTATTAAGCAATGGACCTTTCCACAGGCTCTGCCCACTTGCTATATTTAGTAAAAGGTCCATCAACCCACCATGCATTGTTGTACAAATGCCCTTCATGCATGATTATGTTAACAACCAAGAGTGCCTCCCAGCATGCTTGTATCATTTTATTTATCACTTTGTTCTGTTTACTTATTATTAGTTTACTATTTTATGTATCACACATGTAATGCATATTTCTATAGTGCTTAAACCACAATGGGAGAAGGAAAATTTCAAAATCCATATGTATAGGCAGGCCAATGCTAGAGATTCCAGGGAGACAGGAGTGCCACGGACAGTAAGCCTTACTGAAGAGGTTTGTCTCCAAATTTCAACTGTAAGATGACAGCAAAAGCACAGTTCAGATATCACCAGGAACTGAACACCTATTGCTTCAGTAATCTCCCTGTATTACTTTAGTATTCACCCACCCTGTCTGCCTCGCAGTAGTCCTGTACTGCAGCCATCACACTCTCCTCATACCGGGAATCTGTCACACGAGCAGGTGCTTCTTTCAGAGCAACGGCCAGACCCACACTCCTGCCATGACGCAAAGTCCACTCCACCGACGCCGTGCTGCCTGAAAGTGTGGGATAAGATTTACACAGAAAAGTTTAATTTTTTTTAAAATAGGAAAAACCTTTGTAATTTAATGACATCATACTTTTACAGTGATGTATCACTGGATTGACACATTCTTTGGTGCATTCTTCTGTACATACTGCATGGTGGGATCCCCTCTACTTAACAGCTGCATGGTTTGGCTCCACTGAGCAGCTACGATACTTACTTAACAGCTGCATATCTTTTATTCCACTGAGCAGCTACTGTTGCTTAACAGGTATATGTTATGGTTTCACTGAGTGGCTACTCTACTTAACAGCTGCATGTTATATTTTCACTGAATCGCTACTCTTCTTAACAGCTGCATGTTATGGTTTCACTAACCGGCTACTGTACTTACTCAACAGCTGCATGTTATGGTTTCACTGACTGGCTACTATACTTACTTAACAGCTGCATGTTATGGTTTCACTAATCGGCTACTGTACATACTTAACAGCTGCATGTTAATGGTTTCACTGATTGGCTACTGTACATACTTAACAGCTGCATGTTAATGGTTTCACTGATTGGCTACTGTACTTACTTAACAGCTGCATGTTATGGTTTCACTGACTGGCTACTATACTTACTTAACAGCTGCATGTTATGGTTTCACTGACTGGCTACTATACTTACTTAACAGCTGCATGTTATGGTTTCACTAATCGGCTACTGTACATACTTAACAGCTGCATGTTAATGGTTTCACTGATTGGCTACTGTACATACTTAACAGCTGCATGTTAATGGTTTCACTGATTGGCTACTGTACTTACTTAACAGCTGCATGTTATGGTTTCACTGACTGGCTACTATACTTACTTAACAGCTGCATGTTATGGTTTCACTGACTGGCTACTATACTTACTTAACAGCTGCATGTTATGGTTTCACTAATCGGCTACTGTACATACTTAACAGCTGCATGTTAATGGTTTCACTGATTGGCTACTGTACATACTTAACAGCTGCATGTTAATGGTTTCACCGATTGGCTACTGTACATACTTAACAGCTGCATGTTATGGTTTCACTGATTGGCTACTGTACTTACTTAACAGCTGCATGTTATGGTTTCACTGATTGGCTACTGTACTTACTTAACAGCTGCATGTTAAGGAGGAAGGTAAGCTCGTCCTCCGTCACACAAGTACACATTGCCCCCAAGCACGCAGCTGCAGTACTACGTGTCACATCCTGTTTTGTGGATAGGAGATCTTCCAGTGTCTCTAAAATTTCTTTGCGTACTTTGTCGGACATCTTTGATCCGCCAGCCAAAGCACAGCTTCTTAAGGCTTGCAGCATAGTGTCCCTGTAATAAATAATGTCTTGTAAGTATACAAGTTCAAAGTAACATACTGTGACATAGCTCCAATCACACTGAGTAAGTCAAAGGTCAAACTTAGGGTTTTATGTCCCATTTAACGGGGTCAGGGTCATATTGGGAGATACTGGTCAGATTACAATGTACATTTCTTATTAAGAATGGAGAAATGTAGATGTTTGGTTGTTTCATGCATTTCAATTCATATATTACTTTGGGACAAATTTCTGTAAATTTTGCTGTATATCCCAAATTGTCAATCTTTCTGATGTCCTTGACCAAAATGTGTTATTATGATGGGATTTATGTCAATTTTTACTGCGAAATTTGTCCGTTTTCTGGCGTCTTAATACATCATAACGGCATTGCACCATCATATACACAAGTTGACAAAGACTCTGAAATCTGAATTGTGTGTCATTGTAAAGCAACTACAAAATTGCCCTTTTTTAACCCCTTGAAGACCTTATCTGTCGACTAGCAGTCGACAGCAATGTGTGTTCTACACTACCATGTCTGTCGGCTAGCGGTCGAAACCCCCATATGATATACCAGCTTTCCTTCAGTACTGTAGAATTAAACGTCTTGGTATACTGAAATACGTTATTTAAAATATTATGTACGAGGACGTTATGGACAACGTAAATCACTTGTGATATGTGTTTTAGCAACTTAAAGTGTCTGTAAGCTCTTCATCCCGGATTTTCCTTCAGTATAGTAGAATACTGCTCCCTTGGTGGCGAAGGGGTTAAGGTAAAGGTTGTGTTTTGAATGCTGCTTAGCAAAAACACTAAAGAACAAAATATCGTAACTTTCAGAATTGTATCCTGCACAAAAATTGGGAAAAAAAATCAAGGTATTTAAAATACCAATACTTACCTTATAGAATTGTCGGTGGCATTTTTCACTCCTGAATTAAGTTCAGTGAACAGTGGATCCACTCTTGTGTGAATGGCAATCAAGTACGACAAAGCAACGGCAGCTTTCAGTCTCACCACTCTTGTGGCATCATTTAACGCTTTCACAAATGTGGTCTGTAGCTGGGGCAAGAATGGTTTCAACATCACCCCACATTTCCCTAGTAACAAGCCCAATGTGTCCAATATGGCGACTTTCACATTGTAACTGAATCGGTCACCTAGGATACGGATCAGAGGTCCTGTGATGTTGACAACAGAGGGTTTTAGTGCATCTGCACTTGCTCGACGGATCAGTTCTCCCAGGCCGTATGAAGAGGATTCTTTTAGTTCAGGAGAGCCATTCAACAACCCCTCACGGAATATTGGCAACAGATGTGTAATGCCCTGAAAGGAAAAAAAATTAATACCGCATCACAAAGTCCATTCCTTTTTGTTATAAAACATACAGAAATATAAAATATGCACAAAGGGTTGGTCCTTTCATTCAAAATCATGTGAATACTATTACAGTAAATAAACTGGGAAAGATAAAAAATGTCAATCCCTTCAGACTCTCGAATGTCTGTCAACTATATAAATAATCAGTTTTACAAGTATTTTCTTCATACAGTGTGAGCATTACTTTGATCAGTTGGTTTTAATGATACATTTGTATTTATACTTAGTGTTGCTTTCCAAACATTGTATACATCACACTGACAGAGTAAAGCCTAAGCATAAGTGGTGAAAAATCTGTTAACTGATATCATAGGTAATCATTGATTAATTGTCCCACTTCAATCTTGGGACAAGATGTAAATACATGTCCTCAAAGGTGAAAGTTAATTGCAGATGAACTCTCATTACTCCATACTGTTATAATTATAGATTTTACTGCACAAATTATCTAAGGCAATATTTAGTACGCTTAACACAACACACTTTCCATGTTCACTCAAGTTCTTTTGCTGCTAACTTGGATACAACAAGTATCCATTGGAAAACATTAAACTTGATGAAAATTGAGGTCAGTTTTGTCCTAGGAGTGACTGAGCCTCCCATCTTACTTGTGACTTACTTTTTTTGGCAGACAGAGGCCCGGAAGTTCCTCTCTGCCCTGCAGGTCACTCACTGCAAACTTGACCGCATGCCGGACATTACTGATGTGAGCAAGCATTTCAGACGGGTCCAATTTCTGTAATAATGGCACAAAGATAACGACAAAAACCAGACTCCAATCTCCAGCCTTCTGATGAATGGCTTAAGAAGGGTTAAATAGAAATTTCAAAATTACAAATTTTTAGTGAGAATAAGAGCACTTTGAGAGTTCATAACTCAGCACACACAAATGCATCCCTGCACAGACATAACCCCCATGTTGGAGGTCCATAGCCTGAGTGAGTTACCTTAGTTACAAAACAGCAAGACCTTGCGAAGAAAGTAAATCATCTAAGCGTATATCTCTGGTCAAGTTAGTCCATGTAAATGGAACAGTTTGCAGATTTGCATCCAACTGTCCCATTAATGACCAATTTCAAAATTGAAACGACTAGTGTCATGGGTGAAGGGTACACATGGTTGAAATCATTTGCCAGAAAAACAAAAAATCTCGTTTCAGAAAAAAATACAATAAATAAAAACTCCAACAAATCCTTCAACCAGTGAAAAAAAGATATTAACATTGCACTATTAAAATTACTATAGCACTTTGATACATTTGGTAATACAATGTATCAAAGTGACAAGCTTACTGGCAGAAAAGGGATGTGAAGCAGTAGGGGGGAGTCAACAACCGTACTGAGTCAACAACAATCGAATCAAGCACTTGACCTTGACTGTACTCCCAAGGGGACACGATTAGTTTACATCACTAAAAGACCTATCATAATTGGGATAGCTATGTTACTATGGGTGACAGTTACACTACCTTGGTGATGGCATTGACACATGTCCACGCAGCAATGAGAACTTTCTCCTCTGTATCAATAAAGCAGTGAATCACGCCCCTGTACAGCTGAGGTACAAACCTACAAAACACATGACATGCAGGTCTTTTTAAACACACTGTAAAAACATTTTAAATGAGAAAGGACACAGTTAATGAATGAAGCAGTAAGTCACACTGCTGTATAGTTGAGGTATAAGAATGCAAAACACATGGCAAGGAGGATTACTTAACATACTCTTGAAAACAAATTAATGAGATGGTGAAGCAATGACTTGTTCTCATGTATATCTGAAGTATATATGACAAGGAAATCAAATTAAACCTAGATTTTGAAGGACTAATTAATGTTGTTTTTAACATACTTTAAACTGACAGTTGGATCACGATTCATACACATGACCTTTGAGTAGTAGTAAATGTTCCCAAGGTCACTTGTTTGTAGAGCAGTGAAACCTTGGTCAATGGTTTTGCACCAGTGTACTCTACCAAATCAAGCTGTACCAAACAAAGGCCTGTAGTCTACAAGTCTTTCTATTGGCTGAATATATATATCCTACATTTAAGTGTTACTGAGCCAAAAACAAATCTTATTAAACACCTATTCTCTTTAACTTTAAGTTTATATTTTCCACAGTACTTTCTACCACAGCTGTAAAGAATACATATAGCTTGTTAAGGGATAAATTAATAAACTATTCATAGTTCACAGTTATTGAGAAAAATTTGCAAATATTCTGACAAACTGACACTAAAGTAAGTCATTTTTCTGTAACTGGTGAAATAAAAATCATTCAAAATCTCCCTATTATATGTACCCGCAAGAGTAAAAATACTCTACCAATTACAGGCTTCATGGTCACTTACTCTGTCAGATCCATCTTGGTTTGTTCACAGTACATTGACAGTATCATAGCTGCAGCACATCTCATACCACTGTTGTCATGTGTGGTTGCCCTCAGCAACTCATCCATGACAACCCGTACTCCCACTTCATCTGTAATGGACAGTACCACCGCCTGGCAACAGAGTTATATTTCAAACCTCAGTGTTTTACATCCATCTCAACAGTCAGGGTCATATGGGGAGTGGATCTTAAGCCCCTTTCACACTACAGGTGGTATGTCCCACAGTTGGAAGTTTTACTTGGCGGTTGAGATAATGGATGTTTCACAACAAGGTGCCATATGAACCTCGAACAGTAGTTAAAGGATAAGGGCATTTTGCCCAACACCTTTAACTGATGGGGATACCTCCTGTAGTGTGAAAGAGGTACTAGAATTGCCACTTTAAGGAGTCAAACCCACACAGAGGTGACAGACTGTGATTAGATGGCAAACTTGTTAACCACTGAACAACTGTCTGTCAACAGGGAAAGGATCACATATATGAACAGTAGAAATCTCTTCACGAACACCTCTGTTAAGAAGAATTACCATTTAACTAGAAAGGGTTTAAGTAGGTGTTTTCCACTAAATTTACTCTGTCATCCAGAAATCCTCAAAAGAGCTGATTTTCTCATTCTTTGAGATTTCAATCAACAGGTTTCAATAATTTATTAACACTGATAATACTGTTGATCACCATGGCTTTCTTGATTTTGATATCGATAGTAAAATACCAATTTCAAAAACTCACCAGTCCGCATTTTAAAAATCTTCTTGTATTTAACCATGACCTAGTAATTTATTCATCATTATTTATGCACTGAAAAATATTTACTCTATCCCTTATAAATAAATTCAAAACAATCGTTTTTTTGGAACTTTATGATAATTTTCACAAAATTATTTTTATTTAACTCAACGGATATTGACAGATGACCAGGTCACTGGAAATGAAAAGCCAAATAAGAGTTTGGCATTGATGTTGACACTGTATTAAACTATACTACCTGGCAATAGCCCAATTCCTGTGTCTCTTCCTCCGATCCGATCTTCTGACTAAGTGAAGACAGCAGGGCGGGCAGGATTTTACCAAGATGTCGAGTCAGTGCCTCGCCTGCAACAGAGGACAGGAAGGAGAGAGCTCTCGTGTTGACTGGTTTGGCTGTCAGCTGGAAAGCGTACAATGAGTTACAGTTTATTCAAAATTACTCAGAACTTATCAATTAGATGATGACTCAATAGAGTATCATTGATTTTTGTAAATAATACTTCTACATAAAACAGAAGTGAAATTAAATAAAATTTCCTACTTAGCATGAAAAGTTTATACTTTAGTTGTAACACACAATGTAAACTAGAGTATTGCTTTGCACGAGAAAAAGAAATTGTTTTTGCACAGTAAAAACAAAGCGTCCCAATGAGTATTAATGAGTTTGTAGAAATGACCATCTTCCTGTATTTAATATGTTTTTCCATTTATGACAAAATGCAAGGTTTCATACATGAATCTGGTTTGTTTATTTTTTTATTTATTCATTTATTTGCGTTTTACGCAGAAATTCAAGATGGCCGCCAAAATTGGTGGGAAAACGATTTTTTTTCGAAAAGTCACCAGTAGACTCTGCAGATACCCCGTGGGTCAAAAATTGCGTCGAAATTGCTCTATCTCGCTCCGTTTCCAAGATAAACGCATTTTTGTGTTTAACATAGAAATTCAAGATGGCCGCCAAAAGTGCGGGAAAAAGTTTTTTTTTTTTGCAAAATAATGCCAGTGGACTCTGCAGATACCCTGTGGGTCAAAAATTTTGTCGAAATCGCTCTATCTCGCTCCGTTTCCAAGATAAACTCATTTTTGCATTTAACGCAGAAATTTAAGATGGCCGCCAAAAGTGGCGGGAAAACAATTTTTGTGAAAAGTTGCCAGTACACTCTGAAAATACCCTGTGGGTCAAAAATTTCGTTGAAATTGCTCTATCTCGCTCCGTTTCCGAGATAAATGCGTTTTTGTGTTTTCAGCGTTAAGAAAAATGTGTTTAGTTAGTCATTAATAAGTCAGCCATTTTGTATTGGATCACTTCCAAAAGTTAATGATTTCCAGACATCTATATAACGAACCTACTTGCCAACTTTCATGTGAATAGCTGAAACGCTTTTTAAGTTATCATCCGAAAAAGCACACCCTTTTGAAAAACATGTTTTTGGTCATGTGACTTCACTGATTGGTTGAAATGTCATGACACCATTTTTCCCAGGGCTACTTCACACACCTACCAAATATGAACAGAATCTGCCTTATGGCTGCGAAGCTATTGCGAAAAGAAAATGCAGATCCGGCGGAGTCGCTTCTCCCATATACAAACAAGCGTCCCTTGTGGGACACTTAACTATTAAACAGTCTGGATTGCTCTATAGATCTGGGGCCGTATTCTACAACAATACTTAGATCATTTCTAACTTAGATTTCAAGTATTTCTTAGATTTTAGGTAAGAAATGATGAAACTGAACATTCCTAACTTTGTTTCCTGAATACAAAGTTGCAAGAAAAACTTAATTGAAACACCATCCCTTACTTCGATTTAAGGTCACCTTATCCAAGTATTGTGGCAGAATACGGCCCCAGGTGAGTACAGATACACATTTTTGCATGAAAAACAAGGTAAAACAACTCAACACAAACTTTACAGATATATATATGGCCTCCAGTGAACACATTTTTACGACAAAAGCTCACCTGAGGCACAAGGTATGGCAACACGACCCTGGACTTCACAGACATCACTTGTCTCAGACCATCCAAAGCCAATTCTGACAAATCAGGATTGTTTAGTTGCTTCAGAAGGTAAGGTAAAATCTCATCTAAGGCCCGAGGTCCAATATTGCCATGCAGATGATCAAATGTCTGTGCAGCGCATTGACGCACCTCAGGTAGAGTATCAATCAGGGCCTTTCGTACAGTTGGGATCAAAGAGTCAGAAAATACAATGACCTGGAACAAATAAATAAGCATATGTGGTTTATTGCATTCCAATTTTTTTGCACACCTAGGGGTAGTTCATACAGCTGAAACAATGTGCTTAATTTGGTCATCCAGTAGCTGTTTCCATAAACCATAGACTAACGAGCACACTGTGTCCTCTGTACAGTATCCTCGATGACATACTGTAAACATTAGATGTGAATATGCTGTGCATGTAAATATTGCAAATAAATGTTAGAAAAGATCATTAATAGTTTTATTCTTAATTTACACACTCTCAGGAATGGTAATGAAAAAGATGATTAGCCATAAAGTACACCACTCACATTTTAGTGATCTATATCATGAATATGGCCTGTGGTTAACACAACTTATTAAATCAGTCCCATTCTGTGTCCTCTGTCCCAATAAACTATTCACCAATCAATAAACCACTCACTCTCTTATCAAAAGTGTATTCACATCTTGACATACACAGCTGATGATAATTCTATGCTGTTGACAACTAATTACCTCACATATAGTTACTCACCTCACATGGAGCTTACAGTTAATTAACTTACATGGAGCTTATTGTAAACTAGAAATAGGCCGCCCTGTTGATAGTAGATGCGAATAGAAACAGGATAGCATAGAAGAACACACATTATCATGTGTAATGTCCACCCATGAACCTTTTGCCCAAATTGTACAGTAGTCTTACAAGACCCTGTTTCATTTGTAAAATATATCAATGATGCTTAAATATTTGTTAGTGTAGATGTAAATTATTTCAGCTTCATGCCTTTTTGCATTGGTTGGGTTGAAAATTTTGACGAAATCACTCTATCTTGCACGGTTAAGAAGATAGAAGCAAATTCCTGTTTTTATATTTTTGGCAAAAATTTGAAAATTCAAAATGGCCGCCATTTTTGGGAAAAGGAAATTTTTTTGAAAATTGCCAAGAGTACATTTCTTAGATACCCTATGGGTCGAAAATTTCAACGAAATAACTCTATTTTGCACGGTTAAGGCCAGTTTGTGTTTTTCCATTTTGGGCAAAAATTCGAAAATTCAAAATGGCTGCCATTTTTGGGGAGGGGAAAATTTTTTGAAAATTGCAAAGATTACATTCCTTAGATACCCTGTGGGTTGAAAATTCGACGAAATCGCTCTATCTCGCATGGTTAAGGAGATAGAAGCAAATTTGTGTTTTGCCATTTTTGACAAAAATTTGAAAATTCAAAATGGCCGCCATTTTAGGGGAGGGGAAATTTTTTTTTAAATTGCCAAGAATACAATGCTGAAATACCTGTGGGTCGAAAATTTTGATGAAATCGCTCTATCTCGCACGGTTAAGGAGATAGAAGCAAATTTGTGTTTTGCCATTTTTGGCAAAAATTCGAAAATTCAAAATGGCCGCCATTTTTGGGGAGGGGAAAATTTTTTGAAAATTGCAAAGATTGCATTGCTTAGATACCCTGTGGGTCGAAAATTTCGACGAAATCGCTCTATCTCGCACGGTTAAGGAGATAGAAGCAAATTTGTGTTTTGCCATTTTTGGCAAAAATTCGAAAATTCAAAATGGCCGCCATTTTTGGGGAGGGGAAAATTTTTTGAAAATTGCAAATACTACATTCCTTAGATACCCTGTGGGTCAAAAATTTCGACGAAATCGCTCTATCTCGCACGGTTAAGGAGATAGAAGCAAATTAGTGTTTTGCCATTTTTGGCAAAAATTCGAAAATTCAAAATGGCCGCCATTTTTGGGGAGGGGAAAATTTTTTAAAAATTACTAAGAGTACAATGCTCAGATACCCTGTGGGTCGAAAATTTTGACAAAATCGCTCTATCTCGCACGGTTAAGGAGATAGAAGCAAATTAGTGTTTTGCCATTTTTGGCAAAAATTCGAAAATTCAAAATGGCCGCCATTTTTGGGGAGGGGAAAATTTTTTAAAAATTACCAAGAGTACAATGCTCAGATACCCTGTGGGTCGAAAATTTTGACGAAATCGCTCTATCTGGCACGGTTAAGGAGATGGAAGCAAATTTGTGTTTTGCCATTTTTGGCAAAAATTCGAAAATTCAAAATGGCCGCCATTTTTGGGGAGGGGAAAATTTTTGGAAAATTGCAAAGATTGCATTGATTAGATACCCTGTGGGTCGAAAATTTCGACGAAATCACTCTATCTCGCACGGTTAAGGAGATAGAAGCAAATTTGTGTTTTGCCATTTTTGGCAAAAATTCGAAAATTCAAAATGGCCGCCATTTTTGGGGAGGGGAAAATTTTTGGAAAATTGCAAAGATTGCATTCCTTAGATACCCTGTGGGTCGAAAATTTCGACGAAATCGCTCTATCTCACACGGTTAAGGAGATAGAAGCAAATTTGTGTTTTGCCATTTTTGGCAAAAATTCTAAAATTCAAAATGGCCGCCATTTTTGGGGAAGGGAAAATTTTTTGAAAATTGCAAATATTACATTCCTTAGATACCCTGTGGGTCGAAAATTTCGACGAAATCGCTCTATCTCTTACGGTTTCTGAGATATTAGCAAATTACTCAAAAGTAGTACTGAAAATACACAATGAAGTACCTAAATGGCTATTACTCATGTACTGACAAAGCTATCAGTCCCAAATGCAATACCAAGCGAGCTATGGACATAACAATCTTGTATTCAAAATTGTAGTAAAATATCTCTTATTATTTTGGCTTAAATGCACGGAAACCAATGGGTACTGAAAATAGCTGTACTTAAGTATTACTCAGTAAGCAAAAGAGGTACAACAGCCAAAAGCAATCCCAAGCAAGCTACTGACCCAATAAACCTGCATACCAAATTTGGTGACAATAGCTCTAATACTTTTCCTTTAAATGAGCGGAAACCATGCGTGACGCCGGACATCGGACGCCGGACATCGGACGGCGAAAAAAGCAAAAATAATATATCCACCCCCCAGGGGGGTGGACATAATTAACTCACATGGAGCTTCTAGTTAATTAACTCACATGGAACTTCTAGTTAATTAACTCACATGGAGCTTCTAGTTAATTAACTCACATGTTCCTTGCTGGTGGAGGTGATGATCTCGCTGAGTCCAATACACACACCCTGCCTCTGGTCACTGTCATCAGAGTCCAGACCTTTCTCTAATATCGGGATGATTTCTGGTAACACCTTCTCACCGAGTTTCCTCACAATATCACCAAGAGTCCTGGCAGCCACCTGGTGGCAAAAATTGGAAAAATATTGAGAAAACCTTATTTCATCTGTTGCTATATTTTCTGCAAATTTTGCTTTCTTGTTATTCAACTTAGAGGCGACGTGTTGTAATTATATATTTCCTACCCTACATTTGCCTCTTATCGTAACTCTGTAAACATCTAGTATGTTGTGAAGTACGAGACAGTCTTGTTAAAATTGTGATTTTTGTTGTAACCTTTGGCTGTTAACTTAATTTGTTGTGTAGTTCCCATTAAGTATTACTTCCTGATATTCAGATTTAAGACAGGCTGCCTCACTGTATAAACAGATCCGTGTTTTGTGGCAACTCTGAAAAATGGGATATTTTTGTCAAATCCATGATTTTTACGATAATTTTTCACCATTTACTTAATTTAAAAGATAATTTCTGAGAACATTGCTTCTTGATGAGTATGTGCATTTCATTACAACTCTCTGAATTACATGTTAGAGATCATCTTATCAAATCTATGATATTTGTAATTTAAGATTTTTTAAGCATTTATTCAATATATAATAAAATACAGTAGAACCTCTATTATCTGACCCTCTAGTGAGAATAAAAATTAGGTTGGATAACAGAAGGGCTAAAATAACAGGTTTAAATGGAGTTGGGAGAGTCAGTTCGAGGTTGGATAAATGAAAATTCGCCTAATAGAAGCTCTGATAATAGAGGTTCTACTGTATCAATTAACTTTTCTTTTTAATAAGTGGTTGTAATTGGGTAGCCTGAGGTTACTAGTCTCACTGTAATCACGTACCTGTCTTTTGTCATAACTCTGAGAAGCCAGGCAGCCAAGTAGCAGTTCAAACAGTGTGGAGAGGATCTCACGCAGTGTCTTAGGAGTGTGAGTCACAATCACCTTCCATACGTGCAGAGCTGACTGACGCACCATCAGAGCACTGTCTGACCTGAAAACATGATATTGAATATTCAATTTTTTTTTTTTTTAAATTCTTTTTGTAGCGTAAAAAAACATATTCAAATTATAACACATTTTAAATCATATTCTTCAGATTTAGGGTTTGTTTCTTATATTTTAAAGTTTTCCCAAAATTACATATGCTGTTAATGGAGATGCCGGTTGTACAGTGTCGTTCCGGTATTTTAGTCACGTGATCTTGATACAGAGAAGATGGTGCTACCTCCCTTGGTCAAATGCTCATACTCCCACAAAAATCTGTGACACTTTTCAAACTGCTACATTTCAAAACCTCTGCTAACCTTCCCATGTACAGTCCAGCCAGAACCCTGTTCCTTCTTTCAGGTCCGAGTACCCGCAGAATTGCATGTTGGGAACTCTCTGTACCAAAGTTGTCATCGTCTCCAGCACTCTCCGTTGACATCTTACCAGAGACACCTACAGGAAAAAAAAATTACACTAAAATTAACTGTGTATACTGATATCCTACCATTTTAAAAATATATATTTTTAACGCTTACAAAAAAACACTACAATAAAGCCATAATTAACCATAGACTTTGTCAATGAAAAAAGGTGAAGAAAATTCACTCATTAACCTAAGTGGCTCTCAGAGCCAATACATATTCACAGCTGCTATGGTATTGAGCACCTTAAGAGACTTTTCATTGCCTATGGATAAGATTCCAATATGTAACAGACTTCATAAGCTATTAATTTAAAAACTCTAACAACCATTCATCAGAGACCAAATTTTGTTGAGTTTGAATAACATTTTGTGTTTTCATTACGAGATTTTGTGCAGTAAATGCTCCAACAATAATTGGTTCATAATCAGTGGATTCCTTGTTAAATATTTTTTCAGTAATTACATAATGTATTTTAAATGGCTAACATTCTTTACATGCATAACCTGAAAAACTATTGATAGTTCCAGAATATTCTAACCTTTTACGCTAATTACTACAATCATCTGCGGAAGCGCAAATGTTCGTATTATCGCCCATCCCCAAAAACACATGAAATATGCGTAAAAGCCATCCTTTTCAACAGAAGCAGAGGCCAAACTGATTGGAAAATTTTGATGCATATTTTACAAGTTTCTTCCCCTATTTTGTAATATAATGTAATGCACTATTTTGTAATATAGTGAGGTATGCTATTTCATCTATTAAATATATGTGTTTTTTATCATGTTTACGGGCGTTAATGGGTTTGATAACATTCGGCTATATGCCCATGCTCGCAGAATCGCCCCTCCTCAACATTTCCTGTCTTTCCAGTGAAGGGCCCGTGGGTGCTACCGTGGATGATTTTGGTAATTACCCGAGATTTTGTACAGTAAATCTCCCAGAAGCTGTACAGAGCTGGACCTGATCCTCCAGTTGTCATCAAACAGTCCTTTCTCAAGTTCTGGCAACAAGAGTTCTATGGCAGTGTCAGCGTAGAGGTTGACAAGCCTCTGACCAGCGTGTAGTGCCGTCTCACGCACATACTCATTTTCATCTGAGAGAGCCTGATAAAAACAGGATGAGACTGTTAATACAATATTTTTAGTTTTAACAGAAGCCTAGGAAGACAAGGATGGGCTGTTGCATATTGCATCAAGAAAGCAACAGAGTAACAAAATATTTTTGATGAAGTGTTAACGATACCTTTGAACTCAAATGGTCATTTTTTCATAGTAAAGTAGACTTTGCGTCATTTCTCAATTTATTCAGATACTGAAGCCAATAAAAAAAAAAAGAGTTAGAATGCTAAATATTAATGTAAGGGAAGATCAAATATAGGGCAAATAATACCACATTTAGTAACATTTATACATAGATCTGGGATTATTATGAGTGAACTACCAAATGATATTCATTCCCATTAACCAGTGAATGTAATACATGTACAAATCTGTGCATATTTGTCCATTTACCAGTCTTTTCTAGACGATTTTTGTCATATTCTCTCCAGAACACCCCTAAATTGCAAACAATTAACTTCTCAAAGTCACAACTTCACACTGGAGAGGCCCACACACTATCAAATAGGCTATGGGGGACTTGTTTTCCTGCTCGCTGAACCAGTAGTGGCAACTTTATCATATTTTGAATTCTGTTGCTTTATTTTCATCACTAAAAGTTCTGACATAGATACATTTACAAAAGGTAAATTATATTCATACCTGTAAAATGGAAGGTATGATGGGTCCTATGTAGACCATGAATTCCTCTCCAAACACTGTGGGCAGGTAGATGTACATCATGATGTAACCGTCTCTCACATGTGGAGCAATGTCTGACCTCTCAGCAGTTTGGATGATGTCAGGCATCAGCTTGCTCAACTTCTCCAAACCAAGCCCTCCCACCACCTCACTCAGACCTAACAAGATAGATTTGACAAACTACTGTAATTTCTGTAATAAACGCCCCCCCCTCTAATAAGAGCCCCCACCCCCACCCCCAAACTTTTAACATTAAATGTCAGTGACCAAGGGTTTGAAAATGAAGCATAAGTTACTCAAATTTAAAATACCTTACACTTTTGACTTTATCAGCCATGTTTGTAAACCACTTTACCGACAGAGAAAAGTAAACCTTTGAAAATGGTGAAGAGACATTATAATTGATTTATTTGGAGGTGGATATTTCATTAAATGGAAAATTTTTATACTTCTGTATTTGTTCCAATAAAAGCCCCCTCTTTAAAAAAATGCATAGCCCCAGGGCTATTATTACAGAAGTTATGGTATCCAGTTATTTTAGTTTTAAATCCCAGCCTATAAAGGTTATAATCATTCTCTGAGACATCTGGGTGTTGGCAAGCATAGAGTTTGTATGTGCTCTACCGTCCAAACCCCTACAAGGATTTTTACCAAATTTTCAGGATATGTCAATGCCATGAAGAACTGGAGCCGATAAGGTTTTGAGAAACATCTGGAACCAATTGTTGCCATTTCCTGTTTTTCTTTTCTGACTTGTAAGTTGTGGGTGCTCTATGGTACAAACCCCTGTATTGATTTTCATGTGGAGGGTACAAAATAGAGCAGAACTCTATTCACTTGAATTTCAAGGGATCAAAAAATACTCAAAATCAAAGCTTCTGGACAGCAGATAAGATAGCAAGTTTATGTACCACATTCATTTATATGTGGAGGGCACAACACTAGAGCAGAAGTCTTTTAATTGCATTTTCAAGGGATCAGAAACACAGTTCAGACAAAAAGTAAAATGTCAATGTAAAATGCAATCCAAATATTATTTACCTGAACATAAAGTTGTCACTGCCTATGTTAAGGAATGAGACTGGTCTGACTTACTGAGACTGGAAGCTTGAAAAGTAAAATTCAGCCAAAATCTGGAAACCAATATTTTAGTAATAACCAACTGGAAATATCAGTAAAGCAAAAAATAGCAATTTGTGAGAAAATATTTGTCCAAAATGTCAAAAACCCATGACAATAAGGAAAATATATGATAAATGACAATTAAGCGGACAAATATGACTGCATATCAAGTTTTAACCATGTTGATATGTCACCAGTATTTAAATAGATTTACAAGTACCCTAATTTGCTGGTTTTGTACTCAGTTCCTCAAATAAAGTATGCTGATTTGGACCTCTCACAGCGCTACCTGTGAATGATTGACATGGACTGACCTTGTGCTGCCCCGCTTCTGTCCACTGAGCTTTGTTCCGAGGTCAACATCTGCATGAGCCAGGGTACCAGCTCCTCAAACCCGCTCTCCCCCATGCCTTTCACCATCGCTCCCAGAGCCTTGGCCGACACTGTACGAACCTCAGGAACTGGGTCCAGTAGGGACTGCTTGAGTCCCGGGATTACTGCGGGCAGGTATGGAGACAGGTCCTGCAAAAAAAGGTAAAGAGTTCTGGTGATCAGGAATGGAAGTACCAGTTTTAATACTGAGATCAAACTCCGATTTGGCTTTAAATATTGAGTATTATGACAGTATTGTTAAAACTAATTACTGAACTACCAACATTTAACGAGTTATATGAAAAAATAGTGGATGTTACAAATGACACAATTTATAGGTCATGTCAGGTTTACCTTTTCGCCCTCATCCCTTGAAGAAAAAGAGAGAGGGAATTGTAATTATGACTGTCTGTGTCTGTTTGTCTGTGTGTGTGATTTGAAAACCATACATTGGATCTGGGTCACAATTTCACATAAGATGGGTTCTGCCTTTGGCCCAGTCCTCTTCTGAGATGATTCAGATCCAGTTCTAGATTGAATCTCCAGAATTTATTTTTCACAAATATTTTGTACTTATTGTACACAAAATCTGACAACACATAAGACTATATAGAACAAGAGGAGAGTGCCTGTGAACGGGCACTGTGTCAGCTGACTGAATGTTTTTGATTTGTGATGGTGATAATGAGAGGAGAGCATAATTATCAGGGAAAGGGCTGTACAGAAATACAGTAAATGGTAACTGAACAGCATGTTCGAAAGATATTCCGAAGCTGACAGAAGAAAAGGACAAAAAAGTTGTGCCCTGCAAATGGTATTATGAAATAAAGTAACAAGGTAATTGTTTAAGTGTAAAAAGTAGGTTAAAAATATTTAAAGAAATACTATAAATGCAATATCCTCGTTCGACCATGAAGAAGGGATCCAAAGGTCAAATCTGACCATACCAAAAGATTCCCAGCCAAAGAATTTAGCATGGTTTACCATCCCAAACCTCTCGGACCAATAATAAGTGAGTCATAGGCACTTTTTAAGTTTGGCTATCCTTGTTTGACCTTGACGGAGGGGTCTAAGGTCAAATCCGACCACACAAAAAAATTCCCAGCCCATGATTTCCTGTAGCTTGTTTACCATCCCAAACCTGTAGGACCAATAATAAGTGACTTATAAGCAATTGTAAGTTTGGCTATCCTCAATTGACCTTGAAGGAGGGGTCCCAGGTCAAATCTGACCACACCAAAAGAATCCCAGCCCATGATTTCCTATATGTTGGTTTACCATCCCAAACCTCCAAGACCAATAATACGCGAGTTATAAGCACTTTAAGTTTGGCTATCTTCGTTTGACCTGGAAGGAGGGGTCTAAGGTCAAATCCGACCACAGCAAAAGATTCCCAGCCCATGATTTTCTATAGGTTGGTTTTCCATTCCAAACCTCTAGGACCAATAATAAGCGAGTTATAAGCACTTTTAAGTCTGGCTATCCTCATTTGACCTTGAAGGAGGGGCCCAAGGTGAAATCCGACCACACCAAAAAATTCCCAGCTCATGATTTTCTATAGGTTGGTTTTCATTCCAAACCTCTAGGACCAATAGTTAAGCGCGTTATAAGCACTTTTATGTTTGGCTATCCTCATTTGACCTTGAAGGAGGGTTCCAAGGTCAAATCGGACCATATTAACAGATTCCCAGCCCAGGATTTCTTACAGGTTGGATACAATGATTTACTCAACAGTGAGAACCTGAAAGAAGCTGTTGCTCAGCTATGCCATGACATAGAGGTCTGCAATTTTACTATGTTATAGCTGACCAAAACGTCTGTGAATAACATATTTAACAAAATACTCTAAATGTAATAGTTTTCAAGTTACAACTGATTTACTCAAGAGTGAGAACCTCAAAGTAACTATTACTCAGCTATGCAATGAGCTACATGTCTGAATTTTTGCTCTGTTATAGCTGACCTAAAAGTAGGTGAACAACATATTTAAGCAAAATACTGTAAATGCAATAGTTTTCAAGTTACAACTGATTTACTCAATAGTGAGAACCTGAAAATAGCTATTGCTCCACTATGCCATGAGCTATAGGTCTGTAAGTTCACTATGTTATAGCTAACCCAAAAGTAGGTGAACAGTATATTTTAACAAAATACTCCAAATGCAATATTTTTCAAGTTATAGCCGATTTACTCAACAGTCAGTGCCTGAGAATAGCTATTGCTCAGTTGTGCCATGAGCTACAGGTCTGTAATTTCACTATGTTATAGCTGACCCAAAAGTAGCTGAATAACATATTTGCACAAATTTCTGTAAAGGCAATAGTTTTCCAATTACAACTGATTTACTCAACAGTGAGAACTTCAAAGTAGCTATTACTCAGCTATGCAATGAGCCACAGGTCTGGAACTTCACTATGTTATAGCTGACTCCAAAATAGGTGAATAACATATTGCAACAAAATACTCTAAATGCAATAGTTTCCAAGTTATAAGTGATTTACTCAACAGTGATAACCTAAAAGTAGCTATTACTCAGCTATGCCATGAGCTACAGGTCTGAAATTTTACTATGTTATAGCTGACCCAAAAGTAGCTGAATAACATATTTATACTAAATTCTCTAAATGCAATAGTTTTCAAATTATAAGTGATTTACTCAACATTGAGAACTTCAAAGTAGCTATTACTCAGCTATGGAATGAGTCACAGGTCTGGAACTTCACTATGTTATAGCTGACCCCAAAATAGGTGAATAACATATTGAAACAAAATACTCTAAATGCAATAATTTCCAAGTTATAAGCGATTTACTCAACAGTGATAACCTCAAAGTAGCTATTACTCAGCTATGCCATGAGCTACAGGTCTGAAATTTTACTATGTTATAGCTGACCCAAAAGTAGGTGAACAACTTATTTAAGCAAAATACTGTACATGCAATAGTTTTCAAGTTACAACTGATTTACTCAATAGTGATGACCTAAAAGTAGCTATTACTCAGCTATGCCATGAGCTACAGGTCTGAAATTTTACTATGTTATAGCTGACCCAAAAGTAGCTGAATAACATATTTATACTAAATTCTCTAAATGCAATAGTTTTGCAATTACAACTGATTTACTCAATAGTGAGAACCTCAAAGTAGTTATTACTCAGCTATGCAATGAGCTACAGGTCTGAAATTTTACTATGTTATAGCTGACCCAAAAGTAGGTGAACAACATATTTAAGCAAAATACTGTAAATGCAATAGTTTTCAAGTTACAACTGATTTACTCAACAGTGATGACCTAAAAGTAGCTATTACTCAGCTATGCCATGAGCTACAGGTCTGAAATTTTACTATGTTATAGCTGACCCAAAAGTAGCTGAATAACATATTTATACTAAATTCTCTAAATGCAATAGTTTTCCAATTACAACTGATTTACTCAATAGTGAGAACTTTAAAGTAGCTATTACTCAGCTATGCCATGACCTACAGATCTGTAATTTCACTATGTTATAGCTAACCCAAAAGTAGGTGAACAGTATATTTTAACAAAATACTCCAAATGCAATATTTTTCAAGTTATAGCCGATTTACTCAACAGTCAGTGCCTGAGAATAGCTATTGCTCAGTTGTGCCATGAGCTACAGGTCTGTAATTTCACTATGTTATAGCTGACCCAAAAGTAGCTGAATAACATATTTGCACAAATTTCTGTAAAGGCAATAGTTTTCCAATTACAACTGATTTACTCAACAGTGAGAACTTCAAAGTAGCTATTACTCAGCTATGCAATGAGCCACAGGTCTGGAACTTCACTATGTTATAGCTGATCCCAAAATAGGTGAATAACATATTGCAACAAAATACTCTAAATGCAATAGTTTCCAAGTTATAAGTGATTTACTCAACAGTGATAACCTAAAAGTAGCTATTACTCAGCTATGCCATGAGCTACAGGTCTGAAATTTTACTATGTTATAGCTGACCCAAAAGTAGCTGAATAACATATTTATACTAAATTCTCTAAATGCAATAGTTTTCAAATTATAAGTGATTTACTCAACATTGAGTACTTCAAAGTAGCTATTACTCAGCTATGCAATGAGTCACAGGTCTGGAACTTCACTATGTTATAGCTGACCCCAAAATAGGTGAATAACATATTGAAACAAAATACTCTAAATGCAATAATTTCCAAGTTATAAGCGATTTACTCAACAGTGATAACCTCAAAGTAGCTATTACTCAGCTATGCCATGAGCTACAGGTCTGAAATTTTACTATGTTATAGCTGACCCAAAAGTAGGTGAACAACATATTTAAGCAAAATACTGTACATGCAATAGTTTTCAAGTTACAACTGATTTACTCAATAGTGATGACCTAAAAGTAGCTATTACTCAGCTATGCCATGAGCTACAGGTCTGAAATTTTACTATGTTATAGCTGACCCAAAAGTAGCTGAATAACATATTTATACTAAATTCTCTAAATGCAATAGTTTTGCAATTACAACTGATTTACTCAATAGTGAGAACCTCAAAGTAGTTATTACTCAGCTATGCAATGAGCTACAGGTCTGAAATTTCACTATGTTATAGCTGACCCAAAAGTAGGTGAACAACATATTTAAGCAAAATACTGTAAATGCAATAGTTTTCAAGTTACAACTGATTTACTCAATAGTGATGACCTAAAAGTAGCTATTACTCAGCTATGCCATGAGCTACAGGTCTGAAATTTTACTATGTTATAGCTGACCCAAAAGTAGCTGAATAACATATTTATACGAAATTCTCTAAATGCAATAGTTTTCCAATTACAACTGATTTACTCAATAGTGAGAACTTTAAAGTAGCTATTACTCAGCTATGCCATGACCTACAGATCTGAAATTTCACTATGTTATAGCTGGCCCAAAAGTAGCTGAATAACATATTCATACGAAATTCTCTAAATGCAATAGGTTTTAAGTTACAAGTGATTTACTCAATAGTGAGAACTTCAAAGTAGCTATTACTCAGCTATGCAATGAGCCACAGATCTGAAACTTCACTATGTTATAGCTGATCCAAAAATAGGTGAATAACATATTGAAACAAAATACTGTAAATGCAATAGTTTCCAAGTTATAAGCGATTTACTCAACAGTGATAACCTAAAAGTAGCTATTACTCAGCTATGCCATGAGCTACAGGTCTGAAATTTTACTATGTTATAGCTGACCCAAAAGTAGCTGAATAACATATTTATACGAAATTCTCTAAATGCAATAGTTTTTAAGTTACAAGTGATTTTACTCATGATGGAAGTTACTGAAAAGCCCAAAAGTAGCTATTACTCACTTAGCTATTGAGACAGGCACCCAACTTACTCACCATATTGTAGCTATGAAAAAAGTAGCTGAATAACATATTTTAACAAAATGCTCTAAATGCAACACTTTTCAAGTTATAAATGATTTTGTGCATGATTTCATGAATTTTAATGCATTAAAAATTATTAAAAAAATTTATTAAAAAAAAAGTAAGACAGATCCAGGTCTCATACTCACACAAGAGAATCTACCTCTGGCCTAGTACATATATGCAAGATATGAGAGAAATCCCTGCAATAGTCACTGAGAAAATTGTGATTAAGTGTTAAAATTTTCACACTTTTGGTGGGGGTACCCCCCTTGTAATGTCTCTAGCAAACAGACGAACAGACAGATTTGCATGCCTTGAACAATTTTTCATCTCGATAGATAAGGTATCTTTTAAAAAAAACAGCACGTCTCTAGGCCTTGTAGTTTTGGAGGAGAAGTTGTTCACGCGGACGCCGCAGAGTGACGACATAATGTCAGCTGACTGACAAGTCAGCTGACATAAAAACAAAGGAAGGAAAGAAGGAAGCTGTGTAGGAGGGTCATGAAGTGCAAACCACTTTTTAAAGGGGAAAAAATGAGAAGACATGATGCTGGTCACAGTGAAAGCCTCTTTTTAAATTTCAAACAAACTCTACTAAGGATTGATCTGTGGTGAGATACATTCTGTGTACTGTTCAGTGTTTCTGTGTCACTGCCTGTTCAATATGGTATCATGCATTTATTCCTGCACCACCTCCTTTAAATTTCTTTTCTTATCTTATATTTTGGACAGTGAGTATTCCCTATAAATCCGTGCCAACATGTTACTGGTTTTTGTACACCTGTCTTGAAAAACTTTATGTCTACCACACGGCATAGGCATGGCGACAAACTGTAACAAATTTTATTGTAATTTAACTTTTTAGTTAAATACTTACCTTATCCTCACAAGTGCTTGTTTGGTTTTGTGGAGCAAAAACGTATCGACCGACAAGAATTTTTTAAGGAATATTCTTGTCACAAGAGGTGACCCCTTTGTCTGCGCATGTCCGCGCTTGCGCAGTAGTCGTTGTCGACAGACGAATGTCGAGAGTTCTTTATTGTATTTTTGGCCCCCAGAAAACAAATTATGCGGGGAGGTAGGGTGGGTTTATCCTTGTGAGGATAAGGTAAGTATTTAACTTGTAAAAAGTTAAATTACAATAAAATTTGTTACATTTTATTGCGTAAAATAGCCTTACCTTATCCTCACAAGTGCTTGAATACAACCATAACAGGTGGAGGGTATTTGTTTTGGCCACACTGTTAGATGATTGTCAGACAAGGGGTCACCAAATAAAGCACTTGATAAGAGGATAAGATAAGCTTCCATTCGCCACATCTTAGGTTATATATATTACTTCTTCATCACAGATAAGTAATTTGCTAACTTCAACAAGAGATCCATGATGTGGTCATCATTGTTGCTGCTGTTGCTGTTGTAGACAATTTTACAACAAATCATATAGCAGTATTAACCATCACCCGGTATTGGCCGGAGATGTCTGCATGACTCCCGAAACAAGATGTCATCATCTGACAATGAGAATATCTCCAAGCAGGCAAACTGAACTGCATGAACTGCAGATATGGGGCCATATGTAAGTCAGGAAAGACATATGTCAGTGACACAACACTTGTGTAACTGGAGAGAACATAACTATGTGAGTCATATCAATAACATGTAAAAATACACAAAAATTGACTACATGCCGAGGTGAATCCACAAGGCCCAATTTGTTCATGGACTGGTCATGGGATTGCCAAGCTACTTCTTCAAGTAGAATGTAGTAAAGAATTGTGGGTCTTCCAATAACAAGAGTTTCATATCTGCTCAGGTAATACCCCACTCTTGAAAACTAAAGAGGCAGCCATAGATGTAATATGTGCCTTAATGTATGGATTCTGAGAATCAGAATTAAAGGACTGGCAATCTAATCATGCAGCCAGATTGATCCAGGAAGAGATCGCAGAATTCAAGATATCTCCATCAAGCCTTCCTTAAAGATATGAGCAAGATTCTTCCCCTCCTTGAAGTACTTGTACTGTCCTGATAGTAACTAAGTACTGTAAGAGAGCAGAGTGTCACAACATCAGCTCAAGAAAGGTTTGTGAGCTGGAATGACCACTGGTTTGAGCCATCTGGGGCATTGTAAGCCAACTGATTCTTGCTAAAAGGCAGGAGAAGGAGACTTTCCCTTTTGTCCAAGCAGTAGACCTGTCCAAGAAGAATGTAAGTGCTGTAGAAGGACAATGAAGCATGTGTCCAGGCAAGTTGAGTTCAGGAATGATCTAGAGCTGAAGTGACCACTGGAGGCAATCTAGACCAACTGAGGCTAATAGTTCCTTGTTGAAAAGGTAGGTAGGAGTGAGAACTGTAAACTCCTTCCTATGAGGCTTGTGTCTGAAGGAGCCAAAGTCCCAGAATACACTTCCAATGTCATTGCAATTTGCAACAGTCTTGCAAGTCAAACATTTTTAGACTGACCTCCTTTTAAAGGTTAACAAGAAGCCTTTTGTGAAAACCAACAGAAGCAAAGGCAAATCCCTTGATGCTGTACCTGTTAGCAGTGGGCTTCTCTCTATAACACTTGCAATAGGCCTATAAAGATGCAGGCTTTGGTTCAACTCCTGCACAAAAAATGTAAATGATCAGCTATGGCTGCTGCAAAGCCAAAAATAGTGACAGGTTTCAGATTTTTTGCAAGTAAATGGATCAAAAAATCTGGTATATTTGAGACCGTAGGCTCTGAGATGGCCACCTTATTCTGTGGGTACCAGAGCTCAAAATGGCCCATCATGACTCATACATTCCAAGATGAGGGTCCTTGAGATGCCCTAAATCTCTCTATCCCTTGCCCAGAGAATGATATAAGAGATTCTGAGTGGTGTTAAGGTGCCAAGCATGAAGGTGCCAAACTGCCAATGCAACTGATTCAGATGGTATTTCTGACTGAATGGCTGTTTCTGAGACCAGTGAAGTAGCTGTAATGGAGGTTTGGTTGAATGACTCACCAGACCCCAAAGCCAATGCATCATGGGCCACCAAGGGGCCACTACAATCATTTTGCACCTGGTGTTCACTTGTTCAATGACTTTTTGGAATAAGTGGTATAGGACAAAAGGCCTAGCAGTCCAGGACCTCCAACAAGATGTTTAATGCATCTATGTTCAGAGCATTTGCATCCGGGACTAGCAACATAGAATGGAAGTTTTTGACTCATTGGTGGCAAACATCTCTACCATTGGTATTTGACAAACTATGTAAATCAAATAGAATATTAAAGATGAAGCCTCTCCTGTCTGTATTATTTCGTTCTTTGTGGAGAGGCTGTCATGACATCTAGGCAACCCTGAATATATCTGGCTCATATGAGAATATTTCAAGGATTGCAGTAGGCCAAGATGCAGCATACCTGCATAAAACACCTATTGTTGATTTGTGCCAAACTTGCACGTTGTTTAGAACCATAACGGGAGTAAGAACCATTCTGTACATATTACTTTTGTCCCTTCTGTAGAGATCATTGAGTATGACATTTAAGTAACCCCAGAATATTTCTGTCTCTTAAGAGTATATTTCAAGGATTGTAGTAGGCCAGGATGCGCCAAACCTTTATCCCTTCTGGAGATATGTTGAGTATGACCCTTAAGCAACCAAGACTATGTCTGTTATGAGTATATTTTCAAGGATTGCAGTAGGCCAAGCTGCGCCAAACTAGGAGGTATACGCTCCCCCCCCCCCCCTGTTTGTTCAGATAACCGAACAAAGTGGTGTTGTCTGATGCTATCAGAATTCTTTGTGTGGAATTTGTCTTGAAGGCTTTTAAGGGCTGAACACACTGCCTTCAGCTGTATGACATTGAAATGTAATATATACATTTTTAACTGTCCAAAGCCACTAACTGTGATGCTTATAGATGGGATCATCAACCCTGATTTAATGCATCTACGAAAATAAGGGAATTGTGCACCCGTGTATAGAAAAGGCATCCTATTTCCCATTTTTTGGCATTTTCCACCACTGAATATGCCTTTTCAGAAGGATTTGAAACAGGAATTCTCACAACTAGTGACTGGAGAAAATGCTAGTTTTTTGTAGATACCACTGAAAGGCACACATACATAACTGACCCATTGGTATAGTCTTTTCCAAAGATGCTGGTATCCCTACCTGGGATATGAGCAACCTTGGGGTTGATTGTGATGAGATCGCCATGTGTTGAATAGATTCTCAGGTATTTAATTTATTCGAGGTAGAAAGAAATTTCCTGGTACCAAAATGCAGTGGTAACTTAGGAAATCGATATCACGAAGCCCAGTTGATGAATAATTGGAGGAGTTCTGTGGTTTGAACCCAATACTGGTGTCTTTTACGTACACTAAACAACCAGTAGTCTAGGTATAAGGTGAAAGAAATTTCCTGGTACCAAAATGCAGTGGTAACCTAGGGAATCGATATCACGAAGCCCAGTTGATGCATAATTGGATGAGTTCTTTGGTTTGAACCCAATACTGGTGTCTTTAAGTACACTAAACAACCAGTGGTCTAGGTACATGGTGAACTCCTATTCTGTGAAACTGAAGAATGAGATTTGCCTCTTTACTACTCGCATGATACTGTAGAGGTGTCGCTAACCCGAATTTTATAATGCTTTGAACTGATAGGTTTGCCAGTGTACATTAAACTGAAGTAGATGTTGAAAATCTTGGTGAGTCGGTACATAAAAGAATGCATCTTTTGTAACCAAATTTCTAATAATTTCTGCTGTCTCCAGTTTAAATGATGGGACAAGCAGGTATTTATTGTTATAGTAAACGCACTTCACTCGTGGGCCGTGACCGTTGAAGTCGTAGTTAGAAATCAATTCAGGACACTGAGATCTATCACAGGTCGTCATTAGCCGAGTTTCTATACAAGAACTAAACTGCCATAGAAACCTGAAGTTCTGCAATTGTTGAGTGGATAAATCGCTTTCTTTTGAAGCATTTAAGCGGTATATTTATATTTAGTACTGTAGCCATGTCTTCCTGTCTGACGTCATCGCTTTGCATTGTGGGTAGTACAGCCATTGGTGAATTCGATTGGGGAGTAATTCGACAACTCCGTCTCAAGATTCGCACAACTCTGGGATGGCAATGAAAATCTCCCATCACTGCCAGTAACTCTGCAAGAAGAGCCTCCATGGTGACTTGCATTAATGTAGCCACGTTCTTCTGTATCCCTCTGACCTGGTAAACTAGGCAGAGTGGTACGACGATCTTTTGTGGTTGGTAGGGGAAAATTACTGGACATAGCTCCTGTCCTGAATATACTGTGCAAAATACACTGTAAAAGTTGGAAGCAAGGACTTCAACATATAATATAATATAACAGAAAAACTCATCTAGCCAGTTTGATCTTCGTTGAGTTTGCAGAAGAATTAACTCAAAAGTCACAGTATTCTTTCCAATGGAGACATGGCCATAGGAAGGTTTTATTATCTAGTAGATAGTTATTGCAATTCTTCAACAGGGCTAAACAGACAAGCAGTACACATACTGCCCCAAAGATGTCTGTTGGATCTTCATCCAAATTTACAGCAAAGGAAGGTAATCTGTCCATATTTTCATGTCTTGATAAGCAGGAAGTTGACTGTACCTGCTGGGAAACAAAATAATAACTGCAAGGATCCGTGGATACGCTTCTGTAGTCGTTCTTTTGGAGGCAGACCTGTTACTGTACCAGAGTGGCGCTCCACCCACAGTAAAGAATCTACGACCTCCGCTGCCAAGGCAACTGCATTTCTTCTTTGTTTAGGGACAATAAAACAGTTTTCCACTGAAAACTTTACAGCAAAATCTTCTTGCACATCTTCTTCTGACCTTTTAGAAGCAGTTTTCCACTGAAAACTTACGGCAGCTCTTCTCTGCATACCTTTTCTCAACAAGGAAGTGGTTCCAATCGAACACAGCTGGAAACAAATCTATCACCGTCTTCCACTGAAGACTATAAACTTCTCATTCTGACCCTTTTCAGGACAAGGGAGGCAGAATTAGAGGTAGTACCAGTCGAATAATGGACAACTACAGGTAGGTGCACGCTTGCACACTTCAAAACTTCATAGATCTTCATCCGTGAATGGACGATAATAAGGAAAAGTACGTGTTGCTCCCATATCGACCAAAAATATAAAGAAGAACTCTCGACATTCGTCTGTCGACAACGACTACTGCGCAAGCGCGGACATGCGCAGACAAAGGGGTCACCTCTTGTGACAAGAATATTCCTTAAAAAATTCTTGTCGGTCGATACGTTTTTGCTCCACAAAACCAAACAAGCACTTGTGAGGATAAGGTAAGGCTATTTTACGCAATAAAAATTTTAGTTCACAGTACTTTATGTCTATGTTGTATATTTCTGTAATTCAAATGTTGTATATTTCTGTAATTCAAATGTTGTATATTTCTGTAATTCAAATGTTGTATATTTCTGTAATTCAAATAAGGTGGAACAATATTTCATGTTGAGTAAGAAATATGGGGTCACCTCTCAAAACTAAACAAAAAGAGGCAAAATACACTGAAGTTCTGTTGCAGATAAGATACACAGTGTAAAATGGTGACAAAAATGACAAAGTGTAAAGTATCAAATAATTCAAAGCGATATAAGGGGGTTTCCTCAGAAGAAAATTTTACAGAAAAATTCTATAGTTATTAATTTTTTAATATTTTTGGAAGCAGATATAATTCTACCTTCTGGTCGGTGAGTGAATACATGTTCCCTATAATCTGAGCGGCCATTTTTCTGGTCTCTGTGGACCTGTCTTGAAAGGCTCTCTGTACTACAGGCATGATGAGAGCCAGTGAGGGGGCGTCAATGAAGTGCACAAACTTGGTGTCCAGCAGACACTGGAGACACCCGGTCGTCTTCTTGGTGGGATCTTGTAGAGCTTCTAACATGGTAGGTACGAGGGCTGTAAGTGAACAGGAAGTGTGTTAAAATGACAATGTCAAAGAGGACTGTAACGATTACTTGAGTTAAAGAATAGAGTAATAACTATTGGTAATAAACTATTGGGAGTACGAAGCAAGGATAAAATGTATTCTAGGTTTTTTGGTGGAAATTCCCACCTGTGTTAACACTGAAGTTAAATGGTCTTGATTTTCCTACACACCAGTGACTAATTGAAAATTAAAGCTTCACTCACCTTGAATTTCTGGGTTCCTGATGACTGATGTTTCAGAATTGAGGTAAAATGATTTAACTTCACCAATAGACAAACACCTACATAGTAACTGTAGTGTGATTTACCCTACATCTCTGGCTTCTGCATGAAAGTTCCAATTTGCTTCAGAACTATTTTTGATTTTCCTTATAATCCAAACTCACAAAGACTAGCTAAATTTTACCTTGACTTTCTAGTCAAGAAAATGATATCAAATGGTCTTGATTTCCTTATGAATAACTTCCTGGTTAAAAATTAATACCTGCCTTACCTTGGATCTGAGTTCTTGATGGCAGTATCTATCTGTTTCAGAACTCAAGTAAAATGGACTTAACTTTCCCCACAGACCACTAACTAATTAAAACCTGAAGTTTGACTTACCTTGAATTTCTGGGTTCCTGATTACGGAGCCAATTTGCTTCAGAGCTTGAGCCCCGGCTTTCTGCACTTTGAGATGTGAATCAGTCAGTACGTCAGTCAGTTTGGGGACAATGTTTGGTAGGCATGCCGACAGTTGCTTAGGAGCACAGAATGCCATGGCACCAAGAAGTTCAACAGAACCAGTCTTTGTTCTCCAGGAGTCCTCCTCCAATGCAATGAGTAAAGAGGGCAGCACCAGCTTCACACCGTGAGCCGATAGCTTACTCATCACAGCCTTGGCACAATCTTCTGCCGCCTGAATGAACAAATATGTACACTGTATATTGTAGTCAAATAAAACATATATTTTTTTAATTTTTCAAAAATTAAGTGAAAATGCATGTATCTGGCCGAAATTTAAAATTTTTCAAAATTTTTGACAATGAGTGATAGTACTTGATCACCCTTTGGGGTTGAAAATAAAGTATAAATCACTTGAATGGTTAAGAAAGCTTATACCACAGAATAATCAACTGTGGGAGATGTATTGGTGCAATTATTTCAATTTGATTAGATTTAGAAATAATGCTGAGAAATAGCCTTAGTTGAAACAGAAGAACATTTAAAACTTTTAGTATAAGATTCTCAAAGTGTCTTCTTGATGCAAACTGATGACTATTGAATATAGAGTGAAACTGTTGACACTATTTTATTTATACATGGTTTATGCTATATTATAAAGACTGGAAGTGTGCAGAGAACGAAAACCCGTCTGTGCGCATAGAATCAGCACGGAGTAAAACCTCCAATAACGGCCCGCTGAGAAACGGAAGTGCTGTTTCGATTGTAAGGCAATGTTATGGGATTTTGTTAAATGTAAAGTAAGAAGTGAAACAATAGACTATTCCATTAGAAAATCAACAGAAAACAAACAAAAAGAAACCGAACTGGCAAATAGGTTAATACACTTGGAAAATTCACTGCATTATAATAAGGACAACTACAATGAATATTTAACAGTAAAAGAAGAATGGGAAAATTGCCAAAAAATTAAGCTTCAAGGGTCAATTATACGGTCAAAAGTTAAATGGGTTGAAGAGGGAGAAAAAAATAGCAAATACTTCTTAAACCTTGAAAAACGAAATCATGATGTCAAATATATAAAAAAACTTATTACAGGTACAAAAATGGAAATAACAAAACCAAATGAAATATTAAAAGAACAGAGGAACTTTTATCAAGAACTGTATACCTCAAAATTAAATAGCTCAACTTCAAACAATATAGACACATTCTTTTTAAACAGTAATATTCCAAAACTGTCAGAAGAAGATAAACAATCCTGTGAGGAAAAACTATCTACTGAGGATTATTTAAATGCTTTAAAAAAGTTATCAAATGATAAATCTCCAGGTAGTGATGGGCTAACCATAAATTTTTCTGGAACGACATTAAAGAGCTACTTGTTGAATGCTACAATTATTGTTTTCTAAATGGCCAGCTAAGTCAAGATCAACGATTAGCAGTTATTATCTTGATTCCAAAAAAGGACAAGGACATTCGTTATTTAAAGAATTGGAGACCGGTTAGTCTGTTTAATACAGATTATAAAATATTGACCAAAGCACTAGCTCAGAAACTACAAAAAGTTATAGGTACAATAGTTAATGAAGACCAAGTAGGATATATCAAAGGTAGGTACATTGGTGAAGCAATAAGAACTATTGAAGATGTAATGTCTGCATCAAAAATGAACAATATTACAGGCTATATTACTTTGATTGATTTTGAGAAAGCATTTGATAGCATAGAATGGTCTTTATTGTGGCAGTGTCTCACCCACTTCAATTTTGGAGAAAAATTCATCACTTGGATCAAAATACTATATCAAAATATAAAATCTTGTGTTGGAAACAATGGCTATTACACAGAATCATTTGATGTATCAAGGTCTGTCAGACAAGGATGTCCCATATCTGCCTTATTATTCATACTAGTAGCCGAACTTGTTGCCATAAGTATTCGAAGTAATACAGATATAAAGGGCATCAGTCTAATGAAAAGAGAGTTCAAGATAGCTCAACTGGCAGATGATACTACCCTCTTTTTGGCAGATCTTCAGTCAGTCCAACGATCGATCTCCCTTTTTGAAAGATTCTCCTTAGTCTCTGGCTTAAAAGTAAATTTAGAGAAATCTGAAATCATTCCAATTGGTTTAACTTCAACAACTGATTCTAACTGGGGACATGATATACTTAAATACAACAAAGGCCCATTTAAAACCTTGGGTATTTGGTTCTCATATGATAAAAATGAATCTATAAAATTAAATTATCAAGAAAGACTCAATAAAATGAAAGTGCTAACTAATATATGGTCTTCAAGAAATTTGTCATTAAAAGGCAAAGTAACGATTATAAAATCCTTAATTTTACCACAAGTGTCTTTTTTATTTTCTGTTCTGTTCACACCAGACCAAATATTAAATGAGATCAATAAAATTTTATTTTCATTTTTGTGGGGTAACAAAACAGCAAAAATTAAAAAGGACACGATCATAGGTAACATAAGTGATGGAGGCTTGAAAATGCCTGACATAATTTCTGTTCATAAAACAGCTAAGATATCTTGGATAAAAAGACTCTCAGATATGAGACAAAGTAAGTGGAAAACCTTAATGTTAGATTTGTTGAACTTGAAATTTTCAAACCTAAACCATAAGCTACCATTAAATCAAACAAAGAATTGTAAATCTGCCTTTCATAAACAGGTGCTAGAAAACTGGATATACTTTAAAAATATTGAACCAAGCTCAAAATGTGAAGTTCTTAATGAATATATTTTTAACTCTGCTTTCATACAAACAGATGGAAGCAGTTTGACACCAAAGATGTTTGGTCTGTGTAATACCACTAAAAATTATGGCACAAAGATAATTGATATTATAAATATGGCAACAGGAAAAACACTAGACAATACCAATTTAAATACTAAATTGGATTGGAATTTAAACTTTTTACAATATCTAAGATTAAGAAATATTGTGAACACTTCAACATTTTTGGCTAAAATTACACGTCAAGATCAAACTACGATTGGTGAAAGTAATAGACTACCAGACAAAATATATGGACGAGTGAGAACAAAATTGCAAGAAATAACAGAAATAAAGCCGCAACAGATATATCAAGAATTAATTAGTAGAACTGTTAAACAACCAACATCCCAAAATACATGGTCAAATCTATTTACATTCCTGGAAAATCATTCATGGGAAGACACTTACACCCTACCATTCAAAGTTATTAGTGAGCCATATTATCAAAGTTTTCAGTATAAAGTAATTCACAGAATTATAAACTGCAAAGAAAACTTACACAAGTGGAAACTAACTGATAGTCCAAAGTGTGACTATTGCATGTCAATAGACACACTAGAACACCATTTATATTACTGTAGCAGTAGTAAAGTTTTCTGGGAAAAAATGTCCCAAAAAATAAAAGACACGTTTGATATTAATATACATTTTACTGTTTGTGAAATTATGTTGGGGCTAAATTTATACCAAGACCCCCTATTTTACTGTATCAACTACCTCATACTTATAGGTAAATGGTACATAAACAAAGTTAAAAATTGCAAAAAGGAAATTAACTTTACGGAATTTTTAATAATTTTAAAGTCTAAGCTACATGTTCTACACAATATATACAATAAGAAAAACGAGTTGAATACATCAGAGACACATTTTTGCACTTTGTATAGATTATTGTGAGTGCATTCCTGTATACAAACTTGTCACAATGCATCAGAGTGTGTGTGTAGCGTCCCCTTTTTGTGTGTGTGTGCATCGTCTTTTTTTTGTGGCAAGTTGCGTGTATGAAAACAATAATAATATGTCTATTTTTTTGTATGTGAAATTAATTACATATTAATTTTTTTCCATTGTTATACTATATACTATATTGTAAATCATTATAGCTATGAATAAAAAAAAAAAAGTGCTGTTTCGATTGCTCGATTGTATGTCGATAGTAAAATTGTCTGCTTTTACGAGAGCGATCATGCATTCAAAATAATATGGCGGCGTCCTTGTTCGTGTCACCTCGTAAAAATAAATAGATATTTCTTTCAACCAGGTAGGTCAGTCTTTATAACAGTAATAAATACCTCATGCTCGGGCGTTTGTTACAGGATATACACCCGGCAAAAATTCCTTAATAATGCCCTCGCGCCAAACGGCGCTCTGGCATTATTTGGAATTTTTGCCGGGCGTATATCCTGTAACAAACGCCCTCACACTCAGTATTTATTGCTACAGCATGATCTATTGCCCTATCAAGATAGCAATATTTTGAGAGGAAAAAAAACACATAATTTTCTTAATGTTACATTCTAATTCTATATATACTTTGTTCAATTTTAATTAAAATCGGTGTAAGTCAATTTACATTACAAATGTACATTAGCAATATATATAATCAATTCTTGTGTATCATGGCAGTTCTAGTTATACAGTGTCTGCTGTAAGAAGACTGTACCTCTCTCACAAACTGGCTGCTGTCACCAAAACACAGCAGTAAGTGCGGCAAGATGTGGACAACATAAGGTTCAAACAGACGCCCCAACATCACACACAGCATCTCAAACGCAAACAGAGCACCTGTTTGTGAAACATAGAATACAGAACAAATAAATATGGATGAATTACATATTTATATATGTAGTGACATAATCAAGGACAGAGCATCTGCTAAATAAAATACACATATTATCAAAATATAGAGCATAAAATACTTTAACAAGGATAAATTATAAAATATGGCGTCAGAAACAGCACTTCTGGTTCAAACAACATACTTGTGCTAAAAATATGCAACAGAAAATTAATCAAACATTATTGCTGCAAAATTGTAATGTTTGAGAATCATGTGATTGGTCAATGCCTTACCTTCTAATATGCTTATCACGAATGGCATCTGTTAACTTGGTCAAGTACATTGCACACTGCATTATATTAAAATTAAGTCACACTACTATAAACATAGCCCATTGGTCAATACTGCCCCTTCACTAATTTGTGGGTACTTCTTACTACTGAACATTAGCATTGTGATGATTTATTGATATTTTCATGCAAACAATCGCAAAATTTGACAGTTTCTAAATTTGGGATATGAAGATGTACTTTACCTTCTCTCATCTTGGGGTTCTTTTTATTCTGAATTGCGTCTGTTAACTTGGCCATGATGTCCTGCTGCTTCAGTGCCAAGATTCCCAGGCCCTGTAACAAGCATTGAATAACAAGCAATTAAACTCGGTTCCCTGTAATATGCATAACTAAAATCATTATAACGCAATTTCAAATATGTAGCTACTTCCTTTTAAATGTTGCATAAATTATAACAAGATTTGTCTTTTTTAACAGATAAGATCATGAAATAATACAATCTACATTATTCAAAACTATTGGGAGAAGAATATTTTGCTTTAACAATAGTAGGATTGTGAAACAGAAATAACTAGAGGATCGCTCGCAAAAAAAAAATAATGTTTTTGCATAGCAAAAACAAAGCGTCCCGAAAAGGATATAAAGGTGAGTGCTAAAGTATTAAGAAAATGCTTCATTTCTAGCCTTATACTGTTGTGGCAACCAAAGTCAGCGCAGTCTGCTCTATCTAGCACGGTTTTCAAGATATAAGCATTTTTGTGTTTTGCAAAAAAAAAAAAAATTAAAAATGTCCGCTATATTTGGCGAGGCAAAAATATTTTGAAAATTGGCATGGCTACTCTGCAGAGATACCCAGCAGGTCCAAAATTTTGTTGAGTTCGCTCCATATAGCACGGTTTTCGAGATATAAGCATTTTTGTGTTTTGTAAAAAACTTTGGAAATTCAAAATGGCCACCATTTTTGGGGAGACAAAAATTTTTGTCAAGACCACTGCCGTGGTGTGTATCTCCCGCTGAGCATTAAAGCAGAAGAAATAGCTTTTCCGAGATATTCACAATTTTTCATTTTCGTGTGTGAAAGCTCTTCCAAAAGTAGGTGAATGAGTTATTTGAGAAAAATTGGCTATCTGCAATACTATTAAGAGATAATTCACATTTACTCCTTTTGAGTAGGTGAATAATTATCTATGGGTCTGAAACTTCACCAAGTGAAAGCTCTCCCAAAAGTAGGTGAATGAGTTATTTGAGAAAAATTGGTTATCTGCAATACTTTTAGAGATAATTTGCATTTACTCATTTTGAGTAGGTGAGTAATTAGCTATGGGTCTGAAACTTCACCATGTGAAAGCTCTCCCACAAGTAGATGAATGAGTATTTGATAAAAATTGGGTATCCGCAATACTTTTACAGATAATTAGCATTTACTCATTTTGAGTAGGTGAATAAATAGCTATGTGTCTGAAACTTCACAGAGTGAAAGCTCTCCCAAAAGTAGGTGAATGAGTTATTTGAGAAAAATTGGCTATCTGCAATACTTTTAGAGATAATTCGCATTTACTCATTTTGAGTAGGTGAGTAATTAGCTATAGGTCTGAAACTTCACCAAGTGAAAGCTCTCCCAAAAGTAGGTGAATGAGTTATTTGAGAAAAATTGGCTATCTGCAATACTTTTAGAGATAATTCGCATTTACTCATTTTGAGTAGGTGAGTAATTAGCTATGAGTCTGAAACTTCACCAAGTGAAAGCTCTCCCAAAAGTAGGTGAATGATTAATTTGAGAAAAATTGGCTATCTGCAATACTTTTAGAGATAATTCGCATTTACTCATTTTGAGTAGGTGAGTAATTAGCTATGGGTCTGAAACTTCACCAAGTGAAAGCTCTCCCAAAAGTAGGTGAATGATTTATTTCAGAAAAATTGGCTATCTGCAATACTTTTAGAGATAATTCGCATTTACTCATTTTGAATAGGTGAGTAATTAGCTATGGGTCTGAAACTTCACCAAGTGAAAGCTCTCCCAAAAGTAGGTGAATGATTAATTTGAGAAAAATTGGCTATCTGCAATACTTTTAGAGATAATTCGCATTTACTCATTTTGAGTAGGTGAGTAATTAGCTATGGGTCTGAAACTTCACAGAGTGAAAGCTCTCCCAAAAGTACGTGAATGAGTTATTTGAGAAAAATTGGCTATCTGCAATACTTTTAGAGATAATTCACATTTACTCATTTTGAGTAGGTGAGTAATTAGCTATGGGTCTGAAACTTCACCAAGTGAAAGCTATCCCAAAAGTAGGTGAATGATTAATTTGAGAAAAATTGGCTATCTGCAATACTTTTAGAGATAATTCGCATTAACTCATTTTGAGTAGGTGAGTAATTAGCTATGGGTCTGAAACTTCACAGAGTGAAAGCTCTCCCAAAAGTAGGTGAATGATTAATTTGAGAAAAATTGGCTATCTGCAATACTTTTAGAGATAATTCGCATTTACTCATTTTGAGTAGGTGAGTAATTAGCTATGGGTCTGAAACTTCACCAAGTGAAAGCTCTCCCAAAAGTAGGTGAATGATTTATTTCAGAAAAATTGGCTATCTGCAATACTTTTAGAGATAATTCGCATTTACTCATTTTGAATAGGTGAGTAATTAGCTATGGGTCTGAAACTTCACCAAGTGAAAGCTCTCCCAAAAGTAGGTGAATGATTAATTTGAGAAAAATTGGCTATCTGCAATACTTTTAGAGATAATTCGCATTTACTCATTTTGAGTAGGTGAGTAATTAGCTATGGGTCTGAAACTTCACAGAGTGAAAGCTCTCCCAAAAGTACGTGAATGAGTTATTTGAGAAAAATTGGCTATCTGCAATACTTTTAGAGATAATTCACATTTACTCATTTTGAGTAGGTGAGTAATTAGCTATGGGTCTGAAACTTCACCAAGTGAAAGCTATCCCAAAAGTAGGTGAATGATTAATTTGAGAAAAATTGGCTATCTGCAATACTTTTAGAGATAATTCGCATTAACTCATTTTGAGTAGGTGAGTAATTAGCTATGGGTCTGAAACTTCACAGAGTGAAAGCTCTCCCAAAAGTACGTGAATGAGTTATTTGAGAAAAATTGGCTATCTGCAATACTTTTAGAGATAATTCACATTTACTCATTTTGAGTAGGTGAGTAATTAGCTATGGGTCTGAAACTTCACCAAGTGAAAGCTATCCCAAAAGTAGGTGAATGATTAATTTGAGAAAAATTGGCTATCTGCAATACTTTTAGAGATAATTCGCATTTACTCATTTTGAGTAGGTGAGTAATTAGCTATGGGTCTGAAACTTCACAGAGTGAAAGCTCTCCCAAAAGTAGGTGAATGAGTTATTTGAGAAAAATTGGCTATCTGCAATACTTTTAGAGATAATTCACATTTACTCATTTTGAGTAGGTGAGTAATTAGCTATGGGTCTGAAACTTCACCATGTGAAAGCTCTCCCAAAAGTAGGTGAATGAGTTATTTGAGAAAAATTGGCTATCTGCAATACTTTTAGAGATAATTCACATTTACTCATTTTCAGTAGGTGAGTAATTAGCTATGGGTCTGAAACTTCACCAAGTGAAAGCTCTCCCAAAAGTAGGTGAATGATTAATTTGACAAAAATTGGCTATCTGCAATACTTTTAGAGATAATTCGCATTTACTCATTTTGAGTAGGTGAGTAATTAGCTATGGGTCTGAAACTTCACCAAGTGAAAGCTCTCCCAAAAGTAGGTGAATGAGTTATTTGAGAAAAATTGGCTATCTGCAATACTTTTAGAGATAATTCGCATTTACTCATTTTGAGTAGGTGAGTAATTAGCTATAGGTCTGAAACTTCACCAAGTGAAAGCTCTCCCAAAAGTAGGTGAATGATTTATTTGAGAAAAATTGGCTATCTGCAATACTTTTAGAGATAATTCGCATTTACTCATTTTGAGTAGGTGAGTAATTAGCTATGGGTCTGAAACTTCACCATGTGAAAGCTCTCCCACAAGTAGATGAATGAGTTATTTGAGAAAAATTGGCTATCTGCAATACTTTTAGAGATAATTAGCATTTACTCATTTTGAGTAGGTCAATAATTAGCTATGGGTCTGAAACTTCACCATGTGAAAGCTCTCCCAAAAGTAGGTGAATGAGTTATTTGAGAAAAATTGGCTATCTGCAATACTTTTAGAGATAATTCGCATTTACTCATTTTGAGTAGGTGAGTAATTAGCTATGGGTCTGAAACTTCACCAAGTGAAAGCTCTCCCAAAAGTAGGTGAATGATTAATTTGAGAAAAATTGGCTATCTGCAATACTTTTAGAGATAATTCGCATTTACTCATTTTGAGTAGGTGAGTAATTAGCTATGGGTCTGAAACTTCACCAAGTGAAAGCTCTCCCAAAAGTAGGTGAATGATTTATTTGAGAAAAATTGGCTATCTGCAATACTTTTAAAGATAATTCGCATTTACTCATTTTGAGTAGGTGAGTAATTAGCTATGGGTCTGAAACTTCACCATGTGAAAGCTCTCCCACAAGTAGATGAATGAGTTATTTGATAAAAATTGGGTATCCGCAATACTTTTAGAGATAATTAGCATTTACTCATTTTGAGTAGGTAAATAATTAGCTATGGGTCTGAAACTTCACCATGTGAAAGCTCTCCCAAAAGTAGGTGTATGAGTTATTTGAGAAAAATTGGCTATCTGCAATACTTTTAAGAGATAATTCGCATTTACTCATTTTGAGTAGGTGAGTAATCATCTACGGGTCTGAAACTTCACCATGTGAAAGCTCTCCCAAAAGTACATGAATGAGTTATTTGATAAAAATTGGGTATCCGCAATAGTTTTGGAGATAATTATCATTTACTCATTTTGAGTAGGTGAGTAATTAGCTACGGGTCTGAAACTTCACCAAGTGAAAGCTGTTCCAAAAGTAGGTGAATGAGTTATTTGAGAAAAATTGGCTATCTGCAATACTTTTAGAGGTAATTCGCATTTACTCTTTTTGAGTAGGTGAGCAATTAGCTATGGGTCTGAAACTTCACCAAGTGAAAGCTCTTTGGGATAGCTGCTCTGCAGAGATACCCTGAAGATCAAAAATTTCGTCGAAATCGCTCTATGTAGCACGGTTTTCGAAATATTAGCATTTTTATGTTTTGCAATTTTTGCGCAAAAATTCGAAAATTGAAAATGGCCGCCATTTTTGGCAAGATAAATTTTTTTTGAAAATTGGCATGGCTACTCTGCAGAGATACCCTGTGGGTCAAAAATTTCGTCGAAATCGCTCTATCTAGCACGGTTTTCGAGATATAAGCATTTTTGTGTTTTGCAATTTTGCGAAAAATTCGAAAATTCAAAATGGCCGCCATTTTTTGCGAGAAATTTTTTGTTTGAAAATTGGCATGGCTACTCTGCAGAGATACCCTGTGGGTCAAAAATTTCGTCAAAATCGCTCTATCTAGCAGGGTTTTCGGGATATAAGCATTTTTATGTTTTGCAATTTTTGCAAAAAATTCAAAAATTCAAAATGGCCGCCATTTTTGGCGAGACAAAAATTTTTTGAAAATTGGGAAAAGTACTCCACAGAAATATCCTGCGGGTCAAAAATTTTGTCGAAATTGCTCTATCTAGCACGGTTTTTGAGATATAAGCATTTTTGTGTTTTGCAATTTTCGCGAAAATTTCGAAAATTCAAAATGGCCGCCATTTTGGGCGAGACAAAAATTTTTTGAAAATTGGGAAAACTACTCCGCAGAGATATCCTGCGAAATCGCTCTATCTAGCACGGTTTTCGAGATATAAGCATTTTTGTGTTTTCCTTATTTGGAAAATTCGTAATGATTAATTAATCATTAATTACTCGACCATTTCTTGACCAATCAATGCCAAAATCTAATGATTTCCAGATTTTAATAGAATGAATGTATTTGCCAAGTTTCAGGTGAATTGATAAAATTCCTTTCAAGTTATCATCCGGACAAGGTTCCCCATCGAAAAAAGACATTTTTGGTCATGTGACCTCTCTGATTGGTTGAAATGTCACTGCAGCATATTCAAAAAAATTCCCCAAGGCTACTGCCTAAACCTGCCAAATTTGAAAAGAATCCGCCTAACGGTTACAGAGTTATAAGGAAAACAAAATGCGGAGCCGGCGGAGCCTGAAGCTCTCCCATACACAAACAAGCGTCCCTTGTGGGACGCTTAATCATTAGCAGAAACACCAGCTGAGTTACATCATGTGAAGACTGGAATGAGTTCATAAAACAGTGCAGCAGAATTTATATAACCGAGTAGTATGAGATAAGAAAAAATACTCCTACCTAAGAATTCCAGATAACTGTAAATTTTATTGGAAAAGGCAATTTGAGGATTCTACAATCTCTTGCATTTACTCTGATTCTATTGTATTAACCTAATAGAAATGTCAGTCATAGGTCAAAGTTTGGGTTTTATGTCCCATTCTGCAGCCAGATTCATCATATTAAGACAGGACCTATGCATTGCCGGTTGTGGGGGGTTGAACCAATATAAAGGTGAAAGTCTGTGATTGAATGGCAAACCTGTTACCCATTAGGCCACTGGGGACCTCAGATGTATTGATAATAGGGTTTGTGCTATTTTTGAAACGGAAGATTTTCCACTTAGTTTAACATTTGTCACCAAGCTTACTTCTATAAACATTTGAAATCACCCAAGTATAAAAAGATGCAGGATAGTAACTCATAAGTATCAAGTACCACAACTGTACCAGTTGCACACAACATTTCACAAAGTCCCTTCACTAGGTAGTAAGAAAATGAAAAACTAATGTAAAAAACTTTAAAATAAAACATCTGGAGTAAGAATTATTTGACTTCGCCAAATCTGAAAGTCCAAAACATATTTAAAAGAAAAGGCAAGAATATGGCATAAGACCAGTCAGCATCCCTGTGTAACGTGTTGTAGTTTCCACTAAGTTGATATCAAAACAGATCATGACAACATGTCACCTGCTTTATCTGATGACGTAATGACTCGGTTTAATATAGTGTTATCACGCTGTCTGACAGTATAGTTGGTGTAGGAGCTAACCCTACCTTACCAAGGTACAGACAGTGTGAGGTCACTGACCTTGACTAATCCAGCCAATCCATAAGCAGCCCCTTTTCTCTCTCCAAAATTTTCAGACTCTAGGAGGAGTTGTAGCAGGTTGTGGATCAGACCTGGTGCATCTGCCTTTATGGCAGGAACTAGTGGTGGCAGGCAGTTAGCTACCGCTTCTTGGACCTGAAAATACAAAATAACAAGAGGGTCACAGATGCCCCAAAAGGTGGGTTGCGCAGGCAGAAATAAGATTAACAACTGCTGTAATTACATTTAGAAAAGAAGGAAAGAAATGTTAGGTTACCCAGTTAAGGTGAATGTGTAAGACGTGCTAAGAAACGTAAAACTTGTAATCTAGGTTACATAATTGTATCTATGCTATAAACGGACAAACGAAAGGGCGGAATTACACCAACTTAGCAACTTAGCTATGATGGTGATGCATCTCCCTGTCAAGTTTGAATTCGACTGGACAAAGCGTTTTCGAGTTAGAGTCCAGAAACGAAAATGTGGACAGACAGATGGATGGACAGAAAAATGGACAAAAAACAGACAAACGGACAGGAAAACGGATAAACAAACAGATGGAATTACACCAATTTCGCAAGGAACCTAGCTATGATGGTGATCTGTATCCCTGTCAAGTATGAAATTCGATTGGACAAAGTGTTTTCAAGTTGGAGTCCGGAAACGAAAATGTGGACAAACGGATGGACAGACAAACGGACAAAAATGGACAAACGAACAAACGGAATTTCACCAATTTCAACAGGAACCTAGCTATGATGGTGATGTATGTCCCTGTGAAGTTTGAATTTGATTGGACTAACCGTTTTCGAGTTAAAGTCCGGAAAAAAAAATGTGGACGGACAGATGGATGGACTGAAAAACTGAGCAAAAACGAACAAACGGACAGAAAAACGGACCAACGAACAGACGGAGTTACACCAATTTCGAAAGGAACCTAGCTATGATGGTAATCTATGTCCCTGTCAAGTATGAACTCGATTGGACAAACCGTTTTCGAGTTAGAGTCCGGAAACGAAAATGTGGGTAAACAGATGGATGGACAGACAAACGGACAAACGAACAGACGAAATTTCACCGATTTCGAAAGGAACCTAGCTATGATGGTGATCTATCTCCCTGTCAAGTTTGAATTCGATTGATCAAACCGTTTTCGAGTTAGAGTCCGGAAACGAAAATGTGGACAAACAGACGGACGTCGGACACATCAATCTAATAGGCGGATTGGTTACACGCAACCCGCCTAAAAATCAGATTTGGCTGCTTAAATCATTTTTGGCAGGTAGAATTATATATCAAGGGGCCTTTAGTCAGGTTTATCAAACTGGTAACATTTCAGACTGAACAAAAACTCAGGAAAATGTAGATATAACACCACAATCAATATGGCAAATAAAAGAAAAACAACATCTTATTGGATACTTATATTTATTCAATTGTTAAAGTTAAACATTTTGTTAAAATTTAATATATTTCACAATGATCTCACCTCTCGTTGCTACCCACCTGTTGCGAGGGAGTGGAGAGCGTCTCAATGAGCTTGGCGACAATAGGTTTGACCTTGGGATCATTCTTGTCTAAATGTTTGGCCAGTGAGCCCATCAGGATGACCACACTCTGGCGGACTGCATCAAAGGAGGCGGAGTCAGGTGCATCAGCCAGAAACTCCTCAAACACTGGCAGGAGGATGGAGACTTGGTCCTACAACACATACAACCGGTGTGTAGTGAATAGCAACAAGAGTGTAGTCAATAGCAACATTTGTGTAGTCAACAGTAATTGTAACAAATTTTATTGTAATTTAACTTTTTGTAAGTTAAATACTTACCTTATCCTCACAAATGCTTACTTGGTTTTGTGGAGGCAAAACGCGGCGACCAACAAGAATATTTAAAAATTATTCTTGTTCGAGAGGTGAACCCCGTAGTTAGTGATAGGTGCGCATGCGCACAACACATTGTCGGTTGGACTTTGTCGAGAGATCCTCATTTAATTTTTGGTCCCCTATGAAAACAAACTTCTGAGGGGAGGAAGGGTGGGTCTGTCCTTGTGAGGATAAGGTAAGTATTTAACTTACAAAAAGTTAAATTACAATAAAATTTGTTACATTTTATTGCGTAAAATAGCCTTACCTTATCCTCACAAATGCTTGATTCCAACCATAACAGGAGGAGGGGTTTGTTTTGCAACCTCCCTGTTAATAGATTATGGGGTTCACCATGGAAGCATTTGATAGAGAGGATAAGATAAGCTTAAGTATGCTACAACAGAATTTTCCATTACTGTAAAATATCTGTAAAGATAAGTAATGATAGGTAATCTCATGAATATTCATGATGTAGTTGACACTTGTCCCATGTAGCATAAAGTTGTCCTATATCTAAACCATCACCCATAACTGTATGGTGGGGAATGGCTTCCTGGGTCCCTCGAGCTGGGAGCTGCCATCCAGCAAGAAGGCACCCCAAGCTGGCTTCTGTGATTTACAAAATACAGGCATGAGGCCATCTGCCACAGAAGAAGACATATGTCCATACCAGATACTGGTATGGAAGGAAGAGTAAAGTATGTAAGCCATATGAAATACTCAAGAACATACTCAAAGCAATCACATGCTGAGCAGAAACCCCTGGGCCTAACTGTAATCTGTTTGGTCTGTGGACTGCCAAGACACAGCTTAAAAGGTAGAAAATGTGTTGTGGCTCTTCCAATGGCAGGAGCCTAAAATCTGCTCTAGGGACACCCAACCTTGAATACTAAAGAAGCAGACATGGACCTAACATATGGGCCTTAACCTGTAGGTCCTGTGTATCAAAATTGGATGACTGATAGCCAATAAGACAGTCTCTCTGATCCAAGAAGAGATAGCATCTCATGAAATCTCTGTCAAAGCCTTCCTTAAAGGATATAAACAAGAGATTCTTTCCCTTCCTTAAAGCACTAGTTCTGTCTAGATAGTATCTAAGTGCTCTGACAGGAATGAAGTCATATCCTCAGTCAAGTCTGAGCGCAAAAAAGGTTTAAGAGCTAGAATGACCACTGGTTAGAGCAAATCTGGGCAGTCAGAAGCCAACTGATCCTTTGCTAAGAAGGCAGGAGAAGGAGAAATAGTGATCTCCTTCCAGTGAGGTTTTGTGTCTGAGGGAAGAATATGTCCAAGCATGCACCTCCCCCCTCCTTTTGCAAGATGCCAAAGTCATCAGGAAAACAGTCTTGAAAGCCAAAATCTTACGACTGGCAACCTTCAAAGGTCAAAAGTCAAAGACAAAAGAACCAAAGATAGGTCTCAAAAGGGAATACCCCTATTTGCAATGGGTTTGTCCCTGTGAAAGCTTACAAGAAGTCTATTCAAATGTAAACTCTTGCTCCCTTCCTGGCCAACATATCCCAAAGATAAGCTATTGCAGTTCTATAGCCAGCAATTGTGGCAGGATTCATCCTTTAGAGGCTCAAAAGGGGCCTTAGTCAAAGCCATGAGGACTAAAGACAGATCCCAGGCTTATCCCAATAAAAGCTCGCAATAAGTCTGTTCAGATTCAAGCATTTGCTAACCTCCTGGCCAAAATGATCAGCTATGGCAGCCCTATAGCCAGCAGTAGTGGCAGGCTTAAGATTTTAATAGCAAATATTAAGTGATTCAAAATTCTGCTGAGATAGTAGGCTTTGAGCTGACCACCTATTCTGTTGGCACCAGAGTTCAAAAAATGGACCACCTTAACTCAGATTCTTCTAGATGAGGGTCTTTGAGGTGCCTTAATTCTATCTGCCACCTGCTCAGAGAATGAATCAAGTGATTCTGAGGTATCTAGATGCCAAAACATGCAGAATTAGATACATGAGATTCTGATGGAACTTCTCACTGAATGGTTGCTTTAACTGATGAGGCCAGTGAGATAGAAGTAATGGAGGTTTGGTTGACAGATTCACTAGATCCCAAAACCAAAGCATTCTGGGCTACCCTGGTGCAACTACTATCATCTTGCACCTGTAGGTGTCCATTCCCTGTATCACTTTTGGTATGAGTGCTACAGGACAAAAGGAATAGCCGTCCAGACCCTCCCAGGAGATGTTCAATGCATCTATGTTCATAGCATTTGCATCCGGGACTGGTGAGACATAGATTGGTAGTTTGTGATCCAATTTGGTGGCAAACATGTCCACCATTGGTGTGTACTAGACTAAGCCAAATTAGACTGAATATTTGAGAATGAAGAGACCATTCTGTCTGAATTATTTTGTCTTTCCTGGAGAGACTGTCGACTATGACATTGAGGCAACCCTGAATGTGTCTGGCTCTAACGAGTATGTTTCGAGGATTGCAGTAGGCCAAGATGCGCCAAACCAGGAGACACCTGTCCCAAGAGTGTGTTCCCTCTTGTTTGCTCAAATAACTGACTACAGTAGCATAGTGAGTTGCTATCAGAACCCTTTTGTCTAGAACTTGTTTTGAAAGCCCTTTTAAGGCCAGAAACACTGCCTTTAACTCAAGGACATTGATATGAAGCAATTTTCTTGATCTGTCCAATTGCCACTGACTGTCATGTTTTCTAAATGACCTCGGCAACCTTGATTTGATGCATTTGTAAAAATAAGGGTATTGTGTTCCTGTGGATGAAAAGGATAACCCATTTTTTAGATTTTTTGGATCTTTCCACCACTGAAGATGACTTTTCAGAAAGTTTGAAACAGGAATCTTCAGGTCTAGTGACTGGGGATACTGCCAGTTTGTTTTTCGGTACCACTGGAAAGGGCGCATACGTAACCGACCCATTGGTATTGTCCTTTCTAGGGATGCTAGTACACCTATCAGGGACATAAGCAACCTTGGGGTTGTTTGTGATGAGATCTCCATGTCCTGAACAGATTTTCCTGGAATTTTCAACTTATTTTCGGTTGAAAAGACTTTTCCTGTATCAAATCGAAATGGTAGCCCAGAAAGTCGATTTTTTGTGTAGGTTCGAGCTCTGATTTTTCTAAATTTATCACAAAGCCGAGATCTTGAATCGTATGGAGGAGTTCTTTTGTCCGGAGCTGGCACTGGTGTCTGATATTTGCTCTTAACAACCAGTCGTCCAGGTATTGGTGAACTCAAATTCCGCGAGACTGAAGAATGAGCTTTGCTTCTTTCACAATCCGCATGAACTATAGGGGTGCAGACGCCAACCCCAATGGCCGTGGTTTGAACTGATACATTTGTTTGTCTACATGGAAACATAGCCAATGTTGAGAATCTGGGTGTATGGGCACGTGAAAGAACGCATCTTTCAGGTCTATCGAAACAAGCCATTCGCATTTTATGAGCGAGTTTCTGATTATCTCTGCTATCTCCATTTTAAAAGTTGGAACTAGCAGGCATTTCCCCAGGACACTGAGATCTATCACAGGGCGCCATTTATTGTCGGGTTCTGGTACAAGAAATAATCTACTGTCAAACTTGGAGTTGTGCAATCCTTGAGATGGTAAATTGCGCTTTTTGAAGCATAAGCAGCACGCAATCTTCTAGGTAGCCATGTTTTTCCTGTCTGTAACCGCTTTAAATTATGGGATGTACAGACATGGACGGATTCGACTGGAATATTATTCGATAAACCTTCTCAAGATTTGCACAACCCTTGTATTTGGTACGGAGATCTGTTGAAACTGGTCATTAACCTTTTGTGACCGAGTTTCTTTATAAAATTTGTCAACTCCATTTCACAGCTTGGAGGGACAAACGCATGTTGAGGACACAGAGATCCCTACTGGCCAATGATATTGTGGGATTAATGTAAAGAAAATGCCAGGAATGGTCATCATCCAAGGACTAACCTTGCCCAATGCAGTTTAACTTCCTTGAATAGAGAAGAACTCCTGGTGCAACCTATCCGTACTGTACACTTATAAAGCACATAGCACATCAACGATCTATGTCTTGATAAACAAAACAATATTTTCATCCATAAAAAGCACCATTGTGTCAGATATGATAGAAGTAACAATTTACTGAGAAAATCCAGCGACTTGTAGTCATTTACAGAATAAATAGTGTGTAAATGAACAAAGAAAATGTAACACAATATTTTCAGCAACATGGCGGATTATTTTCCTGTCTGTAGCACCTGCAGTAGAGCTACATGAAAGGGGAGTTTCGATTGGAGGGCTACATAGTACCCATTCAAAAAACTGCACAACTCTGAGATGGCAATAATATTTCCACTTAAACCAGCAATTTATAGTTATTTCTTCTACTACACCAGAATCCCCTATTTCATTGAGAATATTGGTGGGGAAGCATATGTATTATCTTCTCTATAATAAAGTAATAAATGGTCCACCAGCCAGTTGTAGAATAAAGACAAGGCAATGGAGGAAATTAACCATCTTGATGCCTGGTTTGTAGGTTGAAAGCAACGTTGATAAACTTCTGAAGAAGATCTTGTAGGACTGACTGTTTTTCAGGCTACAGGAAATCAGCTAACTGCTGGTATGGTAGAGTACTATTGAATGGTTAAAGCTGCATTCATTCATAAAAATCCACCAGGACTTCATGAGAGGGATTTGCTATTGGATGATCTGAAGAATATTTTGGATTCGAGATGAAGGGTCATCTTCTGTGTGTCTACCAAGTAGAGAGGCTACTAGCTTTCTGGAGGTTTAATTACTAACCCCAGAAAACGAGTTTAATCTGCCCAGCTATCAAATCTCAACATCATCTGGTGTTGCAAAAGCAAACTCTAGTAGATCTTCTACTGCTAGCTGTTTTTCAGTCGCAGGAGATCTCTTAACGCCATCTTCAGGAAAATGTGGCTAGTTCCAAGACTTCTGATGAACATCCCTCATAAATGAAGAGGTAGGCAGCTTGAACCAAAAACTGAAGAATCTCCAGTAACAGATCCTCTACCAAAAGCTGTTTTACAGCCAAGGGGGATCTAAGAATGCTGTCATGGATTACTCAACCTTCAGCATGAAATATTGTACTTCAGATCTGTAGAATAGGAAGTTTAAAACTCCTTTCTTCTTAGCACGAACTCTATGAATTCTAAAAGAACGCATCTGCCGTCTTGGAAACGGGCAGAGTTGAAAAAGCTTCACGTGTTGCCTCCTCGACGACCAAAAATTGAATGAGGATCTCTCGACAAAGTCCAACCGACAATGTGTTGTGCGCATGCGCACCTATCACTAACTACGGGGTTCACCTCTCGAACAAGAATAATTTTTAAATATTCTTGTTGGTCGCCGCGTTTTGCCTCCACAAAACCAAGTAAGCATTTGTGAGGATAAGGTAAGGCTATTTTACGCAATAAAAATATGTGTGTAATAAAACAAAAGTTCAGTTTTTACGTCCCATTCAAAAGATATGGTCATCTTGGGACATACCCAACACTGTGACTTGTGGGATATCCATATAGTAAATACCATGAATACCCAGGTTTGTAGCACATAGCAATGGTATACAGCACATAGTTACAGATGTGTAGTATTGAGTATCGGGTGTACTGTACACAGTATAGAGTGAAGTGTGTGCAGTACAAGGCAATAACATTGCATCAAAAGTACAGGTCTCAATTACTTTTGAAGGAATGAAACAATGAGTGAAGAGCTAGTTTACAGGATCAAACATAAACCCTTTATTTGACAGTCATGTTTTGACAAAACCTACGACTGGGTTTATTTTTCAAATCAATCTTTATGTGTACTGATAACTGTACCACCTATTTTGACACAAATAATCACCACACTGGTAGACACATATCAGTGTCTATTTGCCAAATTTCATATTTTAGTTATATTACTTATCAATGGGCATTGAATACCTTGCAGAAATTGAATTTAATGTAACTATGAAACCGTAAACATTACACTCGGATATCAGTCTACTGGGATGTTGGAGACTTATTTCAAGTACAGTAAAACCTTTATTATCTGACCTTCCCGGGGGAGTAAGAATTATGTTGGATAACAGAAAGGTTAAAAGAACAGGTTTTAATGAAGCTGGGAGAGTAGGTCTGAGGAGATAATTGAAAATTTGGAAAACAGGAGGTCAGATAAGAAAGGTTCTTCTATATAAAGCAATAGTAACATAAATCAATAGAACTGCCCTTCTCTTCATACCTTGCCATGTTGGTTGACCGCTGCCACTGCTGCATTCAGCATGTGTTTTCTGACCGTTTCATTTCGGTCACCTAGTGACTTGTCCACAAAGAACTTGAACACAGGTGTGATCTGCTCCTTGTCCAAGTGTGCAGCCAGCTGTTCTATTGCCATGGCAATACCTGCCCGAGCAGGCCAATCATCTGGTGGACCTTCAGAGATAACACGGCCAAATGCGTCCAAGACTGGGGGAGGTTGCTGGAAATAAATGATAAAAATACACAATCTACCAGGAAATGTGAAATCAGCCAGAGTGAATAACATATTGCTCCTGGCGACACCCAAAAAATTTGAAAAAGAAACCAAATTTATTAAAATATTGCAAGTGATGACAGAAGTAGCCTAAATTTTTACAAAATAAAAATAAAATAGCATCAGAGATGCCCGTACCCCACAGCCTAGGGAAATATTTTCAACACCATGAGATATAGAAGTACTGTACCAGTACAAACTTCAGGATACATTCAGAGCACTGTCAGTTATATAAAGGTCCAAACAATGTTTAAATGGAGAAATAATGTTTAAAAGAAAGATAATGCGTATAAAGATGAAGTATTAAAACAAGATAATTCAATAACAAGATGACAGCATTAATCAGTAAACTAAAATTCAACACTCTTTATCTACATCTGCATGACCGAATTATGGTTTAGATGGTTTGAATATTACCATGCATACAGAAGTGGTAATACATTTAATGAATGCTTATTGTGGTGTTGGAGCAAAATCTGTGGCTCACTTGATGAAATTCTATCTCTTACAATGGGAAGTTATGAAAGTAAAATTCTTAATAAATTCTAATATGACTTTTGCTTAATCTGCATCAAAAGACAGACCCAAAGGTCCATGAAGATTTTAAAGGTCAAGGTCACTACGACAAGGTAAAAGGTCAAATTAAGGTCACACCATGATAATACACACCTATAGCCCCTAACCAATGTCCCTACCAAGTATCAACTTCCTACACCTTACGGTTTCTGAGATATAGCCCAGACAAGATTTTACAGGTCAAGGTCATTACGGCAAGGTCAAAGGTCAAATCAAGGTCACACCATGATGCTGCACACCTACACCCCCTAACCAATGTCTCTACCAAATATCAACTTCCTACACCTTACAGTTTCCGAGATATAGCCGGGACAAGATTTTATAGGTCAAGGTCACTACGGCAAGGTCAAAGGTCAAATCCTGGTCAGACCATGACGTTGCACACCTACACAGCCTAACCAATGTCCCTACCAAATATCAACTTCTTACACCTTACGGTTTCCGAGATATAGCCCGGACAAGATTTTATAGGTCAAGGTCACTATGGCAAGGTCAAATCAAGGTCAGACCATGACGTTGCACACCTACACCCCCTAACCAATATCCCTACCAAGTATCAACTTCCTACACCTTACGGTTTCTGAGATATAGCCCGGACAAGATTTTATAGGTCAAGGCCACTACGGCAAGGTCAAAGGTCAAATCAAGGTCAGACCATGACGCTGCACACCTACACCCCCTAACAAATGTCCCTACCAAATATCAACTTCCTACACCTTACAGTTTCCGAGATATAGCCCGGACAAGATTTTCAAACTCAAGGTCACTACGGCAAGGTCAAAGGTCACATCAAGGTCACACCATGACGTTGCACACCTACACCCCCTAACCAATGTCCCTACCATATATCAACTTCCTACACCTTACGGTTTCTGTGATATAGCCCAGACAAGATTTTATAGGTCAAGGTCACTACGGAAAGGTCAAATCAAGGTCACACCATGACGGTGCACACCTACACCCCCTAACCAATGTCTCTACCAAATATCAACTTCCCACACCTTACAGTTTCCGAGATAAAGCCCGGACATTTTATGGGTCAAGGTCACTACGGCAAGGTCAAATCAAGGTCAGACCATGACGTTGCACACCTACACCCCCTAACCAATATTCCCACCAAGTATCAACTTCCTATACCTTACGGTTTCCGAGATATAGCCCGGACAAGATTTTATAGGTCAAGGTCACTACGGCAAGGTCAAAGGTCAAATCAAGGTCAGACTATGACGTTGCACAACTACACCCCCTAACCAATGTCCCTACCAAGTATCAACTTCCTACACCTTACAGTTTCCAAGATATAGACCGGACAAGATTTTCAAACTCAAGGTCACTACGGCAAGGTCAAAGGTCAAATCAAGGTCAGACCATGACGTTGCACACCTACACCCCCTAACCAATGTCCCTACCAAGTATCAACTTCCTACACCTTACAGTTTCTGAGATACAGCCCGGACAAACTATTTCCCGCCGCCCGCCCGCCCACCCGTCCATCCGGACACCATGGGTGAAAACAATACCCCGACAGCCCTTAAGGGCTGTGGGGTAAAAAGTAATAAGAATGTTTCAAATTTAAAGCCATTTGAGGCCTTCCTTAGTACCAAAATTCCAAAATTGTGCAGAATTGTATATTTCTTACTGTTATAGTTATCTACAAAATATATTAGTGAACGTTGGAAAAAAGAAACTTATTTTCAATTTCAAGTCTTCCAAAATCAAATACAGAAGACCATGCATTAGTAGTGCCAGGGGGCCAGGGGCCGGTTTCACGAAGCCTCCTTTGGGAAGGACCTCCTTTAGTAGAAGAAGGTCATTTTTTTTCCTTGGGAAGGCCACTTAAAACCGTCTCACAAAACCACTTAAAACCGTCTCACAAAGCCTCCTTTAACTCTCCTTACCAAAGGTCTTCCTTAAAACTTAAGGAGGGAGCAAATGTTCATTAAAGTTAATAAACATTCCTTGAAGGACACTTCCTTAAATATAAGGTAGGTCCTTGGCTTCCATGAAATTGAACGGGGTTTTCAAGGTCTCTTTTAAGGAAGGAGGCTTTGTGAAACTGAGATTTTTTAAAGGAGGGAGAAAATCAAGGAAATCCTAGAATTTAAGGTGACCTTTATCTTAAGTAGGCTTTGGGAAACCGACCTCCGGTCTTAGTCAGCAACATCAGAAAGACTGTAGTTTTGTAGATATAAGCACTAGTTAAATCTAACTAGAAACCAAATACACTATAAAGTGGAGGGTCCAGTTGCATAGTCTACTGTGTGAAAAGTAGTGCAAGGTTCCAATTACAAGGAATACATTCATACCAAGCATTGTATTTATCAAAATATCATCAAACAATAACGACAGAGTGTAATATCTCACATAGAGCTTTGCATCATACACGTCTAGTAACTCTTGTAGCACTGCCTCAACATAATCTGGATGGCATTCTATGGCATTTGCTATAGCAGCCGCTGCTGCCTCCCTGACGACCTGTTCTTTATGAACGACTTCGTCAACGAGCATCATACAGAGTTCTGACTCCACTTGTAGTTGGGTTATCTCCATGATTCTGGAACATAGGGACATAAGTTCAAATCTAAAGCAATCATTCCACTATAACTGGGATACCTGTATGATGCTGAAATCATAAGGCACAGACTTTCAACTCTGGAGAAGGAGGCGCCACTGACTTCACTGAAGATTAAGATTTAATTTTTTATTACGTCATGCTCAACAGCCAGGGTAATATTGCGACGGGCAGTTTACGGGTGGAGGAACCAGTGCATACTAGTTAGTCAAGATTCTGCACTGTAAACCACTGGGCATCGGCAAGTATACCAACTTACCAACATGAAGCGCCCAAGCCGAGATTCTGACTTCTTTAAAATGTAGGTATCTACATTATTCTGAAACATGGATGACACAAGTTCAAACCTTAAGATTTCAGAGCACTTATTCCGTTGTTACTGAAGTTTCTCCATCCTTCTCTGACATAAGGACTAAAGTCAAAACTCAGATGATTCCTCTGTTACTTATATGCCTGTGTGACTCTAAATCACAGAAACTCAAGTTAAACTGTAAAGTAAAATTTTAATTATCAGTCTAACCTTATCATATTGTGTCTATTAAACGTCCACTCTGCCGGCTGAGGATTGAGCCACAATCCACAATTCATATATTACCTATATTGTTGGTTATTATTGACAAAAAAAATAATGGGGTTTTACTTCATATCAATCCATAAGAATTTTGGTGGTTTCAAAGTTTTTGACATTGAAAAAAAAGAAGAAAACTTCTGACAAATCATAAAGTATGATGAATAAAATCTGTTTAAAATTCATCAAAAGTTCAAATAGAAACATAAGATTTATGTTAAAATATTAATCATTATTAATTGTCAATGACTGATAGCAATAGTACACTGTAACAAACAACTATTCGACCACGTTCCATTGCCACACCAATACTCTGTTCCAGAAAATTTTAAATAGTTAATTATATTCTTTAGAGTTATGTAAGTTAAATATACAGATTTCATTATTCAAATTTAAAACCCTCACTTTTCAGCCACTTTCCTGTTTTCTTCTTCAACGTCAAACTTTGCAACATACACTCGCTTCAGTAGGTCCAGTCCGTGCTCGGCGTCAATCTCTGGGGACGGCAATACTTCCTCAAGTGTAACCAGGGCCTTAACAAGAATTGAGTATCAACTTAATTTAATATTTATTTGCAATTAATTGTGATTTGACAAATCAGTGTTACAATATAACCTCCTGTCCTAAATATTTTTATTAGATTTATTTAGGTTAAACATCACCACCGGTGTTACTAATTGGTCACGTTTCTGTTCTGTAAACCATCACTTGATGCATTTTGTTTTTAGTTATAAGCAAGCACAGGTATCATGAAAAGGCAAGTCTGAAGATATCAACAAGTCAAATGTGTCTGATGTAAATTAATATATTACTCATAAGGCAACATGTAGATCACATGACAGCATTTAAAACACACATTTTTGGCTAAGTTTCTTTATTTTGTCACTGAAATATTGTTAAAAGCTACAAAATAGCTAATTATCTGACGAAATAAAAATGGTATCATATTGTTTTATCCTTTCTGGACAATTGAAAGCAGTTGGTAACAGGTTATAGGTTTTTTCCAAAAAACAGACAACCTCTTTTACAAAATTGAGACAAATTGTATGATTGTTGACCTAATTTCAATCTATTACTAAAACTCTGCAGTCTTTTTCAGATATAACATTGGAAACATTTTAGCACACTTTTCTTGTCCCACAAATTCATATGTATAACCAAAAACACTTCTATTTTAAGAATATATAGCTTCTGTTGGTATTTTCGCGCAAAAACATGCATAAGTGTGATCTTAAAACCACTTAGACCGGAAAGTGGAATGGACCGGATTCTGGTTCATGAAGGATAATAAGAATTATGTTTATAGGTTTGTACCTAATTTTAAATATTGCACACTGCTTGGTGGTAAAGTTGTCTCCACCCACAAAGGTTCTCTTACCAGGAGACCAGCCTCCCTGACAATGGTAGCAGGTGCTTGAAGGGTACTTAGCAACACGTCCACCTCCGCTTGCTCAGCTGTGGTGCAGCCTTCTTCTCCACTCCCACACTCCGCCACATCCAGCAGCCCCCTGGTGGCCAACTGCTGAAGCTTACCCACGCTGCTTGTAGAGAGGACCTCACGGCACAGGCTCATCATCTGTGCTCGTGGTAAGAGCTCAGGACCAAACTGAAACATACAGGTATTTTTGGTATACTGTATGGGTCAAAATTTGAATGAATTTATGTGTTATCACAAAACAGAGACTGGTGTTACTGTTGGATTCTGAAGATACAAAATTATGAGGTATTTAAGTCGTTTTGAAATAGGCAAGATGAGCTTGTACACAGTTTCAAATTGGCTGGAAATACAAAGCAAAGTACACAAGATATCTTAAAGGTTCATAAGCCCTATCAAATTAAGTGTATATATGAGATTTTTGCTGAACTTCCTGAAACTTTTCATTGTTTTTTTTGTAAAATGTGAACCACAAAGGGAGGTACAATCAAGAAAATTTCAACAATCAGTTGAATAATGTAAAGTAGTTTTCCCCCATTTTAATAAAAGGTGGAATACTAACAATACAAAGTCACACAAAAGTCACACTGTGAATCTAACTTCACTTTCAACAACTAAGCTCATATGAGGAATCCAACATGTTGTGACGAGCCAGGATAAAACTCATGACTTTAAAGGGCAAAGAAACTTTATAATAAGGTTGTCACCAGGCGGGCAGTATTCGTGATTGGGGTAGATTTGGGAGGATCTTGAGTGCTTTCTGGTCCACTTGATTATCGTTACCTACTACAATATATTATATTATCACCCACTTGGTCATGTTTTTCAGTACGAAAAAACATGACAACACAGAAGAACATCAGAATTCTTTATATATAATTCTTTAAGTATTGGGGAGTTTTATATAATATTTCCCTTTATTTAACAAGATGTCTTTTTCTGGCATTTGGTGGGACCGGTCGGCACTGACCAGAATAGCATATAGTCCAATAGGTAAGATGTATTAATGCAATAATTAATAAGTTTTGGATATCTATTACAACTATTTTAATTAGGGCTGTGAATGAGTACTCCAAGCCATGATAGTCGAGTCAATCTTTGGCAGTACTTGAGTCCATTTTAAATCCTCGGTTACTCGCGAGTTATTGTATTATCGCCCACGTAACGAAACGCTTGTGTAAAATATGCTACATTTCAGCATTTCCATCACATAATATCAATTCAAGTTGTTATTTTTGCTTGAAAATGTATAGTTTATTCCATAGTCTATAATATCTGGTCAAACAGAAGATGTTTTTCTTCAAAAGTTTCGTTTCCGGGACCGACTATCTGTTTACAGAAGACTTCTAATGGTAGATACTAAATCTCGCGGTTACTCGAATTCGGGCCGGTTGTGAGAGGGCGAGTACTCGTTGCCGTTTTTCAGCACCCGTCCCAGCCCTAATTTTAATGCAAAGCAATAGTTTCTGTAAATCCCTATTATGTGTATAGGGAGGAAAAATGTGTGTATTAAACCATGCGAATACTGAATTGTGAGACAATTTTTTTTTTGATACAACATACAAGTTACAAAGTTGACAAATCACGATTACAAACTAGAACAAAAACAAGACATGCACATTATCATGACATTACCACAACATGTTTTAAAATATATAAACACAAACACAGCTATTCAATACACCTATACCATTTCAAGTTATATTGGTAAACAAATTAACTAAAAAAATGATGTAAGAGTTTAAAAAACAAAAATAGCATCAGAGATGCCCGTACCCCACAGCCTAGGGAAATATTTTCAACACCATGAGATACAGAAGTACTGTATCAGTACAAACTTCAGGATACTTTCAGAGCACTGTCACTTATATAAAGGTCCAAACAATGTTTAAATGGAGAAATAATGTTTAAAAGAAAGATCATGCATATAAAGATGAAGTATTAAAACAAGATAATTCAATAACAAGATGACAGCATTAATCAGCAAACTAAAAATTCAACCCTCTTTATCTACATCTGCATGGCCGAATTATGGTTTAGATGGTTTGAATATTACCATGCATACAGAAGTGGTAATACATTTAATGAATGCTTATGTGTGGTGTTGGAGCAAAATCTGTGGCTCACTTGATGAAATTCTATCTCTTACAATGGGAAGTTATGAAAGTAAAATTCTTAATAAATTCTAATATGACTTTAACAGTGCTTAATCTGCATCAAAAGACAGACCCAAAGGTGCAACAAGATTTTATAGGTCAAGGTCACTAGGACAAGGTCAAAGGTCAAATTAAGGTGAAACCATGATAATACACACCTATAGCCCCTAACCAATGTCCCTACCAAGTATCAACTTCCTACACCTTACAGTTTCCAAGATATAGCCCAGACAAGATTTTATAGGTCAAGGTCACTACGCCAAGGTCAAAGGTCAAATCAAGATCAGATCATGACGTTGCACAACTACATCCCCTAACCAATATCCCTACCAAGTATCAACTTTCTACACCTTGCGGTTTCCGAGATATAACCCGGACAAGATTTTCAAACTCAAGGTCACTACGGCAAGGTCAAAGGTCAAATCCTGTTCAGACCATGACGTTGCACACCTACACACCCTAACCAATGTCCCTACCAAGTACCAACTTCCTACACCTTACGGTTTCCGATATATAGCCCGGACAACATTTTATAGGTCAAGGTCACTACAGCAAGGTGTAAGGTCAAATCAATGTCAGACCATGACGTTGCACACCTACACCCCCTAACCAATATCCCTACCAAGTATCAACTTCCTACACATTACAGTTTCCGAGATATAGCCCGGACAAGATTTTATAGATCAAGGTCACTACGCCAAGGTCAAATCAAGGTCACACTATGACGTTGCACAACTACACCCCCTAACCAATGTCCCTACTAAGTATCAACTTCCTACACCTTACGGTTTCAGAGATATAGCCCGGACAAGATTTTCAAACTCAAGGTCACTACGCCAAGGTCAAAGGTCAAATCAAGGTCAGACCATGACGTTGCACAACTACACCCCCTAACCAATGTCCCTACCAAGTATCAACTTCCTACACCTTATGGTTTCTGAGATACAGCCCGGACAAACTTTTTCCCGCCGCCCGCCCACCCGCCCGCCCGCCCGCCCATCCGGACACCATGGTTGAAAACAATACCCCAACAGCCCTTAAGGGCTGTGGGGTAAAAACTAGACAAATTTGGGTTGCTCGGCTCCTGGGGTGGATTTTTACTATTCATCAGTGTTATTTTACAATAAAAGAAACACTTACCTCATCTACATCCGCGTCATCATCATCCTTATTCCTCAGGTGGGCATGGGTTGAGATGATTGACAGGGCTCTCTGCATAATGACCTGATTAGAGGACACTGAGGCTCCTCCTTTTTCTAGAACTTTCCTCAGTAAAGTGAAGCAATACGCAAAAGCTGGGGCAGAGAGAGCGTGCTCAGTGAGGTTTGCGTCTGAAAGTGATCGAGTTAAAAAGTATGGAATGATTTGAAAAACTAAATCAAACAGTATCTGAGTTGTAAGTACTCAGACGTAAGAGGTTTTATTGGCACCCATATACAGGATGAAAGGACTTTATTCGACTTAGAGACAAAATCAACTGAAAATCTATTTTAGTACTCATCACACATTAATCACTTTCAAATTAGACTTCTAAAATTTTTCATTGAAAATATTAGGAGTATCAGTTTTTGGCCACTTTGTGCTGTATAAATAACCTATTTTGATATGTGTTGGGACACTACTGACCCCATTAATTAGAGCACTAATAGCAGCACTGTGAAGAGTATAACTCACGGAGATATTTTATCACCTTTCCCGATGTTGTTTTGGTTTTCATGAATATATTTCATACAACACACGTTGCCTGGGATCTCAAGCTATTCAAACTCACACCATCACTTACCTCCCTTAATTCGAAACAGAAAAATCTGTGCCTCTACAATTATTTTTTGTATTTTCTTCATAGCCTCCTAAAACTTAAATAGTTTTATTATTTAGCTGACACAGTGATTTTACCTGAAGTTGGCTTGGTTTTGTCATATAACATCTGTACTGCACGTGTTGCTTGGGAACTCAGCGATTCCTCACTCCACTCTGGGTCAAGAGCACAAGAGGCATCTAAGAGTCGCAGGGTACACTGAGCCACCAGCTTACCTTAAAGGTGCAGAAAGAAAAAAGAAAAATAACGGAGTTACACTAACAAAGTCAAAACTATGTCTTCATGTCTGTTTTAACATCAGGTGCCATATTCATGAAATGTCTTAAGATAAGCCTAAGATTTGGCTAAAACCTTTTGTGAATACAGTCCCAGGTCCTGAACTGGATTGAACACTTAACAACAGAGTTGAGAGTACAAAACTGATTCCAACTACGACTTGAAGCACCCTGTTAAAGTAAAAAACAAGAAATCTAGAAACACAGTAGAATCTCTTGTATTGGAACCGTGTCGCATCCAAATATTTGATAAATAAAAAAAAAAGAGTGTTACTTTCTCAATTTGATTTTTCTCACATGTTTCACAATAAAATACTTCTATCAATTTATGAAGTTTCCACAACCTGAACAAGATAGTGGGTTTTTTTTTTTTTTTTTTTTTTTTGGACTCAGTGAACTAGAGACCAATAATTACAAATACAAGTAAAAATACAATTACACAACACAACTGAGGACTAATGCAAAACATTCTTTCTACATTGAACTTTATAAATACACACAATTACTTCATCTTCATAAATGTACATCATTTAACAATCTTACCCAATACTCAATCTGCCAATATAAAATACTGCATAGTTTAAGACTATTACCTAGCAAAGAGTCACCAAGAACAATTGTTCTCAACTCTATGTACACGTCCCTTACTCTGGGAGCTGCCAATGGAGATGCAAACAAGGGGAGTAATGATGAGAGCAGAGTTGGCATCTCGAGCCTACTGGCCTCAGGGTTGCCACGGAAACACGCTGAGAGAAGCAGGCACATGTTACTGATTTGCTTGTCAAGCTACAAAAAAACAAGTATGATTCCTTCAATTGTTATGTAGCAAACCGTATTTATAAAAGAAATCATTCATATTGAATTATATAAACTATGGGATGGATAAACTATCTATTTTGAAAAGCTAACCGGAGCAAGACATAGGAGCACAGAACATCCATATCACATACAGTCTTCAATCTCACCAAAACTATTCACCACTGTTTCATAAAGCTGAAACAGTTAACCGTACTAAACAATATTAGGTTACCAAAGCACTAGCTGTAGCTGACATAAAAAATTTCAGGAAGATTTGCCAATTACTTTTGGGAGTGATGTCAACCAGAAAGCCAAAACCATTGAAAATGTACTGAAAATGTGGCAATAAAAAGTTTTTTTTTTTTTTTTTTTTTGTATATGCAATATGATCCAGATCTTTTCGAAAATTTAGTCACTTCTTCCTTTGGTCTAGCCCTACCCACATACAAAGTTTCAGAACGATTTGTTCATTACTTTTAGAATTATCATAAACACAGACAGATGATAGAGGTTCTACTGTACACCTAATCAGCTCACAATTTTCGTATTATCACTCACCTATGTGCACTTCTCTATTATCATTCGCCTGCAAACCCTCCCCAAGTATCTGCTTGTCTCAACCAACTCAATAAACTTGATCCCTTGCCCTTCTTACATTGAAATTATTATAATTTACCTGCACACGAACTTTCAGTTTCCCCAATTCTCATGCACCTCAAACTTGTTCCTCAGATCAGTCACTTATCTATATGCATATACATCCCCCGTTACCAGTCATTTGGGCAAAATTGCAAATTTAATAAGTAAATTAAATTTTTATAAGTTAATACCCTATGCAATGGACAATTGCTTTACCAGTCGGCGCGACCGATCCCGCCAAACGCCAGAAAAAGACGTCTTGTATATAATACCAGCAGGACCGGTCAGTAGTGTGCATTCGCTAGGTGGCGCATCATACTTGCTTCCTGTCTAGACAGAATGACGTCAGTTCATCTTTTTCGTTGTCTAAACAGATTTAGATCCCTAGTAAGCTGGTAGCGGGGTCGGTTGGGAGGGCCTTGCCTGTCCATTGGATAGGGTACTAACTTATAAAAATTTAATTTACTTATTAAATTTGCAATTTTATTGCATTAATACATCCTATACAATGGACAATTGAGGAATAATTACCGCTTGGTCGGCGGGTAAGTTACTAGGGACTTAGAGTGAACTCATAAATGGTAACAAAATTTTAACCTACGGTTTAGGCTGACTTAGTCAGGAGACCTATAGGTCCATGGTGGTTACCAGAGCCCAGTTGCCAGGGCTATACCAGCGTTACCCCCCCCCCCCTTTCTTACAGACCTGCTCTGAGGTAGGGAAGAGAGGGATGAGTTCAATGTACATGTATACAAATCTCCTCAATATAAGGGCTATTTGTGGATCTGCTGAGCAGCCACTACTGGGCCCAAGTGAAAAAGGCTCTAAATCAGCCCCAGCCACATCCTTCAGAGGAACTGTGTGAAGGTGTTATGTGACTTACAGTGGCAGGCTGATAACACTGTTCTAGGGAGACTCCCGACTGGAGTGCCTTAGAAGTAGGAAAGGCCCCAACATCATGGGCTTGACCTGATGTAAGGAGAGGGCTTGCTGGTCAGAGAGCTCACAGCATAGGATCATAGTAGCTTGATCCATGAGGAGATGGTGGCAGGATAGATGTCCTTGTCGAAAACTTTCTTGAAGGAGACAAAGACCAGTTCCTTGTTCTGCCTAAGATCTGAGGTCCTATCCAGATAGGAGCGCAGGGCTCTGACTGGACATAAGGACCTGTCACCCTTCAGGGGGGGGGGAGGCTCACTGTCTGGACCCTCTTGGGTCAGCTGATTCTTGGAAAGAAAGCTGGGTGAGGGTTAAAGAGACACCATGGACCAGACTAACTGGTGTCTGATGCCAGCCGAGCGTGGATCTCAATCCTGCACTTGCCTGAACCCAAAGCCAACAGGAACACAATCTTGAAAGTCAAGTGCTTCCGGGAGGCCTCCTTAAGGGGTTCAAAGGGAGCCTTGTCAGCTGGTGCAGAAAAACAGGGAAAGGTTCCAAGAGGGGATGCCCCTTAGTCCTTAGGATCTGTCTCTATGGAACTATCCAGGAGACGAGTGAGATTCCATCATTGCTGACCTTAATGAGTGAATTTCCATTCGTCAGTCAAGGCTGATCTATAGCCATCAATGGTGCCCGGCTTAACTTCCTGTCTTGTAACAACTACAGAAGGAAGTCAGCTATGCCTTCCAAAGGAGGTGCCCTGAAGTCCCCCTGATTACTGAGCCACCGCTTGTAAAATTGGTACACTTGTCTCATAGACTGATCTGGTTGCTCCTCTTTGAGGATCCTCAATTTGAGCTGCCACTGCCTCAGAGAAACCCTGCTCCTTGATAGCTGAAAGCTCTAGGAGCCAGGCATGTAGACTCAGATTTACCAGGTTCCTGTGAAGGGTCTGGATGAATGGCTGAGGCAATAAGATGGCCAGACACAGTGGGATCTGACTAGACATGTTCACCGGGTCCCAGAACCAAAGCATGTTGGGCCACCCTGGTGCAATCAGTATGACTGTTGTACGGGTAGTCCTGTAACTTTTCCACCACTTGCCCAAGATGGTTACCGTTAGAAAGGCATATGGTTCCAGATCCCCCCCAAGGTAGACAGAGGGCGTCCACTGCCCAGGCCTGGGGGTCTGGAACTGGTGAGACAAGAAGATGTAGCTTGTTGAACCTGGTGACAAACAGGTCCACTTGCAGTTGGTGCCATCAGGAGCACATTGCTTGAAGACCTCTTGATGGAGGGACCATTCTGTTTGAATGGTCTGTCCTAGCCTGGATAGCTTGTCTGCTATCACGTTTAGCTGGCTGTGAATGGTTTTGAGGGTCACCTGTTTCCTGGTACACCAGGTCAGGATTCTCCATAAGAGGGCACAAGGAGGGCCCGGTTTCATCCCCCCCCCCTCCTTCTTTATATAGACAACCACCATGGTGTTGTCTGTAGCTACAATAGCAATATTGCTCAGGCAGGGGCTGGAACCCTTTTAGGGCCAAAAAGGGCCGCCTTTAATTCCAGATATTTAATGTGTAACTTGCATCTGGGAAGGGGCCAGGTTCCCTACCCTTCTTAATGCATCTGTAAGGATTTGCAGAGCATATTTAGTGGGTTAAATGGTTGACCTTGAAGCACATGGTCTTCCTGTAGCCACCATTTTAGCTGCGAGTGGAGTGAAGTGGGATCACCTTTTCTAGTGATTCAGGTACTCTCCAGCTGTTCAAGTGCCACCCTATCGACCTGATGTGGAGGCAACCTATGTGGACTTGCTTCTCTACAGCTGTCAGTAATGCTATCATTGGCATCAGCTGCCGGACCGGGCAAGACAGTCCGGAGAGAAGTTCCTGGATTTGTAAATAAGGTCTGTCCATGCTCTAGGGCGGATCTGGCCTCGTCCTCTTTCAGGCTGAACTGGTAACCTACCAAGTCGAAGGCTTGCTTGAGGTCCAGTTCTAATTTTTCCATTCGACTTACTCCTGACACAGAGCTACTAGAGATTGTGTATGCTGGAGACAGGTTGGTGGGATTAGGCTTTGACCAACCAGTCGCACTGGTGGATTATTATGCCCTGTAATTCCATAACTTCCCAGCCATCACCATGGAAGGACTCCCTGGGTGCTGTGAAAACAAACCAGGCGGGCGTGCTTAAACTGGCAGGGAAGGTCCTGGACCTGAAAAAGGCTGGTACTTCCCTGTTGGTTGAATAGGCTGAGGAGTATGCAACCTTAAGTTACTCTCTCTCTCCCCTGTCTGAAGGGAGGTTAATATGGTTCCCATCTGAACTATTTAGAGAACTGAATCACTTCTCTTGCCTGGGGACTTGGTCAACTGGTCATTTCTGGAAGGGGAGGATGTAGCCTTCCTTGGAGACTCTTATGGACTTGGGACTGGCCCCACAGGGCGGCCCAAGTATTGAGCAGGCAGGTCCGGGCCAAAAGCAGTGTCAACACTGGCGACAGGTTAAGACTCACTGATCCACACAAAGCAAAAACACCATCCAAAGGGATCTGAGACCTTTAGGTCATTTCCGCACAACTCCACTGTGGAAACACTAATAGTCATTTATAAGAACTGTGAACCCCTGGTCTGATTAACAGATATTTTGTCCATTGCTTGAATCTTGACAGCTGGACAGAACAAGAGGAAAGTGCCCGTGAACGGGCACTTTGTCAGCTGACTGAGTGGTTTTTGATTTCTGAAGGTGATTAGAGGACAGAATAATTATCAGGAAAAGGGCTGTACAGAAATACAGTAAATGGTAACTGAACATCAAGTTCGAAAGAAATTCCGAAGCTGACAGAAGGATAAAAAAGTTGTGCCCTGTAAATGGTATTATGAAAGGAAAATAACAAGGTAATTGTTTAAGTGTAAAAAATAAGTTAAAACATATTTAAAGAAATACTACAAATGCAATATCCTCGTTCGACCTTGAAGAAGGGGTCCAAGGTCAAATCTAACCACACAAATACATTCCCAGCCCATGATTTCCTATGGTTTACCATTCCAAACCTCTAGGACCAATTATAAATGAGTTATAAGCTTGGCTGTCCTCATTTGACCTTGAAGGAGGCGTCCAAAGGTCAAATCTGACCATACCAAAAGATTCCGAGCCAATGATTTCCTATGGGATGGTTTACCATCCCAAATCTCTGTCACCAATAATAAGTGAGTTGTAGGCACTTTCAATTTTCGCTATCCTCATTTGACCTTGAAGGAGGGATCCAAGGTCAAATCGGACCATATCAACAGATTCACAGCCCATGATTTCCTGTCTGTTTACCATCCCAAACCTCTGGGACCAATAATAAGCGAGTTATAAGCACTTTTAAGTTTGGCTATCCTTGTTTGACCTTGAAGGAGGTGTCATTGAAGGTCAAATCTGACCACACCAAAAGATTGCCACCCCATGATTTCCTACAGGTTGGTTTATCATCCCAAACCTCTAGGATCAATAATAAGGGAGATATAAGCACTTTTCATGACTGACAAAAAACACCTGTGGCGGCCATCTTGTTTCTCAAAATGAGGCCAAAAATATTCCCAGACAACATTTTATGGTTATTAATATATACTGCAAACTTAAGAAAGCTAGCTATAATATTTTTTTTCATCAGAGCAGTAATGGTGAAATCTCTCTCTACACACTGCGGCTATCCAGTGGATACAATGATTTACTCAACAGTGAGAACCTGAAAGTAGCTATTGCTCAGCTATGCCATGACATAGAGGTCTGCAATTTCACTATGTTATAGCTGACCAAAAATTCTGTGAATAACATATTTAACAAATTACTCTAAATGTAATAGTTTTCAAGTTACAACTGATTTACTCAACAGTGAGAACCTCAAAGGAACTATTACTCAGCTATGCAATGAGCTACATGTCTGAAATTTTACTATGTTATAGCTAACCCAAAAGTAGGTGAACAACATATTTAAGCAAACTATTGTAAATGCAATAGTTTTCAAGCTACAACTGATTTACTCAATAGTGAGAACCTGAAAATAGCTATTGCTCCGCTATGCCATGAGCTATAGGTCTGTAATTTCACTATGTTATAGCTGACCCAAAAGTAGGTGAACAATATATTTTAACAAAATACTCCAAATGCAATATTTTTCAAGTTATAGCTGATTTACTCAACAGTCAGTACCTGAGAATAGCTATTGCTCAGTTGTGCCATGAGCTATAGGTCTATAATTTCACTATGTTATAGCTGACCCAAAAGTAGCTGAATAACATATTTGCACAAATTTCTGTAAATGCAATAGTTTTCCAATTATAACTGATTTACTCAACAGTGAGAACTTCAAAGTAGCTATTACTCAGCTATAAAATGAGCCACAGGTCTGAAACTTCACTATGTTATAGGCTTATAGCTGACCCCAAAATAGGTGAATAACATATTGAAACAAAATACTCTAATTGCAATAGTTTTCAAGTTATAAGTGATTTACTCAACAGTGATAACCTAAAAGTAGCTATTACTCAGCTATGCCATGAGCTACAGGTCTGAAATTTTACTATGTTATAGCTGGCCCAAAAGTAGCTGAATAACATATTTATACGAAATTCTCTAAATGCAATAGTTTTTAAGTTACAAGTGATTTTACTAATGATGGAAGTTACTGAAAAGCCCAAAAGTAGCTATTACTGACTTAGCTATTGAGACAGACACCCAACTTAATCACCATATTGTGGCTATGAAAAAAGTAGCTGAATAACATATTTTAACAAAATGCTCTAAATGCAACACTTTTCAAGTTATAAGTGATTTACTCAACAGTGATAACCTAAAAGTAGCTATTACTCAGCTATGCCATGAGCTACAGGTCTGAAATTTTACTACCGTAAATGACCTATTTAGCGCACAGTGCGCTAAGCAAAGTCTATTTTTATTCAATATTTGGTGCAAAAAAATTCCCCTTTTAGCGCACCCATCATGAAACACTTTCCGGGATGAAGTCTAGGTCAATCCGGTAGAAAAACGGTAATTCGACATTTAGAAATACCCACTTCCTGTAAATATGGCGGTAGATGAAAACAAACTCGAAAGTCATGACAAAAATGTTAAATTATTGAGTAAAAATACGTGCAATATATAAAAAATATGTGGATATTGAGAAAAATTAAGAAAGGTAAGATTTAAGCAGATTAATCGATTATTAGAAAACACTTGTAACCGACCACCATTTTCACCGTTACCGCATAATATCGTCCACCCACTAGAGCTTCTAGTAAAAGTTGTCAGGGACCATCCATTTGTAGGGGTAGGGTGCGCTTACAAGGGCGGGTGCGCTAAATAGGTCATTTACGGTATGTTATAGCTGACCCAAAAGTAGCTGAATAACATATTTATACAAAATTCTCTAAATGCAATAGTTTTCAAGTTATAAGCGATTTACTCAACAGTGATAACCTAAAAGTAGCTATTACTCAGCTATGCCATGAGCTACAGGTCTGAAATTTCACTAGGTTATAGCTGGCCCAAAAGTAGCTGAATAACATATTTATACGAAATTCTCTAAATGCAATAGTTTTTAAGTTACAAGTGATTTTACTCATAATGGAAGTTACTGAAAAGCCCAAAAGTAGCTATTACTCACTTAGCTATTGAGACAGACACCCAACTTACTCACCATATTGTAGCTATGAAAAAAGTAGCTGAACAACATATTTTCACAAAATGCTGTAAATGCAACACTTTTGAAGTTATAAGTGATTTAGTGCATGATTTCATGAATTTTAATGCATTAAAAATTATTAAAAAAATTTATTTAAAAAAAAGTAAGACAGATCCAGGTCTCATACTCACACAAGAGAATCTACCTCTGGCCTAGTACATATATGCAAGATATGAGAGAAATCCCTGCAATAGTCACTGAGAAAATTGTGATAAAAAGTTGAAATTTTCACACTTTTGGTGGGGGTACCCCCCTTGTAATGTCTCTAGTAAACAGACGAACAGACAGATTTGCATGCCTTGAACAATTTTTCATCCTCGATAGATAAGGTATCTTTTAAAAAAAACAGCATGTCTCTAGGCCTTGTAGTTTTGGAGAAGAAGTTGTTCACGCGGACGCGGATGCGTACGCGTACGCCCACGCCGCAGAGTGATGACAAGTCAGCTGACATAAAAAGGGGTTACAATCTGGAGGGGAAGGCTGAGTTTGCAAACTCAGGCCCCTGGCGTCAGCTGACACTGGTCACAGGCTGGGTAAAAGGCAAGCTGGGGCCAGTCTAGGAGGTTGGATCACTGGTATCTCACTGGAAACAGTGACCAAAACTTGATAAACCTCCACAGTAACTAATACAGCCGACTTCTTGCTGGCAGTAGGCTGACCAATCCGGTTTGAGTTCAGTAGCTGGACAAGGCTTTTTTGGGACAATCTATTTATCCATAGCCACTTTAGACCAGCCAGGAGGTCCTGACAGTAGGCTGGCTGACTGGTCCAGTAGATTGAGACATGGTCATTCCACCGGGACCAGTGACTGCTTAAGAATTTCTCTGTAACCAATTTCCTCGGGCAGCAACTGGTTTGCTTAAAACGGCCACCTGGACCCTTAAAAATTTCTGCTTTTTTCTGCGAAAACTCACTGGAGCTGGCAGAAATGGGTGAATTAGACTACTTCTCAGCAGGGGTAGGCTTATATGCCTTCTTACTGTCCATAAAGGTGGAGTCAGTAGATTTTTTTTTTTTTTTAAAGCTACTGGTCCATGGAGGTTGTGTACGCCGGGACCTGGTCGGTAGGTTCTGTAACCGGTTGGTTGAGGCAATTAACTGAAGAAACTTCCAGTCTATCTGACTGTCACCGGCAATTCTCTGTAACTGGTGACCCTGTTGTCCTCACTGAACTTGTTGGCTTAAGTTGTCTTCTGCCCATGGGAACAACTGATTTCTCTGTTACCGGTAAATTCTCTGTAACCGGTGAGCCTGCTGTCAGCACTGGAATGGTGGGAGCAGCAGATCTCTCTGTAACCGGTAAATTCTCTCTGTAACCAGATGCTTGAAACAGCCAGGGTCAGTCTGGTTAATTCACCTGTATTTTCTGCCTGTAAACCGGTCTGGTGGGCTCTGTAACCGGCTAAGGGGAAGCACACTGGTCAATGAGGGCTGTGTAGCCGGCACCCAGTAGGTAGGCTCTGTAACCGGTATTGTAGGCAGCATAAAATCAGTGGCCTGGACAGCTAGCTGGAGCAACTTTTATAACCGGTTCCCGGTAGGCCCATCCTCTGTAACCGGTTGGTAGCTCTTCTTACTCTCAACCTGCCCCAGTACCCGTACCAAGGTAGGGTCAAAGGGGGGGGGAGGGCTAGCTGGAGACCCCACCGGTAGTCTGAGCAGAGCTGGTACCGGTAAAATTCAGCACAAGGGGTCTAGACCTGGTCATCTTCTTGCTAGCTGAACCGGTCACACTTGGGGATCTGTGGAGCCACAATTTCTTCTGCTAGCCTTGCCGGTCGTGTATGGAGATCTGTGAAGTCACATGACCGGCACTTCAAAACTCGCAGATTTCTGTGACCACTTGTCATCTAATTCTTCAGGTCAACAGACGAGTTGCTGGATTTCTTCTTGCCAGTTAAAAATGGGTGTCGAGTAATAAATGGTCGTCTTCTTCTGATGAAAACTTCTGTTGAAAACACGATTCCTCCATTGTTGAATGCGTATCACGTGACCAGGTCCGTGTCACGTGACAAGCATAAGCTGAAAGTGATGATGTCAGATGATGCATTCTTCTTTCCTTCTAATTTCTTCTCGTCGACATACACGCCGTGTTACTCGACCATGTAGAATTTAATGGAGGGTGAATCGTGGAAACAAACACTTCTGAACAGAAGAAGGAATGCTGCAGGGACAACACACGACCTCTCACCCACGAATTCGTCTCGACGACAAGCACAAAGAAAATCTTCAAAACTGGCCATAAAATGCTGGATACTGCCTCGTTTAAGTCCTGGAGAGGCCATGATATGTAAGTAACACAATATATATATTTTCAGATGAAAATAAGCTTTAAATTCGTAGAATAATCCATCTTTTCTTCAAACTTGGAGATAACTTCAAATACACGTCTACACACTACACGCGCCAAACGAAAAAGATGAACTGACGTCACTCTGTCTAGACAGGAAGCAAGTATGATGCGCCACCTAGCGAATGCACACTACTGACCGGTCCTGCCGGTATTATATACAGGACGTCTTTTTCTGACGTATTTTTCTGGTAAAGCAATTGTCCATTGGATAGGATGTATTAACGCAATAAAACTTTCATTTTATCACTCAACTACCTTAAACTTTATTTCCCCTATTATCACTCACCTGCTTACACTTGGCCCTGATCTCCGACTCTTTCTTGAGCTGTTCCTGCATGACCTCCTGCTGCTTTTTAGTGAGCTTAGGCTCAGTCTTTCCACCTTTTGCAGCTTTCTTCTTTTCCAGTTCTTTCCTCAGTTCAAGCTCAGCCATCTGCTCCTTATAGGAGTACAGCTTGTTTTCACGCTTCATATTGGCTGTTGAAGGCTCTTCCTTATTCCCACTGTTGTTTTAGGAAGCAGAGGTGTAACTACTGTTAACCATTATCACAAATGAACATTAAAGGTGCTACATATGAAGGGTGCTGTGACAATACATTGAGTGCAGAATTCTTTTACCATATATGGACATTGAATTATTGATTTTCTCTGTATTCTACAGAATTGGTCTAGTTAGTACTGATCTTATTTTGGTCAGATTGTTTTCATTATTGTATGAACTATTAAGAGTATCTCATTTGACTGTTCTAATTATTTTGGTTGTTAAATAAAACTTATAAGTAAAGCTTTGCATTTTTCCTGTTACAACTTTAAAGTAACCAGTAATCGCTACCATGCTGCCTTGTTGACAAGCAAGGGTCAAAGTTAGAGTCACATCTTGTTGAACAGTCAAGGTCATTGTGGGACTGATAACCATATTTGCTATTTGTGGGAGTCTATATCACACAGACATGACAGCCAGTAATTAGTTGGCCACTCAGGACCTCATAAATGAATGTTAATGTAGTTTAGTCTGAAGGTAATGTTGATTTTTTTTTCATAATCAAAGGGATACTGAATTAAGTGGAAGGTAATATAAATTTGACATTGTCAATTAAAAGTAGTTTATTTCTTTGGTACTGCTTTAAGTATATATCCCTCACCAGAAAGGCAGACATAAAACTGCATATCACAGGAATTAGCTTCATTAATCAGGCAAAATTAATTTGTATAAATTTCACACTGAGTTACCAATACTCACAGGAATTAGCCTCATTAATCAGGCAAAATTAATTTGTATAAATTTCACACTGAGTTACCAATACTCACAGGAATTAGCCTCATTAATCAGGCAAAATTAATTTGTATAAATTTCACACTGAGTTGCCAATACTTCAGTGATTTCAAGGTATAATGACTGCCGTTTTTTAAGAAAAGGCACATTACCTGGCTATCACAGATTTATCATAGAGCTCTCCTTCGGGAGTATTCATTATTTCAAAGTCTTCATGTCTTATTGTAAGTAGGTCTGGGTTCTTCAATATCAAGGTCACATATTCCAGTAGAATCGGTAGCACAGTCTTTGGAGAAATCCTCACCAATGTTGACAATGCATTGCTGTGACTCTAATAAGGTGAAAAGCACAAAAAAATGGAAGACGGTTCAAACTATAGTAACAGCACTGTTCTAGGTAATGTAGATTAATGGATATATTGTGACAAATAGAAAAGTTACACTAAAATATCCGACTGTATTTAAATGAATATTTAGTATTTTAATTGTTAATTAAATATTTAATTAATATTACAGCAAGCTAATTGTAAAATGGCAATTGGTGGTTAACTGGGAAAATAAAAACAACACTTAAAATTAAGATATTTTATGCCAGGTGTGTTTTTAAAAAGGTAAGCATTTTAAATACATTGTAAATGTCCAAGACTATACCTGAGAAACATGGTCAGTGTTTTTAAGGTCAGCCATGATGTCCACTAAATGACCCTCTATGAACTTGACACAGTCCACTCCGAGTCTGCCCACTATGTCCACCCAAGTGTCACACTCATAGGTCACTGCGTGTAGAAAATACAAAATAAATACAAAAATAAAAAATATAAAAACCGAGATGTCAGCCCACCATGCACACTCAAGTTATACTACCATCATAAAACTTTCAAAAATACAGGGACAAATTACACAAAAAATGTATACTATGTGCAGACCACTAGTATTCTCACAGGTCTCGGTGTATAAAAATACAATCATCAATTAATTAAATATAACACTGAGAAAGTGAACTAACTTTTCATCTGTAAAAATTTGTACTATGTACAGGTAACACATCTGAAATAATCAAATACAAATCTGAAACATATGGGCTTTGACTTCAAATGTTCAAATGATACATGTATAGGCTATTATGTGCAATTATAAACAATTCAATAACAAGAAACACAATAAGCAAATGAGTAACACATCCACCCAAGTGCGACACTTTTTAACAACTATCGGTTGTATTTAAATCTACCAATCCTTATCGGTAATGAGCCAGCGATTGATATTACCAAAGTTTGTAAACACTTCCCAGTACAACTAGGAAGTACTTGAAAAATAATCCAAAAAAGCACTCACCTATGCATGGATGATGGGCATCAAATAATGTTTCCATGGAGATGGCCTCAGCCTCGGTGAGCTCCGGGCTTGGAATGTTTGTGATGGTGAGCATTGCTTCGGTGAGAATACGCGGGCTAATCACATGACCCCCTCCCCCATCACTTTCCTCACTTGCAAGCAACTCCTGAAGTTTCTCCAGCTAAATACACACATAACAAACTGGATCAAAGTTACATATACAATACAGCACATTGTACAAGTGGTTAGTTCCTAATGTAGAACTCTGTTTAAGTGCAAGCTCTCGTGTTTCTAGAGATCACTTTTTAAGTGTGAGGTCTAGCGAGGCTTGCGCTTCTAGAGAAGCTTCCCATGCTCATGCTTGTACCTCAAAACAAATTTTGGCCTTGTTTTCACTACATTTGGGACCAGCTGATGTACAAATTTGGTTAATTTTATTGTAATTGGAATTTTTATTAATAACTAGAGGATCATAGCAAAAACAAAGCGTCCCGAAAAGGATATAAAAGTGAGTGCTAAAGTATTAAGAAAATGCTTCGTTTCTAGCCTTATACTGTTGTGGCAACCAAAGTCAGCGCAGTCTGCTCTATCTAGCACGGTTTTCAAGATATAAGCATTTTTGTGTTTTGCAAAAAATTAAAAAATTCAAAATGTCCGCTATATTTGGCGAGACAAAAATATTTTGAAAATTGGCATGGCTACTCTGCAGAGATACCCAGCAGGTCAAAAATTTTGTTAAGTTCGCTCCATATAGCACGGTTTTCGAGATATAAGCATTTTTGTGTTTTGCAAAAACTTTGAAAATTCAAAATGGCCACCATTTTTTGGGGAGACAAAATTGTTTGTCAAGATCACTGCCGCGGTGTGTATCTCCGCTGAGCATTAAAGCAGAAGAAATAGCTTTTCTGAGATATTCACAATTTTTCATTTTCGTGTGCGAAAGCTCTTCCAAAAGTAGGTGAATGAGTTATTTGAGAAAAATTGGCTATCTGCAATACTATTAAGAGATAATTCACATTTACTCATTTTGAGTAGGTGAATAATTATCTATGGGTCTGAAACTTCACCAAGTGAAAGCTCTCCCAAAAGTAGATGAATGAGTTATTTGAGAAAAATTGGCTATCCGCAATACTTTTAGAGATAATTCGCATTTACTTATTTTGAGTAGGTGAGTAATTAGCTATGGGTCTGAAACTTCATGTGAAAGCTCTCCCAAAAGTACATGAATGAGTATTTGATAAAAATTGGGTATCCGCAATACTTTTACAGATAATTAGCATTTACTCATTTTGAGTAGGTGAATAAATAGCTATGGGTCTGAAACTTCACAGAGTGAAAGCTCTCCCAAAAGTAGGTGAATGAGTTATTTGAGAAAAATTGGCTATCTCCAATACTTTTAGAGATAATTCACATTTACTCATTTTGAGTAGGTGAATAATTAGCTATGGGTCTGAAACTTCACCAAGTGAAAGCTCTGCCAAAAGTAGGTGAATGAGTTATTTCAGAAAAATTGGCTATCTGCAATACTTTTAGAGATAATTCGCATTTACTCATTTTGAGTAGGTGAGTAATTAGCTATGGGTCTGAAACTTCACCAAGTGAAAGCTCTCCCAAAAGTAGGTGAATGAGTTATTTGATAAAAATTGGCTATCTGCAATACTTTTACAGATAATTCGCATTTACTCATTTTGAGTAGGTGAGTAATTAGCTATGGGTCTGAAACTTCACCATGTGAAAGCTCTCCCAAAAGTACATGAATGAGTATTTGATAAAAATTGGGTATCCGCAATACTTTTAGAGATAATTAGCATTTACTCATTTTGAGTAGGTGAATAAATAGCTATGGGTATGAAACTTCACACAGTGAAAGCTCTCCCAAAAGTAGGTGAATGAGTTATTTGAGAAAAATTGGTTATCTCCAATACTTTTAGAGATAATTCGCATTTACTCATTTTGAGTAGGTGAATAATTAGCTATGGGTCTGAAACGTCACCAAGTGAAAGCTCTGCCAAAAGTAGGTGAATGATTTATTTGAGAAAAATTGGCTATCTGCAATACTTTTACAGATAATTCGCATTTACTCATTTTGAGTAGGTGAGTAATTAGCTATGGGTCTGAAACTTCACAGAGTGAAAGCTCTCCCAAAAGTAGGTGAATGAGTTATTTGAGAAAAATTGGCTATCTGCAATACTTTTAGAGATAATTCACATTTACTCATTTTGAGTAGGTGAGTAATTAGCTATGGGTCTGAAACTTCACCAAGTGAAAGCTCTTTGGGATAGCTGCTCTGCAGAGATACCCTGAAGATAAAAAATTTCGTCGAAATCGCTCTATGTAGCACGGTTTTCGAAATATTAGCATTTTTGTGTTTTGCAATTTTTGCGCAAAAATTCGAAAATTCAAAATGGCCGCCATTTTTGGCAAGATAAAATTTTTTTGAAAATTGGCATGGCTACTCTGCAGAGATACCCTGTGGGTCAAAAATTTCGTCGAAATAGCTCTATCTAGCACGGTTTTCGAGATATAAGCATTTTTATGTTTTGCAATTTTGCGAAAAATTCGAAAATTCAAAATGGCCGCCGTTTTTTGCGAGAAAATTTTTTTTTTGAAAATTGGCATGGCTACTCTGCAGAGATACCCTGTGGGTCAAAAATTTTGTCGAAATCGCTCTATCTAGCAGGGTTTTTGAGATATATAAGCATTTTTATGTTTTGCAATTTTTGCGAAAAATTCGAAAATTCAAAATGGCCGCCATTTTTGGCGAGACAAAATTTTTTCAAAATTGGGATAACTACTCCGCAGAGATACCCTGTGGGTCAAAATTTCGTCGAAATCGCTCTATCTAGCAGGGTTTTCGAGATATAAGCATTTTTGTGTTTTGCAATTTTTGCGAAAATTTCGAAAATTCAAAATGGCCGCCATTTTTGGCGAGACAAAAATCTTTTGAAAATTGGGAAAACTACTCCGCAGAGATACCCTGCGGGTCAAAAATTTCATCGAAATCGCTCTATCTAGCACGGTTTTTGAGATATAAGCATTTTTGTGTTTTCCTTATTTGGAAAATTCGTAATGATTAATTAATCATTAATTACTTGGCCATTTCTTAACCAATCAATGCCAAAATCTAATGATTTCCAGATTATAATAGAATGAATGTATTTGCCAAGTTTCAGGTGAATTGATAAAATTCCTTTCAAGTTATCATCCGGACAAGCTTCCCCATCGAAAAAAGACATTTTTGGTCATGTGACCTCTCTGATTGGTTGAAATGTCACTGCAGCATATTCAAAAAAATTCCCCAAGGCTACTGCCTAAACCTGCCAAATTTGAAAAGAATCCGCCTAACGGTTAGAGAGTTATAAGGAAAACAAAATGCGGAGCCGGCGGAGCCGCAGGAGCCGGCGGAGCCTGAAGGTCTCCCATACACAAACAAGCGTCTCTTGCGGGACGCTTAAAAATACTTACATAATCCCAACAAGGCGAGTCCCACCCTCCTCCCCTCTACCATCTTCTGAGGGTTAGGGTCAAAATTTTAAGAATGGCAACTTACAGAGGATCTATAACCTCCAGCAGGTGCCCGCTGGGGTTTACGTGTGTACTTTCAGTAGAAAAAAATAGCATCAGAGATGCCCGTACCCCACAGCCTTGGGAAATATTTTCAACACCATGAGATATAGAAGTACTGTACCAGTACAAACTTCAGGATACTTTCAGAGCACTGTCAGTTATATAAAGGTCCAAACAATGTTTAAATGGAGAAATAATGTTTAAAAGAAAGATAATGCGTATAAAGATGAAGTATTAAAACAAGATAATTCAATGACAAGATGACAGCATTAATCAGTAAACTAAATTCAACACTCTTTATATACATCTGCATTTCCGAATTATGGTTTAGATGGTTTGAATATTACCATGCATACAGAAGTGGTAATACATTTAATGAATGCTTATGTGTGGTGTTGGAGTAAAATCTGCGGCTCACTTGATGAAATTCTATCTCTTACAATGGGAAGTTATGAAAGTAAAATTCTTAATAAATTCTAATATGACTTTTGCTTAATCTGCATCGAAAGACAGACCCAAAGGTGCAACAAGATTTTAAAGGTCAAGGTCACTACGGCAAGGTAAAAGGTCAAATTAAGGTCACACCATGATAATACACACCTATAGCCAATAACCAATGTCCCTACCAAGTATCAACTTCCTACACCTTACGGTTTCCGAGATACTGCCCTGACGATTTTATAGGTCAAGGTCACTATGGCAAGGTCAAAGGTCAAATCAAGGTCACACCATGATGCTGCACACCTACACCCCCTAGCCAATGTCTCTACCAAATATCAACTTCCTGCACCTAACAGTTTCCAAGATAAAGCCCGGACAATATTTTATAGGTCAAGGTCACTACAGCAAGGTTAAAGGTCAAATCAAGGTCAGACCATGACGTTGCACACCTACACCCCCTGACCAATGTCCCTACCAAGTATCAACTTCCTACACCGTACGGTTTCTGAGATATAGCCCAGACAACATTTTAAAGATCAAGGTCACTACGGCAAGGTCAAATCAAGGTCAGACCATGACGCTGCACACCTACACCCCCTAAGCAATATCAGTGTTGATTCTAGGAATTTTAAAAAGTGGGGGCGATCCCCCACCACTACACAAAATGTGGGGGAGGGGCTAAAAATTCTGGGGGGACGACTTTATGATAATTTTAAACTAATAAAAAATACATTTTCAGTTTATTTAGACATTTTTAACAGTGGACTTCTATTAATTAGTGGTCAATTTTTATTGTCTTGCCCAATAAAAATAAACTTCAAGGCTAGTGATAGAATTTTTAAAAAATACTGAAAATGGTTATTTACATTAAAGTGGCTCCTGTCACAGCATTATGGTTTTAAGTTTTCATCTGAAGTCATGGCATCACAAATTCAGTCATTACACCATCAATTCATACAAATATGTTGGAAAACCCCACAGAATACCATGACCTCATGAATATTAATGAGTAGTCCACAAATTCTTCAAGTAAAATATTGCTAAAAAATCCAATGGAATCGTCAAATATTTTTACGCATAGTTCTGTAGTCCATCTAGTATTTGATCTTAAATCAGAAAATATTAAGAATTAAAACCACCACGAAAATCTGTGACCTCATTAATATTAATGAGTTATCCCTGAATTTTGATCCAGTAAAATATTTTTCTAGGGAATTCCGACAGATACATACGCCCGTAGGGCCAGTCAGCACCGGCTTCACTGCCATGGCCTGTTGTGGTACAGTACAGTAACAATACAACTGTAAGTTTCGTTTTTCTTGCAGCCATTTTTTATATAATCATCCACTTTCAGCTTAATTTTATATTTTTGGGTATAATATGTCCAAATACTGTCTGTACCTCATAATATATTTGAGTTTGTAAACGATCACGAAACCACAATCGTCTACAGGCATTATTCGAAGAACGTTTCGACGGAAAAATCAAAACCTGGACAAACTCTCGATCCGTGCAGTGTTTCGATTTTCTAGATCTCTCGTCTTTTCGCTTCATATATTTCCCGCATCACATTGTGTACTACGCGTTCTCATATAATTTGGTTACCGCAGACTCCAAGAAAATCCGCGTTTGTAGGCGAATTAATGCGCGATCCCGCGGAAAACACATCCTAGAAGCAACTCTGAATATCCCTACCAAGTATCAACTTCCTACACCTTACGGTTTCTGAGATATAGCCTGGACAAGATTTTATAGGTCAAGGCCACTACGGCAAGGTCACAGGTCAAATCAAGGTCACACCATGACGTTGCACACCTACACCCCCTAACCAATATCCATACCACGTATCAACTTCCTACACCTTACGGTTTCTGAGATATAGCCCGGACAACATTTTATAGGTCAAGGTCACTACGGCAAGGTCAAAGGTCAAATCAAGGTCACACAATGACGTTGCACACCTACACCCCCTAACCAATGTCCCTACCAAATATCAACTTCCCAAGCCTTACAGTTTCCGAGATATAGCCCGGACAACATTTTATAGGTCAAGGTCACTACGGCAAGGTCAAAGGTCAAATCAAGGTCAGACCATGACATTGCACACCTACACCCCCTAACCAATATCCCTACCAAGTACCAACTTCCTACACCTTACGGTTTCCGACATATAGCCCGGACAAGATTTTATAGGTCAAGGTCACTACGGCAAGGTCAAAGGTCAAATCAAGGTCAGACTATGACGTTGCACAACTACACCCCCTAACCAATGTCCCTACCAAGTATCAACTTCCTACACCTTACAGTTTCCGAGATATAGCCCGGACAAGATTTTCAAACTCAAGGTCACTACGGCAAGGTCAAAGGTCAAATCAAGGTCAGACCATGACGTTGCACAGCTACACCCCCTAACCAATGTCCCTACCAAGTATCAACTTCCTACACCTTACGGTTTCTGAGATACAGCCCGGACAAACTATTTCCCGCCGCCCGACCACCCGCCCGCCCGACCATCCAGACACCATGGGTGAAAACAATACCCCAACAGCCATTAAGGGCTGTGGGGTAAAAATGGCGAGACACATTGTCTGTGTCCTTGACTGAACGGTAGGTCACGTAAGCATTTGTTGGGATTATGTAAGTACGTTTTTATGCAATAAAAAGATATTCCAGATGCACAATGATTTGTCATCTTTTCTTATTGTAATTTATTGGTGTTTCTACAAAAAACTGCAGAATGTAACTAATTTTGTTTCATTATTTTTACAATTTGGACCACCGTTGTACATTTTTCATGCAGAGAGCCGACTGAATATTTTTCTCTTCAATACCTTCTGGAGTGTCCAAAGCTAAACATTTACATAAGAAATGGATTGAAACTACTTTTTTTCAGACCACAATAGATAACAAACAAAATTGATAGTAAAGAAAATGTGAAAACAACATTTAACAAGGGTGCAGTGGCTGGCTTTGTGGCAACCACGGAGTCGAATCTTAGGACAGCAATGGGTGTTGAAATCTGTAAAGCATTCTATTATCGCCCACATTTTTTGCAAACTGCTTGCAAAGATGTTTACAGATCTGTGTAGCAAGATGTGTTGGGTATTTGTAGTGAACAAAAACGTGATGTAAACAGTTTACAAATATTTAAGGGGTACAGTATATATCTAACAGCGCAGTTTCAACATTGACTTCGAAGGAGAAGACGTAGTATTTATGTTTGAAGCGTACACATAAGATTAGCGAACTGGTTTATTTTGTCAATGTAAAACAAGTTGGAAGACACAAATTTAAGTGTTATATGGATATTTTACACAAGCAAACTGTAAGTATTTTAATAAAATATTCAACAATTTCATTTAAAATAAGAAAATATTTTCCCTTCATATTTTCATGACCTGTATATACATGTGGCAGTCGCTACTTTTTGTGTGCAGTCTTCGTCCATATACATGTATTTCTCGTGGCCATGGTACATTTACAAATATTTTAAAGTGAAATAAGGTTACCTTATTTTCAAAAGAAATATATTGCCTTTAAAACCTGTGCAGATCTTTGTAGTAGTTATATTCCCTGATGAAAGCCATTTTATCATGCTTTTGAAACTAAATCTCACAGATCAGCTCATGAATATTAATGAGATCTACAAGTCCACGAATAGATCTTCCGTATTTACTCCTACTATATAAAATATTTTAGAAGTTCTTGCAACACTTCGAAACAGCTGACAGACAAACTTCTGGGGGTTGAATGTAGAACTACGGAGTTGTATATATGTTTTTATTGAAGGTTCTCAAGACGGATCAATTTGTAGAACATCCATTCATTTTTCTGTCTATCCATTTTGAAGGCCGATATTAGAAGATTTAACAACTAACAGGTTCTGAAATTGTAGGGGCACTGTACACGGAATATATTTGCAATTATTAAGATCATATTTGTGAGAAATGGAAATAAATGGCGATAAAGATCTAGAAAGCAAATTTTTTCACGAATTCCAGTGTCATGTCGCGCAGTCACTGTTAGTGTAAAAACATTGTCTGCACATCATCCCATATTTTTATTGGCCAATGTCTAGTACTACCGTGACATCACTTCATTCATTAATTTCTTTGCAGTTTAATTGTTTAACAAATGGGTAAGGCTGCGACTACGTATTTTAAACACAAATATCTGTCGAGCAATGAACCAAATACTTTTGTCAATTAATTGTCATGCTTCGATGAATGAATGAAGGCACGTAGATGCACAGACAACGATTTTATCTTACCAGTAAGTGTGCGATAAACCATCAGAGGGATAAATATGTACTTTAATTGGGGATGCGCAGACAACTATTTTACATTTACACTCACTGTGCACACAATTTCATTTCTAAAAACCAGCAGATGAAACCGTTAAAAATTACTCATTCGAGTAGGCCAAGATAATGCAAAAGACAATAGTTTCTAGGACATACGGGTCTTTACACAAAGGCAGACGTAGTGCCAGACAAGCTTTCTACTTTATAAAATATATCTTAATAAAAGCATTAAATATAATCAAAATGGCAGACTGTACACTATACACCTTAATGCACAGATATGTATACAAACATTATGCAGAATATTGATATTTAAGGGCTTAAACAGCCAATTTAAAATCGCGGCCACAACCCAGTACATAACTCGAATCAAAGATTCAACTAACACTGTAAAAGCAAAAATCCAGCTAAGAAAATTTCAACCTTGAAACTTTAATCAAGACATTAAAACAGCTTCTACTAATTTCCATTTCATCAGCAAATAATTCTTACCATCCAAGGTCTATATTAGCTAACACAAATTTTCTAAATTTGTGGTAAAACAGAATTTATAATATTATTATGCCAATATTAATAACCCTTTCATGTTGCTCAACAACCAAAGTACTAATCAGGCCTGGGGTCAAGTACATGGAGCCAAGTACAAGTACAATTACTTTGCCAAGTTGCAAGTACAAGTACAAGTACTGATCTCAAGAGTCAAGTACAAGTACTTTGAAAAATTGCAAGTACAAGTACAAGTACTTTTATAGCGTACGACCCCAAAACTATAATAACTAGATAATCACTATTTTAAATTTTATTTAAAATTAATTATTTATTGAGACATACAATTTAAAGCAATCATTCAATAAACACTGATGAGCTAAAATCTGCTCCATTACTTTTCTGGTTACACTTAATAAATACAGGTCTTTCAAAAATTTTGTCTGTGAGACTCACAGTGTGAGTAAACACCTGAATGCATGGAAATCCTGTCTTGCAATGCTAAAAAATCTGATTTCAAAAGATCCACTTGGACATCAGTATGCTTGTGTTGACAGATAATGAATTATTTACTTGGGGCACATAAAACGTTTTTAAAGGGTTTGTACCAGTCCTTTATGTAAAACTGATATTACATATGGTTGGTGGTTGGAATACATTTATTAAATGAATGAATGAACAAGTGAAATAAAACTTTATATTTAAGGGCAATTCTATAGTGTAAAAAGCCAAAGCAGATATACTAAACATTGATATTTGTTTATAAAGGGGTGTATTGAAATGAATGAGTCAACAGTTTATTTGTGTAAGGGATTAGCTTGTTTGTCTTACATAAACAAGTAATTGGCCCTCCTGTCCACTAAGCTTGGCATCAACACTCAGGCTGAGTGGGTCTTTTGTGTGAAAATGAATAAGGGTAGGTATATGACAAAAGCAAAGCTATGCTGTGACTGAGTGGATCTTTTGTGTAAAACTGAAAAAGGATAGATTAAATGCGACACCTTTATGATTAAAACACAGCTATATTCTGAATGAGTGGGTATTTTGTTTAAAATGTAAAAAGGTGTTGATTAAATGCAGCCTTGTTATAATTAAAGAAAACCAAAGTTCTGGCTAACTAAACAGCCCTTTGTACTTTGACAAAACAACACAAACTATAATCTATCTACACTCTGCTGAAAGAAACAGTAAAAATTTGCACCTAATAAGTCACTTAATTAAAGTTATAAAACTACAAAATCAATGTACTTGGAATATACTTGAAAGTAATTGAAAAGTACTTGGATATTTTAGCCAAGTACAAGTACTTTTAATTTTCAGCTGTCAAGTACAAGTACTTGAAAAAGAGTAATTAAGTACAAGTACCAAGTACAAGTACTTGTACTCGCCCCAGGCCTGGTACTAATATTAGCTTTCTCTCTATGCATGTCTTTCATCCCAATGGTCATTGCTACCTAGATATTCTCATAAATTTAAATATTCTTAGTCTTGCAAATCATTCTTTTTCTAAAACTTTTTCCAAACAAACAGTTACTTTCTGTCGGAAAATTCTAACAAGAGGATCAAAGATGCTCCAAAAGGTGGGTTGCACAGGCAGCAATAAGGTTAGCGACTGCTGTAATTACATTTAGAAACAAATCAGTAAAGAACTGTTAGGTCACCCAGTTAAGGTGAAGTGTTAGACGTGCTAAGAAATGTAAAACTTGTAATCTAGATTACATAATTGTATCTATGCAATAAAACGAAAGGACGGACAAACGAAAGGACGGAATCACGCCAATTTCGAAAGCAACTTAGCTATGATGGTGATGTATCTCCCTGTCAAGTTTGAATTCGATTGGACAGAGTTAGAGTCTGGAAACGGAAATGTTGACTGACAAATGAACGGACAGAATTACACCAATTTCGAAAGGAACCTAGCTATGATGGTGATCTATCTCCCTGTCAAGTTTGAATTTGATTGGACAAACCATTTTCCAGTTAGAGTCCAGAAACTGAAATTTTTGACGGACAGACAAATGGACAAAAAACGGGCAAACGAACAGACAGAACTACACAGCGTTCGAAACTGCCGCCAGCCCACAAGCAATTTGCTGTTAAGTTTAAGGACGGGCTCTTATATTTTCGTCGATGCAAGCCCGAGTGCTTGTAACATATCTGAAGCGATTTTTTTTATAAAATAAGGGTTAATACCGGAATATTTACATGTTTTGTCTTGTTTTCATCATCTTTTCCGTGGTAGCCATATTGCTTTTGTGTCGAGCAATCTGATTGGACGAAAATTCGTGAAGCAGAAATGCCATCTAGCGGCGATGTCGAAAACTATTATTTGGTTACACATGTACAACACATGTGCGCGGAATCGTTAAGGTACTTTGATATATTTAAGTGAGTATGGTTGATGGTCCAGTTTTCGTGCTAGCACTAGTTTTTATGTGTTTGCAGTATATTTAACAATATCTCAGCCAATATAAACGAAACATCTTTAAATAACAAGAGGAGAGTGCCCGTGAACGGGCACTGTGTCAGCTGACTGAGTGTTTTTGATTTGTGAAGGTGATTAGAGGACAGAATAATTATCAGGAAAAGGGCTGTACAGAAATACAGTAAATGGTAACTGAACAGCAAGTTCGAAAGAAATTCCGAAGCTGACAGAAGAAAAGGATAAAAAAGTTGTGCCCTGTAAATGGTATTATGAAGGAAAATAACAAGGTAATTGTTTAAGTGTAAAAAATAGGTTAAAACATATTTAAAGAAATACTACAAATGCAATATCCTCGTTCGACCTTGAAGAAGGGGTCCAAGGTCAAATCTAACCACACAAATACATTCCCAGCCCATGATTTCCTATGGTTTACCATTCCAAACCTCTAGGACCAATTATAAATGAGTTATAAGCACTTTTAAGCTTGGCTGTCCTCATTTGACCTTGAAGGAGGGGTCCAAAGGTCAAATCTGACCATACCAAAAGATTCCGAGCCAATGATTTCCTATGGGATGGTTTACCATCCCAAATCTCTGTCACCAATAATAAGCGAGTTGTAGGCACTTTCAATTTTCGCTATCCTCATTTGACCTTGAAGGAGGGTTCCAAGGTCAAATCGGACCATATCAACAGATTCACAGCCCATGATTTCCTGTCTGTTTACCATCCCAAACCTCTGGGACCAATAATAAGCAAGTTATAAGCACTTTTAAGTTTGGCTATCCTTGTTTTACCTTGAAGGAGGGGTCATTGAAGGTCAAATCTGACCACACCAAAAGATTCCCATCCCATGATTTCCTACAGGTTGGTTTATCATCCCAAACCTCTGGGATCAATAATAAGGGAGATACAAGCACTTTTCATGACTGACAAAAAACACCTGTGGCGGCCATCTTGTTTCTCAAAATGAGGCCAAAAATATTCCCAGACAACATTTTATGGTTATTAATATATACTGCAAACTTAAGAAAGCTAGCTATAATATTTTTTTTCATCAGAGCAGTAATGGTGAAATCTCTCTCTAAACACTGCGGCTATCCAGTGGATACAATGATTTACTCAACAGTGAGAACCTGAAAGTAGCTATTGCTCAGCTATGCCATGACATAGAGGTCTGCAATTTCACTATGTTATAGCTGACGAAAATTCTGTGAATAACATATTTAACAAATTACTCTAAATGTAATAGTTTCAAGTTACAACTGATTTACTCAACAGTGAGAACCTCAAAGGAACTATTACTCAGCTATGCAATGAGCTACATGTCTGAAATTTTACTATGTTATAGCTAACCCAAAAGTAGGTGAACAACATATTCAAGCAAACTACTGTAAATGCATTAGTTTTCAAGCTACAACTGATTTACTCAATAATGAGAACCTGAAAATAGCTATTGCTCCGCTATGCCATGAGCTATAGGTCTGTAATTTCACTATGTTATAGCTGACCCAAAAGTAGGTGAACAATATATTTTAACAAAATACTCCAAATGCAATATTTTTCAAGTTATAGCTGATTTACTCAACAGTCAGTACCTGAGAATAGCTATTGCTGAGTTGTGCCATGAGCTATAGGTCTATAATTGCACTATGTTATAGCTGACCCAAAAGTAGCTGAATAACATATTTGCACAAATTTCTGTAAATGCAATAGTTTTCCAATTATAACTGATTTACTCAACAGTGAGAACTTCAAAGTAGCTATTACTCAGCTATGAAATGAGCCACAGGTCTGAAACTTCACTATGTTATAGCTGACCCCAAAATAGGTGAATAACATATTGAAACAAAATACTCTAAATGCAATAGTTTTCAAGTTATAAGTGATTTACTCAACAGTGATAACCTAAAAGTAGCTATTACTCAGCTATGCCATGAGCAACAGGTCTGAAATTTTACTATGTTATAGCTGGCCCAAAAGTAGCTGAATAACATATTTATACGAAATTCTCTAAATGCAATAGTTTTTAAGTTACAAGTGATTTTACTCATAATGGAAGTTACTGAAAAGCCCAAAAGTAGCTATTACTCACTTAGCTATTGAGACAGACACCCAACTTACTCACCATATTCTAGCTATGAAAAAAGTAGCTGAATAACATATTTTAACAAAATGCTCTAAATGCAACACTTTTCAAGTTATAAGTGATTTACTCAACAGTGATAACCTAAAAGTAGCTATTACTCAGCTATGCCATGAGCTACAGGTCTGAAATTTCACTATGTTATAGCTGGCCCAAAAGTAGCTGAATAACATATTTATACGAAATTCTCTAAATGCAATAGTTTTTAAGTTACAAGTGATTTTACTCATAATGGAAGTTACTGAAAAGCCCAAAAGTAGCTATTACTCACTTAGGTATTGAGACAGACACCCAACTTACTCACCATATTGTAGCTATGAAAAAAGTAGCTGAATAACATATTTTAACAAAATGCTCTAAATGCAACACTTTTCAAGTTATAAGTGATTTACTCAACAGTGATAACCTAAAAGTAGCTATTACTCAGCTATGCCATGAGCTACAGGTCTGAAATTTTAGTATGTTATAGCTGACCCAAAAGTAGCTGAATAACATATTTGCACAAATTTCTGTAAATGCAATAGTTTTCCAATTATAACTGATTTACTCAACAGTGAGAACTTCAAAGTAGCTATTACTCAGCTATGAAATGAGCCACAGGTCTGAAACTTCACTATGTTATAGCTGACCCCAAAATAGGTGAATAACATATGAAACAAAATACTCTAAATGCAATAGTTTTCAAGTTATAAGTGATTTACTCAACAGTGATAACCTAAAAGTAGCTATTACTCAGCTATGCCATGAGCTACAGGTCTGAAATTTTACTATGTTATAGCTGGCCCAAAAGTAGCTGAATAACATATTTATACGAAATTCTCTAAATGCAATAGTTTTTAAGTTACAAGTTATTTTACTCATGATGGAAGTTACTGAAAAGCCCAAAAGTAGCTATTACTCACTTAGCTATTGAGACAGACACCCAACTTACTCACCATATTGTAGCTATGAAAAAAGTAGCTGAATAACATATTTTAACAAAATGCTCTAAATGCAACACTTTTCAAGTTATAAGTGATTTACTCAACAGTGATAACCTAAAAGTAGCTATTACTCAGCTATGCCATGAGCTACAGGTCTGAAATTTTAGTATGTTATAGCTGACCCAAAAGTAGCTGAATAACATATTTGCACAAATTTCTGTAAATGCAATAGTTTTCCAATTATAACTGATTTACTCAACAGTGAGAACTTCAAAGTAGCTATTACTCAGCTATGAAATGAGCCACAGGTCTGAAACTTCACTATGTTATAGCTGACCCCAAAATAGGTGAATAACATATGAAACAAAATACTCTAAATGCAATAGTTTTCAAGTTATAAGTGATTTACTCAACAGTGATAACCTAAAAGTAGCTATTACTCAGCTATGCCATGAGCTACAGGTCTGAAATTTTACTATGTTATAGCTGGCCCAAAAGTAGCTGAATAACATATTTATACGAAATTCTCTAAATGCAATAGTTTTTAAGTTACAAGTTATTTTACTCATGATGGAAGTTACTGAAAAGCCCAAAAGTAGCTATTACTCACTTAGCTATTGAGACAGACACCCAACTTACTCACCATATTCTAGCTATGAAAAAAGTAGCTGAATAACATATTTTAACAAAATGCTCTAAATGCAAAACTTTTCAAGTTATAAGTGATTTACTCAACAGTGATAACCTAAAAGTAGCTATTACTCAGCTATGCTATGAGCTACAGGTCTAAAATTTTACTATGTTATAGCTGACCCAAAAGTAGCTGAATAACATATTTATACGAAATTCTCTAAATGCAATAGTTTTCAAGTTATAAGCGATTTACTCAACAGTGATAACCTAAAAGTAGCTATTACTCAGCTATGCCATGAGCTACAGGTCTGAAATTTTACTATGTTATAGCTGGCCCAAAAGTAGCTGAATAACATATTTACACGAAATTCTCTAAATGCAATAGTTTTTAAGTTACAAGTGATTTTACTCATAATGGAAGTTACTGAAAAACCCAAAAGTAGCTATTACTCACTTAGCTATTGAGACAGACACCCAACTTACTCACCATATTGTAGCTATGAAAAAAGTAGCTGAACAACATATTTTCACAAAATGCTGTAAATGCAACACTTTTGAAGTTATAAGTGATTTAGTGCATGATTTCATGAATTTTAATGCATTAAAAATTATTAAAAAAATTTATTAAAAAAAAAGTAAGACAGATCCAGGTCTCATACTCACACAAGAGAATCTACCTCTGGCCTAGTACATATATGCAAGATATGAGAGAAATCCCTGCAATAGTCACTGAGAAAATTGTGATAAAAAGTTGAAATTTTCACACTTTTGGTGGGGGTACCCCCCTTGTAATGTCTCTAGCAAACAGACAGATTTGCATGCCTTGAACAATTTTTCATCCTCGATAGATAAGGTATCTTTTAAAAAAAACAGCATGTCTCTAGGCCTTGTAGTTTTGGAGAAGAAGTTGTTCACGCGGACGCGGACGCGTACGCCCACGCCGCAGAGTGATGACATAATGTCAGCTGACTGACAAGTCAGCTGACATAAAAACTGAAAATATACTGTTATTTTTCTTTAAAATGATCGTTTCTGTAGTTGAATGAGGTACTTGGATATCACTTGTCAAACTCTTTTAGTCCTTATTTTGGGTTCGTGCAATAGTTTGTTTGCCAATAAATTTTATCAATGCAATATGACTTTTGTTAATCTTCAATTACAGTTAATATGTCAATACATAACCAATTTTTACAATTAAAACAGAATGGTAAAATTTATTGCGTAGATTCCAACAGATGTCTTTTTTTGTATAGTTTTGTGCAAAAAATATTTAATTTTAAAGTTTCTGAAATAACCAACAGTTAGCATGAAAACTCGATCAGTAACCCTGTGACATATAACCTTTGACATTTAAAATTAAATGAATGTAACAAATATTTTTTAGCATTTTAGTGGAGATTTTCTTCATAATTCAGCATAAATAATGCCTCAAGTATTTTACAGTTTTGGAGAACTTAATGTAGACTTGTTTTATCATATACTTTATTGATACTTTTTTATTAAGTAGCATGATTACTGGTGCAACTGATATATATTTGTTGGGGTTTGTCACCCAAAATGAATCTCCTCTATTTGATCTTTTCAACTTAAGTGATCCCTGCCTTGTGAATAGCTATTTGATTCCCTGGCTCACTTTAAACATTTTTCTCAAATCTGACCTGATCTTGATCTGACCTTAATCCATGTTAGTGAATACCGCCCCTGAGTCCCCAAGCTTGAGGTTTGTTTGTTCCAAATATTGAGGGCGTCGGTCACCCATTAAAAGGAAGATAAAATCTTCAAAATTTGGGCCAATTTTGCACTGGGGAAGATCAGAGGCCCTTATATATGTGGTTACAAAAATAACAGTATTTGAAACAAGTCAAGGAAAGGAGAAGAGTTTCCCCACCAGTTGATTTCCACATACTGTGACAAATCTTGGGGACTGGGTGGGGGTTGGGATGGGGAGGAGGGGGTTGGTGTTTAATTTTTGTTTTCCAGAACTACATTCCTGGGTTTGAATCCATGCGGAAAAGTATGGCATGGAACTTAATTTGAAAATATTTCACATCGAAATGTTAAATCAAAATGTATAAAGTAACTTTTGACAATAAATGAATTAATCAAGAGTTATGGTTCTTTTACCTAGTGGTTAACAGGCCTGGCCTCTAATTTACCAAAGGCTGTTACTTCTGTGTGGGTTCCAATCCCACAAATGGCAATGCTGCGAGCCCGTCTCAGTTATTATGACACTGGCTGTTGAAAATAATGTACATTCCAATTCCAATTCCACTTTTATAGCGCTTAATCTCTGTCGAAGTGACAGACTCTAAGGCGCAACATCATAAGCATAGTTTCAAAAATCATTGTCCTTGTCCATAGCTATGGTCGACATCACGGAGAACGCCATATGAGGTGGAAAATACTAAGGAGGATAAGCTTGGCAGAATAGGTATGCCTTAAGTTTTTTTCTGAAGGAAGCAATGGAAGTGGCAGATCTTACATTATCAGGGAGTTCATTCCATATTTTGGGAGCATCATATGCAAAGCTTAGACCAAACTGCTTTGTGGATTTGTAAATAGATGGTTGGTATTGAGGAACATGTAGAATTATACCATCAGATTGACTCAACCGAGTATTATAGGCACATTGTCTAACTTTGAGAAATGGGCTGAAATATTTTGGACAGTTAGTATGTAGGTATTTATATACCAACAAGGCAGTCTTGAAGATGCAACGGTGCCTTATGGGTAGCCAATGAAGGGCTTTTCTTAGTGGAGTGGTGTGAGAAAGACATGTGGTTCTGCATCTTAACTTTAACCAATTATCAAAACAAATCAATACAACTTGTGACTTTTTCATATTTCACTTTTTCTGTCTTAGAAATATCCAGTTCTAATAAAACTTGCAACTTTTAACTAGGGCTGCCAACTTTCCAAGGTTACAAGCCCGACAGCCATTAACTTTTTTGCACGAGTTTTGAACACTGGAACTACACCAATTTTGACAGGAACCTAGCTATGATGGTGATCTATCTTCCTGTCAAGTTTGAATTCGATTGGACAAAGCGTTTTCGAGCTAGAGTCCGGAAACGGAAATTTTGACGGACAAACTAACGGATGGAATGACACCAATTTTTAAAGGAACCTAGCTATGATGGTAATCTATCTCCCTGTCAAGTCTGAATTCGATCGGACACAGCATTTTCGAGTTAGAGTCCGGAAACAGAAATATTGATGGACAGACAAACGGACAAAAAACAGACAAACAAACAGACAGATTTACACCAATTTCGAAAGGAACCTAGCTATGATGGTGATCTATCTCCCTGTCAAGTTTGAATTCGATTGGACACAGCATTTTAGAGTTAATCAGGAAACGGAAATGTTGATGGACAGACAAACGGACAAAAAAACAGACAAACGGACGGACGGAATTACACCAATTTCGAAAGGAACCTAGCTATAATGGTGATCTATCTTCCCGTGAAGTTTGAACTTGATTGGACAGAGCATTTTCGAGTTAGACTCCGGAAACTGAAATTTTGACGGACAAATGGGATAAAAAACGGACAAACAAACAGACGGAATTACACCAATTTCGAAAGGAACCTTCCTGTGATGGTGATATATGTCCCTGTCAAGTTTGAATTCGATTGGACAAAGTGTTTTTGAGTTAGAGTCTGGAAACGAAAATGTCAATGGACAGACGGACGTCGGACACATCAATCTAATAGGCAGGTTGGTTACACGCAACCCGCCTAAAAATACAGTAGTTCTTATAGGAGCATGTTAATGAACAGTGACACTGAATCATACAATGTGAGGTTATTTAATCTGATAACATTTCACTGACCTTCTGTGAGCTGAGCATGACCTTGAACTCCCGCACAATATCCAGTGCAACCCTGGTACTCCCCAGAGCTGACAGCATCTTGGTGACACAAGCACGTGAGTGTTTCCTTTGGGAGTAAGATCCATGCGTCAGACAGTAAATCAAACCTCGAAAATATTGCCTGACAACAGCAAAAACAAGCATTCAGTGACTGAACGGATCCGTCACTATTCTGTGTTTCTGTATGTTTGAATGAGGTATCAGTGTGTTACTATAGTGCTGGTGCATTCAACACAATGCATATTTGTATCCACCACAAACCCAAGTTAGCAAGCACTTTATGTAGAAGCCACATCCAAAGAAATATAAGTCTATAAGGACTTTTAAATTTGGCTATCCTTATTTGACCTTCAAATCAAACAACATGAAAAGATTGTCAATATATGATTTCCTGGAGGTTGGCTACACTTCCCAAATCAGTAGGGTAAACAATGAGCCAAGTCTAAAGCACATTTAAAATTTTGCTTTTGTTCATTGTCCTTGACAAAGCCAAAGTCAGTGTTGGGGTTTTACGAAATGTTCCCCAGCCAGGGTCATATTGGGACAGGTCCTCAGCATTGCCATTTGTGGGACTCAAACCCACAGAGGTGACAGCCTGTGATTAGATGCCAAACTTGGTAACCACAAAGCCACTGAGGACCTTTCCTAATCCTTGAAGGAGGGATCCTAGCTTAAATGTAACCTCACCAAAAGAATTCCAGCATAAGATTTCTTATACATCGGTTAGCCTAACCTTTACTACCACTAATAGGCAAAATATAAGCAGTTATCAGTATGAATGCCCTCATTTGCCCTTAAAGCAGAGATCCATGGTGAAATGTGACCACATCCAACAATTCCCAGGCCATGATTTCCAATACATTGGTTTGAAATGTATATCCTAAACCTGGGACATACACTACTCTGTCGTCTCACTCACCTGGCCTGTTTATCAGGGACTTTCTGAGGATGATCTAAAGTCAGTCTCTCCACAAGTGTGGCAAGGCACTGTAGGGCTGAAATGTACGAATGTAAGATTAGCAGGTAATGCATGGGTTTAAAGTCAAACCATGTACCAGCTTTGAATTAAATTCAAGCAGTTTTATATTACTTTGAACAAATCTGAGAAAGAATGGCAACAACTGACAAGGTACTAGTGTGCAGTGATGCCACTTTTTCACAGATTTGATCAATTAAGTATAAAATTGCTTTACTTTATTGCCAGAAAAAAACTTTATAGCAAAATCCTTTAATCACAGAAACAGAATTCAGAAGAATATGTGGCTGAAAGCCTGATTTCTGCCAGAACTGAACAGCAACATAGAAATGACACGTTTAGTGTGTCATTACTTCTAAGACATTGTACATGTAATATTACAACAGGCTGTTCAGGAGATGGAGGGAAAACAGTGCATACCAATTGGTTGCACTGAAAAGTATCATAAGCAACCATATATAAGACATATATATTACACTTTACACCTTAACCGTAACTGGACGTAATTTTTGAAAGACCCACCATTAAATAAATGAAAAAGCACTTCCAGAGCGCAGACCTCCGCCAAGGCCCCACCCACATAAAAAAATATCATAAGAGATCTGTTAATTACTTTTTGGGGTAACTGCAAACACAAAGAAATGACTTGACCCAAAACATAACCTTCTTTGCAGAGTTATTAAATATATCAAAAGCTAGATTGCGCCGATTTGACACCAACATGTCCCAATACAGACCATCTCTCACGCCACTGGCATTCATGTTTACTTCAGTAGCATCCATTCTGTGAGATCCACAACTATTATACACCAGTTTTCATTCGATGATAAGATTTAAACAGGTATTAAATATAGCAAAAATGAATTACAGATGAAGTTATCAACTCATGTAGAGCATATAAACTTTTGTTGAAAAATATTTTATAATTTTTATTATATTTTTTCTAACCATCATCTGAAGCCTGTGATAGAAACTTTTCATTTGTGAAGATCATTTTGTCTGCATCAAGAACAACATTCCAGAAGGTCTCTAATTTACTCTCTACAAAGAAAAACATAAAAATATTTATTAAAAGACACAAAATACATTAGATATTAATATTATCAGTGCCAGCTAAATGGTTTCACAAAATTTTAAACTTATTATAGAAATAGACAACGACGAGCGAGGGGTTATAGGCGATTTTACAACGATTAGCGATATTAGGATCACGAAGGCGGAGCTGTCTATTTCTATTCTAACATGACATTTTAGAATATCTTATAAAAATTAGTTTTGAAGCTATTTTGTACACAAATATACCATTATTCTATAAAGATTTTTTATCGAAGGGTGATAGTTGAAATATTGGAAGAGCCACAAGATAAAATAACCCTTTTCTTTGTTAAATGTCCTTAAACTTTAGCTCATTCATATCATTATATTCTATTTTCAACTGTAAGAATCTCGGAATATCGTATTTACCATTATTTGTTTATTTAATGACAAAAAATCCAGGCTGTTACTTCAAGTTTTCTTTTTGCGGAGCAGCATTGTCAGCGATAAAATTGAACTCATGAGGTTATGCTGGGTTTTACAGAGCAATTTTTCGTGTCTTAGCCAATCAGAATCGCGGACACAGCCGTGTCATGTTAGAATCAAATTTTAATTGCAATTAGCTTAAATTCTGAGCTTCTTTGAAGATACTTGATGATGCACAGCAGACGTTAGGATACGGGTCACTGGTGTTTGGTCTAGGGCTGTTATTTAGTACTTCAGTACTTGTTAAAGAGTAGAGTACTGAATTATTTGGAGTATTCTTTTCCACTTTAAAGGTAAGATTTTTCAAAATATTCAACTAAAGAATAATAGCAAATGGACAAATTTCTGTTACTTTAAATAAGAGAATTTTACTGCTTTTATTGATTACGAAAGCAAACAACAGGGACAGTATACACTAGAGTATTGCTTCACAGCAAAAACAAAGAGTCCCACTGTGCATTAATGATTTTGCAGAGATGACTATCTTTCTCTATTTAATATGTTTTCTATTTGTGGAAAAATTCAACCTGCCTGCAAAAATATGGCAGGAATATGCTTTCTTGAAAGAGTGCCAGATGACTGTACATATACTCTGTGGACCAAACATTTTTCAAAATCACTCTATCTTGCACCATTTCCGAGACAAATGCATTTTTGCGTTTTACGTAGAAATTCAAGAAGGCCGCCAAAAATGAATTTTGGCAAAAACTAGCAAATCACTGTGTGCATAGCCTGGGGTTAAAAAATTGTCAAAATTTCACTATCTTGCACTGTTTCCGAGATGAAGGAAGTTTTTTTTTTGAGTTTTATACAGAAATTCAAGATGCCGCCAAAAATGGCAGGATAACAAATTTTAGAAAAAGGTTGCAGATGACTCTGCATTTATCCTCGGGTCAAAACTTTTGTCAAAATCGCTTTATCTCACACTGTTTCTGAGATAAATGCATTTTGCGTTTTACATAGAATTTCAAGATGGCCACCAAAAACAATGGGAAAACAATTTTTCACAAAAAAGGCCAGATCATTCTAGGCATACCCTGGGGGTCAAAAACATCACCGAAATTGCTGTATCTTGCACCATTTCCAAGATAAATGTGTTTTTGCATTTTACGCAGAAATTCAAGATGCCTGCCCAATATTTTTGGCAAAATGTGCCATATGACTTTGTACATACCCTGTGGGCTAATAATTTCATTGAAATTTCTGCACCAATTTTGAGATATTCAGATTTTTCATCTTCATCATTAAGAAAAATTCAAGCATTTAAATGTTAATAAATCGGCCATTTTGTATTGGATCACTGCCAAAAGTTAATAATTTCCAGACATCTATACAACAAACCTACCTGCTACACTTCATGTGAATAGGTGAAGTGCATGAATTTCTCCTGTATACAAATAAATGTCTCTTGCGGGATGCTTAATTAATGAGCAGAGTAAAGGCAAGTGGATACTTGAGCACAAAAATTACTACTGTTGGCATCACTAGTCTATACTCATTTATAACTACTATTATACCCCATTTATTTACTGATTTAACTACTTTTTCTAATAAATTTAAATATTGTTGAATCGGCATTTTCAGAAAATGGTCCAGAAACCACATGACTGATTTGTCCATGTTCTCTCAATAATAATAATTTCTGCCAAACAAACTTGACAGTAGGCAGTCCATTGTACTTTCCTTTCCACAAGTCAGAGATGCTGGATAGACTGACTGACCTGCTAAAATATCACACAGGGACATCTTGGCAACCAGGCAAGCAGCACTGAGTCCCTCTGTCACCAAGGCAACCTGTGAGGGCTGGGAGTAAGCCTTCTCCAGCGCTTGAGTGAGACATGGCAGAATTTGAAGTCCTGTCAGAAGGGTGTCACCTGGTAATGATAATAAACATAAATTTCATACAAGTCAAAATACTTAGGTCCCGGCAGCCAGCAGGTGATTCAAAGAAATTAAAATTTTACAGGGTAGTAAACAAAATTCTTGGCAAGAAAGAGAAGCCACTTCTAATTGTTTTGTTTTTTTTTGGTTTTAATTTCACTTTTATTAAATTAAATTGGTCGAGATATTTGGTAAAGAATGTGAAAGAATGGAATATAGACTACTTATAGGTGAAATATTCACTATAAAACTAAAGGAACAACTTCAACTGTCTGCATTTCTATAGTCTGAATTGAATCTATTTCACCCTCAAAAAGAAGGACAATCAAAGCCAAATATAAGGAGCCTCATAAACTCTAGTAATATGAAAAAGTAAGTAAAGATATATTTTTGGGTCCCTGTTAATGAAAGTGTGTGGAGTATCTTAATTTATTTGCTTCCACTGTAGGCAATGGACATGCTATTCTTGCTGACAAATTCAATACATGGGAGCACTGAAGACACTTCTAAGGCTTATCTCCTGTTCCTGAAAATGTAAAACTACTGCACAAACTGTGTTCAAGCACTGCCCTCAAGCCATTTTTAAATCTGCACTAGGGTCACAAATCCTTATGTAGCACGATCAAACCTCTTATATTCTGTTTATTAAACCAAAGTATCCAATTCAAAAATATGCATAAAAGTCCTGGATACCCATATATTACTTTAATTATACCCAGTAAATATGGTGATAAAACCCGAAGTACAAACTATACAAAGATTCTCCGGTGAGAATTATGGGTCATATCTTTGCTTATAAAGGTTCTACTCATTAAGACCTCTAAATGATACCATGTTGTACCTGCCAATTTTTCAATTTTCAAATTTGTATATATTTAGCAGCAAGGAATGACAGTTCAATTATTACCCTATGCACAGGTATCCTTAGTTGTAAGTTTTTGTATTTTATATGATTTTTCTGTCATAATACTCACCATGATAGGTTCTGTTCATACAGGAGATGTAAGCATTCTTCACCAGTGGAGTGGACGTCTTACTTGACATAGCAGTCTGCAAAGTTAAGAAATTTAAAAAGAATGTTTTCAAATAACAACTACAAAACAGTGGACGCCTTAATGGACACAGCTGACTATAAAACAGGTAAAAAGAATAACTCTGAACAAAAAGTGCTACGAAACAGTTTAAATTAAGATTTAGACTTCAGATTTTTCCTCTGAATTATTCCCTTCTGGTTCACTTATATCAAGCACTAACAGAAGAGTCCTTAATCTCAATATGGGATAAAATACAAATATATTACATTCAACATTCTTTGGATTTTTTATTAATGTGAACCAGGTAAGACATTTTACTTAAACTGGAATAAGCAGTGTATTTTGGGTATTTACAAAATTATTTTCTAAGATTATAATTAACACAGACACCATGACAAGGTTTATACTGTGCAAGGGAAAAGAGAACATAAACAATATGACAATATTGTGCCTTAATTGACAGGAATATTACTGATTTTTTTAAGTTTATGCGACACGTAAATTTCCTATAGAGGAAGCCTATTTCTATTTTGTTGACTTGTAAGAAATATACACACATTTTTTTTTATTTTGTGACTATATTGGGTTCATCAGCTCTCCAGTTGAAACATTTAATTCAGAATTTGATTATTTTGTCCTACTTTTAAAGGGAGCCTCCAGTCATAAAGTTCAGATTTCTTACTCTAGTACCAAAGTTTTCTGCTTAATAATTTAGAGCTGAATGTTTTTATGATTTTGAACACTGACCTTGAACCAGAGTGTGACTTTTTCTGGCACCTTGGTTGAGAATTTTGAACACCATCTTGAAAACATGGACACAGCATGAACCAGTGTAGCCTCATGAACTGAAATATACATTTAATTAACCAGTTGTAACAACAGTTTCCAATGTAAACTCAACCAACCAGTGTAGCCTGGTGAACTACAGGGTGTAGCCTAGTGCATTGACCTATGTATCAGAAGTACAAACAAAATGTGCATATTTTTCAGCTGACTAATATAATCAAGCAACCACACAAACTGAATATGTTGTTAAAATCATAGTAGCATCGAGAAACATAGCAGTGTCTGTTGTTTTATCTTCCATTCTCAACTGGTAGAATCTCTTTCAAATTAGAGACTTTAAACAACCATAATAATGTACCAGTCCAGTTGTCCTGAAACAATATCTGCCAAATATTACATATTCTGACAACAAAAGAGCCAGGATACACACTTGACAAACAAAGATTTAAACTCAGTAAAAAGAATTTGGCATGAATGTTACCTCCATGGGACAAAAACGAACTCTCGTGGTGTAGCCATACTCCTTAATAACAATTTTGAGTATCATGTACATGAAATAAATAAAGACCTGGAGGGCAACTATATACAATTAATTTTGACTTGTGGATCAATTAAGATAAATTTTATCAACTTATATGCTCCAAATTCGGATGATCCAAACTTCTTTAGTGAAATTGATAAATTAACCACATATGAAAAAGCAGATTATGTTGTTATGTGCGGGGATTTTAACCTTGTATTGAACCCATCTAAGGACTCCCAAAATTATGTCAATATCAACAATCCAAAGTCTAGGTCCAAAGTGATTACTATGCTTAATGAGAGAGATTTAGTTGACATATATAGAGTACATAATCCAGATGTGATGCGATTCACATGGAGAAGAAGAAATCCGATTAAGCAGGCAAGGCTTGATTATTTCATGATATCATCTTCTATGACTGATATCATAAACAGCACCTCCATTATGCCAAGTTACAGGTCAGACCACTCAATCATTGAAATGAACATTAACCTTAGTAAATTTAAACATGGAAAGGGCTACTGGAAATTTAACAATAGCTTACTTAAAAATAAAAACTATTTGGATTTGATTAATAAAGTTATTGAAGAAGAAAAAGTAAAATATGCTTTACCTGTCTACAATATGAACTACGTAACTAGTAGCAATGACACTATTGAATTTACTATTCCTTCGGATCTTTTTTTAGAGACACTATTTTTGAGAATAAGGGGTGAAAGTATCAAATTTGCAAGTCACCTCAAGAAAAACAATTATTTACAAGAAAAACAGCTACTAAAGGATATATCTGTCTTGGAACAGAATTTGGACTGTGAAACTAATGTTAACTTATTGGAAGAAAAGAAGTCTGTTCTTGAAAATATTCGCAAACAAAGGATCAATGGATTTATAACAAGGTCAAGAATACAATGGCTTAGCGAAGGTGAAAAACCAAGTTCCTTTTTTTGTCAGCTTGAAAATAAAAATTACACTGAAAAAATGATACGGAAATTACATTTATCTGATGGCTCAGAAATAAAAGATCAAAAGAAAATACTATTAGAAGTACAAAAGTTCTATTCTCAACTTTTTAAAGCGAAGGACAAAGATGTATATGACACAAGGTCATTTGAGTATATTAATTTCCAAAGTTTAAAAAAGATTTCAAACCCAAATTTGGGGAATCCTATAACAGTGGAAGAACTAGGTAATGTTTTGAAAAAATTTAAAAATAATAAATCACAAGGAATTGATGGAATCTCATCAGAGTTCTTGAAAGTTTTTTGGAAAAAATTAAAGGTTTTAGTGGCAAATGCAATCAATATGTGTTACTCAAAAGGAGAGCTTTCAATTTCCTTAAGGAAAAGTGTGATAACTTGCTTGCCAAAAGAAAATAAAGATAGGAAATTAATAAAAAACTGGCGTCCAATATCACTTTTATGTGTAATTTATAAGCTGGCTTCAGCAGCAATATCTGAAAGGCTAAAGCCTCTTTTAGATATTCTGATCTCTCAAAGTCAGTCCGGTTTTATACAAGGAAGACGGATCGGTGAAAGTACTAGATTAATATATGATCTTATGTATTACACAGAAGAAAAACGAATACCAGGATTGTTGATGTTGATAGATTTTGAGAAAGCTTTTGACTCTGTCTCTTGGAAATTTCTATATAAAGTGTTGGAAAGTTTTGGCTTTGATGAAAAATTCATCAAATGGATAAAATTGTTTAATAATAATATAAATGCACACATATTACAGTGTGGATTCTTATCCAGTGCAATTCCAATTGAGAGAGGATGTAGACAGGGAGACCCCATTGCTCCATATCTGTTCTTACTTGTTGCTGAAATTTTGAGTTTATTAATTGAAAAAAATCCAGACATAAAGGGCATACAGGTTGGTAAACAAATGATTAAAGTCACTCAGTTTGCAGATGACACCACATTATTGCTTGATGGTAGTAGTTCTTCTCTGCAGGCTACTCTGAATGTACTGGAAATTTTTGGTTCTTTATCTGGTCTTAAAGTAAATTCAGAAAAGACGAAGCTTGTCTGGATAGGCAGCAAAAAACACTCTAAGGAAAAACTTTATAGCACAGCCAAACTTCAATGGATAGATTCTGAGTTCAGTATTCTTGGTATAGATTTTTCAACTGAATTACTTGATATTCCTAGAATAAACTATAACAAAGGTTTAGCCAAGGCCAATAAAATTATAAATTCTTGGAATTACAGACACTTGACACCCATAGGAAAGATTACAGTTATCAAAACTTTGATATTATCAAACTTTACACACCTATTTATGAGTATTCCAACTTCAAACATAGTCATGCGTGATATAGAAACAATGTTGTATAAATTTTTATGGGCAGGTAAACCCGATAGGGTATCTAGGAAGGATATATGTAAGACAAATTTAAAAGGTGGTATGAAGATGATAAATGTGTGCAATTTTGAAAAAAGTTTGAAGCTTAGCTGGCTAAAACGCCTTGGCACTGATTCTTCAAAAGCTTGGTACAAAGTTTTAGAGACTACAGTTAGAGATGTGAATAAATTGTATGTATTAGGGACAAAATGGCCAAAAACTGTAGCCTCTAAACTTAATCCCTTTTGGAACACAGTTTTTAAATACTCAAATGAACTGAATGATATACGAAAAATTGAAAAAAATCAGGATATTGTAAATCAGTGCATTTGGTACAATAGTAAAATAGGCACAAAAAATATATTTTACCCAGATTGGTTTAAAAGGGGCCTTTACTTTGTAGGAGATGTTTTGAATGAAAAAGGCAATATGTTACAGCTACAAGAGATAAATAGGAAATATAATATGAGGGTTAACTTTTTGAACTATTTTACAATCAGAACGATTTTAAGAAAATTCATATTGCAGTTTATAAATGGAGATGATTTTTTGGCAGATACACCAAACATTCCTTTCCATATGCATATCTATATAAAGCCCTTAAAGGGGGGAAGATACTTGTATCATATTCTCAATGACTGTACAGGGGATCCCTCAGATTGCGAACAAAAATGGTGCCAAAAATTAAATCAAGACCATGACATAAATTTTTGGAAACAGATTTATAAAATCAACTTTTTCACAATCTACGATAACAGTATCATATGGTTCCAATATAGAATCATCCGAAGGATTCTCGGTACACAAGAATTTTTGCATAAAATTAAACAATCTGACTCGGATATTTGTCGACTATGTGGCCAATATTGTGAAACAATTACACATTTATTTGTAGTCTGTAACAAAGTAAATAGCCTCTGGAAGAATCTACAGACCTGGATTGAAACAAAAACTGGTTCAGCATTTAACTTTAGCGACACAGATAAAATTTTGGGCTGTGCTTTCATTGAGCATTCTTTTTGGCCTGTAAATTTTGTTTTACTCATAACAAGATTCTATATCTTTAAGTGTGCAAAAGACAATAAAACTTTGAGCCTATCACAATTGCAAAAGTTAATTAAAACAAAGTATACTGAACAAGAAATGCTGTCTAATATTAATAATGGTATTGACACTTTTGATAGGAGATGGTCATTGTGGAGTGATATTTTTGCTGAAATTTAGATTAATGTATTGATAGTTAAGCACAAAATCTACAAATATGCTTACTCATTTAGTTGACACTGTTACATAACATGTTACTTTATCATTATATTGTAAAACAACCATGTTTATGTATATGCTTCGAAAAAAATAAAGGGATGGGGAAAAAAAAGAGAGCCATGTGAACACAAAATTATATTCAATCAACTAGATATCCAATTATAAAGACCAAAAGTATGCAGATAAGCAACAAGAGGAGAGTGCCCGTGAACGGGCACTGTGTCAGCTGACTGAGTGTTTTTGATTTGTGAAGGTGATTAGAGGACAGAATAATTATCAGGAAAAGGGCTGTACAGAAATACAGTAAATGGTAACTGAACAGCAAGTTCGAAAGAAATTCCGAAGCTGACAGAAGAAAAGGATAAAAAAGTTGTGCCCTGTAAATGGTATTATGAAGGAAAATAACAAGGTAATTGTTTAAGTGTAAAAAATAGGTTAAAACATATTTAAAGAAATACTACAAATGCAATATCCTCGTTCGACCTTGAAGAAGGGGTCCCAGGTCAAATCTAACCACACAAATACATTCCCAGCCCATGATTTCCTATGGTTTACCATTCCAAACCTCTAGGACCAATTATAAATGAGTTATAAGCACTTTTAAGCTTGGCTGTCCTCATTTGACCTTGAAGGAGGGGTCCAAAGGTCAAATCTGACCATACCAAAAGATTCCGAGCCAATGATTTCCTATGGGATGGTTTACCATCCCAAATCTCTGTCACCAATAATAAGCGAGTTGTAGGCACTTTCAATTTTCGCTATCCTCATTTGACCTTGAAGGAGGGTTCCAAGGTCAAATCGGACCATATCAACAGATTCACAGCCCATGATTTCCTGTCTGTTCACCATCCCAAACCTCTGGGACCAATAATAAGCGAGTTATAAGCACTTTTAAGTTTGGCTATCCTTGTTTGACCTTAAAGGAGGGGTCATTGAAGGTCAAATCTGACCACACCAAAAGATTCCCACCCCATGATTTCCTACAGGTTGGTTTATCATCCCAAACCTCTAGGATCAATAATAAGGGAGATATAAGCACTTTTCATGACTAACAAAAAACACCTGTGGCGGCCATCTTGTTTCTCAAAATGAGGCCAAAAATATTCCCAGACAACATTTTATGGTTATTAATATATACTGCAAACTTAAGAAAGCTAGCTATAATATTTTTTTTCATCAGAGCAGTAATGGTGAAATCTCTCTCTACACACTGCGGCTATCCAGTGGATACAATGATTTACTCAACAGTGAGAACCTGAAAGTAGCTATTGCTCAGCTATGCCATGACATAGAGGTCTGCAATTTCAGTATGTTATAGCTGACCAAAAATTCTGTGAATAACATATTTAACAAATTACTCTAAATGTAATAGTTTTCAAGTTACAACTGATTTACTCAACAGTGAGAACCTCAAAGGAACTATTACTCAGCTATGCAATGAGCCACAGGTCTGAAACTTCACTATGTTATAGCTGACCCCAAAATAGGTGAATAACATATTGAAACAAAATACTCTAAATGCAATAGTTTTCAAGTTATAAGTGATTTACTCAACAGTGATAACCTAAAAGTAGCTATTACTCAGCTATGCCATGAGCTACAGGTCTGAAATTTTACTATGTTATAGCTGGCCCAAAAGTAGCTGAATAACATATTTATACGAAATTCTCTAAATGCAATAGTTTTTAAGTTACAAGTGATTTTACTCATGATGGAAGTTACTGAAAAGCCCAAAAGTAGCTATTACTCACTTAGCTATTGAGACAGACACCCAACTTACTCACCATATTGTAGCTATGAAAAAAGTAGCTGAATAACATATTTTAACAAAATGCTCTAAATGCAACACTTTTCAAGTTATAAGTGATTTACTCAACAGTGATAACCTAAAAGTAGCTATTACTCACTATGCCATGAGCTACAGGTCTGAAATTTTACTATGTTATAGTTGACCCAAAAGTAGCTGAATAACATATTTATACGAAATTCTCTAAATGCAATAGTTTTCAAGTTATAAGCGATTTACTCAACAGTGATAACCTAAAAGTAGCTATTACTCAGCTATGCCATGAGCTACAGGTCTGAAATTTCACTATGTCATAGCTGGCCCAAAAGTAGCTGAATAACATATTTATACGAAATTCTCTAAATGTAATAGTTTTTAAGTTACAAGTGATTTTACTCATAATGGAAGTTACTGAAAAGCCCAAAAGTAGCTATTACTCACTTAGCTATTGAGACAGACACCCAACTTATTCACCATATTGTAGCTATGAAAAAAGTAGCTGAACAACATATTTTCACAAAATGCTGTGAATGCAACACTTTTGAAGTTATAAGCGATTTAGTGCATGATTTCATGAATTTTAATGCATTAAAAATTATTAAAAAAATTTATTAAAAAAAAAGTAAGACAGATCCAGGTCTCATACTCACACAAGAGAATCTACCTCTGGCCTAGTACATATATGCAAGATATGAGAGAAATCCCTGCAATAGTCACGGAGAAAATTGTGATAAAAAGTTGAAATTTTCACACTTTTGGTGGGGGTACCCCCCTTGTAATGTCTCTAGCAAACAGACGAACAGACAGATTTGCATGCCTTGAACAATTTTTCATCCTCGATAGATAAGGTATCTTTTAAAAAAAACAGCATGTCTCTAGGCCTTGTAGTTTTGGAGAAGAAGTTGTTCACGCGGACGCGGACGCCCACGCCGCAGAGTGATGACATAATGTCAGCTGACTGACAAGTCAGCTGACATAAAAACCAGGTAGTGTGCATGTTGCCCATCTTATACAGTAAATATGCAAAAGTCTGATGTAAAATGATATCAAACCGGTCTTTACAACAGCAATTAATACCCACCTATTAGTGCTCATTCATTATTAGATTTCTACCAGTGTAGTTGGAGCATAACAATGCACTCTAACCGAGTACTGTCTCCTCACCTTCTTGCTGTAAAACGGGTATGTAGGTCTCTACGGTAAACCCCGCCAGTGACTGCTGGGAACTTCCTGCCACACCATTGTCACTAAGGTTACCAATGGCAGTCATCAGACCCACACGCTGAGCTGCCACAGTCAACTTCCCCTCAGAACCTGGACGTAAAGTAAACAAATGCTTTTAAGACAACCACGACCACAATTTTGAAGTAAATCTGTGCAACTGCAACTTTGAGCACTGTTTCTATACTGATATTTATTTTCAGATTCTGGGATTTCAGACTTGTGACATTCTACAAGACAGACACTAAAGCTTGCATTATCTAGAAATATTGAAACAATTTTGAGCAAATTTAGAACTCAAGTAAAATAGAAGAGGTATTTCAGTGGGAAAAAATAAAAATTGAGAGTGGAATAGGAGTTGAGATAAAAGAGATTTCATGACACGTCCATACAAATTAACAAGCTATTTCCAACTCGCCTCCCAGTACAGCAAACAGGTGTTTGATGAGTTTCTCCAGAGCCCCCGAGTCACTGCACTGATGACCCAAGTGACTGAAGGCCCGAGTGGCCACTTCACGCATGCGTTCTTCCTTGGAACAACTGTGTGCTAAAATTATACAGAGAGCAAGGATAGCAAGAGGACTTTTGTTCCAACATATCCAAACAACAATAGAAGTGGTCTAAAAACAGGCGCTCCAGCAAGATCTTGACCCAAAGAGTATCAGAAACCTTAAATACCACATATACAAAACAGGATTTACCTGTACCAAAATTTTAATGCACAAAAAGACAATGGTACATCTCAAGTACTGTGCCATGACATGGGAGGAGCAAGTAAGTTTTAATAAGAAATAAAAACCTCTTTAAATCTCCACTATCGTGGAATAAAGCTGTTATTTAATAGATTTTAAAGTTCACACCATAAGTTTATCACTGATAAGAGAAAAGCTATGCCACATATTTTCAGGTTTCACAAGTACTTTTTGAAAACAATACAGGTATGCATAAACTGAATAGTAATGATAAGTAAGTAATGAAACTAAGTGGTCAGATACTTACTGGCCAAAGGTTTGCCCAGCTCCAAACAGTAAGCACTGAGATCCAGACTCACTCCTGCAATCAGCTCACTCAATACTGAAAACAACAAACAAAAGTATTAATATCATTACAACATTCGATTGATTTGAGTAACACATTGCTTCCAATGTATGGGTTCTCCTCGAGGGTTTTTAATGAAAACAATGCACGGGAGAAAGTTAGAGAGTCTGTATTGTAAACCATAGGGTGTTGTCACACAACTACCAAATATTCCATTCAAAGACAGAGACAAGATTCAAACCCATGCTTTCAGCTGTGGGAGGCTAAATAGTAATCATATCAACGACCACCCATGTAACAGAATGTAACAGAAGAGGATAATTTGCTTCAGATTGGTATCTAAAGTTCAGAAAAAGAGATGATTTTACTGAATTTTCCTTTTTTGTTTTAGACAATAATATAAAATACTTGTATACTTTCATTAATATACTGCTGACAGTTGAAAAGCTTTAATAACTCCCTCAACAACACATTAAATAACTAAAAAAAATGTTTTTTTTTTAGAAAAATGTAGTTTTAACTAGCAGTACATCAGATTTTCTAAACACACACATTTTATCTTGTTACAGAACACAACTAACACAATCAATGTGTTACGTTTCCTTACAGAATAACATCAGTTTCTCTATAAAACTGATAGTGTTGCGACGATGTTTGAAGAAGTTCGATAGTTCGCTCGTTTACTGCCCCGATTTCGGAGTTCGGTTTCAAAGGTCTAAAATTCAGACTTTGCAAAACATTTAGAAATCTCCAACATCACACCACATCCCAATGGATCCTATTTTCGCCCATCTATAAAACTTGTTTCTTTTGTTGAAAATATGGCGGAATTTATTTAAAATATATATGCATTTTATATTTTTGCTATATTTTCAATAAAGTAACAAGATTTTATGTGAGATTTCTGCATTTTAACTGGTTTTGAAAACGTTGTTTCGAAGATCGAACTAGACCGAAGTTCGCTAGCTTGTACGGGTACCAAACAGCGAACCTGATATTCGAAGCGATTTCACAGCACTAAAAACTAAGGCTGCAACGATTCTTCGGTTACTCGGAAACGAAACGATTCACTTCAATACTCGAGGCAAGAAAAGTGAACCGGATCTTCGAAAAGAACTAAACATAGAAGTAAAATCTACTACAAAATTCAAGTTTTTTTCTTTAAATATATTAATATATTTATATATTTTACTATTATAAGGCGTTTCCGTTTCAGTATTTTATATTTTAACTATTTGCAAACTTAAATTCTTTGTGTAACAACGTTTTATAAGACGGCATTTTATTCTAACGTATTTCGAAGATGCCTCAAATCTCGCAATATAAGGATGGTTACAGTTTCTAATATTTTGCATTATAAATGCGTCTTTTCCCCAAAATTCAATAAATTATCAAAATTCTTTCCTGTTGTGTGGTTTGCAACCATTTAATAAGGCGTGGTACGTCAAAATATGAAGCAGTTTATTTTGATCAAGCGAATAACCGAATCCGAGTCGATTCTTATAAAACGAGGAATCGAGGCGCATTTTCGGGCTCGCTTGCAGCCCTACTAAAAACTGATTATGGCAGATGTCCTTGAGGAACAACCTCAGAGTTTCTCAGAACACGCCCAACACAACCATTTTACTTCATATCAACACCTATTTTATCTTTTGTGAAATATGCTTACCAATTACCTCAACTAACCCTTTTATCAGATCTCACCACTTCGGGCTTTTTTTTTTCAGACATCACTTCACAAAATGTCACATAACCACCTTACCTGTTATAACCACCTCTGGATTTCTCAACATGGCTTTGCCCACTCCAGGGAGAATACTGTTTTTAAAGGTGTCATGACTGATTGTTTTCAACCACACTTTAGTATGTTCCTGCAATGTGAAAACAACAAATGACCTTCCAAGAATATATTCATACAGTTTACATATAATAGAAGTTTTAACAGATATTTTTCAGTGTAAGGTACAAAATATTCACACTTTCAGGTTATATCAGTTTTACAGCATAGAGGAAATTATTTTCACACAGATAATAATAATAAGACATAAGCATGTTTATGATTTATAAAATATTACCTTTTTTGAATTATGATTTATAATCTAAGCTAACAAAACAAGCTTCATGATGACACATTGATAAAATATGTTTATTCACAACAGATACCAAACATTTTTATTTAGCAGTGTGTTGTCTTGTGCATCATACGAGCTGAAGAGAAAGGATTCAACTACAAAAAATATGTCAGATGAAAAAGGAACTGAAAATTTAACAAGATTCTTACCAAAACATGAGGTTTAGGTACAGTTCTGGTGCCGACAACCTGCTTTACATACAGCTCAGTAAAACCTTCCTGAAATTTGTAGGAAATAGGATGTTTACATAAAACAACATGCAGAGAAACCTGATGCTCTTGCTGTTGCATAGAAAAAAGATTGCATTACTAGAAATAAAAATTATAATTTTGCAAATTAATATCAGTTCTGGTTTTTAAATACTAAAGTACATTCAGACATTAGGTAGATTTATACATTAATGGATTGTGAATGATTTACTTTAAGTATTCCATTGCACAAATGAAACAGTAAAAACAATAAGTACTTAGTTCACATAATTTTGTCTGTATATCTTTTAATCTGTTATGTTAACGTGCAATGTGAACGTTCACTTACATTGTTTTTCCTTACACACCTCCTTTATGTTACCTCATGACACGTCTTTACAGTTTTGTTAAGTACTTTTATCTGTAGCAAGTACTTTGCATTTACCTGTAACTTACTGAGCTGGTCAGTTTCTTTACTTGCTGTCAGATACTTGACCACACAGCTGACCATACACATGAGGAAAATACTGGGCTGTATCTTCAAGACTATTTCTCCATACACAGACACTGAACCAGGGATCTACAAGAGTTAACAAATATAGCCAAGAGGAATTTCAGATATTTGGGTTCAACTTTGATTTCAATAGTTTGTACAGGTAATATTTAGATTTCAACAATTTTCTGTGGAGGAAGGAAGCAAGGCGTACAGGTCAGTCAAAACTCTGCATTATAAATGATTGGATATCAAAAACCACTGTCAATCATACCAGGGTTCTTGTTGCTCCAACTTACATTATAGAAGCCATTTTTTTGTAGTGCATCATAGTGTATCAGCAAAAGTAACCACATCTGTAATTTTTTTTAATACAGGCCTTCCATAACTACTTTAAATGTTATAACTATCCACTTTGCACATATGTTTAACAGTCCTATATCTCCCTCCATATAACCACATCAGTTGTTTTCTGTATAAATCTCACATTACCACATCAAATATTGTCATTTTACTTGTGCCGAAATATGTGGCAGCCTCCGGTATATACCTACCCAATAACAACAGCAGTATTTTCTGGCAAAACACATAATATGAGTGACATCAGATATAGACTAGTATATTATGGTTTCATATTTTTTAAGACATCTACAATGCTCCTGCACCTGTTTTCTGTCATGATAACACGTTTCTCTAAAATGCCTCACACAAGGCCATAAGCATGTAACATATAGATTTAACCTGCTTCCAGACACGAGCCATCCTCCTGTAGCTTCCTATCTGTACAGATGCACTCTCTGTGGCAAATGCACCATGAAGCAAGAAGCACTGGAGCTCTACCTAAAAACCATCAAAACATACTGCCACAAGAAAATTTATGTGCTGAACTTGTAATCACACAGAACATGGAACACAAAATCCTGCCTGATTTGTGCTTCTTGTATGTAAATCTGCATGGCTTTCATTTGATTAAAATATCCACTTGTCACAAGCTCAACTTACAAATAGCACTCAAACATTTAAACTTTTTAAGACTTGCTGACACAATTTCTAAACTGAGTCGCAAGGCAATGCAAGATCTGCCAATAAAGCTAAAGGGGTAGAAGAACTGAAACGTATTAGTCAATAACAAATGTAACATTTCAGTAAAATTTTATTGGACACAGATGTTTTTTTAAAGATTCTGTCACAAGTACTTTGGTCTAAATTGGTTCTTTTATATAAAAGGGATCACTGTAGTATAGTCACTTCTGATATTTAAACTTTAAATCTATTATCTTTGGCTGACAATTGACAGCAAAGCCTCCTAATAAAAATGAAAACCACAAGCTCAATGATTCAGAAAATAAAATCAGAGGTAGTTCTACATACTTATTTTACAAATAATCATCAAGCATAAAATCAATGATTATTTTCAATTTCATGAAAACTCATTTTACTGGGAGACAAATCTGTGAAAGACTTCAAATACATGTATACACACCACTTACCAAGTTCTTGAAATTGTCCCCAACCATTTCTTCACTTGTCTTAAAGCACTCTCGGACTACCAGGCTTGTCCAGCTGAGGCAATTCATTGAAACAGCTGAATTAGATCGACTAAAATTCCAATAAAGAACCATTATTCCCATGACAAATGAGTATTTTGCAATAGCAATAATAAAATACAAAGTATAAAAGTACTGTACTAAAAATATCAACAAAATAGGTAAATGACTGGACACAAGAACAACAAGTTAACAAGTTGAGGTTGCCAGACACAAATTACTGAATACCATACATATTTTACTGTGGAGGAAAATATTGAGAGCCACAACATGTATTCTTTCAATCATTTCATAAAAATTTTGTTTACGTTCTTACCAAGGTTGCATCTGTTTGTACAGCTCTGCAGTTTCTTTGATAGTTGTGGTGAAATGTTTCAACAAAAAATCCTTGTGGTATTGACAAAGCAAGACAAGAAGCTCTTCCACAGCCAGCCTCGACTTTTTGTCTTGATAAATTGGCAAAGTGAACAAGAGACATCTTACAATACCCTTCACAGCTCCCTCTGGAAAATCTGCAATCCAGAGAACAAATTTACAGAGCCAGGAATGTGAACTTAGATGCAGTACGTGAAAATCATGGCTGAGAAATCCATCACTTTAGTGGCACAACTTCGATCAAGTTTTGTGATTTTTTTTCACGTTTAATCGATTTATATAGTCTGTTGTAGGACTTATACACATTTGTTTTTTGCTGCTTAATTTAAAGGGTGGCCCTGGTGGCAAATTTTACTCCTTTATCTTCAAACTGTATAAACAGAAAATCAATATAAGAATGGTGCAGTAACGTAACATGGTAACTGAAAAGTAAACAAAAATTATTTTTGAAAAATATGTAGCACTAAAGAAAACAGCTCTATTTATCGTAACAGATCAAAACGAGTTATTTGGATTTTCTTTTTTTAGTTATTCTGTGTTTATTAAATAAGAATATGCTGATGCATACAACTGTCTTACTGGGTACTGACAGCTTACACACTAATGTGACTCTTTCAGCTAGATGTAGACCGAGTTGTTGTCCCATCGCCAATTGCTATTGATACACTGTTGGACGCAATGGCGAGGGATCGAGTTCTCTAGTACTTGTTTTCTGTGTAAATTTTGAAAGGCATATTTCTACACATATTGTCACAAGTATAAATGTTACCATGCATTCTTTGAGGTATGTTTCTGTGCTGTTCATTAATATTTAATGCCGATCCAACTGGCATGTATATATTTCAACCCATTTTTAACAAAACTTCATCTTTGCAATATTATTTATAAAAGAAACTCCTGGGTTATAAAAAGGTTAAGTGTAACAGCATACGTATTATAAACTAGATAGTAGATACATCTATTAAGTCATCACAAGAACATTTTTAAGTACATGTAGTTATTACTTGCCATTCAAAATTCACACAAAAAACAAGTACTAGAGAACTCTAGCTGTCCCTCTCCATTGTGTCAACCAATTTATCAATAGCAATTGGTGATTTGACAGATTCTTGATCTAAGCAAGATGTAGGCCTTAAAAATTACAAAAACATTAACCCTTGAAGAATAATTATATTTGTTTCAGAATTTATTTTTAATTTAAAAAATATCTTATTGTAGGCACCCTTATTGTACGTATATATTTCATTATTTCATTGACTTTTACATATCACATGAAAAAAAATATTGAAGATATTTAATAAATATAATTTTTTAAAAAAAAGAACAGGGAATAATTAAATATTATTCAATGTTTAGATATGTATTTAAACTTTAAATATTCCATTACTTTTATGACTTTTGTCATTACTGTCGTTAAAATTTTGTGACATCTGTTAATTAAAAGAGACCTGGATGACTTTAAGATTTACATGCAACTCGTGACCACGGCATCTCATGACCAACACCTCATACCCACAACTTATACAAACTTGAATCGTAATGTTGATATGCTGAATAAGTCGATCGGTCAGCATTGGCAGCTTTACAGTACAGTACCGCACATAGTAAACTTCATTTTAATTTGCAAATAAACAATCATCCTTTTCATGGATTTATTTAGACCGAGTTTCTGTCCTGTCGCGTATTGCTGTTGATATTTCTGATGGTACGCAATGGCGAGGAACAGAGTTCACATGTACCTGTTTTCTGTGTAAATTTTGAACAGCATATTTGTACACATATTACCACAAGTATAAAGTGTTATTTGGTTTCTTTAAGGTATGTACATGTGCGGTCCACTTATATTTCATGCCAATCAAACTGGCATGTATATATTTCAACCTATTTCCAAAATGTAAACAAACCTTCAACATTACATAGTTCTCTACAAAAAAATCCTGGCTTCTAAAAACAGTTTAATTTAACAACATATGTATTGGAAATTGGATACAGCTATAATAGACATAACAATAACTTTTTAAAGTGAATGCAATAATTCCCCACAGTTCAAAGTTTACATAGAAAACAGGTACATGTGAGCTCTGTCCCTCGCCATTGTGTCCATCAGTATATCAATAGCAATTGGCGACGGGACAGAAACTCGGTCTAGGATTTATTTTACATTATTGCACATAACTTTGCTAAAAATATAATGTCCATGCAAAACAAAATAGTTTATTTAACAACCAAAATACTAAATGTAGGTACTTTGCAATAATAATAGGCTTAATTGAAGCATTTTAAAACTCACTGCTCTGTTTGACACATGGATGCAAAGCTCGAATAATCTCTACTCTTGTTTTCACCCTGGATGTTGTGATTTTCTGTGAAAATTGCTTCAGGACATCAGTAGCCTGAAATGCAGATAACATTTAAGTAAATTTAGGAAAGCAATTTATTTCTTTGTACATATACTACGAAAGATTTAAATTTACCGGTAACTTACGGTACTTTCTGCCATGTTGGTGGTGCAACATGACCTTCACCTTTGTGTGTCGATAAAGGAAAAAATATTTAAACTACCACAAATTACTAGGCGTATTTCACAACCACAATCCGTTGAATCTAGATTCCTCAGATCAACAGATTCGCTTGGGATGTGACTTGAATCTGAATCTGGATTATGAATCCATTGATCTACCTCTCGAGGTAGATCAACGGATTCAGATTCATTGGATTACCCAAAATTCTTTGTAAAATAATGGCTGCAAAATGTGGCAGGAAATTTTAACATTAGGGAATTTTTTATTATATTGTTATTTGATAATATTATTTTACTGTTTATTAATATATGTTAATATATTGTATTTATGTTGCTTCATCTTATTTTTTTATTTTGGATTCAGATCTAGGGAAAATTGCATATCACGAATCTAGCTAATCCAAAGAATCCAAATCTGAATCTGGATTGCACAGATTATGCAGATTCTTGTTTGTGAAATATACCTAATAACAATGACATACAAACTGAAACTGACAAACAGACACCAGTTTAACACAAGAACAGATATGAAATTCATGTTCTGTGCTGAAGAAAAACTACTTCAATTGTTATATATAATTACTGAGGCACACTTTGCTGCCAAAAAACTATGACACCATCAAATTATGATAAGTAACTTGGTTGAGTCAATATCAAATTGTATAGAAAAAAATAAAAATAAATACTAATTTTATTAATTTTTGCTGGATAATATTTCAAAACTCATTGGAAATTTTCAATAGGGTCACATCCCTTTCAATTGATATGGAGAAAAACCACTATCCTTTTCCCTTTCTAGGAAGTCACATGCTAATTTGTCATAAAGAATTCCTATCTTCTGTGTATACAAACTACTGTAATTCTAAGAAAAAACCCTCAGAAAGTTTTAAAAGTGATTTAAGGAGATTTTTAAAAAAATTCTAAGTATGGGAGCTAACTTTGGCCCCCTCTATCGAAATTAAGCTACAACTAAAAATAATTGGTTTTCAGGGTTTTTTTCAATCCTTCACTCAATTGGCATGAAACCCCTGTTTTTATGATATATTTGATGGGCAAGATCTTTGTAATTGTATATTTATGAGAAAATATTTCTGCAAACCTCCTTTCTGTTTCAATGTTCAGTTTGAAAACATAATGTAAGATAAATAAGAAATAATCTGTAAATAAACAAAATGTGAAAAATGTGATGAATACAATCTATAATTTTAATACTTTTCTCCCAAATACTCCAGATGTAAATCTACAAGGAATGATGTTGTGATCACATGACAAATCTGTCCAAATGATCAAAACTTGTCTCTTGGCCAAATTAAAGTTCAGAGATGCCTTTTCAAGAGCACAATGACAGCAATGTTTCAAATGTAATAATCCGATAATGTTTTGAGGTACCCACATTGTAAAAGTGTCTTGACATTTATTTATCTTAACCATTCAAGGTGATTAACACATCCATGGATAACTAATCATATTTTTTCTCAGTAAAATAACACTTTTTAGGGATCATGGGTAAATGGTAATATATGCATCTGTCACCAAATCACAATTATAGCTTGGAGCACACTTTACAATGTAAATTTATTAAGTTGTCAAAAATTTAGCTAAACTTTTTTTGGCCACTGGAAGATCTATCTTTCATTTTAAATTTCAATATGTATACTTTGATAAAATCATATATATAATTTTAAAATAAACCAACGAGGTAATATTATTGCAAAGTCAATTGTGAACCTTTACACCCTTGGGCAATGTTTGTTAGTTCTAGATTTAAGTATTAACGGCTGCAAGACGTATGTTTTCAGTTATGGTTAAACCGCGCCCTGTTTATCAGTTGTAAACTTCAAAAATATATAAAATGGCCCCAGTTAAGCTTAAATATGTTGTGTCATTTACATCACAGGTAGCATAAAAAATATATTATTGACTTTAATGTCTGTGACAATGAGTAATTAACTTGAAATAGAAACCTTAATTTATTATCGCCCAGTCTTGTGTAGGCAATCGGTTTTTCATGTTTGCTTTATTGTAGAATCTAATACGAAAAAGCGTTATTGCCGCACGCCATAACTTGCCACACCCTGATAATAAAAATCTTATTTTTTCTTATTTATATTTGATACTATCAGTTTCTATTGATTAAGATACTGTATAAGTGGTTATTTTCGCGTGGAATTAATTTTCGCTATATTCGCGAGTGACCACAAAACGCGAAAATAACTTCTAGCCAATATTTATATTCAGTAGAACCAGTCTAGTGTGAGCGGTAATACAAGATTGTAGGGGTGCGACCGAGCAGTCGACACTCGCCGAGCGAGGGAAATTTTACGAAAATTCGATCCCAATTTTAAGAGTCGACTACTCGTGTGCATATAACAACCGGTTACGTTTTTAAGGAAATAAAAAATAAATAACATACCATGCTGGCATTAAATCACATAATCCACCGTTTTTAACATAATATTAAGTATATTATATGATGACATCAGCTAATTCAAGTGATTCAAAGCTTTTATCTTTATATTTTTGTTGTTTACGGGAGCCGCCATATTGGATGTTGGTTCCTGTAATGGTGGATACTAAACTTCGCGAGTGCTCGATGTCGAGCCGATTTTTTGTCCGCGAGTAATCGACCCGAATTATTTGTACTCGTCACACCCCTACAAGATTGTACCATTCACAGAAACGCCTAACTTCTTTGATCTTTAGCACCAATAGGGAGGGATTAATTCAATTACACGACCCCGCTACACAACTTCTTTGATAATGTGCCGATCAATGAAAGTGTGTTCGATTGGGTTTCGTAAATTTATAATCTCCCAGAGTAGGTTCACACACTGACAACGTGTATAAAAGAAAAGACGTTAATAAATTCTCGCGAACCAGGCCTACAGTGTACATTCGCGAACTTAAGTACCCGCGAAAAAAACCACTTATACAGTATACGTACATGACCTAAGTGCAAGTGAAGTGCAAGCTATGAAAAGAAAAATTCAAATTAATTTCTGACTGACTACAACCACATTTCATGTGGCCTTAAAGCGGCTCTTTGATTCCACTTTCCTGGAAATATTTAAGTCATGGTCGTTTGCCTTAATTTTATACACACTTGCATACATGGCTCACTTGAAAGTTTAATTACTCTTTCATGTAATCTTAGATGTTTTACATTAAGTTTTCTACACTTAATTTGATGTAGTCATAAACAGATCGACATTACTAAAAGTATTTAAATTATGATTTAGTTTATTTATATAAGACAAAAAAAATGCAGCAGCAACCATGTTTCTATCTGCTCATGAATATTCAGCATATGATACAAGTCATTTGTCAGCCATGTTTGTGCACCTGCAAGTCCACATGTCCCAATAAATATGAGGTTACGGAATTCTTTGGGGCTTCCCAACAATGTTATTTACTGTTTTAAGATGTTTATTTACTTAAATGCATGTGAAATAATATAATTTAGAAGTAGAAATATTCATGGCTTGTAAGTTTCCCTTTTTCTGTGGAGCATGGAAATAAAGCACCACATTATCGCCATGGAAATGTGGCTTTAGTCTCGCCAAATTAATTTACAAATTATAGTGCTTAAGGAGTGGTATTACAATTTCTACTTTTAACCAATGGCCCAACTTGGCACAGTTTGCATACAGAAATTACAGTAAACAGTTAATTTATGTCCTTTGTCACTTCTGCTGACTAGTGGTGTGACGATTAGATGAATTGTCGATTAATCGTCGGTGACAGTGTAGAATCGCGGTCGGTCACTGGCGTTTTCTAATGATCGATTATTAAGCTTATATCTTACCTTTCTTGATTTATATCAATATCCACATATTTTCCATATATTTTACGAATTTTTACTTAATAAATCAACAGATTTGTCATGCATTTCGAGTTTGTTTATGTCTCCCGCCATATTTACGGGAAGTGGGTTCTTTCGGTAGATTCTAAATGTCGAAACACCGTTATTCTTACCGGATTGATCTATACTTTATCCCGGAAAGTGTTTCTTAAATAGCAAACAACAATGGAGTAAAATAATCGATTATGGGTCGATCATCGCTCGGAAAAATGGACGAATAATCGACCATGAAAATTGGAGGCGATTCCCAGCACTACTGCTGACCTTCTGCTACCTTGTTAGACTGCATGAGTTTCTGTCACACATTGCTGTTAATATTTCTGACAGTACGCAATGGCGAGGGACAGAGCTCAGATGTACCTATTTTCAATTTACACCTTGAACGGCATATTTGTACACATTTTCACAATTATAAATTGTTATTTGCATTCTTTCAGGTACATATATGTGCCATTCAAATTAATTTAATACCTATCCGACTGCTATGAATAAATTTCAACACATTTTTAAAATGTAAACAAACTTCACCATCCTTCCTTGCCACCATAAATGTATATTATTGTTATGTCTGAAACGTTTGCTTAACATATTTATATTAAAATTTGTTTCGCATACAATTATTTCAAAGAAACAAGTAAAATTGGAAAAGAGAACAGAAATATACCATTGAAGATTTACACAGAAAACAAGTACATATTGGCTCATCCCTCGCCATTGCATACCATCAGAAATACCAACAGCAATGTGCGACGGGGCAAAAACTCAGTCTACTACCTTGTATGATATTGATACATCACCAGAAATTAACGAGTGTTGCTGATGACAACAGTTAATAAATAGTCTGTGTTCCAGTTTGTACCAAGTTCCCATTCCAAGCAATAATCCCATCCCTCATTTAAAATGTTAGTTTTGATGCGATTACATATTTATAGCATATACACTAGCGGGTCTCAAACCAGCCACACATCATTGTTATAACAATTGTAATGGCTCTTATGTTTTGGTCTTGTGTCATGTACTGGTATTCTACCAGTAAACACCTGCCAACCAGTGAATGCCAACCTTTTATCATTTGTTTAAATATCAGTGACAAGTGCCTATTTATATGTTTGCATAATAGGCATTGATTGGTATTTCTGGTTTACAGTGAAAACCAGTAATAATAGAGATATATCAAAATATTACACTTTCAAAGAAGTGTTACCAAGCACACTCAAACTATTAATTGCTTAGCATATAATTTAATAACCTGTTCAAAGAAGAATATAGTTTAAAGCATTTTATATAACTTGAATTAAAAATATTAACCAAAGCATGCTTATTAACTGGTAGAATGCCAGTATATTTTTGAGTTTGAACTTTTTGTTTACAGACTAATTTCACTTACAAATATTATAGTTTGCATTATTTTATTGAGGTTTTATAAAATTGTAAACTTGAAAGCATTATTTCATCTTTTAGAAAGTATATGCAGCTACGCCAATATTAAAAAATAAGTAGCTGCTCCAATATATGGAACTAATGGCAATACTCAAATTTACAACACCCTTGAGTCAAGGAGACTTTAATATATTACTTTGCAAGTCATGTTCAAAACACCAAGTTGAAACTTTAGATCCACACTGTGTACCAGTAACATTGCATAATTTCATATCCAGGTAACTGATTGCATTTACTGTCAACTAACTATTTAACTGTTTCCGGTGATTAGCTTCTTTGAGGAAATACTGAAAACGTCACATAGAGATGTGTCCTGCATTCAGACAAACAATATGGCAGATGCGAGATGCTAGAAAGCAGAAAATTCACCAAAATTATTGGGTAGTTTGCAAGTAAATGTCAAATTTGGTATTGTTAACATAATATACAGATAAAGTACTTTGAATTGGTACATGAGGTGATAAACGTAAGAACACAGTTAACCGGTTCAACAATAATTGCCATGTCAAGTAACTGGCTTATCAAATATGTTGTTGGTACAGTTTATTGTTTCAGCCTTATATTTTAATACTTGTTTTCTGGCAGGATCCAAAATTTCCAGTAGAAAATTTGTTGATTGGTGACAGCTCCAAAAAATGGCTAAGTGCCCCTTCAGACAAGTCTTCACAACTGGAGGCTGTATTTCAGTTGGAAAAGTCATGTGTTATTACACATATTGATATCGGTAAGGGTGCTTTAAATTTTACTTTTAAAGTTTAATATAACTTTTCATGGATAATACTTATTTTTCTGTTTTGGAATGAAATCAGTTTCTCCACATGACTGGCTATTGATTTTAGGAAAAAAGTGTCTTAATTTTTAAATTTTTGCAATATTTTATGTTTTGACTTTCCATCACAGAGATATAACTGCATATTGCTGAGGTGTTTACTGAGGACTTTTTGCATACATAGGTACCTGGTGGACTTTCTCAGTGGAGATTCAGGTTGGACGTTCCACTTGGCCTGAGACCAAAGGCTTCAAGAGCCTGTTGCCTTCATCTGCATTCATGAATCCTATTGAGTGTAAGCAAGGGAAAAATAAAGTGGGCTTACGCATGTTTAACACAGGTAAAAGTCAGGAAAAGTTGAAAATAAATATTGAGATGTAAATGAATGTTTAGAATCGTATCTCTACTTCTCTAATAAAGAAAATATAAAACTGCTTTTGTTTTATTAAAATAATTGTAACCAAAAATATATATTACCACAATTTTAATCTCAAAATAGCAAAGTTAGGAATGTGAAATTTGACACTGGGACCCCCCCCCCCCCCCCCCCCCCCTACACACACACACACACACACACCTTTATATTTCTTTGAAGACTTATATTTTTGCTGGGTTTTTTTCATTTCAAGAGGTTTCCCAGCACTGACTTCTTTTCTTATGTCAAGTTTCATTAATTATTTGTTTCTTTTTTGGTTTTCAGAATAGTTTAGTGCAGACACACGAGATGAATCTTGGGACAGAATACGTGTGGTTTTGTCACAGCCCTACCGTAAAGATGTACAGTTTGGACTTTCCGTCCTACGAATTCTGGCTGCAGACAATGAAATGTCATCAAAGGTGATAACAGCCTCTGTGACATTAGTGTTAAACTGATAAAATTCAAAATTGTGTGTATATAGCATTACAAATTATAAAATAATACACAGTAGAATTTACCAAAACCTGCTCTCCATACTGCAAATGCATTAATATCATTAATAATATTAGGATCACTTAAGTTAGACTGAAACATGTGTTTTAGTAATTCTAAACATATAATGAAGAATCCCGCTTATCCGAACCCCTCGGGAGACATCCAGTCATTTTGGATATACAAGAGGTTTGGATACATGAAAAACAGTTCAACGATAATACAATATTTGAAGAAATATGTATTTGCATTAACAGTAAAACAGTTCTGTGTACAGATTCAACAGAATAATGTTTACTAACCAAAACAAATTAATTTTGTTATAGTCCATAGCTGTTTTAGGTTTCAAACTGAACCATTTTTATTAACCCCAGCCCGTAAAGGCTGGGGTTATAGTCGTAACCTGCACCGTCTGGGCGGCGGCGGCGGGCATAAAGGTTGTGGGTGTTCCACAACCTAAACCCATACACGGATTTTCACCATATTTTTGGGGTATGTTTACACCAAGAGGATCTAGAGCTGATTAGGTTTTGGGGGATATCCGGTAACAACACTTTTAAGATTTTTTGTTCTTAAAATTTGTGGGTGTTCCACAGCCCAAACCCCTGTATGGATTTTTGTCAAAATTTCAGGGTATGTTTACCCCAAGAGGATCTAGAGCTGATGAGATTTTTGGGGGTATCCGGTAACAATTGTTGCCATGGCAACACTTTTAATTTTTTGGGGGCCTTAAACTTTGTGGGTGTTACACAGCCTAAACCCATGCATGGATGTAGACCAAATTTTCAGGATATGTTTACCCCAAGAGGATCTAGAGCTGATTAGTTTGTTTTTTTTTTTTCTTTTTTTTTTGGGGGGGGGGGGGGGGGGGGGGGGGGGGTATCTAGCAACAACTGTTGCCATGGCAATGCTTTGAATATTTTAGGGTTTTAACGTTTGTGGGTGTTCCACAGCCTAAACCGATGCATGGATTTTCACCAAATCATAGGATCTGCAGATGAGTAAGTTTGGAAGGGTATCAGACAACTCCTGTTGCCTTGGCACTGCTTTAAATACTTTTGGTCTTAAAATTCTTAATTGATAAATGCGCCCTATTAAACCGATGTTACCACAGGTGCATATCTTCACCTAATAGGCAGAGCATGTTTATGGCTGTGTAAACGTGTCTGTAAAAAAACAACATGATCACCATAGCCGATTCGCTCGAAAATCTTTCATATGTTCTAAAATTTAAAATATTGCAGCTAGCTGTGTCAGACTGTGTCCTTATATCTCCCTTAAAATTGGTTCTATGACATCAAAATATGAGAACAACTTGTAAGAAATCATGGCCTGTGAATCTTACATCTGACAACATTTTGTGGATTCTGTATACTTCTTACAGCTGAAGTTGTTCCTAAGATTTTCCCAAATCTCGATGTTGTTGCCTATTCAGTTTTACCTGTGGGCTGGTGTTCTTGCTCGACGAGGCTGACTATTTTGCAACTTTGACAAGGGACATCAAGGGGGGATGAGGGCCTTCTTTTTCGAGAGCAAATAAATTTTTCTCCTGAGAGAGAGAACCCCCCAAAAAACACTTTTACTAAGAAGATATAAAATATAAAAATCCCTGTATGTTGCCCACTAGATTCAGCTGCATAGTGTGTAAAATGAGATTCAGTTACACAGAGCCTGGATAAGCAGGGTTCTTTTGTAATTACAATCTAATCTAATGTGGACTTTTATAGCGCTTAATCTCCATCACTGATGGACTCTAAGGCGCATCTAAACACAAAGCAAGGCAGTTAGCGTTAATCAAGGGACATAGCCAGGTCGTATCAAGGAGACACAGATGTGACGGGGGAGGCACAATTTCTCTTGCTGAAAGGAAAGTCCAATTTAAATTGACCTTTAAATTATGGGCAGATTTTTTCTGATTCCTTTAAAGGAATTTAATTGCTTCTGCAGTAATGTTGTCTTAAATTTATGATATTTTTTCAAGTATCTTATATATGTTTGTTCTGCTTGAGGCACTAGTATCTGGCAAGTGATGCATTTTTAGGTAATCCAGATAGATGGTCATTGCTGTTTATTAAATACAAGATAACATTTGATGAAGGTAAAGCTGTACTGTGACATCAGCAGACAAAAAGTTATTTTTGATCCACAGTGCATGCAAGCCATAAATATTTATGAAATATTTTTGATAATTATCTAATTATAAGTTTCAACCAAATAACAGTGAATAAGAAGATTCTCACTCTGTTAATTGTAATTTCAATTTTGCCAAGAGGTTCACTTATTTTTACACTTGTTTTTCCATTTTCCTCTCAGAAATCTATGGTGTGTTCCCACACAAAATCAATAGTTACTAGAATTTCTCCGATTTCCAAGCAATTGAATGGTCTGGCCCAGCCCAAAAGAGGCTCAGGACTGCTAAGTCCATTCAGACAGATCCAGAACAGGTGAGTCGTAACTTTATGAACTCTACCACTGAAATATGTAGGAAGGAGGGAGATTTTCTTTTCTTAGGTAGCTTAGGTTTCTTAGGCTAAGTTATTTTCAAAATGGTGCTACTTCAAAAAACAAAATGGCTGCCATCTTGAAATTCCGTTTCCGGTGTCCTGTGAAATTTTTCGGTCATGAAATTTTTCTGCCTACTGTCCTTTTACGTGTTTCTACGCCATTGTGCATGCGCAGAACTGGTTATATTATAAACCCAAAATACTTTATTTTAAATAACATTCAACATATTGTTGAAAGTTATTGATATTTTTACATTATATTTCTTAAACTATCAGCTAACAAGGATATAATACAATAATAATTGAGATCTGTGGTTTAGAAGGGGCTTAGAAGAAAAATTTTATGTTACACCGGACTCTATCTCAAAGACGCTTCTGCTGATCAATTTGAAACTTAACAGGGTGCTAGGGCACCATCTTGGCTAGGTTGCTTTTCAAGTTGGTGCCATTTGGAAAAACAAGATGGCCGCCATCTTGAAATTCTGTTTGCAGACTGTAACATGAAGATGTTTCTGCTAATCGATTTCAAACTTCCACAAAGTGGAAGGACAGAACCCAGCACTATTTTGATATGTCCAGGACTGGTATCACAGCTGTCACATCATACGTGTGGCATACATCCATCCTGTAGACATGGGAAGTACTAGTATGTGTTACCCTCCGTGATACTGTTTGTGTAGCCCACCTTTTGGGTTCTAAAACCCTAGTTTCTTTTTGGATAGCAGAAGGTTAGAGTAAGAAATCTAAAATTCGCCACATATCTGAAATTCGCCACATGTGAAAATACTAATAAAATAAATGAATTGTGGTGAGATTTGTTGAATGTATAGTAAATAAGGAATTTTGAACTGAAAAATACCAATATTTAGACAAAAACATCATTTTTGTCATAAAATTAACTAAGGTTTTAGAGGTGGCGAATTTTAGATTCCTGGCGAATTTTAGATTTCTTACTCTAATATGCTAGAATTCTATGTAGTGTAAAGGTAGGGATGTTTTGATTTGGGGACAGTGAGAATAAGTTCTTAAGTTTATTAGTCATTGTTTACATGTTCCTTGACTTACTGAAAAAAACTGATTGATTAATTTATACTTTTTTGTGTGCTGTCCTTTTGCACAGTGTATGGAGAATACATGGACTCATTTTCAGAATATCCTCTTTATGTGTGTACTCGGGGGACTCTTGCTTGCCCAATTTGTTTCTTATTATGACCCAAAAGCAAGAGTAAATAGGATAATAAAGTAATGAGCAAGGTGTTTTTCTTTCAGCAGTTTTTTATATCCACAAATTTGTGGAAGTATTCTACTATGCAGTGTTGTGTACTTTTTCAGTGATTCTGTGACACAAAAGCTGAACAATTCTGAATGTGAAAAGATGTTACAGGGCAACATGTCTCGCACAGCCAAATTATTAAAAGCAGCCGTCAGTAAAACCCCAAAGTACAAGGTCATAGAGAGGTCACCAGATGAACTGCGGAAACAGCGGAAAACCATCACGGTAATCAGAAGTGTCAATAATAGAGAAGTTGATTTAGAAATGTGTGGCTAACAATAAAGAATATTTGACTTTTTTTTTTTTTTTTTTCCATTTTATGTACCGGAAGTTTGTTAATCAAGAGAGTTCAGCTTAAAAACTATTCCTGTTAAAATATCATTTCCTTTTATAGCTCGTACAAGGTGGAGGTGAAGTAAGTATAGAAAAATGAGTGGTACTTGGTGTATGTTTTAAAGTCAAAACAACCAAACAGCTTTTATTGTTCATTTGTATCAATTAGAATTGCACAAATAAATAATAAGCAGGGCCGATTTTTATTGGAGTTAACTTAGTATTATAATTGCACTAAGTTTCTAACACTATCAGTTTTAACTCATGATTTTAATTGTTTTAGTAGGATTTTACATAAATCTATTTTGGTAATGAGATCCAAAGGTAAAAACTCGCATCATGAAAACTTTGGTACAAGAGACAATTTTTGAGACCCTGTTACTGAAAGTCTAAAGAATATTTGAAATGTAATGTTTTCTAGTGTGAGCAAGGGATGTGTTACTTTGTCTTAGAAATTCAAATCATGTATTTAACTTACTTGGAAACCTTGATTGTAATCTCTGATACATGTGATGTCTGACATATGTAAATTGTGTGTTTAGTTTGATGATGAGGTTAAGAGGTTTCTCAAAAAGTTGGATATAAAGAAACTGATAAAAGAGAATGAGAACCTGGAATTTTGTGGTAAGTATTAATTTTAGTTATTTATTTTATTCTTTAAACAAGGGGTGTAAAACAATCGTCACATCCTGAATAATATGATGATAAATTATTAGTTATACATACTTGGCAAAAAGTAGCATTTTTCTGTTTCAAATCAACAGCTGTACCATTATTTTCAATTCAAGATTCCAAATTAATAGCTCTCTAAAATTTCTTCAAAAACATATCAGCTCAAAACAAGCCAGGGTTAGGATCAAGTACATTGAAATGTACTTAAGTACAAGTACTTTGTTAATTTTCAAGTAACAGTACAAGTAGAAGTCCTGTTTTCATCAAAGTACAAGTACTTTTCAAAGTACTTAAGCACAAGTACTTTTCATCCGTGAATGACATAGTAACTTAAAAAACACACCACCAAGTTTATTCAAACATTTAAAACAGCAACATAACATACTTGCATAGAGTTATCTTCAAAGTTTTTAAAAGTTATTACATCTGGCATTACACCTCACAAACATCAAATCCTCAAATGTCTTGTCCTTCAGTAAACACTTGTCTGGTCGAAACACCTTTCTTGCAGGGAGGCACAGATATTGTCAGCAAGGATTGCAAGGCATTATAAGTCACTTTAAGTTAGAAATCAATTAAGAGTTGTGGTGATGGAAACTATTACAGAACATGATATTTACTAACTGACAAATAAGTAAATACATGTAACCAGTTGACCTAATACAATAATACTATATATAATAAGTTTTATGTTAACTAGTTTTTGTAAATTGAAATATTAGAGAGAAAGCAGAAATCTTGCTGTGTATTACATTCTCCTTTATGAAATCTGTCTTTCACTGGAATGCAATGTTATCACCCAAAATTGCTATTCAATGAAAGTGACAAGGAAACAAGGAACTAATCCTCACCGTCAAATGTTTGACAAAATGTGAAGGGACTTCTGTGTTGCCTGCTATAACCTGAGTACAATGTTTACACTTTGCTCTGACGCTCCCTTCAGTATTAGCTGGAATCTCAAAATACTTTAAAACAGCAGCCATTGTGGTAACACAGTGTGAATACCATAAAAGTTAGTGGTTTGTCAATCCCCCTGTCCCAGTATTTACAGTGGTCAGACAAGATCATGGCCAGTGAAAGAAATAATCTGTTTTCTGTAATCAACAGTACTCATACCTGGGTAGATATTATTAACTGAGATCAGGCAAGTTCAAAGTAGACAGTTATAATAAAATTAAAAGGGGGAGTAATATGCAATCTTGGAACAATGGTCCCTCTTTTTAAGATGTGATTGGCTCATTGAATGGAAACTATAATAATTTGATTCATTATTATTATCAATTGTACTAAACTTTAAAAAAAAAACAGTGTTATCAAATTGAATCAGACATATCAGTGAAACTTTTATGAAAATTTAATCTAAATGAATGTTTATCAATAAAGATATGGAAAAAAGCTTAATTCAATTGTAATGATTATATAATCATAGTATAAAATGCTATGATCACACAAACTTTTGAAAATTAGTAAAAATTTACTTAAAATTAAAAGTACTTAAAAAGGACTTGAATGTACTTGTAAGTACATCAAATTGAAAATGTACTAAGTACAATTCAAGTACATGAACTTGAAATTTGAAAATGTACTTAAGTGCATTTTAGTACTTTCAAAAATGTACTTAAGTACAAAATAGATTGACCCCAACCCTGAAACAAGCAAATTATGTATCATGCGTACACGTATACATTTGGTAATTTTGGTTAAACTTATTTGAACAAATCCAAAACTGTCAAATTCTCTGTTTTAAAATGGTGTAGAATATTGTAATGAATATAATATTGATGTTTGACAATGACAAACACACTAAGGTCACAGTTCTTCTTAACATTGTCAGTAAGTGAAAAAAGTAGCAGTTGTCAAGGATGCTTTATTTTTTATGTAGAGTTTTGAGACATTGACTAGATAAGTGCAAAAATAAGGTGTTATTCTTTCAGAAAATTTATAATGATGATAAAACTAAAGTTTGTGGTAATTTTTTTTTTCAGTTTTATGACAGCCAGTAAAGCAACAATATTTGTATCCCCAGACAAAAGTCAGGGATATTTAGGATTCAGTACGGTCATGCCGCCGCCCCCGAGATTTCCTTTCGGACGCGATAACTTAAAAAATATATTTTAGTTAGACCTTTCATATTTGGTATGTGGGTATATATGGGCAATGCCACGAACGCTATTGTTTTGTGACCTTGACCTTCAATTTCAAGGTCACTGGTGGCCTCTTAAAGTTCAGATTTTGGCCATTTTTTCACATTTTGGCCCAGTTCTCATATACAGAAAGTATGGTTGGTACATATAATACATATATATGTCTTCTGTAAGCATGCAGAAATTTGACCTTGAAGCTCTTCATTGAAGGTCATCCACAGACCGCCAAAGTACCTCGCCAAGGCCATTTTTGGCCTTTTTGGAGATATTTTCACACTTAATGCTTACTATATTGCATGGAAACTATTGAAAATGGCTTTGAAGGTTGAGTACATGATGGAGTACCAGCATTCAGTTTGTTGACCTTGGCTATTGTTTTCAAGGTCACCTTAGGCCTGCTAAAATGACTCAAAATGGTACCTTAGACTGTGAGGTCATATACCTCCTTTATTATTGGCTGTTGCCGCTCTAACAAAAAAAATATTATAGCTAGCCTTCTCAAATTTGCAGGATATATTCATAATCATAAAATCTTGCCTGGGAATATTTTTGGCCTCATTTTGAAAAACAAGATGGCTGCCAGGGTCGTTTATTCAACTTAAAGCAACGACTTTTGTTGGCCCTCTAGAGCAAAGGGTATTATAGGTAGAGATCTCAAATTTGCAGAATATGTTCCGCATTACAAAATTTTGACTGGAAATATTTTCGGCCTCATTTTGAAAAACAAGATGGCCACAATGGGCTTTTTTTTGTCATTCATGATAAGTGCTTATATCTCCTTTATTATTGGTCCTAGAGATTTGGGATGGTAAACCAAACTATAGGAAATTATGGGCTGTGAATCTTTTGGTGTGGTCGGATTTTACCTTGGGCTCCTCCTTCAAGGTCAAACGAGGTGCTTAGAACTCGCTTATTATTGGTCGTACAGGTTTAGGATGGTAAACCAACTTATAGGAAATCATGGGCTGGGAATCTTTTGGTGTGGTCAGACTTGACCTTGGACCATCCTTCAAGGTCAACAGAGGATAGCCAAACTTAAAATGCTTATAACTCGCTTATTATTGGTCCTAGAAGTTTGGGATGGTAAACTAACCTATAGGAAATCATTTGCTGGAAATCTTTTGGTGTGGTCAGATTTGACCTTGGACCCTCCTTCAAGGTCAAACAAGGATAGCCAAACTTAAAAGTGCTGATTACTCACTTATTATTGGTCGTAGAGGTTTAGGATGGTAAACCAACTTATAGGAAATCATGGGCCGGGAATATTTTTATGTGGTCAGATTTGACCTTGGACCCCTCCTTCAAGGTCAAACAAGGATAGCCAAACTTAAAAGTGCTTATATCTCGCTTATTATTGGTCCTAGATGTTTGCAATATGAAACCAACCTATAGGAAATCATGGGCTGGGAATCTTTTGATGTCAGATTTTACCTTGGGCTCCTCTTTCAAGGTTAAGTGATGGTTGATTAGCTTTGGTGAGTTTTCTTTCTGGTGGATACAATTTGCATCGGTTCTCCAATGCGCTACGTCTAGTTACATTTGTATCTTTCATTAAGCAAACATTTTGTTTACTTAATATCAGTACAAGTTGCTCCCATAAACACTTAGGCCCCCTCCCCACAGGGGTATATTTGTGTCAACCATAATACTCTGTATGTCACGCTTCAACCATGTCCCGTCTGGGGATACACTGCGTCGAGACACAATCTCTAGTTATGGATCTATTTTCTCCATAACATGTTTCAGACAAAATTTAATGATTGTAACCCCAAGATATTTTGGTTATTTTTCTAGTTTTGTGACATCAGTTGGAAAAACTGGAAGTTATTCAAGCATGAAAAGATACAATTTCTGCTTTTATCACCATATTATTAGGAAATCCGATGGTGGATGTTTTTTTCCCTTTTTTTTCCTTCTCTTTCTACTTTTCCTCGTTACAGCAAAACGGTTCAAGATATCATCTTCAGGTTTTCTCTGTTCGTTTAAGCTCAAGGGGGACAACTTCTGAAAAAAATTATTAAAGCTTATGTGCGCTCTAATTTTGGTTCTATTTTCTCAACAATACATTTCAGACAAAATGTGATGATTTGGTTATTTTTCAGTGTTACGACATCAGCTGGAAAAACAGAAGCACAGGAAATTGTCGAAGGTTGAGAAAAAGCGATTCCTTGAGCTGACAGTGCGTGCAGTAGAGGACTGTGTGAGTGAGGAGGAGGAGAAACAGGAAGTGGATGCAAGCTCCCGACCAGACTGTACAGAAGAGGGTAAGATTATGTCAACTGACTTTCAGTGCACGCTGTATTAACTAGAATCTCCAGTATCCAGAGGAATTAAGCGTCCCGCAACTGACGCTTGTTTGTGTATGGGAGAGCTTCAGGCTCCGCCGGCTCCGCATTTTGTTTTCCTTAGAACTCTGTAACCGTTAGGCGGATTCTTTTCAAATTTGGCAGGTTTAGGCAGTAGCCTTGGGGAATTTTTTTGAATATGCTGCAGTGACATTTCAACCAATCAGAGAGGTCACATGACCAAAAATGTCTTTTTTCGATGGGGAAGCTTGTCCGGATGATAGCTTGAAAGGAATTTTATCAATTCACCTGAAACTTGGCAAATACATTCATTCTATTAAAATCTGGAAATCATTAGATTTTGGCATTGATTGGTCAAGAAATGGCCGAGTAATTAATGATTAATTAATCATTACGAATTTTCCAAATAAGGAAAACACAGAAATGCTTATATCTCGAAAACCGTGCTAGATAGAGCGATTTCGACAAAATTTTTGACCCACAGGGTATCTCTGCGGAGTACTTTTCCCAATTTTGAAAAAATTTTTGTCTCGCCAAAAATGGCGGCCATTTTGAATTTTCGAAATTTTCGCAAAACACAAAAATGCTTATATCTCGAAAACCGTGCTAGATAGAGTGATTTCGATGAAATTTTTGACCCACAGGGTATGTCTGCAGAGTAGTTACCCCAATTTTGAAAAAATTTTTGTCTCGCCAAAAATGGCGGCCATTTTGAATTTTCGAATTTTTCGCAAATATTGCAAAACATAAAAATGCTTATATCTCGAAAACCCTGCAAGATAGAGTGATTTCGACGAAATTTTTGACCCACAGGGTATGCCAATTTTCAAAAAAATTTTGTCTCGCCAAAAATGGCGGCCATTTTGAATTTTCGAATTTTTCGCAAAAATTGCAAAACATAAAAATGCTTATATCTCGAAAACCCTGCTAGATAGAGTGATTTCGACGAAATTTTCGATCTGTAGGGTATCTCTGCAGAGTAGCCATGCCAATTTTCAAAAAGATTTTGTCTCGCCAAAAATGGCGGCCATTTTGAATTTTCGAATTTTTCGCAAAAATTGCAAAACATAAAAATGCTTATATCTTGAAAACCCTGCTAGATAGAGCGATTTCGACGAAATTTTTGATCTGTAGGGTATCTCTGCAGAGTAGCCATGCCAATTTTCAAACAAAAAATTTCTCGCAAAAAATGGCGGCCATTTTGAATTTTCGAATTTTTCGCAAAATTGCAAAACACAAAAATGCTTATATCTCGAAAACCGTGCTAGATAGAGGGATTTCGATGAAATTTTTGACCCACAGGGTATCTCTGCAGAGTAGCCATGCCAATTTTCAAAAAAAATTTTCTCTTGCCAAAAATGGCGGCCATTTTGAATTTTCGAATTTTTGCGCAAAAATTGCAAAACACAAAAATGCTAATATTTCGAAAACCGTGCTACATAGAGCGATTTCGACGAAATTTTTTATCTTCAGGGTATCTCTGCAGAGCAGCTATCCCAAAGAGCTTTCACTTGGTGAAGTTTCAGACCCATAGCTAATTGCTCACCTACTCAAAAAGAGTAAATGCGAATTATCTCTAAAAGTGTTGCAGATAGCCAATTTTTCTCAAATAAATCATTCACCTACTTTTGGGAGAGCTTTCACTTGGTGAAGTTTCAGACCCATAGCTAATTACTCACGTACTCAAAATGAGTAAATGCGAATTATCTGTAAAAGTATTGCAGATAGCCAATTTTTCTCAAATAACTCATTCACCTACTTTTGGGAGAGCTTTCACTTGGTGAAGTTTCAGACCCATAGATAATTATTCACCTACTCAAAATGAGTAAATGTGAATTATCTCTTAATAGTATTGCAGATAGCCAATTTTTCTCAAATAACTCATTCACCTACTTTTGGAAGAGCTTTCACACACGAAAATGAAAAATTGTGAATATCTCGGAAAAGCTATTTCTTCTGCTTTAATGCTCGGCGGGAGATACACACCGCGGCAGTGGTCTTGACAAAAAATTTTGTCTCCCCAAAAATGGTGGCCATTTTGAATTTTCAAAGTTTTTGCAAAACACAAAAATGCTTATATCTCGAAAACCGTGCCATATGGAGCGAACTCAACAAAATTTTTGACCTGCTGGGTATCTCTGCAGAGTAGCCATGCCAATTTTCAAAATATTTTTGTCTCGCCAAATATAGCGGACATTTTTAATTTTTTAATTTTTTGCAAAACACAAAAATGCTTATATCTTGAAAACCGTGCTAGATAGAGCAGACTGCGCTGACTTTGGTTGCCACAACAGTATAAGGCTAGAAACGAAGCATTTTCTTAATACTTTAGCACTCACCTTTATATCCTTTTCGGGACGCTTTGTTTTTGCTATGCAAAAACATTATCTTTTTTTTTTGCGAGCGATCCTCTAGTTAATACTAGATATGACTGAAGCTGTCTTACCATAGGTGTGCTTAATTTAACCTCAGTTTTCATCTGTCCTATTTTTTGTACAATAAGCTTGAACTCAGCGAATATCTGTGTGTGTTATCCATTTCTGATGGTTTTCAGTAAGTTGACTTGAAAGTGCACAAATTTAGTGACTAAAGGTGTGCTGATCTATTGTAATTTACAAAAGTAGAGCCACCATATCATTATAGGGGAGTCATAACCATACAGAATCACAGACTAACTAATTTGTATCAAAGTATTGGATAGAATTAATATACAAATCTCTCTCCAAAAATACATCTAAAACCTTGCCAACTTCCAGTCATGTTAATGCACATTATTGTCAGAGGATATTAAAATAAATTAATGAATTGTGTATGCATAAAAGTTGCCAATCTTAATAGTGATTTGTTGCAGTTAAGTTGAACAGATTTGCTTTTGGTTTAAATGCAGATGTTGACACCTCTGTCACTTCCAGTGACACATCTGATGGAAGGCAAAACAACAGGGTCGTTGTCAATGGTCAAAGCAACAGTATAAAGTTAACACCAGGAACTGGAGGAAGGGAGCAGCCAGAACAGATGATAAATGGATGTAATAGCAAACACATAGAGGAGGTGCATCTAGAGAATCGGGGAGACAGTAAAACAGAGCAAGTGGATGATAGGCAGAAGAGAAGTAAAAGAAAAGTGTCTACAATTACAGATGTTGAGGTAATTGAATGTGAAAATGTCCCCAAGATGAGTACAGAAGCAAGTTCAAAGCTAACTGGTCATAATAGAAATAGTGACAATAACAAGGTATCCTATAGCATATCCAAACCTGCAAAGTTGACATCAAAGATAGACGAAGGTCATGTTAGATGTGAAGGTAATATGAGTCGAGGCATAAAACCAATTGGTTCTTTGAGTAAGACCTTGTTTCAGTCACCAAGTGAAGGTCATTTAAGGTCAAGTGAAACCTTACTGAGTCCCAAAGAGAATGAAGGTGATGCAAAGGCCCAAGGTGAAGATTGTACAGGTAGAGGAATGAAAAGGAAGTACTGGTTCTTGTCCTCTGATTCCGAAGATGATCTGGATCTTGACCTACATCTGAGCTTAAGTCCTGAAAGCTGCAAAAGTCCACCAGGTAATACTACGTCTACCAAACAGCTACAAAAGAATGCATTCAAAAACTATGAAGAGATTGAGGAAATTAATGTAGAAAATATGCAAGTGAAATCAATTAGTAATAAAGAAAGCGATGTTATTGAGGTAGAAAAAGAAAGTAATACTCCAGTAGCTAGGAAAAGAAGAAATTCAACCAAAGCACAGTATCACCAGAGTACACCATCGAGAAAAACTCCAAACAGGCCAAGTGCAAAGAAGCTATGTCTTGACCAACTTAGCGCACTACCAGGCAAACAGTTTTCTTCTCCAGAGCTAGCTAAAGGTCTGTCTGAGCAAAGAAACACTGATTTGTCAAACAAACAAAATGCACAGAAGCTGTGTCTGAATCCAAATAGTCCACTGCCAAGTAAAAGATTTTCCTCCCCACAAGGAATGAGAAGAGTGTCTGTGTGTAAGCCAGTTGTGCAGAATTCTCCACAAAGCAATAAAGAAAATAACAAAGATCACTCTATGTCACAAGAAATGAAAGGAATCACTTTAAGTCAACCCATACCAAGCGATTCTCCTCAGTCTAACAATTCAAAGGGTACTTCACCAGGTAGCCAACATAATAAAACCCCACCAGTATCCAAACAAAGGGTGTCTGTCTGTGAACCCATCCGGGAAAATTCTAGTCAACAGTCTCACGGGTCAGATGTTATAAGAGATGGAGAAGGCATGGATAAAAATAAATCTGTGTGGAAATCTCTGGAGGAAAAGTACTACAAAGGTTTCATATCAAACACTGCTGCAGATGTACAGGTATCATCTGTATCTGAGCAGATACCTGTGTGTAAAACTGCATTAAAACCCTCTACTCATCATCAGACACCAAAGACTGCAGTAAGAGAAACTTCTACACCACAGAGGGCAAAGACAAGTATTGTTTGTACACCAGTACATGAGAACCAGACTCTGGCAAGTAATGGCAGTATTCAAGTATCCCCTGTACAAGGCATCAAGCATGTATTGACATACAAACCTCCAGAGGAAAGTTCTCTTTTGGGTTATAAGCCAAAAGCAACAAATGAGGAATATTTGACCAAAACAACTTCTGTTTGTAAGCCAAAACAAGATTCTCATTCCTTTAACCCTAGTTCCAAAGGATCTGAAGTAATACAATTTTCTGCTGCACAAGCAGTTAAGCATGTATTTAAGTCTGTGAATAATTCTTCTGCACTCAGTGACAAATCAACAGTCACCAGAGTTATAAAAACTTCCCCTCCACACCTTGCTAAGCATGTATTCATATCACATGAAGCCGTATCACACACCTCTGTACCAAGTCCTCAATCAAGTACCACAACAGTTAACACAAAAGTAGTTCCAGAGGGGGTCAAACATGTGTATGTAATAAAACCCATAAAAAATTACATCCAAGTAGTCGGTCAGTCACAATCCAGTGCAGGTATAAAGGCGTCCCCTTCACAAGGGAGCAACATTGTATCTGTATGTAAGTCTGGGCAAGAAGGTTCTTCCGATGGGAAGAAGCCCAATGTTACAATAAATAATGGGAATATGGGAACACCAAGGGGAGCCAAGGCAGTATATGTCATAAAACAAAGACAAGAGGGTATTCATTTGAATCAAAGACCAACATTGACTACAGATGGAGGAAATTCAATCGTACAGGTTGGTAAACCTGTATATACAAGTATACTGAAAACATCTGCAGGACATGGCCAGACTATCAGCTCTGATATCTTGGCTAGAAATGCTGTCACTCAAGGAGTGAACCAGATGTATGTTCTAAAGCCAATTGAAGATGGATGTAAAGTGATTGAAAAGCCAAATTCTAGTGCGAACACACAAATTTCCCAAACAACTGGGGATAGAGGAGTATCGGTTTGTAATGTTACAGCTTTGAGTACAAATCAGAAGAGCAGTACTTTGCCAAACCTAAGATTGAATTCTACTCCAAGTTCAAGGCATTCAGCTACTGCAGCTACTTCTAGCAACCCTAACGGTCAAACTGTGCCAGATTCTGCCACATTAAAGACGACATCAAAGAGTATAAGAGAAAGTGGGAATGGTTCCACACCAGATCCAATTAAACCAGTTAGGAGGATATCTGTATGTCAGAATATTCAGAAGAGTCCTCCAGTGTATAACCCATCAGCAAATCAGTCAAGTGGCTTAGGTCCTGGTTCTGTCAGAGATGGCGCTAGTGAAAAGTGCAGTGGTGCAGATAATCAGAGTAGTGGAAATACTGGTGGAGGAAATGGCTCGATGATGAATATATCAGGTGAGTAAACTGGTTATATAACTCTCCAAGAAGTATAACCTCTACAAGCTAAAATACTGTTGCTTTCTGAAGTATTGCCCGAGATTACATTAACATCCATTTCAAATCTACTTTTGGAATAAAATCTCTTGATTTAAAAGTTTTAACAGTTTTTGTGATATTCCCAGTGACAATGGGTTGAAATTTATGCCTGCATAAATATGAAGTACAACTGGAAAGTACTACAAACCACCTTAATTTTATGGTAATTTAAGGTAAATCAACCTGTGCTTGTAAGGCATACTTTAATGACATTTATCTTTAAAATGATTAATTGTATCCCCGACGCGAAGCGGGGATACTATGGATTCATCATCGTTGTCCGCGTCCGCAGAGATTTCTTGTTAGCGACCTACAGTCCACATTTCTTTCCGGATTTCTTTCATATTTGGCAGGTGGCTTGATATGGTAGAGGACTCGCCACCCTATCTTTTTGGTAGGCTTTATGTCTAAATTAGGCCTGTGGTAGACAAAAATGTCTAAAAAGCATTAAAAGTCATGAAATCATGCACTAAATCACTTATAACTTGAAAAGTGTTGCATTTAGAGCATTTTGTTAAAATATGTTATTCAGCTACTTTTTTCATAGCTACAACATGGTGAGTAACTTGGGTGTCTGTCTCAATAGCTAAGTGAGTAATAGCTACTTTTGGGCTTTTCAGTAACTTCCATCATGAGTAAAATCACTTGTAACTTGAAAACTATTGCATTTACACAATTTTGTATAAATATGTTATTCAGCTACTTTTGGGTCAGCTATAACATAGTAAAATTTCAGACCTGTAGCTCATGGCATAGCTGAGTAATAGCTACTTTTAGGTTATCACTGTTGAGTAAATTACTTATAACTTCAAAAGTATTACATTTAGAGTATTTTGTTTCAATATGTTATTCACCTATTTCGGAGTCAGCTATAACATAGTGAAGTTCCAGACCTGTGGCTCATTGCATAGCTGAGTAATAGCTACTTTGAAGTTCACACTGTTGAGTAAATCAGTTGTAATTGGAAAACTATTGCATTTACAGAAATTTGTGTAAATATGTTATTCAGCTACTTTTGGGTCAGCTATAACATAGTGAAATTACAGACCTGTAGCTCATGGCACAACTGAGCAATAGCTATTTTCAGGTACTGACTGTTGAGTAAATGACTTGTAACTTGAAAAATATTGCATTTGGAGTATTTTGTTAAAATATGTTGTTCACCTACTTTTGGGTCAGCTATAACATCGTGAAATTACAGACTTATAGCTCATGGCATAGCTGAGCAATAGCTATTTTCAGGTTCTCACTATTGAGTAAATCAGTTGTAACTTGAAAACTATTGCATTTACAGTATTTTGCTTAAATATGTTGTTCACCTAATTTTGGGTCAGCTATAACATAGAAAAAATTCAGACATGTAGCTCATTGCATAGCTGAGTAATAGCTACTTTGAGGTTATCACTGTTGAGTAAATCAGTTATAACGTGAAAACTATTACATTTACAGTATTTTGTTTAAATATGTTATTCACATAATTTTTGGTCAGCTATAACAGAGTGAAATTGCAGACCTCTATGTCATGGCATAGCTTACCAATATCTACTTTCAGGTTCTCACTGTTGAGTAAGTCATTGTATCCACTGGATAGCCGCAGTGTGTAGAGAGATTTCACCATTACCGCTCTAACGAAAAAAAATATTATAGCTATCCTTCTCAAGTTTGCAAGGTATATTAGAGGGTGCACCACAGTATTCTATTGGTAGGCTTTATGTCTAAATTAGGCCTCTGGTTAAATTACTTGCCTACTAAAAATGAGTAATTCTGCATTTTCTCTAAAAGTATTGCAGATAGCAAATTTTTCTTAAATAACTCATTCACCTACTTTTGGGAGAGCTTTCACTTGGTGAAGTTTCAGACCCGTAGGTAATTACTCACCTACTGAAAATGAGTAAATGCAAATTATCTCTAAAAGTATTGCAGATAGCCAATTTTTGTCAAATAACTCCTTCACCTAATTTTGGGAGACCTTTCACTTGGTGAAGTTTCAGACCTGTAGCTAAATATTCACCTACTCAAAATGAGTAAATGCTAATTATCTCTAAAAGTATTGCAGATATCCAATTCTTATCAAGTAACTCATCTACTTTTGGGAGAGCTTTCACATGGTGAAGTTTCAGACCTGTAGGTAATTACTCACCTACTCAAAATGAGTAAATGCAAATTATCTCTAAAAGTATTGCAGATAGCCAATTTTTGTCAAATAACTCCTTCATCTACTTTTGGGAGAGCTTTCACTTGGTGAAGTTTCAGACCTGTAGGTAATTACTCACCTACTGAAAATGAGTAAATGCAAATTATTTCTAAAAGTATTGCAGATAGCCAATTTTTGTCAAATAACTCCTTCACCTACTTTTGGGAGACCTTTCACTTGGTCAAGTTTCAGACCTGTAGCTAATTATTCACCTACTCAAAATGAGTAAATGCTAATTATCTCTAAAAGTATTGCAGATATCCAGTTCTTATCAAATAACTCATTCATCTACTTTTGGAAGAGCTTTCACATGGTGAAGTTCCAGACCCGTAGGTAATTACTCACCTACTGAAAATGAGTAAATTCGAGTTATCTCTAGAATTATTGCAGATAGCCAGTATTTCTCAAATAACTCATTAATATGAAAACAACTTAGAGGAAGTCATGGGCTGCAAATCTTTTCATGTGGTCAGATTTCACCTTGGGCCCCTCCTGCTTATTATTGGTCCTAGAGGTTTGCAATGTGAAAACGACTTCTAGGAAATCATGGGCTGCGAATCTTTTGATGTGGTCAGACTTCACCTTGGGCCCCTGCTACAGGGTCAAATAAGGGTAGCCAAACTTAAAAGTGCTTTCAGCTTGCTTATTAACGAAAAATGCTGTTTATCTTCTAAACTATGTTAGTTGGCCTTTGTCGGTGGATACATCCAGCATCTGGCCACAGATGCGTCCTTAGTCTAGTTATACTCAATTTATATTACTGATATTAAAAATATAAGTTACAATTGATTGTTATTGTTCTATAATTCTTTCCTTTTCATTATCTCCAGACACCTTGGATGACAGCTGGCTTAGTACCAGGAGCAGTGAGAATCCCCTTGATAAATCAAAGACAAAGGTCAAGGTGACAGCAAGAGGCAGAGGACAGGTCAAGGTCAAAGACTTGTCCAGGGGGCACAGTGGTAGAAGTGGCACTGGTAGAGGTCGCGGAAGAAGGTAGAGTAATTCATTTACATCCCAGATCCAAAAGTTTCCCAAGCTTCCATAGATAACAAGGCCAAAAAGTCATTTGGTCTACATGCACAAGCTGCAAAGCCATCAGCGACATGAGTAGTGCACTAAAATTTAACTAAAATTGGGGACAAAAACATATTCCGAGTTAGATACATCCCGTACCTGGCCTAGAACTCAGACGGTCACCCATCCAAGTACTAACATAGCCCATTGCTGCTTAACTGCAGTAAAGACAGGTATTCAGCATGCTATTCCACAATTCATGAAAGTCCTATGACAAAAAGGTAAACAAAGAACAAGTGATCTCTAGAAGCACAAGTCTCGCTAGAGCTTGTGCTTAAAAATTGATTACATAATCATGTAATTAATTACATAAATTCACAATTTATGACACTATTCCCTAACAACTTTGGTTGGTAGATCAAGGGATAGAAGTAGTAGTACAACAATTTATTCAGAAAGATTTTCAAATCTGATTCATTTGTGTTCAGAGGTGGGTGACAGTATCGTATAATCCCCTGCACAATAGGGACGTCCTTGCCATAGCTGGAAATGGGATAGATAGAATTAAGTTATTTTTTTTACACATAACAGATAAACAGGAATTTATTTTGAATGAAAATTAAATGATATGTCTTTTGTTTATAATAATAACAAAAATTTTACAATTCAGACCTTTTATATACTGAAGTTATATACAAGGATTGCTCTCATAGTTTTTCTCACAAACTTCCTGTAGGGGTATCAGGCAACAAAACTGACTGAAATATCAATGTAAGTTAGTTTGTAGCATACTAGAAATTGTGTACATCTACTATGAAAAACATAAGTGGTAAAATTAATGTTGGTTTTGTGAAGATTTTGCTGAATTTGTATGGGATCTAAGATCCAGACAAAAAATACTGTAAATTTGGAGAAATTTCTCTTTTCAAAATGTTCCAAGTATTGAAGTCTTGCTGTACAATCATTCTTTACAGGAAAAGTAGAGAGGTGTCGAGGAGTGCTAACAATTCAGGCACAGAGACCCTGACACAGTCAGAACAAGTCACATGTCCAATATGTAATGGTAAGATCAAAGATTAAAATGGATGAAAGGTTGTTTGAAAACCAGTAAAGAATAGGTCAAATCTATTGACCCTTTCAGGTTGTGATGTATCTTTTGGCTAAATTTGTTAAAAATGTTGATAGACTTTATTTGTTGATAACTTTATTGGCTAAGGTATATCCGAATAGCTTACAACTTTTCACAAAGCTAAGTTAGACTATAAACACAAAATATATGTTTAATAAGGAGAAACTTTGCTTCAACTTTACACCTGTATGCAAGTTGGTTGTGTGTATACTGACAAATGACATGTCATTTGTTAGGTATGCTTACATTGGGACAATTGGCTCTGGTGTTAAAGTTTGGTGATTTACAGAGTAAAATTTGTGACAAATTATACTGCACTGACTTAATATGGAGTGCTGTGTATTGTCCCTTTAGTTAGTATATTGTAGTGCTGTCGCGACACTCGCTACTTCCGATACTATCGTTTGCTAGGTCTATTATGAGCGATAATCGGATGCGTTTTTTCAAATCCGATTGCAAAGATATTAGCATATTTATATAATAAAGATAGAATATCTTTTAAAAGTGAAGGGTTATTCAGCATTTTAGAATATATTTTCGATCTTTTGACAACATAGTACGTACAAATCTAGTCACATGACCTGTCAGGAAAGCATTAAACCATTGCTCGAATGTAGTTTCGGAATTGCATCTTTATTTTTTTTCACGCTTATTAAGTCAATTTAATTGCTGTAAAGCTTTCAAATAATCTTTAAAAACACTGTAGTTGTATTTATTTTAGGCGTACATGATATTATAATGTTATTATGCAGCACTTTATAAAGTCGGAATTATATAATTATTTTAATATAATGACGGTTTTCAAAGTGTTCCTACGTTTGACAATGCATAAACAACCGAAATAAAAGGACAAATATGACCCTAAAATGATGTATTCGGGTGAGAAACAATATATTATTTTACATTTTAATTAAATACTTTCGTTTTGAGGTGAGTTTATAAAGTCGAAATATGTCGGTACTCGGTCGGCCAACGTGGGCGATATTCGATGTTCATTTGCACCAGCGAGTGACAGCACTAGTATATTGTGAATTATGCAGAGCCTGGTGGGATAATTTCATACTCTACTTAAGTAAAATAAAGTTAAAAGGAAATAATTGTGTATGAATCACCAGTAAATTAGTTTATGCAAAGTTATAACATTGACTAATCTTAACATATACAAAATACAGTAGATTCTGTGTAACTCGATTCTGTATTATTCGAATTTTACCATAATTCGAAGCAAGTTTGAAGTCCCAACAATATACTGTACAGATTCGCATTATAGCTCAATCTTCGAATTTATATTTTAGGCCTTATTCGAACCAATACTGAAGACAGAAAAGATGATTTTATGTTAGTTTTTGAAAAGATACCTCGAATCAAACCCAAAGGTTTATTTGAGAAGGGATTAGCGAGGGACTAATTGCCATTCATATTCAATGGCAGTGACAATTGGCGGTCTACTTTAGTGCTGAGAAAGACAAACAAATCACGGTAGAGGGCTAACACCTTTTGTTTTGAGGCACATTGAATCGTCTGAATACCTTAAGTTTTCTAAAAACACAGTTTTTATTGCGTTAATACATCTTACCTAGTGGACAGATGCATTTGTCCGGCGCCTTGCCGGTCACGCCAAACGTTAGAAAAAAACGTCCTGAGCTGGGCTCTGGCCGGGACCGGTAGCGTCCTGTTCACTCGCCAGGTGGCTGTATAGTCTCCCTGCCGGTGTACTGCGCACGCGCAGCGCATGCGCTCTTCCTCTTTTTGTTTGGCGCGTGAAGAACGCTTGGGATTTAAGAGAAACTTTAAAAATATTAATTTATATACTCTTCTCAAGCTTATTGCTTCAAATATTTGTGTTAGTTGTGTGTAACAAGTGTCATGGCATCTCCGGGGGATAAGAAGGGACAAAGAAGGGGTTCCTGTGGCCATGTTATGGCTCTTTTCGACTTGCATGAAAAATGTGCGCGTTGCCGCGAAAAGCTTATAGGGGAAGACAATTGTGTGAAGGACAAGCAGTGTAAGATTTGTGATGGCTTTACTCCGGCTCAGAAGGAAATGTTGTCTACTCCAATTTATAAGATTAGAAGAGACAAGAAAGCAGGTTTATTAGTTTCCCCGAAAGAAGTTACAGTTTTACAGCCGGTTGAAGGTATGGATAATGAACCAACTTTTCAATCTCCTTCTGACCAGCAGGCTCAGTCTTCTGTTAATCCCCCTGCTACTCCACCTTCTTCATCTCAACAACCGGCTAGTTTTGTTACCTCAGACCAGTTGGCATCCATTGCGGATAAATGGTCAGAGCAGTTTGCTAGGATGGAGGCACTTCTTTCTAGAGGTAACGTGTTCTCCACCCCTGTATCTTCAGTCAAGCCGGTCGACACTCAGAATCTCATTTCTGATAACCCCTTCTTAGCTCCAGCTACCCGTCCCACCGGTCCGGTGAAGGTACCGGTAGCTGTTGAGGCTCCCATTGCTGCTACCCCGGTAGATGCCAAGGATAAGAAGAAATCTCACAAATCCAGAAAAGACAAACATTCTGATAAAAGTGACCTCAAATCTTCTTCTAAATCTAAGAGCAGCAAAGAGGTTTCCAAACCGGAGAAAAGACGTGACCGGTCACCTACACCGGTGTCAAGGTCTAAAACTAAAGCTCCTTCTTCTTCCCCTTTGCCTGGTGCCAGCTCCGGACCGGAGTCTGCTCATCAGTCAGTTGCTCCTAAAGGGGACAGGTCTAGCCAGAGTCAGGATTTGAAACAGTCTTCCGGTTCACTCTTCCAGTCTGCATCTTCCACTCCACGGGCTCCACCGGAACAGGATACCAGTCTTGATATCACCGGTGCCTGTGCTTTTCCTCAAGAACATTATGAACAAGTATCTGACGATGATTTAGACCGGTCTGCTTCCGGTTCCGGTTCTGAGGACGGTCATTTTTCTGATGTGGCGGACCCACCGGAGCAGACTGAAGATATGTCTTACAGGGAGACGGTACGTTCTGTGAGAGCGTTTATGGGTTGGCACCACATTCCGGCTTTTGAAACAGACTTTTCAGAACCGGACAAATCAAATAACCCGTGGAAAGGGAAGAATCCCAGAAAACCCACACGCATCTCAGTGGCCATGCCCCCAGACGACTGGTTGTGCCAGAAGTTGGAAAGGTTGAATCTCACGGTCGCAGAGGGTTACCCATCTCGTTCACAAGATTCGGCAGGTTTGCGACGTGACCAGTTCATCAAGGTGCCTAAGTCTCAAGAGAAATGGTACAAAATGCACTTGATTAAAACTGACGGACCACATCGTCCTGGTCGTTCTGTTTTCAACTGGAGAAACACTGAGGCCAAGGTTAATTCTCATTTCCCAAGGATAACTCGTGCCTCTGCTTACCCGTCCACAGGCCCTCCCTCCAGGCCTATTGCCCAAGAATCCCTGCGCAGGTGGGAACGTGCCGCACGTGAAGACAGTTATATCGTTAATCATGCGGCAGGCTTCAGTCGCTGTTCCACTGAACTTCAGGAGAAGATGTCACAAAACATCTCTTTGTTATCCTCTCGTCTTGGCAAGGGAAAGTGTTCGCAGGAAGTGGCCAATGCTTTGAATGACCTGCGTGACCTCATGGCCTTTCATCAAAAGGTGTCGGTGGCCATGGGCACGTCTCTTCAGCATTTGGCGGACAGTTTGTTTGTGAATATGGCCAACCTGGTTCTCTTAAGGAGAGACTCATATCTTGATTTTGTGAAACCGGGCGTCAAACAGGATACCATGAACTTGCTAAGGAACGCCCCCTTGTTCGGATACGGTCTCTTTCCTGATGCAGCCATCATGTCTGCGGAGCAGGATATCCAAAAATTTGAAAGCGTTGCTCAGAGGCCCGGACCGGGTGCTACTCAGCACGCAACTTGGAAGGGTACGCAAAGATATAAGCCTTACGACCGTAAGGATAGGAAGCAAACATCTTCCAATGACCAATCCTCTCAACAGCAGAGTCAGCCATGGAGACAGTTTGGCCGAAATAGATCCAGAGGAAGGGGACGTGGCCGGGGTTCTAACCCCCGTTTTTCTAAAGGGCAGTCTTTTAAGCCATATAAATGACAATTATCTAGGTGGTCCAACAGTAAAGTCAATACATCAGGTTCAGTTGGACCCTCAGTGTCAGGACAAAAGTGTGTCTTCAAACATAAACTTGGACAAAATTCAGACTGTAAACAAAGTTCCATTGTTACCCGAGAGTCCTCGGGCTGTGTATTGTCCTGTTGTCAGTCCTGTTCGTTCTGTTCTTTCACACGGGCATCTACAAAAGAAAGGAGTAAGCCCCGGCAATTGTCTGAACAAAATAAAGTCTGTCAAAAGTGTTTTTTGTGTAGATCCTTGTGTTTTTGCCCCTGTTGTGCCCAGTGTCCCCAGTGCTGTCTCCGAACACAATGTAGGGGGCAGACTTCAGGAGTTTTGGCAAGTTTGGCAAGCCATGGGTTCAAATCCCCGGGTAGTCTCTATCCTAAAAAGGGGTTACACTTTGCCTTTCAAACAAAGACCAGTTCTAACCAGGTTCCCAGTGGTTCAAAGTGGTTATGCAAACCCGTCCAAAAACATGCATCTCAAAGAGGCTCTTGTAAGCCTCATGCGAAAGTTGGTAGTAGAAAAGGTGGTGGTCAAGTCGTCCCTGGCTTTTTACAACCGCCTGTTCCTGGTTCCCAAACCAAATGGCAAATGGAGACCCATCTTGGACCTAAGTCGTTTGAATCTCTTTCTCAATACCGGAACATTCAAGATGGAAACTCCGGAAACAATCCGCTTATCCTTGAAGGCGGGGGAGTGGGTCACATCGCTGGACTTCAGCGACGCTTACTTCCACATCCCCATAGCCCCAAGATCAAGAAAGTATCTCAGGTTCTTCCTTTTTCATCAAACTTTCCAGTTCACAGCCCTGCCATTCGGACTGGCCACAGCTCCCCTGGAGTTTACCAAGGTGGTCAAGGAAGTGAAACTTATGGCTCAAGCGAAGGGTATCAGGATCCACCAGTACCTAGACGACTGGTTACTGAGAGCCCCTTCCCCGGAGATCTGCCTACAACATACCCAGACCCTCTTGGCCCTATGTCGGCAGTTAGGATGGGTAGTAAATATGACCAAGTCAGAGTTAGTTCCCAAACAGGTCTTCAATTTCGTAGACTACCGGTTCGACCTGATCACCGGCCGGGTTCTACCCACTCAGGACCGGTGGGAAGCCCTTCAGGAAAAATTGAGGTTCATGAAAGACCGTCACCATTGTATGGTTCGACAGTTCATGTCCTTGATAGGTCTCCTGACGGCCACCGAGAAACAAGTGTGTGCAGGTCGCCTTCATATGAGGCCCATTCAGTGGCACTTGAAGAGACATTGGCATGTCCCGGAAGTTCTAGAGAAACTTATTCCCGTCCCCCAGTCGCTCCATCCCCATTTGGACTGGTGGTTGGACGAGGCCAATGTGCTGAAAGGTCAACCCCTACACCCTCTTCAGCATGCCGTTCAACTATTTACAGACGCCTCAAACGAAGGTTGGGGCGCACACTTAGGAGACTTCACTGCAAGAGGCGTTTGGTCCCCCCTCGAAGGCCGCCTTCACATAAATTTTCTCGAGATGAAAGCGGTCCTTCTGGCCTTACGACAGTTAGAGCATCTGTGCAAGGGTCAGATTGTTCTTGTGGCAACAGACAATACCACAGTGGTCTCTTACATAAACAAACAAGGGGGTATGAGGTCAGGCTCTCTCTGTGCCCTCCTTTGGAGACTCCTGTCCTGGTGCCATCACAGAGGCATAACGTTAAGGGCAAGGCACATTCCGGGTCGGTTAAATGTGATAGCCGACAAGCTTTCTCGGCACAATCAAGTGATTCAGACCGAATGGGCTCTCTCCCCTCAGGTTTTCAGTCAGTTGTGTTCCAGGTGGCCCCCACCGCTAGTGGACTTGTTTGCGACCAGGTTCAATCACAAACTGCCCCGGTTTGTGTCACCGGTCCCGGATCAGGCAGCCTGGGCAGTAGATGCCCTGAGCTTGTCCTGGGAGCGTCTGAACGCTTATGCATTCCCTCCAGTCTCCCTGCTCCCTCAGGTAGTTTCAAAGATAAGGGATCAGGGTTGTCACAGAATGATTCTGATTGCCCCGGGTTGGCCAAACATGCCTTGGTTTTGGGACCTGGTGGACCTATCCGTTCAGATCCCCTTCACCCTCCCTCTAACAAGGGACCTAGTGACTCAGCCTTTCAACAGGCTAGTTCACCGGAGCCTTCCGAATCTGAATCTTCATGCTTGGCTCCTAGAAGCTCTGCCATCAGGAAACACGGCTTCTCTGAAGAGGTGGCAGCAAGAATTGAGGCTCCTCAGAGGGGTTCAACCAGAGCCGTGTACAAGTCAAAGTGGACCATATTTGTCAAGTGGTGTAAATCGAACAAGGTGGACTTCAGGTCACCCTCTGTAAATCAGATTGCGGATTTTCTCCTTTACCTCTTTAAGGAAAGAAATCTGCAACCCAGCACCATCGATGGTTATAGGACAGCCATTGCAGATATGGTGGGTAATGACAAGCTCAATATAAGCTCAGATGAAAACCTTACCCGCCTGTTAGACAGTTTTCATAGGGACAAACCGAAAGGTAGAAGAGGGGTCCCTTCCTGGAACCTGTCGCTAGTGCTCCACCAGCTTACCAAGGCTCCCTTCGAGCCTCTACGAAAGGCTTCGCTGAAGCATCTGACCTTTAAGACAGTTTTCTTTTTGGCCCTGGGGTCAGGCAAAAGAAGAAGCGAAATCCATGCATGGTTAGCCAAGAATATCAGGCACCAAGAGGACTGGAGTAAAGTTTCCTTGTATCCATCTCCCAGTTTCCTCTCCAAAAACCAGCTGGCTCGGGATGGACCAACTTCAGTGGCTCCAGTAGTCATCCCAGCCCTAGCTCCAACGTTGGATAAGTCCCTGTCTGGGGACAGGTCTCTGTGCCCAGTACGGGCTTTACGTTACTACCTGGACCGGACCAAGGATTCCCGTGAGGGAAAGGAACTGGTTTTTGTGTCTTTCAAGGCAGGTTTTCAGAAAGACATTGTCCCTGCCACCATTTCCTCCTGGGTTAAACAAACGGTACTGTTGTGTTATCAGCTTTCCGACCAGAAAGCTCAGGATTTACATCAAGTCAGAGCCCACGATGTCCGGGCTTTCGCAGCCTCTAGGGCTTTTCAGGGAGGTATTTCTCTAGATCAGATCCTTTCCGCTTGTCACTGGAAGGCTCATAATACATTCACCCAGTTTTACCTGAAAGACTTGGCCTGGGCGGATTCTGAGTTGTATCATTTGGGCCCGGTGGTGGCAGCCCAACAGATTCAGGATACACAATAGCTCCTTTATCCGCAGGCTTGTACATATGTATACACTGTGTTTTGTATATAATAAAAAAAAAAAAAAAAAATTTTTCTTCTACTATTCTGGGTCCTTAGTCTGCCGCGATCCAAAGTGGGGCTAAGGTCTTATGAGATAGTCTTATAGGTCCTGTTCTTCCTCGTTAGTCAGAACTTTTACCCTCCTCAGTCCTGTGGTGCTCCTAGTGAGCCAGTACTGGACTTTTGAGAAAAAAAGCGGGGGGGGCAGTAGGTGTGATCCGAGGTATCTGGCTTCTAATCATTCCGGATCCACCTGCCTATACATAGTTTGGAGTTCTGAGGAATTCCCCTAATGGCTACCCTCCTTCCACTGGGTAGTTATTCTGCATCTGTCCACTAGGTAAGATGTATTAACGCAATAAAATGGAAAATTTAATAAGTAAATTAAATTTTTATAAGTTAATACCTTACCTAGTGGACAGGGGGAGTCCCTCCCTACCTTCCCCGCTATTTTTAGCCCTAGGGGATTTCCTACGGTAGGCAACAAAAAGAGGAAGAGCGCATGCGCTGCGCGTGCGCAGTACACCGGCAGGGAGACTATACAGCCACCTGGCGAGTGAACAGGACGCTACCGGTCCCGGCCAGAGCCCAGCTCAGGACGTTTTTTTCTAACGTTTGGCGTGACCGGCAAGGCGCCGGACAAATGCATCTGTCCACTAGGTAAGGTATTAACTTATAAAAATTTAATTTACTTATTAAATTTTCCAAACTATTCTCATATCCATGTGTAATTAACATGCTTTTATACAGCGTGGGTGCAGCCATGTTTGATTTGATTAACATAATACTTCGAGGACAAAAAAAAAAAAAAAAAAACATCTCTCACTTCTGTATATGTACTTGCACTAAAATTTATGCAAGATTTACTGCACAAAGTATGACATATGTTTTGCAGAACTAGGGATTTCGAAACACTCAAATTATCAGTGTTATGATGATATCACTGCCATTTTCACCCGTTGATCTAAAGGAAATTATGATCAAGCTAAAGATTACATGACTGATATTTTAGACCATTAATCTAAATGCTCTGAAGATTGTATGAGAAATATTTTAACCCACTGAGCAAAGGAATTTCCCAAAAGTAAACAGTATCAATAGCATCTAAAATCAATATTACAAAAGCAATAAAAATATGTTTCATCTTGTTCAGAGCAAGAAAGTGCCGTTATATGTGACAATATCACACATATCCCAGACTCACAAAACTACTGCACAGACATCTGGGTTACATCTGATTTTCTCAGGAGCATTTCCTCTCGTTGAGAAATTGAGCATACCTTTATTTAGGGTGATTTCAGATAAATATAATTGGAATAAGATGGTAGCACATGTATCACATTATCAAGGCCACTTTACTAAAATCTCACAATTAAATATTATAACCGGCATCTCAGATGTAAGTGATTATAATTGTGGCAAACATTAAACTTTTAGAAACAGACAATAAATATGAAGATAATTGAGCAATTTCAGGATGGCAGATTTGTTGACCATGGATACATGTATTTTTTTAGGGCGATTTCCATCTCACAGAGTAGTTGAACATGCTGCCACATGTGGGTTGTTCAGTGACAGTAGTGGCAGTGACAGTGATGACTCTTTCCTTGACAACAAACCAAAATCTAACTCATTGCTAAGCAACAACTCACCAACCACAAGTAGTTCCAGATCTTCCAAAAGTCAGATTATTCAGTCAGATAAGGTGAGGCAGTGCTAGTCATGTATTTATTATATTTTAAAATGGTAAATATGTTACTTTGTATCTATTTATTTATTTTTTTTAATCTCCTACCATCACATTGCCATATATTACTTTTCAAGATATTAGTAGTTAGTTTTTCATGAGAACATCATAAAATCTGGATAATGTTTTATTTTCTGATAAATATCTCCTTTATGACTTGTATCTTACTTACATACTGTTCACAGAGTAATTGTGAAATCCTAACTGACTTCAAGTTAGGATTTCCACTGGTCAAGGAAAAGTCAGGTTGGGGGGTGGGGGGGTCAGGGAAGAGTCGGGGAAAGAGGTAGTTGACTAAAAGTCAGAGAATTGTACCTTTGACCTTTGTAATTGAGTGTAACCCTGTAAGTTGGAAAAGTGGTTGTTGCTTCTGAGAGCCTTATGAAAAGTGGTTGTTGCTTCTGAGAGCCTAATGTATTTTAATGCAGAAGCTTTACCAACTAGTATACGCTGTTTTTCTCTATCCCTTCAACTCTTCCTTGTGAAATGCTCTATGCAGTGTTTTGAAATCAATGTCAAAGCCAAAATACAATCAGATCTGGTATTTATATGGATAACCAGGAACCTGGGTATAGCCAAGATCTTTAATACGATCAGTAGTAAGAAGGTAGTTCATACTGACAAATTCATTTTGTTTTTGACACAGGTGACTGAGTATTTGGGTGTGGCCAGGATGCTGGATGTTTATAGCAGTCAAACAGCAAGTCAGATGGCTGCTCCACAGCTGGGACTGTGTCCAATATGTGGGCAGAATGTGTTGTTATCAGACCTAGAAGTGCATGCTGATAGGTGTGCCAGCTCACTGGATTGACACAAACAAACATAGCCATTGAACCTTGTCATTTACAATTCTCTGGAGAGAAAATTCCCTCTTTCAAGTAGAAGTAAATATCTGGTCCTTTGAAGGCTGTTTATAATTACATGGTATATAGATAGACATAGTTTACAGGTACAATACTTAGAAGGATAATATTTGACTTTACACAAATGCTTTTAAATAGAATTTTTCCTGTTAGTTCCTTTGCTTTGTTGTGTCATTTAGTTGTGATTAAATGTCATTCTAATTAGAGTAAGTGAATCCTTGATATGAAATTCTAAAATGGTAGGCTGCGCAGTGAACGTGGACACGTCTTTTGCGCAATGCTTGAACCGCGAATATAGAACGGTAAATAAAGCATGCTGTTGAAATCTCGTACATCGTCCCTTCGCATACAAACGTAAACAAACAACTCGTGGTGAAATAAAACTTAAATTATATGCAGCAAATACTAAGTCAAATAATTCTGTAGGGGATTTTATCAATATTTTATTTAAAGATATAAATCAATAATTTCATAAATATTTACTAGATCACAGAATTCTGTGGGTATTTCCTAACAATATTTAATCCAAAAGGCTGTTTGCACATCCATCACTATGCATGTTTAGTTAATGGAACAGCCAACATGGTGTTGGATCTGTTTTGAATTTTGCGTAAGTTATACTGCTTATTTTGACAAAATTATTAATATAACCATTTTAGAATAAGAATAAAAGACATATTCGAGTGCTTTATGATGGTTTTAAACTATCAATCGGCTGTATTAAAGCACTCAGCCCTTCGGGCTTCGTGGCTTTAATAGTCAGCCGCTCGATAGTTTAAAACCATCATAAAGCACTCGAATATGTCTTTTATTCCTATAATATAGTCCTACCTTGGAATTTGTGTTGCAAGAAAATGGTTAGACCTTAAATTGAGAGACTATTTAAACTCATAAAGACGAGAAGTGGGCTGTGAACGTAACATTGTCTCTTCACTAGTTATTATGCAGTGGATGAGCTCCCAAAAGCACAAATGCCTTGATTTGACATTTGACCTTGCTGTAGTGACCTTGACCTATAAAATCTTGGTCCAGGCTATATCACAGAAACTGTAAGGTGTAGGAAGTTGAAACTTGGTAGGGACATTGGTAAGGGGGTGTAGGTGTGCAACGTCATGATGTGAACTTGATTTGACCTTGCTGTAGTGACCTTAACCTATAAAATCTTGTCCAGACTATATCTCGGAAACTGTAAGGTGTAGGAAGTTGATACTTAGTAGGGAAATTGGATAGGTGGTGTAAGTGTGCAACGTCATGGTTTGACCTTTATTTGACCTTTGACCTTGTCATAGCCACCATGAATTTTAAAATCTTGTCCAGGCTATTTCTTGGATTCCACTAGGTGTAGAAGGTTGAAACTTGGTAGGGACATTGGTTAGGGGTGTAGGTGTGTATCATGGTGTGACCTTTTTGCTCTACCAAAGTGTGTTCACCTACCATATTTCAGACATCTTTCTCTCATGACAAAGACATATGAATTGCTGCAACTGATCAATATATGCACTTTTACATAATTTTGCTATTTCCATTGACAGCTATTCTCCAATTAATAAATTTCACAGCTTCTTAATTTTTAGTTTACTGATCAGTGCTGTCACCTTGCTATTGAATTGTCTTGTTTTAGTACTTATCGTTATATACATTTTTTTCTCTTAGATGTTATTTTCTCCACTTAAACATTATTTGGAGTTTTATATAACTACACTGCTCTGAAAGTATACCAATCTTTGTACTGTTGTACTATTTCTATATCTCATGTTGTTGAAAACTATTTCTCCCAGGCTGTGGGGTACGGGCATCTCTGATGCTATTTTTGAAGTTAAGTTATGTTGCCTGGAGTTTTAATATGTCAGAGCCAGAAATGCAAGTAACTGCCTCAGTATTACATACATAGTCAACAGGTTTCACTGTCTCTCTCCCCCTGTTACTTGCTTGTAAATGTATTTTCTGTTACTCTAATTGTACAAGTATTAAATAAGATTACATTATATAGACTTGTTTGTTACCAAGCAGTATTGTATCAAAGTTTGTTAGTGTAAATGTAGTTTGCGTAATCATTTGCGTTATATGCATATAGTTATATTGTGGATGTTATCTGAAAAATTGTAAGATATTTATTAGGGATGTCACAACTTCAAATATTTCTTGTTGGCTAATCGTCAAGTATTATATGTGTCAACACTAAATAACCACATTTATAAAACTACAAAAAAGTTAAAGTTTCATATTGTCAAAAAGCAATAAAAATGATAAATATGTGAAATAAAATGAAAATACATGTCTTTCATCTGTAAAATTTAATAAATTTGGTGTTTCTGTGACTGCTGCTTCGTTTATTTCAGACAGGAAGTGGACGAGAGGTAAACAGTACCTCCGGTTTTACGTGAATGCATAAACAATACAGAAAACATGGCTGTAGTTGGACTTTAACTTATTTACTGTGACAATATGAACATATTTGATGGATTCACACCCTCTGCCATCTTTTATTGCATTGAGCAATTATTCATACTTTAAAATATGACACCGATGCATAGCATTGGTCTAACCGTCATTGATTAGTCGGCTAGTTATGACATCCCTAATATTCATAGTCATTGTGTTGATTCTTTTGAAATTGTAAAACAAAAAAATAATGTTTATGTGAGATTGTAATTGGTAAAGATTCATCTTTTAACTATTGTGGAGCAGTCTTGACATAGTGCATTTGTTAGAATCCTTGATCGGAGTATGCAGTTCTTCTGAAAAATAGATAAAGTTCCTTTTCAGGGAGTCACCTGTTGTGACTTCATCACTTGTGTGACTTGATTTTTTGTACCAATTACCTTTTGTGAGAAGTTATTTTGAAACAATATCCATCTAACTTCTTGCAGCAGGAAACCCAGAAAATACAAGTACAGTAGAACCTCTATTATCCCACCTTCTATTATCCAAATTTTCAGTTATCCAACCTCAAACCCACACTCCCAACTCCTTTTAAGCCAGTTATATTGCACATCTATTATCCGACATTATTGTTAATCCCCCAAGAGGGTTGGATACCAGAGGTTTTACTGTACTCCTTTGTACATATTTATGAACACAAATATGTGTTGCCATGCACTATTCTATTTTAAAGTATCATCTCGGAGTGTTTTAGTTGTCTTATAGGAATGAAAAGTTGGTAATATTTTTTTAAATGTTAGCATATATAAAATTTGTAGAACACTGCCAATAAATGAAGTTGTAGGTGCCTTTTTGGTTTTAGATTCCATTCGTTATGCCATATCACTAAGGGTGTCTTTTTGCAAAGAGTATTTTCTGAAGTTGATTACTTCAAGCATGTCTTGCAAAGGCTAATTAGCATCACAGTATAGTTAAAAGCTCAGTAAATGAGAATTAATAATTTTTGTAGAGATCACCAATTTCCAACTAAAAATTGATGGTAATGGTAAGTCAACTAAACGAACAGTATTTTTATTGTGTTAATACATCCTATCCCATGGACAATTGCTAATCTGGTCAATGCAGACTAGCCCCCCCAAACGCCAGAAAAAGACGTCCTGTTTTTCCACCAGCCGGCCGGCCCCAATGTGCATTCACCAGAGGGAGAGTATCATACGTCCTTCTTGTCTAGACAGCGTGACATCATAGCATCTTTTTCGTTTGGCATGTGTACTGTGTAGACAGATTATTTTTGTGAGAAATTGTTTAAGATTCCTTTTGGATATTAGTAACTTTTTATACTTTGTGTGACTTCTATGGATACTTGGGACTACATAGACTGTAATGCCATCTCCTTGGCAGAAACCAGGCGGAAGTGGCCATTTAATGGCGGGACTTGGCACCCACAGTTTCTGTGCACACTGTAGAGACAAAGGGCCCCAGACCCTTGTATTTCTGAAAAAGATTGTAGTTCCTGTAACATTCTTACTGCGGACCAACACTTACAGTTGTCCACTCCCAGTATAAGATAAAAAAGGAAAAAATGCGAATCCAAGAAAGTTAGTTACACACCAACTAAGAAGGACTCAGACAGTGACGGTAGTGGGCGCAGTGGACGACCAGCAAATGCTGCAATCCTCTGGTTCGAGTTCTGGTGACAAAAAGAAGGCATTTTCTGAAAATAAAAGTAAAACTCAGACAGTTAAACATACAAAGTCAGGCTCAGAAAAGCCCTCCAAGTCGTCTGACTCCAAAGCTACCAGATCCACGGCTGATGCCTGGATTGATGAACTTGAGCAGAAATGGTCTGATAGATTTAACAGACTGGAGGCACTTACACTAGCAAGGAGACTGGACAAGCGGGATCTGGACCCTACTTTTCACCCAGTGAAAGTCACACCAACCCATATTCCTCCAGTTGGTTCTATGAAGGCTACCAAACCTTTTATGAAACCTACCGATCGACCTCATCTGGCTACCGACCTGCTTACTCAGATTTGCTTCGTACCGACCACCCTGCTCCACAGAGACAGTCTACCTGCAAATCAAGCAAGGACCGACCACAGAAAACTGACCGACCTACAGATTTGTATGGCACTGACTCCATTGCTTCAAAGCAACAGGTTACTGACAAATTGTCTTCTGCACCGGCCAAGTCGTAGAGCATCTCCAGTATGGACACTGACTCTGAAAGTGATTTCTCCTACCGACCAGCAGTTGATATCTTTGTGGAATAAGGTGAACTGCCCGACCAAGATCCTGATGTCACTATTACAGACCCTGACCAGACCCTCTCTGAGTAACAGAATTACAGAGACTATGAGAGGGATCTGGTTGTATGTGGGTTGATCTCGCATCCCGGATATGGACAACACTACTTCTGCAGAAGACAACCCTTTTGCAGGTCCAAAATCACAACTGACTGGCAAGGTCTCTGTATGCCGGCCGGCGACTGGCCATGTAACTAAATGAAGTTGAACTTGACTTTGGTAGAGGGTTACCCCTCTCACAGTTCTGAGGCTGGTGGATTACTTAAGGATCAGTTTGTCCAACCAGGGAAGTCACAGTCTAAGTGGTATGGACTGTATTCTGACCAACACAAGACTTCTTCCTCTGGGGTATCATCTTGGACTTTGATGCCTCAAGATTAAACAGCACATACAGTCAGATAGCCAGAGCAGCCGGTGTTACTTCCAACCCACCAGCTTCCAGACAGATCACTCAAGACAGCTTGAGAAGGTGGGAAAAGTTGGCCAAGGAAGCTAGTGTCATCTGCAACAGGGCAGAAGACTTCAATTACTGTTTAAGTGTGTTGAAAGCAGGAATGCTGCCCGGGAGCAAACCGACTGTAAACTTGTATCAGTCTGCCTCAGTCTCCCAGTGTTATCAGAAAGACAATGAACATTCAGACTCAAGACAGTGCAGACTTAAACGTTGTAAATCATGTACCTATTGCAAAAGGACTTTCGCAAAAGAAAGATGTAAGTCCCGTTGTTGTAAATTGTTGCAAAGAGAAATCTTTTGTCAAACATGTAACAAATGTCCCAGCTGTTGTCTCAAATCTGCCTGTAGGATTCCGGCCGAACTTGGCAAGGTCACCGACCATTATAAGCTGCTATGTCAATCCTCACAGGAACCTCTACCTGTTGGAGGCATTGCATCATCTTATAAGCAAAAACACAGTAGAATTGGTTGAATATTAGACATCTCTGGGGTATTTCAACCGACTATTCTTGGTCCCAAAACACAACAAATGGAAACCTATACTAGATTTGAGCAAACAAAAACAATACCTCAAGGCGGAAAAATTCAAAATGGAGACACCGGAAACCATCAGAACCTCCCTCCAACAGGGGGAGTGGGTCATGTCAGTAGATTTCAGGATGCTTATTTCCACATACCAATACAGGAACAGTCCAGGAAATCTCTGAGATTTCCAATCCAGGGCAGGTCATACCAGTTCAAAGCCCTTCCATTCCGACTGTCCACAGCACCCTTGGAATTTACAGTGATTGCAAAAGAAGTGAAACTGATAGCTTTACACACAGGTATAATAATCCACCAGTACCTAGATGACTGGTTGGCGATAGCCAGATCCCACCAAACTTGTCTCCGGCACACACAAGAACTAGTTCAGTTGTGCAGGAATTTAGGTTGGCTAGTGAATTTGGAAAAATCAGAACTGGACCAAAAACAAGTCTTCGACTTTGTAGGTTACCAGTTCGACCACCAAAGTGGCCAGGTCCGGCCCACTCAGGAGAGATGGCAGACCTTATAACATAAAATAATGGATCTTTTGGCCTGTCCAGCCTGTCTGGTCTGGCAATTCATGTCTTTGATAGGTCTGTTGACAGCCACAGTGAAACAAGTTCACCTTGGCAGACTACACCTGAGACCCATACAGTGGCATCTCAAAAACAACCGGAGGGTACCAGAGTCTCTAGAAAAGGTCATACCCATTCCAAAGCCACTCCATCCTCATCTAAGATGGTGGCTGGAATAAGGCAATGTGCTTCCAGGTCAACCATTACACCCACTAAAACATGCTCTGCAGATCTTTACAGATGCATCAAAAGAATTTTGTATGTAATCATGTACACTTAATCACTTAAACGAGCACAGCAAACTACACATAAATTAACTGGAACTAAAGGCAATCTTTTTGGCCCTAAAAGAGTTCCAAGACGTCTGCCAGAACAATATAGTTCTTATAGCCACAGACGTCAAAGTGGTTGCTTACATAAACAAGTAGGGGGGGGATGAAGTTGGGCCCTCTGTGTGCCCTTCTTTGCGGAATCTTGACCTGGTGCTCCAGAAAACAGGTTACTCTCAAAGCCTGACACATTCCAGGCCAGGTGAATGTGGTAGCAGACAAGCTATCCAGACTAGGCCAGACCATTCAAACAGAATGGTCATTCCTCCCGCAGGTTTTGAAGTAATATGCAAAAGGTGGCACCAGCCTCAGATAGATCTATTGGCAACCAGGTTCAACAAGAAGCTGGCCAAATTTGTGTCACCAGAACCGGATTCCCTGGCCTGATGCACTCAGCCTGTCATGGGAAGATCTGGATCCATATGTCTTCCCACCAGCAGCCATCTTGGGCAAAGTGGTGGAGAAGATGCAGGACTGCCCATGTCAAAGAATCATCCTGATTGCTCCCGGATGGCCCAACATGCCCGGGTTCTGGGATCTAGTGGCCATGTCCAGCCGAATATCACTGAGCCTGCCCGACCTGCTCACTCTGCATGCATGGCTCCTAGAGCCTCAGCAATCAAGGAGCAGGGCCTCAGAGAGGATCAACTTGATCAGTCTATGAGGCAAAGTGGGCCATTTTTACCCCACAGCCCTTAAGGGCTGTTGGGGTATTGTTTTCACCCATGGCGTCCGGATGGGCGGGGGGCAAAAGTTTGTCTGGGCTGTATCTCAGAAACCATAAGGTGTAGGAAGTTGATACTTGGTAGGGACATTGGTTAGGATGTGTAGGTGTGCAACGTCATGGTGCGACCTTGATTTGACCTTGCTGCAATGACCTTGACCTATAAAATCTTGTCCGGGCTATATCTCGGAAACCGTAAGGTGTAGGAAGTTGATACTAGGTAAGGACATTGGTTAGGGGGTGTAGGTGTGCAAAGTCATGGTCTGACCTTGATATGACCTTTGACCTTGCCATAGTGACCTTGACCTTTAAAATCTTGTTGCACCTTTGGGTCTGTCTTTTGATGCAGATTAAGCACTGTTAAAGTCATATTAGAATTCATTAAGAATTTTACTTTTACAACTTCCAGTTGTAACAGATGGAATTTCATCAAGTGAGCCACAGACTTTGCTCCAACACCAGCCATAAGCATTCATTGAATGTATTGCCACTTCTGTATGCATGGTGCTATTCAAAACATCCAAACCATAATTCAGCCATGCCAGATGTAGATAAAGACTGTCATAATGTTTAGTTTACTGATTAATGCTGTCATCTTGTTATTGAATTGTCTTGTTTTAATACTCCATCTTTATGTGCATTATCTTTCTCTTAGCTATTATTTTCTCTATTTAAACATTGTTTGGACCTTTATATAACTGACAGTGCTATGAAAGTATCCTAAACTTTGTACTGATACACTACTTCCATATCTCATGGTGTTAAAAATATTTCCCTAGGCTGTTGGGTATGGGCATCTCTGATGTTATTTTCTTTATTTTTCCAGTGTACTGAAAATAGCTTGAGAAATTTCATTCAAATTTTGTATGTAATCATGTACTTATATCTAGACCAAAAGAGTTCCCTTTTGTAAGGTTACAATAAATTGATTATATCATTTAAAATATATGCATTTAAGGTTGCAATAGTTTTGTGTCACTAGCAGCTATGATGGAAGACATATATGGTTAGTGTCATAGTCACACTTCGTTTCCACACATTATCTCGAAAATGGCTTGATAAGGTGACCTTAAACTACCACGGTGGCAGAGTGGTAACTCTTGTCTCCTACCTCTGTGATCGGGGTTCAATTCCCAGCCAGACCTCAAGTGGGAAAACTGGTAGTTGCTTGCCGTTCTTCTGCAGTTTACAGTACAGAACCTTGACCACCAACTGTATGTACTGGTTTCCTCTGCCCTTCTAACTACCCGTCATGATATGACCTTTACAGTGTTGAAAGAGATGTAAAATCCCAAATTAATTAATTAGTTAAACTACCAGTAGTAACATAGTTATATTGAGTTTTATGTTTTTCCTTTAATAACAGTATATCAAAAATGCCTTGACAGATTCAATTTAAATTTGGTATGTGGTTGTAACTGGCTCTCAGGGTGTGCCCTATTTTAAGGTTACCTTAAACTCAAATGTGTTAACGTATTATTTTGAGTTAATTTTTTTATTTATCTGTAGAGTGTACTGAAAATAACTTCAGATTTTGCACGTACATACAACTGGCCATAGACAAGTGCCAAACATTAAGGTAACATTATACTCACCAGTAATAACAGAATTTTAGTCATTTTAAGGTTGGCAATTTTAACAGTATTTCAAACACTGTGCAATTCTAGGCATGTTAAAGTTGTGGATGGATGTAAGATTATCTTAAACTCCCTCACAGCTGCAAACTAACAATTGACTTTAAAGTTGGGACAATTTTTGTTGGTGTATGGAAAATATTTGATGTGGTATGAGATTTTTTCGTTGATATTCAACATGTACACACATCTAGACAAAAAGGAGGTCTCTTTTGTAAGGTTACAATAAATTGCTGATATTTTTTAAACTTATGAGTTTAAGGTTGAAACAGTTTTGTGTAATTAGCAGCTGTGATGGATCATGTATATGACAGCATCTTCATCAAATTTTGTTTCTATAAAATTTCTCAAACATTGCTCATAGGATGAAATTTAAATTTGGCATTTGGATGTTGCTGGTCATTGATATATGCCCTACATTAAGATGACCTTAGGCTTCCACTAATAATTATTTTATCCACTGGATGGTTATGACTCCACAGCCACTGCAGTGTGTGGTTTTCTTTTTACCTCTCTTGAGCCTAAGGTATTATACGTAGAGTTCTCAAGTTTGCAGGATATGGTTCATCTGTGCAAAAGCTTTCCTGGGAATTCTTTGGGCCTCATTTTTGGCCACTACAGCCATTTGTTTGACCAAATCAAGGAGTTTTCCTACTCCTATACGGCAAAAGGTATAATAGGTAGACTTCTCAAATTCGCATAAGCTTGCCTGGGAATATTTGTGGCATCATTTTGAAAAACAAGATGGCCTTCACGGGTGTCCCTTTGACAGTAATGAACGAGTGTGTAGAGATTTTCCCATTACCCCTCTCCAGGTATTATAGCTAGAGGTCTTAAATTTGTAGGATATGTTCATTAAGGAGGATCTCCTTGAGGTCCACATGCTAGAGTGCTGTGGAACTGGGCAAACTGTAATGCCGGAATAGGGCAAGAACAAGCAGGTCTTACAGAATCACCAGAAACACATCCCAGCTCCTTTCGTCATCTATGTTGACTTTGGCCTCAATGCAGCAGCATGCCTTCAAGCACAGCAGGCAGAGGAGCACAAGATCGAGGCAGATTCAGCAATCTAAAGCACATGAGGATGGTACGACAGGACTGGCAGGCCTACAACAGTGCATGTGTGTGAAAAGGCTGTGTGAGAGGCTCTGTTTATGATCATGCCACAAACACCTGCAACCTGAAGCTGCGCTTGAACCCAAAGATAACAACTATACCAGTGGTCTTCCCCAATGTGTGGGGCTATGACACACCTTCTAATGCAGGCCATCAGCAAGGTGGAGGAAAAGTCTCCTGCATCCCCAACAACACAAAAAAGTACATTTCGTTCAGCCTTAGCCAGACTGAAGATGTGTACAAGGACATGACAAGGCAGACACACCTCTATGATACATCTGGATACTCAAATGCTCCACAGCATGGCAAACAAAAAATTCCTTGGTAAGATGAAGCACTAGTGCGCCGGAAGTCCCGTTGCCTAATACATGGGAATTCAGCTGAAGATGTACAGCATCTTTGAGGCAATTGGAAAGAACATCAAGAAAGCTAAGGGTGTGAAGAAGAATGTGGTAAAGAAACATGTCTGACATGAGCAGTACAGACCTGCCCTCTTTGCAAAAAAGACCTTCCACAATGGATGTTCTCCGGTCAGAATGCCATCGTGTCTATGGGCAGCACTTGAATAAGGTGTCCTCTGGCCTTTAAGTCCTTGATTGAAGAAAATGGAGTTGATACCCTGGCCTATGGATACAGGAAGGCCCTACTGCCCAAATAACAAAGTCATATGAGAACCTCATCTGGTGGCAACTGGATGTTTGGGGGCACAAGGAGATCTTCACTGAAGTCACACTGAGGCCCATCTGACATGTCATCTAGGTAAGAGAGTACCAGTTTTTCATCAGGTTTTGTCACAGACTGCCCGTTGGTGCACACCTAGGGATCCCAATGCATCAGTAGCTCAGTGCTCCAGACTGGTAGAAGTAGTGGACACCAACCCGGGAAGGGAGTTTTTGCTCTCGGAGGCCAACAGGATGACCTGGAACTGCCGAAGAGGGCTTTTCTGCTACAACTTTTGCCTTGATGGTTTCTATAGGTTTTTAGCTGTCAGTCTTGTTGTCTCGCCATTTAGAGCTGCAAGAACAGAGGGCAGCTGAGCCACCCACTCAGTTAATCGTTCTACTGGAGTAAGTCGCATCACCTAGGCATACTGGTGTCAAAGAGCCACTCAGCTGAGGTCAGATTGAAGTGCTCTACAATGGCCTAGTCCCAGTGGATGTCCACCCAATTGTAATGTATGTTGGTATTCTTATGTATATAAATCTATATTAATAGTTACAACACAATAAGCACATCTACCAACTTTTATTCTGTAAGAGAAGCTGGACACTTGTTGGACAGCTGTTCATATACATACACACCAAATGAAATATAGTGCACACACAACATCCCCCTTATAAAAAAACAAGTTGAACACAGATCAGAATACTGGCGGTAGTTTACTGTTTCATATAATCTTTACTCTTAAGTAATTGTTTGTTTAATATTGTCTTTAAAAAAAAACAAAGCATGTCCAGTCCACTGTAGTTGAAAACTTCAAGCAGTATACACAAATTACTGTTTTGTTCTTAGCATGCAGATGTAGTAGATATAGTGTCATTTGAATCACACTTATGTTTATATGGTCTTATTGTTATTATGTTTTATTATTATTTGTTCCACTACTCTCCAGGTTTGTATCTCACGGGTGGTTTCACTATCCGTCCAGATTTGGTAATGTAATTGTCATTTGTTTTCACTGTATCTGGTGTTTTGGCTACTGAAGTGTTTTCAGGGGTATTCTCTAATTGTATCCTGGGTATAAATTGTTCAGATCTTCCACAGAGTTGTTGCCTATTGCATCTTAGAGTGGTACCATTAGGGGTGACTATCAGATAAGAAAGAGGTTGTTCACACTTATCCTTAACCACACCTGGTATCCATTTCCTGGTATCGAATGTAATCAGGTTTCAATGGTGTTAGGTCTTTTGCATGAGTGTCATGATAACTATTTTGTCTATTCCAGTAATTTTCGTGGATAATATTCTTGTCATCAAGTGTGTTTGGCATTTTGCCAGGAAGGTTTGACTTGAGTTTGGAGTGGTTCTGAGACATAAAAATTCCATGTCCAGATCTCCTTTGCTCTGGTAGCATTTTTGTAAAATCCCTTTCACAGTCTGTATTTATCTTTCTACAAAACCATTTGATCTTGGGTAGTTTGGTGATGAGGTGTGATCAAATTTCCACTCTGAGGCAAACTGAGTATAACTAGCAAAATGGGGGCCGTTATCTGAAATAATTTTTTTCTGGGATACCCATGTCTCTGAAGAGCTGTTTAGTTGCACAGACAACATGGTAGCTTGAACACAGATTTCCCAGTTTTCTAACAAATGGATATTTTGTGTAGTAATTCACTATGATGAGCCATTCACTACCATTCCAATGAAACAATCAGTTCCGAGAATCTGCCATGGTCGGCTTGGTATTTTATGACAAATGAGAGTTTCATATGTTTGTTGAGGTTTGTGCTCCTGTCATACATCACAACCATGATCACACTTTCTATGTCTTTGTTAATGTTTGTCCAATATAATGTATTCTTGGCCCTCAGTCTTGTCTTGACTATCCCGAGGTGATCATAATGCAGCTGAGTGACTATTTCGTGCTGTAAACTCTGTGGTATGATTAGGGCTGTTCCCTTCATTAATATGCCATTGTCAATAGAAATCTCATCTCTGCAAGACCAAAAGGATCGGACATGTGGAAGGTCTTAAATAGAATTGGGCCAACCAGTGAGGACTATGTTTGTCAATTCCTGGAGCATTGGGTCGGCTTTGGTACCTGCACGAATACTCGCTACACAATCTGTGCTGAACTTGACATGGTCCACTTGGATGTCCAAGTCAATTGTTGGAGATTCTCATTTGGAACTCGAGACAGGGTGTCAGCAATGGTCATCTATGATCCCTTCAGATATTCCAGTGTATAATCTTATCCTTGGAGCTTTAGAAGAAGTTGTTATAGTCTTGGTGGGGCACTTGCACGGTTTTTATGGACAATCATGACAAGTGGCTTGTGATCTGTCAGCACTTTGCATTGACGGCCATACAGATATGTGTGAAATCTGGTCATACCAAACACAATTGCCAAAAGCTCCTGCTCTATGCATGCATACCGTTTCTCGACATCTTACAGTGATTTTGGAGCAAAGGCCACAGGTTTACCATCCTGGAGTAATGTAGCTCCAAGACCACATTGGCTAGCATCAACTTGAAGCACTACTGGTTTCTTCACATCAAAGTATTGCAGTATGGAGTCTTTTGTGACCTCTTGTTTCAGAGCATCAAAGCATGCTTGGTGGTTAACATCCCATTGAAAATCTGCATCTTGTTTGAGGAGACATGTTATCAGATATGTTATCAGACCAAGGAATTCCTGTAGTTCCTTTTTGTTTGAAGGTGGTGGCATTGCCTGTATGCCCTCAACCTTTGCCGGGTCAGGTTTTATTCCTTGGTCGGTATATGTCATTCCAAAGAATTATATGCTTTTCTTTTTGATGTGGCATTTCTCTGAGTTGAAGACCAGACCATTTTCAGATGCCACTTTCATTAACTGGTGGAGGTTCTTGTCATTTTCAGTCTCAGTCCTACCATAGATTGCAACATCATCAGCAATTCCAATGGCACCTTCACATTGTTTCAATATGCAGTCCATTCGATGTTGGAATACATCTTGTGAAATGCATAGCCCATATGGTAGCCTCTTGAAGGCACAATGCCCGAAAGGTGACTGAAATGTTGTCAGCAGTTGTGACTTTTCTTCAAGCCAAACTGACCAATATCCAAAGTTGGCATCCAGTTTGCTGAAATAGGCTGCACCGCTGAATTGGTGGGTGAGTGCTTCCAGGGTTGGTGTTTTGTGGTGAGGGTATTTTAATGTGTGGTTTAGGTATTTTGGATCGAGACAAACACATAGTCAGCCATTCTGCTTTCTGGAGTATACCAGACTGGAAACCCAGTCAGTTGGCTCTGTTACTTGTTTCATTATACATGCAGCAGCACTTCTGGATCCACAACTATTTGATATTCACCCTTGAACTTGCCAATTGTATCAAACTGGTCTGGATACATTTTCTTTAAGTCACTAACACTGTGAACTGTGTTGCTTGGAGTTTGGTTCACTGCAGTGCAGAGACAAGCTTAAGTTTCTCACATGTCGGAAGACCGACAACTGCTGGGCCAGTGGCATCCACTATAAAAAATGTGTGTTTATCCACCCTGAATGTTTGAATTGACATGGCATTTGAGTTATTCCATGACAGGGGATCTTGCTTCCATTGTATGCTGTCAACTTAACATTTGGCATTGGCCTAATGTGTTCATTGTACTTTTTTGGAAACATAAATTTGAGTATTCTGACAGGTAAGATGTTACCTTGAGCTCCTGTGTCAATCTTGGCTTGTAATGTGTGTATTCCTGGAACGTCATGCAGTTGGATCTGAATTTTTGTGAAAAATTCATCCCTTGCATCATGTGTCAGTGTTGCAACAGTTATATGAGAGTGAGAATGAGAATGAATCAGTTAGTTCCCATTTCTCACTAGTGTCCTCAGGCTGCATTCTTGTGTCCTCAGGCTGCATTGAATAAATATTGGCTTTTCTACCTTTTGTATTTCCTTGCTTCTCATAGAGATGGTATTGTTGACTGCCGGTTCTTTTCACATTTCCTTGTTGCTTTTGTCTGCAACATTTTGCCCAGTGGTTCTTCTTTTTGCTGAATCTACACTCGGTGCCAAATGCTGGACACAACTCTCTTGGATTAAATGGATGTGTTCTTCCACAATTCCTACATTTTTGTTTTTTTTTATGTTCTGATGACATGGACCATTTGTGGTATACCAATCTGCTGTAGTTGCTTTATGTGTGATGCGGAAGCCTCATAGGTCCTTCCCAGCTTAAAAGCATCTTCCAGGGAGTATTCTTCATCTTTGGATAGCAGTTCCTTCTCATAATCAGCATTTAACCCTTCATCCCTAACAGCCAGTAGAATGTGATTTACTTGATTTTCTCCACTAATCTTCTTTATGCTGAAATAGAGGTTTGCTTTCTGCTTGAAGAGTTGAAAAGTTTCACCAATGTTTGGTGACAACCAGTCCATGCATGGCATACTGTCTGCCATTGTCGTGTGAATTCAATATTTAAGAAATAGCCAGTGTGTATCCTCAAGTCCACCATACATGTACTTCTTTTGCCAAGCAAAGTACAGTTTGTATAACAGGCAGTGAGAGTGTTTACATCAATTCACAAACCTCAGTGTACTTATATCACTGATGTATTTTAAACAACAAACTGGAACAAAACACCTTCAAAGATATTCCATGCACGCAGTGAATTTCTCTGCATATCCTGATGTACTAAGTAGGAGCATGTGTTGTGCATGTGATACATAGTCTGGAAGACTGTTGTGATTCCTGTAACTTCTTTGTTCTTTATTCCTGGGTGTTGTTTAATAATGTACATAAAAACATATATAATCTATTCCAATCATGTGAAGTGAATCAGTCAAATGAATGTATGATATGACATCTTTTCACTACTGCTAACATGTAATGTTTGTTGGTATTCTTATGTATATAAATCTGTATTAATAGTTACAACACAACAAGCACATCTACCTACTTTTATTCTGTAAGAGAAACTGCACAATTATGTATGTTCATATACATATGCACCAAATGAAATATAGTGCACACACAACACCTATCATGCCTTACTGCTACTTTATTCTTTGCAGGATCCAATGAACTCTTGGCCAGGGTCGAGCAATCTTATCCATTTCATTGGCCCTGTAAATGCGGGTCAGTGCAGCAGCTACCTTGATAGAGTCTTTTAAGTACAATGGCTCTGCCTCTTTTTAGTGACTAGCTAAATCAACCAAAGTAAGGTCATATTGGTATGTCTTGTGCCTGACCTTGTCGTGAGATAGAAAGAGAAGGTCAACTTGATGGACTGTGTTTGGCACATTGACATCAAATTTTGGCTGAAGATTGCCAGATGGTGTGCTTCTTCAGCAAGGCCTAGGCCACATCTTCTGAGACTCTGGCAACCTTCTGAAAACCTGTTCACCTCATTTCACTGCTGTTAGGTACACAGGTCTTGGTTGTACAGCTGGTTGGGGACCTCCTCAATTGTTACCTCCACCTTGGTGATTCTGATGTTGTAGAAGGCCTCGGTGTCCCGCAGAAAGTCCTACCCAGGGTCCTTGAACAGCATCAAGATACCTTTCATATTGTGAGCTGGTATGTTGCGGTTGATGCTCCAATGGGTATATCTCTTGCTGAGGTTGATTTTGTGGTGCTGGAGGATGCAGTCATATAGTATGGCCAGGCAGCGAACATTGGTTTTGGATCAATGGGCCAATTTCAGGCTGGATGACCATATCGTACTTGAGGCTGACATTCTCGATTATGTAGCTAGCTTTAGTGTCCCCTGTGACCTGGATTACATGGTTGTAGTCATTGAAAGGTAGCTCCTATTCGAGTGTATCCTTCAGAATCGACTGGTAGAATAATATATGGCTATCCAACTCAAAGCCAATGGGGGTCATAGTAGTGGTTGCCATAGGTATCTGCAATAGCCATTCTTTGCACCAACATGGATTTTGATAACCCTGGTACTGTGCATTCTCTCTCTTCTGGTCCAGCTGGTCCATGTAGCAGTGGTAAACATTGCTGTCATCAATCAACATCACCTTATTGCCATTGATCTTGAGTGAGGTCTTTACCACAGCACCGCCGAGGTTCTGGACTACCACTTGATCATCATCGCTGGAGGTCAGGAAGATTATAAATCTAGTCTCGCAGTTCCTTGGATAATGATATCATGGGTGCTAAGGTTATGGAACCAAATCAGGAGCTGTTTATTCTGGTCAATTGCACTGGGGTTGTTGGTCACAACAACTCACTGTCACATGCCCTTAATCCCTAGGGGGGACCTAAGACACCTGTAAAGGTTGAGCTTTTATCTGTATGCACTTGTGGCTATGACTTACCATATTGAACTTCAGTGGGCAATCCTTCAACATGACTAGGTCCTGTAAGAATTTGTCAGACTTGGAATTGTTCGATAACCCTAATTTGATGGTGATGATATAAATGGTACCATAAATGATGAAGATGTACTGCAGGGCACAAGTCCAATCTCCACTGATTATGGACCACTAGAACTCTGTAAAAGGAGCTCCTCCAGACAGAGGTAGATGATTGCTACATTACTTTGCTACATTACTTTGACTGAAGAGGGTCTCACCACCCACCTCCTTGGGTGGAGGCACAACAAAATTTAAGTTGGTTGGTGGGCAGTTACGGCTGAAAGCCTCTTACGGTCACAGGCCAAGCACGGTATAGCAATTATCGGTTGCTTTTAAGTTGTAACAGGAAAAGACAATAAGTTTAACTTGACAAATTTATGTAACAATTAAAAATAATTATTACAGTCAACTGGTTTGCTCTCAATAGTACATACAATGATACAATAATAAAACCAATCTGACCTGGCCACTCTAACTGACAGTTAAGTTTGTCCACTGTATCCAGCACTATGTGATCTGTCCTGTGATCTCTCCTGTGATCCATCCGGTGTCCACTAACACAGATATCTGTATCTTGTGATCCGTTTAATATTTGATAATGCAAAATGTCCTTATACTGTGATCCTTTCAATGTCCAATCAAGCAAAATGCCTGTATACCGATATTCATTGAGTGTGCATAACTATACTGTCAACTCCAGGATATGAATAATGTCCAAAATGCAGTAAATCCACTCTGGCAGAACTGTGCACTATATCCAGGTGCAAAATGTAAAAGTTTATATTCACTTGATTATCTTGATAGTAGTTTTAAGACACAAATAGCTTTCCTTATAGCCAACGAATACTATGTTCATTTGTGGTCAGATGTACAGCTGTTATATATAACTATGGCAACTTCCAGAAAGTTATAGAACTAACTTGAAGGTAACACCTTCAGATCAAGCGAGTAAGTTCTAGAAACCAGTTTAAATGGGTTTCCCCAAATCTATTAATATAATCACTGAGGTTATTGAAGCCTAGAGGGTTTCCCCCAGTCTATAAATAGATCAATACAACGGAAAATATCAATACCACATAAAAATCAATAACTCCATTACCTTACATATTAATATATAGCCTACCCAAACTGAAGGACAGGGAGACCCCATTCAATAATTAAGGTGGCTGACATGGTGTGAGAATGGCAATCCAAGAGGAGCTTGAGATGCCAGATTGGGGCCGACACAAACAGAACATTTGCTGGCTCAGCCAGCTGTAGTCCTCAGTGTGGTGTTTTGAAGTAATCACAAGTAAAACAGCTTTAATTTGTAAATCAACTTTTACTAGGTCTTATCAGCTTGGTTTGAAAGACAGAGACTGATATTTCTTTTGCTCAGTATCTGTCATTACATTAATATTCAGCACTATGCTAAACAGTTCATGTGATGATTCAATGGATGCAAATACGGATCTAAAATGTACCAGTAAAGATTTGTTACAATTGACATTATGGAATAATGCTATAAAAACTACACTCAGGAAGTAAACACAGAGTTGGGAGAGGCTGCGGAGGCTAGCAATACTGTTGAGCTTCAGGACCTAGGGCAGACTGAGAAGGAGGCCTCAGATGATATCCACAAGATGAAAAGTGTCTTCACTGATGCAAAGGTAGATGAGTTACTCACGATGATTGATGACCCACTCTCCAAGTGTTGATTTGGGGGGGGGGCGGAAGTTTTGAGGTGGACTCCAGCAGTGGGGGCAGCTGTGGATTCCCAGATCTCCACTATGTCCACTTCTGTCGGTACTCGCTTGGCTGGTTTTATGAGAGGTCCTGAATCGCCACAATGACAGAAGCGAAAAACTTGATAACTCTTTCACAGTTTATTCTAGTTCAATAAACACAATTACAATTCAACACATTCAACACATTCTAAGCTCTCCCCCTCTGCATACCATTTCGTGTCTCTTTGTATTCACTGTCTCATCTCTCTCTATGTAATCACTGTCTGTTCACTGTCACTTCAGCTCAAAGACTGAAGTTCTTATACAAGTCACTGTACACTAACACATATTACTTGTCACCAATTACTGAGTTTATTTCTAAGAGGTCTATCTCACAGAGGCAGGGATTGGCTGAGGTTATTATTATAGGCGGTGTGCTATGTGACTATTGATTCCTACTGTTAAGTCCAATGAGAGCTAATTTGCTGAGGCACTTTGCCTGTATTTTATAGAATCTAAAGGTTATTAATAATGACATTGTTTCACTTAAATTCTTCACCATTACACCCACCCAATCAACCTTCACAAGATCTGAGGTCTAGATCAAGACCTGCAGACTATCCGAGGTGAACTCGCCAATAAACTTGCGAAACCACTGAGCTGGATAAGCATATTAGCATGGAAAAATGCAAGCTGCATGAGGCTGATTCCGGGGATATTGAAGAATTCACTAGCATCACATCTTTGAGCACCTATGTGACCTGCAAAATGAAAGGGCTTCCCACCTAGAGGCCACTTTATCAAGCAGAGAAGTCCTTTGCTCTTAGATCCACCACATATGGGAAACCCTCAAATGCCTCGTCCATGAAGACACCACACTGACTGAGCACATATGTATCCTTTTCTGTGAGCAAAGGATCACGATTGTGTCTATTTTCACTGCATTAGGAATGGCGATCAGCGTGATAGTTCTTGCTCTAATTGGTTCTGGTGGTACCATGCCTTTGCCGACCCCACCACCATGCAGAGGAGAAAAGATCACAAGAGAACTTTTGAAATGTTTGCAGGTCCATTCATCAGCATCACATACAAGTTCAGGTACAACCCACTCTTACCCTATATAGCAGAGAACTGAAAATTAAGATTCCAGAATTAAGGTGAGACGAGTTACAGCTAAAAACGATAGACCTAGATTGGAAGAATAAACTCATAGAGACAATTGATTGTAGAGAAGTCAAGTCAAGTATAATCTTGCTAGGAGACCAAGTTTTGGTGAAATACAAGGGGAATCTGGCACCTAGTCTTCCCCATGCATAGAAAAAGGAAGGAAAAGTCCAGAACTTACATGAAAGTTACAGAGAGAAGAGGAATACAAATCCATTCCTCAGTTGTAAAGCCATTCGTTGAGAGAGACATAATAGATGTAGACAGTGAACAGGGTTTAAAGCTGGAGAGAACAGATGCATCATCACCATCTGGTGTTCCTGTTAACCCAGTTAACTGCTACGTGGAAAACCTGTCTCCATCTCTATCCATGCCGGTGAAAACTAAGACATCCAGAATTATGAAGAGACCAGCCAAGTGTATTTGCTGTAAACATGGAATAGTTGTGCAATGTGAGTACCCTGTGGTGAGCTAACAGCCCACAGATAAAGACTGTGAAGTCCTCAGTAACTATATTCTCTAATGACAACAACATATAATCATTTTACAGACAAATTTAAAGTTTTTACATTGTAATAGAGTTTGTGTGTATCATTGGATTAAAAAATGTTTTTTTATGGTTTTCACCTTGAATGTTGTAATCTATTTATTGACATAAGTTAATTGAGAAGGTCTAAGATGGTTAACTTCCATTACAAAGTAGTGTTATTGCATGTAAATATTAAGCTGTCAGAATGAATATGCTTGGTTATAAATATGATCTAGTCAAATCCCTTATTGATTTTAAATAATATATTCTTAAAATGCCAAACCTTACCTAGAGAAACTCCACTGGTTTCCACTTCAAATACAACCCCCTCATTTTCAAAGACATAAACCTCTCCCAACCCCTCTATTTATCATCTCTGATCAAGTTCAGTTGTCTTACATGTGGAAACAGATTATCAGTTTCCTCATTCCATCCTAGGAAGGCCACAGGCTGGCGTGGTTGTGCCACTGATGCACCAGTGGAATGGAACAAGCTCCCATTTAGTGTCAAATTATAACAGTCCATTTCAAGTTTTAGAAGTCAATTCAAGACTTACCTGTTTATACAAGATTACCCATCACCATAGTCGCGTTCCCCTGGTGGGTGCATGTTTGGTTAAAATTTTGTTGACGGTAACAACTGTCCCTTTTTGGGTTCCATCTCATTAGAGGATGCTCATCAATTTTGTGCTTCTATTATTATTATTATTAAAATACTATTCTTTCAAACTGACCTTCTGTCTGTGAAATCTGAGATGGAAGGGGTGTAATATATTGGCCCCTACTGTTCCATCTACATGTACTGGGCCATTTAGGTAGCAGCACTGAGTTGAAACAACACCCCCAGCCATTTTGATACCACATGTAAACATTTGGCAATTGATATAGCCACATCATATGTTTACCTTGTCACAGTTGCGATTAATGTGATAGCCATAATACATATCAAAAGATGCATTCTTGAATTGATTTATGTTTAGGTATTACTTCCTCAAGGAGTTATTGTTTCGATGTGCACATTGAGCAAATGAAACTGATTGATCTGTGCTTAGGGAATGTTGCAATTATGTTTATTGGGAGTAGATCACTAACAGAGAGGTTGATTGATGTGTGTATAACACTCCTAATCCAGGGGAATTAATCCTTTGTTTCATATTCAGGCCATTAATCCCTCATGTGTAGCTAAGGCCAATGCAAGTTTAGGCCTTTGATCCAACAGAAACAAGGGGTAAATACCCTGATTTGTGCTCATGCAGGTGGTTCTGTGATCATGGTTACTGGATGCAACATAGTCACAAAAGACAGTAGTCACATCTGCTGCTAACAAGTGCACTTGCCAATGAAAAAATTAGTTTTAGGGAGGAGATGCCTAATCCTCCTGCGATCTCTAAAAATTATGAAGCCAGATCTGCAGACAGCATTTACTTGATTGGTAAATTAAAATTGCAGTCAAATAAGACACCCAGATTCCTCACAAACTTCAACTAGTGTGAAACTTGTGCAAAAAATCTGTGTTCTGAGGACAGAAGTTAACCTCTCATATTGGGCCAGCGTGCCAACCCAAATAAATTCAGTTATATATTATTATTATTATTATGTATTTATACTCAGCGCAATATCTCCATGTACTACAGGACTCAAAGCGCTATTTAACCAATCCAACTGTACAGGTACAGCCCCAACTCACAAGTAACTGACATTCCCCTAACTGGAAGATAGAGGCTCAAGGATGACCATTTATCAACGTCCTTGAGGTTCTTTAACCTGCCACTGGGGATAGGACCCAATGACAGAGGACTGCCATTTTAAGTGGTCATCCGAGCCACTATGTATCTGCCTGTACCTGGGATTGAACCCACGTCCTCTGAGTTCCTAGACAAGTGTGTTACCCGCTAGGCCACAGTGGCAGATAGTTTATATTGGTTGAGTTTAAACTTATTTGCTTCTAAATTTAGACAAAATCTAAACATTTTTCAACCTGATTTTACTGACTGGATCCAATTAAAATGGTTTGCAAAATCGATCTAAATTTCCATCAGAAAAATATTATTTTTACCAAAGAATTTTTTTATCGAGATTTCTATCTTATTTTTTTGTATTCTAATTTTGTAGTGAAGAAAAATATGTGCCAGTCATATACAAGCCTTTGCTTGCAAAATTTAAATCCACTACCTACCTGCCTCAGCATTTCAGCCAGTGTAACATCCATAAAGCCCAAGGGCTCAACTAAAATGTTCCAAAACTTTGAGAAAAAAGACTTAACACTGAGCCTAAGAGCAGGCTAAAACCTTTCATGAAATCAGCCCCTGCTAAAATTTATAAAGTCTGGGCCCATAGGCTTAACTAAAATATTACACAAAATTGACACAACAGCCTTAACTTTAAGTCTGGGACCAGGCTAAGGCATTTCATCAAATGTACCCCTATTTTGTGCCTGCTGCTAGTTTATATGGAGAACAATTAACCAGTCAAATTAAATAACTGGCGAATGCTTGTTTACACAAACTGGCATATTACATGTACCACTTCAAATTTATGGAAAGACTTGTAAATCTAACTCATGAATATTCATGTGCAGCATAGTTTTATCAAATGCTGGTTTAACTGTCCACTTTATTCTAAATTTGTCAAAACATATACCTGTGTAAATCACTACAAAAGTACACAGATGACATATTGACGCAGATTCAACTGGAAATAATACAAATATTTCATCAGAACATGGTTTAAGTCCAGTACTGATGTGACATAAAACCATATAAACACTTCTGGATCTGCCTTCCCCGGGTGTATAATGAGGTGTCAAACTTGAAGTCATTATTCCACTTCTGCCTGTGATATTGTTGTATAATTGGGAACCAGTGATTTTAAGCTATAACAGAAATCTCACCAACCAAAGAGATCTCACTAGAGGTCATGAGAGTTCACAGCCAACATGTGGAAGATTTAAAGGGTTCACTGGGAGTTAGTATGTAGAAACCAAACAGAACAGACATGTTAAAAAATCACCTGTGGAGTGTGACAGAAGACAGGTAAAATTTACCACATTGGTACCAGAAGTGGGGTCACCTACAACTTCACAGGTATCAAGGAGGATATATGATCACATTTGAGGTGTTATTTAATACAATTTGAACAGTTTTACATGTGAAATTGTGTTCTTTATGAAACTCTAACATGGAAATTTTGTCCATGAATTAACTGTGGTGTTCACTCAAGTGGAACAACACACATCTGGTAAATGCTTCAGTGTTTGTGATAGTTGTGCACTGATTGAACTTTCAATATTGGTGTGTTTTGAAAAGACTGTATTTGCACATACCAAGTGTTTTTATAGTTTTGTGCTGAATGTTTTGGAGATCTTCTCTGAAACATGTTGAAAGTTATGTTGTGTTAAATTGTGTTCAGCATAGGCAGAAGGTGTAATAGTCCTTTAGCCTAACATACAAAAGTAGACTGTAAACACAAGTAGTGAGTCTAGTGACACAAAATAATTGCATGACTTCATTTAAAACTGAAATAAATTGAAACTTGGACATTCAGTTTAATGTAACCTTAATTACAGGACAGGAACAAATGAAATATACTTTGGTCAGTTCTGAAATTTCAAAAGTGCTTCTGTTTTATACTACAGAATAGAAATACCCTGAAGGTGATATTCCCACTTTCTAAGCTTGAGGTATTTGCTTGATTGACATTTGTTTGATTGACTAATAAATATTGTGGTCCCAGATGGAATAAATACTGGAATCAAACTATTTGAATACTGTCATCTGTTAAATTTAGAGTTGTGTAACCCCCCCAAAAAAACATTCCATAAATTTTTCAAGTCGTGATCTGGTTATTTCATAGATATTTTAAAGGAAAGATTAAGATTTAAAGAAAACTAACTTATTATTCAGTAATCAACACCCAATGGTAAATTTTGTCCTGTCTTGCACTTTTGTTGTAAGTTGGGCATTCATTTTTAGGGTTTAAACAGTATTTGAGTAACTTAGTACACAAGTTGTTCAGTCACAATAGTCAATAGATATTGTTATATTGAAGGGTAATTCTTATTATTTTCCTGAAACGTGTATCCAAATTAAGTACATGACAGCAGTTAGTACTCAGAAGTTAGTATTTAAATTGTCAAAATTATAATTATGTTTCGTAGTTTGTCCAAACAAGCCTAGTTTAGTTCAGCATTCAGTTTATAAGGATATATAAGTTTTTTTTACTTGAAAACTGACAGAATGAAAAGTTTTTGAACATAATTTATTCCAAGTTTGCAGGTTCTTCTCTTGCATATTCGAAAATTTGTGATACGGGAATATACTTAACATATTTTACAACATGTGTGACATAAAGAAATTAGAACCTCTTGTTAAAAGTGTTGTTTATGATCACTTTTGTACAGAGAATCCAAAAGTGTTTAAGTTAGCAATGAAACTTTTATGCAAGGGATATGCTGCAGCAGAGATGGAACACTATTTTCAGGAGTGGCTAGATCCATTTTGTGCAGTAAGACTAGCTTATTCTCTTGAAATAGTGCACAGAGAACATTTAGCACAACAAATAATGCAGAAACAACTTAAGGAAAAATCTTGTGAATTGGAACAAGTTACACAGCTGCTGGAAAACAAGTTCAGGAGAATGACAATTTAACAATGCAGCTGGCTGCAGGAAAAGGTTACTTGAAGTTTGCTGAATTTCGAGTCGATAGGGCTAACCATGAGTTGAAAAAAACTCGAGAAGAAAATGGAATTCTGAAAGCTTCAATAGATGGAATATTGGAAAGTCAGCAAAGGACTTTTGAAAAGGACACACAACAAGAGAAAGATAAGGTGAAAGAGTATATGCAAATCAACAGTGAAATAGCAAAAGAGTTTAATGATTGTAAAGTGCAGCTAAAGAAGTTTACAGATGCAAACAAAAGATTGGAGAGGGAAAAGGTTATAGAACATTTAAAGTTTAGTGAAGAGGTGGAACGACTGAAATCCAATGCTAAGTCTATGGAGGGGAAGGTTAAGCATCTTGACCAAGTCAATTCTCATTTGAAGAGTGAATTGAAATCTGTGTGTAGAGAGAATGACTATGTGGTAAGTGTGCTCACTGAAACTAGCAAAAGCTTACAATTAAAGTTTCAGTCATTAGAGAAAGAAGTGTGCAGTTCAAGGATGCATGAATTCAAACTGGAAGAAGAGCTTGAGGCATTAAGAAGTGAAAATAACAGCCTGAAAAGTCTACAAATCGAATCCTCTTCTTATGCCAACAGTGAAAGTCATTTGAAAGTTCTTGAAGCTTGTCAAGAAAATCCTATGCAAAGTTTCACTTCTGTGTCTTTGGATAATTCTATACTGTGTACCAATGTGCTTGCCCAGAAAAAGGAGTCCACTGAAAGTGTAAACAATACCAGCGATTTCATAATTGGAGTTGACATTCTTATGTGTGGAGATTTCTCTACACAACCTTTGTTGTCAAGCTCACTAGTTATGAATGCACATCACCAACAAATCTTGGACTTGCATGATTTGTCACCACAGAATGTATACATGTTTCTCTTTAGTGCAAGCATCATCACAAGATGTCCCGACACCTTTCATTGTGAATTGAATGACAGCCGTCCGAGTCTATTTCATGATTCTGGTTTTCTGTCACTTACTAGCCATATAGACCATTCTGTTTCTCACACCACAAGAGAGGGGCGTCATCAGCTAATCTCCAGTGGTAACCATGCTTCATCAAACAAAAATTACAGGACAACTTATGGAAAGGAATATCCCCCATTTCATACTAGGATATTATGGAATTCTAAGTACCTGGAAGAAAGAGCAGCCAGAACAAGGAGTGGTGTATCATTTCATCCTCGGGTAAATCAAAGTACTGATGGACAGACGGTCAACCAGCCAACTAACTTAGCACCATCACTTGCGTCTTCATCCACCAAGTGTACCAAAAAGAAGTCCTGTTTCATAAGTGGGTGTAATATCCAGTCCACTCACTTAAAGCAACATGTGATTGGGAAGCATCTTCCAAAGTTTGTGTCCAACAAGTCCAGCTTAACCTTAGAAGAGCAAATGTCCAGTTATGAACATCTTCTGCAATCTCTTGCAAGAAAGGCTGGATGTTTATCTTTGAGTGGACTGTTGAACTTGGTTAGAAAAAGGAGGTGGTATCCCCATTGCAGAACACCAATCTTGAAGATATCAGATGGTGACCTTGAGTTGATGAGGAACTTCCACTACTGGTTGTATGGTAAAGATCTTCAAGATGAACCAGCAATTAGTCCACCAAACAGTGTTGCCAGTTTGATTCAGTGGCACATTCTCAGCTACTTGTCAGATCATATCAGCACAGTGCCAAAATGTTCCACTGCTGTTCAGGACCTAAAGGATCAGAAGTACAATTCCAGAATTTGGATATCTAGTGTCAAGAATGACTGTTACCCTGAGTCAGCTTCTCAGGAATCATGTAACTATGTCAACTGGTAGAAATGCTTTGGTAAGCTGTTAGTCCAAAGTAAATAACATTCTCTGGTTGCTTGGAAACAAAGGTTTAAAATTCACTTTTGTGACATTTGATGCAGAACAGTATTTATATATTCATGTGAATACCTAATGCAAATGACACTGGTGGATGCTGGCACATAGAAGATACAGGACTCTCTTTCACACAACAGAGGGGAATGTTGTATAATTGGGAACCAGTGATTTTAAGCTATAACAGAAATCTCACCAACCAAAGAGATCTCACTAGAGGTCATGAGAGTTCACAGCCAACATGTGGAAGATTTAAAGGGTTCACTGGGAGTTAGTATGTAGAAACCAAACAGAACAGACATGTTAAAAAATCACCTGTGGAGTGTGACAGAAGACAGGTAAAATTTACCACAATATAATCGTTACATATAAAATGTTTTGCTCTTTCGATTTAATTTTTCCATTTTCTGTACATACAGTGGTCTACACGAAAATCATCTTGCGAAACTCATAACATTTTGTTATGTTCCTTTTTTCGAAGAAAACATAGAAGGAATCGCCGTGACGTCACGCCTCGCTCTCGAAGTAGGTCGGAGGGCAAGAAACGGACCTTCACCTCCACGTTTTTCAACAGCAGTTAATGGCGGCGTAAACAACAACAAATTTTATTTGAAAGAGCAGTGAAATATGCGGATTGATGTTAAGGTAAGAAGATTGCGGTTGACATTAAGAGTATTCATAGATCATATCTGAGTATAATAAAAGTGTTGTTACATGTTAATATAGAACTGACACAGTATTTAAGATTGCACAAATTTATCAGTAGATCATGTTTCACTGGTTCACAGGGCTATTTTTCGGCACTTTTATGTCAGTTTTTTTTCTCTATATTTTTTAAATCTCTCAAAATATTGTGACAAACCTATTTACATGTACATGGTTCTGATGGAGGCATATGTTTTTTTGTTGGGTTTTTTTTTTTCTAATAATTTTTTGTGCGTGTGTGTGTGTACTGTATTATACAAAAGGGCATGGCTGCGGTACGGTAAAACCGTTCCGTAGAAAATATGCTGCAGTACGGATTGCCACACTCCAGGGGCCATATTCACAAAAGGTCTTAGCCAAGTCTTGGGGTTAACTTTTGTATAAAAATATAGCCAACTTAAGCCTAAGACTTGGCTAAGACCTTTCGTGAATACGTACGGCCCCTGAACTTTGTCTTGAGTGCGGTTTCAGTAACAATTGTTTTCATTGGTTAATTGAATTAATCACGTTGTAAAATATGGCAGGAAATACCATCTTACCCTAATATTTTCTTAAGTCTGTGTGTGCAAGTACTAGCATTTGATATTCTATTTGTAAAATATTGCTAGAAAACATCAACTAATATTGAGGTAAGAGTGGGTCTCGAGTGAGGTTTCAGTAACAAATTATTTCATTGGTTAATTAAATTAATCTCGTTTGCAGACGAAAAGTAGACTGGTTGCCTAGATCCTCTGTAAAATATGGATAGAAACCCCATCGTGACCTCATATTTCCTTAAGTTTCTGTGTGCAAGAACTAGCATTTGACATTCTATTTGTCAAATATTGTTAGAAAACTATCATTAGAAGGTGCGGTAAGAGTAAAACATTTAACCGCACTCGAGTCAGTTTGCTGGAATACGGCAAATGAATGCTGCCGTACTGTAGAATTTCTGCTCGAGTGCGGTGTTTTACCGTACTCCAGCCACTTCGTATACAAAAATATCTGTGCCAAACATTCATGAAGTGGGTCAATTTTTCAGTCAAAAATACCTTTCCAAAATTCATATTTTGACCAAATCAGTAGGCGTATTCCACAACTTGAGATCTGTGTGATCTTTGTGATCCAGATCGAGGTCGAGATCCTTCAGATCAGTAGAATCTGTGAAATGCAAAAATTGCAGAAATGATAATCCAAGATGGCAACAGAAATGGCATGCTTTGCATCTTTGGAATTAGTTTTTTATCTTTGGAATTACTTAATACTTTTTCATCTTTGGAATTACTTTTTTATCAACAATTAAAATTATAAATGAAAATTTCAAACTTTGTGTTTTCCGCCATCTTTTGCAAAGAATTGTGGCATATCTCACAGATCTGATCTCTTGAATCCACCTTTTCATGAGATCACTCAGATCATGATCCGGATCAGTCAGATCAGGTTCTTTTGACCTGATCTGTTGATCCCTCAAATCTGGATTCTACAGATCACGGCTGTGGAATATGCCTAATGTGTTTCTTGGATTTATAATACTTAAAAGTTCACAAAAAGTAATAAATAAAATTAAAATAAAATAAATTTATTTTTAATGATTTAAATTATTAAATTTAACAGACATCAAAACATCACAATCTGATCTTTTATAATTTAGTATATGTACTGTAAAACTTTTCCAAAAATTTCATGATACAGGAATACAGCAATATTATGGGTTTATAAACGTTTCAGCAACATTAGTTTGGTTTAAAAACATTTATAAACGTTTATACATAAACGTTTATACATAAACGTTTTTAAATGTTTACAAAGAATGAAGAATATCTTAACCTCGCTTTCATTTGGGATGATGACATCAGCACAGCCATTTTGAGAGAAACTGGAAAAATATTTCTGTTACTATATCTTGCTGTATCACTGTTGTTTGAAGCCATCATTATATTCTAAGTAGAGATATAAAAGTATATAATATCATCAAATTATATACTTCTATATATCTACTTAGAATGTGAAGATGGCTTCAAACAACAGTGATACAGCAAGATATACTTACAGAAATATTTCTCCAGATGTTAAACACGTGTATAAACATTTTATGAACATTTTGTGCGCATTGTTACAGAGCTTGGAGAAATTAAGAACATTTTTTGAGATATAAGTCAGTGGAAATTTTTTATCCTTTAAAAAAAAAAATAAAATAAGTGCAACCTCAGACTGAGAGGCCTGGGTTTGATTCCCAGTGATGTGTAAATCAAGACATCATAGCTCAATGATAGAGCACTCAGTCTGGGTGTTTGCAATTGCAAGCAATTAAATATTAGTTAAACTAGAATGTGAACCACCGATTAACAAATAAAAAACTCGAAATTTTTTTTTTATGTTTTCATGCATCTTAATATATTTAGAGGTGATTAGATATTTTGTTAAAAAAGTCGAAAACACTTGCTTAAAAGCATGCATTACTATGGCCCAGGAAACATGTTTCCCTGACTTCTAGTATTGAAGTCCAATATGATGCATAAAGAGCAACATGGTGTTGTGTGTTAAAAAGCACCAGGTTACATGTTGCCATCAGTGGGCCATCAGTGGCTTTGGTTCAAGATGGCAGTGAGCAATAATAAGGGATTTTGGGAAACTTCGTAAAAATTATTCATAAGTGTGTGTCTAACAATGAGATTTCAGTGAGCCCACAATTTTTAACTCATAATTTATCAATTTTAGACATACAAACAATATTTTTATTATAAATTGACAATACAAAAGTTGTCACCTATTAGTTTGGGAGTACAGTTGTACAACATCTTGGTATGACTTTGATTTGACCTTTGACCATGCTGCAGTGACCTTGACCTTAAGAATATTTTCTGAGCCACATATGTGGTTTTACTTAACTGTGCTATTTCTATTATTGCATTTTTCAATGTAACACTTAATACATACAAGATAAATGACACAAACACAAGATACAATAAACTTACTTGATATGAACTGTTTGGGATCTAGACAACTAGTGCTGACAGGTGCAGGAATCTGAAGACACAAGTCATGGCAGCCGATTGACTCACTGTCTGCTTAAGGCGCGGCTCCACTTCCTCAAACCTAAGGGTGCGGTCACACTTGCGCGATCGGCAACAGTCACGATACCATTGACACTTACATTTGAATACATTGTACAGCTTCTTATATTGTCTTTTATGTATGTTGAGTACATAATCAAGATGTAAAAAGCAAGAAAATACAGCTGTATAATTAATATGGCAAGGTCTAAAGTCAATATAGATTTAACATAGTATTTATTTTGCTTCCATTTGCATACACCCAGACTGAGTGCTCTATCACTGAGCTATAATGTCTTGATTTACACATCACTGGGAATCAAACCCAGGCCTCTCAGTCTAAGGTAACACTTAATTTTTTTTATAAGAATAGATAAACAATTTCCAACAAAATAGTTCTGCATCTCAAGAAATATATATATGTATATATATAAAATTCTTTTTCATGCATACCTGCAAAGGCATAATTGATTTACAGTAGTGGATATATGTTTCCATCTTATATTAAAGCAATTTATATATGTTGAAATCTGACATTTAACCTTTTTAAAAAAAATAATCAAAAATCAGCTGTTGAACTTATATCTGCTAACCTTTTATATTTGGAAAGCTTTGGAAATGTACTTACTTGAGGCCTTTATTTGGCCAAAATTGATCGATAAATGCCAAAGTTATTCAGCATTTTACAACCACTGCCACAGAAACATGGCATATGTACTGCATATACACTGGGTGATAACAGATGATTTTAATTAAGTATAAACTAAATATCATTATTTAACCAACCAAAACATACAGTTAGCACAGATAAATTCAGAACAAACTTTTAGTCACAGCTCAACAAAAATATGTATGGAAAACATTCAGAAATCATAAAATTCCATAATGTCAAGCCTGGAAGGGTTACAGACAAGCCTGGAAGAGTAACCGACAGGCCCTTAAATTAACCGACAGGCCTGTTGCTAGGGGGCTGAAATTAGGGTCGGATATATTAAGAGTCGGTAACGGTCAAAGAAATATCAAACATGTTTGATATTTCAACTATTCTCTCTGGCAGGCTGAGAAGTTGCAGCCGACCCTAACCGACCATTTAAACATTGGCCCCGACATTGGCACAATTTGCATATGGAAATTGCCAAAGATATTTAAATTATTTCTGTCCTCATTTCCACTTCCTTATTTAGCAATCAAAAATGTACGAGTGTGGGCGATAAAGAACAATTATTATTAAATATTTTAACTTCCGTTTTGTGCCAATTTGAGGCATGTGCCAAAATATGAAGCCAGGCAGTATGTTTGTTACGCAAGAAAAAATATTTCATTTTTTGACCATTCAGGTGTTTTGAAGTAATCACTACTGAAAAAACTTTAATTCATATCTCATTACTTTTATCAGGTTTTATCAGCTTGGTTTCAATACAGAAACTGAATACAAATACAGGTCTAAAATGCACCAGTATAGATTAGTTAGACTTGAGGACATTATGTAAAAAAAAAATACTTCCTGGTTGAGTCTTTATTGTCCACTTCAAAAGTTTACCTTGTGATTACTCAGTAATTTCTGCATGAATTTTAATGCAATAAACACGAGCATATTCTGTGTAAAAATAGCTTTCCATTGATGTATAGTACATACCTGTAGGTTACATATTTACAGAAATATTGGCATTTAAAAATCGGCAGTTGTTTACATTAATTTAAATTTCGCGCTAAATATAGACCACCAATCAAAACAGGAAGTCTTTTTGCCCTCCGGTTTCCACGTTTGTTGTATTTCCTCGACTTTGTTTACAAACACCGTTTCGTTCTATGACTTTCGGATTTGGGGATAAAAAGATAAAAAGCGACAAAAGTCGAATCGCAAATGTTTACATGATTTTTCGGATTTTTCAGTTCTGCAGAGAGTATAGTATGATTCTGAAGTACAGGGAGTGCTGTACAGTAGTATGTACTCTCTGAGGGAGTTTGTCATGGTATGTCGAGTGCATGCAGGCAGTAAACATTCTAGTGCACTAAACTATAAATGGGGTTACAGGGTAGACCGAGTTTCTGTCCCGTCGCCAATTGCTATAGAAAAACTGATGGTACGCAATGGCGAGGGACCGAGTTCACATGTATGTGTTTTCAGTGTAAATTTTGAACGGCATATTTCTACATATATTACCACAAGTATAGAGTGTTATTTGAATTCTTTAACTGATATATATGTGCCGTTCATTAATATTTAATGCCAATCAAACTTGGATATATGTATTTTAGCCTATTTTTAAAATGTAAACAAACTTTCAACATTACATAATCATATACAAAAGAAATTCCGGGATTGTAAAAGCACTTTAGTTTAACAACATATGCATTGTAAACCAGATACAGCTATATAAACATAAGAAGGGCTTTTTAAAATGAATGAAATAATTTCTGACATTTCAAAATTTACACTGAAAACAAGTACATGTGAACTCTGTCCCTCGCCATTGCGTACCATCAGTTTTTCCAATAGCAATTGGCGACGGGACAGAAACTCGGTCTAGTTACAGGGGGTGGGCATTCTTGCGTACTACTGTAGACCGAGTTTCTGTCCCCTCGCCAACTGCCATTGCGTATCGTCAGAAATATCAACAGCAATGCTCGACGGGACAGAAACTAGTGATGTGAACGGTAAACCGGTATACTGCCTTTTGTTTAGGTAGAAATGACGAAATCCGCAAAAAATATTTAAGTATACTGCTCAGCCAGTGAATTTCATCACCCCAGTGAAGTTCGTCACCTGCCGTAAAAATGCTCAAGGATAGGCAATATTCAGCCTAGTTTCTAAATGTCTAAAAGTCTTTCTCCTATAATCACTCCACCTCCGCCACCAGGTAGTTACAGAGGGCTGTACGTGGTGTAGTCTCCTGTTTTTGCCCTAGGAATGATGACAGCATGCTTCTCATCTGTCTGAACTGGTCCATGACCTGCTGGTCAACCGAAAAGCACCCTGAAGCTGTGGTGGGGCTCATGACATGTTGAGGCTGTAACACATGCTGACCTCCATACTGTCTGTGTCAGTCGAAGCTCTGGAGATGTTGTGTGCTGTAGTAGCTGAAGCACTGGCTCCTTTGGCCTGGTACTTGAAGCCTGAAAATTTGCGGAGACCCTTGCACCTGATGTACAACCTAAGGAATCCAAACCTGTATCCAATTCTGATGTTCCATCATCTCGTTCAGTGGGCCTGTCCAGACTTTGGTTGTGTCAGCTTGTTGTAAAGTGTCCTTTGCAAGTCAAACCAGGTCTTGCACACCTTGACAGACAGCTTGCAACTGTTGGCGAACTGCTCTCAGAGACACTCCTTCCTTGCGTTGTCCTTGAAATGTTTATTAGTCTTGCCATACAACTCCTCGTGGTCCTTCACAAAGTCCACAATAGCCTCTTGAAACACTGCCAGATATAATCCGCAGATGCCAGATTCCAAATGATGCATTTCGAAAGCTGAGTCACCTTATAAAGATAGAGATTGCGTCAGCAGTCAAGCTGTTGGTCATAGCATGAAGCCGGCTTGTCCTACACAGTTCCCGGCTTGTCTGCTGTTTATCCGGCTTCTCGGTTTTGTGTTTACGACTTGTCTGTATGTGTTCCCGGCTTGTCCTGCTGAGATATTACTGACTCAATGGTTAAAGACTGGGAGACTTCCCATCTTGACGGGAAGTGTCCAAGTCAGGTCGGTATTGTTTACGGCAGGTCTGTTTGCTTTCAAGTATGGTCGGTTAGTGTAGTCTGCCTATCTGGAGGTGGAGTCGTGGTACAGAACCAGGACAGGATGGCAAGGTTTTCAAGACAAGATGGTTACAGCACGGTAGAGGATGGGAATTGTAACCGACAATTTTTTTCCAATGTTTTACTTAATTGACCTGAAGGTATGTTTAATGGTACATTTCATGGACAAGATCTTTGTAATTGTACATTTATAACCAAATGTTTACGGTAGCCTGCTGCCTGTTTCAAAATTCAGTTTAAAAATATAATGTAAAATAAAACAAATAATAATAATATGCACAGGGACCGTAAATATGATAATTATGATCCTAATTGATAGTTTACTTATGAATGTTCACAACAGAGGCTTATGAGGATTGAAGTCATGATCGTGTTGTAAATCTGTCCAGACAGCCAAATCGTGGCCCTCGGCTGAATCGTGGCCCCCTAGTATACATGTAGGTAAACTTCATTATTTCCTTTATGACTGTCTAGCAAGACTGTTCACCCTTAAACATACCTTGACCATGTAAATGCTTCAATTTTTGGTCTTATATTTTTAATGACCATGACATTCTTTCTTCTTTATTGTCAAAGTGTGATTATTTATTCACTAGTGTGTTCAGTATACTTACTGTATGGAATGTAAATACATGTATGTTGTAAAAGTATATTCTACCTCAATTATTGGCTACTTTCATAAATTTTATTCAATCTCTTTCTGCAAAATATATTTTACAACATGACCCATGTTATATGGTGTAACCTCCATTCAGTTTGGTTCGTGATGATTGTATTTTTTTTTCAGAAAGTGTAAATAAGAGTGCATGTGTGAAGTGAAACAAAGATGGCGTCCCCAGTGTTAGAATCTTTTTGCTGTTTTTTCAAACATCAGCATCAGAATGAAAACAAGTCCCATGCTCTGAGTGTGTATCTCAGTTTCTTTACTTTTTTTTTTTTTATAATAATAATTTGTTATAGTCATATGTTTCTTCTATCTTTTTGGGACTATGCAACATCTGTTATCCAAAAACAAACATCAAGAAGTAATTAAGTTTGTTGCAGAAATTTTGTGAATTTCTCAACAATTCAACTATCACTGTAACAGTTATGGGTGTTTTCATGTTACGCTGACTTATAAGACACACATCTGTCCATACTTTTTCTTACATATATGTGTCTAAAGTGTTTTGGAAAAAAATTAGACAAATTGATGCGTCTCCTTTTGAGATTTGCAAAATCTTATATACTGGTAATTGTATCCCCGGACGAAAGTCAGGGATACTTAGGATTGAGTATGGTCACGCCCCCGCCACCGCCCCAGAGATTTCCTTTCGGACATGATAACTTAAAAATATTTTAGTTAGACCGTTCAAATTTGATACCTGTGTATATATGGGCAATGCCACGAATGCTATTGTTTTGTGACCTTGACCTTCAATCTTCTCATTGACTATTGTAGGAATTTCTCTCTTATCTTGCATATATGTACTAGACCACAAGAAGATTCCCTTGTGTGAGTCTCAGGCCTTATTTTAAAATAATTTTTCATGCATTAAAATTCATGAAATCATGGACTAAATCACTTATAACTTGAAAAGTATTGCATTTGGAGCATTTTGTTAAAATATGTTATTCAGCTACTTTGTCCATAGCTACAACATGGTGAGTAACTTGGGTGTCTATCCCAATAGCTAAGTGAGTAATAGCTACTTTCTGACTTTTCAGTACCTTCCATAATGAGTAAAATCATTTGTAACTTGAAAACTATTGCATTTAGAGGATTTGTATCAATATGTTATTCAGCTACTTTTGGGTCAGCTATAGCAGACCTGTAGCTCATTGCATAGCTGAGTAATAGCTAATTTTAGGTTATCACTGTTGAGTAAATTGCTTGTAACTTGAAAACTATTGTATTTAGTGTACTTTGTTTCATGTATTATTCATGTATTTATGAATCACCTATAACATCGTAAAATTCCAGATCTGTAGATCACGCCATAGCTGAATAATAGCTACTTTGAGGTTTTCATTGTTTAGTAAATCAGTTGTAACTTGAAAACTATTGCATTCAGAGAACTTTGTTTAAATATGTTATTCATCTACCTTTGAATCAGCTATAAAATAGTAAAATTGCAGACCTGTAGCTCATGGCATAGCTGAACAAAAGCTATTTTCAGGTTCTCACTGTTGAGTAAATCAGTTGAAACTTGAAAACTATTGCATGTACAGTATTTTGTTTAAATATATTGTTCACCTACTTTTGGATCAGCTATAACATAATAAAATTGCAGACCTGTAGCTCAATGCATAGTTGAGTAATAGCTACTTTGAGGTTTTCACTGTTGAGTAAATCGGTTGTAACCTGAAAAGTATTGCATTGACAGTATTTTGTTTAAATATGTTGTTCACCTACTTTTGGGTGAGCTACAACATAGTAAAAGTGCAGACCTGTACCTCATTCCCTACCTGAGCAATAGCTACTTTGAGGTTCTCACTGTTGAGTAAATCATTTGTAACTTGAAAAGTATTGCATGTAGAGTAATTGCATGTAGAGTATTTTTTTAAACATGTTGTTTACCTCTTTTGGGTCAGCTATAACATAGTAATATTGCAGACCTGTACCTCAATCCCTGGCTGAATAATAGCTAATTTCAGGTTTTCACTGTTGAGTAAATCATTTGTAACCTGAAAAGTATTGCATTTACAGTATTTGTGTAAATATGTTGTTCAGCTACTTTTGGGTGAGCTACAACATAGTATAAGTGCAGACCTGTACCTCATTCCCTAGCTGAGCAATAGCTACTTTGAGATTCTCACTGTTGAGTAAATCATTTGTAACTTGAAAACTATTGCATTTACAGTATTTTGTTTCAGTATGCTGTTCACCTATTTTTGAGTCAGCTATAACATAGTAAAATTTCAGACCTGTAGCTCAATGCATAGCTGGGTAATAACTCATTTGATTTTCTCACTGTTGAGTAAATCAGTTGTAACTGAAAAGTATTGCATATATAGTAATTTGTTTAAATATGTTGTTCACCTATTTTTGGGTCAGCTATAACATAGTGAAATTGCAGACCTGTATGTCATGGCATAGCTGAGTAATAGCTATTCTCAGGTTTTCACTGTTGAGTAAATCAGTTGTACCTTGAAACTATTGCATTTAGAGTATTTTCTTTAAATACATTGTTCACCTACTTTTGGGTCAGCTATAAAATAGTGAAATTGCAGACCTGTAGCTCATGGCATAGCTGAGTAATAGCTACTTTTAGGTTATCACTGTTGAGTAAATCAGTTGAAACTTGAAAACTATTGCATTTAGAGTATTTTGTTAAAATATGTTTTTCACCTACTTTTGGGTCAACTATAACATAGTAATATTGCAGACCTGTAGCTCATGGCATAGCTGAGCTATAGCTACTTTGAGGTTTTCTCTGTTGAGTTAATCAGTTGTAACTTGAAAACTATTGCATTTTAAGAATTTTGTTTTAATATGTGATTCATCTACTTTTGAATTAACTATGACATAGTAAAATTGCAAATGTGTAGTTCATGACATAGCTATGTTATAGCTATTCTCAGGTTCTCACTGTTGGGTAAATCAGTTGTAACTTGAAAACTATTGCATTTAAAGTATTTTCTATGAATATGTTGTTCATCTACTTTTGGGTCAGCTAAAACATAGTTAAGTTGCAGACATGTAGCTCATTGCATATCTGAGCAATAGCTACTTTTAGATTTTCTCTGTTGAGTAAATCAGTTTTAACTTGAAAACTATTGCATCCCGAGAAATTTGTTTAAATATCTTATTCATCTACTTTTGAATTAGCTATAAGATTGTAAAATTGCAGATGAGTAGCTCATGGTATAGCTATGCAATAGCTATTACATTTACAGTATTTTGTTTAAATAAGTTGTCAACGTACTTTTGGGTAAGGTATAAAATAGTAAAATTGCAGACCTGTATCTCCTTGCATAGCTGAGTAATACCTACTTTCTCACTGTTGAGTAAATCAGTTGTAACTTGAAAACTATTTCATTTACAGTATTTCTTTAAATATGTTATTTACGTACTTTTATTTGAGCTATACCATATTAAAATTGCAGCCCTTTAACTTATTGCATAGCTGAGCAAAAGCTACTTTGGCATTCTCACTGTTGAGTAAATCAGTTGTAACTCAAAAACTATTGCATTTGCAGTATTTTCTTTAAATATGTTTTTAACCTACTTTTTACACCTAAACAATTACCTTGTTACTTTCCTTTCTGAATACCATTTTCAGGGCAACTTTGTGTCTTTTTCTTCTTTCACTTCTACTCTGAAATTCAAAACACACAGTCAGCTGACACAGAGCCTGTTCACAGGCACTGATTGCTTGTGTTTAAATATGTTGTTCACCTATGTTTGGGTCAGCTATAACATAGTAAAATTGTAGACCTGTAACTCATTGCATAGCTCAGCTATAGCTACTTTCAGAGTATCGCTGATGATTAAATCAGTTGCAACTTGAAAGCTATTGCATTTAGAAAATTTTGTCTCAATATGTTATTCACGTACTTATGGGTCACCTATAACATAGTGAAATTGCAGGCCTGTAGCACATTGTATAGCGGAGCAATAGCTACTTTCAGGTTCTCACTGTTGAATAAATCAATTGTAACTTGAAAGTTATTGCATTTGGAGAATTTTCTTGAAGTAAGTTATTCGCCTTCTTTTGGGTCAGCTATAACATAGTAAAATCGCGGACCTGTAGCTCATTGCATAGCTGAGCAAACATACTTTCTTTAAGATTCTTACTATTGAGTAAATCAGTTGTAACTTGAAACCTATTGCATACACAGTATTGTCTTTAAATGTCTTTTTCATCTTAACAATTAACTTTGTACTTTACTTCTGAATGCCATTTGCAGGGCATAATTTTTGTGTGCTTTTGTTCTTTCACTTCTACTCTGAAACTCAAAACACACAGCTGACACAGAGCCCGTTCATGGGCACTGATTGCTTGTTTACTTTCAGCAAGGACTTTTGTTGGCCCTCTACAGCAAAGGGTATTATAGGTAGAGATCTGAAAGTTGCAGGATATGTTCTTCATTATAAAATGTGGACTGGGAATATTTTTGGCCTCATTTTGAAAAACAAGATGGCCACCACGGGCGTTTCTTCGTCAGTCATGGAAAGTGCTTATATCTCCCTTATTATTGGTCTTAGAGGTTTGGGATGGTAACCCAACCTATAGGAAATCATGGGCTGGGAATCTTCTGATGTGGTCAAATTTGACCTTGAACCCCTCCTTCAAGGTCAAATGAAGATAGCCAAACTTAAATGTGCTTATAACTCGCTTATTGTTGGTCGTACAGATTTGGGATGGTAAACCGACTTATTGCAAATCATGGGCTGGGAATCTAATGGTATAGTCAGATTTGACCTTGGACCTTCCTTCAAGGTCAAACAGGGATAGCCAAACTTAGAAGTGCTTATAACTCGCTTATTATTGGTCCTAGAGGTTTGGGATGGTAAACCAACCTATAGGAAATCATAAGCTGGGAATCTTTTGGTGTGGTCGGATTTGACTTTGGGCTCCTCCTTCAAGGTTAAATGAGGATAGCCAAACCTAAAAGTGTTTGTAACTCGCTTGTTATTGGTCCTACAGGTCTGGGATGTGGAACCAACTTATAGGAAATCATGGGCTGGGAATCTTTTGATGTGGTCAGATTTGACCTTCGACCCCTTCTTCAAGGTCAAACGAGGGTACCCAAACTTAAAATTGCTTATAACTCACTTATTATTGGTCATACAGGTTTGGGATGGTAAATCAATCTGTAGTAAATCATGGGCTGGGAATCTTCTGGTGTGGTCAGATTTGACTTTGGGCTCCTTCTTCAAGGTCAAACGAGGATAGCGAAACCTAAAAGTGCTTATTACTGGCTTATTATTGGTTCTAGAGGTTTGGGATGGTAAACCAACCTATAGGAAATCATGGGCTGGGAATCTTTTGATGTGGTCGGATTTGACCTTGGGCTCCTCCTTCAAGGTCAAACGAGGATACCCAAACTTAAAAGTGCTTATAACTCACTTATTATTGGTCGTAGAGGTTTGGGATGGTAAACCGACCTATAGGAAATCATGGGCTGGGAATCTTCTGGTGTTATCAGATTTTACCTTGGAGCCCTCCTTGGAGGTCGAATGTGGTCCTTCATACCTATAACAGTGTATATCTCCCTTAGTATTGGTCGTAGAGGTTTGGATGTGAAGACCACTTGTGCCCCAAATTTTTGGGTTGGTTCAGATTTGACCTTCGACCCCTTCTTTAAGGTCGAACGTGTCCTTGATACTTATAATGACCTACCTTATGATCTCCCTTATTATTGGTCGCACTTTATAAGTTGGCATAGAGATTTGGGATGTCAAGACAACTTACAGGAAACCATGTGCCCCAATTCTCGTTGTGGGGTCTGATTTGAGCTTTGACCCCTCCTTGGAAGTCGTTTTTAATCCCTGATATCTATAGTGGCCTTTGTCTCACTTATAATAGGTTGTAGCTTTTTTGGTTGTGATGGTAACTTATCGGAAATCTTGTGCTTCAAATCTTTTGGTGTCATTATCATGGTGAACCCCTCATTCTAGCTTGAATTTGAGATGTGAAGACAACTTATAAGAAATTATGTGCCCCAAATCTTTCAGTGGGGTCAAATTTACCCTTGTGACCCTCCTTCAGGATTGAATATGGTCTTTCACACTTACAATGGCTGTCAAGACATCTTACACTAAATCCTGTACCCTGAATCTTGTACTGCTGGTGTAAAATAAAGAGAATCCTCCCTATATAAGGTCCATGATGTCCCATTCAGCAAACATAATACTCTGTATGTCACGCTTCAACCATGTCCCGTCTGGGGATACACTGCTTCAAGACGCAATCTCTAGTCTTTAATGTGCTCAGGCCTCAACGGCCAAATTTTATTAAATCTTTCACAAATATGTTTCTGGACTTGTATCATTAACATGCTAATAGTATTGTCAGTATTATATTACACCATGTGTTTTGATACAGGGTTTCCCCATGTTTATAATCTTACATCAATTTTGAGAATGCATGATTTTTTTTCTCCACAATTTAGCCATAATAAACATTTGCTTTTATGTTTTTGTATTGCAGTGGTCTCCATCCCACCTGAATTCTTTGCAGGGACACCTGTTTACATTTATAACATCTTCTGTACATTTTTTGCTACTGTTGGAATTTGTGGTGCTCTGTACCAGCTGTCACCACGGCAGCCTAGAGTCAATTTGAGAACACAGAGAGAAACAGATTTGTTCCTTGGTCAGAATTACATCATTACATGGCTGACGTTGGCTGACTTACTTGCTGCTTCAGGTATAGTATTAAGTACACAATAACCTTCTTTTGTGAATACCTTAAGCACTATGGAAAATTTTATTAGTGCACTTTTGTTTAAAAGTTTCTAAAGCGAAATCAAAATCTCTTTTGTATGAACTTCTAAAATCCAAATATCTAATTAAGCGGCCCGTCGGGTTTGCTTATTTGTTTTCACGTAAGTTCGACTGATCACCACCACCGCTGGATTATAGTCTCCCTTGAATAACTTCTTGGGCTTTCAAATTTTTCTTTCCTTCTTATCTTTCTTTAAAACTATAGGGGTGGGGAAAATTTTTGGATACTTTGACCTTTACTTAAGGTAACCTTAAGCATTTTTCAGAAACACCCCGTCATCGCGTTTCAGAAAAAAACACACACACCTGTGCTATAAAATTTATCAGGGACATTCTAGACCTAAATCCGCAGGTCGGAAAGGATTTTCTGATCAATCAGACTATAGATACTTGAATGGGAGACCTTTCATTTTCGTAATTTATTTTAAATGGGTACTTTGTATCTCAAAAACGGTCAGGATTTCGGCGTTTTGTTCGAATAACTTATTAGCTACTTTTTGATAATCTTTCACATCCCGAAGTTTTAGCCCTGTATCTGCAATCGTAAAGTCACCTTAATGTAAAAAATGGGGGTTTTAGCCCTCCAGTTCACTTCGTTTTTCACTTTTTTTCAACCTAACTTGGCATATATATTAAGATTTACCAAAGGATTATCCTGACTTTATGGTGACCTTAAACTGTTAATATAATTGGAGCTATGCTCCTCCCTAAAGTCATACAATTGGCATAAAACCATCTGGCCCCTTTATTTTTTCCATTTTTAAAGAGTCTAACGTATATTGATATTGAGGTTGATCAAAAGAAGACTCTTACTACCTTTTGATTTAATTATTAATAATGTTATGGCCATCATAAACTTAAAATGTAGCGGTTTTCAGTCCTAAGTTGAGTTAATTGTCTTGTCCGGGCTATATCTTGGAAACCATAAGGTGTAGGAAGTTGATACTTGGTAGGGACATTGGTTAGGGGGTGTAGGTGTGCAATGTCATCGTCTGACCTTGATTTGACCCTTAACCTTGCTGTATTGACCTTGACCTATAAAATCTTGTCCGGGCTATATCTCGGAAACTGTAAGGTGTAGGAAGTTGATGTTTGGTAGGGACATTGGTTAGGGGTTGTAGGTGTGCAGCATCATGATGTGACCTTGATTTGACTTTGTAGTGACCTTGACCTGTTAAATCTTGTTGCACCTTTGGGTCTGTCTTTTGATGCAGATTAAGCACCGTTAAAGTCATATTAAAATTCATTAAGAATTTTACTTTTACAACTTCCCATTGTAGCAGATGGAATTTCATCAAGTGAGCCACAGATTTTGCTCTAACACCACACATAAGCATTCATTAAATGTATTAACACTTCTGTATGCATGTTAATATTCAAACCATCTAAACCATAATTCGTCCATGCCAGATGTAGATAAAGAGTACATTCATTATCTTTCTCTTAGACATTATTTTCTCTATTTAAACATTATTTGGACCTTTATATAACTGACAGTGCTCTTAAAGTATCCTGAACTTTGTACTGATACAGTACTTCTATATCTCATGGTGTTAAAAATATTTCCCTAGGCTGTGGCGTACGGGCATCTCTGATGCTATTTTCTTGTAGAGTATTTTATGTATCTCCAGCTAATTGAAAATGAATGACTTGTCTCTTTCTTCTCTTTCATCCAACTCTGTGTTTGCTTTTGTGTGATATCTATCTGGAGGCAGATTCATGGAAAGTCCCACTCACTCCTTATGCCCTGCAGTGAGTGCTATTGTGTATTACATAATGTGTCTGCACACTGAGTGAAAAGGTTGATAAGGGATATCAAGATGCATTCATTTCTTTTCATTGAGGGATATGCTTACAGTAAATCTTTTTGGGGGTAAACAATTCAAACAGGGACATTTATCTATAGGTTCGTGGAAGTGGATCCTTATGGAAGTAATATTTTGAGGAAAGAATGTTTTGCATGTTTTGAGAGAATGGAAAAAGCCTTATAAGTCCCGGGAGAGCAGATCGTCCATACAAAGATCAAAAATTAAAATTTGTGAAAAGTGTTTCCTGTGTCACTCACTAAAAACCTCAGTGTTTCATGATATTCACATATAGAGTCATGTGTGAATGAAAAATGTTAACAGTAACATCTGACAAGACGACTTGGTGAATTCTTTTTACAATGGAACAATAAAGGATTTCAAAAGGAGGATTATCTTAAACATATTTATCTTACAAAAATATCAAATAGCAATAAACTTTCAACATATGAATGTCCCTATATCTATAGCCAGTTTAGTACGGTATATCTTTATCATTATAAATCTAGGATTAAATATCTCCTGGAAAAAATTTACGATAACAAATTTACAGCAACAGTTCTCTTCAGGGAAAATAAAGCAAAAATGATTCGTAAAATATACTACTTTACAAAACACAATAAAGCTCACATTCTGCTTACAGTTTAATACTGCAACTGCAACAGTTTTTAAACAATCCACTTTTCGATCAGATACAAAACACAGTAAAGCTTTCGTTCTGCTTACAGTCTCATACTGCAACTACTACAGCTCTCCATCCAGGCCGCTCGTTTTTGTTTGCAAAAACCTTTTTCTAGTTTTATTACCCGATTTTATCATATCTGAAAAGTACACTTAGCTAATGTTTGTAACTAAGTTACTTCTTCTATTTAATAATTATACCTTCTATTATCCAAACCAACTTTTCTCTCTTAAGGTTTTTAAATAATGCGGATTCTGATGTATGGCCATGAATATTGAAGAGAATTTGAGGCCCAACTGTACTCTTTGCTGAATATATATACATTTGACACTGATAGAAATATATATTTGGTGTTTTCACTGTGTTTTTAGGTATTCTACTACGCTCAGCTCTGTGGCTGTCCGGTGCTGTCAGAATCGATGACCCCTCCATTCTGCACAAAAGTTATGACACTCCTCATCAGGCACTTGAGAATCAGACTGATTCCATAGCTTTGCATCATAACCAGTCTTCCTGCCATAGAGACACAAATGTGAATGAAAAGTCTCCAGAATGTTACAGTGACTTTTCACATATTTTCTGTGCTGTGAATGCGGTGAGTTTTATTATTTTTTAAGCGCAAACTCTTGTAATGGTCATATTTCTAGATATCACTTTTTTTGTCACTGGACTTTCATAAATTATGGTATGGCATGATGAGTGAAGTTATCACTGAAATTAAGCAGCAATGGACTACTTTTGTACTTGGATGGGTGATCATCAGAGTTCTAAGCCAGACATGGCATCTGTCTACTTGGAATTTGTTTTTGTCGCCAGACTATCATAAATTCTAGTGCACTTCTCATGTCTCCGATAGCTCTTTGGTTCACGCATATAGACCAAAACTTTTCAGTTTTGTTAACAACTTGTATGACATTTGGGATTATTTCCAACAGTTAGCAAGACTTTTTGTATGCATTGCTGTCGGTGAATTTCCAGTAATCTTGTGCACATTTTATGTAATGTTTTTGTATGAAGAATTGGTATCTGTACTGTAACGATGGTAGATGTAAAAGTAATTTGGTAAGGACTCCAACATCAGTGAACTGGACTGTGACATAGACATATGAATTTGTATTATTCCATCACAACAGTCATCACTTAGCCCAACACTGTAAGAATATGCAATGAGAAATAAAAGTCACAGAAACTCCACAACATATTTAATAAATTGTCGAAAAATTTCACCTGTAAATATAACAAATTTGTAAAAAAAAATATCTCGCTGTGCAAAGCAACATACCTAGTGAGGAGTTTCCCATTCTTCAGTTACTTTCTTATATCTTATTCTCCACACATACCTTCTTTGTTTCAGGCTTGGTTCCAGTATTTCTACATCTGCACCTACATGTGGACCTTCTGCTATGCCCTAGATCTATACTTGTTTGTGTCTAACATTTCCAGGTCAGTGCCCTAGGCTGGCATTTGTTGCCTATCTTTTGTCATAATTTAAATAATTGTCTTTTACTAAAACAAGGAGTTACCTTAGTTAGAAGACATTATTTTGTATAGTTTTCTTCCTATTTTGTATCTTATAAACTGAAAATTTTGTTTTCTGGTAAAGCTAAAGTTGCAAAGTAAAATCAAGATATGAAGTCAGCGTGTTTGGCCATATCGCCTTTATCAAAGTATTGTGGGATTAAATTTATCCTTTGTAATTAACTATTATAATTGTAAATAAAGGAATCCATATACTAGAGTGTAAATTGTTCAAGAATTTGTCTGCTGAAAATGACATTTGTTTAATTTGCAACTGTTGAATGCTGAATCACTTGTAATATTATATCAGCATAAAATTATTCAAATAAATTTTTCATTTACCAGTATGTTGGGAAAAACAAATAACAATAATAGCATCGGAGATGCCCATACCCCACAGCCCGGAGAAACAATTTTTGCCTCCATGAGATGTAGAAGAAAATTAACGGAAAAAGATCAGACTTTCAGAGCAAACATTGTCAGTTATACAGCGATCCAAATATTGTTACATTTGAGAAAATAACATCTACGAGAGTGAAGATATATGTAAAGATAAAATATTACAAGACAATTTAATTGCAAGATTGACAACATTGATCAGTAAACTAAAATAATAAAACTGTAAGATTTATGAATTAAAGTGTAGCTGTTAATGGAAATAGCACAATTAAGTAAAACTATGTATAATAATAAGTTACAGCAATCCATATATCTGTGTGATAAGAGAAATATGTCTCAAATATAGCAGGTGAACACACTTTGGTAGAGCAAAGGTTAAAGTTCACACCATGATTTAGCATACCTACACTCCCCAACCAATGACCCTTCCAAAAACCAACTTCCTATGCCGTGCAATTTCTAAGATATGGGCCAGACAAAATTTTAAAGGTCAAGGTCACACCATGATGTTGCACACATTCAGCCCCCCAACCAGTTTCCCTACCAATTTTCAACTTCCTACATCTTACGATTTCTGAGATACAACCTTGACAAACTTTTTTGATGTCTGTCCCTTGGTCATTACATATCTCAGGAGAGACAAATAATTATCTCCCGCCGGCCGGGCGGGAGATTATTTTTTTCTGCTTCTGGTCAAAATAAGACATTAAAATTTTGTTAAACTTGTCTATTAAAATATTCCTCAGATAACTTTCTTCAAAACTTTGAATTAACTTTCAGAGTATTACATGCAAAAAGGAATATTGAAGTGTAGTGATATGATTCAGAGAAAGGCTGAAAACCTATTTATTCAACAGAGTGTTCACACTTTAATACTCCCCAGTTGCCTAACATCTCAAAAATTCATCATCCATTATTTACAATGACTATATTGGAACATTGGTTTTGTGTTTTGAAACTGCTGCTTCAGAGATCAGAGAGCTTAAGTGTTATGAAACTGTGAGTGGATCAGTTTGTGTATGTTTCAGGAAGTGGTGGCTGTATCAGTGTCTGGGCTGGCTGGTTTCCATGGTATTGGCGGGAGGAGGACTCATTTCTCTCTACTACCCATCATTACTCAAGTATGTGCTCATGTTTACACATTAAGTTACAAGAATTAACATGTTATGGTAACCGTGGAAGGTAAAGCACATTCTAAAATTCTAAATTCAAATTCTTCAATAACCTAAACTGACCATTGGTTGGGAACAAATTTCAAGGTCAGGTTATGTCTTTACCATATTCATCCACTGATACAATTTCACAGGTGGGGGGTGTATTGGCAATGCAGTTGCCTGCCACTTCTCAGGTTGTGGTTTTGAATCTCACTGTAATAAAGCTGTTTTTTATTGCGTAAAATAGCCTTACCTTATCCTCACAAGTGCTTGTTTGGTTTTGTGGAGCAAAACGTATCGACCGACAAGAATTTTTTAAGGAATATTCTTGTCACAAGAGGTGACCCCTTTGTCTGCGCATGTCCGCGCTTGCGCAGTAGTCGTTGTCGACAGCTCTTCATTATATTTTTGGTCGATATGGGAGCAACACGTATTTTTCCTTATTATCGTCCATTCACGGATGAAAATCTATGAAGTTTTGAAGCGTGCAAGCGTGCACCTACCTGTAGTTGTCCATTATTCGACTGGTACTACCACTAATTCTGCCTCCCTTGTCCTGAAAAGGGTCAGAATAAGATGTGCAAGAAGATGTTGCTGTAAAGTCTTCAGTGGAAGACGTGTATATCTTCCGCTGTACTCGCCCATTATTCGTCTGGAATTACCTCCTTGTCGATGATGGGGATGCAAAGAAGATTTTGCTGTAAAGTTTTCAGTGGAAAACAAAGAAGAAAGAATGCAGTTGGCTTTGCAACGGAGGTCGTAGATTCTTTACTGTGGGTGGAGCGCCACCCTGGTACAGTAACAGGTCTCCCTCCAAAAGAACGATTACAGAAGCATATCCAAGTATCCTTGCAGTTATTATTTTGTTTCCCAGCAGGTACAGTGAACTTCCTGCTTCTCAGACTTGAAAATATGGACAGATTACCTTCTTTTGCTGTAAATTTGGATGAAGATCCAACAGACATGGGGCAGTATGTGCACTGCTTGTCTGTTCAGCCCTGTTGAAGAATTGCGATAACTATCTACTAGATAATAAAACCTTCCTATGGCCATGTCTCCAATGGAAAGAATACTGTGACTTTTGAGTTAATTCTTCTGCAAACTCAACGAAGATCAAACTGGCTAGATGAGATATGGTGTTGAAGTCCTTGCTTCCAACTTTTACGAGTGTATTTTGCACAGTATATACAGGAATTTGTCCTACTAACCACAAAAGATCGTCGTACCACTCTGCCTAGTTTACCAGGACAGAGGGATACAGAAGAACGTGGCTACATTAATGCAAGTCACCATGGAGGCTCTTCTTGCAGAGTTACTGGCAGTGATGGGAGATTTTCATTGCCATCCCAGAGTTGTGCGAATCTTGAGACGGAGTTGTCGAATTACTCTCCAATCGAATTTGCCAATGCCTGTACTATCCACAATGCAAAGCGATGACGTCAGACAGGAAAACATGGCTACAGTACTAAATATAAATATACCGCTTAAATGCTTCAAAAGAAAGCGATTTATCCACTCAACAATTGCAGAACTTCAGGTTTCTATGGCAGTTTATTTCTTGTATAGAAACTCGGCTAATGACGACCTGTGATAGATCTCAGTGTCCTGAATTGATTTCTAACTACGACTTCAACGGTCATTGCCCATGAGTGAAGTTCGTTTACTATGTCAATAAATGCCTACTTGTCCCATCATTTAAACTGGAGACAGCAGAAATTATTAGAAATTCGGTTACAAAAGATGCGTTCTTCTATGTGCCGACTCACCAAGATTTTCAACATCTACTTCAGTTTAATGTACACTGGCAAACCTATCAGTTCAAAGCATTGTAAAATTCGGGTTAGCGACACCTCTACAGTATCATGCAAGTAGTAAAGAGGCAAATCTCATTCTTCAGTCTCACAGAATAGGAGTTCACCATATACCTAGACCACTGGTTGTTTAGTGTACATAAAAGACACCAGTATTGGGTTCAAACCAAAGAACTCATCCAATTATTCATCAACTGGGCTTCGTGATATCGATTTCCTAGGTTACCATTGCTTTTTGGTACCAGGAAATTTCTTTCACCATATACCTAGATCACTGGTTGTTTAGTGTACGTAAAAGACACCAGTATTGGGTTCAAACCAAAGCACTCATCCAATTTTTCATCAGCTGGGCTTCATGATATATTTCCTAGGCTACCACTACATTTGGTACCAGGAAAATTCTGTCTACCTCAAAATAATTAAATACCTGAGAATCTATTCAAGACATGGAGATCTCATCACAATCAACCCCAAGGTTGCTTATATCCCAGGTAGGGGTACGAGCATCTTTGGAAAAAGACTATACCAATGGGTCAGTTATGTAGGTGTGCTTTTCAGTGGTATCTAGAAAAAACTGGCAATATCTCCAGTCACTAGTTGTGAGAATTCCTGTTTCAAATCCTTCTGAAAAAGCATATTCACTGGTGGAAAATGCCAAAAAATGGGAAATAGGATGCCTTTTCTATACACAGGTGCACAATTCCCTTATTTTCGTAGATGCATTAGACCAGGATTGATCATCCCATCTATAAGCATCACAGTTAGTGGCTTTGGACAGTTAAAAATGTATATATTACATTTCAATGTCTTACAGCTGAAGGCAGTGTGTTCAGCCATTAAAAGCCTTCAAGACAAATTCCACACAAAAGAATTCTGATAGCATCAGACAACACCACTGTGTTCGGTTATCTGAACAAACAGGGGGGGGGGGGGGAGCGTATACCTCCTAGTTTGGCGCAGCTTGGCCTACTGCAATCCTTGAAATATACTCATAACAGACATATTCTTGGTTGCTTAAAGGTCATACTCAACATCATCTCCAGAAGGGATAAAGGTTTGGCGCATCCTGGCCTACTACAATCCTTGAAATATACTCATAAGAGACAGAAATATTCTGGGGTTACTTAAATGTCATGCTCAATGATCTCTACAGAAGGGACAAAAGTAATATGTACAGAATGGTTCTTACTCCCTTTATGGTTCTAGACAACGTGCAAGTTTGGCACAAATCAACAATAGGTGTTTTATGCAGGTATGCTGCATCTTGGCCTACTGCAATCCTTGAAATATTCTCATATGAGCCAGATATATTCAGGGTTGCCTTCATGTCATGACAGCCTCTCCACAAAGAACGAAATAATACAGACAGGAGAGTCTTCATCTTTAATATTCTATTTGATTTACATAGTTTGTCAAATACCAATGGTAGAGATGTTTGCTACCAATATGAGTCACAAACTTCCATTCTATGTTGCCAGTCCCGGATGCAAATGCTCTGAACATAGATGAATTAAACATCTTGTTGGAGGTTCTGGACTGCTAGGCCTTTTGTCCTATACCACTTATTCCAAAAAGTCATTGAACAAGTGAACACCAGGTGCAAAAGGATTGTAGTGGCCCCTTGGTGGCCCATGATGCATTGGCTTTGGGGTCTGGTGAGTCATTCAACCAAACCTCCATTACAGCTACTTCACTGGTCTCACAAACAGCCATTCAGTCAGAAATACCATCTGAATCTGTTGCATTGGCACCTTCATGCTTGGCACCTTAACACCACTCAGAATCTCTTATATTATTCTCTGGGCAAGGGATAGAGAGAATTAGGGCATCTCGAGGACCCTCATCTTGGAATGTATGAGTCATGATGGGCCATTTTGAGCTCTGGTACCCACAGAATAAGGTGGCCATCTCAGAGCCTACGGTCTCAAATATACCAGATTTTTTGATCCATTTACTTGAAAAAATCTGAAACCTGTCACTATTGTTGGCTTTGCAGCAGCCATAGCTGATCATTTACATTTTTTGTGCAGGAGTTGAGCCAAAGCCTGCATCTTTATAGGCCTATTGCAAGTTTACCCACTGCTAACAGAGGTGCAGCATCAGGGGATTTGCCTTAGCTTCTGTGGGTTTTCACAAAAGGCTCCTTATTAACCTTTAAAAGGAGGTCAGTCTAAAAAAGTTTGACTTGCAAGACTGTTGCAATGGCATTGGAAGTGTATTCTGGGACTTTGGCTCCTTCAGACACAAGCCTCATAGGAAGGAGTTTACAGTTCTCTCTCCTACCTACCTTTTCAGCAAGGACCTATTAGCCTCAGTTGGTCTAGATTGCCTCCAGTGGTCACTTCAGCTCTAGATCATTCCTGAACTCAAATTGCCTGGACGCATGCTTCGTTGTCCTCCTACAGCACTTACATCCTTCTTGGACAGGACTACTGCTTGGAGAAAAGGGAAAGTCTCCTTCTCCTGCCTTTTAGCAAGAATCAGTTGGCTTATAATGCCCCAGATGGCTCAAACCAGTGGTCATTCCAGCTCACAAACCTTTCTTGAGCTGACGTTGGACTGCTGTTGTGACACTCTGCCCTCTTACAGTACTTAGTTACTATCAAGACAATACAAGTACTTCAAGTAACGGAAGAATCTCTTCCTCATATCTTTTAAGGAAGGCTTGATGGAGATATCTTGAGTTCTGCTATCTCTTCCTGGATCAATCTGGATGCATGATTAGATTGCCAGTCCTTTGATTCTGATTCTCAGAATCTATACATTGAGACACATATTACATCCATGGCTGCCTCTTTAGTTTTCAAGAGTGGGGTCTTACCTCAGCAGATATCAAACTCTTGTTATTGAAAGACCCACAAGTCTTTACTACATTCTACTCGAAGATGTAGCTTGACAATCCCATGACCAGTCCATGAACAAATTGGGTCTTGTGGATTCACCTCAGCATGTAGTCACTTTTTTGTGTATTTATACATCTTATTCATATGACTCGCATATTTATGTTCTCTCCAGTTATACAAGTGTTGTGTCACTGACATATGCCTTAATTTACATACAGCCCCATATCTGCAGTTTTTGCAGTTCAGTTTGCCTGCTTGGAGATATTCTCATTGTCAGATGATGACATCTTGCTTGGGGAGACATGCAGACATCTCCGGCCAATACCGGGTGATGGTTGATAGTGCTATATCATTTGTTGTAAAATTGTCTACAACAGCAACAGCAGCAACAATGATGACCACATCATGGATCTCGTGTTGAGATTAGCAAATTACATATCTGTGATGAAGAAGTAATATATTACCTAAGATGTGGTGTATGGAAGCTTATCTTATCCTCTTATCAAGTGCTTTATTTGGTGACCCCTTGTCTGACAATCATCTAACAGTGTGGCCAAAACAAATACCCTCCACCTGTTATGGTTGTATTCAAGCACTTGTGAGGATAAGGTAAGGCTATTTTACGCAATAAAATGTAACAAATTTTATTGTAATTTAACTTTTTACAAGTTAAATACTTACCTTATCCTCACAAGGATAAACCCACCCTACCTCCCCGCATAATTTGTTTTCTGGGGACCAAAAATACAATGAAGAGCTCTCGACAATCGTCTGTCGACAACGACTACTGCGCAAGCGCGGACATGCGCAGACAAAGGGGTCACCTCTTGTGACAAGAATATTCCTTAAAAAATTCTTGTCGGTCGATACGTTTTGCTCCACAAAACCAAACAAGCACTTGTCAGGATAAGGTAAGTATTTAACTTGTAAAAAGTTAAATTACAATAAAATTTGTTACATTCTGTCAGCTGGTTGTTTACAATGTCGAAACTTGACCAGCTGGTGAAAACACCATATTTCACCGTGTTATTCTGCTGTTTAGTAAATAAAATTGTCAAATTATCTTTTTATTCACAAAAATCCTAGTTTGAAGTCTAATTCTTAAAACTTTCAGAGAACCTCTAAATTTTCTTAGGCTTTTCCTTGGCTTGGAACTACTTTCTTAATGGTAGTGTTTAGTAAATGAATGCCAGAATTAATTCTCATTTCAGTTTCATAAATTTAACAAAATTACAAATTGTTGAAATGTGGTGGTAAATGCAAATTTCCCTAAAGCTAACCCTCTGTAATGATCACCTGTTACCTTTTGCAGCTGTGTTTATGATGTCAGCCACTTGCTGCCTCACTTCCTGTCGTCCTACCTTCCCATCCTGTTTGTGATGGCAGTCAATCCACTGCTGTTCAGACTCTCGTCAATGAAAGGTAACCAATTCACCAAAAATAAATTGCAGTTGTTGTATGTTAAATGTAATTTATTTCTGAATATTGTAAAAACCCCTTCACAACGAAAGTAAAGTTGCTTTAATTAAGCGTCCCTGAAAGGGTGCTTATTTGTTTTTGCCTCAGTTTCCTCGCCGCTGCCGCTGCATTATGGTCTCCCTTGAATATCTCCCTTATTATTACAAGGTTTCAAACCATATGTGGCAGTTATATACCTTAGGTGTGGGAAAATTTTTCTGCATGCTTAAATTTGACCTTTGATCTTTATGAAGGTCACATGATCAAAAACCATTTTTTTAAGTACACACCATCACCCCCACCCCACCCCCCCCACCCCCACGTCATCGCAGTTTAGGAAAAACTACTTGCTACACAGCCTTATAATTTGACTATCGAAAACGCGAGCTGATTAGATTTTGGGAGTAATCCCTTGAAAAATGTCTCATTTATGAGTGATTTTCTGATGCCTTCCAATCTGAAAGCCTTAAATTTAGGTCAACCCCCCTATTGTCTTCTTAAGTATTGCATTTAGAGCTATAAAATGTACTGGGAGGTAATAGGAAACCATATGTGGAGAGTCTAAATAGCCGGTCAGTTTTACCCCATGCCTCCCCCCCCCCCCCCCTTATGGGTCAAACTGGGGTCATAAAATAGCTGATTTTGAGTTTTTGCCTTATATCTCCTTCATTGTTGCTTTTATTGCTGCAGAATGTATTAAGAGGTATTGGGAAAGCGTATGTGGAGAATCTAAATAGTCGGTCATTTTTATGCCCCGGCCCCCCTTATGGGTCAAACTGGGGTCATAAAATAGTTGCTTTGGAGTTTTGCCTTATATCTCCTTTATTGTTGCTTTTATACCTTCAGAATGTATTAAGAGGTATTGGGAAAGCATATGTGGAGAGTCTAAAGAGCCGGTCAGTTTTACCCCCCAGCCCCCCCTTGTGGGTCAAACTGAGGTCATAAAATAGCTGATTTTGAGTTTTTGCCTTATATCTCCTTTATTGTTGCTTTTATAGCTTCAGAATGTATTAACAGGTATTGGGAAAGCATACGGTGCAGCTTTGTGCATTCTTAGCTTTACAGCATGCTTATTAAAACCACAAAGCATTTAAACTTTCAGGGATGCTTCGCTTTTGTTAGCAAAAGCATTCCTCTAGTTGTCTATATTTTTCTGTGTACAATTACATTGGTGTGGAATCACTAAAGATATTTTACTATACAAAACTCACACACCATATCAGTAACTCAAGGGCCTTTCAAAATGTTGAATACATGGCCAAAGTATATTGTTTTATTGCCAGTCTGCACCCTGCATATGATTATGACAGAGACTTGTAAATGAATTTAAATTGCGTCAGTGCCTGGGTTGGTCTTGGAAGACAAAAGCTATCGATGTAACTTAGTTTAGATAATTATTGTTTTTATTGTTTCAGTACGAGACTCATTACGAAGTCTTGGTACATATACTGACCATGAGAGGGAGGCAGTTAGACGTGTGCAGCGCAAATTCTGTCTGCTCACAGTTGCGTTTTATGTATGGTGAGTTTACAATCAATTACATTCTATTTCCTGAATATTGCATTGTGTAAACTACAAATAGATCCCCGCTCCCCATCATTTTATACTCCGTCCTGTCAGAGTATTTGAGGAATCATGTGCCCCCTTTATGTGAATATCATAGGAATTATAAAATGGTGTTAAAATACTGTGGTTTACACAGTGCATTGTGGTAAAAGTAATAATAATAATAATCTAAACATATTTTAATCATCACAAACTGTTGTATACTGAATTAAAGTAAAAATTGTGAAATTTGCCACAGATCATGAAATTCCCCAGTGATGTACGCCCTTTAAAAGTATGAAAACTAGTCAAAATATGTGCCAGTAAGCGTATTTCAGACATAATCAGTAAATTCCATATTCAGATTTGGATTCTTTGGATTAGCTAGATTTATGAAATGTACTTTTCTCTAGATCAGAATCCAAAATGAAAGAAATAAGATAAACAACTATAAATATCACAAAAATTACATAATTGTTAAAATTTGCTGTCATATTATTTGCCGCCATTATTTTGCAAAGCATTATGGGTAGTCCAATGAATCTGAATCCGTGAAACCACCTCCGGAGGTAAGATCAACGGATTCATAATCCAGATTAGAGTTCTGTTCACATCGCAAGCCAATCCTTTAATCAGAGTAATCTAGATTCGATTGATTATGTCTGTAAAATATGCCTAGTTCTACATTATGGGAAATCAGAGGCTGAACATTGTCAAAAAAAAAACATAAATGTGAAAAGATTTTTCCACAAATTAAAGAACAGCTGGTTTCCTCACAAACATATTTCAGATTTCTTCTTAAACTTCATATATTTTACACACCAGTTATCCAAACTAATTCCTCCACTGCCATGAAATTCACATAAAAGAGATTCTACTGTAGTCACATTCTAATAAGAAAGCAATGAACTGTCTCCTAGGACATTCTATTTACAGCTGGACTCCAAATGTATTGAATGGATTCCTGCTCATCTTTGCTGACAAAATAAATCTCAATGTATTCCTTGTGCTGTGGATTATCATGGTAAGTTATCTTGTGACAGTAAAATAAAAATGTTGTGTACACTGTTTGATTGTAGGAGAAAGTGCCTTTATAGATATTTCTACCAAGATTAATGCATGCAACTGATGTTGCAAGTGGGTTTCATTTTTGTTTTAAACTTTTTGGGGTATTTTTTTGTTTGAGATCTTAATAAAATGTCAAACTGTTTATCATAGTTGCTGAACATTTTATAAGTAGACACAACTCAACTAATACAGTGTGTGCTTTGTCTGAACACTTGAAAATGAACAGTTTGTGTAGATGTAAATGTTTACATATGCCATCAAAATCTTTTTAAAAATATGCAAAATGCTGTTGGTGTTCAGCATGACCCGACTACTGTTTGACATTTGACATAGTCTACTCTAACTACTGTGAGGCACCTGTTTATATAGGCTATTTCCTGCAATCTGGAACAACCTTATGAAAGTTAACAACAGAACGCCAACTTTATTGCAATTCTTCTTTGTAGGCATAGCAAGTATGTATTTTGTAAAAATTCAGACTCATGACCTTGACCAAAAAAAAACAGTATTCTACTGAGTGATAACTTACAAGATCTATAATTTTCTCTTCATCATGTTGCATTAATACTTCTTAGGTATCATATAAAACACTCATTTTGTTAATCATCGGGATGGATAAGTTTCTGCAGAAAATAAAACTAGCTCAAAAGTTATTATTTGTACCTGATGGCGTTTATCACATTAGTGAACTACCAAAAAGATAAGGTAACAGTGTTGATTCGAGGAATTTCAAAATGTGGGGGTGATCTCCAATTGCTGCACAAAATGTGGGAGAGGATCCAAACAAGCAATCAGTGACCAAATGAATCGGTCACATATCTAGGGTTTGGCAGAGTAGAATGGCTTAATGTGTGTTTCATGTGTGAAAGGTTTACAGAGTGTGGTTGTGTATTAAAGCAATATCCCTACCACGTAGCAACGTCCTACATGCTACGGTTTCCGAGATATAGCCCGGACAAGATTTTATAGGTCAGCATCACTACAGCAAGGTCGAAGGTCAAATCAAGGTCAGACCATGACGTTGTACACCTACACCCCCGAACCAATGTCCCTACCAAGTATCAACTTCCTACACCTTACAGTTTCTGAGATATAGCCTGGACAAGATTTTATAGGTAAAGGTCACTACAGCAAGGTCAAAGGTCAAATCAAGGTCAGACCATGACGTTGCATACCTACACTCCCTAACCAAAGTCCCTACCAAGTATCAACTTCCTACACCTTACGCTTTCCAACATATAGCCCAGACAAGATTTCCAAACTCAAGGTCACTACGCTAAGGTCAAAGGTCAAATCAAGGTCAGGCCATGATGTTGCACACCTACACATCCAATGTCCCTACCAAGTATCAACTTCCTACACCTTGCGGTTTCTCAGATACAGCCCGGACAAACTTTTTCCCGCCACCCGCCCGCCCATCCGGACACCATGGGTGAAAACAATACCCCAACAGCCCTAAAAGTAGCAATTGCTCAGCTATGCCATGAGCTATCGGACTGTAACTTCGCTATGTTATAGTTGACCTATAAGTAGGTGTACAACATATTCAAACAAAATACTATAAACCAATCAATTTCAAGTTACAACTGATTTACTCAACAATGAGAACCTCAAATTAGCTATTGCTCAGCTATGAAATAAGCTACAGATTTGGTATTTTTCTATGTTGTAGCTTACTCAAAAGTAGGTGAATAACTTACTTAAACAAAATATTCTAAATGCAATAGTTTTCAAGTTATAACTGATTTACTCAACAGGAATAACATCAAAGTAGCTATTATTCAGTGATGCAATGAGGCACAGGTCAAAGTAGCTTTTGCTCAACTAAGCAATCAGTTATAGGGATGCTATTTTAATACGATATAGCTCACACAAAAGTAGATAAATAACATATTTAGAGAAATATAATCAAAGAAATTTGATCAGGTCATATTCCCTCATTAATATTAATGAGGCAGGTCCGTGGACAGGAAGTTCACTGGTATGTAATCATAAACCAGCCTTTTCTTCTATTTATCCAAGAAATTCTGGACCTCATATTTCGTCATTAATATTAATGAGGCAGGTCCGTGGACAGGAAGTGCACTGGTATTTAATCTTAAACCAGCTTTTCTTTAAAATCTATGAAATACTGCTGGATTATGATAAACAAAACTCTTGGCGTGAACTTACAGTACAGTAGTAAACCCCCATCTAAGAAATTTGTTTGGTCATATTTCCTCATTAATATTAATGAGGCAGGTCCGTGCACTGGAAGTTCACTGGTATTTAATCATAAACCAGGCTTTTTTTCTATTTATTCGAGAAAGTCTGTGATCTCATATTTCGTCGTTGATGTTAATGAGGCAGGTCCATGGACAGGAAGTGCACTGGTATTTAATCTTAAACCAGCTTTCTTTGAAAGTTATAAAATACTTCTGGATACCGATAAACAAAAGTCTTGGCGTGAACTTACAGTACAGTAGTAAACCCTCATCCAAGAAATTTGATCAGGTCATATTTCGTCATTAATATTAATGAGGCAGGTCCGTGGACAGGAAGTTCACTGGTATTTAATCTTAAACCAGTTTTTCTTTGAAATTTATATGCTAGTACTGGGTATCTGGAATATACACGGTCAGGAAGATATGCGGTCAATATTGGAAGATTCGCAGTAAATATTTGAAAGACTCACGGTAAATTATTATAGATTCGTGGTTAATAATATTTTATAAATTGATATGCTGCTTTAAGATGAAAATTACCAGTACCTGCCTAATTAATATTAATGAGCAAATTTTAGGTCACGGCAGTTCTTTGAGCGGGTTTCCTGACAATATTTTATAACAGAAAGCTTTTCTTTAAAATTTATGAAATACTGCTGGATTATGATAAACAAAATTGTTGGTGTCAACTTACAGTACAGTGGTAAACCCCATCCAAGAAATTCGATTAGGCCATATTTCCTCATTAATATTAATCAGGCAGGTCCGTGCACTGGAAGTTCACTGGTATTTAATCATAAACCAGCTGTTTTTTTCTATCTATTCGAGAAATTCTGGACCTCAGACTTCGTCATTAATATTAATGAGGCAAATCCATGGACAGGAAGTTCACTGGTATTTAATCTTAAACCAGTTTTTCTTTGAAATTTATAATATACTAGTACTGGGTATCTGGAATATACGCAGTCAGGAAGATACGCAGTAGATATTTGGAAGACTCGTGGTAAATATATTATAGATTCGTAGTTAATAATATTTTATAAATTAATATGCTGTTTTAAGATGAAAACTACCAGTACCTGCCTAATTATATCCCCAGACGAAAGTCGGGGATATATTGGATTCAGGTCCGTCGCGCCGCCGCCGCCGCCGCCGCCGCCGCCGCCGCCGTAGAAATTTCCTTGTGGACGCGATAACTCAAAAACAAATTAATATTTTTTTTTCAAACTTGGTACACATGTTAAGGGTGCCCAAAGGAAGATCCCTATTTTAAGGTGACCTTAAACTCCCAGTAAAAAAGAACTTATGGCCACCTTAAGGTCAGAAATTGGACTTTTGGCCACTTAGAGCCCTGTAGGTCACAAACTATGATGCTCAGCTGGCTGAAATTTTACCTGACAACACATTAATATGTTCTTAGTACATGTGCCGAAAATCACGACTTTAAGTTGAGGAGAAAATTGTGTTTGAGGCCCATAAATACCCCCACTTAGGGATTTTTTGCTATACTTTTCACATATTTTGCCCTATAATTTGGAAGTGGTAATTCTGATGAGTCTCAAACTGTGCTAGGTATAACTTTGATATGTAATCCTTGTCTGTAGAAAATTTTAGGGCTGTAGGTTTACCCAAAGGGGTTGACTTAAGGTCTCAAAAGTGCCCACAGAGACCCAATTTATGCACTTTTTGCCACTTTCAAGCACTGTAGCTTTCAAACTATGTCTCTCATCTAAGTTAAATATCATCTGGGAATATATCTATGTGTTTTCTTATATGTGCCCCAACATTTAGGCCTTTAATAGACAGTTAACCTGTGTATCAGGACCATAAACACCCACCCGAGTGACCCTTATAAGACATTTTTCACATCTTTTTCCCTGTAACTTGGAAATGGTAAGTCTGAGAAGTTTCAAACTGTATTAGATATATATTCTGTGTGTAATCTTAGTATGTAACAGATTTTAAGTCTGAAGCTTTAATTTTGAAGGTCAAATTGAGGTCTCTAAAAGGCTCCCAAAGACCCAATATTTGGACTTTTTGCTACTTTTAAGCCCTGTGACTGTCAAACTATGTGACTGATAGAGCTCAAATCCTATCTGGGAAGATATTAGTATGTTATTTATATATGTGCCAAAAATTAAGGCTTTAAGAAGACATTTAACCTGTGTATGAGGACCATAAATCCCCACCCGAGTGACCATTTTTAGACATTTTTCACATATTTTGCCCTGTAACTTGGAAATGGTAAGTCTAAGAAGTTTCAAACTGTATTAGATGCATATTCTATGTGTAATCTTAGTATGTGACAAATTTTAAGTCTGAAGCTTTAATTTGAAGGCCACATTTAGGTCTCTAGAAGGCCCCATAAAGACCCAGTATTTGGACTTTTTGCCAATTTTAAGGCCTGTGACTGTTAAACTATGTGACTGATAGAGCTGAAATCTCATCTGGGAATACATTATTATGTTCTTTTTACATATGCCAAAAATCAAGGCTTCAAGTAGACATTTAACCTGTGTATGAGGACCTTAAACACCCACCTGAGTGACCCTTTTAAGACATTTTTCACATATTTTGCTCTGTAACTTGGAAATGGTAAGTCTGAGAAGTTTCAAACTTTATTAGATACATATTCTATGTGTAATCTTAGTATGTAACAAATTTTAAGTCTGAAGCTTTAATTTGAAAGCCACATCGAGATCTCTAAAAGGCCCACAGAGACCCAATATTTGGACTTTTTGCCACCTTTAAGCCCTGTGACTGTTAAACTATGTGATTGATGGAGCTGAAATCCCATCTGGGAATGCATTATTATGTCCTTTTTACATATGGCGAAAATCAAGGTTTTTAGTAGACATTTAACCTGTGTATGAGGGCCATAGACACTCGCCCAAGTGCCTTTTTGGACATTTTTTCCGTATTTTGCCCTGTTATTTGGAAATGCTTAGTGTGACAAGTCTTAAACTGTATTATATATAATTTTTGTTTGTTATGTATGTCCCCCAAAAAGTTTCAGATCTGTAGTTTAATTGCTAAGGTCTCTTTAACAATTGTAAAATGCCCACAGAAACCCAATTTATGGACATTATGCCACTTTAAAGCCCAGTAACTGTCAAACTATGTGGGTTATAGAGCTGAAATCTTTGAATTTTTAAAAGGAAATGTCTGTCTATTTAAATTTTGAATATTAATAATGTTATGGCTATCTTAGTCTTTTAAGAACTTATTTTTGTGTGTTATACCTCTGCTTGCTGAGTTTTTAACTTTTTAAAATGAAACTGGTTAAACGCCGGTTAAACATATTCAAGTAGACAAAATGGACACTTTAAGTGAGCTTTAAGTCCCAATATTAATGAAATTATATCCGTATGTAGTAAAACTAGGGGATTTTTAACCCTCAACTAGCCCAGTTTTATTCAACTTGCCTCAGTTAATTTTGACACAGCTCCTACAGTTATGAACTCATTTCAGTTGATAATCACATACTTAAAATTCTCAATTCTTTTTGTATTTGAGTACCCCTTTTATATAGATTGTTTGTTTACCATTTATGCTGTAGCACTCCATCTCTTTGAGAGAACATGTAAACTGTGTAAAAAAGATGTAGAAGATGAGATACATTTTGTTTGTGTTTGTCCAGCTTTAGAGCTGATTCGTATGAAATATTTCAAAATTTTAAATATAGATAAATCTGAATTATTAATAGATCAATTATCAAGGGTATTAACTCATATGAATGTCAATATGGTTATTAATTTTATTTTTGATTTGTGGCAAGAAAGAAAAAGTAAATTATGTTGTTAATTTTTATGTATTGAATTGCTGTCTTTATTTACTGTATCTTACCTCAAAATATGTTTGCTCTGTTTGTTATTAACTCTCTATTTAAAGTGACTTATAAGCCCATATAGGGCTGGGTATTACTTCAATAGTTTTTGTATAATCCTTGTCAACATAATACATGTCACTATAATAAACTAATAAACTAAACTAAGTCCCAACCCACATCCCCCACCCGGATTCCCCCCACCCACCTCTGGGACCTCCAGCTATATTGAGTGACACTAAATAAACAAAGGTATTTAATGATATCAGATGAGAAACAAAGACCTCAATGGGGTTGCAGATCTTGTGTAATAGTGAGAGAGGTGTGGAGAAGGGGAGAGGGGTGGGGGTGGGAGGTGGTGGGCTTCATTACATATAACACAAAGGGGAGTCAGAACTGAGATTGTGTCACATATTTAGGTTGCATATATATGGATCACATATATAGGTATAGAGGAAATGAATAACTGAAAACAATTTGCAAATTCTAAAAATAATATAATAAAATAATAATATAAATAATTTTTTTTTAAATAATATTTTATTTGTGAACAAATATAGAAACAGATATGCGCTTTTGGGATTATGAATTTTAGAATGGACATTGAATCATCAATCATTTAAATACTTTGAAGAAAGATTGAAAAGTATGATGAGTTGAGTTAAAAATAATATTTTATTTGTCAACAAATATAGAAACAGATATGCTCTTTTGGGATTATTATTTTAGAATGGACATTCAATCATCAATCATTTAAATACTTTGAAAATAGGTTTACAGTTATCATTGCAGGAAGATTGAAAATATAATTGGAGTTATGTATTCGGCGTCTGGGGATACACCATCTTCCTTGGAAGATATAAACAGAGTAGATTGATGTGCTGAAGTTCATATAATAATGGGTAATTATGTTTTTAAAAATTCCCGATCAAAACCTGTGGCGTGAGTGATGACCTGTCTGGGGATATGTTGGCGCCGAGTTGGCCCAATCTAGTTAATATTAATGAGCAAATACCCAGATAGCATGCCGTTGTCGGACCGGCGTTGGCCCAACGTCAGCACATCCGTCGGTCTGACGTTGGCTGCCGACATTGGGCCAACACCCTTTTGACCGTTGGGCCAACGTTGTCTCCACTTCGGCAAGCCACCAGTAAAAATTATGTTCTATGTATAGCATCAGCCAATCAGATAATGTTCGCCAACACCTTTATTAGTATGAATTTATAATGAGAATACTAATTTTATGTGTAAAATTGTTAAATGGTCAGATAAAATTTGTGGGCTCACTGAAATATGATTTTTATACATACCATAATAAATACTTTTTTTCTAAGTTTCCCCAAATCCCCTATTATTGCTCGCCACCATTCTGAATAAAAATCCACCATTGGCCAAACGTTGGCAAAATATAGAGAATCTAACCTGAGTAGTGGTTGGCAAGCCAACATTGGCAAAATCTGCCGACCATATGCGACCAACAGCCAACGTCGGTCCGATGGCGGAATGCTATCTGGGTATAAGGTCACGGCAGTTCTTTGAGGGGGTTTCCTGACAATATTTTATAACCAAAAGGCTGGTTTAAGATGAAAACTACCAGCATATTTTCTGTTCGCGGACTTTCCTCATTAATATTAATGAGCAAATATGCGCAGACACGGCAGTTCTTTGAGAGTTTCCTGACAATATTTTACAAACAAGGGTGACGTGGTTAGCTTTGACCCAACCACAGAGTCGAATGTTAGGATAGCACTGGGTGTTGAAATCTGTAAACTCTGTATTATCGCCCGCATTTAGAAACCGCTTTCAGGGAAGTTTTCAGATTTGTGTCGCGAGATGGGGATTTGTTTACAAATATAAAGGGTCTGTAGATGCGCAGTTTTACAAAGCTGGTTTAAGATGAAAACCACCAGCATATTTCCTGTCCATGGACTTGCCTCATTAATGAGCAAATATGCGCAGTCACGGCAGTTCTTTGTGGGGTTTCCTGACAATATTCTGGTTTAAGATGAAAACTACCAGCATATTTCCTGTTCGCGGACTTGCCTCATTAATATTAATGAGCAAATATGCGCAGTCACGGCAGTTCTTTGTGGGGTTTCCTGACAATATTCTGGTTTAAGATGAAAACTACCAGCATATTTCCTGTTCGCGGACTTGCCTCATTAATATAATGAGCAAATATGCGCAGTCACGGCAGTTCTTTTTGGGGGTTTCGTAACAATATTTTACAAGGCTGGTACTGTATATGGATATTTTACAGAAGCAAATTGTAAGTATTTAAATAAAATATTCGTGTGTTGTTTCTACAATATTATCCTTCGCCACAATGAGCGAAAATAGGGAACCTCAGATTATGCTGTATTTTACCGAAATGACGTGATAACTTCTAGGACATGCAAAAGCGCCTTCGAGTGGTTGAATGTAGAACTACGGAGTTTGAAATATTTTCATTGTCTCTGCCAGAGGTGTTCTCGATTCTGATTGGCTGAACGAAAAATGTATAGTACTACCGTGACGTCACTTCATTCATTAATTTCTTTGCGGTTTATTTGTTTGACAAAAGAGTAATAGACTGTAGATGCGCAGACAACAATTTTATATTAACAGTGACTGTGTGATAAACCAGCAGACCAATAAATTGATTGGGGTTTCCACGTCTAGAAACCAGCAGACAAAATCGTTAAAAAAGACTCGTTCGAGTAGGCCATCACAATAGCAAAAACAATAGTTTCTAGGACATACAGGTTCTTTGAGAAAGCCAGACGAAGTGCTAGACAAGCTTTTTACTTCATAAAATATAACTGAATAAAAGCATTAAAAATCTTCAAAATGGCAGAGTGTATAATATACACATTAATGTACAGATATGTGAAGAAAATATTATGCAGAATTGATATTTAAGGGTTTAAACGGCGAATTTAAAATCGTGACCGCAACTCAGTACAGTACATAACTCGAATCGAAGATTCGACTAATAAAAAGGCTGGTTTAAGATGAAAACTACCAGCATATTTCCTGTTCGCGGACTTGCCTCATTAATATTAATGAGCAAATATGCGCAGGCACGGCAGTTCTTTGAGAGGGTTTCCAGACAATATTTTACAACTAGAAAGGCTGGTTTAAGATGAAAACTACCAGTATATTTCTTGTTCATCGCTTCAGCCGTGGGCGATAATAGAAGATTTTAACTAAATATGCAGATTTCGACATTTTTCGTAAATATTTCTTCTTACATATCAATAACAGACATATTTTATATTTATTTTACTATTTCCTTTCATATTTAACCCTTTTCTTATGTCTTCTGGCAATATTTGAAGTTTTGAAGTGACAGATCTCGAAAATAGAGGATTGCGCATGCGTGGATCGTGGGCTTGAACAAGCTTTTCAGACTGGTACCCTAAATAATATTTTTCAACGAAAACGACTCCCCGAGAAGTGGGTATGCAACCTGATCATAAAAATCAAAATAAAATTGAAATCTTAACAAGCATTTTAGATTGGTACCCTAAGTTATATTCCCTTGATTTGAAAAAAGTTTGGCAATATATTGGCCAAAATACTACTTTTAAAAATTAGTATGCACAGCAATGAACAGGAAATGCAAAATATAATGTTCAATTAAAAAAATTTTCCTCTGTGAATTCTGTATGGATTTTTATGAAATAAACAGATGACACTAAATAGGTGTGATAAACTGAGATGAAAGATAAATTTATCACTCGTGCTACCTTTATTGGGCAATATCAGTAGGCACTTTTGGATTGACCTGAACAGTTATTCAGCTTTGTAACAATTCTGTGATGGAATCAGTTTTCATATCACACATAGAGAACTTACACCACAGTGCTTCAGATATGCTTTATGCTTGACAAAATGGAAGGTCCTTGTGGGTTAGCAGGTTTGACATCTAATGATAGGCTGTCACCTCTGTGTAGGTATGACTCCCCAAAATGACAATGCAGAGTACCTGTCATAATATGACCCTGGTTGTTGCTGTTGCATGAGACATAAAAATCACAACTTTGACCTTTGACAAAATTAAATCCACATAATAAAGAAGTCCATATTTAAATATCCCTAACTCTATATCATTTTATTGTGTTACAGTATATTAATTATATCATATTTATTGCAATAACTGGCGTGACTTTTTTTTAAATATTTGAAGAACACGAACACCTGGTGTGATCCACAATCTTGCTGTAACTCTGTTTAAAGTAATTTTTGTGATTGTTTTATTGAAGCTAGAAATATAATATCTATACCAATTTAAAGGCAAATTTCTAGAGGTTATGTTCCTTTTGATTTGAGGAAAATTGGTCCAATATTAAGATAATTGTTTTAAAAATTACTTTGCACAGCAAATAATAATAAATAATATTCTTCTCTGTGACTTGTGGATGGAATTTAATGCAATAAAAATGACATCAAACACTAAATATGTGTGATTAACTGAGAGGAAAGGCAGGCTTTATCACTTGTGCTACATTTAGTGGGAATAGTTTAGTGCTTCAGATATGATTTCTTATGCTTGACAAAATAGAATGTCCTTGTGGGTTAGCAAGTTTGGCATCTAATGATATAGGCTGTCACCTCTGTGTAGGTATGACTCCCCAAAATGACAATGCAGAGTACCTGTCATAATATGACCCTGGCTGTTGCTGTTGCATGAGACATAAAAATCACAACTTTGACCTTTGACAAAATTAAATCCACATAATAAAGAAGTCCATATTTAAATATCCCTAACTCTATATCATTATCTCCCGCCCGGCTCGCCGGAGGGAGATTATAATTTGCACCATGTGCGTGTGTACGTGCGTGCGTACGTGCGTGCGTGGGTGCGTGCGTGCGTGCATGTGTCACGCAGTTTTCTCTGAAACTACTACAGTTACACATTTTTGGTAAATCACAAGTCCTAATGAATTTTTTTGCTCTTCAATATTTTTGGGGTTTGGTGAACTTTGGCCTACTTTTGAGTGAGTAATAGCTATTTTAGCTAATATAATTATATGGCTTATAACTCTGAAACTATTGCATTTACAGTATTTTGTTCTAATATGTTGTTCAGCTACTTTCTCCACAGCTACAACATGGTCAGTAGTTTGGAAGTGTATCTCCATAGCTAAATGAGTAATAGCTACTTTGTCAATTTTTAATTATAACCATAATGAGTAAATGGCTTATATCTTCATAAGTATTACAGCTACACAATTTTGTTCCAATATGTTGTTCAGCTACTTTCTCCACAGCTACAACATGGTCAGTAGTTTGCAAGTGTATCTCCATAGCTAAGTGAGTAATAGCTACTTTTTCAATTTTTAATGATAACCATAATGAGTAAATGGCTTATATCTTCAAAAGTATTGCAGCTACACAATTTTGTTCTAATATGTTGTTCGGCTACTTTCTCCTCTGCTACAACATGGTCAGTAGTTTGGAAGTGTATCTCCGTAGCTAAGTGAGTAATAGCTACTTTTTCAGTTTTTAATGATAACCATAATGAGTAAATGGCTTATATCTTCAAAAGTATTGCAGCTACACAATTTTGTTCCAATATGTTGTTCAGCTACTTTCTCCACTGCTACAACATGGCCAGTGGTTTGGAAGTGTATCTCTATAGCTAAGTGAGTAATAGCTACTTTTTCAATTTTTAATGATAACCATAATGAGTAAATTGCTTATATCTTCAAAGATATTGCAGCTACACAATTTCTCTCAAATATGTTGTTCATGTACTTTTTTGTGAACTGTAACATATTTAAGTTTCACAACTGTTGCTCAATGTACAAGTGAGTAATGGCTACTTTATTGCTACTTTTAGTGAAAATGTGAAAAATCAGAAATATCTCTCAAACTGTAAGATATAGAGCAATTTCGAGCAATTTTTTGACCCACAGGGTAGTACTAGAGTATCCTATTGCTAAGGGGGAAAAAGTTTGGTGAACTTTGGCCTACTTTTGAGTGAGTAATAGCGCTTTTACCTAATATAATTATATGACTTATAACTGTCAATGAGTAAATGGCTTATATCTTCAAAAGTATTGCAGCTACACAATTTTGTTCCAATATGATGTTCAGCTACTTTCTCCACAGCTACAACATGGTCAGTAATTTGGAAGTGTATCTCCATAGCTAAGTGAGTAATAGCTACTTTTTCAATTTTTAATGATAACCATAATGAGTAAATGGCTTATATCTTCAAAAGTATTGCAGCTACACAATTTCTCTCAAATATGTTGTTCATGTACTTTTTTGTGAACTGTAACATATTTAAGTTTCACAACTGTTGCTCGATGTACAAGTGAGTAATGGCTACTTTATTGCTACTTTTAGTGAAAATGTGAAAAATCAGAACTATCTCTCAAACCATAAGATATAGAGCAATTTCGAGCAAATTTTTGACCCACAGGGTAGTACTAGAGTATCCTATTGCTAAGGGGGGAAAGGTTTGGTGAACTTTGGCCTACTTTTGAGTGAGTAATAGCGCTTTTACCTAATATAATTATATGACTTTTAACTGTCAATAAGTAAATGGCTTATATCTTCAAAAGTATTGCAGCTACACAATTTTGTTCCAATATGATGTTCAGCTACTTTCTCCACAGCTACAACATGGTCAGTAATTTGGAAGTGTATCTCCATAGCTAAGTGAGTAATAGCTACTTTTTCAATTTTTAATGATAACCATAACGAGTAAATGGCTTATATCTTCAAAAGTATTGCAGCTACACAATTTCTCTCAAATATGTTGTTCATGTACTTTTTTGTGAACTGTAACGTATTTAAGTTTCACAACTGTTGCTCAATGTACAAGTGAGTAATGGCTACTTTATTGCTACTTTTAGTGAAAATGTGAAAAATCTGAAATATCTCTCAAACTGTAAGAGATAGAGAAATTTCGAGCAAACTTTTTGAACCACAGGGTAGTACTAGAGTATCCTATGCTAAGGGGAAAATGGTTTGGTGAACTTTGGCCTACTTACTCACCTCCTCAAAATGAGTAAATGCGAATTATCTCTAAAAGTATTGCAGGTAGCCAATTTTTCTCAAATAACTCATTCACCTACTTTTGGGAGAGCTTTCATTTGGTTAAGTTTCAGACGCGTAGCTAGTTACTCACCAACTCAAAATGAGTAAATGCTAATCATGTCTAAAAGTATTGCAGATAGCCAATTTTTCTCAAATAACTCATTCATATACTTTTGGAAGACCTTTCACTTAGTGAGGTTTCAGACCCCTAGCTAATTTCTCACCTACTCAAAATGAGTAAATGCGAATTATCTCTAAAATTATAGAAGATAGCCAATTTTTCTCAAATAACTCATTCACCTACTTTTGGGAGAGCTTTCACTTGGTGAAGTGTCAGACCTGTAGCTAATTTCTCACCTACTCAAAATGAGTAAATGCTAAATATCTCTAAAAGTATTGCAGATAGCCAATTTTTCTCAAATAACTCATTCATCTACTTTTGGGAGAGCTTTCACTTGGTGAAGTGTCAGACCTGTAGCTAATTTCTCACCTACTCAAAATGAGTAAATGCTAAATATCTCGAAAAGTATTGCAGATAGCCAATTTTTCTCAAATAACTCATTCATTTACTTTTGGAAGAGCTTTCACATGGTGAAGTTTCAGACCCATAGCTAATTACTCGCCTACTCAAAATGAGTAAATGCGAATTATCTCTAAAAGTATTGCAGATAGCCAATTTTTCTCAAATAACTCATTCATCTACTTTTGGAAGAGCTTTCGCATGGTGAAGTTTCAAACCCATAGCTAATTACTCGCCTACTCAAAATGAGTAAATGCGAATTCTCTCTAAAAGTATTGCAGATAGCCAATTTTTCTCAAATAACTCATTCATCTACTTTTGGGAGAGCTTTCACTTGGTGAAGTTTCAGACCCGTAGCTAATTACTCACCTACTCAAAATGAGTAAATGCTAATTATCTCTAAAAGTATTGCAGATAGCCAATTTTTCTCAAATAACTCATTCATCTACTTTTGGAAGAGCTTTCACATGGTGAAGTTTCAGACCCATAGCTAATTACTCACCTACTCAAAATGAGTAAATGCGAATTATCTCTAAAAGTATTGCAGATAGCCAATTTTTCTCAAATAACTCATTCATCTACTTTTGGAAGAGCTTTCACTTGGTGAAGTTTCAGACCCGTAGCTAATTACTCACCTACTCAAAATGAGTAAATGCTAATTATCTGTAAAAGTATTGCAGATAGCCAATTTTTCTCAAATAACTCATTCATCTACTTTTGGGAGAGCTTTCACTTGGTGAAGTGTCAGACCTGTAGCTAATTTCTCACCTACTCAAAATGAGTAAATGCTAAATATCTCGAAAAGTATTGCAGATAGCCAATTTTTCTCAAATAACTCATTCATTTACTTTTGGAAGAGCTTTCACATGGTGAAGTTTCAGACCCATAGCTAATTACTCGCCTACTCAAAATGAGTAAATGCGAATTATCTCTAAAAGTATTGCAGATAGCCAATTTTTCTCAAATAACTCATTCATCTACTTTTGGAAGAGCTTTCGCATGGTGAAGTTTCAAACCCATAGCTAATTACTCGCCTACTCAAAATGAGTAAATGCGAATTCTCTCTAAAAGTATTGCAGATAGCCAATTTTTCTCAAATAACTCATTCATCTACTTTTGGGAGAGCTTTCACTTGGTGAAGTTTCAGACCCGTAGCTAATTACTCACCTACTCAAAATGAGTAAATGCTAATTATCTCTAAAAGTATTGCAGATAGCCAATTTTTCTCAAATAACTCATTCATCTACTTTTGGAAGAGCTTTCACATGGTGAAGTTTCAGACCCATAGCTAATTACTCACCTACTCAAAATGAGTAAATGCGAATTATCTCTAAAAGTATTGCAGATAGCCAATTTTTCTCAAATAACTCATTCATCTACTTTTGGAAGAGCTTTCACATGGTGAAGTTTCAGACCCATAGCTAATTACTCACCTACTCAAAATGAGTAAATGCTAATTATCTCTAAAAGTATTGCAGATAGCCAATTTTTCTCAAATAACTCATTCATCTACTTTTGGGAGAGCTTTCACTTGGTGAAGTTTCAGACCCGTAGCTAATTACTCACCTACTCAAAATGAGTAAATGCTAATTATCTCTAAAAGTATTGCAGATAGCCAATTTTTCTCAAATAACTCATTCATCTACTTTTGGAAGAGCTTTCACATGGTGAAGTTTCAGACCCATAGGTAATTACTCACCTACTCAAAATGAGTAAATGCGAATTATCTCTAAAAGAATTGCAGATACACAATTTTTCTCAAATAAGTCATTCATCTACTTTTGGGAGAGCTTTCACTTGGTGAAGTTTCACGCCCGTAGCTAATTACTCACCTACTCAAAATGAGTAAATGCAAATTATCTCTAAAAGTATTGCAGATAGCCAATTTTTCTCAAATAACTCATTCGTCTACTTTTGGAAGAGCTTTCACATGGTGAAGTTTCAGACCCATAGCTAATTTCTCACCTACTCAAAATGAGTAAATGCGAATTATCTCTAAAAGTATAGGAGATAGCCAATTTTTCTCAAATAACTCATTCATCTACTTTTGGGAAAGCTTTCACTTGGTGAAGTTTCAGACCTGTAGCTAATTTCTCACCTGCTCAAAATGAGTAAATATTAATTATCTCTAAAAATATTGCAGATAGCCAATTTTTCTCAAATAACTCATTCATCTTCTTTTGGAAGAGCTTTCACATTGTGAAGTTTCAGACCCGTAGCTACTTACTCGCCTACTCAAAATGAGTAAATGCGAATTCTCTCTAAAAGTATTGCAGATAGCCAATTTTTCTCAAATAACTCATTCATCTACTTTTGGAAGAGCTTTCACATGGCAAAGTTTCAGACCCATAGGTAATAACTCACCTACTCAAAATGCGTAAATGCGAATTATCTCTAAGAGTATTGCATATAGCCTATTTTTCTCAAATAACTCATTCACCTACTTTTGGGAGAGCTTTCACATGGTGAAGTTTCAGACCTGTAGCTAATTACTCACCTACTCAAAATGAGTAACTGTGAATTATCTCTAAAAGTATTGCAGCTAGCCAATTTTTCTCAAATAACTCATTCATGTACTTTTAGGAGAGCTTTCACTTGGTGAAGTTTCAGACCTGTAGCTAATTATTCACCTACTCAAAATGAGTAAATGCGAATTATCTCTGAAAGTATTGCAGATAGTCAATTTTTCTCAAATAACTCATTCATCTACTTTTGGAAGAGCTGTCACATGGTGAAGTTTCAGACCCATAGCTAATTACTCACCTACTCAAAATGAGTAAATGCTAATTATCTCTAAAAGTATTGCAGATAGCCAATTTTTCTCAAATAACTCATTCATCTACTTTTGAAAGAGCTTTCACATGGTGAAGTTTCAGACCCGTAGGTAATTACTCACCTACTCAAAATGAGTAAATGCTAATTATCTCTAAAAGTATTGTGGGTACCCAATTTTTATCAAATAACTCATTCATCTACTTTTGGAAGAGCTTTCACATGGTGAAGTTCCAAACCTGTAGGTAATTACTCACCTACTCAAATGAGTAAATGCGAATTATCTCGAAAAGTATTGCAGATAGCCAGTATTTTTCAAATAACTCACTTCACCTATATTTTGGGAGAACTTTCAATTAGTGAATTTTCAGATCCATATCTAATTACTCACCTACTCAAAATGAGTAATTGCCTATTATCACTAAAAGTATTGCGGATAGCCAGTATTTCTCAAATAACTCATTCACCTACATTTTGGAGATATTTCACATGCTAAAGTTTTTTTATGAATTATTAAAATAATTTTTAATGCATTAAAATTAATGAAATCATGCAGTAAATCGATTATAACTTGAAAAGTATTGTATTTAGAGCATTTTGTTAAAATATGTTATTCACCTACTTTTTCCCACAGCAACAACATGGTGAGTAACTTGGGTGTCTATCTCAATAGATAAGTGAGTAATAGCTACTTTTGGATTTTTCACTAACTACCATCATGAGTGAAATCACTTGTAACTTGAAAACTATTGCATTTAGACCTTCAGGGCAGTACAAAAGTGTCCTATGCAAAGGGGAAAGATTTCAATTTTCGCCACTTTTGGCGGCCATCTTGGATTTTAGCGGACAAAAATGAAAAAGTGTGAATATCTCGAAAACCATAAGAGATAGAGCGATTTCGAGCGAATTTTTGACCTGCAAGGTAGTACAAGAATGTCCTGTGCAAAGGGGTAAAATTTCAATTTTCACCACTTTTGGCAGCCATCTTGGATTTTTGCGGAAAATGGAAAAGTGTGAATATCTCTAAAACCGTAAGAGATAGAGCGATTTCAAGCGAATTTTTGACCAGAAGGGTAGCACAAGAGTGTCCTGTGCAAAGGGGAAAAATATCGATTTTCGCCACTTTTGGCGGCCATTTTGGATTTTTGCGGAAAATAGAAAAGTGTCAATATCTCGAAAACCGTAAGAGATAGAGCGATTTCGAGCAAATTTTTGACCTACAGGGTGGTACAAGAGTCTCCTGTGCAAAGGGGGAAAATTTCAATTTTCGCCACTTTTGGCGGCCATCTTAGATTTTTGCGGAAAATGAAAAAGTGTCAATATCTCAAAAACCGTAAGAGATCGAGCGATTTTGAGCGAATTTTTGACCCGCAGGGTGATACAAGAGTGTTCTGTCCAAAGGGGAAAAGTGTCATTTTTCGCCACTTTCGGCGGCCATCTTGGATTTTTGCTGAAAATGAAAAAGTGTCAATATCTCAAAAACCGTAAGAGATCGAGCGATTTCGAGCGAATTTTTGACCCGCAGGGTGATACAAGAGTGTCCTGTCCAAAGGGGAAAAATTTCATTTTTCGCCACTTTCGGCGGCCATCTTGGATTTTTGCTGAAAATGGAAAAGTGTCAATATCTCAAAAAGCGTAACAGATAGAGCGATTTCAAGCGAATTTTCGACCTGCAGGATGGTACAACGGTGTCCTATGCAAAGGGGAAAAATTTCAATGTAGTATTTCTTCCCCTGCGGTACTCGGCGGGAGATACATACCGCGGCAGTGGTCTTGTTTTATTGTGTTATAGTATATTAATTATATCATATTTATTGCAATAACTGGCGTGACTTTTTTTAAAAATTTTTGAAGAAGACGAACACCTGGTGTGATCCACAATCTTGCTGGAACTCTGTTTAAAGTAATTTTGTGATTGTTTTATTGAAGCTAGAAATATAATATCTATACCAATTTAAAGGCAAATTTCTAGAGGTTATGTTCCTTTTGATTTGAGGAAAATTGGTCCAATATTAAGATAATTGTTTTAAAAATTACTATGCACAGCAAATAATAATAAATAAGATTCTTCTCTGTGACTTGTGTATGAAATTTAATGCAATAAAAATGACATCAAACACTAAATATGTGTGATTAACTGAGAGAAAAGGCAGGCTTTATCACTTGTGCTACATTTAGTGGGAATAGTTTACTGCTTGAGATATGATTTCTTATGCTTGACAAAAATAGAATGTCCTTGTGGGTTAGCAAGTTTGGCATCTAATGATATAGGCTGTCACCTCTGTGTAGGTATGACTCCCCAAAACGACAATGCAGAGTACCTGTCATAATATGACCCTGGTTGTTGCTGTTGCATGAGACATAAAAATCACAACTTTGACATTTGACAAAATTAAATCCACATAATAAAGAAGTCCATATTTAAATATCCCTAACTCTATATCATTTTATTGTGTTATAGTATATTAATTATATCATATTTATTGCAATAACTGGCGTGACTTTTTTTTAAATATTTGAAGAACACGAACACATGGTGTGATCCACAATCTTACTGGAACTGTGTTTAAAGTAATTTTTGTGATTGTTTTATTGAAGCTAGAAATATAATATCTATACCAATTTAAAGGCAAATTTCTAGAGGTTATGTTCCTTTTGATTTGAGGAAAATTGGTCCAATATTAAGATAATTGTTTTAAAAATTACTTTGCACAGAAAATAATAATAAATAATATTCTTCTCTGTGACTTGTGGATGGAATTTAATGCAATAAAAATGACATCAAACACTAAATATGTGTGATTAACTGAGAGGAAAGGCAGGCTTTATCACTTGTGCTACATTTAGTGGGAATAGTTTAGTGCTTCAGATATGATTTCTTATGCTTGACAAAATAGAATGTCCTTGTGGGTTAGCAAGTTTGGCATCTAATGATATAGGCTGTCACCTCTGTGTAGGTATGACTCCCCAAAATGACAATGCAGAGTACCTGTCATAATATGACCCTGGCTGTTGCTGTTGCATTAGACATAAAAATCACAACTTTGACATTTGACAAAATTAAATCCACATAATAAAGAAGTCCATATTTAAATATCCCTAACTCTATATCATTTTATTGTGTTATAGTATATTAATTATATCATATTTATTGCAATAACTGGTGTGACTTTTTTAAAACTATTTGAAGAACACGAACACCTGGTGTGATCCACAATCTTGCTGGAACTCTGTTTAAAATAATTTTTGTGATTGTTTTATTGAAGCTAGAAATATAATATCTATACCAATTTAAAGGCAAGTTTCTAGAGGTTATGTTCCTTTTGATTTAAGGAAAATTGGTCTAATATTAAGATAATTGTTTTAAAAATTACTATGCACAGCAAATAATAATAAATAATATTCTTCTCTGTGACTTGTGGATGAAATTTAATGCAATAAAAATGACATCAAACACTAAATATGTATGATTAACTGAGAGGAAAGGCAGGCTTTATCACTTGTGCTACCTTTAGTGGGAATAGTTTAGTGCTTCAGATATGATTTCTTATGCTTGACAAAATAGAATGTCCTTGTGGGTTAGCAAGTTTGACATCTGATGATAGGCTGTCACCTCTGTGTAGGTATGACTCCCCAAAATGACAATGCAGAGTACCTTTCATAATATGACCCTGGCTGTTGCTGTTGCATGAGACATAAAAATCACAACTTTGACATTTGACAAAATTAAATCCACATAATAAAGAAGTCCATATTTAAATATCTCTAACTCTATATCATTTTATTGTTACAGTATATTATTTCTATCATATTTATTACAATAACATGTTTGACTTTTTTAAATATCTAAAGAACTTGAACACCTGTTCAGATCCACAATCTTGCACGAACTCTGTTCAAAATTTTTTTTATTGTTTTATTGAAGCTAGCAATATAATATCTATACCAATTTAACAGCAACATCAATAGGTTATGTTCCTTTTGATTTGAGGAAGATTGGTGTAATATTATCCAAGATATTAGTTTTTGTATATAATAAGCTTAAGCTGATTTTTGGCTCAACCTGAGCTTGATTCCTTTTCTGAATATAGCCCCAGAACCCAGTCATCAGGTTATCATTGTCTCCTGAAAATATTTTCGGTTCACACAACTTACAATTTCTCGGGGGGTCTCAGAAGAAAAATGGACAGGGTACCAGACTAATCAAAAGACGTTTTTCCCAGACAAAAGATTCACGTCATATGTTTTCAAGAGGAAACGGTCCAGATAGATCTTATCAGCACAGTTTAATTAGGTCGCTGAGGTCAATAACTAAAATCCCTCCACAAATCTTAAAAACAAAAGACCAAAAACTGTGAAAGTTACAGAACGTTTGCTAGTTCAAATTATTCAAAACGATCCGAAAACGGCAATTAGTTTCCACTCGAAACGCCCGAAATTCATGAAGAAAGACACGAAAAATCCCATAACAGTATCTAGGGTTGGCCCGAGATGGCCAACCCTAGATAAAAACTTGGAGGCTGATTTTGTGATCAAGTTTAAACTAGTAGAAATATGTTTTCATTTTTCTCATTTTTAACAAAGTGTATTTCTGTGATTGATCTTGGCCATTTGGCTAATTATTTGGCTTACAGGCATCTCGGGGCCACGGTGGCAGAGTGGTAACACTCTCGCCTCCCACCTCTGAGGCCGGGGTTCGGTTCCCGGCACGGCCTCAAGTGGGAAAGTTGGTAGTTGCTTGCCATTGGTCGGCAGTTGACAGTACAGAACCCCGACGAACTGTATGTACTGGTTTCCTCTGCCCTTCCAACTACCCGTCGTGATATGACCTGTACAGTGTTGAAAGCGACGTAAAACCCCAAATAAATAAATACAGGCATCTCTTACCTTCAAGGGGCCTTTAATATGACTTACTTTTTGTAGTTTCATGAAAATCCGGAGGCACTGGTTTAGGTTAAACACCCACAGGAACAATAGCCTCAGCACTGGCTGTGACAGGCCAATTCTTACTACCCAAACTATTGTCAGTGTCCTTAGTCCTGCCTTCATTTTTCAAGTCTGCTTTGCTTGTTTAATTTGGAGATAATATATCTAAATAGTGTCTGTAGCACACAATACATTTGATTGCTTTCACAACTATACAGTCATGTACATGATCACTAAACCACACAGTCAACACATGTAGTATTTGAAGCAAGTTTTGATGGAAAAATCAAACCCTCACCAAACCATCTATCTGTGCAGTGGTTCAGTTTTCTAGATCTGTTTTTATGCTTTATATACTTTGGTCTTCGAAAAAGTCCCTGTTTCAAAAATGTCTGTTTTTAAGGCAAAATTATGCACAATCCCACAAGAAACACATCTGAGCAGCAACTCTGTCTCTATGCAAGTCATTCTAACCACAGTCCTGGAGCTTTAGCTCTGACAGATGAGCCTATGTCTGTCTAGATTATGTCTGAAAACTGTTGTTTGAACAAGCAAGAGGCTTGGGTGCTTTTGTTCAAGGAACCAGGTTTGTATGTATGGTGGGAGTTTATAAACACTCCACACTGATGAAGATGGTTTTAAAAGTCTCTTCTTTTTTCCTCTCACTGTTTTTCTAGGCAGTAGTCAACCCCATGCAAGCTCTCTTCAATGCTCTACTGTATCAAAAAGTAGCTGGCTGTTACTGCTACATCTCACGCCATCTAGTGAACCACGATGAAACTGATGAGCCCTCTGTCCAGGACTTCACAGTGTCACTAGAGCAAAACATCACTGACACTTCTTCTCTACTGGCACTACCAAGGCAGTAGCTACTGCTCAACAACAATACCCACTGGTATTGTAAAATTTCTCAAAACAAGGCAGTATGCAATGTTAACTCGTTTTTGTCATATGAAAGCCCACTTAGTTGTGATTTGTTTTGTTGGTGTTGCAATCTAGGACATGTTACAACCGGTGAATGATAAATGCAATATTGTAGATATGCTAAATACAGTACAACCTCTGTTATCTAATAGTTTATCACAACATTTCATTTTACAAAGTTTTATCCACTCTCTCCCGTGTATTTCGCTATATAATAATTGTGTAATCATAAATACCTACTTGATTTTACTAACCCTTTATTATCCAAACAAAATGATACTTCCCCACTATGTTCAGAGAATAGAGGTTGTAGTGTGTTACGTAGGTTTGGATGAAAAACTAGACATTTTGACAAATTGTGGTTCTTCAAATTAATCAATACTGTCAGGTTTTTACTCAATGAGTGGCAGAAACTCAAACAATTGGCTTTCAATATCATACCATTTCCAGCTGTGATAATTCTTAAGAAACAAAGATTAAAATTTGGCTGGTTCCATATTTTTTGCTGTTTTCATTCAAACCAGCCACTTGTTTTGGAGTTCCTTCATTATAACTAGAAGACTTATTGGTTATGACAGCCATGCTATTGTAAATTTTCAAAGTATTGCCAGGAATTTAATTAAATGCCTGGGCCCAGTTTCACTATGGTAATTAGTAGGATATCCTCACAAGAAGCCTTACTATCTAAGGAACTTACTAGTTCCCAAGTATCAGCTCAGTATATCACTTTGGTAGTGGCTACTAAGAGCCTACTAAGATCTAGATTTAATAGCATACTATCTTCTATATTTAGTAGGCCTTTGTGAAACTGGGCCCAGGTGTATTACATACTGAACAAATTTTATGGTTCTGTTGGAAATGCTCAGTCCTGTTGATTATTCAGGATCATGTTGATCTACAGTACTTACGTCTGTTGAGTTAAAATATTTAACTAGTGACTTTATGGTGTGACCTTGATGTAGTGACCTTGAGATTTGGCTTCCTACAACTCTCTAATGGCCCAGTCACACTGCTCTGTGCAGTCATATCAACACTCCAATATTTGATGACAAGCCACCACATAAAGTGACACCCCCCACCTTCTTCCCTCAAATGTGTTCATTTTAGTTTAGCATGTAAGAGCTCACGGTTTTTCAAAATTTCAAAAAAAAAAAAAAAAAAAAAATCTGCTACATGTTGAAAACGCTGTCCAAACATGCCAAACCACAAATATTTGGCATGTATTTTGTATGTTGCTCATGATGTCATCACTAAAGTGTGATCTAGGTATAAAAGGATATTTTACAGGGATTGGCATACTTATACCCTCTCTAGTTGGCAATTGCTATTTCCATTAAGTTTAATATTACCATAAGGTTAATGTTGATTTAGAAAGGCTTAAAGCTGTTTTGTGTATGTTAATGTGGAGTCCATTGGACGTTAAATGTGTGAAAATCAAGCCTTACTTTTCATCATGAATATGTGTAATGAGACATGTTAGTCTTCACTTCTTTTCGTCAGCTATAATAGATCTTATAATGTATTTATTGTTTTGATTTTTTTTTCTTAAATTTTTAACCATGTCTGAAAGTAATGGTAAAACCATTGACTTTGTGTTTCCAGTATGTATTTCAGTGCAGTATAATTTCTGGTAGTCATTCAAGATCTGTAGCTATAAACATCAGATATTCTACATGTTTATTTCAGTATTATGATTTAAAAAGGTTAATCTCAATGCAGTCTGTGGTTTATATTTTTGAATTTCTTTTTGATATATATTTTGGTTAAATGTTTTTTAATAAACTTTTCTTTTTGTGCAGAAATTCACTATAATTTCTTTTTTGATAAAACTTAAGCGGTTGTACTAAGATTCATACACATTAAACTGCACTTTAATCTGCTTTCTAATGTGTGACCATCTCTTTTACTTAAATTGTATGAAATACATCAGCAGACCAATAATAATAGAGCACTTCGGAAGCAGATTAAAGTGTAGTTTAATGTATATGGGTTTGCAAATCAAGGGCACACATCACTTATAATGTGTACAATTTAATACAGCGCATTTATAACCCTATGTTGTTGCTTATGTAGATTTTCTGTCTTGCTTTTCAACGTTGGGTTTAAGGATTAGTGCTAATGTGCTTGGTTCATACCTTGAAGGTTTTGGGTTTAAATTTCTAGTGCATTCTAATGCCAATAGGCAGTGTTCAGGTCTGAAATTCAAACCCAAACCATTAAAGTCAGTGAAGAAACTTTATCTTTTTAATGTTCAGTCGTCTTCAAAATCGCTCACTTCTCATATCATAATAGAGTGGACATTGTTCTTGTCCTGACTGGTGCACATGACAGCAAGTTGAGGAGACATGGCCTTTGAGCATTTGTAAATACAAGAATAATCCACATATAAACTGAACAACAAACCTCTTCAAAATCTCCATTATTAAGTGTTAATGAGTTTAAAATCGTATTCAAATGAACCTCAGGGATGTTTATGATCAACCCTGAGCTTCGTGTCTTTTAGTAAATAATAATAGAAACATTTGTAGAGCCCAAAATTGATGCATCATCCTCTAATGCACTGTAATTCATAAAGGGGCAGTCCTTAAACCTAGCAAAGTCATAACCTAGCATGCACCCACATGTGGAGGATTATTATGGTGGTGGGTAAGCTAGTTTAAACAGGCAAGTCTTAGGTTGGCTTCTAAAGCTTGAAATGGTCTGTTGTGATCGGACACTGATTGGGAGCCTGTTCCATTCCCCTGGTGCAGTCGTGGCAAAACCACGCCTTCCCTTTCTGGGGTAGCCTGATGATTCACAGTTAAAAGTTGGGGTTTTATGTCCCTTTCAATAGCCAGGGTCATATTGGGACAGGTCCACAGCATGTCCTTGTGGGAGTCGAACCCACACACAGGCGACAGCCTGTGGTTAGATGCCAAACTTTGCTAACCACCAGGTCACTGAGGATCTCTGGGACAAACTGAAGAAACTGATAGACTATTTCCATTTGTCAGACAACTAGACTTGATCAGAGATGACAAATAGGGGAATGTGAGTCGCTATAGCTTGGCTTTTATGTGGGGCAGTTGGGATGGGTCCTTGGAGTCCTGCAGTAAAGGAAATTTTGCAAAGAGTACAAATACAATATATATAATAATATAATCATATATTCTAGCTCCAACAGCACTTTTTATAATCATTGAATCTGTTGCTACACAGGATTCTTTTTCTTCAGAATGAACTGGCACACCAGAAACTCGGGTAACCCACGTCATAATATAACCAGTAGTTTTTCATTGTTAACAAATAACAGCACATGGAGAGTACAATGTTCTTTGAACTCTTGGGTCTTTGTTTCCTTGTCACAATTCACAGGGTGATGTACACACAAAGACATTTGTAGAAAACCTCTCAGTAAATTGCCTCCAAACAACTCTTATTATTCATTGTAAGCACTGGTGGGCATAATAGCGTGTCAAGGACGCATTGTCTTTGTAATGTTGTTCAGTGAGTTCTATTCCTTCATCATAGTTCACTGGCGCACTGTCAATTGATGTCCCAAACAGCCTGGCCAGGGCATCGCGGGCAGCCATCTCCTCAGCGATGTTCACCGACTCCCCATAACCTGCAAAATAAGGCCAATATAAAATGCAAGCCACCCAGCAAGCCACTGTACATTGAAGAATGGGACAATCAGGTCAAATGTGTGATATATGTGAGAACGTGAGGTTATTTAACAAATGTGGCCTACTCAGCAGTGTTGACTAGTGCTGTAACGAGTTGACCGAAACTCGAGTCGTAACTCGGTGGGCGATATTTGGGATGACATCGATTTATGTAATTTAAACTCGAGTTTTTAAGAAATAAATTATAATATACTAGTCTTGTTATAAAACCAGCACTTTTACAGTTTATCTAACCATAAAGACAAAAGATTTAATGAGCAATGGTCGTTTTTTTTTATTTCCTTATTTACGTGGATGTTCCATAATGTGCTCATACATACCTGTTGGCAACAGAATATATTTCCTTGCAATAAAATGGTACTAAATACGTTAATGGCGGATCCCTTGATGACAATATTTGGACATTATTATTTTATTTATATGTGTGTCATTTACTCGAGTTCAACTCGAGTTCAACTCGCATCTAACAAGTGAGCGTCGATCTACAGAAATCACTGATGATTACAGCTCTAGTGTTGACTGACTGGCCATAACTGGCAAAATAAAGACACTGGTAAAAACCCCAGAACAGAGTTTCATTTACAGAGATGGTAACTTTCATAATGTTTTGTGCTCTGTAGTTCCCAGAGGTGAAAAAGGGTACTGAAGTATTCCCTAAAATATAGAATTATACGCTATTCAGAATACAAGCTCCAAAACAATATCCCCTTCATCTTGATTCATATAAGCAGTTTTGCAAAGAATTTCACAAACTTGGGCTCATATGAGTCACTTTCATGCATTTTATGGCAAGTTTTGCATTAACAAAGTATTCATTATTAAGGATGAGCTGGTAGTACTAGTATCTTAGTAAATGTGGTACAACTTTATATGTTAGAAATGAATTATAAATGTGAAGAAATTATAAAATATTTTTTACACATTATTAGGCTTTTATAATGATTTCTTTGAGAAGAATGTACGAGTTATGTTTTCATGAACTTTACTCCTGTTATTGGGTCTGTTCAATTGAGTCTATGCTAGAACCTAATTTTGTCAGTATTCCTTAATGGGAACAGTGTTACACTGGTATGCTACAGAGCCATCCTAACTTGTTAATGTCATTTCAAGAACATTACAAACACACAAAATTGTTGCCCACCTTTCCCCACGAGAACCATGTCACTGTAAATCCCAACCATGTACACTGCTTCTAAAGTGGTGGCCGCACTCTCAAACAGTAGCCTGAAAAAAAGATATTAAAACATCTCAAAGTTTTGCTTTCGGAAACTTTACCCTGGAGAATAATGCTGTAAATTTTTAAAAGTACAGTATGGAGACTATTGGCAGAAGTTTTGATAATGTCACCAGTACATTAAGGAAGCAGACTCCTGAGAACTATCTGCGTAAAGATTAAAGTTGTTATTTTTTAACGTCCCTTTAAACAGCTTAGTTCACATCAGGGCAGGATTTTTGTGAATCGCACATTCTAAAATGGTTGTCTGTGGGTATATCTTTTGTGCACATCTCAAATCACGAATATAGCAGTCAATAAAGGTACGCTGTTGAATTCTATTCACTATGACCCTGGGCATACAAATGTGAAGTAAACTTCAGTTTTCATCAGATTTTCGGGTTTTCTGATTTGTTAGATGTTCCATGAATAAACGGCTTCTCGTTGACCTTTTTAATATAGGAATAACACCTTACAAACCATGGTAAAATTCTGCATATACCATGGTCTGGAGGGTGTTATTCCTATTCTAACATAACAGAATATTTTAACATTATTAATAATTGGAAATTTGCTGATATTAAATGATTTTATGAAGGTTGTTTCATCCATTATTCATGCAAAGGGTTATTATCGGAACAGCCAACCTGTAAATAGGGTTTTGCCATAGCTTTCAACCAATCAGATTCGCAGACACATCCATGTCATGTCAGAATTTAATTCAGAATTGCATCAGTAGGATAATAACGTAGGATAATTTATAGGGGCGTCACGACTAACCGAATAATCGACAACGGTTAGAATAGTGAAATTTGCCGGTTCATATTTTAAAGTCGGAATAATCGCTCAATGAAGTTTAAAAGATGGCAGAAGGTCTGAATCTATGAACTATGTCCATATTGTCACATAAAATAAGCTAAAATCCCAAAACAGCTACGTATTCTGTATTGTTTATGCATTCACGTAAAACCGGAAGTACCATTACATCTTATATCGCTCACTTCCTGTCTGAAATAAACGAAGTAGAAGTCGCAGGAAAATGGTAAATTGATTCATTTTTACAGGTTATATACATATATTTTCATTTTATTTAATATATTTATTGTTTTCTGTGCTTTTTAAAAAATAAACCTTAAGACGTTTGGATGTTATTTTAATTCGACGGTTATTCGGTGTCGACGCAAATAGTACTTACCGATTAGTCGACATGAAATATATGGAGTCGTGACGTCCCTAATAATTTATTTATATACCCTACGAATGGATTTTTATTGCCAGGGTACAAACAGCTTTGCAAAAATGTCTCCCACCAGCTTTCAACAGCATTTCGAGGGTTTATATACATTGTACTTAGGAAATAGTTAAGATACCTTTTACAATTTAGTTACAATTTGTCATTTATTCCAATAATCAAGATGTCAAGAGCTATGTTTTAACCCAACACCACAGCCGTGAATGAGATGATCAGATGTCAAACTTGTTAACCATTGGCCACGAAATGCTTCTGAGAGTCAATAACTTGGTAAATGGTATCTTGACTCAACTAAGATTTGTAAATCATCAAACTTATTTAGCGGCCACATAACTTAAATTCCCTAAATTTGCCCTGACAAATTAAAACATATTCCAAAGAATGGCAAAGATACTAAACATCTAGTTGGACATAGATAGAAACTGATGTGAAATAGTCTGGCTAGCACACATAATGAACCCAGTAACAAATTCAGCACAAAAAATAAAAGTAGATCAGGGTCCGTATTCTACAACAATACTTGGACCATTTCTTAGATTTTAAGCATTTTTTAGATTCAAGTAAGAAATGATGAAGCTGAACATTCCCAACTTTTGTTTTGTGAATATAAGGTCCAAGAAAAACTTAGGTGAAAAACCTTCCCTTACTTAGATCTAAGGTCACCTTATCTAAGTATTGTTGTAGAATATGGACCCAGACTGAGTCTGGCTGATAGAGGCTCCACACAATATTCCTACCTTGGTTCAGGTTCAGCTCTCCCTTCCTCTGCATACAGACCCACTAACAATCCCATTGGGTCTGAGATCCCCAGCCACTCATTGATGTCTTGACCGACCAGCTGTGTCAGCAGAAAGTCTTGCACAAACCTGCCTGCTCTTGTAGGACCCTGTTCATAAAAATAAAAAAACAAATGAACAAGCCTGACTATGTAACTGTTTTGGTTAAATGTCCAAATCAATGGAAATAAAGAAAAAGACTAAATTAGAGAATGGTCAAAGGTAAACTTTGCAGTCAAAGGATTAGAGACATTAAATAATGGGAAACATATACTAGAAACTATCTCTAACATAAAGTAGAAAGTACTCGTAGAGCACAGACCTCCAGCAAGTGAAAGTTTCCAAAAATTCAGTATTTTTTTGTATTCGGAATACAATTAAGATGTTTGCCAAAATTTAAACAGGTCCTACATGCATAGAAAATCTGTTTATTATTTCTGGAGTTCTCGCAAACATAAACACACAAAACTTAACCTCCTGGTGGAGGTAATAGTCTCTTAAACCTTAGTACATGTGTATTTCAACACAACAATTTATGGGAAAAGAAGAGGCAAACCTGGTCTTCAAGTAGTGCCCCCACTACAGCTTTGAAAGTGTCAGCAATGGAGTCATCACTCACTGGAAACTCCTGCATATACAATGTACACTTCTCTAAACTTACATTTGTCATCTGCACATGTACAACCTTCAGTAGCTATGTTTTCTATGTTATATTGTTCTATCAGGTTGTTTTTTTTTTTCAGGTTCTGTGTCAAAATGAATCGGTATGAAATTAATAAATAACAGATTAATTTAATGTAACATTTCTCTGGAATTAATATACAACAGAACCTAATTTGTAAGTCTGTGTTTTCTCATTTCCTCTGATAGAATTTTTAAATTAATTCTTAAAGATAAAGGAGCTTCTATTGATAATGGTACATATAGAAAACTGGACCCACTTCAGTCAAAATGAGATCTTTCACACCAATATGTGATCCTATGTATACAAGCTGTGACTGGCTGCTTAAAACTCCACATACTGATCTGAAAACACCCAAATACAAAATCTATAAAGAGCAAGACCTGTAAAATTCACCACAAATGCGTATGAAATTCAATATCGGGAAAAAGATTTATCTTGAAAGTGAAAAACTGAAAAATTTGAAAAATTTCTTGCAAAATTTGGGCGGAGATACTAGTAGTCATTAAGGCTTTCAAGTATCTTATTTACTCCATATTTTCAAATGGGAAGCAAAAACTAAATGCCCACTGCTTACACTGGAAACAAGTTCATTTTAAATATTCCAAAGGCTTTAAATGGCAGAGACTCGGAAATTTGCCTACTGTACACAGTTAATTTACAATAATGGAGTTCTGGGGACTCTATATACTTTGGGCTCATCTGATCTAATGTGGACTTTTGTAACACTTAATCTCCATCAGTGAGAGACTCTAAGGCGCATCTGAACATAAAACAAGGCAATTAATGTAATTGCAATAACATAGCCAGGTCATACCAAGGAGACAAAGGGTTGACAGGGGAGGCTATGGGTGAATGTATGGGTGAATGTTTGGGTGAATTTCTGCCCTAGTGACATACTTTACATTGGCTAATATGAGAAGCGGGCACCTGTGAATCTTGTGAAGTGTGGATGGTCCAGGACAATACAGATACAACTGGATTTTGAAGGGTATTCCAGGCGAAACACAAGATATGAGGCAATGAATTACAGTTCACACTAACCTAATGTACCTTTTCATAAAATAATAACTTTTGTTCAAGTTTTATTTCAATCTATTGAAACAAAGTACTGTTATAGGTTGGTTAAAATTAGGGCAGGGTCGGTAGCAGATTTTCCATTTCAGTATCCCACCTGTGTAAAACTGCACCAATTCCGGTATACTGAAAGAAGAAATTGCGTTCCAGCATATTCCCAATTGAATAGGCCCACCAACCGGAAGTAAGATTCGCGAAAAGAAAACATTGCAGTTCTGAAAGAAACCACTATAAAAGTGCTAAAATATATAAAAATATGGGAGAAAAGTCTGTAATTTCTTCAGATTTAAGGTTTGTTTCTAATACTTTACGTTTTCTGACAATATTATATGCTGACTTTCGAAATACCGGCTGTAAAGTGTCGCAACGGTGTTGAAGTGAATTGGTGTCGATACCGAGATACCGGTGTTACCGACCCTACCCTAGTTAAAATAAACCCATCCAAAAAGTGCTGTAGTTGTGACTAATCGACTGTCATTTTGACCTTGAACTCTTTTTAACTGTTGTATTGCCTTTTCTGTCACAACTAGTAGGTGGACAATTAGATGTGTGCACGATTAATCGTCGGTGACAGTGCACAATCATGATCAGTTACTGTAGTTTTTCAATGATCTATTATTCGGCTCAAAATCCTAATTTATATCAATATCCACGTATTTTTACTTAATAAACTGACAGATTTGTCTTGAATTTTGAGTTTGTTTACACCGACTGCCATATTTACAGGAAGTGGGTATTTTCAGTAGATTCTAAATGTAGGAACACAATTATTCTTACTGGATTGACCTATACTCCATCCCGGAAAGTGTTTCATGCTATAATGACCAACAATAGAGTACAAATTTGATTCTGGTCAATTATCAATTGGACAAAAAAGGCAATTAATCAACCTTGGACATTGGGGGTGATTCCCAGCACTAGTCACAACTTCTAAATAATTAACTGCTTCTACAACCCCTAAGCAACACAAGACAGTTGTATTATACTTTTACTATTTCACACACTATTCTTTTCAGTGACATGCTTGATATGATAATGTTCACAATTTGGGGGACTAAGACAATCCTGATAGTAAATACTAATCTTCACAGCTGCCCAATCGAGTCATTTTTTTTTTTGGGGGGGGGGGGTTTGTACAGGTTCACAAAGCTTAATGTTTGATCACAATTTTTAATTGAAAATTTCTACTTCCAGGAAAAGTCTATCAATTAGTATAATTGTTTATAGTGTAAACTAACCTGATGCTCTCTTCAGGAAGACGTGGGTACTGTGCCCGTAAACAGGGTTTGTACAGGTTCACAAAGCTTAATGTTTGATCACAATTTTTAATTGAAAATTTCTACTTCCAGGAAAAGTCTATCAATTAGTATAATTGTTTATAGTGTAAACTAACCTGATGCTCTCTTCAGGAAGACGTGGGTACTGTGCCCGTAAACAGGCTCTCAGGTGAGTCACCAGGAACTCCTCACCTATAACAATTTGGAATATTCCTTGAGGGAAAAATATCTGTATTTTTTATATCAGTTACTTATTCATTATAGGTTGTTGACACAAACAGAAATCTATTATACAGTTTGCTGACTTTAATATTGGTTTTGTCAGTCTGCCAGAGCTGTGAAAAATACTGTAGGATTCACACGCTGGGTGAAGAAAGATCAGAGTGACTTACACTAGCAGCATCAGTAAATTCAAACAATCGGGCATTTCTTGATTTTAACATACATCAAAACTCCTATAATCCAAATATGCTGAAAGAATGTGATTTTTGTTCAAATAAATAAAGGTAGCAAGATAGAAGAGGTACTTTATAGTGTCTTAATGGATTTCTGATTTCAACGTCCTCAAACTTCAATTTGCTTTTCTAAATCAATCAATTTTGTATTACAACTAAACTCTTGCTAAATTTGCTAATACATCATATTTAGTTTATGTAAAAATAAATTCTAATCATCATAACTTTCATCACAACAAAGCTTTGAAACATCATGTCTTAAAATAGGTCATGAAAGCTGTAATTTAAGATTCTTAATGGTAGTAATTGTAAAATATAGAAATTTCACTGCTAATATTCCTTACACATAAATGGCAGGTGCTTGAATATTTTCCTTTTTGGCACCTGTTGTATTTGACACTGATCGAATTTTGGTAATTCCATATATTTTGGCTGAATTATTAACACTGAGAAGTATTCTTTGAGTTCCTTGAAATTCAATTAAATGAGTTTCACCTGTATCTTCTCTATCCGTTGACTCACCTTTCTCTATGAATTCAGTGTTGTCGGCTGCATCTGTAGATCCTTGACTATCTGCTTCCTGTTCCATCTCCTTAAGAGATGGCTTATGACTTTCTATGTAGGATCTAGACATTGCAACCAGTGATATAACAATTATTTTGTTCCATTGCTAGATTTGTGTTTCCTCCTTATTGATGGCAACATCAACTGAGGTGTTATTTTGGCATGTGTACCAGCTCTAAGTTACCATTAAAATATTATAACTGCACTGACTGACCTTATTTTTTGTTCACTGCCCTTAGATAGTTTTTACTATCATTCTACCCCTGCACTACAAACACAAATTTACCTTGATCTTTCAGAAATGAAGTAAAAATTGAACATTTTACACAACTTTTGTGTGTACTAACGTTTAGATTACATTTATTCTTGACAATCTATTAGTCTTTGAGGCTTACATAAACACTCCTTCACAGTAATAAGCAACACACCAGTTTCAAAACTTAAAACCTGCCAGAAATCCTACTTTTCCTTGTGTGTTAACGTACCTAGCATCAGCAAGTAGTGCGTTGTTTCTCATTTTTACACCATGGCAAGTATCCTTAAAATAGTGATATTTAATCTACAAGAGAACCCCCCTATAATTATGTTTTTCTAATTGTACTGTTCATGTACTAAAAACAGCTCAGCACCTATTCAAAACTCATCAAAAATACACACAAAGTTTTTTTTGCAGATTTGGTCTAACCAAATTATTTCTACTTTTGGCAATATTCTATTTATGGCAGTTTTAGTTATATCAAATCCACTGTATTTAGAAACACAAATTACAATGGAAGCAAGGGTATTACAAATAATCCCTAAAAAGGTTCAGAAATTGATCTTGTGTTTTTAATTTTTTTTTGGTAAAGGGAACCCCAATCATTTAGCCTGGCTGAGTATCTGTGAAATGAATCGTGCCATATCACCTACCTGTGCAGAAAGACCCGATTCAATGTGCTCTCCTGGAACTGTTCACCAAGCCTCTGACCAAATGCATACACCTCTGCATTATAGTTCCTAAAATAGTGAATAATGCTGTAAAGTGTTTTCTTTTGTTAAATCTATGTGCCATAACTATATGGCTCTTTATTTATTTATTTATTTGGGGTTTTATGTCGCTTTCAACACTGTACAGGTCATATCATGACGGGTAGTTGGAAGGGCTGAGGAAACCAGTACATACAGTTCATCAGGGTTCTGTACTGTGAACTGCCGACCAACGGCAAGCAACTACCAGCTTTCCCACTTGAGGCCTTGCCGGGAACCGAACCCTGGCCTCAGGGGTGGGAGGCGAGAGTGTTACCTCTCTGCCCCCTGTATGGCTCTTGAACTTCAAGTACTGATGGCTGATGCATGTTATATCACAAACATCCCATAGATTCATGTTAATGTTCACTTGAAAAACAGCTGGTGTAGATCACCTCAGTGGGAATATTAATTGGTGTTTTTTCTGTTTTTATGTTTTCAAATGACAAGTACTGAAAATAGTTTGGTTAATTTGAATATAACGGTTCATCCAGCTACCCCCTCCCCCCACCATTTTTTTTTCAAAACATAAGTCTATCTTCCAATTTTTTCCTGAATTTATTTGTCAATCCACATTTTCCACCCCATATTTAGACAAAAGAATAATTAAACTTCTTAAGATTGGTATTAAACATTTTAATGTCTAATTGCAACATTAAAGCAGTCCACACAAATTGCATGTAAAATCACAAATAATGTTTTTATTGCGTTAATACATCCTATCCAATGGACAATTGCTAATCCGGTCGGCGCAGACCAGCCCGCCAAACGCCAGAAAAAGACGTCCTGTGTTTCCACCGGCTGGCGGGTCCCAGTACTGTGCATTCGCCAGGTGGCGCATGGTATTTACTTCCTGTCTAGACAACATGACGTCATAGCATCTTTTTCGTTTGGCTCGTGTACTGTGCAGACGTGTTTTTTAACATCTCCAGAATTTTAAAGGACAAGTGTGCTTTATGACGGATTTTAAACCTTATATGTGGAGAGTTTCTTTGTAAAGTGTTACCAGCTGGTCAAGCACGGATATACATTTAGAAATCTGCTGGAAACGCTCCCTAGTTGGCTCAATTTATTATTGATGATAGGGCAGTAATCGACGAGATATATGAAGGCAGCCATTTTGCTAGTTTCCTCCCATTCAACCTTAGTGTTGTTAGGGGCAGATCAACAATATTGAGGAATTATGGATATACTTCTAACAGGTATTTTTATCCGTGTCTTTTGTTTGAATGTTTCATCTATAACCTTCCAGCTACAATCACCATAGAAACGTCTCTACACGAGATCTTCAGTCTACGTAGTTTTGAAATCTGTGAATGGAAGGAATTCCCCATCACAGATGCATTCTTCAGAGCGCACTGGTACCGACTTCTCTGCTGTAAAGCATCAGTCACACCAGCCCAGCTCGAGTAATTGGTGTTTTTTAATCAGAAGCATGAGATGAATTCTTCAGATTTCTTCAGAGCGCACTGGTACCGACTTCTCTGCTGTAAAGCATCAGTCACACCAGCCTAGCTCGAGTATTTTTCATCAGAAACAAGAGGTGAATTCTTCAGATTTCTTCAACCGACCTTTCAAGTATTTTCTACATAGAAGGAACTTTTGTCACTCTCAGTCCCACCCTTATGGACCCGGCACTTGTGTCGGTAGTAAGGGCAGTGGATGGCCAGGAAACTGGTTTGAGTGTACAGCCGGCTGAGAAGAAGAACCGACTTCAGACCGGCCAGGAATTTCATCTACAGAGTGCACTGGTCCAGGCTTATCTGCTTTTAAAGCATCAGCCGACCGGCCAGCCAAAAGAACGCGACCTCTGACGTCATACCCAGTCAGCCAATCGCGTGTCTTCACGAAGCTGGTCACGTGTTTTCACCGACCAGTCACGAAGTTTATCACGTGATTCACCGAACAAGAAGGTCGGAAGTACATTCTTTGCACTCACGTCTACTGTGATTCCAGTTTTTAGTTCCTGTAATCCACCTCCAGCGTACTGGTACAGACTTCTCTGCTACAGACATCAGTCGACCAGTAAGCTTACGTTTACTGTCACAGTGATATAAGGAAAGAACACCTCTAATGAGGGCGTATCCCCGAAGTTGGTCACGTGATTTTCCGACCAGTTCACAAAGCTGATCGTCATCTCCAACCGGCCAATCACATTGTCCCTCCGACCAGCAAGCTGGTCACGTGACACACCAACCAACTTTTCTTTCTAAATATAGCTCAAAAGGGCTTTCCCAGCAACTGTCAAAATCTACAAATAAGACGTGCGTTCAAAGATAGTTGTAAAATTTTTTCAACAACTGGTTACAGAGTGTATCGACCAGTACCGGCTATACAGCCTTGTACACTTGTTTTAACAACTGGTTACAGAGTGTATCGACCAGTACCGGCTATACAGCCTTGTACACTTGTTTCAACAACTGGTTACAGAGTGTACCGGCTATACAGCCTTGTACACTTGCTTCAACAACCGGTTACAGAGGAATTAATGGAGGAAACTGAATTCAACACAAGATAGTTGTAAACTTCATTCAGCAACTGGTTACAGGGTGTACCTACTGGCTACACAGCCTTGTACACTTACTTCAACAACTGGTTACAGAGTGTACCGACTGACTACCGGCTAAACAGCCTTGTACAGTTACTTCAATAACTGGTTACAGTATGTACCGACCGGCTTCACAGCCTTATACAGTAGCCTCAACTGGTTACAGTGTACCGGCTACACAGCCTTGTACACTGGCTTCAACAACTGGTTACAGAGTGTACCGGCTGGTACTGGCTACACAGCCTTGTACACTTCAGCAAGTAGCTACAGAGTGTACCGACTGGTACTGGCTACACAGCCTTGTACACTTGCTTCATTCTATGGGTTACAAGTCTACTAACAGGGTGTTGGCTACACAGTCCTTACTGTAGTGCTTCAACCCAACTGGAAAAAAAAAAAAAAAAAAAAAGCTGGCTAAATATAGACCAGTAGCTGTCAAAATTCGTTGGTGACCCCAACCTGCCAGTTTTTACCGGTTACAAGAATTACTGATTACAGTAAAGTACCGGGTATGGAGTCCGGGTACCGGACAGAGTTGCCTAAGGTTAATTGGGTTACAGAGAATTCTTAAACTGGTCAGTGATCTTGATGATAGGACAGTTTCCCAAGCTACTGCCAGGCAACCTTCCCTTATCACACCTCTCAACAACCTGTTATCGGTGCTGGACTTGACTGCAGAGATAATAATCAATTTTGTCATCAGGTCCGGCCAGGGGACTGACATCTCACATATGACAATTGCTCTGTAAATGCTGCACCTTGCAGGCTGCTGGCCCGGGGCAAAGAGTTTATTAATGTGAAAATAAGACCACAATAAAAACAGAGAGACTGTTAACCTGGATCATTGTCACCAGACCGGACCAGTGTCTGGAGGGAAAATATTGTCAGAATACCAAATGTCCCAAATGTGGCACACAATCTGCCTTTTAGGTCCAGACTGAGCCCTTTTTTGGGAACTTAGGAAGCCTTGGGAACTGGACTTTAGGTAGTACAACTGTTGAAGGAGGGATACCTACGTCCATATACCTATACAAGAACAATCCAGGAAATGCCTGAGATTTCACATCCAAGGTCGGGCATACCAACCCAAGGCCCTGCCATTCGGGTTGTCCACAGCACCTTTTGAGTTCACCGTGATACCAAAGCAGGTGAAATTGATGGCCATACACAAGGATTTAAGAAGCCACCAGGACCTAGACGGCTGGTTGGTGAGAGCCAGATCCTACCAGGCTTGTCTCCAAAATACACAGGAGCTAGTAAATAATGTGTCAACAACTGGGTTGGCGAATGAACTTAGAGAAATCAGAGCTGGAGCCCAATCAAGACTTTGATTTTGTAGGCTACCAGTTTCGACTTCAGGTCTGATCGGTTCCGACCGACCCTGGACTGGGTACAGAACCTTCAAGAGACTGTTAAATCTGCTATCCCTACCGGCTTGCCCGGTCCGGGAATTCATGTCCTTGATAGGTTACTAACATCTACAGAAAAGTATGTTAATCTAGGCAGACTTCATATGAGACCCATACAGTGGCATCTCAAAAACAACTGGAGGGTATCCAGAATCACTGCAAAAGGTGATCCAAGTCCCCAGGTCCCTGCACCCCCATTTACAATGGCGGCTGAAGGAAGACAATGCACTTACAGGCCAACCATTACACCCAATAAAACATGCTCTGCAAATATTTACAGACGCATCAATAGAAGGGTGGGGTGCTCACTTAGATGAGCACTTGGCAAGAGCAAACGGGTCCCCTCCGGGAAGCCAGTTGTATATAAACGACCTTTGCTCAACAAGATAGTACTTGTAGCAACTGACAACACCACAGTAGTGTCATACATAAAGGAAGGAGGAATGAGGTCGGGCCCACTTTGTGCCCTACTATGGAGAATCTTGACCTGGTGTACCAGGAAACAAGTGACTCTAAAGCACGACACATTCCAGGCCGGCCTAATATGGTAGCAGACAGGCTGTCCAGGCTAGGCCAGACCATCCCAACAGGGGTTTTCTCCTTCCAGAGGTCTTCCACTCTATGCAGTAGGTGGCACCGGCCCAAAATAAACTTATTTGCCACGAGGTTCAACAACAAGTCGCCTCTGTTTTGTGTCACCGGTACCGGATCCCATGGCCATAGCAGTGGATGTGCTCAGTCGGCCATGGTAGGATCTAAAAGCATACACCTACTCACCATCAGCCATATTGGGCAAAGTGGTGGAGAAGTTGCAAGACTCCCCATGTAAGAGAATCATTCCGGGGTGGCCCAACATGCCTTGGTTTTGGGATCTAGTGGCCATGTCCAGCCACATCCCACTGAGCCTGCCCAATCTGTCCAGCCTGTTCACAGCCATTCGATCAGATCCCTCACAGAAATCTGACAAATCTTAATCTCGATGCAGGGCTCCTAGAGCCTCAGCAATCGAGGAGCAGGACTTGTCTGAGGCAGTGGCAGCAAGAATTGAGGCTCCTCAAAGGGGGGTCAATCAGATCAGTCTATGAGGCAAATGGGTCATTTTTTACCAAGTGATGTATCATTCATCAGGTGGACTTCGGGCACCACCTGTAAAGTCAGTTGTTTACTTCCTTAGGTACCTGTTTCAGGACAGGAAGTTGCAGCCCAGTACCATTGATGGTTACAGGTCAGCCATTGCTGATAGTCTAGAATTTGCCCATCAATGTTAGTAAGGATGAAAATCTCACTCGTCTCCTGGATAGCTTCCACTGAGACAGACCCAAAGGCCGGAGGGGAACCCCCTCCTGGAACCTTTCCCTGGTTTTTGCACCAGCTGACAAGGTTCATTTTCAACCAATTAAAGGCCTCCTTGAAGCATTTGACCTTCAAGGCAGTTTTGCTCTTGGCCCTGGGTTCGGGCAAGCGTAGAAGTGAGATACGTGCTTGGCAAACAGCCCAGCACCATTGATGGTTATAGGTCACCCATTGTTGATAAACTGGAAATTCACCCTTCAACATCAGTAAGGACGAAAATCTCGCTCGTCTCCTGGATAGTTTCCTCAGAGACAGACCCAGAGGCAGGAGTGGCATACCCTCCTGGAACTTCTTATTGGCCGTGCACCAGCTAAGAATCCATTTGATCCAATCAAGGAGGCCCCCTTGAAGCATTTGACCTTCAAGACGGTGCAAAAGTGAGATTCATGCCTGGCAAAACTGATATATTGGACACCAATCCGATTGGTCAAAGGTGTCCCTGTATCCATCACCCAGCTTTCTATCCTAGAATCAGCTGGCCATAGAATGTCCAGTGTGGCCCCTGGGGTTATAACAGCCCTGGCCCCGACTCTGGCTAGATCCCTCAAGTCTGACAGGTCCCTCTGTTCGGTCAGAGCATTGTGCTACTATTTGGACAGGACCTCAGACATCAGGCAGAATAAGGAGGTGGTTTTTGCCTCCTTTAAGAAAGGTTTCAACAAAGACATCTCACCTGCCACTATCTCCTCTTGGATCAAGCAGACTGTGATCCTATGTTATGAGCTCTCTGACCAGGAGGCCCACATTTAACATCAGGTTAAAGCCCATGATGTCAGGGCCTTTGCTGCTTCTAAGGTCTTCCAGTCGGGAGTCTCCTTAGATCCAATCTTGTCAGCCTGCCACTGAAGTCACAATACCTTCACACAGTTCTATATGAAGGGCGGGGCTTGGGCTGATTCAGAGCTTTACCAATTGGGCTCGGTAGTGGCTGCTCAGCAGATCCACAAGTGGCCCTTAGATTGAGGAGATTTGTATATGTGCATAACACTTCTTCATGTACATAAGAATTAAGTGTGGCGTGCTTCCTGTGGGAGGTTTATTTGCATTCTGGGACTGAACTCATCCCTCTCTTCCCCTACCTCAGAGCAGGTCTGTAAAAAAAGAGGGGGGGGGGGGCGACGGCGGTATAGCCCCGGGTAACCGGCTGCTGGCAACCGACCATGGCCTTGCAGGGTTTCCTGACCTTAAAGTCAACCCAGGCCTGGACCTATAGGTCTCCTGACGAAGTCAGCCTAGACCGTAGGTTAAAATTTGCTATTACTTGTGAGTTCACATAAGTCCCTAGTAACTTACCCGCCGACCAAGCGGTAGTTATTCAGCAATTGTCCATTGGATAGGATGTATTAACGCAATAAAATTGCAAATTTAATAAGTAAATTAAATTTTTATAAGTTAATACCCTATCCAATGGACACACAAGACCCTCCCACCGACCCCGCTATCAGCTTACTAGGGGTCTAAGAGGTTTAGACAACGAAAAAGATGCTATGACGTCATGTTGTCTAGACAGGAAGTAAATACCATGCGCCACCTGGCGAATGCACAGTACTGGGACCGGCCAGCCGGTGGAAACACAGGACGTCTTTTTCTGGCGTTTGGCGGGCCGGTCTGCGCCGACCGGATTAGCAATTGTCCATTGGATAGGGTATTAACTTATAAAAATTTAATTTACTTATTAAATTTGCAAATTTTTTGTTGTTGGCCAGTTTCTTTGAATTTTGTTTCTAGGCCCAGTTTCACTTTCATAAAGACTCCTTTGGAAATGACTTCTTTAAATAAAGGTAAATTTATTTCCTTTGGAAAACCTTAAACATAAGTGTTTCACAGGGCCTCCTTAAAAAGGTGTTTCTTGAAACTTAAGGAGGAACTAAGAATGACTGAACACTCACATAGGAGATATCTTTAAATTTAAGGTAAATATTTAGCTTGAAATTTCAAGGTCTTCTTTAAGAAAGGAGAATTTGTGAAACTGAGTTTCATTAAAGGACTGAGAAATTCAAGGTAAACCTTACATTGTCCTTTATATTTAAGAGGACTTGGTGAATCCTAGCCCTGCTTGCTAAATTTTAAGGGCTGAACCCAGTGGAAAATTTCGCATGTTGAGATGATATTACCCATTTCTTTCTTTTTTTTTTCTCCTTTACCGCCACCATTAATAACTTGCCATTACAATGTAACTGGAGTTACAAGCACCCTGGCAAACAGGTGATCCAGTTATGGCAGCATTTGAATTCTATGTTCCTGTTACATATATTGGACACTATATTAGTACATTGTATATTACATATATTAGGCACTATATTAGTGCATTGTTTAATTTAAGCTTTATGTTTATACATTGTCATAAACGATAATTGTGTTGTTGGTTCTTTTTGTGTGTTGACATTTAAAGTAAGGGAGTTATTGACTTTTGTGTTTTAGTGTTTATTGATCTGTTCACAGACTGGGGGAAATCCCCCCCCCCCCCCCCCCCCCCCCTCTCAGTGGTTATGTTAGATTTGGGGAAACCCAATAACCAGTAGTTTCTAGAACTTCCTCCTTTGGCCTAGATGGCTCAAGATTTATTTTTTGAGTTGGTTCTGTACAATGCCAGAGAAATCTGTGAATGTATATAAGGAATGTACATCTGACCACAAAAAAACTTTGTATTCGCTTGCTATAAGGAGAGCTATTGTGTTTTGGAGTATAATATATGCTTATATCACTGTGAACTTTTACTGGAGTGAACTGGATACATCATCTGGACAGATTTATTGTACTTTGGATATTTTGGATATTGTACATTCATATAACAGAGAGTGAATTTACTGCATTTTGGACATTGTCCACATCTTGGAGCAGACAGTACAGTTGTGTTAACTCTCTAAAAATCTCCAGACAGACATTCTGTGTGACTGGATATATAAAGAATAGCAGGACAAGAACCTTTTGTGTTGTTGAGTGTGAGACAGGTCACAAGGTATAGATATCCGTGTGTGAGTGAACATTGGACAGATCACAGGACAGACCATAGGACATTGGATAGACCACAGAATATACTACAGGACGGATTACGGAACAGATTGCTGGATACGGCGGATAAACTTAACTCATAATCTCTGTGGTCAGGTCAGCTAGATCTTATTATTGTATTAGTGTGTTTGGTTAAGAGCATACCAGTTGACTGTAATCATTATTGTTGACTATTAAATAAATTTGTTAAGTTCAACTTTTTGCTTTTTCTGTTACAACTTAAAGACAACCGGTAATTGCTACCGTGCTTGCCCATGACCGTAACAGGAATATTGGGGGCTCGTCCGGGATTCAACCATTTGATTACAACTATTTGATCAACCGTTCAATTAACATTTTGAAAATCCATTTGATTTAGTAATTGGTTACAGTCAACAGTGCTCAAAATGGCTAGTGCTAAAGAGTTTGTACAGTCACCATCTATGGAAGTTCTAGAAACTTTTAAAAAAGATATGTTAATGCAGATAGCGCAAGAGTTACAGTTAGAGGTAAAAAGGTCAACACGTAAACATGAACTTAAAAGGCTTATTGTTGAACAGTTGGTTGATGAAGATGTTTTACCTGATAGTTGTTTAGAAGTGTATAAGCCTCTACCGATGGAACCTTCTGGGCAATATGAGATCAGGCGATTAGAAATTGAAAGAGAGTTAAGACTTAAAGAGCTTGAAGCTCAACAGCGAAAAGAAGAGCTTGAAGCTCAACAACGAAAAGAAGAGCTTGAAGCTCAACAACGAAAAGAAGAGCTTGAAGCTCAACAGCGAAAAGAAGAGCTTGAAGCTCGACAAAGAAAAGAAGAGCTTGAGGCTCGAAAAGAAGAGCTTGAAGCTCAAAAATATGAAAAAGAACTTGAGCTTAAACATGAAAGAGAAATGAAAGCTTTAAAATTAAATGCTCGTCGAATTGCCCATGAAGAGTCCATTGCTACCAAATTTGATTTGGGTAAAAATGTGCGACTGGTACCACCTTTTAATGAGTCCGAGGTTGATAAGTACTTTCAACACTTTGAAAGAGTAGCTCAAAATTTGAAATGGCCTATAGACCAGTGGCCTTTATTGCTGCAAAGTGTTTTGAGGGGAAAGGCCCAGGAGGCATACACGGCCTTGCCAATTTCTGAATGTGTGGACTATAACTCTGTCAAAAATGCTATTTTGAAAGCATATGAGTTGGTACCAGAAGCATATCGTCAAAAATTCAGAAATTATCGTAAACAAGAAAGTCAAACTCATGTTGAATTTGCCCATGAGAAAGAAGTGTACTTTGACAGATGGTGTAATTCTAGGGAAGTAGGTACAGACTTTGAAAAACTTAGGCAAGTTATTTTGATTGAAGAGTTCAAAAGGTGTGTTCGTGATGACATTAAAACCTATCTAGATGAACAGAAAGTTGAAAATTTGGCAAAAGCAGCAGCTTATGCTGATGACTATGCGCTAACTCACAAGTCCACTTTCAACAAGAATAAGTCCTTTGGTCCTGCTAAAAAGTCGTATCCAGAAATAGGAAAGAAATCTGAAAATGTAGCTCCAGAAAAGAGTTCAGATAAGGGTCAAACCTCAAATCAGACTATGAGTAAGGATAGGAAACCCAGATCCTTTGCTCCTGTTTGCCACTATTGTAAGAAACCTGGGCATGTTATGTCTGACTGTTGGCTCTTAAAGAAGAGAAGAGAAAAGGAGGCAACGCCCAACGCCTTTGTGTCTAGCAAGTCTAACTGGCGTTCAAATCCCAATAGAGCAGAGTCTAGTATTGGTTTAGACAAGTCTGAGATTATTAGGGAAGAGTTCAAACCTTTTGTGTCTGAGGGTTTTGTATCCTTGGAAAGTGGTTCCAGTCAGGTCCCCATTAAGATATTAAGAGACACTGGAGCTACTCAGTCCTTACTTTAGAAGGTGTATTGCCATTGAGTGTAAGCACATCTACTGGTGAGAGTGTCATTGCTCAAGGTATTGAAGGAGGCTGTGTGAACGTTCCCTTGCATAAGGTCAAGTTAGTATCAGACTTAGTTACTGGTTCTGTTGTTGTGGGTACCAGGCCCACTTTACCCATTAAAGGGGTATCTTTGTTGTTGGGAAATGATCTTGCAGGTGGAAAGGTAGTTGCTGATCCTAAGGTTACTTCTAAGCCGATCACTTTGGTTAGCACTGAGAAATTAGAAGAGGTTATTCCTGGTATTTTTCCCTCCTGTGCTGTGACTCGAGCTATGGCCAAAAAGGCCCAAGAAGAACCAAAAGATTGTAAACAATCTACAGATGTCTTAGTTGATTTGTCAGATACATTCTTGAAGAACTATGACCATGATGTGCAGAATTTTAGTGATACTAATCCCAAGGATAGGGTAGATTCTGAAAAACAAGACCCAAATGACTGCAAAGATGTATCGCTTTCAAAATCAAAATTGATTTCAGAGCAGGAAAATGACCCTGAATTAGCTCCTTTATTCAAGTTGGTCTTGCCACCAGTAGAGCTAGATAAGGTCCCTGTAGGCTATTATGTCAGAAATGGTGTACTTATGCGAAAGTGGAGGCCACCAAATGTCCCTGCATCTGAAGAATGGTCAGTAGTACACCAGATTGTTGTACCAAAAATGTACCAAAGTGAGATACTGAAATTGGCCCATGAGTCTCCAATGGGTGGCCATTTAGGCATCAACAAAACTTACAACAAGATAACCAAACATTTCTATTGGCCTCAAATTTGGCACTGTGTGGCAGAATTTTGCAAGACTTGTCACATTTGTCAAATGGTAGGAAAGCCAAACCAAAAAATTCCTGTAGCTCCTCTCAAACCCATTCCAGCATTTGAGGAACCATTTAGCAAGGTGATAATTGACTGTGTAGGTCCCTTACCAAAAACTAAATCCAGAAACCAATATCTTTTGACCATTATGTGCGCCTCAACCAGATTTCCCGAAGCCATACCATTGACCAACATAACAGCTCCCAAAATCTCAAAAGCTCTGGTCAATTTCTTTACTCTAGTTGGCTTACCAAAAGAGATCCAGTCGGATCAAGGGTCAAATTTTATGTCAGGACTATTTCAACAGGTTGTATTTCAGTTAGGTGCCAAACAGATCAAATCTAGTGCTTATCACCCAGAATCCCAAGGTGCACTTGAAAGGTTCCATTCCACTTTGAAGAATATGATTAGGACATATTGTTTAGACAATGAAAAAGATTGGGATGAAGGCATCAGCTTATTATTGTTTGCAGTTAGAGAGTCTGTTCAAGAGTCTTTAGGCTTTAGTCCCTTCGAGTTGGTCTTTGGCCATTCAGTCCGTGGTCCTCTCAAGCTGTTGAAGGAAAATTGGTTATCTGAGAACACCGAGAGCCTAAATCTGCTAGATTATGTTTCAAAGTTCAGAGATAAGTTGAAGAAGGCTTGTGAGCTGGCGCAACAAAATTTGAAAACTTCTCAGTCAAAAATGAAGATGCTTTATGATAAGAAATTACAAAATCGTATCTTCAATCCTGGAGGCAAGGCTTCAGTGTCATCACCTGGCCAAATGAATAAACTGCAGGCCAGAGAGCTAGGGTCATATCCAGTAGCAAAGAGAGTAGAAACTCTCCAAAGGGCAATTAAAAACTGTGATAACAGACATTTCAACCAAATGTATGAAATTACTATGGTAAAGCCATACTTCGAAAGAGGTATAACATAGCTTATGATGGCTATTAATAGAAACACTGTTAAAGATAGGAATTCAGTGTATAAACAGGACTTTGAAAAAGTAACATATGGCGTCCGCATGGATACGCCCTGTCCAGAAGCTGTATTTAAATTGTAATTTATATACCTGTAATTAGTAAGTTTATAAAGGTTATACATGGTACTAATTTTACTTTTGTATTTAGATAAATATGTTTTGTAAAAAGTTATTACCTGTGTATATATACCTGGTAAAAATCTCTTGTAAAATTTTGTAACTCCTTGGCTTCCAAAATTTTTCTTTAAGGGGGGAGGTGTTACATATATTGGACACTATATTAGTACATTGTATATTACATATATTAGGCACTATATTAGTGCATTGTTTAATTTAAGCTTTATGTTTATACATTGTCATAAAAGATAATTGTGTTGTTGGTTCTTTTTGTGTGTTGACATTTAAAGTAAGGGAGTTATTGACTTTTGTGTTTTAGTGTTTATTGATCTGTTCACAGACTGGGGGAAATCCCCCCCCCCCCCCCCCCCTCTCAGTGGTTATGTTAGATTTGGGGAAACCCAATAACCAGTAGTTTCTAGAACTTCCTCCTTTGGCCTAGATGGCTCAAGATTTATTTTTTGAGTTGGTTCTGTACAATGCCAGAGAAATCTGTGAATGTATATAAGGAATGTACATCTGACCACAAAAAACTTTGTATTCGCTTGCTATAAGGAGAGCTATTGTGTTTTGGAGTATAATATATGCTTATATCACTGTGAACTTTTACTGGAGTGAACTGGATACATCATCTGGACAGATTTATTGTACTTTGGATATTTTGGATATTGTACATTCATATAACAGAGAGTGAATTTACTGCATTTTGGACATTGTCCACATCTTGGAGCAGACAGTACAGTTGTGTTAACTCTCTAAAAATCTCCAGACAGACATTCTGTGTGACTGGATATATAAAGAATAGCAGGACAAGAACCTTTTGTGTTGTTGAGTGTGAGACAGGTCACATGGTATAGATATCCGTGTGTGAGTGAACATTGGACAGATCACAGGACAGACCATATGACATTGGATAGACCACAGAATATACTACAGGACGGATTACGGAACAGATTGCTGGATACGGCGGATAAACTTAACTCATAATCTCTGTGGTCAGGTCAGCTAGATCTTATTATTGTATTAGTGTGTTTGGTTAAGAGCATACCAGTTGACTGTAATCATTATTGTTGACTATTAAATAAATTTGTTAAGTTCAACTTTTTGCTTTTTCTGTTACAACTTAAAGACAACCGGTAATTGCTACCGTGCTTGCCCATGACCGTAACAGTTCCACTAACCTTAGTTATATCAGATACATTTTCAATTAAATAACTTCTTTAGAACACTCCCACCTTTATTAATTTTTTCCTCAGAATGGCTGTAGACTGATGACAACTTTTGCTCTTCATATACATATTTTATATTTTCCTGTAAGGGTGCAATATCAAATGGCTTTGTGGTCTGGAATAAATATAACTTATAGTTGCAACTATTATTGTACTGATAGAAAGGAAATTGTTTTTTCCCCCATTTCTGACTCCACTTACCAGTTTGACCATGCTGAGCGAGGTCTTTCCTTCTCAGGTCCCTGAATTAACCTCCTTTTGTACAGGTCAGCCATTACAGGCTTGTGCCATGGTCTCCTGTTGTACCGAACCCCTCCTACAATTATTATCAACATGGTTACCCAGTGCCGGGAGACTGCCATGATTTTACCTGTCGATGTTTATATCAGAAATATGTGAACAAACATTGAACACTGCTATTCGTGGAGACAAAAGTGTATACCAGACAAAAAACATGGAATCAGTCCCCATGAACCGGCTCGGTGTCAGTTGACTTTGTGTTTTGAGCATAAGAGTTCAAGAGAAAGTAGAAAACGATGTATCTGACAATAGCTATTGCTTAGCTATACAATGAGCTACAAGTCTGCAATTATACTGTGTTATTGCTGACCCAAAAGTAGGTGAAAAACATATTTAAACAAAATATTCCAAATGAAACAGTTTTCAAGTAAAAATGTTACAAGCTGACCCAAAAGTATGTGAATAACATAATTATTTAAACAAAACATTGTAAATGCAATAGTTTTCAAGTGGCAAGTGATTTACTGAACAGCGAGAACCTCAAAGTGGCTATTTATCAGCTATGAGCTACAGATCTGCAATTTAACTCTGTTATAGCTGACCCAAAAGTAGGTGAACAACATATTTAAACAAAATACTCTCAATGCATATTTTTTAGGCTACAAATGATTTACTCAACAGTGATAACCTCAAAGTGGCTATTGCTTAATTATGCAATGGCCTACAGGTCTGCAATTTCACAATATTATAGCTGACAAAAAAGTAGGTGAATAACAAATTTCAACACAATACTCTAAATGCAATAGTTTTCACGTTACAACTGATTTACTCAACAGTGAGAACCTAAAAGCAGCTATTTCTACACTGTGCAATGAGCTACAGGTCTGCAATTTTACTATGCTATAGCTAACCCAAAAGTAGGTGACCGACATATGTGCATTGGAAAGGAATAAGCTAACTGCAGTACTTCTGAAGATATTAGATATTTACTCTTTCATTAATTTAGCTAAAATTAAGGAAATAGCACACACAAAACAGGATGCACTTTATAATCTCCCTCCTGGACGAAGGCCTGGCAGGAGACAATTATTTACAGTGGCAATTTTAAATGGTAGATGTTATAGCCACTACTCTTGTTTTACATTATAGCTTATTACCTCCGCCAAGGAGGTTATGTTTTTGCCTGGGTTTGTTTGTGAGTTTGTTTGTTTGTGAACAAGAGAACTCAAAAATTTATGGACGGATTTTGATGAAATTTTCAGGATATGTCTGACAAGGTAAAAGGAAGAAATGATTCAATTTTGAGTCATCTGGATCATCTGGATCTTCTGGACCCATGAAATATAATTTTTCAAGACAGATAACTCAAAAAGTTATAAACGGATTTTGATGAAATTTTTAGGATATGTCCTAAATGGGAAAAGGAACAAGTGATTAGATTTTGGGAGTGATCTGGATCACTGTTTGGATCCATGAAAAACTAGATTGGGCCAACTCGGTGCCAACATATCCTCAGACAGGTCATCACTGACGCACCAAGTTTTGACTGGGTATTTTCTATGGGACCCCTTCTGTGTGATATAATCTTGAAGAGAAAACATAATCGACCACTTATCTCAGAACTTGAGTCATTCAATCCACAATATTTCTATTTTGCAAGCAAAATGATATCCCCAAACGACAGATGTGAATCCAGGAACTTAGCCCACAAGAACTTTGCCCAATGCAAACTCTATCCACAGGCACTTAGCCCACAAGGAACTTTGCCCACAACAATCTGACAGGGTAGGATGTTCACCCACAATAGAAATTTTTCTAACCACAGACATTTTCATTTTTTATCAATCAATTAATTAATCAATCAATCAATACTCCATTTAGATAACTACTCAGGATATATAGTCTTGAAAGAGATAAAAATTAACTGAACTAAAGTTGCACTATATAAAGTATGAAAGTTGATTTCATAAGCATTTAATTCACTGTTGATAGATTACTGTTTACATAGTACTGCAAAATGGAAACAATAAAAATACCAGAGGTGGCCAAAACCTTTGCAATGAAGAGTGCATGTATACAAAAAAGGTTTCAAGAAAGTCCAACAGTCATTGAGAATATTATTACATTGTAACATACATACTCATAATTCAACAACATAATAAGAAGCTGACCTTTAATACGGTAGATACTGTACACTTATACTTTAAAAAACATTAAAAAGCTAATTATATGGATATTATTTCATATCATTATTTTATGCAAGTTCCTCCCCTGTAAAAAAAATGGTGGGCAAAATCCTTTGTGGGCAAAGGTCCTGTGGGCAAGAGTCCTTGTGGGCAAAGGTCCACACACAAGTTTATCTGTTTCTATGTTTTAATATATTAGTGGATAGATGAATATTATAAAACAAATATGCAATTAGATTTTGTTTTTTTTTCTCTTCATAATTTGACATGTATCCTTCCAAGCAGTCTACAAAGTAAATTAAAGCTGGTTTCACAGTTTCATTTGTAATAAGAAGAAACAGTAAAATCTGACAATATCACTTCTCAGTTCCTTGCAAACAAAATGAAATTTTAGTTTATATAGTGCTACATATGCCCTTTTACATATGCCTTTTTTATACCATCATACTGCTTAAACAAAGAGGATGAGTGCTTTCTTCATATATCTGTGTAGAGCAAAAAAAAAAAGAAGATATGGTATAAATCTGACTGATGTATGATGAACATCTAATTAAACATCTAACACTATTACTGAACATTTAACACTATTACAGGAGATCTGCAACCCCACTGACAGCCTGGTTCTTTGTTTCTCATTTGATATCATCAATACCTTTGTTTATTTAGTGTCACTCAATAGCTGGAGGTAGCCAGAGGGGGGGTGGGGGGGGGACTACATTACCTATTCTAAAATGGTAGGCTGCGCAGTGACCTTGGACACGTCTTTTACGCAGTTCAGAAATCGTGTATACAGAACGGCAAATAAAGAACGCTGTTGCATTCTACATACATCGTCCCTTTGCGTACAATGTAAACGAACAACTCGCGGTAAAATAAGTGGTTAAATATTCATAAGATTGTCATTTCTTACTTGATTTTAACAAATAACATATCATTTTAAAGCATACAACAAATTGAAAACATCTACAATGACAATCTCTCAATATTTTTCGACAAATTCTATCAAAATAGAGTAGCAAGAAATACTTATTTTTTACCCAAGATATCACCACATATGTTTCATTGATGGAACAGCCAACATGGCGTTGGATTTGTTTTGATTTTTGCGTGAGATTTACCCCTTATTTTGAACAAAATATCAATGTAACAATTTTAGAATAGGAATAAAAGACATATTCTCGTGCTTTATGGTGGTTTTAAACTATCGATCTGCTGTATTAAATCCTTCGGGCTTCGTGGCTTTAATATTCAGCCGATCGATAGTTTAAAACCATCATAAAGCACTCAAATATGTCTTTTATTCCTATAATACGACAAAGGGGTGGTGTGATACTGCATAAATGGTATGATAACAAACACTCCGGTATACACAAAAGGGGTAATAAAATAGTCAGAAATCATCAATGGTCCAGGCTATCTATTTTATAAAGTGGCCGCAAAAAGCTCAGTTAATCTTATGACCAATAAAAAAAAATCAAATATATAACTTAGAAATGTCCAACAGGAAAATTATACCTCCAGATTTAAATATAAATTATTAACCGCAAGAATAGATGTATAATAATAATTCAGAATTGAGTATATTAAATGTGTGATTATCAACTGAAATAGGTTCATAACTGCAGGAGCTGTGTCAAAATTAACTGAGGCAAGTTGAATAATACTGGGCTAGTTAAGGGTTAAAAATCCCCTCTTTTTACTACATAAGGCTATAATTTCATTAATAACAATGTCCATTTTGCCTACTTTAATATGTATTAACCAGTTTCATTTTTAAAAGTAACAAACTCAGCAAGCAGAGGGATAAAAACACAAAAATAAGTTCTTAAAAGCCTAAGATAGCTGATTATAACATCATTAATATTCAAAATTTAAATAGACAGGCACTTCCTTTGAAAAATTCAAAGATTTCAGCTCTATGAGCCACATAGTTCGATAGTTACAGGGCTTTAAAGTGGCAAAATGTCCATAAATTGGGTCTCTGTGGGCATTTTAGAATCGTTAAAATGACATTAGCAATTAAACTACAAATCTGAAACTTTTTGGGGACATAGATAACAAACAAAAATTATATATAATACAGTTTGAGACTTTGTCACACTTAGCATTTCCAAATTACAGTGCAAAATACAGAAAAAAAATGTCAAAAAAGGTCACTTGGGCGAGTGTCTATGGTCCTCATACACAGGTTAAATGTTTACTAAAGGTCTTGATTTTTGGCACATGTAAAACGAATGTAATGATCTATTCCTAGTTGAGATTTCAGCCCTATCAGTCACATAGTTTAACAGTCACAAGGCTTAAAAGTGGCAAAAAGTCCAAATATTGGGCCTCTATGTGCCTTTTAGAGACCTCAATGTGACCTTCAAATTGAAGCTTCAGACTTAAAATCTGTCACAATCAAAGATTATACATAGAATGTAGATCTAATACAGTTTGAAACTTCTCAGACTTACCATTCCAAGTTACAGGGCAAAATATGTGAAAAATGTCTAAAAAGGGTCACTCGGGTGGGTATTTATGGTCCTCATACACAGGTTAAATGTCTACTTAAAGCCTTTATTTTTGGCACATGTAAAAAGAACATAACTAGACCAAGGACGCATCTGTGGCCAGATGCAAGATGTATCCACCGGCAAAGGCAAAAGTAGCTGTTACTCAGCTATGCCATGAGCTAGAGGTCTGAAATTTTACTATGTTATAGCTGACCCAAAAGTAGGTGAGTAACAGATTTGCACAAAATTCTCTAAATGCAATAGTTTTCAAGTTACAAGTGATTTTACTCATGATGGAAGTTAGTGAAAAGTCCAAAAATAGCTATTACTCACTTAGCTATTGAGATAGACACTCAAGTTACTCACCACGTTGTAGCTATGGAAAAAGTAGCTGAATAACATATTTTAACAAAGTGCTCTAAATGCAATACTTTTCAAGTTATAATTGATTTAGTGCATGATTTCATTAATTTTAATGTATTAAAAATTATTTTAAAAAATTCATAAAAAAACTTTAGCATGTGAAAGCTCTACAAAATGTAGGTAAATGAGTTATTTGAGAAATACTGGCTATCTGCAATACTTTCAGTGATAATAGGCATATTTACTCATTTTGAGTACGTGAGTAATTAGCTATGGATCTGAAAATTCACTAATTGAAAGCTCTCCAAAATGTAGGTGAATGAGTTATTTGAAAAATACTGGCTAACTGCAATACTTCTAGAGATAATTCGCATTTACTCATTTTGAGTAGGTGAATAATTAGCTATGGGTCTGATACTTCACCAAGTGAAAGCTCTCCCAAAAGTAGGTGAATGAGTTATTTGAGAAAAATTGGCTATCTGCAATACTTTTAGAGATAATTCGCATGTACTCATTTTGAGTAGGTCAGTAATTACCTACGGGTGTGGAACTTCACCATGTGAAAGCTCTCCCAAAAGTAGATGAATGAGTTATTTGATAAAAATTGGGTATCCGCAATACTTTTAGAGATAATTAGCATTTACTCATTTTGAGTAGGTGAGTAATTAGCTACGGGTCTGAAACTTCACCAAGTGAAAGCTTTCCCAAAAGTAGGCGAATGAGTTATTCAAAAGTAGCTATTACTCACTTAGCTATTGAGATAGACGCCCAAGTTACTCACCATGTTGTAGCTATGGAAAAAGTAGCTGAATAACATATTTTAACAAAGTAGTCTAAATGCAATACTTTTCAAGTTATAAGTAAGTAGCTACGTATCTGAAAATTCACTAATTGAAAGCTCTTCAAAATGTATCATTTTGCTTTCCCAAAAGTAGGCGAATGAGTTATTCAAAAGTAGCTATTACTCACTTAGCTATTGAGATAGACGCCCAAGTTACTCACCATGTTGTAGCTATGGAAAAAGTAGCTGAATAACATATTTTAACAAAGTAGTCTAAATGCAATACTTTTCAAGTTATAAGTAAGTAGCTACGTATCTGAAAATTCACTAATTGAAAGCTCTTCAAAATGTATCTGAATGAGTTATTTGGGAAAAATTGGCTATCTGCAATACTTTTAGAGATAATTCGCATTTACTCATTTTGAGTAGGTGAGTAATTACCTACGGGTCTGGAACTTCACCATGTGAAAGCTCTCCCAAAAGTAGATGAATGAGTTATTTGAGACAAATTGGCTATCCACAATACTTTTAGAGATAATTCGCATTTACTCATTTTGAGTAGGTCAATAATTAGCTAGGGGTCTGAAACTTCACCAAGTAAAAGCTCTCCCAAAAGTAGGTGAATGAGTTATTTGAGAAAAATTGGCTCTCTGCAATACTTTTAGAGATAATTCGCATTTACTCATTTTGAGTAGGTGAGTAATTAGCTATGGGTTTGAAACTTCACCAAGTAAAAGCTCTCCCAAAAGTAGGTGAATGAGTTATTTGAGAAAAATTGGCTATCTGCAATACTTTTAGAGATAATTCGCATTTACTCATTTTGAGTAGGTGAGTAATTAGCTATGGGTTTGAAACTTCACCAAGTAAAAGCTCTCCCAAAAGTAGGTGAATGAGTTATTTGAGAAAAATTGGCTATCTGCAATACTTTTAGAGATAATTCGCATTTACTCATTTTGAGTAGGTGAGTAATTAGCTATGGGTTTGAAACTTCACCATGTGAAAGCTCTTCCAAAAGTACGTGAATGAGTTATTTGAGAAAAATTGGCTATCTGCAATACTTTTAGAGATAATTCGCATGTACTCATTTTGAGTTGGTGAGTAATTACCTACGGGTGTGGAACTTCACCATGTGAAAGCTCTCCCAAAAGTAGATGAATGAGTTATTTGATAAAAATTGGGTATCCGCAATACTTTTAGAGATAATTAGCATTTACTCATTTTGAGTAGGTGAGTAATTAGCTACGGGTCTGAAACTTCACCAAGTGAAAGCTTTCCCAAAAGTAGGCGAATGAGTTATTCAAAAGTAGCTATTACTCACTTAGCTATTGAGATAGACGCCCAAGTTACTCACCATGTTGTAGCTATGGAAAAAGTAGCTGAATAACATATTTTAACAAAGTGGTCTAAATGCAATACTTTTCAAGTTATAAGTAAGTAGCTACGTATCTGAAAATTCACTAATTGAAAGCTCTTCAAAATGTATCTGAATGAGTTATTTGGGAAAAATTGGCTATCTGCAATACTTTTAGAGATAATTCGCATTTACTCATTTTGAGTAGGTGAGTAATTACCTACGGGTCTGGAACTTCACCATGTGAAAGCTCTCCCAAAAGTAGATGAATGAGTTATTTGAGACAAATTGGCTATCCACAATACTTTTAGAGATAATTCGCATTTACTCATTTTGAGTAGGTCAATAATTAGCTAGGGGTCTGAAACTTCACCAAGTAAAAGCTCTCCCAAAAGTAGGTGAATGAGTTATTTGAGAAAAATTGGCTCTCTGCAATACTTTTAGAGATAATTCGCATTTACTCATTTTGAGTAGGTGAGTAATTAGCTATGGGTTTGAAACTTCACCAAGTAAAAGCTCTCCCAAAAGTAGGTGAATGAGTTATTTGAGAAAAATTGGCTATCTGCAATACTTTTAGAGATAATTCGCATTTACTCATTTTGAGTAGGTGAGTAATTAGCTATGGGTTTGAAACTTCACCAAGTAAAAGCTCTCCCAAAAGTAGATGAATGAGTTATTTGAGAAAAATTGGCTATCTGCAATACTTTTAGAGATAATTCGCATTTACTCATTTTGAGTAGGTGAGTAATTAGCTATGGGTTTGAAACTTCACCATGTGAAAGCTCTTCCAAAAGTACGTGAATGAGTTATTTGAGAAAAATTGGCTATCTGCAATACTTTTAAGAGATAATTCGCATTTACTCATTTGGAGTAGGTGAGTAATTATGTACGGGTCTGAAACTTCACCATGTGAAAGCTCTTCCAAAAGTAGATGAATGAGTTATTTGAGAAAAATTGGCTATCTGCAATACTTTTAAGCGATAAGCCACCTGCCAAATATGAAAGAAATGTGGAAAGAAACGTGGACTGTAGGTCGCTAACAAGCAATATTCCACATTCTAGACATTTTTGTCTACCACAGGCCTAATTTAGACATAAAGCCTACCAAAAAGATAGGGTGGTGAGTCCTCCACCATATCAAGCCACCTGCCAAATATGAAAGAAATCTGGAAAGAAATGTGGACTGTAGGTCGCTAACAAGCAATATTCCACATTTTAGACATTTTTGTCTACCACAGGCCTAATTTACACATAAAGCCTACCAAAAAGATAGGGTGGCGAGTCCTCTAGCATACCAAGCTACCTGCCAAATATGAAAGAAATGTGGAAAGAAATGTGGACTGTAGGTCACTAACAAGCAATATTCCACATTTTAGACATTTTTGTCTACCACAGGCCTAATTTAGACATAAAGCCTACCAAAAAGATAGGGTGGCGAGTCCTCTAGTATACCAAGCCACCTGCCAAATATGAAAGAAATCTGGAAAGAAATATGGACTGTAGGTCGCTAACAAGCAATATTCCACATTTTAGACATTTTTGTCTACCACAGGCCTAATTTAGACATAAAGCCTACCAAAAAGATAGGGTGGTGAGTCCTCCACCATATCAAGCCACCTGCCAAATATGAAAGAAATCTGGAAAGAAATGTGGACTGTAGGTCGCTAACAAGCAATATTCCACATTTTAGATATTTTTGTCTACCACAGGCCTAATTTACACATAAAGCCTACCAAAAAGATAGGGTGGCGAGTCCTCCACCATATCAAGCCACCTGCCAAATATGAAAGAAATCTGGAAAGAAATGTGGACTGTAGGTCGCTAACAAGCAATATTCCACATTTTAGACATTTTTGTCTACCACAGGCTTAATTTAGACATAAAGCCTACCAAAAAGATAGGGTGGTGAGTCCTCCACCATATCAAGCCACCTGCCAAATATGAAAGAAATCTGGAAAGAAATGTGGACTGTAGGTCGCTAACAAGCAATATTCCACATTTTAGATATTTTTGTCTACCACAGGCCTAATTTACACATAAAGCCTACCAAAAAGATAGGGTGGCGAGTCCTCCACCATATCAAGCCACCTGCCAAATATGAAAGAAATCTGGAAAGAAATGTGGACTGTAGGTCGCTAACAAGCAATATTCCACATTTTAGACATTTTTGTCTACCACAGGCCTAATTTAGACATAGAGCCTACCAAAAAGATAGGGTGGCGAGTCCTCCACCATATCAAGCCACCTGGCAAATATGAAAGAAATCTGGAAAGAAATGTGGACTGTAGGTCGCTAACAAGAAATGTCTGCGGACGCGGACGACAACGCGGACGACGACGATGATGAATCCATAGTATCCTCGCTTCGCGCCGGGGATACAATAATATATTCCCAGATGAGATTTCAGCTCTATCAGTCACATAGTTTAACAGTCACAGGGCTTAAAAGTGGCAAAAGGCAAAATATCGGGTCTCTGTGGGCCTTTTAGAGACCTCAATGTGACCTTCAAATCAAAGCTTCAGACTTAAAATCTTTCACAATCAAAGGTTACACATACAATGTATATATAATACAGTTTAAAACTTTTCAGACTTACCATTTCCAAGTTACAGGGTAAAATATGTGAAAAATGTCTTATAAGGGTCACTCGGGCGAGTGTTTATGGTCCTAATACACAGGTTAAATGTCTACTAAAGGTCTTGATTTTTGGCACATGTAAAAAGAACATAATAATCTATTCCTAGTTGAGATTTCAGCCCTATCAGTCACATAGTTTAACAGTCACAGGGCTTAAAAGTGGCAAAAAGTCCAAATATTGGGCCTCTGTGGGCCTTTTAGAGACCTCAATGTGACCTTCAAATTGAAGCTTCAGACTTAAAATCTTTCACAATCAAAGATTATACATAGAATGTATATCTAATACAGGGCAAAATATGTGAAAAATGTCTAAAAAGGGTCACTCGGGTGGGTGTTTATGGTCCACAGGTTAAATGTTTATTAAAGGCCTAAATTTTGGAGCACATATAAGGAAACATATCGATATATTCCCAGATGATATTTAACTTAGATGGGAGACATAGTTTGAAAGCTACAGTGCTTGAAAGTGGCAAAAAGTGCATAAATTGGGTCTCTGTGGGCACTTTTGAGACCTTAAGTCGACCCCTTATAGGTAAACCTACAGCCTTTAAATTTTTCACAGACCAGGATTACATATGAAAGTTATACCTAGTGCAGTTTGAAACTCATCAGAATTACCACTGCCAAATAATAGGGCAAAATATGTCAAAAATGTAAGAAAAAATCCCTAAGTGGGGTTTTTATGGGCTTCAAACACAATTTTATCCTCAACTTAAAGTCTTGATTTTCGACACATGTACTAAGAATATATTAATGTGTTTACAGGTAAAATTTTAGCCAGATGAGCCTCATAGTTTGTGACCTAGAGGGCTCTAAGTGGCCAAAAGTCAAATTTCTGACCTTAAGGTGGCCATAAGTTCTTTATTATTAGGAGTTTAAGGTCACCTTAAAATAGGGATCTTCCTTTGGGCACCCTTAACATGTGTACCAAGTTTGAAAAAAAAATACTACTCTGGTTTTGAGTTATCGCATACACAAGGAAATTTATACGGCGGCAGCACGACGGACCTGAATCCAATATATTCCCGACTTTCGTCTGGGGATATAATAAATTGGGAGTGATCTGGATCACTATCGGTAAAAATATGAAACAGAGGGGGGAAAAAGCAATATCAGTGCTAATGGTAGGTTTTAAAAGTCCAGGAATTGAGCTCCCCTGGCAGAGGTCTGCGCTCTCTGAGTGCTCTTGTTGTGAATTTAACATACAAAATTGTTAGTAAGTAGTTTGTCAACAAACAATTGCAAATTTCCAATTAATATAGCCACAAATATTCATGTTATGTTTGTATACTTGTTAGGGATAGGACTGCAACATATATTCCTTATTGGTATGCAGATGACGAGACGAAAATTCGACAAAAGGCAATGAAATCAAGCAAGAATACCTAAATTCTCATGGGATACCGGACCTACCAACCCATCCCTAGTACTTTAATTATCCCAGAAAGTGTTTCTTTTAAAAATGAACAACAATAGAGTAAAACAAGCAATTAGGATCATCTGTCGGAAAATGGACAAATAATCGACCATGAAAATTGGAGTCCCAACACTACCATTTACAGTTAGTATCCTTCCTAAATATTTGAGGGGAGTTTAATGTTGTAAATGGAGGAAATTTCTGGGTTTTAGGGGCATCTGTACGGGTGTCACAGTGAAAGATTTTAGTCCTCCTGAGTGTTCATTTACATTTCCTATTTAAGCCTCTCAATAGAAGTTCTGATATTTCCTGCTGTACAGCTGATTTATCCTCCTAACTCCTGTAAGTGAATGTTCCAGGACACCTGGCACAGCCCCCTATGAGATATTTACAATAAAGTTTCATGTTGGGACTCCAAACGGTGAGGCTTATGTCATGGATCCGTGAATGCAAATTAATAGGCTTGTGTCACGGACCCATATTTTATTGTCACGGATTTTATTGTCATATCTTCATTGAAGCTTCCATTTTACAAAATATTGTTAGAAAACCCTGGGATATCTGTGACCTCATATCTTCTCATGAATATTAATAAGTTGATGCTACTGCCGTGATTTCCAAACCCACCAATGAAAACACTCGCATCCGTGAATATTGCCATTTCCATGGCACAAGCCTATTTATTTCCGGGTCCGTGACATTAGCCACGCATTCCAAAAGCTCTACTGCCTTGCTACCAATTATCGCCGGCTACCAATTATCGCCACCAGAAAATAAAACATTCATATTTCAGTAATGGCCACATATTTTGAAAGCTTTTTGGTGTGCATTTGTTCCATTCACTTTGGAAATAGTTATACTTTATGTGTGAGACTTGGAATGCTACTTTTGGTGAAGTTGTACCTATTTGAATTCTGTCTGGCGATAATTGGTAACCGGCGATAATTGGTAGCAAGGCAGTACGGCACAATCACGCAGCATTTTCTTATTTTTTGAAAGTCCTGAAAAATTGACACACATCATGCTAGCTGAAGTATTGTATAATTTACTGTTTTACTGCCAAATTAGGCAAGTAGTAAATTTGTGTTTTAATGGCAAGTTTTGCAAAATCATACGCACATTTGGTTACAATAAACGAATTACAGTCTCTCAACTTATCTTACTCTATCCTAGTGACAAAATACACAAAAATACGAGGTTGCCGAAAAAACGATGAATAGCCATCTTATGCCACCCAAGTCTCCATAAAATATTAAATTATCGCCCATGAATAGTAATAAGGCAAGACTCCATGAAAGTTATGTTAACATGACCACACTGAAAGAAAACACATCACATAACAAACCTAATGAGAACAATTGCTTCTCTCTTAATTCATGTGATAATCTACAAAACCTACATATACGAGAAAACATGTTCAGAAGAATTATGGTGAACACTAAAACGATATTATGCGTTTCACAGGGGTCGTATTCACAAAAGGGATATAGCTCAAGTTGAGCCAAAAATCAGATCAAGTTTAGTACAGACAGCTGTATAGACTTGAGCTGATTTCTGGCTTGAGGCTGTGAGCACCACGCGGTTATTTGCATAATCTAGAGCATTAAAACACTTTACTTGACATGTTTTCATAATGAAAGCACATGTTGTCATTGGAGGTGAGGTAACAATTGGAAATTTTCTGGAGGTACCTTACTCATGAGTGATAAATATGACCTGTGACATTATTTTTGGCATTTTTTAAAGAATGTTATCTGGGATAAGGCTGAACTGCCACTCAATGAGGGTTGATATTTTGTCACTGTCCTAAAGCTGTGTCCACTTGTTTATTCTTTTTTTTTTTTTTTTTTGCTTTTCTACCCATTTTCTTAGTCTTCCTTTAATCTCTCAGTTAAACTGTTGACTCCCAGCTGGAATAGAGAGCCATCGATGTGATGGCTTTATGTATCTATATTGCATTTCTAAATTACACTATATCCATCTTATATACAAAAATTATACCTGAAAATAGTCAGTGGGTAAATCTGTGTTTTCTGCAATTTTAGTAATTCATTAACATTCACACACAAAAAATTAAATTAAAAAAAACAACTTGGGAAGGCATTCTAGACAGATTCAGGAGTGGTTTTGTATGTTGGGTTCAACATATGGTTTATTTATTGCCCAAACATCAAAACGTCTCCATAATGTTCTTTGAAAGCACAGAAATAAAACCAAACTGATAGAAGTCTCTCTGAATGGAAAAAGAATACATTCATACCTTATTGCAGACCTTGAGATGTGGACCTGCCAGCTGGGAACTGCATGGGAGTATGAAATGTTTGTGGTTTCCTTAATTGTGGTGATGGGACAATTATATTGAGATATAGTTACCTTTGTCACTGAATCATCGGCATATACAACCTAAACCTCTGAAACAAATATATAAAGAACTGATTTCATCAGCCTGTACTCCTCCCAAAACTCTAAAGATGAAGCACCATGTGGAAACTTTTTACATTATGAAGGTTTCAAATTTGAATTTGAAGAGGGTTTTTTATTTAAACTTTAAGATCAAAATAACTGCTTCAGTTCAAAATTTGAAAAAAAAAATGCAAAGAACAACTAACGGTCCTTAAACACCAACATACATAATAAAGTACTCCCTAAGATTTCAATACTTCAATTGCCATCAAAGGCAGTCACTGCACCAAAGATTAATTTATGACAAAAGTCAAAATTGGGGTTTTACAGTCCGTTCAACAGCCAGGATCATATGGTGACAAGTCCTCAGTTCTATCATTTGTGGGAGTGCCTGCACAGATGACAGCCTGTGGTTAGATGCATAACATGCTAACCCACTGAAAACCTCACTGTTTGAATTAGAATAGCAAGAACAATTGTTTGAGTTTGCCTGCACGAGCAGGGTTAAGAAACAGTCTGTGTTTTCAGAGGAAGTTGGTGAAAAAGGTGACTTGCACTTTGGAGTATGTGATGTTGAAAAGAATGGGGAGGGGCATTTTTAAATTTTATTTATTTATTTATCTTTTGGGGGGAGGGGGGATCATTAGTGGTAATGGGAGGTTGTGGGTGAGGCAATGGAAATTCTTTCATGATTTTGACAAACTGGGGCCGTTAATGCAGCAGTAGTGGTAAAAGTACACAGTAAAAATAAATAAATAATGGGGGCACTATCTTGCATTCCTGGGGCTGATTTAAGAAAAATACTTAAGCCACCTCTCAAACTTGTATGTGAGACTTTTGGCTCAAATATTAGACACTATTTTGCCGAGTCCATGGACTCACACCCAAGGAATTTTATAGAGACTCAACTTGAGATTTGGCTGTGTCATTGGGCTCAACTTTAAGCCAGCCTAGAAGGTGGCTCATGTTCTGAGCCCACAGTTTGAAGCTTTGTATTAGCATTTGAAACAATAAATATATATAGAATAATACTTTTATATAATTTTCAAAGTTTGTTTTAAAGTCTGCTGCATGGTATAAAATCCATCACAAATTGCTAATTTTGGTCCAATCCCTCATAAAATCTAATTAGCTTGCATTAATATGTATGTAAAAGCACCAAAGGTAAAGATGTACCAGAATGGTTCGAAAGCACCTTTTAATCAGGGAATATTGAAAACAGACCATAACAGCAGCAAAATTCTATAGAATAATAGCATTTGAGATGCCCGTACCCCACAGCCTGGGGAAATGGTTTTCAACATCATAGAATAGAATAGAATAGAATAGAAACATTTATATAGCGCAAAATTGATGCAACATCCTCTAATGCGCTTGAAATCAAAAAGGGAAAGTCGAGGGACGTTCGAGGTCATGATCCAAGGTTAGCACCCGCCAGGGAGATGTACTATGGTGGAGGATATGCTAATCTAAACAAGTAGGTCTTTAGCTGGCTACGGAAACCTGCTATTGTTTGTTGTGATCGTACTGATTGTGGGAGTCTGTTCCATTCTATGGGGGAAGCCACTACAAAACCTCTCCTACCGATGGCCTTTTTATGAGAGGCTGAGGAAAGAGAAAGACGATTTCCACGTGTTAGACAACTGGTTTTGATCAAGGATGATAGGTATATGGGTTGAGAGAAATTTATAGCCTTGAAAGTAATTAGATTGTACTTAAACAATATACGGTAAGTGATAGGAAGCCAGTGTAGTTTTTGAAGAAAAGGAGTGACATGGCTAGTTCTATCAAGTCTAAAAACAATTCTACAAAGGGCATTTTGTATCTTTTGGAGTTTAGCAACATTGTACTTACTGATGCCATAAAGTAGGGAATTGCAGTAGTCAAGTCGACTACCGATCATTGAGTTTGCAAGCAAGGCTGCAGTTTCCACACTGAGGAATTTACGAATACGTCTTAGGTCCTTAAGGTGGTAGTAGCAGGCTCGACACATATTAGTTATGTGGTTGGAAAAGGTGTTTCCAGAGTCAAAAATTACACCCAGGTTCTTGACTGTATCAGTAGGGGAAATAGAATTTCCGAGAAGTTGAGTAGGGAATTTATTTATGAGGGACTCTCTGGCTTGTCTATCACCTATTATAATAAATTCAGTTTTCTCGGGATTGAGTTTCAATTTCACGCCAGCCATCCAGTTTTGGATACATGTGAGACACTCTGTAAGCTCAGCGAAACTGGAATCAAAATTCCTATTGTCCAATGCTAGATATATTTGGGTGTCATCGGCATATAGATGGTGGGTGACATTGAAATTGGAAATGATATTACTGAGAGGGGTTGTGTAAAGGGTAAAAAGGAGGGGGCCCAGGACAGAACCCTGAGGCACACCATACTGAAGTGAGAACACATCTGAAAAGCTATTTCCTAATTTAACCTTCTGTTTCCGGTTTGAGAGATAGGATCTGATCCACCTCAACACAGTGCCATCAACCCCAAACCAATCTCTTAGGGAATTAAAAAGAATGTCATGGTCGATAGTGTCGAATGCCGCTGAGAGGTCTAGCAGTGTGAGTGCAACAGCCTTACCAGAGTCCAACGAAGCAGCAATGTCATTCTGGATTTTCAACAGCGCTGTTTCTTTGGAATGGAGTCTCCTGTAAGCGGATTGGTTGACATTGGAGAGCCCCTCGCTATCGATATAATTATTTAACTGTTTGGCAACTACTTTTTCGATCAGTTTGGATAAGAAACTAAGGTTGGATACCGGTCTATAGTTTTTTAGGAGATTTCTGTCTAAGTTTGGTTTCTTGAGAAGAGGGGTGACATATGCTGTTTTAAAACAGTTTGGGAAACTCCCTTCTTTGAGTGAATAGTTTATAATATTGGTGATTGGAGTGACCAAAATGTCCGCACACTCTTTGACTAGTGCGGTAGGGATTGGGTCCAGGTCGGATGATTTGGTGTTGGATGACCTTAGGATTTTGAGGATGTCATCCTCAGATACAGGCTCAAAAGAGGTCAGGGCACTGCTATTACTCTTCGGTATTGTGAGGGAAACAGGCACTGATGACTCTAAAGCAACTCTGATTTTCACAATTTTGTCACTGAAAAAATGACCGAAAGTGTTAGCTAAATCAGTAGGACTAATATGATCGGGTAGGATGATAGTTGAGGTTTTGTGCAAGATTTTCTTGAAAGTGTTCCACAGAGCCTTGGGGTTACCATTATTTTCAGCAATGACAGTGGAATAGTGCCTGCGTCTTGATTGTTCCAGTAGGAAATTGTAGCGATTGACAGCAGCTCGATATCTTCTCCGGTTGATTGCAGAGTTGTTACTGCGCCATACTCGCTCACATTTGCGCTTCAGACGCTTTGCTGAGAGGATGTCTGAATTCACAAAGCCTTTGTCGGGGTGCACTGGAGCCATTTTCCTCTTTATTGGGGCATGCTTGTCTAGAATGCTGCGCAAGGTGTTGAAATATTGGTGACTGAGCAAACTGGCTGTTCTGTGAGGATGCTTGATTAGATCAGAATTCAGGATGTCCTCTTTAAAATCCGTGATGTTTATCTTGTGAATTTTCCGGGTATTACTTGTCTAAATTAGCAGGGAACCTCAATAGGTATATTGACCGAAAAAGTGATGGCAAAATGGTCAGATAGCCCAGCTATAACCTTAGCGCAGAGTGCCTTTGAAAAGGTGTCCCTCACACATATGACATCTAATATATGGCCATGAATGTGTGTTGGGGAATCAATAATTTGGGTGAAATTATATTGGCAGAGGGAATCATTGAATTTCTGCGACCAACCGTCCTGTTTATCCAGGTGTAGATTTAAATCACCTAATATTACATTTTCACAACATGATAAGGCAGCACCTTCGACAAAGGAACTGAAATCCTCAATGAAATTGGCTTTGGAAACATTGGGAGGCCTATACACAGTATGGAAAACAATATCATGAGCATTGCCTGTGGATAGGTGAACAGATATCGACTCGAAGGTATTGAAACACGGTTGAGGCAGAACCTTAAAATCAATATCATCACGGATGAAAATCATGATATAGAAGTAGAGAAAAAGTAAAAAGATCAGGATACTTTCAGAGCAGTATCAGTTATATAAAGGTCAAATAATGTTTAAGTAGAGCAAATAACGTCTAACAGAAAGAAAATGTATGTTAAGTATTAAATTAAGATAATTCAATAGCTAGATGACAGCATTAATCAGTAAACTAAAAATTACGAAGCTGTAAAATTTATTAATTGGAGTATAGCTGTCAATGGAAATAGCACAATTATGTAAAAGTACATATAATAATCAATTGCAGCAATCCATACATATTTGTCACAAGAGAAACATGTAAAGGTGGCATATGGCAGGTGAACACACTTTGGCAGTGTCAAAGTTAAAGGCCACACCATAACATTGCACACCTACAAACCCTAACAAATGTCCTTTCCAAGTATTAACTTCCTACACCTTACAGTTTACGGGATATCTCCCGGACAAGATTTTAAAGGTCAAGGTGACTACAGCAAGGTCAAATCAAGGTCACACCATGACGTGGCACACCTGCACCCCCTAACTAATGTCCCTACCAAGTATCAACTTGCTACACCTTACAGTTTCTGAGATACAGCCCAGACAAACTTTTCCTGCCGCTCACCCACCAACTCTCCCATTTGGAGACCATTGGTGAAACAATACCCCGACAGTGCTTAAAGGCTGTGGGGTAACAAATAAGAGGCATTATTTTGGAATGCTTCCTTAATAAGAACAAAAATAGCATCAGAAATGCCCATACCCCACAGCTGGGGGAAATAGTTTTCAACACCATGAGATATAGAAGTAGTAGTGAAAGATCGGGATACTTTCAGAGCAGTGTCATACGAAGGGTCACAATAATGTATACGTAGAGAAAATAATGTCTAAGAGAAAGAAAATATATGTAAAGATGAAGTATTAAAACAAGACAATTCAATAGCAAAATGACAGCTTTAATCAGTAAACTAAAAATTATGACACTGTAAAATTTATTAGCTGGAGAATAGATGTCAATGGAAATAGAACAATTATGTAGAAGTACATATAACTAGACCTGTGCATCAGAGGACAGATGCAAATTTGTATCCACCGGAAAGACAACTCACCAAAGGCAGTGAACCAACGTTTGAACTTGAAGGAGGGGGCCAAAGGTCAAATCTGACATCAGAAGATTCCCAGTCCATGATATCCTATAAGTTCGTTTCACATTGCAAACATCTAGGATCAATAATAAGTGAGTTATATGCACTTTTAAGTTGGCTGTCCTCATTTGACCTTGAAGGAGAGGCCAAAGGTCAAATCTGACCACACCAAAAGATTCCCAGCCCATGATTTCCTATAAGTTGGTATCACATTGCAAACCTCTAGGACCAATAATAAGCAATTTATAAGCACTTGTAAGTTTGGCTATCCTCGTTTGATCTTAAAGGGGGGACATAAGGCCAAATCTGACCACATCAAAAGATTCCAAACCCATGATTTCCTATGACTTGGTTTCACATTGCAAACCTCTAGGACCAACAATAAGCAATTTATAAGCACTTTTAAGTTTGGCTATCCTCGTTTGACCTTGAAGGAGTGGTCCAAGGTCGAATCTGGCCACATCAGGAGATTCCCAGCTCATGATTTCCAATATGTTGGTTTAACATTGCAAACCTCTAGGGCCAATAATAAGCTAGTTATAATCACTTTTAAGTTTGGCTGTCCTCGTTTGACCTTGAAGGAGTGGCTCAAGGCGAATCTGGCCACATCAGGAGATTCCCAGCTCATGATTTCCAATATGTTGGTTTAACATTGCAAACCTCTAGGGCCAATAATAAGCTAGTTATAATCACTTTTAAGTTTGGCTGTCCTCGTTTGACCTTGAAGGAGTGGCTCAAGGTCAAATCTGATCACATTACAAGATTCCCAGCCTATGATTTCCCATACATTGGTTTAACATTGCAAGCCTCTAGGACCAATAATAAGCGAGTTATAATCAATTTTAAGTTCGGCTGTCCTCGTTTGACCTTGAAGGTGGGGCCCAAGGTCAAATCTGACCACACAAAAGATTCCCAGCCCATGATTTCCTATAAGTTGGTATCACATTGCAAACTTCTAGGACCAATAATAAGAAAGTTATAAACACTTTTCAGTTTGACTATCCTCGTCTGACCTTGAAGAAGGGGTCAAAGGTCAAATCCGACCACATCAGAAGATTCCCAGCCCATGATTTCCTGTAAGTTAGTTTTACACTGTAAACGTCTAGGACCAATAATAAGGGAGATATAGGCACAAGTCCGCTACATGGGTACCAGGGTTCCCACAGAATTTTGATAACTGGATTCAAGGTCTTTTCAAGGATTTTCAAGCTCAACAACAACAATTCTCAAGGATATATTTTAAGGCATGGTCTCCTTTACTTCCCCTTCTAGCCATCCGATCCTCCCACACAATTCTTTATTGTTACATGATGATTATTTCAACATTTTATAACCTCATCACAGCAATGTTATTTATCAGAGATTATAGAAAAAGCCATACATAATTCAAGGATATTCACTTTAATTTTCTTTTAGATCATACTTGCTTTGCTGAGTCTGACCATAGCCGTAAAAAAACTAGATGATGCAGATGCAGAAGTTGGACAATAACAAATTCAAGGACTTTTCAAGGATTTTATTCAATTTTGGCCAAATTCAAGGACTTTCAAGGCCTTGACAATGAAGCAATTTTATTCAAGGAATTTCAAGGATTTTCAAGGATGGGATCCTGGTACGGTACTCTGGCACTCCGTGGATGACCTTGAATTAAGAGCTTCAAGATCAAATGTCTGTAAGGTTGTAGAGGGCATGTTATACATATCACCTATGAAGAGATTCAACCTTCCACCTATGAGAACCAGCCAGTAGAAAAAGGTAGATAATTTTCAAAGAAATGCCTGTGGTAGCCATTTTGTTTTTCAGAATGAGGCTAACTTCAGTCCCAGAGAAGCTTACCCCCGAATGAAGATATCCTGCAAATTTGTTGAACCAACCTGGTGTAGTTTTCTTCTGAGAGTGTTATCGTCGAAAATCTTTCTACGTGGGGCAGCGGCGGTGTAGTGAACGCTAAACCATCCTACGGTGGATACAATAATCAGTTGCAGCAATAACAAAGTCTTTGTCATGAGAGAAACATGTCTCAAATATGGCAGGTGAACACACTTTGGCAGAGCCAAAGCTAAAGGTCACACCATGATGGTGCACATCTACAATACCTCACCAATGTCCATACCAAGTATCAACCTTCTACACCTTACAGAAGAGGTCATTACGGCAAGGTCAAAGGTCAAATCAATGTCATATCATGATGTTGCACACCTACTACTGCCAACAAATGTCCTTACTAAGTATCACATTTCAAAAGACACAAAAGCTGAAGTGTTAAGACACTAAAGTTATTCACACTGTAAATATACAATGATATGCCTTACACAATATTTATAAGGTTGTAGATTGTGTTTCAAAAGTCTTGGATGGACTTTATCATCAGAGGCTGGATTTTTAAGGAGCAACTCCTCCCTGAGGTACTCTAAACAGGTGCAATTGCACCGGTGATGTTGCACCGGTGCACAGGTGCAATGCACCAGTGCATAAGTGATTTTTAGCAAAAATGGTCATTTTGGTAAATTGGGGTTAGTGTGAGTACCTGGTTCAGGTTATATATTATTTTAAGGCTTTAAATATATTTAATAATATATAGAAGAGGTTTATACAGGCAAGTCATGTTCATATTGCATTCAAACCCATTGCCTCTTAAGGACTTAAGAAGGTTAGGTACTGAGTGCCTGGCAGTGGATCCACATCTTATTGTTGCTCTTTTGAATTTGTCCTGATGTATTTAGTCCATATGTATGTGGGCCTTTATTACATGTTTAATTACATCTTATATTATTGGCATATGGACACAGGACTCAAGTTCGCTCTTGCAAGTGTTAAATAGCTAATTTCTATTTGCCAGTGTTAAGTTCATCTTTATTATAGGTGAAAAACACTATCATGTGATGAGCGCAGGTTTGGTGATTCTTCAATGGTTGTCAATTGTTTTATGTTTGGGCAATGATTAAAATTATGATACAATTGAAAACAGAATTGGTAAGAAATACAAACTCTTTTTGTAAGGGTTTATAACATTTATTGACACTTATATTGAGTGACAAAAAACACAATGGGTGTATTGGTAAGTAATTACATTTCTTATTGGAAGTAATTTTTTAAAATTATATCTTTATGTGAAAAGTGATTCATAGTGAGTCTGAATTGAGATGCACTTTGGTACTAAAGTAATTTGATCATTAGTTACACAGTATATATTTTATTTCACTTTTACTTGAATAAAATAATAAATAAAAATCAATGTGTTTTTATTATTGTCTCTGCATCAGGTGACACTGGTGTGAGCACTAATCTATGTTAGGAATTTAGAAAAATGATTTTGGCCCTTTTACAGGGTGGCACAAATAAACTGGGCCTTGTTGGTTTCCGGCTACACATTTGTGTAATGAGGTCTGATTCTTGTTCAGAGGTTGTGCCTGGCATAATCCTAGTAGAAATTCTAGGTGTGGCTGTTACTGCACAAGAACCGCTGGTTGAGGGTTCAGGATCATACACATCACAGTTGGGAGCTGCAGGGGCGTTATCCTGAGTCAATGTCTCAACTGGAGCATGGGTTTTTGTTGACTCATGCTTGGGACTGCTGACCTTTTTGAAGAGTGAGGTGAGTATATCCATGGGTGTGGGGATTTGATGTCCAATAGCATCCTGTGGGTTTGAGCTTCCATTTAATATAGGTTTGGCATCATTGGGTCCAGTGGACCATCCATGGCTTCCTTAGGTGTTTGGTTGCCCCTTGAGTAGCTGGCCTGACAATTTAGTAGGCCTATTTGAGTAGTTGGTGTGGATGGTCTAGACAATCTTGGTTTACAATAAATAATGTCATTGTTGAGTGTCTCAATAAAAATATTTAAGCTTTCTTTGAAGCTAGCAATTGTTAGTCCATCTTGGAAGGCCACTACTTCATCTGGGCTTAATATGATTAGTGGCTCGGTATTTGTAGCTTTATCAACCATTTCCAAGCAGCTTATTTGGGTGTTGGTTTAACTGGACATTCTTGTGCATAGTAGGTCATTTTCTACTTTCACTACAGTCTTAGTTAGTGATTCATCCTCATTTTCTGAGTCACTTAATGTTAGGTCCATATACACATTGGTAATGTCCATGGTTGGTGCATCCTGTATGTTTGCAGGGTTGCGTGACTGGGAAGTAGAGGGTGATTGACTAATTGAAGCTGTAAACACTGGAGGTTGTGTGGGGGAGTTCTCTTGGTCATTATGTTGTGACTGCTCTAGGCACTTCTTTGTGTGTCTGGAGAGGTCCTCCCTCCTTTTGTATGACTTCTTGCAGTTAATGCAATTGAAAGTGATGCCCATGTGTTGGTTTGTTTTATGTCTTTTAAGGCTACTATATTTAGTAAAAGCCTTATTGCAGATTCCACAAATGAATTTAAATTTATCCATATTACGCAACTTTGTATTTAGTATTATACAAATGAATAGTGTTTGTATGGATAACTATAGATTATATACTTAAGAAATCACTTTTAATATTTTATTTGTAGGAAATAGTATCCAGCCATTCATCAAGGTGACAATGTGAACTGGTAACCTGGTTTGTGACGTAATTCTATGTTACGTAAATAGTAGTGTTATGTCATAGTGCATATTACGTCACAAATAACACAGAATGGTGGAAACTCCAGTTTTAAGGAGTCCAGCTACATTGAGTGGGTGGGGCCTATTAAGTGTCTAATTTAGTGTGTAGTAGACTATAGGACCTTATACTCTGTTAATCTAGAGAGTGTGCAGTGACGAATAAAGAGAAATAGGGGTCTCCAGAGTGTGAAGAAAGACCAAAATTGCACAGAGTCTAGATAAATTGGTTTATGCCAATTGGATGGACAGCTCCAATATTCCACATCCACCACTGCTCACATCTTCTCCTGTGAGCCTGTTTGGGAGTTCTGTATTTGGGAGTGCACCATTCCAGGATAGAGAACTGCATATCCTTAATAGAGTGCCCAGTTCCAGTGAAATGTTTGGATACAGGAGTGACTCTATTATCCTTGGGTTTAATAACAGAGAGTTTATGCTCGTAGATTCTTGATCTAAAGGCTCTGCCTGTTTCACCTACATAATACTTTAGACATTTCTTGCATGTTATTAGGTATACTATGTCACTGAGCTCACATGACAATTTTCTAGGTAAGTCTATAGGTTTGTATTTTTGTACCTGTGATTCTGCAGGTGACCACATCAATTTTCTTGATAATGGGGCAGTACGTACATCTACCCAGTCTTGTACAGTGAGTGGGTATTGTTTTGGGTGGCTCAATATCATTTGGTGGGTATGAGATTGAAGCCTTGGTAAGCATGTCTCTAAGGTTTGGTAGTCTTTTGAAGCCAATGATTGGTTTAGTGGCGAATGAGTCTGCACAATCTGCACTATTTTCAATTATATTCCAGTTTTTGTGGATATAATGTTTAATGTCAGGATTAGATGGGTTGAACATTGTTGTCATGACAGGGACTTTTGTTGGTTCCTTTGTTTTGACTGCAAGTAATTCATCTTGGGAATACTTGCATGCTTTGAGCATATGGTTCTTAAGTTGTTTGAAAGGATATCCTCTTTTTAGATAATATCTTATCAAATTAACACCATTTTCAATGAAATCTTCATTTCTGGAGCAAATACTTCTGATTCTCAGGAATTGACCATATGGGCCCTTCGTGTGACATGGGCCATGATGGGCTGAGTCATAGTGTAAGTATAGGTGAGTATCAGTGGGTTTTTCATACAGGGTGGTGTATAATTTTCTATGTTCATCAATTATGATTTTGGTGTCTAGGAAATTGATGTCATTTTCACTTACCTCTGAAGTGAATTTGATTTTTTCATGTATACTATTTAAGTATGTAATGAAATTGTCAAGTTCATCCCTACCATGAGGCCAGATCATGAAAATGTCGTCAATGAATCTAAGCCATAAAGTGGGCTTAAGGGGCCATCCATCTAAGGCTTTAGTTTCGAGCCTGTCCATGAATAAATTGGCATAATTTGGTGCCAATGCAGTCCCCATGGCTGTCCCCCCTGTTTGTAAGTAGTGATCCTCATTAAATGTGAAGTTCATACTATTTAACACCAGTTCCAACAGTTGTAGAATATAAGATGTAATAGGGTCCTTAGTTCTATCTCGTCTAAGGTGGGACGCTACTGCCAAAATCCCCTCTCTATTGGGGATGTTGGTGTATAATGATGACACATCTAGTGTGACTAGAAGTGCATTTTGGGGGAGTGTGCCTACTGTTTTAAGTCTACTTATAAAGTGCTGGGTATCTCTCACATAGGATTTTGTGTTTGGTACATAGTCTTTAATATGTGCATCAACAAACTTGCTTATGTTGCAAGTTGGGTGGCCTATGGAGCTACAGATCAGTCTTCCTGGGACCTGTTTTTTGTGGATTTTAGGTAATAAGTAAAATCTACCAGCCTTTGGATCTTTGATGTTGAGAAAGTCAAAATTTTTCTCAGTGATAAGTTTGCAGTTCTTCATTTCTGTGAGTGTCTGACAAATCTTGTCTGAGATTTTTACGGTGGGATCCTTCTTTAATTTAGTGTAGAAATTACTATCACTAAGTTGTCTGTACCCTTCGCGTAAGTAATCTGTGGCATTCATGATTACTATAGCTGAACCCTTGTCAGCTTTTTGATAACTATATGTGGGTTATTCCTGAGATTTAATAATCCCTTCCATTGGTCCTTGGAGAGATTGGGAATAGGTCTTTCGTGGACAGTGTCTTTCAAGAGGTTAGATTTAAACACTCTTTTGAAAGCATCTAATGTCTTGTTGGGTGGGTTCGGTCTCCATGAGGATTTGTTGTTGAAGTGTTTGTGAATGGATTTATATGGATCATTATTTGATTCCTCTTTTGTATCAGAGGATACATTTTCATTCATGAAATCTATGATACTTTGTGATACCATCAGATCATTTTGATTATCCTGAGGTCTAAAGAATTGCATTAATTCCAGACGTCTGTGAAATTCTTTGAAATCATTCCAAATTTCAGATTTGTCAGGGCCTTTTGGGGTTGGGCAAAAGGTGAGCCCTTTTTCCAAGGCACTGACCTGGTGTTCATTGAGTTCATAATTCGAGATATTAATAACATTATGACCTATGTAACTTTCAAATGTAGTATCAGGTGGTAAAATGCCTGGTGGGGCATTGATTGAGGCCAGTTCAATGTCTGCTTTGATAGAAGCCATTGTAACAGTTTTAAAATGTCAAGCAGATATTGAAACTACTGAGGTACTTTTAACAGGCTATTTTGCACCTGTGCATTTATTATAAGGCAGACGAGTAAAAGGTATTACAGAGGAGTATATATCTCTCATAGGTAATGAAATGCTTATGGGCATAGGAGAATAGACAATTACATATTGGTAAGAACTGAAAATATTCAGTGTCCTTTTATTTGAGCAGTTTTTTAAGTTGAGAAACAAACTGTTGTAGTTGGTTGTTCTCAACCCTCCTGTTAGGTCTTGGTTGTTTAGCAGGTGGGGCTCTCCTCCTTTTGGCAGTCACCTGTCTTCTCTCCCTGGGTTTGGGGGGTTCAAACTGGCATCTGCTTTTTTCTGCAAGTAGGGGAGCTAAACCAAGGTCTCGCTTCTTAAGGGATTCCTTGATCTCTGTGACTTGGTTGGGTTCTAGGAGGCGTGCTAACTCATCATAGTCCTTCATGAGGCTCTCCTTAGTGCTGCTATATTTGTGGAATAGGTCATCCAGAAGGACTTTGGTAAGTTTCTCCTTGCAGTCCTTAATGATAGTTTCCCATGCTTTACGCACTTTATCACTCCTGTTGCTACTGCAGTTGAATTTGAACTGCACACAGGCTGGGTAAGCACCTTTCAATAATTCTGTATGCATTCTATTGATCTGGCAAAACTAATTTTTCTCCTTTGATTAGTTTTAATCCTAAGGTAGATCAGCTTAACTTCCGTAGGATAGTTGCTTCTATCAGGACCCTTGCTGGTAGAGGCTTCACCTGAGTCCCTCCTTGCTCTTTTGCTGCTTTGGGGGTATTGCCCTTTGTTAGGATTGTCCAACTTGGTTCTGGCTTGTCTGAGGAGTTCAATAGTTTCATCAGAGATGTTTCCTCTAGGCATAGGTGTATCTGCAGTATCCAACTCTAAGCCATCATTCTGTAGATCAAGCTTAGAGTAGGCTGTAATCAGAGTGGAGTGGCTAACACTTTCAGATACCACACTCATGATGAATAATAAAAGACACAAAAGCTGAAGTGTTAAGACACTAAAGTTAATCACACTGTAAATATACGATGATATGCCTTACACAATATTTATAAGGTTGTAGATTGTGTTTCAAAAGTCTTGGATGGACTTTATCATCAGAGGCTGGAAGCATGCAAGTATTCCCAAGATGAATTACTTGAAGTCAAAACAAAGGAACCAACAAAAGTCCGTCATGACAACAATGTTCAACCCATCTAATCCTGACATTAAACATTATATCCACAAAAACTGGAATATAGTTGAAAATAGTGCAGATTGTGCAGACTCATTCGCCACTAAACCAATCATTGGCTTCAAAAGACTACCAAACCTTAGAGACATGCTTACCAAGGCTTCAATCTCATACCCACCAAATGATATTGAGCCACCCAAAACAATACCCACTCACTGTACAAGACTGGGTAGATGTACGTACTGCCCCATTATCAAGAAAATTGATGTGGTCACCTGCAGAATCACAGGTAAAAAATACAAACCTATAGACTTACCTAGAAAATTGTCATGTGAGCTCAGTGACATAGTATACCTAATAACATGCAAGAAATGTCTAAAGTATTATGCAGGTGAAACAGGCAGAGCCTTTAGATCAAGAATCTACGAGCATAAACTCTCTGTTATTAAACCCAAGGATAATAGAGTCACTCCTGTATCCAAACATTTCACTGGAACTGGGCACTCTATTAAGGATATGCAGTTCTCTATCCTGGAATGGTGCACTCCCAAATACAGAACTCCCAAACAGGCTCACAGGAGAAGACGTGAGCAGTGGTGGATGTGGAATATTGGAGCTGTCCATCCAATTGGCATAAACCAATTTATCTAGACTCTGTGCAATTTTGGTCTTTCTTCACACTCTGGAGACCCCTATTTCTCTTTAAGTATCACATTTCTACACCTTACAGTCTCTGAGATATACCCCAGACAAGATTTTATAGGTGAAAGTCATAACAGCAATGTCAAAGGTCAAAACAAGATCACACCATGACGTTGCACCCCTACAACCCCCAACCAATTTCCCTACCAAGTATCAACTTCCTACACCTTAAGATTTCCAAGATATAGCCTGGACAAGATTTTATAGGTCAAGGTCACTACAGCAAGGTCAAAGGTCAAATCAAGGTCACACCATGATGTTGCACACCTACACCCCCTAACCAATATCCCTAACAAGTATCAACTTCCTACACCTTACAGTTTCCGATATAGTCCGGACAAGATTCTATAGGTCAAGGTCACAACGGCAAGGTCAAACTATGACGTTGCACACCTACACCCCCAACCAATATCGCTACCAAGTATCAACTTCCTACACCATACGGTTTCTGAGATACAGCCCGGACAAGATTTTATAGGTCAAGGTCACTACGGCAAGGCCAAATCAAGGTAACACCATGACACTGCACACCTACACCCCCTAACCAATATTCCTACCACATATCAACTTCCTACACTTTACAGTTTCTCAGATATAGCCTGGACAAGATTTTATAGGTCAAGGTCACCACGGCAAGGTCAAACCAAGGTCACACTATGACGTTGCACACCTACACCCCCCAACCAATGTCCCTACCAAGTATCAACAAACTTACGGTTTCCGAGATACAGGCCGGACAAACTTCTTCCCTCTGCCCGCCCGCCCGCCCACCCATCCAGACACCCCGGGTGAAAAAAATACCCCGACAACCCTTAAGGGCTGAGGGGAAGAAATATGAATAAGCCCACAGAGGCATAAACATCCCCTGAGGTATCATGAATACAAAACCCATATATTTTTCAATTTCAAGTTTTTGTAAATGGGGACATGATGATGTAGTAACACTCTGCTTTCAACTCTGAGACTGTGCCATTAATCTCGGCCCTGACTTCAGGTAGGGAGGTTTATATTGTCATAGTGTAGAATCTTGACCACCACCTTGTGTGCGCTGCTTTCATAGGTTTGGCAAGTAATTACTCAAACTTCACGTGGTTGTGGGTTCGAAGTCAGTACATGACAGTATGTGGGGAAACAATGGTCACCACATATGACCAGCTGTTAAAACAGATATAACAAGACTACAACTTTGGTATGATCGCCTGCTTGAAGTAGATATTAAATGTTCTCGATAAAATGAAGGCACATGTTGTGTTTTAAATTGTCTTCCCATCCCAATGTATAGGACCCATTAATTACGAAGATATGGGGAATCATAATTATCAAGGACCACCTTTGACCTCTGCCCCAACAAATATTCAAGGTACGTAATTTCACACAAGATGTGTTCACACCCTTATCTTTGCTTTCCTAATCTCTGGGATCACTCACTTAGCCATCAAGATTATCACTTACAATCTATTAGTTATAGAGAAAGTAGCTACACAACATATTTTACTGAAATGCGTGTACCACTTTAGAATTTGTAAGCATTTTACTCAAAGAGCTACCATACAGTGCTTTTACTCACTGAACTCTGGACATTGGTCCTCAAAGGCAGCCAAAAATGGAAGACATAAGAAACTAAGCAAAAGTTATTCAAGCAAAGACTTTACAGTCTCCCACTTTCAGATATCTGGCTGATACACACACAAATGCATACATTCAAACACAAGGGGCACTTTGTAATCTCTTGGCCTTTCACATACGAACAGCTTTCTTATTACAGGCTACTCTGTCAACATAAAACATATTTCACTTTTGTCTCTTTTGGATTAATATTTAGAGTAAAAAGGTTATAGAACTAGTATTTTTAACCAATTTTCTAGATGAAGGTAGATGTATAACAACTGCAGCAACAAAAGAATTGTCATGGTTTTGAATGATTTACAGCGGGATAAAACACAGACATTTAACAAATCATTTATTGCATAACTATTACACATTACAAAGTAAAATAATAATATATAATTAAAATCTAGACCAAGGATGCATTTGTGGCCAGATGCAAGATGTATCCACTAGAAAAGGACAACTAACATGGTTTTGAAGATAAACATAAATTTTCAAGATTAATAATTAATTATGAAAATTCTAAATTATTCAGACTTTAAAGCAGTAGTCCTTATTACCCACTGGGTCCAATTGTATGTAATCACTCTATCTCTTACAGTTTTTTCAGTTACAAGATATTTTCCATTTCTTCCAAAAATTCAAGATGGCAGCCGAACTTGGGAAAATATCTAAATTTTTTATAGTTGCTAGCCAAGTAGTTGCTAGCCTAAAATCGCTCCATTTCTTAAGTTTTTTCAAGATAAATGAGATTTTCCATTTGCGCAAAAATTCAAGATGAAATCAGAGAAGCTTATAAGTTGTCAGGAATTCTAAAGGCGTAGTCCATAGCACCGTGGGGTCCAAAATTTACCCGAAATCCCTCTATCACTTATGGTTTTCAAGATAAATGACATTTTCTATTTCCACCAAAACTCAAGATGGCAGCTGAAATTTGGAAAAAGTCTAAATTTTTCTGAGATCCTGAGGAGTTGTCTTTAGTATCCTGGGGGTCCAACATTTGCCAGAAATCCCTCTTTCTCTTTCCAGTTTTCAAGATAAATAACATTTTCCATTATGTCAAAAATTCCAGGTTGCAGCCGAATGCAGAAGAATTTTTCAGAGATCCTAGAGGGGTTGACCCAAAATTTGCCCCAAATTGCTATATCTCATGCAGTATTTGAGATAAACAACATTTTCCATTTCTGCCAAAATTCAAGATGGCTGCCAAAATTCGGAAAAGTCAAAATTTATCAGAGGTTCTACAGAAGTAGTACTTATTTCCCTTGGGCCCCAAATTTAGCTCAAATCACTCTCTATTACGCTTTTCCAGATAAACGTCATTTTTGCCAAAATTTAAGATGGCAACCGAAATTTGGCAAAGATAAAATTTTTTAGAGTTCCTACAGGAATAGTTTTTAGTACTCCATCGGCCCAAAATTTGCTCAAAATTGCTCTATCTCTTATGGTTTTCGAGATAAAGAACATTTTTAGTTTCTGCAAAAGTTCAAGATGGCGGCCAAATTTGGAAAAGTCTAAATTTTTCATAGGTCATGCAGAAGAAGTCCTTAGTACCCAGGGAGTCCAAAATTTGCCTGAAACCCCTCTATCTCTAATGGTTTTTCGAGATAAAAGATATTTTCCGTTTCTTCCAAAATTCAAGATGCTGGCTGAAAATTGGAAAGGTCTAAATTTTTCAAAGGTCCTAGAAGAGTAGCCCTTAGAGCCTACTGGGTCCAAATTCTGCCCCAAATTGCTCTATGTCTTATGGATTTCGAGATAAACAACATTTTCAATTTCCGCCAAAATTCAAGATGGCGGCCAAAAATTGGGAAAGAGTAAATTTTTTAAAGTTAGTAAAGGAGAAGTCCTTAGTCCCCAGTGGTTCCAAAATTTGCTTAAAATAGCTCTATCTCTTATGGTTTCTGAGATAAAAGACATTTTCCATTTCCATCAAAATTCAAGATGGCGGCCAAAATTTGATAGCCCTCAAAAACAGTAACATCTCATTGGTACAAAGCAGCTGAACAACATATTTCAGTAAAATGCTTTAAATGCAGTCATTTTGGAGTTATAAGCAATTTAAAGTAGCTACTAGCACTACTATTTACTTACATATGGACCTAGATCTGCAAAAGCAGGAAAAATATTGAGGACATAAGAAACTAACGTAAAGTTATTAAGGCAAAAGACCCCACAACCCCTGTAGTTACATGTAATTTACTGAGTTGCAAAAAATTAGACTCAGTGGGACATTTTAGGCATTGATCCTGCAAATTTGAGAACTCTACCTATTATACCCATTGCTGTACAGGGGTAAACAAACTCCTAGATTATGTCAAACAAAAGGCTGTGGCAGCCATCTTTTTTCAAAATGAAGCTAAAATATTTCAAGGCAAGTTTTTGTAATGATGAACATATCCTACAAATCTGAAATGTCTAAGTATAATACTTTCTGCTCTAAAGGGGGTTAATGAAAAATCTCTATACACTCATTCATGACTGTTGACAAAATGTCCATGGCAGCCATCTTGTTTTTTAAAATGAGGCCAAAGATATTCCCAGGCAAGGTTTCTTACTGATAACATATCCCATAAATTTGACAACTCAATCTATAATAACTTAGGCTCTAGAGGGGTACTGGGAAAATCTCTACATATTGTGGCGGGGGGTTGGTGTTGGCAGTGTACCCATGGATAATCCATAGTATCCACTGAATGCTATCTGGTGGATACAATTATTAAGAATATATATTTTTTAAATTCTAGAACAAATCCAACTCCTTAATGCTCTTTTTTTGCATTTGTGATAATAAAATATTATCACTCTAATCACACTGGTTCACCCATATAACCATTATGGTAAAAATGCAAGTCATCTACACACAACAATAAACACTGCAAGACCGAGACATATACACTCCAATTAACATTATTGTATTCTACATTATCCTGCATATAACACATACAGAGGTTTCTAAAAACCAACAGGAGAACACCTTATACCCGTAACTATATCACAGACACATGTGAACATTATTGCTACAAAACCATCATTCCTAACTGAGGGCTCCTCCTATGTGGCCATCAGGAACCACTTTCATGTGTTGTCTTTATTTTGATGATACACATGTATTAAAAAGTAAATCTAATTTGAATTAGGTGGTTTAGTTATAATAAGACAATGTAAATGCAGCATAAACCATTGATAATGTTTATGAAAGGTTAACCTCATTGTACTGTGATGAAGACTTAGGGTGGTTTAGTTATAATAAGTCCACGTAAAAATGTAGCAGAAACCATGGATAATGTTTAAACAAGGTTAACCCCATAGCACTACAATGAAGATACCAAAATTTAATGTACATCAACGGATGAAATTGTCTTTAAAAATGACAGATGTAGTCTGTCCATGAATCACATGCACTGTCAGTACTAATATTGAGACATCAGATTCTGCTTAATTGTTTTATTTTCTATTGATTGGGTCATTCAAGGTAGTTTTGTAAAACAACTGGACTAGATTGTTCTTCTGACCTTAAGCAATTCTCCTACCAAGTTTCTCACATATAATTCCCAGTCCCAAGTTTTAAATTTTTTTGGAGTCCAGTGCCAGCTTATAACCTCATTATAAACAGAGGGGGGGGGGGGGGGGGGGGGGTTAAAAATGCACAATCTGTCATAGCATGTAAAGTTTATGCATGCCCCACTCCTTAAAATTAAACAAGTAACTTAAAAGCCAACACAAGACTGGGACCAAAATATTGAATTTGAAAGGCATGTCTAGCAATACAAAGGGTCTGGGTAGGGTTTTCTCAGTGGAACTTCATATTTTTACAGGTCAAATATTTGAAACACTGAATGCAAGTAATTCCTGGTGCATAATGTATTTACATGTACAATTAATAATTCACTGTAAAATATAATTTACCTGTTGGAAAAAACTTCTTTTATGACTCTCATGGAGATGAACACACATTTCCAGTGACAATATGTTTTAAAGAAAATCAATGACATTGAATATTTTTGAGAATTTAATAAGTATGGGTTACTGTTAAAACTCCGATTTACTTGGTAAATGCATGTATATACTCAATACTAACACTACTGTAAAAGTTACCACAATACTAAGTTTAAACCTGAGATCAACTTGTTTATAAATATTAGAAGATATGTGACAACATAATTGGCATGTTAAAATGTAAACCAAAAGTTATAAATACATAACTAACACTGGTATAAACAAAACTAAAAGTTATCATGGTTTCTTCATAAATTCTGAAAGAAATTTCTAAAACGTCACCAACTGTAACAACAAAAAATAGCCAGCCTTGACAAGCCGGAACACCAACCAAAAGACAGAATTAAAACAGCATCAAGCAGACATTTTCAAAATTGCAAGAAAAGTAAAAAAGTTAACATGATGGAAAATTTACCAAATACATCGTCATGGAAACACTTCATGCAAGATGATGACTGAACCTATTCAGATGCAGTTTTTCTGGGCCGGTTTCACAAAAGGACTTAATCCAGACTTTGACTTAAAGTTAAGATTTTTGTCTTAAACTCAGGCTAAGTCTGTGGTCTTATTTCAGCTAAACTTGATCTTAATAAGTTGAATTCCACCCAATCATTTTATTACAAATAAATAAAGTACATTAAATACTGTAACAATATACCCAATGAACACTTAACAAAAACAGTTCAACAACAAGCTGAAAAATGCAGGATTCATCGAACAAAACAACACTATAATAGGAAATTTTCCCGAATGACATATACAGAAAAAATATATCACGAATGAAGATAACAATATTATACGAGTGCGTAGCACGAGTATTATATTGTTAATCTTCATAAGTGATATACTTTTTCTGTATACCAGGTATGTCTGATGAGGGTTGTTTTACTTTTATTATCCACCATTTTGTATGATTTATGGGTTAAATAACACCAATCTTTAATGAGAGAATGAGAAAAACTATCAAAGACCAGTAGCAACAGTGAATATAAAAACTTCAATCTTTAACTTGCAATATCTCAATTATTTCTGCATAGATTTTTATGTAATTCACACGAGTAGAAGCGCTGTAAGAACACCTTTCTAATGATATATTATACATATTTGTAAGTTACATACTTTCCGAGATATTGTTGAAAAACCGGAAGTTATTCCCACTCATTATCCATAGTACCGGGGCGCCGGTGTATACAAAACAAGAGGAGAGTGCCCGTGAACGGGCACTGTGTCAGCTGACTGAATGTTTTTGATTTGTGATGGTGATAATGAGAGGAAAGCATAATTATCAGGGAAAGGGCTGTACAGAAATACAGTAAATGGTAACTGAACAGCATGTTCGAAAGATATTCCGAAGCTGACAGAAAAAAAGGACAAAAAAGTTGTGCCCTGCAAATGGTATTATGAAATAAAGTAACAAGGTAATTGTTTAAGTGTAAAAAGTAGGTTAAAAATATTTAAAGAAATACTATAAATGCAATATCCTCGTTCGACCATGAAGAAGGGGTCCAAAGGTCAAATCTGACCATACCAAAAGATTCCCAGCCAAAGAATTTAGGATGGTTTACCATCCCAAACCTCTCGGACCAATAATAAGTGAGTCATAGGCACTTTTTAAGTTTGGCTATCCTTGTTTGACCTTGATGGAGGGGTCCAAGGTCAAATCCGACCACACAAAAAAATTCCCAGCCCATGATTTCCTGTAGCTTGTTTACCATCCCAAACCTGTAGGACCAATAATAAGCGAGTTCTAAGCAATTGTAAGTTTGGCTATCCTCAATTGACCTTGAAGGAGGGGTCCCAGGTCAAATCTGACCACACCAAAAGAATCCCAGCCCATGATTTCCTATATGTTGGTTTACCATCCCAAACCTCCAAGACCAATAATACGCGAGTTATAAGCACTTTAAGTTTGGCTATCTTCGTTTGACCTGGAAGGAGGGGTCTAAGGTGAAATCTGACCACACCAAAAGATTCCCAGCCCATGATTTTCTATAGGTTGGTTTTCCATTCCAAACCTCTAGGACCAATAATAAGCGAGTTATAAGCACTTTTAAGTTTGGCTATCCTCATTTGACCTTGAAGGAGGGTCCAAGGTCAAATCCGACCACACCAAAAAATTCCCAGCTCATGATTTTCTATAGGTTGGTTTTCATTCCAAACCTCTAGGACCAATAATAAGCGAGTTATAAGCACTTTTATGTTTGGCTATCCTCATTTGACCTTGAAGGAGGGTTCCAAGGTCAAATCGGACCATATTAACAGATTCCCAGCCCATGATTTCCTACAGGTTGGATACAATGATTTACTCAACAGTGAGAACCTGAAAGAAGCTACTGATCAGCTATGCCATGACATAGAGGTCTGCAATTTCACTATGTTATAGCTGACCAAAACGTCTGTGAATAACATATTTAACAAAATACTCTAAATGTAATAGTTTTCAAGTTACTACTGATTTACTCAAGAGTGAGAACCTCAAAGTAACTATTACTCAGCTATGCAATGAGCTACATGTCTGAATTTTTGCTCTGTTATAGCTGACCTAAAAGTAGGTGAACAACATATTTAAGCAAAATACTGTAAATGCAATAGTTTTCAAGTTACAACTGATTTACTCAATAGTGAGAACCTGAAAATAGCTATTGCTCTGCTATGCCATGAGCTATAGGTCTGTAATTTCACTATGTTATAGCTAACCCAAAAGTAGGTGAACAATATATTTTAACAAAATACTCCAAATGCAATATTTTTCAAGTTATAGCCAATTTACTCAACAGTCAGTGCCTGAGAATAGCTATTGCTCAGTTGTGCCATGAGCTACAGGTCTGTAATTATAGCTGACCCAAAAGTAGCTGAATAACATATTTGCACAAATTTCTGTAAAGGCAATAGTTTTCCAATTACAACTGATTTACTCAACAGTGAGAACTTCAAAGTAGCTATTACTCAGCTATGCAATGAGCCACAGGTCTGGAACTTCACCATGTTATAGCTGACCCCAAAATAGGTGAATAACATATTGCAACAAAATACTGTAAATGCAATAGTTTCCAAGTTATAAGTGATTTACTCAACAGTGATAACCTAAAAGTAGCTATTACTCAGCTATGCCATGAGCTACAGGTCTGAAATTTTACTATGTTATAGCTGACCCAAAAGTAGCTGAATAACATATTTATACTAAATTCTCTAAATGCAATAGTTTTCAAATTATAAGTGATTTGCTCAACATTGAGAACTTTAAAGTAGCTATTACTGAGCTATGCAATGTGTCACAGGTCTGGAACTTCACTATGTTATAGCTAACCCCAAAATAGGTGAATAACATATTGAAACAAAATACTCTAAATGCAATAATTTCCAAGTTATAAGCGATTTACTCAACAGTGATAACCTCAAAGTAGCTATTACTCAGCTATGCCATGAGCTACAGGTCTGAAATTTTACTATGTTATAGCTGACCCAAAAGTAGGTGAACAACATATTTAAGCAAAATACTGTACATGCAATAGTTTTCAAGTTACAACTGATTTACTCAATAGTGATGACCTAAAAGTAGCTATTACTCAGCTATGCCATGAGCTACAGGTCTGAAATTTTACTATTTTATAGCTGACCCAAAAGTAGCTGAATAACATATTTATACGAAATTCTGTAAATGCAATAGTTTTCCAATTACAACTGATTTACTCAATAGTGAGAACTTCAAAGTAGCTATTACTCAGCTGTGCCATGACCTACAGATCTGAAATTTCACTATGTTATAGCTGGCCCAAAAGTAGCTGAATAACATATTTATACGAAATTCTCTAAATGCAATAGTTTTGCAATTACAACTGATTTACTCAATAGTGAGAACCTCAAAGTAGTTATTACTCAGCTATGCAATGAGCTACAGGTCTGAAATTTTACTATGTTATAGCTGACCCAAAAGTAGGTGAACAACATATTTAAGCAAAATACTGTAAATGCAATAGTTTTCAAGTTAAAACTGATTTACTCAATAGTGATGACCTAAAAGTAGCTATTACTCAGCTATGCCATGAGCTACAGGTCTGAAATTTTACTATGTTATAGCTGACCCAAAAGTAGCTGAATAACATATTTATACGAAATACTCTAAATGCAATAGTTTTCCAATTACAACTGATTTACTCAATAGTGAGAACTTTAAAGTAGCTATTACTCAGCTATGCCATGACCTACAGATCTGAAATTTCACTATGTTATAGCTGGCCCAAAAGTAGCTGAATAACATGTTTATACGAAATTCTCTAAATGCAATAGGTTTTAAGTTACAAGTGATTTACTCAATAGTGAGAACTTCAAAGTAGCTATTACTCAGCTATGCAATGAGCCACAGATCTGAAACTTCACTATGTTATAGCTGATCCCAAAATAGGTGAATAACATATTGAAACAAAATACTGTAAATGCAATAGTTTCCAAGTTATAAGCGATTTACTCAACAGTGATAACCTAAAAGTAGCTATTACTTAGCTATGCTATGAGCTACAGGTCTGAAATTTTACTATGTTATAGCTGACCCAAAAGTAGCTGAATAACATATTTATACGAAATTCTGTAAATGCAATAGTTTTCCAATTACAACTGATTTACTCAATAGTGAGAACTTCAAAGTAGCTATTACTCAGCTGTGCCATGACCTACAGATCTGAAATTTCACTATGTTATAGCTGGCCCAAAAGTAGCTGAATAACATATTTATACGAAATTCTCTAAATGCAATAGTTTTGCAATTACAACTGATTTACTCAATAGTGAGAACCTCAAAGTAGTTATTACTCAGCTATGCAATGAGCTACAGGTCTGAAATTTTACTATGTTATAGCTGACCCAAAAGTAGGTGAACAACATATTTAAGCAAAATACTGTAAATGCAATAGTTTTCAAGTTACAACTGATTTACTCAATAGTGATGACCTAAAAGTAGCTATTACTCAGCTATGCCATGAGCTACAGGTCTGAAATTTTACTATGTTATAGCTGACCCAAAAGTAGCTGAATAACATATTTATACGAAATACTCTAAATGCAATAGTTTTCCAATTACAACTGATTTACTCAATAGTGAGAACTTTAAAGTAGCTATTACTCAGCTATGCCATGACCTACAGATCTGAAATTTCACTATGTTATAGCTGGCCCAAAAGTAGCTGAATAACATGTTTATACGAAATTCTCTAAATGCAATAGGTTTTAAGTTACAAGTGATTTACTCAATAGTGAGAACTTCAAAGTAGCTATTACTCAGCTATGCAATGAGCCACAGATCTGAAACTTCACTATGTTATAGCTGATCCCAAAATAGGTGAATAACATATTGAAACAAAATACTGTAAATGCAATAGTTTCCAAGTTATAAGCGATTTACTCAACAGTGATAACCTAAAAGTAGCTATTACTCAGCTATGCCATGAGCTACAGGTCTGAAATTTTACTATGTTATAGCTGACCCAAAAGTAGCTGAATAACATATTTATACGAAATTCTCTAAATGCAATAGTTTTGAAGTTATAAGCGATTTACTCAACAGTGATAACCTAAAAGTAGCTATTACTCAGCTATGCCATGAGCTACAGGTCTGAAATTTTACTATGTTATAGCTGACCCAAAAGTAGCTGAATAACATATTTATACGAAATTCTCTAAATGCAATAGTTTTTAAGTTACAAGTGATTTTACTCATGATGGAAGTTACTGAAAAGCCCAAAAGTAGCTATTACTCACTTAGCTATTGAGACAGGCACCCAACTTACTCACCATATTGTAGCTATGAAAAAAGTAGCTGAATAACATATTTTAACAAAATGCTCTAAATGCAACACTTTTCAAGTTATAAATGATTTTGTGCATGATTTCATGAATTTTAATGCATTAAAAATTATTAAAAAAATTTATTAAAAAAAAAGTAAGACAGATCCAGGTCTCATACTCACACAAGAGAATCTACCTCTGGCCTAGTACATATATGCAAGATATGAGAGAAATCCCTGCAATAGTCACTGAGAAAATTGTGATTAAGTGTTGAAATTTTCACACTTTTGGTGGGGGTACCCCCCTTGTAATGTCTCTAGCAAACAGACGAACAGACAGATTTGCATGCCTTGAACAATTTTTCATCCTCGATAGATAAGGTATCTTTTAAAAAAAACAGCACGTCTCTAGGCCTTGTAGTTTTGGAGGAGAAGTTGTTCACGCGGACGCGTACGCGGACGCGTACGCGGACGCGTACGCCCACGCCGCAGAGTGACGACATAAAAATACATCCCGGTCTGTATTTCCCCGTATTTAGGGCAAATACGTCGCGTGGTGGATAATAAAATAAAGACAAATATCACCCAATACTTAAAAATACATGAGCAGAATAAATGTCAGTAGCATTTGACAGTTTGTAAACAGAGTGATGACAAACAACAATTATTGGAAAAATTACAATGAATAGTCAATAACAAGATGTCAGTTTTGGTTTTAAAATTGTGGTTTCAAAATTACTTGGTTTTACTCAATATCACAGTTCTAATTATAAGCACCAAATATTCTACAACAAAATGTTAACTGCCAAAACAGATGAAAGATTCCAAGTAACTTATTTTGGATTTTTGTGTACAAAAAAAATCTTCTAAAAAGAGAAAAAACTTGCAAGTTTTTTCAAACCTCATGTTGTGATGACAAATTGATTTTAATTTGTATTAGCCTTATAGATGACTTTAAAATCTTTGAAATATGATATGTAAAAGAAAGTTTCTTTTGACAACAAATACATTAGGTTTATTCTTTTGTTCAAAACAATACATTTCATGTTTTTATATTATTTTACCAGTCAAAATCACATAACTACAAAAATTTTTAAACACGTAAATTTAACTGCACAAATGCCCTGGCCCCAAAAATGCATACATATCTTCTGAAATGAAAAACCTTGTGTACCACTTGTTGGTCAAGCTGTAAAACTCTGTGTACACCATTAATACTGGGTGTGCATCAAACTAGAAGCTAACCCTGGCATTATTGCACAGAAAATCAAAATCCAGTGCATTCCTGCAAAGTATAACTTCAAAATGTTTCTGAAATTGCCCAATTCATGACATCAAGATAATTTGGTAAGTCCATTGAAGGCAACATTCTTGGGACGACTACTTTGGATATAACATTCATTTTGACTGAACTTTATTTAAGTGAACATCAATAAAGTAACTGTACATTTTTCATAACAAAAAATTTATTTTCAGAATGATTAAATGATGAATATCATATGTTTGTTAAACCATACATGCATGAAATATAGATTCAATATTTGACTATAAGGTGTCCATTTATAATTATAAATACATGTAGTATAAAATAGTGAAAACTATATTTATTCCAAAATATGGCCCGAGTGTTTTCAAAATAAAATGATCCTAAGGCCAAGGTCTTTCTTTGAACCAAACATGATCATAAGAAGTAATTTAATAAAAAAAAACTTGTTTTCACTTTGTTTTCACCAGCTTTAATAGGTGAAAATTTACCATTGCAAAGATATTTTATTTCCTGCACTTGTAGAATTTTTTAAGCATTTGAGGGTTTTTGTGACTATTTTAGGCCTCTGATTTCCCCCAGATGCAAAATTGGCACAACTTTTGATTATTTTGTGTTACTTTTTCAGGATGCCCAAAGTGTTTTTGCAAATTTCATATGCTATGATGAATTTCACATTTTTGCTCTAACATGGGCATGACTTAAATAAGGCTACTGGAGGAACTTTGAGGTGATGACTTGTTGCTCTATGAGTACAGCCAGTACCACAAAGATGACATAGAAGATACAGCAGTAGATGCCAAAGGCTCGCTTCACAGTAAACCTGGTGATGAGCAAGACGAATAGAGTCACAATGAGATGGAAGAACAGAGAAGTCACCAGCAACACCTGGATTAGTGTGAACTGAAGCTGGAAGGAAAGCATCAAGACAGTGAGAAAAGTTATTATACATGATAGTTCACTGTAATGTGAATGTAACCATGAACAAGGTCATATTCAAATTGAAAAATGAAATTCAGAAAACTTTCTCAGAAAAGCAGATGTTTGTCAGTGGAAAATTTAAGCCACTCATTTTTTACCAAAAAATTGAGAACTTGGATATGTCTATTCAGTTAAAATATTATTAACATAAAAGATAAATAAACACGTATATTTGTTTTATAGCTTATATTTATTTATCACAATACATTATCATTTTTTCAGTTACCAAAGACCTTACTTTTTGTGTTCCCTCTGATATGGTGCGTATTGTGAAAGGAATGCCAATACCTAACAACAGGTCTGTAAATTTGTTAAGGATAATAAACATATAAAGTAGGTAATGAGAAAACAATAGATAAAAACTTGCAAATTTAATAAGTAAATTAAATTTTTATAAGTTAATACCCTATCCAATGGACAATTGCTAATCTGGTCGGCGCAGACCGGCCCGCCAAACGTCAGAAAATGACACCCTGTTTAGCCACCGGCCGGCCGGTCCCAGTACTGTGCACTCGCCAGGTGGCGCATCGTACTTCCTTCCTGTCTAGTCAGCGTGATGTCCTGGCATCTTTTTCGTTGTCTAAACCTATTAGAGCCCCAGTAAGCTGATAGCCAGGTCGGTGGGAGGGTCTTGTGTGTCCATTGTATAGGGTATTAACTTATAAAAATTTAATTTACTTATTAAATTTGCAATTTTATTGCGTTAATACATCCCATCCAATGGACAATTGCTGAAAAACTACTGGTTGGCCGGCGGGTAAGTTACTAGGGACTTAAGTGAACTCATAAACAAAACTAACAAATCTCTTCAGGCCTGGGTTGACCTTCAGGTCAGGAAACCCTTTTAAAGGCCATGATCAGTTACCAGCGGCTGCTTACCCGGGGCTGTACCGACGTACCCTGTACCCTATCCCGGCTGTACCCTTTTTTAACAAACCTGCTCTGAGGTAGGGGAAGAGGGGGATGAGTTCAGTCCCATATGAAAGGAAGTACGTCACTTTTTATATATATATATATTTTTGCATTTATATATGTACAACTATTTACATATGTACAAGTCTCCTCAAAAACTATGGGTTACTGGTGGATCTGCTGAGCAGTCACTACAGGTCCCAGGTGGTAGAGCTCTGAATCAGCCCAAGCCACATCCTTCAAGTAAAATTGTGTGACGGTGTTATGTGATTTCCAATGGCAGGCTGACAAGATTCGTTATGAGGAGTCCCCCGACTGGAAGGCCTTAGAAGCAGCAAAGGCCCTAACATCATGGGCTTTGACCTGATGTAAAGTGTGGACCTCCTGGTCAGAGAGCTCATAACACAGGATCACAGTCTGCTTGATCCATGAGGAGATAGTGGCAGGTGAGATGTCTTTGTCGAAACCTTTCTCAAAGGAGACAAAAACCAACTCCTTATTGTGCCTGAGGTCTGAGGTCCTGTCCAAATAGTAGTGCAATGCTCTGACCAGACAGAGGGACCTGTCAGACATGAGGGACTTATCCAGAGTTGGGGCCTGGGCTGGTATAACCACTGGTATAACTACAGGGGCCACACTGTCTGGACCCTTTTTGGCCAGCTGATTCTTGGAAAGAAAGCTGGGTGATGGGTACAGGGACACCTTTGACCAGTCAGATTGGTGTCTAATGTTTCTGTTTCGTCAAGCATGTATCTCACTTCTACGCTTGCCCGACCCTAAGGCCAAAGGAAAACTGTCTTGAAGGTCAAATGCTTCAAAGAGGCCTCTTTAATACCCAGTTCAAATAGAGCCTTTGTCAGCTTGTGCAAGACCAGGGAGAGGTTCCAGGAGGGGATTCCCCTCCGACCTTTGGGTCTGTCTCTGTGGAAACTATCCAGGAGACGAGACGTGAGATTTTCATCTTTGCTAATATTAATGGGCGAGTTTCCCAGCTTATCAGCAATGGCTGACTTGTAACCATCAATGGTGCTAGGCTTTAGCTTCCTGTCCTGAAAAAGGTACATAAAGAAGTCAGTGACTAACTTTACAGGGGGTGCCCTGAAGTCCACCAATTATTGAGGCACCACTTTGTAAAAATGGTCCACTTTGCCTCATAGACGGATCTAGTTGATCCTCTTTGAGGAGCCTCAATTCGTGCTGCCACTGCCTCAGAGAAGCCCTGCTCCTTGATTGCTGTGGCTCTAGGAGCCAGGCATGTGGGTTCAGGTTTGACAGGTTCCTGTGCAGGGTGTGGTTGAATGGCTGAGTCACCAGATTGGGCAGACTGGGCAGACACAGTGGGATCTGACTGGACATGGCCACTAGATCCCAGAACGAGGGTATGTTGGGCCACCCTGGTGCAATCAGTATGATTCTGTTACATGGGTAGTCCTGTAACTTCTCCACCACTTTGCTCAAGATGGCTGCTGGTGGGAAGGCATATGGGTCCAGATCTTCCCAGGACAGACTGAGTGCGTCCACTGCCCATGCCTGGGGGTCTGGAACCGGTGAGACAAACTGTGGCAGTTTGTTGTTGAACCTGGTGGCAAACAAGTCCACTTGGGGCTGGTGCCAGCGGGAGCATATAGTTTGGAACACCTCTGGGTGAAGGGACCATTTCGTTTGAATGGTCTGGCCTAGTCTGGATAGCTTGTCTGCTATCACGTTCAGCCAGCCAGGGATGTGTCAAGCTTTGAGAGTTATCTGTCTCATGGTGCACCAGGTCAGGATTCTTCACAGAAGGGCACACAGAGGGCCCGATTTCATCCCCCCTTCTTTGTTTATATAGGCAACCACTGTTGTGTTGTCTGTGGCCACCAGAACTCTGTTGTTCAAGACAAGGTCTTTGAACTCTTTTAAGGCCAGGAACACCGCATTTAGTTCCAAGTGGTTTATGTGCAACTTGCTTTCTGGAAGGGACCAGGTTCCCCTTGCAGTAAGTGAGCGCCCCACCCTTCTTTTGATGCGTCTGTAAAGATCTGCAGATCATATTTTATTGGGTGTAATGGTTGATCTTGAAGCACATTGTCTTCCTCCAGCCACCATTGTAGGTGGGGGTGGAGGGACCTGGCAATAGGAACCACCTTTTCCAGTGATTCTGGCACTCTCTAGTTGTTTTTGAGGTGCCACTGTATGGGTCTCATGTGTAGTCGGCCTAGGTGAAGTTGCTTCTCTGTGGCTGTTAGTAGACCTATCAAAGACATAAACTGCTGGACTGGGCACACTGGACCGGACAGCATTGACTGAATCTTGTCTCTCAAGGCCTACCAACGCTCTAGTGTGGGTCTGACCTTGCCTTCTCTCAGGTCGAACTGGTAACCTACGAAGTTGAAAATCTGTTTTGGGACCACTTCTGACTTTTCCTTGTTCACAAGCCAGCCTAGTTCTCGACAAAGAGCTACCAAGGTTTGTGTATGCTGGAGACAAGTTTGATATGATGTTGCTCTCACCAACCAGTCGTCTAGGTACTGGTGGATTCTTAAACCCCTTTGTAAAGCCATCAGTTTGACCTCTTTGGCCACCACTGTGAACTCCATGGGTGCTGTGGACAGACCAAAGGTTAGTGCTTTGAATTGGTAAGAGGATGTGAAAACGCATGTACTAATTGTACTTCCTGGACTGACTGTGAATTGGTATGTGAAAGTATGCGTCCTTGAAATCTATAGAGGTTACCCACTCCCATGCCTGTAGGGAGGTTCTTATTGTCTCTGGTGTCTCCATCTTGAACGACTCTGTGTTTAGGAAGGTGTTCAAGGTGCTCAGGTCTAAGATTGGTCTCCACCGGTTGTTTGGTTTGAGTACCAAAAATAACCTGTTGTAAAACCCCAGGGAGTTTTGATTTTCTACCGGTTCTACTGCATTTTTGTTCACCAGCTGACACAGGGCCTCCAAAAGGTTGAGATTTTTGTGAGGGTTGGTATAGCTGTTTACGACAGTTGGTGATCTGGTTAGGTTAGGTCTGAACTGGAAGGGGAGGGTGTAGCCCTCTCTGAGTGCTGTTACTACCTTTGGACTCACCCCCAGGGTTTCCCATATTTGCCAAAACCGGTGTAGCCTTGCCCCTATAGGTAGATCTATGGCAGCAGTTGGGACATTTGTGACAAGATTTACAGAGCTCAAGTGACCTACACAGGAAACATCTTTTACATATTTCATTTCTGTGTAATTGTGATAATAAATGGGATTTACGCCTTTCTTTTGTGCAACCCGAAAACAAAATGAGCATTTGCAACACAAGAGTTTATAAGAAAATTTACAGTCTCGCTCTTGTTGGTCAAGTCTCTGTCCTTGGCTGTCACTTGTGAAGGGTTCAAACCTCTCTGACCGGGCACACATACACAGTCCTTCAACCCGGTAACACACTTTACACAATAATTGTCATTTACGAGGTTTAGAACCCTGTGAGAAAGAGGTAGGCTTGCCACGACCTTTCTTTCCCTGCTGGCGTTCGCGTATTTACTTCCAAGCTGGGATAAACGACTTCTGGTCCGGTTCATGAGAAGACTTGTCATTGGAAGCATAAGGATGGAAACGACCAGGTTTCCTGTGTGACTGGTTAGACAAACGCCTCTCTTCACTTCTGGCCACTTCCTCTTCAGCCTTAATGAGAAGCTGGTCTGGGAAAAGTGACTGCAAATGAACGGGAGCAGTACACAATGCAGTGTGTGTCCTGTTTTACACATGCATGTAAATACTCCAAGTAACTGTCTCTATGCTTAAGGGTGAAGTTTGCCACGCTGATAAAAATGCCCTCAGATAAGTCCTGCATTGTCCTTGCCATGGCTTGTCAGAATTAACCGGTTGAAAGTCACCAAATACTCCAGTTCGTCCACAGCTTGCTGCATTCTTTCTGAGGACTTTCCCTTGCCTTTATCTGAGTGTAAGTTCTTGACTTGTGTAGACATCGCGTCCTACACTCTAGTCAAATACCTTGATAACCCAGCAGCCTGGTTACACATAACCGACTGTTCTCTGGCTGCTCTCTCCCAGTGTCTCAAAATGTTCTGGCTAAGAGCCCGGGAATGTGGAGCAGCGGGTAAACTACGTCTGGCCACCCTACTGAACGCACTATTCAGTTTCGCCGGTTCTGGAGACCAGGAACACACAGTAGATCTATCAGTCTTTCTTGTCAGCATGCATGTCGTACCATCTAGATGACCTTGGTGGCTTGACAAACTGGTCCCTGAGAAGTCCAGCAGTTTCTGTGTTCCTGGAAGGGTAGCCTTCAGCAAAGGTGAGGTTTAACTTCTCCATTTTTCTACACAGCCAGTTGTCTACAGGCAACTTAACAGAGACCTTCCCAGTTGGCTTGACTCAGGAACCGGCAAAGGGGTTGTCGTCTGCAGAAGACACACTGTCGAATACAGGAATCTGATGCCAGCCCATAAAAGACCTCATGCCTCCGATAGTCTCTCTGTAACTAGCCTCCTCAGAGAGTTCCTGATCAGCATTCTTATCCCTGGTGAGATCTCTGTCTGGGAGCCATACCGGAAGTTGTCATCCACAGGAAAACCAGGCTCACTCTGCAGATCTTCCTCACTATCAGACTGCAGGGCAGCAGTACCGGAAGGCAGAACCTCAGGACCTGCACCGAGAGCCTCAACAGGCTGGGTGGCCGTCTCTGCACCGGGAGCCTCAACAGGCTGGGTGGCATTCTGCTGCCTCACATCAGTACCGGGACCCTCAACAGGGCGGGTAGGCTCTTGCTGGCAGCCTCCCTCACAACAGCAGCCTCAGCGGTGGTCTGAACAAGACTGGAACCGGTACCCCCAACAGTAACACCAGAGGACTAGCCAGTCGTGGAGGTTCCAGGATCAAAAAAGGGCTGATCACTGGTAACCACTGAAGGGGGTCTCTTCACAGGTTCTACAGGCACAGCAAACGTCTTGGACACCAGCATAGCCTCTAATCTGGCAAAACGTTCAGTCCACTTCACATCGAGGTCCCTGATTTCATCAGACCTGGGGTTGCTGCTGGATTTCTTCTTACTGCTAGCTTTGGGAGAGTGATCGGTCTTCTTCTTCTTGCTAGCAGGCGTAGACTCAGCAGATTCCTTGTGCACCCGTCCCAAAAGAGTGGCCTCTGATGGGTCCACAAGATTGGGGTAGCACTAGCAGAGGAATCTGGAGCCGTCTTCTTCAACTCACGTTCTTTCCTGGACTGGTAGGTAGGGGTGGATAGCTGTTTCACTTGCGCAGGCGTAAAAGCTTGGCAGATCTGACGGTCCAGCTTCTGAACACACGGATCGTCACCCACTCCCTTTTCTCTACAACGCACACATTTTTTGTGATTGTCAAACACAGCCATAACGTGCCCGCAAGTTCCTCTCTTCTGTCCAGGAGACGACATGATGATCAGTAAACTAGCAGAATTAAGTTGTTATACTTAAAAGTTCATAAAATGGTAATATTCATTGTAAAACTTCAAAACACCTCTCAGTAGAAAACACATCTGCACACTCCACACGCCAAATGAAAAAGATGCTATGCGTCACAATGTTTAGACAGGAAGGAAGTACGATGCACCACCTAGCGAATGCACACTCCGTGACCAGTCCTGACGGTAGTATATATAGGACGTCTTTTTCAGGCGTTTGGCGGGACCGGTCGCGCCGACCGGTAAAGCAATTATCCATTGGATAGGATGTATTAACGCAATAAAAATCCAAGTTTTCAAACATATGGTCATATCACTTATGGGTATTTCACAAGGCAATGACAGTAATTTTTAACTTTTTTATCTTTTCCCACAGTTTAAGTGTATAAAGTTGATTAATGCAACAACTATAGAAAGGATACTGAATAGAGGCCCCCCATAACAAGCTGCTATGGCTGTTCTAGGAAAACCCTTTCTTGCAATTGCTAAATCTGCTACCAGATCTGTCAAATAAACACAAATAATCTGTTTTAAAGTGGATAAAATGGTTTATGGTAAACAACAATGCCAGCACATTATTTTTCATTTTATTTCAGTTTACATATTAACAACTTTGAAAACTTCATACAAGGATGGAACAATTAGTCATATAGTGAAATATTTTTTTTTTCATATAGTGAAATATAACTGATTACACAAAATTATACAAAAAATTCTCTAGCAAGCCCAAATTTTTTGTCACATAATAAATTGAACCTTCTTTTTCAATAATATTATAAATGGAACTAGACCTAGCGCATCAGAGAACCGATGCAAATTGTATCCACCAGAAGAAAACTCACCAAAGCCATTCTAACATCGCTTAACCTTGAAGGAGAAGCCCAAGGTGAAATCTGACCATATCAAAAGATTCTTAGCCCATGATTTCCTATAGGTTGGTGTGACACTGCAAACCTCTAGGAATACGAATAAGCAAGATATAAACACTAATTTTGGCAATCCTCATTTGACCTTGAAAGAGGGGCCAAAGGTCAAATCCGATCACACAGAAAGATTCCCAGCCCATGATTTCCTAGATTTTGGTTTACCATTCCAAAGCTCTAGGACCAATAATAAGCGAGTTATAAGCACTTTTAAGTTTGGCTATCCTCGTTTGACCTTGATGGAAGGTCCAAGGTCAAATCCGACCACAGCAATAGATTCCCAGTACATGATTTTGTGTACTATCCTCGTTTGATCTTGAAGGAGGGGTCCAAGGTCAAATCCGACCACACCAAAAGATTCCCAGCCCATGATTTCCTATAGGTTGGTTTACCATCCCAAACCTCTAGGACCAATAATAAGTGAGTTATAAGCACTTTTAAGTTTGGCTATCCCCGTTTGATCTTGAAGGAGGGGTCCAAGGTCAAATCTGATCACACCAAAAGATTCCCAGCCCATGATTTCCTATAGGTTGGTTTACCATCCCAAACCTCTACAACCAATAATAAGCGAGTTATAAGCACTTTTAAGTTTGGCTATGCTCGTTTGACCTTGAAGGAGGGGTCCAAGGTCAAATCCGACCACACCAAAAGATTCCCGGCCCATGATTTCCTATAGGTTGGTTTACCATCCCAAACCTCTAGGACCAATAATAAGCGAGTTATAAGCACTTTTAAGTTTGGCTATCCTCGTTTGACCTTGAAGGAGGGGTCCAAGGTCAAATCCGACCACACCAAAAGATTCCCAGCCCATGATTTCCTATAGGTTGGTTTACCATCCTAAACCTCTAGGACCAATAATAAGCGAGTTATAAGCACTTTTAAGTTTGGCTATCCTCGTTTGACCTTGAAGGAGGGGTCCAAGGTCAAATCCGACCACACCAAAAGATTCCCAGCCCATGATTTCCTATAGGTTGGTTTACCATCCCAAACCTCTAGGACCAATAATAGGCGAGTTATAAGCACTTTTAAGTTTGGCTATCCTCGTTTGACCTTGAAGGAGGGGTCCAAGGTCAAATCCGACCACACCAAAAGATTCCCAGCCCATGATTTCCTATAGGTTGGTTTACCATCCCAAACCTCTAGGACCAATAATAAGCGAGTTATAAGCACTTTTAAGTTTGGCTATCCTCGTTTGACCTTGAAGGAGGGGTCCAAGGTCAAATCTGACAACACCAAAAGATTCCCAGCCCATGATTTCCTATAGGTTGGTTTACCATCCCAAACCTCTAGGACCAATAATAAGCGAGTTATAAGCACTTTTAAGTTTGGCTATCCTCGTTTGACCTTGAAGGAGGGGTCCAAGGTCAAATCTGACCACACCAAAAGATTCCCAGCCCATGATTTCCTATAGGTTGGTTTACCATCCCAAACCTCTAGGACCAATAATAAGCGAGTTATAAGCACTTTTAAGTTTGGCTATCCTCGTTTGACCTTGAAGGAGGGGTCCAAGGTCAAATCCGACCACACCATAAGATTCCCAGCCCATGATTTCCTATAGGTTGGTTTACCATCCTAAACCTCTACGACCAATAATAAGCGAGTTATAAGCACTTTTAAGTTTGGCTATCCTCGTTTGACCTTGAAGGAGGGGTCCAAGGTCAAATCTGACCACACCAAAAGATTCCCAGCCCATGATTTCCTATAGGTTGGTTTACCATCCCAAACCTCTAGGACCAATAATAAGGGAGACATAAGCACTTTTCATGACTGCAAAGAAACACCTGTGGCCGTCATCTTGTTTCTCAAAATGAGGCCAAAAATATTCCCAGTCAAGATTTTATAATGAGGAACATATCCTGCGAATTTGAGATCTCTACCTATAATACCCTTTGCTCTAGAGGGCCACCAAAAGTCCTTGTTTAAAGTCGAAAAATGCCCGTGGCGGCCATCTTGTTTTTCAAAATGAGGCCAAAAATATTCCCAGGCAAGAGTTTATGGCTATGAATATATCCTGCAAATTTGAGAAGGCTAGGTATAATATTTTTTTCATTAGAGCGGTAACGGTGAAATCTCTCTACACACTGCGGCGGCGGCGGCGTAGGCGTAATGAAGTCAAATCCATAGTATCGACCGGATGCTATCCGGTGGATACAAATATTCAGAAAGTATGCAGGCATAAAACAATTCACAGGTTTTTTTTATATTTGTGCACATTTAAAATTAATACAATAAGGGGAATATCAAGATGGAATATTTTGATTTGGACATTTGGAAAGGAGCAGACAATATTAAGATGGATGATAATTGGACTCACCACCCAAACTGTTTCCCCATGCAAGAAGTGTCAAACCCAGAATAGCATCACTTATATTAAAGACAATACCAAAAGTCTGAAACAAGAACAATACTTGAAAAATATGAATTACTACAAAGTATTTTAACTGTGCTTGTGGCAGGGGTGTCAATCATTTTGTGTAGCACATATCTTGGTAAAAAGTAGAAAGTAAAAGCATAGTTTCTAACAGTCTAATTTCAAATTCTGCCATATTGGACTTTCTACCAACCGGAAAAAATCCCAACAGTTAATATTATACAATAATGTTGAGATAATGTAAACTTTCAATTAAATTGGGTAGTTTCCAAAGAGCTAGAGGAAAATCAAAAATATTACAGAGTAGTTTTAAAAAGAGTCTAAATAAGTTTGTACTGTATAAATTGATGCAATACTGGCAATTGCAGCAATACACATTTTATTTCAAGATTGTGGTTAAAAGGTTGAAGTGTAAATTGATTGCCTCAGACAGGCATGGTCACTACAGGGGTTGGTTCGACTTGTGCATTTGAGTGAATATTAACATAATGTTCAGAGGCCTGGATGAGATCTGAGGATTAAGACAAAAGTTCCACACAATGTTGCTTACTGTTAAAATGTTGACAATTTCTGTGGCTAAAAACTCTGTCCATACCACAGCAGCAGCAAACCCAAAGACTGCAAATAGCTGTAACACACAAAGAAAGCTTTGAATGTTTCACAGTTGTATAATGAATTATTGTACTCCTGCAATACCTCTACTGATTAGAATAGAGTTCTCATGCTGTTTCCAACAAACTTTTATCCATTAAATTCTGAAGTTTTACCAGTGGATATAAATAGTCATGTAGTAACATAAAACAACAAGTAATAAAAACTATTTAGTTATTTATGTGCAAAGCATCATGGAAACCAACTACAAATTACAGGCCTATCCTGATGTCTGAATACAGTTTGTTCCAGCTTGAGTTTCCAATTTAAATATTTTCTGGAATTTAGTAAAATAGAGCTATTTATCATGATCTTTCTCTGATTTATATATTAAATATTTGCCAATGATTATGGCATGACCACATGGCATTGACCATGTTACAGTATTTATATAATTATAATAATTAACTAGAGGATCGCTCGCAAAAAAAAGATAATGTTTTTGCATAGCAAAAACAAAGCGTCCCGAAAAGGATATAAAGGTGAGTGCTAAAGTATTAAGAAAATGTTCTGTTTCTAGCCTTATACTGTTGTGGCAACCAAAGTCAGCGCAGTCTGCTCTATCTAGCATGGTTTTCAAGATATATGCATTTTTGTGTTTTGCAATTTTTGCAAAAAATTCAAAATGGCCGCTATATTTGGTGAGACAAAAATATTTTGAAAATTGGCATGGGTACTCTGCAGAGATATCCAGCAGGTCAAAAATTTTGTTGAATTCGCTGCATCTAGCACAGTTTTCGAGATATAAGCATTTTTGTGTTTTGCAAAAACTTTGAAAATTCAAAATCGAAACCATTTTTGGCAAGACAAAAATTTTTGAAAACAAGACCACTGCCGCGGTGTGTATCTCCCGCCGAGCATTAAAGGAGAAGAAATAGCTTTTCCGAGATATTCACAATTTTTCATTTTCGTGTGTGAAAGCTCTTCCAAACATAGGTGAATGAGTTATTTGAGAAAAATTGGCTATCTGCAATACTTTTAAGAGATAATTCGCATTTACATGCAAAAGTAGATGAATGAGTTATTTGATAAAAATTGGGTATCCGCAATACTTTTAGAGATAATTAGCATTTACTCATTTTGAGTAGGTGAATAATTAGCTATGGGTCTGAAACTTCACCAAGTGAAAGCTCTCCCAAATGTAGGTGAATGAGTTATTTGAGAAAAATTGGCTATCTGTAATACTTTTAGAGATAATTCAGATTTACTCATTTTGAGTAGGTGAGTAATTAGCTATGGGTCTGAAACTTCAAAATGTGAAAGCTCTTCCAAAAGTAGGTGAATTAGTTATTTGAGAAAAATTGGCTATCTGCAATACTTTTAGAGATAATTAGCATTTACTCAGTTTGAGTAGGTGAGTAATTATCTACGGGTCTGAAACTTCACCATGTGAAAGCTCTCCCAAAAGTAGATGAACCAGTTATTTGAGAAAAATTGGGTATCCGCAATACTTTTAGAGATAATTTGCATTTACGCATTTTGATTAGGTGAACAATTAGCTACAGGTCTGAAACTTCACCGAGTGAAAGCTCTCCCAAAAGTAGGTGAATGAGTTATTTGAGAAAAATTGGCTATCTGCAATACTTTTAGAGATAATTAGCATTTACTCATTTTGAGTAGGTGAGTAATTAGCTATGGGTCTGAAACTTCACCATGTGAAAGCTGTTCCAAAAGTAGGTGAATTAGTTATTTGAGAAAAATTGGCTATCTGCAATACTTTTAGAGATAATTCGCATTTACTCATTTTGAGTAGGTGAGTAATTAGCTATGGGTCTGAAACTTCAAAATGTGAAAGCTCTTCAAAAAGTAGGTGAATGAGTTATTTGAGAAAAATTGGCTATGTGCAATACTTTTAGAGATAATTCACATTTACTCAGTTTGAGTAGGTGAGTAATTAGTTACGGGTCTGGAACTTCACCATGTGAAAGCTCTCCCAAAAGTAGATGAATGAGTTATTTGATAAAAATTGGGTATCCGCAATACTTTTAAAGATAATTAGCATTTACGCATTTTGAGTAGGTGAACAATTAGCTACAGGTCTGAAACTTCACCGAGTGAAAGCTCTCCCAAAAGTAGGTGAATGAGTTATTTGAGAAAAACTGGCTATCTGCAATACTTTTAGAGATAATTAGCATTTACTCATTTTGAGTAGGTGAGTAATTAGCTATGGGTCTGAAACTTCAAAATGTGAAAGCTCTTCCAAAAGTAGGTGAATGAGTTATTTGAGAAAAATTGGCTATGTGCAATACTTTTAAGAGATAATTAGCATTTACTCATTTTGAGTAGGTGAGTAATTATCTACGGGTCTGAAACTTCACCATGTGAAAGCTCTTCCAAAAGTAGATGAATAAGTTATTTGATAAAAATTGGGTACCCGCTATAGTTTTAGACATAACTAGAAGAATGTTTTTGCTGACAAAAACGAAGCGGCCCTGATGAAAAAGAAGTTACCCATAAAAGATGTCAACATATGCATCATAAGCAATAGAAACTGTGAACTTTATTGCATTGTGTATGTTACTTGTCCCTATTTTCATCTTTAATGAGTGCGCACAATTAAAGTGAGGTCAGCTGAACAATACAATAGCTGGAGATTAAAAACTCCATAATTTCGCTGCAAGATGGCCATAACTTCATTCATATGGGGACTTTAAGGTGACCATAAAATAAGAATGTCCCTTTTCTCATCCTTTATAAGTGCATAAAGTTTAGCTCAGGTCAGTTGAACAATAAGATAGCTGGAGGCTGAAACTTCCTTTTTCACTGTAAGGTGACCATAACTTCATTCATATTGCGACTTTAAGGTGATCATAATATGAGAATGTCTCTTCAATATCAATATATGTTAGATATGGAAAAAGAAAGGAGCCAGATGGCTTTATTCAAATGTTATGACTTTAGGGGGGGGGGGGCCAAAATTATATTAACAGTTTAAGGTCACCTTAAAGTCAACACCAACCTTTATGAGTGTGCAAAGTTTAACTGAGGTCAGTCGAACAATGAGATACTTGGAGGCTAAAAACCCCCTTATTTCACTTTAAGGTGGCTACAACTCCATTCATACTGAGAGTTTAAGGTGACCATAAGTATTATTTTTATCTAGTTTAATACCAGTGATAATTTTGATATAAAAAATGGAAAAAGAAAGGCATAATTCGCATTTACTCATTTTGAGTAGGTGAGTAATTATCTACGGGTCTGAAACTTCACCATGTGAAAGCTCTTCCAAAAGTAGGTGAATGAATTATTTGAGAAAAATTGGCTATCTGCAATACTTTTAAGAGATAATTCGCCATCTAGCACAGTTTTCGAGATATTAGCATTTTTGTGTTTTGCAATTTTTGCGTAAAATTCGAAAATTCAAAATGGCCCCCATTTTTGGCGAGTCAAATTTTTTTTTTGAAAATTGGCATGGCTACTCTGCAGAGATACCCTGTGGGTCAAAAGTTTCGTTGAAAATGCTCTATCTAGCACGGTTTTCAAGATATAAGCATTTTTATGTTTTGCAAATTTTGCAAAAAATTCAAAATGGCCGCCATTTTTGGCTAGACAAAATTTTTTGCAAATTGGGACAGTTACTCTGCAGAGTTACCCTGTGGGTAAAAAATTTCATCGAAATTGCTCTATCTAGCACGGTTTTCGAGATATAAGCATTTTTATGTTTTGCGAAAAATTCGAAAATTCAAAATGGCTGCCATTTTTGGCGAGACAAAAATTTTTTCAAAATCAAGATAGCTACTCTGCAGAGATACCCTGTGGGTCAAAAATTTTGTCGAAATCGCTCTATCTAGCACGGTTTTCGAACTATAAGCATTTTTGTGTTTTCCTTATTTGGAAAATTAATAATGATTAATTAATCATTAATTACTCGGCCATTTCTTAACCAATCAATGCCAAAATCCAATGATTTCCAGATTTTAATAGAATAAATGTATTTGCCAACTTTCAGGTGAATTGATAAAATCCCTTTCAAGTTATCATCCGGACAAGCTTCCCCATCGAAAAAAAGACGTCTTTGGTCATGTGACCTCTCTGATTGGTTGAAATGTCACTGCAGCATATTCAAAAAAATTCCCCAACGCTACTGCATAAACCTGCAAAATTTGAAAAGAATCCGCCTAACGGTTACAGAGTTATAACGAAAACAAAATGCGGAGCCGGAGGAGCCGGCGGAGCCTGAAGGTCTCCCATACACAAACAAGTGTCCCTTGTGGGATGCTTAAAAATACCACTGTAAGGTAAAAACACCACCCAGCACAATATAATTTTAAGCGCCAATCAAAAAAAGTTATTATAAATGGAAGAAAGCTACTCACTGGATGATATATAGGTGGTGCATGATGGTTTGAGGTCAAGTATACAATCACAGCTGCCACTGAACCCAGTATTAATACCAAGGCCCACACTGGAAAGTGTCCCCCGAGGTAGTGTACAAATACTGCAAAATAGGACAAACGGAATGCTCATTTCACAAGTGTGCACTCAATATTAATGCTTAAACGAAAAAATGAGTATTTACTAACCCAGCAGTATCACCAGATCCTCACTGGAAAATGTTGCAACAAAATACTGAACAAATGTGAATAGGGCATCATTAGTCAGGTTGGAAAATGCTTATTTATCAAGTGTGGGCTTCATATTAATATTAAAAATACATACTTAATATTCATCATAACTCAATATTAACAACAAGAGAAATACTTCAAAGTGTGCAACAAGATTATAAAATATGTGAAAACATCACATCAGTCAAAAAATAGAATACTCACTTTAGACTTTTGGAAGTGGTATTAATATGTAAAGTAAGCACATAAATATAAAAGCAAATCTGTTCCTAAAAATGGGCATCCTAGATAATGGACACATGACTGTGCAACAGACAAAATAAGGGAATACTTACTTAACATTAGCCAGCACTAATTTGCAAATTTAATAAGTAAATTAAATTTTTATAAGTTAATACCCTATCCAATGGACAATAGCTTATCCGGTCGGCGCGGACCGGCCCGCCAAACGTCAGAAAAAGACGTCCTGTGTCTCCACCGGCTAGGCCGGCCCAGTACTGTGCACTCGCCAGATGGCGTGTCGTACTTCCTTCCTGTCTAGACAGCGTGACGTCATAGCATCTTTTTCGTTGTCTAAAACTCTTAGACCCCTAGTAAGCTGATAGCGGGGTCGGTGGGAGGGTCTTGTGTGTCCATTGGATAGGGTATTAACTTATAAAAATTTAATTTACTTATTAAATTTGCAATTTTATTGCGTTAATACATCCTATCCAATGGACAATAGCTGAATAACTACCGCTTGGTAGGCGGGTAAGTTACTAGGGACTAAAGAACTTGAACTCATTTTGAAATAGTGACAATGCCTTCTAAAGCCCGGGTAGACCTTGAAGTCTAAACCCTTAGGGCTATGGTCGAATATCATCATCCGGTTATCCGGAATGGAACCGTCAGAGTCGACCTTGCCCCCCCCCCCCCTTTTTTTAACAGACCTGCTCAGAGGTAGGGGAAGAGAGGGATGAGTTCAGTCCCATAATTTAATCCTCTCAGAGGAAGTACATGAGAGATTTTTTTTTTTTTTTTTTTTTTTTTTTTTTTTATTCCTTAATTATATGTGCAATATATACAAATATGTACAAGTATTTACATATGTACATTTCTCCTCTAGGTGCCAGTCTGTTGGTGGATCTGCTGGGCAGCCACAACTGGTCCGAGATGGTAGAGCTCTGAGTCAGCCCAAGCCACATCCTTCAGATAAAATTGGGTGAAGGTATTATGAGATTTCCAGTGGCAGGCTGCTAGGATCTGCTCTAAGGAGACTCCCGACTGGAAGGCCTTAGAAGCCGCAAAGGCCCTGACATCATGAGCTTTAACTTGATGTAGGGTGTGGGCCTGTTGATCAGAGAGCTCATAGCATAGGATCACAGTTTGTTTGATCCATGAGGAGATAGTGGCAGGGGAGATGTCTTTGTCGAAACCTTTCTTGAAGGAGACAAAGACTAACTCCTTGCTCTGTCTGAGGTCTGACGTCCTGTCCAAGTAGTAGCGCAAAGCTCTGACTGGACACAAGGATCTGTCAGACTTGAGGGATTTATCTAGAGTAGGAGCCAGGGCTGGTATGACCACTGGGGCTACACTCTCTGGACCCTCCTTGGCCAGCTGATTCTTAGAAAGAAAGCTGGGAGATGGAAAAAGGGACACCTTAGACCAATCGGATTGGTGTCTGATGTTCTTGTGCTGCCAAGCATGGATCTCACTCCTTCTTTTGCCAGAGCCTAGGGCTAAAAGGAAGACAGTTTTGAAGGTGAGGTGCTTCAGAGATGCCTCCCTAAGAGGTTCAAAGGGAGCCTTTGTCAGCTGGTGTAGCACCAGGGAAAGGTTCCAGGAGGGAATCCCCCTCCGCCCTTTGGGTCTATCTCTGTGGAAACTTTCCAAGAGACGAGTGAGATTATCATCTTTGCTGATATTGACTGTTGTAGGACCCAGTTTATCAGCAATGGCAGATCTGTATCCATCAATGGTGCTGGGCTGTAACTTCTTGTCCTCAAAGAGGTACATTAGGAAGTCAGCTACCGACTTTATAGGTGGTGCCCTGAAGTCCACCTGATTAGTGACGCACCACTTTGTAAAAATGGTCCACTTCGCCTCATAGACTGATCTGGTAGATCTTCTTTGAGGAGCCTCAATTCTTGCTGCCACTGCCTCAGAGAAGCCCTGTTCTTTGATAGTTGTGGCTCTAGGAGCCAGGCATGGAGATTTAGATTGGTCAGATTTCTGTGAGGGATCTGATTGAAGGGCTGTGTTAGTAGACTGGGCAGGTTGGGAAGGCTGAGAGGGACCTGGCTGGACATGGTCACTAGGTCCCAGAACCAAGGCATGTTGGGCCACCCCGGGGCAATCAGAATGAGTCTCTTGCACGGGGAGTCGAATAGCTTCTCCACCACTTTGCCCAATATGGCGGTCGGTGGGAAGGCGTATGCATCCAGATCGTCCCATGGCAGGGTAAGTGCATCCACTGCTACAGTCAGGGAGTCCGGTACTGGAGAGACAAACTGAGGCAACTTGTGGTTGAATCTCGTGGCAAAGAGATCTATTTGAGGCAAGTGCCACCTGTTGCATATTTGTTGAAAAACCTCCGGAAGGAGGGACCACTCTGTTTGGATGGTCTGACCCAGCCTGGATAGTTTGTCTGCTATCACATTGAGATGGCCTGGGATGTGTTGAGCTTTTAGAGTCACTTGTCGCTGGGAACACCAGGTCAAGATTCTCCACAGTAGGGCACACAGTGGGCCCGACCTCATGCCTCCTTCCTTGTTTATGTAAGCTACCACTGTAGTATTGTCGGTTGCCACTAGAACTATTTTGTCTACACAGAGGTCTTGGAACTCCTTGAGGGCTAGTAACACTGCTTTGAGTTCCAGATAGTTTATGTGCAGCTTGCTTTCCGGCACTGACCAGGACCCTCTTGCAGTGAACTCGTTTAAGTGAGCGCCCCACCCTTCTTTTGATGCGTCTGTAAATATCTGCAGAGCATGCCTTACTGGGTGTAATGGTTGACCTTGAAGCACATTGTCTTCGTCTAGCCACCATTGTAAGTGAGGGTGCAGGGTTCTCGGGAGGGGAATAATCTTCTCTAGAGATTCTGGTACCCTCCAATTGTTTTTGAGATGCCACTGTAGGGGTCTCATGTGCAGTCGGCCGAGGTGAACTTGTTTCTCTGTGGCTGTTAGGAGGCCTATCAGGGACATGAACTGTCGAACCGGACAGGCCGGTAATAACAGAAGTACTTGTATCTTGTCCTGAAGGCTTTGCCACCGGTCCGGGGTCGGTCTGACCCGGCCGGACCTGAGATCGAACTGGTAACCTACAAAGTCGAAGACCTGCTTGGGTTCCAGCTCTGATTTTTCTAAATTCACCAACCAACCGAGGTCCTGGCACATCCTGACCAGGATTTGGGTGTGATGGAGACAAGTTTCTTGGGATCTGGCTCTCACCAACCAGTCGTCTAGGTACTGGTGGATTCTTATACCCTTGTTTATGGCCATCAGTTTCACCTCCTTTGCCAAAACAGTGAACTCCATGGGCGCTGTGGACAGACCAAAGGGCAATGCCTTGAATTGGTAAGTCCGGCCTTGGACATGAAATCTTAGGTATTTCCTGGATTGTTCCTGTATTGGAATGTGGAAGTAGGCATCCTTGAAGTCTACTGAGGTGACCCACTCTCCTTGTTGGAGAGATGTTCTGATGGTTTCCGGTGTCTCCATTTTGAATTTCTCCACCTTGAGGAAAAGGTTTAGTTTGCTCAGATCCAGTATTGGCCTCCATTTGTTGTTGGGTTTTGGAACTAGAAACAGTCGATTGAAAAACCCCAGAGATGTTTGATTGTGGACCAATTCTACTGCATTTTTGTCCATAAGCTGATGTAATGCCTCCAACAGGTAGCTGTTCCTGTGGGGATTGACATAACGGCTTACGACAGTGGGAGACCTTGTAAGATTTGGCCGGATCCGAAAGGGAAGGGTGTAACCTTCTCTCAGGATTTGAACTATTTTCGGACCGGCCCCTAGCTCCAGCCAAGTTTGCCAAAAGTTTTGAAGTCTGGCTCCTACAGGCAGATTTGAGGCAACATTTTTGACACTTGTTACAGGTTGAACATAAGACAATGGAATGACACAAGAAGCACTTTTCACAGATTTTAATGTACATTCTTTCTGATGACAGACTGCTGCCCCGGGACTTATTTCTTTCTTTTGCGAAAGCCCAGGCGCAGTATGAACATTTGCAACAACCAAAGGTTTTACACTTAAAGAATTGTCTATTGTCTGTGAGGAGCTTCCGGCCAGCAGACTTGCCTGTACAAGTGTTATACAATGACTGTCATTTATAAGCCTGCTGGCCCTTGGCTGGTCGGGTGGAGTACTGGTACTTGCCTTTCCCTCTACGGTGTTGGCCATGAGAAGAGATATTCTTCCAAGCCGGCCTATCCTGTCTTGAACTATCCGGCTTCTTGTCATGTTTCTCATAAGGGTGGTATCGCCCTTTCTTGTAAACTGAGCCGGAACGATTTCTGTCTAGGGCTGCTATGTCCTCTTCCGCCTGTTTGACCATCTTATCAGGGAAGAGGGTGTCCAGATCCAGAGGGGCTGCCCTGAGAGCATTTAAAGTGTCAGCCTTAACTCCGGCTTTCAGGTATGACAGGTAGGAGTCTCTTCTCATTAAAGTCGTGTTTGCTACATTGACAAAAACAAAGTCGGTCAAGTGTTCCATTGCCCGAGCCATAGCATGGCACACACTAGCGTTGAAATCTAGCAGAAACTGCAGCTCGTCAGTGGCTGTTGAAACTTTACTGGCCGACTTGCCCTTTGACTCTGTCCGGATGGTCTTGAGATGGGATTGCATGCTTTGCTGGACCTTGAGAAGGCAGCGATTAAATCCGGCCGCCTGATTACATATTACAGAGGACTCTCTGGCCGACCTTTCCCATTTTCTGAGGTTCTCTTGAGATATGGGCCTAGACAAAGGTGGGTTAGAGGCGATGCCGGCTTGTCGGGCTATTCTCAGGTAGGTACTATTTAGCCTGGAGGACCCCGTATTCCAGGACTTGAGAGAGTCAGAACTGTCTGTTTTAGCTTCAGAATGTAAGCTGTACCATTTTGACTGCGACTTGGCCGTCCGGACAAACTGGTCCCTCTGTAGTGTGCCTGCCTCAGTGGTATGTGAGGGATAACCTTGTGTTAAGGTGAGATTAAGCTTGCTCAGTTTGCTACACAACCACTCGTCGGTGGGTAAGGCGACGGAAACTTTCCCTGGTGTCTGCATTTTGGGCCCAGCAAAAGGGTTGTCATCTGATGACTTAGTGCCAGAGTCCATGTCAGGGATGTGGTTCCATCCCATATAGGACCGGATGCCCCTCATGGTCTCCCTGTAGGACTGTTCCTCTGAGAGGGATTGATCCGGGTCGGTGAGGGAAACATCTTGTTCATCAGAGAGCTCGCCCTCTTCTGGGAAAAGATCTACTGGAGGACGGTCGGAGGTGATGCTATCCACATCCGAGTCACTTGAAGAAGTGTCCTTCCTGGTAACATCCAAAGTACCGGGCACATGCTTCTTAACAGTAGGTCGGTCGGACACACTAGAAGTTCCTGGTGGTTGAAAAGGCGGGGATACATCTGATCCGGCCTGTGAAGCAGTAGCTGAGCTAGCAGGGTCGGTAGCCGGTAGAGTAGAGGTGGGAGGTCGGTGAACAGGCTGGTCGGTTGGTTTCTGAAAAGGTTCAGTGCTGACACTAGCAGGGGGGGCATGAGTAGGTGCCACCTTGACCGTCGTAAACACAGGTTCTTGAGGTCGGTCTAAAGATTTGGAGAGGAGGAGAGCCTCCAACCGGTTAAACCGGTCCGACCACTTCTGCTCCATTACTTCTAACTTCTGGTCGGTACTAGAGGTAGAAGAGGTTCGGTGAGATGAAGATTTGACTGACTTGTCAGCTTTAACCGACTTTTCACTGGAAGCCTTCTTGTCCTCCTTCTTCTTTTTCTTTTCCACCGGCTGATCACTCAAACCAGGCGACCTAGAGGTGCCCTGGCCATCCACAACCCCCATTACCGTCACTAAGGACGGGTCCACAAGGGTGGGACTGAGAGTGGAGTCTGTAGAAGACTTGGATTCCCTCTTCTCCTTCTTGATTTGATAAGACGGGGTAGATAAATGAACTAACTGTTCTGGTGTAAGGGCATTACAATGAAGGCAATCCGCCCCTTCCTTCTCTACACAAGGGTCCTTGCCCTTCTTCTTGTCACGACAGCGTGCACAAAATGTATGAGTATCATAACCCGCCATCATGTGGCCACAACTACCCCGTCGCTGACTGGGAGAAGACATAGTGAGCTATAAGTCTTCTAGAAATCGTTAGTACAAAAATAAAAGCAATTAACGTAAAGTTATCACATAAAACTTGAAAATATATAATCTCAGAAAAAACCGTGTCACAAGTACATGCGCCAAACGAAAAAAGATGCTATGACGTCACGCTGTCTAGACAGGAAGGAAGTACAACACGCCATCTGGCGAGTGCACAGTACTGGGCCGGCCTAGCCGGTGGAGACACAGGACGTCTTTTTCTGACGTTTGGCGGGCCGGTCCGCGCCGACCGGATAAGCTATTGTCCATTGGATAGGATGTATTAACGCAATAAAAATTTAAATCTGGACCTATCACATCAGAGAGTGGATGCATATTTATATCCACCAAGAAAGATAAAGTAGCCTAGTTAGAAAGTACACTACCTACCACCCATACTAGGAGCATACGATTTTAGGACAATAATTAGCATCACTTAAAAGATTGGCCACCCTATTTGACCCTGAAGGAGGACCAAAATCAAATCTAACTGTAAGCTTCAAGGTCAAATGTCTGCATACTGTTAAAGTATATGGTAAAGCCTTTTCACTGTACAAAACTAAGAAATTGGGACCATGCAAACAACATGAAAATGATGGGTTGCATCCTAAGAATACCAGAGGAAAGACTACCAAAAACATCACTGGAGTGGACACCTACTGGAGGTAAAAGAGAAAAGAGCAGACCAGTCACCACCTGGAGAAGAACAATACAACAAGACTCACGAGACATGGGGATAAGTTGGGAAGAGTCCAAGACTATAGCTGCTGACAGAATCAAATGGAGAGCCGTTGTTGACCAGTGTTCCAACCGGAACTGGAGGAACTAAACTAAACTAAACAACATATTGAAAAGATGCCATCATAAAGGTTAGATTAGAAGCCATACTCTAACAGGTGAAAGGTACCATATCACCCACTCTATTCAAATGAAAGTACTAACTTTAACACCACTTTCTATATATTATAAAACAATACACTTTCCACTACATCACCTTCTATGTATGTAAATAAATACACTTACTATAAGGCTTTGCCACTAAAATAGCCATCAGTGGAGCTATAACACATTGCATCACATTCAGGTAACGACTCCAGCCATTTTTAGGCCGACTGTAGTCCATTAATGGAATACAGATTTGTAGTATAAATAAGGATGGGGCCTACAACAACACATAAAATACAGAATTGGTTATATAAATACAGATGTATTATTATAAATAAAATGAACTGTCATTAAGTTGACTAAGAATGTCTTGTTCTACAAAGTTATACAAAAGAGGGGTGTGTGTCTTCAGTGATATATTTAACAAACTGTGGTAAAATTTTGCCAGGGCATACTAATTAAAACTTCCAAGTATCTTAGATACTCTGTGTATTCTATATGGAAGCAAATACAGGATTCCTGTTACATATACTGGAAGCAGGTTTATTTCAAATGTTCCATGAACCTTGGAAACTCACTTTGAGATTATCTTTTTCTGGTAGACAGAAAGACAGAATTCTGTGAATTTACATATATCTGGCACCGACGGTCACCGCTGTTCCCATTTCTAAAAGCCTGTTCACAAACAAGGTGATCTGATATGACCCATTAGGATAGGCTTAAATACGTGCCCTTTCCAAACTGAACAAAATGCTGTACAAATTTCCCAGCAATTCCAGGAAGTTCTGATTATAATTAGTTCAGTTGTGTTCAGAAACAGCTTAACTATGAAAGGATCACAGTACTCGAGTTAGTTTTTATACAACAATTGAAATGTAATGCATCAACCATGCACTGACTAGTGAGCATATATCAAGCAACAGTATGCCAGGGATGGCAAGACAATGATCTGGTACTTACTTTTACAATCATATAGAGCTTGAGGTACCACTGGCTCCCTCTGAAGGTCTGTGGATTTATGGGTGTTATAGACACAACAAACTCTTTCCAGCCATTTACACGAGGAATATGAGGGCCACCCAAGAGTGGGGTGAACTCAGAATCTGAAAAAATCATTTGAAATTTATTTAGGCTTCAGATCACTTTGAAAATAAGATATTGGTCAAATCAAGCATTTTAAAATATCATTGCAGTATTTACCATTTGTGATAACTCGATTGATTGAACAGACTTGTAGCACATTCAGTTTAATCCCCTTTCATTACATTGTATAGATCACACAGCACAATTAGTATTTCTCTGGGAAAAATTATATTTTGTAAACTTGTACTATAACAGATTCTGCGCTGTAGACCAAAATCAACAGAATTTGGTTAGAGTATCTGGATACAAAATTTTAACAAGTATGTACAGCAGACCACTAGTTTGTAAAGTACACAATGTCAAATTGTATGTACAAAACTGGTATGTGCTTTCAAGGTTTATCAGACCACGCTGGGAAAATAAGAGTCTATTGGGAAAAAAAACAATGATATATAAGAAGTATTCAAGATAAAAAAATAAATTCAGGAGAGTGTAAATGAACTCATAAAATCAATATTTGGATGATTGAAATTTTTATTACATTTTTTTATTAAGTAAAACATTTTGTTTCCCTTTGTTCTGTTTTTTTTTGGCTCTTCCTGGAACTAACAATCTAACACTCTGTGTGGGTATGTTAGCACGAACTCAAAATCACAATGACAATCTTTCTGAGAAATAACAGATAGAATAATGGAACACAAAGCAAGCATTGATTTTATATGCTTAAACATATATTCCACAAAATCTATTAATGAAAATGAAAAGAAAATCTAAGAAATTTTAATATACATGTATTATCAAAATAATGTAGTAAAAGAAATATATGCACTTCATGCAACACTAACAAAAAGAAATTATATACATTCACAAGTTTACAAGAAAGAATTCTTAGAAACAAATTTATACAGCAGAATATCTCTTATCTGAACAAATTGTCTGAGGAATATTTCTTTTTAAGATATTAGAGTCTCAGTACAACAGAGATATTTCAGTGTCAAATATTTTAACTAGACATTGCGTACGCAGTGTATCCCCGGACGGCACATGGTTGAAGTGTGACAGAGTATTATGGTTGACACAAATATACCCCTGTGGGGAGGGGGCCTAAGTGTTTATGGGAGCAACTTGTGCTAACACTAAGTAAGCAAAATGTTTCGAGATATAAGCACTTTTAAGTTTGGGTATCCTTGTTTGACCTTGAAGGAGGGGTCCAAGGTCAAATCTGACCATATCAAAAAATTCCCCGCCCATGATTTCCTATAAGTTGGTTTCACATTGCAAACCTCTAGGACCAATAATAAGCAAGTTTTGAGCACTTTTAAGTTTGGCTATCCTCGTTTGACCTTGAAGGAGGAGCCCAAGGTCAAATCTGACCACAACAAAAGATTCCCAGCCCATGATTTCCTATAGATTGGTTTGCCATCCCAAACCTCTAGGACCAATAATAAGGGAGATATAAGCACTTTTCATGAATGACCAAAAAAATGCCCATGGCGGCCATCTTGTTTTTCAAAATGAGGCTGAAAATATTTCCAATCAAGATTTTGTAATGCGGAACATATTCCGCGAATTTGAGATCTCTAACTATAATACCCTTTGCTCTAGAGGACCAACAAAAGTCCTTGCTTTAAGTCGAATAAATGTCCCTGGTGGCCATCATGTTTTTCAAAATGAGGCCAAAAATATTCCCAGGCAAGACTTTATAGTTATGAATATATCCTGCAAATTTGAGAAGCTAGCTATAATATATTTTTTTGTTAGAGCGGTAACATCCAATAATAAAGGAGGTATATGGCCTCCTGTCTAAGGCACCATTTTGAGTCATTTTAGCAGGCCTAAGGTGACCTTGAAAACAATAGCCAAGGTCAACAAACTGGATGCTGGTACTCCATCATGTACTCAACCTCCAAAGCCATTTTCAATAGTTTCCATGCAATATAGTCAGCATTAAGTGTGAAAATATCTCCAAAAAGGCCAAAAATGGTCTCGGTGAGGTACTCTGGTGGTCTGTGGATGACCTTCAATGAAGAGCTATAAGGTCAAATTTCTGCATGCTTACAGAGGACATATATATGTATTATATATACCAGCCATAGTATGATCTAACATTTTGTATATGAGAACTGGGACAAAATGTGAAAAAATGGTGAAAATCTGACCTTTAAGAGGTCAACAGTGACCTTGAAATTGAAGGTCAAGGTCACAAAACAATTGTGTTCGTGGCATTGCCCATATACACCCACATACCAATTTGAAAAGTTTATCTAAAATATTTTTTAAGTTATCGTGTCCGAAAGGAAATCGCTGCGGTGGCATGACCCTACTGAATCCTATGTATCCCTGACTTTCGTCCGGGAATACCATAATAGACGAAAATTAATCACTGTGTGTGAAATTTATCACAGTAGGTGAAATTTACCAAAGTTTGTAAAATTCACCACCGTATGTGAAATTCATCACAGTTTGTGAAATTCACCACAGTCTCTGAAATTCACTACAGTATGTGAAATTCACCACAGTATGTGAAATTCACCACTGAATATGAAATTCATTCACCACAATATGTGAAATTGACCACAGTATGTGAAATTCACTACTGTATGTGAAATTGACCACAGTATGTGAAATTCACCACTGTATGTGAAATTCACAACAGCATATGAAATCCACCTCAGTATGTGAAATTCAGTGAGGAAACCTCATTCTATTTCATTGCCCTGTGGGAAAATTTCTAAGATCAGGGATATCCCGCGTTAGATAATTGTCAGAAATTTTGATTATTTTGTCTCACTTTAAAGGATCCACTTGTGGCAGGTTTCACATGTGGAGGATTTCACATTTCTTACAAAAATAATGAAGTGCACAATGTGGTCATATGACCAGGCGTTGGCAGGAGGATGGACTACTGTAACTCAATGACATGCATAAGGTTGCCATATAACCTAAATTTGTATCTCTGCATTGGCGATTGAGTTGGATAGCTCCAACAAATAGCTACTGTTAGGAAATGGTTCAGGTATTTCACTATAACATCTCCAGTACTTGAATTCTTTGGGAAGTAAAGATTTCTTTGGATGATAGAAGATTCATAAAATTGAAAAGATGACTGGTCTATAAAATCGTATGAAAATGAAAATGTTGTAGGAGAGAAATGGGTTGATAATTATCACTGCATGTTCAGATAAGAGAAGAAGGGACAGTGAAGGTTCCACTGTACTAAGTAGAGTGCAAATAGGTTAATATGATATAACACTCTGATAACAGAGGTTGAGATAATAGTTACATTTTTGTAACATGACAAAAATCACCAAGGCAAAGTCTATGTGATATTAACACTCTGTCACTAACTATTTTTGTTTAATTTTTATTATGATGTACTAGCTCCTGCAGAGGGCCCAAATGTGTTTCAGTTGGTGTAAATGTCGGAATCTGACTGGCTAAGAGAGTAGTGTTGATGTGTTGGTGTAAATGTGAGAATTTAGTTGGTTAGAGGCTTAAGATGGACAGACAGGCTTTCGCATTTATTATTACAGATGATTTCCTTGTCAAAATTGGTTTTATTTTCAGTTTACCAATCAGGCATACTGCCTAAATTGAAAGTCCATGAACAGAGAGAGAAAGCTTAAAACTTCCCTTTCACAAAAAAACTTGTCTAGTAATGTACCTTATTTAGTTAAGGTGTCACCTACTCTAAAACATGTAAATACAAGGATTTCCAAAAATAATTTGGGAAACAGGAAATAAATAATACATGCAGTTATAGATGAAACAAAACTATGTACAGGCACCCTGCATATCCTACCTTCCACTATGGCCACTAAAACAGTTAATACAGTGATACATTATCATTATATTACAGCAAATTAACAACACAAGTGGTCCTGATAATAGAAAGTCAAGTCACACACAAAATACATCTGATTATCCAAGATTTTCTAGAAACAGAACGGAAGTCAGCTAAAGATGTCATCTAAGCCACATGATATTTACTTCCTCTGAAAAGTGAGCTCTACTCAACAGAGCTAAACAGGGTTTCACTGACAAAAGTGTGTTAAAGACATGGGTTTAACTGTTTATTTTGACACAGTAAATCTCAATTCATATGAATTTACTGAAGAATGGTCATTTTTAAAACAACACAAAAATGCATGAATTAAAACATTATTTATTTTTTGTGTTCAGCCTTCAACAGAGGATTCTTTTTATATTATGAAATATACTGGGTTGCTGAAATGCACAGAAAAAATACATACATTTTAAACGTTACCAATCAGACCAATTTGAATAAAATTTTTACACTTAACTGAACACAATATGTTATGAAATACATTTAACAGTGAATGACTAGTTTGGAATTTACAAATATATGCTAACATTAACTTCCTTCTTATAAAGTTCTTATAACAAGGATATATCACTTCAGGTTTAGTATTTATTAATAATGGAGACTTTTCACAACTACGTTAAAGTATAAGGAAGCAATATAGGGTGTCATTAACATCCTGGTTTCTATTGTCCTTTTCATAAAACGACAACACAAGTTTATATTATTACCTTTTCATATCTACACTTTAAAACCAGGGATGTAAAAATGTATGAGAGAACACATATGTCAAGAATGTGGGATTTTCCTATCCTTTAAATAAACTGAAACCAAAAATCAAGCGAGCTGAAAATGTGAAACAAGAATTTTATCAAATTTACACATATTTTTAGGTAAAACAGCATTTCCTGGAAGACACACTTCATATTTTGGAAATTCACATTTTTTCAGTGGTCATATACTGTAGTTTTAAAAAAATAAACACAATGAATACACAGCAAGATTCCTATTTCCAAGATGACATCCATTAACTAAGCATTTTCCATATACTGTATTAAGTTGAAATTTTCACTGCACCTTTATTTTAGCTATGTTAGTTAATGAGCTTGAATAGTGAAAATTAATTCCTACTGAAATCTTAATCTGTGTTAAAATCTTGCAGCTAAAATTTCTACTTATACAATCACTGAAAAGCATTGTTTTGGTATACACGTGTAACTAAATGCAAATACCAAATTATTCTCCAGCACCACTATTTGAATATCGCATAGCAACAAGAAATGGTTGGTTAATTTTAACTACCTAAGAAAAAAACATATATCCAAGGTGCCTTTATTCAAATTTTTATATAACAATGTAAATTTTGTAAAAGTGAAAATTTCAATTGCATGCAGAAGTGAAGGTAAGCTCCTGTTAATATGGACATAAAAGTGTTTTTGTTTCTTGATGGAAATTCAGATTTATACGAGGAGTTGAAGAAATATATACACACATTTGTATAAGAAACTGTAAAACAGACAACAAAATACATGAATTGTCACCAAATAAAGGGACTATCGAGGTCACCTCACCGATTAAGGTACCCTGGTATATATTATGCTTATTTTTCTTGAGTTGGCCAGGGTGTTGCAGCCACCTGAAAAAGGCACTTAGTTCCACATGGTAAACTATTGTGGTGCAATAAATAGTGATTTTACTATTCATTTTCAGCCTTAATGCTACAGACTTTACAGATTTTATTTATACTTGAATTTCTTTGGGATTAATATTGCTGTCAACATAAAAATTTAAGTGGTTGAGCAAAGTTGTACATGCTTGATTGTCAAGATTCTACACAGGAAAATTATTATTACTTAAATTTGTCAAATAACTGTCCAACTTTGCTAATTAATATTATGGCAAAGATTCAAACCTACAAAGGTAGAGATGGGTGGCAAGTGTGTTGCCACGGCACCACCAAGGCTTCTGTTCAGATATCACTGTAAGATAAGTACAACCTCTGGAGCTTGCTTAGGGTTGGCAATGTAAGCAAATTTTCTATATCGATGCTCAACCCTTTCGATTCAGTTGTGTTGTGTTCTAGCATTTTACTGTCCAAATTCAATTGGTCAACTAACAGGAAGTGGAATAAATGAAAATAAAATAGTCTCATCAAAACTGCTGTAAAAGCTTAAAATATGCAAAAAATATTACACAAAAGGCTCCAATTTCTTCTGACTTATTGTGTGTAATATTTTTATGCTTTCCCACCATATTATGTGCTCACAATTAAGGCAACAATTAAAAATATTTGATATTTCAGTAAAATGGTCTTGACACTATAACAGTACTACAATCTCATCCATACCTGAGAAGAATAGTCTCTATCTGGGTATAACTGGGTTTAGAAGACAGTTCAAAACTTACTTATTCAGACTAACCTATTTCCGCCCATAGTCGTCTCCCCCTACTGGATGCTAATACGGAGACAGACTCTTTCTGGTAATTGGACTATCATCTTTATGTTTTGGTGCTTTAGAGGATGTCTATATGAATTCTTACTTACTTACTTATCCTCTTCACTCCTAGGGGAGCACAATGCAGGACACATATCTCCATCTGCTGCTGCCCGTTTCTGCAGCCTCCCAACTCTTCCATCCCATGTCATCCTTTTCTCTTTCGGCCATCCTTCTCCACGTCTCTTTGGGCCTACATTTTTTCCTCTTACCCTCTGGCGTCCATGGTAATGCTATCTTCATGTTGTCATTTTTTTACTCTTCCCAAAATGTACCCAATATACCTCCATCTTTTTTTTTTCTCCGGACTTTGATGAAATTGACAACACCTGTGCATTCTGAATTTGCCTCTCTTGCTCTCCAATAGCTAAAAGGACACAAATCCTTTTGCCTTTTCCCCATACATATGTCCTTGAATCGGTTCTGAATTTGCCTATCTTGCTCTCCAATAGCTAAAAGGACAAATGTCCTTCCGGCTTTTTCCCATACATATGTCCTTCTTGCATTGGAGTTTCATGAATTGTGGCACAGAGTGATGACTATTTCTCTGCTCACTGTAGTTAAGCAGCAATGGGCTACGTTAGTACTTGGATGGGTGACCGTCTCAGTTCGGGACCAGCTGTGGGATGTATCTAAGTTGGAATTTCTTTGTGTCACGAGACTTTTGTTAATTTTAGTGCACTACTTGTGTCTCTGCTAGGAGACCAAAACACCTTTTGGCCTTGTTTATTTTTTAGTTTGATTGATTGATAGCTCATTACTGCTTATATTTATGGGGAAGAAAAGTTTCATTATTCACTTGAGGCATTTATTTTAGAATGTTTTGCACTTTTGTATGACATTTTTGGTCATTTTCCAATATTCTAACCCATAGTGGTAGCACAGCTCTTACATTGGTTCTAAATATCCTGACCTTGGTTGTTTTGAATATATATATTTGACTTTCATATTAAGTACTGTAGTGCCATGGATGCATTTTTTTGTTTTGCTATTCTTGTCACTATGTCTTCATTGTTTCATTATTTCTTCAAAGTCCTTATTTTCTTTGGCACTCCATAGTGTGCAGCTATTTTCCATAGTGTTTCTCTGTGGACACTGTCAAATGCTTTCTCTATGTCCACAAAATCAATTCAGTACTTTACAAATACTTCACATTATTATCATTAAACTTAAGAGATCACAATTCACGAGGTCAAAGTAACTGACTTCAGAAGTCACCAAAAAGTCTTCACACTGGCCTGTACCTCCCCCTTGTCCCTCTCCTGGTTGGGTACAATTTTTGTAACACTTTATTTTCTTGGTATTTGATTATGTTTGCCCACCATCATCTTAGATCATGCTCCCATCAATTTGGCTCTTTAGAAGTTTTGAAATATTGAATTATAATGAGAAAAAAATTTTTTTTGATCATGTGACCTTGATAAAAGTCAAATTCATACCTTTCAAAAAATATCCCTACACATGTAGAAGTTAAGTGCCAAAATTTATTACGATAGGCCTTATATTAAGGGAGATATTCAACTTAGAAGATACTGCAGTAGCAATGGCGGTAGAGATGTAGGCTGCCTGAAAACATGGGGTGAAACCAATAAGTGTCCTCTTTTCAAGGGACGCATAATTATTCTTTTGTAAGTTAAGCCAGTACAAAGTTTGCATCTTACCTACACTATTTTCCCTCTCATCGTCTGGAGTTGAAGGTATTGCCTCTGTAATAGGGACTTCTAAAATAACACATTAAAATATACTTCATACAAAAGATCCATGGGTGTTAACACAATCCCATTTAAATGTCAAAGTTTGTGTTTTACATCCCATTCAACAGCCAGAGTCATATTGGGACAGGTCCTCTACACTGCCACTTGTGGGTGTCGAACCCACACCGAGATGACAGCCTGTGATCAGATGCCAAACCTGCTAATCTACCAGGTCACTGAGGACCTCAATCCCATTTAAAAGGCAACACTCTCATAATTGATGGTAGAGAAGTACATGGTTAAGAATATGAAACATGTGAAAAGAGAGATTTAAATGGACGGTGAAAGAAGAAGGCCACACTAACGGACACACACACTCTGAAGTCCAAAACTTTAACCACAGGATAACAGAGACCACCTGGTGCTAGCAGGGCAACATCCATTATTATCAGAATTGTTATTCCTGACATGAGTTCATTGCACATACATGTACTAATTTAGCATACCTCAGTCAAAGACTTTGACCATAGTTTTGCCTTCAATGCTGGTAGAATTTGGAATAATTTCCAGACAATGTATGCAGTGTAACATCTATTGCCTCCTTCAGGAGAAAGTTCAAAACTTACATGTTTGCAAAAACTATCCATCATAGCCTTCTTGTCACACCTTCTTTGGTATGACCTGGCTATGTAAATTGGACTCAAGACCATTAGAGTCTGTCAAGTGATGGAAATTAAGTGCTATAAAAGTTCATATTAGATTACATTAGATACTTTTCCCCTCTGCAGTCCGAGTCAGCATATTTTGTAATCACAAAAGAGATTGGTAAAAGAACAGGTAAAACTGAGCATATGTTTGTTGCCAAAGTCGGTATAATTAAGCTAAGTGTTCACTCATCTTTCCCTGATCCCTTATATAATACAGTCTAAGATCCACAGTTTCACATGTGTTTTCATTAGAGTACGAAATCTAAAATTCGCCAGGAATCTAAAATTCGCCACCTCTAAAACCTTAGTTAATTTTATGAAGAAAATAATGATTTTGTCTAAAAATTGGTATTTTTCAGTTCAAAAAGCCTTAATTTACTATACAGTAAACAAATCTCACCACAATTCATTTATTTTATTAGTATTTTCACATGTGGCGAATTTCAGATATGTGGCGAATTTTAGATTTCTTACTCTACATATAAAGATGTTTATTTCATTAAGCATACCATCTTCCTCGTCTGTACTGTGAGCTGGTATTGCAGTGTCAGGTTGCCGCTGTCTCTGGAAGACGAAACGGCCAAACACCACCACAAACACGTAAACAACATAAACACAGAAAAACACTGAAAAACATAATACATTGTAATACATATGAACAGTACAAAGAAAGAAGCACAACATACAGAAGTATATGAAATCCAATGTTCATATTAAAAAGGAAGGGTTGTAACGTCTTTTTCATATCAACATCCCAGCAAAGCTAAACCATTCCAAAAATTCCAGCATAGCAGAAAGATGTGTATAGTACTGTACCGTATACTGCATAGGCCTGCTCAATGGAAATGGGGTTCTTTATGAAAACAAAGCATGCTAATCCAACAGAAAGCTAAATAATTTGCATGAATAAGGATAAAGCTTTAATTTCACAGTTAGATCCTATCACCTAATATATTGTAATAGAGATTTATAGAAACCAGTGGCTCAGAAAGATCACCTGTAATGACCCACTAAGTCTAGCTTCCCAATTAACAGACTTGATTAAGAACCATACCTTTTCATCCTTCTACAAGATCTTAGTTTGGGTTGCAAAATACTGAAATTATTCATAATAATTTCTGACATAACTAAAGAAACAGCATCACAGTTACCCCTCCTACACAACCCTGGGAAAGAGCGTTGGACACCATGACATATAAAAGACTGAGGTGAAAAAGTCCACAGATAAGGAGTCTTTCAGAACACACAGTGTAATTTATGTAAAGGTGTAGGAGAAATAATACTTAAGAAAGAGAAAAATATATGTAAAGACAAAGTATCAAAACGAAACAATTTAATAGTAAGATTACAACAATTATGTGTAACCTAAAAGTTCTGAAGTTCCCAGTTTTTAGTAGTTCTATTTATAATATTTATTAATTAAAGTACATCTATCATAGAGATAGCACAATTAGGTAAAATTATTTATACCAGTAATAAGCAGTTTCACCAATTCCTATATCTTGATAGGTGAAATATGTCTTAAATGTGGCAGCAGAAAACATCCTGGCAGAGTACATGTCAAATGTCACACCATTGCATTGTACATCTGTACACCTAAAACCAATGTCACTATCAAGTATCACCATCAAACACCTTACAGTTGGAGTCACACACCAAAGTCAAAAGTTAAATCAAAGTCACTGCTGACCTGATTGCCTAACTGGACGCATGAGTGAAAACAGTACCCACACAGTCCTTAAAGGCTGTAGGTTAAACAGGTAGATTTATTTGGAGGCAAAACAGGCCACTAATTGTGTGCTGATCTAAGCAACTGACATATCCACTACGGGTTCAACCAGGGTGAAAACAATGGCAAAGCATCCATATTCCAAAAACCCACCCCAAATCTGGGTAATCGTACGTTAGTGGAAGTACCAGTCAAACAAATATGACAGCTGATATAAACATCTTTATCAAAAGTAAAATGTTAAACATCTATGAGAATTAGTAAACTGCTGTTCAACTCTAATAACAAAGAAGTACTTTGTCTATATATGTTTCACTTTTTTTCAAAATTTTGACATCTCAATTCATTCAAAGTTAAAAATAAACTGAAAGCAGGGAGTGTAGAAAGGTTTAGAGTGCTAAGAATCAAAGGAGCAACTCTCTATGGATTGGCTGTGTAGATGATGCAATACATGTACTTAGTAAGTTTCTCAAAAGACTGACAGGAGCTGCAAGCTAGGCCCCATCAAAGCCCATCATATATATATTTAAGGCAGTGTACTTATTTCAGGCAAGTGTGATATTACACAATGTTGAAATCCTTAACTTACCTATTGACATCATAAGTGAGATTTTGCGAGAAAAGAGCACCACAAATATCAAGTAGACAGCTATAATGAAGAAGATTATATCTCTGAGGATGGGTCGCTCTGACACGCGGCACTCATTTACAAAACTGATGGCGCCAGGGATTAGAGTAGTGATAAAGATACCAGCACCTGAAGAGTATATTAAGAAAAAATATACACAAATGGAGAGTCGAATCTTGTTTTACACTGGATTAATTACACACTCAGTATTAATAAGAGTGTGAGGAAGGGAGCACCATCTGCAATAGGGAATATAAACACATGTGTGAACTGGTCACCACTGCAATAAAGAGCCCTCAAATTACATCACAGAAGTGTGAATTAATCTCGGTGACATTAAACTGTTTAAAGGGTGTTGCACACAGGAAACGACTCGACAGGATCCGACATATTAATGACAGTTTACCTGGAGGTCGACAGACATGTCAAAACACACTGGATCCGATCCGATCCTTTTGTTTTGCTATTTTACAACAGTCTTTTTTCACTTTGCTTGTACATCTTGTGATTTGCATAGCCTTTACCTGAGCTTAAAAGTGCACAATATGTTTTTAAAATATAAATACCTTGTGTCATAATGAAGTATTACATATTTTAGGAGAGGCAGAATAAGTGATAAATTAATTTAAAAGCTAAGATATGTAACAGTATAAGTTAGATTGTGCTGTGTCCACCAATATTTTAGCTCAATATAAAAAAAAAACTTGAGCTTTGGGTAAGACTACGTTGTACCAATTAAATGCCTTTCATTGGTGGAGCCTGTTTCATATAAGCTTTCCAAGTCACTTAGTACACACGGTTGTCTTGAAATGACATGGGCAATGGAGACCCCCCCTTTCCCCCTCCCTATGACCAGATAAAAATTGGAAACTTTTCTAATTTCTAAATGTTGGGTCGTGTCTTGCAGTGTCTTATCTGATAGGATCGGAGTGTGTGTGCATACTACAATGAAAACACCATGGGCTACACATTTTGTCTGATCGTATCGTGTAGGGTCGTTTCCTGTGTGCAACACCCTTAAGTAAGCTCAGTGAGCTCTCCAATTACACTACAGCAGATTTACAGAGCCATTAATTTGTCATTGTGTGCTGAAACTGTCTTGTTAACTACAAAAATGGAGTGAAAGAGTAATCGATAAATGGAACCGATATACTGCATAATATGAATATAACAACACATTATAAACCTAGATGGATCCTATAGAACTACTTCCACAGGAGTACAGACAAGTAGCTTTATAACTGTAGACAAGGGCTGAGTTCACACCAAGAAAGGTGTGAGATGAAAGTGTTACTACAACACTAAGCCCTTAAAACACTAATACATACTTGTACTGAGATACTAAGTATATGTTAAATTGCTCTCTTCATGTAAGAAATACTGTACATTCATCATTTTTCAAAGTAAAACAAAAGAAATACACAATCCACTATATATATTTGTCTGCATTGTATAAAAGCTTAAAATACGTTACAGGACATTCAACAGAAAAGTGATATTTCACAATATTTAAAATGGAGGGGGGGGAATAAAATACCAAACAAACTGTGGTCATAAATATGTCAAATTTTGATGATATATTATTATTTGGTATAAATCAATCGAAACAAGATAACTATGTGTATATTTCCATTCCTGTGAACTATACCTGTGTATGTGTGCTTTACAATTATTCATATGTACTTTTACAGTGAGGTAAATGTTAACATAATTGCATGTTGAGTTTGCATGTGTGATAGGACACCGAAGGGAATCATGTTCAACTGTTTATAAGACATCTTTATCCAATTAAAAAATTTACATAACCTTGAAAGTATGAGAAACTCAGGACAAAATTAACTGACATGTATCTCTGGACAAAGATTTACCTTTAATAGTTTGAAACTTGTCAAGTTTGGGAAATAGAAATGTCTTGGCTTTAAGATTTTATGTTAAGGATCATTAGAAAGTGGGTAGTGGGTAATATCAAAAGTGCAGTAAAACCTTTCCACCTATATATATAAAAGCTTACTAATATACAAAGCATCTCTTTAATGATGTCTCTTCATGTAGCATCAGAGATGCCCATACACCACAGCTTGGGGATAATTTCAACACCATGAGATATAGAAGTAGTGAAACAGTACAAAGATGTGGATACTTTCAGGGCATTGTCAGTTATATAAAGCTCCAAATAATGTGAAAGAAAAGAGAAAGAAAATGTATGTAAAAATAAAGTATTAAAACCAGGCAATTCAATAGCTAGATGACAGCATTAATCAGTACACTAAAAAGTACGAAGCTGTAAAACTTATTAATTGGTGAATAGCTGTCAATGGAAAAAGCACAATTATGTAAAAGTGCATATAATAATCTCTTGTAGCAATCCATATATCTTTGTCATAAGAGAAAGATGTCTCAAATATGGTAGGTGAACCACTTTGGCAGAGCCAAAGTTACAGGTCACACCATGATGCACACCTACCCCCTAACCAATGTCCCTACCAAGTGTCAACCTTCTACACCCAATAAACCCAGACACAGTTTTAAAACTCATGGTAACTATGACCAAATCAAAGCTCAAATCAAGTCTCACACCATGACGTCACACACCTAAAAACCCCCAACCAATGTCCCTACCAAGTATCAACTTCCTACACCTTACGGTTTCCAAGATATAGCCCGGACAAGATTTTATAGGTCAAGGTCACTATAGCAAGGTCAAAGGTCACACCATGATGTTGCACACCTACACCCCCTAACCAATGTCCCTACCAAGTATCAACTTCCTACACCTTACAGTTTATGAGATACAGCCCTGACAAACTTTATCCCGCTGCCCGCCCATCCGAACACCATGGGTGAAAACAATATCCCGACAGCCCTTAAGGGCTGTGCGGTAAAAATATTAAACTCAATAGCTCACAAGATGCTATGTCATATAGTAGATATGATCAGGGAACATATATACCCACCTAGCAGTGCCCCCATTGCAAGTCCCACGTCTCCGTTTTTGGAGGAGTTTATTGCTGCAATGGCTGAGAACACATCAGCGGCTCCATTACCAAATGCTAATAATGTGACACCCTAAATAGCATGCAGAGTTAAGGAAAAAAACTTCAAAGGTTACAAGTTTAACGATGATTTCAATAAACAGTTAAATCGTGACTCAAATGACCAAAAAATATCTGTATACTTCACCAGTAATTTCCAATTAAATTTCACTTCTAATTCTAATTGGACTTTTATAGCGCTTAATCTCCTCTTAACAGATTAGGGGACTCTAAGGCGCAGCAGCAAAAGACAGTATGACGATACAGCAATGGTCCTAGCCCTCAGAAAGACCTAGTATGTACTTAGTGGGCTTCTAAATGCTAAGTTTCCACTATCCAAGTATCTGTACCACAAAGAAAGCATTTTACTTAATTTTAGTGGATTCTTCAATATAAGTTAGGGATGGAAAGTTTTCTCTCCGCATTAACTTTTTCTTTGTACGTGTTATCATGTGCCATTTTGTTTTTACAACAGATCATGTGACCTTGTATCACTGTGGTAACTAGTGGACTCCTCACTAGATGCCCTACCACCACAGAAGCTTAACAGGTCTTTAGTATGAGCTCAGATGAATACATTCATAGCTTTCATTAGGATCTACTAAGACACAGATTTAGTAGTATATGGCTATAGAATATACATAGTATATTTAGTGGGCCTTTGTCAAACTTGGCCCAGATGTTTTTTTCTACATAAAAGGGAGTTCTGACTAACTGAGCTTCTCATACAAATATATGACTGACACCCTGGATCACACAAAACAAGGGACAGACTACTTGTGAAAGAAAACATAGAATAGTCTGTAAAGAGTTTTGTAAACTATCAATTTCAATATTTAAACCCAGTGCCCATATTCACACTAACACTTTACAATTACAATTACACAATTACATATACATTTGTTATTCTTAAACTTTTCTAAGAAAACAAGGGGAGTCACATGTTCTGCTGGAAATCAATGCTTTTTAATGTAATTTGTCTGATGGAAACATAACAACACAGCTAAATGTGGTCTGTGTGACCAATCAGATAAGAGAACAGAAGCTCAAGGTCTTTTTCTTGTTCAGGTTTTTACATTATGTTCTTCAACATCCATTTTGGAGGGAACTGCAGACATGCAAGCAAAGTCAAAATGATAAAAAAACATATTTAAAGAAGAGGACTAGACTTCCATCACATTCAAAAAGGAAAATTGAGATTTCACTTTATGAAGGTGACATTTATGATTGGTTTTCCAGAAGATTTTGTAATTTCCACACTGAAACAAATTTGTTTTTGCATGTTTTCTGTAAAGCATATATCTGGTAATCACTATGCAGAAGATGAGTGGGGTATTGTCTGTCAAGGATTTTTCTTTTAATCAATAAACGAGTGATTTCACTCCCAATAGATCCTGAGTTTATCTGATCTATTACAAAAAGGATACAGCCACATTGTCACTCATGTTCAGAATCTTGGCCATCACAACAAGAGGAGGGCAGAAACTGAAACATTCCACAAGACATTATGCACGTTTACACTTAATTTAAAATGGTGGAACGTTGAGTTTCTTGAGGATTCCCTTGTATTTGAACCCATAAAAGAGCCAGACTTGTGATTACATGTTTTTCTATGTAATCAGAAGTAATCAAATCCCACCAGAGATAAAGCAGTTTATTTACACAAGGCCAAATTACACCTCACTTTCATGTCTCTGCAACAATTATATTTCAATGTAATCGGTCAAATCATTGAAAATCTGGTATTCCACTAGTGACTTTTATAACTGTGGTGAATTTTATGCATTGTAGAGAATTCCATATTACAGTTACTGTAGTGAATTTCTCATTCTGTGGCAAATTTAAAATTGTGGTGAATTTAACTTATAGAGGTGAATTTCTCAAACCAAAGTGAATTTCATATCTGTGGTCAATTTCACAACTTGTGGTGAATTTCACATAATTTCACATGCTCTGGTCAATTTTACATCTCATTGTGAATTTCACATAATGGAGAATTTCACATACTTTAGTAAGTAAGAAGCATTTATAAAGTGATGAAATTGATGTTAACATCCTCTAATGTGCTGATGTCCAAAAAGGGATAATCCAGATACAAAAAGGAGGTCAGTATCCATATTAGCATCTGATAGGGGAGATAGGTTATGGTGCAGGATAGGCTAATCTAAAAGGTTATGTTTTCCAACTGTTTTCTGAATTCAGAGATATCACCTACACAGCAGTTTCATGATTTGGATATCTGTGGACCCTTCATAGTTCCCGGAGATGGTAATAACATATGCAACATAGGTTAGCCACATGTCTTTGCATTGAATTGTCAGCATTCTGGATTACACCAAGTTTTTTTTTTTTGACAGATTCAGCTCGTTGCATGATATTGCCAAGAAAACATACTGGGAATGATGACTTCATGGAGCTTCTGATTTTATCATCATCAATCACTATGAATTCTGCCTTATCAAGATTTAATTTAAGTTTGTTATTTCCAATCCACGCCCGGACAGCCTCAAGGCACTTTGCCAGTTAAGCGGTGCTAGAATCAAAGTTCCTAGAGTCAAGTTCTAATTAAATTTGTGCATCGTCTGCATATAAGTTATGGGTAACATTAAATTTAGATATGACTGAACTGAGAGGGGTTGTATATAGGGCAAAAAGGTGTGGGCCTAGGACTGGGCCCTGAGGAACCCCATAAAAGAATTGAAAAGTATCTGAAAGATGGCCATCAATTTTGACCCTCTGTTTCCTTGATTTGAGGTATGACTGAACCCACTAAAGCACAACCCCATCAATGCCGTACCAATACTGAAGGCAGTCGAATAGGATTGAGTGGCCTATTGTGTCAAAAGCTGTGGATAAGTCCAGAAGGACTAATCAAACAGCCGTACCCTGGTCTGTTATCGTATTTTTAGCAATGCCGTTTCAGCAGAGTGAAAAGGTCTTTTTGCAGACTGATTATGTTGGATATACCCTCGTGAGCAATGTGCTCATTTATTTGCTTAGCCACAGTTTTCTCTATAAGTTTGGAGATGTAGCTGAGGTTGGATACTGGTCGATAATTCTTAAGAGTGTTTCTGTCAAGACCAGCCTTTTTAAGCAAGGGTGTGACATGTGCAGTCTTGAAAGAGGATGGGAAAAATGCTCCCTCCTGTAGGGAGTAGTTCACAATATTTGTAATAGGAGTCAAGAGCCAGGCCTGGGGCGAGTACAAGTACTTGTACTTGGTACTTGTACTTAATTACTCTTTTTCAAGTACTTGTACTTGTACTTGACAGTTGAAAATTAAAAGTACTTGTACTTGTACTTGGCTAAAATATCCAAGTACTTTTCAATTACTTTCAAGTACATTCCAAGTACATCGATTTTGTAGTTTTATAACTTTAATTAAGTGACTTATTAGGTGTAAATTTTTACTGTTTCTTTCAGCAGAGTGTAGATAGATGAGAGTTTGTGTTGTTTTGTCAAAGTACAAAGGGCTGTTTAGTTAGCCAGAACTTGGGTTTTCTTTAATTATAACAAGGCTGCATTTAATCAACACCTTTTTACATTTTAAACAAAATACCCACTCATTCAGAATATAGGTGTGTTTTAATCATAAAGGTGCTGCATTTAATCTATCCTTTTTCACTTTTACACAAAAGATCCACTCAGTCACAGCATAGCTTTGCTTTTGTCATATACCTACCCTTATTCATTTTCACACAAAAGACCCACTCAGCCTGAGTGTTGATGCCAAGCTTAGTGGACAGGAGGGCCAATTACTTGTTTATGTAAGACAAACAAGCTAATCCCTTACACAAATAAACTGTTGACTCATTCATTTCAATACACCCCTTTATAAACAAATATCAATGTTTAGTACATCTGCTTTGGCTTTTTACACTATACAATTGCCCTTAAATATAAAGTTTTATTTCACTTGTTCATTCATTTATTTGATAAATGTATTCCAACCACCAACCATATGTAATATCAGTTTTACATAAAGGACTGGTAAAAACCCTTTAAAAATGTTTTATGTGCCCCAAGTAAATAATTCATTATCTGTCAACACAAGCATACTGATGTCCAAGTGGATCTTTTGAAATCAGATTTTTTAGCATTGCAAGACAGGATTTCCATGCATTCAGGTGTTTACTCACACTGTGAGTCTCACAGACAAAATTTTTGAAAGACCTGTATTTATTAAGTGTAACCAGAAAAGTAATGGAGCAGATTTTAGCTCATCAGTGTTTATTGAATGATTGCTTTAAATTGTATGTCTCAATAAATAATTAATTTTAAATAAATAGTGATTATCTAGTTATTATAGTTTTGGGGTCGTACGCTATAAAAGTACTTGTACTTGTACTTGCAATTTTTCAAAGTACTTGTACTTGACTCTTGAGATCAGTACTTGTACTTGTACTTGCAACTTGGCAAAGTAATTGTACTTGTACTTGTACTTGGCTCCATGTACTTGACCCCGGGCCTATAAAATCTTGTCTGAGCTATAGCTCAGCAACCGTAAGGTGTAGGCAGTTGACACGTGGCAGGGACATTGATTAGGTGGAGTAGGTGTTGATTGTCATGGTGTGACCTTGACAAGAGCACACTGATACAATCAAGGACCAAGGATGTTGGGATTGGATCCAAGTCACATGATTTATTTGGTGTAGACTTAATGATTTTGAGAATTTCATCCTCTGACATTGTCCAGAAAGCAACAAACTTATTTTTGTAGGAACCTGGGACAGGGGGATCGGCATCAGTAGATGATAATCCAGACCTTAGCAATTTTGTCTGCAAAATACTTGCCAAAATGTTGGTTAAACTGTTGATAGCAGTATGATCTGGGAATACAATTTTTGGTGATCTATGGAGGACTTTCTTTATGGAATTCCACAAGATCTTGGGGTTATCCGCATTTTCCCAAACCATGTTACTATAGTATTCGGTTTTTGAACATTCCAAGGGGTGGTCTGGTCAACTTTATATCTCATTGTGAATTTCACATACTTTCACATACTATGGTCAATTTCACATCTCACTGTGAATTTCACATACTGTGGTGAATTTATCATTTCATACTCCACATTCAACAATGACAGGACAACTGGTAAATCAATTAAGATTTATGATAAAAACTTGTGAATGATAGGTTAATATCAACCTGATTCGTGTGAGGTATGCTTGAGACTTTGAATTACAAGTTTTTTTGATAATTATTTTCATGTCACTTATTTCAAGTGTCCATTTCATGACTTAATTTAATTGAATTTATCGGTATAAAAATATTTAAAGGTAAGAAACTTAACACATTAATTTGAAGAAAAAAAAACAATTCAGAATAAAAAGTAATTTATATATAAATTGTTACTTTTACCACTGGACTTGAAAACTCTGTTAATCTGTTTCATTTTTTTTCAGTTAAATTATAACTTACTTGCTTTAGTGTTAAACTTATAAAGTTATACTGTAACAACGCTTACGTACATTGATCTCAATCATAGATTGCATTTGCAATAGGCAAAAGAAACAGACCTACTTTACTGGACTGGGTTATTTTACGACTTTCTTACACTCAATCTTTTACAGCTACCGACAGTTTTAATTCAATTTTTAAAATTGTCAATTGAGACAGGACACTATAGTGACACAAGTTATAAATATGCAGTTATATTCAGTTATATTAGCAACATTCTAAAATGTTACGAATGAATTTGGCTTAATTAGTAATAAGGGAAATTTTTCAATATTTACATAAAATGTGGACAACTCTCTTAGACATACTTAAGTAGCTACTGATATATTAACAATCATACTATAAATCCTGTTGTTTTTAAGTATGCGTATTTGTTTCTTACCATACATTTATTAAATATTGACAAGCTTCAAATCAAAACATGATTCAAATAGCCATCTAATGAAAAACATGAGCCTATTCATTTTATATTTGATAAAGATTTGGATGATGAATATCAATTTCTGTTGAATTATTAAATTTTTTTTTCCTATTTGAAGTAAAAACAACCTAAGAACGAAAGTCAATTCTTGACTGTCACCTTTGTATGGGTTCAACTCCAACAAGTGGCAACACTGTGGTCCTGTCCTAGGCTAAGTATAATTCTGGCTACTGAATGGGACAACAAACTGTAGCTTTGTCCTTGGACATTTATCCTTTTAGTGAACACAACTGTTTCTTAATTACATTTAACAGCTGGGCCACTCATCAAGAAAAGATGGTATCAATTGATTTGATAACGACACCTCATGACCAATATAATGACTCACAATCATAATGAAATAATCTAATCTTGTAGATGTTTAATGTTTACATACAATAATGTACAAAATGTATAAACATTTTTTATTAAGCCAACATCTAAAATAATTTCTTCTTTTGCTTGGCCTTTGTATTAATTTTACACAGGGACAGTGATTAAGGTTTCCAAGAATCTTAAATAATTCCATATCTTGTATGATGAAATAAGATTAACATTCTCAATATATGCACAGGCTGTAATTAAATTTCAAATTTATGTCAAAACAAGAGCACTCAAAGAGTGCAGACCTCCACCAAGACATGTAATAAATAGTAAGTAATTGGGAAAATCCACATTTTTTTTTGTATCCAGACAGTGATCCAGTTCAGTCTCAAAATTTGATGGGATTTAAGTTGGGCCAAGACCCATCTTCTGATTTTTTCATGAAGTTCCAACTAGTAATATTTGTGTAATCCTGCTAGCAAACCAACAGCAAACAAATGCTCATGAAAATAATACTTCCTTGGCAGTGTTAACAATGATGACATCCACTCTGTATTATTATTCCTCATATAAGTAACGGATATTTAAGGATAGAAAACAAGAAAAGTATGTTTATTTATTTAACTTAACTGCAGTAACACTGAAAAATTGTTTACCAACACTACCTGACCATCAAAACAGTTGAATTCTCCCTTGAGGGTTCGGGATGACCATTTATCAATAGACCAAAGGTTTCTTCATTATTTTCCATGTAAGTGTGGACATGATGTGTGAGAAAATTTGCATTTCAATGTATTTCCACAAGATATTCTTAAAGATCCAAATCTAAAAGGCAAGTTCATGAAGTACAATATCATTATAACCTTATTTGCTCTTTCTAGCAAAAAGTATTTCAAAAAGTGTTCTTCTATTTCTTATAATGTACACATAATTATTGATACATGAGTTAATCACATAGTTTTAATTATGTTTAATTTTGCAAATATGACTTGGTGATATCCACTGTAAGGGTATATGAAACCCCATTATCAATGTGTTGGCAGGTCTGTCATCACAAAACATTGAAACAGCTATTTGATGTCAGTTACTTAAAATCTCTTAAAGGGCACTTCTGTATACAACTGTCCACGGCCAGTAGCTACAAACATGGATCAGAGGAGGTCTGATCAAATTTAAACAAAAATGACACACTTTTGATAAAATCACCTCAGGTTGATAATCAAGAAACCTTGGATCTGCATATTGGATAAGATTAAGTTATGTATTTTGATCTTTTTGGCTCAAGTTCCACCTCACTTAAACTTTTTTCTCAAATTTGATCCAAAATGTTTGCAATCTTCATCTTCATGTAAAGTGAACACTGGCACAGCCAATCGTCATACCTCATGAGTCCAATTAAATTATTAACTTTCTTTTATAATGGTAGTAACTGGTTCACACTTTGAAATGTGAATTATATATGTTTAAGTGCCTGTCAGTTGATAACAATATTGCAGTATATTGGCATAAACAACTTACAATTCATCCGCACAAACTGCCATTGCTATGAACAGGAACACCAACCAAATAACCTAAAAGTACAGAAAGTGGTTTTCTGACTGAGTAAATTAGTCTGCCTACTCTGCAAATATATATTTCTGAATTAGAATGAAATCCCTACAGCAATTAAAAAGTTTTCCAACTTTCAAGAAGCAAGATAAGAGAGGCACAGAAGACAAGATTAATCAATAATAACCAACTAGATTGGGCCAACTCGGCGCCAACAGGCGCCACAGGTTTTGATCGGGAATTTTTTATGTAAGCCATTTGTTGTATGCCATAAATCTTGGGAAAAGTTATATGAACTTCAGCACATCAATCTACTAAGTTTATATCTTCCCAAGGAAGATGGTGTATCCCCAGACGCCGAATACATAACTCAACAGAGCATATTTTCAATCTTCCTGCAATGATAACTCTGAACCTATGTTCAAAGTATTTAAATGATTGATGATTGAATGTCCATTCCAAATTAATAATCCCAAAAGAGCATATCTGTTTCTATATTTGTTGACAAATAAAATATTATTTCTAACTCATCATACTTTTCAATCTTCCTGCAAAGGGTGACTCTGAAGAATCACCGACTCTGAACCTATTTTCAAAGTATTTAAATGATTCATAATCCCAAAAGCGCATATCTGTTTCTATATTTGTTCACAAATAAAATATTATTTAAAAATTATATATTATTTATATTATTATTTTATTATATTATTTTTAGAATTTGCATTGTTTTTCAGTTATTCATTTCCTCAATTCCTATATATGTGGTCCATATATATGCAACCTAAATATGTGACACAATCTCAGTTGTGACTCCCCTTTGTCTTATTATATAATGAAGCAAACCCCATCTCCCAACCCCACCCCACCCCTCTCCCCTTCTCCACACCTGTCTCACTGTTACAGATCTGCAACCACACTGAAAAGTCTGGTTCTTTGTTTCTCATTTGATATCATTCAATACCTTTGTTTATTTAGTGTCACTCAATAGCTGGAGGTCCCAGAGGTGGATGGGACTACAAAGAGATAGAGTGCTACAGCACAAATGGTAAACAAACAAAAGGGGTAATCAAATACAAAAAGCTCAGTTAATCTTATCACTAAAATAAAATAAAATATATAAATAAGGAATGTCCAACAGGAAAATTATATACCTCCAGAATTAAATATAAATTATCAAACCACAAGAACAGATTTATAATAATAATTCAGAATTGAGAATTTTAAGAAATTAATCAATGTGATTATCAACTGAAATGAGTTAGTAACTGTAGGAACTGTGTCAAAATTAACTGAGGCAAACTGAATAAAACTGGGCTAGTTGAGGGTTAAAAATCCCCTATTTTTACTACATAAGGCTATAATTATATCCCCAGACGAAAGTCGGGGATATATTGGATTCAGGTCCGTCGCGCCGCCGCCGCCGCCGCCGCCGCCGCCGCCGCCGCCGTAGAAATTTCCTTGTGGACGCGATAACTCAAAAACAAATTAATATTTTTTTTTCAAACTTGGTACAAATGTTAAGGGTGCCCAAAGGAAGATCCCTATTTTAAGGTGACCTTAAACTCCCAGTAAAAAAGAACTTATGGCCACCTTAAGGTCAGAAATTGGACTTTTGGCCACTTAGAGCCCTGTAGGTCACAAACTATGATGCTCAGCTGGCTGAAATTTTACCTGACAACACATTAATATGTTCTTAGTACATGTGCCGAAAATCACGACTTTAAGTTGAGGAGAAAATTGTCCTTGAGGCCCATAAATACCCCCACTTGTGGATTTTTTGCTATACTTTTCACATATTTTGCCCTATAATTTGGAAGTGGTAATTCTGATGAGTCTCAAACTGTGCTAGGTATAACTTTGATATGTAATCCTTGTCTGTAGAAAATTTTAGGGCTGTAGGTTTACCCAAAGGGGTCGACTTAAGGTCTCAAAAGTGCCCACAGAGACCCAATTTATGCACTTTTTGCCACTTTCAAGCACTGTAGCTTTCAAACTATGTCTCTCATCTAAGTTAAATATCATCTGGGAATATATCTATGTGTTTTCTTATATGTGCCCCAACATTTAGGCCTTTAATGGACAGTTAACCTGTGTATCAGGACCATAAACACCCACCCGAGTGACCCTTATAAGACATTTTTCACATCTTTTTCCCTGTAACTTGGAAATGGTAAGTCTGAGAAGTTTCAAACTGTATTAGATATATATTCTGTGTGTAATCTTAGTATGTAACAGATTTTAAGTCTGAAGCTTTAATTTTGAAGGTCAAATTGAGGTCTCTAAAAGGCTCCCAAAGACCCAATATTTGGACTTTTTGCTACTTTTAAGCCCTGTGACTGTCAAACTATGTGACTGATAGAGCTCAAATCCTATCTGGGAAGATATTAGTATGTTATTTATATATGTGCCAAAAATTAAGGCTTTAAGAAGACATTTAACCTGTGTATGAGGACCATAAATCCCCACCCGAGTGACCATTTTTAGACATTTTTCACATATTTTGCCCTGTAACTTGGAAATGGTAAGTCTAAGAAGTTTCAAACTGTATTAGATGCATATTCTATGTGTAATCTTAGTATGTGACAAATTTTAAGTCTGAAGCTTTAATTTGAAGGCCACATTTAGGTCTCTAGAAGGCCCCATAAAGACCCAGTATTTGGACTTTTTGCCAATTTTAAGGCCTGTGACTGTTAAACTATGTGACTGATAGAGCTGAAATCTCATCTGGGAATACATTATTATGTTCTTTTTACATGTGCCAAAAATCAAGGCTTCAAGTAGACATTTAACCTGTGTATGAGGACCTTAAACACCCACCTGAGTGACCCTTTTAAGACATTTTTCACATATTTTGCTCTGTAACTTGGAAATGGTAAGTCTGAGAAGTTTCAAACTTTATTAGATACATATTCTATGTGTAATCTTAGTATGTAACAAATTTTAAGTCTGAAGCTTTAATTTGAAAGGCACATCGAGATCTCTAAAAGGCCCACAGAGACCCAATATTTGGACTTTTTGCCACCTTTAAGCCCTGTGACTGTTAAACTATGTGATTGATGGAGCTGAAATCCCATCTGGGAATGCATTATTATGTCCTTTTTACATATGGCGAAAATCAAGGTTTTTAGTAGACATTTAACCTGTGTATGAGGGCCATAGACACTCGCCCAAGTGCCTTTTTGGACATTTTTTCCGTATTTTGCCCTGTTATTTGGAAATGCTTAGTGTGACAAGTCTTAAACTGTATTATATATAATTTTTGTTTGTTATGTATGTCCCCCAAAAAGTTTCAGATCTGTAGTTTAATTGCTAAGGTCTCTTTAACAATTGTAAAATGCCCACAGAAACCCAATTTATGGACATTATGCCACTTTAAAGCCCAGTAACTGTCAAACTATGTGGGTTATAGAGCTGAAATCTTTAAATTTTTAAAAGGAAATGCCTGTCTATTTAAATTTTGAATATTAATAATGTTATGGCTATCTTAGTCTTTTAAGAACTTATTTTTGTGTGTTATACCTCTGCTTGCTGAGTTTTTAACTTTTTAAAATGAAACTGGTTAAACGCCAGTTAAACATATTCAAGTAGACAAAATGGACACTGTAAGTGAGCTTTAAGTCCCAATATTAATGAAATTATATCCGTATGTAGTAAAACTAGGGGATTTTTAACCCTCAACTAGCCCAGTTTTATTCAACTTGCCTCAGTTAATTTTGACACAGCTCCTACAGTTATGAACTCATTTCAGTTGATAATCACATACTTAAAATTCTCAATTCTTTTTGTATTTGAGTACCCCTTTTATATAGATTGTTTGTTTACCATTTATGCTGTAGCACTCCATCTCTTTGAGAGAACATGTAAACTGTGTAAAAAAGATGTAGAAGATGAGATACATTTTGTTTGTGTTTGTCCAGCTTTAGAGCTGATTCGTATGAAATATTTCAAAATTTTAAATATAGATAAATCTGAATTATTAATAGATCAATTATCAAGGGTATTAACTCATATGAATGTCAATATGGTTATTAATTTTATTTTTCATTTGTGGCAAGAAAGAAAAAGTAAATTATATTGTTAATTTTTATGTATTGAATTGCTGTCTTTATTTACTGTATCTTACCTCAAAATATGTTTGCTCTGTTTGTTATTAACTCTCTATTTAAAGTGACTTATAAGCCCATATAGGGCTGGGTATTACTTCAATAGTTTTTGTATAATCCTTGTCAACATAATACATGTCACTATAATAAACTAATAAACTAAACTAAGTCCCAACCCACATCCCCCACCCGGATTCCCCCCACCCACCTCTGGGACCTCCAGCTATATTGAGTGACACTAAATAAACAAAGGTATTTAATGATATCAGATGAGAAACAAAGACCTCAATGGGGTTGCAGATCTTGTGTAATAGTGAGAGAGATGTGGAGAAGGGGAGAGGGGTGGGGGTGGGAGGTGGTGGGCTTCATTACATATAACACAAAGGGGAGTCAGAACTGAGATTGTGTCACATATTTAGGTTGCATATATATGGACCACATATATAGGTATAGAGGAAATGAATAACTGAAAACAATTTGCAAATTCTAAAAATAATATAATAAAATAATAATATAAATAATTTTTTTAAATAATATTTTATTTGTGAACAAATATAGAAACAGATATGCGCTTTTGGGATTATGAATTTTAGAATGGACATTGAATCATCAATCATTTAAATACTTTGAAGGAAGATTGAAAAGTATGATGAGTTGAGTTAAAAATAATATTTATTTGTCAACAAATATAGAAACAGATATGCTCTTTTGGGATTATTATTTTAGAATGGACATTCAATCATCAATCATTTAAATACTTTGAAAATAGGTTTAGAGTTATCATTGCAGGAAGATTGAAAATATAATTTGAGTTATGTATTCGGCGTCTGGGGATACACCATCTTCCTTGGAAGATATAAACAGAGTAGATTGATGTGCTGAAGTTCATATAATAATGGGTAATTATGTTTTTAAAAATTCCCGATCAAAACCTGTGGCGTGAGTGATGACCTGTCTGGGGATATGTTGGCGCCGAGTTGGCCCAATCTAGTTTCATTAATATTGGACTTATAGCTCACCAGAAAATAACAGTATCCATTTTGCCTACTTGAATATGCTTAACCAGTTTCATATTAAAAAGTTAAAAACTCAGCAAGCACAGAGATAACACACAAAAATAAGTACTTAAAAGCCTAAGATAGCCATAACATTATTAATAAAAATTTAAATAGACAGGCACTTCCTTTGAAAAATTCAAAGATTTCAGCTCTATGACCCACATAGTTCGACAGTTACAGGGCTTTAAAGTGGTATAATATCCATAAACTGGGTCTCTGTGGGCATTTTACAATTGTTAAAGAGACCTTAGCAATTAAACTACAGAGCTGAAACTTTTTGGGGGACAAACATAACAAACAAAAATTATATATAATACAGTTTAAGACTTGTCACAGTACTAAGCATTTCCAAATAACAGGGCAAAATACGGAAAAAAATGTCAAAAAAGGTCACTTGGGTGAGTGTTTATGGTCCTCATACACAGGTTAAATGTCTACTAAAAGCCTTGATTTTCGGCACATGTAGAAAGGACATAATAATGCATTCCCAGATGGGATTTCAGCTCCATCAATCACATAGTTTAACAGTCACAGGGCTTAAAGGTGGCAAAAAGTCCAAATATTGGGCCTCTGTGGGCCTTTTAGAGATCTTGATGTGGCCTTCAAATTAAAGCTTCAGATTTATAATCTGTCACATACTAAGGTTATACATAGAATATATATCTAATAAAGTTTGAAACTTCTCAGACTTACCATTTCCAAGTTACAGAGCAAAATATGTGAAAAATGTCTTAAAAGGGTCACTCGGGTGGGTGTTTATGGTCCTCATACACAGTTTAAATGTCTACTTGAAGCCATGATTTTTGGCACATGTAAAAAGAACATCATAATGTATTCCCAGATGAGATTTCAGCCCTATCAGTCACATAGTTTAACAGTCACAGGGCTTAAAGTTGGCAAAAGTCCAAATACTGGGTCTTTGGGAGCCCGTCAGAGACCTCAATGTGGCCTTCAAATTAAAGCTTCAGACTTAAAATTTGTCACATAGTAAGATTACACATAGAATATGTATCTAATACAGTTTGAAACTTCTCAGACTTACCATTTCCAAGTTACAGGGCAAAATATGTGAAAAATGTCTAAAAAGGGTCACTCGGGTGGGGATTTATGGTCCTCATACATGGGTTAAAGAGTCTATTAAAGGCCTAAATTTTGAAGTACATACAAGAAAAACATATTGATATATTCTCAGATGATATTTCACTTAGATGAGAGACATTGTTTGAAAGCTACAGTGCTTGAAGGTGGCAAAAAGTCCATAAATTGGGTCTCTGTGGGCAATTTTGAGACCTCAAGTCGGCCTAACAGGTAAACCTACAGCCTTTAAATTTTTCACAGACAAGGATTACATATAAGAGTTACACCTAGAGCAGTTTGAGACTCATCAGAATTACCACTTCCAAATTATAGGGCAAAATATGTTAAAAATGTAGGAAAAAAGTCCTAAGTGGGGTCTTTATGGGCCCCAAACACAATTTTCTCCTCAACTTAAAGTCTTGATTTTCGGCACATGTACTAAGAATATATGAATGTGTTCTCAGGTAAAATTTAAGCCAGATACGCCTCATAGTTTGTGACCTAGAGGGCTCTAAGTGGTCAAAAGTGCAATTTCTGACCTTAAGGTGGCCATAAGTTCTTTATTATTTGGAGTTTAAGGTCACCTTACAATAGGGATCTTCCTTTGGGCATCCTTAACATGTGTACCAAGTTTGAAAAAAAAATATTAATCCGTTTTTGAGTTATCGCATCCACAAGGAAATTTCTACGGCGGCGGCGGCGGCGCGACGGACCTGAATCCAATATATCCCCGACTTTCGTCTGGGGATATAATTATGTATTCAACTAGCATTCACAAGAAAGTAAACAAAACTTTTCTGTTAATTTGAAAAACACCACAGTTTTTTTTTTCTGGAAACTAAGAATCAACTGTATTGTCATGTGTTATAAATCCATTAATCTGTCTGTGTTATATTCAGGAAACACACTAGTATGGTGATCTGTTATGCCCCAGTCACAGTACAGGTGGTATGTCCTGCGGTTAGAGGTTTTACTCAGTGGCAGAACCGCCTACAAGAACGCCTCAACAACATACCTCCTGAGATTTTGTGTTTCCATCACACTACAGACAGTACAATTCACAGTTACAGGCATTGGGCGAAACACCCCTGTCCTTCCAACTACCGCATGAGGTTCATATTCAAAGTTGTGACACAGCTTCAAAACATCCAATACCTCAACTCACGTTATGTTGCCGTATTCAAGTCACAACCTTATAGAGTAAGAAATCTAAAATTCCCCAGGAATCTAATATTCGCCACCTCTAAAACCTTAGTTAATTTTATTATGAAAATGATGTTTTGTCTTAAATTTGGTATTTTTCAGTTCAAAAAGCCTAAATTCACTGTACATTTAACAAATCTCACCTCAATTAGTTTACTTTATTAGTATTTCAACATGTGGCGAATTTCTGATATGTGGCGAATTTTAGATTTCTTACTCTATACACCATGGACCACACCTTCAGTTAGCCTAGCAAGAAATTCATATGGGGATGCTCACATTCATCTGCGCATGCTCACACTTCCAAATTCAGAGGCAGAAATTTTAAACATTTTAAAACTTCTGTAGAATGCACAAGGTAGTAGATGTTTGACCACTATATCACACTGTCACATATGAACCTCGGACAGTAGCTGAAAGACAGGGGCATTTTGCCCAACGCCTATAACTGTGCGACATACCGCCTTTAATGTGACTGAGGTTTTATATAAATTATAAAGTCACAAATATCTCACTATAGGATAAAGTACACTTACCAGTATAAGAATTTCTTTAAAAAAACTCACAAATATCTCCCTATAGGATACAGGACACTTACCAGACTGTAGTATGGTCATCTGTTATAAACCCACAAGTATCTCACAATAGTATACAGGACGCTTAAGTTGCTAGTATGATAATCTGCTATATAAACCCGCGAGTATCCAACCATAGGATACAAGACACTTACCTGTATTGTCCTCGTTATAAACCAACAAGTAACTCACTATATAGTGTGCAGGACACTTACAGCATGACTCTCTGTTATAAAGCCATAAGTTACTCACTTTATAGTATACAAGACACTCACCAGTCAGGTCATCTGTTTACTGTTATAAACCCACATGTATGTCACTATAGTGTATAGGACACTTACCAGTATGAAGATGGCGAGCGGGACAAGGCTGGAGTGGAGTGTGCAGTAGATGAAGCGTGTGTAGTTGATGATCCCATCATCTATGTCACAGTCAGATGTGTGCATCACAAAATCACACTCATAGCTCTCATTGACCCCATGCACCTTGTGACACTGTGCGGACTAGGGAATGACAAGGTCATTTTGTGTATGTTCAAGTCAATTAAAGTAAGGCAAGAGCATAATCTTGTGGCATTATGTGAACACAGGAGGAATGTTAAGATCGTCTACAGTATGACAACAACATGGGTCCAGTGAAACTGTGATAGTGTGAAGTCAATGTCAGGGTTATTCTATATAATAAGTATGTCAATGTCATTTATATTTGTTGGCAAAATGGTGTGTCTATGAACACTGCAATATGGGACGATGTCAAAGTAACTGATGTCAAGGCATATGTCCAGAGAATCTGTTGAGACATCGGAAATGCATTACAAATTTACAATATGTATGTCATGGCATTTAAAGCATGATATTAAGTGCATGGCTCTGGTAACATTGTATGAATACAGAGACGGGGTCAAGGTCATGTAAAGACATCCTCAGTGGCCTAGTGGTTAGCAAGTTTGGCATCTAATTATAGGCTGTCACCTTTGTGTGGGTTCAACTCCCACAAGTGGTAAATGATGTGGGCCTGTCCCAATATGACCCTGGCTGTTGAACAGGACTGAAAACCCCAACTTTGACTTTGAAGGTCATGTAAACTATACTACTGATTTAGTGCAATTGATGACTCTAGCAGAACATTGGCTGGATTGGAAAGTCACTGTAAAGTATCACAGTATCATCAACTGTGAGACAAGACTATGGATCTGGTAAAACTAGACAAAAGGTTTTTGTACACAAAAACAAAGCATCCCTACAGCTTAGAAGTTTTATATAAAATGCTAAAGGACCAATGTGAAGAGGAAAATGTTATTGGCAAAGAGAAATTCTCCTGAAAGGATTATGTTAGGATCACAATAAGCGAGTTATAAGCACTTTTGAGTTTGGCTATCCTCGTTTGACCTTGAAGGAGGGGCCCAAAGTCAAATCCGACCACACCAAAAGATTCCCAGCCCATGATTTCCTACAGGTTGGTTTACCATCCCAAACCTCTAGGACCACTAATAAGTGAGTTATAACCACTTTTAAGTTTGACTATCATCGTTTGATCTTGCAGGAAGGGCCCAAGGTCAAATCGGACCACACCAGAAGATTCCCAGCCCATGATTTTCTATATGTTGATATACTATGCCAAACCTCTAGGACCAATAATAAGCGAGTTATAAACACTTTTAGGTTTGGCTATCCTCATTTGACCTTGAAGGAGGGGCCCAAGGTCAAATCCGATCACACCAAAAGACTCCCAGCCCACGATTTTATATATGTTGGTTTACCATCCGAAACCTCTAGGACCAATAATAAGTGAGTTATAAGCCCTTTTAAGTTTGGCTAACCTCGTTTGACCTTGAAGGAGGGGCCCAAGGTCAAATCCGACCACACCAAAAGACTCCCAGCCCATAATTTCCTATAGGTTCGTTTACCATCCCAAACCTCTAGGACCAATAATAAGCGAGTTATAAGCACTTTTAAGTTTAGCTATCCTTGTTTGACCTTGAAGCAGGGGTCCAAGGTCAAATTTGACCACACCAATAGATTTCCAGCCTATGATTTCCAATAGGTTGGTTTACCATCCCAAACCTTTAGGACCACCAATAAGCGAGTTATAAGCACTTTTAAGTTTAAGGAGGGGCTCAAGGTCAAATCTGATGACACCAAAACACTCCCAGTCCATGATTTCTATATATTGGTTTACCATGCCAAACCTCTAGGACCAATAACTAAAAATAGGACGCCCTGTTGATAGTAGCTGCGAATAGAATAGAATAGAAACAGGATAGCATTAGAAGAACACACATTACCATGTGTAATGTCCACCCCATGAACCTTTTGGAAAAATTGTACAGTAGTCTTACAAGACCCTGTTTCATTTGTAAAATATATCAATGATGCTTAAATATTTATTAGTATACACATGTAAATTTCAGCTTCATGCCTTTTTGCACTGGCTGGGTCTAAAATTTCGACGAAATCGCTCTATCTTGCATGTTTAAGGAGATAGAAGCAAATTTCTGTTTTTCAATTTTTGGCAAAAATTCGAAAATTCAAAATGGCCGCTATTTTTGGGAAGAAGAAATTTCTTTTGAAATTTGCCAAGAGTACATTGCTTAGATACCCTGTGGGTTGAAAATTTCAACGAAATCACTCTATCTCACACGGTTAAGGAGATACAAGCAAATTTGTGTTTTTCCATTTTTGGCAAAAATTCGAAAATACAAAATGGCTGCCATTTTTGGGGTGGGGAAAATGTTTTGAAAATTCCCAAGAGTACATTTCTTAGATACCCTGTGAGTCGAAAATTTCGACGAAATTGCTCTATCTCACACGGTTAAGGAGATAGAAGCAAATTTGTATTTTGCCATTTTTGGCAAAAATTCGAAAATTCAAAATGGCAACCATTTTTGGGGAGGGGAAAATTTTTTGAAAATTTTTTCGACGAAATCCCTCTATCTCGCACAGTTAAGGAGATACAAGCAAATTTTTGTTTTTCCATTTTTTGGCAAAAATTCGAAAATACAAAATGGCTGCCATTTTTGGGGAGGGGAAAATGTTTTGAAAATTGCCATGAGTACATTTCTTAAATACCCTGTGAGTCAAAAATTTCGACGAAATCGCTCTATCTCACACGGTTAAGGAGATAGAAGCAAATTTGTGTTTTTCCATTTTTTGGCAAAAATTCGAAAATTCAAAATGGCCACTATTTTTGGGGAGGGGAAATCTTTGGGAAATTGCCAAGAGTACATTTCTCTGATACCTTGGGGGTCGAAAATTTCGACGAAATCGCTCTATCTCGCATAGTTAAGGAGATAGAAGCAAATTTGTGTTTTACCATTTTTGGCAAAAATTCGAACATTCAAAATGGCTGCCATTTTTGGGGAGGGGAAAATTTTTTTGAAAATTGCCAAGAGTACATTTCTCACACCCCTGTGGCTCGAAAATTTCGACGAAATCGCTCTATCTCGCATTGTTAAGGAGATAGAAACAAATTTGTGTTTTTCCATTTTTGGCAAAGTAGCTAAGTAGCTATTACTCAGTTATATAGCTATTATCACTAAAAGCAATCCCAAGCAAGCTATCGACCTAAGTAATACTCATACTCAATTTGGTAAAGATACGTCAAATAGTTTTCCTTAAAATTCCCGGAAACAAAAGAAGTACACAAAAGTAGCTAAGTAGCTATTACTCAGTTAGCTATAGAGCTATCTTTGCCAAAAGCAATCCCATGCAAGCGATTAACCCAATAAACACACATACCAAATTTGGTAAAGATAGGATAAATACTTTCCTTCAAATGAGCGGAAACAAAAATGTAGCGAGTTATAAGCACTTTTAAGTTTACCTATCCTCATTTGACCTTGAAGAAGGGGCCCAAGGTCAAATCCGACCACACCAAAAGATTCCCAGCCCACCATTTCCTACATGTTGGTTTACCGTCCCAAACCTCTAGGACCAATAATAAGCGAGTTATAAGCACTTTTAAGTTTGCCTATCCTCGTTTGACCTTGAAGGAGGGGCCCAAGGTCAAATCCAACCACACCAAAAGATTCCCAGCCCATGATTTCCTACATGTTGGTTTACCGTCCCAAACCTCTAGGACCACTAATCAGGGAGTTATAAGCACTTTTAAGTTTAGCTATCCTTGTTTGACCTTGAAGGAGGGATCCAAGGTCAAATCTGACCACACCAAAAGATTTCCAGCCTATAATTTCCAACTAGGTTGGTTTACTGTCCCAAACCTCTAGGACCAATAATAAGCAAGTTATAAGCACTTTTAAGTTTGCCTATCCTTTTTTGACCTTGACGGTCAAATCTGACCACACCAAAAGATTCCCAGCCCATGATTTCCTACATGTTGGTTTACCATCCCAAACCTCTAGGACCAATAATAAGCGAGTTATAAGCACTTTTAAGTTTGGCTATCCTCGTTTGACCTTGAAGGAGGGGCCTAAGGTCAAATCTGACCACACCAAAAGACTCCCAGCCCATGATATCCTATAGGTTGGTTTACCGTCCCAAACCTCTAAGACCAATAATAGGCGAGTTATAAGCACTTTTAAGTTTGGCTATCCTCGTTTGACCTTGAAGGAGGGGCCTAAGGTCAAATCTGACCACACCAAAAGACTCCCAGCTCATGATATCCTACATGTTGGTTTACCGTCCCAAACCTCTAAGACCAATAGTAAGTGAGTTATAAGCACTTTTAAGTTTGGCTATCCTCATTTGACCTTGAAGGAGGGGCCCAAGGTCAAATCTGACAACACCAAAAGATTCCCAGCCCATGATTTCCTACATGTTGGTTTACCATCCCAAACCTCTAGGACCAATAAGAAGCGAGTTATAAGCACTTTTAAGTTTGCCTATCCTTGTTTGACCTTGAAGGAGGGGCCCAAGGTCAAATCCGACCACACTAAAAGATTCCCAGCCCATGATTTCCTAAATGTTTGTTTACCATCCCAAACCTCTAGGACCAATAATAAGTGAGTTATAAGCACTTTTAAGTTTGGCTATCCTCGTTTGACCTTGAAGGAGGGGCCCCAAGGTCAAATCTGACGACACCAAAAGATTCCCAGCCCATGATTTCCTATAGGTTGGTTTACCGTCCCAAACTTCTAGGAGCAATAATAAGCGAGTTCAAGGCTTAATTTTAGCAAATTTTTTATCAACCGATAATCAATCGCCTGTCAATCAGTCAATTATGGATGCTTAATTATTTAAATAGTGGGGTAATACTAAGGTCATTATAAGTATGTCAAGATAAAAGAAAATATGACAAGTGTGGAAATCATAATGTTTATATACATCATCATAATGTTTATGCTGTACCAGTCAATTTAATAATGCTGCACGCAAACTGGGTAAAGGTCATGGCCATCACCAATATGTTAATATCATTCAAAGTAAAGATATATGCAGTGGTCAACAATACAAAATCATATAAAATTTTACAATGAATGCTCTGTCTATTAATTGGATTTTGGAGAATATGTATTTACCAAAGTAAATTAAACTTTTGGAAATTACAGACAATTCCAGTTTTTAATAAAATAACAAGTGTAAAATCAATTTCAGTGAAAACTAGCAGAACAAAATACACACCACCATAGGCTATCGCCAATTTGGAGAGAAAACTTTTCTTATCTGTGAATGTTTAAACAAATACCAAATATCTCTGAGATCAAAGTCACAGAATGTTGGATCAATGAACAACAGATAAAATTTAATGGTGAGTATCTGGTCATTGTTTTTAATTCAAAAATTCTTGTTTATGCAATCCTAAATGGCGAGTTTGGATCGAGCTCCAAGGTGTCCTAGGACAAATATTTCACACATGCGCAGTATAACCACATTGCAAACGTCTAGGAGCACTTTCAGAGATATTTACATTCATTTGCATAGATTGTGATGCCATAAAATATCAAAATATGCGGCTATAATGTTGAAAGAGTAACATAAATATGTGCAATACTTTGATTCTGACATAAAAATAGATATTTGACATTAAATGCTTTAAATAGTTACAATTCAGTATATCTGATTAACTTTTAAAGATTTTCCATTGTTTTTTTCTTTCATGCCGCCCTCTTCAATATCTTTGTGATCCCGCTAGAAGGGTGGATTACTTGGCGTGGTTAAATCGAATGTCCGGGCAGCACTTATACTCAGCGTTTGTATGAAAATCCACGGTCCAAGCACACCTCGGAGTGCGATATAAACTCGCCTATAAATACTAAGGGTAATGGTTTCACAATACTTTACATATTTATGGTAGACATTTCAGCACCTAGCACAACTGCATTTTAGTATGACTTGTAATTTACCATTTTTTAAGCTGGGTAGCAGAGAAATGAGTTGAGAACAAATACAGGAATAATTCAATGCAATTTTTACCAACATATAAATATGCCAAACGGACTAAATATATAACAGGAAAATCTCTACACACACTGCAACAGCATAATCATAATCCAATGTAAACACAAGATACATCAAGTGGATAAAATTATGTAACAAAATTAAACCAGTTAGACCTTGTATATTGTCCCAAAATATATGTCATACCAAATATTTCAAACTGTAAGCAATAACTAGTATAACAAACATATGAAGGACAAACATTTGGTACAAGTATGCTTTGAAGAGGTGATCACCTAGATAGCACTAAAAGATTATCTGATAAATAAACAACATACACTACAGTGAAGTGTGTCACTCCGTGCAACATACCAATGCATGATCAGCAATGGTTTTAGTGTTAAATTATACACACCATTAACTGGACTAGTGTATATTGTGTGAACCAATATTTTCACTTCATTAAATTTTACAATCTGACATAAGTAAAAATAAACTTAGACTATCTTTTTCCAACACTAACCAATGCAAATTTCATCCATCGGAAAGACACCTAGTCGAAGCCAGTGAACAATTGTTTGATCTTGAAAGAGTGTCCTAAGGCCAAATTGGACCACATCAGATGATTACCAGAGCATGATTTCCTATAGTTTGGTTTCACATTCCAAAATCTAGCAGCAATATTAAGTGAGTTTTCAGCACTTTTAAGTTTGGCTGAACTGGGTTGACCTTGAAGAAGTGGTCCAAGTCATATCTGACCACATAAGAAGATTCCTAATCACTGATTTCTAATAAGTTGGTTTAACACCCCAAAGCTCTAGGAGCCATAATAAGTGAGTTATAAGCACTTTTAAGTTTGGGTACCCTCATTTGACCTTGTAGGAGGGGCCCAAGGCCAAATCTGACCACATCAGAAAGATTCCTAGTCCATGATTTCCTATTAGTTGGTCTCATATTACAAACCCACAGGAGCAATAATAAGGGGGATATAGACACTTTTAAGTTTGTGTAACCTCATTTGATCTTGCAGGAGGGTCCCAAAGTTAAATCACAACACATCAAAAGATTCCTAATCCATGATTTCCTTTTGGTTAGTTTGACATTGCAAACCTCTAAGACCAATAATAAGCAAGTTATAAACACTTTTAAGTTACGGTATCCTCATTTGACCTTGAAGGAGGGGCCCCAAGGTCAAATCTTGAAAGATTCCTAGCCCATGATTTCCTGTAGGTTGGTTTCACATTGCAAACCTCTAGGACAAATAATAAGTGAGTTATAAGCTATTTTAAGTTTGGGTATCCTCATTTGACCTTAAAGGATGGGACCAAGGTCAAATCTGAACACATGAGAAGATTCCCAGCCTGTGATTTCCTATAGGTTGGCTTCAAATGGCAAACCTCTATGGAGTACTTTGGCACTCTGTGGATGACCTTGATTGAAGAAATTCAAAGTCAAATGTCTGCATGCTTGTAGAGGACATATATATCTGTTATACACATCACCTATGAAGAGATTCAACCTTCTAGTTAAGAGAACTGGCCAGTAGAAAAAGGTACATAATTTTCAACAAAATGACCAGGGGGTCATCTTGTTTTTCTAGTTTCTTGCTAGTTTCTAGCTGGCCAATTACCTCTCTATGCCAGTGGGCGTAGTGAAATATAAGCCAATAGATGCATTAAAATACTCTCAGAGATTTCAGATCCATCGGTCACACATTATGACAGCTATAGGGCTTACAAGTGACAAAAGGTCTATAAATTGAGTCTTGTGGGATTTTTGGAGAGACCTTAATATGACCTTAAAATTAAAGCTTGTCAGATTTACCATTTCCAAGTTACAAGGCATTTTCTAGATTTTTTCACACCCCAAACCCTTAAGACCAATAATAATGATGAAAATAAACACAATTTGACCTTGAGTTAGGGGGTGAAAGTTTAAATTTAAAGAAGATTTAAGATTTGCAGCTCATGAAGCCCAACAACCAATAGTAAAGATTTATAATTGAAAATATAAAAAAATACAGGAAAAGGCTTACATGCCAATGTTTTGAGGCCAGCCATGACCTTGAAGAAAGCAGTTAAACGTCAAATTTTTGTATGCTTAAAGGGGAGATATATACCGGTATATATGCATTACACATACCACCTATAAGATGATCTGTCCTTCTGTATGGGAGTACAAGGGCAAAATGTGAAGAAATAACCGAAGCCTTACCTATATATACCCACATACCAAATTTTTATGGTCTTCACAAAATATCTGCTATATCACATATGAAATGAAATTTTTGTGGCAGATATGAAGGCGGTGTGACCATACTACAGGGGGGGACAGCGATTCGCCAATTTCTAATGTACCTCATTTAAAACTAACATCTGTGTTGATACTGAAGGAGCCTTATAGCATAGAAAAGTGTGCAACATGTCTTGATACTTTTCTAAGATTTTAGAACTGACAGCATGCAGGATTACAAAGATGAATAAAAAAGTTTATATGTCAGTGAGAAATATGCCTAACAAACTGCATCTGACTGATGCAAAGAGCTGTACATTCTCTAAACTATGTCTGGGGTCAATATAAACACTATTTATAACTTCTTAAGTGCTAGAATACAATGAGAAGAATTGATCTTTAGCTTTAATTATTGTTTGTAAAGTGTTTAGCAGTGTTTGTAACTTTTTGGGAACAGTATAAAATAATCGGCGAAATGCTGTCCACTTTCCAACAGCCCTAATCTTATTGCCATGGGGCAAGTTCTATGGTTGTATTTGTACTTATCACAAAATATATTTTAGGATGCTACTATCATCTTACAGTCTGAGGAACCTCTTTTCATTCTGATAACGTTTATAAAACCTCACTGAATATTTGTTCTCAAGAAACTGCATTTTGCTGTTTTTATGGGCGAATCGCTGCCCCCCCCCCTGTATAACCCAAATATCTCTGGGGATACAATAACCACAAATTGATTAAACTGTCAATGTCCTGATTAAATGACCACAGTCCAAGTACAGAGTGAGTAAGCAGCCAGTGTAATGATCAAATAACCACAGAGTAAGCTGCTAGTGTTCTGATCACGTAACTACAGAATGAGTAAGCAGTCAATTAATGACCTGCTTCAGTGACTATAGCCCAACTACAGAGTGAGTAAGTAAGTGACCAGCATAATGATAAAATAACTACAGAGTGGTCAACCAGTGTCCAGATTTAGTAAGTACATGTCAAGTCAGTATGCATCTCACCTGTCCACTATCTGCTGGCCCTAAGGTTGATGAACTGAGTGACATAAATGGATTGCTCCAGCTCGTCATCTGGACTTCCAGTGAATTCATATTCAGGCTGATTCTCTCACAAAATGCTGGAAAACATAATACATATAATTTAACTAGATTGGGCCAACTCGGCGCCAACATATCCCCAGACAGGTCATCACTCACGCCACAGGTTTTGATCGGGAATTTTTTAAAGCATAATTACCCATTATTATATGAACTTCAGCACATCAATCTACTCTGTTTGTATCTTCCCAAGAAGATGGTGTATCCCCAGACGCCGAATACATAACTCAAATTATATTTTCAATCTTCCTGCAATGATAACTCTAAACCTATTTTCAAAGTATTTATTAATAAATGATTGATGATTGAATGTCCATTCTAAAATAATAATCCCAAAAGAGCATATCTCTTTCTATATTTGTTGACAAATAAAATATTATTTTTAACTCAACATCATACTTTTCAATCTTCCTGCAATGATAACTCTTAACCTAATTTCAAAGTATTTAAATGATTGATGATTGAATGTCCATTCTAAAATTCATAATCCCAAAAGCGCATATCTGTTTCTATATTTGTTCACAAATAAAATATTATTTAAAAAAAAATTATTTATATTATTATTTTATTATATTATTTATAGAATTTGTAAATTGTTTTCAGTTATTCATTTCCTCTATTCCTATATATGTGGTCCATATATATGCAACCTAAATATGTGACACAATCTCAGTTGTGACTCCCCTTTGTGTTATATGATGAAGCCCACCACCTCCTACCCCACCCCTCTCCCCTTCTCCACACCTCTCTCACTATTACACAAGATCTGCAACCCCATTGAGTTCTTTGTTTCTCATTTGATATCACTAAATACCTTTGTTTATTTAGTGTCACTCAATATAGCTGGAGGTCCCAGAGGTGGGTGGGGGATGTGGGTTGGGACTACAGCATAAATGGTAAACAAACAATCTGATATATATCAAAGGGGTAATCAAATACAAAAAGAATTGAGAATTTTAAGTATGTGATTATCAACTGAAATGAGTTCATAACTGTAGGAGCTGTGTCAAAATTAACTGAGGCAAGTTGAATAAAACTGGGCTAGTTGAGGGTTAAAAATCCCCTAGTTTTACTACATAAGGATATACTTTTATTAATATTGGGACTTAAAGCTCACCAGAAAATAACAGTGTCCATTTTGCCTACTTGAATATGTTTAACCAGTTTCATTTTAAAGAGTTAAAAACTCAGCAAGCAGAGGTACAACACACAAAAATAAGTTCTTAAAAGACTAAGATAGCCATAACATCATTAATATTCAAAATTTAAAGAAACAGGCACTTCCTTTTAAAAATTCAAAGATTTCAGCTCTATGACCCACATAGTTTGACAGTTACAGGGCTTTAAAGTGGCATAATGTCCATAAATTGGGTTTCTGTGGGCATTTTACAATTGTTAAAGAGACCTTAGCAATTAAACTACAGATCTGAAACTTTTTGGGGGACATACATAACAAACAAAAATTAGATATAATACAGTTTAAGACTTGTCACACTAAGCATTTCCAAATTACAGGGCAAAATACAGTAGAAAATGTCAAAAAAGGTCACTTGGATGAGTGTCTATGGTCGTCATACACAGGTTCAATGTCTACTACAGGCCTTGATGTTCGGTACATGGAAAAAGAAGACGCTTAATAATGTATTCCTAGTTGAGATTTCAGCCCTGTCAGTCACATAGTTTAACAGTCACAGGGCTGAAAAGTGGCAAAAAGTCCAAATATTGGGTCTCTGTGGGCCTTTTAGAGACCTCAATGTGACCTTCAAATTGAAGCTTCAGACTTAAAATCTTTCACAATCAGAGATTATACATAGAATATATATCTAATATAGTTTGAAACTTCTCAGACTTACCACTCCAAGTTACAAGGCAAAATATGTAAAAAATGTCTAAAAAGGGTCACTCGGGTGAGTATCTATGGTCGTCATACACAGGTTAAATATCTACTAAAGGCCTTGATGTTCAGCACATGTAAAAAGAACATAATAATATATTCCCAGATGAGATTTCAGCTCTATCAGTCACATAGTTTAACAGTCACAGGGCTTAAAAGTGGCAAAAAGTCCAAATATTGGGTCTCTGTGGGCCTTTTAGAGACCTCAATGTGAACTTTAAATCAAAGCTTCAGATTTAAAATCTTTCACAATCAAAGGTTACACATAGAATGTATATCTAATACAGTTTGAAACTTCTCAAGACTTACCATTTCCAAGTTACAGGGAAAAATATGTGAAAAATGTCTAAAAAGGGTCACTCGGGTGGGTGTTATGGTCCTCACACACAGGTTAAATGTCTACTTAAAGCCTTTATTTCTGGCACATGTAAAAATGACATAATGATATATTCCCAGGTGAGATTTCAGCTCTATCAGTAACATAGTTTAACAGTCACAGGGCTTAAAAGTGGCAAAAAGGCAAAATATCGGGTCTCTGTGGGCCTTTTAGAGACCTCAATGTGACCTTCAAATCAAAGCTTCAGACTAAAAATCTTTCACATTCAAAGGTTACACATAGAATGTATATCTAATACAGTTTGAAACTTCTCAGACTTACCATTTCCAAGTTACAGGGAAAAATATGTGAAAAATGTCTTATAAGGGTCACTCGGGTGGGTGTTTATGGTCCTCACACACAGGTTAAATGTCTATTAAAGGCCTAAATTTTGGGGCAGATATAAGAAAACACATAGATATATTCTCAGATGATATTTAACTTAGATGAGAGACATAGTTTGAAAGCTACAGTGCTCGAAAGTGGCAAAAAGTGCATAAATTGGGTCTCTGTGGGCACTTTTGAGACCTTAAGTCGACCCCTTTGGGTAAACCTACAGCCCTAAAATTTTCTACAGACAAGGATTACATATCAAAGTTATACCTAGTGCAGTTTGAGACTCATCAGAGTTACCACTTCCAAATTATAGGGCAAAATATGTGAAAAATATAGCAAAAAATCCCTAAGTGGGGGTCTTTATGGGCCTCAAACACAATTTTCTCCTCAACTTAAAGTCGTGATTTTCGGCACATGTACTAAGAACATATTAATGTGTTCTCAGGTGAAATTTCAGCCAGCTGAGCATCATAGTTTGTGACCTAGAGGGCTCTTAGTGGCCAAAAGTGCAATTTCTGACCTTAAGGTGGCCATAAGTTCTCTTTTATTGGGAGTTTAAGGTCACCTTAAAATAGGGATCTTCCTTTGGACACCCTTAACATGTGTACCAAGTTTGAAAAAAAAATATTAATTTGTTTTTGAGTTATCGCGTCCACAAGGAAATTTCTACGGCGGCGGCGGCGGCGCGACGGACCTGAATCCAATATATCCCCGACTTTCGTCTGGGGATATAATGAATGAAAACAGACACAATACATAATCCTAAAGTTAAGCATCCATATACATATATCTGTTATTGTTTAGAAGACTACTTTTACCGTGTAATTCACATGTCAATTTGATAAACCATTTACATTTTTCACAAATGATAGGATATTTAAATGCACCAGGTAATGGTTTATACACACTTTACTTGTAAGAAACTTCCAAATACTCTATGTTAGCACAAAACCACTGTATCTTATAAAGCATTTTACAGATATATATTGTGATTGCTCTAGCCTTTTCTCAGTATTAAATTCCAAACCCAAAGATAGGAGTTTATGCCTTAAACTCATTTAATGAGATGTGCATAAGCTGATTGAAGAGGCATTTCGTACTGATGAAATAGAGATGCAAAATATTACAATTTTTTCTGAATATTTACTGTGCAGTTTATGAAACAAGACCACTGCCGCAGTGTGTATCTCCCGCCGAGCATTACAGGGGAAGAAATACCTTTTCTGAGATATTCACAATTTTTCATTTTCCACTAAAATCCAAGATGGCCACCAAAATTTTTCCCCTAGACACAGAATACTGTTGTACTACCCAGTGGGATAAAAATTCGCTCAAAATCGCTCTATCTGTTACCATTTCAAAGATATTTTCAATGTTTCATTTTCTGCTAAAATCCAAGATGGCCGCCAAAAGTGGCGAAAATTGAAATTTTTCCCCTTTGCATAGGACACTCTTGTACTACCCTGCAGGTCAATAATTTGCTCGAAATCGCTCTATCTCTTACGGTTTTCGAGATAGTCACACTTTTTCATTTTCCGCTAAAATCCAAGATGGCTGCCAAAAGTGGTGAAAATTGATATTTTTCCCCTTTGCACAGGATACTCTTGTACTACCCTGTGTGTCAAAAATTTGCTCGAAATCGCTCTATCTTGTACGGTCTTCGAGATATTCACACTTTTTCATTTTCCGCAAAAAATTCAAGATGGCCGCCAAAAGTGGCGAAAATTGAAAATTTTTCCCCTTTGAATAGGATACTCTCGTACTACCCTGTGGGTCAAAAATTCGCTCGAAATCTCTCTATCTCTTACAGTTTTCGAGATATTCACACTTTTTTATTTTCCGCAAAAATCTAAGATGGCCGCCAAAAGGGCGAAAATTGAAATTTTTCCCCTTTGCATAGGATACTATTGTACCAGGGTTGAGAAAAACCCGGGTTTTATGAGTATTGCCCAGTCCAGTGGGAAAACCCGGGTTTTCCCGGGTTTTACTGGGCAATACCGAGCAACTTGGACAATACTGGACTTAATGGGTTTATTACACAAAAAGATAGATTTTAACTACTTTATAAAGAGCACTAGTGTTATTAAATGATCTGTGACTATTAAAAATTATAATATTGTCACATAATAAAACTTGTTCTTACTGGGCAATATTTTAAAAAGCTATAATACTGTCTCAATAAATAAAGTTGTCCTACCTGGGTAATAATGACCATTACTGGGCAATACTGGAAATAATGGGTTTATTAAACCAAAAGACAGATTTTAACTACTCTATAGAAAGCACTAGTGTTATTAAATTTTCTGTGACTATTAGAAATTATAATACTGTCACATAAATTATAGAAAAATGGTCCTAACTGGGTAATACTGGACTAAATTGGTGTATTAGGCACAAATGCAGACTTTAACAACTTTATGAATAAAATTTGTGTTATTAAACAGTGTGTGGCTTTAAGGAGTTATAATACTGTCTTACATTAAAATTAGTTCTTATTGTTTTTATGATATACTTTTCATGACAATAGGAAGTTAAAAAGGACATAGGGAAATTGAAGATAAGTGCAGTGTAATCTCTTTGGGTATTTTTATACACCCTGCAAAGTATGAAGTTGTTTCACTTAAATCAGTGGACAGAATTAAAACTGTATACATTAGCATATATAAACAATCAAACATGTTTGCTACTGGTGTCATTTTTAAGTATAATACAAAAAGAGGGGTTTATACTTGCCCCTTTCATAATTGCAATTAAACTATTTACCCCACTATTCTATGGCTATCATCATGTAGTATAAACTCTGGCTTCTCAGCTTAACTCTGGCTTGTCAGTAATACAGTTTTGAGACACTGCATTAACAGTATGGCTTCACTGGCAGTGAGTGGATAGAAATAAGTAGAAGCTATTCTAATCCTGAAATTACCCCAATGCCTAAGTTGCTTTCAGTGTGATACAGACTGCTTTAAATAAGGGCCAATTTTCGTGACAAGCCTCATTTCCATTTGCATGGTAAAGTAAGCACTGCTCTCTTGCTTTTAAAAAAAAAGATTAATAAATTATATGTCAAAATGAAGCCTAAAAATCCAGTTTGGAACTGTTTTGTTGTTACTGAAGAAAATGGTAAAAATTGTATTTATATACATGTATTTATACAATTGTATTTATATACTTATACAATTGTATTTATATACTTGATTTATAATAAAACCTTGCACATATTTAGCAGAATAAAGAGTATTATGAAGCTTAAATAAAGTTCATCATGGGTTTTTCCCCAGATTTGGGTTAAAAAAATAGTATTGCCCAGTATTGCCTACTTTTGGAGTATTGCCAAGCCCGGGTTTTCCCGGGCGGGTAATACCTGGGCGGGTTTTTCATCTCAACCCTGTCTTGTACTACCCTGCGGGTCAACAATTCACTCGAAATCGCTCTATCTCATACAGTTTTCGAGATATTCACACTTTTTCATTTTCCGCAAACATCCAAGATGGCCGCCAAAAGTGGCGAAAATTGAAATTTTCCCCCTTTGCATAGGATACTCTTGTACTACCCTGCGGGTTAAAAAGTTGCTCGAAATGGTTTTATCTCATACGGTGTTTGAGATATTCACACTTTTTCATTTTCCGCAAAAATCCAAGATGGCCGCCAAAAGTGGCGAAAATTGAAATTTTTTACCTTTGCATAAGATACTCTTGTACTTCCCTTCTGGTCAAAAATTCGCTCGAAATCGCTCTATCTCTTACGGTTTTCGAGATATTCACACTTTTTCATTTTCCGCAAAAATCCAAGATGGCCGCCAAAAGTGGCGAAAATTGAAATTTTCTCCCTTTGCATAGGATACTCTTGTACTACCCTGCGGGTTAAAAAGTTGCTCGAAATGATTCTATCTCATACGGTGTTCGAGATATTCACACTTTTTCATTTTCCGCAAAAATCCAAGATGGCCGCCAAAAGTGGCGAAAATTGAAATTTTTTACATTTGCATATGATACTCAAGTACCACCCGGTGGGTTAAAAAAACGCTCGAAATTACGCTATCTCTTACAGTTTTCGAGATATTCAAACTTTTTCATTTTCCCCTAAATCCAAGATGGCCGCCAAAAGTAGCGAAAATTGAAATTTTTCCCCTTAGCATAGGATACTCTTGTACTACCCTGTGGGTCAAAAATTCACTCGAAATTGCTCTATCTCTTACGGTTTGCGAGATATTTGTGATTTTTCACATTTTCACTAAAAGTAGCAATAAAGTAGCCATTACTCACTTGTACATTGAGCAGCAGTTGTGAAACTTAAATATGTTACAGTTCACAAAAAAGTAGATGAACAACATATTTGAGAGAAATTGTGTAGCTGCAATACTTTTGAAGATATAAGCCATTTACTCATTATGGTTATCATTAAAAATTGACAAAGTAGCTATTACTCACTTAACTATGGAGATACACTTCCAAACTACTGACCATGTTGTAGCTGTGGAAAAAGTAGCTGAACAACATATTGAAACAAAATACTGTAAATGCAATAGTTTGAAAGTTATAAGTTATATAATTATATTAGGTAAAAGTGCTACTACTCACTCAAAAGTAGGCCAAAGTTCACCAAACCAAAAAATGTTGAAGAGCGTAAAAATTCATTAGGACAAGCAATTTGCCAAAAATGTGTAACTGTAGTAGTTTCAGAGAAAACTGTGTGACCCACGCACGCACGTACGCACACACATGGTGCAAATTATAATCTCCCACCAGCGAGCCGGGCGGGAGATAAAAAGACATAACTATTGAACTCTATGCAATAACCTTTCCAATGGTGTTTTAATTGTAAAAATTGGCTACATATTGACAGATTTACAGGCGTCGGAAACAGAGGTTTCGCTGTCTTGGTTGTTTCGCTGTTAATTTGGATGATTCGCGGTAAAAAACAGGAGAAGTTTCACGTGAATTTCTCTATGTTATGATTGTAATGGCACACAGCCTATTGACTGCTTTGTTTTCATTTCTATTTATTCGGTCACACATGTACAAACTAACTGATAAACAGAAAAACTCTTTACTTCTTTGAAGTCAATTATTAGGATTAATAATTAGAGACATTAAGCCCTTATAGTGCATCAAGTAATTGCTACCACACATGAGAGCCTATTCCTATAGCTGGTCAAAATAATTGCAATCAGTATATACATGTACATGTAGAATTAATTGTACTAATTGCTTACAAAATATATATATATATATATAATACCCTATCTGAGTATAATTTAACATTATCATTAGATCCACGATTAAAAACTGAAAACAATGGTACTTCAATGATCATAACCCATCCATAAATAAAGATTTTATGTCACTCTGAACTTAAAAGAAAATATGAAAGTTTGCCACGAATCCTCCAGTGAGTTTTACCGCGACACCTCCAGACCGCGAAACCTCTTGTAATCGATTTACAAGCAACATAATTTCACATTGCATTGATAAAATTTACTGGCAAACAAACTTTTGCATGAACCCAAAATAACGACAGAAATGATAATGTATCAGTTTTAATTTGAAGAAAATTCGTTTTATATTGGCTGAGATATTGTTCAATATGTTGCAAACACACGAAAACTACTGCTTGGCGCCATATAATGGCACATGCCTCAAATTGACACAAAACGGAAGTTAAAATATTTAATAACAATGGTTCTTTATCGCCCACACTCGCGCATTTCTGCTTAACAAATAAGGAAGTGGAAGTTGACGACAGAAATAATTTAAATATCTTTAGCAATTTTTGTATGCAAATTTTGCCAATTTGAGGCGCTGATTTCATGTCGAAATTATATTATCGCCCCTTAAAAACGATTCTAAAAGGTTTACTGGTCGGCCAGTGAATTTCATCACCTGCCGAAAAAACGCTCAAGGACAGGCAATATTCACACTTGAATAAATGGGATAGCTTCTTTCCACGGCAAGGTATACATATATGCCGTAACTGGACAGTAAAAACTCTTTAATATTGTCATAAAATGCAGGTGACAAACTTCACTGGGGTGACGAACTTCACTGGCTGAGCAGTATTGTTCTGATTTGATGTTAGTAAAATAGTTTAATAACTTGCGTTTGTGTCAATTCATATTTTAATAAAAAGAAATCCACGAAATTACACTTAAAACAAGCAAAAATAAGGTTTTTGTGTCCAAGTTGTGCCAAGTTACGGCAGGAGGCAGTACTGCGTAGTGCTAGTGTATCGGGCCGTTTAGACACCACCGCCGGGTCGAAACGGCTCACTGTGCCGTTTCAACACCACGGTTAATTTACATGCATTTAGCATCAAAGGCTTACTGCCTGATTGATTTATGCTCAGGTGATTGATCTAGTCCCTTGATTTATACTCAGGCCATTAATCCCTCTTTGTTTTATACAGGTCTGAGTAGGTATTTTTAAGTAAATTAACTGTATTTGTGTTTTGGATTTTGTACTTGTAGTGCTTTTACTGTATTGTTGTTGAAATAAATGGATGTTATATTGAAAGATTTTTTTGAGAAATAAACCTGCCTGGCGTGAAAAACATAAAGGTATAGATAAAACCTTTTGTTGTAGAAATAATCCATGAGCACGAGTGGATTATTTCTATTCTAACATGACATTTAAGCTTATTTAAGCGATTCTTTTTCATTTTTCTTTAATTTTACAAGGAATAAATTGTTTTACGTAGGTTTGTTTACATTGTGGTGACCTTAGCAACGAACTGTTCCATCCATTATACCTGGAAACCGCAGGTTTAAAATTATCTGATACAGGAATATTTAACATGAATATATTGTATAATATTTATTATTCAATTAATATTTAATATTCGATCAAACATAAATAAAAACATTACAGATACATTACTACTAAATCCCAACCACAAAATATGGACGGCGGATGGAAGGACAGTGCGATTGTTGCCAGATAATTGTGTGTGCATAGAACTGAAAACTTGTTTCTGCGCAGCTCGTCATGTTAGAATATGTGTGTCATTTGCCTTCAAACAACCTCTAAATATAATTTGAGCCATTTTATCACCAAGAAAAGGTGTTGAAACGGCGCACATATTGAGGGCGCCACGTCGAAACGGCGCATGGAGCTGAAACGGCCCGTACCACGAAAACTGGATCATCGACGGAATCTGGTCAACTCGGCCCATTTCAAAGTCGGCCCCCTGCAAACTCGGCCCATACAAACTATAAGCCTTATTAAGGTAGTTGGGTTAAACAAAGTTTCACGTAAATTATTTAAATTTTATGCAACATTTCTGTTGATAAAATTTTGCAAGGAAACCCCACGGAATTCTGTGACCCTACTGCCTGGCGCCATATAATGGCACACGCCTCAAATTGGCACAAAACGGAAGTTAAAATATTTAATAACAATGGTTTTTTATCGGCCACACTCGCGAATTTCTGCTAACAAATAAGGAAGTCGAAGTGACGACAAAAATAATTTAAATATCTTCGGCAATTTCCGTATGCAAATTATGCCAATTTGAGGCGCTGATTTCATGTAGAAATTATATTATCGCCCCTTAAAAACGATTCTAACAGGTTTATTGTTTATATTTGATGTTAATAAAATAGTTTAATAACTTGCGCTTGTGTCAATTCATATTTTAATAAAAAGAAATCCACGAAACTACACTTAAAACACGCAAAAATAAGGTTTTTGTGTCCAAGTTGTGCCAAGTTACGGCGGGAGGCAATATATTTTTATTTCTATAACATATTGTTAGAAAATAGTAAAGAATACTGTGATTTCATATTTTATACATAAATGTGAATATTATTGAGTTATTCTCATGTTCACTTTGCAGGGGGCCGACTTTGAAACGGGCCGACGTTAAAATGGGCCGAGTTTGAAGTGGGCCGAGTTGTCCATAAAACTCATCGACCATACGTTGTGGAATACTCAAAAAATACACTTTGACAGCCAAAGTAAAATGTTTTCAATTATCGTACTTATAATCTTGGTCTTTTATCTAAATTAATTTTCACTAGGGATACCTCACATTTCCATAAAGATAAAAATCACACCCAAATACTGTATACGCCTGATCACACGACTACTTTTGTTTGTTTATGTTTTGCAAACTCCTATTTCCTGCTAACTAAACATCGGAAATTTATAAGGTGATAGTATAGTTTTTAAACAATATGGGTTATCCTACCATAAATCTATCTCAAAGTTTCTAATGACAGATAACCCTAAAAGATGTGATATCCAGACATATGTTTCTATCTTGCAATCTTGGAACACAAATTGAATGAAAAATTGACAATGATATGTAACAAAATAGAAATAACAAATCACAAGAACAAATTTTAATCAAAATATCACTGACTTTACAATATTAAAAGTGAAAGATTTATTTCTACATTTCAGCAATATCTTAACTGGACTGGTTTGTACATTTATCGTTAGTCGTCTTGAGTGAATCAAGATCAGGGGAACAATAATAAAAATGATCATTTGCAAACAGAAAAATGTTTTTACCAATTTTTGGATTTTTTAATTTGAAAAATCTTATAAATTTTGTAAATACCATTGAAATCTTTGATATTTTTGCTGTTCAAGGCAACATATTTTCATACTTTGCATTCCTTTTGCACTGAATGCATCATAATCTCAACAGGTGTTCTAGATTATATGGAGCTATCCCAGCAGGTACGCAACTTTGAAATCAGGTTGAATCCAACGGTGAAATCTGGTTGAAATACATGTAGATTTTGCAAAACCGTTTATGGTTGGATCCAATGGGTGAAATTATGTTGAAACCAACGGGTGAAATCAGGTTGAAACCAGCTGATGAAATCTGGTTGAAATACATGTAGATTTTGCAAACAATTTTTAGTTGGATTCAATGGTTGTAATCATGTTGAAATCAATGGCTGAAACCTGGTTGAAATATATGTAGATTTGCAAACCGTTTTTAGTTTGATCCAATAGGTGAACTCAAGTTGAATCAAATGTATGAAATGTTGAAGTATGTTTTCATTTGCATTTTAATTTGCAAATTAATCTTAATGAATTTAATCTATGTTACTGCAACACAGATTATTTTTTAATGGAATCATGGTATTTTTATTTTTTTTATTTCTCAGCTCAAACTACTGGTTCTCATGTGGCTAGCTGAATTCTCATAATATTATGTGAAATGGTAATTTTCCATTTAATTCCTGCATATATATGATAACTTACAAAACACAAAAATATATATGTGCCAATCACTTCTAACAGTTCACTATATCAAAGTGTTGTGGGCCTTATACTGTTATGTTTATTCACACACAACTGTATTTCGACAATCAGGTCAGTTGTCTCATCAGAGGCTGGAGAATTGACCAAGTCCTATCCCTGAAGTACTTTTTCAATGGTGCAATTGTACCGGCTCATTGCACCGGTGCAGGGGTAGGTGCAAGTTCTTTTATAAAGTGCAATTTGCACTCTATGACCTATTGGTTCAGAATATATCAGATTAGTGTTCTGGATATATGGTAAGTATGTAAAGTATGTATAAACCATTAGTTATGAAAAAAAAGTGAGACATGCCTGGACAGTGATCATTGACGAGTGCAAGCAAAAGTTAACAAAAGCACTATAAGATGTTTGAAAAATATTCAAGCATCAAAGGACTGATCAACCAAGACTTAACTGAGCTAGAAAAAATCCTAACCAGTAAACAGCTGCACGAGATTAAAGAATCCCTGCACAAGAGAAGCACTGGGATGGCACCAGTAATTGCCAAGAAAGCCAAGCGCCAATATGAAGTGGCCACAAACCCCAAGAATAGGCAGAGTAAGGCACCCAAAAGAAAGTTTGTGCCTGCTAATAGGCACAACAAGCCTGACAACATGCAGCAGTTTGTACAGCAACTAAAGAAACTGTTAAAAAAATAAGTTCATCTCTAAGTAGTAAATCACTTATTATTTACATTTGATCAGACATTATTTATATGCACATTTCAGCACATAACATGCACAGGTGTAATTGCACTGAATAAAACCTACCTTATAAAAACATAATCAGTAGTTTTTATTTTTCCTCATACCAAAATGGCTAACTTAAAAGAACAAATTGAACTGGCTTCTATGAATGCCCCACCAGGCATTTTACCTACAGGAATCAAATTTGATAGCTATATTGGCCAAAATGTCATTAACCTATCAAAAGTGGCACTCACTGAACACCAAGTCACTGCCCTGGAAAAGGGATTCACTTTCTGTCCAACACCAGGTGTGACTGATAAATCCCAGATATGGGATGACTTTAAAGAATTCCATAGAAGACTAGAATTGATGCAGTTTTTCAACCCTAGGACTGATGCTACTGACACACAAATCAGTCAGAGCATCATTGACTTTATGAATGAGAATGCGAAAGAATATGATAATGATTCTTCAGCTGATAGTGTTGATCCATATAAGGAAATACACCAACCTTTCAAGAACAAATCATCTTGGAAACCTAATCCCCCAAACAGAACACTAGACACTTACAAAAGGGCCTTCAAGATGAATTTACTAAAAAGTGAATTAAGACAAACCCACCAATACAACCTCACTAAGGCGCAATGGAAAGGCCTGATGGAACTAAAAAGCAACCCTGAAATTGTCATAAAAAAGGCAGATAAAGGATCAGCAGTAGTAGTAATGAACACTACTGACTACCTTAGGGAAGGTTACAGACAACTCAGTGACCAAAACTTCTATATCAAAATCAGGGAAGACCCTACAGAAAAAATCTCTGAGAAAATTGAAATGAATTGAAATGAAAAATCTCAAACTCATAACAGTGAAGAATTTTGAGTTCCTAAACATTAAAAATCCGACAGCAGGCAGATTCTACCTATTACCTAAAATACACAAAAACAGGTACCAGGCAGACCAATCTGTAGCTCTATAGGACACCCAACTTGCAACATAAGTAAATTTGTGGATGCACATATTAAAAGATATGTGCCCCAAACAAAATCATATGTAAGAGACACTCAACACTTTATCAGCAGACTATTGGAAATGGGCAAAATCCCAGATGGGGCACTTTTAGTTACCTTAGATGTTTCATCACTATATACCAATATACCCAATCATGAAGGGCTCATTGCAGTGGCGAGCCATTTGAGAAAGGACAGAACAAAAGACCCAATCACCCCATACATTTTGTAGCTGTTGAAATTAGTACTACAGAGTATGAACTTTACATTTAATGATGACCATTATTTGCAAGTAGGGGGGACTGCCATGGGTACAGGCGTGGCACCCAACTATGCAAACTTATGCATGGATAGGTTTGAAACCAAAGCCCTAGAAGGATGGGACAAAAAAACACTAATTTGGCTTAGGTTTATAGATGACATATTTATGATATGGACTTATGGTATGGATGAATTAGAAAAATTCATTTCCTATCTAAATAATATCCATCCCAAAATTAAATTCACTGATGAAAGTAGTGAGACTTCTATTAATTTTCTAGACACCACTGTAAAAATTGATAGTGATAGAAAGCTGTATACCACTCTGTTTGAGAAACCAATAGATACCCATCTGTATCTGCACCATACATCTGCCCACAATAAACCTTACCATACTAAAGGTCCTTTTGGCCAATTCCTAAGGATTCGTAGGATTTGTACCAAGAATGATGACTTTATCAGTCATGGGTTAGAAATGATTCAACATTATGTCAGAAGAGGTTACCCACTCAAAAGCCTGAAAAAGCACATGCTTAGAGCAGCTAGGTACACACAGACAGACCTACTAACAGTTAAAACTAAACAAGAGATTAAAACTCCTGTGATGGTAACCAGATACAACCCCATGAATCCAGACATTTGAGGATTCATACACAATAATTTTGGAATATTATTGAACACAGCAATGACTGTGTTCACACATTCAGTGAAAAACCAATAGTGGGTTTCAGAAGATTACCAAATCTTAGAGACATCCTGACCAGTGCATCCATAACATATCCCCCTAAGGTTGCACCAGTTAAGCAAATCATCGCCAAGCACTGCACGAGATTAGGCAAATGCACTTAATGCCCATTAATACATAAAGACACATCAATAAAGTGTAATGTATCCAATAAGATCCATAAACTCATCAATTTACCAAACACATAAGTTGTGAATTGAGTGACATAGTATACCTGATCACTTGTAGAAAGTGTAATAAATACTATGTTGGTGAAACAGGATGTGCATTCAGATCAAGAATGTATGAGCACATTCTCTCTGTGAAAAAACCAAAGGAGAGCAGATCAACCCCTGTGTCTAAACACCTCACAGACAAGGGTCATTCTGTAAATGATCTCTGATTCTCAATTCTGGAATGGTGTTCTCTAAAATACAACACTCCTAAACCTGAACACAGAAAAAAGTGTGAAAGATGGTGGATGTGGAATATTGGAGCAATACATCCAGTTGGCATTAACCAATTTATTTAACTTTATATAATTTTTAGCATTCATTCACACTCAGAATGCTAGTGTCTCTTGTAATATATGATAACTTGTTCATTGAGCTTGTTGTTTCATTGTATCTGTTCATAATATTGCACGAGAATGTAATTAAACTTCAACACTCAGTATATGGTTAAAAATTATGATCTTTTGTATTTTCCACCTAGATATGCATTATTTTTAGTCATATAATAGGATATTCCAATTTCAACAATCTGAGAATTCTTAGTTATATATTTAAACAAATTAAATCTTTGTGAAGTGGCATTCTCTGTGTCTAATTATTTTATCCAGTCCAACTTATTAAATATTATATTAAAATAGGCATTGCAATTGGAAAGAAACTCTCAACTAAAATCATAATGCTTTTTTGTTGCCTATCTTTCAAAATATTCATCTTTTGAATGTAGTTTGAAAAAAAAACAACAGCATAAATGTGTACAACTTCACCACATTGCTGCCTCTGCTTAATTAGTTTTTACCTTACTGTTTACCTTAATTTGAGCACAAAAAGTGCACCTAGCTAGACTAGCCCACACCATGCTATGGAGAAATAGTGCTCATGTCCTATTGTGTGGTGCAGTAAGTAATTAGTTTTAGTCACAGAACTAGGAGTGAGTACAGCAAAAAATACTGATAAGATAAATATGTGAACCCCATAACACCACTGAGCTATTGTGTTCTCAGAGTGATAAATGTTATAACTGAAGAGCTTAGGTTCTTGCTGCTTTTGACAAGTGATTTTCTTATTCTATCTAAACATATTTGTCTTGCACATAGGAATGGCTGTATCACATAGATTTTATAAATATGTATATATTCATTACATACCAATGATTTTGATGATTCACCAATGTGCTACTTTTTTACTGCAGATGAAGTAAATATTATATATGAGAAAGGGTAGTTTTCATGAGGGTAGCTTTTAGTGTAGAATTTTAATTTAAAAATGATATCCATTTTGATTGTTATCCTTTGAGACTAGAGCTGCTATTAAAGCACAAAATGTATGTGAAATTTTGTGATAATTTCATAACCAAATATATCATCGATATAGTGTAATTAACTCACTAACAAATAAAAATTACTCCTTGAGGTAAAAAGCACAAATTTGAAAATGACAATGTAAGAACTAAGAAGGATGAATCAAAATTATTTTGCTATAACACAATTTTTATTATTTTTATTATTATTACTTTTTTTTTGAAAATCTCACCACTTTTGGGGAAGGTACACAATTAACATACTCATGTCATACATTTTCCCATATTTCATATGTTTTTGTTCCAAAATATGACTACTTTTTCCCTTCACAAATCAAACATTGATTTACTGTGTACATCAATTTTAGGGTCAGTTTTCAATCCTACATCACCAAAATTTCTTGTCTAAAACATAATTATTTTTTCATGTTGGAAATCTAAACAAGATTTAGTGTTGATTATTCGTGTGAAGCATGACTACTTTTTCTAGTCAGAAATCTAACTTAGATTTAGTGTTGAAAAAGTGTACATCAACGTCAGGATCAATTTTTGTTGAATCAATAGGTCTGTGCCTGCTGGGATAGCACCTTTGTAATCATCAAAAATATACATTTCCAAGTTTCAGATTTCGTCTAGATTTTTAATCTAAAATCTATAATAGCCCAGACAGTTCAACCCCTGTACTCTTGATAATAAACTTTTGTGACTGATAAACCATCGTATTTCACTTGAGTACCCTGAAAATATTTTACAACATGATAGTATGAAATCAATAAGAAAAAGATCTTTAAAATTGTGTAAATTATTACAACCATTATAGGTCATTAGATGATGCAAAGGTCTGACTGACATCAAAATACAAACATAATTTTACAGTTATTGTTTCTCATCTCCTATGTATCATTTCTAAAGATAATTAATCTGAACGATGTAACAACGTCTGGAAAAAAATGAATTGTTGTTGCTAAAGTATTGGCTAAACCAGTTATTTCAAATTAACATTATAAAAGACCTGTACTTGGTATCGATGGTCACAAGTAATTTCAAAGCTTTTCCTGCCTAGGACCATGGTGAAGCCTTGAAACACAACTTCCACATAGAGTTGTCCAAGACTTTTATGAGTATGTCACTTCCATTGCATTCACCACTTCCAGTTTCGAGGATATCATCTTCCTTGTCAATTTTGTAAGCATACATAAAAAGCTCTGCTGTTGCTATGACATCATCTTGAAAGAGGGCATTCCTTGCCTTGACTTTTTTTCTCTACTGAACTAACACATTTCGAGCGGCCTTGGAATGTTTACGTTCAGATTGATGAAGGCTCTTGTATTCAAATGTTGTGGCATTCAACTTTGGCAAGACATTATGTTTGAACTAGGCATCAACAGCACTACCATTTTGCATTAAAATGTGTCTCACAAAGTGTATTTTATTGTTATTCCTATTGTTTCTTCGGATTGCTTCTTCTTAATTCCTTCAGGTGGTCATTCTAGGGCATTTTACACTCTCTCATTTCAGCATTTACTCATAGATTTTCTGCTGTTTTCCATTAGTTTTTTGCATGTTTTAATACCGTTCCTTTTCCCTATGAGTTACGATTTTAACAACAATGGGTCCTGGATACTGAATACTTTCACCAAAGACATTATCCTGCAAATAGATACAGTTATGCTGGATATTCATCTTGTCCTTCAAAAAGTTGCAAATCAAAGCCTCATAATCCTCACTTCTGCTCTTTCCTAAATACTGAAAAACTAATTTCTTTCCACTATAAGTCTTTCCACTTCTTTTTCAAACCTACAATTCTTGCCCTATAGAGAAGGCACTTTCAGAAGTATATCCATTCCAATCTGGCATTCATTGTTAAGGCAATGTTGGTAACTTGTGCTTCCTTGTCTCACTTTTCAAATTCACAAATAACATTTTGAAGACTTTTCTGGGATTTTGAGATGAAGGACTAGATGTCAAGCTTAATTCTGATATGACTTTATTCCTTTTCCTAGTTATAATTGTACAACTGTTCTGACCTTTTCCTTTCTCCATTAAACAGCTAGGAAACAGACAAGCAAAACAAATAAGTGGTGAAATTGAATACTGCCTAAAATGATACCAGTTCAGTGTACATGAAGTCCAATACCAGTACCTAGTGTTCAAGTGCACCCAGTACAATTCACATTTTTGTTTCTATATGCTTAGAAAAGGAAAAAGGTGAAAGGGCTTCACTGAAATGGCATACCCAACATGTGTTTATATAACATTTAACAGATACCAGGCATAAAACCTTTCTTCAAATGTTACTATTTATCCCCCAAAAGAATAGTTTCAAAGCACTAATGTAATCCCAAGCTATTATATATGTTGTATGTCCTTTTTATGTTTTCATTAATCTTTGCTTTTATCCATAATTTTGATGAAGTTAAAGAAACAACCTTTACACACAAGTCGCCATGCTAAACCATTACCCAGTTTAAATATATCAATAACCTTATTGCAAGAGAAACAGTATACTAACTATGATATTCAAATGCAATTTATGAAATATCTATTGCCAGTATAATCGAAAATGTTTCACATTGAGAAGAAAAAGGTCCAGTGAAACAGGCAAGGCTTGACTACTTTCTAGCTTCATCAAATATGCTTGATATAATTAAAATTATGATATTAGCTTGAGTGACAGATTGGATCATTCCATACAACACTTGGAAATTGTACTGAATAGCTTTAATTGAGGCCAAGGACTCTGAAAGTTTAATAATAGTCTTGTAGAAAGTACAGACTTTTTGACACTGATAAATGCAATTATAAATAAAGAGAAACTTAATTACACAATTCCAGTCTATAATTTCAAATTTTTAAAGATAATTTTTTTTTGATTAATTGCTATGGCTATTGAACCATATATATTTTTGGAGACAATTTGCGTTGGAACCCGTGGGGAAACAATAAAATTTTCTGCCAAACTGAAAAGAAAACAAATAACTACTGAAAAGAAGTTAATAGCTGGTACAGAAACCTTTTCCTGAATCAATTTCTGTAAACTCAGAACTTCTAGATAAAAGGCTGAGCTAGAGCAAATAAGAAATGCTAAAACGAAAGGTAAATCAGAGCCTGAGTGCAATGGTTGCAAGAAGGATAAATGCCTTCCAAATGTATATATATATATATTTTTTTTTTTTGTAATTTCAAAGGTAAAAACTACATTGAAAAAACTATAAAAACTGCAACTTAAACCTGGCTCAATAGTGGCAAAACAAGAGGAAGTGGGATATAATATAAAAGAGTTTTATGCTGATTTATTTAAAAACCGAGATGATCACATATTAGTTATTGTTATAACAGATAAAGCCTTTACAAGAAATGGAAAGTATATTAACAGCTCCTGAACTCGGGTTAGTGCTGAAGAAAGTGAAATCAAATAAGACCCCAGGTATAGATGGGATTACTTTTTGGGAGAAATTTTTGGGAAAATTAAAGTACTTTACAACATAAGCTTTTATATCTTTATTAAAAACATTTATCCTATCAATTTCATGATAAGGAATCAAATGCCTTTTCAAAATCTATTAACATAATTAAGCCTTTTTGGTTTCAGGAAGATATAATATGTCATACATTAATGTGGCTGAGTCATTAATCTGTCTTCCTTTAATGAAGCTTGTTTAACATTTGAATAACTGAGGTCTTCAATCTGTCTGCTATAGCATCAGGGCCTAACTTATAGACTACACAAATTTTAAAGCAAAGTTCTTAATGAATGAATAATCTTTATCGTTTTTTGATAGACAAGTAATTATACATTGGCGTTTTGAAGTAGCTTTACAGCATTTATGAAAATAACAGTTAATAACTTAATAGCCTACCTTGTACCACTTAGCAGTGGAAGGAGGAGGTTTAATATATTTATCCTCAGGTAAATTAGCGGCCTGAAAGTCATGCTCAAATTTATCAAAGGCATCTTTGATAACTGAGCTGAGGGGGAGATAGAAGAAGGGCCTTATGGACTAAGCTCCTGTCGGCCTTTCTCATCAGCCAGCCCCATGACAGAAGTGGAGGACCTAGGCATGGACTCCCTGGGATCAGGGAGGTTAAGAATACATCTAAAGGCGTCCACTTCCTCAGCATATTGAAGGGAACGTCAGATAAGGCTACTTCCCTATAATAAGGGGGGTCTGGATCGTGTTCAGGTTGGTCTTGATCAGAATGAGCCCTAGAAGGCTTTGAAGACCTGTGTCTGGGTGCAGAGGACTGATCCTCCTCTGAAGATGAAGACACATATCTGAACCTCACTTTGTGTTTGCTTCTATCTGCATGTTTAGGTCTAGAGGATGCAACCCGAGGCTCATTGGATTGACCTGAATACTGATCCGACGTGGACCTCGGTTCAATGTCATGGTTTTTATGAGAGTGAGGATGCTTTTTGGGCCTAGCCGATGCTGCCCTATTAGGTTCATGGGATAGACCTGAATGCTGATCTGATGCGTTCTGATGTTGAGATTGATCAGCACCGAGACGTGGTGGTAGAGAGGGACCATAGTCCACCTCCATAGCCTCAACTGAGAGTGAGGTAGGCTGAGGTCTCGGAGGGGGTGGGTCCAGAGTTACAACTTGATTTGGGGGATCAGGCTTAGAGGCCGAAGCGGAGGTCTGATCCACCTCCACTTCTGGTTGTTTAGATGTCTTTTGAAAAGATGTAAATTCATCTCGGAGAGACTGAAATGCCTCTAGCATGAAAGCCTTGAAGACTCCCATTTGTTGCTGTAACTGGATATTAAAAGTGTTACCCAGGGACTTTTCGAGCTTGGACTCGATCTTCTGTTGTAAGGCAGTACCTGGGGTTTGTGGGACAGATTTTGCTGGTGTTTTAAGAGATAATGACCTGAGGATCTGTAGGGCCTGAGGACATGCTGGAGAGGTAAACAAATTGTCTGCATCACTCTCAAGGTCTGCCTGAAATTCAGTGAAGGATTCAAGGATTCATTCAGTGTAGCCATTTTTCCCGGGTCTGACCACAGACCCTTTGTAGAACTTTGATCTAAGTGAGCGCCCCAACATTTGTTTGAGGCGTCTGTAAAGAGTCTGGGACTGGAGATACGTACAGTGGAACTTTGTGGTTCAGATGAGTGGCAAATAGATCTACATGAGGAGTGAACCACTTTTGGCAGATCTGTTTGAACACCTGCGGATGCAGTGACCATTCTGTTGACTGCACTTGGTTCGACCTGGACAGGAGGTCGGCCATCACATTCAGACATCCTGGAATGTGTCTGGCTTTTAATGTTATGTGATAGCGACGACACTATGTCATGATCTTCCACAGGAGAGCGCACATCTCTGCTGAGTTCCTCCTTGTTTGTTTATGTAGGCTACCACTGTTGAGTTGTCCGTTGCAACTAGCACTGTTTGGTTCTGGCACTGGTCCTTGAAGCTTCAAAGGGCCAGGGAGACCGCCTTCAACTCTAGGACGTTTATGTGCAACCTTTTTTCCCGGTCTGACCACAGACCCTTTGTAGAACTTTGATCTAAGTGAGCGCCTCAACCTTCGTTTGAGGCATCTGTAAAGAGTTGGATACTGTGGTCTTTGGGATGAAGGTCTGCACCTCTCATCACATTTGTGGGATTTTGCCACCAGTCTAGGTGTGCAGAAATGGCTTCTGTCCAAGGAAGGAGGCTGTCCAGCAACTGACGATATCTCCAGTGCTCCTTGAGATGAAATTGAAAGGGCCTCGTGTGAAGACGTCCCTCTGGGACCATTTTCTCCGTTGATGCAAGCAACCCAATTAGCGACATCAAACATCTTGCAGTCAAAACATGTCGTAGGATCAAATCCTGAAGTTTGAGCCATCTCTCTTGAGTGGGTTTTACAAGGGCTGAATCTAGATGGTATTCGTAGCCCACGAACGAAAACACCTGAGTTAGTTTTAGTTCTGATTTCTCCTGATTTATTATCCACCCCAAGCACTGGGTTAGGTATACCACTGCCTGAGTGTTCACTTGGGCTGCCTCCTGAGACTGGGGACCTGAGCAGCCAGTCGTCCAGGTATTGGTGAAGTCTGAGCCCTCTGGAGAGGGCCATTAGCTTCACTTCCTTTACAATCATTGTAAAGACCTGGGGGGCTGTGGCTAGTCCGAACGGGAGGGTGAACTGGAACACCTGTGACCTGTAGCAAAACCTTAGGTATTTCCTTGGGTGTGGGTGGATGGGGATGTGAAGGTAAACGTCTGATAGGTCTATCGACGATACCCATTCCCCTGGAATCAGGGAGGTCCTGATGGACTCTGGAGTTTCCATTTTGAACTTTTCTACAAGTAGAAAAGTGTTGAGCCTGCTTAAGTCTATGACTGGCCTCCACCTTTGGTGAGGCTTGGGTACTAGAAACAGGCGACTGTAAAACCCAAGATTTTGCATTTTCCACCCTTTCGATTGTTCTTTGACAGAAGAGATTGGATACAAGTGGCAAGAGCTTGGTCTTTTTGAAGGGCCTTGTATTCTGATTGAATCAGAGGGAATCTGACCAGACTTGGTTTTGAGAGGAATGGCAGTACGTAGCCATTGGTGATAATGTTTAACACGGATGAACATTTGTTTGTTTGCCGAAAGAACGGAGGCGACCTCCTACTGGTGGACTGAGGGAGGCTTTTAAGGAGTCATTGGGGGAGGGGTTTCCACACCCTCACCCCCTGTTGTGGGGTCAGAAACGACCCCTGGAGCCTCTAAATTTCGGTTTCCCCCTGCCTGAGGAAAACGATTGGTTACTGCTTTGTGAGGAGTTGCCCGAATAGGGGCGTTTCCTGGAGCCTCTTGTTGTGGGGACCACGAAAGGGCTTATTTTGAGTCTTTAGAGGTGCCTTTTTTGAGGAGGAAGTCTTCCCCTTCCTCCACAAGTTTAGACTTGAACAAGGAGGAATGCCAAAAGGGCGAGTTCCTGAGTTCTTGGCGTCTCGTTTCCCCTAAATGTGGTTGCAAAAGGGTCATTTCGGCTTCGCGCCTAAGCAAGCCGGTGTTACCCATAGAATAGAGTTCCCTCTGGAGAATATGGGCTAAGGATTAGCTGAGGCATGTGAGAGCCCTGTGCTGAATAACAACAGTCTTATTCCATAAGTCTAAATACTCACAGGCTTGCTCATATCCGCGTTTTGCTGCTTTCTCAGGATTGGTACCTTTTTGGATCTGAGACTTGACCCTTTTAAAGGTAGACTTCAGGCTATGTTGGTACTTCTCAAGAGTGGGATTGCAGGAAGAAGTCTTAGCAAAGGCAGCAGTAAAATTGAGCGTGGAAAGGTTTTGCCTAGCTTGGTCTTCCAATTCCTTATGAATTGGTAGGGGAACCTTGCCCATAGGAGCCCCAGGGGGTTTAGGAGTAATACAGATTTTGACAAAATCTCTATTCAACTCCTGTATTTTCTCCCCGTAACAAGGCTGTCCCACCTTGTACCACTTTGCAGTGGAAGGAGGTTTGATGTATTTACCCTCGGGTAAATTAGCGGCCTGGAAATCATGTTCAAACTTATCAAAAGCATCTTTGATAACTGAGCCGAGTGGTAGCATAGAGGAAGGACCTCTAGGTCTGAGCTCTTGACGGCCTTTTTCATCATCCAGACCAATAACTGAAGTTGAGGATCTAGGCATAGACTCCCTGGGGTCAGGGAGGGAAAGAATGCGCCTGAAGGGGTCCACCTCTTCAGCGTATTGGGAGGGAACATCAGACAAGAGCTACTTCCCTATAATAAGGGGGTCTGGATCATGTTGAGGTTGGTCTTGGTCTGTGAGAGCCCCAGAGGGCTTTGAGGATCTGTGACACAGACTGGTATTTTCTAACCTTCATTCTACTTATTCTATCTAAAATCTAAGAAAAACAAACATATCTTCCAGTCTCAGCTGTAATCCTGCCACCGGGCGGTTGCATTCAGTCCCACATGGTAAGCTATTGTAGCGCAAAAAATTTTAACTAGAGGATCGCTCGCAAAAAAAAAAGATAATGTTTTTGCATAGCAAAAACAAAGCGTCCCGAAAAGGATATAAAGGCGAGTGCTAAAGTATTAAGAAAATGCTTCGTTTCTAGCCTTATACTGTTGTGGTAACCAAAGTCAGCGCAGTCTGCTCTATGTAGCATGGTTTTCAAGATATAAGCATTTTTGTGTTTTGCAAAAAATTAAAAATGTCCGCTATATTTGGCGAGACAAAAATATTTTGAAAATTGGCATGGCTACTCTGCAGAGATACCCAGCAGGTCAAAAATTTTGTTCAGTTCCCTCCATATAGCACAGTTTTCGAGATATAAGCATTTTTGTGTTTTACAAAAACTTTGAAAATTCAAAATGGCCACCATTTTTGGGAGACAAAATTTTTTGTCAAGACCACTGCTGCGGTGTGTATCTCCCGCCGAGCATTAAAGGAGAAGAAATAGCTTTTCCGAGATATTCACAATTTTTCATTTTGGTGTGTGAAAGCTCTCCCAAAAGTAGGTGAACGAGTTATTTGAGAAAAATTGGCTATCTGCAATACTTTTAGAGATAATTCGCATTTACTCATTTTGAGTAGGTGAATAATTAGCTATGGGTCTGAAACTTCACCAAGTGAAAGCTGTGCCAAAAGTAGGTAAATGAGTTATTTGAGAAAAATTGGCTATCTGCAATACTTTTAGAGATAATTCGCATTTACTCATTTTGAGTAGGTGAATAATTAGCTATGGGTCTGAAACTTCACCAAGTGAAAGCTGTGCCAAAAGTAGGTAAATGAGTTATTTGAGAAAAATTGGCTATCTGCAATACTTTTAGAGATAATTCGCATTTACTCATTTTGAGTAGGTGAGTAATTAGCTATGAGTCTGAAACTTCACCATGTGAAAGCTCTCCCACAAGTAGATGAATGAGTATTTGATAAAAATTGGGTATCCGCAATACTTTTACAGATAATTCGCATTTACTCATTTTGAGTAGGTGAATAAATAGCTATGGGTCTGAAACTTCACCATGTGAAAGCTCTTCCGAAAGTAGATGAATGAGTTATTTGAGAAAAATTGGCTATCTGCAATACTTTTAGAGATAATTCGCATTTACTCATTTTGAGTAGGTGAGTAATTAGCTATGGGTCTGAAACTTCACCAAGTGAAAGCTCTCCCAAAAGTAGGTGAATGAGTTATTTGAGAAAACTTGGCCATCTGCAATACTTTTAGAGATAATTCGCATTTACTCATTTTGAGTAGGTGAGTAATTAGGTATGGGTCTGAAACTTCACCATGTGAAAGCTCTCCCACAAGTAGATGAATGAGTATTTGATAAAAATTAGGTATCCGCAATACTTTTACAGATAATTAGCATTTATTCATTTTGAGTAGGTGAATAAATAGCTATGGGTCTGAAACTTCACAGAGTGAAAGCTCTCCCAAAAGTAGGTGAACGAGTTATTTGAGAAAAATTGGTTATCTGCAATACTTTTAGAGATAATTCGCATTTACTCATTTTGAGTAGGTGAATAATTAGCTATGGGTCTGAAACTTCACCAAGTGAAAGCTGTGCCAAAAGTAGGTAAATGAGTTATTTGAGAAAAATTGGCTATCTGCAATACTTTTAGAGATAATTCGCATTCACTCATTTTGAGTAGGTGAGTAATTAGCTATGGGTCTGAAACTTCACCATGTGAAAGCTCTCCCACAAGTAGATGAATGAGTATTTGATAAAAATTGGGTATCCGCAATACTTTTACAGATAATTCGCATTTACTCATTTTGAGTAGGTGAATAAATAGCTATGGGTCTGAAACTTCACCATGTGAAAGCTCTTCCGAAAGTAGGTGAATGAGTTATTTGAGAAAAATTGGCTATCTGCAATACTTTTAGAGATAATTCGCATTTACTCATTTTGAGTAGGTGAGTAATTAGCTATGGGTCTGAAACTTCACCATGTGAAAGCTCTCCCAAAAGTAGGTGAATGAGTTATTTGAGAAAAATTGGCTATCTCCAATACTTTTAGAGATAATTCGCATTTACTCATTTTGAGTAGGTGAGTAATTAGCTATGGGTCTGAAACTTCACAGAGTGAAAGCTCTCCCAAAAGTAGGTGAATGAGTTATTTGAGAAAAATTGGCTATGTGCAATACTTTTAGAGATAATTCGCATTTACTCATTTTGAGTAGGTGAGCAATTAGCTATGGGTGTGAAACTTCACCAAGTGAAAGCTCTCCCAAAAGTAGGTGAATGATTTATTTGAGAAAAATTGGCTATCTGCAATACTTTTAGAGATAATTCGCATTTACTCATTTTGAGTAGGTGAGTAATTAGCTATGGGTCTGAAACTTCACCATGTGAAAGCTGTCCCAAAAGTACATGAATGAGTTATTTGATAAAAATTGGGTATCCGCAATAGTTTTTGAGATAATTAGCATTTACTCATTTTGAGTAGGTGAGCAATTAGCTATGGGTCTGAAACTTCACCAAGTGAAAGCTCTTTGGGATAGCTGCTCTGCAGAGATACCCTGAAGATCAAAAATTTTGTCGAAATCGCTCTATGTAGCACGGTTTTCGAAATATTAGCATTTTTATGTTTTGCATTTTTTGCGAAAAATTCGAAAATTGAAAATGGCCGCCATTTTTGGCAAGAAATTTTTTTTTTGAAAATTGGCATGGCTACTCTGCAGAGATACCCTGTGGGTCAAAAATTTCGTCGAAATCGCTCTATCTAGCACGGTTTTCGAGATATAAGCATTTTTATGTTTTGCAATTTTTGCGAAAAATTTGAAAATTCAAAATGGCCGCCATTTTTGGCGAGTGGCATGGCTACTCTACAGAGATACCCTGTGGGTCAAAAATTTCGTCGAAATCGCTCTATCTAGCAGGGTTTTCGAGATATAAGCATTTATGTTTTGCAATTTTTGCGAAAAATTCGAAAATTCAAAATGGCCGCCATTTTTGGTGAGACAAATTTTTTTTCAAAATTGGGATAACTACTCCGCAGAAATACCCTGCGGGTCAAAAATTTCGTCGAAATCACTCTATCTAGCACGGTTTTCGAGATATAAGCATTTTTGTGTTTTGCAATTTTTGCGAAAAATTTGAAAATTCAAAATGGACGCCATTTTTGGCGAGTGGCATGGCTACTCTACAGAGATACCCTGTGGGTCAAAAATTTCGTCGAAATCGCTCTATCTAGCAGGGTTTTCGAGATATAAGCATTTATGTGTTTTCCTTATTTGGAAAATTCGTAATGATTAATTAATCATTAATTACTCGGCCATTTCTTAACCAGTCAATGCCAAAATCTAATGATTTCCAGATTTTAATAGAATGAATGTATTTGCCAAGTTTCAGGTGAATTGATAAAATTCCTTTCAAGTTATCATCCGGACAAGCTTCCCCATCGAAAAAAGACATTTTTGGTCATGTGACCTCTCTGATTGGTTGAAATGTCACTGCAGCATATTCAAAAAAATTCCCCAAGGCTACTGCCTAAACCTGCCAAATTTGAAAAGAATCCGCCTAACGGTTAGAGAGTTATAAGGAAAACAAAATGCGGAGCCGGCAGAGCCTGAAGGTCTCCCATACACAAACAAGCGTCCCGCAAGGGACGCTTAATTACTTAAATGTAGCTTTTATAAGCTGCAAGCTTACCATGTGGGACTGAGAAGAGTCCCACCCGACCTCCCCGCTGTATTACAGCTGAGGGGGTATGGGTTAAAATTTCAACGAGAAAGGAGAAGACAAATAGGTCACGTGACGACAACCTGAGGCTACGGCCAACTATAAAGGTCTGTTTTTCTTAGACGTTGGCCGGGCCTGGCGGCCATCCGAGAACAGCATTCAGTCCCACATGGTAAGCTATTGTAGCGCAATAAAATCATGTAGTCAAGTATGTATGTACAAAGCCTCATTTAACGACTTCAACTTGTTTGCTCTATCTTTTGACGGGGTGGCAAGGTGGCAGTAGTGAGGCAAGAACCAGTGGAGAAGCAATATTTGGGAACACACATGCCTCACACCTTTTAAGTTCTAGGTTCAAAGCGGAGATCCTATGTGGGAAAGTTACCAGTTGCTTACCAATACTGGATAGTTTACAGTGCAAATCTTGACCAACCAGTATGTACTGGTTTCTTCTGCCCTTCAAACTACCGGTCATGATATAATCTGTACTATGTGTTGGATGCTACAAACCCAACTAAATAAAGAAATCAAATCCACCTGGTGAGTGGTTGGGTCCAAGATTATACTTGGTATTTTACATTCAACAGCCAGGGTGATATTGCCACAGGCCCTCAATATTGCCATTTCTGGGAGTTAAATCTATGCAGAGGTGACAGTCTGTGATTGGATGCCAAGCCTACTAGCCACTAGGCCACCAAGGACCTCTGGAGTAAGGCTTAGAAACTTCCAGTATAGCGTAGCACTCCAGGATGCAATTCTCCAAAATCAAAGTTGGTGTTTTACATCATGATCAACAGCCCAAGGCAATTATCCATCAGGTTAGGCTTTAACCCCTCAATAAAACTGTCCTGTTGGAAAATGACCTTGTGTTTTGTCAAACAAATGTATTTGTTTTGGGTTTATGGTTTTCAAATGAGCAGTTTTTCCTCAGGAGGAAAAAAAAGTCTTAAACAAAAGTAAACATGAACTGTACAGTTACCGGGTGAAAAAAAACAAATGTGAATGTGAAATCAAATTTCCATGAGATGGTGCTAAAACAGTGAAACCAAAGCATTTGTTGTATTTCTTTATTTTTGCACATTTCTTCCTGTTTACTTTTAGTAATTTTTCCAGTAAAACAATCAACAAAATGAATAAAGTTAAACCAAAAGTATGGCAAATATTTGCAGATCAACAATAATGAAACAAGGGATATTTTTTTCAAACATGTAACAACTAACCAGTTCAGGAACTGATCAAAATTAAAACAAACTACCATTCATGCAAAACTTGCCATCTCGATTATCTAAGTGAAGTTCAGCTCTGCTTTTCAAACATGCCAGTAATTTAGAATTAATTTATTTGATACTGAAGTACCATTTATAAATAACTTTGACTGTGGCAAATTTTGTCTGAACGAACCATTTTCTCAGTGAAGTAACTTTAAGAATTTCACAAAGACACATCAATTTTACAGTGGTACTTAATCTTAAAGCAAAGTTCTTCATGACTACTTATTTATTTCCAAAACCTCAATGTGCAATATTTAGTATCTGTTTGGGTTCTGAAATCATACCTCAGTATATCATATATTAGTGATACTACTATCCTGGAGAGACCATAATAGGCTCAATACATAAGGCACATCTTTCTTGCTCTAATAAAAAAAAAATGAAAAAAAAAAAAGATATCCTTTTAGCCTTCAAATTGAATGTTTATCTAAAATTTGAAAATATGTCATAGGCAGTGGTCACTTCCAAATCTCTAAATTCTATAAAATTGTACATATGATGTTAAAAATTAACAACTTTAGTTATTGCAGATTTCTCACTTTTTACTTCAACTGCATTTTTCAGAAAAAGAAACGGCCAAAAGCCGAGATAATTTCATATTCCTAAATTCACTTCATTGCCCTTTGAGTATTCTAAAAGAATTGGATATATACTCTATTATAAATCAATGAATTTAATTTTCACATGTTTCTCTGAAGATTTCTTCTAAAACTTTGTTACAAAAAATGAAAAAATGTAGCTGTTAATTTATTTCATCTTGACATTACACTCGATCAATACATCAATTTCATCACATAACCAAAAACTTTCAGGATAGATAGTCTAATCTGCATGTGATGTAAAAAAATCATTCTTTAATGACAAAATTCCATATACCCAAAAATTGTTAAATGGTAGTACACATTCTCTGAAATTTTCAAAAATTGTAAAAGAACTTCATTCATGTCCAACAAAACAAATTTTTACCTTTTTTTCAAATAACAAAATTATTTGATTAAACTAGATTGCGCCCACTCGATGCCAACATATCCCCAGACAGGCTACCTCTCATGCCACGGGCATTTACTGGGTATATTTGTAGCACCCATTTTGTGTGACTCACAATTATTATAAATTATTTTTCATTTATTATTTTTTTGAGGGGTCCAAACCATTTTTTTTGGTCAAATTTAAAAAAAGTCCTCTAGCTAGATTGTTCATGGACCCCATGTACAAGTTAAATGTCTACTTAAAACCTTGAGTTTTGGCACACCTATTAATATAGTCCTAGATGAGATTTCACCTCTATCAGTCACATAGTATGACAGCTCTAGGGCGTAAAAGTGGTCGAAAAGTCCATAAATTAGGACTTTTAGGGTACTTTAGAGACCTTAAAGTCATCTTGCAATTAAAGCTATAGACTGGATATTTCAAACAGACAAAGATTACACACATAGATGTTATATTTAATACAGTTTACGGCTTGTCAAACTTAGCATTTCCAAGTTACATGGCAAAATGTGAAAAATGTCCAAAAAGGGTTACTCAGGTGGGTGTTTATGGTTCATACACACGTTAAATGTCTATTTAAAGCCTTGCTTTTTCACACATGTAAAATGAACATCTTAATATATTCTCAGATGAGACTTCAGCTCTTTCAGTCACTTAGTTTGACTGTTATTGGGCTTAAAAGTTGCAAGAAGTCCATAAATAAGGTCTCTGGAGGATTTTACGAGATCTCTTAAGGTGATTTTAAAATTAAAGCTACAGACTTTTAATTTTGCACAAAGATTACACATTAAAGTTATATGTACTAGAGTTTGGGACTGTTAGACTTACCATTTTAAGTCAGAAGGCAAGATATTTGAAAAATGTAGAAAAAAATGTCTAAGTAGGGACTTTATGGGCCTCAAATACAATTTTAACCTGAACATACAGTCTGGATTTTGTGAGAAGAATATATTAATGTGTTCCCAGGTAAAATTTGAGCCATATGTGCCACATAGTTTTTGATCTAGAGGGCATTAAGTGGCCAAAAGTCAAATTTCTGACTTTAAGATGGCCATAAGTTCATTATTATTGGGAGTTTAAGGTCAACTTCAAATAGGGCTCCTCTCCTGACCCAAATACATGTGTGTACCAATTGAATGAAATCCAAGAAAGCTTTTTTGAGTTATCACGCACACAAGTCCAAACGTACGGCGGCAGTCATGTGACAGACATGAAACCAGCATATCTCCGACTTTCATCTGGGGTTATCATTACCTAATGTCTTAATTGCTTTGAAAAGTCCTGTTGGTACAGCTGCCGCACTCAACAAGACTTTATTAAAATGGTGGCCTCATAATGTTACTGATAACAAATATTAAAATAAATAAAGATAAGTTAAGCAATACAGCTTTCAAAGCTTAAATAGTATTAGTTCTAAAGCCTAAGAGGTCAATTCAAAATTGAAAAAAGATCCTGACAGATAATTATGTCCTAGCTTCAAAATGTCGAACATAAGAAATATGAACTCTTCCATTACATATGATTACGCAGACAGAACCAGATGCAGTTCATAGTCACCCCAAATTTGACTTATACTCCAGAAAACCAAATCTACACGAATATTATCAAATGGCAAGTCTAATCATTTGACAATTTCCTCTCAAAATGTTGCAATTGCATTAAAATATGTCCCTGCAATCTGTTCCAGTTACTAGACACTCGAACAAGAAGCCCTTTTGTTTTAACTTTGAATGAACCAAAGTAACCTTTTAATACTTATTTAACATTCTTGTAAGTTTCAGGACCCCTCTTTGGTAGGAATATCGATCCGCCAAGTGCTATTTTGCAGTAATTTGAATATTCACTGCACTCTAAAATATACCAACAAGCAATTTTCCAAGCTTCCAGCCTACTGACTGGGTTATGGTGATAAAAAGAAAAACAATCACCGAAATCTACTGACACGATGAACACCAACAAAAAGGAAAACAGTAACCAGCACTGTTAAAATTTTTTTAACAATGATTCATATGTTAAACAACTGCCCATTATCTCTCCAAAACAGGAGAACTGATGGAAAGATTTAATAATGCAATAAAACAGGTCAACTTTACACAAATTACAATGTTCTTTTCTTCTGTTAAACTGATCACCGTTTCACTTTAACCTGTTTTATTTTTGCATAGAGAAGATTGCAACCTGGACAAGGAGACAAATACAAATAGAAATGGATGATACTACAAGTTCCAATCATTTTGCTGGCGCCTGAAGCCATTTCACAAAAGGCTGACAATTTCCAGACATGATAACTGAAAACCACAGCTTATTCTAACACAATTCTTTAGAACTGTGAGTTGCCTGAAACATTTGTGCACAATGATAGACTTCACAGATTGACTGTGACATATATTCCTGGTCAAAGTGACTATTTCAAATGATTCCACCCTTGTATAGTGGAAGTACACGCACATCTCTGTTGCAAGAGTACAAAACAAACAGCACAAAAACTCTCTCCTGGTCTCCTGACATTACTTTTCAAGAATCAAAAATATCTTATAAAACACTAAAACCTCATCAACAGGCAACCCTGAGTTATTGTGGTTAAAACACAATGATTTCTTGGTTTACTGCATTTCACTTCCAGTTGAAATATTGCTGCATTTTAATTTATTGAGTCTCAGGGCCTCTTTACAATGGATTCACTGGCATTTGTCAAAGTCACAATTCTGCCATTCATATTCATTATTTGAAAATCAATGCCAATGGTCTCAATAGCAATTATTTTCACAAACTCTTGTATCAACTCATGTCCATAAACTTCTACTGATACTTCATCTGTTTGTTCTGACAGTTCATCACCATAAGGCTCAGGTGAAGATAGCACAGGTGTGTTTTTGATGTTGACTAAAACTTAAAAATCTCTTCTCTGTAGTCTGCACCTGTCGCCTATGGGTCAGAGCATGTAAAGATTACACTTTATACATATCACAACCTGCTTCCACACACATGCAAAGCAGATTTCTGCTGCACTTGTCTTTTTTGCATGGTGTATATTCTATAGAGCTGCCAACATCTGTTGGTCTTAAATACTAAGAGGCCTGGAGGCAAATAGAGAACGCCCTCTGTAATCACATAGCATGGTTGACACACGTCGCTTAATCTTTACACCTCTACACCGTTATCCTATTTTTCGGTCATGCGACTTATCAGGTGACTTTATCACGACTTACCATGTGAGCCATTGACTAGTTCATTCACTTTGGTCTTTCTCCCCAAATTAGTAAATACACACCGCTTACGATTTCCTAACGAATAGTTTACATTTCCTACACATGCACATTGTATACGCCCGTGGCACGCGTGCATGAAGAAAAGTGAACACAAAGAGTCCACACAGAGAGAATTGTTTCTGTTTTGTTTGAATAAAGCCTCAGATCATTTCCTTGCTGAGCTTTCACAATATCATTTTCTATCACGACAGACAGTATCAATGGTCTGAAGTATCAACTCATACTGGTCTGGTTTTTTGGAGTAACTCAGTTTGGAAAATAACACATTAGATAACATTTGTTCACATTCACTGGATCATTTTTCTCTTTTCTGTGTCAATATTTGGTATACCCAAGCCTTTAAGTAAGAAGCCTTTTCTTTACTGAATCACACTTCATGGCATCTTTTAATCAATATTAGATTCGATGCGACATTGTTTTCACAACTCCAGTTGTCATAACCTTCATTTCTGGGTACCTTTGCTTGGGTCAGTATCCCCAGTGCTTCACAAGTTTACGTTTATAGCACAGTTCTGGTCTAATCCCGTCAATACCTCCACATACATTTCTATTCCATTTAATTACATCCTGGGGTGCAGATATTTTATGTACATAACCATTCGTTAATCTGTGGGTACATTTCGGTCAGTGAGTGTTCCATTACCACACCATGTTAACCCCCCAGGTTATAACACCGTTTACTTTTTTCTGTTAACTCTAATGTTAACTCATCTTGCCTACAGTGTGTCTATTTAAAGCACAAAGCACTATCTTCAACCAGCAATAGTTCTGTTTTGCAAAAGTCTACACATCACTACATACAAATTTCCTAGGATTAATACAACATATCTACCCATTGTCATTTTTTTTGAAAATTTTTTAAAAAATCTTTTTCAACATCTACCAGTATTTTTTTAGACTTTTACTTGGGTTTTTAATTGATATCTGTGCTTTAAAAAATTAAATATTAAAACTATCCATACATCTATGTTTCTTGCTACTCTCTGTATACATAAATGTGAATACATAGTGCGAGATATATACACTTTGTATGTGTATGTAAAGGTTTTCCCCACATCTTAGCAGTGAAAACCTGCACCAGTTCAAGAGAATCCATAATGCTCACAACAGGGTCACGTTTCACAAGAACTCAGCCTTTCATTTTCTCTCAAGAAATGACTAGCCACACAAATACAACAAAAAAGCAACAAGAAGCAATAGGGAAATGACCCCCGGTCAACAAACCATGATCTAGGACCAAGTTTGAAGGGGGCAGCATCACTTGCAACATCAAAACACACACATTTTTAAATCCTGCAGCATGTATTTGTGTAAGAGGACCACACCACTACAACTGATAGAGAAGTTTGACTTCTTCACAAAAAACACATATACAAACAAAGAATGTAGTGCTGAACATGTGGTCCAATGTGTTATTTTGATAAGCGCAATTTTGTTTTATTCTTTTATATATTATGTACAATGTAGCGTCTCTTATAGGGGAAAACTTGTAGACCTTCAGAACACTACTAAATGGGAAACCTGAAAGTAGAACAAAGCTCAAAGTCAGTGTTTTAAGTCCTGTTTAACAGTTAGGACTGTATGTGGAACAAAACAACACATATAGGATTGTCTCACGAGAAGTAATCACAAGGATTGATTATTATGCAGTGATGTTCTAGGAATATTGAAACTGATTGCAATGAACACCCAGTCACATTCTATACAATTATAAGGTATCATTAAAGGTAGTTGTAGTAGAGGCAAATAGCCAATTAAGTACGGTCAAGGTTGGGAGTTTATATCACTTTCAATAACTGGGTGTGCATGGGTCCGTATAAATACAGAATAAATTTCACATTATTTGTCCCAATAAAAAACAATTATGGAGAATTAATTTTATTGAAGCTGTTGATGCATTTGGATACAATTTTGATTTAAGAATATATCGTCAGTCACATCATACTTTTGTTAATTTCTTGAGTAAAATTGGACACATTTGAGGGCTAGTTTATTAGAAATCGAACAGTCCTACATTCATTATCAACATATACAATCCCTGCATTTGGTTTTAAAATACTTTCTGCCAATTTTAAACACATTCATCAAGACACAACTAAAATCTAAATACATGAAAAAGATGTATTTAATTGGCATGTAGTGTGATATTTAGATAAATATGAATAATCTTACCAAAATCTTTGGCTATTCAAGACTCACTGTGGTTGAGGGTAAGCCATCTGGGAGCCCACTGAAAGAGGAGATACACGTACAGGTGGAGTAAAACTCTAACAGTATAAAGAATTGTAATCGCTCTTTTAGCAGTGTAAACAATTGCAACATGTTGCGCATTATTAGCTGGAGTTTTTGCTTGCCAGTTTCAGGGAAATAGACAAGTAGTACCCCCTACTGTAACTCCTGCGTAACGTCCACGTCACCAACATGTGAACCTAGTCTGTTAGTTCTAAGAACATACATGCTGAAATATTCTTTTACTATGTTCAAAGAACTTCACCTGGATTTTGTTGAAGTTTGGTTTTACATTCCATTAATAGTCAAGGCCATGTTGGGACTGGTCCTAAGCTTGGTCACTTGTGGAAGTTGAACACACACAGAGGTGACAGCCTGTGATTGGATGCCAAACCTGCTAACCCACTGCATTTTGTTAAACGTTTCACACACAACAAAAACTGAAATTTGCCATAGTGCATCTATAACTGTGGGTGGAGGTGTGATGGGGAGAATTCAGAGATGTGAAAGGATCACAACTTTGGATGACGCTTTCACACTGACATTTTTCACAATAATTACTCTACATTTACTTTTGAGAATGCACATCACTGACAGATGTTTTAAGCTTTGAAGAGTGTATTTGGAGTATAACTAGAAATAGGACGCCCTGTTGATAGCAGCTGCGACATATGAATAGAAACAGGATAGCATAGAAGAACACACGTTATCATGTGTAATGTCCACCCCATGAACCTTTTGCAAAAATTGTACAGTAGTCTTACAAGACCCTGTTTCATTTGTAAAATATATCAATGACGCTTAAATATTTATTAGTATACATGTAAATTATTTCAGCTTCATGCCTTTTTGCATTGGTTGGGTCGAAAATTTCGACAAAATCGCTCTTTCTCGCACGGTTAAGGAGATAGAAGCAAATTTGTGTTCTGCCATTTTTGGCAAAAATTCCAAAATTTAAAATAGCCGCCATTTTTGGGGAGGGAAATTTTTTTTTTGAAAATTGCCAAGAGTACATTTCTCAGATACCCTGTGAGTCGAAAATTTCGACGAAATCGCTCTATCTCGCACGGTTAAGGAGACAGTAGCAAATTTGTGTTTTTCCATTTTTTGGCAAAAATTCGAAAATTCAAAATGGCCACCATTTTTGGGGAGGGGAACATTTTTTGAAAATTGCCAAGAGTACATTTTTCACATACCCTGAGGGTCGAAAATTTCGACGAAATCGCTGTATCTCGCACGGTTAAGGAGACAGAAGCAAATTTGTGTTTTTCTATTTTTGGCAAAGTAGCTAAGTAGCTATGACTCAATCAGTTACATAGCTAATATATCAACAAACATTTGACGAAATCGCTCTATCTCGCACGGTTAAGGAGACGGTAGCAAATTTGCGTTTTTCCATTTTTTGGCAAAAATTCGAAAATACAAAATGGCCGCCATTTTTGGGGAGGGGAATTTTTTTTTGAAAATTGCCAAGAGTACATTGCTCAGTTACCCTGTGGGTCGAAAATTTTTCAACGAAATCACTCTATCTTGCACGGTTATGGAGATAGAAGGAAATTTGTGTTTTTCCATTTTTGGCAAAGTAGCTATTACTCAGTCAGTTATATAGCTATTATCACTAAAAGCAATCCCAAGCAAGCTATCGACCAAAGTAATGCTCATACTAAATTTGGTAAAGATATGTCAAATTGGAAAATTTAATGGTTAAATTAAATTTTTGTTAGTTAATATCTTACCTAGTGGACCAGTGCATTTGTCCGGCGCGCAGCCAGTCCCGCCAAACGTTAGACAAAAACGTCCTGAGCTGGGCTCTGACCGGGACCGGTAGTGTACTCCTCATTCGCCAGGTGTCGTGACTGCACCCAGCTCCCCTACTGCGCGTGCGCGCGCATGCGTACTTCCTCTTTTTGTGGCCTACCTAAGAATGTCCCCTTTTTGAGCTATGCGGGGCAGGTAGGGTGGGACTCTCTTGGTCCACTAGGTAAGATATTAACTAACAAAAATTTAATTTAACCATTAAATTTTCCATTTTATTGCGTTAATATATCTTACCTAGTGGACCAGTGCAGAATAACTACCCAGTGGTTGGAGGGTAGCTATGGAAAAAAGGGGAGACAGAGACTCTAAGATCTACATATATACTCCGCAAATCCAGAGGGAATCACCCGGGAAGGGTTTCTAACTACCCTGGATAGGTACAGTCTCTCCCCCCCCCCTTTATTTTTGTAGCTGACGAGTCCACGAGGAAGTGAAGAAGGGGAATTGAAGATTAAGATGGTTTTTTTTTTTTTTTTTTATTATGTACATGTATGAATACATATATATATCACTATATACATGGAAGCCTCTATTTAGTCCCTAATTTGTTGGGCAGCTACCACAGGACCCAAATGGTACACATCCGAGTCTGCCCAGGCCAAGTCCTTCAGGTAAAATTGGGTGAAGGTATTATGAGACTTCCAGTGACAGGCTGCCAAAATCTGGTCTAAGGGAACACCCCCTTGAAAGGCTTTGGACGCCGCGAACGCGCGAACGTCATGAGCCCGAACCTGATGCAACTGTTGAGACTGTTGGTCTGACATCTGGTAACAAAGGACGATGGTTTGTTTGATCCAGGAGGAAACGGTAGCAGGGACAATATCCTTCTGGAAACTCTTCCTAAAGGAAACAAAAACCAATTCTTTGCCCGAACGGAGATCTTTGGTTTTGTCCAAGTAATAACGTAGTGCCCGGACCGGGCACAGACTCCTATCTTCCTTGAGGGATCTGTCCAATGAAGGAGCCAAGGCTGGAATGATAACAGGGGCCACGCAGGCGGGACCTTCTTTAGCCAGGTGGTTCTTAGAGATGAAACTAGGAGAGGGTGATAAGGAAACATTCGACCAATCCTCTTGGTGCCTAATGTTCCTGTGAACCCAAGCATGAATTTCACTCCTCCGTTTCCCAGAGCCCAAGGCTAGAAGGAAGACAGTCTTAAAAGTGAGGTACTTCAGCGAAGCCTTCCTGAGAGGTTCAAAAGGAGGTTGTGTAAGTTGGTGAAGGACCAAAGACAAATTCCACGTAGGAACCCCACGCCTGCCTTTTGGCTTGTCCCTATGAAAACTGTCCAACAACCTGGACAAGTTTTCATCCTTGCTGATGTTAATTCTGGAATTCCCCACTTTGTCGGCTATGGCAGTCCTATAGCCTTCTATGGTACTAGGTTGAAGATGTTTCTCCTGAAAAAGGGAAAGGAGAAAATCCGCAATTTGCTCTATAGAGGGAGTTCTGAAGTCCACCTGATTTTTCTCACACCATCTGACAAAAACGGACCACTTTGATTCATAAATGGCTCTGGTACAGCGTCTTTGAGGAGCCTCAATTCTTGTTGCTACTTCTGCCGAGAACCCGGCTTGCTAGATGGCAGAGGCTCTAGGAGCCAAGCATGAAGGTTCAGATTGGGAAGGTCCCGGTGAGGACACTGATTGAACGGTTGAGTGATCAAATTCGACACCTGAGGGAGCAGGAGGGGAATTTGAGCTGACATGTTGACCAGGTCCCAAAACCAAGGCATGTTGGGCCAACCTGGTGCTATCAGAATGAGACGACGGAATCCGTGGTCCAAGAGTTTCGTTACCACCTGATGAAGAAGGGCCATCGGTGGAAAGGCATAAGCGTCCAGGTCCTCCCAAGGGAGACTTAAGGCATCCACTTCCCACGCTGATTGGTCTGGAACCGGGGATACAAACCGGGGAAGTTTGTGATTGAACCGGGTGGCAAACAGGTCCACAGACGGGCGGTGCCAACGCCGGCATATTTGAGCAAACACCTCCAGGAGGAGGGACCATTCCGTTTGGATCACCTGATTGAGTCGGGACAGTTTGTCGGCTATGACGTTCAGGTGACCCGGAATATGCCTGGCCCTCAGGACAATCTGCCTTTGATTGCACCAAAGCATCAGTCTCCAAAGGAGGGCACAGAGTGAGCCTGATTTCATACCCCCTTCCTTGTTGATGTAAGAGACCACAGTGGTGTTGTCTGTACAAACAAGAACTATCTGGTTGCAACATAACCGCTCGAACCGTTTTAGGGCCAGCAGGACTGCCTTGAGCTCCAACAAATTTATATGCAAGGCGCCTTCTGACTCTAACCAGACTCCTTTTGCCATGTAATCGCCTAAGTGAGCGCCCCAACCTTCGTTTGAGGCGTCTGTAAACAGCTGAAGGGCGTGTTGAAGAGGGTGTAAAGGTTGACCGGAGAGCACCTTGGCCGGGTCCAACCACCACCTTAGATGTACATGGAGAGATGGGGGAATTGGAATGACTTTTTCCAGAGATTCCGGGGCATGCCAATGCTTTTTCAGGTGCCATTGAATGGGTCTCATATGCAGCCGCCCCGATACTACTTGTTTTTCTGTTGCCGTCAGGAGGCCGATCAAAGACATGAACTGCCTGACTGAGCAACATTCCAGTCCCAGGAGAAGGTTGAGCTTCTGAGATAGACTCCTCCACCTGTCCTGAGTTGGTTTGACTAACCCCTGAGATAGGTCGAAATGATAACCTACGAAGTCGAAGGTTTGTTGGGGAACCAGCTCTGACTTGTCCATGTTGACTACCCAACCTAGAGAGCGGCAAAGGTCCAAAAGGATCCGCGTATGACGTAGGCAAATTTCCCGGCATGGGGCTCTCAGTAACCAATCGTCTAGGTATTGGTGGATCCGAATACCCCTCGATTGAGCCATGAGTTTTACCTCCTTGACCACCTTTGTGAACTCCAACGGAGCCGTCGACAGGCCAAAGGGAAGTGCTGTGAACTGAAAGGTCTGACCTTTTAAGTGGAACCTGAGATATTTTCGCGACCTGTGGTTTATGGGGATGTGAAAATAAGCGTCGCTGAAATCCAGCGAAGTGACCCACTCCCCCTGTTGCAGGGAGAGTCTGATGGTCTCCGGAGTTTCCATCTTGAACGTTGCCGGAGCAAGGTAAAGGTTCAGTTGGTTTAGATCTAGAATGGGCCTCCATTTCCCGTTGGGTTTTGGAACCAGGAACAACCGGTTGTAGAAACCCAGAGATGACTGAACGGACACCTTTTCTATAGTCTGTTTTTGACCTAGGGAATGCAATGCCTCGTTCAGACTTTTGTTTCGTGAGGGATTTGATGAACCACTGACTATCACAGGAAATCTTGCTAGAGGTGGCCTCTCCTTGAAGGATAGTTGATACCCTTCCCTGAGGATGGAGACTACCCTTGGATTTGAACCCAGGGAGAGCCAAACCTGCCAAAACAGTTGCAGACGGCCTCCCACAGGTGGATCTTTGACAACACAAGGTACATTTATGACATTTGGGGCAAAAAGACATTGATTTACAGACAAAGCACTGTTCACAGATTTTATTTCTATTTTGGCATGAGAGGGTCTTACGTTTTTCTTTTGCAACGGCCCTTTTACAGAAAGTGCAGGAAGAACAACAGGCAAATTTACAGTCTTTTGAAAAGTCACTTTGTTGGTTGCTGACACTAGATTGAGATCCCCGGACTTTGCTTTTAACTGAACTAGGGGACTCCACAAACATTGATTGTCATTTATATGGCTTACTACCACGGGCAGGCTTTGAGTAATATGTGGAGCTAGAACCACCCCTACCACGATTCTTGCCTCTGCCTCTGCCCGAAAACTGCCGCCAAGGTTGCTGAGTCTGAGAAGACGAGAAACCAGATTGACGACTATCCTTCTTGTCGTAGGGTTGGTACCTGAACTGATGTTTCTTGGAGTGCTGGTATGTGCCCGAACCGGGACCAGGAGCACTCCTATTAGACTTATGCTTTTGTATGTCTTGCTCAGCCACCGCCAGAACATCATCCGGGACCAACCCGTAAGTAAAAAGGGGGGCATTGCGCAGCTTATTCCAGGTGTCAGGTTTCAGTCCTGGTCTAACATATTCTAGGTAGGAGTCTCTCCTCAACAAAATGAAATTTGCCAGTTGGACAAACAAACTGTCTGCGAGGTGCTGAAAAGCAGTACCCAAAGCCACAGAGACGCTAGAATGGAAAGCTGACAAGTCTTTTAAGTCCTTGACGGCGTCTGTGACTTCCTTTGGGGCTTTCCCTTTAACAATGGTACTGTTCAGGAAGGAAATATGTTGGTTCATTTTGTCCTGGATCTCACTCACGCACCTGTTAAACCCTGCGGCATGGTTGGTGATCAAGGAGCCTTCCCTGGCACATTGCTCCCACCTTCTAAGGATTTCTTGAGAGATAGGCCTGGAAGCTGGTCCTGAGGATGGGTAAGAGGAAATCTTGGCAATGCGTGAGAACTGAGAGTTTAATCTAGCTTCGGACCCCCCCGACCAGCCATAGATAGTCCTTCCGGGTCTTTCGTTTCCATCCTGTTTTATTCGGGATTGAGTATACCATTTAGCTTGGCTTTTAGGTGTCCTGATGAACTGGTCCTGTTTCAGACCTGCTGCTTCCTGAGCCCGGGAAGGGTAGCCCTCTGCAGCCCGCGTATTACGTTTTTCCATTTTATAGCACAGCCAGTCGTCTGCTGGCAATTCTACTGACACTTTTCCTGTACGACGAGGGTGTTTACCCTTCCAAGGGTTGTCAGAGCGGTTATCCGTGTCACCTACAGCAGCTTCAAAATCTGGTATGTGAGACCAGCCAAGGAAAGACCGGACCGACCGGACCGTTTCCCTGTAGTTCATTTCTTCATTTCTTTCAACTACCTCAGAATCTGAAAGTTCACCCTCCTCACCGGAGTCTTTATCTGACCGGTCCGGAAGGGGTTCCTCATCTGACAGAGCCGGATCCGGCTGAGTAAAACTGTCTGGAGCAAATGAAGTAGAACCACTGGAAGGTTGCATACCGGTGATGACCGGTTGAGAAGAGGATCCAAGAGAAGTGACACTGGTAACAGTTTCCTCCGGTTTCTCAAGAGTTTGCAAACCCGGACCGGGCACAACTGTCTTGAGAGGAGGAATAGGATCCGAAGCAATCTGATTTGAAGAACTGGCACTAGCAGCCGGTTTAACAGCCTTCTTGTGTTTAGATTTTCCCTTATGTTTTTTAACAGCAGGTGAAACCTCTAACTCCTGACCTGGAGGCCTCACCGGACCGGTGGCTCCGGGGTCAGGAGACGGGTTGATAAAAGGCGTGTCAGAGATGGGAGCTTGAAAAGTCGATACAGGCATCTTGGGAGTTGAGAAGATGTTAGTTCTTGACAGGAGAGCCTCAAAGCGGGCGAACTTTTCTTCTAATTGATTGTTTAACAGTTCCAAGTCCTGACGGGAGACAAAATCTCCACCACTAGCTTGAGCAGCCGGTGAGGCACCGGTAAAAACCCGTTCCTGCGCATGCGCAGCGTCCGGGGGCATTTGAAAATCAATCTGATCCTCTACGGGACCTACAACAGTGACTTTACTAGGGGAAACCAAGGTCCCAGCTTTCTTCTCTTTCCGGATCTGATATTGAGGGGTTGCCAACATACCCTTTTGAGATTCCGAAAAACTGTCACATAAATCACAATGTTGACCTTTAACACAAGGGTCATCTCCCATCTTTTTGTCCCTGCAGCGGGCACATTTTTTGTGTAAGTCAAAAGCAGCCATGACATGGCCGCAACTTCCACGCCTCTGTCCTGGTGATGCCATGATAAATATATTTCGCAAATATCCAAAGCTTTCCTTGTAACACACTTGTAAACAACTAATATAATTCAAAGTTTATTCCACTGAAAATTTATCGCTAACACACTATGGCGCCAAACAAAAAGAGGAAGTACGCATGCGCGCGCACGCGCAGTAGGGGAGCTGGGTGCAGTCATGACACCTGGCGAATGAGGAGTACACTACCGGTCCCGGTCAGAGCCCAGCTCAGGACGTTTTTGTCTAACGTTTGGCGGGACCGGCTGCGCGCCGGACAAATGCACTGGTCCACTAGGTAAGATATATTAACGCAATAAAAGTTTTTCCTTAAAATGCCGCAAGCTATTAACCCAATAAACACCCATACCAAATTTGGTAAAGATAGGATAAATACTTTTCCTTCAAATGAGTGGAAATCCAAGCATCCGGACAGCGGAAAAAGCAAAAATAATATGTCCACCCCCCAGTGGGGTGGACATAATTACTGACAGGTCACACAAACTTACTCTGTATGTACTGAGGGTGCACACCACTGCCTGCTGTCTGGTGATTCATCACTTGTTGCTGCTGCTGTGTCTGTTGCACTTGCTGTTGCCCTGACGCTGTTATCGTTCCTATGGAAACAGCAATTACTGATAATGAAATAGATGTTGTTTTGATTAGTGGAGAAAACAGTGCTGTATGAATTTAAGCAACGTTTTCCACAAGAAGATGTAACTTTACTTGTGTATAACTTCAGATCTCTACCAATATTGGTGAAGGTGGAGGCAAGCAGTGCTGACTAGTTGGTCAACATGCTATATCTTAACCACCACATATGTATAATTATATATTTTCCAAATGAATTAACACAACACACCAATGCTAAATGGGCTATAAACAGTTAAGGCAGACATGTGTAGTGCTTAATGCTTGCTTACTACTGGAGTTCTGTACCCCAGTCAGGACTTACCTACGGCAGTAGTCAGAAGACAATGCAAGGATTTTGCCTTGTTAATGTAGGTCTACTTGCACTTTGATCTACACACAAGGACGTGGTATTCACTCGGCATATAATCCAAGTATTCAGGATATGTACTGTCTCAGTGTATCACACCATTTGTGTGTTTGGTACACTGAACTCACCTTGTAGATGTGGATGTCCCACTGTAGGGTACTGAGCCTGTGGAATCTGGGTTGGCGGTCCCTGTACCATCATTATGGATGCATGCGGCATGTGTGTGTGCTGCTGATGGTGAGCATGTGTCACCTGAAAAAAACCCATTTAATGAATCATCTACTTTCACTTACAGAATTGCACATCCTCAATTAAGATAAATCATTTTGTGAAAAATTGTACAGTAGAATTTAAATGTCTATAGACACGTCCTCCATACTGAGCTGAAACCTATTTAGTCTAACGAGACAAGAAGTTGACTGGGAATTCAGGTAAATTTGCCTCGAAAAGGTCATCTAAAATAACTGAAATGTAGCTCTGGTATTCTAGTTTGACTCTTTCATATTAGCATCAACATTAAGAATTCAATCTTACTTCAGACTGCAAAAGACTAGTTAAAAGTCTAGAGAAGCAGGCAATAAAAATAGCATCAGAGACGCCCTTACCCCACAGCCTGGGGAAATAGTTTTCAACACCAAGAGATATAGAAGTAGTGAAAAAGTACAAAGATTGGGATATTTTCAGAGCAGTGTCAGTTATATTAAGGTATAAATGATGTTTAAATAGAGAAAATAACATCTAAGAGAATCAAAATGTATGCAAAGATAAAGTATTAAAACAAGACAATTAAATGTCAAGATGACACCATTAATCAGTAAACTAAAAACTACGATGCACACCTACAAGCCCAAAGCATTATACCTACCAACTATCAACTTCCTACACTTTACAGTTTCAGAGATATTGCCTGGACAAAATTTTAAAGGTCAAGGCGACTACGGCAAGGTCATATGTCAAATCAAGGTCACACCACGACATTGCACACCTACAACCCCCAACCAATGTCACTACTAAGTATTAACTTCCTACACCTTACGCTTTCTGAGATATAGCCCGGACAAGATTTTATAGGTCAAGGTATCTATGGCAAGCTCAAAAGTCAAATCAAGGTCACACCATGATGTTGCACACCTACACCCCCTAACCAATGTCCCTACCAAGTATCAACTTCCTACACTATACAGTTTCTGAGATAATGCCCGGACAAGCTTTTATAGGTTAAGATCACTACAGCACGGTCAAAGGTCAAAAATCATGATGTTGCACACCTACAACCCCTAATATATGTGCCTACCAAGTATCAACTTCCTACACCTTACGGTTTCCGCGATATAGCCCGGACAAGATTTTATAGGAACAAGGTCAATATGGCAAGCTCAAAGGTCAAATCAAGGTCACACCATGACATTGCACACCTACACCCCCTAACCAATGTCCCTACCAAGTATCAACTTCCTAAACCTTACGGTTTCCGAGATATAGCCCGGACAAGATTTTCAAACTCAAGGTCACTGCGGCAAGGTCAAATCAAGATCACACCATGACGCTGCACACCTACACCCCCCAACCAATGTCCCTACCAAGTATCAACTTCCTACACTTTACAGTTTTGAGATACAGGCCGGACAAACTTTTCCCGCTGCCCGCCCATCTCGACACCATGGGTGAAAACAATACACCGACAGCTCTTATGGGCTGTGGGGTAAAAAGTACCTGTTGAATGTTGGCAGAGTCCTCAATAGAGTAGGCAATGCTAGGTTTAATGATGCCCTGCGACAAATGCAAAATTAAATTGGAATCAGTTGCAAAGTTAGATGTTTACCTACAGTACACAAGTTAGATCCATGATATTAATCTGACACAAATCAAAACTTCACACCAAAAAGCTTATTAGGAGGCTAGATGACCTGTATGACAGCATAAAAGCAGGTTTCTCCCGATGTTCATTTGGAAATTTACACAGCTTTTTTCATACCTGTGTGGAGTGCTGTGTGTGTGGGTACTGCTGCATCTGGGTGTGTCCTGCCTGAGGACCCTGTGCCTGTTGTGGGGGTGGCACTGCTGTAGGGGGTGGAGGAGGCTGCTGCTGTTGCTGCTGCTGTGGAGGCACCCCGCCGCCTTGATTTGGGGGCATGCCCCCTGGATGTACCCCTCCTGCCATATATGCCCCTGCACTGTACCCGCCAGTGTACTGCGGTGAGGTCGGTGTGTGGGGGCTTGGCTGTAGTGACGGGGGTGGCTGGTTGCCATTACCTCCCATACCTGGGTAGGAGTTATAGGGCTGGGGTGTTCCAGATGCGGATGCTTGCTGTTGGTGTTGGTGTATAGGGCTGGGAGAGGGGTGGCTGCCAGCGTGTGGGGTTTGAGAGTGTGGAGGCGTGGCCTGGTGGTGTGGTGCAGCGTGAGTAGGATGGTTCATCAGACCAGGCTGACTAGAAACTGAAATATTGAAACTAGAACTGAACAACATGGTAAAAAATAGCATCAGAGATGCCCGTACCCTACAGCCTAGGGAAACATTTTTAACACCATGAGATATAGAAGTACTGTATAAGTACAAAGTTTAGGATACTTTCAGAGCACTGTCAGTTATATAAAGGTCCAAACAATGTTTAAATACAGAAAATAATGTCTAAGAGAAAGATATTGCATGTACTCTTTATCTACATCTGGCATGGCTGAATTATGGTTTAGATGTTTTGAATATTACCATGGCTACAGAAGTGGTAATACATTCAATGAATGCTTATGTGCGGTGTTGGAGCAAAATCTGTGGCTCACTTGATGAAATTCCATCTGTTACAATGGGAAGTTGTAAAAATAAACTTTAACAGTGCTTAATCTGCATTAAAAGACAGACCCAAAGGTGCAACAAGATTTTAAAGGTCAAGGTCACTACGACGAGGCCAAAGGTCAAATCAAGGTCACACAATGATGCTGCACACCTACAACCCCTAACCAATGTCCCTACCAAGCATCAACCTCCTACACCTTATGGTTTCCGAGATATAGCCCGGACAAGATTTTTAGGTCAAGGTCACTACAGCAAGGTTAAAGGTCAAATCAAGGTCAGACAATGATGCTGCACACCTACACCCCCTAACCAATGTCCTTAGTACGTATCAACTTCCTACACCTCACGGTTTCTGAGATATAGCCCGGACATGATTTTATAGGTCAAGGTCACTATGGCAAGGTCAAAGGTCAAATCCTGGTCAGACCATGACGTTGCATACCTACACCTCCTAACCAATGTCCCTACCAAGTATCAACTTCCTACACTTTACGGTTGCGAGATATAGCCCGGACAAGATTTTATAGGTCAAGGTCACTACAGCAAGGTCAAAGGTCAAATCAAGGTCAGACCATGACATTGCACACCTACACCCCCTAACCAATGTCCCTACCATGTATCAACTTCCTAAACCTTACGGTTTCTGAGATATAGCCCAGACAAGATTTTATATGTCAAGGTCACTACGGCAAGGTCAAATCAAGGTCAGACCATGACGTTGCACACCTATACCCCCTAACCAATGTCCCTACCAAGTATCAACTTCCTACATCTTACGGTTTCCGAGATATAGCCTGGAAAAGATTTTCAAACTCAAGGTCACTACGGCAAGGTCAAATCAAGGCCAGACCATGACGTTGCACACCTACACATCCTAACCAATGTCCCTACCATGTATCAACTTCCTAAACCTTACGGTTTCTGAGATATAGCCCAGACAAGATTTTATACGTCAAGGTCACTACGGCAAGGTCAAATCAAGGTCAGACCATGACGTTGCACACCTATACCCCCTAACCAATGTCCCTACCAAGTATCAACTTCCTACATCTTACGGTTTCCGAGATATAGCCTGGACAAGATTTTCAAACTCAAGGTCACTACGGCAAGGTCAAATCAAGGCCAGACCATGACGTTGCACACCTACACATCCTAACCAATGTCCCTACCAAGTATCAACTTCCTACACCTTACGGTTTCTGAGATACAGCCCGGACAAACTTTTTCCCGCCGCCCGCCCACCATGGGTGAAAACAATACCCCGACAGCCCTTAAGGGCTGTGGGGTAATAAAACATTCGAATCTAACTTGCGCTTCTGGGTAGACATTCATATAATAATAATAATAATAGACATTCATATTATACTCATGATTCAAGCTCGTAACGCACGTGTTATAAATGAATCAAGATGTTATAAAAAATTTAAAAAAAATATACATATTACTCCAAACTCGCAAAAATCAAATCTAGCGACCTACCATATACTGTTGCATGCCCAGGTTGCTGTTGCTGTGGCTGAGGGTGCCCATGGCCACCCATGTAGCCACTGCCATCGGGAGCAGTTTGACCCTGGGTTCCAGTGGGTGGCTGGTTGCCTGCAGGCGGCTGTGAAGGCTGCTGCGGCAAGTGCTGCTGAGCTTGAGTGACTGGCGTCAGCATACGCTGACCAACAAGCATCTGGAATGTGGTACAAACAAAATGAACTGCTTCATCTGAAACCTGTAATATGTTAATGAAATTATTGTTGATACAAACAGCTTCATCACTTTGTGACAACTGCCAATCATGTATTATTCATTAAACAGAAAAGAGATCTGATTATAATATTCAGCTGACACTTATCATTGAGAGGTCAAACTTCCACAAAGTTTAATTTCAAAGTTGCTATGGAGATGGGGGTCATGTAATTCCTAATTTGATAGCTGTGATTAACAAAATTATTTATCTGAAAGTTGCAACAGTGATGGATTAATGTTATACAAGTTGCACAGAGTGAAGACATGCTCTACAGAGATGAGTGAATGTAATTATTTTGCTTATGGTTATGACAACAGTCAAATGCCTCATTTAGTCAGCACCCTCTTACTGAAAACCTGTTCTCAGGTCTCCTATGACATTACAATGAATGCCCTCACTAAATTTGTCAAGAAGCAGATCATGGGGCATCTTGAAACCCAGTGGGGCTGATATACGCATGGATATTGTTACTGTTGTCATTTTATCCAAATCTCGCTGAAAATTTGTTTGGCTTCTCACCTTTTGCACAGGGTGTGAGGTACTCCTGTGCCCATTGTAACAGTGCATTTGTGATTTTACTTGATGTTTGTCCTATTTTTAGAAAATCAAGGGTAATAGGTGCACTACTTACCATGACACCAATACAAACACTTTTGCGGCATGTCTCATTTACAAACCTGTGGGTAGGCGCCTGGTTGGTTGGTCTGAATATATTGCACATACTGAGGCTGAGCCATAGCAGCCGGTCCTGCGACCAATGGTTGCCCAGTCATTGCTGCTTGAAGATCTGGTCTTGGTGGCACTGTAACCACAGAAGGCACTATTATTGAAACAGAAATGTGCAAACCAAATCAAATCACTGCGAGATCATCCACTTGATAGTAACTTTTGGGGTGGTATTTTTAATTTTTTTATTGTTCATGGGCCTCATGTACAGGTTAAATGTCTACTTAAAGCCTAGATTTTTGGCACATGTAAAAAGAACATATCAATACATTTGCAGATAAGATTTCAGGTCTGTAAGTCACAGTCTAACATCTATAGGGCTTAAAGTGGCAAAAAGTCCATAAAGTGAGTCTCTGTGGGCATTTTAGAGACCTTAAAATTAAACCTACAGACTTCAATATTTTTACAGACAAAGATTACATATAGAAACTAGAGATTGTGTCTCGACGTAGTATGTCAAATCTGACCCCACCAAAAGATTCGGGGCACATAATTTCCTATAAGTTGTCTTCAAATCGAAAACCTCTTACCATTCCAAACCTCTACGACCAATAATAAGCGAGTTATAAGCACTTTTAAGTTTGGCCATCCTCATTTGACCTTGAAGGAGGGGTCCAAGGTCAAATCTAACCACACCAAAAGATTCCCAGACCATGATTTCCTATAGGTTGGTTAACCATCCCAAACCTCTAGGGCCAATAATAAAGGAGTTATAAGTACTTTTAGGTTTGGCTATCCTCATTTGACCTTAAAGGAGGGATCCAAGGTCAAATCTGACCACACCAAAAGATTCCCAGCCCATGATCTCCTATAGGTTGGTTTACCATCCCATACCTCTAGGACCAATAATAAGTGCGTTACAAGCACTTTCAATTTTGGCTATCCTCGTTTGACCTTGAAGGAGGGGTCCAAGGTCAAATCTGACCACATCAAAAGATTCCCAGCCCATGATTTCCTATAGGTTGGCTTAACATACCAAGCCTCCAGGACCAATAATAAGGGATAGATATAAGCACTTTTCATGACTGACAAAGAAAGGCCCGTGACGGCCATCTTGTTTTTTAAAATGAGGCCAAAAATATTCCCAGTCAAGGTTTTGTAATATAGGAATAAAAGACATATTCGAGTGCTTTATGATGGTTTTAAACTATCGAGTGGCTGTATTAAAGCCACGAAGCCCGAAGGGCTGAGTGCTTTAATGTAGCCGATCGATAGTTTAAAACCATCATAAAGCACGAGAATTTGTCTTTTATTCCTATTCTAAAATGGTTACACTAATATTTTGGTCAAAATAAGCAGTAAATCTTACGCAAAATTCAAAACAAATCCAGCACCATGTTGGCTGTTCCATTAACTAAACGTGCTTAGTGATGGATGTGCAAACAAGCTTTTGGTTAAAATCCCCCACAGAATTCGGTAATGTCATATTAACTAGAGGATTGCTCGCAAAAAAAAAAGATAATGTTTTTGCAGTTTTTGCGTCCCGAAAAGGATATAAAGGTGAGTGCTAAAGTATTAAGAAAATGCTTCGTTTCTAGCCTTATACTGTTGTGGCAACCAAAGTCAGTGCAGTCTGCTCTATCTAGCACGGTTTTCAAGATATAAGCATTTTTGTGTTTTGCAAAAAATAAAAAAATTTAAAATGTCCGCTATATTTGGCGAGACAAAAATATTTTGAAAATTGGCATGGCTACTCTGCAGAGATACCCAGCAGGTCCAAATTTTTGTTGAGTTCGCTCCATATAGCACGGTTTTCGAGATATAAGCATTTTTGTGTTTTGCAAAAACTTTGAAAATTCAAAATGGCCACCATTTTTGGGGAGACAAAATTTTTTGTCAAGACCACTGCCGCGGTGTGTATCTCCCGCCGAGCATTAAAGCAGAAGAAATAGCTTTTCCGAGATATTCACAATTTTTCATTTTCGTGTGTGAAAGCTCTTCCAAAAGTAGGTGAATGAGTTATTTGAGAAAAATTGGCTATCTGCAATACTATTAAGAGATAATTCACATTTACTCATTTTGAGTAGGTGAATAATTATCTATGGGTCTGAAACTTCACCAAGTGAAAGCTCTGCCAAAAGTAGGTGAATGAGTTATTTGAGAAAAATTGGCTATCTGCAATACTTTTAAGAGATAATTCGCATTTACTCATTTTGAGTAGGTGAGTAATTAGCTATGGGTCTGAAACTTCACCATGTGAAAGCTCTCCCACAAGTAGATGAATGAGTATTTGATAAAAATTGGGTATCCGCAATACTTTTACAGATAATTAGCATTTACTCATTTTGAGTAGGTGAATAAATAGCTATGGGTCTGAAACTTCACCAAGTGAAAGCTCTCCCAAAAGTAGGTGAATGAGTTATTTGAGAAAAATTGGCTATCTGCAATACTTTTAGAGATAATTCGCATTTACTCATTTTGAGTAGGTGAGTAATTAGCTATGGGTCTGAAACTTCACCAAGTGAAAGCTCTCCCAAAAGTAGGTGAATGATTAATTTGAGAAAAATTGGCTATCTGCAATACTTTTAGAGATAATTCGCATTTACTCATTTTGAGTAGGTGAGTAATTAGCTATGGGTCTGAAACTTCACCAAGTGAAAGCTCTCCCAAAAGTAGGTGAATGAGTTATTTGAGAAAAATTGGCTATCTGCAATACTTTTAGAGATAATTCGCATTTACTCATTTTGAGTAGGTGAGTAATTAGCTATGGGCCTGAAACTTCACAGAGTGAAAGCTCTCCCAAAAGTAGGTGAATGAGTTATTTGAGAAAAATTGGCTATCTGCAATACTTTTAGAGATAATTCGCATTTACTCATTTTGAGTAGGTGAGTAATTAGCTATGGGTCTGAAACTTCACCAAGTGAAAGCTCTCCCAAAAGTAGGTGAATGATTAATTTGAGAAAAATTGGCTATCTGCAATACTTTTAGAGATAATTCGCATTTACTCATTTTGAGTAGGTGAGTAATTAGCTATGGGTCTGAAACTTTACCAAGTGAAAGCTCTCCCAAAAGTAGGTGAATGAGTTATTTGAGAAAAATTGGCTATCTGCAATACTTTTAGAGATAATTCGCATTTACTCATTTTGAGTAGGCGAGTAATTAGCTATGGGTCTGAAACTTCACCAAGTGAAAGCTCTCCCAAAAGTAGGTGAATGATTTATTTGAGAAAAAATGGCTATCTGCAATACTTTCAGAGATAATTCGCATTTACTCATTTTGAGTAGGTGAGTAATTAGCTATGGGTCTGAAAATTCGAAAATTCAAAATGGCCGCCATTTTTTGCGAGAAATTTTTTGTTTGAAAATTGGCATGGCTACTCTGCAGATATACCCTGTGGGTAAAAAATTTCGTCGAAATCGCTCTATCTAGCAGGGTTTTCAAGATATAAGCATTTTTATGTTTTGCAATTTTTGCGAAAAATTCGAAAATTCAAAATGGCCGCCATTTTTGGCGAGACAATTTTTTTTTGAAAATTGGCATGGCTACTCTGCAGATATACCCTGTGGGTCAAAAATTTCGTCGAAATCGCTCTATCTTGCAGGGTTTTCGAGATATAAGCAGTTTTATGTTTTGCAATTTTTGCGCAAAAATTCGAAAATTCAAAATGGCCGCTATTTTTGGCGAGACAAAAATTTTTTCAAAATTGGGATAACTACTCTGCAGAGATACCCTGTGGGTCAAAAATTTCGTCGAAATCGCTCTATCTAGCACGGTTTTCGAGATACAAGCATTTTTGTGTTTTGCAATTTTTGCGAAAATTTCGAAAATTCAAAATGGCCGCCATTTTTGGCGAGACAAAAATTTTTTCAAAATTGGTATAACTACTCTGCAGAGATACCCTGTGGGTCAAAAATTTCGTCGAAATCGCTCTATCTAGCACGGTTTTCGAGATATAAGCATTTTTGTGTTTTGCAATTTTTGCGAAAATTTCGAAAATTCAAAATGGCCGCCATTTTGGGTGAGAGAAATTTTTTTTGAAAATTGGGAAAACTACTCTGAAGAGATACCCTGCGGGTCAAAAATTTCGTCGAAATCGCTCTATCTAGCACGGTTTTCGAGATATAAGCATTTTTGTGTTTTCCTTATTTGGAAAATTCGTAATGATTAATCAATCATTAATTACTCGGCCATTTCTTGACCAATCAATGCCAAAATCTAATGATTTCCAGATTTTAATAGAATGAATGTATTTGCCAAGTTTCAGGTGAATTGATAAAATTCCTTTCAAGTTATCATCCGGACAAGCTTCCCCATCGAAAAAAGACATTTTTGGTCATGTGACCTCTCTGATTGGTTGAAATGTCACTGCAGTATATTCAAAAAAATTCCCCAAGGCTACTGCCTAAACCTGCCAAATTTGAAAAGAATCCGCCTAACGGTTACAGAGTTATAAGGAAAACAAAATGCGGAGCCTGAAGCTCTCCCATACACAAACAAGCGTCCCTTGCGGGACGCTTAATGAGTAGTCGATCTTTAAATGAAATTAAAAGATTTTAATGAATTATTTGACTTATATAATTTAAGTTTTATTTCACCGCGAGTTGTTTGTTTACGTTTGTACACGAAGGGACGATGTACCAGATTTCAACAGCCTGCTTTATTTACAGTTCTTTATTTGCGGTTCAAGCATTACGCAAAAGACGTGTCCACGTTCACTGCGCAGCCTACCATTTTAGAATGGGAAACATATCCTGCGAATTTGAGATCTCTACCTATAATACCCTTTGCTCTAGAGGGCCAACCAAAGTCCTTGCTGAAAGTAAAAACGCCCGTGGCGGCCATCTCGTTTTTCAAAATGAGGCCAAAAATATTCCCTGGCAAGATTTTATGGTTATGAATATAACCTGTAAATTTGAGAAGGGAAGCTATAATATTTTTTTTTCATTAAGTGTGAAAGTATCTCCAAAAAGCCCAAAAATGACCTTGGTGAGATACTTTGGTGGTCTGTGGATGACCTTCAGTGAAGAGCTTCAAGGTCAAATTTCTGCATGCTTACAGAGGACATATATATGTATTATATACACCAGCCACAGGATGATCTAACTTTCTGTATATGAGAACTGTGCGAAAATGTAAAAAAATGGCCAAAATCTGACCTTTAAGAGGCCACCAGTGACTTTGAAATTGAAGGTCAAGGTCACAAAATAATAGCGTTCCTGCCATTGCCCATATATACCCACATACCAAATTTGAAAGGTCTAACTAAAATATTTTAAGTTATCGTTATTTAAAATATTTCAGTTATCGTGTCCGAAAGGAAATCTCTGCAGCGGCATCACCGTACTGAATCCTAAGTATCCCCGACTTTCATCCGGGGATACAATTATATCTAATACAGTTTGAGACATGTCAGACTTACCATTTCCAAGTTACAGGGCAAATTATGTGAAAAATGTAGATAAAAATTGTAATTAGGGTCTTTAAGGGCCTCAAACACAATTTAATATCAACAAAAGAGTCTTGATTTTTGGCATAAGTAAGAAGAATATATTAATGTGTTTCGAGGTAAAATTTGAGTCAGATGAGCCACATAGTTTTTGGCCTAGAGGATATTTAGTGGACAAAGGTCATATTTCTGATGTAAAGTTCTTTACAATTGGAAGTTTATTGTCACCATAAAATAGGGTTCCTCTCCTGATTCAAATGCATCTGTGCGCTAAGTTTGAACGAAATCTGTGAAAAGGTTTTTGAGTTATTGTGCACATAAGTCAATATGTGTGGTGGCGGCTGCACAACGGTGTGAAACCGGTATATCTGCCAAAGGGAAATATACTAGTCATTTGAATTCTGTTTGGTGGGCATTATCTGGTCTCTACCCATTATATTATTGACCCTGGTTTCCTGTATTTATTAGGGATGGGTCAGCATGAAAAATGTGTAGATTGGGAGGTCACCCATGAAAAACCGTACCCACTCCGGGATTCCGCCGGGATTTAGTACAACCGAACTTTGACAGTCCACTAACAGAAAGCAAAACTGGTGAAACCAAATCATGCATAAGTTACAAAATTATGAGATAAATGTGCAATTTCTTCAAATTTCTGGTGTGTTACAAGTATTTTAAGTTTCCCTTCGAATACATATGTTGACAAGCAAGATGGAGGTCGTGAACAGCTGTAAATTATTTTCTATGAAATCACAACAAAAGTTCCCAAATGCATAAAATATGGGATCAAAGTGTGTCATTTTACTTTTTCCTTCCGTTATATGGGTTGACAAGTAAAGTGGTGGTTGTAAAATCTTGTCACGGTATTTCAGTAAAATGCTCTCAATACCGTGATACCAGGCCTATCGACCCATCCGTAGTATTTACCAACATTTTACCAACAATTGAAGTGGCTTCTTACCTCGTTGCTTGGTACTCATGCGAGGAGCTTGTGCAGGCACCAGTGGTTGTATGTACACAGAGGGGTGGTAGAACTGACCCATGTGCACCTGTTGACCACTGTGACCGGTCATCACTGGACTTTGAGTGGCGGGCCGTGGAGGTGTGGCACCCTGAGAAGGCTGGGAAAAAAGGAAATAACTGATTACCTTTCCAAACTGTCAAAGAATCAATCAAAGATCTCAAATAATAGAAAGTAAGTTACAAGTGTATGTCCAAGGATGGTGAATCACGGGAACCAAGAACTAATACACTGATAATATTGTTTGATTATACACAAAGTTTGGCAATGTCACCCCTTATTATAGATGAATCATGTTATGGTTAATTTCAAGAGACCACGAAACAATTTCTAGTAACTAGGAATAACAGTTTTGATGGCACAAGCATTAAGTCATTTTGACTTAGCTTACCGCTGAGACAGCAGGTCTTGAGGGCACAAATTCTTTGGCATTTGGGTTGAGTACAAACTCTTTGGCATTTGGATTCAACATTGACTTCTTGGATACACTGCAAAGAAATACACAAGAATGTACTCACAAGAAAAACACCATTGTAACTAATGTCATGAAATAAAGAGCTATTAAACGAAGGTTTGTCCCGCAGAATCAATATTTTCACAATGAATAGTCTGAGGCTTTCTTGCTTCCTTTACAATCAAGCCAAGAAGAAATCAAACTCAACTTAACTGTACTTCAGGTTCAAATCTATTATTACTTAAAGTTCATAACTTCAAATATAACAAGAGTGCAGTGGCTGGCTTTCTGCCAACCACGGAGTCAAACCTTTGGACAACACTGGACGTCGATATCTGCAAATTCTTCTATTATTGCCAGATTTGCAAAATGTTGCAAAGATGTTTACAGATCTGTGTATAGCATGATGTCTTGGGTACTTGTAGTGTATAGACCAGAAACGTGATGTAAAAAGTTTACAAATATAGGGGTCATCTGTGTAACTCTGCAGTTTGAATATCGATTTTGAAAGGGGGAAAACATAGTATTTTAAGTTTGAAGTGTACACATAATATACAATTAGCGAAACTGGTTTCTATAGTAAATGTAAAACAATTTGGAAGACATAAAAGTGTATTATATGTACATTTTACACACAAGTAAAATGTAAGTATTTATACAAAATCTTATAAATCTGAAGCAGTGCACAAACGTAAAATTTTCATCTGAAATATATTGCTTTCAAACCTTTACACATCACTTTAGTAGTTATATTCACTGATGAAAGTAATTCTTTAAAAATCTCTCTGTCATGCTTTCCAAATCTCACAGGTGTGTTCGTGAATATTAATGAGATGTACAACTTCACAAATAATCTGTTATGGCTATGTTTACTCTGTGGCCAAGCTATGATGAACAGATGATCAGTATTTAACACTCAAATATGATACATATCTACCTTATTTTTACATTTTCACATACGAGACAAGCAGATAAACTGCTCTAACCTGTCCTCATCCTCTTTCTTGTCACCCTGTTCCATCTGTTGTGTAGGAGGCAGGACCTGCTGCTGTACCTGCTGAGAAGGGGGTGGAGCCTGTGGCTGTTGATTGACAGCTGTTGCCTGTGACTGCTGCTGTTGTTGCTGGGCCCCTATCTGATGAAGCATATGTCTGGGTGGCTGTTGGGTCATCTGTGGATGTGCTGGTTGCACCACCACCCCTGCTCCTGGTGGAGACGGTTGCCTCGGTGCCTGCTGTATAATTCCTGGCTGTAGGTGGTGGGGTGGTGTTGGGGTGTGCCCCAATGGTGTAGTAGCTGTACCGGCAATATTTGTATTACTATTAGGTGGGGTATTCTGTGGGTGAGGTGAGGAAGTAACACCTCCAGTTTGTTGCTGGGGTGAAGCAACAGTGAGAGGGTGTTTTTGAGTATGTAGCATAGGTCCCCCACTGCTTACTTGCTGTGATATTGTCTGCTGGTGTTGATGCTGGGACGACTGCACCATTGGATGAGACATATGATGCTGAGGAGGCAGCACTGCATGTGGCTGCTGAGTGGGTGCATTTGTTTGATAAACACCAGCCTGAGAGTTCTGGGGTTGATGGTGCATGCTAGAACTCTGTGTTGTGGTTGTTAAAGAAGTCTGCACGGAGACTGGATAGTTTCCCACACTAACTGTCTGCTGACCTTGAATCTGACCTTGAACATTTGGATGAGTTGTAGAACTAGACTGGGGAGCAGTCATCAATGGCTGCCGGGGCCCACTAATGTGTGGATGAGGGTTAGATACTGATTGAGGATGAGTAGGAGGGAACTGGGGGTGGTGATGAAGAGGTGTGGTTATATGATGTGATGATGGAGTGGATGGTGTGGTTATATGAGGAGGCTGATGAGGTGATGACAAGGGTAGATGAGGTGGTGGTGGTTGATTTGACGTGGGAAGATGATGTGGTGGGTGCTGAGTGGTTACAGGATGAGGTGGTTGTTGGGAAGGTGAGGTTATATGGGGAGGTTGTGTGGATGTTGTTATATGAGGTGACTGTGTGGTTATATGATGGGTCTGTTGTTGAGTGGGTGTGGTTTGTTGGGGAGGAGGGTTGTTATAAGTGTTGTTTGTCACAGGTGAGCTCTGTTTTTCTGACTGTTGAACCTAAAATGAGGATAAATACATACAGGACTCATTCTTTATGTAATAAGAAATTTTATAAATTTGTACTTATCGCTAGGTAAACCAGCCTTAACTTTTTGAATGAACTGTGGCACATTCTTTCCACAATTGTAATATATACTTAGCCAAACACAGATGGTGAGTACACATGATTTTATTTTTTGGCAACTTATCTGATGAACAATTTTATCTTTTAGTTCTTTTTTTAGGTTTAATGAGGTTCTCCATGGTATTTGTCTATGGGAGCATTGTTCATTAGAATAATGCACATGTTATGTTTAAGTCAAGATTTTGTACAACTTGTATAAGCAGCTTGTCCACAGTATCACAGCTTGGATTAGAACAAAGTTAGAATCTTACAAGTATCAATAAGCAGCTTGTCCACAGTATCACAGCTTGGATTAGAACAAAGTTAGAATCTTACAAGTATCAATAAGCTACAGCTCACATTCATGCCGAACTTGGTAACAAACACAAAAGTTTCATTTTACTGTATGATGATGAATGTCAAAAGACTTTACTATTCAGTGCTAAATTACAAACTTAATATGTTAACATTAATAACTTCTGGTGTTTTAAGTGTTATTGGCAAAAATTTTGAGTTACGGGAGCACTGTTCAATATAATAATACATACAATTTGTATCTAAATAAATTTTTTATCTTTACTAGCTTTGGTTACATCCATTATATTTTTCACTTAATTAAAATACTTCTGGAGAACTGAATACAAAGACACATTTATCCAGATAAATCTACACCAAGTATTAAGTTTTAAATGACTAGGATCTCAAAACTTGTTTTGCATTGCTACCTGTGGAGAGGTCTGTGGGTTTTTGGGTGACATCGGTGGCTGACTGTCTTTCTTAGTGTCACTATCTTTATTTAGCTGTAAACAAATATACAAGCAGTTACAACAAATCATACACAGACCCCCAAAAAACTACACCTGTACAAAAAAAAACAAGCAATCAGTGCATGTGAACGGGCTCTGTGTCAGCTGTATGTCCGCTGGAAATGGTATTCAGAAGAAAAGTAACAAGGTAACTGTTAGGTATAAAAAGTTAAAAACACATTTAAAGAAAATACTGCAAATGCAATATTTTTTGAGTTACAACTGATTAACTCAACAGAGAAAACCTCAAAGAAGCTATAGCAATTTTACTATGTTATAGCTGACCCAAAAGTAGCTGAACAACATATTTAAACAAAATACTCTAAATGCAATAGTTTTCAAGTTACAACTGATTTACTCAACAGTGAGAACCTGAAAGTAGCTATTGCTCAGCTATGCCATGACATACAGGTCTGCAAATTCACAATGTTGTAGCTGATCCAAAAGTAGGTGAACAACATATTTAAACAAAATACTCTAAATGCTATAGTTTTCAAGTTATAACCGATTTACTCAACACTGAGAACCTGAAAATAGCTATTATCCAGCTATGCCATGAGTTACAGGTCTGCAATTTTACAATGTTATAGCTGACCCAAAAGTACAAATAGCATCAGAGATGCCCATACCCCATAGCTTAGAGAAATATTTTTAACACCATGAGATATAGAAGTACTATATCAGTACAAAGTTCAGGATACTTTCAGAGCACTGTCAGTTATATAAAGGTCCAAACAATGTTTAAATACACAAAATAATGTCTAAGAGAAAGATAATGCATGTACTCTTTATCTACATCTGGCATGGCCGAATTATGGTTTAGATGTTTTGAATATTACCATGCATACAGAAGTGGTAATACATTCAATGAATGCTTATGTGTGGTGTTGGAGCAAAATCTGTGGCTCACTTGATGAAATTCCATCTGTTACAATGGGAAGTTATCAAAGTAAAATTCTTAATGAATTCTAATATGACTTTAACAGGGCTTAATTGCATCAAAAGACAGACCCAAAGGTGCAACAAGATTTTAAAGGTCATGGTCACTATGACAAGGTCAAATCAAGGTCACACCATATGATGCTGCACACCTACACCCCCTAACCAATGTCCCTACCAAGTATCAACTTCCTACATCTTATGGTTTCCGAGATATAGCCCAGACAAGATTTTATAGGTCAAGGTCACTACAGCAAGGTCAAAGGTTTAAACAAGGTCAGACCATGACGTTGCACACCTACACCCCCTAACCAATATCCCTATCAAGTATCAACTTCCTACACCTTATGGTTTCCGAGATATAGCCCGGACAAGATTTTATAGGTCAAGGTCACTATGACAAGGTCAAATCAAGGTCACACCATGACGCTGCACACCTACACCCCCTATCCAATGTCCCTACCAAGTATCAACTTCCCACACCTTACAGTTTCTGAGATATAGCCCGGACAAGATTTTCAAACTCAAGGTCACTACGGCAAGCTCAAATCAAGGTCAGACCATGACGTTGCACACCTACACATCCTAACCAATGTCCCTACCAAGTATCAACTTCCTACACCTTACGGTTTCTGAGATACGGCCAAATATAGCCTTCATGATGATAAAATTAAAGGATTCTCGCGAAACGATCGGTGCCCCACCATTTTGTAAACATGCGGCATCGCATCTTCTACCGAACGGACCGAATATACCGAATTGCGGGTTAGTACTAAATCTCGCGAGATATCGCATATCCCGCGCTCTAGAAGCATCACTGTTTTCCCGCCGCCCGCCCATCGGCCCATCTGGACACCATGGGTGAAAACAATACCCCGACAGCCCTTAACCCTTTGGCTACCATCTATGACGACTAGCAGTCGACACTAATGTGTATTACAAGGTACCATGTCTGTCGACACAGGGTCGACAGCAATAATATTGATTTCTTCTTTCCCTTCAGTATACTGCAATACGTTTTCTTTGGTTCATCAGTATTAAAATGATTGCTTAAGTAAAATATATGTAAGTTATGCTATATTTTTAAAAAAATTCACCATTTTACCTATTTTAATTGGTTTCTGTAGTTATTGCCGTATTTACCGCATATAGCTGTATATTGTTTTCTTGTGGTTATATTTATTTGGGGGACTTTCCTGGAGTTTCTTCATTCAACATTTCATCATTTCTTAAGGTAGTGAGTTAATATTTTACTTCACTGGCGTTTCTGACATATGACATCATATGGCTACAGTCCAGTGGAATAATGTTCCTTCAGTAGCGAAAGGGTTAAGGGCTGTGGGGTAATAAAAACATATAAAACAAAATACTCTAAATGCAACAGTTTTGAAGATACAAGCAATTTACTCAACAGTGAAAACCTCAAAGTAGCTATTACTCGGCTATGCAATGAGCTGCGGGTCTGCAATTTTACTATGTTATAGCTGACCCAAAAGTAGCTGAATAACATATTTATACAAAATTCTCTAACTCTGAAAATTTTAATTACTTAAATGTAGCTTTTATAAGCTACAAGCTTACCATGTGGGACTGATTGCTGTTCTCGGATGGCTGCAAGGCATCAGGCCAACGTCTAAGAAAAATAGACATTTATAGTTGGCCGTAGCCTCAAGTTGTCGTCTCGTAATGAACTTTGACCTCTCGTCCTACTTTCTCGTTGAAATTTTTAAAACCTTACCCCTCAGCTGTAATACAGCGGGAGGCAGGGTGGGAATCTTCTCAGTCCCACACGGTAAGCTTGTAGCTTATAAAAGCTACATTTAAATAATTAAAATTTTCAATTTTATTGCGCTACAGTAGCTTACCATTTGGGACTGATTGCTGAATCCAACCACATGGTGGAGAGATTACAGCTGAGACTGGAAGATATTAGGGCTGCAACGATTATTCGGTTACTCGGAAACAAAACGATTCAGTTAAATACTCGAGGCAAGAAAACAACTAAACATAGACATAAAATCTACTACAAAATTCTATTGTTTCTTTAAATATTTGAATATATTTATATATTTTACAAATATAAGGCGTTTCCGTTTCAATATTTTATATTTTAAGTATTTGCAAACTTTAATTCTTTGTATAACAACGTTTTATAAGACGGCATTTTATTATAACGTATTTCGAAGAAGCCTCAAATCTCGCAATATAAAGATGGTTAAAATTTCTTATATTTTGCATTATAAATGCGTCTTTTTCCCAAAATTCAATAAACTATCAAAATTCTTTCCTGTTGTGTGGTTTGTAATAATTTTATAAGGCGTGATATGTCAAAATATGAAGTAGTTTATTTCGTGGGCGATAAACAAGCGATTAACCGAGTCGATTCTTCTACAATGAGGAATCGAGGCGCATTTTCGGGCTCACTTGCAGCCCTAGAAGATATGTCAATTTTTCTTAGATTTTGAAGTAATCGATTAGATTGAATGTTTAGAAATACCAGTCTGAGTCCTGTTTACAGTGCCCCAATCCCGAAGACCGGGCCTGTAAAGAGCCAAAAACCTGAATAGAATGAATGACAGTGCTAAAACTGTCGAGATGTTTGATTGTAGGAGAGCAGTGCAGCCGTGCTCACTTTTAGAGGTGTAAGGGCCCCTAGGGCCCATCCACGAGTGAGAACCAGCCCAATGGTTGGAATTCTCATAAATTTTTGCCACCGAATATGAGTCCTTAATACACATATAATTGATAAACTAAAAATAAAAAATGACCTTACCCATAACATCTCAAGAGGTAAACCTATACCTAGATCCTGGGATTAGACTCCTGAAGACTTGGTTTTGGATGATCCCTGTGAAAACTGGAGAGTAACCTGTGAAGGTATGAACTTTGTGCAATATGGTGCCCCGCTGGGCCCAAAGTGTCAACAATGGCCGTCCTGTAACCATCGATGGTTGAGGGGCGCCTGTTTAGATCTTGATACCAGTACGTTTCACCGAATTTTCTCTGCACCATTTCTCAAATGGGCCCACTTTGACTTGTAGATGGTTCTTGTTAATGACCTCTGAGGGGCAGCAATTCTCTCTGCCACCTCCACAGAGAAGCCTTGTTCTTGGAGCTGTCCACTCTTAGACACCAGGCATGGAGGTTGAGATGTTGTGGATTGAGAAGAGTTGTTGACACTGGAAGTTGCAGTGGGATCTCTGTTGACAGCTGCACTAGGTCACAAAAACCAGGGCATCCCTGACGAGCCTGGGGCTATTACAATGATCAGGCAATGGCATTGCCTGATTTTTTGGATCACCCTGTGAAGGAGAGCCGTCGGAGGGTAAGCATAGGCAGGGAGACCCGTCCAGTTTATGTTCAGAGCATCTATGTCCCAAGCCTTTGGGTCTGGGACAGGAGATACGTACAGTGGAAGTTTGTGGTTCAGGTGAGTGGCAAATAGATCTACATGAGGAGTGAACCACTTTTGACAGATCTGTTTGAACACCTGCAGATGCAGTGACCATTCTGTTGACTGTACTTGGTTCGACCTGGATAGAAGGTCGGCCATCACATTCAGACACCCTGGAATATGTCTGGCTTTTAATGTTATGTGATAGTGATGGCACCATGTCATGATCTTCCACAGGAGAGCGCACATCTCTGCCGAGTGACTTCCTCCTTGTTTGTTTACATAGGCTACCACTGTTGAGTTGTCCGTTGCAACTAGCACTGTTTAGTTCTGGCACTGGTCCTTGAAGCTTCGAAGGGCAAGGGAGACCGCCTTCAATTCTAGAACGTTTATGTGTAGCCTTTTTTCCCAGTCTGATGACAGACCCTTGTAGAATTTTGATCTAAGTGAGTGCCCCAACCTTCGTTTGAGGCATCTGTAAAGAGCTGGATACTGTGGTCTTTGGGATGAAGATCTGCGCCTTTCATCACGTTTGAGGGATTTTGCCACCAGTCTAAGTGTGCTGCAATGGCTTCTGTCCAAGGAAGGAGGCTGTCCAGCGACTGAGGATATCTCCAGTGCTCCTTGAGGTGAAACTGAAAGGGCCTCATGTGAAGGCGTCCCTCCGGGACCGTTTTCTCTGTTGAGGCAAGGGAGATATCATGGGGATAAAAGTGACCAGCTATTTAGATTCTCCACATATGCTTTCCCCAACACCTCTTAATACATTCTGAAGCTATAACAGCAACAATAAAGGAGATATAAGGCAAAAACTCCAAAGCAGCTATTTATAACCCCAGTTTAGCCTATAAGGGGGGGTTGGGGGGTAAAACTGACTGGCTATTTAGACTCTCCACATATGCTTTCCCAATACCTCTTAATACATTCTGAAGCTATAAAAGCAACAATTAAGGAGATATAAGGCAAAAACTCAAAATCAGCTATTTTATGACCCCAGTTTGACCCATAAGGGGGGGTCGGGGGGTAAAACTGACCGGCCATTTAGACTCTCCACATATGCTTTCCCAATACCTCTTAATACATTCTGAAGCTATAAAAGCAACAATAAAGGAGATATAAGGCAAAAACTCAAAATCAGCTATTTTAGGACCCCAGTTTGACCCATAAGGGGGGGTCGGGGGGTAAAACTGACCGGCTATTTGGACTCTCCACATATGCTTTCCCAATACCTCTTAATACACTCTGAAGCTATAAAAGCAACAATAAAGGAGATATAAGGCAAAAACTCAAAATTGGAAAATTTAATAGTAATTTAAATTTTTATTAGAAATACTTACCATTTCCTAACAGTAGCTATTTGTTGGAGCCATCCAACCCAATGGCCAACGCAGAGATGCGATTTTTTAAGGTTATATAACAACCTTAATCAAGCCATTGGGTTACAGTAGTCCGTCCTCCCGCCAATTAGGTCACATGACCACATTGTTTACTTCATTATTTTTGTTGCAAGTAAAAGAATGACTTGCGGGGAGGCGGGAGGGAAATATGAGTGTTAGGAAATGGTAAGTATTTCTAATAAAAATTTAAATTACTATTAAATTTTCCAATTTTATAGCGAAATACCCTTACCATTTCCTAACAGTAGCTGAATTCAGCCTTGTAGGATGGAGGGAATTCTTTTAAGAAAAACCACTACCCAACCTACAACTAAACAACATGAGAACTTCACAATGGAATTTACAGGCATTAATAACATATAAACTTCCAACAATCACAACATACAACTCCCAAAAAACTGAAAGTATGTAGTTGTAGTTCTCACAACTGTTGACAATGTTGGTGTTGCAAAAGGATGTCATACATAGATATCCCATCTACATTGTAACATCCGACATCAAGACAAGGTCAAACCAACCGCCTAATCCTTCCCAAGAAAGATTTAGGCAACATTAATACCTACTGCAATACAATATCCCGAGACTGAAGATATCATATTATAAAGTAACAAACTATAACTGCAACCGTAGGACCCAATTTCAAATCTGACCCTAAGACAACAGAGGTTTTTCAGACAGAAATTGGTATACATACAATGGAATTTCTAATAACATGTATCAAGAAAACTCCTGTAAGGAAATCATGTATAAAAACTAAAGATGCAATCAAAACATACATCAATAGCTTCTGTGACTCAATCTTGACTCAATCAAGATGAAATAGTTGCCAAGAGATAAGTCTGTAAGAAAACTTTCAATGGCAGTAAAACAAAAGATTTGCCCCCTCCCAAACCTTTTGATCACCAAAGAACAGAGAGACCCATATTGAGTTGAACTGTTGTCCCAAGAGGCTAAAAGCTGGCATGACCACAAGCTTAATTGCAGTAGACCCATCCAAAGCCAACTGGTTCTGGCAATTGAAGGGACCAGAGTTACTTGTGACTCATTCTCCTTAACTAAAGGAAGAATATGTCCAAGCATTAATGTCATTCCTTTATCATGATTCTGTAATCCACAGAGACAAAGATCACTGACTCAATTGCAGTAATCGCAGTAGGCCCATCTGAAGCCAACTGGTTCATGGCCAAAAGGCAGTTAATGGGCCAAAGTTACCTGTGACCAATCCTCCCTATAACTAAGGGAAGGGTTCACTACTTTACCTGAAGTCAAAACCAAAGACCATCTTGAAAGGTAATAACTTCAAGAAATCCTTCCTCACAAGCTCAAAGGTTATTTGATAAGAGCATGAAGGACCAATGACAAAATCCAAAACTATTGGTTTGTCTCTTACTAAAAGTTGCTAATCTATTATTTAACTCAACTTTTAGATACTTCTTGACCCTTTAGGCCTTTAGGTATGTCTCCTTAAACTAGTATCTCAGGAAATTTGCTAGTGTGGAATAGTGGGGTCTGAGATGTATATACGACTCTCTACACACCACTGCCCAGAAAACAACCATTGATTCTCAGATTCTCCTAGAGGAGTGCTCCTTCATGATTCACCACTTCCTCTGGAAATCTTCCATAATATTCATGCCTGACTTCAGATGCCAAACATGAAGATTCAAGTGAAGTCTATTACTAAATGGTTGAGTCAATAGATTCACCCATTTAGAAGGGGTTTTGTGGACAGATCCACCAGACCCAAAACCAAGACATCCCTGGCCACCCTGGTACAATATGATGATTCTATACCTGTAGGTGGTCATCTGTTGAATCACACGAGGGATGAGGGCCACTGGACATAACTGACCAGACCCTCCCCAAAGACATTACATGCATATGTTCCCCAAGCCCGACTGTCTGGGACATGAGACATGAGGACCAAGACCCTGGGCAAAATACACGTCTGTCCAGACTATCACAAGAGGTGTTCAAGCACCTTTTTCCCAAGCCTGACAGCAGACCTACCTAGGAAACTTGTGAGTCATCTTTTTGCAAACACATCAACCACTGATTGATGGCAGCAATGTCTAATTTGATTGAAAAACCTGGCGATTCATAACCGCTTTGGTCTTTTTTGCTTTTATCTTCCTAGACAAGGAATCTGCCAGAACATGTAGATTCCCTGGAATGAATTTCCCTGAATCTGAATCATTCTGGCATTGGACTAACCCATGACTCTACAGATTAAGGTACAAATTCCCTGAGTGGATGCCTCCCTGGCTATTCATATAGGCAACCACTAAAGAATTGTCTGTGAAAATCAACTGATTTCAACTCAAAACTAATTTCTGAATCATTTAAAGCTAACAACATTGCTTTCAGGTGTATAATGTTATGTTATGAGGAGTCTTGACTCTTCCTGATGCCACAGACCAATGACTGTGGATGACTCGAAAGAGCACCCCAACCCATTAGGGAAGCTTCTGTGAACGGAGAGAAACTGTGCTCCTGAAGGAATGGTGAATCCTCCTTCAAAATTAAACTATTGGTCCACCACTGAAGATGATCCCTGAACCAAAAAACCCAAGAAATGGGACATCCAGAGACTGAAGATATCAGCAGTGTTTCCAGATACCATTGGAGTGCCTTCATGTTCAGATAACCCAATGGTATGGTATTCTCCATTGAAGCCATGCTTTCAAAGTGACATGAGCTTCCCTGGAGATAAACGAGAAGCTTCCAACATGGTAACTGTCCTTGCCAGAAGACAATAGATTTGCTTTGAGTTGGGAAGACTAGCCCTACCCTGAGGTCGAATTGTAAACCAACAATTCGATTACTGGAGTTGGAAATAAATCTGACTTTAGAAATTGTGATCCAACTCAAGCTTTCAACAAGATGCACCAACCAATAGATGTTTTCTTGGCATTGCTATCTACCCTGAGGTCGACTGTTTTGAATTTGTTGTCATTAGCCAACCGTCTATCTACTGGAGAATACTGATGCCTTCTGCGAGAGTCATCAGCTTCAACTCTTTGCTACCTTGGTGAACTCGAGACAAAAACTGTAGCAATACTGAAGGGTAAGGCAGTGAACTGGTAGAATCTGTAGCCTTCAATGAAGCGAAGATTCTTGTTAACTGAGTCTACCGGTGACGAGTGTGTACCCATAAGGTCGAGTGAAGTCATCCACTCGCCTTCTATAGACGAATTCCAAATATTAAACATTCTATATTAAGTAAGGTACATGCAAGCTCATTTACCTGACCTTAACAACTACTGGCTGCCATTTCTCCCTTGCTTGTCACAAGAAATAAACTGTAAACTGAAGCAATGTGACACTGGTGACTGGTGTTATCGCCCTTTTGTCGATCATTCCATAAACAGTTTCTATCAAAACTGCTGTTTCTCTCGTTTTTTTTTTTTTTAAACTTCTGCCAACCTCACTTCTAAAAGGTCTGGCTGAATATTATCCTGTTACCAAGACTTGTATAACTACCAAAAACTGTGCAAAGGTTCCCTGAAACCACAGGAAGTCAACTACCATCCCTGCTTCCATAGGGACTGTAAAAGTAAGATCCTCTCCCCTTTTAACTAGCTGAGGAGTAGGAAGCACTTGTAACTCTATTCCAGGTAACTGTCATGATAGGGACAAAAAAGAATCTGCCCTGAGGCCTGGTGTCCCTTTATTAGTCTAAACTAGGAGCATGCTCACTTCTAGACTTACTAATCATCCTTATTTTCATGAAAACACTAGATGAAAATCCTCTGAACATCTGATATGAGGTTTTCTTGCTGGACAACCTCATTAGGAGTGAAAAATGCATTGTAGGTTGCTAAAGGCATTCTAAGTTACTCCTGTGGAGTCACATGCTCTTAGACATGGTGAAACTGCAACAAGAAGATTTGGACACCAACTAGTTGACTGGACTAGAAATGCAAACATCATTGCACCCAGTCCAAAGCATATTGAAGTCTATAACATATCATAGTGATCCCTAGGATCCTCTAAATATGACCTGAACTGAAGGAGTGAGAATATACACGCTTCTTCTCTCTTACAGTCCCCTACCAGGGACCTTGTTTGCAAAGTGTCTGAAAGGTCATGTTCCTCCTGCAGACCTGCTGTAACTAGGGAGCTGTCCAGGAAGTAAAGTATGTAAGGAAGTGCAAGCAAAACTTCTTCCTGTATAGCTGCTCTTTAAAAACATCAGAGGCTTCACACTCCCAAAATAAAAGCCACATTCCAATGCTGGCTGTTCACCCAAGGAATGTAAATGTGACCAAACAAAGGAGCATTCAGAAAACTGTGCCTGTTAAAACAATCCCTAGCCACTCAATAACAGTCAAGCAAAAGTAAAATAAGGAATAAATTCCTTGTAATGAGATGAATCATAATCACCATCTCCTGACAACCTGAATTCTAAACCTTTTGAGAGGTATAGAAACCCGATTGTACTAAATTCTTGTGCAAAACCATTGAATCAAAAGCCTTTCCTTGTAGATATGAATGACACTCCCGGACATCTGACAACCCGAATTCTGACCTTCTGAGAGGTATAGAATACTCGATTGTGCATGGATGTTTTGACTGGACCTCGACGGAAGAGTTTTCCGAAGAAGTAGTCTTTCCTGCATTCAAAACTCCTCCACGATGCCGTGTGACCATGGCAACGTAAATGGCCGCCCCCAAGGGAGATTCCTTCTACTGACTCGTCGACAATCAATTCGACTGGAATGTATAATGTGATCAAAATTGCTTTCAACGCCTGGCTGTTAGAACCCAACGTGAACAGCAAAAACGGCCACTCGAATTGTCATTCTCATCCAAGATGGCGTCGTCCAGATCACTTCTGTTATTGAAGAGTGCATTCTTTCTATACACGTATGCTGCAAAATTATAGCTTCCAACGTTTAGCAAACTGAACCCAACGACTGGCAAGCTGTATAATAATATTATTGTAGCATTAGGACCTTCTCTATGAAGACTTATTTCCTCGAGGTTGAAGACGATCGAACTTTCGATGTCGCCATCCAAAAAATCCTTTAATGCATAATAATGCATACCTTCGAAGATTCAATAAATGAACCAGTTCTGTATCATATATACATATAGATATGAAGAGAGATTAGCAGTAAAATCTCAAAAATAAAGAAAACCTTGACAAAACTTCTACTAATTCCCAAAGACGTCCGTACTGTTGATGGCCAACAAAAATAATGAAGTAAACAATGTGGTCATGTGACCTAATTGGCGGGAGGACGGACTACTGTAACCCAATGGCTTGATTAAGGTTGTTATATAACCTTAAAAAATCGCATCTCTGCGTTGGCCATTGGGTTGGATGGCTCCAACAAATAGCTACTGTTAGGAAATGGTAAGGGTATTTCGCTATAAAATCAGCTATTTTATGACCCCAGTTTGACCCATAAGGGGGGGGGGGGGGGGGGGGGTAAAACTGACCGGCTATTTAGACTCTCCACATATGGTTTCCTATTACCTCCCAATACATTTTATGGCTGTAAATGCAATACTTAAGAAGATAATAGGGGGGTTGACCTAAATTTAAGGCTCTCAGATTGGAAGGTGTGAGGAAATCACCCATAAATGACACATTTTTTAAGGGATTGCTCCCAAAATCTAATCAGCTCGTGTTTTCGATAGTATGAACAGGTGTGTCAAATTATAAGGCTGTGTAGCAAGTAGTTTTTCCTGAACTGTGATGACGGGGGGTGTACTTAAAAAAATTGTTTTTGATAATGTGACCTTCATAAAGGTCAAAGGTCAAATTTAAGCATGCAGAAAAATTTTCCCACGCCTAAGGTATATAAGTGCCAAATATGGTTTGAAACCTTCTAATAATAAGGGAGATATTCAAGGGAGACCATAATGTGGCGGCGGCGGCAAGGAAACTGAGGCGAAAACAAATAAGCGCCCTTTCAGGGACGCTTAATTAGTGACATCAAACATTTTGCAGTCAAAACATGTTTGGACTTGAGTCAAATCCTGAAGTTTGGGCCATCTCTCGAGTGGGTTTTACAAGGGCTGGATTTAGATGGTATTCGTAGCCCACGAACGAAAACACCCGAAAAGGTTTCAGTTCTGATTTTTCCTGATTTATTATCTAACCCAAGGACTGGGTTAGGTCTACCACTGCCTGAGTGTTCACTTGGGCTTCCTCCTGAGACTGGGACCTGATCAGCCAGTCGTCCAGGTATTGGTGAAGTCTGAGTCCTCTGGAGAGGGCCATTAGCTTCAACTTCCTTTACAATCATTGTAAAGACCTGGGGGGCTGTGGCTAGTCTGAAAGGGAGGGAGGTGAACTGGAACACCTGTGACCTGCGGCAAAACCTTAGGTATTTCCTCGAGTTTGGCTGGATGGGGATGTGAAGGTAAACGTCTGACAGGTCTATCGACGATACCCATTCCCCTGGAATCAGGGAGGTCCTGATGGAGTCTGTAGTTTCCATTTTGAACTTTTCTACGTGTAGAAGAGTGTTGAGCCTGTTTAGGTCCATGATTGGCCTCCACCTTGGTGAGGCTTGGGTACTAGAAACAGGCGACTGTAAAACCTGAGAGATTTTACATTTTCCACCCTTTTGATTGCGTTCTTTGACAGAAGAGACTGGATACAAGTGGCCAGAGCTTGGTCCTTTGACGGGCTTTGTACTCTGACAGACACAGAGGGAATCTGACCAGACTTGGTTTTGAGAGGAATGGCAGTACGTAGCCATTGGTGATAATGTTTAACACGTTGGATGAACATTTGTTTGTTTGCCAGTCTCTTCTGAAAGAACGGAGGCGACCTCCTACTGGTGGACTGAGGGAGGCTTTTAAGGAGTCATTGGGGGGAGGGGTTTCCACGCCCTCGTCCCCTGTTGTGGGGTCGAAAACGACGCCTGGAGCCTCTGAAATTCGTTTTCCCCCTGCCTGAGGAAACGATTGGTTACTGCTTGGAATGGAATGACCCCCATTGGGGTGTTTCTTGTAGGAGCCTCAGTGTTGATTCTAGAAATTTTGAAATGTGGGGGCGATTCCCCCCCATGACCGAAAAATGTGGGGGCTTGGTCATTAAAATGGGAACTTGTACCTCCGCCAAAGAAGGATTAAATCTATAACCATTTGTCTGTCTATTATTTTGTTAGCAGGATTATGCAAATTCTATTGTATGGATCTTTAAACTAAAAATTATAAAAAAAGAGAAAATGGCACCTGATCCAACTTAGATACCATTAAATTTTGTTACTTATCTGGATCATTGTTTGGATAGAAAAAATATTAAAGATCTGGGGCCGTGTGTCCAACAATACTTAGATAAGGTGACCTTAGATCTAAATAAGGGAAGGTTTTTTTTACCTAAGTTTTTCTTGGACTTCGTAATCACGAAACAAAAGTTTAAAAAATGTTCAGTTTCATAATTTCCTACTAGAAATCTAAGAAATACTTAAAATCTAAGTTAGAAATGTTCTATATATTGTTATAAAATACAACCCCTGTATTTTCTCATTTAAAAAAATCAAACATGCGTGGGGGAGGTTTGCACTCTCGGGATGCTCTTCATACTAATCTATTACCATTATACATGCAGCAGACGACTTTCAAGTACTGTAGCCTTTCTACGCATTTCTGTATATACATGCTGTACGAATTGGTTCAACAGTATTGTTGTTAGAATAAGGCGTTTGAATCATCCACTTTATAATATCCATTTTGTTTTCATATTAAATCACAGCTTTCACTGAAAAAACGACCAAATATAGCCTTCATGATGATAAAATTAAAGGATTCTTGCGAAACGATCAGTGCCCCTCCATTTTGTAAACATGCGGGCTCGCATCTTCTACCAAACGCACCGAATATACTGAATTGCGGGCTAGTACTAAAACTCGCGAGATATCGCGTATCCCACGCTCTAGAAGCATCACTGAGCCTCTAGATTGTGGGGAATGTGAAAGGGCTGATTAATAGGGCCTAAACCCTAAGTGTTATTACAGGTGCCTTGATGAGGAACTCCTGTCCCTCCTGAACTAGTTGTGAATGGGGAACGCCAAATTTGAAAGGTTAATGTAAATATTTTTAAAGTTATAGTGTCCGAAAAGGAAATCTCCAGGAAGATACAAACCTTGTTTAGTAAGTAAATGCAGTTTAACCTTGAAGAATACCTAAAATTAGGGCTGCGAACGAGTACTCGAGCCTCGGTGTACGAGGCGGTCTTGGCTTGTACTTGAGTCCATTTTAAAAACTTGGTTACTCGCGAGGTATTGTATTATCGCCCATGTAATCAAACGCTTGTGTAAAATATGCTACATTTCAGCATTTCCATCACATAATATCAATTAAAGTTGTTATTTTCGCTTGAAAACATACAATTTACTTCATATTCTATAATATATGGTCAAACAGAAGACGTTTTTCTTCAAAAGTTTCGTTTCCGGAACCGACTATTTGTTTACAGAAGACTTCTAATGGTAGGTACTAAATCTCGCGGTTACTCGAATTCAGGCCGGTTGTTAAGAGGGCGAGTACTCGATGCCGTTTTTCAGCACCCGTCACAGCCCTACCTAAAATGTCATCTTTGGAAGTCTTACAGTGGAAGGCTGAGGCGACAAAAGTATAGGCTCTGAGGCCTTACCCATACATACCCACATAGCAAATTTGAAAGGAAATCATGAAGTGGCTGGGTGATGGTTGTAATCCTAGTATCCCCCCCTACTATCCTCCGGCAATACAAATACCTGCAAAATCTAACCATTTATTGAGTAACACTAAATATCTGATTTAATTAGCCAATAATCAATTTCATATGAATGATAAGAAATCTTACTTTGAAGTTGATACCAAAATCTTTCAGTTCTTTCAATGTGGCATCTCTGTCTTTTACTGAAACAAACAAAAAAAATATCAAGTGCGATATTCCGATATCAATACTGAACATTTTTTTACTGTGCACAAAATAATAATAATTTCTTATTACCTTTAGACATTTGGTGAAAAATTTGTCTGTTGCAATACTACAAAGCTAAATAAAAGTCACTACCACAGATAAATGGGCAAAACTAACTTGTGTAGAAATCAGTTTAAGACTTAGTAAGAGTATATGTGTATCTACACTCACTAAATCCATCCTTGATAAAAACTTTACGTACTCTTTCCTGTAGAGGCTTTCCTGGGTGGTTCTGACTTATTTGATGTTGCTGCTGATGGATCTGGCTGCACTTTATTTGTGGGTGTATCCATGACAACTGGGGCATCAATAATGCTGACAGTCGCAGAGGATTGGGGAGGTCTAACAGGTCGGCTGGTGGTCAACTGTAGTGGCGTTGCGTTCGAATCAGATGGTTTTCCCTCCAAATTAGATTCTTCGTTTGTAGATTCTGGAAGAATTTAAATTTAAAGATTATCCTTTGACAGTCACATGTCATAAGACGTTCATTAGTGATTGGTTATATTATGTGGGAACAGTATCCATATTCACCAAGATTTTAATGCAGTATAATATTATAAGAACGAATAATTCCATCAAAACGGCCTTAAAAGGACACAAGTTTTCTCTTCATCCCCTCAGCTGTTAAGCATTAGTGCCCAGATTGTCTGATTCACATCCACTGCTTATCTCCGGTTTCAAACTGGTAGAAAGGGTTGTATACTCTGTTCCAATCAATACCTGTGCATCAATCAAGTATGAATCAAATTGTCTGTGAAAAGCCAGGGAATGCATACACGAGGTGGCACTCTTTTACATGTGCACAAAGAACATACAAGGTCCATTTACTGGGCAATAAAACGACAAGGTCATGAACCAAACATTGCAATACAAGTTGTTACCAGTGGACGGAACTGTGTGAACAGGCAATTGGTAACAGGACAATTAACTAAAACTTTACCACAAGGTAGTCGTCTCTAATCTCTCAGATAAATAATAAGGTCTTCATTGGAGGGGGAAGTGTGGGGATTCTACTGAGGATAAATTTTGTGGTTAGCTAAATGTTTTTCTGATGAAGTGGAGTTCTTATAGCAGGCAACTGGTTGTGTTTTGGAATCAGTTTGCATTCGTACAAAACTAAAGGCCAAATGCTACGCCTAAAATGTTTCACTCCTAGATTGTACTCAAAATGTCTTTACTTCTCAACAGGAGTGTCACTGTATTTGACAGCTTCTCCTTTCACTTGCTCAGTATTGAGTACCTGTTAACCAAGGGAAGACAATGGTACTGCAACAATATAAACCAGTTTATGAGGAGCATCTGGTACCATTTACAACACCGAAATCTCAGTGAGACAATGCTCTGGGCCCTTGGAAGTGAAAAGTATGCGACTACAAGCAAGCAATTGTTCTTTGTAGATACACTGTGTCTACACTGTGACTGATTTTCTACAGGTGTGACATCATCATACAGGTACACTGTGTCTACACTGTGACTGATTTTCTACAGATGTGACATCATGCAGGTACACTGTGTCTACACTGTGACTGATTTTCTACAGGTGTGACATCATGCAGGTACACTGTGTGTACACTTACTGATTTTCTACAGGTGTGACATCATAACATAAATGTTGAACATCTATTGTTAATAGTTTGGTCAGGAAGCATATACATTACCCACCTTGTGACTTTGATTCTGCAGGCTGTTCTGTTGTCGAGTTAACGTTTTGATGGACACTTTCTGTAGTGTTTGAGGGTGTGGCCTGTATCGGAGATGCCACTGACTGGGAAGATGAGTTCTGCATGTTTCCAGCATTCTGATTGGTTGACGGCCTCATAGGACGTCCCTGGGGACCATTTCTACGCAATGGAGGAGGAACGTACCTAAATAAACAAATGTATTTATTTACAGTATTCTTATATATTCTGAGGACACTGTGCCTCTTAATTTATTTGGCTTATTCCAGCACACCAAAATAAATAGAGTTTTATTATTTCCCCAATTGAACCAGTTGCCAACAGGAAATGGATTTGATCAAAACAAAACAAGTTCATCAAGAAATTATTATTATTTTTTTTTTTTTAAAAAAAAAAGAGAGGGAGGGTTTTAGCAATTTTTTTGATGAACTTGTTTTCTTTTGGTCAAACTTGCTGATATGAGAAGTTCTTCAGATTTATGATATGTTTCTAATATCTCGTTTTTCCAATGATTTCATGCACTAACAGTCAACATATTGTAATGAAGATTTTGTTTCAGTATTTCAGTAAAACAGTCTTGACACCACAAAACCAGTAATACTGTCTCATCCCTGCTAAAAACTAGACCTAACACATCGGAGAACTAATGCAAACTAGAGGATCGCTCGCAAAAAAAAAAGATAATGTTTTTGCATAGCAAAAACAAAGCGTCCCGAAAAGGATATAAAGGTGAGTGCTAAAGTATTAAGAAAATGCTTCGTTTCTAGCCTTATACTGTTGTGGCAACCAAAGTCAGCGCAGTCTGCTCTATCTAGCACGGTTTTCAAGATATAAGCATTTTTGTGTTTTGCAAAAAATAAAAAAATTAAAAATGTCCGCTATATTTGGCGAGACAAAAATATTTTGAAAATTGGCATGGCTACTCTGCAGAGATACCCAGCAGGTCCAAAATTTTGTTGAGTTCACTCCATATAGCACGGTTTTCGAGATATAAGCATTTTTGTGTTTTGCAAAAACTTTGAAAATTCAAAATGGCCACCATTTTTGGGGAGACAAAAATTTTTGTCAAGACCACTGCCGTGGTGTGTATCTCCCGCCGAGCATTAAAGCAGAAGAAATAGCTTTTCCGAGATATTCACAATTTTTCATTTTCGTGTGTGAAAGGTCTTCCAAAAGTAGGTGAATGAGTTATTTGAGAAAAATTGGCTATCTGCAATACTATTAAGAGATAATTCACATTTACTCATTTTGAGTAGGTGAATAATTATCTATGGGTCTGAAACTTCAAGTGAAAGCTCTCCCAAAAGTAGGTGAATGAGTATTTGATAAAAATTGGCTATCTGCAATACTTTTACAGATAATTAGCATTTACTCATTTTGAGTAGGTGAATAAATAGCTATGGGTCTGAAACTTCACCAAGTGAAAGCTCTCCCAAAAGTAGGTGAATGAGTTATTTGAGAAAAATTGGCTATCTGCAATACTTTTAGAGGTAATTCGCATTTACTCTTTTTGAGTAGGTGAGCAATTAGCTATGGGTCTGAAACTTCACCAAGTGAAAGCTCTGCCAAAAGTAGGTGAATGAGTTATTTGAGAAAAATTGGCTATCTGCAATACTTTTAGAGATAATTCGCATTTACTCATTTTGAGTAGGTGAGTAATTTGCTATGGGTCTGAAACTTCACCAAGTGAAAGCTCTCCCAAAAGTAGGTGAATGAGTTATTTGAGAAAAATTGGCTATCTGCAATACTTTTAGAGATAATTCACATTTACTCATTTTGAGTAGACGAGTAATTAGCTATGGGTCTGAAACTTCAAGTGAAAGCTCTCCCAAAAGTAGGTGAATGATTAATTTGAGAAAAATTGGCTATCTGCAATACTTTTAGAGATAATTCGCATTTACTCATTTTGAGTGGGTGAGTAATTAGCTATGGGTCTGAAACTTCACCAAGTGAAAGCTCTCACAAAAGTAGGTGAATGAGTTATTTGAGAAAAATTGGCTATCTGCAATACTTTTAGAGATAATTCACATTTACTCATTTTCAGTAGGTGAGTAATTAGCTATGGGTCTGAAACTTCACCAAGTGAAAGCTCTGCCAAAAGTAGGTGAATGAGTTATTTGAGAAAAATTGGCTATCTGCAATACTTTTAGAGATAATTCGCATTTACTCATTTTGAGTAGGTGAGTAATTTGCTATGGGTCTGAAACTTCACCATGTGAAAGCTCTCCCACAAGTAGATGAATGAGTTATTTGAGAAAAATTGGGTATCCGCAATACTTTTACAGATAATTAGCATTTACTCATTTTGAGTAGGTAAATAATTAGCTATGGGTCTGAAACTTCACCAAGTGAAAGCTCTCACAAAAGTAGGTGAATGAGTTATTTGAGAAAAATTGGCTATCTGCAATACTTTTAGAGATAATTCGCATTTACTCATTTTGAGTAGGTGAGTAATTAGCTATGGGTCTGAAACTTCACCAAGTGAAAGCTCTGCCAAAAGTAGGTGAATGAGTTATTTGAGAAAAATTGGGTATCTGCAATACTTTTAGAGGTAATTCGCATTTACTCATTTTGAGTAGGTGAGTAATTAGCTATGGGTCTGAAACTTCACAGAGTGAAAGCTCTCCCAAAAGTAGGTGAATGAGTTATTTGAGAAAAATTGGCTATCTGCAATACTTTTAGAGATAATTCGCATTTACTCATTTTGAGTAGGTGACTAATTAGCTATGGGTCTGAAACTTCACCATGTGAAAGCTCTCCCACAAGTAGATGAATGAGTTATTTGATAAAAATTGGGTATCCGCAATACTTTTACAGATAATTAGCATTTACTCATTTTGAGTAGGTAAATAATTAGCTATGGGTCTGAAACTTCACCATGTGAAAGCTCTCCCAAAAGTAGGTGAATGAGTTATTTGAGAAAAATTGGCTATCTGCAATACTTTTAGAGATAATTCGCATTTACTCATTTTGAGTAGGTGAGTAATTGGCTATGGGTCTGAAACTTCACCATGTGAAAGCTCTTCCAAAAGTAGGTGAATGAGTTATTTGAGAAAAATTGGCCATCTGCAATACTTTTAGAGGTAATTCGCATTTACTCTTTTTGAGTAGGTGAGCAATTAGCTATGGGTCTGAAACTTCACCAAGTGAAAGCTCTTTGGGATAGCTGCTCTGCAGAGATACCCTGAAGATAAAAAATTTCGTCGAAATCGCTCTATGTAGCACGGTTTTCGAAATATTAGCATTTTTGTGTTTTGCAATTTTTGCGCAAAAATTCGAAAATTCAAAATGGCCGCCATTTTTGGCAAGAGAAAATTTTTTTGAAAATTGGCATGGCTACTCTGCAGAGATACCCAGTGGGTCAAAAATTTCGTCGAAATCGCTCTATCTAGCACGGTTTTCGAGATATAAGCATTTTGTGTTTTGCAATTTTGCAAAAAATTCGAAAATTCAAAATGGCCACCATTTTTTGCGAGAAATTTTTTGTTTGAAAATTGGCATGGCTACTCTGCAGAGATACCCTGTGGGTCAAAAATTTCGTCGAAATCGCTCTATCTAGCAGGGTTTTTGAGATACAAGCATTTTTATGTTTTGCAATTTTTGCGAAAAATTCGAAAATTCAAAATGGCCGCCATTTTTGGCGAGACAAAATTTTTTTGAAAATTGGCATGGCTACTCTGCAGATATACCCTGTGGGTCAAAAATTTCGTCGAAATCGCTCTATCTAGCAGGGTTTTCGAGATATAAGCATTTTTATGTTTTGCAATTTTTGCGAAAAATTCGAAAATTCAAAATGGCCGCCATTTTTGGCGAGACAAAAATTTTTTCAAAATTGGGATAACTACTCTGCAGAGATACCCTGTGGGTCAAAAATTTCGTCGAAATCGCTCTATCTAGCACGGTTTTCGAGATATAAGCATTTTTGTGTTTTGCAATTTTTGCGAAAATTTCGAAAATTCAAAATGGCCGCCATTTTTGGCAAGACAAATTTTTCTTGAAAATTGGGAAAAGTACTCTGCAGAGATATCCTGCGGGTCAAAAAATTTGTCGAAATTGCTCTATCTAGCACGGTTTTTGAGATATAAGCATTTTTGTGTTTTGCAATTTTTGCGAAAATTTCGAAAATTCAAAATGGCCGCCATTTTGGGCGAGAGAAAAAGTTTTTGAAAATTGGGAAAACTACTCCGCAGAGATACCCTGCGGGTCAAAAATTTCGTCGAAATCGCTCTATCTAGCACGGTTTTCGAGATATAAGCATTTTTGTGTTTTCCTTATTTGGAAAATTCGTAATGATTAATTAATCATTAATTACTCGGCCATTTCTTGACCAATCAATGCCAAAATCTAATGATTTCCAGATTTTAATAGAATGAATGTATTTACCAAGTTTCAGGTGAATTGATAAAATTCCTTTCAAGTTATCATCCGGACAAGCTTCCCCATCGAAAAAAGACATTTTTGGTCATGTGACCTCTCTGATTGGTTGAAATGTCACTGCAGCATATTCAAAAAAATTCCCCAAGGCTACTGCCTAAACCTGCCAAATTTGAAAAGAATCCGCCTAACGGTTACAGAGTTATAAGGAAAACAAAATGCGGAGCCGGAAGCTCTCCCATACACAAACAAGCGTCCCTTGCGGGACGCTTAACTAGATGAATGCTTTTGCTAACAAAAGCGAAGCGTCCCTGAGAGTTTAAAATGCCTTGTGGTTTTAATAAGCATACTGTAAAGCCAAGAATACACAAAGCTGTACCGTACGTACTGTTACATAAACCAACCCCCTTAGTGATATCATGACAGGGAAAATCTTACAAATGTCTTCTTTAATTAACATAAACAAGCGTTGTAGACATAGACAAGCTGGAGAAAGTGTTGTACATTGGATGTACAACATTGGATGTAACTTTAGTAAATTTTGTGTAAATGCTACAAAGCATTTCAGTAACGAGTATTGATAACTTCATATATAATCATGTGTGCAAGTATGTATTGCTATTTAGATTGTCCACAGGGTTTTACAATAGGTTTTAATACATTGTGAAAGCATAAAAGCAACAATAAAGGCAAAAGCTATTTCATGACCCCAGTTTGACCCATACATGGGGGTCAGGAGGTAAAACTAACCGGCTATTTAGACTGTCCACATATGGTTTCCCAATACCTCTTAATATATTCCGAAGCTATAATAGCAACAATGAAGGAGATATCAGGTAAAAACTCCAAAACAGCTATTTTTTACCCCAGTTTGACCCATGGGGGGGGGGGGGGGGGGGGGGGGGTCGGGTGGTAAAACTGACCCGCTACTTAGACTCTCCACATAGGCTTTCCCAATACTTCTTAATACATTCTCCATCTATAAAAGCAACATTAAAGGAGATAAAAAAGACAAAAACTCGAAATCAGCTATTTTATGGCCCCAGTTTCACCTGGGGGGGGGGGGGGGGGGGGGGGGGGGGGGGGGGGATCAGGGGATAAAAGTGACCAGCTATTTAGATTCTCCACATATGCTTTCCCAATACCTCTTAATACATTCTGAAGCTATAAAAGCAACAATAAAGGAGATATAAGGCAAAAACTCAAAATCAGCTATTTTATGACCCCAGTTTGACCCATAAGGGGGGGTTCGGGGGTAAAACTGACCGGCTATTTAGACTCTCCACATATGCTTTCCCAATACCTCTTAATACATTCTGAAGCTATAAAAGCAACGATAAAGGAGATATAAGACAAAAACTCAAAATCAGCTATTAATGACCCCAGTTTAGCCTATAAGGGAGGGTTGGGGGGTAAAACTGACTGGCTATTTAGACTCTCCACATATGCTTTCCCAATACCTCTTAATACATTCTGAAGCTATACAAGCAACAATAAAGGAGATATAAGGCAAAAACTCAAAATCAGCTATTTTATGACCCCAGTTTGACCCATAAGGGGGGGTTGGGGGGTAAAACTGACCGGCTATTTAGACTCTCCACATATGCTTTCCCAATACCTCTTAATACATTCTGAAGCTATAAAAGCAACGATAAAGGAGATATAAGACAAAAACTCAAAATCAGCTATTAATGACCCCAGTTTAGCCTATAAGGGAGGGTTGGGGGGTAAAACTGACTGGCTATTTAGACTCTCCACATATGCTTTCCCAATACCTCTTAATACATTCTGAAGCTATAAAAGCAACGATAAAGAAGATATAAGGCAAAAACTCAAAATCAGCTATTTTATGACCCCAGTTTGACCCATAAGGGGGGGTCGGGGGGTAAAACTGACCGGCTATTTAGACTCTCCACATATGCTTTCCCAATACCTCTCAATACATTCTGAAGCTATAAAAGCAACAATAAAGGAGATATAAGGCAAAAACTCAAAATCAGCTATTTTATGACCCCAGTTTGACCCATAAGGAGGGGCCGTGGGGTAAAACTGACCGGCTATTTAGACTCTCCATATATGGTTTCCTATTACCTCCGAATACATTTTATGGCTCTAAAGAAGATAATAGGGGGGTTGACCTAAATTTAAGGCTCTCAGATTGGAAGGTGTGAGGAAATCAACCATAAATGAGACATTTTTCAAGGGATTGCTCCCAAAATCTAATCAGCTTGCGTTTTCGATAGTATGAACAGGTGTGTCAAATTATAATGCTGTGTAGAAAGTAGTTTTTCCTGAACTGCGATGATGGGGGTGGGGGGTGGGGTGGGTGGGTGGTGGTACTTAAAAAATAGTTTTTGATCATGTGACCTTCATAAAGGTCAAGGGTCAAATTTAAGCATGCAGAAAAATTTTCCCACGCCTAAGGTATATAAGTGCCAAATATGGTTTGAAATGTTCTAATAACAAGACCACTGCCGTGGTATGATCTCCCGCCGCACTACATCAAAAAGTAGGTGAACAACATATTTGACAAAACTCCTATATGGTTATCATTAAAAATTGACAAAGTAGCTATTACTCACTTAGCTATGGAGATACACTTCCAAACTAGTGACCATGTTGTAGCTGTGGAGATAGTAGCTGAACAACATATTGGAACAAAATTGTGTAGCTGCAATACTTTTGAAGATATAAGCCATTTACTCATTATGGTTATCATCAAAGTAGCTATTACTCAGTTAGCTATGGAGTTACAGCTGTGAAAATTCACAATACAGTATATCCAAAAGATAGGTGAACAACATATTCGACAAAAATCCTCTATATTCAATAGTTTTTGAGTTATAAGTGACTTGCTCAATGGTCAAATGTTAAACTTAGTATAGCTATTACTCAGTTAGCTATGGTGCTACACCTTGGACACCTCACCATGATATAGTACATGAAGGAGTTGTTGAACAACATATTTCAGGCCAATATTGTAAGTAACAGTTACAAAGACAAAATCAATTTACTCATTGTTAATAACAGACAATAGCTATTACTCACTTAGCTATGAAGATAGAAGCCTAACAAGCAATCAGTGACCGAATGAATCGGTCACATATCTAGGGTTTGGCAGAGTGGAATGGCTTAATGTGTGTTTCATGTGTGAAAGGTTTACAGAGTGGTTGTGTATAAAACCAATATCCCTACCAAGTAGCAACGCCTACATGCTACGGTTTCCGAGATATAGCCCGGACAAGATTTTATAGGTCAACATCACTACAGCAAGGTGGAAGATCAAATCAAGGTCAGACCATGATGTTGTACACCTACACCCCCGAACCAATGTCCCTACCAAGTATCAACTTCCTACACCTTACAGTTTCTGAGATATAGCCTGGACAAGATTTTATAGGTTAAAGGTCACTACAGCAAGGTCAAAGGTCAAATCAAGGTCAGACCATAACGTTGCATACCTACACCCCCTAACCAATGTCCCTACCAAGTATGAACTTCCTACACCTTACAGTTTCTGAGATATAGTCCGGACAAGATTTTATAGGTCAAGGTCACTACAGCAAGGGAAAATTAAGATCACACCATGATGTTGCACACCTACACTCCCTAACCAATGTCCCTACCAAGTATCAACTTCATACACCTTACGCTTTCCAACATATAGCCCAGACAAGATTTCCAAACTCAAGGTCATAACGGTAAGGTCAAATCAAGGTCAGGCCATGATGTTGCACACCTACACATCCAAAGTCCCTACCAAGTATCAACTTCCTACACCTTGCGGTTTCTCAGATACAGCCCGGACAAACTTTTTCCCACCACTCGCCCGCCCATCCGGACACCATGGGTGAAAACAATACCCCAACAGCCCTCAAAGTAGCAATTGCTCAGCTATGCCATGAGCTATATGTCTGTAACTTCGCTATGTTATAGTTGACCTAAAAGTAGGTGTACTACATATTCAAACAAAATACTATAAACCAATAAATTTCAAGTTACAACTGATTTACTCAACAATGAGAACCTCAAATTAGCTATTGCTCAGCTATGAAATAAGCTACAGATTTGGTATTTTTCTATGTTGTAGCTTACTCAAAAGTAGGTGAATAACTTACTTAAACAAAATATTGTAAATGCAATAGTTTTCAAGTTATAACTGATTTACTCAACAGGAATAACATCAAAGTAGCTATTATTCAGTGATGCAATGAGGCACAGGTCAAAGTAGATTTTGCTCAACTAAGCAATCAGTTATAGGGCTGCAATTTTAATACGATATAGCTCACATAAAAGTAGATGAATAAGATATTTAGAGAAATATAATCAAAGAAATTTGATCAGGTCATATTTCCTCATTAAGATTAATGAGGCAGGTCCGTGGACAGGAAGTTCACTGGTATGTAATCATAAACCAGCCTTTTCTTCTATTTATCCAAGAAATTCTGGACCTCATACTTTGTCATTAATATTAATGAGGCAGGTCCGTGGACAGGAAGTGCACTGGTATTTAATCTTAAACCAGCTTTTCTTTAAAATCTATGAAATACTGCTGGATTATGATAAACAAAACTCTTGGCGTGAACTTACAGTACAGTAGTAAACCCCCATCTAAGAAATTTGTTTGGTCATATTTCCTCATTAATATTAATGAGGCAGGTCCGTGCACTGGAAGTTCACTGGTATTTAATCATAAACCAGGCTTTTTTTCTATTTATTCGAGAAAGTCTGTGATCTCATATTTCCTCATTAATGTTAATGAGGCAGGTCCATGGACAGGAAGTGCACTGGTATTTAATCTTAAACCAGCTTTCTTTGAAATTTATAAAATACTTCTGGATACCGATAAACAAAAGTCTTGGCGTGAACTTACAGTACAGTAGTAAACCTTCATCCAAGAAATTTGATCAGGTCATATTTCGTCATTAATATTAATGAGGCAGGTCCGTGGACAGGAAGTTCACTGCTATTTAATCTTAAACCAGTTTTTCTTTGAAATTTATATGCTAGTACTGGGTATCTGGAATATACACGGTCAGGAAGATATGCAGTCAATATTGGAAGATTCGCAGTAAATATTTGAAAGACTCACGGTAAATTATTATAGATTCATGGTTAATAATATTTTATAAATTGATATGCTGCTTTAAGATGAAAACTACCAGTACCTGCCTAATTAATATTAATGAGCAAATTTTAGGTCACGGCAGTTCTTTGAGCGGGTTTCCTGACAATATTTTATAACAGAAAGTTTTTCTTTAAAATTTATGAAATACTGCTGGATTATGATAAACAAAACTCTTGGTGTCAACTTACAGTACAGTAGTAAACCCCCATCCAAGAAATTCGATTAGGCCATATTTCCTCATTAATATTAATGAGGCAGGTCCGTGCACTGGAAGTTCACTGGTATTTAATCATAAACCAGCCGTTTTTACTATATATTCGAGAAATTCTGGACCTCAGACTTCGTCATTAATATTAATGAGGCAAATTCATGGACAGGAAGTTCACTGGTATTTAATGTTAAACCAGTTTTTCTTTGAAATTTATAATATACTAGTACTGGGTATCTGGAATATACGCATTCAGGAAGATATACAGTAGATATTTGGAAGACTCATGGTAAATATATTATAGATTCGTGGTTAATAATATTTTATAAATTTATATGCTACTTTAAGATGAAAACTACCAGTACCTGCCTAATTAATATTAATGAGCAAATACCCAGATAGCATGCCGTTGTCGGACCGACGTTGGCCCAACGTCAGCACATCCGTCGGTCTGACGTTGGCTGATGACACTGGGCCAACACCCTTTTGACCGCTGGGACAACGTTGTCTCCACGTCGGCAAGCCACCAGTAAAAATTATGTTCTATGTATAGCATCAGCCAATCAGATAATGTTCGCCAACACCTTTATTAGTATGAATTTATAATGAGAATACTAATTTTATGTGCAAAACTGTTAAATGGTCAGATAAAATTTGTGGGCTCACTGAAATCTGATTTTTATACATACCATAATAAATAATTTTTTTCTAAGTTTCCCCAAATCCCCTATTATTGCTCGCCACCATTTTGAATAAAAATCGGGGTTTCCTGACAATATTTTAGGTATATGAGCAAGTCGCCGACAAAACAACTCGCTGACAGCAACTCGCCGACAAAACTCGCCAACAATTTTATCCGTTTGAATAAGAGGGTAGTATGTGTACTTTAATACTTTAAACCTACAGAACTCACGGTCATAGCACCCAACTCATTAATATTCATGAGAAGGTATGAGGTCATGGATTTCCTGGCATTTCTTTGCGATATTTTATAAAATAGAAGCATAGACGAAGATCAAATACTTTAAACTACAGAACTCATGGCCAAGTACATTCAAGTTATTAATATTCATGAGAAGATATGGAGTCACGGATTTCCCCTGGCATTTCCTTGCAATACTTTATAAAATAGAAGCATAGACGAAAATCAAATACTTTAAACTACAGAACTCACGGCCATAGCACCCAACTCATTAATATTCACTCATCAATTGTCGGCGAGTTGCTGTCTGCGAGTTGTTTTGTCAGCGACTTGCACGTAATTCATATTTTATACGCAGTGGTTAAATCACGGGACATCCCGATATGTAAATTACTGGCTAAATTTCGGGAAATAATTTCATTGGTTGATTTTTTATTGTTAGTTTTCCGGGAAATCTGTGACCACATACTAGTATCTTCCCATGAATATTAATGAGTTTGTGCTACTGTCGTAAGTTCTCGAGTTTAAGGTATTTGATCTTCATTGAAGCTTCCATTTTATAAAATATTGTAAGAAAAACCCTGGCATGGTTCCCACTCCCTTTTCCAATTTAAATTCCCTGTGTTTTTCCCTGTGAAGTATATATTTTTCCCTGTGGATTTTATAAATAAAATAACACAATCAAGCCAAAACATCAAGTGTGACCTGCGAGTCGCGACCCGTGGCGCACGGATGCAAATGGCTGTTACTCTTCAAAATCATTCTGAAATTTTCCACGACCTCATATCTTCTCATGAATATTAATGTGGGTGCTACTGCCGTGAGTTCTGAGTTTAAAGTACATGATCTTTTTGGAGGCTTTCATATTGTAAAATATTGCTACAATCCTAAAACAAGGCATCCCGTGATATAAAGCACTTCCCTAGATGAAGCACTTCCCGACATATAGCCAAAATGTTACATATCGGGACGTCCAGAGACATAACCTTGCCGTATTTTATAACTAAAAGGCTGGTTTAAGATGAAAACTACCAGCATATTTCCTGTTCGCGGACTTGCCTCATTAATATTAACTAGATTGGGCCAACATATCCCCAGACAGGTCATCACTCACGCCACAGGTTTTGATCGGGAATTTTTTAAAACATAATTACCCATTATTATATGAACTTCAGCACATCAATCTACTCTGTTTATATCTCCCCAAGGAAGATGGTGTATCCCCAGACGCCGAATACATAACTCAAATTATATTTTCAATCTTCCTGCAATGATAACTCTAAACCTATTTTCAAAGTATTTAAATGATTGATGATTGAATGTCCATTCTAAAATAATAATCCCAAAAGAGCATATCTGTTTCTATATTTGTTGACAAATAAAATATTATTTTTAACTCAACTCATCATATTTTTCAATCTTCCTTCAAAGTATTTAAATGATTGATGATTCAATGTCCATTCTAAAATTCATAATCCCAAAAGCGCATATCTGTTTCTATATTTGTTCACAACTAAAATATTATTTAAAAAAAAACTAGAGGATCGCTCGCAAAAAAAAAGATAATGTTTTTGCATAGCAAAAACAAAGCGTCCCGAAAAGGATATAAAGGTGAGTGCTAAAGTATTAAGAAAATGCTTCGTTTCTAGCCTTATACTGTTGTGGCAACCAAAGTCAGCGCAGTCTGCTCTATCTAGCACGGTTTTCAAGATATAAGCATTTTTGTGTTTTGCAAAAAATAAAAAAATAAAAAATGTCCACTATATTTGGCGAGACAAAAATATTTTGAAAATTGGCATGGCTACTCTGCAGAGATACCCAGCAGGTCCAAAATTTTGTTGAGTTCACTCCGGTTTTTGAGATATAAGCATTTTTGTGTTTTGCAAAAACTTTGAAAATTCAAAATGGCCACCATTTTTGGGGAGACAAAAATTTTTGTCAAGACCACTGCCGTGGTGTGTATCTCCCGCCGAGCATTAAAGCAGAAGAAATAGCTTTTCCGAGATATTCACAATTTTTCATTTTCGTGTGTGAAAGGTCTTCCAAAATTAGGTGAATGAGTTATTTGAGAAAAATTGGCTATCTGCAATACTATTAAGAGATAATTCACATTTACTCATTTTGAGTAGGTGAATAATTATCTATGGGTCTGAAACTTCACCAAGTGAAAGCTCTCCCAAAAGTAGGTGAATGAGTTATTTGAGAAAAATTGGCTATCTGCAATACTTTTAGAGATAATTCGCATTTACTCATTTTGAGTAGGTGAGTAATTAGCTATGGGTCTGAAACTTCACCATGTGAAAGCTCTCCCACAAGTAGATGAATGAGTATTTGATAAAAATTGGGTATCTGCAATACTTTTACAGATAATTAGCATTTACTCATTTTGAGTAGGTGAATAAATAGCTATGGGTCTGAAACTTCACAGAGTGAAAGCTCTCCCAAAAGTAGGTGAATGAGTTATTTGAGAAAAATTGGCTATCTGCAATACTTTTAGAGATAATTCACATTTACTCATTTTGAGTAGGTGAATAATTAGCTAGGGGTCTGAAACTTCACCAAGTGAAAGCTCTGCCAAAAGTAGGTGAATGAGTTATTTGAGAAAAATTGGCTATCTGCAATACTTTTAGAGATAATTCGCATTTACTCATTTTGAGTAGGTGAGTAATTTGCTATGGGTCTGAAACTTCACCAAGTGAAAGCTCTGCCAAAAGTAGGTGAATGAGTATTTGAGAAAAATTGGCTATCTGCAATACTTTTAGAGATAATTCGCATTTACTCATTTTGAGTAGGTGAGTAATTAGCTATGGGTCTGAAACTTCACAGAGTGAAAGCTCTGCCAAAAGTAGGTGAATGAGTTATTTGAGAAAAATTGGCTATCTGCAATACTTTTAGAGATAATTCGCATTTACTCATTTTGAGTAGGTGAGTAATTAGCTATGGGTCTGAAACTTCACCAAGTGAAAGCTCTCCCAAAAGTAGGTGAATGAGTTATGTGAGAAAAATTGGCTATCTGCAATACTTTTAGAGATAATTCACATTTACTCATTTTGAGTAGGTGAATAATTAGCTATGGGTCTGAAACTTCACCAAGTGAAAGCTCTCCCAAAAGTAGGTGAATGAGTTATTTGAGAAAAATTGGCTATCTGCAATACTTTTAGAGATAATTCGCATTTACTCATTTTGAGTAGGTGAGTAATTAGCTATGGGTCTGAAACTTCACCATGTGAAAGCTCTCCCACAAGTAGATGAATGAGTTATTTGAGAAAAATTGGGTATCCGCAATACTTTTACAGATAATTAGCATTTACTCATTTTGAGTAGGTAAATAATTAGCTATGGGTCTGAAACTTCACCATGTGAAAGCTCTCCCAAAAGTAGGTGAATGAGTTATTTGAGAAAAATTGGCTATCTGCAATACTTTTAGAGATAATTCGCATTTACTCATTTTGAGTAGGTGAGTAATTAGCTATGGGTCTGAAACTTCACCAAGTGAAAGCTCTCCCAAAAGTAGGTGAATGATTAATTTGACAAAAATTGGCTATCTGCAATACTTTTAGAGATAATTCGCATTTACTCATTTTGAGTAGGTGAGTAATTAGCTATGGGTCTGAAACTTCACCAAGTGAAAGCTCTCCCAAAAGTAGGTGAATGAGTTATTTGAGAAAAATTGGCTATCTGCAGTACTTTTAGAGATAATTCACATTTACTCATTTTGAGTAGGTGAGTAATTAGCTATGGGTCTGAAACTTCACCGAGTGAAAGCTCTCCCAAAAGTAGGTGAATGAGTTATTGGAGAAAAATTGGCTATCTGCAATACTTTTACAGATAATTCGCATTTACTCATTTTGAGTAGGTGAGTAATTAGCTATGGGTCTGAAACTTCACCATGTGAAAGCTCTCCCAAAAGTAGGTGAATGAGTTATTTGAGAAAAATTGGCTATCTGCAATACTTTTAGAGATAATTCGCATTTACTCATTTTGAGTAGGTGAGTAATTGGCTATGGGTCTGAAACTTCACCATGTGAAAGCTCTTCCAAAAGTAGGTGAATGAGTTATTTGAGAAAAATTGGCCATCTGCAATACTTTTAGAGGTAATTCGCATTTACTCTTTTTGAGTAGGTGAGCAATTAGCTATGGGTCTGAAACTTCACCAAATGAAAGCTCTTTGGGATAGCTGCTCTGCAGAGATACCCTGAAGATAAAAAATTTCGTCGAAATCACTCTATGTAGCACGGTTTTCGAAATATTAGCATTTTTGTGTCTTGCAATTTTTGCGCAAAAATTCGAAAATTCAAAATGGCCGCCATTTTTGGAAAGATAAATTTTTTTTTGAAAATTGGCATGGCTACTCTGAAGAGATACCCAGTGGGTCAAAAATTTCGTCGAAATCGCTCTATCTAGCACGGTTTTCGAGATATAAGCATTTTTGTGTTTTGCAATTTTGCGAAAAATTCGAAAATTCAAAATGGCCGCCATTTTTTGCGCGAAATTTTTTGTTTGAAAATTGGCATGGCTACTCTGCAGAGATACCCTGCGGGTCAAAAATTTCGTCGAAATCGCTCTATCTAGCAGGGTTTTTGAGATATAAGCATTTTTATGTTTTACAATTTTTGCGAAAAATTCGAAAATTCAAAATGGCCGCCATTTTTGGCGAGACAAAATTTTTTTGAAAATTGGCATGGCTACTCTGCAGATATACCCTGTGGGTCAAAAATTTCGTCGAAATCGCTCTATCTAGCAGGGTTTTCGAGATATAAGCATTTTTATGTTTTGCAATTTTTGCGAAAAATTCGAAAATTCAAAATGGCCGCCATTTTTGGCGAGAGAAAATTTTTTTGAAAATTGGGAACAGTACTCCGCAGAGATACCCTGCGGGTCAAAAATTTTGTCGAAATTGCTCTATCTAGCACGGTTTTTGAGATATAAGCATTTTTGTGTTTTGCAATTTTTGCGAAAATTTCGAAAATTCAAAATGGCCGCCATTTTGGGCGAGACAAAAATTTTTTGAAAATTGGGAAAACTACTCCGCAGAGATACCCTGTGGGTCAAAAATTTCGTCGAAATCGCTCTATCTAGCACGGTTTTCGAGATATAAGCATTTTTGTTTTTTCCTTATTTGGAAAATTCGTAATGATTAATTAATCATTAATTACTCGGCCATTTCTTGACCAATCAATGCCAAAATCTAATGATTTCCAGATTTTAATAGAATGAATGCATTTGCCAAGTTTCAGGTGAATTGATAAAATTCCTTTCAAGTTATCATCCGGACAAGCTTCCCCATCGAAAAAAGACATTTTTGGTCATGTGACCTCTCTGATTGGTTGAAATGTCACTGCAGCATATTCAAAACAATTCCCCAAGGCTACTGCCTAAACCTGCCAAATTTGAAAAGAATCCACCTAACGGTTACAGAGTTATAAGGAAAACAAAATGCGGAGCCGGAAGCTCTCCCATACACAAACAAGCGTCCCTTGCGGGACGCTTAATTATTTATATTATTATTTTATTATATTATTTTTAGAATTTGCAAATTGTTTTCAGTTATTCATTTCCTCTATACCTATATATGTGGTCCATATATATGCAACCTAAATATGTGACACAATCTCAGTTCTGACTCCCCTTTGTGTTATATGTAATGAAGCCCACCACCTCCCACCCTCACCCCTCTCCCCTTCTCCACACCTCTCTCACTATTACACAAGATCTGCAACCCCATTGAGTTCTTTGTTTCTCATCTGATATCATTAAATACCTTTGTTTATTTAGTGTCACTCAATATAGCTGGAGGTCCCAGAGGTGGGTGGGGGGAATCCGGGTGGGGGATGTGGGTTGAGCATAAATGGTAAACAAACAATCTATATAAAAGGGGTACTCAAATACAAAAAGAATTGAGAATTTTAAGTATGTGATTATCAACTGAAATGAGTTCATAACTGTAGGAGCTGTGCCAAAATTAACTGAGGCAAGTTGAATAAAACTGGGCTAGTTGAGGGTTAAAAATCCCCTAGTTTTACTACATAAGGATATAATTTCATTAATATTGGGACTTAAAGCTCACTTAAAGTGTCCATTTTGTCTACTTGAATATGTTTAACCAGTTTCATTTTAAAAAGTGAAAAACTCAGCAAGCAGAGGTATAACACACAAAAATAAGTTCTTAAAAGACTAAGATAGCCATAACATTATTAATATTCAAAATTTAAATAGACAGGCATTTCCTTTTAAAAATTCAAAGATTTCAGCTCTATAACCCACATAGTTTGACAGTTACTGGGCTTTAAAGTGGCATAATATCCATAAATTGGGTTTCTGTGGGCATTTGACAATTGTTAAAGAGACCTTAGCAATTAAACTACAGATCTGAAACTTTTTGGGGGACATACATAACAAACAAAAATTATATATAATACAGTTTAAGACTTGTCACACTAAGCATTTCCAAATAACAGGGCAAAATACGGAAAAAATGTCAAAAAAGGCACTTGGGCGAGTGTCTATGGCCCTCATACACAGGTTAAATGTCTACTAAAAACCTTGATTTTCGGCATATGTAAAAAGGACATAATAATGCATTCCCAGATGGGATTTCAGCTCCATCAATCACATAGTTTAACAGTTACAGGGCTTAAAGGTGGTAAAAAGTCCAAATATTGGGTCATTGTGGGCCTTTTAGAGATCTCGATGTGGCTTTCAAATTAAAGCTTCAGACTTAAAATTTGTTACATACTAAGATTACACATAGAATATGTATCTAATAAAGTTTGAAACTTCTCAGACTTACCATTTCCAAGTTACAGAGCAAAATATGTGAAAAATGTCTTAAAAGGGTCACTCAGGTGGGTGTTTAAGGTCCTCATACACAGGTTAAATGTCTACTTGAAGCCTTGATTTTTGGCACATGTAAAAAGAACATAATAATGTATTCCCAGATGAGATTTCAGCTCTATCAGTCACATAGTTTAACAGTCACAGGCCTTAAAATTGGCAAAAAGTCCAAATACTGGGTCTTTATGGGGCCTTCTAGAGACCTAAATGTGGCCTTCAAATTAAAGCTTCAGACTTAAAATTTGTCACATACTAAGATTACACATAGAATATGCATCTAATACAGTTTGAAACTTCTTAGACTTACCATTTCCAAGTTACAGGGAAAAATATGTGAAAAATGTCTAAAAATGGTCACTCGGGTGGGGATTTATGGTCCTCATACACAGGTTAAATGTGTTCTTAAAGCCTTAATTTTTGGCACATATAAAAATAACATACTAATATCTTCTCAGATAGGATTTGAGCTCTATCAGTCACATAGTTTGACAGTCACAGGGCTTAAAAGTAGCAAAAAGTCCAAATATTGGGTCTTTGGGAGCCTTTTAGAGACCTCAATTTGACCTTCAAAATTAAAGCTTCAGACTTAAAATCTGTTACATACTAAGATTACACACAGAATATATATCTAATATAGTTTGAAACTTCTCAGACTTACCATTTCCAAGTTACAGGGAAAAAGATGTGAAAAATGTCTTATAAGGGTCACTCGGGTGGGTGTTTATGGTCCTGATACACAGGTTAACTGTCTATTAAAGGCCTAAATGTTGGGGCACATATAAGAAAACACATAGATATATTCCCAGATGATATTTAACTTAGATGAGAGACATAGTTTGAAAGCTACAGTGCTTGAAAGTGGCAAAAAGTGCATAAATTGGGTCTCTGTGGGCACTTTTGAGACCTTAAGTTGACCCCTTTGGGTAAACCTACAGCCCTAAAATTTTCTACAGACAAGGATTACATATCAAAGTTATACCTAGCGCAGTTTGAGACTCATCAGAATTATCACTTCCAAATTATAGGGCAAAATATGTGTAAAGTATAGCAAAAAATCCCTAAGTGGGGGTATTTATGGGCCTCAAACACAATTTTCTCCTCAACTTAAAGTCATGATTTTCGGCACATGTACTAAGAACATATTAATGTGTTGTCAGGTAAAATTTCAGCCAGCTGAGCATCATAGTTTGTGACCTACAGGGCTCTAAGTGGCCAAAAGTGCAATTTCTGACCTTAAGGTGGCCATAAGTTCTTTTTTACTGGGAGTTTAAGGTCACCTTAAAATAGGGATCTTCCTTTGGGCACCCTTAACATGTGTACCAAGTTTGAAAAAAAAATATTAATTTGTTTTTGAGTTATCGCGTCCACAAGGAAATTTCTACGGCGGCGGCGGCGCGACGGACCTGAATCCAATATATCCCCGACTTTCGTCTGGGGATATAATGAGCAAATATGCGCAGACACGGCAGTTCTTTGAGAGGGTTTCCTGACAATATTGTACAAATAGAAAGGCTGGTTTAAGATGAAAACTACCAGCATATTTCTTGTTCATCTCTTCAGCCGTGGGCGATAATAGAAGATTTTAACTGAATATGCAGATTTCGACATTTTTCGTATATATTTCTTCCTAGATATCAATAAGCGACATATTTTATATTTACTTTATTATTTTTTCATATTTAACCCTTTTCTTACGTCTTCTGGCAATATTTGAAGTTTTCAAGTGACAGATCGGGAAAATAGAGGAATGCGCATGCGTGGATGGTAGGTTGGCTGGAACTAGCTTTTCAGACTGGTACCCTGAATAATATTTTTCAACGAAAACGACTCCCCGAGAAGTGGGTATGAAACCTGGTCATAAAAATCGAATTGAAATTTTAACAAGCATTTTAGACATGTACCCTAAGTTATATTCCCTTGATTTTAAAAAGTTTGGCAATATATTGGCCAAGATACTACTTTTAAAAGTTAGTATGTACAGCAATGAACAGGAAATGCAAAATATAATATTCAATTAAAAGAATTTTCCTCTGTGAATTGTGTATGGATCTTTATGAAATACAAATGATATATGACACTAAATAGGTGTGATAAACTGATATGAAAGGCACACTTTATCACTCGTGCTACCTTTATTGGGGAATATCAGAAGGCACTTTTGGATTGACCTGAACAGTTATTCAGCTTTGTCACAGCTATGTGGTGGAATCAGTTGTTTTCATATCACACATAGAGAACTTAGACCACAGTGCTTCAGATATTTCTTATGCTTGACAAAATAGAAAGGCCTTGTGGGTTAGCAGGTTTGACATCTAATGATAGGCTGTCACCTCTGTGTAGGTATGACTCTCCCAAATAATAATGCAGAGTACCTGTCATAAAATGACCCTGGCTGTTGCTGTTGCATGAGACATAAAAATTACAACTTTTTTGACAAATTAAATCCACATAATAAAGAAGTCTGTATTTAAATATCCCTAACTCTATATCATTTTATTGTGTTATAGTATATTTATTATATCATATTTATTACAATAACTGGTGTGACTTTTTAAAAAATATTTGAACACCTGTTGCAATCCACAATCTTGCTGGAACTCGGTTTAAAATCATTTTTGTGATTGTTTCATTGAAGCTAGCAATATAATATCTATACCAATTTAAAGGCAAATTTCTAGAGGTTATGTTCCTTTTGATTTGAGGAAAATTGGTCCAATATTAAGATAATTGTTTTAAAAATTACTATGCACAGCAAATAATAATAAACAATATTCTTCTCTGTGACTTGTGTATGGAATTTAATGCAATAAAAATGACATCAAACACTAAACATGTGTGATTATCTGAGAGGAAAGGCATGCTTTATCACTTGTGCTACCTTTAGTGGGAATAGTTTAGTGCTTCAGATATGATTTCTTATGCTTGACAAAATAGAATGTCCTTGTGGGTTAGCAGGTTTGACATCTAATGATAGGCTGTCACCTCTGTGTAGGTATGACTCCCCCAAATGACAATGCATATTATGACCCTGGCTGTTGCATGAGACATAAAAATCACAACTTTGACCTTTGAAAGAATTAAATCCAATTCATAAAGAAGTCCATATTTAAATATCCCTTACCCTATATGTTTTTATTGTTAAGTATATTAATTGTATCATATTTATTGCAATAACTGGTGTGACTCTTTCAAAAATATTTGAAGAACACAAATGCCTGTTGCGATCCACAATCTTCCTGGAACTCTGTTTAAAATAATTTTTTGTGATAATTTTATTGAAGCTAGCAATATAATATTAATTCCAAATTAAAGGCAAATTTCTAGAGGTTATGTTCTTTTTGATTTGAGGAAAATAGGTCCAATATTGTCTAAGAAACTTGTTTTAAAACTTACTATGTACAGCAAATAATAATATTCTTCTCTGTGACTTGTGTATGGAATTTAATGCAAAAAAAATGATATCAAACACTAAATATGTGTGATTAACTGAGAGGAAAGGAAGGCTTTATCACTTGTGCTACCTTTAGTGGGAATAGTTTAGTGCTTCAGATATTTCTTATGATTGAAAAAAGAGAATGTCCTTGTGGGTTAGCAGGTTTGACATCTAATGATAGGCTGTCACCTCTGTGTAGGTATGACTCTCCCAAATGACAATGCAGAGTACCTGTCTTAATATGACCCTGGCTGTTGCTGTTGCATGAGACATAAAAATCACAACTTTGACCTTTGACAAAATTAATCCACATAATAAAGAAGTTCATATTTAAATATCCCTTACTCTATATGTTTTTATTGTGTTATAGTATATTAATTGTATCATATTTATTGCAATAACTGGTGTGACTCTTTCAAAAATATTTGAAGAACACGAACACCTGTTGCGATGCACAATCTTGCTGGAACTCTGTTTAAAATAATTTTTTTGTGATTGTTTTATTGAAGCTAGCAATATAATATTAATACCAATTTAAAGGCAAATTTCTAGAGGTCATGTTCTTTTTGAGTTGAGGAAAATGGATCCAATATTGTCCAAGACACTTGTTTTAAAAATTACTATGCACAGCAAATAATAATCTTCTTCTGTGTGACTTGTGTATGGAGCTTAATGCAATAAAAATGACATCAAACACTAAATATGTGTGATTAACTGAGAGGAAACGTAGGGTTTATCACTTGTGCTACCTTTAGTGGGAATAGTTTAGTGCTTCAGATATTTCTTATGCTTGACAAAATAGAATGTCCTTGTGGGTTAGCAGGTTTGACATCTAATGATAGGCTGTCACCTCTGTGTAGGTATGACTCCCCCATATGACAATGCAGAGTACCTGTCATAAAATGATCCTGGCTGTTGCTGTTGCATGAGACATAAAAATCACAACTTTGACCTTTGACAAAATTAAATCCACATAATAAAGTAGTCCATATTTAAATATCCCTAACTCTATATCATTTTATTGTGTTATAGTATATTAATTATATCATATTTATTGAAATAACTGGTGTGACTTTTTTTAAATATTTGAAGAACAAGAACACCTGTTGTGATCCACAATCTTGCTGGAACTCTGTTTAAAATAATTTTGTGATTGTTTTTATTGAAGCTAGCAATATAATATCTATACCAATTTATAGGCAAATTTCTAGAGGTTATGTTCCTTTTGATTTGAGGAAAATTGGTCCAATATTAAGATAATTGTTTTAAAAATTACTATGTACAGCAAATAATAATAATATTCTTCTCTGATTCCTTTTGTGAATATAGCCCCAGAACCCAGTCATCAGGTTATCATTGTCTCCTGAAAATATTTTCGGTTCACACAACTTACAATTTCCCGGGGGTCCCAGAAGAAAAATGAACAGGGTACCAGACTAATTAAAAGACGTTTTTTTCCGAGATTTAGTAGATTTTACTAAAGAAAAGATGTTTTCAAGAGAAACGCGGTCCAGATAGATCTTATCAGCACAGTTCATTTCCTGTTTTTAATTAGGTTGCTGAGGTCAATAATAAAAATCCCTCCACAAATCTTAATTACAAAAGATCCAAAACTGTGACAGTTACAGAACGTTTACTAGATGAAATTATTCAAAACGATCCGAAAACGGCAATTAGTTTCCACTCGAAACGCCCGAAATTCACGAAAAAAGACTCGCAAAATCCCATAACAGTATCTAGGGTTGGCCCGAGATGGCCAACCCTAGATAAAAATGGTACCATCTTGTAGGCATGGAGAAAGTAGCCGAACAACGTATTTTACAGAAACACTCTAAATGCACTTGTTTTGGAGTTATGAGCACTTTACTCAAAGTAGCCACCATTGCTATTACTCACTTAGCTATGGTCCTACGTGTGAAATAACAGCATCAAATGAAAGGACATAAGCAATAAGGTCATAAAAAACATTGAAAAGGCCAAGGAGAAACAACCAGTGTGATGTACAGCCCTTTATAAAAGCGTGACACACACTCAATAACACACGAACACACGCACGGAATGCGTTTTATAATCTCCCGGCCGGCCGGCGGGAGATAATAAGGGAGATATTCAAGGGAGACCATAATGTGGCGGCGGCGGCGGCGAGGAAACTGAGGCGAAAACAAATAAGCGCCCTTTCAGGGACGCTTAATTATATTCACCAGAAAGGCAACTCACTGATGCCAGTGAGCAGTACGTCAGAAGATTCCTAGTCCATGATTTCCTATAAATTGGTTTCACATCCCAAGCCTCTTAATAATAAGCAAGTTATAAGCACTTTTAAGTTTTGCTACCCTCGTTTGACCTTAAAGGAGGGGCCAAAAGTCAAATCTGACCACACCAGAAGATTCCCAGCCCATGATTTTCTGTAGGTTTTCACATTGCAAACTTCTAGGACCAATTATAATAAAAAACTCTCTATAGCCCCCTCCTCACAACCTTGAAAGCTGGCTGGGAATTCATGAACTATATAGTTTAAAACACAGTTTGATCCGAAGGAATTTGGCTATGTGTTCTATTGTCCCAAAGTCCCAGAAGACCAAGTGTTCCACACTCTTACCCTACCTTACGACTTTAACTAATGCATTGTCATGTCAACCCCTCCAATCATTTCTTGTTTTCTGAATGTCACCTCAAATAACCAGAAACTCCAGATCTAGTAGCACTTGTTATTCACGCTTTTATTATCTGAATATTTGATTTTATGAACACGGATGAATTATTTTCTACTGACATATGAAACCTCCAACTTATTTGCACTCACTTTCCCGCTGGCCCAGAAGATGTGTTATCTCCGCCCTCACTCCTGTGCACTGCACTAAACGCCATCTCCTCATCTACTTCATCCGCACCATTCTCTAATGCCAAGTTTTTCTGGTAGTTGTCACTGTTCTCGATTTCACGTGCTATTCTCTGGGCATGTTCCTCTCGCTTTCGATATTCTGCAGTATTTTCTGGGACCAGAGGGACTCTGTGAAAGTTACAACAATATTTCTTTCGCTAAACTTTGTTGCAAATGTAAGATGCCCTTAAGTATAAGACAAATAATAATCCATCATACAAAATTACAATTTCCCCACAAGTCAAGGAAAGACAATGGAGTCTCTTCACTGGCAAACTTCACACACTCTGTTAAATTTCTTATTTGTTACACTCAAGTCTGAAAAAGTCAATCAAACTAAGTGAATAAGTTCAAAACAATACAAATTTCCAAGTCCTAGTGATTTAATGTCTATTATATTTTTAATTACACATCCTTGCATTGCAACAGATAGACATGTTATTTTTGTGCAAAATACAAATAATGTAATATTTGAAAAAATGGGTAGCCTTCATCGTGATCCATGGCAAACAATGTACAAGTTCATCATCAGAAAACACAGAAAACAAAATGAAAATATTGCAGTCCATTCTATTTTCAGAAATCAATTTGAACTTGAGAGGACTGAAGGGTGATAAATGCTTTGAACTCCACCCTTAAAATTTCGCAAAAAAATTCAAAGTTCTCTAAAAGTCTGCAACAGCTAAAATAAGTAATCAGAATCTTATCACACCTCATCACATTTGTAGAAATTTAAAGTAAATTTTTGCTTTTACTTTCTTTTATGAATTAATAAAACTGAATACTGCTTCATGTGTACTTACGTGTATTGACTAAGGTTGGGGTCATACGAAGATTTGATGTTAAATTTCTTCTGGTTTATGTCAAACATCTTGTGCACATCCCACCCATTCTACAATTTTCAATGATAGACAAACCTAATTTATCTAATGTTACTGTGGAAAAAAAGCAACACATTCTGTATATAAAACTTCATACACTTTGTCAGTCATCTACATTTAATTGAAAGAATTTTTACTACGAGTTATCTGCTCACTAAAATATTATCAAGTAAACAAGTAGTTTTTCAGAGTTTATTCTTTGAAGTAACAGATTTTCATACTCACAGACTGTGTACTTTCTTCTAAGGATTCTAAATCGTCTCCGACGCCAGGTCCAGAATCCCAGGGTGTCAGCTCCTTTTCTTGACTGGCTGCCGTACCATTAGATTTAGTCCCACTGATGGAAGAATCTACAAACCCGTCTGAAAGTGCACAGAAAACAAACTAACTGTGGAAGCTATCAAGGTGAAGAGTGACATTTTCATCCTTGCCGACACTAATTGGCGTATTACCCAGTTTGTCTGCTATGGCTGATCTAGAACTATCAATAGTACTTGGCTGTAACTTCCTGTCCTGGAATAGAAACAGGAGGAAGTGGATTATGGATTTGATAGGTGGTGCCATGAAGTCCACCTGATTACTCAAGCACCATTTTGCAAAAATAGCCCACTTCGCTCAATAGAATGATCTGGTTGAGTCTCAATTTGTGCTGCCACCACCTCAGAGAAGCTTTGCTCCTTGACAGCTGAGGCTCCAGGTGCCAGGCATCCAGCTTTAGGTTTGACAGATTCTTGTGTTGAATCTGATTCAGAGACGGTGATTGAGGTTTACATTGAAAGCAATACATTTCAAATATTCCACAGGCTTTAAATGGCAAGGACTCAAATATTTGCCTCTTGTACTCTGTTGATTCACACTGATAGAGTGCCAGTGACTCTATATACTTTGGGTTCATTGTCAACAATGTCATCGAAAGGTTGAGTCAGCAGATTGTTCCGGTTGTAGTGGTGGGAATCGGACTTGAAAATCCGAATCGATTAATCAGAAAAGTCCAGAGACGATTAATCGAGTCGAATCGATTTTTGAGTCATACAGGGAATTTACAAAATTCCTTCCATAAAAAATACGGTCTGGACTACTGTCAGTGACGGATTTACAACAATGATCTTGGTTTCCAGTAGAAATAACTGTCAGTAATTATCTTTGAAATCTATCAATCATTCCTGATATTTTAATGATATATGTTGTACTGTGGGTCTATGTTATCTTTACTTCATTTACGATAATAGTTGTTATAATATATATTATAATAATAGTTATTTCCTGGAATAAAATGGATGTAAGTTCTGTCACTTTATTGTCAAGAAGTTTCAGAACTTGCAGTTAGGTTTCATAGATGATAATTAACATGTAAACTTCTAAATAGTGACAAATGTGTTGAAATAACATAAAATATCCTCAGTGTGACAGAATACAGCTAATTAAACTGAACACAATGGTGAAAAAATTACAAAAATTGGACAAGAAATAAGGATGGCTATTTAAACATACATTAAACATAAAAACGAAGTACCGCGATCGCATATATTCCCGATTATCGCCCATTTAAAACCACTTTAGTTACCGCTGACGTTTCTGAGACTGTATCTTGTAGCCAGTTAGTTCGCCTTCATGTTAATAATATCGCTATTCGTTGTAAAACCATGCTAGTTGTGTGTTATTCCTTCATTGTAGCCAGTATTTCTATTATCGTCCACTCAAAATGTCTTCCGTGGTTTCGTTGTTTTTTTTTCCGTCGCCGACGTTTCCAATAGGGATCGATGTAGATGCTAAAACGCGGACTCGAGTTTGGAAATTGAGTTCTCGGCGAATCGTTCCACCATTATCCGATTGGGCAGGCACAGTGGGATTTGGCCTGGCATAGCCACCAGATCCCAGAACTAGGGCATGTTGGGCCACCCTGGCGCAATCAGGATGATTCTCCTGCATGGGGAGTCCCTTAGTTTTGCCACCACTTTGCCTAGAATGGCTACTGGTGGAAAGGCATAGGAATCACAATCCTCCCACAGAAGGCTGAGTGCATCCACGGCCAAGGCTACAAAGTCTGGAACTGGCAACACAAACTGAAGTAACTTATCGCATGTCACATGGAAGACTTCTGGAAGGAGAGAGCATTCTGTCTGAATGATCTGGCCTAGCCTGGATAGCTTTTTCTGTGCTACTACATTCAACTGGTCTGGAATGCGTCAGGCCTTGAGAGTTACCCATTTCCTGGACCACCAGTTCAGGGTTCTCCACAGTAGGGCACACAGTGGGCCCGACCTCATGCCTCCTTCTTTGTTTATGTTTTGCACCAACTGTGATGTTGTCTGTTGCTATAAGGACCACCTTGTCTGACAAGGGGACTTGGAACACTTTCAAGGCCAAAAGGACTGCCTTTAGTTCCAGGCAGTTTATTTGTAACTTGCTTTCTGGCTGGGACCAAGTCCCTCTTGCAGGGAGCTCTCCTAAGTGAGTGCCCCAGCATTCTCTAGAAGCCTCTGTAAAGATCTGAAGAGCATGGCTGAATGGGTTAGTGGCTGATCTTGAGGGATATTGGCTTCCCGGAGCCACCACTGCAAGTGTGGATGGTCAGACTTTGAGATAGGGATCACCTTTTATAGTGATTCCGGGATCCTCCAGTGATTTTTCAGATGTGTCCGAATTGGTCTCATATGGAGCCGACCTAGGAGGACCTGTTTCTCAGTAGCTGTCAACAGGCCTATAAGGGATATGAAGTGCCGGACCCATATGCATCACGTGCACCAAATGCATCACGGTATTTTTATTTTTTTTTGTGTGTGTGTGTAGACACAGCAATAAAAACACTTTTTTTCTATTTTTTTTAAATTCCCCAATATTACTCACTATTTTCTATTTAAATTTACTTCGATTATCCATGTCAGATATTGTTCTCTTTCTACAAAGTCATGTTCCTGGTCATTAAAGTTCTATTGTCTTTATGCATAACATTTTATAAAACCTTTACCTTTATTTACACCTTCCATGTCGACATTTGCAGCATCGATCATGACTATGTCTTTTAGGTTGAAGATGACTTTATCCAAGAGGCAATCCTTGGCAGGGATGTTGCTGTTGCTATGGTGACTCTGCTGGTGGCCAGAATCTAGCCGATGTGCCTGCTCCAGGCAAATGTCCATCTGCAGAGAGCACATAACAACAAGAGATCAGTGTGCCCGAATGAATCAGTAATATTTCTTGAGTTGACATGGATCAAAATGACTGATGAATAAAATAAAAATAAGTGTTTGGTGACTTGGTCACATGACTTCGATATAACAAAGTTAAGACCTTCCTGTAAGTTTGATTCACATTGCAAAGCTCTAGGATGAATAATAAGCGAGTTATAAGCACTTTTAAGTTTGGCTATCCTAGTTTGACCTTGAAGGGGGGTGGGTGGGGTGGGGGGTGGGGGGGTGGGGGGGGGGTCCAAGGTCAAATCCACATTTGACCACATCAAAAGATTACCAGCCCATGATTTCCTATAGGTTGGTTTCACATTGCAAACCTCTAGGACAAATAATAAGCGAGATACAAGCACTTTCCAGTTTGGCTATCCTCGTTTGACCTTACAGGAGGGACCCAAGATCAAATGTGACCACATCAAAAGGTTCCCAGCCCATGTTTGACCTTGAAGGAGGGGTCCAAGGTTAAATGTAACCATATCAGAAGATTCCCAGCCGGTGATTTCCTATAGGTTGGTTTAACATTGCAAATCTCTAGGACAAATAATAAGGGAGATATAGGTACTTTTAAAGTCCGCTACGTGGGGTACCCTGGCACTCCGTGGATGACCTTGAATTCAGAGCTTCAAGGCCAAATGTCTGCAAGTTTGTAGAGGGCATGAATATCTGTTATACATATCACATGTGAAGAGATTCAACCTTCTGCCTATGAGAAACAGCCAGTAGAAAAGGGTATTTAATTTTTAAAACAAGCAATCAGTGCCCGTGAACGGGCTCTGTGTCAGCTGACTGTGTGTTTTGAGTTTCAGAGTAGAAGTGACAGAAGAAAAAAGCAAAAAAGTTGTGCCCTGGAAATGGTGTTTGGAAGAAAAGTAAGAAGGTAACTGTTAAGGTGTAAAAAGTAAGTTAAAAACATATTTAAAGAAAATATTGCAAATGCAATAGTTTTAATTTTACTATGTTATAGCTGACCCCAAAATATGTGAATAACACACTGAAACTAGACCTATAGCATCGGAGAACTGATGCAAATTGTATCCACCAGAAAACTCACAAAAGCCATTAAAACATGCTTAACCTTGGAGAAGCTCAAGGTGATATCTGACCATGTCAAAAGATTCTTAGCCCATGATTCCTATGGGTTGGTGTGACATTGCAAACCTCTAGGAACACAAATAAGCGAGATATAAGCACTGTTAATTTTGGCTTTCCTCATTTGACCTTCAAAGAGGGGCCAAAGTTCAAATCTGATCACATCAAAAGATTCCTAGCCCATTATTTCCTATAGGTTGGTTTTCCATTCCAAACCTCTAGAACCAATAATAAGCAAGCTATAAGCACTTTTAAGTTTGGCTATCCTCGTTTGACCTTGAAGGAGGGGTCCAAGGTCAAATCCGACCACACCGAAAGATTCCCAGCCCATGATTTCCTAGAGGTTGGTTTCCATCCCAAACCTCTAGGACCAATAATACGCAAGTTATAACCACTTTTAAGTTTGGCTATTTTTGTTTGACCTTGAAGGAGGGGTCCAAGGTCAAATCCAACCACACCAAAAGAATCCAGGCCCATGATTTCCTATAGGTTGGTTTACCATCCCAAATCTCTAGGACCAATAATAAGCGAGCTATAAGCACTTTTAAGTTTGGCTACCCTCTTTTGACCTTGAAAGAGGGGTCCACGGTCAAATCCGACTACACCAAAAGAATCCAGGCCCATGATTTCCTATAGGTTGGTTTACCATCCCAAATCTCTAGGACCAATAATAAGCAAGTTATAACCACTTTTAAGTTTGGCTATTTTTGTTTGACCTTGAAAGAGGGGTCCAAGGTCAAATCCAACCACACCAAAAGAATCCAGGCCCATGATTTCCTATAGGTTGGTTCACCATCCCAAACCTCTAGAACCAATAATAAGCGACTTAAAAGCACTTTTAAGTTTGGCTATCCTTGTTTGACCTTGAAGGAGGGGTCCAAGGTCAAATCCGACAACACCAAAAGATTCCCAGCCCATGATTTCCTATAGGTTGGTTTACCATCCCAAACCTCTAGGACCAATAATAGGCATGTTATAAGCACTTTTAAGTTTGGGTATCCTCGTTTGACCTTGAAGGAGGGGTCCAAGGTCATATCTGACCACACCAAAAGATTCCCAGCCCGTGATTTCCTATAGGTTGTTCTACCATCCCAACCCTCTAGAACCAATAATAAGTAAGCTATAAGCACTTTTAAGTGTGGCTATCCTCATTTGACCTTGAAAGAAGGGTCCAAGGTCAAATCCGACCACACCAAAAGAATCCAGGCCAATGATTTCCTATATGTTGGTTTACCATCCCAAACCTGTAGGACCAATAATAAGCGAGTTATAAGCACTTTTAAGTTTGGCTATCCTCGTTTGACCTTGAAGGAGGGGTCCAAGGTCAAATCCGACCACACCAAAAGATTCCCGGCCCATGATTTCCTATATGTTGGTTTACCATCCCAAACCTCTAGGACCGATAATAAGCGACCTATAAGCACTTTTCATGACTGATAAAGAAACGCCTGTGGCGGCCATGTTTTTTTTTTTTTTTTCAAAATGAGGACCCAAATATTTCCAGTCAAGATTTTATAATGAGGAACATATCCTGCTGTCCGATGGATACAACTAAATACTCTAAATGCAATACTTTTGAAGTTATAAGTGATTTACTCAACAGTGATAATCTAAAAGTAGCTATTACTCAGCTATGCCATGAGCTACAGGTCTGAAATTTTACTATGTTATAGCTGACCCAAAATTAGCTGAATAACATATACAAACAAATTACTGTAAATGCAATAGTTTTCAAGTTATAAGTGATTTATTCAACAGTGATAACCTGAAAGTAGCTATTACTCAGCTATGCCATGAGCTACATGTCTGAAATTTTACTATGTTATAGCTGACCCAAAAGTAGCTGAATAACATATACAAACGAATTACTGTAAATGCAATAGTTTTCAAGTTATAAGTGATTTACTCAACAATGATAACCTGAAAGTAGCTATTACTCAGCTATGCCATGAGCTACAGGTCTGAAATTTTACTATGTTATAGCTGACCCAAAAGTAGCTGAAGAACATATTTACACAAAATGCTCTAAATACAATACTTTTCAAGTTATAGATGATTTAGTGTTGAGTAAAAACCTCAAAGTAGCTATTACTCAGCTATGCAATGAGCCACTGGTCTGGAATTTTACTGTTATAGCTGACCCCAAAATAGGTGAATAACATATGAAAGTAAATACTCTAAATGCAATACTTTTCAAGTTATAAGTGATTTACTCAACAGTGATAACCTAAAAGTAGCTATTACTCAGCTATGCCATGAGCTACAGGTCTGAAATTTTACTATGTTATAGCTGACCCAAAAGTAGCTGAATAACATATTTACACAAAATTCTCTAAATGCAATAGTTTTCAAGTTACAAGTGATTTTACTCATGATGTAAGTTACTGAAAAGTCCAAAAGTAGCTATTACTCGCTTAGCTATTGAGATAGATACTCAAGTTAGTCACCATGTTGTAGCTATGGAAAAAGTAGCTGAATAACATATTTAAAGAAAATGCTCTAAATGCAATACTTTTCAAGTTATAAATGATTTAGTGTTGAGTAAGAACCTCAAAGTAGCTATTACTCAGCTAAGCAATGAGACACTGGTCTGGAATTTTACTATGGTATAGCTGACCCCAAAATAGGTGAATAACATATGAAACTAAATTCTCTAAATACAATACTTTTCAAATTATAAGTGATTTACTCAACAGTGATAACCTAAAAGTAGCTATTACTCAGCTATGCCATGAGCTACAGGTCTGAAATTTTACTATGTTATAGCTGACCCAAAAGTAGCTGAATAACATATGCAAACAAATTATTAACGCTCGACGATAGGAGAGGGTTATTGTGATCAGTTTGTTTCTGTCTGTCTGTCTGTCTGTCCGTCTGTCTGTCTGTGCACCGTTTCGCCCTTATAACTCAAAAACTATAACACTAATTGAGCTCAAATTTGGTGGGCAGATATTTCATGGGGTACAGAGACGGATTCTTGAAAATTTGGTGTAATTTGTGTGAAAATTAAAGCCAGGAGAGAGTTTTTCTTATTTGTAATTGGGCTTTTACAGTGAAATCTGCTTCCCTGTCTGTGCACCGTTTTTCCCTTATAACTCAAAAACTACAACATCAATCAATCTCAAATTTGGTGGGAAGGTATTTCATGGGGCACAGACAGATTCTGCCAAATTTGGTGTAATTTGCTTGACAATTAAAGCCAGGAGAGAGTTTTCTTATTTTTAATAGGGAATTCACAGTGAAACTGCTTCTCTTCATCACATACGTCAAAAATCAATATTTTACTTTCTGATGATGTCATCACTCAGTGATGTCACAATGCAACTGTCATTGTGAGGTCACAAACCTAGCTTGTGATACTTGCTGACTTTAAGTAAAACTATTTCTTCTCATTTTATGGCTTGAAAGTGACATAAACATAATAAAGAGGGAGGTGATGTATTCATTATTTTTATTAATTATTATTTCTGTTTTATTTTCTCTTTTTTCTTTCAATACCTTGACAGTCCATCACAAAACATTACCATGCATGATTTTCACCAAGAAGTGATCTTTAAGCAATATTTTTACCTCCACCAGCAGTTTATATTTTTGTGTGCTAATTGTTTAATTGTCTCTTTGTTTTTTTGTTTTTTTTTTTGTGTGTGTGTGTTTAGATTACTCTAGAACTAATGAACAGATCTTTATTTAAAAATTTGTGGGTAGGACCTGACTGAAGGAAGAAGTTACTAAAAGAAAGATCTGAATCTTATTTTGGATACAAAAAAATCATGATTTTTCAGAGGTCCCATTTCAATGTATTTTTAATGACTTTAACTTTCTACTTGATATTTCTATGAAGATTAATTTACATGTTTGGTTTTATTTTATTGTCTTCCGTACAATACTTTATATCACTTGAGAGACTGGTCACTAAGAGTCGAGCGTTTTGCTCTCTCTGAGTGCATCTTGTTGTGAATGCAATAGTTTTCAAGTTATAAGTGATTTACTCAACAGTGATAACCTGAAAGTAGCTATTACTCAGCTATGCCATGAGCTACAGGTCTGAAATTTTACTATGTTATAGCTGACCCAAAAGTAGCTGAATAACATATTTAAACAAAATGCTCTAAATACAATACTTTTCAAGTTATAAATGATTTAGTGTTAACTAAAAACCTCAAAGTAGCTATTACTCAGCTATGCCATGAGCTACAGGTCTGAAATTTTACTATGTTATAGCTGACCCAAAAGTAGTTGAATAACATATTACAAACAAATTACTGTAAATGCAATAGTTTTCAAGTTATAAGTGATTTACTCGACAGTGATAACCTGAAAGTAGCTATTACTCAGCTATGCCATGAGCTACAGGTCTGAAATTTTACTATGTTATAGCTGACCCAAAAGTAGGTGAATAACATATGAAACTAAATACTCTAAATACAATAGTTTTCAAGTTATAAGTGATTTACGCAACAGTGATAACCTAAAAGTAGCTATTACTCAGCTATGCCATGAGCTACAGGTCTGAAATTTTACTATGTTATAGCTGACCCAAAAGTAGCTGAATAACATATACAAACAAATTACTGTAAATGCAATAGCTTTCAAGTTATACCAGATTTACTCAACAGTGATAACCTGAAAGTAGCTATTATTCAGCTATGCCATGAGCTACATGTCTGAAATTTTACTATGTTATAGCTTACCCAAAAGTAGCTGAATAACATATACAAACAAATTACTGTAAATGCAATAGTTTTCAAGTTATAAGTGATTTACTCAACAATGATAACCTGAAAGTAGCTATTACTCAGCTATGCCATGAGCTACAGGTCTGAAATTTTACTATGTTATAGCTGACCCAAAAGTAGGTGAATAACATATGAAACTAAATACTCTAAATACAATAGTTTTCAAGTTATAAGTGATTTACGCAACAGTGATAACCTAAAAGTAGCTATTACTCAGCTATGCCATGAGCTACAGGTCTGAAATTTTACTATGTTATAGCTGACCCAAAAGTAGCTGAATAACATATACAAACAAATTACTGTAAATGCAATAGCTTTCAAGTTATACCAGATTTACTCAACAGTGATAACCTGAAAGTAGCTATTATTCAGCTATGCCATGAGCTACATGTCTGAAATTTTACTATGTTATAGCTTACCCAAAAGTAGCTGAATAACATATACAAACAAATTACTGTAAATGCAATAGTTTTCAAGTTATAAGTGATTTACTCAACAATGATAACCTGAAAGTAGCTATTACTCAGCTATGCCATGAGCTACAGGTCTGAAATTTTACTATGTTATAGCTGACCCAAAAGTAGTTGAATAACATATTACAAACAAATTACTGTAAATGCAATAGTTTTCAAGTTATAAGTGATTTACTCGACAGTGATAACCTGAAAGTAGCTATTACTCAGCTATGCCATGAGCTACAGGTCTGAAATTTTACTATGTTATAGCTGACCCAAAAGTAGGTGAATAACATATGAAACTAAATACTCTAAATACAATAGTTTTCAAGTTATAAATGATTTACGCAACAGTGATAACCTAAAAGTAGCTATTACTCAGCTATGCCATGAGCTACAGGTCTGAAATTTTACTATGTTATAGCTGACCCAAAAGTAGCTGAATAACATATACAAACAAATTACTGTAAATGCAATAGCTTTCAAGTTATACCAGATTTACTCAACAGTGATAACCTGAAAGTAGCTATTATTCAGCTATGCCATGAGCTACATGTCTGAAATTTTACTATGTTATAGCTTACCCAAAAGTAGCTGAATAACATATTACAAACAAATTACTGTAAATGCAATAGTTTTCAAGTTATAAGTGATTTACTCAACAATGATAACCTGAAAGTAGCTATTACTCAGCTATGCCATGAGCTACAGGTCTGAAATTTTACTATGTTATAGCTGACCCAAAAGTAACTGAAGAACATATTTACACAAAATGCTCTAAATACAATACTTTTCAAGTTATAGATGATTTAGTGTTTGAGTAAAAACCTCAAAGTAGCTATTACTCAGCTATGCAATGAGCCACTGGTCTGGAATTTTACTATGTTATAGCTGACCCCAAAATAGGTGAATAATATATGAAAGTAAATACTCTAAATGCAATACTTTTCAAGTTATAAGTGATTTACTCAACAGTGATAACCTAAAAGTAGCTATTACTCAGCTATGCCATGAGCTACAGGTCTGAAATTTTACTATGTTATAGCTGACCCAAAAGTAGCTGAATAACATATTTACACAAAATTCTCTAAATGCAATAGTTTTCAAGTTACAAGTGATTTTACTCATGATGTAAGTTACTGAAAAGTCCAAAAGTAGCAATTACTCGCTTCGCTATTGAGATAGACACTCAAGTTACTCACCATGTTGTAGCTATGGAAAAAGTAGCTGAATAACATATTTAAAGAAAATGCTCTAAATGCAATACTTTTCAAGTTATAAATGATTTAGTGTTGAGTAAGAACCTCAAAGTAGCTATTACTCAGCTAAGCAATGAGCCACTGGTCTGGAATTTTACTATGGTATAGCTGACCCCAAAATAGGTGAATAACATATGAAACTAAATTCTCTAAATATAATACTTTTCAAATTATAAGTAATTTACTCAACAGTGATAACCTGAAAGTAGCTAATATTCAGCTATTCCATGAGCTACAGGTCTGAAATTTTACTATGTTATGGCTGACCCAAAAGTAGCTGAATAACATATACAAACAAATTACTGTAAATGCAATAGTTTTCAAGTTATAAGTGATTTACTCAACAATGATAACCTGAAAGTAGCTATTACTCAGCTATGCCATGAGCTACAGGTCTGAAATTTTTACTATGTTATAGCTGACCCAAAAGTAGCTGAATAACATATTTACACAAAATGCTCTAAATACAATACTTTTCAAGTTATAGATGATTTAGTGTTGAGTAAAAACCTCAAAGTAGCTATTACTCAGCTATGCAATGAGCCACTGGTCTGGAATTTTACTATGTTATAGCTGACCCCAAAATAGGTGAATAACATATGAAAGTAAATACTCTAAATGCAATACTTTTCAAGTTATAAGTGATTTACTCAACAGTGATAACCTAAAAGTAGCTATTACTCAGCTATGCCATGAGCTACAGGTCTGAAATTTTACTATGTTATAGCTGACCCAAAAGTAGTTGAATAACATATTTACACAAAATTCTCTAAATGCAATAGTTTTCAAGTTACAAGTGATTTTACTCATGATGTAAGTTACTGAAAAGTCCAAAAGTAGCTATTACTCGCTTAGGTATTGAGATAGACACTCAAGTTACTCACCATGCTGTAGCTATGGAAAAAGTAGCTGAATAACATATTTAAAGAAAATGCTCTAAATGCAACACTTTTGAAGTTATAAATGATTTAGTGTTGAGTAAGAACCTCAAAGTAGCTATTACTCGGCTAAGCAATGAGCCACTGGTCTGGAATTTTACTATGGTATAGCTGACCCCAAAATAGGTGAATAACATATGAAACTAAATTCTCTAAATACAATAGTTTTCAAATTATAAGTGATTTACTCAACAGTGATAACCTAAAAGTAGCTATTACTCAGCTATGCCATGAGCTACAGGTCTGAAATTTTACTATGTTATGGCTGACCCAAAAGTAGCTGAATAACATATACAAACAAATTACTGTGAATGCAATAGTTTTCAAGTTATAAGTGATTTACTCAACAGTGATAACCTGAAAGTAGCTATTACTCAGCTATGCCATGAGCTACTGGTCTGAAATTTTACCATGTTATAGCTGACCCAAAAGTAGCTGAATAACATATTTACACAAAATGCTCTAAATGCAATACTTTTCAAGTTATAAATGATTTAGTGTTAACTAAAAACCTCAAAGTAGCTATTACTCAGCTATGCCATGAGCTACAGGTCTGAAATTTTACTATGTTATAGCTGACCCAAAAGTAGCTGAATAACATATACAAACAAATTACTGTAAATGCAATAGCTTTCAAGTTATACCAGATTTACTCAACAGTGATAACCTGAAAGTAGCTATTATTCAGCTATGCCATGAGCTACATGTCTGAAATTTTACTATGTTATAGCTTACCCAAAAGTAGCTGAATAACATATTACAAACAAATTACTGTAAATGCAATAGTTTTCAAGTTATAAGTGATTTACTCAACAATGATAACCTGAAAGTAGCTATTACTCAGCTATGCCATGAGCTACAGGTCTGAAATTTTACTATGTTATAGCTGACCCAAAAGTAACTGAAGAACATATTTACACAAAATGCTCTAAATACAATACTTTTCAAGTTATAGATGATTTAGTGTTTGAGTAAAAACCTCAAAGTAGCTATTACTCAGCTATGCAATGAGCCACTGGTCTGGAATTTTACTATGTTATAGCTGACCCCAAAATAGGTGAATAATATATGAAAGTAAATACTCTAAATGCAATACTTTTCAAGTTATAAGTGATTTACTCAACAGTGATAACCTAAAAGTAGCTATTACTCAGCTATGCCATGAGCTACAGGTCTGAAATTTTACTATGTTATAGCTGACCCAAAAGTAGCTGAATAACATATTTACACAAAATTCTCTAAATGCAATAGTTTTCAAGTTACAAGTGATTTTACTCATGATGTAAGTTACTGAAAAGTCCAAAAGTAGCAATTACTCGCTTCGCTATTGAGATAGACACTCAAGTTACTCACCATGTTGTAGCTATGGAAAAAGTAGCTGAATAACATATTTAAAGAAAATGCTCTAAATGCAATACTTTTCAAGTTATAAATGATTTAGTGTTGAGTAAGAACCTCAAAGTAGCTATTACTCAGCTAAGCAATGAGCCACTGGTCTGGAATTTTACTATGGTATAGCTGACCCCAAAATAGGTGAATAACATATGAAACTAAATTCTCTAAATATAATACTTTTCAAATTATAAGTAATTTACTCAACAGTGATAACCTGAAAGTAGCTAATATTCAGCTATTCCATGAGCTACAGGTCTGAAATTTTACTATGTTATGGCTGACCCAAAAGTAGCTGAATAACATATACAAACAAATTACTGTAAATGCAATAGTTTTCAAGTTATAAGTGATTTACTCAACAATGATAACCTGAAAGTAGCTATTACTCAGCTATGCCATGAGCTACAGGTCTGAAATTTTTACTATGTTATAGCTGACCCAAAAGTAGCTGAATAACATATTTACACAAAATGCTCTAAATACAATACTTTTCAAGTTACAAGTGATTTTACTCATGATGGAAGCTACTGAAAAGTCCAAAAGTAGCTATTACTCGCTTAGCTATTGAGATAGACACCCAAGTTACTCACCATGTTGTAGCTATGGAAAAAGTAGCTGAATAACATATTTTAATAAAATGCTCTAAATGCAATACTTTTCAAGTTATAATTGATTTAGTGCATGATTTCATGAATTTTATTGCATTAAAAACTAGATTGGGCCAACTCGGCGCCAACATATCCCCAGACAGGTCATCACTCACGCCACAGGTTTTGATCGGGAATTTTTTAAAACATAATTACCCATTATTATATGAACTTCAGCACATCAATCTACTCTGTTTATATCTTCCCAAGGAAGATGGTGTATCCCCAGACACCGAATACATAACTCAAATTATATTTTCAATCTTCCTGCAATGATAACTCTAAACCTATTTTCAAAGTATTTAAATGATTGATGATTGAATGTCCATTCTAAAATAATAATCCCAAAAGAGCATATCTGTTTCTATATTTGTTGACAAATAAAATATTATTTTAACTCAACTCATCATACTTTTCAATCTTCCTTCAAAGTATTTAAATGATTGATGATTCAATGTCCATTCTAAAATTCATAATCCCAAAAGCGCATATCTGTTTCTATATTTGTTCACAAATAAAATATTATTTAAAAAAAAATTATTTATATTATTATTTTATTATATTATTTTTAGAATTTGCAAATTGTTTTCAGTTATTCATTTCCTCTATACCTATATATGTGGTCCATATATATGCAACCTAAATATGTGACACAATCTCAGTTCTGACTCCCCTTTGTGTTATATGTAATGAAGCCCACTACCTCCCACCCCCACCCCTCTCCCCTTCTCCACACCTCTCTCACTATTACACAAGATCTGCAACCCCATTGAGTTCTTTGTTTCTCATCTGATATCATTAAATACCTTTGTTTATTTAGTGTCACTCAATATAGCTGGAGGTCCCAGAGGTGGGGATAAATGGTAAACAAACAATCTATATAAAAGGGGTACTCAAATACAAAAAGAATTGAGAATTTTAAGTATGTGATTATCAACTGAAATGAGTTCATAACTGTAGGAGCTGTGTCAAAATTAACTGAGGCAAGTTGAATAAAACTGGGCTAGTTGAGGGTTAAAAATCCCCTAGTTTTACTACATAAGGATATAATTTCATTAATATTGGGACTTAAAGCTCACTTAAAGTGTCCATTTTGTCTACTTGAATATGTTTAACCAGTTTCATTTTAAAAAGTTAAAAACTCAGCAAGCAGAGGTATAACACACAAAAATAAGTTCTTAAAAGACTAAGATAGCCATAACATTATTAATAATCAAAATTTAAATAGACAGGCATTTCCTTTGAAAAATTCAAAGATTTCAGCTCTATAACCCACATAGTTTGACAGTTACTGGGCTTTAAAGTGGCATAATGTCCATAAATTGGGTTTCTGTGGGCATTTTACAATTGTTAAAGAGACCTTAGCAATTAAACTACAGATCTGAAACTTTTTGGGGGACATACATAACAAACAAAAATTATATATAATACAGTTTAAGACTTGTCACACTAAGCATTTCCAAATAACAGGGCAAAATACGGAAAAAATGTCAAAAAAGGCACTTGGGCGAGTGTCTATGGCCCTCATACACAGGTTAAATGTCTACTAAAAACCTTGATTTTCGGCACATGTAAAAAGGACATAATAATGTATTCCCAGATGGGATTTCAGCTCCATCAATCACATAGTTTAACAGTCACAGGGCTTAAAGGTGGTAAAAAGTCCAAAGTCGATGTGGCTTTCAAATTAAAGCTTCAGACTTAAAATTTGTTACATACTAAGATTACACATAGAATATGTATCTAATAAAGTTTGAAACTTCTCAGACTTACCATTTCCAAGTTACAGAGCAAAATATGTGAAAAATGTCTTAAAAGTGTCACTCAGGTGGGTGTTTAAGGTCCTCATACACAGGTTAAATGTCTACTTGAAGCCTTGATTTTTGGCACATGTAAAAAGAACATAATAATGTATTCCCAGATGAGATTTCAGCTCTATCAGTCACATAGTTTAACAGTCACAGGCCTTAAAATTGGCAAAAAGTCCAAATACTGGGTCTTTATGGGGCCTTCTAGAGACCTAAATGTGGCCTTTAAATTAAAGCTTCAGACTTAAAATTTGTCACATACTAAGATTACACATAGAATATACATCTAATACAGTTTGAAACTTCTTAGACTTACCATTTCCAAGTTACAGGGAAAAATATGTGAAAAATGTCTAAAAATGGTCACTCGGGTGGGGATTTATGGTCTCATACACAGGTTAAATGTCTTCTTAAAGCCTTAATTTTTGGCACATATAAAAATAACATACTAATATCTTCCCAGATAGGATTTGAGCTCTATCAGTCACATAGTTTGACAGTCACAGGGCTTAAAAGTAGCAAAAAGTCCAAATATTGGGTCTTTGGGAGCCTTTTAGAGACCTCAATTTGACCTTCAAAATTAAAGCTTCAGACTTAAAATCTGTTACATACTAAGATTACACACAGAATATATATCTAATACAGTTTGAAACTTGTCAGACTTACCATTTCCAAGTTACAGGGAAAAAGATGTGAAAAATGTCTTATAAGGGTCACTCGGGTGGGTGTTTATGGTCCTGATACACAGGTTAACTGTCTATTAAAGGCCTAAATGTTGGGGCACATATAAGAAAACACATAGATATATTCCCAGATTATATTTAACTTAGATGAGAGACATAGTTTGAAAGCTACAGTGCTTGAAAGTGGCAAAAAGTGCATAAATTGGGTCTCTGTGGGCACTTTTGAGACCTTAAGTCGACCCCTTTGGGTAAACCTACAGCCCTAAAATTTTCTACAGACAAGGATTACATATCAAAGTTATACCTAGCGCAGTTTGAGACTCATCAGAATTACCACTTCCAAATTATAGGACAAAATATATGAAAAGTATAGCAAAAAATCCCTAAGTGGGGGTATTTATGGGCCTCAAACACAATTTTCTCCTCAACTTAAAGTCGTGATTTTCGGCACATGTACTAAGAACATATTAATGTGTTGTCAGGTAAAATTTCAGCCAGCTGAGCATCATAGTTTGTGACCTACAAGGCTCTAAGTGGCCAAAAGTCCAATTTCTGACCTTAAGGTGGCCATAAGTTCTTTTTTACTGGGAGTTTAAGGTCACCTTAAAATAGGGATCTTCCTTTGGGCACCCTTAACATGTGTACCAAGTTTGAAAAAAAAATATTAATTTGTTTTTGAGTTATCGCGTCCACAAGGAAATTTCTACGGCGGCGGCGGCGGCGGCGGCGGCGGCGGCGGCGGCGGCGGCGGCGCGACGGACCTGAATCCAATATATCCCCGACTTTCGTCTGGGGATATAATTATTTTAAAAATTAACAAAAAAAAAAATTAAGACAGATCCAGGTCTAATATTCACACAAGGTACTCTCTACTAGTGGCCTATTACATCTATGCAAGATATGAGAAAAATCCCCGCAATAGTGAATGAGAAAATTGTGCTGAAGTGTTGAAATTTTCACACTTTGGGTGGGGGTACCTCACTTGTAATGGCTCTGGCAAACAGACGAACAGACAGATCTGCATGAATTTTACGATTTATCATCCTCGATAGTTAAGGTATCTTTTTAAAAAAACAGCATGTCTCTGGGTCTTGTAGTTTTGGAGAAGAAGTTTGTCACGCGGACGCGTACGCAGACGCCGCAGAGTGATGCCATAATGTCAGCTGACAAGTCAGCTGACATAAAAATGCCTGTGGTGGCCACCTTGATGTGACCTTGATTTGACCTTTGGCCTTACCAGAGTGAACTTGACATTTAAAATCTTGTCTGGGCTATATCTTGGAAACTGTAAGGTGTGGAAAGTTGATATTTTCTAGGGTTATTAATTGGGCCATGAATGTGTGTAATGTTATGGGGTGACCTTGGTGTATCTGACCTTTGGTCCATATGTCACAGGTTTTTTTTGGGCAAAATATCTGAAGCTCGCAGGAGCACACTTAGTAAATAAACAATGAGATATTTTATACAGATCTTGTCAGTGAAGTTTTAGATACAGATATAGATTTATATATGTTACAGTCAATCTGTGAAACCAGTCATTACGTGTAATGACTGAAACTTTCAGTCATTTCACGTAATGACTGAAATGGCCAGTCATTACGCGTAATGACTAAAATTTTCAGTCATTTCACGTAATGACTGAAATCTATGGTTCATTTTTACACAGATTGACTGGAAAGACTTCAGTCAATCTGTGTAACTGATCTAGAGTTGTTTTTCATCAAAAACTTTGTATTATTCAAAACCTTTGTACATTGTTTCCCTACATTGTGAACTTTTGCATGCTAGAGAACTGTTATGGGTATTAAATATTAAACTATTTTAATCAATTTAATAACCTTGGAATTCCCACATGCTTTCTGAATTATATTCAGGATTTTAAAACCTAAACCCATACTTTTGTAATAGACTCTATTATCATTTTCAAAAATATTATTAAACTAGATTGGGCCAACTCGGCGCCAACATATCCCCAGACAGGTCATCACTCACGCCACAGGTTTTGATCGGAAATTTTTTAAAACATAATTACCCATTATTATATGAACTTCAGCACATCAATCTACTCTGTTTATATCTCCCCCAGGAAGATGGTGTATCCCCAGACGCCGAATACATAACTCAAATTATATTTTCAATCTTCCTGCAATGATAACTCTAAACCTATTTTCAAAGTATTTAAATGATTGATGATTGAATGTCCATTCTAAAATAATAATCCCAAAAGAGCATATCTGTTTCTATATTTGTTGACAAATAAAATATTATTTTTAACTCAACTCATCATATTTTTCAATCTTCCTTCAAAGTATTTAAATGATTGATGATTCAATGTCCATTCTAAAATTCATAATCCCAAAAGCGCATATCTGTTTCTATATTTGTTCACAAATAAAATATTATTTAAAAAAAAATTGTTTATATTATTATTTTATTATATTATTTTTAGAATTTGCAAATTGTTTTCAGTTATTCATTTCCTCTATACCTATATATGTGGTCCATATATATGCAACCTAAATATGTGACAGAATCTCAGTTCTGACTCCCCTTTGTGTTATATGTAATGAAGCCCACCACCTCCCACCCCCACCCCTCTCCCCTTCTCCACACCTCTCTCACTATTACACAAGATCTGCAACCCCATTGAGTTCTTTGTTTCTCATCTGATATCATTAAATACCATTGTTTATTTAGTGTCACTCAATATAGCTGGAGGTCCCAGAGGTGGGTGGGGGGAATCCGGGTGGGGGATGTGGGTTGAGCATAAATGGTAAACAAACAATCTATATAAAAGGGGTACTCAAATACAAAAAGAATTGAGAATTTTAAGTATGTGATTATCAACTGAAATGAGTTCATAACTGTAGGAGCTGTGCCAAAATTAACTGAGGCAAGTTGAATAAAACTGGGCTAGTTGAGGGTTAAAAATCCCCTAGTTTTACTACATAAGGATATAATTTCATTAATATTGGGACTTAAAGCTCACTTAAAGTGTCCATTTTGTCTACTTGAATATGTTTAACCAGTTTCATTTTAAAAAGTGAAAAACTCAGCAAGCAGAGGTATAACACACAAAAATAAGTTCTTAAAAGACTAAGATAGCCATAACATTATTAATATTCAAAATTTAAATAGACAGGCATTTCCTTTTAAAAATTCAAAGATTTCAGCTCTATACCCCACATCGTTTGACAGTTACTGGGCTTTAAAGTGGCATAATATCCATAAATTGGGTTTCTGTGGGCATTTTACAATTGTTAAAGAGACCTTAGCAATTAAACTACAGATCTGAAACTTTTTGGGGGACATACATAACAAACAAAAATTATATATAATACAGTTTAAGACTTGTCACACTAAGCATTTCCAAATAACAGGGCAAAATACGGAAAAAATGTCCAAAAAGGCACTTGGGCGAGTGTCTATGGCCCTCATACACAGGTTAAATGTCTACTAAAAACCTTGATTTTCGGCATATGTAAAAAGGACATAATAATGCATTCCCAGATGGGATTTCAGCTCCATCAATCACATAGTTTAACAGTTACAGGGCTTAAAGGTGGTAAAAAGTCCAAATATTGGGTCATTGTGGGCCTTTTAGAGATCTCGATGTGGCTTTCAAATTAAAGCTTCAGACTTAAAATTTGTTACATACTAAGATTACACATAGAATATGTATCTAATAAAGTTTGAAACTTCTCAGACTTACCATTTCCAAGTTACAGAGCAAAATATGTGAAAAATGTCTTAAAAGGGTCACTCAGGTGGGTGTTTAAGGTCCTCATACACAGGTTAAATGTCTACTTGAAGCCTTGATTTTTGGCACATGTAAAAAGAACATAATAATGTATTCCCAGATGAGATTTCAGCTCTATCAGTCACATAGTTTAACAGTCACAGGCCTTAAAATTGGCAAAAAGTCCAAATATTGGGTCTTTATGGGGCCTTCTAGAGACCTAAATGTAGCCTTCAAATTAAAGCTTCAGACTTAAAATTTGTCACATACTAAGATTACACATAGAATATGCATCTAATACAGTTTGAAACTTCTTAGACTTACCATTTCCAAGTTACAGGGAAAAATATGTGAAAAATGTCTAAAAATGGTCACTCGGGTGGGGATTTATGGTCCTCATACACAGATTAAATGTCTTCTTAAAGCCTTAATTTTTGGCACATATAAAAATAACATACTAATATCTTCTCAGATAGGATTTGAGCTCTATCAGTCACATAGTTTGACAGTCACAGGGCTTAAAAGTAGCAAAAAGTCCAAATATTGGGTCTTTGGGAGCCTTTTAGAGACCTCAATTTGACCTTCAAAATTAAAGCTTCAGACTTAAAATCTGTTACATACTAAGATTACACACAGAATATATATCTAATACAGTTTGAAACTTCTCAGACTTACCATTTCCAAGTTACAGGGAAAAAGATGTGAAAAATGTCTTATAAGGGTCACTCGGGTGGGTGTTTATGGTCCTGATACACAGGTTAACTGTCTATTAAAGGCCTAAATGTTGGGGCACATATAAGAAAACACATAGATATATTCCCAGATGATATTTAACTTAGATGAGAGACATAGTTTGAAAGCTACAGTGCTTGAAAGTGGCAAAAAGTGCATAAATTGGGTCTCTGTGGGCACTTTTGAGACCTTAAGTCGACCCCTTTGGGTAAACCTACAGCCCTAAAATTTTCTACAGACAAGGATTACATATCAAAGTTATACCTAGCGCAGTTTGAGACTCATCAGAATTATCACTTCCAAATTATAGGGCAAAATATGTGTAAAGTATAGCAAAAAATCCCTAAGTGGGGGTATTTATGGGCCTCAAACACAATTTTCTCCTCAACTTAAAGTCATGATTTTCGGCACATGTACTAAGAACATATTAATGTGTTGTCAGGTAAAATTTCAGCCAGCTGAGCATCATAGTTTGTGACCTACAGGGCTCTAAGTGGCCAAAAGTGCAATTTCTGACCTTAAGGTGGCCATAAGTTCTTTTTTACTGGGAGTTTAAGGTCACCTTAAAATAGGGATCTTCCTTTGGGCACCCTTAACATGTGTACCAAGTTTGAAAAAAAAATATTAATTTGTTTTTGAGTTATCGCGTCCACAAGGAAATTTCTACGGCGGCGGCGGCGGCGCGACGGACCTGAATCCAATATATCCCCGACTTTCGTCTGGGGATATAAATATTGAATGGTTAGATGCATTTAATTACTTTTTCAATGTTATGTCCATTCTAAATTCATATTTGGGCTTTTTAAAACTAAACTCATATTTTGTCATAGAATGAAAATATCTCTTTGTGGTCAATGAAATAAAAATGAAATTTATGTCTTGTTTGAGGACTAATGTTCATTTATTAATCATAATTTATAATACTATTTGGCCTTTTATGTTATTAATTAAAGACTCAGTTATATTGTGGCAGGTTGTTAGGAAGCAGGAAACCATGAAGCCTTTGAAGTGAATCTTGTCCACACTTACTTTTCCTAATTGCAATGCAGCCCTTTTTATCCTGTTTTGTTCTTTGGGACCATGTTACTGTTGTTTGACCTCTCCACACAAAGAGCCTGGTTATCAAAGGTGGAGTGACCTTTAATGTTCCAAAATAACTGGGGCAACTTAATCCATTCTTCTAATATTTAATAAAGCTCTAACTCACACCTGAGTGCACTGTAACTAGAAATAACCCTCCAGATACATGATTTACCTTATATTCTTCAGTTGTACATGTTACACAGAAATTTAAATTTTAGCAAGAGTCTATTGATTGGGTCCCCTTTTTGTAAGACACATTACCTATCCATCAGTGCTCTGTCATATTTTATAGATTTTGTCATATATTATTAGTACCAACTAATTAACCAATAAGAAAAAGGACCCAATGAAATTAAAGGGCTAGTTGATGCAGGGTTGCATAGAGATATGTACATTAGAATAATGTTACTAACACCTTATTGATCTGGTCCCTGTTCATTAGCCACTTTGTAAATTTTATGATGGATAAGTCTCATGTGGATCTATTTAAAGCTATTTATCACAATTCAGCCATTTCGCGTAATGACTGGACCTTATTTTCAGTCATTACGCGAAATGACTGAAAATTTTAGTCATTACGTGTAATGACTGGTTTCACAGATTGACTGTAACATATACATGTTATTGATAAAATCTGGTCCTAGTAAATAAATATTAAACACAAAAAAGTTAAGAGGTTTAAACTAATTAGGAATTAGCCAAATTTCATCAAAACTGCTGCAAAATTATAAACTCTGAAACTTTACCGAAAAAAAAACACACCATTGCATGGAAAAAAATGGCATCAGAGATGCCCGTACCACACAGCCTGGAGAAATAGGATGAGAGAGGCAGCCTATGAAACAGCACGAGATAGAGAAGCTTACCTCCCATTGAAGATATCATGCAAATTTGGTTAACCTAGCTAGTGTTGTTTTCCTCTGAGAGCATTAACGTCGAAAATCTCTCTACGCAGAGCGGCGGTGTAGCAAACGCTAAACCAAAGTATCCACCAGATGCCTCCAGTGGATACAATTATTACTGGACTAGTAAATTGAATTATGAAATGTAATCTTTCCAGCAGTTCTCATACAGAAGTTGTAAATCATTAAGTATAAAGTTTTATCTCATACTTTATGTTTGCAAATTTATACTGGTTGCCAATTTAAGTGTCTGATAATACACTGTTTCATCCATTGATGTTCAATTATCTACAGTTTGGGAATATACCAATGTCGAATATTTTACCAAAAAAAAAAAAATATCAATCAACCAATCCTCTTCTTGTTTTACTGCAGATAACAGGTCTTGACTGTACAAATAATAATATTATATTGGCTCCACAAAGTTTAGACTTACTTTTGGGGAGAATGTCTTGAAAACACCATCATAAACACTGCCATTTTTCACTTGTACTTTTACTGGCAGACCCTGAAAATGTTTAAATAACTAGATAGGGCTAAATAAATATTATCAACATATCCCCCAGACAGGCCATCTCTGTTACACCAGAGATGCTGGTTGGGTAATTTTACTGGGACCCAATGATGTCAATGTCAGGTCAAGTACTGGTTTAAGTATTCCCCAATACTCGATATCTGGGCTGTCACAGCCTGAGGGGTACTCGAAAATTGGCCATCTTTGTTGGAAAACTAAGTGCAAACTTATAAACCAAACTATAAAAATACGGTTTATTTTCATAAGCAACAAAAGTAAAATGCAATAATCAACCAGATTTGCCTACCTGGTATGAGCTTCTTCATGTAATTTTCCTCATTTTCACCCTTAATTACAAATTTTACTTTCAATAAATCTGTTCACATCATCCATGACTTGTGTATGTGGATATAACTTGATTAGTTTTTCTGTTAGCAATGTACATAAAAAGTTACCATCTTTAACACTGATCAAACTGTGACCTTTAACATATATAAAATTAAGTTCTATTCTTAAAAATTTTTGCTTGCCCCTTAATTTTTTTATTCATTCAATAAAAAGCAACACAGAAGTTAAAATGTCAGAAAATATATCAAACATTTTGGATAAAGTCTTCCAGTGGAGACTTCAGAAACTTACCACCATTGATGCTGCAGCATGTGTCATTCTGGAATTTGCATAGATACCATCAAACTAAAGGAAGAAGAAAACAGATTTAAGATTAAATATACAAATCTACTACCTCACTGGCATCACAAACAATATCACTCTTCAAGACTTTTGGCAAAAAAGCTCAATAGAAACACTGTAAATAAAATAGCATCAGAAATGCCTGTACCCCACAGCCTGGGGAAATCGTTTTCAACACCATGAAACAGTACAAAGATCAGGATACTTTCAGAGCAGTGTCAACTATATACAGGTCCATATAATGTGTAAGTAGAAAAAATAACATCTAAGAGAAAGAAAATATATGTAAAGATAAAGTACTAAAAAAAATAGCATCAGAGATGCCAGTACCCCACAGCCTAGGGAAATATTTTCAACACCATGAGATACAGAAGTACTGTACCAGTACAAATTTCAGGATACTTTCAGAGCACCGTCAGTTATATAAAGGTCCAAACAATGTTTAAATGGAGAAATAATGTTTAAAAGAAAGATAATGCGTATAAAGATGAAGTATTAAAACAAGATAATTCAATAACAAGATGACAGCATTAATCAGTAAACTAAAATTCAACACTCTTTATCTACATCTGCATGGCCGAATTATGGTTTAGATGGTTTGAATATTACCATGCATACAGAAGTGGTAATACATTTAATGAATGCTTATTGTGGTGTTGGAGCAAAATCTGAGGCTCACTTGATGAAATTCTATCTCTTACAATGGGAAGTTATGAAAGTAAAATTCTTAATAAATTCCAATATGACTTTAGCTTAATCTGCATCAAAAGACAGACCCAAAGGTCCATGAAGATTTTAAAGGTCAAGGTCACTACGACAAGGTAAAAGGTCACACCATGATAATACACACCTATAGCCCCTAACCAATGTCCCTACCAAGTATCAACTTCCTACACCCGACGGCTTCCGACATATAGCCCTGACAAGATTTTATAGGTGAAGGTCACTATGGCAAGGTCAAAGGTCAAATCAAGGTCACACCATGATGTTGCACACCTACACCCCCTAACCAATGTCTCTACCAAATATCAACTTCCTACACCTTACAGTTTCTGAGATATAGCCCGGACAAGATTTATAGGTCAAGGTCACTACGGCAAGGTCAAAGGTCAAATCAAGGTCAGATCATGACGTTGCACACCTACACCCCCTAACCAATGTCCCTACCAAATATCAACTTCCCACACCTTACAGTTTCCGAGATATAGCCCGGACAACATTTTATAGGTCAAGGTCACTACAGCAAGGTCAAATCAAGGTCAGACCATGACGTTGCACACTTACACCCCCTAACCAATATCCCCACCAAGTATCAACTTCCTACACCTTACGGTTTCCGAGATATAGCCCGGACAAAATTTTATAGGTCAAGGTCACTACAGAAAGGTCAAAGGTCAAATCAAGGTCAGACTATGACGTTGCACAACTACACCCCCTAACCAATGTCCCTACCAAGTATCAACTTCCTACACCTTACAGTTTCCGAGATATAGCCCCGACAAGATTTTCAAACTCAAGGTCACTATGGCAAGGTCAAAGGTCAAATCAAGGTCAGACCATGACGTTGCACACCTACACCCCCTAACCAATGTCCCTACCAAGTATCAACTCTCTACACCTTACGGTTTCTGAGATACAGCCTGGACAAACTATTTCCGCCCGCCCATCCAGACACCATGGGTGAAAACAATACCCCGACAGCCCTTAAGGGTAACAACACAATTCAATAGCAAGATGGCAGCATTAATCAGTAAACTAAAAACTATGAAGTTATAAAATTTATTAACTGGAGAATAGCTGTCAATGGAAATAGCACAATTATGTAAAAGTCCATATAATAATAAGTTGCAGCAATACATATATATTTGTCATAAGAGAAACATGTTTGGCAGGTGAACACAATTTGGCAGAACCAAAGTTAAAATTTACGCCACGATGCACACCTACACCCCCTAACCAATGTCCCTACCAAGTGTCAACCTTCTACACCTTACGGAATCCAAGAAATAACCACGAAAGATTTTAAAACTCATGGTCACTACGACAAGGTCAGAGGTCAAATCAAGATCACACCATGACATTGCACACCTACACCCGCTGACTAAGGTCCCTCCCAAGTATCAACTTCCTTCAACTTACTGTTTTTGAGATACAGCCCAGACAAACATTTTCCCGCCGCCCGCATGCCCATCCAACACCATGGGTGAAAACAATACCCCGACAGACCTCGAGCGCTGTGGGGTAAAAAATGTACAAGTAAAAAGTGGATGTATTCTCACCTTTATGGCACAAAATTTTGAAGTCACGACAAAGCAGACATTGGGTCAAATGCAAATCCATTTAAATGCATTTTAAATATTTCTTGAAAGTATTTGCATTGGAACTTTTCAAATGAAAAGTACTTGCATTCTCATTTGAAAAAAAAAAAAATTCAAATACTTTTCGCATATATTTTACAAATACAATTTATTCTACAAGTGAATAAATTTACTAATTTTACTCTCCTTTCACAAAGCATAAACTTAAGTTTAGTCTTTTTTTATTACTATTATTATTGTTTATTGATGAATTCAATTTAATTTGTATTTTTTCACAAAAAGTTGAAAATATTTTATTGTTATTGAGTTATTAGTTCTTACTCATATTATATATGCCTCTTGGAAAATATTCAGCTGATAAAGAAACAGTCTGTCAAAAGAGTATTTGATCTCTTAACAAGGTGACCCAATGTCCTAGTTGTATAAAAGTCAACTGACAAGTGGAAGTCCCATTATTATGGATTTTTCTGAAGGAACATAAGTATAAGCAAACAAAAGCAAACATTCAGTCATAGATTATTGAGAAGATTCAAGATGTCAGGAAAGATTCAGCCTAATGTCCCTGATGAAAAAGGAAAGTATTGTGCGTTGTTCATTTTGCATTGTTCTAGTGAACTCAGTGGCTTAACAAAAGCAGCCACTAATCCCCTAAATGAATGTTACAATTTCAAGCATTTCCAACCACTAATCCCCTCATTTGAAGGTTTCAATTTTAAGCATTTCCAATTAATGTTATTTTAAGGTAAAAGTTCAGTCCCCATAAAGAAGGTACATAATTAGAAAATAAATAGCTCAGAAGTTCATGAAATAATTTTCAAATACAGCCTTTTCGAACGTTTTAAATTTTTTCTATAGATATTTTTTAATATATGATACCTACTGTACTTATTAGTTGTAGCTCATTCCTACTTTATTAATCTGCGTTAAAATTTTCATATTTAATATATTAATGTATGCTAATATATAAAATTTTAAGTATTTGAAATACTTGTGAAAAGTATTTGCATTTACATTTGAAGAAAATAAAAGAATCTGCTTTTTGAAAAATGGAAAAGTATTTGCATTTAAATACTTTTAAAAGTATTTGATCCCAAGACTGACCGGGGTACTGACAAAAAGTAACTGGACAAAAAGTATTGGTCCAAAAATGACTAGGACAAAAAGTATTTTATGTTTTTATTTGAAACAAACTGGAATATATGTTAGTACTAACATTAAAAATACATTTTACATTAACATTTATAATTTCTTACACATATTTTAGCTGTCCAACTTTACATTAGGGCTGTTATCATTAGTGATTTCTGTGGATCGAGGATCGCCTGTTAGATGCGAGTTGAACGAGTAAATGACACAAATATAAATAAAACTAGAGGATCGCTCGCAAAAAAAAAAGATAATGTTTTTGCATAGCAAAAACAAAGCGTCCCGAAAAGGATATAAAGGTGAGTGCTAAAGTATTAAGAAAATGCTTCGTTTCTAGCCTTATACTGTTGTGGCAACCAAAGTCAGCGCAGTCTGCTCTATCTAGCACGGTTTTCAAGATATAAGCATTTTTGTGTTTTGCAAAAAATAAAAAAATTAAAAATGTCCGCTATATTTGGCGAGACAAAAATATTTTGAAAATTGGCATGGCTACTCTGCAGAGATACCCAGCAGGTCCAAAATTTTGTTGAGTTCGCTCCATATAGCACGGTTTTCGAGATATAAGCATTTTTGTGTTTTGCAAAAACTTTGAAAATTCAAAATGGCCACCATTTTTGGGGAGACAAAAATTTTTGTCAAGACCACTGCCGCGGTGTGTATCTCCCGCCGAGCATTAAAGCAGAAGAAATAGCTTTTCCGAGATATTCACAATTTTTCATTTTTGTGTGTGAAAGCTCTTCCAAAAGTAGGTGAATGAGTTATTTGAGAAAAATTGGCTATCTGCAATATTATTAAGAGATAATTCACATTTACTCATTTTGAGTAGGTGAATAATTATCTATGGGTCTGAAACTTCACCAAGTGAAAGCTCTCCCAAAAGTAGATGAATGAGTATTTGATAAAAATTGGGTATCCGCAATACTTTTACAGATAATTCGCATTTACTCATTTTGAGTAGGTGAATAAATAGCTATGGGTCTGAAACTTCACAGAGTGAAAGCTCTCCCAAAAGTAGGTGAATGAGTAATTTGAGAAAAATTGGCTATCCGCAATACTTTTAGAGATAATTCGCATTTACTCATTTTGAGTAGGTGAGTAATTAGCTATGGGTCTGAAACTTCACCAAGTGAAAGCTCTCCCAAAAGTAGGTGAATGAGTTATTTGAGAAAAATTGGCTATCTGCAATACTTTTAGAGATAATTCGCATTTACTCATTTTGAGTAGGTGAGTAATTAGCTATGGGTCTGAAACTTCACCAAGTGAAAGCTCTCCCAAAAGTAGGTGAATGAGTTATTTGAGAAAAATTGGCTATCTGCAATACTTTTAGAGATAATTCGCATTTACTCATTTTGAGTAGACAAGTAATTAGCTATGGGTCTGAAACTTCACCAAGTGAAAGCTCTCCCAAAAGTAGGTGAATGAGTTATTTGAGAAAAATTGGCTATCTGCAATACTTTTAGAGATAATTCGCATTTACTCATTTTGAGTAGGTGAGTAATTAGCTATGGGTCTGAAACTTCACCGAGTGAAAGCTCTCCCAAAAGTAGGTGAATGAGTTATTTGAGAAAAATTGGCTATCTGCAATACTTTTAGAGATAATTCGCATTTACTCATTTTGAGTAGGTGAGTAATTAGCTATGGGTCTGAAACTTCACCAAGTAAAAGCTCTCCCAAAAGTAGGTGAATGATTAATTTGACAAAAATTGGCTATCTGCAATACTTTTAGAGATAATTCGCATTTACTCATTTTGAGTAGGTGAGTAATTAGCTATGGGTCTGAAACTTCACCAAGTGAAAGCTCTCCCAAAAGTAGGTGAATGAGTTATTTGAGAAAAATTGGCTATCTGCAATATTATTAAGAGATAATTCACATTTACTCATTTTGAGTAGGTGAATAATTATCTATGGGTCTGAAACTTCACCAAGTGAAAGCTCTCCCAAAAGTAGATGAATGAGTATTTGATAAAAATTGGGTATCCGCAATACTTTTACAGATAATTAGCATTTACTCATTTTGAGTAGGTGAATAAATAGCTATGGGTCTGAAACTTCACAGAGTGAAAGCTCTCCCAAAAGTAGGTGAATGAGTTATTTGAGAAAAATTGGCTATCTGCAATACTTTTAGAGATAATTCGCATTTACTCATTTTGAGTAGGTGAGTAATTAGCTATGGGTCTGAAACTTCACCAAGTGAAAGCTCTCCCAAAAGTAGGTGAATGAGTTATTTGAGAAAAATTGGCTATCTGCAATACTTTTAGAGATAATTCACATTTACTCATTTTGAGTAGGTGAGTAATTAGCTATGGGTCTGAAACTTCACCAAGTGAAAGCTCTCCCAAAAGTAGGTGAATGAGTTATTTGAGAAAAATTGGCTATCTGCAATACTTTTAGAGATAATTCGCATTTACTCATTTTGAGTAGACGAGTAATTAGCTATGGGTCTGAAACTTCACCAAGTGAAAGCTCTCCCAAAAGTAGGTGAAAGATTAATTTGAGAAAAATTGGCTATCCGCAATACTTTTAGAGATAATTCGCATTTACTCATTTTGAGTAGGTGAGCAATTAGCTATGGGTCCGAAACTTCACCAAGTGAAAGCTCTCCCAAAAGTAGGTGAATGAGTTATTTGAGAAAAATTGGCTATCTGCAATACTTTTACAGATAATTCGCATTTACTCATTTTGAGTAGGTGAGTAATTAGCTATGGGTCTGAAACTTCACCAAGTGAAAGCTCTCCCAAAAGTAGGTGAATGATTAATTTGAGAAAAATTGGCTATCTGCAATACTTTTAGAGATAATTCGCATTTACTCATTTTGAGTAGGTGAGTAATTAGCTATGGGTCTGAAACTTCACCAAGTGAAAGCTCTCCCAAAAGTAGGTGAATGAGTTATTTGAGAAAAATTGGCTATCTGCAATACTTTTAGAGATAATTCGCATTTACTCATTTTGAGTAGGTGAGTAATTAGCTATGGGTCTGAAACTTCACCGAGTGAAAGCTCTCCCAAAAGTAGGTGAATGAGTTATTTGAGAAAAATTGGCTATCTGCAATACTTTTAGAGATAATTCGCATTTACTCATTTTGAGTAGGTGAGTAATTAGCTATGGGTCTGAAACTTCACCAAGTGAAAGCTCTCCCAAAAGTAGGTGAATGATTAATTTGACAAAAATTGGCTATCTGCAATACTTTTAGAGATAATTCGCATTTACTCATTTTGAGTAGGTGAGTAATTAGCTATGGGTCTGAAACTTCACCAAGTGAAAGCTCTCCCAAAAGTACGTGAATGAGTTATTTGAGAAAAATTGGCTATCTGCAATACTTTTAGAGATAATTCGCATTTACTCATTTTGAGTAGGTGAGTAATTAGCTATGGGTCTGAAACTTCACCAAGTGAAAGCTCTCCCAAAAGTAGGTGAATGAGTTATTTGAGAAAAATTGGCTATCTGCAATACTTTTAGAGATAATTCGCATTTACTCATTTTGAGTAGGTGAGTAATTAGCTATGGGTCTGAAACTTCACCATGTGAAAGCTCTCCCACAAGTAGATGAATGAGTTATTTGATAAAAATTGGGTATCCACAATACTTTTACAGATAATTAGCATTTACTCATTCTGAGTAGGTAAATAATTAGCTATGGGTCTGAAACTTCACCATGTGAAAGCTCTCCCAAAAGTAGGTGAATGAGTTATTTGAGAAAAATTGGCTATCTGCAATACTTTTAGAGATAATTCGCATTTACTCATTTTGAGTAGGTGAGTAATTGGCTATGGGTCTGAAACTTCACCATGTGAAAGCTCTTCCAAAAGTAGGTGAATGAGTTATTTGAGAAAAATTGGCCATCTGCAATATTTTTAGAGGTAATTCGCATTTACTCTTTTTGAGTAGGTGAGCAATTAGCTATGGGTCTGAAACTTCACCAAGTGAAAGCTCTTTGGGATAGCTGCTCTGCAGAGATACCCTGAAGATAAAAAATTTTGTCGAAATCGCTCTATGTAGCACGGTTTTCGAAATATTAGCATTTTTGTGTTTTGCAATTTTTGCGCAAAAATTCGAAAATTCAAAATGGCCGCCATTTTTGGCAAGATAAAATTTTTTTGAAAATTGGCATGGCTACTCTGGAGAGATACCCTGTGGGTCAAAAATTTCGTCGAAATCGCTCTATCTAGCACGGTTTTCGAGATATAAGCATTTTTGTGTTTTGCAATTTTGCGAAAAATTCGAAAATTCAAAATGGCCGCCATTTTTTGCGAGAAATTTTTTGTTTGAAAATTGGCATGGCTACCCTGCAGAGATACCCTGCGGGTCAAAAATTTTGTCGAAATCGCTCTATCTAGCAGGGTTTTTGAGATATAAGCATTTTTATGTTTTGCAATTTTTGCGAAAAATTCGAAAATTCAAAATGGCCGCCATTTTTGGCGAGAAAAAATTTTTTTGAAAATTGGCATGGCTACTCTGCAGATATACCCTGTGGGTCAAAAATTTCGTGGAAATCGCTGTATCTAGCACGGTTTTCGAGATATAAGCATTTTTATGTTTTGCAATTTTTGCGAAAAATTCGAAAATTCAAAATGGCCGCCATTTTTGGCGAGACAAAATTTTTTTCAAGATTGGGATAACTACTCTGCAGAGATACCCTGCGGGTCAAAAATTTCGTCGAAATCGCTCTATCTAGCACGGTTTTCGAGATATAAGCATTTTTGTGTTTTGCAATTTTTGCGAAAATTTCGAAAATTCAAAATGGCCGCCATTTTGGGCGAGACAAAAAATTTTTGAAAATTGGGAAAACTACTCCGCAGAGATACCCTGCGGGTCAAAAATTTTGTCGAAATCGCTCTATCTAGCACGGTTTTCCAGATATAAGCATTTTTGTGTTTTCCTTATTTGGAAAATTCGTAATGATTAATTAATCATTAATTACTCGGCCATTTCTTGACCAATCAATGCCAAAATCTAATGATTTCCAGATTTTAATAGAATGAATGTATTTGCCAAGTTTCAGGTGAATTGATAAAATTCCTTTCAAGTTATCATCCGGACAAGCTTCCCCATCGAAAAAAGACATTTTTGGTCATGTGACCTCTCTGATTGGTTGAAATGTCACTGCAGCATATTCAAAAAAATTCCCCAAGGCTACTGCCTAAACCTGCCAAATTTGAAAAGAATCCGCCTAACGGTTACAGAGTTATAAGGAAAACAAAATGCGGAGCCGGCGGAGTCAGATGCTCTCCCATACACAAACAAGGGACGCTTAAAAACTAGAAATAGGACGCCCTGTTGATAGTAGATGCGAATAGAAACAGGATAGCATAGAAGAACACACATTATCATGTGTAATGTCCACCCCATAAACCTTTTGCCAAAATTGTACAGTAGTCTTACAAGACCCTGTTTCATTTGTAAAATATATCAATGATGCTTAAATATTTATTAGTGTAGATGTAAATTATTTCAGCTTCATGCCTTTTTGCATTGGTTGGGTCGAAAATTTTGACGAAATCACAATATCTTGCACGGTTAAGAAGATAGAAGGAAATTCCTGTTTTTCTATTTTTGGCAAAAATTTGAAAATTCAAAATGGCCGCCATTTTTGGGAAAAGGAAAATTTTTTGAAAATTGCCAAGAGTACATTTCTTAGATACCCTATGGGTTGAAAATTTCAACGAAATAACTCTATTTTGCACGGTTAAGGCCAATTTGTGTTTTTCCATTTTGGGCAAAAATTCGAAAATTCAAAATGGCCGCCATATGTGGGGAGGGGAAAATTTTTTGAAAATTGCAAAGAGTACATTCCTTAGATACCCTGTGGCTCGAAAATTTCGACGAAATCGCTCTATCTCGCACGGTTAAGGAGATAGAAGCAATTTTGTGTTTTGCCATTTTTGGCAAAAATTCGAAAAATCAAAATGGCCACCATTTTTGGGGAGGGGAAATTTTTTTGAAAATTGCAAAGAGTACATTCCTTAGATACCCTGTGGGTTGAAAATTTCGACGAAATCGCTCTATCTCGCACGGTTAAGGAGATAGAAGCAATTTTGTGTTTTGCCATTTTTGGCAAAAATTCGAAAATTCAAAATGGCCGCCATTTTTGGGGAGGGGAAAATTTTTTGAAAATTGCAAAGATTACATTCCTTAGACACCCTGTGGGTCGAAAATTTCGACGAAATCGCTCTATCTCGCAAGGTTAAGGAGATAGAAGCAAATTTGTGTTTTGCCATTTTTGGCAAAAATTTGAAAATTCAAAATGGCCGCCATTTTTGGGGAGGGGAAAATTTTTTGAAATTGGCAAGAGTACATCACTCAGATACCCTGCGGGTCGAAAATTTCGACAAAATCGCTCTATCTCGCACGGTTAAGGAGATACAAGCAAATTTGTGTTTTAGACATTTTTGTCTACCACAGGCCTAATTTAGGCATAAACCCTACCAAAAAGATAGGGTGGCGAATGCTCTACCATACCAAGCCACCTGCCAAATATGAAAGAAATCTGGAAAGAAATGTGGACTGTAGGTCACTAACAAGCAATATTCCACATTTTAGACATTTTTGTCTACCACAGGCCTAATTTAGACATAAACCCTACCAAAAAGATAGGGTGGCGAGTTCTCTACCATATCAAGCCACCTGCCAAATTTGAAAGAAATCTGGAAAGAAATGTGGACTGTAGGTCGCTAACAAGAAATCTCTGCGGATGCGGGCGACGACGAGGATGAATCCATAGTATCCCCGCTTTGCGCCGGGGATACAATTATGACAGGTTAATACACTTTGGCTGAGCCAAAGTTAAAGATCAAACCATTATTTAGAATAGTTGCACTCCCCAACCAATGACCCATCAAAGAATCAACTTTCTACACCTTTCTACAACTTTCTCTTTTTACAGTTTCTGAGATATGGCTAGGACAAAATTTTAAAGGTCAAGGTTACAACAACAAGGTTATATCAAGATCACTGCTCACCTACATCTTCCAGCCAATGTCCCTAACAAATTTCAACTTCATACAACTTACTGTTTCCGAGATATAGCCATTGGAGATCTGATGCAAATTTGTATCCACCGGAAAGACAACTCACCAAAGTCAGTGAACCATCATTTGACCTTAAAGGAGGGGCCCCAAGGTCAGATTTGACCACATCAGAATTTTCACAGCCCATGATATCCTACAAGTTGGTTTCACATCCCAAACCTCTAGGATCAACTAGACCTATGCATCGGAGAACCGATACAAATTTGTATCCACCAGAAAGACAACTCACCAAATCCAGTGAACCACCGTTTGACCTTGAAGGAGGGGCCTAAGGTCAAATCCGACCACACCAAAAGATTCCCAGCCCATGATTTCCTATAGGTTGGTTTACCATCCCGAACTTCTAGGACCAATAATAAGCAAGTTATAAGCACTGTTAAGTTTGGCTATCCTCGTTTGACCTTGAAGGAGGGGCCCAAGGTCAAATCTGACCACACCACAAGTTCCCAGCCCATGATTTCCTATAGGTTGGTATAACATATCAAACCTCTAGGACCAATAATAAGCAAGTTATAAGCACTTATCCTCGTTTGACCTTGAAGGGGGCGGCCCAAGGTCAAATCCGACCACACCAAACGATTCCCAGCCCGTGATTTCCTATAGGCTGGTTTACCATCCCAAACCTCTAGACTAATAATAAACGAGTTATAAGCACTTTTAGGTTTGACTATCCTCGTTTGACCTTGAAGGAGGGGCCTAAGGTCAAATCTGACCACATCAAAAGATTCCTATGCCCATGATTTCCTATAGGTTGGTTTAACATTACAAACCTCTAGGACCAATAATAAGTGAGTTATAAGCACTTCATAGTTTGGGTATCCTCGTTTCACCTTGAAAGAGGGGGTCCAAGGTCAAATGTGACCATATCAGAAGTATGTTTCACATTGCAAACCTCTAGGACCAATAATAAGGGAGATGTAGGCACTTTTAAAGTCCACTACGTGGGTTACTTCGGCACTCTGTGGATGACCTTGAATTAAGAGCTTCAAGGTCAAATGTCTGCAAGGTTGTAGAGGACATATATATCTGTCTTACATATCATCTAGATTCAACCTTCTACCTATGAGAACCAGCCAGTAGAAAAAGGTAGATAATTTTCAAAGAAATGCCAGTGGCGGCCATCTTGTTTTTCAGAATGAGGGTAATTTCATTCCCACAGAAGTTATCCTTCAAAGTTGGTGAACCTATCTGGTGTAGTTTTCCTCTGAGAGCGTTAACGTCCAAAATCTCTCTACGCGGCGGTGGCGTAGCGAATGCTAAACCAAGTATCCACTGGATGCCTCCTGTGGATACAATAACTTAATTTTATATTAATTTCACAATTGCACGCATGAAAGAACCAGCAGTATAGCTGTTGTTTTTTAAAATTTTATTTATTTCATTATTTTATTTTTTTTTTTCAAATGACACCAACTTCAACAATTGTTGAGATTTAGCGCACTGAAATATTAGAATAACAAAAAGTAGCATCAGAGATGCCCGTACCCCACAGCCTGGGGAAATATTTTTCAACACCATGAGATATAGAAGTAGTATAACAGTACAAAGTTCAAGATATTTTCAGAGCAGTGTCAGTTATATTAAGGTCCAAATAATGCTTAAGTAGAGAAAATAATATCTAAGGAAAAGAAATGTATGTAAAGATGAAGTATTAAAACAAAACAATTCAATAATAAAATGACAGCACTTATCAGTAAACCAAAAATGGCCAAATTATGGTTTGGATGTTTTGAATATTACCCATGCATACAGAAGTGGCAATACATTCAATGAATGCTTATGTGTGGTGTTGAAGAAAAGCCTGTGGCTCACTTGATGAAATTCAACAGACAGACCCAAAGGTGCAACAAGATTTTAAACGTCAATACAGCAAGGTCAAAGGTCAATCAGTGTCACACCATGACGTGGCACACCTAAAACCCTCAACCAATGTCCCTACCAAGTATAAACTTCCTACACCTTACAGTCTCTGAGATATAGCCTCGACAAGATTTTATAGGTCAAGGTCACTACAGCAAGGTCAAATCAAGGTCACACTATGACGTAGCACACTTACACCCCCTAACCAATGTCCCTACCAAGTATCAACTTCCTACACCTTACGGTTTCCAAGATATAGCCCGGACCAGGTTTTATAGGTCAAGTTCACTACGGCAAGGTCAAAGGTCAAATCAGGGTGACACCATGATGTTGCACACATACTACCCCTAACCAATGTCCTCACCAAGTATCAGCTTCCTACACCTTACAGTTTCCGAAATATAGCCCGGACCAGGTTTTATAGGTCAAGTTCACTACAGCAAGGTCAAAGGTCAAATCAAGGTCACACTATGACGTTGCACATCTACACCCCCTAACCAATGTCCCTACCAAGTATCAACTTCCTACACATTCCAGTTGCTGAGATATAGCCCGGACACGGTTTTATAGGTCAAGGTCACTACGGCAAGGTCAAATCAAGGTCAGACCATGATGTTGCACACCTTCAACTCCTAACCAATGTTCCTAGCAAGTATCAACTTCCTACACCTCACGGTTTCCGAGATATAGCCCGGACAAGATTTTATAGGTCAAGGTCACTACGGCAAGGTAAAAGGTCAAATCAAGGTCAGACCATGACGTTGCACACTTACACCCCCTAACCAATGTCCCTACCAAGTATCAACTTCCTACACCTTACAGTTTCCGAGATATAGCCCGGAAAAGATTTTATAGGTCAAGGTCACTACGGCAAGGTCAAATCAAGGTCAGACCATGACATTGCACACCTACAACCCCTAACTAATGTCCCTGCCAAGTATCAACTTCCTACACCTTATGGTTGGCGAGATATAGCCCGGACAAGATTTTCAAACTCAAGGTCACTACGGCAAGGTCAAAGGTGAAATCAAGGTCAGACCATGACGTTGCACACCTACATCCCCCGACCAATGTCCCTGCCAAGTATAAACTTCCTACACCTTATGGTTTCCGAGATACAGCCCGGACAAACTATTTCCCGCCACCCGCCCGCTCACCCGGACACCATGGGTGAAAACAATACCCCGACAGCCCTTAAAACGCAACAGATAGAATATTACTTACACACACTGATCTGTCAAATCCCCCTCTTCTTTTCCTGAATAACAATAATAATAACAATCAGCAAGTTAAAAATTCACTCTATAAAAATGTTTTTTTTTTACAACAGTGTACATAACCTCCCGATACTGTACTTGTATATATTTCAAAAATTCAACCAAGGCTACTTACAATTCTCTAAAGCAAATGAACTGAAAAGACCGGAACTTGGAAGATTACCAGAGTATGTGATTGAACCACTGGTTAATCATGTGACTATCATCCAACAAAAAAAAAAGAGATTAAAATAACATTAGGTTTTTTTACAATTATGACTAAAAAAGTTGGAACTACAGTAAGAATCTAAAAGAGAAGGCACAAGAACCATGGACATTGCTGAACAGAAACTGGTGGGTTTAAAGCATCCATACCAGGGCTAAGTACAATTTCTGTCAACACTGACTAACCATCATATGTATAAAACAAGCATTCTGACGCATGCATTTATCTCCCGCCATATAAACTAGAGGATCGCTCGCAAAAAAAAAAGATAATGTTTTTGCATAGCAAAAACAAAGCGTCCCGAAAAGGCTATAAAGGTGAGTGCTAAAGTATTAAGAAAATGCTTCGTTTCTAGCCTTATACTGTTGTGGCAACCAAAGTCAGCGCAGTCTGCTCTATCTAGCACGGTTTTCAAGATATAAGCATTTTTGTGTTTTGCAAAAAATAAAAAAATTAAAAATGTCCGCTATATTTGGTGAGACAAAAATATTTTGAAAATTGGCATGGCTACTCTGCAGAGATACCCAGCAGGTCCAAAATTTTGTTGAGTTCGCTCCATATAGCACGGTTTTCGAGATATAAGCATTTTTGTGTTTTGCAAAAACTTTGAAAATTCAAAATGGCCACCATTTTTGGGGAGACAAAAATTTTTGTCAAGACCACTGCCGCGGTGTGTATCTCCCGCCGAGCATTAAAGCAGAAGAAATAGCTTTTCCGAGATATTCACAATTTTTCATTTTCGTGTGTGAAAGCTCTTCCAAAAGTAGGTGAATGAGTTATTTGAGAAAAATTGGCTATCTGCAATACTATTAAGAGATAATTCACATTTACTCATTTTGAGTAGGTGAATAATTATCTATGGGTCTGAAACTTCACCAAGTGAAAGCTCTCCCAAAAGTAGGTGAATGAGTTATTTGAGAAAAATTGGCTATCCGCAATACTTTTAGAGATAATTCGCATTTACTCATTTTGAGTAGGTGAGTAATTAGCTATGGGTCTGAAACTTCACCATGTGAAAGCTCTCCCACAAGTAGATGAATGAGTATTTGATAAAAATTGGGTATCCACAATACTTTTACAGATAATTAGCATTTACTCATTTTGAGTAGGTGAATAAATAGCTATGGGTCTGAAACTTCACAGAGTGAAAGCTCTCCCAAAAGTAGGTGAATGAGTTATTTGAGAAAAATTGGCTATCTGCAATACTTTTAGAGATAATTCGCATTTACTCATTTTGAGTAGGTGAGTAATTAGCTATGGGTCTGAAACTTCACCGAGTGAAAGCTCTCCCAAAAGTAGGTGAATGAGTTATTTGAGAAAAATTGGCTATCTGCAATACTTTTAGAGATAATTCGCATTTACTCATTTTGAGTAGGTGAGTAATTAGCTATGGGTGTGAAACTTCACCAAGTGAAAGCTCTCCCAAAAGTAGGTGAATGAGTTATTTGAGAAAAATTGGCTATCTGCAATACTTTTAGAGATAATTCGCATTTACTCATTTTGAGTAGGTGAGTAATTAGCTATGGGTGTGAAACTTCACCAAGTGAAAGCTCTCCCAAAAGTAGGTGAATGAGTTATTTGAGAAAAATTGGCTATCTGCAATACTTTTAGAGATAATTCGCATTTACTCATTTTGAGTAGGTGAGTAATTAGCTATGGGTGTGAAACTTCACCAAGTGAAAGCTCTCCCAAAAGTAGGTGAATGAGTTATTTGAGAAAAATTGGCTATCTGCAATACTTTTAGAGATAATTCGCATTTACTCATTTTGAGTAGGTGAGTAATTAGCTATGGGTGTGAAACTTCACCAAGTGAAAGCTCTCCCAAAAGTAGGTGAATGAGTTATTTGAGAAAAATTGGCTATCTGCAATACTTTTAGAGATAATTCGCATTTACTCATTTTGAGTAGGTGAGTAATTAGCTATGGGTGTGAAACTTCACCAAGTGAAAGCTCTCCCAAAAGTAGGTGAATGAGTTATTTGAGAAAAATTGGCTATCTGCAATACTTTTAGAGATAATTCGCATTTACTCATTTTGAGTAGGTGAGTAATTAGCTATGGGTCTGAAACTTCACCAAGTGAAAGCTCTCCCAAAAGTAGGTGAATGATTAATTTGAGAAAAATTGGCTATCTACAATACTTTTAGAGATAATTCGCATTTACTCATTTTGAGTAGGTGAGTAATTAGCTATGGGTCTGAAACTTCACCAAGTGAAAGCTCTCCCAAAAGTAGGTGAATGATTTATTTGAGAAAAATTGGGTATCCACAATACTTTTACAGATAATTAGCATTTACTCATTTTGAGTAGGTGAATAAATAGCTATGGGTCTGAAACTTCACAGAGTGAAAGCTCTCCCAAAAGTAGGTGAATGAGTTATTTGAGAAAAATTGGCTATCTGCAATACTTTTAGAGATAATTCGCATTTACTCATTTTGAGTAGGTGAGTAATTAGCTATGGGTCTGAAACTTCACCGAGTGAAAGCTCTCCCAAAAGTAGGTGAATGAGTTATTTGAGAAAAATTGGCTATCTGCAATACTTTTAGAGATAATTCGCATTTACTCATTTTGAGTAGGTGAGTAATTAGCTATGGGTGTGAAACTTCACCAAGTGAAAGCTCTCCCAAAAGTAGGTGAATGAGTTATTTGAGAAAAATTGGCTATCTGCAATACTTTTAGAGATAATTCGCATTTACTCATTTTGAGTAGGTGAGTAATTAGCTATGGGTGTGAAACTTCACCAAGTGAAAGCTCTCCCAAAAGTAGGTGAATGAGTTATTTGAGAAAAATTGGCTATCTGCAATACTTTTAGAGATAATTCGCATTTACTCATTTTGAGTAGGTGAGTAATTAGCTATGGGTGTGAAACTTCACCAAGTGAAAGCTCTCCCAAAAGTAGGTGAATGAGTTATTTGAGAAAAATTGGCTATCTGCAATACTTTTAGAGATAATTCGCATTTACTCATTTTGAGTAGGTGAGTAATTAGCTATGGGTGTGAAACTTCACCAAGTGAAAGCTCTCCCAAAAGTAGGTGAATGAGTTATTTGAGAAAAATTGGCTATCTGCAATACTTTTAGAGATAATTCGCATTTACTCATTTTGAGTAGGTGAGTAATTAGCTATGGGTCTGAAACTTCACCAAGTGAAAGCTCTCCCAAAAGTAGGTGAATGATTAATTTGAGAAAAATTGGCTATCTACAATACTTTTAGAGATAATTCGCATTTACTCATTTTGAGTAGGTGAGTAATTAGCTATGGGTCTGAAACTTCACCAAGTGAAAGCTCTCCCAAAAGTAGGTGAATGATTAATTTGAGAAAAATTGGCTATCTACAATACTTTTAGAGATAATTCGCATTTACTCATTTTGAGTAGGTGAGTAATTAGCTATGGGTCTGAAACTTCACCAAGTGAAAGCTCTCCCAAAAGTAGGTGAATGATTTATTTGAGAAAAATTGGGTATCCACAATACTTTTACAGATAATTAGCATTTACTCATTTTGAGTAGGTGAATAAATAGCTATGGGTCTGAAACTTCACAGAGTGAAAGCTCTCCCAAAAGTAGGTGAATGAGTTATTTGAGAAAAATTGGCTATCTGCAATACTTTTAGAGATAATTCGCATTTACTCATTTTGAGTAGGTGAGTAATTAGCTATGGGTCTGAAACTTCACCGAGTGAAAGCTCTCCCAAAAGTAGGTGAATGAGTTATTTGAGAAAAATTGGCTATCTGCAATACTTTTAGAGATAATTCGCATTTACTCATTTTGAGTAGGTGAGTAATTAGCTATGGGTGTGAAACTTCACCAAGTGAAAGCTCTCCCAAAAGTAGGTGAATGAGTTATTTGAGAAAAATTGGCTATCTGCAATACTTTTAGAGATAATTCGCATTTACTCATTTTGAGTAGGTGAGTAATTAGCTATGGGTGTGAAACTTCACCAAGTGAAAGCTCTCCCAAAAGTAGGTGAATGAGTTATTTGAGAAAAATTGGCTATCTGCAATACTTTTAGAGATAATTCGCATTTACTCATTTTGAGTAGGTGAGTAATTAGCTATGGGTGTGAAACTTCACCAAGTGAAAGCTCTCCCAAAAGTAGGTGAATGAGTTATTTGAGAAAAATTGGCTATCTGCAATACTTTTAGAGATAATTCGCATTTACTCATTTTGAGTAGGTGAGTAATTAGCTATGGGTGTGAAACTTCACCAAGTGAAAGCTCTCCCAAAAGTAGGTGAATGAGTTATTTGAGAAAAATTGGCTATCTGCAATACTTTTAGAGATAATTCGCATTTACTCATTTTGAGTAGGTGAGTAATTAGCTATGGGTGTGAAACTTCACCAAGTGAAAGCTCTCCCAAAAGTAGGTGAATGAGTTATTTGAGAAAAATTGGCTATCTGCAATACTTTTAGAGATAATTCGCATTTACTCATTTTGAGTAGGTGAGTAATTAGCTATGGGTCTGAAACTTCACCAAGTGAAAGCTCTCCCAAAAGTAGGTGAATGATTAATTTGAGAAAAATTGGCTATCTACAATACTTTTAGAGATAATTCGCATTTACTCATTTTGAGTAGGTGAGTAATTAGCTATGGGTCTGAAACTTCACCAAGTGAAAGCTCTCCCAAAAGTAGGTGAATGATTTATTTGAGAAAAATTGGCTATCCGCAATATTTTTAGAGATAATTCGCATTTACTCATTTTGAGTAGGTGAGTAATTAGCTATGGGTCTGAAACTTCACCATGTGAAAGCTCTCCCACAAGTAGATGAATGAGTTATTTGATAAAAATTGGGTATCCGCAATACTTTTACAGATAATTAGCATTTACTCATTTTGAGTAGGTAAATAATTAGCTATGGGTCTGAAACTTCACCATGTGAAAGCTCTCCCAAAAGTAGGTGAATGAGTTATTTGAGAAAAATTGGCTATCTGCAATACTTTTAGAGATAATTCGCATTTACTCATTTTCAGTAGGTGAGTAATTAGCTATGGGTCTGAAACTTCACAGAGTGAAAGCTCTCCCAAAAGTAGGTGAATGAGTTATTTGAGAAAAATTGGCTATCTGCAATACTTTTAGAGATAATTCGCATTTACTCATTTTGAGTAGGTGAGTAATTAGCTATGGGTCTGAAACTTCACCAAGTGAAAGCTCTCCCAAAAGTAGGCGAATGATTAATTTGACAAAAATTGGCTATCTGCAATACTTTTAGAGATAATTCGCATTTACTCATTTTGAGTAGGTGAGTAATTAGCTATGGGTCTGAAACTTCAGCAAGTGAAAGCTCTCCCAAAAGTAGGTGAATGAGTTATTTGAGAAAAATTGGCTGTCTGCAATACTTTTAGAGATAATTCGGATTTACTCATTTTGAGTAGGTGAGTAATTAGCTATGGGTCTGAAACTTCACCAAGTGAAAGCTCTCCCAAAAGTAGGTGAATGAGTTATTTGAGAAAAATTGGCTATCTGCAATACTTTTAGAGATAATTCGCATTTACTCATTTTGAGTAGGTGAGTAATTAGCTATGGGTGTGAAACTTCACCAAGTGAAAGCTCTCCCAAAAGTAGGTGAATGAGTTATTTGAGAAAAATTGGCTATCTGCAATACTTTTAGAGATAATTCGCATTTACTCATTTTGAGTAGGTGAGTAATTAGCTATGGGTGTGAAACTTCACCAAGTGAAAGCTCTCCCAAAAGTAGGTGAATGAGTTATTTGAGAAAAATTGGCTATCTGCAATACTTTTAGAGATAATTCGCATTTACTCATTTTGAGTAGGTGAGTAATTAGCTATGGGTGTGAAACTTCACCAAGTGAAAGCTCTCCCAAAAGTAGGTGAATGATTAATTTGAGAAAAATTGGCTATCTACAATACTTTTAGAGATAATTCGCATTTACTCATTTTGAGTAGGTGAGTAATTAGCTATGGGTCTGAAACTTCACCAAGTGAAAGCTCTCCCAAAAGTAGGTGAATGATTTATTTGAGAAAAATTGGCTATCTGCAATATTTTTAGAGATAATTCGCATTTACTCATTTTGAGTAGGTGAGTAATTAGCTATGGGTCTGAAACTTCACCATGTGAAAGCTCTCCCACAAGTAGATGAATGAGTTATTTGATAAAAATTGGGTATCCGCAATACTTTTACAGATAATTAGCATTTACTCATTTTGAGTAGGTAAATAATTAGCTATGGGTCTGAAACTTCACCATGTGAAAGCTCTCCCAAAAGTAGGTGAATGAGTTATTTGAGAAAAATTGGCTATCTGCAATACTTTTAGAGATAATTCGCATTTACTCATTTTCAGTAGGTGAGTAATTAGCTATGGGTCTGAAACTTCACAGAGTGAAAGCTCTCCCAAAAGTAGGTGAATGAGTTATTTGAGAAAAATTGGCTATCTGCAATACTTTTAGAGATAATTCGCATTTACTCATTTTGAGTAGGTGAGTAATTAGCTATGGGTCTGAAACTTCACCAAGTGAAAGCTCTCCCAAAAGTAGGCGAATGATTAATTTGACAAAAATTGGCTATCTGCAATACTTTTAGAGATAATTCGCATTTACTCATTTTGAGTAGGTGAGTAATTAGCTATGGGTCTGAAACTTCACCAAGTGAAAGCTCTCCCAAAAGTAGGTGAATGAGTTATTTGAGAAAAATTGGCTGTCTGCAATACTTTTAGAGATAATTCGCATTTACTCATTTTGAGTAGGTGAGTAAAATGGCCGCCATTTTTGGCAAGACAAAATTTTTTTGAAAATTGGCATGGCTACTCTGCAGATATACCCTGTGGATCAAAAATTTCGTCGAAATCGCTCTATCTTGCAGGGTTTTCGAGATATAAGCATTTTTGTGTTTTGCAATTTTTGCGAAAAATTCGAAAATTCAAAATGGCCGCCATTTTTGGCGAGACAAAAATTTTTTCAAAATTGGGATAACTACTCTGCAGAGATACCCTGTGGGTCAAAAATTTCGTCGAAATCGCTCTATCTAGCACGGTTTTCGAGATATAAGCATTTTTGTGTTTTGCAATTTTTACGAAAATTTCGAAAATTCAAAATGGCCGCCATTTTTGGCGAGACAAAAATTTTTTGAAAATTGGGAAAAGTACTCTGCAGAGATACCCTGTGGGTCAAAAATTTTGTCGAAATTGCTCTATCTAGCACGGTTTTTGAGATATAAGCATTTTTGTGTTTTGCAATTTTTGCGAAAATTTCGAAAATTCAAAATGGCCGCCATTTTGGACGAGACAAAAATTTTTTGAAAATTGGGAAAACTACTCCGCAGAGATACCCTGCGGGTAAAAAATTTCATCGAAATCGCTCTATCTAGCACGGTTTTCGAGATATAAGCATTTTTGTGTTCTGCAATTTTTACGAAAATTTCGAAAATTCAAAATGGCCGCCATTTTTGGCGAGACAAAAATTTTTTGAAAATTGGGAAAAGTACTCCGCAGAGATACCCTGCGGGTCAAAAATTTTGTCGAAATTGCTCTATCTAGCACGGTTTTTGAGATATAAGCATTTTTGTGTTTTGCAATTTTTGCGAAAATTTCGAAAATTCAAAATGGCCGCCATTTTGGACGAGAGAAAAATTTTTTGAAAATTGGGAAAACTACTCCGCAGAGATACCCTGCGGGTCAAAAATTTCGTCGAAATCGCTCTATCTAGCACGGTTTTCGAGATATAAGCATTTTTGTGTTTTCCTTATTTGGAAAATTCGTAATGATTAATTAATCATTAATTACTCGGCCATTTCTTGACCAATCAATGCCAAAATCTAATGATTTCCAGATTTTAATAGAATGAATGTATTTGCCAAGTTTCAGGTGAATTGATAAAATTGCTTTCAAGTTATCATCCGGACAAGCTTCCCCATCGAAAAAAGACATTTTTGGTCATGTGACCTCTCTGATTGGTTGAAATGTCACTGCAGCATATTCAAAAAAATTCCCCAAGGCTACTGCCTAAACCTGCCAAATTTGAAAAGAATCCGCCTAACGGTTACAGAGTTATAAGGAAAACAAAATGCGGAGCCGGCGGAGCCGGCGGAGCCGGCGGAGCCGCCGGAGCCGGCGGAGCCGGCGGAGCCTGAAGCTCTCCCATACACAAACAAGCGTCCCTTGCGGGACGCTTAATTAGATGTACTAAAGATAGTGGAATATAAATTTTCTTGTGATATGGAGGCACATGTAGAAGTGACAAGAGGCGCTTTAATGTTTGATTGCAATACTTTTAAAGACATTTACTCATTTTAGTAGCTATTACTTTGCCATCCAAAGAGCTACAGTTCTGCAACTGCATTATGTAGTAGATCAACCCAAAGTAGGTGAAGGACATAGTTAGAAGAAATTGCCTATCTGTCACACTTTTAGAGATAAAGGCATTTACTCATTTTAGTGGCTATTACACCAAAGAGCTACAGTTCTGCAACTTCACTATGTGGTAGATCACCCAAAAGTAGGTGAAGGACTTACTCAGAAGAAATTGTCTATGTCCAATACTTTTACAGATAAAAGACATTTACTCATTTTAGCAGCTGTCACTCAGCTATGCAAAGAGCTACAGTTGTGCAACTTCACTATGTGGTAGATCACCCAATAGTAGGTGAACAACTTAGTTTGAAGAAATTGCCTATCTGCAATACTTTTAGCGATAAAAGACATTTAATAATTTTAGTAGCCGTTACTCAGCTATGGAAAGAGCTACAGTCGTGCAACTTCACTATGTGGTACATCACCCAAAAGTAGGTGAATGACTTATTTAGAAGAAATTGCGTATATGCAATACTTTTACAGATACAAGACATTTACTCATTTTAGTAGCTATGACTGAGCTATGCAAAGAGCTATAGATCTGAAACTTCACTGTATTGTAGCTCAGTCAAAAGTAGGTGAATGACTTATTTATGATTGTTGTACCTATTTCCAGTCTATTAACAAAATTGTGCAGTCTTTTTTCTCAGTAACATTTGAAACATCTCAGCGCACTTTTTTTGCTCCGCAAAATTTTGTGTATACCCAAAAACAATTCTATTTTTAGAATATATAACTTCTGTTTACATATTGACACAAAAACATGCACAAGTCTGATTTTAAAACCATTTAGACCGGAAAGTGGCATGGACCGGATTCTGGTTCACGAAGGATAGAAGAAATTGTCTACCTGTAATACTTTTAGAGATAAAAGATATTTGCTCATTTTAGTACCTATTACTTAGCTATCCAAAGAGCTACAGTTCTGCAACTTCACTATGTGGTAGATCACCCAAAAGTAGGTGAATGACTTAATTAGGAGAAATTGCGTGTGTGCAATACTTTTACAGATAAAAGGCATTTACTCATTTTAGTAGCTATGACTAAGCTATGCAAAGAGCTATAGATCTGAAACTTCACTGGGTGGTAGATCAGCCAAAAGTAGGTGAATGACTTATTTAGAAGAAATTGCCTATCTGCAATACTTTTAGACATAAAAGACATTTACTCATTTTAGTAGCTATTACTCCACTATCTACTCACTTAGCTATTGACCTAGATCTGCAAAAGCAAGAAAAATATAAAGGACACAGAAAAGTAAGCTTATCAAAAACTAGATGAAAAGATTTGCCTAACTTTAATACTTGTGAAGGTATTTGACATTTATTTCCATCATAATTTTGCTACAAATAAGAAAATAGCTATTGCTCACTTATGACATGCAATGGAACCCCAAACAATATGCCACGTTATAGTAGTGGTAAAGAGGGCAAACCGGATAGTTGGTTTCTATTCGATTCATATAAACGTAAACAAAATCCGGTAACAAAAGTCCAAGAACCGGTTCCCGAAATGTCACATATTTCACCTCAAACGTATAAAATATTGCACAAAAACGCTTAAAAACATTTACTTTTGTAATAGTTTGCCAATATACAGTGAAATAATATCCAAAATGTCAGATTTTATCCAAAAATAAACTGCATTTTAGTTGAAATAATTGTTCATGTACGCGTGCAGAAGATTTTACAGTGTGACTACAGTTTGGTGTGTACTAATTCGAACGAATCCGGTTTCTGCCGAATTTTTCTTTTCGGGACCCGGTTTCCATATTTACTTTTGATCGTAACACTACGTTATAGTTAAGGAAAAAGTAGCTGAACAAATTATTTTAGGAAAATATTGTAACTGCAGTAGTTTTTGAGTTACAATGGATTTACTCAACAGTCAGAATTTCAAAGTAGCTATTACTCAGCTATCAAATGTGCAACAGGTCTGCAACTTTACTATCTGATAGCTTATCAAAAACTAGATAAACTAGACCAAGGACGCATCGCCACAGATGCAAGATGTATCCACCGGCAAAGGCAAAAGTAGCTGTTACTCAGCTATGCCACGAGCTACAGGTCTGAAATTTTACTATGTTATAGCTGACCCAAAAGTAGGTGAATAACAGATTTGCACAAAATTCTCTAAATGCAATAGTTTTCAAGTTACAAGTGATTTTACTCATGATGGAAGTTAGTGAAAAGTCCAAAAATAGCTATTACTCACTTAGCTATTGAGATAGACACTTAAGTTACTCACCATGTTGTAGCTATGGAAAAGGTAGCTGATAAACATATTTTAACAAAGTGCTCTAAATGCAATACTTTTCAAGTTATAATTGATTTAGTGCACGATTTCATTAATTTTAATGCATTAAAAATTATTTAAAAATTCATAAAAAAACTTTAGCATGTGAAAGCGCTCCAAAATGTAGGTGAATGAGTTATTTGAGAAATACTGGCTATCTGCAATACTTTCAGTGATAATAGGCATTTACTCATTTTGAGTAGGTGAGTAATTAGTTACGGATCTGAAAATTCACTAATTGAAAGCTCTCCAAAATGTAGATGAATGAGTTATTTGAGAAATACTGGCTATCTGCAATACTTTCAGTGATAATAGGCATTTACTCATTTTGAGTAGGTGAGTAATTAGTTACAGATCTGAAAATTCACTAATTGAAAGCTCTCCAAAAAGTAGATGAATGAGTTATTTGAGAAATACTGGCTATCTACAATACTTCTTGAGATAATTCGCATTTACTCATTTTGAGGTGAGTAATTAGCTACAGATCTGAAACTTCACCAAGTGAAACTCTCCCAAAAGTAGGTGAATGAGTTATTTGAGAAAACTTGGCTATCTGCAATACTTTTAGAGATAATTCGCATGTACTCATTTTGAGTAGGTGAGTAACTACCTACGGGTCTGGAACTTCACCATGTGAAAGCTCTCCCAAAAGTAGATGAATGAGTTATTTGATAAAAATTGGGTATCCGCAATACTTTTAGAGATAATTAGCATTTACTCATTTTGAGTTGGTGAATAATTAGCTACAGGTCTGAAACTTCACCAAGTGAAAGCTCTCCCAAAAGTAGGTGAAGGAGTTAATTGAGACAAATTGGCTATCCGCAATACTTTTAGAGATAATTAGCATTTACTCATTTTGAGTAGGTCAATAATTAGCTAGGGGTCTGAAACTTCACCAAGTAAAAGCTCTCCCAAAAGTAGGTGAATGAGTTATTTGAGAAAAATTGGCTATCTACAATACTTTTAGAGATAATTCGCATTTACTCATTTTGAGTAGATGAGTAATTAGCTATGGGTCTGAAACTTCACCAAGTGAAAGCTCTTCCAAAAGTAGGTGAATGAGTTATTTGAGAAAAATTGGCTATCTGCAATACTTTTAAGAGATAATTCGAATTTACTCATTTTGAGTAGGTGAGTAATTATGTACAGGTCTGAAACTTCACCATGTGAAAGCTCTCCCAAAAGTAGATGAATGAGTTATTTGAGAAAAATTGGCCATCTGCAATACTTTTAAGCGATAAGCCACCTGCCAAATATGAAAGAAATGTGAACTGTAGGTCGCTAACAAGCAATATTCCACATTCTAGACTAGGGCTGCAAGCGAGCCCGAAAATGCGCCTCGATTCCTCGTTTTAGAAGAATCGACTCGGACTCGGTTAATCGCTTGATTATCGCCCACGAAATAAACTGCTTCATATTTTGACATAACACGCCATATAAAATGGCTACAAACCACATAACAGGAAAGAATTTTGATAATTTATTGATTTTGGCAAAAAGAGGCATTTATAATGCAAAACATAAGCAACTTTAACCATCTTTACATTGCGAGATTTGAGGCGTCTTTGAAATACGTTATAATAAAATGCCGTCTTATAAAACGTTGTTGCACATAGAATTAAAGTTTGCAAACACTTAAAATATAAAATACTGAAACGGAAACGCCTTATATTAGTAAAATATATAAATATATTCATATATTTAAAGAAAAAAAAGAATTTTGTAGTAGATTTTACGTCTATGTTTAGTTGTTCTCGAAGAACCGGTTCACTTTTCTTGCCTCGAGTATTGAACTGAATCGTTTCGTTTCCAAGTAACCGAAGAATTGTTGCAGCCCTATTCTAGACATTTTTGTCTACAACAGGCCTAATTTAGACATAAAGCCTACCAAAAAGATAGGGTGGCGAGTCCTCTAGCATACCAAGCCACCTGCCAAATATGAAAGAAATCTGGAAAGAAATGTGGACTGTAGGTCGCTAACAAGCAATATTCCACATTTTAGACATTTTTGTCTACCACAGGCCTAATTTAGACATAAAGCCTACCAAATATAGCATCAGAGATGCCCGTACCCCACAGCCTTGGGAAATATTTTCAACACCATGAGATACAGAAGTACTGTACCAGTACAAACTTCAGGATACTTTCAGAGCACTGTCAGTTATATAAAGGTCCAAACAATCTTTAAATGGAGAAATAATGTTTAAAAGAAAGATAATGCGTATAAAGATGAAGTATTAAAACAAGATAATTCAATAACAAGATGACAGCATTAATCAGTAAACTAAAATTCAACACTCTTTATATACATCTGCATTTCCGAATTATGGTTTAGATGGTTTGAATATTACCATGCATACAGAAGTGGTAATACATTTAATGAATGCTTATGTGTGGTGTTGGAGCAAAATCTGTGGCTCACTTGATGAAATTTTATCTCTTACAGTGGGAAGTTATGAAAGTAAAATTCTTAATAAATTCTAATATGACTTTTGCTTAATCTGCATCAAAAGACAGACCCAAAGGTGCAACAAGATTTTAAAGGTCAAGGTCACTACGGCAAGGTAAAAGGTCAAATTAAGGTCACACCATGATAATACACACCTATAGCCAATAACCAATGTCCCTACCAAGTATCAACTTCCTACACCTTACGGTTTCCGAAATACAGCCCCGACGATTTTATAGGTCAAGGTCACTATGGCAAGGTCAAAGGTCAAATGAAGGTCACACCATGATGCTGCACACCTACACCCCCTAGCCAATGTCTCTACCAAATATCAACTTCCTGCACCTAACAGTTTCCGAGATAAAGCCCGGACAATATTTTATAGGTCAAGGTCACTACAGCAAGGTTAAAGGTCAAATTAACGTCAGACCATGACGCTGCACACCTACACCTCCTAATCAATATCCCTACCAAGTATCAACTTCCTACACCTTACGGTTTCTGAGATATAGCCCAGACAACATTTTATAGGTCAAGGTCACTACGGCAAGGTCAAAGGTCAAATCAAGGTCAGACCATGACGCTGCACACCTACACCCCCTAAGCAATATCCCTACCAAGTATCAACTTCCTACACCTTACGGTTTCTGAGATATAGCCTGGACAAGATTTTATAGGTCAAGGCCACTACGGCAAGGTCACAGGTCAAATCAAGGTCACACCATGACGTTGCACACCTACACCCCCTAACCAATATCCGTACCAAGTATCAACTTCCTACACCTTACAGTTTCTGAGATATAGCCCGGACAACATTTTATAGGTCAAGGTCACTACAGCAAGGTCAAAGGTCAAATCAAGGTCACACCATGACGTTGCACACCTACACCCCCTAACCAATGTCCCTACCAAATATCAACTTCCCAAGCCTTACAGTTTCCGAGATATAGCCCGGACAACATTTTATAGGTCAAGGTCACTACGGCAAGGTCAAAGGTCAAATCAAGGTCACACCATGATGCTGCACACCTACACCCCCTACCCAATGTCTCTACCAAATATCAACTTCCTGCACCTAACAGTTTCCGAGATAAAGCCCGGACAATATTTTATAGGTCAAGGTCACTACAGCAAGGTTAAAGGTCAAATTAAGGTCAGACCATGACGCTGCACACCTACACCTCCTAATCAATATCCCTACCAAGTATCAACTTCCTACACCTTACGGTTTCTGAGATATAGCCCAGACAACATTTTATAGGTCAAGGTCACTACGGCAAGGTCAAAGGTCAAATCAAGGTCAGACCATGACGCTGCATACCTACACCCCCTAAGCAATATCCCTACCAAGTATCAACTTCCTACACCTTACGGTTTCTGAGATATAGCCTGGACAAGATTTTATAGGTCAAGGCCACTACGGCAAGGTCACAGGTCAAATCAAGGTCACACCATGACATTGCACACCTACACCCCCTAACCAATATCCGTACCACGTATCAACTTCCTACACCTTACAGTTTCTGAGATATAGCCCGGACAACATTTTATAGGTCAAGGTCACTACGGCAAGGTCAAAGGTCAAATCAAGGTCACACCATGACGTTGCACACCTACACCCCCTAACCAATGTCCCTACCAAATATCAACTTCCCAAGCCTTACAGTTTCCGAGATATAGCCCGGACAACATTTTATAGGTCAAGGTCACTACGGCAAGGTCAAAGGTCAAATCAAGGTCACACCATGACGTTGCACACCTACACCCCCTAACCAATATCCCTACCAAGTATCAACTTCCTACACCTTACGGTTTCCGAGATATAGCCCGGACAAGATTTTATAGGTCAAGGTCACTACGGCAAGGTCAAATCAAGGTCAGACCATAACGTTGCACACCTACACCCCCTAACCAATGTCCCTACCAAGTATCAACTTCCTACACCTTACGGTTTCTGAGATACAGCCCGGACAAACTATTTCCCGCCGCCCGCCCGGACGCCCGCCCGACCATCCGGACACCATGGGTAAAAACAATACCCCAACAGCCATTAAGGGCTGTGGGGTAAAAAGATAGGGTGGCGAGTTCTCTAGCATACCAAGCCACCTGCCAAATATGAAAGAAATCTGGAAAGAAATGTGGACTGTAGGTCGCTAACAAGCAATATTCCACATTTTAGACATTTTTGTCTACCACAGGCCTAACTTAGACATAAAGCCTACCAAAAAGATAGGGTGGCAAGTCCTCCACCATATCAAGCCACCTGCCAAATATGAAAGAAATGTGGAAAGAAATGTGGACTGTAGGTCGCTAACAAGCAATATTCCACATTTTAGACATTTTTGTCTACCACAGGCCTAATTTAGACATAAAGCCTACCAAAAAGATAGGGTGGCAAGTCCTCCACCATATGTGGCTTGACTAGTGGTGGGATCGCCAGCTTAAATGTCAGATCGAGCATCACTTGTTAGAAGCGAGTTAAACTCGAGTAATTTTCAGGATAAAATATTTTGTTTGTTAGCTTTTAGTATAGACAATATTTTACATAACCGTACATGAGACAAAACTTTTACTTGGAAATGGCTTTCGCGAAATAATTTAAGTTAAATGTTCATTGATTTAAGCCAGAATAAAGCAAAAATGCAATATATTTTTGAAAATTTCAGATATTTCTATTGTTTTGGTGAAGTGTCAGTCGTAAATGGTTAAAATATTGACGTTTTTCAAAAACTCGAGTTTCACTAGTGTAGATTGATGGCACCCCAATTATCGCCCATCGAGTTACAACTCGAGTTTCAGTCAACTCGTCCCAGCACTACAAGCCACCTGCCAAATATGAAAGAAATGTGGAAAGAAATGTGGACTGTAGGTCGCTAACAAGCAATATTCCACATTTTAGACATTTTTGTCTACCACAGGCCTAATTTAGACATAAAGCCTACCAAAAAGATAGGGTGGCGAGTCCTCCACCATATCAAGCCTCCTGCCAAATATGAAAGAAATCTGGAAAGAAATGTGGATTGTAGGTCGCTAACAAGAAATCTATGCGGACGCGGACGATGATGAATCCACATTATCCCCGCTTTGCGCCGGGGATACAATAACATATTTGAAAATATTTCCCTAACTTTAATACTTTTGAAGATATTTGACAGTTACTTATGTCATTATTTTGCTACAAATAAAAAAACAGCTATTACTCACTTATGGCATGCAATAAAATCCCAAACTATAGGCCATCTTATAGTTAAGGACAAAGTAGCTGAACATATTTTAGGAAAATACTCTAACTGCAATAGGTTTGGAGTTGCAATGGATTTACTCAACAGTCAGAATTTCAAAGTAGCTATTACACATCAATCTAATAGGTGGGTTGGTTACACACAACCCACCTAAAAAATTGAATATATGTTACAGTGGATACAATTACAATATTTCACCTTTAAAGGAGTGACTGCATTTAAAAGGGTTATTATAAAAACTTTTTAATTTAGAACATATATATGGTATCCACAAATGAGATGGAATAATGAACAAGCAATCAGTGCCCGTGAACGGGCTCTGTGTCCGCTGACTGTGTTTTGAGTTTCAGAGTAGAAGTGACAGAAGAAAAGGACACAAAAGTTGTGCCCTGGAAATTGTGTTCAGAAGGAAGGTAAGAACGTAACTGTCAAGGTGTAAAAAGTAAGTTAAAAACATATTTAAAGAAAATATTGCAAATGCAATAGTTTTAATTTTACTATGTTATAGCTGACCCCCAAAATAGGTGAATAACATACTGAAACTAAATAATCTAAATGCAATAGTTTTCAAGTTATAAGTGATTTACTCAACAATGATAACCTAAAAGTAGCTATTACTCAGCTATGCCATGAGCTACAGGTCTGAAATTTTACTATGTTATAGCTGACCCAAAAGTAGCTGAATAACATATTTACACAAAATTCTCTAAATGCAATAGTTTTCAAGTTACAAGTGATTTTACTTATGATGGACGTTACTGAAAAGTCCAAAAGTAGCTATTACTCACTTAGCTATTGAGATAGTCACCGTAGTTACTCACCATGTTGTAGCTATGGAAAAAGTAGCTGAATAACACATTTTAACAAAATGCTCTACATGCAATAGTTTTCAAGTTATAATTGCTTTAGTTCATGATTTCATTAATTTTGATGCATTAAAAATTATTTAAAAAATTCATAAAAAAATAATTAAGAAAGATCCAGGTCTGACACTCACACAAGGGAATCTACTTGTGGTCCAGTACATATATGCACGATATGAGAGAAATCCCTGCAATAGTCACTTATAAAATTGTGAGAACGTGTTGAAATTTTCACACTTTTGGTGGGGGTACCTCCCTTGTAATGGCTCTAGCAAACAGACGAACAGACAGATTTGCATGCCTTGAACAATTTTTCATCCTCGATAAAGTATCTTTAAAAAAAGTCAGCTGACATAAAAACACTAAATTTGATAATTACAGTACCCTAAAATAGGCTGCTATACTCAGGGGTTTTATCAAAGGTGTGTATGACATAAGCCCCGCCCCCATACTTTTAAGAGCCAATCAGCATGGAGAAGTGCTATTCCAGAGAAAATTCCGATTCCAATTCTGATTCCGGGTTTTATAATGCACCTAATTTATATTTTAAATAAACTTACATGTTTTGTGTTGGTTTACCATTATTACATCAAAGTTGCATCAGAACGTGCTACTTTCTTACTTGGTATATGGTAGACATGGTTACCTTGGCTCTACTTCACTCATTTGTAGAGCTGTGGCACGACAACACATAGAACTGGAGATTTGCATAAAATTCGTTTCTGTTGAATAAAACTTGATAAACTGACTGGAAATGGTTTAATGTAGTTAAAACAATTAATATTAAGTAAATAACACAGTAAATACAGCATGTGTATAAATATATGCCACTTTACAAAGCTTTTATAATAAAAAAACATTTTCAACTTTTTAGAGAAATGGTCCAAAAGGCATTGAAAATGAGTAAATGTCATTCATATTCAGTCAATTTTTTGCATGTTGACTGATTGTTGCAGGAAATGTAACAAAATAGGTGTGGGAACAGTTGTATATACACATTTGTATGGTACTCAAAGATCTACTCGGGGGTCATGCCACTGCTCGGTATAGGAGCGAGTCGCCGACAAAACAACTCGCAGACAGCAACTTGCCGACAATTTTATCCGTTTGAATAAGAGTTTGAGTACGAGTACCCCAAACTATCCACAAGTTTGTCCTTCAAGTGCTGTGATGACTGCTGGACAACTTCATAGGTCACTTCTTTGTTGTCTGGGTGAGTGCAGATGTTTGGCTGATCATCCACTATGGAAGATTCATCAATTGGTGCAGGTATCTCAAATGATACCCTAGGAGGATTGATGGCTATAAGGGACTCACTGCTTGGTACAGGTTGACTCTCATCAAGATCACTGGTATCGCTAATGGCAGTCCTCTCAGTCCTTTCAGGTGTTGGCTCCACCATCCTCACTGTCTGAAGAGCTGTCCTCACTAGCTGTTCTCACTGTCCGAAGAGCTGTCCTCACTGTCTGAAGAGCTGTCCTCACTGTGCGAAGAGCTGTCCTCACTGTCCAAAGAGCTGTCCTCATTGTCTGAAGAGCTGTCCCTGCTGGAAAGTCTTGAACAGTGACCTTAGGCATGGGCTCATCAGGTTCATCTTCAGGCATGGGCTCATCTACATCCATGTCTGTTGAAAGTGACAAATGCACATCCTCCATTGACAAAGGAAAAGATATACTAGTACTCTCAGCTGTTGGTGGATCTGGGAGAATGTCAGTAGAACTTTTGGCAAGGCTGCAGTCAGTACACTTCCAATTCAGCTGAATTCTGTCTGTAAACACATAAAAAATATTTTTAAAAAGGTTATAAATCTAAAAAAAAAAATTTTTTAAAAAATTTTTAAAAAAAATTCAAAAAAAATTCTGAAAAACATTAAAAAAAATAATTTTTTAAATTTAAAAAGAAAACTTTAAATAACAAAATGTAAATAACAAGCAAATACTTCAAATTTAAGATTTAGAAATAGTAAACTTTGTAATTAGTTCTTTCTTAGGTTATCAAAACTAAGTTTAAAATAAACTTAAATTCACCTTTTACAGCCAATCTGTATGCAGCAATAGATATCCTGGTATTACAGGTCCTATGACATCTGTTGCAATCTTCACATAAGAGACCATGTTGCCTTGGTCTAACTTCCTTCCCACACCTTATGCAACTATTAGCTGTGTCCATACTGGTTGTGTCACGAAGTGAACTGATAACCCTCCAGATTTCTGGGGGGTATTTATACTCAATTCCCAAAGAAGTGTAATCATGATGTTAGGTGGTACTCCATACAGAATCAACTAGACTAAGGACGCATCTGTGGCCAGATGCTGGATGTATCCACCGACAAAGGCCAAGTAACATAGTTTAGAAGATAAACAGCATTTTTCGTTAATAAGCAAGCTGAAAGCACTTTTAAGTTTGGCTACCCTTATTTGACCCTGTAGCAGGGGCCCAAGGTGAAGTCTGACCACATCAAAAGATTCGCAGCCCATGATTTCCTATAAGTCATTTTCACATTGCAAACCTCTAGGACCAGTAATAAGCAGGAGGGGCCCAAGGTAAAATCTGACTACATGCAAAGATTTGCAGCCCATGACATCCTATAAGTTGTTTTCATATTAATGAGTTATTTGAGAAATACTGGCTATCTGCAATACTTCTAGAGATAATTCGCATTTACTCATTTTGAGTAGGTGAATAATTAGCTACGGGTCTGAAACTTCACCAAGTGAAAGCTCTCTCAAAAGTAGGCGAATGAGTTATTTGAGAAAAATTGGCTTTCTACAATACTTTTAGAGATAATTTGAATTTACTCATTTTCCGTAGGTGAGTAATTACCTACGGGTCTGGAACTTCACCATGTGAAAGCTCTCCCAAAAGTAGATGAATGAGTTATTTGATAAAAATTGGATATCTGCAATACTTTTAGAGATAATTAGCATTTACTCATTTTGAGTAGGTGAATAATTAGCTACAGGTCTGAAACTTCACCAAGGGAAAGCTCTCCCAAAAGTAGGTGAAGGAGTTATTTGACAAAAATTGGTTATCTGGAATACTTTTAGAGATAATTTGCATTTACTCATTTTCAGTAGGTGAGTAATTACCTATGGGTCTGAAACTTCACCAAGTGAAAGCTCTCTCAAAAGTAGGCGAATGAGTTATTTGAGAAAAATTGGCTATCTACAATACTTTTCGAGATAATTCGAATTTACTCATTTTGAGTAGGTGAGTAATTACCTACGGGTCTGGAACTTCACCATGTGAAAGCTCTCCCAAAAGTAGATGAATGAGTTATTTGATAAAAATTGGATATCTGCAATACTTTTAGAGATAATTTGCATTTACTCATTTTCAGTAGGTGAGTAATTACCTACGGGTCTGAAACTTCACCAAGTGAAAGCTCTCCCAAAAGTAGGTGAATGAGTTATTTGAGAAAAATTGGCTATCTGCAATACTTTTAGAGATAATTTGCATTTACTCATTTTGAGTAGGTGAGTAATTACCTACAGGTCTGGAACTTCAGCATGTGAAAGCTCTCCCAAAAGTAGGTGAATGAGTTATTTAAGAAAAATTTGCTACCTGCAATACTTTGAGAAAATGCAGAATTATTCATTTTTAGTAGGCAAGTAATTTAGCCACAGGCCTAATTATCTCCCGCCGGCCGATAGGCCCGGTACGGGAGATTATAAAATGCCCCGTGTCCTTGCGTGCGTCCATTCGTCACGTTTTTACAAAAGCCTTTCTATCTCTTATAATATTATAGCTAGAGCTTCCAAATTTGCAGGATAAATTCATCATTGGAAAAACTTGCCTGGGAATCTTTTTCGGCTGATTCGGAAAAACAAGATGGCCGCCACGGGTGTTAACAAGATGGCTGCCATGGTTTTTTTTTCAGGTGTTCTGCCATGGGTTTTTTTTCGTTCAGTTAGATGGCTGCCATAAGTGTGTAGTTGCATTTTTATACAGCCTAAAAATAGCCTGCTTGGTATTTTTCAGACCTAGGTGCATAGCTAAGTGAGTAATAGCAATGGTGGCTACTTTCAGTAAAGTGCTCATAACTCCAAAATGACGGCATTTGGAGCATTTCTGTAAAATATGTTGTTCAGCTACTTTCTCCATGCCTACAAGATGGTACCATTTTTAGGGGTCTATCTTGATAGCTAAGTGAGTAATAGTTATTTTCTGTTTTTAACAATGACCAAAATGAGTAAGTTGCTTTTATCTTTGTAACTGTTACTTACAATATTGGTCTCAAATATGTTGTTGAACAACTCATTCATGTACTATATCATGGTGAGGTTTTCAAGGTGTAGCACCATAGCTAGCAGAGTAATAGCTACACTAAGTTTAACATTTGACCAAACTTAAACTTAAAACTTAACAGTATTTATATAGCGCAGACTGTATTTGTGTAAAAAATAATTATCTGCGCTTTACAATGTTTCATGTAACTAGCATTTGAAATGAGTGCAAAAGAGATACGTTTTCAGTTTCTTTTTGAAGGTCTCATAGTTTCTGATTTCTTTGATGTTGGCTGGTAGTTTGTTCCAGACCAGAGGGCCATAGAAGCTAAATGATCCGTCACCAAATGTCTTGTTCTTGTTGTATGGCACCACATAGTTAAGAATGTTTGGGGTGTTTCGTAGCTGTCTCTTTATTTTTGGCTTTTCTAGTGACTCTTTGAGATATTCCGGGGCTGCTCCATGTGTGCACTGGTGCATCAGAGACAGGATCTTGTAGTCTACTCTTGCTTGGATTGGTAGCCAGTGTAGTTCTTTTAGAGCTTCTGTGGAACTGTCATATTTTGATCTCGATAGGATTAGTTTGGCGCACATGTTCTGTATTCGCTGATATGTTTGTATGGTGCTTTTAGGGCTGTTACACAGTAATCCATTTGCATAGTCAAGATGGGATATGACTAAACCTAATATAAGTGTATGGCAAGCATCAGGAGAAAGATATTGGCGGATTTCTCTAATTTTAATAAAGTTGGACATGGCCATGGAACATTTTTTTCGAACATGGTCTTGGAAATTCAAGTTCTTATCCAAATATCCACCGAGGTATCTGACACTTTCAGATTTCTTGATGTCATCGCCACACACATCAATGCAGTCTGAAGAGCATTTTTGAAGATGTTGTCTGCTGCCAAAGTACATGAATTCGGTTTTATCAGGATTCATTTTCAGTTTGGTTTTGTTCATCCACTCCTGTACAGTTAGAAGGGTACTTTCGAGTAGATGAATAGTATTTTCTTCATCTGATCTTGATGTTGCCAAGAAGCTACTTTGCAATGCATGGTCATCTGCAAAACCAAACAGGTTTATTCCTTCCGGAATGACATAGAATAGAGTGGCAGCATACATTATGAAGAAGAAGGCTGAGCTGCAACCACCTTGAGGCACTGATAAGTATAATTGCTTTTCTTCACTCATTTTGGTATTCACGTTTACCCGAAAAGATCTTCCGGAAAGAAATGATTTGATCCATGAAAGCACTTCCCCTGTAATTCCATAGAACTTTTCAAATGTGTCAAGCAGAATTGTGTGATTCACAGTATCAAATGCAGCACTTAGATCCACTAGCACAACAGCTGATATTCGACCTGTTTCCATGTGATTGAGTATTAGATCTGCCAGTTTGATGAGCATTGTTTCACATGAAAAACCTTTCCGGTAGGCACTTTGGAATTTTGGCAGTAATCCATTTGTCTCACAATGTTGAACTATTTGTTGAAGAGCAGCTCTTTCTATTACTTTTCCGAGGTATATAAGGTTAGAAACAGGCCTGTAGTTTGTATCAACTGGACCTAAAGAGGGTTTTTTAATCAGTGGTTTTACTAATGCTTGTTTCCAGTGGTCGGGAAATTGACCAGATGTTAAGGATTTATTTACTAGTTTTGTAATGTTAGGAACACTTGCTTCTTTGTTGTTGTTTAGGATATGAACTGGAAATTTGTCGAGTTCACATTGTTTGTTTCCTAGTTTGGTGATTATTTTCGAAACACTTTCTAAAGTTTCTTGATTGAATGAACTAAGTTGTGGTACGTCTCTGGATGGTGGCTTGTAATTTGGGTAATTCTGGAGATGACTAGCTATCTTGGCTACTTTTTGAGAAAAGAAGTCTGAAAAGTGTTGTGCCAAATCTTGACTTGATCTATTCGCTGGTAGCGGGTTTTCATTTTCTCGTTTGATCAAACCATTGATGGTATGATAGAGTTTTTTTGTGTCTCCCTTGGATTCTAGTACTTTTTTGGTAAAGAAAGCTCTTTTTGCTAGTTTTAGCTTTTTGCAATACTCATTCCTTGCATTCTTCACTGCAATCCAGTCTGTGTTCCTTCTCGTCTTTTTCCAGATTTGAAACATTTGACATTTGACCATTCAGCGAGTCACTTATAACTCAAAAACTATCAGTCCAGGGAAAAAGTGCTGGAAAATGACTGGATTTCAGGTTCCTCATAAAGTCCCTCAAATTACACTGATACATGCCCCCAAGTGTTATCAAAACAAACACGATACTTACACTATACCAGTGTACTTGTACAGAGGTGAATTGTATTTGCTGTACATACTGATATATTGTAAATATAAAAGAGACTAGAAATCACTTGTAGAGTGCAAAGCCCACTAGATGCAGCATTTCTGAAAACTATGGACTTTTATGGGTCTATGGATTTGACTTTGTTACGCCGCCGCCGCCGCAGTATGTAGAGAGATTTCACCGTTACCGCTCTAACAAAAAAAAATATTATAACTAGCTTCTCAAATTTGCAGGATATATTCATAAACATAAAATCTTGCCTGGGAATATTTTTGGCCTCATTTTGAAAAACAAAATGGCCACCAGGGACATTTATTCAACTTTAAACAAGGACTTTTGTTGGCCCTCTAGAGCAAAGGGTATTATAGGTATTAGGTAGAGATCTCAAATTCACAGGATATGTTCCTCATTATAAAATCTTGACTGAGAATATTTTTGGCCTCATTTTGAAAAACAAGATGGCCGCCACAGGCGTTTCTTTGTCAGTCATGAAAAGTGCCTATATCTCCCTTATTATTGGTCCTAGAGGTTTGGGATGGTAAACAAACCTATAGGAAATCATGGGCTGGGAATCGTTTGGTGTGGTAGGATTTGACCTTGGACCCCTCCTTCAACGTCAAACGAGGATAGCCAAATCATGGGCTGGGAATCTTTTGGTGTGGTCAGATTTGACCTTGGACCCCTCCTTCAAGGTCAAACGAGGATAGCCAAACTTAAAAGTGCTTATAACTCGCTTATTATTGGTCCTAGAGGTTTGGAATGGTAAACCAACCTATAGGAAATCATGGGCTGGGAATCTTTTGGTGTGGTTGAATTTTACCTTGGACCCTCCTTCAAGGTCAAACGAGCATACCCAAACTTAAAAGTGCTTATAACTCGCTTATTATTGGTTCTAGAGGTTTGCAATGTCTATTCAACCTATAGGAAATCATGGGCTAGGAATCTTTTGATGTGATCAGATTTTACCTTTGGCCCCTCCTTCAAGGTTAAATGGGGATAGCCAAAATTATCAGTGTTTATATCTCGCTTATTGGTGTTCCTAGAGGTTTGCAGTGTCACACCAACCTATTGGAATCCTGGGCTAAGCATCTTTTGATATGGTCAGATTTCACCTTGGGCTTCTCCTTCAAGGTTAAGCGATGTTTGAATGGCTTTGGTGAGTTTTCTTTCTGGTGGATACAGTTTGCATCAGTTCTCTGATGCGATAGGTCTAGTTGTTTTTGGTATCCTAAATGTGATCCAGATCTTTTCCAAAATTAAATCCCTTCTTCCTTTGGTCAGACCTTATTCACATAACAAGCAATCAGTGCCCATGAATGGGCTCTGTGTCAGCTGACTGTTTTTTGAGTTTTAGTGCAAGAGTGATAGCAGAAAGGGACACAAAAGTTGTGCCCTGCAAATGGTATTCAGAAGTAAAGTACAAAGTTAACTGTTACAGTGTAAAAAGTAGGTGAAAAACATATTTAAGCAAAATACTCTAAATGCAATACTTTTCAAGTTACAACTGCTTTACTCAACAGTGAGACTCGCAAAGTAGCTTTTGTTCAGCTATGCCATGAGCTACAGGTCTACAATTTTACTCTGCTATAGCTGACCCAATAGTAGCTAAATAACACACTTAAAGAAAAAACTTTTTCTTCTAGGTCATTGGTTGGCCTCCAAATATCAATATTTTGGCCTTTTTCACTTAAACTGTTGAATATTTACATTTAATAACTCTCTGTTACTCGTCATATGAGTTCAGAATGTCAAATAAACCTTTTGGAAATCATGGGCTAGGAATGTTATGGAAGGATCAGGTTTAACCCTCGACCCCTGCTTTAAGGTCAAAGTGTGTTTGTAAAAAGACTTTGTATCTTCTCTGTTATTGGTTCTGGAAATTTGGAATGTGAAAACAGCCCATAGGAAATCATTGGCTGTGAATCTTTAGAAGGATCAACTATTCCAAGGTCCTCAATATTTTTGGTTGCTTTTGCAAATCAAACTCCATGGCTCAGTAAATTAGCACCAGTAACTGATTGGTTTATTTTATTTGTGGTTTTACGTTGCTTTCAACACTGTACAGGTTATATCACGACGGGTAGTTGGAAGGGCAGAGGAAACCAGTACATATAGTTCGCTAGGGTTCTGTACTGTAAACTGCCGACCAACGGCAGGCAACTACCAGCTTTCCCACTTACGGCCATGACGGGGATCGAACCCCGGCCGCAGAGGTGGGAGGCGAGAGTGTTACCACTCTGCCACCGTGGCCCCAGAGTAGCTGATTGGAGTAAAGTGTTTATGACTACAAAATGACTAGATCCTGAGCACTGCACTAAAATATCATGTTCACCTACATTCTCTAATCTCTAAATCTAAAGTCTCTCTAACATCCCATTGTATGTGCACGTACGTCCTGATCATAGAGAAAAATCGACTGATTTGCAAGGGAGACTCAAGCTACACTTGCGATTTTATAACAGAAATTTGAGGTTGCAGACACCTTGCAATGACAATTGGCATGCAAATTATTCCCTGCTAGCTCGCAGCATGGCTACAAATGTATACCTATCTCAAGGGTAACTTAAGAGAGACTTAGGCATGTGCATTCTCCTTACCAGTTTTGTAGGTTCTCCCCATTTACTTATATTGTTTGCACGTCCTGTAAGATACACCTACCTGTACCTTGCATATATATAAACCCACTGTATGACCTGTAGCTAGTAGCAGTTTGTGCTTTTATCTTCAAGTTGCGACACTATTGCTGGCAGAATACACCTTGTTTGCATGTGCAAATCTCTACTACCCCACTAACAGACTACATTCATATTTTTCAACAATATTTGCAGCACACTTACGTGTGTATACACGTACGATGGGAAGTAAGAGAAGCGTTAACGGTATCTAATCTAATCTACTGCTTTGCAATATCTTCCCCACAAAGGGGAACTCAGTGCACTAGATAACAAAACTCATTTATCATTACGAGTATCGAAGGGCGTTCAAGGAAAAGGTCTGCATCGTAAAAGGGGTTACCTGGTTTAGAGGTCCATTACAATAGCTAAATGAGAAATAGCTTTCTGTATTTTTAACAGCGAGTAATATAAGTAAATGGCTTTTTTGTTTTTTTTGGTACAAGGATATGAAATCTGAAAATAACCAACAACAAAACTTGGGCTGTAAATCTTTAAGAATGGTCAGATTTGAAATTTCACATTTGACCCCTGTTTCAAGGTCAAACAGATTGTCTATAAAAGTGCCTTGTTTGGAGTGTTTTCGAATGGTTTTTGCATGTTTCAACAACCAGAGGAAATCACAGATCACGGATATTTCAAGAGATCTAATATGAATTTTTGACCCCGGCTTCAAGGACAGTGTTTATATTAAAAACCCTTACATCTTCTTTGTATTTGGACATTGGGATTTGACATTCACAAAGATATCGTGCAAGTGTCACCAGCCATATTCTGAATGTAGAATTCTCTGTGTCACATCTGGAGATGGATTGCATCGAAATGTAATCTCCAGTTACTGTTGGAGAAATTGTAAACACAAACAGATAAACAAATGCACCAAAACATAATCTCCTGATGGATGTAAGGAATGAATTAATGTTTTCCCACAATACATTTCAGTGTACATATTTGGTTTCCAGTGTGAAATAGATTGGGAAATATTTGAATCATGTTCCAGATACCCAAAAATCCCAAATTTTCAGAAACGTTCCCTGGCGCAGGTCTGCACTATACAAGCACTTCTGGTCCAGTTTGTAATAATAGGATGGAATTGGAATACTAATAATGTTAGGAATTGTAGGATTAATGTTACTTAAAATATACTCTGGATATATTGACTGATATAGGTTTTATAATCACTTGTCTCTTTTTTTCCAATAGTCCTCTAAACTCAAAGAACAAGTCAAAAGTGAATGTTTTTCTTTTTTCCAGTGTATCAGTGTATGTACACACAACCCTGACAACTCAAGAAAATAGTTGAAAAGTCAGTTTACTGCAAGTACCTTGTACACCAACATATATGTGTAATCAAATGAAAGAAAACACAACCTGACAACTGACAGCTAAAAACTCAGTGGGGTATGACAGGGAGGGTCATGGGGAGGGGAATGAATTAAAGGAAAACTTTACACTTTTTCCCTAGACTGTATTGAATATAGAGGATTTTTGTCAAATATGTTGTTTATCTACTTTTTCATGTACTGTGTCGTGGTGAATTTTCAGAGCTGTAAGTCCATAGCTAACTGAGTAATAGCTACTTTTAAATTTCTTAATTTCAACATTGAATAAATCACTTATACCTCCAAAACTATTGAATTTCGGGAATTATTGTCAAATATGTTAATTGGCTACTTTTTAATTTTCTGTGTCGTTGAAAAGTTTCAGACCTGTATTTCAATAGCTAACTGAGTAATGGCTACTTTGAATTTCAACAATGAGTAAATCACTTATAACTCCAAAACTATTAAATTTAGAGAATTATTGTCAAATATGTTGTTCACTTACTATTTGATGTACTGTGTCATGGGAAATTTTCACAGCTGTATCTCCATAGCTACCTGAGTAATAGCTACTTTGAGGGTTTCCATTGAGTAAATCATCTTTAACAGCAAAACTGTTTAATTTAGAGGATTTTTTTCAAATATGTTCTTCACCTACTTTTTGATGTACTATGAAATGGCAAATTTTGAGAGCTGTAGGTCCATAGCTAACCGAGTAATAGCTACTTTAATGGTTCTCCATTGAGTAAATCACTTATAACAGCAAAACTGTTGAATTTAAAGGATTTCTCTCAGATATGTTGTTTAGCTACTTTTTTATGTACTGTGTAATGGCAAATTTTGAGACCTGTAAGTCCATAACTGAGTAATAGCTACTTTGATGGTTCTCCATTGAGTAAATCACTTATAACAGCAAAACTATTAAATTTACAGGATTTTTGTCAAATATGGTGTTCATGTACTTTTTAATGTTCTGTATCATGGCAAATTTTCAGAGCTGTAGGTCCATAGCTAACTGAGTAATAGCTACTTTCATGGTTTTCCATTGAGTAAATCGCTTATCACAGCAAAACTGTTGAATTTAAAGGATTTTTGTCAAATATGTTGTTCACCTACTTTTTGATGTATTGTGTAATGGCAAATTTTGAGACCTGTAGGTCCATAGCTAACTGAGTAATAGGTACTTTGATTTTTGCGGAAAATGAAAAAGTCTTAATATCTCGAAAACTGTAACAGAGCAATTTTGAGTGAATTTTTTACATGCAGGGTAGTACATGAGTATACTATGCAAAAGGGAAAAAAATTCAATTTTCGCCACTTTTTGCGGCTATCTTGGATTTTTAGCAGAAAATAAGCATTGAAAATATCTTCGAAATGGTAACAGACAGAGCGATTTCGAGCGAATTTTTGACCCACAGGGTAGTACAACAGTATTCTGTGCCTAGGGGGAAAATATCATCTTGCATTTTAGCGGAAAATGAAAAATTGGGAATATCTCGGAAAAGGTATTTCCTCCCCTTTAATGCTCGGCGGGAGATGCACACCGTGGCATTGGTCTTGTTTAAACATAAAGCCTACCAATAGAATACTGTGGTGCACCCTCTAATATACCTTGCAAACTTGAGAAGGCTAGTTATAATATTTTTTTCGTTAGAGCGGTAATGGTGAAATCTCTCTACACACTGCGGCTATCCAGTGGATACAATGATTTACTCAACATTGAGAACCTGAAAGTAGATATTGGTAAGCTATGCCATGACATAGAGGTCTGCAATTTCACTCTGTTATAGCTGACCAAAAATTATGTGAATAACATATTTAAACAAAATACTGTAAATGTAAAAGTTTTCACGTTATAACTGATTTACTCAACAGTGATAACCTCAAAGTAGCTATTACTCAGCTATGCAATGAACTACATGTCTGAATTTTTTCTATGTTATAGCTGACCCAAAATTAGGTGAACAACATATTTAAGCAAAATACTGTAAATGCAATAGTTTTAAAGTTACAACTGATTTACTCAATAGTGAGAACCTGAAAATAGCTATTGCTCAGCTATGCCATGAGCTATAAGTCTGTAATTTCACGATGTTATAGCTCACCCAAAAGTAGGTGAACAACATATTTTAACAAAATACTCCAAATGCAATATTTTTCAAGTTACAAGTCATTTCTCAACAGTCAGTACCTGAAAATAGCTATTGCTCAGTTGTGCCATGAGCTACAGGTCTGTAATTTCACTATGTTATAGCTGACCCAAAAGTAGCTGAATAACATATTTACACAAATTTCTGCAAATGCAATAGTTTTCAAATTACAACCGATTTACTCAACAGTGTGAACTTCAAAGTAGCTATTACTCAGCTATGCAATGAGCCACAGGTCTGAAACTTCACTATGTTATAGCTGACTCCGAAATAGGTGAATAACATATGAAACAAAATACTCTAAATGTAATACTTTTGAAGTTATAAGTAATTTACTCAACAGTGATAACCTAAAAGTAGCTATTACTCAGCTATGCCAGGAGCTACAGGTCTGAAATTTTACTATGTTATAGCTGACCCAAAAGTAGCTGAATAACATATTTATACAAAATTGTGTAAATGCAATAGTTTTCAAGTTACAAGTGATTTTACTCATGATGGAAGTTACTGAAAAGCCCAAAAGTAGCTATTACTCACTTACCTATTGAGACAGACACCCAAGTTACTCACCATGTTGTAGCTATGAAAAAAGTATCTGAATAACATATTTTAACAAAATGCTCTAAATGCAACACTTTTCAAGTTATAAGTGATTTAGTGCATGATTTCATGAATTTTAATGCATTTTAGACATTTTTGTCTACCACACGCCTAATTTAGACATAAAGCCTACCAAAAAGATAGGGTGGCGAGTCCTCTAGCATACCAAGCCACCTGCCAAATATGAAAGAAATCTTGAAAGAAATGTGGACTGTAGGTCGCTAACAAGCAATATTCCATATTTTAGACATTTTTGTCTACCACAGGCCTAATTTAGACATAAAGCCTACCAAAAAGATAGGGTGGCGAGTCCTCTACCATATCAAGCCACCTGCCAAATATGAAAGAAATCCAGAAAGAAATGTGGACTGTAGGTCACTAACAAGAAATCTCTGCGGACGCGAACGACAATGATGATGAATCCATAGTAACCCCGCTTCGCGTCGGGGATACAATAAGTGCTGGGACGAGTTGACTGAAACTCGAGTTGTAACTCAATGGGCGATAATTCGGGGTAACATTGACCTCCGCAAGTGAAACTCGAGTTTTTGAAAACGTCAATAGTTTCACCATCTAAGGCTGACACTTCATCAAAACAACATATATATCCAAAATTTTCCAAAATATATTCCATTTTTACTTTATTCTGGCTAAAATCAATGAAGATTTAACATTAATTATGTCGTGAAAAACATTTCCAGGTCAAAGTTTTGGTTCATGTACGGCTATGTAAAATATTTTCCCACATTATTGGCTAACAAACGAAATACTTTATCCCGAAAATTACTCGAGTTTAACCTGAGTTCAACTCGCTACTAACAGGTGATGCTCAATCTGCCATTTTAGCTGGCGATCCCACCACTAGAATCAATTGTCAGTTATCACATAAACCCCATATTATTTCAATTGAATTCTGAACTGCAATATGTTAATACCACCTAGACCACGAGTGCAATCTAACATTCAATGCCAATTGAACTTGATTGGAATACATATCAACATTGGATTCTTGATTGCTATTCACCCCAACAATGCATTTAAGTATGTAAACAAATCTTTGTAAACAAGTTGAGTCACTAAACAATTATTAAAAATAATATTAAATCACAACGAGTTCATATAATATTAATTTGAGGCTTGTTATTTGCATTACAGTGATACCAAACATGCCTGTGTAAATTAGTGCTGTCACTCGCCAGTGCAAATAAACATCGAATATCGCGCACGTTGGCCGACCGAGTATCGACATATGTCGACTTCATAAGCTCACCCCAAAACGAAACTATTCAATTAAAATGTCAAATAATATTGTTTTCTCACCTGATTACTCCATTTTAGTGTCGTATTTGTCTTTTTATGTTGGTTGTTTATGCATCGTTAAATGCAGGAACACTCTGAAAACCGACAGTATATTGAAATAATTATCTGATTCCGACTTTATAAAGTGCTGTATAATGGCCATACTATAACATATACGCCTCAAATAAATTAGAACTACAGTGTTTTTGCACATTTTTGAAAGCTTTATGTTAATTACATTGACATACCAAATGCGAAAAAAAAAATAAAGATGCAATTCCGAAACTGCATTCGAGCAATGGTTTATTGCTTTCCTGATAGGTCATGTGACTCCATTTGTATGGACCAGGTTGTCAAAACGCCGAAAATATATTTCAAAATGCTGAATAATCCTTCACTTTTAAAAGATATTCTATCATTATTATATAAATATGCTAATATCTTTGCAATCGGATTTGAAGAAACTGTTCCGATTATCGCTCATAATAGAACTAGTAAACGATAGTATCGGAAGTAACGAATGTCGCGACAGCACTAGTGTAAATACAATTCCCTTTATCAATTTTAAGCAAAAGTTACAATACACATCAACAAAATACTTCATTACTATAAAACTAACAGAGTGTCTTCAGAACCGACCAGGACGGGTCAGAATTCTTTTAATTTCAGAACCGTCACATTCATATTATATAAGGCTGCGACCGGGTGGTCGATATTCGCGAGTGGAGTCGATTTGGGAAGATCTCGAGTGCTTTCTGGTCCACCCGATCGTCGTTAACTACTATAATATATTATATTGTCGCCCACTTTATCACGTTTTTTAGGATGACAAAGAATGACAACACTGCAAAATGGCAGAATTTTTTGTATATTGGGAAATTTTATATAATACTCCTCATTTTATTACAACATAATAAGTTTTGATTACCTTTCAGCACTATTTTAATGCTAAGACATCGTTTCCGGAAACCACAGTTTTGTTTATGGAGAGGAAAAAATGTGCATACTAAAACACGCGAATACCGAACTGCGAGACGAATTTGCGTAGCTCGGGTACCGGGATGGATTTTAACCACCCGTCACAGCCTTAATATTATAACTATTTGATGTGTGGCTGTTGAATTAAAGCATGCTGTCGATGAAAATAGATACAGCTAGGAAACCAGTCTACTTTTCATCTGCAAACGTGATTAATTTCATTAACCAATGAAATAATTTGTTACTGAAACCTCACTCGAGACTTTTTTCTGCAAACGTGATTAATTTCATTAACGAATGAAATAATTTGTTACTGAAATCTCACTTGAGACCAAGTATAACAAAGTTTGTATATTTTTTCTACAAAAAAGCTTCAAAACTAAAGATATTCTAAAATGTCATGTTAGAATAGAAATTTTGCGGTTCTGATTTTATGAAAACATTTATAAAATATATCAAGGGCAAAGACATTTTTCTTTAAAACGGGTCTTAAAGCAAATAATTTGTGAGCCATTTCCATATTGGCGGTTCTGAAAGGGATTGTTTTCCGATCCGTCAGTGACTGTTCTGAAACCACAGTGTAAAACTAAACACTAATAATGTATATTAACAGAACATTACACATAGAACTTTATAGTTTGCATTGCATTTTATAAATTATACTTTGTGCTCTTTATTCTGATGGTTAAAACAATTGTCGGCGAATTTTGTCGGTGAGTTGATGTTTGCGAGCTGTTTTGTCGGCGACTCGCACGTAATTCCCACTGCTCTACACACAAGCAAAGTAGAGCTGAGGTAGCCTTGTCTAGGTTTTCAGAAGTGCACAAGTGTTACCAATGACAAGTAAATAACATTTAATATTCTATCTTCCAGTTTGTATCATGTTGGGGTTTGTGCCATGATACAGCATGAAGTAGTAAAAGAGCTAGTAGGGAAAGAGCCACACACACACAACACACTTACCCTCCACCCCCTACTGGGACTCTCCTCTTCCCTCTTGGGACAGCGTGACTCATTTTTGCAGTTGAAAGTTGTGAATAGATTAAATACTGTATTGGCTAAAACTATACCTAATCACTCTGGCTACAGTAAATACCTAATAATGTTTAATGTGATAAAATTATTTAACATCTGACACTTGCTAGTTTTTCGTTGTCTTTTATTTATGGGCTCGTTTATTTATCTACCACATTGTAACTTTTCATGGTCACTTTTCATAAACTTTCCATAAATCCAAGCCACGGTCATCTTTGTCCGCAAATCCCGTAATATGTGCTATACCAAGTGTTACTCGTGATTCCATGGATAACCAGTAGTAATGTCATAAAAGTTTAATGCTTGATAAAATGTCACTTATAGAACGTCAACTTATCACACAAATATTGAAGACGTGAATAGCCATTGAACAATATGGCGGAAGTAAGAACTATTTTTAAACATATAATTTGGAAGCCGATTTTGGCTGGACATCAACATTTAATATAGTATTGTACCCATATTTGAATATTTAAGCGGAGAAAGGAAGCTCAACAAGATAAATTAGGTCAACATTGGAAAACACGATGAGGATCTATATACTTGATGCATTGATACATAATGTTGCTGTTATCGCTCACAACAAGTGAGATACATCAAATATAATTAACACTCAAAAATGACAATAAGTTTAGATAAACAGAGCCATTTTCTATAAATATGTGATGTTTTTATATGCTTATTTTGTAAAAAAAAATGTAAAACGCAATAATATGTCTTTTGTTTATATGCGTACTAATAACAAAAATGTGCTTGTGTTTGCTGGTAGTCTGGTTCCCCAAATTTCTCAACACGATGAACCGACAGAATTAGTCTGGTTGGCCTTGATCGCTTTTCTCTGCAATAAAGGGTCAGGTATCGCCTACCATTTTGGTCACTTAAGGAATATTACACGACTAGCATGTGATTATGCATGATTTTACAATGAATAGCAATATTAGTAACACGAAGGCAAAGCCTGAGTGTTTCTAATGAGCTATGAGTTGTAAAACTATGCATAACCCCACGCTAGGAGTGTGAGATTCTGATTGCAACATGAAATTTTATATTTTTCAAAAATTCCTTGTCTTCTTACTGTTTTCATGATGATTTGTAGCCCATATTCTTCGCAATTTGACTTTTAAAAAGTGAAGTGGATCATCACCCACCTATGTAAAACTGGGCGTGAGGTTGTGCTCAGTTTTACAATGGGGATTGACCAATCAGAATTGCGGACACAAGCATGTTATGTTACATTTTGCTTTCATAGTTATGTCTAGCAATGATAAAGATAAAATTAAATATAATATATTTCTAGTCAACTCACTTGGTGTACATTTTGACATTTATCCCCTTTTGCTATGTAAAGATATCGCATAACAATTAAACAACATTTTCAATAAATAAAACATGTGCATCAGTTTAAGCATTGTGAATCTTCCATTATCGCCCTGAACAATGATTTTCTTTAAAGGTGTAGGTGCTGTTTGGACAATGACGAATGTACACATGACAAATGGAAAAAAAATATGATGAACTTAAAAAGAAAGTCAAATATGCCCAATATCAAGCTCAAAACCATGTACAAAAAACAAGACTCAAACACATTGTGGACGGTAACCTGGAGGATCAGATAAAATTATGACACCAACTTAAGTTTAAGGGAGAACCAAATGATATTACAAGCATAAAAGGACAGGACAAAGTTATAACAGAAGCAGAATATATAAAGCAAGAACTTGAACATATGCTAAGCTAAGGAATTGGGAAACAAATTTTCTCAAAATAAAATTTTGAAAAGTTGGGCAGTGCAGGGAGATGGAATTTGTAAGGCAAACCATTCAGAGGTGGGGAAAGCTAACCAGAATATAGGAGCATAGATGAAGGCCAGTAGAATAGAGGAAAAGTCTAATGTATCCGGTAATATTTTGAAGGAGATTTCAGTCCAGGAAGTTAAACAAGCAATCAAAGAACTTAAACACAGAAAGGCTATGTTTGGACAATATACCAAATGAAATTGAGTTAGGAGTGGGGGAGAAATCATGGAAATGCTTAACTCTCTTTCTAAATCTCATAATAAGACAGGCAGAAACTCCTTACCAGTGGTGTGATGAAAAAATAAAATTGCTGCATAAGGGGGGGGGGGGGGGGGGAGAAAGATGATCTGGATAATTATAGAATGATAGCAATTATGAGTAATGTTGGAAAAGTTTTAAAAGCTAAATAATTAAAAAATTGATTGAGGACAAAAACTGGTTATGGGAGGTGCAAAATGGATTTCAGGGTAAATGTTGTGCAATGGACAATTTATTCATCTTAACAAATTATAGCATTAGCTAAGACAAAGAAGAGCAAACTTTTTGGGGGTTCATTGATTTAAGGAAAGCATATGATACAGTGGACAGGGACAAACTATGACATAAACTGGAAAACCTCGGTCTAAGTGATGAGGTCTAGTGGTAACTACAGCAACTAAATAATTGCCACCGTAGGAAGTGTAAAACAATTGGAGGGTGGACAGAATGGGTGGAGTGTAATAGAGGTAAACAAGGATGGGTTTTTTCCCCCTTACTGTTCACATTATTTATAATATCTTAAATGAAGAGAAAGGGGGTTGGGAAATCAATGGAGACAAAATACCAGGGTTGCTTTTTGCAGATGATCTAGTGTTAATAGCAACCTCAGAAAAGGAATTACAATAACAACTAGAAATGGTATAGCTGCTTAATTATGCATAGGAAAATGGTCTGCAAGTTAATGCAAATAAGAGTTGGGTTTTAATACAGGGTGAAAGGAAAAGAATGGAAAGTTAAAAATAATTCTTAAAAATCACCCCAGATTATCACACAGGTACATGAATACCAGTCTCAATACTTTCAGAGTGAGATCGCAAGGGCTCCTAAGAAACATCGACATTATGGATAGATTGTGGAATAATGTACTGAAACCAAAAATGTTTTATGGAAAGGAAATATTAGTCTATGGTAAGGAATGGTTAAGACAATTAGAATCGGTGCAACATCAGATAGTTTGCAAAATATTGGGAGTTAATAGATCAGTGAATAGAGCAGGCATGAAAGTATACAATTGGGATGAAAATCTGCAGAAGGGGAAATAATGGTGGCAAAGTTAAATTTCTTAGGCCACATTGAAATGATGGAACACCACAGGTGGCCAAAAAGGATTTTGCAGGATATGTAATAATATTCTTTTCAGGCATTTCTACTCCATGGATGAGAGATATACACATATTTATAACTTATTAGGAATCCCACTGGAAATCCCACTAGAAAAAGAAGCTTGAAAAAGCATGTAAGGAATGGGAGAAGCAGGAGATGGGAAAAGCTAGGGATATCAGTCTATCTTTAAAATATTATCCCAACAGGTGTGTGGACCAGAAAGCCTGGAATGTGGATGGGATGGAATGGGGAAGATATGTAACTCAGTTGAAGCTGGTAATTTGGGGAAAAGGGCTAAAGAAGGGAGGGTATGTCTGTTATGTAACAAAACATGTAATGATATTGTATTACATTTGTTTCCAGAGTGCGAAACAGAAAGGAAGAGTAAGCTTCACATAAAGGGTTAAACTGGTGCAAAGGTGAAATTACAGCAAGATATTCAGCTATTCATAATGCAGATCAACAGGCGATAAATGAATGTTTTAATAGATAAAATGAGAACATGGCATTATTATGGGATACCAAGCAGTGATTAGAGGGTAGAGACAATTATTAAGTAAGAAAGAAAATAGAATAAAGATACGGAAGGATCACAGGAAATAAAGGACTGAGGTGCAAAGATGGTAAAGGGCTTTGAAACATGATGCCAAGACTCAATATCTGGGCAAAATAATTGCTTGGGTATAGAAGTCCACCTCCCAAAGGAGGGTGGTGTCTTCTAATTGGAAGTGGACATACTGAAACAAACAAATAAATTGTTTTCATCTTAAATTATATTTATATTTATAGCAATATTTGATGTAATAACTTCAATAATGTATAGAACAATATTTTGAATGCATATAATTGATATAAAGAATTAAAATCATAAGCAAAGAACTGTTTTTCGTGTATTTAACAAAACAATACAGCATTAATAGATGAAGGTCATTGTAGGTGATATCATTAGATGTACTTCATAACCATAATCTGTGCAATCCAGATTCAGATTTAGATTCTTTGGATACCTAAATTCGTGAAATGCATTTTTTTAAAATTCTGAATGCAAAATGAAAACAATAAGATAGACAACTAATAAATATAATAATAAATATAATAAAAATCATTTTTTTAAATCTGCTGCCACAATTGGCAGTTATTATTTTGCATAGTATTATGGGTAATTATAATACAATAAATCTGAATCCATTGATCTACCTCCTGAGGTTTTAATTCCAGATTAAATTATAGTCATATCAGTAGCAAATCCGTTAATTGGGGGAATCTAGATTCAACAGATTTTGGTTGTGAAATATGCCTAGTCCCTTTATTGCAAAAGTAGAATGGTGCCCCCTCAACGACAGAATTTCTACATTTTTATCATATTTTAAAATTGGAAAACAATTTTACCCAATAATACTGTCTTACTTGATCCCATCATGATTATTAAGCTCCATTTCAAAATTTCAAATGACTCAATATAACACAAAAGTTATAACCCCTCTTTGTGGTACAGGGGCCTCCCACCTCTGAGGTCATCTGTTCGAACCCCGATGGTCAGCAGTTTACATTACAGAACCTTTACCAACTGAGTGTACTAGTTTCCTCTGCCCACAAAACTACCCATCATGATATGACCTGTTCAGTGTTGCATGCAACATAAAACCCAAATAAATAAATAAATACATACAGGGGCCAGTTTCACAAAGGTGTTAGACTGAGTATAAAAGTTAAATCTAGACTTTTTACTAAGCTAAGCAATGAGATTTCACCAAAAAGGACCGAGCTTAGACTGATTTACAAAATATCAAAAGTGGTTTTTCTGTTTTGTAAGGTAATCCAAGAAGATGTCTGCAGCACTTTCGCCAAGCAACGTAGAACTTGGCTACATACCTAGAGTCATATTTCCATAATTGACTTCTGTACACAGACATGCTCTGGCAGAATGAAAGTTATACATTATAGAATTAAAGCTAACAAAAAAGGTTACTAATGGCATTATTGATGTATTTGTCACTATTTTGGGAGTCCAGGTCATTTCCTAGATGCATCTCCCAGGAGGTACATTTGATTTAAATGTTATCCGTAGTGATGTGTTGGTCCTGACAGTCATTAGTTTTCCCAAATAGTAGATATTTGCTTTTGGCAGCATTAAACAGAATATCATGGGTGTTGGCATATTTGTTTGCAATTTGTAACATGCTGCTCAAGGAGCTTTTGGATGGAGCCAGTAAGATGATATCATCTGCATATCTGAATGCTCCCATGAAAGTGTGACCAATATACTCTGCTTAGTGAAGTCCAGAAATAGTGCATCTATATATACAGTGAATAATATGGGAGAAAGGATCCCACCCTGTTTCACACCATTTACAGGTGTAAATGGTTTAGATATTACTTCTGACCATTTTACATACATGCTTTGGTGTGTGTATAAGTTGAGTAGGAGTCTGGAGATGACAGCACAAAGTCCACGTTTAAGCAAGGTTTCAAATAAAAATCCGTAGTTGACTGTCAAATGTCTGACTGGCATCCAGCAGCATTACATGAACATTGCTGTTCTTATTCTTGTAATATTGTATAACCTCTTTTACAGCAAAGGAACATTGGGTGGAAGAATGATCACATTTGAATCCAAATTGTAACTCAGTAGTTTCTAATTTATGCCTGTGTTTAGCTAGTATGCACAAATCCAACATTTTGCCTATGATACAGCTCATAGCTATAGCACGATAGTTTTTAGCATCATTTAGCAGCTTATTTTTGTTCTTAGGGATTGGTATAAGCACAGCTTCTTTAACGCTCTGCGGTATATATCACATTATGTGTAATCATAGAATTTACCAACATAGCTAATATAATATGCAGTGTATGGCATCCATGTATGAAGTGGTCACTGTAGAGTCTATGACATCCATCATGTTTTCCATATTTCAGCTGTCTAACCACAGTTTTGATGTCCTGTACAATTATGTCACGATCACAGTAGTATTTCTGGTGATTACAGCAGGAATCAATATTTTCATCAATTTTTGACCTGATCTGCTCCAATTTAGAAACAGAGGTTGAAACACTTGAAAATAATTTATCATATTTTGATCTAAACCTTTAGCTATATTGGCTTCTCCTTGGACATTGTCAATGCAGTTAGGGATTGTAGATTTCCTGGAACATACTCCCTTGATTTTTTCCCGAGCTCTTTTAGCATTGCTAGTTTTTATAGATTCAGCCACAGAAGACATAGTTATAGACTCTTGTTGAGATTTGATATTTTACTTTGGGATGATATTGAGCTCTTGTTGAATGTCTGATGTTAGCTACAACCCCTTTTTGAGGAGATCCTGCAGACTTCCACAAATGATGCCAAAAGATGGCCCCTTTCTCTGTGTTCCTTAATGTATTCGTTCCATCCTGGAATGGACTTTTTCTTACCTGTTAGTTGTTTTTGGTTTTGTTGAATGGTATATTCTTATTACTAGCAACCAGACAGGACTGCATTATATGATTATGAAGAGCTATGGTTTATTTTTGATAAATTTCACTTTTACAAGATATTTTGTTGCATTGTAGTATAGATCATGGGGTACTCTGCACTCAGGCAGTAGAATATCTAAGTCCAGCTTGTAACTATTAATATTTACCATTGACGCTCTGTCCCACATGATTCTGCCACACCTAGTAGTACTATCAACAGTAAACATGTTGATCTGTTTTTATAGACATAAATAGTGGATAGTGATCTGATGTGTTATGTCGATCGAAGACTTTACATTCTCTGAGATAATGAAATGGTCAATCCAGGATTTCTGGAAATTTATCTTAATCTCAAATGTGTATCCCTTTGTTGGGTAGGATTTATTTATTTATTTGGGGTTTTACATCGCTTTCAACACTGTACAGGTCATATCACGAAAGGGCAGATGAAACCAGTACACACAGTTGGTCAAGGTTCTGTACTGTAAACTGCCGACCAACAGCTTTTCCACTTCAGGCCGGGCCGGAAACCAACCCTGGCCTCAGAGGTGGGAGGCGAGAGCGTTACCACTCTGCCACCATGGCCCCTCTGTTGGGTAGGAAGGTGGTATGCAAACACCATTTGTAGTTAAGTATTCAGATAGGGTTCTGGAATAATTTGAATCACTTCAATGAAAGTCGGTATTAAAGTCACCTCCAGTGATAACCCCATTATTTTCAAAGGAGCTACAGCACCTTAAAACCTTTGCTAGGACTTCTTCAAAGGATTCTTCTGAGTCAGGTGCAGTATCATATGGCATGTACACATTGAATAGCAATAGTTTCAACTGACCCAGTTTTTATGAGAATGGCACAGACCCTGTTACTTGAAAGCTCAAAGGGAGCAATATTGCATGTTAACTATTGTTTCCAGAGAATGGCTGTACCTCCATATGGCCTCCCAGTGAGCAACTGATCTGATTTCAATCTGGATGTACCATGCACCTCACAGTTTTTAGGTTTTTGTAAACATGCAGTTTATTGTGAAACAACCAATGATCTTGAATTAGCAAAATATCACAGTCATTGAAAATATCCTGTATGTATAATAATCTGTCTGTACTAGATCCATTGCTGTTATAGCTACACAGATTCAAAATATCCTGGTGCCTGTTCCCCATTATTCTTGGAGTTTGTGCTTTGGAGGAATAAATTTTCTTACCTTGACACCTGATGGCCAGAAATCATCTTTAACAATATGCCTACACAATCTTGTGACACTTTTAGCTTAAATGATTTTGAAAGTGAGTCTTGATGAGACATGCACTTAAGGTTAAGTATTTTTATCTCTTTATTCAGTATGTAGTTATATATATGTCACCACTTCATGTCTCTTTGTCCACAGGATATATAAATAGTTCTTTAGGTAGTGCTGGTGCTCCTTTGAAAGCACCGCTATGTTTGTTGCTGCCTGTTACAGATAAGGCATGCCACCTTATTTTCTTGACTTGGGCTTTAAGCTTCCAGAATCCCTCTGAATCTACAGAATGAATACTCCTGTTATCAAGAGATATTACACTGTTAGATCACTTGATGTTACCCGTGTTTGGTGGTTCAACTGCAATGCTCCTCAATGTTTCTTTGTTTGCATTCTTATTGTTGAAGACTGCTTTTGGAATTGCTGGGACTTTTTGCGGTTGACTGTGTGCTGTTATTCTTCAAAACTGCAGAATATGAAACATTTGCCTCTATTTTTGCCCTTGAGTTCTAGCTTTTCACATAAACATCTATCTAATGTGTAATTTGTAGAAACAAACCTGACTGAAATGTTTTCACTGTTATTTGTGCATGGATTTCAATGCAATAAAACAAGTAGAAGTGCAGTTCAAATATCTTTGATACATGGTTCATATTTGTGCCATAAATAGCAAAAGTATGATTGTCCACTATTTTGGTCTGCGAGAAGGTGTCTGCAAGTTGATTTTCAGAGAAGAGCAGGTGAACCCCCTTGAGGTAGACTTTCACCAAGTCCTTTTGTCTTTTGTGTAATATATGGGTACTGTATGACTTTTGGAGAAACAGCCAGCCCTGACAAAAGGACTTTTCTCACTCAAAATAGGAAGTGGCTGTCTGCCTAGTGTTGAAAAAAAGAACTAAAGAGCTCAGAAATCCCTGTGCACTTTTTAAGCCAATAAAAAATCCCCAATCTTATATCCATAGCCTAGGTCTATATTTAACCCAACCAAACTTTTGGCCAAAATACTGAAATGTGTAAAATATCCCCCATGAACTCTGCGGGATTTCTCATTTCCATGGAGTTAAATACTGTTTTATATACTTCTAAGAGAATTTGCTGCTTGTGTTCAATATATTTTATGGTTTGTAGCCTAAAATTCAGTTGTAGTGTCTTTCAACAATTTCTTTCACGTTTTTACTATTGTCTCCAAGATAAACAGCTTGAAGCTCTTTTTACAAATTTTTATAAAACTTTGTTTCATGTATACCTTTAAAGGTTAAACAATAATTTTCACAATTTTGAAGTCTTTTTCATAAATGAGTTTGTTTATATTTCAATACAATTGAGGTCTGAAGATGTATTATCAACTTCCCACATCTAGTTAGTGAGGAAAAACAAATGAAGGAAAATGCCTACTGGAAAAATGTCTCCCAGAAAGAATACCTTCTGGAAACAATACCTTCTGCAAAAAATACCTCCTACATATTCTGTAGATTTTGTATTCTGGAAAAAAATGATGCCTAAGAAATAATAAAGCAGCAATATTTAAAAACAAAATTAATTTTTTTCCAGGCATATCACAGTTCGATAAGCCAAATAAAAACCCATCTTTGTAACTGAAAAACCATTAAATCATTAAGTTTTGGAAATGGATACAAAATGCCCGACTTATTAACGATTAACTAAATGCCACAACTTTTCTTGACCATAAAAAAATCTTTAATATCTCATAAATGATGCGAGATAGAGCGATTTCGACAATTTTTTTTAACTCCTGGGTATCCACAGTCATCTGGCAGTTTTGTTCAAAAATTGTTTTCCTGCCATTTTGGCAACTATTTTGAATTTCTGTGTAAAACACAAAAATGCATTTATCTTGGAAACATGACCAGATAGAGCGATTTTGATGACCCCCAGGGTATACACAGAGTCATCAGCCAATTTTTGCCAAAAATCGTTTTCCCGCAACTTTTGGCAGCCATCTTGAATTTCTGCGTAAAACACAAAAGTACACTTATCTCGGAAATGGTGCAAGATAGTGATTTTGATGCCCAGGGTACTGCAGTCTTCTGGCAATTTTTCCAAAAATTATTTCCATACCATTTTTGGCGGCCATCTTTAAATTCTGCAGAAAATGTAAACATACATTTATCTGGGAAATGGTGCAGGATAGAGTGATTTCAACTAAATTTTGGATCCCCAGGTTATCTGCAAAGTCATCAGGTATTTCTTTCCAAAAATTTTTTTTCCACCATTTTTGGCCATCTTGAAATTCTGCATAAAATGCTAAAACACGTTTATCTTGGAAACAGTGTGAAATAGAGCCATTTCAGTGAAAAGTTTGACTTCCAGAGGTATCCATAGTGTCAGCTGGGAAACTTGAGCGCATTGAGGACCAACCTGTAACCGATGGTTAAACTTCTGGAATGGTTGGGATGAACCGTGTGTGTCCCTGATAATTTCATACTTTTAAATTGTCAAAAATTTTCTGTGATCACCTACAATCCTAAAGTTATCTTTGTAAAGTTTGTAAAGCAATGTTTACCACCCTCAGTTAGTACTGGCGATGGTATAGGCCTTTGTGAGGTTTGTAAGCAATTCAGAAGGATTTGGGAAACAATCAAAAGGACTGTAACACCAATCAAAGTATCACTTGGAAGGTTAATGTAAAATCCACCCATCTTAATCTATGGACCATGACTAATTTATTTTTTTCAAATGGTATTAAGGTATACAGTGTGATCACCAGTATGGAACAGCTGTCTTAGGGACTTTTACCAATTTCTACACTGTGTTGAAAACCAGTAATTCTTTTGACAAACCATGGGAATTTATAACCTTGACACCAACAGTATGTAAATATGTTGGGGATTTCTCCTTACTGTTGTGCATACAATCTGCATAAATGTGTCCCCCATTACAGTTGAGGCTAAATGGGTGGCACAAGTCTTTGTTTTTCAGAGACTATCCCCCATACTCCAGATTGTTTGTGGTATAATGAACTCCTGGGGCCGGTTTCACAAAAGGACTTAGCCTAGGCTTAGACTTAAAATTAAGACTTTTATCTTTAATTCAGGCTAAGTCTGTGGTCTTAGACTTGGCAGATTTCACAAAACAGCAAAATCTAAGTTTTGGGCCACAAAGTTAAGTCTACCTGGGAGTGAGCTTAACTTTTGTAAACAAAGACTTAAATATGGCCGCCATAAATTTCTCTCCACTTCACAATTTGAAATTGTTGTAAATAAAGTATAAATATATAGACCTCCTCCTTAATGTGGTTTTTTGAAAGTTTTTATGTGGTAACAAGGTTTTCCATTTCAAAACAGCACTTATTCTTTGATAAAATCTGTCAAATGAAGGATATTTGTCACCAATATTATATTTTGAATGGAAATAAAAGGTCACATGACCCAGAAAACCACTGTGGTTATACGATAAGCTTGGATGTAGTTACGTCACCATTTGTGAAATCCATTTAAGTCCCAGACCTAGCTAAGACCAAAGTCTTACATTTAAGTCCCTGGCTAAGCCAAAAACTTGGCTGAGTCTAAGACCCTTTGTGAAACCGGCCCCAGTTGTTTCCAATTTAAATTTGACTGTTCTGGTTACTGATGGATACAAATACAAAGACTTGGAGCAAGTCTATCTTGGGGCAATCTGCTTGCAATCCGAATTTGAAAGGCAATTAAAAAGAAAGTTTAGCATGTAGCCTATTTTTGTTGTGAAAGTTGAACCTACGTTCCATATGTTATATATTTACACATATAAACTTTTTAAAGTGACAAATGTCTGTTCCACTAACCCTAATAAGATTAGAAGTTGATGACGATGCACCAATACCAACTTTAAGCTACGAAGGTATATATATCCCTATTATCGCTCAGGATGACGAGTTACGTACGTACAATACAGTAGACCTTTCCATAGGCCACGCCCACTTCCTGGTTTATCATATTTTTATCAGACCTTGTCGGACAAACAAATGCCGAAAATGGCGGGAAATGAAACGTAAACATTGAGTATTTTAAGATATACGAGAAAAGACATGTACTGTACTGTATATATAAATGATTGGATGAGGATATAATAAGAAATTATAAAATAAGGTATATTTGTTTTATTGTGACAAAAATTAGACAATAAATAAATAAGCAATATATTGATCAAAACAAATCCTCGTGCATTGCAGTAAAATGTAAACAATGGCAGCTTGGAGACATATATATACATTTCACACATTTTAAAGTAGGTAGGATTGATGATATATATTATTTATCAAATTATACTTTGGTTTCATTTTGTTCCATTATCAGAAAGCAATAATATTTACAAATATGTCCCTAAAAATGGCCACATTTTTGTAATTCAAAATGGCGCCAATGAAAATCGGAGGAAATGATTGGTTGTTGCTATTGCAGTAAACAGGATATTTGCCGATTCGCGGTATTTTGATTGACACCGTGGAAAGGTCTATTGCACGACTTATAGGCCAAACTGACAAATCACCTTAGTTTTCACTGGCCAAATCACGTTTCAGTCATTGCACTTTCTAAGATGATTTGTCACATGACAATCAAATATTTTAAAGCTATTTTCTGGGGAAAAATTGATTTGAATGTTTTTGAATGTATTTAGAAAGGATACACACTTAGTTGTGCCTTCACCCGAGCAACATATTTTAGGCAACTTAAAATGAGCCAGGTATGTTTTGAAACTGTTATAGTTTACTTTAAAATCACTTGTAATATAAGTATTATGCCTGATTTGTTTATTTTCTCATTCTAACAACAACATATTGTTGAGTACACCTTTTATGGGTACAAATATTGTCACATGACAATCAAAACCACTGTGGTTATATGAAAGTTAAGACCAAGACCTAGGCTTAAGTCTAAGACAAAAGTCTCAGCTAAGTCACCTTTTGTGAATATGGTTTTAAGACAAAACTTAGCTGGGACAATGTTTGGACAAGGAAAAATCAGAATCGAACCACACACCCAGACAGACTCAGCAGGGCAGAGAGGATTACCCAAGATGCTAGATGGAAAATATGCTTTCAATTTGTCCATCTGTCTTTTTAAACCAAATACAATAAACTCAGTTTTATCTGGATTAAGTTTGAGTTTACTGGCTGGCATGCACTCCTTTATATCGTCGAAGCACCTGTTCAACTTTTCGAAGTCAGCAGATGAATTCTTCTGGGATAGATGGATATAGACTTGAGTGTCATCTGCATGACCATGAAACTTTACTCCTTCGTGTTTACCAATAACCAAACTAAGGGGGGTTGTATACAGAGAAAATAATTAAGGACCCAAGGCAGAGTCTTGGGGCACACCAAACAGGAGTTTACAAAGATCAGAGAGAGAAGAACCAATTTTTATAGACTGATAGCGCTCAGATAGGTAGGAGGTGAACCATTTCAGAACAGAACCACCAATTCCAAACCAGGTCTGAAGACAATGAAGAAGGGTGGAATGATCAAATATATCAAATGCTGCCAAGAGGTCAAGCAATATCAGGGCAATCGGTTCGCTTCTTGACAAAGATAGGTGAACTTCATTTTTATAGAAAGAAGAGCTGTCTCAATCGAGTGACCTGTTTTATATGCTGATTGATATGGATTGTCTAAGTTATGGACATGAATATGTTCTAACAGTTGCTTAGCAATATTAAGCAATACAAGTGGTTTTAAAGAAAAATATAACAGTTTCAAAACATACCTGGCACATTTTAAGTTGTCTAAAATATGTTTTTCAGGTAACAGAACAACAAAGTGTGTATCATTTCTAAATCTTAAACTTTATCCGTAACTCTCATTTTTTTAATTTTATGCCCTTAAGAAGAAAACAAAATTACAGTGCTGAAATATGTTAAACTGGAACATTGTTTCCCAATTTTATGCAACAAATTGTAAATATCTGAACTCAAAATTAATAAAATTTTTACTGTATCATTTACCAATACCGGTATTTGTCCATACTGATCATTGATTATAAATCCAACTTATGATGCTCACTACAATATTTGTTTGTTTGTAAACACTGATGTAAAACATTCATTTTTAGGCACGTTGCGTGTAACCAATGGGCCTATTAGATTGATGTGCCCGACGTCTGTCTGTCTGTCTGAACGTCCACATTTCTGTTTCTGGACTCTAACTTGAAAACACTTTGTCCAATCCAATTCAAACTTAACAGGGAGATAGGTCACCATCATAGCTAAGTTGTTTCGAAATTGATGTAATTCCGTCTGTTTGTTTGTCCGTTTATCTGTCCGTCAACATTTCCGTTTCTGGACTCTAACTCAAAAACGCTTTGTCCAATTGAATTCAAACTTGACAGGGAGATAGATCACCATCATAGCTAAGTTGCTTTCGAAATTGGTGTAATTCTGTCTGTTCATTTATCCATTTATAGCATAGATACAATTATGTAATCTAGATTACAAGTTTACATTTCTTAGCACATCCAACACCTTAACCTTAACTGGGTGACCTAACATTTCTTTCCTTGTTTCTAAATTTAATTACAGCAGTCGCTAACCTTTTTGCTGCCTGCACAACCCGCCTTTTGGGGCATTTCTGACCCTCTTGTTTTTATTTTTAGACTTGATTGGTTAATGGATCAATAGTCAAAGTGGCCATTGGTTTGACCTTACCTGTGCCACCTTTTTAGAAAATCAGCTACATACAGTACACAAATGAACTTTGAAATGGGCATTTGTCAATGCATGTTCCAAATTTAAGACATGTTTAAGACTACTACCTACCAGTCTTAAAGTTAAGCCCTTATTTAAGCCTAAGAATGGTCTTAACTTCTTTGTGAATACCACTATGCATCCGGTTGATACAATAAATTAACCTGCACAACTTAATCCCTTATTCTGGGCTTAAGATATGTTCATAAACCTCACAATAGAAATACTGTTGACTTAAAATTTGTTTTATATTTAAAGTACTGTGTTTTCCATCATTCATGCTGTTCTAGTACCAGTTATTGTAAATATTATAGCGTACAATGGCAACACATATAACGGTATTTTCACTTATATAATTGACACCCTGGATTCCTAGTGTCACTTTTTGTGTGTGTGTATTTGGATCAGCTATAACACTAAAATTGCAGACCTGTAGCTCATTGCATAGCTTAGCGGCCCGTACTACTGGAGCTGACCCTAACCAGCCCTTACTGACTCTAGGGTCAGTTGGCTGACTCGGGGATTGACTCAGCCAAAAAATATGGGTTGGTTTCACCTCCTGAGAGGACATAATACATCTCAGCTTGTCTGGATCCAGATCCTGACTTGACTTGGGATCGGGATGTGTTTCTCCATGACCAGAAGTGACACTATGAGGACAAGCCGTAGAGGTGCAACAGACAAGACGTAGTGACAAACTGGTAAGACTGGAGAAGTTTACCGACTCACCTCGACCAAACTTACAGGCGGAATTGCCAGTCCAGTTTAGATGAATTTCTGGAAAAAGAAGGAACCAGTCGAATTAAAAGTTGGTCAACACTAATTGGTCAACACTAACTTTGGTTTAGCGTTCGCTACACCGCCGCCGCTGCTGCCGCATGCAGAGAGATTTTCGGTGTTAACGCTCTCAGAGGAAAAGTACACCAGCTAGGTTCACCAAATTTGCAGGATATCTTCATTTGGGGGTAAGCTTCTCTGGGACTGAAATTAGCAGGGTAGCCACGGACACTGGAAAACCTGGAAAAAGCTAAAAAAAGATTCCAGGTATGGAAAAATCATGGAATTTTATAATTTGGGCAAAGTCATGGAAAAATCATGGAATTTTATTTTCAAAGCCCGCGAAAGTTTTAAATGGCCAACTTATTGATTGTATTTTTTTTTTTGTGGAACACCTGAAGGAGAATTGAGAACCTGTCCTTTGTCACTGGAGTGAAATGTGTGCTCAATTTGGTTCACTATTTGTTTCATACTTATTGTGAAAACAATTTTTGTGATGCCATGATGAAGTAAATTCAATAAATGGCAAATAAAATGAGACAAATGATGTTAATTCACCATAAGTAAAGGCCTATATTCATTCATATTAGCTGAGTGTAAACTGTCTAAAGTATGTCATCACACAAAGTGATGCTGCAACAGTCCAGCAGTCACAGATTAATCACTTTTCCTGTCATGAAGACGAAGATCAATATTTGCAGAGGAGAAATCCTACAGAAAAAAAATTGTTGTAGGTATTAGATTGTATATGGGGTGGTCCTTCACCCCTGACCTCAAACATACCCAAGCGTCTTCTACAGACAGCATGTGAACTAGTACCGGAGGCCAGCCAGTGGCAAAGTGCTGGTAATTCCAGATGATTTTCAGTGTCATAAGCTAGAGGGTGTGAATCTTACCTTATCTACCATACTGAAGCTGCTCCACTGAAGCTGGTGGCTTTGACTTCGACCAGTTCACAAAACCACCCGAATCACAGTCTTGGTGGTATATCTTGCATCCAGCCCAAAAGCCACAAGTTAAGCTAACTGACAGGTCAGTCTTGTGGCAAAAAGATGCTGCAGTGGTTAACAGTCTAGTTTGCTTAAGCTTTGAAGCCTTCTGGTGTTGCCACAGTTCCACCCAGTGTCCATCACCTGATAACTGCCCCAAAGTGTGAGAAGGCGGCCAAAGAGGCTAGCTTTATCTGTAATTCTGCAGCAGGTTTAATATGTGCATAAGTAAGTTGCAGGATGAAATACAGAGTAATATTAGGATTCTACACCAGGAACTGAGCAAAGGGAAATCAGTTTATAAAGCATGTTAGGTCCTCACTGAAGATATGTTTTACATCTTGCATCTTTTGTCCAGAATGTCACAATTTTGGGGGACAATGCAATGCAACAATTCTCTCCTGCAGAAAGGAAATGGATGATCTTGCTAGACTTCGGCAAAGCTCATTTTCACATCCCTATAAATCAGAGGTCAAGGTGTTAAGTCCACGGGGCAAGCACGAAAGCAATTACCAGTTATTTTCAAGTTGTAACAGGAAAGAGTTTCCCTTTACAAATTTATTATATCCCCAGACGAAAGTCGGGGATATATTGGATTCAGGTCCGTCGCGCCGCCGCCGCCGCCGCCGCCGTAGAAATTTCCTTGTGGACGCGATAACTCAAAAAAAAATTAATATTTTTTTTTCAAACTTGGTACACATGTTAAGGGTGCCCAAAGGAAGATCCCTATTTTAAGGTGACCTTAAACTCCCAGTAAAAAAGAACTTATGGCCACCTTAAGGTCAGAAATTGGACTTTTGGCCACTTAGAGCCCTGTAGGTCACAAACTATGATGCTCAGCTGGCTGAAATTTTACCTGACAACACATTAATATGTTCTTAGTACATGTGCCGAAAATCACGACTTTAAGTTGAGGAGAAAATTGTCTTTGAGGCCCATAAATACCCCCACTTAGGGATTTTTTGCTATACTTTTCACATATTTTGCCCTATAATTTGGAAGTGGTAATTCTGATGAGTCTCAAACTGTGCTAGGTATAACTTTGATATGTAATCCTTGTCTGTAGAAAATTTTAGGGCTGTAGGTTTACCCAAAGGGGTCGACTTAAGGTCTCAAAAGTGCCCACAGAGACCCAATTTATGCACTTTTTCCCACTTTCAAGCACTGTAGCTTTAAAACTATGTCTCTCATCTAAGTTAAATATCATCTGGGAATATATCTATGTGTTTTCTTATATGTGCCCCAACATTTAGGCCTTTAATAGACAGTTAACCTGTGTATCAGGACCATAAACACCCACCCGAGTGACCCTTATAAGACATTTTTCACATCTTTTTCCCTGTAACTTGGAAATGGTAAGTCTGAGAAGTTTCAAACTGTATTAGATATATATTCTGTGTGTAATCTTAGTATGTAACAGATTTTAAGTCTGAAGCTTTAATTTTGAAGGTCAAATTGAGGTCTCTAAAAGGCTCCCAAAGACCCAATATTTGGACTTTTTGCTACTTTTAAGCCCTGTGACTGTCAAACTATGTGACTGATAGAGCTCAAATCCTATCTGGGAAGATATTAGTATGTTATTTATATAAGTGCCAAAAATTAAGGCTTTAAGAAGACATTTAACCTGTGTATGAGGACCATAAATCCCCACCCGAGTGACCATTTTTAGACATTTTTCACATATTTTGCCCTGTAACTTGGAAATGGTAAGTCTAAGAAGTTTCAAACTGTATTAGATGCATATTCTATGTGTAATCTTAGTATGTGACAAATTTTAAGTCTGAAGCTTTAATTTGAAGGCCACATTTAGGTCTCTAGAAGGCCCCATAAAGACCCAGTATTTGGACTTTTTGCCAATTTTAAGGCCTTTGACTGTTAAACTATGTGACTGATACAGCTGAAATCTCATCTGGGAATACATTATTATGTTCTTTTTACATGTGCCAAAAATCAAGGCTTCAAGTAGACATTTAACCTGTGTATGAGGACCTTAAACACCCACCTGAGTGACCCTTTTAAGACATTTTTCACATATTTTGCTCTGTAACTTGGAAATGGTAAGTCTGAGAAGTTTCAAACTTTATTAGATACATATTCTATGTGTAATCTTAGTATGTAACAAATTTTAAGTCTGAAGCTTTAATTTGAAAGGCACATCGAGATCTCTAAAAGGCCCACAGAGACCCAATATTTGGACTTTTTGCCACCTTTAAGCCCTGTGACTGTTAAACTATGTGATTGATGGAGCTGAAATCCCATCTGGGAATGCATTATTATGTCCTTTTTACATATGGCGAAAATCAAGGTTTTTAGTAGACATTTAACCTGTGTATGAGGGCCATAGACACTCGCCCAAGTGCCTTTTTGGACATTTTTTCCGTATTTTGCCCTGTTATTTGGAAATGCTTAGTGTGACAAGTCTTAAACTGTATTATATATAATTTTTGTTTGTTATGTATGTCCCCCAAAAAGTTTCAGATCTGTAGTTTAATTGCTAAGGTCTCTTTAACAATTGTAAAATGGCCACAGAAACCCAATTTATGGACATTATGCCACTTTAAAGCCCAGTAACTGTCAAACTATGTGGGTTATAGAGCTGAAATCTTTGAATTTTTAAAAGGAAATGCCTGTCTATTTAAATTTTGAATATTAATAATGTTATGGCTATCTTAGTCTTTTAAGAACTTATTTTTGTGTGTTATACCTCTGCTTGCTGAGTTTTTAACTTTTTAAAATGAAACTAGTTAAACGCCGGTTAAATATATTCAAGTAGACAAAATGGACACTTTAAGTGAGCTTTAAGTCCCAATATTAATGAAATTATATCCGTATGTAGTAAAACTAGGGGATTTTTAACCCTCAACTAGCCCAGTTTTATTCAACTTGCCTCAGTTAATTTTGACACAGCTCCTACAGTTATGAACTCATTTCAGTTGATAATCACATACTTAAAATTCTCAATTCTTTTTGTATTTGAGTACCCCTTTTATATAGATTGTTTGTTTACCATTTTTGCTGTAGCACTCCATCTCTTTGAGAGAACATGTAAACTGTGTAAAAAAGATGTAGAAGATGAGATACATTTTGTTTGTGTTTGTCCAGCTTTAGAGCTGATTCGTATGAAATATTTCAAAATTTTAAATATAGATAAATCTGAATTATTAATAGATCAATTATCAAGGGTATTAACTCATATAAATGTCAATATGGTTATTAATTTTATTTTTGATTTGTGGCAAGAAAGAAAAAGTAAATTATATTGTTAATTTTTATGTATTGAATTGCTGTCTTTATTTACTGTATCTTACCTCAAAATATGTTTGCTCTGTTTGTTATTAACTCTCTATTTAAAGTGACTTATAAGCCCATATAGGGCTGGGTATTACTTCAATAGTTTTTGTATAATCCTTGTCAACATAATACATGTCACTATAATAAACTAATAAACTAAACTAAGTCCCAACCCACATCCCCCACCCGGATTCCCCCCACCCACCTCTGCTTGCTGAGTTTTTCACTTTTTAAAATGAAACTGGTGAAACATATTGAAGTAGACAAAATGGACACTTTAAGTGAGCTTTAAGTCCCAATATTAATGAAATTATATCCTTATGTAGTAAAACTAGGGGATTTTTAACCCTCAACTAGCCCAGTTTTATTCAACTTGCCTCAGTTAATTTTGGCACAGCTCCTACAGTTATGAACTCATTTCAGTTGATAATCACATACTTAAAATTCTCAATTCTTTTTGTATTTGAGTACCCCTTTTATATAGATTGTTTGTTTACCATTTATGCTCAACCCACATCCCCCACCCGGATTCCCCCCACCCACCTCTGGGACCTCCAGCTATATTGAGTGACACTAAATAAACAAAGGTATTTAATGATATCAGATGAGAAACAAAGAACTCAATGGGGTTGCAGATCTTGTGTAATAGTGAGAGAGGTGTGGAGAAGGGGAGAGGGGTGGGGGTGGGAGGTGGTGGGCTTCATTACATATAACACAAAGGGGAGTCAGAACTGAGATTGTGTCACATATTTAGGTTGCATATATATGGACCACATATATAGGTATAGAGGAAATGAATAACTGAAAACAATTTGCAAATTCTAAAAATAATATAATAAAATAATAATATAAATAATTTTTTTTTAAATAATATTTTATTTGTGAACAAATATAGAAACAGATATGCGCTTTTGGGATTATGAATTTTAGAATGGACATTGAATCATCAATCATTTAAATACTTTGAAGGAAGATTGAAAAGTATGATGAATTGAGTTAAAAATAATATTTTATTTGTCAACAAATATAGAAACAGATATGCTCTTTTGGGATTATTATTTTAGAATGGACATTCAATCATCAATCATTTAAATACTTTGAAAATAGGTTTAGAGTTATCATTGCAGGAAGATTGAAAATATAATTTGAGTTATGTATTCGGCGTCTGGGGATACACCATCTTCCTTGGAAGATATAAACAGAGTAGATTGATGTGCTGAAGTTCATATAATAATGGGTAATTATGTTTTTAAAAATTCCCGATCAAAACCTGTGGCGTGAGTGATGACCTGTCTGGGGATATGTTGGCGCCGAGTTGGCCCAATCTAGTTTAACAATTAAAGTAATAACCATAGTCAAGATGGTTAATAGTATAATAATAGTAAACAACATGAAACCAATCCAACCTGGCCACAGTCCTATTCACCTAACAACCAGTTTGTCCACTCTGTCCAGTGATCTGTCTGGTGTTCAACAGTACAAAATCTCTGTATCAGTGTGTTCTGTATGTTTGCAGAACTCTTCTGATTGCTCCCAAATGCGAACAATGTTCGCTGATAAGCAAAAATCCACTGTCCAGGATATCCAGCTAAATCAAGTTCAAATAAATCCAGTCGGATATCTGAGTTTGAGAGACCTCTGTTCATATAGCACACTATTTCAATGCTAACTATGGTCAGACCTTCTACCCTTAATTATAGCGGGAGACTCTAGAAGGTTCTAGAAACAAATGTAAACTCATCAGTACATTTCCAGAAAAAAAAACACAAATGTACAAAAGGTTCTAGAAGCTTTGAAATATTTTCCCTAGATCTAAAAATAGATCACCGTAATAGAGTACAAGAAAGGTGAGTGCTGACAAGGCCACTAATTCAAAATACAGAGAAAATCAATAATCCAGTGTCCTTATACAGTAAAGGAACTCTTGACCCATACACAGTGATCTGGCACAGTACCCTTACATGTAACAAAGGAAGCACCTAAAAATTTATTATCATATCAAGGTCAAAGATTCCAGTTTAAGGCTCTTCCCTTGGATCAGTCCACAGTGCCAGTGGAGTTAGCAATAGTCATAAGTGAAACTCATGCCACAGGCAAGGGGTATAAAAATCCACCAGTACCTAGAAAACTGAATAAGCTGTCAACAAGGGATTTCTTCTAAGACACAAAACTGCTAGCTATCTGTCAGAAATTGGGAATCTAACGTCAAGTTGGACCCCAAGTAATTCCTCGACTTTGTGGGTTATCAGAACAACCTATTAAAGACCCACCACAGAAAGATGACAGGCCATGGGTCTGAAAATAAAGTACTTTATGTCAAAACCAGGTTGTTCAGTATGACCACTCATGTTTCTAATAGGTCTGCTGACTGCCACAGTAAAGCCAATGCCCAAGGGCCATCTTTACATACTACCAATTGATTGGCACCTGAGAAGCAACTGGCATGTGCATGAGTCTCCAGAGAAGAATATTACTGCCTGCAGATCTGGCCACACTCACACTAGTGGCTAGAGGAAACTAACCTGCTTCCTGATGATCCTCTGCACCCCCTTGCAACATGCAGTATAAATTTTTACAGACACATCAATTGAAGATCAGAGATATCACTTAGGAGATTGCACTGCAAAAAATGTTTTGTCAGTTCCAGAAAGCAAACTACACATAAACATTTTGGAACTAAAGGAAAGCTTGAGCACTTGTGTTTTGGTCAGACCATTTTGATTGTCACAGACAACACCACAATAGTATATTGCATAAACAAGGAGGGAAGTATGAGATCTGGCTCTGTGCCCTCCAGTGGAGGCTCCTCTCCTGCTGCAAGCTCAGACAGATAATTTAAAAGCCTGGCATGTTATGTGTCAATTGAATGTACTGTATAAGTGGTTATTTTCGCGGGTACTTAAGTTCGCGAATGTACACTGTAGGCCTGCTTCGCGACAATTTATTTTCGCGGTGAAATATATTCAATTATCACCCAAACTAACAGCATGTTCAAATTAAAATACTTTTAGTATTATGCGGACTTCTGCTGGTTTGATTGGAAATGCATAGTTAACGTCTTTTCTTTTATACACGTTGTCAGTGTGTGAACCTACTCTGGGAGATTATAAATTTAGGAAACCCAATCGAACACACTTTCATTGATCGGCGCATTATCAAAGAAGTTGTGTAGCGGGGTCGTGTAATTGAATTAATCCCTCCCTATTGGTGATAAAGATCAAAGAAGTTAGGTGTTTCTGTGAATGGTACATTTGATAAAGCAATGGAATTTATTGTTTCCGTGACAGTGTTAAATATTGTATCTTGCATAATCTTGTATTATCGCTCACGCTACTGTAGACTGGTTCTACTGAATATAAATATTGGCTAGAAGTTATTTTCGCGATTTGTAGTCACTCGCGAATATAGCGAAAATTAATTCCACGCGAAAATAACCACTTATACAGTATTTGAAAACGATCTGTCACAGGAGCCATTTGACCATATCAGAAACTGGTTGCACCATCCCTAAATAGACTTGTTTGCCACCAGGTATAACAAGCCAGCAGAGTTTGTATCTTAATGGATGCTCTCAGCCTGTCTTAGGAGGGTTTGATTCTATATCCTTTCCCGCAGTGTTCCTTCTGGGCAAAGTGGTCAGCAAAACCAAGAGCTACAATTGCAAGGTAATTTTGATAGCACAGAGCTGGCCCAAAATGCCTTTGTTCTGTAACCTATTGATGTTTTTGTTCCAGATACCTCTGTGCCTTCCCCTTCAGAGAACCTGTTAACCCAACTATTCAAAGGAAGTCTGTACAAGGACCTCAAACCTGAACATATATTTTTATTGCGTTAGCTGTGACTATGAAACAGCAGAGCATCTCTGACCAAGTGGCAGCAGTAATTTAGGCCCCTCAAAGAAGCTCAGAGTAGCCTATGAGGCAAAGTGCAGTGTTCGCTCTCGTCAAAAATGAATGCGAGACAGACTGTCTCCCTTCACTTGAAAAGGCGAGACAACTGTGAAAAAATGTGAGACATGTTTTACTTCAAGAGATTTTGAAATATTTAGTTCCAATTTGGGACTGCATTAAATCTTCTTTATTTAAATAATAAGAAATAGATGACTAAAAGTTCAAATAAATAAACTATTTAATGCTGTTTTTATTTGTCTTTTTTTTTTTAAATTTCACTTCTAAACCACATCTTAATGGCTTATTGGCTGGGTGCTACTGGTGTTTTTTTATTATTTTTTTTTATTATTATTTTACTGTTATCTGGATTCATCAAATAAATAAATAAATTGCATTTTTTCTCTTTTCTTTGAAGAAATATATATTTTTGTCCCTTCCAATAATAGACAAATTTCTTTGGTCAGTAGTTGTTTCGACTGTTTCGCCTGTGACACAATATGCAGAAGACGAGTTAAAAAATAGACATAAAGCACAGAAATCTCGTGAGAATACCTGAATTCCCGCGTGAATTACTGTTAGCTGGATGTATCAAATAAAATAAACTCCCTTTCATGTCTTTCTCACCTATTTCTATGAGGAAATATATACGTCGTCGCTTCCGATAATAGACAAATTTCTTTGGTCAGTAGTTGTTTCGACTGTTTCGCCTGTGACACTATAAGCAGAAGACGAGTTTAAAAATCAACAACAAAGCACGGAAATCTCGCGAGAATACACGAAATCTCACGTGAATTACTGTTAGCTGGATATATAAATTAAAATAAACTGCTTTTCTAACCCGTTTCTAGATCTATGAGGAAATATGTGCGTCGTCGCTTCCGATAATAGACGAATTTCTTCAGTCCGTTTTGAGTGTTTCGCCTGGTAGCGACAGCACAGACGCGTTGGTGAGTTCGTTTTGCGACAACTCGCCCCAGAGTGTGTACAAACTCGCGAAATCGCGCTCGAGAGTGAACACTGAAAGTGGTCTATTTTGTCAGATGGTGTGAGTCAAATCTGATGGATTTCAAAAGACCATTGGTTACATGTTAGCCATTGCAGACAAGACTGGCAATTCTATTCTCGAATAGAGTGTGGCCTCAGTGGTCATTCCAGTACTGGCTCTAGACAAATCTCTCAAGGAGGGTGAATCATTTTGGCCAATCAGAGCCTTCTGTTATTATGTGAACAAAACAAATGTCCTGGGGGACAACAAGGAACTTGTTTTTGCCTCATTTAATGAAGAAAATGATTTATTTCTGCCTGGATTGAATGCTCCGGTGTTACCATATGTCTGATCAGAATCCTTGACCTTGCACCAGATCTAAGCTCGTAATGTTAAAACCTTTTCTTCTTCTAAGACCTTGCAAGGGAGGAGGGGAGGTCTTCTTAGAGCTGATTCTCTCAGCCTGCTATTGGAAGTCCCAGATCACCTTCACACAGTTTGACTTGAAGAATATGGCCTATGGTCTGGCCTGACTGAACCTTCTGGTCCTGTGGTTGCTGCCCAGCGTATTTGCCCCTAGAGCTCTAGTGTTTTTCTACTATAGTGTGTTTAGTCTTACTTCAGTTTGATATAACTTTAAGGCTTAGCAATAAGATCCTTAATCTTCCTTTTGTACCTTTTACCTTAGAATCAGGAGCGTCAGGATTTAGGCCCCAGTTAACTTTGTAACGGCCCACCCTGGGAGTACACTTGGGACCTTGACCTATACAACTCACGAGCCCCCAGCTAGCACGACCACTAGCACATGCAACCAACCCAGAATGATGGACAGTTGCCCAGGTTCAAGATCCTTCCCCCAGGTTAATGAGGAGACCACAAACTTGTAGTCATAGTTTAATGTCTTCGCGCTGGACCTGGTCAGAGCCAATCTACACCTATTATGAAACTAATTAGAACAAACAAGTTAATTAGCAACAACAAATTTATTCAACCAACAGTCACATGCAAGGTATATGTATAGAACTGAGAAACAGCAATATCAACTTAACTCAGTACAAGTACTATTTAACTGCAAATACGTTACTCAAACAATTACATTCACTACTAAGGAATACAGGATAAATCAGACAGTAAAGTTACTATTCAAATATCATATCAATAATGTATTAAGCAATTATATCAAATTAACAGCACATATGCATGTAATAACCCAAAAGGACAGCATTTACTATTAAGCATGCATATATCAAATAGAGCAATACTGTAAGAATGTAAATAACACGCCAATGTTACCGACTGGAAATGAACATGTATGAATATATTTGAAGCCGGTAATAGTAATAATAATAATAAAACACTAATATTGAGTTTATACCGGCACAATATATTTCAAGTAGCAAACCAGTACATAAATGCTACTCAAAACTAGTGCGAATGAATAAATAATGTGAATGAACTTATCCACTACAATTGGCCAGACTAAAGTACGTTGAATGAGTTTAATATGAGTTTGTACAACCCAACCCCGTAAGTGCACTGTATAAAGTGTATCTAAACAGATACGGGCATAAATCGTCCTCTACACTATCGCCCAAATAGTAAGAAGTTGCACAACGTTATTTAGAATATCAGTGAAACAGTTGTGGCTAGCAAGGCGAGCGCCAGAGCTACCTGTCAGAGTGATAACATGCACCTCATGTAATATGTTAAGCTGGGATGTTAAGTCTGACCCACAGACTAACAATCCCCCCTCCTGAACGATACCCGTCGGTAAATTCCGGACAACCTGTGTGGTTAACTCCTGGTTCACCACACTAAACCTGAATAGATGACACTATTCTAAAGAAACTGGACCAGTCCCATGACTGTCCGCAACAATAATATAATTCTTGTATAGAATCACTTGTGCCTTCCGTGGCAATTTCATGCAACAACTTCCGACAAATGGTCCAACTTTATAAAAATACTTTACCCACCCCAAACGTGCACATTACAAATACAAATTAGACAATACAAACTATACAACCTGGTAGATTATACAAGACAGACATACTTTAATCTTCTGACCAGAACAGTGGACAAAGCTTACTCACAATACAGACTGTCAATTAATCCTGAGTGTATGACCGCCACATACTACCGGAGATAACTGCTAAAGCCGGAACTCAATTCTACCCGGATCTATATATTCCTGAAAGTGTGACCGGTATTTAAATCATATCCAGATTCAAATTATCCTGACAGTGTGACCGACACTTAAATTATATCCAGATTCAAATTATCCTGAAAGTGTGACCGACACTTAAACTATATCCAGATTCAAATTATCCTGAAAGTGTGACCGACTCATAACACACTAACACTATATCACACCCGGATATTAATAGTCTAGTACATTACACACTGTGTAAACCAGTTTCCATACTACTGAATACATCCAATATTTGCCAAAATAACCCACTGAATTTCATACCAATTTTATCTCAACTGTAAATCCCAACCAAGCATTTGAATACCAATTTAGAATTACAAGGCACAAATCCATGTTAAGCACCCAGAGCTAACACTAAACGTGCTTACCCAAAGAATGCCAAAACAGAAAAGTAGTCAAACATCTGCTACAATACTATATATACTAAACCCTGCAGGTGCTCATAGTAGCCATTCATTGGCTAAGGGCTTCCCACCCCCCACAAGTGCTCATCAATTGGCGCCAATTGGTAGACCAGAATACCGCCAAAATACTATAAACAAACAGCTTGAATTACAGTCAAAGTACAGGGCCATAACCAATAAAATATACATCATTTAGGTCTATGGTACTAGTAATATTACCTGACACACAACTTCAAAGTATTCTCGTCCAATAATCTGATAAAATCCCACAAAATTGCCCCACAACTTAAAATCTCAGTACTGAGGACGAAAATCAATATGTTTGGGCCGAATCTACAACCAAATCTCACTGTGAGCTGATGCTAAACCTCGGAAATCTCGTCAAACTACCGTAAGTCCCTCAAATTGAAGTTCGGGATCTCCCGTACTTCACACTTCCCCCCCCTTAAAATGGATGGGGATGTTTGGGTGATAAGTGCAACTACGTATATTACACGACACTTGTACTACCTGAACTTTTCTAACCCACTCTGTAAAACTCCAACTGACCGACAGTAACCACCAGTACACATAGAATAAGTTGCTCAGTAAATCATATTAATAAAGTCTGCCTTTAACCTGGCATAATCACTGATGTGAATGATAGATTACAAACTTCATCACACCACAATCAATTAAACACTTGCTAGAGTCTCTTTAATCAGTCTGAGTGTCTTCTGACCGATGGTCAACAAAACGTCTGAATTACTTAATTAAATTTATTACTTTTAGATTTATTCATTAAACAGTCTAACATAGTCCCGCACTTGTTTGGCCAGGCTGTATCCAGGATGGCATCCCACAGTATCCAATTTTTAAAGCACGGACGATAATATCCATGTACCCAGCACACCCTAGTAACTGCCACAGATTGATGCATAACAGTCCACATTACGCTACTGTGCATGTGATTGACATCTAAAAATGATACAATAGTCCTCTCACATCAGGTGGGTAAATAAGCAGCGGGCACAGATTGATGCATAACAGTCCACATTACGCTACTGTGCATGTGATTGACATCTAACAACAATAAATAGTCTACTCACACATCGTCTGGGGTAAATAGGCAGCGGGCACAGATTGATGCATAACAGTCCACATTACGCTACTGTGCATGTGATTGACATCTAAAAATGATACAATAGTCCTCTCACATCAGGTGGGTAAATAAGCAGCGGGCACAGATTGATGCATAACAGTCCACATTACGCTACTGTGCATGTGATTGACATCTAACAACAATAAATAGTCTACTCACACGTCGTCTGGGGTAAATAGGCAGCGGGCACAGATTGATGCATAACAGTCCACATTACGCTACTGTGCATGTGATTGACATCTAAAAATGATACAATAGTCCTCTCACATCAGGTGGGTAAATAAGCAGCGGGCACAGATTGATGCATAACAGTCCACATTACGCTACTGTGCATGTGATTGACATCTAACAACAATAAATAGTCTACTCACACGTCGTCTGGGGTAAATAGGCAGCGGGCACAGATTGATGCATAACAGTCCACATTACGCTACTGTGCATGTGATTGACATCTAAAAATGATACAATAGTCCTCTCACATCAGGTGGGTAAATAAGCAGCGGGCACAGATTGATGCATAACAGTCCACATTACGCTACTGTGCATGCGACTGACATCTGGTAACAGTCATAAACATAGTCCTGTCACATCATGTGGGGAAATATAGTGGGCACAGATTGATGCATAACACTCCGCGTTATGCTACTGTGCACAACAGTGACATCTAATGAGTGAGGTGGTGCTACATCCACCCGACCTTGTTAGTGCTCACCCCATAACTATAGGATAACAAAAAATTTTAAAGATAGAATTAATACTAGTCACCACCTGAAACGGGACCACATAACTAAGTGGGGACAACTAGTGTGTTATGTATTTAGCAACTACACAAGGACAATATAATTAATACTAGTACTAATATTATCCATATTCATGGCTGACAACCTCAGGGAGATATAGTCTACGAACCCATACACAGATGTTCCCTACAAAAATCAAGACATTAATCAAGTACTAAAAACAGGGAGAATATTAATACGTCTGTCATATGAAATACGTTAAAGATTCTACCAGGGTGTAATCTAAAAAGTGTAAAATATTGTATACAGTTATTATTTCAATATTATTGGTGTCCTAATTACTAACAAGATTTCTGCACTCTACATTTATTGGTAATCACAGTGGTTAAACCCTATGACAATTGGGCACTAATTCTGTCGAGGAACTCCTCAATGTCTTCAGTGGTGGTTGGCGCGACGGGGGATGATATAGGGCTTTGACTATCAACTAGACTAATGGTTTTGGCCTTGGGAGAAACTGGTTGGCATTGGGGGACTGGTATTAGCTGCCCATTGATAATCTGGTGAGAAATCAGTTGGACGGTGGACACTGTAACATGGGTGGGTGGTCTCGGAGGTGAGCCTGGCGGGGTAATGTCTTCATACACTGGAGTGGTAACAGTTTCATCTGGCTTACTGGGAGAGGGAGGTGCAGGAAATGAAGGTTGAGAGCACACAGAGTCAATATCCTTAAGATATTCTTCCAATGGTGGCAAAGTGGGGGGGGTGGGTCACATAGAAGTGTTCTGACATTTCCTTATCACGAAAAGTCTTGACATCACAGAGGGGGCAACTGATGAGGGAAACATAGCCCTCTGGTATGATTACTCTACAAGCCTCCAGGGGTGAATTTTCCTCATGCGTTGAAAGGTGGCGACGCATAAAGGTTGCATCCAGCCTGGAGTTGATCACTGGACAGTGGGGACACTTGTAACCCCAGTATTTGGTCTGGTGGCACCTGGCCATGTGTCGGCCAAGTTGCCCCACTTCTTTCCGGCAAACTCTACATCTCCTTCCTTTCTGGGCTTGCATGGTTGTGCTACAATGAATGGAAATGAAATTTCTCAAAATTAGGTCTATTTCCCCTGCTTATGCCCAACCTAACTACAGAGTTACAAACAAAAATTGCTTTAACTAATACTATTTACCTTCCTGGGGGGTGTCCAGTGAATTAAACTTAAACTGAATACATGAGCTAAAAATTGTACTGCCAGTCTCCCAATCTGTCAGGGGACTTCTTACTTCGTGAGGGCCGGGAACTACCAGTAGTATACTCAACATTACTTTCCTCGGCTTCTGTTATAGAAAGCTCCTTCTCTCTATTGGGACAATTATTTACCCATGAGGTGTCCTGAGGGGCTCTTAACAATGCTGGTTTAAGACGGTCATGGTTGACCGTTATCGGGTTTGAACTTTGATTCAACCGGATCTGATATACTGCCTCTGACAGTTTCTTGGTAACTACATAGGGTCCTGTCCATTTCAAAAAACTCTCCTTAGGTGACTTACCTTTCACTGGGTTTAAGTAATATACCACTGACCCTGGGTGAAAGTGATTCTCCTTCAAGCGGTTGTTGTAGTTATGTTGTTGTCTAATACAAGCCTTTTTACTGTTCAGACGAGCATTCTCATAAACTTTCTCTAGGCGACTTTGTAATTCTAGTACATATTCAGGGGGGTTATTGCATTTACCTTGTTGATCTGGAACTGGTATCATTATATCCAATGGGAGTCTGAGTTCCCTCCCAAACATCATTACAGCCGGGGTTTCTCCTGTGGACTCCTGTACACTTGAATTATATGCTAACGTGCACAACTTTACTAACCTGTCCCAACTGAAAGGGTTGTCCTGAATGACACAGTTAAGTATGTTATTAATTGTTTGATTAGCCCTTTCAATGAACCCATCAGACTGAGGTCTAAAGGCTGTGGTTCTTGTTTTTTGTATTCCAAGCAATTGACACACCCCACGAAATGTATTACCCTCAAAATAGGTGGCCCTATCTGTGTGTAATTCAAGGAGTACCCCAAATAATGCTACCCAATTCATCACTATGGCTTCTGCAACTGTGGTTGCTGTGAAATCAGGCAAAGGTACTGCTACACAATATCTTGTGAACAAGTCCCCTATAACTAGTAACCACTGGTTATTATTATCCGACACTGAATATGGTCCCATAATATCAACTGCTACTCGTTCATTCGGTGCTCCAACTAGATACTCTTGCATCTTACCTTTTGGCTTTTTAGGTGGCCCTTTCCTCTGTTGACACACTTCACAAGTGAGTACCCATCTTTGTATGAATTGACGCATACCAGGCCAATAAAATCTAGCTCTTACTCTATGATAGGTCTTTTTTCCACCCAGATGACCAGCTGGTGCACTGTCATGCAGATAAGTCATTGCTTCTTGCCTATATTTTGATGGGAGTACCAGTTGATACCAAAAACCTCTACCTGCCCTGTCCTCCCACTTCCTGTATAATAATCCTGATCTGATACTCAAGCGATTTCTATCCATCAGGAGCTGCTTGGTGCTCCCACTCGCGTTAGAAAAATTATCCCATGTAAACTGAAGGTTCTTACTTATCAGATTGAAAACTGGCCCAACCTCAGGGTCCACCATTTGAGCTTCCACTAAGGCCTCATTTGACCACTCAAATTCATCTTTAACTGCCCTTACCTGACGACATACCTCAGTGCAATCCACTTGTACTGCTGCATCAACCTTATCTGTACCTGTTTCAATTACCACAGGAGGGTCATACGATAAATCTTGTAATTTCTTACAGTAACAACTCTTTTTCTTGCATGACTCTGACTCTACCCTACTTAGGCCATCAGCATTACCATGAGACACTCCAGGTCTGTGAATAATTTCAAAATCAAAGGGTTGTAAGAAGTCCAACCAACGGGCCAATTGCCCCTCCGGTTCCCTAAATCGGTGTAGGTACTTGAGGGAACTATGGTCTGTCCTAACTATAAAACGTCTTCCCAACAAGTAACACTTCCATAATTTCAGATGGTGGACTATAGCTAATAACTCTCTCCTAGTAACACAATAGTTGACTTCTTGAGCACTAAGTGTCCGACTACCATAAGCCAGTACCCTCTCTACCTCTGTGTCACCCTCAGTTTGCACCTGAGACAGAATTCCTCCAAGCCCTACATTGGAAGCATCCGTGTCTACAATGAATGTTCCTTTTTCCTGGGGGTACCCCAATATGGGGGAACATACTAACCTATCTTTTAGCTCCTGGAAAGATAGATCACATTCTGGGGTCCATTTAAATTTGTTCTTTACTGAAGTCAACATTGTTAGTGGTTTTGCTATTGTCGAAAACTCTGGGATAAAGCGTCTATAATAAGAAGCTAATCCTAAGAATGCTTTTACCTGCTTGCTGGTCCGAGGTTGTGGCCATTCCTTCACAGCCTCTATTTTCTTTGGGTCAGTACTAACCCCGTTCTCACTTACTATATGACCAAGAAAGCTTACAGACTTCTGAAACAGTTCACACTTACCCGGTTTCAGCTTCAGATTGGCTTTTCTCAGACGCTCTAAATATTGCGCTAACCGCTCTAACGTCTGCTCAAAACTGGACCCATAAATCAAAATATCATCTAAGTAAATCAACAGGGAAACATACCTGAGATCTGCTAACATGCTGTCCATAAGCCGTTGGAATGTCCCTGGCGCTGTGTTAAGACCAAAGGGGAGAACATTCCAGTGGTATAAACCACCCGAAGGGCCATTCTGATGACAGAAAGCCGTCTTTTCTTTTGAATCTGGTGCCATCGGGACCTGCCAGTAACCTGAAGTCAAGTCTGTTGAGCAATAAAACTTAGCATTTGCCAAACAATCAAGGCTAGAATCTATTCTTGGAATAGGATACCCATCTAGCTTACTAACCTTATTTACAGTCACTCTATAGTCCAAACACAGTCTAAAACTACCGTCCTTTTTCTTGACCATGACAATAGGGGCAGCCCACGCAGAATTACTCGGTTCAATTAACTTCCTTCTCAACAATCCTGAGATCAGCTCATCTGCTGCCTTTCTCTGCTCTGGACCTAACCAACGTGGTGGCACCTTAATGGGTTTTGCATCACCTGTATCGATACTGTGTTCAATATAGTCTGTACACCCAATGTCTTCATCATTCTTTGAAAATACATCTTGATATTCACTCAAAAATGACCTAAGTTTCTGACTCTCTTGATCCGTCAAATGTATCCTACCCCTCTCAAACACATCTTTAAGATACTCTGGGAGTTCGACATTGGTGGAAACTTCCATTTTACGAACACTCACTTGATTATTTGCTGCAACCTGTGACTCTCTTACCTGCTCCACCTTCACCAACAAACCTATGGCTGTCCTGGCCTCCACCAGAACTGGTTCCTCTTGTGGGTTGTAAATTAATACTGGTATTTTACCTCTTGGCTCATTGTGAACCACTCTGGCAACTAACACTCCTATCTTCTCAACCATAGATTGAACCGGTTCAGTAATGTAACTTTCACTACTTACTATGTCACTCTTACCACGGCTTACCACTTGGCCTTCCACCCAAGATTCCTGCCTAGGAGGTAAGATGATGGGTTCCTTGGTTATAATTCTTCTTGATAATGAATTATGATAACAATCAACCACTGGGATGTCCACATCCCCTTGTTTCAATTTAAGGGATCTAAAGTCTAGTGTGAGACCTAAGCTCTGTAGCTCGGTCATACCTAAAATAGCCTTATCTGAAAACTGACCCACCACAAAGTCCACAGTGTATCTTTCCTTACCGATCGCCACTGGTATTCTCACTGTGCCCAGACAGTGCTGAATACTGCCATCTGCAAACTTTACATAATGCTCTACGCCCTGCATCGGAGGTCGGTAACCATCTGGCAACCTATCATACACATCTCTACTCAGTAATGATTTTGAAGAGCCACTATCTAGTAGTATGCTCAGAGGGGCTGCAAAGCCCTGACCTTTAAGCTTACCATCTATGTACACACCTAAATGGGCTGCCGCTGATGCATTTACTTCCGAAGTACTTTTACTATCTGTGTTTATCTCTAGTACTAGTTTACAATTTGGCTGATTAGCACTGTAGGTCTCTGACATACACCCACTATCTTGCTTTATATCTACATTCTTTCTACATATTGGAGCCTCACAAATTACAGCTGGACCATCCCGATCCAGAGGAAGGTCGCCTACTAGTTTAAAATTTTGCCTGATTTCTCCTGAAGGGACTTACCTCCCTTTTTCCGATTGGGACACTCGTTTTTCCAGTGACCCAACTGGTGGCACACAAAGCAAGGGCTGCTGGCCTTTGCCTCACCTGACTTCCTGTGAGCTTCACCATGGGACTTGTTTTGGTCTATACCTCGAAGTTCTGGTTTACCGTTCCCTGATGCTACTTCAGAATTCTTACCTGACTTCTGGAAATTCTGCAAGGTTTTTAACTGTTTCTCCTGACCTGATACTAAAAGATCTTTAACTTAACATTTCATTGCGTTAATACATCTTACCTACCAGACGATAGCTTTATGCCGGCGCCAGCCGGTCCCGCCAAACGAAAGAAAAAGACGTCCTGGGTTTCACCCCCGGCAGGACCGGTACACTACACTCCACTCGCCAGGTGGCCTAGTTCCTGCCTCACTCGCCAGAGGGACGTGACGTCATAGCATCTTTTTCGTTTGGCGCGATTTGAAAAGTTTGAATTTTCTGTAAACATTTTGTATTTGTGGATATTTCTTCTCATTTTATTTGTGTGTGCCTGAAGTTTTGTCATCAGATAATTACATCATCATGGCATCTCCAGGACAAAGGAAAGGTGCCTGCGGGCATATTATGGCGTCTTTTGACCGCCATTCACGTTGTGCTAGATGCAGGGACAAAAGTTTAGGGGAGGACCCTTGTGTGTTGAAACTACCCTGTGAGTATTGCGAAGTTCTAACCCCAGAACAGGTTATCCAGTTGGCTACACCAACTTATAAACTACGTAAGGAAAAATCAAAGGGAAAAGACACTCTCATTGATCCTTCTTCTGTTACTGTGGTGGCGCAAGTTGAATCGCAGGATTCTGAACCTTCTGTTCCTCCCCTCAATACTTCTGTAGACCTTACTCTTCCTCAACCTAACTTCCGTAAGGAACTTCAGGAAATGGATGAGAAATGGGCTGTACGCATGGCTCGTTTAGAAGCACTTTTAACCATTGGACCACGTCCTTCTTCTCAGCCATCTTTCTCACCGGTGAAGGCACCGGTCGCTCACAAACCTCCAGCCGGAGTATTGTCTTCTAACCCTTTCCTACCACCATCTGTTCCTTCCGGCCAGGCCGGTTCGGCCTTTGGTCCGGATAGAACGCATACTGTAACGGCTACTACTTCTTCACCTGTGGACATGGTATCTCCACTGGAGAATTTGTATCAGGACCCGGAACCGGTTTTTGCCGAACCTGCTTCTTCCGGCCCGGTGTCCTCATTTGAACAGTGTACTGAAACTCTTCCGCGGGAATTTACCCAACCGGAACCAGCAGAAGAAGGGGAATTGTCAGAACTGGAAGATCATCCGGACGTTGTTGACACTGAGACGGACCGGGCGATAAGTGAAGATCAAAACTATCGTGAAACTGTAAGAGGAGTCAGAGCTTTCATGGGTTGGTCTCACATCCCAGATCTGGAATACTCGCCTGCTACTCGTGCTGATAATCCCTGGGTTGGACACAGATCTCAGCCGGTAGGAAAAGTCTCTGTCCTTCTTCCACCAGAAGACTGGTTGTGCAAGAAATTAGAGAACCTTAATCTTGTACTCATAGAGGGATACCCGTCCAAATCTTCAGAGCCTGGAGGGTTGCATATGGACCAATATCTCCGCCCCCCCAAATCTCAAAGTAGATGGTATGGGATTCACCCGGCCGAACCTAAAGACTTTACCAGACCGGGAAAGTATGTTACTACATGGCCCAATGATGCCGCAAAGCTGAACAATGCCTTTACAAGAATTTCCAAATCTTCTTCTAGTTCAGCTCAACCTCCTTCACGCCCCATTGCCCAGGATACCCTCAGGAAGTGGGAGAAGGCGGCTAAGGAAACGAGTTATATATGCAACCAGTCCGCTGGATTCAACCGTTGCATTACCAAAATACAGGACAGTGTCCAAGAGCAACTTAAGATTTTACAAACAGAATTAGGAAAGGGTAAATCTTCTAGCAAGGCTCAGTCAGCATTGGACGAGTTGCATTACCTAACCTCATTCAATCAAAATGTGAGTTTTGCGGTAGGAAAATCTCTTCAACATCTCTCGGACTTCACCTTTGTCCAGATGGCCAATTTGACCTTAGTCCGCAGAGACTCATATTTGGAACATTTAAAAACAGGAGTGAAACCAGACACGTTTTCCGCCTTGAGAAATTGCCCTCTGAACACTCATGCTTTGTTTCCAGATGCGGTCATCCGCAAAGCGGAAGATGAGATTCAACAATTTGAAACCATAAAGCGTACCAACCAGCCCGGTCCGGGCCGCGGTGGGTTCGCCGGTAACCATAAAAAGCAGAACAGATTCCAACCCTACCCCACTAACTGGAAGCAAGGACAGGAATCTACTCAGACCGGTGCTTCCGCAGGGAAAGACATACCCGCATGGAAGTCCTTTGGGGGACGTGGCAGGTCTAGAGGCAGAGGAAGGGGAGGTCAGCCCGGTCGCGGCACCCGCCCTCCTAAGGATCAAGGGCAGTATAAATGACAATTATTGTGTTCAAAACCCGGTGCCGGTGGCCCGGTCAAAGATAAATGTCATAAATGTAAGAGAACAAAACTTTTCTGTGTCTGTTCAACAACCTGTGTTTTGTCCTGTTGCCAGTCCTGTACTTTTTGTTGTAAAAAGAGGGCAGTCACAAAAGAAAGACACAAGTCCCTCATTAAGAGTGAGGCAAGAAATAAAATTTGTCAAAGATGCTTTTTCTGTAGATCATTGCGTTTTTGCCCCCATTGCTCAAAATGTCCTCAATGTTGTCAATGCTCATCTGATAGGGGGACGTCTCCAAAAATTTTGGCAGAAGTGGTCCCTCCTAGGTTCAAATCCGAGAGTAGTGTCCATTTTGAAGGACGGCTACATTCTCCCGTTCAAAGTCAGACCCCCACTAGTAAGGGACCCCCTAATAGTCAGTGGTTATGCAAACCCCCTCAGGAACCTCTACCTGAAGGAGGCTTTGCAAGCCTTACTACAAAAGGAGGCAGTAGAGATGGTAAGGGTTCGGACATCTCTAGCCTTCTTCAACCGACTGTTCATAGTCCCAAAACCAAACCAAAGGTGGCGACCAGTCTTGGACCTCAGTGCTCTAAACAAATTTTTGAGCGTAAAAACATTCAAGATGGAAACCCCGGAAACAATTCGGATCTCACTGCAACAAGGAGAATGGGTGACATCGCTGGATTTCAGCGACGCCTATTTCCACATTCCAGTCCATGTGAAGTCCAGGAAATATCTCAGGTTCCATTTCCAAGGTCAGTCCTATCAATTCCGGGCTCTTCCCTTTGGCCTCTCCACAGCTCCCATGGAGTTCACTGGTGTGGTCAAAGAGGTGAAGCTAATGGCTCAATCCCGGGGTATAAGGATCCACCAGTACCTAGACGACTGGTTGATTCGAGCCCCTACCAGAGAATCTTGCCACCAGGGAACCCAGTCCCTCCTAGCCCTTTGCCAGGAGTTGGGCTGGGTGGTAAACATGCAAAAATCAGAACTGGAACCCCAACAAGTCTTCGAATTTGTAGGCTACCAGTACGATCTACTCAACGGATTGGTCAGACCTACTCAAAACCGTTGGGAAACCCTTCAGCAAAAAATAACAGGGTTATTACAGAACAGATCCTGCCGAGTGAGAACCTTCATGTCTCTTATAGGTCTACTCACTGCGACAGAGAAACAGGTGCCCCTAGGCAGACTGCACATGAGACCTATTCAGTGGCACCTCAAGAAACACTGGAGAGTCCCGGAATCTCTGGAAAAGGAGATTCCAATTCCGAGGTCTCTCCATCAGCACCTGCAGTGGTGGACCCAAGAGGAAAATGTCCTAAAGGGTCAACCCTTACACCCCCTACGACACGCAGTACAAATCTTTACAGACGCCTCAAAAGAAGGCTGGGGTGCTCACTTAGGCGACTTCACAGCAAGCGGTACTTGGTCAGTGCCCGAAAGCAAGTTGCACATAAACTTCTTAGAGCTAAAAGCCGTGTTGTTAGCACTAAAAAGATTCCAACAATTAGTGCAAGGAAAGGTCGTCCTGATTGCCACAGACAACACTACAGTTGTGGCATACATCAACAAGGAGGGAGGTATGAGGTCAGGTTCACTCTGTGCCCTTCTTTGGCGGCTCCTATGTTGGTGCAATCTCAGACAAATAGTACTGAAGGCCAGACACATTCCGGGCCGTCTGAATGTAATTGCAGACAAGTTGTCTCGCCAGGGACAGGTCATTCAGACGGAGTGGTCCCTCCATCAGGAGATCTTCGACATCCTTTGTCGAACTTGGCATTGTCCCCAAGTGGACATGTTTGCAACAAGGTACAACTGCAAGCTAGTCCAATTTGTGTCCCCAATTCCAGACCCAAAGGCCTGTTCAGTGGACGCTCTGACAATGTCCTGGGAAGGCCTGGACATGTACCTTTTCCCTCCAGTGTCTCTGATGGGGAAGGTGGTCAGCAAGCTGTCAGATCACTGGTATCGCAGAGCAATTCTGATTGCTCCAGGATGGCCCAACATGCCTTGGTTTTGGGACCTAGTGGAGCTGTCAGCGATGGTTCCTCTTTGTCTCCCGCACCATCCAGATCTAGTGACCCAACCTTTCAACGGGGCACGTCACAGGGATCTGGCAAGCCTAAATCTCCATGCCTGGCTCCTAGAGCCCAGACAATCAGGGAGCAAGGGTTCTCTAGCCCAGTGGCGTCAAGAATTGAGGCGCCTCAAAGACGTTCAACCAGAGCAGTCTACGAAGCGAAGTGGGCCCTTTTTGTTAGATGGTGCGAAACAAGTCAGGTGGACTTCAGGAATCCATCTATCAAACAAATAGCAGATTTCCTCCTGCATCTTTTCCAGGAGAAGAATCTCCAGCCCAGCACTATTGATGGTTACAGGTCAGCCATTGCAGACAAACTGGGAAATACCTCGGTTAATGTCGGCAAGGATGAAAATTTGACTAGACTGTTAGACAGTTTTCACAGAGATAGACCCAAAGGGCGCCGGGGGGTTCCTGCTTGGAACCTCTCACTGGTTTTACACCAGCTTACAAAAGCGCCTTTTGAACCACTCAGAAAGGCTTCTCTGAAGCACCTTACTTTCAAAACTGTTTTTCTCCTAGCCCTGGCTTCGGGAAAACGCAGGAGTGAGATTCACGCTTGGTTAAACAAAAATATCAGACACCAAGCTGATTGGTCCAAAGTTTCCCTCTACCCTTCACCAAGCTTCTTGGCGAAAAATCACTTGGCAAAAGAGGGACCAGAGTGCGTGGCCCCTGTGGTCATCCCGGCCTTAGCCCCCACTCTGGATAAGTCTTTAAAGGAAGACAGATCCCTTTGCCCCGTTCGGGCTCTTCGCTACTACCTGGACAAAACGCAGGACCTAAGAACGGGAAAGGAGTTAGTTTTTGTTTCATTCAAACAAGGTTTTAACAAGGACATCTCTCCTGCCACTATCTCGTCCTGGATCAAACAAACAGTAGTGTTGTGTTATGACCTCTCTGACCAAGATTCCTTGACCTTACATCAGGTTAAGGCCCATGATGTTAGGGCCTTTGCGGCCTCCAAAGCCTTTCAAGGTGGCATATCTCTGGACCAGATTCTAGCAGCATGCCACTGGAAGTCCCACAACACCTTTACACAGTTTTACCTTAAGGATGTTGCCTGGGCAGATAAGGAGCTTTTTCACTTGGGTCCTGTGGTGGCTGCTCAGCAGATCCACCACTAGTCACCTAAGCTTCTTTGTATATAATTATATATAGTGTACATACTAGTAGTTTTAGGTGTAGGCTCACTTTTAACCTAGGCCTTGGCTTCTCAAAGTCTTTTACTTCAGAAGAATCCTCTGGGTATAGGACTTCCCCTACTCTTTCAGGTTATCCGTGGGAATCATTGACTTGAACTCTTACTCTCTTCCTCCCCTCAGAGCAGTCAAAAAGGGGGGGGGGGCAGGTGGGTCTAGTTACCCTCGAGACTAACATGTCTCCTCAAAGGACTAGAACCTCACACCTAGGTATAATATAAGAGTTCTCTCCAATCCTCAGAAGGCTGCCCTCCTTCCACTGGGTAGTTATTCTAGCTATCGTCTGGTAGGTAAGATGTATTAACGCAATGAAATTGCAAATTTTAATTAGTAAATTAAATTTTTATTAGTTAATACTTTTTAAATCTTTTTAGTGCTAACAACATTAGCACTATAATCACTATAATTTCATATTGCTATGGTAAGTCCCCATGTAAATATTGTAGCTATTTTGCTTGGATCATAAAGTTTCTGGGGCGTGTGCCCGCCATCCAACTCCAACAAACCTTCCCCCTACCCTTCCCCTTGAAACCTTCTGTAAGCCCAGGTCATAGGGGTATTCTCGTATAGTTTATTGTTGTACAGTTGTCTCTTTAAGTGTCTTTTATAAGGGCATATGATGTCAGTTATTGATCAGTAATGTACCAGTTAAATGTAGTACATGTATCTCAATAATATTGTTCGATATTGCCATTAAATACTTATGGAAAACCTGGACAAAATCTGCAAAAATCATGGAAAAATCATGGAATTTCAAAATGAAAATCCTGTGGCTACCCTGAGTAGTGCATGAAAAAAAAAAAGATTCCTAGCGAGACTCGCGCTTAAAAATCACTAATGTTTAAATTCATAATTTCCTTTTGCCACAAATACTAGAAAATTTTGTAACCCTCTATATTATTAACTTGTTTGTTATTTCTCAAGGTCCATATATTTAGATCAACAGAGTACAAATATGCAAGTTCAAATATGCAAGTTCATCATCGTCGTCGTCCGCACCCGTGTCCGCATCCGCAGAGATTTCTTGTTAGCGACCTACAGTCCACATTTCTTTCCAGATTTCTTTCATATATGGCAGGTGGCTTGATATGGTGGAGGACTCGCCACCCCATCTTTTTTGTAGGCTTTATGTCTAAATTAGGCCTGTGGTAGACAAAAATGTCTAAAATGTGGAATATTGCTTGTTAGCGACCTACAGTCCACATTTCTTTCCAGATTTCTTTCATATTTGGCAGATGGCTTGGTATGCTAGAGAACTCGCCACCCTATCTTTTTGGTAGGCTTTGTGTCTAAATTAGGCCTGTGGTAGACAAAAATGTCTAAAATGTGGAATATTGCTTGTTAGCGACCAGGTGGCTTGGTATGCTAGAGGACTCGCCACCCTATCTTTTTGGTAGGCTTTATGTCTAAGTTAGGCCTGTGGTAGACAAAAATGTCTAAAATGTGGAATATTGCTTGTTAGCGACCTACAGTCCACATTTCTTTCCAGATTTCTTTCATATTTGGCAGGTGGTTTGGTATGCTAGACGACTCGCCACCCTATCTTTTTGGTAGGGTTTATGTCTAAATTAGGCCTGTGGTTGCTTTATGTGTAAATTAGGCCTGTGGTAGACAAAAATGTCTAAAATGTGGAATATTGCTTGTTAGCGACCTACATTCCACATTTCTTTCCAGATTTCTTTCATATTTGGCAGGTGGCTTGGTATGCTAGAGAACTCGCCACCCTATCGTTTTTGTAGGCTTTATGTCTAAATTAGGCCTGCGGTAGACAAAAATGTCTAAAATGTGGAATATTGCTTGTTAGCGACCTACAGTCCACATTTCTTTCCAGATTTCTTTCATATTTGGCAGGTGGCTTGGTATGCTAGAGGACTCGCCACCCTATCTTTTTGGTAGTTTTTATGTCTAAATTAGGCCTGTGGTAGACAAAAATGTCTAAAATGTGGAATATTGCTTGTTAGCGACCTACAGTCCACATTTCTTTCCACATTTCTTTCATATTTGGCAGGTGGCTTATCGCTTAAAAGTATTGCAGATAGCCAATTTTTCTCAAATAACTCGTTCTTCTACTTTTGGGGAGAGCTTTCACATGGTGAAGTTTCAGACCCGTAGCTAATTACTCACCTACTCAAAATGAGTAAATGCTAATTATCTCTAAAAATATTGGGGATACCCAATTTTTATCAAATAACTCATTCATCTACTTTTGGGAGAGCTTTCACATGGTGAAGTTCCAGACCCGTAGGTAATTACTCACCTACTCAAAATGAGTAAATGTGAATTATGTCTAGAAGTATTGCAGATAGCCAATTTTCCTCAAATAACTCATTCACCTACTTTTAGGAGAGCTTTCACATGATGAAGTTTCAGACCCGTAGCTAATTATTCACCTACTCAAAATGAGTAAATGCGAATTATCTCTAAAAGTATTGCAGATAGCCAATTTTCCTCAAATAACTTGTTCACCTACTTTTGGGAGAGCTTTCACATGGTGAAGTTTCAGACCCGTAGCTAATTACTCACCTACTCAAAATGAGTAAATGCGAATTATCTCTAAAAGTATTGGGGATACCCAATTTTTATCAAATAACTCATTCATCTACTTTTGGGAGAGCTTTCACATGGTGAAGTTCCAGACCTGTAGGTAATTACTCACCTACTCAAAATGAGTAAATGTGAATTATGTCTAGAAGTATTGCAGATAGCCAATTTTCCTCAAATAACTCATTCACCTACTTTTAGGAGAGCTTTCACATGGTGAAGTTTCAGACCCGTAGCTAATTATTCACCTACTCAAAATGAGTAAATGCAAATTATCTCTAGAAGTATTGCAGATAGGCAGTATTTCTCAAATAACTCATTCACCTACATTTTGGAGAGCTTTCAATTAGTGAATTTACAGATCCGTAGCTATTTACTCACCTACTCAAAATGAGTAAATGCCTATTATGAGTATTATCACTGAAAGTATTGCAGATAGCCAGTATTTCTCAAAGAACTCATTCACCTACATTTTGGAGAACTTTCACATGCTAAAGTTTTTTTATGAATTTTTATAATAATTTTTAATGCATTAAAATTAATGAAATCATGCACTAAATCAATTATAACTTGAAAAGTATTGCATTTAGAGAACTTTGTTATAATATGTTATTTAGCTACTTTTTCCATAGCTACAATATGGTGAGTAACTTGGGTGTCTATCTCAACAGCTAAGTGAGTAATAGCTACTTTTGGATTTTTCACTTACTTCCATCATGAGTAAAATCACTTGTAACTTGAAAAGTATTGCAGTTACAGAATTTTGTGCAAATATGTTATTCATCTACTTTTGGGTCAGCTATTACATAATAAAATTTCAGACCTGTAGCTCATGGCATAGCTGAGTAATAGCTACTTTTAGGTTATCACTGTTGAGTAAATCACTTATAACTTGAAAAATGTTGCATTTAGATTATTTAGTTTCAAAATGTTATTCACCTATTTTGAGGCAGCTATAACATAGTAAAATTCCAGACCTGTGGCTCATTGCATAGCTGAGTAATAGCTACTTTGAGGTTCTTACTCAACACTAAATCATTTATAACTTGAAAAGTATTGCATTTAGAGCATTTTGTTAAAATATGTTATTCAGCTACTTTTTTCCATAGCTACAACATGGTGAGTAACTTAAGTGTCTATCTCAATAACTAAGTGAGTAATAGCTGTTTTTGGACTTTTCACTAACTTTCATCATGAGTAAAATCACTTGTAACTTGAAAACTATTGCATTTAGAGAATTTTGTGCAAATCTGTTATTCACCTACTTTTGGGTCAGCTATAACATAGTAAAATTTCAGACCTGTAGCTCGTGGCATAGCTGAGTAATAGCTACTTTTGCCTTTGCCGGTGGATACATCTTGCATCTGGCCACAGATGCGTCCTTGGTCTAGTTAGATTTTGGGAGCGATCCCATGAAAATTGACTGATTTATGAGCGATTTTTTCACAGGTTCCAACTGGAAAGCTCAAAATTCATGTGAACCTCCTATTATCTTCTTAAGTATTGCATTTAGTGCCATATAATGTATTGGGAGGTAGTAGGAAACCATATGTGGAGAGTTTAGAAAGCAAGTCAAATTTCACCCCCGACCCCCCTGTAGGGTCAAACTGGGGTCATAAAATAGCCGATTTTGACATTTTGCCTGATGACAAAAATTTTACTCTGATCTGTCTGTATGTTTTTTGGTGTTTAGATCACTCCAGAACTAATGAACAGATCTTTATAAAAAAAATTTTGTGGACCTGGAGAAGATACTAACTTTGGGAAAGATTTGGATCATATTTTGGATACAAAAATTCATGAATTTTGAGAGGTCCAATTTCCAATGTATTTTAAATGACTTTGGCTTTCTACTGGATATTTTTTTCAAAAGGAATGAACAAATTTTGATGTTAAATTTTTATTAGGAAGGGGCTAGCCATGGGAAGAAGTGATTACAGTTTAGGAAAGATCCAGTTAATATTCTGGATACCAATAAACATGTGTGCTCAGTGGTTTCTGGTACACTTTGTGCCCATTTCATCAAGTAACATTTATAATAATGTCAGCTAGAGAGTGAGCCACGTTATCGTGAACTCACAAAATACCCACAAAATATTTATTCAGTGTCTGGATCTGTGTGTTCAGGCATGCATGTTTTCCTCAGTAGGGAGAAATCCACTGAAAATTAATTTTCATGTTTGGTTTTTACCCTTTTTGGTTTTTTTATTGTTTTCACCCATGGTGTCCGGATGGGCGGGCAGGCGGGCGGATGGGCGGGCGGCGGGAAAAAGTTTGTCCGGGCTGTATCTCAGAAACCGTAAGGTGTAGGAAGTTGATACTTGGTAGGGACATTGGTTAGGAGGTGTAGGTGTGCAACGTCATGGTCTGACCTTGATTTGACCTTTGACCTTGCCGTAGTGACATTGAGTTTGAAAATCTTGTCCGGGCTATATCTCGGAAACCGTAAGGTGTAGGAAGTTGATACTTGGTAGGGACATTGGTGAGGGGGTGTAGGTGTGCAACGTCATGATGTGACCTTGATTTGACCTTTGACCTTGCCGTAGGTGTAGGAAGTTGATACTTGGTAGGGACATTGGTTAGGGCGTGTAGGTGTGCAACGTCATGGCGTGACCTTGATTTGACGTTTGACCTTGCCGTAGTGACCTTGACCCATAAAATCTTGTCCAGGGTATATCTTGGAAACCGTAAGGTGTAGGAAGTTGATACTGAGTAGGGACATTGGCTAGGATGTGTAGATGTAAAATGTCATGGTGTGACCTTGATTTGACCTTTGACCTTGCCGTAGTGACCTTGACCTATAATGCCTTGTCTGGGCTATATTTTAGAAACCATAAGGTGTTAGAAGTTGATATTTGGTAGGGACATTGGTCAAGGGTTATATGTGTGCAGCGTCATGGTGTGACCTGGATTTGACCTTTGATCTTACATATCTGATGCTATTTTATGTCTTTACAAGGATATCTGATACTTTTTATCTCTCTTATATCTCTCTTATATCTTTTTACTTGAATCTTGGTTGTTGCACCTTTGGGTGTCTTTTGATGTAGATTAAGCACTGTTAAAGTCATATTAGACGTCATTAACTGTTTTACTTTTGCAACTTCCCATTGTAACAGATGGTATTGCATCAAGTGAGCCACAGGTTTTGCCCCAATTCCACATAAAAGCATGTATTGACTTGTAATCTATTACAGCCAATCTATTACTATTACTATTACATTTGAAAATATTTGAAAATATTCAATCTATTACTATTACTATTACATTTTAAAATTTTAAGTCTATTACTATTACATTGGCATCTATTACTTCTATTACTTTCTATTACATTCTGTTACAATTTGGCGCAAACTTGAGAGGTAATTTCAACGAATGTAGGACAAAAAGAAACCAGACAAAAAGAAACCAGACAGAAAGAAACCAGATAAAAAGAAACCGGACAAAAAGTTTTACTACTAGGACAAAAAGTTTCACTATAAAATTAACTTTAAATTTCAATTAAATTTTCAAGAAATGCTAATTACTTTAAGGCTCCTATAAACACCTTGTGTCAAACTTGCATAATAGCAGTTATTTTTGTAAAGAAAAGACTTCTCTATTTGCTGTCTCTTAGTCAAACATAATGTGAAAAAGGGATGTGTGCCAATCAATAGCTTCTTCTGTTTGTCAATTAATAATGTTTATTTATTGTTAAATGAGCATTTTATATAACTATATTTACCAATAGACCCCCTCCCCTGTATTCTTTGGACAAAAAGGTATAAAGGGAAAGCCACTTCCAATCACACATAACTGTCAATTGCTATTATTGATAACTGGCATCCAATTCATACAATCTCAATTCAGGTAAGCAGCCTTTATTCTATACAAATTAATCCATTGATTGATTGATTACAGTAAATGTCTTACATTGCATTATTTTAATCATCCTATGATCTTTTATGTACCTGAGTTGAGTTGTGACTTTAATCTTCCTTTGAAGTAGGTTTACTGAGTAGAAATGAAAGGAATAGCTACCTACTCAGGACAATTTAAGTTGTATATAAAAGGCTTAAATTTTCTTCCTGATATCATTGACATCTTACCATTTAAACTATGGAGATAATAAAAAGCAATAAAGGTGGTTTGAAGATATGCATGGATGGATACATGTACACCAAGCTTTCTGTGAAGTCTTCTTCCATTTTCTGGAAGTGTTCGCAAAAGGTTGTTTTATCATGTAAAGCAGTTCTCAGAACAGGTCTTGATATAAGTTTTCTATTTTGATATAAATTGATTGATAATGATAATCCACTGCTCATCAGAGAATACAGCCATAAAAAAGAAATATCTTTGTTCTAGGTCCAGAGACCAAAAAACTTTAAAATAAAAACTTTTTGTCCTACTAGTAAAACTTTTTGTCCGGTTTCTTTTTGTCTGGTTTCTTTTTGTCCAGTTTCTTTTTGTCCGGTTTCTTTTTGTCTGTCCTTCAATTTGAACACAGAAATAAAACTGACAGGATACTTTATACATCTAATTTTATTGAAAATGCTTCAGATTATGCCATACAAGGATAAAATATCACAAATTTATCACTTGGTATATTTACAATTAAATAAATAGATCCCGTATTTATTCTTTTTAAGAATGACTTGACTACTTGGAGAATTTATGAGAATTCTATACAAAGCCACTTAAGTGCTGTAAATTTTGTAATGAGAGGTATATTTCTGGCAAATTCCATGCAAAGCTTTTTAAATGCTGAAAAATATGTTATTGTCAGTAAATATTATCTGGGGGAAAATACACTGTCGTAAAACAATTCTCATATTTATTCACTTTATGATGAGTTGTTAGATTTGAAAAACTCTTATTATTATGAGAAATACTTGATGAGCAGTGTTTACAAAAGAAAACACTGCATTCAAGGAACCCCTTTCTTTTGATTCTTTGCATGCTGAGCCCACCTCAAAATGATTCAAGAGTGACATTTATGTTTGAAAATAATAACTCCGGTAATTTTATGTAAATCAGTGAAACAGCTAAGACATGCCACAATGCTGCCCTTATTATACACAATTATTATAGTGACCTGTGTGATTGCCTTTCATGTGTCACAGTTTCTCCTTACTCAGGAACATTTAGTTAATCCTTCCAAAGGTTAAATTGGCCTCTTTAAGCCTTTAATAATACCACCTCAAAGACAGTTGTTTCAGAACATTCAATCAAAGAGGGACAATTAAAGGTCCCTTGATATTTCAAAGTTATTTATTTTAACATTTGTGTGTTAGATTTAGTATTCTTTGATGACAAGTTGATTATTTGAAAAGTTTATGTATGAAAGTTTAAAATGAATTTGACTTATGAGTGCTACAAAATCAATTCATTATTGTTTTAAAGTTTATTTAAAGTGATGATTTTATGACAATTAATTCATTATTGTATCAAAGTCCATTTAAAGTATTAATTTATATGAAAACTAATTCATTACAGAATTAAAGTCCATGTTAAGTGATCATTTTTCTACAACCTCCTTCTGAAAAATAGCAAAGGGTAAATTGTAATAGAAAAATAATAGAAAGTAATAGATAGAATTTCAATCTATTACTATTACTATTACATTTGAAAAATTTCAATCTATCACTATTACTATTACATCGAAGTTGACTCCAATCTATTACTTTTCTATTATTTCTATTACTTTGTTTACAAGTCTGATTGCTACATCTGTATGTATGGGTAATATTCAAAACATCCAAACCGTAATTCGACCATACAAATGAAAATCAAAATTGGAGAAGTCTTAAAGCTTCATAAGTTTTAGTTTACTGAATTGTCTTGTTTTAATACTTATTCTTTACATGCAATTTCTTTCTCTTAGATGTTATTTTCTCTACTTAAACATTATTTGGACACTGGCACTGCCCTGAAAGTATCCCAATCTGTGTACTGTTTCAGTACTTCTGTATCTCATGGTGTTGAAAACTATTTTCCCAGGCTGTGGGGTATGGGCATCCCTGATGCTATTTTATTTTATTGTTTTTACAATACTTTACAACACTTGCGTGACTGGTCACATTGAGTTGAGCGTTTTGCTCTCACTGAGTGCATCTTGTTCTAGTTCTGTTTTTATTTCACATTTTATTTTTGAAGACAAGTTTGAGTGTTCTGTAAATTGTTCTGTGATTACAGACTGTAATCACAATGTGTCTGTATGCATTCTGTTTTTCATTATGTTTTAGGTTATAGTTCAAAGAGAACATATGCTGAAGTTTTAAGTCAACAAGATCACAAACAACAATCAGATTGTAACATAAATAGGGGGCAGAGGGTGTACCAGAAATTTATTATAGAAACTTACATGGCAGAGTCAGGTATACAACAATAATTCAATGTTTTTGTGGGTCAAAATTCCATGACTTTTTGACTAGAAAATGAATAAAATCACCCACGATGGGTCTTTGGTGTAACAAGGCTAAATCATTTGATATTGTCATGTTTAACCCACATTAACCTTTGTCACACAAGAGTTACTACAGTGTAATTCAAATTCATTGGTGTAAAAAGGCTGGGATATTGAAACAACTCAGGTAGTCATTGGTCAAAACTTTTGGGTGGATCAAATGTAAGCTTTCTCCTGTCCTAAAGGTCCAGTGAGGTTGTGATGTCCAATAGATCTTCATTATCCAATACATCTTCACTGTTATTGTTCTAAAAATTTAACTGTTAATAAGTTATAGAAATTAAAGGCTACATTTTTTAAAGAAGCAAACTGGCTTTTCATTTTTTCAAAAAGGTGAAATATAGTAGTTCGTACCTTAAAAAGACTCTTTCTATCTCACTCATTACTGTTTGTAAAGGGTTGTTATGTAAAACAACATGTCAGATCAAACTGATTTTCAAATTGAGTCAACAGTTCCAGTTTCTTGGTATCAAGACCATTTCAGTGACCACTGTAACAAAATAATATGAAAATATAACCAACATCTCAGTTGCCAACCCATAAAGAGATAGGATAACTTGAAATGTCAGAAACAAAATATAATTCTGAAAGAATTCCAATATATGTTGGAGTACATTTTTAACTATTTTTAAAAGATTTTTAAAGTATATACTTACATGTTGTGTTTTCAATAACTTAAATTCCTGTTGGATTGAGATAACGCTAAACCAAAACATATTCGTCATTCCAAAATAAAAATGGTTTTACATTGACAGGATACTAATACAGAAAGTATACTAGCGACCCATCCTATGTATAATATACACTTTTTATTGCATAAAAACGCACTTACATAATCCCAACAGATGCTTTTTGCTTTTGTGACCTACTGTTCCATCAAGGACACAGAGAATGTGTCTCACCATTTTTTTTGTTATTGAAACTTTGAAAGTGCACTCGTAAACCCCAGTGGGCACCTGCTGGAGGTTATAGATCCTCTGTAAATTGTCATGCTTATTTTGACTGCCGTGGAGTGGACACGCGTATATTTCATCATGGCTAACAAACAAAGGAAATGCGCGGTTTGTGCTTGTGATATGCTGCCTTGGGATAACCATCAAGCTTCCATTAAATGCAGAAATGATAGAAAAGGAAAGGATAAATGTGTTACTGGCAAGGAATCAGATTGCTGTATATGTGCGGGCTCTCTGAAAATTCCTTACAAGAAGAAATACTCAAAGAGTAAGTCTTCTGAAAAATTTGATGATTGACTATTGGATGAACCTACACCTTCTAAATAATCTCAATCCACTCCTTCCACTCTTGACACCTCTCTCCAGGACTTGATTAAAACCATGAGCTGTCAGTTGGTTTCTCTGATTTCTCACTTTGAGGAGTTCAAACGTAAAGACAAACCTTCCACTTATCAGAGAGATCCTCCTTTTTCACAGGAGCAGGGTATGTGTGCCCCTGTCTCCCAGACAAGACCTGATACATCAGAAGGTGAGCTTTCTGATGAGGATTCCAACTTGCCTTCCAGAAAACACCATAGATGTAGGTCTCCTCATGGTGAGGCAGATTCACATCAGCAGGAATTGGATCCCTCATATGTGGAGATGTGAAATGCTATCAGGGGTCTCCTTGATCTTGAACTTCCACAAGTAGAGTGCCTTGTGGCCCCTTCTGCCTTCTCTAAGAAACCTTCTAAACAGGTTGTAAGGAAGCAAAACCTGGCTTTACCTCCTGTGCAAGATATTAAGACCATGTGGGATTATAGATTCAGAAAGGCTTCAGGAACTACATTGAAGGACAAATTTGGCTCAGAATCCTTGTTTCAAGGTCAGTTTCTTGCCTTTGAGAGGCCAGATATGATCCACTACACAACTTCTCCTCAAGAGACTCCTTTGAAGGCTCCAAATTTGCAAGATTCATATTTCAACATTGCTAGAGTGAAAATTTTATCATCCTCCATCGCTGTTCCATTAAAACAGCACATTATACAGGAAACAGTCTGTACAGAGAATGTGCAGATTTTAGGCTATGTTGTGTGGTTCAAGATGGCCATTTAGGAGCTGAATAATAAGATCCAGGAATTAGCCAGTGAAATCAGGAGTTCAGGAGATCTGGATACTGTGAGGGAGTCAGCAGGTCTCTTTGGGGAGTACTCACAACTCCAAGCTTCTGTCACTTCATCTCTGGAGATTGCTTTGGACACTGTATTGAAGCAAAATATGACCCTTGCTTGCAATATGCTCCTAGCTGGGAGGGACAGTTTATTGAAAGATTGTAGTTCAAAACTGGGACCTAAAGATCTGGGTAATCTGCGTAGAGACCACTTTGACCAGCAGGAGGTCTTTAATTCAGACATTTTGTCTCAAGTAGAGGACAATATGATAAAAAGACTTTCAATTATCAAAGAATCTGACCCCAAGTCATACAGGGATACTGCCAGAAATTTTGATTTCGGGAGGTCATCTCACTCTAAAAGTTTATAGTCAGAAGGAAAGAAGTCTTTTCGTGACAAACAAACGCAGCAAAACACCTCTTATGCAAATTTCTCTGCACGTACATTGCGAGGTGACATTGGAGGAAAGAGGAAATGACTGTCTGGGAGCAAGATTACAGGATGTTTGGCAGGTATGGTAAAAAAATCAAGCTCATCCCAGAGTAGTAAGTTCACTACAGCATGGCTATCGTCTAGATTTCAAAATTCTTCCAAAATTGTCAAAAATTCCACTCATTTTGAGCGAATATCACAACAAAAACAAAGATGTCACCCTCCACGAGGCAGTTCAGGCCATGCTTATAAAGAAGGCAATAGTTCATGTCAGGAAACCCACAACTCTGGGATATTACAGCAGACTATTTCTAGTACCCAAACCCTTGAAAAGGTGGAGACCAGTAACAGATTTGAGTATTTTAAACAGTCATTTGCATGTACCAACTTTCAAAATGGAAACAGCCGAATCTGTCAGGAAGTCGATTTGACAGGGGGAGTGGGTCACCTCAATAGACCTAACAGACGCTTATTTTTATGTTCCAATTCACCCTAAATCTGAAAAGTATCTGAGATTTCAAACCAAAAAAGGAGTTTTCCAATTTTGGTCACTTCCTTTTGGGGTAGCAACAGCTCCCCTCGAGTTTACTCAGATTGTGAAAGAGGTGAAACTCATAGCTCCAGCCAGGAACCTCAGAATTCATCTGTATCTGGACGACTGGCTTCTTCAGTCACCCGCAAAAGAACAATGTCTCATAGATTCCAAAACTTGGTAAAATTGGTGCAAGAACTAGGCTGGCTTATCAATTTTCAAAAGTCGGAATTGGGCTATCACTTCGATCTTCAGAAGGTTCTACTCTTTCCAACCCAAAAGAAGCTCAATCAGTTAAAAAATCAGACTGTTTCCATCAGAAAGTCTTTAGTCTTGACTCCAAGAAAGCTCATGTCACTCATAGGGACATTAGCTTCCTTAGAAAAACAGTACCACTAGGAAGGTTACACATGAGACCTTTCCAGTGGTACCTGAAGTCACACTAGAAATTTCCCCAGTCACTGGACAAAAGGATCCCAGTAACAGGGAATTTTCTGAAACATCTCAAATGGTGGGAGGATCTACAGAACCTTATGGCAGGTGCTCCTATCCATCCTCATGTTCACAATACTCTGGTATTCACGGATGCCTCCCAAAAGGGCTGGGGTGCTCACCTAAACGATGTAGTGTTAAGTGGCCTCTGATCAAACAAGGAATCTCAGCTTCACATCAATGTACTGGAGCTAAATGCTGTTCTTCTGGCCCTAAAGGGTCTTCAGGAGGACTTACAGGGTCAAAGAGTGCTCATCTGTTCAGACAACAAGACAGTGGTATCTTATCTGAACAAAGAAGGAGGCACAAATTCCATAGAAATGTGTGCTCTTATCTGGGGAATTGTGGCATTCACAAATTCCAGAAGGATCCAGATAAGAGTAAGACACGTACCTGGATCCCTAAATGTGATAGCAGACTCTATCACGAAAGGGGCAAGGTCATACAAAAAGATTGGTCCCTCCACCAACAGATATTCAACCAAATTTACAGAATTTGGCACACACCAATGGTAGACCTGTTTGCAACTCATTTAAATTACAAACTTCCAATTTATGTGTCTCCTGTCCCAGACAAAAAGGCTTGCAAAATAGATGCATTTGAATATCTGTTGGGAAGGCCTAGGTGGCTATGTCTTCTGTCCAGTAGCCATCCTGCCACAAGTAATTCAAAAAATAATAACATACCCATGTAGGATGATTGTACTGGCCCCAGGGTGACCAGGGATGCCATGGTTTTGGGATCTGGTGGATCTCTCGACCAGGGTACCCATACAGCTCCCTCACTTGAAGACACTACTGAAACAACCACATTCCAACAGGTTCCACAACAACATGGAGCACCTGAATCTACATGTGTGGCTTCTGGATTCCAGGAATCCAATTCTGGAAGATTCTCATCTGAGGTGGCAGAAAGAATTAAGGCACCTCAGAGGGAATCGTCAAGAAAAGTCTATCAATCAAGGTGGACCATTTTTGGGCAATGGTGCTCTCAGAATAAGGCGGACATCATCTCAGCAACTGTTCCCCAGGTAGCAGAGTTTCTAAACTACCTCTTCACAGTCAAAAATCTCAAACCAGCCACAATTACTGGCTACAAAACAGCAATTGTTGATGCTTTGGGTTCACAGGGTGAACTAATCTCAAAAACTTTAGATCTGAATAGACTTATTGCCAGCTTCACCAGGGATAGACCTAAACCAAATAGGTCCATACCTACATGGGACCTCTCCTTGGTCTTCTAGGTTTGACAAAACCTCCATTTGAGCCATTATCTGAGGCTCCTTTGAAGTGGCTAAGACAGTGTTCCTGTTGGCTTTAGCCTCAGGTAAAAGAATGAGTGAAATCCATGCTTGGGCTCACTCTTCTGTCTCTTCAAGGAGAAATTGGTCAGAGGTCACTGTTTCTCCTTCTCCAGCATTCTTGGCCAAGAACCAATTGGCTTCGGATGGCCCTGATTCCATAAAACCAGTAGTTATACCAGCTCTTACAACCATGTTGGTCAGTTCACATTTCAAAGTATGTATGGATGATTTGATAGGCAGCTGCACTCTTACTGTTGGAGTTGTATTTCAACTGGGCACAAGTGACCTTTGATCCCTGCACAACTATACAGATATTGTGACGGGATTCATGTATATTTGATGTTTTTGTATGGTACAGCATGCTGCTTTCATTAGTGGGTGAGTACCTATCAGTTTCTTTACTACAACTACTTTATGTGTCCTTCAGTACTTGTAGATTAACATAATTTTAATTATATGTAAATATTACAGTTGTTTGTGGTATAACATATTTTTTCAATGCATTTTTTATATCTGTACAGGCTCTAGAACTCTCCTATGTCACTTCACGGCCCTCAGAAGTCTACCCACCATGGACCTCAGGGCTGCACTCAGGCATCTTTTGAGATTATGTAAGTATGTTTTTATGCAATAAAATTGGTTATTGTAATTGGAATTTTTATAAATAAAAATACTGACATAATCCCAACAGGGTGAGTCCCACCCCCTCCCCTCTACCATCATCTGAGGGGTTGGGTCAAAATTAGAATGACAATTTACAGAGGATCTATAACCTCCAGCAGGTGCCCGCTGGGGTTTACGTGTGCACTTTCAATAACAAAAAAATGGCGAGACACATTCTCAGTGTCCTTGACCGAATGGTAGGTCACAAAAGCAAAAAGCATCTGTTGGGATTATGTAAGTATTTTTATTTATAAAAATTCCAATTACAATAAAATTAACCAAATTTACAGGGGTTGATCAGAAAATGCCCACTGAGTGTGAGGAATCAGAAGACCCACTGCCAGAAGATGTTTCATTGAAAGAGTAAGTCTTGTAGTAATCACAATTTTAAAAAATAAAACATATGAAGATTTATATAATATCCAAGCATCGTGCATTAAATTAACTATTAATTTCGATAAATTTGATTTAACTTTAACTTATTGCGTTTAAGCTGAATATACTCTTCTTTCAGTAACATATATCAGAATGTAACAAAACTGAAAACATAAGCTGCAAGGAAAACAGAAAAAGATAGGAAAAAGTAAATGTTGCTGTACTCTTTAGTTTAGCTTATCATAATGACCAGATTATTCTTTGGAAATAATACAAGCTAAGTTATTTTAATGCATATAGACATTTCAAAGTAACAGTCAAAATCCAAAAGTCTTTTGTACTCTGAATGCTTCTCACTCTTTTATTTTAAGTCTGCATCTAAGTTAGTCTCAGTCTTTCTGTTTCAAAGTTTACGTTTGAAATGAACCTTTCTATTTAAACAGGGAAAATGTTAATGGACAAAAAACTGATGAAGCCATTAAATTGGAAGAAGAGGAAGAATACACAATAAGTGGTGCTCTCAAGCAGCCACTTTGTAAATCACACAGCCTTGATCATCACCGTGAGTCCCCGAGGGGAAAAACCAAAATTTCACCACGAGGAATGACCCCTCCTTTGGTGGGTGGTGCAGCCAACTTTAGACCTGTTAATCTAGACTTGGAAGAGGCCAAATCTAGGACGGCTAAAGGTCAGAACCCTCTGCCTCCTCAGTCTTTGACCTACTTTTCCGGAAACCCTTCCGTAGAGACCACTGAGGGGATCCTCCATTTTTACAAGGAGAATGAATTAACCCCATTAGAGGACAGCAGTGCGCAAAGGAGTCTGCTGATCTGTATGCTTATTGTCCCTGCAACCTTGACCTCATATGATCTTTTGAACTTCATTGCTCCTGTGGCTGACTGGTTGAAGCACATACAGATTATCCGCGATGCCACACCCAATCAGTACATGGTGTTACTGAGGTTTCACCACCAGAAGGAGGCGGATTGTTTCTACAAGGACTACAATGCCAAGCCCTTTAATTCCCTGGAGTCAGATCTCTGCCATCTGGTGTATGTCGCCAGGGTTGAAGTGATGAAATCATCTAATGGAGCATCTCTGCCAATACCTGGTATGTAATGCTGGGAAATTGCTCACAGACTTTGGGGTTCAATGTTCGGTATCTCCACAAGCTAGCAAACTTCAATCTACATCGATCATCTGAACAGCATTTTCAAAACAAGTCAAAATACAGGAATCAGCCATAAAATCCTGTCACTTCAATAAAAATGTGGCAAAAACATAATATCCATAGATATTTTGGTAAAGTTTCACCATATTCTCAACAAAATGCAAGTTCTATAGACGGACAAAAATAGCATCACTTGTGATGCTGGTGATTTGTAAACGTTTTGCAGAGTTTGAATTTTAGACATGTAAACTGAACCTTGTGTTTAGGGCAGTCTTAGAGCGAACTATGCAACTTTTACAAACATCGTCCCAGCACTAGTGGTATGTGGAAAAAAGTCCCTCAAATCCTTTTGTGTTAGCCACTGCTGACCCCCTTTAAATAAGTAAAGACATTTCTAAGAATAATAAAATATCAAAATTTCTGTAAAAAGCCCATTTGCACAAATTTGTTTACAAATAATACCTCCATGTTGATGAAGAGCAAAAAATACTAATACCACCTGTTTTCCACACAGATATTGGTTTCAATTAGTCCTTATTACCTTCAGAAGTCTAAAAAAATTTACACCATTTAAAAATTCTTACTCTATGAAATTTTTCTTACTCTTTTAACATTTCGCTTAGAATAAGTCTTAGAATGTTAGTGGCAGGAAATATCAGGGAAGGATTATTACATTGAAACCTACTAATGTCTGGGATGCCTGAGTAAGTAGAAGTATTTTTATGTGGCTTGATGTACAACACCTTTATAAGAGTTATATCTGAAATGTTTTAATTTTAACAATTTGAAGAGACTTGTGATGGAATATATATTTTTCCAAGTAAGCTTTAAACAAAACTTTCTTTTCACAGTCATTTTTTCCTTGGTATTATTTGAAGTAGACTTTCTTTGAAAAAAAATTATACAGTGGAGATAAATAAGTAATAATTTATTGAGGAACATATATCAGTTAAAGAGAAATTTACCCACCCAAAAGATGGAGTCAACACTTTCTAACACTAGCTTAGTAATTTTAAGGCTAGATGCAAAAGTATCTCTTAAAGGCCTGGATCTTGAGTCGTGTATTGAAGAAAAAAGTAATTTTAATTTTAGTTGATTACAAACTGATCATTAATTGAAGAGTGGATTTGATTGTGAACACTAATCATCTCTGTTTGAAACTTTAGGAGCGACAGAGTTGCCTGTGTGTCCAGTGTGTCTGGAGAGAATGGACGAGTCTGTCAATGGTATTCTCACCATCCTGTGCAACCACTCCTTCCACACTTCCTGTCTGGTACGATGGGATGACAACACCTGTCCTGTGTGCAGGTGAGATTTCTTAATAAAGGCAAATATCTGTTATATATTACAACATTTTAGTGTGACATTAATTTCACCTTTGACCTTAATGACCCTAACCTATTTATGCATTTTTTACCCCTTCAAGCCCTGTAGGTCTCAAACTGTGTGCTAATCCAGGTAAAATATCATCCGGAATATATTAATATGTAGTTTGTAAATAGGGTTGCCAGTTGACAGGGAAAAGTGCAGGGAAATTCAAGGTCAGGGAAAAGTTGGGGAATTTTGTTCTGGGTCAGAAAATCTTGGAATTATATGAAAAAATTCAATGAAATGTGGGAAAATCCTAGAAAGTCAGGGAAAATTGACTCTTTTGAGTCACGCGCGCAAGGTTAAGCGAAGTCATGATGCCACAAATTACAACAAAAATTGAAATGCAATGTTGATCTAAAAGATCCTACATTAATAGGCCTATATAATTTGAACAATGCATGATGTGCACATTTTTATGTCATTTTAATGCCCTTCATTTAAGCATTGACTATGGCAAACTTTTGTTGCCACAAATGGTGTCAATGGTGTATTATAGAAGTTTTTGTTGCATAGGCAGGCCTTAAGTAGGAACTTCACCTGTCCTTTTTTCTTCACCCGTATCCATGTCCGTTATTGACCGTGTCCCTGATACCCTAGATCTTTTGGTATGAAACAGTGTACTAGCTGCCCGTGTCTGTGAAGAACAAATTTTTTCCTTCCTAATCACAGACACGGATGAGTTCACTGTTTTATACCAAATGATCTAGGGTATCACGGATACGGGCTATAATGGACACGGATATGGGTGATGAAAAAAGGACAGGTGAAGTTCCTACATTTAAGTATTAATTTGTTACAGACAGGGCATTATTTTGTTTAACTGAATATGCTGAAGTAACATATTTTACTACATGTCATAAGTTTGGTGCAATCACAAATTTTTCAAATTACAAAGTACTTTTATTCATTCTACCCGACAATCTGAGTGGGCTGAGTAAATATATATAGTATTAATTGTATTGCATCAGGCAATGCTCATTTATTCAATATGATTGTTGTTTTCATAGTTGTATTATGGGTTTATTATTACTGTGTTGATTAGAAAAGGTTTCTAAAACATTCATCTATGCAATAGTTATCGTCGTCATCATTTCTCTGCGATGGTCAGGGAAGATGAAGTTGTCATTCAGGGAAAAGTTGGGGATTTTTTAAAGCAATCATGACTTTAACCCTGGTAAAGTGTTTTGCTGATATTTCCACTGATTTCCATGTTTTCAGGTACACACAGACTCCAGAGGCAGTGGCAGACAACAAATGTTCAGAGTGTGGGTCAGTGGAAAGCCTGTGGATCTGTCTTATCTGTGGATATGTGGGCTGTGGTCGCTACGTGCAGGGCCATGCCTACACGCATTTTCAGGTAGAGGTGGAACTTTTTCTGCAGAGGGGGGCTTTATGAAGAGTTATTCAGTTTATTTGGGTTTAATGCTCCATTTAGCACATTGTGTGCAGTAGATTCTGCAGAAATGAAATGTCTAAAATCCAGATAAGTGGTCACTAAATTGGAGTTATATAATTAGGAATTAGGGAGTGGGGTGGCTTAGTTTCAGCCAGTATTTTTAATAATCAAATACAAGACCTTTTTTATGCAAATCTTTTTTTCAATTTCCTCAAAATAGACAAGGCTTTCATTCCACAAGGCATCATTTCCATGAGGCTTTCTTTCGGTGGGGTCATTTTCATTCATTCTACAGTGCCTTTTTCCATGCAGCATAAATGACTAAACATTTTACATCGTGTGATTGTTAGGAGACCAATCACACTTACTCCATGCAGCTGGGTTACAGCAGAGTGTGGGACTATGCAGGGGACAATTATGTACACAGACTGGTGCAGAACAAGAGCGATGGCAAGATGGTCGCTGTTAGCAACCAAGGAGAAGGTTTTGTACAGGATGAAGAAAAGTTGGATTCCATCACACTGGAGGTTAGCTGTGTTGGTAACCTTGTATAAAATATGCAAAAACTCTCACTAGATCCATTTACACAGGTTCAATTGTTATTTTGTTAGTTGTGTTGGTTACCTTACCAATGTTGAAAGGTATATTTCTATCAGTGTTTTCAAATATTTTCCCAATATCTGTTAAATGTCAGTTTGTTCTCATTCTGGCAAAACAGGCTGTTTTTCCAAAGTAAACCAGCGTTTCAGACAACTAATAACAGGCCATAGATTTATTTATTAGACATTGTGCCTAGTACTTTGATTTGATAATATTGCGACGGGGGCCACCATTTTAAGTGATAATCCGAGTCACCATGTATCTGCCCATACCTGGCCCAGAAATCAGACGGACACCCATCCAAGTACTAACCAAGCTCATTGCTGCTTAACTCCAGTGATCAGATGGGAACTGGTCAAGCTATACCACATAGGCAGATAACAAGCCATAGAATGAAACAAAAGGATGGAAATGCTGAATTAATAGCATATATAATATACTTTTTTCAAGCAGAAAGAAAGTTGAAAGGTAGTGCAGGTATCATTTAATCTAAGTTCTTTGTTTAAAACCTGTGAAAATTATGTAAAAATTTACACAAGATACACAAGTTCAATGATAATGGTTAGTAAGCTATCTCATTTGGTTTATTAAGGAATGGTTTGAATCGAACTCGTTCAGACAGAATCAAAACAAAAATTTGAGTACCAATATTCCTACGGCAATATTATCATCCATTTTTTCAAAGTAGCTGTTTGCAGGTTAATTGATTCACTTTTGTTTAAAAGGTGATTTGCATTAATCTTTTTATCCCTGGGTATGGCCCCTCACTTCAGTATCTTTGTATGCCAAAAAGTATGTCAGATGTTAGAAGAATTTCGTACAATCAAATTTAAGAATTGTCAAATGATTCCATAGTGATACATATTATTTTAAGAGTACCTTTTTAAATTTTTGATAGGAATAGAATTATACAGTTGCAGTTTTATTACCCCACAGCCCTTAAGGGCTGTCGGGGTATTGTTTTCACCCATGGTGTCCGGATGGGTGGGTGGGCAGGCGGCGGGAAGAAGTTTGTCCAGGCTGTATCTCAGAAACTGTAAGGTGTAGGAAGTTGATACTTGGTAGGGATATTGGTTAGGAGGTGTAGGTGTGCAACGTCATGGTCTGACCTTGATTTGACCTTTGACCTTGCCATAGTGACCTTGAGTTTGAAAATCTTGTCCGGGATATATATCAGAAACTGTAAGGTGTAGGAAGTTGATACTTGGTAGGGACATTGGTTAGGGGGTGTAGGCATGCAACATCATGGTGTGACCTTGATTTGACCTTTGACCTTGCCGTAGTGACCTTGACCTATAAAATCTTGTCTGGGATATATTTCCGAAACTGTAAGGTGTAGGAAGGTGATACTTAGTAGGGACATTGGTTAGTGGGTGTAGGTGTGTAACGTCATGGTGTGACCTTGATTTGACGTTTGACCTTGCCATAGTGACCTTGACCTATAAAATCTTGTCTGGGCTATATCTCGGAAACCGTAAGGTGTAGGAAGTTGATACTTGGTAGGGACATTGGTTAGGGAGTGTAGGTGTGCACCATCATGGTGTGACCTTGATTTGACCTTTGACCTTGCTGTAGTGACCTTGGAATACTTGGTCGGGACATTGGTTAGGAGGTGTAGGTGTTCCTCGTCATGGTGTGACCTTGATTAATAATAATAGTAGGATTTATATAGCGCAAAATTGATACAAATCCTCTAATGCGCTTGAGACTAAGAAGGGAGAGTCCAGGGACAGGCATGGGTTGACATCTAAAAAGCGCCCGCCAGGGTATGACTAAGGTGGGGGGTATGCCAGCCTAAACAAGTAGGTCTTTAGCTGGCTTCTGAAACCATCTATTGTTTGCTGAGATCTGACAGTCTGTGGCAGCTTGTTCCATTCAGCTGGTGCAGCTACTGCAAAGCCACGCCTGCCTATGTGCTTCTTAGGGCGGGTTGAGGAGATAGATAGCCTGTTGCCGCAAGTGAGACTGCTCGATCTTATTAAAGCTGAGAGATACGGGGGCTGTGAAAGATTAATAGCCTTGAATACCAAAAGGTTATACTTAAAGAGGATGCGATGTTGAATTGGGAGCCAGTGGAGTTTTTTCAAAAAGGGTGTAACAGGACTCATTTTGTCAAGTCTGAAGATGATGCGGCAAAGAGCATTCTGGACTCTCTGTAGTTTGGCTATGTTGGACTTGCTTACCCCATAGAGTAGAGAGTTACAGTAGTCTAGACGACTACTGACCATAGCATTTGCCAGAAGTATTGCTGTCTCAACTCCAAGGAATTTGCGAATTCGTCGCAAATCACGAAGATGATAGTAACATGCTCTGCAAACCTTGGCAACATGATTGTCAAAGGAGTTGTCTGAGTCGAAAATAACACCCAGATTTTTTACTTCCACCGACGGAGAGATATTGTTTTGAAGGAGTGGAACAGGGAAATTTGGTGCAAGCGACTCTCTGATAGCTTTTTGACCTATTATGATAAATTCGTTTTTTTCTGGGTTTAGTTTTAGTTTGACACCGTCCATCCACTCCTGTACAGACTTGAGACACTCGGTCAGCTCTTCCATGCTAGAGTCAAAATTCCTGGAATCAACTGCTAGGTAGATCTGGGTGTCATCGGCATACAGGTGATGAGTAACATTGAATTTTGAAATAACTTGACTGAGGGGACTAGTGTAGAGGGTGAAAAGGAGAGGACCCAGTACAGAGCCTTGGGGACTCCGAAAGGGAGAATTACGGCCTCAGAGAAACTATCACCTATTTTAATTTTTTGTTTACGGTTTGAAAGATATGATTTGATCCATGACAAAACACTACCATCTAGACCAAACCAGTCATGCAAGCAGTCATATAAAAGAGAATGATCAATCGTATCAAACGCCGCCGATAGGTCTAATAATGTTAGGGCCACTGCCTTTCCTGAGTCCACTGAGAGAGCTATATCATTTTGAATCTTCAACAATGCGGTTTCAGTGGAGTGGGAACTCTTATAAGCAGACTGGTTGACATTTAAGAGCCCCTCGTGCGAAATAAATTCATTTAGCTGCTTTGCCACCGCCTTCTCAATAAGTTTAGATATAAAGCTGAGGTTTGACACCGGCCTGTAGTTTTTGAGGATATTTCTGTCAAGGCTCGGCTTCTTTTGAAGGGGGGTGACATATGCCATCTTAAAACAGTTGGGGAAACTACCTTCTGTGATTGAATAATTTACAATTTTAGTGATGGGGGTGATGAGAATATCAGCAGACTTTGACCTTTGACCTTGCCGTAGTGACCTTGACCTGTAAAATCTTGTCCTGGCGATATCTCAGAATCTATAAAGTGCAGAAAGTTGATATTTGACGGGGACATTGGTGGGGGTTTGTAGGTGTGCAACGTCATGGTGTGACCTTGATTTGACCTTTGACCTCCCCGTAGTGACCTTGACCTTTAAAATCTTGTCCCGGCTATATCTTGGAAACGGTAAGGTGTAGCAAGTGGATACTTGGTAGGGACATTGGTTAGGAGGTGTAGGTATGCATTGTCATGGTGTGACCTTGATTTGACCTTTGACCTTGCCATAGTGACCTTGACCTATAAAATCTTGTCTGGGCTATTTCTTGTATTCCATAAGGTGTAGAAGGTTGACACTTGGTAGGGACATTGGTTAGTATGTAAGTGTATTTGTGCATCAAGGTATGACCTTTTTGCTCTGCCAAAGTGTGTTCAGCTGCCATATTTGAGACATCTTTCTCTTATGACAAGGATATATGGATTGCTGCAACTGATTATGATGTGCACTTTTGCATAATTATGCTATTTCCATTGACAGCTATTCTCCAATTAATAAATTTTACAGGTTCATATTTTTAGTTTACTGATTAATGCTGTTTTCTTGCTATTGAATTGTCTTGTTTTAGTACTTTATCTTTACATACATTTTCTTTCTCTTAGGTGTTATTTTTGTACTTAAAACATTATTTGAACATTATATAAGTGACACTGTGCTGAAAGTATCCCGGTCTTTGTACTGTTTTTCTACTTCTATATGTTATGGTGTTGAAAACTATTTGCCGAAGCTGTGGGGTATGGGCATCTCTGATGCTATTTTTTACTCATTTCCAGTATACATACCTACTGAACACACAGCTGGAGTCTCAGAGACACTACTTTGAAAATAAAATACAACAAGTAGAGAATGAGGCACAGGAACAGCTTTCCAAAGCAGAGGGCAGTGCCAACCAGATGATTGACAGGTGCAACAAAATGGAGGCGGAGCTAAGCTCTGGTGAAAAAGAAAGGCAGGTTCTGGACAAAAAGTGTGTACAGGTAATTGTTGGAAGTTTTATGTATGGTGGTATCCATTTCGTAATTGTTTTAATTCTCCCCTCAACACAGTTCCATGTACAAAAAGGTCTTGCTTAAGTTACCAATAAATGCACTGGTGCATATTGTATCAGCACCTTTGAATATTTCTTACAAAGAAAGTTCCTTTAATGGGAAGTGTGATGATAAAAAAACACATAGCCATTCTTGAATCTCTTCAGTCAATCAAGACCCTAATATTTTCTGTTGGTGTAACAGTATGTAAAACTCAAACTTTCACCTTTGACACACCAATATTTAAATCACCAACCAAGCCATCTCCCTCATTTTTTATTTTTGTTCATTTTCTAGCCGTCTTCATAGGTTAATAACAGTCTGCTATACTAAAATCACTAATAAATTTGTTGTTGGACACTAGATCTACAGGAAATCTCATGCCTAAAAGCCCCAATTAAGCACTCTTACTGTTGTTTGTCTACATTTCGCCAGCTGTCGACCAAGTTTAACAAGACTCTGCATGATCTAGGAGAGGAGAAGGCGATGAACAAGTGTTTGCGTGAAAACCAGAAACTCTGGCAGGATAAAGTGGATCTGATGGACAAGAAACTTACTGAGAGAGACAAGGTCAGTGGACAGTAGTGGTACGAATGACATGCTGGATATCTTAAATGCATTAAAGTCTAAAACAAATGGTCACTAACAATCTCAAACTGAAAATTTTATGAAAGTGTAAAACCAAATTTTGTTCTCTCAAGTGAAACGAACTATATCCTGAAACTTAAACGTGAGTCTGAGTTTGGGTTAAAACATTGATATCAGTGAATACACCATAATGCCCCCGTCAAATTACAGGCAGTACATCCCACGATCAGAGGTTTTACTCGGCAGCGGAACCGTCTCCAAGGATACCTCATACCTTCCGAGATTTGGTGTATCCATCACACTACAGGCAGTATAATCCATGGTTACAGGTGTTCGTCAAAACGCCCCAGTCCTTCAACTACCGTCTGAGGTTTGTGTGTAAAGTTGTGACATCGTGGCAGAAGTCCATTTTACCTCCACTCCCCTTATGTTGCTGTATTACACCATAAGACGACCAATTATAAAGACCGGAAATGCGCAGTGAACGAAAACACGTCTGTGCGCATAGAATCAGCACAGAGTAAAACCTCCAATAACGGCCCGCTGAGAAACGGAAGTGCTGTTTCGATTGCTCGATTGTATGTCGATAGTAAAATTGTCTGCTTTTACGAGAGCGATCATGCATTCAAAACAATATGGCGGCGTCCTTGTTCGTGTCACCTCGTAAAAATAAATAGATATTTCTTTCAACCAGGTAGGCCAGTCTTTATAATAGTAATAAATACCTCATGCTCGGGCGTTTGTTACAGGATATACGCCTGGCAAAAATTCCTTAATAATGCCTGTAACAAACGCCCTCACATTCAGTATTTATTACTACAGTAACAACCTTATATACACAGTGGACTACACCTTCAGTTACCATAGCAAGAAATTCATCTGTGCATGCTCGTATTCATCTGGTCATGTGCACGGTGAGGCAGTCAGAGGCGGTAATTATAAACATTTTAAAACTTCCGTAGAACACAAGGTGTTAGATGTTTTGCCACTGTCACAAGTTAGCATACGAAACTCGGATAGTATTTGAAGGAGAGGGGTGTTTTGTCTAACGCCTAGAACCGCGGGTTATGCCGCCTGTAGTGTGACCGGGGTATAAATAATAGGGATTATTTTTACCTCACAGCCTTTAAAAGCTGTGGTATTGTTTTCACCCATGGAATCCAGTTGGCCAGGTTGTCGGTGGTAAAATGTTGTCTGTACTGTATCTTGGAAACCGTAAGGTGTAGGAAGTGGAGACTTGGTATGGACATTGGTTGGGGTGTAGGTGTGCAACATCATGGTGTGACTTTGATCTGAGTTTGACCTTGGCTCTACCAGAATGTCTTCTACTACCATATTTGACATATCCTAAATATATATGGATTGATGCAACTGATTATTTTATGCACTCCTATGTAATTGTGCTATCTCCATTGACAGGTATAGTTCAATCAACAAATAAAGGAGTCAGTAAATTTTACCGCTTTGTAACTTTGAACACACTCAGACTGCACAGCAGAATCATTTATATTTATCAGTTTATGTTTATTTTATATAGATTTATTCATTGAAATGTACCAGTGCGTCATATAAGATTCAATTCATAGTTCCACAGGTAGTGACTGTGTACTATTTGATAGGAAATCAAAGACCTCCAGGAGCAGCTGAGAGACTTGATGTTTTACCTGGAGGCAGGAAACAAACTGGCCACCACAAAAGGTGTATCACAGGAAGAAATACAGGTAAATAATATGTTAATGAGTAAATATTTAAGGTACAGTACAAATAAGAAATACAGATAATTTATGTGAATAAGAAAACATATCACAGAAGGAAATGGAGGTAAATATGTTAATCATATGTTAATGTAAATTGTAAATATTTAAAGTGAATCACAGATTGACAAGGGGTTGTGATGTCTGTTGTGTCAGAAATTCTGATTAATGTATGTTGTCTGTTGAGTCAGAAGCAGAAATTCTGATTAACGTATGTTGTCTGTTGAGTCAGAAGCAGAAATTCAGATTAACGTAATGATAGGCAGATCCCGCAAAATGTGTTGCATTGGCAGATGTCTGGCAGGAAGAAATACTTTAAATACTAGTGGAGGTCTTTCTTGTGATGGCCTCAGAGTGAAATGAGTAAATGGTAAATGTTGGTTAACCGATAATCTATGGGAATAGTATATAAAATAACTTTTATTGTTTAAATATTTTATTTTATGAACTCATATGACTACTTTGCAGTATTTTACTATTTTTCACTATTTTACAGGTAATACTGAGAAACCTGTTCTCTTTTATGATCCTTCTGAAAGCTTGCTCTCCATGAATATTGGATGATAGAGTTAAGCTAAGATTGAGCTTTATGAAACAGAACTATTCTTATTGTCTCAACAAGAAATTGTTCTTTATCTTCTTGAGTTTTCACTAAATAAGAATTGTCCATAATTGGGCAATTGAAAGATGGCGGGCTTCCCTGATGGTGGATGTGGCAGGCTAGTTATAATTTCACATTCTTGCCTCTGTATATTCCTGTAATATTTACTGTATTTTCTTTTTTATCTTTTTCTTCAGGAAAGTCAGGTGACAGTGGGTCAGTCGCCCTCTCCACTTGGGAGAAAAGCAAGAAAAAAAGGGAAGTGACCACTTTGAGTGAAGTGTTCAACATGTTAAACGAGCACTCGACCAAGTGGTAACTTTGAAATCTTGGTGCAGTCTAGCAGTGCTTATTGAAAAACCTCATAGCGAAGTCAAAATTGAATGGATTGGGCCCAAATTTGGCCATCCTCTATTCTGGCCATTGATAATGTTATAGAAAAATTGAGAAGCATAACTGAAAAACTGTGGCCTCGAATGTTGTAACAAACAAACAGACAGACAAAACAAAAAATCCACTTGTCCGAGTTGCAAACTTTGAAATCTCGCTGCATATTTGTGAATGCAGTAGCTACATAGCTAAAATTGTCATAGCTATGTGAAAATGCTACCGATTTTGTCAAAACTCTGTCATGCTCTTTTCTGACAAATATCATTGTTACATGAAACAAATGAGAATCCTAGCTCCAAAATTGTGACATTGAATGAGCTAACAAACATAGAGTAAGAAGTCTAAAATTCGCCAGGAATCTAAAATTCGCCACCTCTAAAACCTTAGTTAATTTTATGAAGAAAATGATGTTTTTGTCTCACAATTGGTATTTTTCAGTTCAAAAAGCCTTAATTTACTATACATTCAACAAATCTCACCACAATTCATTTATTTTATTAGTATTTTCACATGTGGCGAATTTTAGATTTCTTACTCTACATACAAATAAACAAAACTGAGTGACCAACATATTACTTTGAAATCTTTGAAAAATTGTGAAATAGCAAACAAACCGACTGACCAAGATACTTTGAAATCAGAGGACAGTTTTTCAGTATGTCAAAGGGACATGATCTTCCCAAATGAAATGGTCAGTAAATATAAGTGACCTCTATGAATGAAAAAAACATGAGAAAGGGAATGACCTCATCAAGTTTGAGGTGTACAGTGTGGTACTCGAGATGATAAAACCTGTATAAAGGAGAGTGAATATCTTCAGTGTTTACTGGAAGTCACTATTTTGAAACTTTGTTTAAATAAATGCCAAGTTCAGTTAAACACTTGGTTGAAATAAATACCTTGTTCAAATATAACTCTGGTGTAATATAAACGTGGTTTGAATAAACACATGGTTTAAATAAACATGTGGTTTAACTACTTACTGGTTTAAATAAATGTATAGTTCACATAATTACCTGGTTTAAATAACATGCGTTTTAAAACAACATATGGTTCTTACAAAAACCTTGTTTAAATAAACACGTGGTTCAGATAAATGACTGGTTAAAAAACAGCCAGTTCTAATAAATGCACAGTAAAATAATCTCATGGCACTGAGTATGCTTTTATGTAGTTTTGTGCAAATGTTTACTTAGAACTTGAATGTCACTTTGGAAGCCAAAAGTATTTCTTATATTTATTTTGATTGCCTAGATTTCATGCAAGTATTAAATTATCCAGTTTTATAAATAAGATATACTTTAAATTATTGATATGGGATTAATATTACAAGTCAATCAATAAAACATTTGCATTTTTCCATATAACAGCACAAATTTGTTTTAGCTCTGATGGACTTGCAATTAAAGATGGTTTTTGACAATATTGTACATATTTATGTGGAAAATATGCTTATTTCTCCTAAATATCTCTATATGTATGCTAAATATGAAATGTGAACTTCATTGCAGTTTGTGAAACAGAGGAACCCCTTGTTTTCCTTTTATTTAGTGGAGATTCCTCTGAAGGTTATAATATTTATGAAACCTGACTTTCATTGCTCTGTGTTACAGAATCCGAGGTCTCTCCCATCCTGTGAGGAATTTTCACATGCATTGTAGAATGTTGTATATGGAAATGTTAAAATGTATTCTTGTACGAGTATGAAGGGTGAGCTTTGTTTGAAATCATGTATTCTAGTCTTGTTTATAAGAATTAGAGAAGAACCTCTGTAATCTTGATTTGCAGTTTTGTGTCAATTGAACCATGGAACTGCTATTGGTGTATAATCAGTATTCTTGAGCTATCCAAGTGTTCAGACCAGTTTGCCACCTGCCAAGCATCAGACCACCACTGACAAGCATTGTGCCATATTAATATATTACATGTCTGTCGTATGTATGCACATTGTATGGAAATGTACTTGCTTGGCAAGTGTTTTTAAGCGTGTCTTTTCTCTCTCACTGGACTTTCATGAATTGTGGGCTATGTTTGTACTTAGGCTGTGACTTTATTAGAAAAAAAACGACACCGGGTATTTGCCTCAAAAGAACTGATCCGAATTCGGGTAACCGTGTTTTAGTTGTCACCCAGTGGAAGTAGCAGAGAAGCAAACATGGCGAATGATGTAAACAAAATGTTATGAAAAATAATGTTAAATATTTGTATAAATAAGGAAAATGTGTGAAAATCTAGCATCAGTTAAAGAAATCTGACAGAGTACTAAGGTTTATCCAAGTATTTCATTGATTTACGCTATATGTAATATTTTTTTGGTTACCCGGTTCACCAGTTTGAACTCGGTTTCTTAAGGAATTCGGACCATTTTTGGGTAACCGGGTAACTTATCACAGCTTTAGTTTGTACTTGGACGGGTGATCATCTTAGTTGTAGGCCAGGTATGGGATGTATCTAACTCGGAATTTGTTTTCGTTAACAGACTTTCAGAAATTCTAGTGCACCACTCATGTCGCTGATGGCTTTGTAGCTCGTACATTTCCTGTCAAATAGTACACAGTCACTACAAAACATTTTTTAGTCTTGTTGCAAAAGTTTTACATTTTGACAGGGTAATTTGATAATCACTTAATGTTACACGTAAATTAGAAATGTCAAGAGATATCTTAGCATTTGTGCTAGGCTTACGATAGAATGATGCACAGGATAGATGCTCATTAAGTGTACATTTCCATACGCACTGATCCGCGATCCGTATCCGCGATGCAGATCCGCAATGCGTATGCAGATTGCATAAAATGTGTTTCCATACGCCCTTAAAAATAAGTGCATAAGCAATGCAGATTTGTGAATAAATATAGCAAGCAGCATAGATTTCAATTTGAATTGGTGGAAAAGTGTTGGTTAATGGTTAAATCCAGACAGAATATATTTTTATGAATTATTAAAACTTATAAATATTTCTTAAAGGCAGATTTTTCAATTTATCCATTTATATTTTATTGTTATATTTACTTAAAATATTATGAAATCAATCACATAACCAATGTAGATGTATTCTGCACATTACAAGCTTCAAAACGCTACCTTATTTTTAAAAATTGAGCCAAAAATGACGATTTTATGCTTGTTTGAAGAGAAAAGATAAAATCAGTGATCTTGCCATTATTTTACGTTGCGTGAATGCGTTTTTTTGCAATACTGCTGCATTTTCTTCACGCATTGCGCATACGCATACTTAACGCAATAAGCATCAGTGCATATGGAAACACTCTGTATCATTTATATAAGCTGCAAATAAACGCAAACGCATTCACGGATCTGCATTGCAGATACGCAATACGCATCAGTGTGTATGGAAATGTACACTAATGGGTCGGTGCTACAAGAAAAGGAGAAGGTTTCATTTTATCACAAACAAAAGCTTTTTTCAGTCAAGTTATATGGAAACTACCCACATTAGTCCACAATCTGACCTTAAAACTGAAACCTGTTGAATATCTTGGTGTAAAATTTCTGTAAAGGTAAATATGTTGTTTAGCATATCCGTGGGCAAGAATAGCAGGTGCCCCCTTCACACTACAGGTGGTATATCCCGCGGTTAGAAGTTTTACTCAGCAGTGTAACCACCTCCCAGGATGCCTAATATCTTCCGAGATTTGCGGTATTCATAAGGCATATATTTATATCCCCAGACGAAAGTCGGCGATATATTGGATTCAGGTCCGTCGCGCCGCCGCCGTAGAAATTTCCTTGTGGACGCGATAACTCAAAAACAAATTAATATTTTTTTTTCAAACTTGGTACACATGTTAAGGGTGCCCAAAGGAAGATCCCTATTTTAAGGTGACCTTAAACTCCCAGTAAAAAAGAACTTATGGCCACCTTAAGGTCAGAAATTGCACTTTTGGCCACTTAGAGCCCTGTAGGTCACAAACTATGATGCTCAGCTGGCTGAAATTTTACCTGACAACACATTAATATGTTCTTAGTACATGTGCCGAAAATCATGACTTTAAGTTGAGGAGAAAATTGTGTTTGAGGCCCATAAATACCCCCACTTAGGGATTTTTTGCTATACTTTACACATATTTTGCCCTATAATTTGGAAGTGATAATTCTGATGAGTCTCAAACTGCGCTAGGTATAACTTTGATATGTAATCCTTGTCTGTAGAAAATTTTAGGGCTGTAGGTTTACCCAAAGGGGTCGACTTAAGGTCTCAAAAGTGCCCACAGAGACCCAATTTATGCACTTTTTGCCACTTTCAAGCACTGTAGCTTTCAAACTATGTCTCTCATCTAAGTTAAATATCATCTGGGAATATATCTATGTGTTTTCTTATATGTGCCCCAACATTTAGGCCTTTAATAGACAGTTAACCTGTGTATCAGGACCATAAACACCCACCCGAGTGACCCTTATAAGACATTTTTCACATCTTTTTCCCTGTAACTTGGAAATGGTAAGTCTGAGAAGTTTCAAACTGTATTAGATATATATTCTGTGTGTAATCTTAGTATGTAACAGATTTTAAGTCTGAAGCTTTAATTTTGAAGGTCAAATTGAGGTCTCTAAAAGGCTCCCAAAGACCCAATATTTGGACTTTTTGCTACTTTTAAGCCCTGTGACTGTCAAACTATGTGACTGATAGAGCTCAAATCCTATCTGAGAAGATATTAGTATGTTATTTTTATATGTGCCAAAAATTAAGGCTTTAAGAAGACATTTAACCTGTGTATGAGGACCATAAATCCCCACCCGAGTGACCATTTTTAGACATTTTTCACATATTTTTCCCTGTAACTTGGAAATGGTAAGTCTAAGAAGTTTCAAACTGTATTAGATGCATATTCTATGTGTAATCTTAGTATGTGACAAATTTTAAGTCTGAAGCTTTAATTTGAAGGCCACATTTAGGTCTCTAGAAGGCCCCATAAAGACCCAGTATTTGGACTTTTTGCCAATTTTAAGGCCTGTGACTGTTAAACTATGTGACTGATAGAGCTGAAATCTCATCTGGGAATACATTATTATGTTCTTTTTACATGTGCCAAAAATCAAGGCTTCAAGTAGACATTTAACCTGTGTATGAGGACCTTTAACACCCACCTGAGTGACCCTTTTAAGACATTTTTCACATATTTTGCTCTGTAACTTGGAAATGGTAAGTCTGAGAAGTTTCAAACTTTATTAGATACATATTCTATGTGTATGCCGAAAATCAAGGTTTTTAGTAGACATTTAACCTGTGTATGAGGGCCATAGACACTCGCCCAAGTGCCTTTTTTGACATTTTTTCCGTATTTTGCCCTGTTATTTGGAAATGCTTAGTGTGACAAGTCTTAAACTGTATTATATATGATTTTTGTTTGTTATGTATGTCCCCCCAAAAAGTTTCAGATCTGTAGTTTAATTGCTAAGGTCTCTTTAACAATTGTAAAATGCCCACAGAAACCCAATTTATGGATATTATGCCACTTTAAAGCCCAGTAACTGTCAAACTATGTGGGTTATAGAGCTGAAATCTTTGAATTTTTAAAAGGAAATGCCTGTCTATTTAAATTTTGAATATTAATAATGTTATGGCTATCTTAGTCTTTTAAGAACTTATTTTTGTGTGTTATACCTCTGCTTGCTGAGTTTTTCACTTTTTAAAATGAAACTGGTGAAACATATTGAAGTAGACAAAATGGACACTTTAAGTGAGCTTTAAGTCCCAATATTAATGAAATTATATCCTTATGTAGTAAAACTAGGGGATTTTTAACCCTCAACTAGCCCAGTTTTATTCAACTTGCCTCAGTTAATTTTGGCACAGCTCCTACAGTTATGAACTCATTTCAGTTGATAATCACATACTTAAAATTCTCAATTCTTTTTGTATTTGAGTACCCCTTTTATATAGATTGTTTGTTTACCATTTATGCTCAACCCACATCCCCCACCCGGATTCCCCCCACCCACCTCTGGGACCTCCAGCTATATTGAGTGACACTAAATAAACAAAGGTATTTAATGATATCAGATGAGAAACAAAGAACTCAATGGGGTTGCAGATCTTGTGTAATAGTGAGAGAGGTGTGGAGAAGGGGAGAGGGGTGGGGGTGGGAGGTGGTGGGCTTCATTACATATAACACAAAGGGGAGTCAGAACTGAGATTGTGTCACATATTTAGGTTGCATATATATGGACCACATATATAGGTATAGAGGAAATGAATAACTGAAAACAATTTGCAAATTCTAAAAATAATATAATAAAATAATAATATAAATAATTTTTTTTTAAATAATATTTTCTTTGTGAACAAATATAGAAACAGATATGCGCTTTTGGGATTATGAATTTTAGAATGGACATTGAATCATCAATCATTTAAATACTTTGAAGGAAGATTGAAAAATATGATGAGTTGAGTTAAAAATAATATTTTATTTGTCAACAAATATAGAAACAGATATGCTCTTTTGGGATTATTATTTTAGAATGGACATTCAATCATCAATCATTTAAATACTTTGAAAATAGGTTTAGAGTTATCATTGCAGGAAGATTGAAAATATAATTTGAGTTATGTATTCGGCGTCTGGGGATACACCATCTTCCTTGGGGAGATATAAACAGAGTAGATTGATGTGCTGAAGTTCATATAATAATGGGTAATTATGTTTTAAAAAATTCCCGATCAAAACCTGTGGCGTGAGTGATGACCTGTCTGGGGATATGTTGGCGCCGAGTTGGCCCAATCTAGTTATTTGGGTTTTAATGTTGCTTTCAACACAATGTATAGGTCATATCACGACGGGTAGTTTTATGGGCAGAGGAAACCAGTACATACAGTTGATCAAGGTTCTGTACTGTAAACTGCCGATCAACGGCAAGCAACTACCAGCTTTCCCACTTGTATTCATAAGGACATGTTTTTTACATGGTTTGTAACCTTCATTAACAGTAGGACGACAGTACTACAAACATTAGTAACCGAGAGGCAACCTCCATTAACCTCAACTCGCCTTGACAAATTTGCCTAAGAGGACAGGGTCGTTTAGTCTGATGCCTATAACCATGGGTTACATCACTGGTAGTTTGTGGGTACTATATAAAACGTATTTGTTCTGTTGTCTATGTATTCTGTGATAAAGAATTGTTTAAATAAATAATTAACCTTGTGGCGTTTTTGTTTGCCAGTGTATCTAATGTATCTCCTGTACAGTTCCAAAACAGTACATTAACATCAACACATACATATATGTAATATACAAGTTGAGATTTTGTGCAAGTTGCAACTTAAACAGGCTGACTTGTATAAGTTCCAGCATGTATACATTTTGGACCTGTCAGATTGTTATTATCAAAACTTTTCTGCCTATTATTTTTAAAAAGAAAAAACACCCCGTCCCCAGTATCAGAACTCAAATGAGCCCATACAGTAGTGGGTAATGAAAGTTTAGGATGCACCCGTTTTTATCCATACCTTGTATTTTGAAAGCTCAAAGTGGCTGTGTGTTCAAATTTATGCCCATGTAGAACAACAAGTGTTTGCATATATTTTTAATGTATGAAATCAATGCCTGGTTCAATTAATATCTTGATAATTGAACTTTGAATTAAATAACAATTAGGCCAAATGGCCAAAAAATTTATTTTTTTGTATCGAAGGGAATGATGTATAAATGAGATAATATAGACTTTGCAGGGTAGTTTTCCCTCACACTAGCATTAAAATTACAAACACAATCATCACGTAACATGGCTTTTTATTCTTTATCATAAACCTACAAAAATATAAAAAATCTATAATACACTACACACACTTTGAATAGTGATTTTTATATAAAATGCCATTTCAGTATAAAATGTTTCTCAAAAAAAAGTTTATATATATAAATATATATATGCAATTATACAACAGTCAACATAAATTGCCTTCAGTTTAACATTATAAGCAATCCATTTACAAAACATGAAAAGACAATTCATGTTATTTACTCTAATTGTGGCCAGCATAAGTATGAGCTTCCTTTCCACTAAATAGGCACATAAAAGTACAAGGTCATTGGCTAAAATATATAAATTAAAGCCAAGTGAATATTGGCCCTTACACACTACTTACTTCACAAAAACTAAGGTTTGCAAGAACAAGTCCCATCACAGTAGCTCTTCTTATCACAGTTATTATTGTAACAGAACAGATCTAAAACTTCAGTATTAAAAGTTCCATAAATTAACATTGATTATAAGAGCAGATTGTATCATGTTATAGAAATAAGTTATAAACAATGAAGAATGACTTGCATGATTTCATATAATATATATTAGTAATATTTAAACCTTGTTTTTCTGTACTATTTTGTGTATATTTTGCAAATAAACTGTACATTGTGTAATGACAATTTTCCCACAGATTTCAACTTTTAGCTTACACTTCAAGTTATTAATTAATATCTTTATCATACAACAAATGATTTAGGAGCAAACATTTGTGGGGATTTGTTGGATTTTGTTTTCTGATGAGCAAACATCCACTGGGGGAGATCAGTACTCCTTGTAAGAATGAGAATTTCCACAGGTGTGATGCAGTGATATGTAACTACAGCAGCAGAGGTGTCTAAAGTTTCTACACTGTCAACTGAGTGGGCTAAAATTATACAAAACACCAACATTAATATTTTAACATTTTTTTTATGAAATCAAAGAATTTCCAATGTAAACTTGTCTTACTGTCATGTATATACTGTATACGTTTTAAATATTGTAAAGTAACTTTCCAACATAGACATACATAAACCAATTATGCATAAAATGATGTGTTAAAGTAAAAGGGTTTTACATTAACAGCATTGCTACGTGTGAGTATAATGATGCTAAAATATCAATTGATTAAAAGCAGAAATAGAGCCAGATATTGTTGCTGAAAATACAATTCAAATCCTAACATTGGCGGCTGTTCACTTACCCAGTGAGCGTGACTTTTTTCTGAGCAAACACTCGTAACATGAAGGATGCGGGGTCATCAGGCTGGAATGTAGAGGGAATGATGATGTAGTGACCAGGTTCTAACTCCACACGGCTACTCACCTCACGTAGGTTGATGTACACACCTGTAATGTATACAGGTAAGGAAAAGATATACACACCTGTAATGTATACAGGCAAGGATAAGATATACACACCTGTATACAGACAAGGATAACATATACACACCTGTAATTTATACAGGTAAGATTAAGATATACACACCTGTAATGTATACAGGTAAGGATAAGATATACACACCTGTAATGTATACAGGTAAGGATAAGATATACACACCCATAATGTATACAGGTAAGGAAAAGATATACACACCTGTATACAGGCAAGGATAAGATATACACAGCTGTAATGTATACAGACAAGGATAAGATATACACAGCTGTATTGTATACCTGTAAAATGGAATTGTACAGGCAAAGAAGACACATACACACCTGTAATATGGACGATTCACCAATATGGACATGGCTGGTTAAATTGTATGCACCTGTGAGATATACACAGCTAAAGTGAAATGTTAACACCTGTCCTGTGTATATTTGCAGGTCAAATGTACATATTACCTAGAATATACACATCTGTGATGTATACAGGCCAGGCCTGGGGTATTCATACTCATAAGTATTTGAATACCTTTTCTGTGTATTTGTATTCGTATTTGAATACTTCTGTAAAAAAAGCAAAGTATTCATATTCGAATACATTTCAAAAGTATTCGTACTCATGAATACTTTTATGAATACATTTAATATTTTTCACTTTTTGTTGATTTTTTTTCACCCTGTACTGACGAGTTTTAGATATAAATATAAAATTTTGCCATCTATCGTTATGTGCCTTGGAAAACAAACTAACAATACATATTTAATAAATACTTTTTTTAGAGCAAAATTGTTAGGATTATAACTTCTCTTAGATCTTTCTTCTCATTAATTCAATTAGTTTGAGTGTTTAATTTTTATATTGATAAATGATTTTATGTGTGTTTTTATTCAAATTGATTTTCACAATGTAGTTTTATGTTATTATAAAATTCATGAAATTATAAACACCAAGCCACCTACCTTAAAATGACGAATCCGGGACAATTGGCCGGCGGACAGTTGGAAGGTGGACAACTGGCTGGTTGACAATTGGCCGGTGGACATTTGGCCAGTGACTTTTTTGAGGGGTAGGACAATTGGCTGGTGACTTTGTAGATGTTGTTTTAATATTGTGCCAAATTGTATTAAATGTAATGTTCATAAAAGAAGCAAAAGCCCTTTGATTCCTACTGAGAATTTCTAATTGCTGCTAAGTTTAGTCTCTGATAACTGTTCAGGATTGCTACATTTAATGCAAAAGGCTTTAGGATTAACATGTTCATACAATAACTAAAGGCCCTTTGATTCCTACTCAGAGTTTTCAATTGCTGCTAAGTTTAGTCTTTGATAACTGCTCAGAATTGCTACACTTAGTGCAAAAGGCTCTTTGCTCAATTGCAATTTATATTGGGACACTGTATATAAGTAAGGGTCAAATTCTTTACTATAAGAATAATATATGTGACAAAGATTATTAAAAGAGTACTGTTTGTCAAAACTCAGAAAAATTACTATCAGAATAATATATTTGATAAAGATTTTTACAGAGTACTGTTTGAACTGTTAAAGAGTTTTATTTCATTTGGCACCATATTAAAACAACATCTAAAAAGTTACCGGCCAACTGTCCTATCCCTCAAAAAAGTCACCGGCCAAATGTCCACCGGTCAATTATTCACCGGCCAGTTGTCCGCCAGCCAATTGTCTGCTGACCAATTGTCCGCACACCTAAAATGACAAGCGTGTTTGCCTTTGCTACAATAGGGTATTAACTTAGATGTGTTTAAGTACCAGTGTCATTTGCTATGCCTGAGTAAATCTTAGGCAAACTGATGTGACACCTATTGCGACACGCTTGTAGCAGTACTAATCCCGTCACAAAAATTTCCAAAATAATGGCTGTCTCAGTCAAATATGAGATGTAAAGCACTTTTGGGTAGCTTATGTTTATCACATTGAATATTCAGATCTTGGAGCCAAAATGAATTGTCAAATATTATGTAAATCTGAACCACCATTTACTGAATTATGCTTTCATGTTTGTATATTTTATTCAGAAAGTTGAAATTATTAAGACTTATAAAAAAAAAAAGATATATGAAATATTTTTTGGATTTAGTTAAAAGGTATTCGTAAATGTATACAAATACTTTTCAAAAAGTATTTGTATTCAAATACTTTTGAAATTGATGTATTCATATTCGTATTCATGGAAATGAAAAGTATTTGTATTCGAATACTTTTGAAAATTTTCATCCTAGGCCTGATACAGGGGAGGTTAAAATGTACATACCTGTACACAGTGTACTATATTTGTTGGTACAATGATCACACCTGTTATATACACATGTGAAGGTGAAGTATATACACCTGTAATTTATACAAGATGGTCTAAATGGAGGCACCTCTAATAATACATGTGACGGTGAAAATGTATACACCTGTCATATACATACAGGGGAGGATGAAATATGCACACCTGTAATGGATAAAAGAAAATAAACACAACAGCAAGGTTGATTACTTTACCTGATTTTCCACATTCATAGTTGTACTTGAAATGCTTCGCTGTAAGTTTTTCTATTGGTTTCTCAGTCTAAAACATTACAACCATGAAAAAAGATAAAACAGGACATTTTAAAAAGATCCAGTAAAATTTGAAAAATATATCCCCACATTTTACTTTTCTACACTTTTTCAGAGTTATATCACTCAGTTTGCAGTAAGAAAAATTGCACGAGACAATATGAACTAAAATTAATTTTACAGTCAAGTTACGGCATGCTCATTGAAATTCATTTAAAATTAATCTTGTCAGTTAGAGAAATTTGACCTAAGAAAAGATATTTTATCTCACCTCTTAATACTTAACCTTCTTTTCCACTGGCAGATGATGAATTCTATATGTAGGGTAGAGATGTGTTATCTCTACATATGTACTTCACACCAAGTACACTGATATATGTATCAGTACCACTCCAAGGTGAGGTTTTACCTGGTAGATATGTTTACCTTGAAGAACTGTTACCTGTAAGAGACATTACGTGGCGGAGATATTACCTGGGTGAAGTTTTACATAATGGACACATTATCTGGCAAACATTTTTCAGGTAGGTATGTTACCTGGTAGATGATGAAGCCTATCTGCCGAGGTTTCACTCCCAGGTGGCGCTGTGAACGCCGGTGGTCTTGCATCAGAGCGATCACCACACTACACTTCCCCTCAATCTCTGGATCATCAATCAGAGGGTCAAAGTGGCCTGAAGTGCAAAGATCGAGTGTTCCATTTTTATACAGACAGCAAACCACAGAATATTTTACATCATCCACAAACTCACTCCCCTTAATGTCCATAAGGTGACAGTATGCTGTGGTTCTACAACTTTCATCAAGTGTCTTTTAGCTGGTTTCATGCTCAAGACCACAGTTATCATTTGACAAATGGCAATTAAAAAAAGGCTGAAGCCTCCTAACTGGAATATTGGGTTCCTACAAACAATTGCTCTGTTGCAGTTCTATACATCACTGAACTGCAAGTACTTTTGTAACAGCAAAAACGTAATAATTTATCAATGGCTCTGAGTGTTAACAACAACATACATGTAATTAGTGAAATTTATCAATGGTGATTCAGATCTTATATTGGATTACACTTGGATAATCACAAAGCAATTGTAGTCCGCCTTCTCCAATGTAAACAGGTACTGTTTATTTACCTGGTTCCCCTAATGTAATCAGGTACTGGGGATTTGTTGCAAATTTGTCAAGGTTGTTACGACTTCCTCCTGCACTCACACCCACTACCCAGCTGCCCTTCACGGTCTCTGTGTGACCTGAGATTCACACAGTTAAGACGGGAGTTAGCAACCATACAAAGCTTGACATTTGAACAATATTTAAATCAACTCAAATTTATCCATACATATTAATCATTTTGGCTTTCACATAAAAGTAATAATTCAGGAGTCAATTTATCCATACATATTAATCAATTTGGCTTTCAGATAAAATTGCAAATTTAATAAGTAAATTAAATTTTTATAAGTTAATACCCTATCCAATGGACAATATGCTAAACCGGTCGGCGCAGACCGGCCCGCCAAACGTCAGAAAAAGACGTCCTGTGTTTCCACCGGCTGGCCGGTCCTCACACTGCACTTGCCAGGTGGCGTGTCGTACTTCCTTCCTGTCTAGACAAGCTGACGTCATAGCATCTTTTTCGTTGTCTAAACTTATTAGACCCCTAGTAAACTGATAGTGGGGTCGGTGGGAGGGTCTTGTGAGTCCATTGGATAGGGTATTAACTCATAAAAATTTAATTTACTTATTAAATTTGCAATTTTATTGTGTTAATACATCCTATCCAATGGACAATATGCTGAATAACTACCGCTTGGTCGTCGGGTAAGTTACTAGGGACTTATGTGAACTCAGAAAATAACTAACAACTCTAAGCCTGGGTCGATCTAAGATTGTCAAGACCCTTAAAGACTATAGTCGGTCAACAGAAACCGGTTAAACGGTCCAAACCAACTCGCCTCCCCCCTTTTTTTACAGACCTGCTCTGAGGTAGGGGAAGAGAGGGATGAGTTCAGTCCCAAGGTAATAAACCTCCCGACGGAAGCATGTCTGATTTTTTTTTTTTTTTTGATGCTTCTTAATTATATATACACTATATACATATGTACAGATCTCCTCCCTGACCTGGGTTACTTGTGGATCTGCTGAGCAGCGACTACAGGCCTCAGGTGATAAAGCTCAGAATCAGCCCATGCCACATCCTTTAGATAAAATTGTGTGAAGGTGTTATGTGACTTCCAGTGGCAGGCCGACAAGATCTGTTCCAAGGAGACCCCCGATTGGAAGGCCTTGGAAGCAGCAAAGGCCCTGACATCATGGGCTTTAACCTGATGTAAGGTGTGGGCCTCTTGGTCTGAGAGCTCATAACACAGGATCACTGTCTGTTTGATCCATGAGGAGATAGTGGCAGGTGAGATATCTTTGTCGAAACCTTTCTTGAAGGAGACAAAAACTAACTCCTTATCCTGCCTGATGTCTGAGGTCCTGTCCAAGTAGTAGCGCAAAGCTCTGACCGGACAGAAGGACCTGTCAGACTTGAGGGATCTATCCAGGGTTGGGGCCAGGGCTGGTATAACCACTGGGGCCACGCTGTCTGGACCCTCTTTGGCCAGCTGGTTCTTGGAAAGAAAGCTGGGGGATGGGTACAGAGACACCCTAGACCAGTCCGACTGGTGTCTGATGTTCTTACTCTGCCAAGCGTGAATCTCACTTCTGCGTTTGCCTGAACCCAGGGCTAAGAGGAAAACTGTCTTGAAGGTCAAGTGCTTCAGGGAGGCCTCCTTAATTGGCTCAAAAGGAGCCTTTGTTAACTGGTGTAAAACCAGAGATAGGTTCCAGGAGGGGATACATCTTCTGCCCTTGGGTCTGTCCCTATGGAAACTATCCAAGAGACGGGTGAGATTTTCATCTTTGCTGATGTTGAGAGTTGAATTTCCCAGTTTATCAGCAATGGCAGACCTGTAGCCATCAATGGTGCTGGGCTGTAATCTCCTTTCCTCAAAAAGGTACATTAGGAAATCAGCAACTGACTTTACAGGCGGTGTCCTGAAGTCCACCTGATTTGTGATGCACCACTTTGTAAAAATGGCCCACTTTGCCTCATAGACGGATCTGGTTGATCTTCTTTGAGGAGCCTCAATTCTTGTTGCCACCACCTCAGAGAAACCCTGCTCCTTGATAGCTGTGGCTCTAGGAGCCATGCATGGAGATTTAGATTTGTCAGACTTCTGTGAGATGTCTGATTGAAGGGTTGAGTCAGTAGGTTTGGCAGTTGAGGCAAGAGCAATGGGATCTGGCTGGATATTTCCACTAGGTCCCAAAACCATGTCATGTTGGGCCACCCCGGGGCAATAATGATCAGCCTCCGGTATGGAGAGTGCTGCAACTTCTCCACCACTTTGCCCAATATGGCTGGCGGTGGGAAGGCGCATGCGTCCAGATCTTCCCATGACAAACAGAGTGCATCCACTGCAGTGGCCATGGGGTCCGGGACTGGTGAAACAAACCAGGGCAACTTGTTGTTGAATCTCGTAGCAAAGAGATCTATTTGAGGCTGATGCCACCTGTCGCACAGGGCTTGGAAAACTTCTGGAAGGAGATACCATTCCGTTTGGATGGTTTGTCCCAGTCTGGACAGTTTGTCTGCCACTACATTTAAGCGGCCGGGAATGTGTCGGGCCTTCAGAGTCACTTGTTTCCCAGTGCACCAGGTCAAGATTCTCCAAAGTAGGGCACAAAGTGGGCCCGAACTCATTGGAACTCATTGGAACTCTTTTAGAGCTAGAAAGACTGCTTTTAGTTCCAAGTAATTTACATGCAGTTGCTTTCCGGTAGTGACCAGGTTCCTCTGGCAATGAACTCGTTTAAGTGAGCGCCCCACCCTTCTTTTGATGCGTCTGTAAAGATTTGCAGAGCATGTTGCATAGGGTGTAATGGTTGGCCAGTGAGGACATTGTCTTCCTTCAGCCACCATTGCAAGTGAGGATGTAGAGATTTGGGTAGAGGGATCCGTTTTTCCAAGGATTCCGGTATTCGCCAATTGCTTTTGCAACCTAGGCGTCGGCACATTTTTATTAAGACCTGTGTATGCTGGAGACAGACCTGGTGGGATGTGGCTCTCACCAACCAGTCATCTAGGTACTGGTGGATCCTTATACCTTTGTGAATGGCCATCAGTTTTACTTCCTTTGCTATAATAGTAAACTCCATGGGGGCTGTCGACAGACCGAAACGGCAGTGCTTTGAACTGGTAGGTCTGTCCCTGGATATGAAATCTGAGGTACTTCCTGGACCGTTCCTGTATTGGAATGTGGAAGTAAACGTCCTTGAAGTCTATGGAGGTTACCCATTCTCCCTTTTGGAGAGATGTTCTGATGGTTTCCGGTGTCTCCATCTTGAATTTTTCGGTCTTGAGGAAAAGATTCAGATTGCTTAGGTCTAAGATCGGTCTCCACTCGTTGTCGGGTTTGGGAACTAGAAATAGTCGGTTGAAGAAACCTAGTGAGACCTTTTTGTGAACTGGTTCTATGGCATTCTCGGCCGGATCCGAAAGGGGAGGGTGTAGCCCTCTTTCAAGATTTGAATTACTTTCGGTCCGGCACCCAGATCTAACCAGTTTTTCCAAAACTTTTGAAGTCTGGCCCCTACAGGCAGATTTGTGACAACATTTGGAGCATTTAAGACAGGATTTACATAAGACAATGGAATGACACAAGAAACACTTTTCACAGGTTTTAATATATCTTTCTTGTAAGAACAACCTGCTGCCCCGGGACTTATTTCGTTCTTTTGAGAATGCCCGGGCGCAGTATGAACAGAATGTACAACATCTAGCTTTACATTTAAAGTGTTCATTGTCTTTCCTGTGGGGCTCCTGGTCAGCAGCAGAGACTTCAACATTGATACACAGTGATTGTCATTTGTACTGCTGCTGACCCTTGGCTGGACGCGAGGAGTACTGTTGCTTTCCCTTGTTGTTCCTCCTTCGTTGGGTATGGGACAGATTCTTCGAAGCTGGCCTCTCTTGCTGTTTGTCAGACCTAGAATCCTGTCTTTCGTATGGGTGATACCTCTGACCCTTGTACACTGAAGTTGACCGGCCTTTGTCAAATGAGGTAATGTCCTCCTCTGCCCTTTTTACAACACTGTCCAGGAACAAGGTGTCCAGATGAAGAGGGGCAGTACGGAGAGCATTCAAAGTGTCCGCTTTTACACCGGCCTTGAGGTATGCTAAATAGGAGTCCCGCCTAAGGAAAGTAGTGTTAGCCATGGTAACAAAAACGAACTCTGTCAAGTGTTCCATGGATTTCGCCATGGCTTGGCAAACACTAGAATTAAAATCTAGCAAGAACTGGAGCTCCTCTACTGCTGATGACACTTTGGCTGCTGCCTTTCCTTTGGACTCCACTTTCAAAGCCTTCAACTGATTGTTCATGTTCCCTTGGATCTTGAGTAAACAACGGTTGAAGCCGGCTGTGTGATTGCATATCACTGTAGACTCCCGCGCGGACCTCTCCCATTTCCTTAAATTTTCCTGAGAAATTGGGCGAGACATGGGAGGAGAAGTGGCAATACCGGCCTGTCTGGTTATTCTAAGATAGGTGCTATTTAACCTGGATGATCCGGTATGCCATGCAGAGACAGTCTGTTCAGATTCCTTCTTGGGGTTCGCACGAAACCCGTACCATTTCTGCTGAGACTTTGGAGGCCGGACAAATTGGTTCCTTTAACAGTCCTCTGGCTTCAGAAGTACGTGTGGGATATCCCTGCACTAGTGTGATGTTTAGCTTTGACATCTTCCGACACAACCACTCGTCGGTTGGCAAGTTAACAGAGACCTTGCCCGGTGTGTGAACTTTCGGACCCGCAAAGGGGTTGTCCTCAGAGGTAGTTGCACCGGAGTCAATGTCTGGAATGTGTTCCCAGTTCATGTATGAGCGGATTCCTCTCATTGTCTATCGATAAGATTGCTCTTCGGAGAGTGACTGTTCATGATCTGAGAGGTTTGATCATATGAAAGTTTGCCGTCCTCCGGGAAGATATCTAAGGGAGGTAGGTCAGATGATAGAGAGTCAGTGTCGGATGCACTAGAAGAGGGAGAGTCCTTTCTTGACGTGTCAAAGGCGCTGGTCAATTGTCTCTGAACAGTTTCTCTGGTAGCCGGTGCCGGCTGGGTAGAAGATGAAGCTCTTGCAGCAGGTCTGGGCTGAGAAGTCGGTGGCCAGTGAGTCAACAGCAGGGTCGGTGGCTTGAGAAGGCTGAGAGACAGGCTTCAAAAACGGGTCTGGCCGGACCACGTTAGCTGGTGGAGCATGAGCCGGAGTGACCTTCACCGTGCTGAACACGGGGTCCTGAGGTTTTCCTAAAGTCTTGGCCATCAACAGGGCTTTTAGCCTGTTAAATCTGTCCGACCACTTTCTGTCTAGATCTGAGACCTTGGCATCAGTAGAAGAGGTGGTGGACTTGTCCTGGTTGGTGGTTGAGGAAGAAGCTGGTCAGTTGGATGACTTCACTGACTTCTCCGGCTTAGTTGACCTGGTAGTTGAAGACGATGATTTCTTGCTCTCAGTCTTCTTTTTCTTCTCAGCTGGCCCACTCAAACCAGAGGTTGTCTGGCCATCCACTACCCCCACTACCGACACAAGTGCCGGGTCCACAAGGGTGGGACTGAGAGTGTCTGATGCCTTGGCTGGTGTAGACGACTTTGCTTCTTTTTTCTCCTTCTTAAGTTTATTTGAAGGGGTTGACAACTGGGCCTTTTGCTCTGCAGTTAAGGCGTCACAATGGGAGCAAGCCGCAGGTGGAGTTTCAATGCAAGGGTCAGAGCCCTTTTTCTTATTGCGACAACGTGCACAAACTGAGTGAAGGTCAAAACCTGCCATCATGTGGCCACAACCCCCTCTACGCTGGCTAGGAGAAGACATAATGCTCTATAGTACTATTAGAAATAAATGTTAAAGTTCCGAAGCAAAGTACAATCACAAACTCAGACAGGAAGGAAGTACGACACGCCACCTGGCGAGTGCAGTGTGAGGACCGGCCAGCCGGTGGAAACACAGGACGTCCTTTTCTGACGTTTGGCGGGCCGGTCTGCGCCAACCGGTTTAGCATATTGTCCATTGGATAGGATGTATTAACGCAATAAAAGTAATAATTCAGGAGTCAAAAGTATTTTTTAACAAGCAATCAGTGCCCATGAACGGGCTCTGTGTCAGCTGACTGTGTGTTTTGAGTTTCAGAGTAGAAGTGAAAGAAATTTTCCAGTTACAACTGATTTACTCAACAGAGAATTTCAAAGTAACTTTTGCTCAGCTATGCAATGAGCTAAAGGGCTGCAATTTTACTGTGGTATAGCTGACTCAAAAGTAGGTTAATAACACATTTAAAGAAAATACTATCAATGCAATAGTTTTCAAGTTACAACTGATTTACTCAACAGTGAGAACCTGAATGTAGCTATTGCAGTGCTATGCAATGAGACACAGGTCTGTAATTCAGTATGTTATAGGTGACTGAAAAGTGAGTGAATAATATATTTCAAGAAAATACTCTAAATGCAATAGTTTTCATGTTACAACTAATTTACTTAACAAAGAGAACCTAAAAGTAGCTTTTGCTCAGCTATGCAATGAGCTACAGCTCTACAAATTCACTATGTTATAGCTGACCCAAAAGTAGGTGAATAATATATTTTAACAGAACTCTCTAAATGCCACAGTTTTCATGTTACAACTGATTTACTGAACAATGAGTACCTCGAAGTAGCTATTGCTCCAATTTGCAATGAGCTACAGCTCTGCAATTTTACTATGTTATAACTGACCCAAAAGTAGGTGAATAATATATTTTAACAGAACTCTCTAAATGCCACAGTTTTCGAGTTACAACTGATTTACTCAACAATGAGTACCTCGAAGTAGCTATTGCTCCAATTTGCAATGAGCTACAACTCTGCAATTTTACTATGTCATAGCTGACCCAAAAGTAGGTGAACAACATATTTAAACAAAATTCTCTAAATGCAACAGTTTTCAAGTTACAACTAATTAACTCAACACTGAGAACCTCAAAGTAGATATTGCTCAGCTATACCATGAGCCATAGGTCTACAATTTTACTATGTTCTAGCTAACCCAAAAATAGGTGAACAACATATTTTAACAAAATACTGTAAATGCAATAGTTTTGAGTTACAACTCATTTACTAAACAGTGAGAACTATTGAAAAGAGCTATTGCACAGCTATGAAATGAGCTACAGGTCTGCAATTTCACAATGTTATAGCTGACCAAAAATTAGGTGAATAACATATTTAAACAAAATACTCTAAATGCAATAGTTTTCAAGTTACAACTGATTTACCTAACAGTGATAGCCTCAAAGTAGCTATTACTCAGCTGTGCAATGAGCTACAGGTCTGCAATTTCACTATGTTCTAGCTAACCAAAAATTAGGTGAACAACATATTTAAACAAAATACTGTAAACGGAAAAGTTTTCAAGTTACAATTGATTAACTCATAACTGAGAACCTCAAAGTAGCTATTGCTCAGCCATGCCATGAGATACAGGTCTACAATTTCAACATGTTATAACTAACCCAAAAGTAGGTGAACAACATATTTTAACAAAATACTGTAAATGCAATAGTTTTCGAGTTACAACTGATTTACTCAACAGTGAGAACCTGAAAACAGCTATTGCTTAGCTACGGAATGAGCTACAGGTCTGCAATTTCATTATGTTGTAGGTGACCAGATTTACGTGAATAACATTAAACAAAATACTCCAGATGCAATAGTTTTCAAGTTACAACTGATTTACTCAACAGTGATAACCTCAAAGTAGCTATTACTCAGCTATGCAACGAGCTACAGGTCTAAAATTTTACTATATTATAGCTGACCCAAAAGTAGGTGAACAACATATTTAAACAAAATACTGTAAATGCAATAGTTTTCAAGTTACACCTGATTAACTCAACAGTGAGAACCTGAAAATAGCGATTGCTCATCTATACCATGAGCTACAGGTCTGTAATTTCACTATGTTATAGCTAACCCAAAAGTAGGTGAACAACATATTTAAACAAAATACTGTAAATGCAATAGTTTTCAAGTTACAACTCATTTACTAAACAGTAAGAACCTTAAAATAGCTACTGCTCAGCTATGTAATGAGCTAAAGGTCTACAATTTCACTATGTTATAGCTGACCAAAAATTAGGTGAATAACATATTGAAACAAAATACTCTAAATGCAATAGTTTTCAAGTTACAACTGATTTACTCAACAGTGATAACCTCAAAGTAGCTATTACTCAGCTATGCAATGAGATACAGGTCTGCAATTTTACTATGATATAGCTGACCCAAAAGTAGATGAATAACATTTTTTATACAAAATTCTCTAAACGCAATAGCTTTCAAGTTCCAAGTGATTTTACTCATCATGGAAGTTACTGAAAAGTCAAAAAGTAGCTATTACTCACTTAGCTATTATGATAGACTCCCATGTTACTCACCATATTGTAGCTATGGAAACAGTAGCTGAATAACATATTTTAACAAAATGCTGTAAATGCAATACTTTTCAAGTTGTAAGTGATTTAGTGCATTATTTCAGGAATTTTAATGTATAAAAAATTATTTAAAAAATTAATAAAAAAAAATCCAGATCCAGGCCTGATACTCACACATGCAAGATAAGAGAGAAATCCCTGCAATAATCAAAGAAAAAATTGTGATAAAGTGTCGAAATTTTCACACTCAGGGTGGTGGGTACCTCACTTGTAATGGCTCTGGGGAACAAATGAACAAACAGATCTGCATGCCTCAAACCATTTTTATCCTCGATAGATAAGGTATCTTTAAAAAAAATAGCATCAGAGATGCCCGTACCCCACAGCCTGGGGAAATATTTTTCAACACCATGAGATATAGAAGTAGTATAACAGTACAAAGTTCAAGATACTTTCAGAGCAGTGTCAGTTATATTAAGGTCCAAATAATGCTTAAGTTGAGAAAATAATATCTAAGGAAAAGAAATGTATGTAAAGATGAAGTATTAAAACAAAACAATTCAATAACAAAATGACAGCACTTATCAGTAAACCAAAAATGGCCGAATTATGGCTTGGATGTTTTGAACATTACCCATGCATACCGAAGTGGCAATACATTCAATGAATGCTTATGTGTGGTGTTGGAGAAAAGCCTGTGGCTCACTTGATGAAATTCGATCTGTTACAATGGGAACTTGCAAAAGGAAATTCTTAATGAATTCTAATATGACTTTAACAGTGCTTAATCTGCATCAACAGACAGACCCAAAGGTAAAAAAAGATTTTAAAGGTCAATACAGCAAGGTCAAAGGTCAATCAGTGTCACACCATGACGTGGCACACCTAAAATCCTCAACCAATGTCCCTACCAAGTATCAACTTCCTACACCTTACAGTCTCTGAGATATAGCCTGGGGAAGATTTTATAGGTCAAGATCACTACAGCAAGGTCAAAGGTCAAATCAAGGTCACACTATGACGTAGCACACCCACACCCCCAACCAATGTCCTCACCAAGTATCGGCTTCCTACACCTTATAGTTTCCGAAATATAGCCCGGACAAGATTTTATAGGTCAAGGTCACTACGGCAAAGGTCAAATCAAGGTCACACTATGACGTTGCACATCTACACACCCTAACCAATGTCCCTACCAAGTATCAACTTCCTACACCTTACAGTTGCTGAGATATAGCCCGGACAAGGTTTTATAGGTCAAGGTCACTACGACAAGGTCAAAGGTCAAATCAAGGACAGACCATCATGTTGCACACCTACAACTCCTAACCAATGTTCCTACCACGTATCAACTTCCTCCACCTCACGGTTTCCGAGATATAACCCGGACAAGATTTTATAGATCAAGGTCACTACAGCAAGGTCCAAGGTCAAATCAAGGTCAGACCATGATGTTGCACACCTACACCACCTAACCAGTGTCCCTACCAAGTATCAACTTCCTACACCTTACGGTTTCTGAGATATAGCCCGGACAAGATTTTATAGGTCAAGGTCACTACAGCAAGGTCAAATCAAGGTCAGACCATGACGTTGCACACCTACACCCCCTAACCAATGTCGCTAGTAAGTATCAACTTCCTACACCTTACAGTTGCTGAGATATAGCCCGGACAAGGCTTTATAGGTCAAGGTCACTACGGCAAGGTCAAAGGTCAAATCAAGGTCAGACCATGATGTTGCACACCTACAACTCCTAACCAATGTTCCTACCAAGCATCAACTTCCTACACCTTACGGTTTCCGAGATATAGCCCGGACAAGATTTTAAAGGTCAAGGTCACTACAGCAAGGTCAAATCAAGGTCAGACCATGATGTTGCACACCTACAACCCCTAACTAATGTACCTGCCAAGTATCAACTTCCTAAACCTTATGGTTGCCGAGATATAGCCCGGACAAGATTTTCAAACTGGAGGTCGCTACGGCAAGGTCAAAGGTCAAATCAAGGTCAGACCATGACGCTGCACACCTACACCCCCCAACCAATGTCCCCGCCAAGTATGAACTTCCTTACACCTTACGGTTTCTGAGATACAGCCTGGACGAACTATTTCCCGCTGCCCGCCCGAAAAACCCGCCCGCCTGCCCATTTGGACACCATGGGTGAAAACAATACCCCGACAGCCCTTAAGGGCTGTGGGGTAAAAACAGCATGTCTCTCGTACGCAGACGCCACAGAGTGATGCCATAATGTCAGCTGACTGACAAGTCAGCTGACATAAAAAAATTGGTATATGGAGGATATATTAATAAATATATGAACAAATTATAAGTACCTTAAGTGTAGTTTGGTTTTAGCTTTTTATGAAACTATTGGTAGTAATTCCATTATTTATGAAACAATATAAGCCTGGAAAATGGCCAGTGGTTATTGGCCAGTATATTGACTGTAACTGTAGTGGTCACAATAAAGTGCTTTCTGGTCTCTCATCAGAATCTTTTATCAAAAGCTAAAGTAAGAAATCCACTTTTAAATTGTCTGGTACACTACTTAATGACAAATTTGTTCCTTTTTTTAACATTCTGGTGAATTTAGTCTGCCTCCATACTGGCCTGGTTCCCTACCTGTAGCAGGAGACCTGGCTGAGTCAGGACCCAGTGTGCAGATGGTGACTTCTTGAAACTGACGGCAGAAGTCTTTAAAACACATCCAGAACTCCCCATCATCCTTCTGTTCTACCTTCATCAGACACTTTGTATCTTCATCAACCCATGCCCAGTTACTGTCGCTATGGCAACACAAAGAAACATCTATGTAAACACCACAAAGCCAGGATTCCTACATCTTCCTCCTGTTCAACATTTATTGGACATTTAGTGCCTTCATCAACCCATGGTAACAGAGTAAAGAAATGTAAATAAGTAAAAGCGTACATATGTATGCACAGGTTGTCACTGCATGCTAGTAGACAAATAGATCAACACTCGATTAATTGTCAGTGTCATGGTACAATTGTGGGCGGTCAATGACAATTTTTAAAAATCTATTAAATCTTACCCTTCTTTATGTATCTCAATAACATTTTTTATGTATCTCATAACATCAATGGATTTGTCATAAATTTTGGGTTTATAACTACCGCCATATTTACAGGAAGTGGGTGCTTCTGGCAGAATCTAAATGTCGAAAACACCGTTATTCTTACCGGATTGAAATATACTTCATCCCGGTAAGGGTTTCATGATATATTGATCAACAGTGGAGTAAAAAAGTTGATTATGGGTTGATTATCAGTCGTAAAAATGGACGAATAATCGGCTATGAAAATCTAGGCGATTCCACTCACTACTGCATGCCCCTTTCAATCAATATGAATACCTGTAACAGATTAAACATGTATATGTATAGCTGGTCTGTACTTACTGGTCACTCCACGACCCCTTCCACTCAGTCTCATTCCCCCAGGGGTTTCTGATCTGCAGCAGTTTCTCCTCTCCCATCTTGTGACTCACCTGAAATTATGTAATTGTGAAAATATATACCATTACCTTTGCATTTAATTGTTATAGTTATTCTTTTGACACATTTTATAGAACATATGACTTTCTTATCACCAGCCAATGCCAAGTGAATATAACCATTTCCTGTGGTACAACAAAATCATTTGCAAGAAATACAGGCCTCTTAGATTACATTTTATTTTCATTAGAATTTTGGGTTACTTAATATGTGTAGTTATCAAATAAATATGTGAGCAAATATCAGTTTTAAAACTGATAAAATGTATAAAATGGCTTGATTCAGACACTTGTATGGATGATGAAACAAATGTAAATGATTTTTTCTAAAATCATTTCTTGTAAATTCATCTTTCTAAAGCAGAAACTAATTTGCTAACTTGCAAAATGTATGACAAACTATTGTTGAAGTTGTTTTGCTGCACTCATTAATCTATGTTACTAAAGGACACTGAGTTGTCCTTTTTATGTTAAATTGAGCAGACAGTTAAAACAGGACCTCATAACAACACTTGGTAAAACTGATCTTGGATTATATTGGAAATCTGTTTCTAAATTACTCTAGAACTTCTATATCCAAATGTCCAAAGTTAAAGAACTCACATCCACTTTCCTACACTACAATTTCCTGCTTTTTAAATATAATCCTGTTTATTAATCTTTTATATTGTCTGGCAAGATTTTCCTCTGAACATTTTTAGATAATAGAGACTCTACTACATTTAACTGGCTTCAAGTAATTTTACATACCCTGACTACATTGGTCACAGTGTAGGCGTGTCCTGATACTAGGCCATTGTCATCAGCTTGAGTGGCAAGTCTCCAGTCTCCCTAATGGTAGATAAAATAAATTCTAAATTTCTAATTGGACTTTTATAGTGCTTAATCTCCAATATTCAAAGGGGACTCTAAGGCGCAACAAAACAAAAACAGTCAATCAATTTCAATATCCAGAGACAGAAAAGAGTCCAAGCACCATGGAGAACGCCAGGGGGTAAGTAAGACTAAGGAGGGTATGCCTTGGTGTAAAGGTAGGTTTTGAGGCGTTTTCTGAAGGAGGCCAGAGAGGGGGACGCACGAATCTCCTCAGGAAGAGCATTCCAAACAGTGGGAGCATAAACACAAACAAACTAGTTTTTACCAGAGACAGACAATAAATCATAAGATTTTATACCATTTTTATCCCATATTCTAACAGATGTTAATTTTTTACCCTTTTATGGCAATTTCATTCCAAATAACACAATTGTTTTATATTCCATTAATTTCCTGTTAGCAGGTCTACTTAATGAGGACAATATGGCCTGTCCCATGCTACAAATAACACACCTACCTTCCTAGAGCATGCAATAAAAGCCCCTGCCTTGTGAGCATTCAGCAGACTGCGATACATGTTTGGGTCTCCGCGCTTGAGCTCATATCTCTCAGCCAAACCACCCGTAAGGTCAACCAGTGCATCCATAGGATGCCCTCCAGCTATAGCAGCATAGGATCCGTGAAGTCTGAACAAAGGTCAAAATTAGGTTTTTATACAAGTGAAAGATGTGTAAAGCATGAAACTGATAAGCACATCCCATAACATTCTGACGTCTAAAAGTGTATAAAGTCCAAATACCACAGCAAGGTTATTTCAGAGCAGGGCAGAGACTAAGAAGGGAATTAAGCCCATTTAAAAAGACAAGTCTAAAGCGGATTTTTGAATCCTGATAATGTGTCCTATAACCTGGCAATCTGGTCATACTCACTGCATTTAACAGGAGCTGAGAATATAAAGTAGCACCTGCCAACTTTCCCATTTGGTCAAGATAAGGAAAGAAGAAGAAAATTTTCCCAATAAAGACTGCTATAGTAAAGGAGGACAAATGTGCACCTTTAACAGCTTACAGCTATTATACTTCAGTTTGAGGTTGAGTCTGACATTAAATTCAATTTCTCAGAGTTAACTTTGCCTTTGGATATAATATTTGAATATTTTTAAGAGAATATTTTGAAAATTAAAGCTAATAACTACTATAGGAAATAGCAACGGCATCACTACAAGGTTCCTTTGAACAGGATTAATAGACTGTTTGTAGGTCCACGGTGGCATCTGATCAAATTTGGCATCAAGTAATCATTGGGTTCAACTCCCACAGGTGACAAATGCTGAGGGTCTGTCCCAATACCACCCTGGCTGCTGAATTGTTTGACTTGGGTTTAATGTCATTTCAAACACATTGTATTATTCATATATCATGATAAGTATTTTTGAATGGATGGAGGAAAGGAGTACCAACTAATTAGTCAAGACTTGTCACTTCAAAATCACAAGGCAAGCAGCTATCAATTTTAAACATTACAATATCTCCCCCAGAGGGTGCTAATTTGGATTACGACCTGGCAGGCCCTGGACTTCCCCTTTTTGAATTCAAGAGCATCACAGGATGTTGTTTCAATTTTGTGCTATATAAATGTTTCTATTCTACTCTATTCTACATGTGCATATAGCAACATCAACTAAACCTTTGAAAAACTCAACCCGTTCAAACACCATACAAAAATAACACCCTACCCAGGTACCCAGCTTTACACACACATACTACCAGCATTTAATGAGCCTCTTTGGCAAAACTATAACCTAACTAGAGGATCGCTTGCAAAAAAAGAAAGATAATGTTTTTGCATAGCAAAAACAAAGCGTCCCGAAAAGGATATAAAGGTGAGTGCTAAAGTATTAAGAAAATGCTTCATTTCTAGCCTTATACTGTTGTGGCAACCAAAATCAGCGCAGTCTGCTCTATCTAGCACGGTTTTCAAGATATAAGCATTTTTGTGTTTTGCAAAAAATTTAAAATTTCAAAATGTCCGCTATATTTGGCGAGACAAAAATATTTTGAAAATTGGCATGGCTACTCTGCAGAGATACCCAGCAGGTCAAAAATTTTGTTGAGTTCGCTCCATTTAGCACGGTTTTCGAGATATAAGCATTTTTGTGTTTTGCAAAAACTTTGAAAATTCAAAATGGCCACCATTTTTGGGGAGACAAAAATTTTTGACAAGACCACTGCCGTGGTGTGTATCTCCCGCAGAGCATTAAAGGAGAAGAAATAGCTTTTCCCAGATATTCACAATTTTTCTTTTTCGTGTGTGAAAGCTCTTCCAAAAGTAGGTGAATGAGTTATTTGAGAAAAATTGGCTATCTGCAATACTATTAAGAGATAATTCACATTTACTCCTTTTGAGTAGGTGAGTAATTACCTACGGGTCTGGAACTTCACCAAGTGAAAGTTCTCCCAAAAGTAGATGAATGAGTTATCTGATAAAAATTGTGTATCCGCAATACTTTTAGAGATAATTCGCATTTACTCATTTTGAGTAGGTGAATAATTAGCTATGGGTCTGAAACTTCACCAAGTGAAAGCTCTCCCAAAAGTAGGTGAATGAGTTATTTGAGAAAAATTGGCTATCTGCAATACTTTTAGAGATAATTGGCATTTACTCATTTTGAGTAGGTGAGTAATTAGCTATGGGTCTGAAACTTCCCCATGTGAAAGCTCACCCACAAGTAGATGAATGAATATTTGATAAAAATTGGGTATCTGCAATACTTTTACAGATAATTAGCATTTACTCATTTTGAGTAGGTGAATAATTAGCTACGGGTCTGAAACTTCACGGAGTGAACGCTCTCCCAAAAGTAAGTGAATGAGTTATTTGAGAAAAATTGGGTATCCGCAATAGTTTTACAGATAATTAGCATTTACTCATTTTGAGTAGGTGAATAATTAGCTATGGGTATGAAACTTCACGGAGTGAAAGCTCTCCCAAAAGTAGATGAATGAGTTATTTGATAAAAATTGGGTATCCGCAATACTTTTACAGATAATTAGCATTTACTCATTTTGAGTAGGTGAATAATTAGCTATGGGTCTGAAACTTCACCATGTGAAAGCTCTTGCAAAAGTAGGTGAACGAGTTATTTGAGAAAAATTGGCTATCTGCAATACTTTTAAGAGATAATTCACATTTACTCATTTTGAGTAGGTGAGTAATTATCTACGGGTCTGAAACTTCACCATGTGAAAGCTCTCCCAAAAGTACATGAATGAGTTATTTGATAAAAATTGGGTATCCGCAATAGTTTTTGAGATAATTAGCATTTACTCATTTTGAGTAGGTGAGTAATTAGCTATGGGTCTGAAACTTCACCGAGTGAAAGCTCTCCCAAAAGTAGGTGAATGTGTTATTTGAGAAAAATTGGCTACCTGCAATACTTTTAGAGGTAATTCGCATTTACTCATTTTGAGTAGGTGAGTAATTAGCTATGGGTCTGAAACTTCACCATGTGAAAGCTCTTCCAAAAGTAGATGAATGAGTTATTTGAGAAAAATTGGCTATGTGCAATACTTTTAAGAGATAATTCGCATTTACTCATTTTGAGTAGGTGAGTAATTATCTACGGGTCTGAAACTTCACCATGTGAAAGCTCTCTAAAATGTAGATGAATGAGTATTTGATAAAAATTGGGTATCCGCAATACTTTTACAGATAATTCGCATTTACTCATTTTGAGTAGGTGAATAATTAGCTATGGATGTTAAACTTCACGGAGTGAAAGCTCTCCCAAAAGTAGGTGAATGAGTTATTTGAGAAAAATTGGCTATGTGCAATACTTTTAGAGATAATTCGCATTTACTCATTTTGAGTAGGTGAGTAATTATCTACGGGTCTGAAACTTCACCATGTGAAAGCTCTCCCAAAAGTAGATGAGTGAGTTATTTGCAATTTTTGTGAAAAATCCGAAAATTCAAAATGGCCGCCATTTTTTGCGAGACAAAATTTTTTGAAAATTGGCATGGCTGCTCTGCAGAGATACACTGAGGGTCAAAAATTTCGTCGAAATCGCTCTATCTAGTACGGTTTTCGAGATATAAGCATTTTTATGTTTTGCAATTTTTGCGCAATATTCGAAAATTCAAAATGGCCGTCATTTTTGGCAAGACAAAATTTTTTTGAAAATTGGCATGGCTGCTCTGCAGAGATACACTGAGGGTCAAAAATTTCGTCGAAATCGCTCTATCTAGTACGGTTTTCGAGATATAAGCATTTTTGTGTTTTCCTTATCTGGAAAATTCATAACGATTAATTAATCATTAAATTACTCATTAATGAATGTATTTGCCAAGTTTCAGGTGAATTGATAAAATTCCTTTCAAGTTATCATCCGGACAAGCTTCCCCATCGAAAAAAGACATTTTTGGTCATGTGACCTCTCTGATTGGTTGAAATGTCACTGCAGCATATTCAAAAAAATTTCCCAAGGCTACTGCCTAAACCTGCCAAATTTGAAAAGAATCCGCCTAACGGTTACAGAGTTATAAGGAAAACAAAATGCGGAGCCGGCAGAGCCTGAAGGTCTCCCATACACAAACAAGCATCCCTTGCGGGACGCTTAATGAGAATTCCACAGAACTGGACCTGTGATGTCAGGATCCAGTGGACCACTCATCTTTACATCTCAGTTATTCCACACTGACGCATAGTTCCAAAAATATCCTATAAATCGATTGGTCGATTGCCATACCCAATCATTTTTAGCATGGTTACACATGAACAAAGACATGAGTTTCAGACAAACAAAATAATTTGCCATATTACCAACAGGGCTGGGGTCAATTACACAAGCAATTGAATAATTAATTACCATTTTCGTGTAATTGTAATTGATTTTTTTAAAAACTGAGTAATTGTATTTGTAATTGTATAATTTAGTAAATTTAATTTAGACTATAATTGTAACTGAATATTCTGTAATTGTATTTGAAAATTTTGTAAATTTAATTTACACTGTAACTGTAACGGAACATTCTGAATTTCAATTACATTGGATATTCTACTCAGCATTCTGAATTTAAGCTTCAGTATTCAGCAGTTTTAAAAACAAAATTTAATATTTACTTTGCATAAGCCTTTTCTACAAGTGGCACCCAGAATTCAGTTGGATCTTCCCCACGAGCAAATATCTACACAATACAAATACAATGAACACAAATTAAACATTAAACTTTTGAAGTGTTTATGATCTATACTGGGTTTTAAGAAGCAAAAATTGATGCAACTATTCTTTTAATAATTGTCTTTTCTAAAACTAATATTGTGAGCTGTGGTTCAAATAGCTTCCTGAAGCCTGAAATTAAGACAAATTAACATGCTTCCTGTAGTATTTTATTTCAGAATTTCAGTAAAATGGCTTCAACAATGTGATAAAAGCATTTCATGTATTTATTTTCCCCTCAGTCTATCACTTCACATCAAGTAATTATTTTGGTAAAATTTACAACATCAATACTTTATCTTGATAGCTCATTTAAATATGGATATTTGCACAAACACATGCACTAACCAGTTGGTTGTCTCTGGTGGGCAATCGGTCATCTATGTAGATATCCACCCAAGCACCAAATTGCCAGAAACAGAAGTGGACAATGCCCTTGTAGTCGGGACCAGACAGAGGCTGGTCACTGGGAATAATCTGATGGAAATATATTTACAAAGCAAGAAATCAGTGACTGATAACACTGGCAGATTAGTGTGAAAATGTGAAAATTCAACATCGTATGTGAAATTCACCATCCACTGAGGTCTAGGGATGAAGAATGGGGCAACTGTCAAGGTTGGGTTTTTTCCAGGACGGTGGAAAAAGCTGAATAAAACCCCCTTTTTGCCGGTTTAAACCGGACAATACTGGACAAAAGTGGAAAAAACTGATTTAAATTAAACTATACAAAAATAATATTACATCACATATAAAGTACTTGATACTAATTACAACAATTACATGACAAAAAATATTATTTAAATAATTAAAAAATTCCAAATTTTAAATTTTTAATCAATCATAGCCTAAAGGCAGACTGATACTTAAAGTGACAAACTGGAACCTTGAAAGAATAGGACATCTGTGGGACATGTGTACCCAACTGCCCATTTGCAGTAAAAAAAATTTAAAAAGATGTTTCCGTTGGGTTATGAGATTTAAATTAATTTGTTTCTGAACAATTTTATACAGTTATTTCTTACAATTAAAACATACATTCACTTGCCCTCTGTATTTATGTAATGAAAGTTTTTAAATAAATTAACCCAGTGCTTAGTGAAAAAGTTACTGAAATGCATGTCTATGTAATGTATGTGTCATGTATATATTGTGTATGTATTTCTGTAAATGTAAGTGCATGGGGATACTTAACATACAACATAAAATATTTAATATAGAATATAATAAAGGTATAAATATGTAATAAATGTATAAGAGCCACTATTCTTGTAGCATTTAAATATAAAAAAATTTAAATAAATGATGATGATTCTGGGTTTTCAATTGTTGTTTTTCATTTATGAAGGGTTTTTTGGGGGGGTTTTGTCCAAAAGCGGATAAAACCTATTTCTTCTGGGACGGTAAAAACTGGAAAAAACAAGGCGGAAAAAAATGCTTTGGAACAAGAGCACTGCCGTGGTAGGATCTCCTGCCGCACTACATCAAAAAGTAGGTGAACAACATATTTGACAAACCTCCTTTAAATTGAATAGTTTTGCTGTTATAAATTATTTAAATCAAAAAAGTCAAAGTAGCTATTATTGAGTTAGCTATGGGCCTACAGCTTTCAAAATTTGCAATGAGTTATTTGAGAAAAATTGGCTAAGTACAATACTTTTAAGAGACAATTCGCATTTACTCATTTTGAGTAGGTGAGTAATTATCTACGGGTCTGAAACTTCACCAAGTGAAAGTTCTCCCAAAAGTAGGTGAATGAGTTATTTGAGAAAAATTGGCTATCTGCAATACTTTTAGCGATAATTCGCATTTACTCATTTTGAGTAGGTGAGTAATTAGCTATGGGTGTGAAACTTCACCAAGTGAAAGTTCTCCCAAAAGTAGGTGAATGAGTTATTTGAGAAAAATTGGCCATCTGCAATACTTTTAGAGATAATTCGCATTTACTCATTTTCAGTAGGTGAGTAATTAGCTATGGGTCTGAAACTTCACCATGTGAAAGCTCTCCCAAAAGTAGATGAAGGAGTTATTTGAGAAAAATTGGCCATCTGCAATACTTTTACAGATAATTCGCATTTACTCATTTTGAGTAGGTGAGTAATTAGCTATGGGTCTGAAACTTCATCAAGTGAAAGCTCTCCCAAAAGTAGGTGAATGAGTTATTTGAGAAAAATTGGCTATCTGCAATAGTTTTAGCGATACTTCGCATTTACTCATTTTGAGTAGGTGAGTAATTAGCTATGGGTCTGAAACTTCACCAAGTGAAAGCTCTCCCAAAAGTAGGTGAATGAGTTATTTGAGAAAAATTGGCTATCTGCAATACTTTTAGCGATAATTCGAATTTACTCATTTTCAGTAGGTGAGTAATTATCTATGGGTCTGAAACTTCACCATGTGAAAGCTCTCCCAAAAGTAGATGAAGGAGTTATTTGAGAAAAATTGGCTATCTGCAATACTTTTACAGATAATTCGCATTTACTCATTTTGAGTAGGTGAGTAATTAGCTATGGGTCTGAAACTGCATCAAGTGAAAGCTCTCCCAAAAGTAGGTGAATGAGTTATTTGAGAAAAATTGGCTATCTGCAATAGTTTTAGCGATACTTTGCATTTACTCATTTTGAGTAGGTGAGTAATTAGCTATGGGTCTGAAACTTCACCAAGTGAAAGCTCTCCCAAAAGTAGGTGAATGAGTTATTTGAGAAAAATTGGCTATCTGCAATACTTTTAGCGATAATTCGAATTTACTCATTTTCAGTAGGTGAGTAATTATCTATGGGTCTGAAACTTCACCATGTGAAAGCTCTCCCAAAAGTAGATGAAGGAGTTATTTGAGAAAAATTGGCTATCTGCAATACTTTTACAGATAATTCGCATTTACTCATTTTGAGTAGGTGAGTAATTGGCTATGGGTCTGAAACTTCATCAAGTGAAAGCTCTCCCAAAAGTAGGTGAATGAGTTATTTGAGAAAAATTGGCTATCTGCAATAGTTTTAGCGATACTTCGCATTTACTCATTTTCAGTAGGTGAGTAATTAGCTAAGGGTCTGAAACTTCACCAACTGAAAATTCTCCCAAAAGTAGGTGAATGAGTTATTTGAGAAAAATTGGCTATCTGCAATACTTTTAGCGATAATTCGCATTTACTCATTTTGAGTAGGTGAGTAATTAGCTATGGGTGTGACACTTCACCAAGTGAAAGTTCTCCCAAAAGTAGGTGAATGAGTTATTTGAGAAAAATTGGCCATCTGCAATAGTTTTAGAGATAATTCGCATTTACTCATTTTGAGTAGGTGAGTAATTAGCTATCGGTCTGAAACTTCACCATGTGAAAGCTCTTCCAAAAGTAGGTGAACGAGTTATTTGAGAAAAATTGGCTATCTGCAATACTTTTAGCGATAATTCGCATTTACTCATTTTCAGTAGGTGAGTAATTATCTATGGGTCTGAAACTTCACCACGTGAAAGCTCTCCCAAAAGTAGATGAAGGAGTTATTTGAGAAAAATTGGCTATCTGCAATACTTTTAGAGATAATTCGCATTTACTCATTTTGAGTAGGTGAGTAATTAGCTATGGGTCTGAAACTTCATCAAGTGAAAGCTCTCCCAAAAGTAGGTGAATGAGTTATTTGAGAAAAATTGGCTATCTGCAATACTTTTAGAGATAATTCGCATTTACTCATTTTGAGTAGGTGAGTAATTAGCTATGGGTCTGAAACTTCATCAAGTGAAAGCTCTCCCAAAAGTAGGTGAATGAGTTATTTGAGAAAAATTGGCTATCTGCAATACTTTTAGCGATAATTCGCATTTACTCATTTTGAGTAGGTGAGTAATTAGCTATGGGTCTGAAACTTCACCATGTGAAAGCTCTCCCAAAAGTAGATGAAGGAGTTATTTGAGAAAAATTGGCTATCTGCAATACTTTTACAGATAATTCGCATTTACTCATTTTGAGTAGGTGAGTAATTAGCTATGGGTCTGAAACTTCACCAACTGAAAATTCTCCCAAAAGTAGGTGAATGAGTTATTTGAGAAAAATTGGCTATCTGCAATACTTTTAGCGATAATTCGCATTTACTCATTTTGAGTAGGTGAGTAATTAGCTATGGGTGTGAAACTTCACCAAGTGAAAGTTCTCCCAAAAGTAGGTGAATGAGTTATTTGAGAAAAATTGGCCATCTGCAATAGTTTTAGAGATAATTCGCATTTACTCATTTTGAGTAGGTGAGTAATTAGCTATCGGTCTGAAACTTCACCATGTGAAAGCTCTTCCAAAAGTAGGTGAATGAGTTATTTGAGAAAAATTGGCTATCTGCAATACTTTTAGCGATAATTCGCATTTACTCATTTTCAGTAGGTGAGTAATTATCTATGGGTCTGAAACTTCACCATGTGAAAGCTCTCCCAAAAGTAGATGAAGGAGTTATTTGAGAAAAATTGGCTATCTGCAATACTTTTAGAGATAATTCGCATTTACTCATTTTGAGTAGGTGAGTAATTAGCTATGGGTCTGAAACTTCATCAAGTGAAAGCTCTCCCAAAAGTAGGTGAATGAGTTATTTGAGAAAAATTGGCTATCTGCAATACTTTTAGCGATAATTTGAATTTACTCATTTTGAGTAGGTGAGTAATTAGCTATGGGTCTGAAACTTCATCAAGTGAAAGCTCTCCCAAAAGTAGGTGAATGAGTTATTTGAGAAAAATTGGCTATCTGCAATAGTTTTAGCGATACTTCGCATTTACTCATTTTCAGTAGGTGAGTAATTAGCTATGGGTCTGAAACTTCACCAACTGAAAATTCTCCCAAAAGTAGGTGAATGAGTTATTTGAGAAAAATTGGCTATCTGCAATACTTTTAGCGATAATTCACATTTACTCATTTTGAGTAGGTGAGTAATTAGCTATGGGTGTGAAACTTCACCAAGTGAAAGTTCTCCCAAAAGTAGGTGAATGAGTTATTTGAGAAAAATTGGCCATCTGCAATAGTTTTAGAGATAATTCGCATTTACTCATTTTGAGTAGGTGAGTAATTAGCTATCGGTCTGAAACTTCACCAAGTGAAAGCTCTCACAAAAGTAGGTGAATGAGTTATTTGAGAAAAATTGGACATCTGCAATACTTTTAGCGATAATTCGAATTTACTCATTTTCAGTAGGTGAGTAATTATCTATGGGTCTGAAACTTCACCATGTGAAAGCTCTCCCAAAAGTAGATGAAGGAGTTATTTGAGAAAAATTGGCCATCTGCAATACTTTTACAGATAATTCGCATTTACTCATTTTGAGTAGGTGAGTAATTAGCTATGGGTCTGAAACTTCATCAAGTGAAAGCTCTCCCAAAAGTAGGTGAATGAGTTATTTGAGAAAAATTGGCTATCTGCAATAGTTTTAGCGATACTTTGCATTTATTCATTTTGAGTAGGTGAGTAATTAGCTATGGGTCTGAAACTTCACCAAGTGAAAGCTCTCCCAAAAGTAGGTGAATGAGTTATTTGAGAAAAATTGGCTATCTGCAATACTTTTAGCGATACTTCGCATTTACTCATTTTGAGTAGGTGAGTAATTAGCTACGGGTCTGAAACTTCATCAAGTGAAAGCTCTCCCAAAAGTAGGTGAATGAGTTATTTGAGAAAAATTGGACATCTGCAATACTTTTAGCGATAATTCGAATTTACTCATTTTCAGTAGGTGAGTAATTATCTATGGGTCTGAAACTTCACCATGTGAAAGCTCTCCCAAAAGTAGATGAAGGAGTTATTTGAGAAAAATTGGCCATCTGCAATACTTTTACAGATAATTCGCATTTACTCATTTTGAGTAGGTGAGTAATTAGCTATGGGTCTGAAACTTCATCAAGTGAAAGCTCTCCCAAAAGTAGGTGAATGAGTTATTTGAGAAAAATTGGCTATCTGCAATAGTTTTAGCGATACTTTGCATTTATTCATTTTGAGTAGGTGAGTAATTAGCTATGGGTCTGAAACTTCACCAAGTGAAAGCTCTCCCAAAAGTAGGTGAATGAGTTATTTGAGAAAAATTGGCTATCTGCAATACTTTTAGCGATAATTCGAATTTACTCATTTTCAGTAGGTGAGTAATTATCTATGCGTCTGAAACTTCACCATGTGAAAGCTCTCCCAAAAGTAGATGAAGGAGATATTTGAGAAAAATTGGCTATCTGCAATACTTTTAGAGATAATTCGCATTTACTCATTTTGAGTAGGTGAGTAATTAGCTACGGGTCTGAAACTTCATCAAGTGAAAGCTCTCCCAAAAGTAGGTGAATGAGTTATTTGAGAAAAATTGGCTATCTGCAATAGTTTTAGCGATACTTCGCATTTACTCATTTTCAGTAGGTGAGTAATTAGCTATGGGTCTGAAACTTCACCAACTGAAAATTCTCCCAAAAGTAGGTGAATGAGTTATTTGAGAAAAATTGGCTATCTGCAATAGTTTTAGCGATACTTCGCATTTACTCATTTTGAGTAGGTGAGTAATTACCTATGGGTCTGAAACTTCACCAAGTGAAAGCTCTCACAAAAGTAGGTGAATGAGTTATTTGAGAAAAATTGGACATCTGCAATACTTTTAGCGATAATTCGAATTTACTCATTTTCAGTAGGTGAGTAATTATCTATGGGTCTGAAACTTCACCATGTGAAAGCTCTCCCAAAAGTAGATGAAGGAGTTATTTGAGAAAAATTGGCCATCTGCAATACTTTTACAGATAATTCGCATTTACTCATTTTGAGTAGGTGAGTAATTAGCTATGGGTCTGAAACTTCATCAAGTGAAAGCTCTCCCAAAAGTAGGTGAATGAGTTATTTGAGAAAAATTGGCTATCTGCAATAGTTTTAGCGATACTTTGCATTTATTCATTTTGAGTAGGTGAGTAATTAGCTATGGGTCTGAAACTTCACCAAGTGAAAGCTCTCCCAAAAGTAGGTGAATGAGTTATTTGAGAAAAATTGGCTATCTGCAATACTTTTAGCGATAATTCGAATTTACTCATTTTCAGTAGGTGAGTAATTATCTATGCGTCTGAAACTTCACCATGTGAAAGCTCTCCCAAAAGTAGATGAAGGAGATATTTGAGAAAAATTGGCTATCTGCAATACTTTTAGAGATAATTCGCATTTACTCATTTTGAGTAGGTGAGTAATTAGCTACGGGTCTGAAACTTCATCAAGTGAAAGCTCTCCCAAAAGTAGGTGAATGAGTTATTTGAGAAAAATTGGCTATCTGCAATAGTTTTAGCGATACTTCGCATTTACTCATTTTCAGTAGGTGAGTAATTAGCTATGGGTCTGAAACTTCACCAACTGAAAATTCTCCCAAAAGTAGGTGAATGAGTTATTTGAGAAAAATTGGCTATCTGCAATACTTTTAGCGATAATTCGCATTTACTCATTTTGAGTAGGTGAGTAATTAGCTATCGGTCTGAAACTTCACCATGTGAAAGCTCTTCCAAAAGTAGGTGAACGAGCTATTTGAGAAAAATTGGCTATCTGCAATACTTTTAGCGATAATTCGCATTTACTCATTTTCAGTAGGTGAGTAATTATCTATGGGTCTGAAACTTCACCATGTGAAAGCTCTCCCAAAAGTAGATGAAGGAGTTATTTGAGAAAAATTGGTTATCTGCAATACTTTTAGAGATAATTCGCATTTACTCATTTTGAGTAGGTGAGTAATTAGCTATGGGTCTGAAACTTCATCAAGTGAAAGCTCTCCCAAAAGTAGGTGAATGAGTTATTTGAGAAAAATTGGCTATCTGCAATAGTTTTAGAGATAATTCGCATTTACTCATTTTGAGTAGGTGAGTAATTAGCTATCGGTCTGAAACTTCACCATGTGAAAGCTCTTCCAAAAGTAGGTGAACGAGTTATTTGAGAAAAATTGGCTATCTGCAATACTTTTAGCGATAATTCGCATTTACTCATTTTCAGTAGGTGAGTAATTATCTATGGGTCTGAAACTTCACCATGTGAAAGCTCTCCCAAAAGTAGATGAAGGAGTTATTTGAGAAAAATTGGCTATCTGCAATACTTTTAGAGATAATTCGCATTTACTCATTTTGAGTAGGTGAGTAATTAGCTATGGGTCTGAAACTTCATCAAGTGAAAGCTCTCCCAAAAGTAGGTGAATGAGTTATTTGAGAAAAATTGGCTATCTGCAATACTTTTAGCGATACTTCGCATTTACTCATTTTGAGTAGGTGAGTAATTACCTATGGGTCTGAAACTTCATCAAGTGAAAGCTCTCCCAAAAGTAGGTGAATGAGTTATTTGAGAAAAATTGGCTATCTGCAATAGTTTTAGCGATACTTCGCATTTACTCATTTTGAGTAGGTGAGTAATTACCTATGGGTCTGAAACTTCACCAAGTGAAAGCTCTCACAAAAGTAGGTGAATGAGTTATTTGAGAAAAATTGGACATCTGCAATACTTTTAGCGATAATTCGAATTTACTCATTTTCAGTAGGTGAGTAATTATCTATGGGTCTGAAACTTCACCATGTGAAAGCTCTCCCAAAAGTAGATGAAGGAGTTATTTGAGAAAAATTGGCCATCTGCAATACTTTTACAGATAATTCGCATTTACTCATTTTGAGTAGGTGAGTAATTAGCTATGGGTCTGAAACTTCATCAAGTGAAAGCTCTCCCAAAAGTAGGTGAATGAGTTATTTGAGAAAAATTGGCTATCTGCAATAGTTTTAGCGATACTTTGCATTTATTCATTTTGAGTAGGTGAGTAATTAGCTATGGGTCTGAAACTTCACCAAGTGAAAGCTCTCCCAAAAGTAGGTGAATGAGTTATTTGAGAAAAATTGGCTATCTGCAATACTTTTAGCGATAATTCGAATTTACTCATTTTCAGTAGGTGAGTAATTATCTATGCGTCTGAAACTTCACCATGTGAAAGCTCTCCCAAAAGTAGATGAAGGAGATATTTGAGAAAAATTGGCTATCTGCAATACTTTTAGAGATAATTCGCATTTACTCATTTTGAGTAGGTGAGTAATTAGCTACGGGTCTGAAACTTCATCAAGTGAAAGCTCTCCCAAAAGTAGGTGAATGAGTTATTTGAGAAAAATTGGCTATCTGCAATAGTTTTAGCGATACTTCGCATTTACTCATTTTCAGTAGGTGAGTAATTAGCTATGGGTCTGAAACTTCACCAACTGAAAATTCTCCCAAAAGTAGGTGAATGAGTTATTTGAGAAAAATTGGCTATCTGCAATACTTTTAGCGATAATTCGCATTTACTCATTTTGAGTAGGTGAGTAATTAGCTATCGGTCTGAAACTTCACCATGTGAAAGCTCTTCCAAAAGTAGGTGAACGAGCTATTTGAGAAAAATTGGCTATCTGCAATACTTTTAGCGATAATTCGCATTTACTCATTTTCAGTAGGTGAGTAATTATCTATGGGTCTGAAACTTCACCATGTGAAAGCTCTCCCAAAAGTAGATGAAGGAGTTATTTGAGAAAAATTGGTTATCTGCAATACTTTTAGAGATAATTCGCATTTACTCATTTTGAGTAGGTGAGTAATTAGCTATGGGTCTGAAACTTCATCAAGTGAAAGCTCTCCCAAAAGTAGGTGAATGAGTTATTTGAGAAAAATTGGCTATCTGCAATACTTTTAGCGATAATTTGAATTTACTCATTTTGAGTAGGTGAGTAATTAGCTATGGGTCTGAAACTTCATCAAGTGAAAGCTCTCCCAAAAGTAGGTGAATGAGTTATTTGAGAAAAATTGGCTATCTGCAATAGTTTTAGCGATACTTCGCATTTACTCATTTTCAGTAGGTGAGTAATTAGCTATGGGTCTGAAACTTCACCAACTGAAAATTCTCCCAAAAGTAGGTGAATGAGTTATTTGAGAAAAATTGGCTATCTGCAATACTTTTAGCGATAATTCGCATTTACTCATTTTGAGTAGGTGAGTAATTAGCTATGGGTGTCAAACTTCACCAAGTGAAAGTTCTCCCAAAAGTAGGTGAATGAGTTATTTGAGAAAAATTGGCCATCTGCAATAGTTTTAGAGATAATTCGCATTTACTCATTTTGAGTAGGTGAGTAATTAGCTATCGGTCTGAAACTTCACCATGTGAAAGCTCTTCCAAAAGTAGGTGAACGAGTTATTTGAGAAAAATTGGCTATCTGCACTACTTTTAGCGATAATTCGCATTTACTCATTTTCAGTAGGTGAGTAATTATCTATGGGTCTGAAACTTCACCATGTGAAAGCTCTCCCAAAAGTAGATGAAGGAGTTATTTGAGAAAAATTGGCTATCTGCAATACTTTTAGAGATAATTCGCATTTACTCATTTTGAGTAGGTGAGTAATTAGCTATGGGTCTGAAACTTCATCAAGTGAAAGCTCTCCCAAAAGTAGGTGAATGAGTTATTTGAGAAAAATTGGCTATCTGCAATACTTTTAGCGATACTTCGCATTTACTCATTTTGAGTAGGTGAGTAATTACCTATGGGTCTGAAACTTCATCAAGTGAAAGCTCTCCCAAAAGTAGGTGAATGAGTTATTTGAGAAAAATTGGCTATCTGCAATAGTTTTAGCGATACTTTGCATTTATTCATTTTGAGTAGGTGAGTAATTAGCTATGGGTCTGAAACTTCACCAAGTGAAAGCTCTCCCAAAAGTAGGTGAATGAGTTATTTGAGAAAAATTGGCTATCTGCAATACTTTTAGCGATAATTCGAATTTACTCATTTTCAGTAGGTGAGTAATTATCTATGCGTCTGAAACTTCACCATGTGAAAGCTCTCCCAAAAGTAGATGAAGGAGATATTTGAGAAAAATTGGCTATCTGCAATACTTTTAGAGATAATTCGCATTTACTCATTTTGAGTAGGTGAGTAATTAGCTACGGGTCTGAAACTTCATCAAGTGAAAGCTCTCCCAAAAGTAGGTGAATGAGTTATTTGAGAAAAATTGGACATCTGCAATACTTTTAGCGATAATTCGCATTTACTCATTTTCAGTAGGTGAGTAATTATCTATGGGTCTGAAACTTCACCATGTGAAAGCTCTCCCAAAAGTAGATGAAGGAGTTATTTGAGAAAAATTGGTTATCTGCAATACTTTTAGAGATAATTCGCAGTTACTCATTTTGAGTAGGTGAGTAATTAGCTATGGGTCTGAAACTTCATCAAGTGAAAGCTCTCCCAAAAGTAGGTGAATGAGTTATTTGAGAAAAATTGGCTATCTGCAATACTTTTAGCGATAATTTGAATTTACTCATTTTGAGTAGGTGAGTAATTAGCTATGGGTCTGAAACTTCATCAAGTGAAAGCTCTCCCAAAAGTAGGTGAATGAGTTATTTGAGAAAAATTGGCTATCTGCAATAGTTTTAGCGATACTTCGCATTTACTCATTTTCAGTAGGTGAGTAATTAGCTATGGGTCTGAAACTTCACCAACTGAAAATTCTCCCAAAAGTAGGTGAATGAGTTATTTGAGAAAAATTGGCTATCTGCAATACTTTTAGCGATAATTCGCATTTACTCATTTTGAGTAGGTGAGTAATTAGCTATGGGTGTGAAACTTCACCAAGTGAAAGTTCTCCCAAAAGTAGGTGAATGAGTTATTTGAGAAAAATTGGCCATCTGCAATAGTTTTAGAGATAATTCGCATTTACTCATTTTGAGTAGGTGAGTAATTAGCTATCGGTCTGAAACTTCACCATGTGAAAGCTCTTCCAAAAGTAGGTGAACGAGTTATTTGAGAAAAATTGGCCATCTGCAATACTTTTAGCGATAATTCGCATTTACTCATTTTCAGTAGGTGAGTAATTATCTATGGGTGTGAAACTTCACCATGTGAAAGCTCTCCCAAAAGTAGATGAAGGAGTTATTTGAGAAAAATTGGCTATCTGCAATACTTTTAGAGATAATTCGCATTTACTCATTTTGAGTAGGTGAGTAATTAGCTATGGGTCTGAAACTTCATCAAGTGAAAGCTCTCCCAAAAGTAGGTGAATGAGTTATTTGAGAAAAATTGGCTATCTGCAATAGTTTTAGCGATACTTCGCATTTACTCATTTTCAGTAGGTGAGTAATTAGCTATGGGTCTGAAACTTCACCAACTGAAAATTCTCCCAAAAGTAGGTGAATGAGTTATTTGAGAAAAATTGGCTATCTGCAATACTTTTAGCGATAATTCGCATTTACTCATTTTGAGTAGGTGAGTAATTAGCTATGGGTGTGAAACTTCACCAAGTGAAAGTTCTCCCAAAAGTAGGTGAATGAGTTATTTGAGAAAAATTGGCCATCTGCAATAGTTTTAGAGATAATTCGCATTTACTCATTTTGAGTAGGTGAGTAATTAGCTATCGGTCTGAAACTTCACCATGTGAAAGCTCTTCCAAAAGTAGGTGAACGAGTTATTTGAGAAAAATTGGCTATCTGCAATACTTTTAGCGATAATTCGCATTTACTCATTTTCAGTAGGTGAGTAATTATCTATGGGTGTGAAACTTCACCATGTGAAAGCTCTCCCAAAAGTAGATGAAGGAGTTATTTGAGAAAAATTGGCTATCTGCAATACTTTTAGAGATAATTCGCATTTACTCATTTTGAGTAGGTGAGTAATTAGCTATGGGTCTGAAACTTCATCAAGTGAAAGCTCTCCCAAAAGTAGGTGAATGAGTTATTTGAGAAAAATTGGCTATCTGCAATAGTTTTAGCGATACTTCGCATTTACTCATTTTCAGTAGGTGAGTAATTAGCTATGGGTCTGAAACTTCACCAACTGAAAATTCTCCCAAAAGTAGGTGAATGAGTTATTTGAGAAAAATTGGCTATCTGCAATACTTTTAGCGATAATTCGCATTTACTCATTTTGAGTAGGTGAGTAATTAGCTATGGGTGTGAAACTTCACCAAGTGAAAGTTCTCCCAAAAGTAGGTGAATGAGTTATTTGAGAAAAATTGGCCATCTGCAATAGTTTTAGAGATAATTCGCATTTACTCATTTTGAGTAGGTGAGTAATTAGCTATCGGTCTGAAACTTCACCATGTGAAAGCTCTTCCAAAAGTAGGTGAACGAGTTATTTGAGAAAAATTGGCTATCTGCAATACTTTTAGCGATAATTCGCATTTACTCATTTTCAGTAGGTGAGTAATTATCTATCGGTCTGAAACTTCACCATGTGAAAGCTCTCCCAAAAGTAGATGAAGGAGTTATTTGAGAAAAATTGGCTATCTGCAATACTTTTAGAGATAATTCGCATTTACTCATTTTGAGTAGGTGAGTAATTAGCTATGGGTCTGAAACTTCATCAAGTGAAAGCTCTCCCAAAAGTAGGTGAATGAGTTATTTGAGAAAAATTGGCTATCTGCAATACTTTTAGCGATACTTCGCATTTACTCATTTTGAGTAGGTGAGTAATTACCTATGGGTCTGAAACTTCATCAAGTGAAAGCTCTCCCAAAAGTAGGTAAATGAGTTATTTGAGAAAAATTGGCTATCTGCAATAGTTTTAGCGATACTTCGCATTTACTCATTTTGAGTAGGTGAGTAATTACCTATGGGTCTGAAACTTCACCAAGTGAAAGCTCTCACAAAAGTAGGTGAATGAGTTATTTGAGAAAAATTGGACATCTGCAATACTTTTAGCGATAATTCGAATTTACTCATTTTCAGTAGGTGAGTAATTATCTATGGGTCTGAAACTTCACCATGTGAAAGCTCTCCCAAAAGTAGATGAAGGAGTTATTTGAGAAAAATTGGCCATCTGCAATACTTTTACAGATAATTCGCATTTACTCATTTTGAGTAGGTGAGTAATTAGCTATGGGTCTGAAACTTCATCAAGTGAAAGCTCTCCCAAAAGTAGGTGAATGAGTTATTTGAGAAAAATTGGCTATCTGCAATAGTTTTAGCGATACTTTGCATTTATTCATTTTGAGTAGGTGAGTAATTAGCTATGGGTCTGAAACTTCACCAAGTGAAAGCTCTCCCAAAAGTAGGTGAATGAGTTATTTGAGAAAAATTGGCTATCTGCAATACTTTTAGCGATAATTCGAATTTACTCATTTTCAGTAGGTGAGTAATTATCTATGCGTCTGAAACTTCACCATGTGAAAGCTCTCCCAAAAGTAGATGAAGGAGATATTTGAGAAAAATTGGCTATCTGCAATACTTTTAGAGATAATTCGCATTTACTCATTTTGAGTAGGTGAGTAATTAGCTACGGGTCTGAAACTTCATCAAGTGAAAGCTCTCCCAAAAGTAGGTGAATGAGTTATTTGAGAAAAATTGGCTATCTGCAATAGTTTTAGCGATACTTCGCATTTACTCATTTTGAGTAGGTGAGTAATTAGCTATGGGTGTGAAACTTCACCAAGTGAAAGTTCTCCCAAAAGTAGGTGAATGAGTTAATTGAGAAAAATTGGCCATCTGCAATACTTTTAGAGATAATTCGCATTTACTTATTTTCAGTAGGTGAGTAATTAGCTATGGGTCTGAAACTTCACCATGTGAAAGCTCTTCCAAAAGGAGGTGAATGAGTTATTTGAGAAAAATTGGCTATCTGCAATACTTTTAGCAATAATTCGCATTTACTTATTTTCAGTAGGTGAGTAATTATCTATGGGTCTGAAACTTCACCATGTGAAAGCTCTCCCAAAAGTAGATGAAGGAGTTATTTGAGAAAAATTGGCTATCTGCAATACTTTTAGAGATAATTCGCATTTACTCATTTTGAGTAGGTGAGTAATTAGCTATGGGTCTGAAACTTCATCAAGTGAAAGCTCTCCCAAAAGTAGGTGAATGAGTTATTTGAGAAAAATTGGCTATCTGCAATACTTTTAGCGATACTTCGAATTTACTCATTTTGAGTAGGTGAGTAATTACCTATGGGTCTGAAACTTCACCAAGTGAAAGTTCTCCCAAAAGTAGGTGAATGAGTTATTTGAGAAAAATTGGCTATCTGCAATAGTTTTAGCGATACTTCGCATTTACTCATTTTGAGTAGGTGAGTAATTACCTATGGGTCTGAAACTTCACCAAGTGAAAGCTCTCACAAAAGTAGGTGAATGAGTTATTTGAGAAAAATTGGCCATCTGCAATACTTTTAGCGATAATTCGAATTTACTCATTTTCAGTAGGTGAGTAATTATCTATGGGTCTGAAACTTCACCATGTGAAAGCTCTCCCAAAAGTAGATGAAGGAGTTATTTGAGAAAAATTGGCCATCTGCAATACTTTTACAGATAATTCGCATTTACTCATTTTGAGTAGGTGAGTAATTAGCTATGGGTCTGAAACTTCATCAAGTGAAAGCTCTCCCAAAAGCAGATGAAGGAGTTATTTGAGAAAAATTGGCTATCTGCAATACTTTTAGAGATAATTCGCATTTACTCATTTTGAGTAGGTGAGTAATTAGCTATGGGTCTGAAACTTCATCAAGTGAAAGCTCTCCCAAAAGTAGGTGAATGAGTTATTTGAGAAAAATTGGCTATCTGCAATAGTTTTAGCGATACTTCGCATTTACTCATTTTCAGTAGGTGAGTAATTAGCTATGGGTCTGAAACTTCACCAACTGAAAATTCTCCCAAAAGTAGGTGAATGAGTTATTTGAGAAAAATTGGCTATCTGCAATACTTTTAGCGATAATTCGCATTTACTCATTTTGAGTAGGTGAGTAATTAGCTATGGGTGTGAAACTTCACCAAGTGAAAGTTCTCCCAAAAGTAGGTGAATGAGTTATTTGAGAAAAATTGGCCATCTGCAATAGTTTTAGAGATAATTCGCATTTACTCATTTTGAGTAGGTGAGTAATTAGCTATCGGTCTGAAACTTCACCATGTGAAAGCTCTTCCAAAAGTAGGTGAACGAGTTATTTGAGAAAAATTGGCTATCTGCAATACTTTTAGCGATAATTCGCATTTACTCATTTTCAGTAGGTGAGTAATTATCTATGGGTCTGAAACTTCACCATGTGAAAGCTCTCCCAAAAGTAGATGAAGGAGTTATTTGAGAAAAATTGGCTATCTGCAATACTTTTAGAGATAATTCGCATTTACTCATTTTGAGTAGGTGAGTAATTAGCTATGGGTCCGAAACTTCATCAAGTGAAAGCTCTCCCAAAAGTAGGTGAATGAGTTATTTGAGAAAAATTGGCTATCTGCAATAGTTTTAGCGATACTTCGCATTTACTCATTTTCAGTAGGTGAGTAATTAGCTATGGGTCTGAAACTTCACCAACTGAAAATTCTCCCAAAAGTAGGTGAATGAGTTATTTGAGAAAAATTGGCTATCTGCAATACTTTTAGCGATAATTCGCATTTACTCATTTTGAGTAGGTGAGTAATTAGCTATGGGTGTGAAACTTCACCAAGTGAAAGTTCTCCCAAAAGTAGGTGAATGAGTTATTTGAGAAAAATTGGCCATCTGCAATAGTTTTAGAGATAATTCGCATTTACTCATTTTGAGTAGGTGAGTAATTAGCTATCGGTCTGAAACTTCACCATGTGAAAGCTCTTCCAAAAGTAGGTGAACGAGTTATTTGAGAAAAATTGGCTATCTGCAATACTTTTAGCGATAATTCGCATTTACTCATTTTCAGTAGGTGAGTAATTATCTATCGGTCTGAAACTTCACCATGTGAAAGCTCTCCCAAAAGTAGATGAAGGAGTTATTTGAGAAAAATTGGCTATCTGCAATACTTTTAGAGATAATTCGCATTTACTCATTTTGAGTAGGTGAGTAATTAGCTATGGGTCTGAAACTTCATCAAGTGAAAGCTCTCCCAAAAGTAGGTGAATGAGTTATTTGAGAAAAATTGGCTATCTGCAATACTTTTAGCGATACTTCGCATTTACTCATTTTGAGTAGGTGAGTAATTACCTATGGGTCTGAAACTTCATCAAGTGAAAGCTCTCCCAAAAGTAGGTAAATGAGTTATTTGAGAAAAATTGGCTATCTGTAATAGTTTTAGCGATACTTCGCATTTACTCATTTTGAGTAGGTGAGTAATTACCTATGGGTCTGAAACTTCACCAAGTGAAAGCTCTCACAAAAGTAGGTGAATGAGTTATTTGAGAAAAATTGGACATCTGCAATACTTTTAGCGATAATTCGAATTTACTCATTTTCAGTAGGTGAGTAATTATCTATGGGTCTGAAACTTCACCATGTGAAAGCTCTCCCAAAAGTAGATGAAGGAGTTATTTGAGAAAAATTGGCCATCTGCAATACTTTTACAGATAATTCGCATTTACTCATTTTGAGTAGGTGAGTAATTAGCTATGGGTCTGAAACTTCATCAAGTGAAAGCTCTCCCAAAAGTAGGTGAATGAGTTATTTGAGAAAAATTGGCTATCTGCAATAGTTTTAGCGATACTTTGCATTTATTCATTTTGAGTAGGTGAGTAATTAGCTATGGGTCTGAAACTTCACCAAGTGAAAGCTCTCCCAAAAGTAGGTGAATGAGTTATTTGAGAAAAATTGGCTATCTGCAATACTTTTAGCGATAATTCGAATTTACTCATTTTCAGTAGGTGAGTAATTATCTATGCGTCTGAAACTTCACCATGTGAAAGCTCTCCCAAAAGTAGATGAAGGAGATATTTGAGAAAAATTGGCTATCTGCAATACTTTTAGAGATAATTCGCATTTACTCATTTTGAGTAGGTGAGTAATTAGCTACGGGTCTGAAACTTCATCAAGTGAAAGCTCTCCCAAAAGTAGGTGAAGGAGTTATTTGAGAAAAATTGGCTATCTGCAATAGTTTTAGCGATACTTCGCATTTACTCATTTTGAGTAGGTGAGTAATTAGCTATGGGTGTGAAACTTCACCAAGTGAAAGTTCTCCCAAAAGTAGGTGAATGAGTTAATTGAGAAAAATTGGCCATCTGCAATACTTTTAGAGATAATTCGCATTTACTCATTTTCAGTAGGTGAGTAATTAGCTATGGGTCTGAAACTTCACCATGTGAAAGCTCTTCCAAAAGGAGGTGAATGAGTTATTTGAGAAAAATTGGCTATCTGCAATACTTTTAGCAATAATTCGCATTTACTTATTTTCAGTAGGTGAGTAATTATCTATGGGTCTGAAACTTCACCATGTGAAAGCTCTCCCAAAAGTAGATGAAGGAGTTATTTGAGAAAAATTGGCTATCTGCAATACTTTTAGAGATAATTCGCATTTACTCATTTTGAGTAGGTGAGTAATTAGCTATGGGTCTGAAACTTCATCAAGTGAAAGCTCTCCCAAAAGTAGGTGAATGAGTTATTTGAGAAAAATTGGCTATCTGCAATACTTTTAGCGATACTTCGAATTTACTCATTTTGAGTAGGTGAGTAATTACCTATGGGTCTGAAACTTCACCAAGTGAAAGTTCTCCCAAAAGTAGGTGAATGAGTTATTTGAGAAAAATTGGCTATCTGCAATAGTTTTAGCGATACTTCGCATTTACTCATTTTGAGTAGGTGAGTAATTACCTATGGGTCTGAAACTTCACCAAGTGAAAGCTCTCACAAAAGTAGGTGAATGAGTTATTTGAGAAAAATTGGCCATCTGCAATACTTTTAGCGATAATTCGAATTTACTCATTTTCAGTAGGTGAGTAATTATCTATGGGTCTGAAACTTCACCATGTGAAAGCTCTCCCAAAAGTAGATGAAGGAGTTATTTGAGAAAAATTGGCCATCTGCAATACTTTTACAGATAATTCGCATTTACTCATTTTGAGTAGGTGAGTAATTAGCTATGGGTCTGAAACTTCATCAAGTGAAAGCTCTCCCAAAAGTAGGTGAATGAGTTATTTGAGAAAAATTGGCTATCTGCAATAGTTTTAGCGATACTTTGCATTTATTCATTTTGAGTAGGTGAGTAATTAGCTATGGGTCTGAAACTTCAAGTGAAAGCTCTCCCAAAAGTAGGTGAATGAGTTATTTGAGAAAAATTGGCTATCTGCAATACTTTTAGCGATAATTCGAATTTACTCATTTTCAGTAGGTGAGTAATTATCTATGCGTCTGAAACTTCACCATGTGAAAGCTCTCCCAAAAGTAGATGAAGGAGATATTTGAGAAAAATTGGCTATCTGCAATACTTTTAGAGATAATTCGCATTTACTCATTTTGAGTAGGTGAGTAATTAGCTATGGGTCTGAAACTTCATCAAGTGAAAGCTCTCCCAAAAGTAGGTGAATGAGTTATTTGAGAAAAAGTGGCTATCTGTAATACTTTTAGCGATAATTCGCATTTACTCATTTTGAGTAGGTGAGTAATTAGCTATGGGTGTGAAACTTCACCAAGTGAAAGTTCTCCCAAAAGTAGGTGAATGAGTTAATTGAGAAAAATTGGCCATCTGCAATACTTTTAGAGATAATTCGCATTTACTCATTTTCAGTAGGTGAGTAATTAGCTATGGGTCTGAAACTTCACCATGTGAAAGCTCTTCCAAAAGTAGGTGAATGAGTTATTTGAGAAAAATTGGCTATCTGCAATACTTTTAGCAATAATTCGCATTTACTCATTTTCAGTAGGTGAGTAATTATCTATGGGTCTGAAACTTCACCATGTGAAAGCTCTCCCAAAAGTAGATGAAGGAGTTATTTGAGAAAAATTGGCTATCTGCAATACTTTTAGAGATAATTCGCATTTACTCATTTTGAGTAGGTGAGTAATTAGCTATGGGTCTGAAACTTCATCAAGTGAAAGCTCTCCCAAAAGTAGGTGAATGAGTTATTTGAGAAAAATTGGCTATCTGCAATACTTTTAGCGATACTTCGCATTTACTCATTTTGAGTAGGTGAGTAATTAGCTATGGGTCTGAAACTTCACCAAGTGAAAGCTTTCCCAAAAGTAGGTGAATGAGTTATTTGAGAAAAATTGGCTATCTGCAATACTTTTAGCGATAATTCGCATTTACTCATTTTGAGTAGGTGAGTAATTAGCTATGGGTGTGAAACTTCACCAAGTGAAAGTTCTCCCAAAAGTAGGTGAATGAGTTATTTGAGAAAAATTGGTTATCTGCAATACTTTTAGCGATAATTCGAATTTACTCATTTTGAGTAGGTGAGTAATTAGCTATGGGTGTGAAACTTCACCAAGTGAAAGTTCTCCCAAAAGTAGGTGAATGAGTTATTTGAGAAAAAATGGCCACCTGCAATACTTTTAGAGATAATTCGCATTTACTCATTTTCAGTAGGTGAGTAATTAGCTATGGGTCTGAAACTTCACCATGTGAAAGCTCTTCCAAAAGTAGGTGAACGAGTTATTTGAGAAAAATTGGCTATCTGCAATACTTTTAGCGATAATTCGCATTTACTCATTTTCTGTAGGTGAGTAATTATCTATGGGTCTGAAACTTCACCATGTGAAAGCTCTCCCAAAAGTAGATGAAGGAGTTATTTGAGAAAAATTGGCTATCTGCAATACTTTTAGAGATAATTCGCATTTACTCATTTTGAGTAGGTGAGTAATTAGCTATGGGTCTGAAACTTCATCAAGTGAAAGCTCTCCCAAAAGTAGGTGAATGAGTTATTTGAGAAAAATTGGCCATCTGCAATAGTTTTAGAGATAATTCGCATTTACTCATTTTGAGTAGGTGAGTAATTAGCTATCGGTCTGAAACTTCACCATGTGAAAGCTCTTCCAAAAGTAGGTGAACGAGTTATTTGAGAAAAATTGGCTATCTGCAATACTTTTAGCGATAATTCGCATTTACTCATTTTCAGTAGGTGAGTAATTATCTATCGGTCTGAAACTTCACCATGTGAAAGCTCTCCCAAAAGTAGATGAAGGAGTTATTTGAGAAAAATTGGCTATCTGCAATACTTTTAGAGATAATTCGCATTTACTCATTTTGAGTAGGTGAGTAATTAGCTATGGGTCTGAAACTTCATCAAGTGAAAGCTCTCCCAAAAGTAGGTGAATGAGTTATTTGAGAAAAATTGGCTATCTGCAATACTTTTAGCGATACTTCGCATTTACTCATTTTGAGTAGGTGAGTAATTACCTATAGGTCTGAAACTTCATCAAGTGAAAGCTCTCCCAAAAGTAGGTAAATGAGTTATTTGAGAAAAATTGGCTATCTGTAATAGTTTTAGCGATACTTCGCATTTACTCATTTTGAGTAGGTGAGTAATTACCTATGGGTCTGAAACTTCACCAAGTGAAAGCTCTCACAAAAGTAGGTGAATGAGTTATTTGAGAAAAATTGGACATCTGCAATACTTTTAGCGATAATTCGAATTTACTCATTTTCAGTAGGTGAGTAATTATCTATGGGTCTGAAACTTCACCATGTGAAAGCTCTCCCAAAAGTAGATGAAGGAGTTATTTGAGAAAAATTGGCCATCTGCAATACTTTTACAGATAATTCGCATTTACTCATTTTGAGTAGGTGAGTAATTAGCTATGGGTCTGAAACTTCATCAAGTGAAAGCTCTCCCAAAAGTAGGTGAATGAGTTATTTGAGAAAAATTGGCTATCTGCAATAGTTTTAGCGATACTTTGCATTTATTCATTTTGAGTAGGTGAGTAATTAGCTATGGGTCTGAAACTTCACCAAGTGAAAGCTCTCCCAAAAGTAGGTGAATGAGTTATTTGAGAAAAATTGGCTATCTGCAATACTTTTAGCGATAATTCGAATTTACTCATTTTCAGTAGGTGAGTAATTATCTATGCGTCTGAAACTTCACCATGTGAAAGCTCTCCCAAAAGTAGATGAAGGAGATATTTGAGAAAAATTGGCTATCTGCAATACTTTTAGAGATAATTCGCATTTACTCATTTTGAGTAGGTGAGTAATTAGCTACGGGTCTGAAACTTCATCAAGTGAAAGCTCTCCCAAAAGTAGGTGAAGGAGTTATTTGAGAAAAATTGGCTATCTGCAATAGTTTTAGCGATACTTCGCATTTACTCATTTTGAGTAGGTGAGTAATTAGCTATGGGTGTGAAACTTCACCAAGTGAAAGTTCTCCCAAAAGTAGGTGAATGAGTTAATTGAGAAAAATTGGCCATCTGCAATACTTTTAGAGATAATTCGCATTTACTCATTTTCAGTAGGTGAGTAATTAGCTATGGGTCTGAAACTTCACCATGTGAAAGCTCTTCCAAAAGGAGGTGAATGAGTTATTTGAGAAAAATTGGCTATCTGCAATACTTTTAGCAATAATTCGCATTTACTTATTTTCAGTAGGTGAGTAATTATCTATGGGTCTGAAACTTCACCATGTGAAAGCTCTCCCAAAAGTAGATGAAGGAGTTATTTGAGAAAAATTGGCTATCTGCAATACTTTTAGAGATAATTCGCATTTACTCATTTTGAGTAGGTGAGTAATTAGCTATGGGTCTGAAACTTCATCAAGTGAAAGCTCTCCCAAAAGTAGGTGAATGAGTTATTTGAGAAAAATTGGCTATCTGCAATACTTTTAGCGATACTTCGAATTTACTCATTTTGAGTAGGTGAGTAATTACCTATGGGTCTGAAACTTCACCAAGTGAAAGTTCTCCCAAAAGTAGGTGAATGAGTTATTTGAGAAAAATTGGCTATCTGCAATAGTTTTAGCGATACTTCGCATTTACTCATTTTGAGTAGGTGAGTAATTACCTATGGGTCTGAAACTTCACCAAGTGAAAGCTCTCACAAAAGTAGGTGAATGAGTTATTTGAGAAAAATTGGCCATCTGCAATACTTTTAGCGATAATTCGAATTTACTCATTTTCAGTAGGTGAGTAATTATCTATGGGTCTGAAACTTCACCATGTGAAAGCTCTCCCAAAAGTAGATGAAGGAGTTATTTGAGAAAAATTGGCCATCTGCAATACTTTTACAGATAATTCGCATTTACTCATTTTGAGTAGGTGAGTAATTAGCTATGGGTCTGAAACTTCATCAAGTGAAAGCTCTCCCAAAAGTAGGTGAATGAGTTATTTGAGAAAAATTGGCTATCTGCAATAGTTTTAGCGATACTTTGCATTTATTCATTTTGAGTAGGTGAGTAATTAGCTATGGGTCTGAAACTTCAAGTGAAAGCTCTCCCAAAAGTAGGTGAATGAGTTATTTGAGAAAAATTGGCTATCTGCAATACTTTTAGCGATAATTCGAATTTACTCATTTTCAGTAGGTGAGTAATTATCTATGCGTCTGAAACTTCACCATGTGAAAGCTCTCCCAAAAGTAGATGAAGGAGATATTTGAGAAAAATTGGCTATCTGCAATACTTTTAGAGATAATTCGCATTTACTCATTTTGAGTAGGTGAGTAATTAGCTATGGGTCTGAAACTTCATCAAGTGAAAGCTCTCCCAAAAGTAGGTGAATGAGTTATTTGAGAAAAATTGGCTATCTGCAATACTTTTAGCGATACTTCGAATTTACTCATTTTGAGTAGGTGAGTAATTACCTATGGGTCTGAAACTTCACCAAGTGAAAGTTCTCCCAAAAGTAGGTGAATGAGTTATTTGAGAAAAATTGGCTATCTGCAATAGTTTTAGCGATACTTCGCATTTACTCATTTTGAGTAGGTGAGTAATTACCTATGGGTCTGAAACTTCACCAAGTGAAAGCTCTCACAAAAGTAGGTGAATGAGTTATTTGAGAAAAATTGGCCATCTGCAATACTTTTAGCGATAATTCGAATTTACTCATTTTCAGTAGGTGAGTAATTATCTATGGGTCTGAAACTTCACCATGTGAAAGCTCTCCCAAAAGTAGATGAAGGAGTTATTTGAGAAAAATTGGCCATCTGCAATACTTTTACAGATAATTCGCATTTACTCATTTTGAGTAGGTGAGTAATTAGCTATGGGTCTGAAACTTCATCAAGTGAAAGCTCTCCCAAAAGTAGGTGAATGAGTTATTTGAGAAAAATTGGCTATCTGCAATAGTTTTAGCGATACTTTGCATTTATTCATTTTGAGTAGGTGAGTAATTAGCTATGGGTCTGAAACTTCAAGTGAAAGCTCTCCCAAAAGTAGGTGAATGAGTTATTTGAGAAAAATTGGCTATCTGCAATACTTTTAGCGATAATTCGAATTTACTCATTTTCAGTAGGTGAGTAATTATCTATGCGTCTGAAACTTCACCATGTGAAAGCTCTCCCAAAAGTAGATGAAGGAGATATTTGAGAAAAATTGGCTATCTGCAATACTTTTAGAGATAATTCGCATTTACTCATTTTGAGTAGGTGAGTAATTAGCTATGGGTCTGAAACTTCATCAAGTGAAAGCTCTCCCAAAAGTAGGTGAATGAGTTATTTGAGAAAAAGTGGCTATCTGTAATACTTTTAGCGATAATTCGCATTTACTCATTTTGAGTAGGTGAGTAATTAGCTATGGGTGTGAAACTTCACCAAGTGAAAGTTCTCCCAAAAGTAGGTGAATGAGTTAATTGAGAAAAATTGGCCATCTGCAATACTTTTAGAGATAATTCGCATTTACTCATTTTCAGTAGGTGAGTAATTAGCTATGGGTCTGAAACTTCACCATGTGAAAGCTCTTCCAAAAGTAGGTGAATGAGTTATTTGAGAAAAATTGGCTATCTGCAATACTTTTAGCAATAATTCGCATTTACTCATTTTCAGTAGGTGAGTAATTATCTATGGGTCTGAAACTTCACCATGTGAAAGCTCTCCCAAAAGTAGATGAAGGAGTTATTTGAGAAAAATTGGCTATCTGCAATACTTTTAGAGATAATTCGCATTTACTCATTTTGAGTAGGTGAGTAATTAGCTATGGGTCTGAAACTTCATCAAGTGAAAGCTCTCCCAAAAGTAGGTGAATGAGTTATTTGAGAAAAATTGGCTATCTGCAATACTTTTAGCGATACTTCGCATTTACTCATTTTGAGTAGGTGAGTAATTAGCTATGGGTCTGAAACTTCACCAAGTGAAAGCTTTCCCAAAAGTAGGTGAATGAGTTATTTGAGAAAAATTGGCTATCTGCAATACTTTTAGCGATAATTCGCATTTACTCATTTTGAGTAGGTGAGTAATTAGCTATGGGTGTGAAACTTCACCAAGTGAAAGTTCTCCCAAAAGTAGGTGAATGAGTTATTTGAGAAAAATTGGTTATCTGCAATACTTTTAGCGATAATTCGAATTTACTCATTTTGAGTAGGTGAGTAATTAGCTATGGGTGTGAAACTTCACCAAGTGAAAGTTCTCCCAAAAGTAGGTGAATGAGTTATTTGAGAAAAAATGGCCACCTGCAATACTTTTAGAGATAATTCGCATTTACTCATTTTCAGTAGGTGAGTAATTAGCTATGGGTCTGAAACTTCACCATGTGAAAGCTCTTCCAAAAGTAGGTGAACGAGTTATTTGAGAAAAATTGGCTATCTGCAATACTTTTAGCGATAATTCGCATTTACTCATTTTCTGTAGGTGAGTAATTATCTATGGGTCTGAAACTTCACCATGTGAAAGCTCTCCCAAAAGTAGATGAAGGAGTTATTTGAGAAAAATTGGCTATCTGCAATACTTTTAGAGATAATTCGCATTTACTCATTTTGAGTAGGTGAGTAATTAGCTATGGGTCTGAAACTTCATCAAGTGAAAGCTCTCCCAAAAGTAGGTGAATGAGTTATTTGAGAAAAATTGGCTATCTGCAATAGTTTTAGCGATACTTCGCATTTACTCATTTTGAGTAGGTGAGTAATTAGCTATGGGTCTGAAACTTCACCAAGTGAAAGCTCTCACAAAAGTAGGTGAATGAGTTATTTGAGAAAAATTGGCCATCTGCAATACTTTTAGCGATAATTCGAATTGACTCATTTTCAGTAGGTGAGTAATTAGCTATGGGTCTGAAACTTCATCAAGTGAAAGCTCTCCCAAAAGTAGGTGAATGAGTTATTTGAGAAAAATTGGCTATCTGCAATAGTTTTAGCGATACTTTGCATTTACTTTTTTTTTTTTATATATTTTTTTATTTAGCACAAAATTCACGCAAGATACAGTTACATATATATACAGTTACAAAACAAAACCACAGAAACATTTTCAAGGACGACACACAATACACTAACAGATAATAATCACAAACATTTTGCTTTTACTGTTTCTATAAGATTTCCTTTTGGGAAAAACATTAGTAATTTTAACTATATTAACGAAAGGAACATGCTCTGATGTTTTACAATGCTTGATTAATCATCTTAAATGGTTCAAAATTTTTGTATTTCATTTTAGTGTTGCTGTAGAGGTCACATAAGGCAGCTGTTTTATATTTTAGATCAGCTAGAAACACGGCAAAGGAAAGTTGTTCATTTTTACTTTTTTTATTATTCAGATAATTTTTACCTTGCAGTAAGAGGTGGTTAACCATAAGTAGATTGGGATTATTGAAAGCAGGAATTCCAAAAAGTATTTCACATGATGTAAATCTAAAGGTAATGTTAAGATTATGTCTAAGCCAACTCTTAAGATCTTGCCAAAATAATGCAGATGACTCGCAGTACACAAAGTGATGTTCTACTGTGTCTATCATTTTACCAGGACAATATATACATGTTGGCGATTCAATGATTTTCCATTTGAAAAGATTATATCTACAATTTATTATTCTGTTTATTATTTTATACTGAAAAGATTGCAGATAAGATTCTTTAGATACCGAAAAGGTCCTTTCAAAAATGTTTTCCCAGGAGTATGTACTTAAAAAGGGAAATAGGTCGCACCAAATCGGTATAGAGGTAGGTAGTTCAGCTGTAATACTCATTAGTTCCCAATATATCTCCTGGTTTTTTATCTTGTTAATCGGTTTTATTGTCCCATTTATAGGAACAGAAATTTCGTTTATAATTTGAGTTTTGTGTGGTAAATTTTTTGAGTGCAGGGTTGTCAACCATTGTTTCGGTATAGCTTTTCTTAATCCATAGTACTCCAAAAGGGAAAGTCTTAAAGATAGTTTTTTTGTCAAAACCTCATAATTTAATATTTGGAAATTTGTATCCAATAAGTCAACTAGTTTCATTTTCATATGGGTTTCTTTATTCTTAAGAATTTTACAGTCTAAACATCGATTTCCCATTATGATAAATTTGTTGTATAGTACATATTCATTTTAAATTTCATTCCTGGATTTTGGCTGGTGATTTTTAAAAGAATACCAACAATCAAGAACTTGTTGATAAAACTTTGTTTTCGCTATTTTAAAATTTTTTTCCGGTAATTTAAAATCTAAAAATACTTCTTCAATACCAATTAATTCAAGTGATAAAGTCTTCCACTTCTTCATCCTTGTATCAGATAAGTGTTTAATCCATAATATCTTTTGGACTGAGTGAATTTTAAAGATATCAGGCATTCTCATACCTCCTTCTGTAAAGTCATTTGTGATTGTATTCCTTTTAATTTTTGAGGGCTTATTGTTCCACAAGAAATCAAAGAACATTTTGTCTATTTTACTAAGAATTGACGTGGGGGTTAATATAGATTTGAATAAATGTATAAATTTAGGTACTATCAGTGTTTTGAGTACAGTTATTTTTCCTTTTAGGGTCAAGTTTCTTGACATCCATATGTAAAGAAGCTTTTCAGTTTCCTTCATTCTTTCCTTGTAATTTAACTCAATACTAAGTAGTGGATCCATTGAAAACCATATTCCAAGAGTTTTGAAGGCCTGTTTTCTTATATTAATACATTTAATTCCATGTGGTATATCTATATCTTTGGGCTGAACTGAACCAAGTGGGATAACTTCAGTTTTATCTAAGTTTAACTTTAGACCTGAGCATAGTCCAAAATCTTGGAATAAACTAATTGCACGTTCAAGAGATAACATATCTTTTAAATATAGTGTAGTGTCATCTGCCAGCTGACTTACCTTAAATGTTTTGTCTGAAACCTGAATGCCTTTTATTTCCGAGTCTGCCCTTATATTTATGGCTAAAATTTCTGCAACTAGAATGAATAGCAATGCTGAAATGGGGCATCCTTGCCTTATACCTCTCTTAAGAGAGAAGTAATTAGACAGATAGCCATTATTTGATACACATGAGAAGATCTCAGTGTAAAGTAACTTAATCCAGGTGATGAAATTGTTTCCAAAATTGAATGACTTTAAGGTTTGAAATAAAAAGGGCCATTCTACAGTGTCAAAAGCTTTTTTGAAGTCAATGAGAGTTAAGAAGCCTGAGGTCTTATGCAAATCTGCCAAAGATATGATGTCATCTATGATTCTAGTAATTTCACTAATATTTCTTCCTTTAATATACCCTACTTGATCACCATTCATTAAACTTGGGATAACCTTTTGTAGTTTTATTGATAAGGCTTTGGTTAAAATTTTATAGTCCGTTGCTAGCAGACTAACTGGTCTCCAAGATTTTAATAGTCTCAAATCTTTATTAGGCTTCGGAATTAAATTTAATAGACCACGCCTTTGGCCATCAGCAAGTTTACCATGGTCAAAGCTGTATAAGTAGCTTTCATGAAGAGGTATTTTTAATTTGTCCCAAAAACATTTGTAAAATTCAGTTGTAAAACCATCCACGCCAGGTGATTTATTGTTTGCCATTGAATCTAGGGCCTTTGTTAAATCTGAAATTGTTAGCTTTTCTTCGCAGAAACTTTTATCATCATTATTTAATTTTGGAATACTGTCAGTTTTTAAAAATTTCTCCATTGTGGCTTTATCAAATTTATCCAGCTTGCTACTATAAAGGTCAGAATAAAAGGATACTTCTTCTTGAAGAATCTCTTTTGGGGAAGTTATTTCTTTACCATTCACAGTTACTACCTTTTTGATATATTTTATATCATGGTTACGCTTTTCCAAATTGAAGAAATATTTAGAATTTTTTTCACCAAACTCAATCCAGTTTGCTCTTGACCGCAGCATAATACCTTTTGTTCTTACTCGCTTTATATTTTCTAGTTCACTTTTTACAGATTGATATTTTGTGTAACTGTCATTATTATCTAGGAGTGTTTGTTCTAATTTCAGCAACTCTTTCTCCAGATTTTTTTCTTTCTCTAATCTTTTTTTGGCTTTCATTTGAGCAAATATAATGGTGTCTGAACGTAACTGACATTTTACATATTCCCAGAATAGATTTTTGTCATCAAAATGTACATTTTCTGTAATATTTGCCAATGTTTCCCTCATACATTTCACAAATGCTTCATCGTTCAACAAATCATTATTAAATTTCCAAGAACCTTTACCCCTAACCTGTGTGCCTATTAAATCTAATTTCAATGATATTATGCTGTGGTCAGAGCCATATCCTGGTTTGATTGTACAATTTGTTACCAAATATTCTGTTGCTGACGAGATTAGCCAAAAGTCTATTCGGCTTTGAACTATTCCAATACATGTTCTCTCCCTTCTGGTGAAAGAAGGTATATCTTTATTTCTAATACGCCAAATATCTGTTAGTGCAAATTCACTCATTAAATTTAGAAGGTTTCTACCATACTGAGATTGACTTTCAGATGACCCACCCCTTTTATCTATTTTGGGATCCAAACAAACATTAAAGTCACCGCCAATTAATAAATTTTTATCACTGTGATTTGATACCAACTCATATAGATTGTGTAGAAAGGCATTTTGCTCATTCTTTTTATCTTTTGTAGGTGCATAGGTGTTTATAAAAACAAAACTGTTATCATCCAAGGAACAATCTATCAATAGGGTTCATCCATCAGGATCATTTATAATATTAGAAAATTTCAAATCAAGATTTGGTGAGATTAGTATCGCAACCCCCTTACTATTGGATGTTCCATGAGAAAAGTAAATCTGACCCTCCCATTCTTTCTTCCATTGTTTTTCGTCTTCCTTTACAGAATGTGTTTCTTGTAATTGTATTATGCCAGGATATGATTTTTGTAGCCAATTAAAAATTAGAATTCTTTTAGTTTTATCTCGTATACCTCTACAGTTAAAGGAAGTTATATTCAGGGAACTATATCGCTTCTTCATTTATTTTCTTATTTTTAAGAATACTGGTATTGTAGAACACCAAAGCATTTTCATTTATAAACCATCTTTTATCATATGTAATGCCTTTCCCATTTAGACCATTAACAAATATCCTTATTTTCACGTGAGTAATAATTAAGTTAATAATATGAATGTTTAAAACACAACACAAACACACACTAACAAAGACTATATAAAATACAAATAGATATATTTCAAAAGACTCCTTTAAAGGGTAACAGTACCTAGTATAGAATCTCTTCATAGTTACCTATATCCAGGAGCAAGGTTTAATAGGGTACATAAAATTTACTACCATAATTTGATTGGTCACACTGAAAATGATAAATTTTTTTCATTATTTTTTTTTTCTTTTTTCTTTTTTTTTTTTTTTTATAAACACCAGATAGCAGCTTTTATTTAACAATTAAATTTAGTATTTAGTAATAAGTTGTTAATTAATAACCATTTTCTTTGGATTGCAATTATTTCAAATAAACACATTTAATTTAATGTTTTAAATAATTTTTCAATATTATTCGATATTTGATATTTAACTCAAAATTGAAATTTAAACCCCAGTTTGAAAAGGATCCCAACACACCCTCCAATACAAACATGGTTGCACCATAACATTGAGTTATAGTTTCTCATGGTACATTTAAAATACTAACAGTCAATTACCAAAGTGCACACAACATTACTCTATTACTAATTTTGTGTTAACTAAACTGACATGGTCATTCATGGATTAATTTAATCAAAGACTCATTGACTGTTTATCCACAATTGTGTCAGTCCTTTAAATTACAATGATTAGACAGTTCTTCTTTGAGTTACAGACATTAAAGTTATTTTACAGTAACTTCCAATGATTATAAGTGTTAACTAAACTTACGTGGTCATTCATGGATTAATTTAATCAAAGACTCATTGACTGTTTATCCACAATTGTGTCAGTCCTTTAAGTTACACTGATTAGACAGTTCTTCTTTGAGTTACAATGATTAAAGTTATTTTACAGTAACTTCCAATGATTAGAAGTACATTGAAATGGAACAAACCCTTTATTCTCAATTTATTTCCACAGCAAGTAGTGACTTTTTCTTGTTAGAATGACCTTTTTGTTATAAAAGTTATTCTATATATAATGTGAATTTAAGTTATGTTTGAAATAACTGACTATATCTTTAGTCACATTAACTTTCTAACAATGTATCTACTCAAGGGTATGCATTTCAATTTTCGATATTATGCTTAATTTTAATATTTATTTTAACTTGTTTCTTTAATAACTTTTCCATATATTTAAGGTCCTTTGTAGGATAGTGACTCATTTTTATTTGAAATACAACAACACATAATAAATACTATTTAATATTTTAATATCAGTCATGTTAATAGTTTTCAACCAAATTACAGTGGATAATTCTTTTTAACCAATATTTCATTCAACTCGGTTTTCCAGTCATATAGTAAATTTCTTCCTCATACGTTTTACTTATTTACAAATCTATGTACTTTACCAAGGAACAGTTTTAATATTGACATCAAGGTTCCTTGAAATTAATCAATCATTAGTGTTTTAAGTATTGCTTAACCAGTTTTATAATTGCTATAATTATCAAACTTTGAATTCCACAAAAGGTAATATTGACATCAAGGCTCTTTGAAATTAGTCAATCATTAGTGTTTTAAGTATTGCTTAACCAGTTTTATAATTGCAATAATTATCAAACTTTGAATTCCACAAAAGGTAATATTGACATCAAGGCTCTTTGAGATTAGTCAATCATTAGTGTTTTAAGTATTGCTTAACCAGTTTTATAATTGCAATAATTATCAAAACTTTGAATTCCACAAGAAGTAATACATGTAATATGAAAACAATTATTTCACTCATGTATACTTTTAAGGCTGACATTTCTTTTTATTATCACTTTTACGAATTGTATTTACCCTCCTTGAAGATGTTGTTTATTTAACATGAACAATATATCATTAATACAAATTACCATGCAGGTAAAAGGAGTTTAATTTAATATAAGGTATATTTTTGAGTACATTTACTAATATACATAGTATTTCCTATAAGCAACAATGCCATATACCTAATGTGTCTATATGTACATGTATTTTTTTTCCATTTCACAGTTTACAAATAACTTTTATTTTTTTTTATTTTCATGCACAATTCAATCAATCATGTATCAAGTAGTGTTGACCATAACTTCTCAACAAATACAGGACTTTTGAGCAAAATTACATATTACATTTGTCAACTCTACATTATTTTTAATTTTTTTAATAGTCACGGATCCAGCAGTGATACTCCAAAAATTTGATTTATAACAGTACAGAAAAGGGTTCAACTGGAATTGATTGTATTTTGCTCATCGTCTAAGCTCTGTTCTAACTTCCATCAGGATTTTACCAAGGTTGTTAATCCCCTTCCATTGCTTTGGATCCCAAAGATTGTTGTCCCTTAAATGCAGTCCTACACCCCAAAAATGATCTGTTGGGTTTGCCTCTATCAGAACATTATTGTCAGTTTGTACAAGAAAGTTTTTGCAAACGTCAACTTGCCTGAACTTTGCTGATACAGCTATCTTCACCACATGTAAAGCTTCCTTTTTCCACTCGTCTCTAGAGAAGTTAGTACTGGCTTCGGCTAGCTTTCCCAATGACTTCTGGCGCACTGGATCTGCTTCCTGCATTATTTTGTCAGCGAGATGATGGTCACCACAGAAACTGGCTTTCCTCATCATGAGATATTGCTCAACACAATTGTATTGGCGACGATTTATTTCAAACTGGCAACCATAATGGTTTGACAGCAAACTAGACTTTGTGAAAAAAGCCGTAATGTTGTTGTTGGTGGGTGAACACAGTCGACTGGGATGAAACTTCTCTGGCAGCTTGTGGAGTGTGTCCACAGTGATCACCATTCCATTGAAGTACAGCCTGTCTGCCTGTAGTCTCAACTGCCTTCTGTAAGGCCATGTATGTGGATGCGACTCGTCCTTGTGGTGGTAAATAGCCCAACATACCGGTAGTAAAATCTTGCGTCTCTTCCTTATGTCTTCTGGAAAGTCCTCTTCGATTTTGATCCCACACTGCCTGAATACTTTGCCTGCATTTCTCCATGTAATTTCTCTGTCCTTGTAGTGAGCAAATTTGGTGATAATTGCTCTAGGCTTTCTGCTTGCTCGATTGAACCTCCCCACTCTGTGTGCTCTCACTATTGCACGTGGATGTAGTTCACCCAGACCAATAGCACTCAAACACTGGGTTATTTTTGCCTCACAATTTTCATTTTTTTCCTCAGCAAAGCCAATGAAGATAAGATTGTCTTTTCTTGAAAAAGTCTCAATTTTATTAACTTGTTCATGTAACTCCCTTCTCTGAACCTTTTCTGCTTCTATAACCGTTTTCAATATTTTGTTTTCTTCAACAACTTCCTGAAGTTGTTTCATTTGCACCTTTACTTCTCTTTCTAGTGACTCAATTGTCTCGGTGTACCTGCTACTGAACTTTTCTAGCTCTATGTTCACTACCGATTTTATTTTCTCTACTAACTCAGCATTCAGTTTGCTCAGTTTTTCCTCCTTAGACACTTGAAACAAATCCTCGGTTAGTTCCATATTTTTCCTCAACTCTTGCAGTTTGATACTGGTTGGTGATATACTATCTGTTGAATCTGGCCTAGGTTGATTTATGATAGGGGGTGAAGGTGTGGCTTCCTCAACGTCACTATGAGTTCTTTTTGGTGTACCTGTATAGTTCCTAATTTCAAACATGGTACATTGTTGAAAATGTCTTCAATAACAAGTTCAAAGCCTATGATCTAAGCTTTATGTGTTGTGACATTCAATAACTTCTTGTATTATCCCTCAGGTAAATCATGCTATTATCAAGTGTTCCATTGAATTACCAACTCTGATAGCATTTTCAGACTCTAAAGCACTTCAGCAATGTTTATTATAAAATTTTCAATATTATGGTACCATACTTAACTTGAAAAGTAACATTTCCTGTTCACTGCCTTGTTGCTTGAAAATCCCCTATTATCCCTCGCCATTGGAAGATCACACAACATCCATAAAACTACACAAACATTTCACAAAAATCTGCAGTATTCCTGTTCTATATGTATTTACTTTATATTTTAGATAAATTTTATTTGAATAGATGCTCTTTATAGACTAATAATTTTCATAAGATAATTCCTCTGATTTCCCACAATTACACAATGTACTCTTCTACTCTTCTCTATCTGGGTCTGAAACTTCACCAAGTGAAAGCTCTCCCAAAAGTAGGTGAATGAGTTATTTGAGAAAAATTGGCTATCTGCAATACTTTTAGCGATAATTCGAATTTACTCATTTTCAGTAGGTGAGTAATTATCTATGGGTCTGAAACTTCACCATGTGAAAGCTCTCCCAAAAGTAGATGAAGGAGTTATTTGAGAAAAATTGGCTATCTGCAATACTTTTACAGATAATTCGCATTTACTCATTTTGAGTAGGTGAGTAATTAGCTATGGGTGTGAAACTTCATCAAGTGAAAGCTCTCCCAAAAGTAGGTGAATGAGTTATTTGAGAAAAATTGGCTATCTGCAATAGTTTTAGCGATACTTCGCATTTACTCATTTTGAGTAGGTGAGTAATTAGCTATGGGTCTGAAACTTCATCAAGTGAAAGCTCTCCCAAAAGTAGGTGAATGAGTTATTTGAGAAAAATTGGCTATCTGCAATAGTTTTAGCGATACTTCGCATTTACTCATTTTGAGTAGGTGAGTAATTAGCTATGGGTCTGAAACTTCACCATGTGAAAGCTCTTCCAATAGTAGGTGAATGAGTTATTTGAGAAAAATTGGCTATCTGCAATACTTTTAGCGATAATTCGCATTTACTCATTTTGAGTAGGTGAGTAATTAGCTATGGGTCTGAAACTTCACCAAGTGAAAGCTCTCCTAAAAGTAGGTGAATGAGTTATTTGAGAAAAATTGGCTATCTGCAATACTTTTAGAGATAATTCGCATTTACTTATTTTGAGTAGGTGAGTAATTAGCTACGAGTCTGAAACTTCACCATGTGAAAGCTCTCCCAAAAGTAGATGAATGACTTAAAAAGTAGATGAACAACTTATTTGAGAGAAATTGTGTAGCTGCAATACTTTTGAAGATATAAGGCATTTACTCATTATGGTTATCATTAAAAATTGACAAAGTAGCTATTACGGTTTGTGAGATATTTGTCATTTTTCACATTTTCACCAAAAGTAGCAATAAAGTAGCCATTACTCACTTGTGCATTGAGCAACAGTTGTGAAACTTAAATATGTTACAGTTCACAAAAAAGTAGATGAACAACTTATTTGAGAGAAATTGTGTAGCTGCAATACTTTTGAAGATATAAGGCATTTACTCATTATGGTTATCATTAAAAATTGACAAAGTAGCTATTACTCACTTAGCTATGGAGATACACTTCCAAACTAGTGACCATGTTGTAGCTGTGGAGATAGTAGCTGAACAACATATTGGAACAAAATTGTGTAGCTGCAATACTTTTGAAGATATAAGCCATTTACTCATTATGGTTATCATCAAAGTAGCTATTACTCAGTTAGCTATGGAGTTACAGCTGTGAAAAGTCACAATACAGTATATCCAAAAGATAGGTGAACAACAGATTCCACAAAAATCCTCTATATTCAATAGCTTTTGAGTTATAAGTGACTTGCTCAATGGTCAAATGTTAAACTTAGTATAGCTATTACTCAGTTAGCTATGGTGCTACACCTTGGACACCTCACCATGATATAGTACATGAAGGAGTTGTTGAACAACATATTTCAGGCCAATATTGTAAGTAACAGTTACAAAGACAAAAACAATTTACTCATTTTGCTCATTGTTAATAACAGAAAATAGCTATTACTCACTTAGCTATGAAGATAAAACCCTAAAAATGGTACCATCTTGTAGGCATGGAGAAAGTAGCTGAACAACGTATTTTACAGAAACACTCTAAATGCAGTCGTTTTGGAGTTATGAGCACTTTACTCAAAGTAGCCACCATTGCTATTACTCACTTAGCTATGGTCCTAGGTGTGAAATAACAGCATCAAATGAAAGGACATAAGCAATAAGGTCATAAAAAACATTGAAAAGGCCAAGGAGAAACAACCAGTGTGATGTACAGCCCTTTATAAAAGCGTGACACACACTTAATAATAACACACGAACACACGCACACACGCACGGAATGCGTTTTATAATCTCCCGCCCGGCCGGCGGGAGATAAAAACTGCCAACCTTGGCAACTGTATTGCAATCCCAAATCAGGAGCGGTGTTCACTAGCATCGAAGAACAATTTAACGTCAGATCAAATTTGAGAAAAAAGTTTCAAGTGAGCCAGCGGATCAAATAGCTATTCACAAAGCATGGAACACTTGAGCTGAAAAGAATAAACATTTAATCAGTATGTTTTTTAATCAGTGACATGAAATGTTGTGATAAATTTGCAGTAATTTGCAAGATGTGAACAAAGTATCTGCTGTATCATTAATCATCTTCCAAACATTACTTACTGAGCAATACTTGGATTTTTTTTAGAAAAAATATATGGATGAAAACAGCATTTTTGTACCATCCAAATGCACCAAAGTAGTGAGGAATAATAATGTCAGAGAGGGAAAAAGAAGCTAGCATTGAACAATGCACTGAAACTTCCAATGTTATTCATGTAAACCATTAGTTCCTCTGTCTCTGTAGTGGCTGACTGAAAGATACGCCTTGATCTGAAAATTAATGTATCAAAGGACACGGTCCACATTAAATCCAGAATTCATAACAATAATGAATAACAATTTTAGTTGATCCAAAAATCTGATCAAAAATTGATCATTTCTGCTCAAATTTGATCTGATCTTCACAGATTTTTGTTAGTGAATACCGCCCCAAGATAGCCAGGTTTTATTGTTCACCAAATAGATGCACAAGTATAGCATAATTTATTGAAAAGAAAATGTCCAAAAATTATGTAAAATAAAAAAATCAACTTTATGGAGGAAAAATCTGACTAAGATTAAGGTTAAGCAAGAACTTCACAGAAGAGACTGTAAGATTCCTGTTATGGGAAGAATATGTACTGCAATGAAATGGGTGATATTACCTGGACTTTTAAAGCTTCAACCCACAGATGCAGGTGCAGGAGAGGGAAAAGCCATCCTTGATGTGCCCTTAGAATGTATTCATTGATTTTTCCTCACAAAAATGGTATTTCCTGTTACACTTGAATTTTACACCAAAAACATAAACAGGAAAATAGCATCAGAGATGCCTGTACCCCACAGCCTGGGGAAATAGTTTTCAACACCATGACATATAGAAGAAGTGAAAAAGTACAAAGACTGGGACACTTTCAGCATAGTGTCACTTATATAAAGGTCCAAATAATGTTGAAGTTGAGAAAATAACATCTAATGTATGTAAAGATAAAGTACTGAAACAAGACAATTCAATAGCAAGATTACAGCATTAATTAGTAAACTAAAAATATGAAGCTGTAAAATTTATTAGTTGGAGAATAGCTGTCAATGGAAATAGTATAATTATGTAAAAGTGCATATAATAACCAGTTGCAACAATCCATATATCTTTGTCATAAGAGAAAGATGTCTCAAATATGTCAGCTGAACACACTTTGGCAGAGCAAAAACGTCACACCAAGATGCACACATACATTTACACACACTCCCTAACCCCCTACACCTTATGGAATCCAAGAAATAGCCCAGACAAGATTTTAAAACTCATGGTCACTGTAACAAGGTCAAAGGTCAAATCAATGTCACAGAATGATGTTGCACACCTACAACCCATAACCAATACTCCTACCAAGAATCAACTTCATACACCTTGTGGTTTCCAAGATACAGCCCAGACATGATTTTATTGGTCAAGGTCACTACGGCAAGGTCAAAGGTCAAATCAAGGTCAGACAATGATGTTGCACACCTACACCCCCTAACCAATGTCCCTACCAAGTATCAACTTCCTACACCTAACAGTTTCCAGGATATAGCCTTGAAAAGAGTTTAAAGGTCAAGGTCACTACAGCAAGGTCAAAGGTCAAATCAAGGTCACACCATGACGTTGCACACCTACACCCCCTAACCAATGTCCCTACCAAATATCAACTTCATACACCTCACAGTTTCCAAGATATAGCCTGGACAAGATTTTAAAGGTCAAGGTCACAATGGCAAGGTCAAAAGTCAAATCAAGATCAGACCATGACGTTGCACACCTACACCCCCTAACCAATGTCCCTACTAAGTATCAACTTCCTACACCTTACGGTTTCTGAGATACAGCCCAGACAAACTTTTTCCCGCCGCCCGCCCGCCTGCCCATCTAGAAACCATGGGTGAAAACAATACCCCGACAGCCCTTAAGGGCTGTGGGGTAAAAAGCATTCTGGCACTTGTATATTTTGTAGTGTACATACTTTCCAAAACATCCATCTTAAACACCCTGGTAATAAATTCATTTTTTTGGCTGACCTTGTTCATGAAAACATCCTGTTGTGAGACAGCAGCACAAGATGACAAGAACCAGCAATCTCCCAAAATTCCTTGCTTGATGTCATCTCTTGTGATTCCATCCACCAGGAGATGAGGTTCCTTACCTTTTGGAACAATGTCCTAAAAAATTTACACCTAACTTTTATAATGTTGTTGTATTAAGATTTAGCCACATAAAGAGCCCTGGAGCAATGTGTTTTTAAACATGAGCTCTAGCGAGACTCGCGCTTCTAGGAATCACTTTTGTTTTGTTTCCGGACTTTCATGAATTGTGGCATAGTGTGAAGAGTGCCTGCCTCCTCACTGAAGTCAAAGGCAATGAGCTACATAAGTACTGGGATGGGAGACCGCTTCAGTGCACTACTCGTTTCTCTGATGGCTTTGCAGCATGATAAGTATCTGTCTGTCCACTGAAGTTAAGTACTACGTTTGTACTGGGAGTGGTGACCGCTCTGGTGCAATACTTGTGTCTCTGATGGCTTTGGGGCTTGTGCTAGTAGACCGAAACCCCTTTTAGTCTTGTTTATCTGAAGCGCAACTATATGAGATTCCATTTGCAAAAAGGCTGAAATAGATAGATATATGAGTGGTAATCAATCAAAAATAATATTTTTACTCACACTGAAATTTCCGACAATGAAGCTACCAGCAGTGTTGATTCTTGACCAACATTTTAACCTTTAGATCACCAGACCTAAACATTACAACACAGAAAACCACAAAAATTTTGTTCTCTAAAAGAAGGTTTCAAAATTGAAAATTACATTCTTACACACTTGCTATACACATACATTTGTAGTGTCAATACTATTACAGTTAATTTAATCCCTAACTGAGTTTCTGTGATGAGTAGTGCTTTATTTATATGTACAGTAAATGTCTTCTTTGAAATTTTCACATCTAAATGAACCCAGACTTTACAAAGAATTAATTAACACCCAAAAAGCTGACAGGAGAATATTCATATACCTTAGGCCTCTTCCACTCTATACCATGTCCTTCATCCAATTGCTGGGGAGATATTGCTTGGTCATCAGCTGGAAAGTCAGGGTCACAGAAATGCTCCCCCGTAGAAACCTCAGCAAGCAATTCAGATACACTGGATTGTTGCTAATTAGACAACAAAATGATAGTAAAGAAAACACGCCAATAAAATCACTAATACGTATATCTGTATTACTACAGTAGATCAAAACATTTTCTTTTCCATATTTTTATTTACATCTTCAATTTAACAGATTATTCAGTTGCAAAAATAATGAAAAACTAACACGGTCCAAATCTGCAAACTTAGGTTTTAAACATAAATTTAAAAATACATAAAGCATATGTTAGAAGGGATTGTTAACCATTTAATAATAATTGCAGTGTCAGTTCAAAGTTCATCAGTGATCAATAATTATTGCTCAAAGTGGAGGAGTTGCATGCAAAGTGGAGTATTCATGAAGCACTGACATTTGCAGAGTGGTGTGTTTTACGAAAAGAAAGTCAAGTTTAGTGTATTCTATTTTTTTCTCGAAAATATTGCTCCTTCCTTTTTTGTGGACTAACAAGTTCCGTTCTAAGTCAAAGAGGTACCCTCTTTAAATGTGGTAATATATATGTATCCCTTTATTATCATAAAAGGTGATAAAAAAAAAGTTATCATATCACCTTCTGTTACACTCAATTTTCAAATTTTGGCATGTAATTGAATTGCTCAAGGTATGCATGAGGAAAATTTATTTTTGATTAATACCAATAGGTTTGTGATATGTGTGCATTCTAAAACAAATGTTCAATTTGTTCTTTATTCCAGTTTACAAAGGTAGCACAAATCATTGGACATACTGCATTTAAATAACCACAGGTCAAAATTTTGTATCGAAAAGCCCTTAATTTACTTTGAATAGTAGCTTTATACTAAATTTGTTGGAATTACAATAAGTGGCTTCCTTTCTAACTGTCCATAACATGAGAGCCAGTTGCTCTTCAAATAGTTCTTTCATCATCAAAGTTATATTCTACATATTGAATCAAAGACACAATATTCATGCATTGATTAAGAATCTAGATATGACCCGACATATCATGTCTCCTTGATTTTTACTGTCATAACGAGTATCTGTTATGTGGTGAATATAACATCATTCAATTACTATACTGAGTATCTGTTATGTGGTGAATATAACATCATTCACAGGGGCTAAGTACATGTAATTACAGTTGGTCTGCAGGAATTACTCGAGTGTCACACCAACACACCTTGCAAGCATATCACCCCCAAATAGATAGTGGATATGCAAAAGTATGTAAATCCACTTTATGTTTAAATTATATTATACACCACATAAAGCATATGTGTATTACATATCTGATATTATAAGCAAATCTTTTCTGTATGAATATTGAACGAAATTGCAATTTATTGTAAAGAGCCTCTAAAAATTTACTTAATCCAAAAATATCAATAGACATAATGTTGCATTAATGTTTTATCATTCACTTCTGTGACTTAAGTGGAATGGTACATGTTAAAATCATTCACATGCAACACTAGTGTTGTGCATAAGCCAAGTAAACATGTCTATGTTTTAATTTTATTAATATATATTGACTGATATTCATAAGAATAATTTACATGCTCAGGAAAGTAAGTGCCAGCACTACGATATTCATGTTAAACAAATGTATTTGAAGTATATATGCAAGGTAATTGATGTGTGTGACATACTGGGGAGTTGTGACTTACATATATAAGGCGTGCCATTATTTAATATTGGAAAACTAAACTAGCAGAAAATATAGCAAATTGGTTACTGATTTTTTTTGTGTTACATGTATTTGGTCATTTACTGAATTAACAATCTTCATTATAGAATTCGGTAAACTGCATGTTTTTGTGTTTGTTTCATCAATTCACACGCACTTAAAGTTTAATACAGTGTACATTTTATAATGCAATTTATTGTAAAGAGCCTCTAAAAATTTACTTAATCCAAAAATTCGGTAAACTGCATGTTTTTGTGTTTGTTTCATCAATTCACACGCACTTAAAGTTTAATACAGTGTACATTTTATAATGCAATTTATTGTAAAGAGCCTCTAAAAATTTACTTAATCCAAAAATATCAATAGACATAATGTTGCATTAACGTTTTATCATTCACTTCTGTGACTTAAGTGGAATGGTACATGTTAAAATCATTCACATGCAACACTAGTGTTGTGCATAAGCCAAGTAAACATGTCTATGTTTTAATTTTATTAATATATATTGACTGATATTCATAAGAATAATTTACATGCTCAGGAAAGTAAGTGCCAGCACTACGATATTCTTGTTAAACAAATGTATTTGAAGTATATATGCAAGGTAATTGATGTGTGTGACATACTGGGGAGTTGTGACTTACATATATAAGGCGTGCCATTATTTAATATTGGAAAACTAAACTAGCAGAAAATATAGCAAATTGGTTACTGATTTTTTTTGTGTTACATGTATTTGGTCATTTACTGAATTAACAATCTTCATTATAGAATTCGGTAAACTGCATGTTTTTGTGTTTGTTTCATCAATTCACACGCACTTAAAGTTTAATACAGTGTACATTTTATAATAATTAATCATATATTATGATTGATATTACATCAAACAAAACTAACAACCATATTAGCTGCCATTACTCAACAGTGTAAGTACCCAAAAATTGCCAGACGTGTCTTTTCTTCTGTGTATCCTAAAGCTTTGTAGTCAAGTTGTTGATATATAAATTATATTAATAAATTTTCATTGGTATTCCTAAGTGCAACTTATAAATACTGAATCAAAAGAAATGTGCAAGAAATCCAGCCAAATTTACACAAAACATCAATGGGTAATAGCTAACAAACAAAGTTGTGTTTCATTTGTGTAAATTTTTTGTTGTGACTTGTGAGTGACTCCAACAAGTGTGACAGTGACAGAATTATTGACCCTGACAAAGTGTGACAGTGACATAAATGTTGACTCTGACAAGCGCGACAACAACATAAGTAGTGGCTTTGGTCTGGGTAGTTCATGGTTATAGTTGGATTAGGGATTTCTTGTCCAGAGCTACCACTTGATTCCTAGGTATTAACTTCAAAACATCTAATGGTCGTGGACCAATTATGCCTATGTACCTACGTGCCTTCACTCTCGATTTTCTCAAATTTCTCTATTTGACATAAAATATTACTACTTCATAGTGGTGATGAACCAGTTCATGCCCAGGTACCAATTCACGCCCACCCCTAAATTTATCCAAAACAATCACAGTTAAACAATAAATTACAAATGTATATGATCAATTTGATGATTATCTATAATGTGGTAAACATATTCTCTATGAAAAATTATAAATCTTCCAGAAAATTGAGGGTGGGCGTGAATTGGTACCCGGGCGTGAACTGCTCCACCACCACTAGGCAATTTAAAAATTGATCATATACATTGGTAATTTATTGTGTATCGTTGATTATCTAAATTTAGAGGTTGGTTTGAATAGATACATAGCCGTGAATTGGTTCACCACCATTAAATGTAACTTAATATTATAATGTATATTTCAATTGTTACCTATGTATGTGGGTATTGTGGGTATGTATGTATTGTCAGACTTCAATATGAATGTGCGCTAAAATGCTATGTTACGTTAATATAAGCACTAAGCAGTAAATAAGTGCATATAAATGTCGTGGTGGTGGACCAATTCACACCCATATACATACCCGTGCCCACCTTCAATTTTCTTAAGGATTTATACTTTTTGATAGAAAATATGTTTACCATTTCATAGATACTTATAGAATTGATCATATACATTAGTACGTTATTTTGTAGCTGTTATTGTCTTTTATTAATATAGGGGTGGGTTTCAATAAATACATGAATTGGTCCACTACCACTATAAGTACAATGTTCCTAGATCAAGTATATATGGCCCTATATTTTCAAAGTGCTTTAATTGTTGTGCACACATTCCATTCAATCAGTTTGGAAACGGCTATGTCTTACTTATTACATTTGGAAGGTAAAATTGACCAATTTCGGCCCACTCTAGTGCTGCATGGTGGTAATTGGTACCCAGCAATAATTGGTTACAAGCCAGCAGCTGTCCTATTCTGCTTTCGTGGATGTGGCAGAAAATATGGTTTGCAATTTAAAAGTACATTTGTGTTGTTAAAATACACAGTGCATTAAGAAACTGCCATTGATGAATGACACCTGAAATTTTTAACTTACATGAACATTGTCTCCCACTGACGTGCAAAGTTTAGAGTCACTATCACAATTATTTTCTTGAAGTATTTCTGAGAGCTTCCCAAATGAACCATTAACATCTTTTACTTCATCATGATTTGGTATTTGAAATTCAGGTACAGAGTCGCGTTCCCTGCGCGATTTTTGTTGTTGTGGCCTCTGTCTGGGTTTATTAAACTTTATTTTATCGCCCACTCCATTGGTTTGAACACGGACATTTTCGGATGGGTCAACTTTACTTGTGTTACAACCCATTGCTTTCATTACGTAGGTAGAAGTTATACATTTTGATGCTGGCAAAATGTGACATATAGAACGAAAACGTATAGAAAAATTTTATTTTCTAAAACTCATTTCATTTGTTTACTTGTTGTCCAGTCGATTAGTCTGGTTACCTCAATTAATTAAATCATTTGCCACGAAAAGTTGACCCCGGTTCTGGATATAAATTGTTGACAATGTAAATGTTACAGTAAATATGTGAAATTAGTAAATCAGTCAACTAAAATTTTTAGTAAATATGCGTATTTACTGATTTGGTCAGAAATATGCATATTCCCTGAAAATTTTAGGAAATACACGCATTTACTTGTTTTATTTTTTGTTTTTTTTTTGGTCCAGTAAACCAAAAAAGAACACATACACGCTTTTTTGGGTATAAATCACTTTATCTTTAATGATAATGTAAAATTTCTGTTCAAGGAAAGTATAGTTAAAACATGTTTATATTGAAATTCAAATTTAAATTAAATGCTAAAACTGTTATTTATTGTCAATAATGACATTTTTTGTGTGTCAGTCACATGAAAATTGTGAAAAGTTAAATAATCTTAAGTCGCTTGTAGGAATTTTATAGGTCCTTGGCAGCTGTGGGATTGAAAACAATATAAGCTTAAGTGAAATATTTACTGAAAGCACATACCTAAATATTTTAACCATAAAAATTTAAAAGTCGTGTTATTTTTCAACATAATATTTGCATGTAATGCACTGTAAAATGAAGTATGCTTAGTATGTTCTAATAGTCATTATACTAGAGTAAAATGTCCAATATAATGTGTAGTTTGGTTTACAGTTTAGTATTTTATATTTATATATAGATTTTTCGTGGGTGTGTGTGTCTTGACAGGGTAGGATGGCAAAAAAAAAAATCCAGTGACATATTTTAATTTAGCTACTGTAAATGGCAATGAGAATTAAAAAAATTGATATATGAAAATGTAAAGATCTTGTCATCATGCTGGACAGACAATAAACAGGAGCTTTGATGTCAAAATCATTAAAATAATATTTTGAATAATAGGTGGAACAAGGTGAATGTGAAAATATACCATTACCAAAAAGGAAAAAATGTTGATAGATGTATACTGGGTAGAATGTCTTTGCTGCTAGAGCACGGAAAGGGTTCATTAGACAACACTTGACTGATTTATTTCAAACTGGAACACTACCATATTGGAAAATAATTGAACACTATTTTAGTCAAAGAAAACAACTTGGTGAATATATTTTTTTAATTAGCTGATCATGACTGACCAGTCACTGGCAAAATCACCCATGTTTCAAAGTAAACAAAGTATTTAAGTTGTCAAGTTTACATGTAAATGGTAAACGGTTGATTAACCATTGGGAAAACATCTGTGTTCCATATTGAACAAAGTATTTAAGTGGCCACTATACTGATAATTAGACCTTGATACTTGTACAGTGAAAAGGAAAAAAAAGTTGCTTATTTCTAGGTTCTATAGAACTGTCCTGACAAATTGGAACATTTTGAAATAAAAGGTATTTTAAGGAAAGTCAAAACTAGAACTGTCAAGTTGTGCAACCATTAATTGTAAGCAAACTAAACAGGAAGTTTTGGTGAAAGTTTAGAGAACTTTAAGACATTAGATGCCATAAATACTGTGTATATACCTTTACCAATGTATACATGGAGAATCTTACCAGAACAAATAGGAGAACTCATCCAAAAACAAAATCCAAGTCAAGTCTCTACAAATAGTGTTTTACCCACTCCATATGCAAAATGTCAAACATAGAAGCTACACCTGACAATGAACCAGAAGGATCACAAATGTCAAGATTAGAATCCATTAGTGATCTTGGAACAAATACTGAATCTCTTCATGCCAAAATGGATACTGTGATAGGCCTCCTCCAACAAATGATACTCTGATTTGACAATTACAATGGATACAACAATGAGGAAGTTTCTAAACTAAAACAGGAAAATTTCCACCTGAATATTAAAGTAAAAGAAACTGAAGGACGTATAACAAAAATGTCAAGAGACATTAACAAGCTGAATTCACAATGTGAAGAATTACAGCTAAGAACCATGAACAGTAACATTTTGATTCATAATTTAACTGAACAGCACTCTGAGAATATCTATAATAGGGGTTTTCACTATGTGTATGCTAATAAGCTCAAAATTCCAAGCAATTTGCTCCACTTGCCCACCAACCCAGTGGCACCTGTATAGGTTGACATGGCACACTGCATGGGTAAGACTGGAAAGAAGGCAAGTCCAGTTGTGGTAAAATAAGAGTAGTATATACCGAGTGTATATCGAGTCGAGTTTCCCATTAATCATGTCACTTTTTTGACAGCTGTGCAGCTGTTGGTGCAGTTGGGAAGAGGGATGGCTATGTAGGGAGGGTCGATACTAGCTCTATACAGGTTTTGAGACTGGCTCAATGGGACTTTTTGTTTGATAGTTTATAGCTATTATACTCTGATGAATCATCACACAGCTGTGGGTTAGTTTTAATGGGACTTTGTCTGCTAGATGTGTTTAATGGGGCTTTGTCTGCTAGCCAAGCTTTAATGCTCTGTCTGCTAGCCAAGCTTTAATGGGGCTTTCTCTGCTGGGGCTACTATATGATCAATATTACTTGTAAAAAAAAATGAATCATCACACAGCTGTCTTTGATTTAATGGGTTTTGTTTGCTAGAACTGTTTAATGGGGGCTTTGTCTGCTGACCATCCTCAATGTTACCTGTGTGAAAATGAATCATCACACAGCTGTATTTAATGGGACTGTCTGCTAGCTAGACTTTAATGGGGCTTTGTCTGCTAGCCAAGCTTTTAATGGGGCATTGTCTGCTGGCGATGCTGTGTACTAATACTGTTTTAATACAACAGATCATTGATGCAAATAGTATCCTTTTTGCAGCTGTGTAGTTGTTTATGGGGCTTTGTCTAATGAAGACAAACGTTCTCAATAATGGAGAGGAAAAAGTAGCCATTAAATTTTTTTTTAAATGAATAAAATCTACACATTATTGTAATGCTCTCTCAACCATCATGCTCAACACAGCTCTGACTGTTCACAGCCTAGGTAAAGGAACAGCACTGTCACCCAATGTATGCTAGCCACATTGGAAGTCTGTTGAAAATCCCCATTCCCAATTAGAATTAACGGTAAATTTCGAACCCCAGGGTAAGCACCCGATCGCAATATACGCCTCATATACAGTAGCAGTTTAATCTCCTACTTTCATACACACTTTTGATTAGGGTTAGGGCTTTGGGGTTAGCTAATAATCAGTGAATCCTGGTTTTCTTTGGAAAACTGCTGAATACTAGAATTTTGTCAGTTTATATAAACGCTAAACCTCAGGTTATAAACTCAATTGTTTTTTCCAGCTATCAAGCTAACAGCATCTTCTAGCAACATGTTTTCTAATACTGCATCCAACATATCTGATAAGGATAGTGAGATTGTTCATCCAGCAAGTAAACCAGTTGAAGACCAGACTGATGCTAGATCATCTTATCTTCAGTCAGCCTCTACTCAATCTGCCTTGCTTGGGTGTTTTTCACTGAATTCTTCAGCTAGATACAACTCAAATCCAAGAATTCAACCACCCTGTGGTACCTCTGCTGGGTTACATTTATGTCACAAAACCCACACCATATGTGGGAAGATGGATATTTAAGGTTCCTGGTTATTCTGGATATGATGAGAGATATGCTACATTTAGAACATGGCCGAAGTCTCACCCCATTCGCCCAGAAGCCCTAACTCATGCTGGTTTCCTCTATACAGGGGAGGGGAACAAGGTTACCTGCCCCTGGTGTAAAATATCTCTTATTGAATGGGAGACCTATGATATACCAATGGATGAACATAAAAGGCATGCACCCACCTGTGAATTTGTGAAAATGTAATGCCCAAAAATAGTTTTTTCTCTCTTACCTCTTGAAGATAAAGGGACATTAAAATTAGTGAATGAAGTGAATAGTTACGAGTTGTTACCTTACACAGATGGAAGACAGACACCTGTGAATTTTAGAAAAATACTCTACCTAAGACAGATGGAAGACAGGCAGCTGTGAATTTTAGAAAAAATATTCTACCTAAGACAGATGGAAGACAGACACAGATGGTTGTCTGTTGCACAGTTTATCTAATATGCTCAGAAACCAAGTAGATGAAAACTTATTTATAAATTCTACTTAGACACAGATGTAAAGGGACAGGCATATGTCTGTCTGATATACTAACCTGTTTGTCACTTTGACTTTACAATTATTACAATTATCTGCATTATCTGCATTTATTTATCAATAAAATCTGTTTTTAATCACTATTGTAGTTTCTGTTTTCCTTTAAAGGTCAGCTATACTAGTCTGGTTTAAGTCTCCTCAAACAAAGCCTTTGCTGAGTAAGTATTTTTTTTCTACACAAAGCTTTTGCTGAGTAAGTGATCCTATACAAAGCATATGCTGAGTAGACATTTTCTCAAAAAAAAATAAATAAATAAAGAAAATGCTGAATCATGCTATATACTCCCCCTTCCCTCAAAGTCTATAAAAACCCACCCTCTCGCTCTAACCCTTACACATCATCTGAACCTGTAATCTAGGAAGAAAAAAAATCCAGGACGAAATCATTCATTGAATATGGCAGAGGCTCAAGTCTTTGGGAAACCTGCTCTAAAGAAGAATAAGAAGGATCTCTCACTATAGATTAAAAATAAGAAAAAAAGATCATCTTTCAGACCCTCAAACCCATGGGGCGATCTCTGCAATGAACTATACAGAGAATTCACTCTCTGTTACCTATAGAAGAACCTTTCATCTGGGCTCCAAGAAGTATGTGGTGTTTCATGGAGAAGCTGGACAAGTGCAGTCCATTCATTTAAAGGAATGGGACGGTCAGATTGTCACCAACCCAGGGATCAAGCTCAATATCTCAAAATTGGTGGTATTAGTTCATTTTTCTGAACTAATTAACCATGCTCTGCAAGTTATTCTTAAAGGAGACAAAGGAATAGAGAAGAAAGTACATATAGGTGGCTCCTATTATGTAGCCTGTAATAGTCCCTATAAATCTGTAGGTATCAGGAAATGGAAGACCAATGCCAAGGGAGACTTGTTTCCCACCGCTGAAGAGCTATCCTGCAAACCCCAAAAATGGGAAGAATTGTTGAAAGTATGTAACCAGATGTATAGCGAATGTATGGAAATATATACATATGTTCTATGTTTAATTCAACCTGATCAACCTAACCATGCAAAATTGACATGTGAGGAATGTTCGCATTTAGATGAATCAGTCAGGGGGGAGGTAGATGTGGAAATTCCCCTTTAATTATTCAGAGAGACATTAAATCATACCCACCTGTTGAAATTTTTTAAATTTTTAAAAACAAAAATAACCCTTTTTAAATTTAGATAGTGGCGACAGCTTTCAGACCCAATTTTCATTTTAAAAGTTGCCCCAAACCAACCCCAGATACCACTGTTTTCTGAATCATTCAGGCTGTGTCAACTTCTACTTTTAAAATATGGATAACTTTGTGCAATTAGGCAGGAGAATCGACATGTTCAGACCAAATCATGTCATTTCCAACATGGTGACATTTTTCCAATTGATGATGCTGATAGATGAAGGACAATACCAACAGGCCATGGTCTGCTACATTCTATTAAATGATGTGCTGCCAGCGTTTGTTGTGTAAGTACCAAAGATTTATTTTAATTTTATAATATATAAAAATCGGGTCAGAACTTATAGTAGTTTCTTATCGAGGAAAAAATAAAAAAAGCGAATGTAAAGATGGGGAGAGGTGTCTTAAATAGACTCTTTGTAACTATAATTGAAACTCCTGCTGAGATAACGTAATTTCAATGAACTACCAAGTCTATTAATAGCCTATTAAATGATAGTAAACTCTAGCACTCTCATGGTAGACCTTTTTTATAGACCTGTGGATATACTATGCTCTTCTGGTGTCGGTACCTATGTAAATAATCTACTCATCCTAAATAATGTAACTATGACAATAATGTAACCTCATTTTATGGTAGATGATACCTTGTTATCTAATACCGCAATACTCAGAACCAATGCTTGGGGGTGCTTACCTTTGGGTTTGAAATTTCCTGTTAATTTTAATTGGGAATGGAGATTTTCAACAGAGTTCCTCAGTCTGTACTCTTGCAGTAAGCTGACAAGTATAATAATTAAATAATCGACATCAGGGAGCTACCAAGTTTAATTTTTTAACCAATTATGTTAATTCCAATTTTTTCTTCTGTAAACTTAAAAAAAATTCATCTTCTTGTCTTTCCAGGAGAAAATACCCGGAATTCGTGAGCTATGTATCTCAGTTCCTGCAACATGCAGAGTGTGTGGTGTACAAGGATCCTCTGGATCAGCAAGATATGATCCTCACTAATCCTTGCGGACACCTGCTCTGTGTGGAATGTATCTGCCAATTTTCTAGGTTGTGGCAGGATGGGGCTGAGCTTGAACTGAGGTGCCCCGTATGTAGGACCACCCTTCTAGAACATCATTTCACAAAGGCCTACTCTATCCGCAGTTCAAAAATGAGCACTACCTCCCTATTTACATGGGTCCCCACTTCCATGTATATGAATACCAACTATGACCAATTGCTGATCGAGGTTCTAACTAATAGAGACCTCGAGATGGCCTTTGGGTGCGCCTTTTTTCTAGGCAAAAGCCCAGATGATGTGGAAACTATGATAGCTCCTCAGTGGGCTACATATTACCAGCAACGAGCCAGCCACTTAACATGCGCCTGCTGTAAAATTGACTTAACATTAACAAGGGCTTTTATGAGCTCATGTTACCACTTTTATTGTACTACATGCTCAGCACTAATATCCGGTAATTTAGTACATCATCCGAGTAGGTGTTTAGAGTGTAACACCCAATGGCATGTTGACCCTAGTGGTTGCAGTATGTTGCGTTCCACAAACACAAACAAGTGTACATGACACGCCTTTTGTGTAGTGGGTGTACAATCAAGCTGATTTATGTCTTTTACTCTGTATGAGATCTTCTGTGTAATAAAAAAGAACGCTCTGTACAGTCATCTCTCAAAAGAATTGTTCAGCGTGCTTGGTCATAATTTATCTTGTTTAAAAAGAGGTCTTAACCTATTTTTATTTTAATAAAATAACCCTTTCAAAAGAACTTCGACAAAATGAGCTCTTCATGTGTCTGCAATTACAAAGTACTAGTATTTATTTAGCGTTTTCTTTGCAATGTGTATTAATATATTTTATAACCGTGCTTGGTGGTAAAGGAAGTTTTAATGGTATACCTGAGAAATGTGTAATAATATTTTTATATCTTATCTTGAATAAAATACTTTTATTTATATGAGATCCTCTTTATCCTTTCAACTTAATTGAGAACAACCTTCAGACAGGACTTATATATAGAAATTACACGTTTTACTAAAAATTACATAGGCAAAAGTTTTAGTCACATCATTTTCTATATCTATAAAGTTATATTACATAGCAAGAAACTGTAAATCATGTTTTCTGAAAAGTACATGAAAAAATGTCTCTGACACATACTCATAAGTCCGAAAAATGATAATTCCAGAGATTATGAAATACATATTCCTGCCTACTTTGTACATAACAATAAGGTCACATAGCAAATGTTTTATCTATATACCATAATTAGTTAGCAAGAAACTGTACATTATAATTACTCAAAATTAGATGAAAAATCCTTCTGACACATAGGAAACATAGAACTCTCTAGCAATTGTTCATCTAAATACTGAAATTACTATAGCTCCTATTTACTGGAAATTACATGGAAAAACTCTAATTTTTGACTACAAAAAGTTTCTCATAAGTTTTTCCTGATCCCGTTTCAATGAAGCTGGTTTCAACTATGTCTACCAAATCCCTAGATTGATCCATATCTACCCTCATATTCGACATATCCTGTAATTCAATGTCAGTGTCAGTGGATATGCTGACCTGAGTTGCCATATCTCTCATTTCTATGCTAGTGTCGGTAATCCTGTCATCTTTTAATCTCTCAAAAATAATTTTAGCATCTGTTAGAATTCTATTGTCCCATGTATAAGCTGAGATTGAACTCGAATTGGCTGGATATATAGAACTTATGTCTGATGAACCTGGACCTGTAAACCTTTGCTTCACAAAGGTGGTATCCACACTTGTAATTTCAGTCTCTGTCATTGTTGAATCACCTTCCTCTTCTTCACCAGTAATACATTCAAAAAGTCTAGCTAGGACTCAAATCACTAATCTATCCCTGAATCGTCGAAAAATGTAGGCACTGAAACCACCAATAACTCCAAGAATAGGGACTATTAAGAGAGCATACAGATCCTCTTGATCATCATCATCATCATGGTCTAAAAATAATTACAATGAGGATAATCTACAAGCACAATGTATGCTAGCCAATGAGTAACTCTGTTGAAAATCCCCATTCCCAATTAAAATTAACCGGAAATTTCGAACGTCAGGGAAAGACCTTGGATGCAATCACAATGTTTGTGATTAAGATTTCATACATTCTGTGGTTACTGCAGTGGGTTAAAGTACAGCAAAATTACCACACATCTCTGAGATATCATAAATTTAACCTTAAATGGTAAATCACAGGTCATATTATCTGAGAGATATATGAAATCTGAAACCCTTACCCGAATCACACCCGAATACATGTATCCCCGATCCTTCCTTTTCACAGTCAAAGTTGGATAATTCACCTGTAGTTTTTTCAAAGGTAGCTTTATTTTCCCTAAATAACAGTTCACATGCATACTCTAGTGTCCTCGCATCGTATTCGCCACATTTTATTCCATAATTCTCAAAAGAGTGAAAATCCTCACTAGATTTAAGTCCAACTATAGATAAGACCTTTGTGTGTTCATCATAGTTACATTGAACATGGTAACTGGCAACAATCTTTGATGATACTATCAATAATAACAAAATATAAATTAACGAGGCCATAATCTTTATAAAACAATACTTAGGTCGAAAGTAAACAAAACTCAAGGTAAAATGCGTCATAGGATATTATATGCGTAATCAATGCGTCAGCATCTTTGTGACGTAGATGTCCTTGAACTGTGACGTCACAGTCCCTGTTTATCAGTAAGAAAATAATAATTTCACAATATCATAACAAATTTCTTACCTTTTTGGGCTGGTCTCAGCCTCCTCATCACCAGTATGTGTCACATTTTCCATTTCCATAGCATTTGCCTCATTTTCTGAATTTCTTTGAAGCTTACAGCATACTAATTTTCTTTTCAAAATCCATGCGAATAGGATTACAGCCATAATGCATGAGGTACTGCTCAAGAATAAAATCCAGTAGTACCTTTGGATATGGGGGTATTGTAATCTCTATTTTTTGTCATATTATGGAAAGAATTATTTGATGAATACTGGGCAGTGGCAGTTGAATCCCAGAGACCTGTTGATGACAATGAGGACTGATTAACACCCCATATCTGTCTCTCTGAAAAAAATTGTTGTAGAGGTCTCCAATCCCAATTAAAATTAACATGAAATTTCGAACCCGAAGGTAAGCACCCAGATATATTAATGAGGCATTGCTTCTTGTGGATGTCTGGACCCAGTGACAGTTAGCTGTGACAGTACATACTGAGGAACTCTGTTGAAAATCTTCATTCCCAATTAAAATTAACAGGACAATTGCCACCCCAACGCATTTTTCTCTGACTGTTAGATTACAAGTTTAACTACATAGGATAATATACTCACCTTTCTGGACATTGTCTGTGCACATATTAGAGGATACTATAATTTCCACTGGAATTTCTTTAATCCAACTGCAGTTGAAGTACATTATATCCATTATTGTCCAATATTTTAAAGAGGGAAAATTTTCCAACACTAGATGGATATTTAGAATTTCCAACTGTTTTAAATATAAAATACGGATTTTTGGATTATAGGTAAATTCCACCCATACAACATCTATACAAACAGCCATATCTTCCTCGCAGTTACACATTCCCTGACAACAGCCTTTAGAATTTATTAATCCGGGTAAAAGGCCTGAGAGGATAAATATTTGTGCCTGCATTTTGACATTTGGTTGTACTCTATGTGACAACAATACATGAGAATAATACATGCAAACTCTTTGTGTAGGATATCTGGCAGGTATTGGGATATCTGGCAAGCAGGCGAATGTAATCTTGGCAAGTGAAATAATATAAATAGAGAGGAAACTAAACACCTTTCTGATTGTTTTACTTTGTGACTCACGAGATAAGATAGAGATAACAATGTTCAGATTTTTTTCACCCAGTACTGCAATGATTACAGGTCCTACGGGCTCTGGAAAGACAAACTTTGTGTTTAAGGTATTGGAGAATTTAAATGCTATGTTTGATGTTCCCGTGGAGAAGGTGTACTACTTTTATGGGGTATGGCAGGATTCTTTTGACAACAAAGTAATTGAAAATTTGGAATTTATTCAGGGACTTCCTGATGAGACTCGAATTAAGCAAATTGCTGACTCTAAGCATAATCTGATTATTATTGATGATTTACAGATGACAGCCTTGAATAGTCCTTACATTGCCAATCTATTTAGTAGGGATTAACATCATAGGAATCTCAGTGTCTGGGAGGTACAGTAGAGACATTACCCTGAATACACATTATTTTATTTTGTTTAAAAATCCTAGGGATATAAATCAAATAAAAATCTTAGGAAATCAGTTAGGAATGTGTGATAAAGTCTCCCTGGACTATGAGGACGGCACTACAGAATCTTACAGTTACTTGCTGATAGATCTATCTCCTACCAGGGATAAGAGCTCATGGTTACGCACCCATATTTTGATGAATACCTAACCATGTATAAATACTATAAATACTTGCTAGATCAAAGACTACTAATCAGTATGTCTTCTAATCTCTTTAGATCAAAGCATTTTGTAAAGGTCATATTGGATAACAATAAGAATTTAAATAAGTATATGTTCTCAGAGGCTAATCAGTCACAAATAAAGCCATTGCAGAGATTTTCTTCAATATTTTTCGTCTGCCACTAAGTAAAAAGAGCAAGGCAAAATTTAAAAAGTATTCTGGGTTGATTAAACGATTTCTAAGAAGGGTTAGAGGGCGACTTCAATTACTGAAGAAGCATCACAGAATTTTTACAGATTTATTATATAGCATAAGGAAATATATCATATATGTAATGATACCTCATGAACAATTTTTGAAATTTAAAAAATATTTGGAGAGTGAAAAGCAGAACTCATATAAAAGCAATACTACTGAGCAGGAATCAAAGCAATTGGATAATGCTGTAACATCGTCCAAAGCTGAGACTGAAAGCAATGAGCCTATATATGTCACCACCACCAGGAATGCCTGCGAGTAGTGTAGACAAATGATTCAGTGATGACCAAAAATCCCCAACTAATTCAACTGGAGGAAGGGTTAAACAGCAAGGAGGATCGACTACAAAAGAAAGGGGAGGAAGCAAAGAGTCTATCAGGGAGCACAAACCAAAATGGATTAAATTCTGGAATAAAAATCTCTCCTGATGTGGAGGTACTCCTTAAAGATGCATATTATGACCCCAGCAGTCCTACCTCCTTCAGTGGGGCTGAAAAATTGTACCAAATCCTGAAAAAATGGTCAATACAAGATTTCAAGGAGATCTATTAACCACTGGCTAGCTAAACAGGAGGCCTATACTTCACATCATCCAGTCAGGAGATGTTTCAAGAGACCTCAGGCCCTTTCCTTCTCCAAAAATTATCAATGGGATACAGATACTGCTAATATGGTGAAATACAGAAAATCGGATAATTATGCCTATTTTGTGGTTTTCATCGATATATTCACGCGTTATCTCTATACCAGACCACTGTATACTCTCACAGGAAAGGAAATGAAGCAGGCGATGTCTAATATTTTTGAGGAATCAGGGGTGAAACCACAGAAAATAAGAAGTGACCAGGGTAGTGAATATAAAAATTCAGAGGTGACCAAATTTTTGAGAACCTCGAAGGTGGATCATATATTTACCTATTATGAAACTAAAGCTAATTATGCAGAGAGAGTAATAAAAACAATTAAACTCAAAATATTCAAATATTTAACAGCTAGGGAATCTTTCAGATGGGTGGATAATTTAAAACATTTTACAGCTAGTTACAACAATGCCAGCCATAGATCTTAAGATGAGTCCCACAAAGGCTCAGATTTCAAACCAGTATAATATATGGACTTATCAATATGGCCTCAAGTCTAAAGGCATTAAGAATGAAAAAAATGTCGATGAAGACCAGACCTAACACTGAAAATTATTAATTTGTCAAAATGGTGCCTAAAACGACAAGTTTCTTAAATGACAAAATCAAATGAGATTTTCTTGTTGAATGACAGTCAAATGTTGATAACTTATAGGTCAAATTATTAGAAAACTTATGACAAGAAAATTAGTGCCCTTAAAATTAATTTCACAGGAATGTCACCAATAACAGATGCCTAAAATGACTAATTAATTGGACTGCCGGGCTTATTTTCTTGTCATAAGTTTGTTTGTTAATTTGTCAAACAAGAAAATGACAAGTTTTAATTTGTCAATTAGGAAGTTTGTCGTTTTAGGCACCATTTTGACAAATAAATGACAAATTTGTCAGACGTTTTCAGTGAACCCTAAAAGGGTGAAATTTAAGTATAAGGTCACTGATAGGGTTAAAATAAGTTATCTAAAGAACAGTTTCGATCGAGAATATGCTGAAAAATGGTCTGGTGAGATTTTTACAATCATTGATAGAAAATTAAACCAAGATATCCCAATGTATCAACTAAAAGATTATCAAAATGAGGTCATAACATCATATTTTTATGAGCCTGAATTACAAGAAGTATTTTTGGATGAAAATATGGTCTACAAAGTAGAAAAAAATCTTTAAAAAAGGAAAAGAAAGGGGATATCAGAGGTGCTGGTAAAATGGAAAGGATGGCCAAGCAAATTTAATTCCTGGATACCAGAGACAGATATGGAGGATCTATAAATAGCCAATGCTACCTTAGGGTTGCATTAAGGCACTCATAATTGATTGAAAAGAGGGACAATGACAGAGGGAGATTTTTACATTTTCTTAACTTCGAAGGATTCCTTAAGGTTTCATCCTCATAACAAGGGTTATAACTTCACTGTGGAACTCCAGAGAGAGAGAGTGGAATTGAGGGGGAATTGGAAAGTGGCACTCTGCGATATTTTTTTTAATGAAAAAATAGCAGAGACCATCATGGTTTTTTCAGATATCTGCGATTATAGTTTTGTTAGAGATTCGTTAGAACCAATTTTAAGAATGGTAATGCCAACAATAAAAGAAGCCAAATTTTTCCAGACAGGTATTATTTGGGGGTGAGGCAGTTGAATTTAGGACGAATCAAAATCTATATAAAAGATAGCTCCTTTAACAATGCTGTAACATTAAAGGGGGAGATACAGCTCACATTACACCTTAAAAAAGAAAATGGATAAATATTTAGACTTTTGCAAGAAATGTATTGAGGGAAGAGTCGGATATAACCCAAATTTTTATGAATTAAATCCTAAAAATTCAGAAACAGATAGGGTCAGTGACAAACCAGTGGAGGTTACATTAGTTACACCTACTGAGGCGGCAGTGGAGCAGGCCAAGAGTGAGATAAAATTGAAAAAGGGTATAAATAGCATGGCTGGAACCCACAAAGGTCAAACTGGTGGGAAGACTAGAAAGAATAAGATTACAAAGAAATCCTCAAGAAAAATTTCTACCAAGAATAAAAATAAAACTACGAAAGGTAGCAGCACTACGAGAGCACCATCATCTGTCCAGAGGGGAGGGAAAGTAAAGACTAAGAAGAAAAAATTTAATTCTCACTCATTATGGGTGTAATTCAAACACCTTTAACCATCTTCCAGCCACCGCCCATAGATAAGACGATTCAGAAAGAATATTGGGTGGAGTTCAATCCAATTGCCGCTATCACAGTTAGCAGTGTTATAGAATTTAATATCCCAGCAGATTACATCCATTTAGCTAAAACCCGGTTACATGTAAAATACATCATTACAGACAAGAAGGGGGTTCCTATTCATGATAAGATACCATCAGCTGGTCAACCTGCAACCCCTAGTCACCAGGTGGTGCCTATTAACTTTACCCTCCATTCAATTTTTAGACAGGGGATTTCTGAGCCCTAGGGATTTCAGAAAAACCAAATCGCCAGTAATATTCAACAAACCTGAAATTCGAATCACTAGTGAGGACACCCACCCGCTTAATCCCAGGTTAAAAAGGCCCAGAGCCTTAACCATAGACAATGAAGTTTATGAGGCGATTTGTAGTAGAACCCCAACCAGACCAGTCCTGGCCACCTCACCCAGGAAAATACTCCTTCCCCCACCAAAGGAGGACAGCTGCAGCTACAGAACCACCAAATTCTGAGATAAATTGCTATAAAAGACATTTCTCACAGAGACTATAAAATAGCAATATAGACACTTTCAACTTTTATTTTTATTCAAAAAATAATAATAAAAATACAACTCATTCACATCCAAATCAATTACCACTTTGTACATTTTACAAACACCAATAAAATTTATTATGATAAATAAATAGTTGATTCAAAATAATCCTGTGTGTTACTGTGAAAATCATCATATCCATTTTTATATGACCTATGATATTCCATTTTACATAATAATAAAATCATAATAAATATGGACTATACGGATATACAGTGGATTACCTTTAAATATTGCTTTAACAAAAAGCAAGGAAATGAGTTACCCATACTCACCACTTTTAATATTTGTAACAATAATAGTCCACCACCGCCATAATTTTAATAATAATAATATTTTAATTATAGACAGGCTAAAATTAGTATTAATAACAAAAATACTAAAATTTAACCTATCCCTGGTCACTCCCTATGAATACCAATACCTGTCAGGTTAATTCTAGTACAACAGGCTGAACCTGCAAATTACAGGTTCAGAACCGGTTTTTACAGGTTCAGAGCTGGTTCAAATGGTGGTTCAACCCCAGAACCCCAAAAGTACCTTAAGGAGTCCAGATGATGATCAATCATGCCTCTGATGAGACTGAATCCTGAAAAATTAACAGTCGAAATACAATTAACATAAAGTTAATTATATAAGGCCGTAAACATTCTTACTACACCTGGTCTGTGCATAAACAGGAAGTAACTTGATATGTAATTTTTAGACAGGTTGATATTGCATTAAATCAAAAAGTCGTATCTTCAGATGTGGGTGCTAATTATCCATATAAGGCAATGATTGATTTTCAACCAACATCAACATGGTTCAATCAGAGGGTGAGGCTGCATTGTTTCATAAAGATCAAGCATGGAAGCTATTACCTACACAGGGGGTAATTCAGGCTTTACAGAGAGAGGCAGGCCAACTAGAAGTGGAGGAACAGCTAGTGTGGAGGGTTTACTCTATACAGACTTTGGAATAGATCAACCCAGGGCTATAATAAATGGGGTGGTGGTTACCTTGAAGTTTTTTCAATCCTTCAATGAGTTCAGATTAATGAGAGATGGGAAAGAAAAGTTGAGGTTAAAAATCACAGACCAAGTTTGTTATATCTCTTTGAATGCAGATATGTTAGTCGCTCATAATGAGGCTTTGAAAACAAGTCCTGCACTGTACCCCTTCTGGAGAAGTGATATTAAAATCTTCAGTATTGCAAAAGGATCTCACACATTTATGACAGATAACATCTTCCATGGTAAAGTTCCCAGCAAGATTGTGGTTGGATTAGTTTCAAATGCAGCTTTCTGGAGATTACAGTAAAAATCTGTTTAACTTTCAAAATATGGATCTCAATTATATGGAATTGAGTGTGGATGGACAGCCTGTACCAAATAGACCCTTTAAACCCAATTTCAGTGAAAAGGATTATGTAGCCTCTTATCTAAGTCTGTTACCAAATGATTCTGATCGGAAAAATGGTCTGATTATTCAACTTTCGGATTATGCTAAGGGATATGCATTGTACCAATTCGACATACAGAGTTTTCTATCCGGTCAGGTGATGACGACTTCCGGAAGTGGACATGTAAGATTAAGTCTTAGATTTGGGACTGCACTTCCAGAAACTATAAATATTATTGTCTACGCAAAATCCCCTGAAATATTAAAGATAGATCAAGCTAGAATGGTAAATGTTGGGTGATGGATAGCTATGAAATTGCAAGGTACATGAGGTTAGATGAAAAAATTCGAGGTCAATTCTATGGGGTATATTCTCTAGATCTTATCCCTCAAAAACTACCCAATCCCTCCCTAGTTGTTGTTAATCTGGATTACTCCACTGATAAGTGAAGCCATTGGGTGGTATTGCATCAGGTGAATAATGAGGTTGTGGAACACTTCGATTCAGCAGGAAAACAAGCAAAGAGAGACATAGTTAATAATTTATTCAGTAATGCTTTAACATACAAATACAGTAATAAGAGAGTACAAAATTATCACACAGATACATGTGGATTGTTTTGTTTATATTATAGCTATCACAGTAGCAGAGGAAGAACCATGCAAAGTATTTTATCAGATTTTTCAGTAAACCTAAAGAGTAACGAGGATATGGTTATTAGATTTTTTACTAATAAATTTGTAAAGTGACGATTCAATATAAGAAATAAAGGTATTACATTAAAATATATTTTCTCTGTTATTCTCTGTTCTCTGTTATTTTTCTTCAAAAAATATTTGCATACTTGAATCATCTGTTGGGGTGCTCACCTTCGGGTTCGAAATTTCCTGTTAATTTTAATTGGGAATGGAGATTTTCAACAGAGTTCTTCAGTCAGTACTGTCACAGTACGCTGACAAGTATTCAGAGCCAATGCATTCGGGTGCTTACCTTCGGGTTCGAAATTTCCTGTTAATTTTAATTGGAATGGAGATTTTTAACAGAGTTCCTCAGTCTGTGCTGTCGCAGCAGAAGTGACAAGTATTCAGAGGCAATGCGTTGGAATGCTTACCTTCGGGTTCGAAATTTTCTGTTAATTTTAGTTGGGAATGGGGATTTCAGTAGATAATTTTCGATAGCAATCCATAAGTAATTCACCCATGATATTATTCCCAGCTAGAGAATTAGGGGGAAGCACAGAAATAAGTTTACTGGGGTTACTGACACCCGAATAGGCCTCATCCTCTCTACTATTATTAGGCTGCTTATAAAAAATAGCCTTACCATTAACAGATTCTAGTCGATCTCGAAAATTTTGACACTGCCTAAATTTTTCAGAGACACATAGGTGCATAATATCCTTTTTAATTTCTTCATTTCTAGTTTTTGAGATAAATGTTTTGTCAAGATGATTGTATACATTAAGGGTGTCTGTTTCCATCAAAATCTTATGACAAAGTGTAATATTTTTGTAATGTTTGGCTAAAAAGTGATAAAAATAGAATTTAATATCTAAAATTTGTTCAATTGAATGATAAGATAAGGCGTGTAGCCTCATGTGAGAATAATAGAGATTAAATAAGGGATCCTGTACCTCTGATACTACCAGGGATTCTGTTTCCCATGGTGAGAGGGTTATATTTAAAGGTCTGGTTCTGATCCCATCATGTTGCACCTCTCTCTTACAATAAAAGTAATTGAAACCTATTTTAGTTTGTGAATAGGTACAACATATTAGCATCCCTCATTCTAAATCCTAAATTGGTGGAGAAACTCGTCTCCCCAGTGCTTAGAGTGTGAGAAAATTTAGCAATTGCATCAGTTAAATTTTTTTTTGAAATACCTTTAGAAGATATTTTTTGTCTACCATCCTGATCCTCTATGATATAGGATTTTGAACAGAGTGATAACATTTGAAATCCAGTGAATTCTTTCTTAAAAATCCCTGGGATTTTCTTGTCTATGGTGATATGGTGGGGGCAGCAGCATCTTGGAAACCAGAGTGCATTCACCTCATCAGAACAGGATGCAAAAATTTCCTTATGATATTTCTGTCGGTATCTACCCCTAACACAAGGATCTAGATCAGATTGATTTATAGCCATATACAGGCTATCGGTGTCAGTTTCCGTTAATTCAAATGATTGGGGTGTAAGGTATTTCACTAAGCAGTCATAATAAAATTCCAACATTCTTAACTTGGCATATTGTAAAATAAAAAAAAAACAATTTGTATAGGGTTATCCATCACAATTCTAGACTTATAAGTCTCTACCTCAAAAACTCCATTAATATCCTGCATATCTTTAAAAATACAAGAGTTTATTATTTTTCGGACTTTATTCTTATCCACTATATATCTGATATTAGATTGTTTGGCTTTATTCATGAGAAAGGAACCATAACTGGAATTACTTATCAATTTGAAGGTGTCCCCTATAATAACTTTATCTGCCTCTAATTCACCCTGAATCCTGTGATGGGTCACCTTATCTATGAATGAAGTGAATGAGGGTTTGGGTTGAAATTCAATTATCTGATAGATTTTTGAGACTTGACATTTATTTTTCAGATACCACTGCAAAAGGGGGGGTGGCAAGTAAAATTTTGCGAGCCTTAAGCCCACTAATCAGAAGTCTTTTACTTTTAAATTGAATGTCATTGGCGTTACAATAGGAGAGCATATGTGAGCCAATTGCCTCCATTGGCACGTCACAAGTAGCAAAAAAGGGGGATATTCTTGAAAAAAATCTTCATGCCCCACCTCCACCTGGATATCTACGTCTAATGCGCCAAACAATCTTCCATTTTTAACATCTGTTAAGATTTTTGAGTGTGTTAAACCCCCCTTATTTTTCCTGTTGTAAGAAGGAAGGTAATGTTCATAAAAGCGGAGGCATTTAGGTTTTATTTTGGAGATAAATTGACATTGCTGAATAGCCACAAATTTATAACCCTGTGAAATTATGTAGTTCTTTGTACCTTTATCCCTCTGTTGCATTTTTTTTCAGTCTTTCTTACCAGAAAGTTTTTAAACTATAAAGCAGTTAAATTTACAACCGTGCTAATAACATCCGTTAAATTCATAAACTGTTTTATTTTGATAACAAAAACCATCTACCCTAAAGTTCCCTATTCTCACCTCTTTCTGATTATTTAATTTATGTCAAATTTTTATTCCCTCTTTACAGCTGAGATAATCTAACCAAACGTATGAATCTATGTATCTTTCGCTAACCTCTGGTCTAAAATGGTTTTCAGACAGTCTTCTCACATACACATTGCTTGGCATTAGCTGCTTGATAGCATAGGAATACAGTCCATTACAGTCATAACCCACCACACTCTCACATAAATTATTTTCTAAATTTTTAATTTTTGTTACCCCTTTTTCTTGTTATCTGGTAAAAATTATGCTAGGTCCTCTCACAATATTTTGTTTAAATGTATAGTATAGGTCTGCGTTATCTGAATTGAATAGTGCAAAATTACTTTCTGAGGAGGCATAGATCATTTTTCTTGCTACACCAGGTAAGGTGATGTAATCTTTAAAAATATCTATCCCTTCCGATACATAAAGATCTTTGAAAGTAGTTAGGGCTTTACAGAAGGGTCCAGTATCTAGATTGTTGTAATGTATTAGATAATCCCTAAAAGTCCTCATACCATTCTTATTCCAAAGATTTCTAAGCTCTTCATAGTCAGACTCAGATTCTAAAGGGTTAGACATCTTCATTGTAGAACAAAAATCTTTCATTTCGGGCAAGGAGGTGCAGTCTAATTTTTCAAGAGAATCAAACCATTCATAAGGAAAAACACCTTTTGGAATGTCACAGACATAGGCTTTAACGAACTTTTCATATGAACATCCAGCTGCTAAATAATTAGAAATATCTAAAAATTTCATGTGTGGAGTACCTATTGTGAGATAGCTGTTTTCGTTTTTGATGGAGAAGATTTCATTTTCTGTGTAATTTAAACTTATATACTTGAGAATATCTGTCTTTATTAAATTTAGATCGTATCTACCTGAATTAAATCCGATAACAGGTAGTTGGGTAATGTAAGTAAGAAACTCTTTCTTAACTTGTTGAATATTGGATATAAAATGTGACAGAATATTTTTACTTGGAGTAAAGACAATGTCGGATTCTGAATCGGATTCGTCTGACTCCAGCTCCTCTTCCCACTCCTCTGATTCAAAATCCGAATTCACCTGGTCCCCTTCCTCTTTATATTTCTGAATGAGCTCATCCAGTTCTTATAAAACATGAAAATATTTGCAGGAGATTTGTTTACGGGCGGCTATGCTAATCAGTCTGAGATATTCCATCATATTTTGAATCAAAATTGTTGGATCCGGATTGATAAAACACCTCGGTGATTCAAAATTAGTTATGTTGGAGGCTACACTCACGCTAATAGGAACATGTTTGGATATCCAGTTCAATTTAGCCGTGGTGCTGTGGTCTGTTTTTTGAAGCATGGCCTCCATATCCCACACTGCAAAGAGTTTATAATATCTAGATTCCTCAGAGGTATGTATTCCTAGAGATTCAAGTTTTTCGAATATGTTGAGGGCGGACTTATGGAAGCCACCTGGAAAGTGGTAGGTAGTTCTATCATAGCATACTTTGTAGTGTCTTTGCATGTTCCACTCTCTTGTAAACAACTTGAGACACTTCTCACATTGACTTTTTTTGGCAAATTTATTTATATTTACAATATAACTAAGGTGGTTTTTATGTACATTAAGATACATCTTACTATCATAATTATTTACAGATTTATATAGATTACAGACAACTCCATCTGGTGACAGAGAATATGTCAAAATTTTTACATTAAAACATCTTTCTAGATCCATCATCTCATCCATAGTCACACCAGTAAATTGTCCAGTAGAATTTCCTAATTTTTGTGATTTTTTAAAATTCATCCATACACGTAAATATTCGAGGAAATCTTTGTTACCTTTAAAATGATGTCGAAGACATCTAAAGAAATAGAGATTGCCTTTTAATGGTTTGCCAGTCCATTTGTCAATATACATTGTCTTCAGATTCCTATTCTGTTCGATGTAATCTGGCAGGTCGTCAGCATTTCCCAATGGAAACTCTGTTCTAAAAACTACATACTGCACATTAGTTATGAAGGCGAGGCTCCAGGCAGTAGAGGGTCTATCTGATCTTGCTTGTGTAATTATATCGATTCCAGCTAACTTGTTCATCAAAAAGCGAATACTATTCATATTCGAAATTCGAAAAGGATATTGAAGAATCTTACTGTTATAGTGTGGAACAAAATATCTGTATTCCCTTGTTTCGTTGTTAAATAAAATGGTTCCAAAGACGAGATTAATCCTGTAGGTATTGTGTAGGTTCTGATAGATTTCCCTCACCTGGGTTCGAATCTCCCTGTAACCCCCATGCAGATTATTGGTTGGAAAATTGTAGATATTCTTTAGTTCAGTCTCTTAATGGTCAGCCTGTATATGATCTATGTTTGTAATGTAAATCTCACGTAAATTTTCATCATCATTATCTATAATAAAGGCTGGTAGGACAGGGTCATCATTGTTGCCTCCATGTTGCCTCATTCTATACGTGTACAGGGCCCTCCTACCCTCAAAACTGCATTTACAAATCCCACATCTGTAAGATTTAGCAGCTGTAGATTTCTTATGAAATGTCTCCAAATGACAGTTGAGGGCCTCGGTTGTAAGAAATGGAAGATCACACTTCCTACAGATATATTTTCCACATTTTTGAAGATGTAAACACAAAGCCTGGGAATCATCGAATTGTTGATCACATATCCTGCATTCAGAAGGTTAGAGCCACACAATGAACATCTACACTCCATGGTACAGGTTATTCAGATATGAAAAATAAGGAGATATTATAATATGTTGAAGATTTTCCAGTTTATATAGGAGAGTGTCTTGTAATTTATTGATTTTTTTTGAAGATTTCAGATGATTAATGACTTCTAGACAGAGTGAATGCCGTCATCTTCAGAGTCTGAATCATTGATTTCCATACCCATCTGTCTCATAACCTGTCTACGCATTCTCTGACCTAAAACCATTCTATTAATCATAATTCTTCGCATTTGCTGAGCCTGAGTCAAATATGTTTTCATCCTCTTTCTCCATCCTAAATAGGATTTAATAAGTTTGTTCTTGTAGGCTCTGAAGGCTGTGAGAAGAATCCTGTGAGTATAGGATGGATAATACCAGATGAAGCATGAAACATAAAACAAAGATACCCCTAGGCATGTACAATTTTTAATCTGAAAAAGTATTGAGTGCCATCTCTAAAAGATAATCTGGGTGCTGAAGGTTCATATCTCCCATGTGTAGAAAAAGATCCCTTAGAGTTATTCCTGATTGAGACATTTTTAACAATTCTTTTTTTGATGAAAATAATTTTCCGAAGAATTCCACAAGAGTGATACGCATTAAATATTTCACAAAAGCACATTTCCTAGGGGTTTATATAGCGACTTGGGAGTTTATAATCGCTAAGAAAAGATTCAGTCTTATCAGCAATTTTAAGTAAATGTGTTGGAAAAGTTTCAGGATCGTTATACCAGAGAAAAATTATAAAAAGTAAACTCAGCATTTCATTGCTAGTATAAATATCCCATCCTACATAAAACAAGACTTATTAGACAGCTGTGAGTGAAAGGAGAAAGTATAAATATAGGAAAAAAAAGTTAAGTAGTCCTTGTGCTAGTTAGGCATTTGTCAGTAAATGTATGAGCTTCTAATGTCAGTCATATAATGAGATAGAGGTGGGACATAAGAAAGGCTGGGTTTGAGGGGGGTTTGTGGGGTCTTTGTGAGGGCTATAGTATTTGTGTAAAAATTATGCTAAAATAATTGAGGCATTTTATTAAGAGAAAAATGGGGCTTCTGTCATAGATGTAGATGTGGGAAACATAAAAGGGAACAGGTGAGAGGGTAACAGATTGGGTGGGAAACATAAAAGAAAATAAAGTACAAAGTAGACTAGATTCCGAATAGATATTAAATTTTTTATCTCTTTTGCGAGTGCATTATCTCATTTAAACGTCTTTGTGATCTGAAGAAAATTAAAGATTTGCATGCAAATGAGATTTACTTTATCTAGGAGTTTGTTCAATTGAGATTTTCATCTGTAACCCCAAAGGCCTTAGCCTAATAGGCATATCATTAAAAATCAGTATAATAAGTGAGAGAAAAGATAGAGAGCAATTGTTTTGTTTTCATAAACCCATAGCACTGACCAAGTGATATTGAGAATGTATATGAAGTGAGGAATTGCGTTTGAGTGCTTACCCTTGGGTTCGAAATTTCCCGTTAATTTTAATTGGGAATGGGGATTTTCAACAGAGCTCCAATGTAGCTAGCATACATTGTGTGAGAAATCAAATCCAAATGCTGATCCTTTGCATTACAATGAAGTCTAGATTTATTTCATTTTAAAAATTTATAGCTACTTCTTCCAGCCCCATTAAATATAGCTTTGATGATTCATTTTTTTTCACAAGTAATATTGATCTAGTAGGCTAGCAGACAAAGCCCCATTAAAGCTTGACTAGCAGACAAAGCCCCATTAAACAGTTCTAGCAGACAAAGCCCCATTAAAACACAGCTGTGCGATGATTCATTTTTTCACAAGTAATATTGATGTCGTATTGAGCCCCATTAAACAATAGAGGTGTGGGCCAGCAGACAAAGCCCCATTAAAGCTTGGCTAGCAGACAAAACCCCCATTAAACAACACAGCTGTGTGATGAATAATTTTTTTAGAAGTAATATTGATCTAGTAGGCTAGCAGACAAAGCCCCAGTAAAGTTTGGCTAGCAGACAGAGCCCCATTAAACACTTCTAGCAGACAAAGCCCCATTAAAACACAGCTGTGTGCTGATTCATTTTTTCACAAATAATATTGATCTAGTATTGAGTTCCATTAAACAATAGAGGTGTGGGCTGGCAAACAAAGCCCCCATTAAATCTTGGCTAGCAGACAAAGCCCCATTAAACACTCCTATCAGACAAAGCCCCATTAAAACACAGCTGTGCGATGTTTCAGTACTATTGATGTAGTATTGAGCCCCATTAAACAATAGACGCATGGGCCAGCAAAGCCCCATTAAACAATTCTAGCAGACAAAGTCCCATTAAAACTAACCCACAGCTGTGTGATGATTCATCAAAGTAATAGCTATAAACTATCAAACAAAAAGTCCCATTGAGCCAGTCTCAAAACCTGTATAGCGCTAGTATCGACCCTCCCTACATAGCCATCCCTCTTCCCAACTGCACCAACAGCTGCACAGCTGTCAAAAAAGTGACATGGTTAATGGGAAACTCGACTCGATATACACTCGGTATATACTACTAATAAGTCTTGTGTTGTGGAAAAGATATAGTACTCAACCATGCAAGAAATTTCAAAGGTACTACAATTTTCATCTCCGAACAATTACCATCTGATATGCGTGAACGTAGATATGCCCAACTCGGTAATTTCAAAAGTCTGGAAGAAGAATACAAAAATGACACCAGCATGAAGGTTTGCCTGAAATAGGATAAACTCTTCATCAACATTACTTTGATGGCAGGTGACTTTGAGGAAAAGCCACTGTCACTAATCAAAGCAATGAACCCTACATACTTTGAGTATAGTGACATGACCCATACAGATGTTGTTGAAGACTCCCACAGCTATTTTCAGGGTCATTCACAGACTATTAGCTCACTTTTTGTCAGAGTTCTGATTGAGGACAGGTAAAAGTAAATCAAAATTGAGTTTCTATTATTTATTTGTTATGTATTCAAAAGGCGCTAAAAATATATGCAATAATTTCTAGTTTATATTACTCACACAATACATGAATCATATGTCATTATTTCATACCATGAACAAACACACCACTCTGCATACCATACATCAAACACTTTCATACACTTCAGTGCAGAACATACAAAACAACAGTTTAAATGAAATAAACAAATTATGTAATATGTAATAAATTGTTCGTTAAAATAGTTATTTTATTCAGTCAACACCAAATAAGTTTAACAGTTATAAAGTTCAAGTCTGTGTTTCACACCTTATTCAACAAATATATCTTCATCAGGATGTCCACCAAGAACCAACAAACCCATATAATAGACTGCACCCAACAAATGTCAACTTTTTAGCACATGTTAAAAGAAGCATAACTAGTTCCCATCATAAGTAATGTCCCGTCATAAGTAATTCAGCCATCAGTAGCAAACATCATCACACCACATCATGATCAGTTGGCAACATCAAAGAGGAAACCAAACAACAACAGTATATCATCACAAGAATCTTCCTGATTCTTATAAAGACTAGCTGAAATAAAGACCAATCTACAAATTATATATTCTTGATTAATTGCTATAAACACACACAAAAATGTATTCTTGTTTTTATCCTTAAACTGTTTGATTCCTCTTACATTTTAGAAGAATTTGAATATACTTTTCCATCAGTTCTTTTTTCACCATTGCAAATGTTCACCTTACAAAAGTAGTATACTTGTACAATTGTTTACCTTTTGTATACAATAAATTTAGAAATTTATATTATGATTCAAATGTAATTGGGTCAGAAGATTGTTCAAGAACAATGTTAGTTAGGTTAAAACAAAGTAAGTTTCAAGTAATTTTCAATTATGACAATAGTATACTTTGTACAATGATTTACATATTTAGACTTTAAATTTGGCATTTTTATATATTATAGTTCAATTGTTATCAGATCAGAAATATATTTCCGGAACAATGCTTGTAAAATGTCAGTTAAACAAGGAAATTTGCAAGTCATTGTCCTGTGACATTTTTAACTAAAGTTTAAAGCTACTGCCTATAATTGACATCAGTTTTGTCTGTCAATCACATTAAGCGCAGTGGATCTAATTAGGCCAAACCTTTTTCTTCCAAAGTTTGGGCCATTGTGGTGCCTAGATACAGCTAGAAATATGATTTCTGTTCAGTGAACATTTTTAGGATTTTCCCAGCTCCTGTTTCTCCGTTGTCACTGTATCCAGTAGTGAATATTCATACATAATATGATGTGCACTAGTTACATCTAGGTTTTGAAGAAGGGCTAAGTAGGCAGCATTGGCCTCTGAAAGTGTCACAAAGTGCATGATTGTTTAGGATATTATAATTAAGGGGTGTTTTGGAATAAATTTTGTAAGTTTTCTGTAACATTAGGACTTTATGGGTTGTTTGTTAAAATACAACACTACATGTGTGTTTTATGGCGTTACTGCTGCATAAGGTGTTTCCAAATCTGGTGTTGTTCAGCAAGATGTGCTTCAATGCACAGTTTCACATGGGTTGGGGAATATCTTGGTAGCACAATGAATGAAAAAGTTACATTAAAATCAGACAAACATGCAGGCAGGCAACAATGCACACAAACTCGACCAGAGTTGTGTGAACCACAGCTGTCTAAGAAGAATAAGCTATGTATACGATTTTGAAATAAAATCCCAGTTAATGCCAAATATGGCCGGGAAGCCATAGATCATATTTATACACCTTTAAAAGATATAGTGTAAGTCCATGATGTTACATAAGGTGAAGATGATGGCAATAAAAGAACAACATGGTGCTTTATGCGCAATATAATAACATACATCATGAGACAAGTTATAATAACATTAAAATTACTTGTTACATGTATATTTACAAACACAGAGAATTTGACAGATTGCTTACAGATTACTTACACTGTCGAAATACAGTAGTGACTAGTTATCACATACAGTATCAGGCAAATTGCACATTTAAAGGCAATCAAAAGTGATTTTACACTGTGACACTTAACACACTTCTGAAATATATTTTTTTCTCTTACATTACATATAATATAACATGATAGCATCTCTTTAGTATGACTTCCATATTTAATATATATGCAATAGTTGCTAGTAGCATTAAAATTTATAACATTACTGTATCCATGAAATGTTTACATAAAGAAACATGAAACCAAGGAAACAGGGCTTGGGATACTGTAATGATAACATGATTACAATTTTACTGACATGAGGTTTGGTCAACCCCCCATGGGAATGTATAATAATGAAAGCAGTTTGACAAGGAATGTGAATTTACAAGGTCATAGGTTAAAATAAAGGTCAAAGTGGTCATAGCCCTGGTTGATATATTGTAACTTGATGAATTGCAGAACATTTTTTAAGTAAAAAGTGTGGGACCATGCAAATTTAGCATGGGATTTGTGAAATAATTGGGAAAGATGTGTGGTTAAAATGGACAGAGGCACCCAAACAGCCAAGAAAGTAGATCATAAATGTAGGAGTCGTTGAAATGTGGAAGAAACTGGTGATGAAAGTTGGGGTGTGGATTTGATATATTTCCATACCGAATCCGATTTCCAGGTCCCATGGTGCATGATATCCAGTAGTGGAACCCCACTGTGAAAGGCCCAAGTGGCCCCCAACCGCCTAAAGTCATGGAATTTCAAAGAAGGGGCAATATGTAGTTTGGTGGAAATAGAATGTAAGTGACGACTTGCCACTGAATCTGTCAAAGGAACTTGACCATGGGACCTGGGAATGGAAAATAAAGGTGTATTGGAAGAACCTGAGGTATGATTCAGCAAGCATTTAATTGCATTATAGGGACGCAATATGGAATCTCCCAATACTGGAATAGGTATTGTATGTATATCAGATCTATTTTGAATTGTCTTTGACCATTTAACTAGTACGTTAGCCCCCTGGTCTGTGAGTATGATATCTCCACGGGCTAACTGCCTAGAAGGGTCAAAAGCAGCAATGGAGTGTGGTAGTATATTAGAAATGCGCAAGAAGGTAAAGAAAGCCAAAGAATATAAGGCAGTAAACTGTATGGAAAATTATGATTGTTGTGTCAACAAGAGAATATCCTTGAGTAAATCTGTGGATATAATGGCTGTGGATTTTGGTTGTAAGGGTCTATCTAGTTTCAAGGCTTTAGAAAACAACTGAATTTGTTCATGCCTAAATGGTATGGTATCCAAATTGTGGATTATAAACTGTGCTCTAATTCCAGTCATGTAATTGGCAATATTGGGTGCTGTATGACCAGTTTCAGAAAGAAATTGCATAAACATAAGCAAAACAGAATGGCTTACCTGATGGTGGCACAGCCCAGTTGCCATCAGGAAGCCCAGGAAGTCAGTGAACATACAATGTCCTAGAAGTGGCTGGTCGAAAAGCCAATTGTAACCTCTGCCTGGCTCTGGTGGCAAGCTGGGCAGTGAGGGTGTCATCATCTAAAAACAAATTATATGTTATGATTAGGTTTCATGAGGTCCATATGTGTGTGGACCCATATAAAGTGTGGTAACAATTGACATAGTTTAAAAAGAGGATCTTTAGTTATATTCCACCTGGAAAGCAAATCAGCAATACTGTTTATTAGCCAAATATTTCATGCACAGGTGGCCAGAAAAGTATCTTTGGTTTTACCAGAGGTAAGTACTTCAACCACTGCCAAATTGTCACATTTAATATCAATGACCTTATCTGACCATATAGAAGCCCATACCTTCAAAGCCACCACCACATTTAACATTTCAAGCTGTGATATATGTAGGTGCTGACAATGGTCAGGAATAGGCAAAGTATATACCATATTTGCAAAAGTAGCCCCCATTCCCGACAGGGAAGCATCAAGATGTACTACATGGTGAGGTGTCTTATTGTCGAAATAAGTAACACCATTATATTGATCTAAAAAGGTATTAAACCAACATAAGTCCTGAAAAAATTCAGAATTCAATGTAAATCTATGAGAATTATGATGTGACCTCAATACTTGAAGCATACAATTCAAGAAGATACGAGCCGGTTTGATACATTTTGTAATGTACAATAATGACCCTAACAATGATTGATACTGCTAGAATTACAGTGACTTATTACAGTTGTTTAGAACTATTAGCGTAGTTCAACAATATAAAATGTTAATAATACTAATACACTAATTATACAGTGACTTGATATATATGTTAAATTCTGGTGCAACCATTATAAACAATCTTGGACAAAAATACAGTGAAACGCAGGAGTATAATTGTAACTTGAACTAGAATTACAGTGATTTATTTCAGTTGTTTAGAATTATTTGCATAGTTCAACATTATAAAATTTTAATAATATTAATATACTAATTATACAGTGACTTGATTTATATGTTAAATTCTGGTGCAACCATTATAAACAATCTTGGACAAAAATACAGTGAAACGCAACAATAGTTTTACTTTAGGTGTCAGGAGGAATTAAACAGCAACTGCCAAGTGGCATGCTAACCCCTGTTGAGTATACACCAGCCAAGTTCGGTGGAAAGAAACGACAACTGTCAAGTGGTACACCAAGCCCCAGTGTTTCAAGATCAGCCAAGTCATCCAAGATGGACACGTCAACCCCACCGCAAAATAACGGTACTAACTTAGATAAGAATTATTTCAAAAAACCTTATTTAGGCATCAACCTAGAAGATATAAATGAAATAACCGAAGACCGGGAAAAATGGGACATGGTAATAAATGCCTTCCAAACTATGGCCAGTAAATTTGAGGCCCTTGAAAAAGAGAACACTGACCTCAAAAATCTGGTACAAACAAACAAGGGTAAAATTGTACGGTTGGAACATGACCTGCACAGGGCAAAAAAACACATTCTAGATTTGGAATGGTGCGGACTACAGTCAAATGTTGTGATCTACAACTGCCCGGAGCGGAAAGGAGAAGACTGTAAGAGCCTCGATTTGGACAAATTTGAGAAAGAACTACAGATACCCTTAGAACAAATTTGCACAACAAAAAATCCAAAAGGCCTCATAGAGATCGATGTGGCATATAGAATAGGTAAACCAACTGGCAAGCCAAGACCGATTGTTATTAAATTAACAAACATGAGTGGGAAATATCACCTAATGAGCATATATGCCAAATCCAAAGGTTTGTCGAACCTTAGGCTAGCAGATCGCTATCCCCCGGAGATGCGAGAACGTCGAAATGCACAAATCAATGACTTGAAGCACCTTCAAAATTTGTACAAAGACTCGGATACTAAAGTGCAATTGATTAAAGACAATTTAAAAATAGGAAACCAAATTACCAGAGAAACTTTTGAAAAAAATAAACTCCAGAGCTCTCCCCAAGCGTCTGTACCAAAATAATCGGCTATTAGGCATACCAAAACAGTCAAACAAAAGGGAAGTTTTTTTCAAGGACATGCGGTGAAAATAACATCGGTAAAGGATGCAGCAGAAGTAAGAGATGGTTTATTTCAATCCCAACATGTAGCAAATGCCCATCATCTCATATATGCTTATTCAGTGATAGACGTTTCGGGCATGAGAATTAGTGGCCACAGTGATGACGGTGAGTGGGCTGCCTCAAAGTTGTTGGTAAATCTGCTTGCAGAAAATCCCATGAAGAACATTTTTGTGGCAGTCACAAGGCGACATGACGGGCCTAACTTGGGCAAACAGCATTTCAGCATTATTGTGTCGACTGCGAAAGATGCTCTTCAACTACTGCAAGACAATAATCTCCCTTGAGTAAATAACAGTATTTGAAAACCAATAATCTGGTTAATAATATGGATCAGTATTGAGTAATTATTACCTGTACTACACTACACCATGTACTAAATATATTTAGGGCTAAACTGCACTACACCTAGTACTTAGTACTTAGTATTTAGGCCTATCTTCCCCCCGGCATTAAAAAGAAACAAACTGATAAATATTATATAACCTCTTCTTCGCTGAAATAAGTAACATCATGTACTAAATATTTTTAGGGCTATAACTGCACTACACCTGGTACTTAGTATATTCAGGCCTATCCCCCCACTTCCTTTCTTTTAAGAATAAAAACTGATAATTGTTTATATAACCTCTTCTACGCTGAAATAAAAAACTTAATTGTTTCATAATTCTTCTCCACTGAAATATACCCAGCTGTCCACTTCTACGTTAAGTAAAAGGGTAAGATGCGCACTCATAAGTTTATTAATATGAAGTACTTTCCTTAACATAACTTGATCATTAATAACACACTCTATATCTTACAGGTCCAGAAAGCCTACTACTGATGGATTCTATGGGAAAAGACATCGGAGACATAAAAAATAGTACCAGTATTTGTCATCAGGGTGCTACACCAGAATCACTGTTAGCCTATGTACAGGAAAACCGTGGTCTTTTCCCTCAAAAGAAAATAATACTAATACACGTTGGAACAAACTACCTGGGTAGTAAATACAAATGGCTGCTATATCAAAATTTTAGGAATGGTAAATTGAGTCATGCAGCATACGAAAATCAATTGAGGGCTCTGAATCCCGTACCAGCTTCTGGAACAGCTCTTTCGTTCCAACGAACTTTTGAACAAATTATCACCGAAATCCGTAAAGAAAATAAGTTTGCAAAGATTATCATATCAGGTATTATTCCAAGGGTGTGGGACTACGATAGATGGCAACTGGTTTTAGAAAGCTATGACAATATCTTACGAAAATTTAATAGTTGCAATTTTGTATATTTTATACCAACACATAAACCCTTTTTGACAAATACTGCCTCAGTCAAACAGGATCTATTTCAAAAAGATGGCCTGCATCTTGCAAATTCCAGATCTAGAGTGTTAAGGTCCTTCATTTGTGATAAGCTTGATAAAGCTAGGAAAAACCCTCTCAAATAAAATAAAGGAAGAAAGGGGGGAAAAAAATTAACTATGGTATAGGGTAGGGCCGGCAAGACTAATCGATTAGCCGTTACCGATGAGAATTTTGTCATTTACCGGTTACAAAGTACCAACAGCAATTATTCGCCTAAAACATCAATTAATAATAAATATACATGCAAAAATGAAAACCAGCAAAATATTTTACTGAAAACAGCCACACAGAGCAAGAAATCTCAATGTTTACTTACCTTACGTGAAACCGGAAATAGACATTTTGATACCGTATTTACTAAAATTGTTGCCAATAAGGTTGTGACGTATTTTTATGTATGTGACGTTTTTTATATGTGACGTTTTGCATGTGACGTTTTCTCCTTATCTGGCGTCTCTTTATCTCTCTCTGACTATATGAGTACATAAGAAATAGTGTTTTTTAATGTTTTTTACTTCTTTTTTCAATCACAACTTGACTGTAAGTAAAAAATGTCTGAAACACAAAGAAAATCCACTTCAGTTGTGTGGAAGTATTTTGAAATCAAAGAAAATGATGGAAAAAAATCTACAGAATGTCAGCTATGTAGAACAGTTCTAGCCTATCATGGTGGGACTTCTGCCATGAGGGCACACTTGATTCACAAACACCCCTCTTTATCTTTGGTTGGAAGAGGGAATAGTCAACTTGCCTGTGGTCTAAAAGTTTCAACCATGACTCAGCCCACCTTGGCAAATTCATGGGCTGCCAAAGCTGCCAAACCTTTGGCTCAGTCAAAGCAAGAGGAAATAACTCGGAATATAGCTTTGATGTGTGCTGTGGATGTGCGACCAATGAGTATAGTAGATGGGGTAGGGTTTAGACATTTATTGCAGAGCCTAAATCCTGGATATAAAATTCCCTGTAGGAATACGGTCACAAAATATCTTCACAAGCTGTATGATGATGAAAAAGTGAAAGTTGTGAGTGCCATGAAAGATCTTTCGATCAATGTTACTTCAGACATATGGACCAGTGTTTCAAACGATGGATATATATCTTTTACTGGCCATTTCATAGACAATAACTGGAACCTATGTGCCAAAACCTTGGCTTCTAGGCATATAGTAGACCGACATACTGGACGAAATATAGCTTCAGCTCTCAACAGAATAGCAGCCGATTTTGAGATTGAGGACATACCTTGTCTCATAACAGACAATGCCTCTAATATGACACTTGCTGCCAAAGAAGCCGGGCTAAAGCACTCGGGCTGTTTTGCCCATACTCTCCAACTATGCATCGAAGATGGTCTGAAGATATCTTCACTGTCAAAAGCTTTGGGAGCGTCACGCAGGCTGGTTGCTCACTTTAATCGCTCTGTCCTCTCAACTCAAGCTCTTCGTCAAAAGCAATGCTCTGATTCTGGTGACTCGAATGCCTTAAAACTGATTCAGGATGTCCAAACCCGTTGGAATTCAAGCTATTTCATGATGGACAGACTCTTGAAGTTAAGAGTACCTGTATATGCCGTGTTATTTGATGATCAGATAACTAACAAGTCTGATAGAGCTTCTCTGGATATCAAGGACTGCCACTGGCAAATCCTTGAAAAAGTTTGCCCTGTTCTTAAGCCCTTTGTTGACGCCACTGAAATCCTGAGCAAAGAGGATCTGCCCACTGGAAGTGCTGTCTATATACTCTTGCATGACCTTATGACTCAGCATTTGGTCAGTACTGAGCTTGATGCAGGGATTGTATCAGATTTGAAGACTAAAATCAAAGAAGGACTCATGAAGCGATTTAACTTGAAAAGTGATGGAACTCCCATGGATTCAGCTCTCAAGTCTCCTCTTTTGGTAGCTATGGCTCTTGATCCTAGGTTTAAACAGCTTAAGATTCTGTCTCCTCCTCAAAGGGATTCCCTTCATCAAACCATTGTGGAAATGTTGGAACAGGGTGCTTCTGGAAGTACGTCGTTGGAACCTGAAAATGTGCCCACCATTAAGCAGGAACCTGATAATGATGAGCCTGTCAGTAAAAAGCCCAAACCTTTTTTCACGTGTCTTACTGGCGACATATGTGACTTAACAGAGTCAAGCACAGCTGAAAAGGAATTAAATGATTTCTGTGTTGAACCTGTGAGAATACCTAACCCACTGGACTGGTGGAAGATGTCAGAAAAGAGGTATCCGGCAGTGGCAAAGTTGGCAAAGGCATACCTTAGTATCCCAGGTACATCAGTACCAAGTGAAAGAGTGTTCTCGGTGGCTGGAATGACCTTAACCAAATTAAGATCCAACTTAGATCCTGATACCCTTGATGAAATCATATTCCTTAACAAAAACCTAAAACATGATCTGAAAAATAATGTTTGCCAAAACTTTGAACCTTTGCCAACCTTTTCAATGCCTGACCCGCCTGTTTCTGACACCAGTGCCACAATCCAGCAAGAGAAGGCTACTGTAAAAAAAAGAACCTGTTCATGAGTCAAGTACTTCTACTTGGCCTCAGTTGCCTGCATTGCCATCACTGGACTAAATAGTCTTACAAATCAAAACATTGAAAATAACACAAAGTATAGTTCCATAAAGACAATTTTCTTTTTGCTCAATGTTTTTTGCAGTTAGATAAGTTTCACCGAACTTACAAAAAATGACTTACCTTTCTGTTTTATTTTTTGTTCTAGAATAAGTTTGACTGACCTTACAGAAAATTACTTACCTTTCTGTCTGCTCTTTTCTTGTAGAATACTAGAGGTTTCAATAATAAGTTACTGCTATTTTATGTTTAATGCATGATTAATAAAAAATTAGCCACAATTATCCCCAATTGAAAAGTCTTCTGCAACATTCATAACAATGGTCTGACACCCACAGCACAATGGGAGGCTTTTTAGTGTAATACGGTATTTACCGGTGGAGAAAAAAGGTCACTTCCTGTTTTGATGCACTTGACATAAAAACTTTCATAAACACTGTAAATGGTGGATTATACATTCAAAGAGTGTTGTATCACACAAAACATCAGAGGTGAGGGTTTTGCAATAATTTTTGCATAGATTAGCCGAATACGCAGCGACTTTTGGTTCACGATTATTCGACACGTAATTTCAACAATCGTTACGTCCCTAGTATAGGGTGTAGTGAAAAGTGCAACTATGGGAAAACAATAATGACATGCTGTTTGTGCTATAGCTATGGCTATAGTGCAATAACTATCTAGTGGAAAGTAAGATGATGCTTGTAGTAATTATTATCATTGTATATTACCATTCTAGCTTATGACCCTGCTGTGTATGTGGTAAACAATAGTACAATTAATATCATGACATGGTGTTTTAGTGGTAAACATTATGATCCTGCTGTGTTGTGGTTAAAACGTAGTTTGTAGTTTTTTTAGTATTATTGTATATTACCACTCTAGCTCAGGACTCTGTTGTATGTGGTAAACAATAGTATAATTAATATTATGATATGGTGCTTTAGGTAACATTATGACACTGCTATGTGGTGGTTAAAATAGTACATTTAAATGCAACTCCACTAAAGACCACGGAAGTTGCAAAGAGAGTGAATGGTACACTGAACTCTAGTGGAAAATTGCATGATAGTGTGTTTGTGGTATACATTATGTATTACCACTCTAGCAACCAGTAAACATTGTATATTACCTTTTTAGCTTATGACCCTGGCATATGTGGTAAAGAATAGTACATCTAATATTATGACATGTTGCTTTGTGGTAAACATTACGACCCTGCTGTGTCATGGTAAAAATAGTATATTTAAATACAACTCCACTAAAGACTACAGTTATGAAGCGGAGTTGCAATGAGAGTGAATCGTACACTGAACAACTATGGTGAAAAATTTACATGACAGTGTGTTTGTGTATACGTTGTGTATTACCACTCTAGCAACCAGTAAACACTGTATATTACCATTCCAGCTTATGACCCTGGCGTATGTGGTAAACAATAGTACATTTAATATTGAACTCTTGTGGAAAATTGCATGACAGTGTGTTTGTGGTATACATTGTGTATTACCACTCGAGCAACCAGTAAACATTGTATATTACCATTCTAGTTTACGACCCGTATGTGGCATATGTGGTAAACAATAGTACAATTAATATTATGACATGGTGTTTTGTGGTAAACATTATGACCCTGCGGTGTCGTGGTAAAAATAGTACATTTAAATGCAACTCCACTAAAGACTACGGTTATGAAGTGGAGTTGCAAAGATAGTGAATGGTACACTGAACTCTGATGGAAAATTCTAGCTTATGACCCGTATGTGGCATATGTGGTTAACAATAGTACAATTAATATTTTGACATGGTGTTTTGTGATAAACATTATGACCCTGCTGTGTCGTGGTAAAAATAGTACAATTAAATGCAACTCCACTAAATACTACGGTTATGAAGTGGAGTTGAAAAGAGAGTGAATGGTACAATGAACTCTGGTGGAAAATTGCATGTCAGTGTGGTGGTGATATACATTGTGTATTACCAATCTAGCAACCAGTAAACACTGTATATTACCATTCTAGCTTATGACCCTGGCGTATGTGGTAAACAATAATACATTTAATATTGAACTCATGTGGAAAATTGCATGACAGTGTGTTTGTGGTATACATTGTGTATTACCATTCTAGCTTATGGCCCATATGTGACATATGTGGTAAACAATAGTACAATTAATATTATGACATGGTGTTTTGTGGTAAACATTATGACCCTGCTGTGTCATGGTAAAATATTACATTTAAATGCAACTCCACTAAAGACTACGGTTATGAAGTGGAGTTGTAAAGAGAGTGAATGGTACACTGAACTCTGATGGAAAATTCTAGCTTATGACCCGTATGTGGCATATGTGGTTAACAATAGTACAATTAATATTTCGACATGGTGTTTTGTGTTAAACATTATGACCCTGCTGTGTCATGGTAAAAATAGTACATTTAAATGCAACTCCACTAAAGACTACGGTTATGAAGTGGAGTTGCAAAGATAGTGAATGGTACAAGGAAATCTGGTGGAAAATTGCATGACAGTGTGTTTGTATGTGTTGTTGTTTTTGGTATATATTGTGTACTACCACTCTAGCAAACAGTAAACATTGTACATTACCATTATAGCTTAAGACCCTGGGGTATGTGGTAAACAATAGTACATTTAAATCCAACTCCACTAAAGACCACTGTTATGAAGTGGATATTCAAAGAGAGGGAATGGTACATTTACTATCAGTAGAAAATAATATTAGACAGTTGTAAACATTGTATACTAGCATTCTAGCGTATTGCCATGGTGTATGTGGTAAACATTAGTACATTTAATATTTAATTTAAAGTTTTGTTACATGCAACCTCGCAAAAGATTATGGTTACAAATTTGTTGATTACTAAATTAAACTTTCTAGTGGGGTAGCCAATATGGTCAATGTAACATTATATTTAAAGAAAACCTTGTTACAATATTGAAACCCTTTGGTCTCTTACAAATGTCAATAATCTGTCTATTTCATGTACATATTTGTTCTTTGTTCTTTTGTTTTTTGTTTATTATTTTATAATTATGTGAAAACTGGTGAATGTATACTTTGTACCATGTCTATATTTTGTGCAAGTCCTGTTTTGGATTCTCAGTACTTAGTGCTGTTCCATCTGCACTGCAGAATTTTAAGAAAACATTACATTGTTATACATTGCTCTTGTGTTAAGTGCTTATTATACATTAGCTGTTGGTATAATCGCCAGGGGGTCCACAACGCATATGCGTCATATGAGTAATAGTATCAAATTGTTGTCGGCAAACTGTCAAGGATTAGGAGATAATACCAAATGTGTCGATGTGTTAAATTATTTAGATCAATTACAATGTGACATAACTTGCCTACAGGATACCCATTGGATTGAAAAGGATATTAAAAAGATAAAAAACTTGTGGCCGGGTGAAGTCTTTCTAAGTGGATATAAACGAAATTCTAGGGATGTTGCAATTGTGTTGAAAAAGACCTTTGAGTTCACTGTAATGGACACATACTCAGATAATTCAGGTAATCTATTAGTTATTGATCTTAAAACAAGAGAGATGTCAATTAAAATAATTAATATCTATGCTCCCAATGTAGATTCACCCTCCTTCTTTAAAAGAAATTATGAAATTATCGATAACAATTCACTTGACTACTTCTTACTTTGTGGAGATTTTAACCTAGTACTTGACCCTACTGTAGACTGCTATAATTACAAAAATATTAATAATCCTCAATCGCGAAATTTGCTTCTTTCATCTATGTCCAATGGAAACTGGAAAGACATCTTTCGCTCACTTAATCCAAATGCTAAAAGATACACATGGTGTTGGAGAAACCCTTTGAAACAGGCAAGACTAGATTATCTGTTGGCCCCAAACTCCTTCCTAGATAACGTTGATAACTGTACAATAAGGCCCGGATACAGGTCTGATCACTCCTTTGTAGAAATGACACTAGTCACCAACTATTTTAACAAAGGCAGAGGTATTTGGAAATTCAATTGCTCTTTACTAAAAAATAAGGATTACTTAATTAAAATTAATGAATTAATAGCTGAAGAAAAATTACTCTATGCTACATATGTTTATAACCCAGTTAATATAAACATGGTGCCTGATAAAGATCTGCATTTTACAATCGACGATTGTTTGTTTTTAGAAAATTTGTTGGCAAAAATTAGAGGGGAGACTATAAAGTTTTCCTCTAGTTTGAAAAAAGAAAATTCCTTAAAAATTATAAATGTACAAAATGAAATAGAAGATTTAGAGAAAGACCTTCATGAGCACAATTTTGAAAAGCTAAATCAAAAGAAGGAGGAATTACAAACCCTAAGAAAAGCTGAAGTAGAAGGTCTAAAGATAAGAACTAGGGCAACTTGGTTAAATGAAGGAGAAAAACCTTCAAAATACCTAGCATCTCTGGAAGCCAAAAATTATGTGGATAAAACAATAAAAAACTAGTGAGGACTGACGGATCAATTCTGACGGACCAAAAGACTATCCTTAAGGAAGTAAGGGATTTCTATTCTAAACTCTTTCAAAATAAACAGCATATAGCCGATTCACATTTATCGGATCACTATAAATTAAGTAAAGAATTTAAAAAACTTTCGGATGAACAATCGAATTCTCTAGAACATGAAATAACAATAGATGAGTTAAGTAGTGCTTTGAAACACATGAAAAATGGAAAGACTCCCGGCATCGACGGGTTCCCAGTGGATTTCTTTAAAGTTTTCTGGGGAAAATTGAAATACTTCATCCTTCACTCGGCCCTATTAACATATTCAAAAATGGAATTATGTCATGCAGCCTCCGCCACTGTATAATATCGTGTATACCAAAAGGTGACAAGGACAGAACTTTGTTAAAAAATTGGCGCTCAATATCGCTTCTATCTGTAGTTTATAAAATGTTATCAAGTGTTATAGCCTCACGTATAAAGTCTGTACTGAATCAACTCATTTCCCCTGCTCAAACGGGGTTTCTTCCAGGTCGATTTATAGGAGAAAATACTCGATTAATCTACGATCTACTCCATTTTACGCAGAATGAAAATATCCCTGGTCTGTTAGTTTTAATAGATTTCCAAAAAGCTTTTGATTCAGTTGCATGGAATTTTTTAACAGAGGTTCTTATTGGATTCAACTTTGGTCCGAACATACGTAAATGGGTCAACATTTTTAATACAGATATCACTGCATCAGTTTGCCAATATGGTCACTTATCGGAAAAACTTAAAATTGAACGGGGTTGTAGACAAGGTGACCCCCTGTCTGTATACCTCTTTCTGATCTGTGCCCAGGTTTTGTATATAATGATTAAATCCAACCAGGATATTAAGGGTATAAGTGTCAATGGTAAGGAGATTAAAGTAACTCAGTTTGCCGATGACACTACATTGATACTAAATGGTGAGTGTGGACCCCTCCAGTCAGCACTAAACATGTTAGAAATATTTGGTAATTACTCTGGCTTGATTGTTAATACTGATAAAACTCAGGTGATATGGATTGGGAAAAAGCGAGGTTCAAAAACCAAACTAAATATTGAAAAAAATTTAAAGTGGGGCTCAACCACATTTAATTTATTGGGGGTAAATTTTTCTACAGACCTGGTAGCTATTCCAAATTTGAACTACAGCGTGATTGTTGACGAAATACCAAAGAGGTTGAATTTTTGGAACCAGAGATACACTACTCCACTTGGCAGAATTAATATTCTCAAAACACTAATACTGCCAAAATTTATTCATCTTTTTACTGTCCTACCAAAACCTCCGGCATCTGACATTAAGAAAATCAACTCTATGTTCTTTAGGAACTGTTCTTTTTTAGGTATGGATCATTCAGTCCCATGTATCCTGTTCTCTTTTATTTTTTTTTAATATATATATGTACATGTGTATATGTTGAACTAAAACAAATAAAAATGTATAAATGAAAAAAAAAATAAATAAAAAAAAAATGTAATTGGCTTATTGATTGCAGGCGTTTGATGGTGAAATAAGTTAAAGCCACTAGAAAAAGACAATCTATCTGAAGAAATTACAACCCTTTTTCATGTATTTTTTTGTAGAATTTTTCATGCTAAACAACAGTTTTGATGAGTGGAATTTGTATGTTTCCTTTTTATTTCCTTTCAGTATCATGAAGGTAGGAAAGGTTTTATATTATTCAGTTGCTGATGTAAACATCATAATAAAACTAACCATAATATAAAATCAATAATCAGAGATTAATATAATGCAGACAAAGAAGGTCACGTTTAAACATTTGGCCAGTTTTAGTATAAGCGAAATAAGAAGATATTCGTAATCAGCATCTGTTAATGTTAAGACTTGTACTTTACACTTACAAATAGGTTTATCAGATTAATTTCCTCAAAACTGTTACATCGTCCTTATGTCATTGAAAATGTACTTTTGCTATTGGAAGTGGTTAATAATGATAGAAAATAACATCAATCGTCTGATATACCCATTACTTTGCACGAATTAAAGATACACTAGAAGCTTTTTAATCATATGTTTGATTGTATAGTCAAAATTTGTGCTATCCCAAATACATTAAATCCCACTGTAACTTCTTGAGTAAAATAAAGAGAATTCTACTAAAAAAAAAAATGATTGATACTGCTGTTTAGTCACAGTTTTCTTTTGTGTCCATGTTTTGCACATTTGTTTAATTTCCTGCAATTTTTCTTCAGGAATGGATAATGTTTTGTTGACAGTGTCAACTTGTATACCTAAACATGTGACACATGTAGAGGGAGGAACCAACTTTGAATCACTCACCTCTAGCCCTAGATCCTTCAAGAGGGATAATAGAAAATGATATGATTGATATATTTTGGACGGTAATCCAATATAAATTAGGTCATCTATGTAATTTAAGAGTGCATTATGAGTATGTTTTTTCATAATGAACCTGATAGCATCGGAGCATCTCTCAAAAAATCCAGATCTGAGTCGAAATCCGAAAGGCAGAGATCCGTCCAGGAATAGATCCTGATGAATTATTCCAAGCAGATCAAGCGGATCAATACGTAAATGGAGAAAAGCCCTACTGATGTCTACTTTGTACATTAAGGAACCTGGACCCAATTTTTTAACTTGCTGGACAATATGCTCAATAGAAGGATAAGATAGAGAAAAATATGTATCCAGATACTTAAATTTATGTATGGCACTGTTAATAGACGCCCCTTTTGGCCAACTAAGGTCCATTATTGCAAGACGTTTATCAGTATTTTGTTTTGGTCTGGTCATGAGAGGAGAAATGTGAACAGGAAAGGGCAGTTGTTTAAAAGGGCCATATATTGCCCCATACTTCAATTCTTCAGATAAATACTGGCCAATATGTTCCACATATTGGATAGCCGAAGTATGGTATGTTGGCTGAAGCTTGAATTTTCTGTCAAAATCGAGTGGAAATCCATAGTTTATTAGATCTGGGAGTTGTTGATCCCAATAATCTTGTAAATGGAAATACCATCTTTCAGGATTCAGTTGAGTGGGTACTGGTATTCTTGATTTTAAAAAATTTGGCACTCCACTATCACATATTATTTTATGAGCCTCTAGTATATCAGGTATGTTTTCCCAGAAGATATCCGGGCCATGATAAATTTTTAAGTCGTTCAAAGGGATATATCCAAAATCCCCACCATTTTGAGCTATACAGGCCCCATGGTCTTTACTAAGATGTTTATTTTGCCATATATATAAGGGAATTTGTTGTAAATGTGCAGAAGAATGGTCTTCATCTTTAGATACATGTTTTTGTGTCTTATCAACAAAAGTTGTGGCCATTTGTTCAGTATGACTAGTATGTACCGAGGGGCCATCAAGCAATGTATCCACAGTAACATGCTCTGCATTAGTATCATTTGGAAAAAAAGGTCACCGTGTGTAGAACGACTATGTGCATTTTTGTATGTAATGGAACAATTGTATCCATAAAAGGCTGCACCTCCCCCTCAGATCCCTCAGTGTCTGTGTAACGATCCGATGACGAATCATCATGAAGATCCATAAGAATGTTAAAGCTATTAGCTAGAAACCCCTGCTGCTGAGCATTTGGACTGTCCGTACTAGTTTTTTCCCATTTTGATGATGGAGATTTTTTGAGGGATGTGCAGCCCTTCGCATTTATACTCACCTTGGAAGGGGTAACTATTTTAGGTTTGACCTTTTCGTTATTGACAGTGACGATATGGGGACCCGAGGTACAATGGTTGGAGGGAATACTACATCTATGATCGAAATCAGAGGTCTTGACAACTTGGGCGTAAGTTCTATGGTTCCTTGTGTTAATAAAAGCTTTAGAAGAGTGAAACCAATGAAAAGCTGAATGTTTGCATTATATGCAAGTAAAGTAGATTTTTCATTATTTTTGGTATTCCAAAACATTCTAGTTGTGTAATGACACAAGTTGGATGAACCAACGCCCAAGCTTATTCGTTTTTTGTATTCCTAGCCTTGGTTTTGCAACCCATTTCTGGATGTGGAAACGATTTTCCATTCTTGGTAAAGCAATGGTTGCAAACATGTTTATAGACCACGTCTTTGGTCTTGTGTGTTGTTTGATGCATACATGAGCCTTGATTAAAAAATTGACAAATCATAGTTTTTGCATTTTTTTCACGTTTGGTGGTATTTTTGGAGAAATTTTGAGTGGAAGGGACATGGCGTTGAGCATGAGCTCTTCTAATGCGATCAATAAGATCAGTTTGTGTGTAATCCTTAATTTCACCCTGTTCCATGCGACATAGGAGCACTGCATCCCAGGCCTTGGCAGAATTCCAAGAAAAGTAATTGGAGTCATCTAATAAAGAAATGAGATAATCTAACATTGCATCTTTATTTTGAATACAATTTTCTTCACGCATTGTTCTGCAAAACCCTGCCATCCATTGGCCCATCAATAACTGGTCGTATGAAACTCTTTCTTTCTGGGACCCAGCCAAGACATGTTCATGTGGCCATTTAACCCTATGTTTTCCAAAAACATCTACTGATCCACCTCTCTGAGATTTAATTTTATTTTCAGACATACCTCTTTTTGCAAGCTGTTGCAATTCTTTAATTCTTTCTTCAATGCCACGTTGAATTTGACTGTTTGCTCTGATATATTCTAGTGAAGGAATTTGGGTAGTACCCGACTGAGAGAACAACAATCACTACTGGTTGTGGGAGTACTTTTTTCCGAATGAGTACTTTCTGTTCTGGGTCCTGGGTATACAAATACCTACATACCAACTGTCCAAAATATTTCACCCCATTTCTCAAAGTTAGACAATGTGCCTATAATATCTGATGGTATAACTCTACATGTTCCTCAATACCAACCATCTATTTACAAATCCACTAAGCAGTTTGGTCTAAGCTTTGCATATGACGCTCCCAAAATATGGAATGAACTTCCTGATGATGTACGATCAGCCACTTCTATTGCTTCCTTCAGAAAAAAACTTAAGGCATACCTGTTCTGCCAAGCTTATCCTCCTTAGTATTTTCCACCTCATATGGCGTTTTCCGTGGTGTCGACCATTGCTATGGATAAGGATAATGATTTTTGTGACTATGCTTATGAAGTTGCGCCTTAGAGTCTATCACTTTGGCAGAAATTAAGTGCTATAAAAGTTGAATTGGAATTGAAATTGTTCTGTTTACTCGAGTACTCTTGTGGGGTTTAGTGACACGAGTGCCCTTGACTTTGGATCTATCAGCTGTTTTCTTTACAGGTTTATCTTCTCATTTTTGAAGCCTATCACCAATAGCAGCAAGCTGAGATAGAATTTGTTGATTTACCAATATTTGTGATTCTTGAAAATCTAAGTCATGGGTAGTCTTGCCAGCATTCTCAACATGTAATCGGTTGAACAAACACCCACTGGGGCAAGCACCGTCACTGTCAGATGAATTAATTATTTTTTCACAATCAAGTTCACTACCTGATAGCGAAGAATCTGAATCTTGGTGAGACATAACCTGAGATTTTTGTCCCAACAAGTTCGGTATGAATTCGTTATCATCCGACAAATGCAAATCAAAAGACACCTGAGTATCAGCTTTTTGAGAACATAAGTTATACTTTTTCTTCTCCATATACCAAAGGTTGTAAAACTATGATGAAAATAAAATAAAACTAAAAACAACAACCTAAAGTACATGAAGAAGAAAAACAAAATGAAATAAAATTGTAATTGAGCTGTTACCCCTTCCAAGTGTGAGCTGTAAATGGAAGAAGGGTTCAAATTTTCTGGCTAAAGAAGGAATAAAAGGCGTATCAGAAGCCAGTTTACAAACTGCATGGTCATGCATACTAAATGTCAGCTTAAGGTACCCTTTCAGGAATGACCTAACTGACACCAAGGTGTCATCCCACAAATTAGCCATGTGCGATAGGTGTGTACTTGCCGCAAATGGCCATATTATGAACATAAATGAACCTAGAATAGGTGTGTGCTGGAAATATATGTCAATGTCTGACCAAATTAGTCACCTAGAATAGGTGTGTAGTTGCGATAAAAGATCTTATTCTGACAAGAAACTGACCTACAACAGGTGTGTGGTGAAAATACATCTCCATTTCTTTCCAACTTAGTCACCCACAATAGGTGTGTAGTGGCGATAAATGGCCACCTTATGATGAGAAATGGACCTACAATAAGTGTGTGGTTGAAAATTATGTCCATTTCTTGCCAATTTAGCCACCTATGATAGGTGTGTACTTGCCGCAAATGGCCATATTATGAACAGAAATGAACCTACAATAGGTGTGTGGTGGAAATATATGTCAATTTCTGACCAAATTAGTTACCTACAATAGGTGTGTAGTTGCGATAAAAGATCTTATTCTGACAAGAAACTGACCTATAACAGGTGTGTGGTGAAAATACATGTCCATTTCTTGCCAACTTAGTCACCCACAATAGGTGTGTAGTGGCGATAAATGGCCACCTTATGATGAGAAATGGACCTACAATAGGTGTGTGGTGGAAAATTATGTCCATTTCTTGCCAAATTAGCCACCTACGATAGGTGTGTGCTTGCTGCAAATGGCCATATTATGAACAGAAATGAACCCACAATAGGTTTGTGGTGGAAATATATGTCAATTTCCAACCAAATTAGTCACCTACAATAGGTGTGTAGTTGCGATAAAAGATCTTATTCTGACAAGAAACTTACCTACAACAGGTGTGTGGTGAAAATACATGTGAATTTCTTGCCAACTTAGTCACCCACAATAGATGTGTAGTGGCAATAAATGGCCACCTTATGATGAGACATGGACCTACAATAGCTGTGTGGTGGAAAATTATGTCCATTTCTTGCCAAATTAGCCACCTACGATAGGTGTGTGCTTGCTGCAAATGGCCATATTATGAACAGAAATGAACCCACAATAGGTTTGTGGTGGAAATATATGTCAATTTCCGACCAAATTAGTCACCTACAATAGGTGTGTAGTTGCGATAAAAGATCTTATTCTGACAAGAAACTTACCTACAACAGGTGTGTGGTGAAAATACATGTGAATTTCTTGCCAACTTAGTCACCCACAATAGATGTGTAGTGGCAATAAATGGCCACCTTATGATGAGACATGGACCTACAATAGCTGTGTGGTGGAAAATTATGTCCATTTCTTGCCAAATTAGCCACCTACGATAGGTGTGTACTTGCCGCAAATGGCCATATTATGAACAGAAATGAACCCACAATAGGTTTGTGGTGGAAATATATGTCAATTTCTGACCAAATTAGTTATCTACAATAGGTGTGTAGTTTCGATAAAAGATCTTATTCTGACAAGAAACTTACCTAAAACAGGTGTATGGTGAAAATACATGTCCATTTCTTGCCAAATTAGCCACCTACGATAGGTGTGTACTTGTCACAAATGGCCATATTATGAACAGAAATGAACCAACAATAGGTGTGTGGTGGAAATATTTGTCAATTTCTGAACAAATTAGTTATCTACAATAGGTGTATAGTTGCGATAAAAGATCTTATTCTGACAAGAAACTTACCTACAACAGGTGTGTGGTGAAAATACATGTCCATTTCTTGCCAAATTAGCCACCTACGACAGGTGTGTACTTGCTGCAAATGACCATATTATGAACAGAAATGAACCTACAATAGGTATGTGGTGGAAATATAAATTAGTCACCTACAATAGGTGTGTAGTTGCGATAAGAGATATTATTCTGACAAGAAACTGACCTATAACAGGTGTGTGGTGAAAATACATGTCCATTTCTTGCCAGCTTTGTCATCCACAACAGGTGTGTAGTGGCGATAAATGGCCATCTTATGATGAGAAATGGACCTACAATAAGTGTATGGTGGAAAATTATGTCCATTTCTTGCCAATTTAGCTACCTACGATAGGTGTGTACTTGCCACAAATGGCTATATTATGAACAGAAATGAACCTACAATAGGTGTGTTGTGGAAATATATGTCAATTTCTGACCAAATTAGTTACCTACAATAGGTGTGTAGTTGCGATAAAAGATCTTATTCTGACAAGAAACTGACCTATAACAGGTGTGTGGTGAAAATACATGTCCATTTCTTGCCAACTTAGTCACCCACAATAGGTGTGTAGTGGCGATAAATGGCCACCTTATGATGAGAAATGGACCTACAATAGGTGTGTGGTGGAAAATCATGTCCATTGCTTGCCAATTTAGCCACCTACGATAGATGTGTACTTGCTGTAAATGGCCATATTATGAACAGAAATGAACCTACAATAGGTGTGTGGTGGAAATATATGTCAATTTCTGACCAAATTAGCTACCTACAATAGGTGTGTAGTTGCGATAAAAGATTTTATCCTGACAAGAAACTGACCTACAACCGGTGTGTGGTGAAAATACATGTCCATTTCTTGCCAACTTAGTCACCCACAATAGGTGTGTAGTGGCGATAAATGGCTACCTTATGATGAGAAATGGACCTACAATAGGTGTGTGGTGGAAAATTATGTCCATTTCTTGCCAAATTAGCCACCTACGATAGGTGTGTGCTTGCTGCAAATGGCCATATTATGAACAGAAATGAACCCACAATAGGTTTGTGGTGGAAATATATGTCAATTTCCAACCAAATTAGTCACCTACAATAGGTGTGTAGTTGCGATAAAAGATCTTATTCTGACAAGAAACTTACCTACAACAGGTGTGTGGTGAAAATACATGTGAATTTCTTGCCAACTTAGTCACCCACAATAGGTGTGTAGTGGCAATAAATGGCCACCTTATGATGAGACATGGACCTACAATAGCTGTGTGGTGGAAAATTATGTCCATTTCTTGCCAAATTAGCCACCTACGATAGGTGTGTACTTGCCGCAAATGGCCATATTATGAACAGAAATGAACCCACAATAGGTTTGTGGTGGAAATATATGTCAATTTCTGACCAAATTAGTTATCTACAATAGGTGTGTAGTTTCGATAAAAGATCTTATTCTGACAAGAAACTTACCTAAAACAGGTGTATGGTGAAAATACATATCCATTTCTTGCCAAATTAGCCACCTACGATAGGTGTGTACTTGTCACAAATGGCCATATTATGAACAGAAATGAACCAACAATAGGTGTGTGGTGGAAATATTTGTCAATTTCTGAACAAATTAGTTATCTACAATAGGTGTATAGTTGCGATAAAAGATCTTATTCTGACAAGAAACTTACCTACAACAGGTGTGTGGTGAAAATACATGTCCATTTCTTGCCAAATTAGCCACCTACGACAGGTGTGTACTTGCTGCAAATGACCATATTATGAACAGAAATGAACCTACAATAGGTATGTGGTGGAAATATAAATTAGTCACCTACAATAGGTGTGTAGTTGCGATAAGAGATATTATTCTGACAAGAAACTGACCTATAACAGGTGTGTGGTGAAAATACATGTCCATTTCTTGCCAACTTTGTCATCCACAACAGGTGTGTAGTGGCGATAAATGGCCATCTTATGATGAGAAATGGACCTACAATAAGTGTATGGTGGAAAATTATGTCCATTTCTTGCCAATTTAGCTACCTACGATAGGTGTGTACTTGCCACAAATGGCTATATTATGAACAGAAATGAACCTACAATAGGTGTGTTGTGGAAATATATGTCAATTTCTGACCAAATTAGTTACCTACAATAGGTGTGTAGTTGCGATAAAAGATCTTATTCTGACAAGAAACTGACCTATAACAGGTGTGTGGTGAAAATACATGTCCATTTCTTGCCAACTTAGTCACCCACAATAGGTGTGTAGTGGCGATAAATGGCCACCTTATGATGAGAAATGGACCTACAATAGGTGTGTGGTGGAAAATCATGTCCATTGCTTGCCAATTTAGCCACCTACGATAGATGTGTACTTGCCGCAAATGGCCATATTATGAACAGAAATGAACCTACAATAGGTGTGTGGTGGAAATATATGTCCATATCCAACCAAATTAGTTACCTACAATAGGTATGTAGTTGCGATAAAAGATCTTATGCTGACAAGAAACTGACCTACAACAGGTGTGTGGTGAAAATACATGTGGATTGCTTGCCAACTTAGTCACCCACAATAGGTGTGTAGTGGCGATAAATGGCCATATTATGATGAGAAATGGACCTACACTAGCTGTGTGGTGGGAAATTATGTCCATTTGTTGCCAAATTAGCCACCTACCATAGGTGTGTACTTGCCGCATATGGCCATATTATGAACAGAAATGAACCCACAATAGGTTTGTGGTGGAAATACATGTCAATTTCTGACCAAATTAGTTACCTAGAATAGGTGTGTAGTTGCGATAAAAGATCTTATTCTGACCAGAAACTGAACTACAACAGGTGTGTGGTGAAAATACATGTCCATTTCTTGCCAATTTAGCCACCTACGATAGGTGTGTACTTGCTGCAAATGACCACATTATGAACAGAAATGAACCTACAATAGGTATGTGGTGGAAATATAATCTAGTCACCTACAATAGGTGTGTAGTTGCGATAAGAGCTCTTATTCTGACAAGAAACTGACCTACAACAGGTGTGTGGTGAAAATACATGTCCATTTCTTGCCAACTTAGTCACCCACAATAGGTGTGTAGTGGCGATAAATGGCCACCTTATGATGAGAAATGGACCTACAATAGGTGTGTGGTGGAAAATTATGTCCATTTCTTGCCAAATTAGCCACCTACGATAGGTGTGTGCTTGCTGCAAATGGCCATATTATGAACAGAAATGAACCCACAATAGGTTTGTGGTGGAAATATATGTCAATTTCCAACCAAATTAGTCACCTACAATAGGTGTGTAGTTGCGATAAAAGATCTTATTCTGACAAGAAACTGACCTACAACAGGTGTGTGGTAAAATACATGTCCATTTCTTGCCAACTTAGTCACCCACAATAGGTGTGTAGTGGCGATAAATGGCCACCTTATGATGAGAAATGGACCTACAATAGGTGTGTGGTGGAAAATCATGTCCATTTCTTGCCAATTTAGCCACCTACGATAGATGTGTACTTGCTGTAAATGGCCATATTATGAACAGAAATGAACCTACAATAGGTGTGTGGTGGAAATATATGTCAATTTCTGACCAAATTAGCTACCTACAATAGGTGTGTAGTTGCGATAAAAGATTTTATCCTGACAAGAAACTGACCTACAACCGGTGTGTGGTGAAAATACATGTCCATTTCTTGCCAACTTAGTCACCCACAATAGGTGTGTAGTGGCGATAAATGGCCACCTTATGATGAGAAATGGACCTACAATAGGTGTGTGGAGGAAAATTATGTCCATTTCTTGCCAATTTAGCCACCTACGATAGGTGTGTACTTGCTGTAAATGGCCATGTTATGAACAGAAATGAACCTACAATAGGTGTGTGGTGGAAATATATGTCAATTTTTGACCAAATTAGTTACCTACAATGGGTGTGTAGTTGCGATAAAAGATCTTAATCTGACAAGAAACTGACCTACAACAGGTGAGTGGTGAAAATACATGTCCATTTCTTGCCAACTTAGTCACCCGCAATAGGTGTGTAGTGGCGATAAATGGCCACCTTATGATGAGAAATGAACCTACAATATGTGTGAAGGTCCTCAGTGGCTTAGTGGTTAGCAAGTTTGGTATCTAATTAGAGGCTGTCACCTCTGTGGGTTCGAGTCCCACAAGTGGCAATTCTGAGGACCTGTCCCAATATGACCCTGGCTGTTTAACGGGACGTAAAATCCCAACTTTACAATAGCGGTGTGGTGGAAAATTATGCCCATTTCTTGCCAATTTAGCCACCTACGATAGGTGTGTACTTTCCGCAAATGGCTATATTATGAACAGAAATGAACCTACAATAGGTGTGTGGTGGAAATATATGTCAATTTCTGACTAAATTAGTTACCTACAATAGGTGTGTAGTTGCGATAAAAGATCTTATTCTGACAAGAAACTGACCTACAACAGGTGTGTGGTGAAAATACATGTCCATTTCTTGCCAACTTAGTCACCCGCAATAGGTGTGTAGTGGCGATAAATGGCCACCTTATGATGAGAAATGGACTTATAATAGTTGTGCAGTGGAAAATTATGTCCATTTTTTTCCAATTTAGCCACCTACAATAAGTGTGTACTTGCTGCAAATGGCCATATTATGAACAGAAATGAACCTACAATAGGGGTGTGGTGGAAATATATGTCAATTTCTGACCAAATTAGTTACCTAGAATAGGTGTGTAGTTGCGATAAAAGATCTTATTCTGACAAGAAACTGACTTACAACAGGTGTGTGGTGAAAATATAAATTAGTTACCTACAATAGGTGTGTAGTTGCGATAAAAGATTTTATTCTGACAAGATACTGACCTACAACAGGTGTGTGGTGAAAATACATGTCCATTTCTTGCCAACTTAGTCACCCACAATAGGTGTGTAGTGGCGATAAATGGCCACCTTATGATGAGAAATGGACCTACAATAGGTGTGTGGTGGAAAATCATGTCCATTTCTTGCGAATTTAGCCACCTACAATAGGTGTGTACTTGCTGCAAATGGCCATATTACGAACAGAAATGAACCTACAATAGGTGTGTGGTGGAAATATATGTCAATTTCTGACCAAATTAGTTACCTACAATAGGTGTGTAGTTGCGATAAAAGATCTTATTCTGACAAGAAACTGACATACAACAGGTGTGTGGTGAAAATACATGTAAATTTCTTGCCGACTTGGTCACCCACAATAGGTGTGTAGTGGCGATAAATGGCCACCTTATGATGAGAAATGGACCTACAATAGGTGTGTGGTGGAAAATTATGTCCATTTCTTGCCAATTTAGCCACCTACAATAGGTGTGTACTTGCTGCAAATGGCCATATTATGAACAGAAATGAACCTACAATAGGTGTGTTGTGGAAATATATGTCAATTTCTGACCAAATTAGTTACATAGAATAGGTGTGTAGTTGCGATAAAAGATCTTATTCTGACAAGCAACTGACCTACAACAGGTGTGTGGTGAAAATATAAATTAGTTACCTACAACAGGTGTGTAGTTGTGATAAAAGATCTTATTCTGACAAGAAACTGAACTACAACAGGTGTGTGGTGAAAATACATGTCCATTTCTTGCCAACTTAGTCACCCGCAATAGGTGTGTAGTGGCGATAAATGGCCACCTTATGATGAGAAATGGACCTATAATAGTTGTGCAGTGGAAAATTATGTCCATTTTTTTCCAATTTAGCCACCTACAATAGGTGTGTACTTGCTGCAAATGGCCATATTATGAACAGAAATGAACCTACAATAGGGGTGTGGTGGAAATATATGTCAATTTATGACCAAATTAGTTACCTACAATAGGTGTGTAGTTGCGATAAAAGATCTTATTCTGACAAGAAACTGACCTACAACAGGTGTGTGGTGAAAATATAAATTAGTTACCTACAATAGGTGTGTAGTTGCGATAAAAGATTTTATTCTGACAAGATACTGACCTACAACAGGTGTGTGGTGAAAATACATGTCCATTTCTTGCCAACTTAGTCACCCACAATAGGTGTGTAGTGGCGATAAATGGCCACCTTATGATGAGAAATGGACCTACAATAGGTGTGTGGTGGAAAATTATGTCCATTTCTTGCCAATTTAGCCACCTACAATAGGTGTGTACTTGCTGCAAATGGCCATATTATGAACAGAAATGAACCTACAATAGGTGTGTGGTGGAAATATATGTCAATTTCTGACCAAATTAGTTACCTAGAATAGGTGTGTAGTTGCGATAAAAGATCTTATTCTGACAAGAAACTGACCTACAACAGGTGTGTGGTGAAAATACATGTCCATTTCTTGCCAACTTAGTCACCCACAACAGGTGTGTAGTGGCGATAAATGGACACCTTATGATGAGAAATGGACCTACAATAGGTGTGTGGTGGAAAATCATGTCCATTTCTTGCCAATTTAGCCACCTACGATAGGTGTGTACTTGCTGCAAATGGCCATATTATGAACAGAAATGAACCTACAATAGGTGTGTTGTGGAAATATATGTCAATTTCTGACCAAATTAGTTACCTAGAATAGGTGTGTAGTTGCGATAAAAGATCTTATTCTGACAAGAAACTGACCTACAACAGGTGTGTGGTGAAAATATAAATTAGTTACCTACAATAGGTGTGTAATTGCGATAAAAGATTTTATTCTGACAAGATACTGACCTACAACAGGTGTGGTGAAAATACATGTCCATTTCTTGCCAACTTAGTCACCCACAATAGGTATGTAGTGGCGATAAATGGCCACGTTATGATGAGAAATGGACCTACAATAGGTGTGTGGTGGAAAATCATGTCCATTTCTTGCGAATTTAGCCACCTACAATAGGTGTGTACTTGCTGCAAATGGCCATATTAGGAACAGAAATGAACCTACAATAGGTGTGTGGTGGAAATATATGTCAATTTCTGACCAAATTAGTTACCTACAATAGGTGTGTAGTTGCGATAAAAGATCTTATTCTGACAAGAAACTGACCTACAACAGGTGTGTGGTGAAAATACATGTAAATTTCTTGCCGACTTGGTCACCCACAATAGGTGTGTAGTGGCGATAAATGGCCACCTTATGATGAGAAATGGACTTACAATAGGTGTGTGGTGGAAAATTATGTCCATTTCTTGCCAATTTAGCCACCTACAATAGGTGTGTACTTGCTGCAAATGGCCATATTATGAACAGAAATGAACCTACAATAGGTGTGTTGTGGAAATATATGTCAATTTCTGACCAAATTAGTTACATAGAATAGGTGTGTAGTTGCGATAAAAGATCTTATTCTGACAAGCAACTGACCTACAACAGGTGTGTGGTGAAAATATAAATTAGTTACCTACAGCAGGTTTGTAGTTGTGATAAAAGATCTTATTCTGACAAGAAACTGAACTACAACAGGTGTATGGTGAAAATACATGTCCATTTCTTGCCAACTTAGTCACCCGCAATAGGTGTGTAGTGGCGATAAATGGCCACCTTATGATGAGAAATGGACCTATAATAGTTGTGCAGTGGAAAATTATGTCCATTTTTTTTCCAATTTAGCCACCTACAATAGGTGTGTACTTGCTGCAAATGGCCATATTATGAACAGAAATAAACCTACAATAGGGGTGTGGTGGAAATATATGTCAATTTATGACCAAATTAGTTACCTACAATAGGTGTGTAGTTGCGATAAAAGATCTTATTCTGACAAGAAACTGACCTACAACAGGTGTGTGGTGAAAATATAAATTAGTTACCTACAATAGGTGTGTAGTTGCGATAAAAGATTTTATTCTGACAAGATACTGACCTACAACAGGTGTGTGGTGAAAATACATGTCCATTTCTTGCCAACTTAGTCACCCACAATAGGTGTGTAGTGGCGATAAATGGCCACCTTATGATGAGAAATGGACCTACAATAGGTGTGTGGTGGAAAATTATGTCCATTTCTTGCCAATTTAGCCACCTACAATAGGTGTGTACTTGCTGGAAATGGCCATATTATGAACAGAAGTGAACCTACAATAGGTGTGTGGTGGAAATATATGTCAATTTCTGACCAAATTAGTTACCTACAATAGGTGTGTAGTTGCGATAAAAGATCTTATTCTGACAAGAAACTGACCTACAACAGGTGTGTGGTGAAAATACATGTCCATTTCTTGCCAACTTAGTCACCCACAACAGGTGTGTAGTGGCGATAAATGGCCACCTTATGATGAGAAATGGACCTACAATAGGTGTGTGGTGGAAAATCATGTCCATTTCTTGCCAATTTAGCCACCTACGATAGGTGTGTACTTGCTGCAAATGGCCATATTATGAACAGAAATGAACCTACAATAGGTGTGTGGTTGAAATATGTGTCAATTTCTGACCAAATTAGTTACCTAGAATAGGTGTGTAGTTGCGATAAAAGATCTTATTCTGACAAGAAACTGACCTATTACAGGTGAGTGGTGAAAATACATGTCTTTTTCTTGCCAACTTAGTCACCTACAACAGGTGTGTAGTGGCGATAAATGGCCACCTTATGATGAGAAATGGACCTACAATAGGTGTGTGGTGGAAAATTATGTCTATTTCTTGCCAATTTAGCCACCTATGATAGGTGTGTACTTGCTGCAAATGGCCATATTATGAACAGAAATGAACCTACAATAGGTGTGTGGTGGAAATGTATGTCAATTTCTGACCAAATTAGTTACCTACAATAGGTGTGTAGTTGCGATAAAATATCTTATTCTGACAAGAAACTGAACTACAACAGGTGTGTGGTGAAAATACATGTCCATTTCTTGCCAACTTAGTCACCCGCAATAGGTGTGTAGTGGCGATAAATGGCCACCTTATGATGAGAAATGGACCTACAATAGGTGTGCGGTGGAAAATTATGTCCATTTCTTGCCAATTTAGCCACCTACAATAGGTGTGTACTTGCTGCAAATGGCCATATTGTGAACAGAAATGAACCTACAATGTGTGTGTGGTGGAAATATATGTCAATTTCTGACCAAATTAGTTATCTACAATAGGTGTGTAGTTGCGATAAAAGATCTTATTCTGATAAGAAACTGAACTACAACAGGTGTGTGGTGAAAATACATGTCCATTTCTTGCCAACTTAGTCACCCGCAATAGGTGTGTAGTGGCGATAAATGGCCACCTTATGATGAGAAATGGACCTACAATAGGTGTGCGGTGGAAAATTATGTCCATTTCTTGCCAATTTAGCCACCTATAATAGGTGTGTACTTGCTGCAAATGGCCATATTATGAACAGAAATGAACCTACAATAGGTGTGTGGTGGAAATATATGTCAATTTCTGACCAAGTTAGTTACCTACAATAGGTGTGTAGTTGCGATAAAAGATCTTATTCTGACAAGAAACTGACCTACAACAGGTGTGTGGTGAAAATATAAATTAGTTACCTACAATGGGTGTGTAGTTGCGATAAAAGATCTTATTCTGACAAGATACTGACCTACAACAGGTGTGTGGTGAAAATACATGTCCATTTCTTGCCAACTTAGTCACCCACAATAGGTGTGTAGTGGTGATAAATGGCCACCTTATGATGAGAAATTGACCTACAATAGGTGTGTGGTGGAAAATTATGTCCATTTCTTGCGAATTTAGCCACCTACAATAGGTGTGTACTTGCTGCAATTGGCCATATTATGAACAGAAATGAACCTACAATAGGTGTGTGGTGGAAATATATGTCAATTTCTGACGAAATTAGTTTCCTACAATAGGTGTGTAGTTGCGATAAAAGATCTTATTCTGACAAGAAACTGACCTACAACAGGTATGTGGTGAAAATACATGTCCATTTCTTGCCAACTTAGTCACCCACAATAGGTGTGTAGTGGCGATAAATGGCCACCTTATGATGAGAAATGGACCTACAATAGGTGTGTGGTGGAAAATTATGTCCATTTCTTGCCAATTTAGCCACCTACAATAGGTGTGTACTTGCTGGAAATGGCCATATTATGAACAGAAATGAACCTACAATAGGTGTGTGGTGGAAATATATGTCAATTTCTGACCAAATTAGTTACCTACAATAGGTGTGTAGTTGCGATAAAAGATCTTATTCTGACAAGAAACTGACCTACAACAGGTGTGTGGTGAAAATACATGTCCATTTCTTGCCAACTTAGTCACCCACAACAGGTGTGTAGTGGCGATAAATGGCCACCTTATGATGAGAAATGGACCTACAATAGGTGTGTGGTGGAAAATCATGTCCATTTCTTGCCAATTTAGCCACCTACGATAGGTGTGTACTTGCTGCAAATGGCCATATTATGAACAGAAATGAACCTACAATAGGTGTGTGGTTGAAATATGTGTCAATTTCTGACCAAATTAGTTACCTAGAATAGGTGTGTAGTTGCGATAAAAGATCTTATTCTGACAAGAAACTGACCTATTACAGGTGAGTGGTGAAAATACATGTCTTTTTCTTGCCAACTTAGTCACCTACAACAGGTGTGTAGTGGCGATAAATGGCCACCTTATGATGAGAAATGGACCTACAATAGGTGTGTGGTGGAAAATTATGTCTATTTCTTGCCAATTTAGCCACCTATGATAGGTGTGTACTTGCTGCAAATGGCCATATTATGAACAGAAATGAACCTACAATAGGTGTGTGGTGGAAATGTATGTCAATTTCTGACCAAATTAGTTACCTACAATAGGTGTGTAGTTGCGATAAAATATCTTATTCTGACAAGAAACTGAACTACAACAGGTGTGTGGTGAAAATACATGTCCATTTCTTGCCAACTTAGTCACCCGCAATAGGTGTGTAGTGGCGATAAATGGCCACCTTATGATGAGAAATGGACCTACAATAGGTGTGCGGTGGAAAATTATGTCCATTTCTTGCCAATTTAGCCACCTACAATAGGTGTGTACTTGCTGCAAATGGCCATATTGTGAACAGAAATGAACCTACAATGTGTGTGTGGTGGAAATATATGTCAATTTCTGACCAAATTAGTTATCTACAATAGGTGTGTAGTTGCGATAAAAGATCTTATTCTGATAAGAAACTGAACTACAACAGGTGTGTGGTGAAAATACATGTCCATTTCTTGCCAACTTAGTCACCCGCAATAGGTGTGTAGTGGCGATAAATGGCCACCTTATGATGAGAAATGGACCTACAATAGGTGTGCGGTGGAAAATTATGTCCATTTCTTGCCAATTTAGCCACCTATAATAGGTGTGTACTTGCTGCAAATGGCCATATTATGAACAGAAATGAACCTACAATAGGTGTGTGGTGGAAATATATGTCAATTTCTGACCAAGTTAGTTACCTACAATAGGTGTGTAGTTGCGATAAAAGATCTTATTCTGACAAGAAACTGACCTACAACAGGTGTGTGGTGAAAATATAAATTAGTTACCTACAATGGGTGTGTAGTTGCGATAAAAGATCTTATTCTGACAAGATACTGACCTACAACAGGTGTGTGGTGAAAATACATGTCCATTTCTTGCCAACTTAGTCACCCACAATAGGTGTGTAGTGGTGATAAATGGCCACCTTATGATGAGAAATTGACCTACAATAGGTGTGTGGTGGAAAATTATGTCCATTTCTTGCGAATTTAGCCACCTACAATAGGTGTGTACTTGCTGCAATTGGCCATATTATGAACAGAAATGAACCTACAATAGGTGTGTGGTGGAAATATATGTCAATTTCTGACCAAATTAGTTTCCTACAATAGGTGTGTAGTTGCGATAAAAGATCTTATTCTGACAAGAAACTGACCTACAACAGGTATGTGGTGAAAATACATGTCCATTTCTTGCCAACTTAGTCACCCACAATAGGTGTGTAGTGGCGATAAATGGCCACCTTATGATGAGAAATGGACATACAATAGGTGTGTGGTGGAAAATTATGTCCATTTCTTGCCAATTTAGCCACCTACAATAGGTGTGTACTTGCTGCAAATGGCCATATTATGAACAGAAATGAACCTACAATAGGTGTGTGGTGGAACTATATGTCAATTTCTGACCAAATTAGTTACCTACAATAGGTGTGTAGTTGCGATAAAAGATCTTATTCTGACAAGAAACTGACCTATAACAGGTGTGTGGTGAAAATATAAATTAGTTACCTACAATAGGTGTGTAGTTGCGATAAAAGATCTTATTCTGACAAGATACTGACATACAACAGGTGTGTGGTGAAAATACATGTCCATTTCTTGCCAACTTAGTCACCCACAATAGGTGTGTAGTGGCGATAAATGGCCACCTTATGATGAGAAATGGACCTACAATAGGTGTGTGGTGGAAATATATGTCAATTTCTGACCAAATTAGTTACCTACAATAGGTGTGTAGTTGCGATAAAAGATCTTATTCTGACAAGAAACTGACCTACAACAGGTGTGTGGTGAAAATATAAATTAGTTACCTACAATAGGTGTGTAGTTGCGATAAAAGATCTTATTCTGATAAGAAACTGAACTACAACAGGTGTGTGGTGAAAATACATGTCCATTTCTTGCCAACTTAGTCACCCGCAATAGGTGTGTAGTGGCGATAAATGGCAACCTTATGATGAGAAATGGACCTACAATAGGTGTGTGGTGGAAAATTATGTCCATTTCTTGCCAACTTAGCCACCTACAATAGGTGTGTACTTGCTGCAAATGGCCATATTATGAACAGAAATGAACCAACAATAGGTGTGTGGTGGAAATATATGTCAATTTCTGACCAAATTAGTTACCTACAATAGGTGTGTAGTTGCGATAAAAGATCTTATTCTGACATGAAACTGACCTACAACAGGTGTGTGGTGAAAATATAAATTAGTTACCTACAATAGGTGTGTAGTTGCGATAAAAGATCTTATTCTGACAAGATACTGACCTACAACAGGTGTGTGGTGAAAATACATGTCCATTTCTTGCCAACTTAGTCACCCACAATAGGTGTGTAGTGGCGATAAATGGCCACCTTATGATGAGAAATGGACCTACAATAGGTGTGTGGTGGAAAATTATGTCCATTTCCTGCCAATTTAGCCACCTACAATAGGTGTGTACTTGCTGCAAATGGCCATATTATGAACAGAAATGAACCTACAATAGGTGTGTGGTGGAAATATATGTCAATTTCTGACCAAATTAGTTACCTACAATAGGTGTGTAATTGCGATAAAAGATCTTATTCTGACAAGAAACTGACCTACAACAGGTGTGTGGTGAAAATACATGTCCATTTCTTGCCAACTTAGTCACCCACAATAGGTGTGTAGTGGCGATAAATGGCCACCTTATGATGAGAAATGGACCTACAATAGGTGTGTGGTGGAAATATATGTCAATTTCTGACCAAATTAGTTACCTACAATAGGTGAGTAGTTGCGATAAAAGATCTTATTCTGACAAGAAACTGACCTACAACAGGTGTGTGGTGAAAATATAAATTAGTTACCTACAATAGGTGTGTAGTTGCGATAAAAGATCTTATTCTGACAAGAAACTGACCTACAACAGGTGTGTGGTGAAAATACATGTCCATTTCTTGCCAACTTAGTCACCCACAACAGGTGTGTAGTGGCGATAAATGGCCACCTTATGATGAGAAATGGACTTACAGTAGGTGTGTGGTGGAAAATTATGTCCATTTCTTGCCAATTTAATCACCTATGATAGGTGTGTACTTGCTGCAAATGGCCATATTATGAACAGAAATGAACCTACAATAGGTGTGTGGTGGAAATATATGTCAATTTCTGACCAAATTAGTTACCTACAATAGGTGTGTAATTGCGATAAAAGATCTTATTCTGACAAGAAACTGAACTACAACAGGTGTGTGGTGAAAATACATGTCCATTTCTTGCCAACTTAGTCACCCGCAATAGGTGTGTAGTGGCGATAAATGGCCACCTTATGATGAGAAATGGACCTACAATAGGTGTGTGGTGGAAAATTATGTCCATTTCTTGCCAATTTAGCCACCTACAATAGGTGTGTACTTGCTGGAAATGGCCATATTATGAACAGAAATGAACCTACAATAGGTGTGTGGTGGAAATATATGTCAGTTTCTGACCAAATTAGTTACCTAGAATAGGTGTGTAGTTGCGATAAAAGATCTTATTCTGACAAGAAACTGACCTACAGCAGGTGTGTGGTGAAAATATAAATTAGTTACCTACAATAGGTGTGTAGTTGCGATAAAAGATCTTATTCTGATAAGATACTGACCTACAACAGGTGTGTGGTGAAAATACATGTCCATTTCTTGCCAACTTAGTCACCCACAATAGGTGTGTAGTGGCGATAAATGGCCACCTTATGATGAGAAATGGACCTACAATAGGTGTGTGGTGGAAATATATGTCAATTTCTGACCAAATTAGTTACCTAGAATAGGTGTGTAGTTGCGATAAAAGATCTTATTCTGACAAGAAACTGACCTACAACAGGTGTGTGGTGAAAATATAAATTAGTTACCTACAATAGGTGTGTAGTTGCGATAAAAGATCTTATTCTGACAAGATACTGACCTACAACAGGTGTGTGGTGAAAATACATGTCCATTTCTTGCCAACTTAGTCACCCACAATAGGTGTGTAGTGGCGATAAATGGCCACCTTATGATGAGAAATGGACCTACAATAGGTGTGTGGTGGAAAATTATGTCCATTTCCTGCCAATTTAGCCACCTACAATAGGTGTGTACTTGCTGCAAATGGCCATATTATGAACAGAAATGAACCTACAATAGGTGTGTGGTGGAAATATATGTCAATTTCTGACCAAATTAGTTACCTACAATAGGTGTGTAATTGCGATAAAAGATCTTATTCTGACAAGAAACAGACCGACAACAGGTGTGTGGTGAAAATACATGTCCATTTCTTGCCAACTTAGTCACCCACAATAGGTGTGTAGTGGCGATAAATGGCCACCTTATGATGAGAAATGGACCTACAATAGTTGTGTGGTGGAAATATATGTCAATTTCTGACCAAATTAGTTACCTACAATAGGTGAGTAGTTGCGATAAAAGATCTTATTCTGACAAGAAACTGACCTACAACAGGTGTGTGGTGAAAATATAAATTAGTTACCTACAATAGGTGTGTAGTTGCGATAAAAGATCTTATTCTGACAAGATACTGACCTACAACAGGTGTGTGGTGAAAATACATGTCCATTTCTTGCCAACTTAGTCACCCACAATAGGTGTGTAGTGGCGATAAATGGCCGCCTTATGATGAGAAATGGACCTACAATAGGTGTGTGGTGGAAAATTATGTCCATTTCCTGCCAATTTAGCCACCTACAATAGGTGTGTACTTGCTGCAAATGGCCATATTATGAACAGAAATGAACCTACAATAGGTGTGTGGTGGAAATATATGTCAATTTCTGACCAAATTAGTTACCTACAATAGGAGTGTAGTTGCGATAAAAGATCTTATTCTGACAAGAAACTGACCTACAACAGGTGTGTGGTGAAAATACATGTCCATTTCTTGCCAACTTAGTCACCCACAACAGGTGTGTAGTGGCGATAAATGGCCACCTTATGATGAGAAATGGACCTACAATAGGTGTGTGGTGGAAAATTATGTCCATTTCTTGCCAATTTAGCCACCTATGATAGGTGTGTACTTGCTGCAAATGGCCATATTATGAACAGAAATGAACCTACAATAGGTGTGTGGTGGAAATATATGTCAATTTCTGACCAAATTAGTTACCTACAATAGGTGTGTAATTGCGATAAAAGATCTTATTCTGACAAGAAACTGACCTACAACAGGTGTGTGGTGAAAATACATGTCCATTTCTTGCCAACTTAGTCACCCGCAATAGGTGTGTAGTGGCGATAAATGGCCACCTTATGATGAGAAATGGACCTACAATAGGTGTGTGGTGGAAATATATGTCAATTTCTGACCAAATTAATTACCTACAATAGGTGTGTAGTTGCGATAAAAGATCTTATTCTGACAAGAAACTGACCTACAACAGGTGTGTGGTGAAAATATAAATTAGTTACCTACAATAGGTGTGTAGTTGCGATAAAAGATCTTATTCTGACAAGATACTGACCTACAACAGGTGTGTGGTGAAAATACATGTCCATTTCTTGCCAACTTAGTCACCCACAATAGGTGTGTAGTGGCGATAAATGGCCACCTTATGATGAGAAATGGACCTACAATAGGTGTGTGGTGGAAAATTATGTCCATTTCCTGCCAATTTAGCCACCTACAATAGGTGTGTACTTGCTGCAAATGGCCATATTATGAACAGAAATGAACCTACAATAGGTGTGTGGTGGAAATATATGTCAATTTCTGACCAAATTAGTTACCTAGAATAGGTGTGTAGTTGCGATAAAAGATCTTATTCTGACAAGAAACTGACCTACAACAGGTGTGTGGTGAAAATACATGTCCATTTCTTGCCAACTTAGTCACCCACAACAGGTGTGTAGTGGCGATAAATGGCCACCTTATGATGAGAAATGGACCTACAGTAGGTGTGTGGTGGAAAATTATGTCCATTTCTTGCCAATTTAGCCACCTATGATAGGTGTGTACTTGCTGCAAATGGCCATATTATGAACAGAAATGAACCTACAATAGGTGTGTGGTGGAAATATATGTCAATTTCTGACCAAATTAGTTAACTACAATAGGTGTGTAATTGCGATAAAAGATCTTATTCTGACAAGAAACTGAACTACAACAGGTGTGTGGTGAAAATACATGTCCATTTCTTGCCAACTTAGTCACCCGCAATAGGTGTGTAGTGGCGATAAATGGCCACCTTATGATGAGAAATGGACCTACAATAGGTGTGTGGTGGAAAATTATGTCCATTTCTTGCCAATTTAGCCACCTACAATAGGTGTGTACTTGCTGGAAATGGCCATATTATGAACAGAAATGAACCTACAATAGGTGTGTGGTGGAAATATATGTCAATTTCTGACCAAATTAGTTACCTAGAATAGGTGTGTAGTTGCGATAAAAGATCTTATTCTGACAAGAAACTGACCTACAACAGGTGTGTGGTGAAAATATAAATTAGTTACCTACAATAGGTGTGTAGTTGCGATAAAAGATCTTATTCTGATAAGATACTGACCTACAACAGGTGTGTGGTGAAAATACATGTCCATTTCTTGCCAACTTAGTCACCCACAATAGGTGTGTAGTGGCGATAAATGGCCACCTTATGATGAGAAATGGACCTACAATAGGTGTGTGGTGGAAATATATGTCAATTTCTGACCAAATTAGTTACCTACAATAGGTGTGTAGTTGCGATAAAAGATCTTATTCTGACAAGAAACTGACCTACAACAGGTGTGTGGTGAAAATATAAATTAGTTACCTACAATAGGTGTGTAGTTGCGATAAAAGATCTTATTCTGACAAGATACTGACCTACAACAGGTGTGTGGTGAAAATACATGTCCATTTCTTGCCAACTTAGTCACCCACAATAGGTGTGTAGTGGCGATAAATGGCCACCTTATGATGAGAAATGGACCTACAATAGGTGTGTGGTGGAAAATTATGTCCATTTCCTGCCAATTTAGCCACCTACAATAGGTGTGTACTTGCTGCAAATGGCCATATTATGAACAGAAATGAACCTACAATAGGTGTGTGGTGGAAATATATGTCAATTTCTGACCAAATTAGTTACCTACAATAGGTGTGTAATTGCGATAAAAGATCTTATTCTGACAAGAAACTGACCTACAACAGGTGTGTGGTGAAAATACATGTCCATTTCTTGCCAACTTAGTCACCCACAATAGGTGTGTAGTGGCGATAAATGGCCACCTTATGATGAGAAATGGACCTACAATAGGTGTGTGGTGGAAATATATGTCAATTTCTGACCAAATTAGTTACCTACAATAGGTGAGTAGTTGCGATAAAAGATCTTATTCTGACAAGAAACTGACCTACAACAGGTGTGTGGTGAAAATATAAATTAGTTACCTACAATAGGTGTGTAGTTGCGATAAAAGATCTTATTCTGACAAGAAACTGACCTACAACAGGTGTGTGGTGAAAATACATGTCCATTTCTTGCCAACTTAGTCACCCACAATAGGTGTGTAGTGGCGATAAATGGCAACCTTATGATGAGAAATGGACCTACAATAGGTGTGTGGTGGAAAATTATGTCCATTTCCTGCCAATTTAGCCACCTACAATAGGTGTGTCCTTGCCGCAAATGGCCATATTATGAACAGAAATGAACCTACAATAGGTGTGTGGTGGAAATATATGTCAATTTCTGACCAAATTAGTTACCTAGAATAGGTGTGTAGTTGCGATAAAAGATCTTATTCTGACAAGAAACTGACCTACAACAGGTGTGTGGTGAAAATACATGTCCATTTCTTGCCAACTTAGTCACCCGCAACAGGTGTGTAGTGGCGATAAATGGCCACCTTATGATGAGAAATGGACCTACAATAGGTGTGTGGTGGAAAATTATGTCCATTTCTTGCCAATTTAGCCACCTACAATAGGTGTGTACTTGCTGCAAATGGCCATATTATGAACAGAAATGAACCTACAATAGGTGTGTGGTGGAAATATATGTCAATTTCTGACCAAATTAGTTACCTACAATAGGTGTGTAATTGCGATAAAAGATCTTATTCTGACAAGAAACTGAACTACAACAGGTGTGAGGTGAAAATACATGTCCATTTCTTGCCAACTTAGTCACCCACAATAGGTGTGTAGTGGCGATAAATGGCCACCTTATGATGAGAAATGGACCTACAATAGGTGTGTGGTAGAAAATTATGTCCATTTCTTGCCAATTTAGCCACCTACAATAGGTGTGTACTTGCTGGAAATGGCCATATTATGAACAGAAATGAACCTACAATAGGTGTGTGGTGGAAATATATGTCAATTTCTGACCAAATTAGTTACCTAGAATAGGTGTGTAGTTGCGATAAAAGATCTTATTCTGACAAGAAACTGACCTACAACAGGTGTGTGGTGAAAATATAAATTAGTTACCTACAATACATGTGTAGTTGCGATAAAAGATCTTATTCTGACAAGATACTGACCTACAACAGGTGTGTGGTGAAAATACATGTCCATTTCTTGCCAACTTAGTCACCCACAATAGGTGTGTAGTGGCGATAAATGGCAACCTTATGATGAGAAATGGACCTACAATAGGTGGGTGGTGGAAAATTATGTCCATTTCCTGCCAATTTAGCCACCTACAATAGGTGTGTACTTGCTGCAAATGGCCATATTATGAACAGAAATGAACCTACAATAGGTGTGTGGTGGAAATATATGTCAATTTCTGACCAAATTAGTTACCTACAATAGGTGTGTAGTTGCGATAAAAGATCTTATTCTGACAAGAAACTGATCTACAACAGGTGTGTGGTGAAAATATAAATTAGTTACCTACAATAGGTGTGTAGTTGCGATAAAAGATCTTATTCTGATAAGATACTGACCTACAACAGGTGTGTGGTGAAAATACATGTCCATTTCTTGCCAACTTAGTCACCCACAATAGGTGTGTAGTGGCGATAAATGGCCATCTTATGATGAGAAATGGACCTACAATAGGTGTGTGGTGGAAATATATGTCAATTTCTGACCAAATTAGTTACCTACAATAGGTGTGTAGTTGCGATAAAAGATCTTATTCTGACAAGAAACTGACCTACAACAGGTGTGTGGTGAAAATATAAATTAGTTACCTACAATAGGTGTGTAGTTGCGATAAAAGATCTTATTCTGACAAGATACTGACCTACAACAGGTGTGTGGTGAAAATACATGTCCATTTCTTGCCAACTTAGTCACCCACAATAGGTGTGTAGTGGCGATAAATGGCCACCTTATGATGAGAAATGGACCTACAATAGGTGTGTGGTGGAAAATTATGTCCATTTCCTGCCAATTTAGCCACCTACAATAGGTGTGTACTTGCTGCAAATGGCCATATTATGAACAGAAATGAACCTACAATAGGTGTGTGGTGGAAATATATGTCAATTTCTGACCAAATTAGTTACCTACAATAGGTGTGTAGTTGCGATAAAAGATCTTATTCTGACAAGAAACTGACCTACAACAGGTGTGTGGTGAAAATATAAATTAGTTACCTACAATAGGTGTGTAGTTGCGATAAAAGATCTTATTCTGACAAGATACTGACCTACAACAGGTGTGTGGTGAAAATACATGTCCATTTCTTGCCAACTTAGTCACCCACAATAGGTGTGTAGTGGCGATAAATGGCAACCTTATGATGAGAAATGGACCTACAATAGGTGTGTGGTGGAAAATTATGTCCATTTCTTGCCAATTTAGCCACCTATGATAGGTGTGTACTTGCTGCAAATGGCCATATTATGAACAGAAATGAACCTACAATAGGTGTGTGGTGGAAATATATGTCAATTTCTGACCAAATTAGTTACCTACAATAGGTGTGTAATTGCGATAAAAGATCTTATTCTGACAAGAAACTGACCTACAACAGGTGTGTGGTGAAAATATAAATTAGTTACCTACAATAGGTGTGTAGTTGCGATAAAAGATCTTATTCTGACAAGATACTGACCTACAACAGGTGTGTGGTGAAAATACATGTCCATTTCTTGCCAACTTAGTCACCCACAATAGGTGTGTAGTGGCGATAAATGGCAACCTTATGATGAGAAATGGACCTACAATAGGTGTGTGGTGGAAAATTATGTCCATTTCCTGCCAATTTAGCCATCTACAATAGGTGTGTACTTGCTGCAAATGGCCATATTATGAACAGAAATGAACCTACAATAGGTGTGTGGTGGAAATATATGTCAATTTCTGACCAAATTAGTTACCTAGAATAGGTGTGTAGTTGCGATAAAAGATCTTATTCTGACAAGAAACTGACCTACAACAGGTGTGTGGTGAAAATACATGTCCATTTCTTGCCAACTTAGTCACCCGCAATTGGTGTGTAGTGGCGATAAATGGCCACCTTATGATGAGAAATGGACCTACAATAGGTGTGTGGTGGAAAATTATGTCCATTTCTTGCCAATTTAGCCACCTACAATAGGTGTGTACTTGCTGGAAATGGCCATATTATGAACAGAAATGAACCTACAATAGGTGTGTGGTGGAAATATATGTCAATTTCTGACCAAATTAGTTACCTAGAATAGGTGTGTAGTTGCGATAAAAGATCTTATTCTGACAAGAAACTGACCTACAACAGGTGTGTGGTGAAAATATAAATTAGTTACCTACAATAGGTGTGTAGTTGCGATAAAAGATCTTATTCTGATAAGATACTGACCTACAACAGGTGTGTGGTGAAAATACATGTCCATTTCTTGCCAACTTAGTCACCCACAACAGGTGTGTAGTGGCGATAAATGGCCACCTTATGATGAGAAATGGACCTACGATAGGTGTGTGGTGGAAAATTATGTCCATTTCTTGCCAATTTAGCCACCTATGATAGGTGTGTACTTGCTGCAAATGGCCATATTATGAACAGAAATGAACCTACAATAGGTGTGTGGTGGAAATATATGTCAATTTCTGACCAAATTAGTTACCTACAATAGGTGTGTAATTGCGATAAAAGATCTTATTCTGACAAGAAACTGACCTACAACAGGTGTGTGGTGAAAATACATGTCCATTTCTTGCCAACTTAGTCACCCACAATAGGTGTGTAGTGGCGATAAATGGCCACCTTATGATGAGAAATGGACCTACAATAGGTGTGTGGTGGAAATATATGTCAATTTCTAACCAAATTAGTTACCTACAATAGGTGTGTAGTTGCGATAAAAGATCTTATTCTGACAAGAAACTGACCTACAACAGGTGTGTGGTGAAAATATAAATTAGTTACCTACAATAGGTGTAGTTGCGATAAAAGATCTTATTCTGACAAGATACTGACCTACAACAGGTGTGTGGTGAAAATACATGTCCATTTCTTGCCAACTTAGTCACCCACAATAGGTGTGTAGTGGCGATAAATGGCCACCTTATGATGAGAAATGGACCTACAATAGGTGTGTGGTGGAAAATTATGTCCATTTCCTGCCAATTTAGCCACCTACAATAGGTGTGTACTTGCTGCAAATGGCCATATTATGAACAGAAATGAACCTACAATAGGTGTGTGGTGGAAATATATGTCAATTTCTGACCAAATTAGTTACCTAGAATAGGTGTGTAGTTGCGATAAAAGATCTTATTCTGACAAGAAACTGACCTACAACAGGTGTGTGGTGAAAATACATGTCCATTTCTTGCCAACTTAGTCACCCACAATAGGTGTGTAGTGGCGATAAATGGCAACCTTAAGATGAGAAATGGACCTACAATAGGTGTGTGGTGGAAAATTATGTCCATTTCCTGCCAATTTAGGTGTGTACTTGCTGCAAATGGCCATATTATGAACAGAAATGAACCTACAATAGGTGTGTGGTGGAAATATATGTCAATTTCTGACCAAATTAGTTACCTACAATAGGTGTGTAGTTGCGATAAAAGATCTTATTCTGACAAGAAACTGACCTACAACAGGTGTGTGGTGAAAATACATGTCCATTTCTTGCCAACTTAGTCATCCACAACAGGTGTGTAGTGGCGATAAATGGCCACCTTATGATGAGAAATGGACCTACAGTAGGTGTGTGGTGGAAAATTATGTCCATTTCTTGCCAATTTAGCCACCTATGATAGGTGTGTACTTGCTGCAAATGGCCATATTATGAACAGAAATGAATCTACAATAGGTGTGTGGTGGAAATATATGTCAATTTCTGACCAAATTAGTTACCTACAATAGGTGTGTAATTGCGATAAAAGATCTTATTCTGACAAGAAACTGAACTACAACAGGTGTGTGGTGAAAATACATGTCCATTTCTTGCCAATTTAGTCACCCGCAATAGGTGTGTAGTGGCGATAAATGGCCACCTTATGATGAGAAATGGACCTACAATAGGTGTGTGGTGGAAAATTATGTCCATTTCTTGCCAATTTAGCCACCTACAATAGGTGTGTACTTGCTGGAAATGGCCATATTATGAACAGAAATGAACCATACAATAGGTGTGTGGTGGAAATATATGTCAATTTCTGACCAAATTAGTTACTTAGAATAGGTGTGTAGTTGCGATAAAAGATCTTATTCTGACAAGAAACTGACCTACAACAGGTGTGTGGTGAAAATATAAATTAGTTACCTACAATAGGTGTGTAGTTGCGATAAAAGATCTTATTCTGATAAGATACTGACCTACAACAGGTGTGTGGTGAAAATACATGTCCATTTCTTGCCAACTTAGTCACCCACAATAGGTGTGTAGTGGCGATAAATGGCCACCTTATGATGAGAAATGGACCTACAATAGGTGTGTGGTGGAAATATATGTCAATTTCTGACCAAATTAGTTACCTACAATAGGTGTGTAGTTGCGATAAAAGATCTTATTCTGACAAGAAACTGACCTACAACAGGTGTGTGGTGAAAATATAAATTAGTTACCTACAATAGGTGTGTAGTTGCGATAAAAGATCTTATTCTGACAAGATACTGACCTACAACAGGTGTGTGGTGAAAATACATGTCCATTTCTTGCCAACTTAGTCACCCACAATAGGTGTGTAGTGGCGATAAATGGCCACCTTATGATGAGAAATGGACCTACAATAGGTGTGTGGTGGAAAATTATGTCCATTTCCTGCCAATTTAGCCACCTACAATAGGTGTGTACTTGCTGCAAATGGCCATATTATGAACAGAAATGAACCTACAATAGGTGTGTGGTGGAAATATATGTCAATTTCTGACCAAATTAGTTACCTACAATAGGTGTGTAATTGCGATAAAAGATCTTATTCTGACAAGAAACTGACCTACAACAGGTGTGTGGTGAAAATACATGTCCATTTCTTGCCAACTTAGTCACCCACAATAGGTGTGTAGTGGCGATAAATGGCCACCTTATGATGAGAAATGGACCTACAATAGGTGTGTGGTGGAAATATATGTCAATTTCTGACCAAATTAGTTACCTACAATAGGTGAGTAGTTGCGATTAAAGATCTTATTCTGACAAGAAACTGACCTACAACAGGTGTGTGGTGAAAATATAAATTAGTTACCTACAATAGGTGTGTAGTTGCGATAAAAGATCTTATTCTGACAAGATACTGACCTACAACAGGTGTGTGGTGAAAATACATGTCCATTTCTTGCCAACTTAGTCACCCACAATAGGTGTGTAGTGGCGATAAATGGCAACCTTATGATGAGAAATGGACCTACAATAGGTGTGTGGTGGAAAATTATGTCCATTTCCTGCCAATTTAGCCACCTACAATAGGTGTGTACTTGCTGCAAATGGCCATATTATGAACAGAAATGAACCTACAATAGGTGTGTGGTGGAAATATATGTCAATTTCTGACCAAATTAGTTACCTACAATAGGTGTGTAGTTGCGATAAAAGATCTTATTCTGACAAGAAACTGATCTACAACAGGTGTGTGGTGAAAATATAAATTAGTTACCTACAATAGGTGTGTAGTTGCGATAAAAGATCTTATTCTGATAAGATACTGACCTACAACAGGTGTGTGGTGAAAATACATGTCCATTTCTTGCCAACTTAGTCACCCACAATAGGTGTGTAGTGGCGATAAATGGCCATCTTATGATGAGAAATGGACCTACAATAGGTGTGTGGTGGAAATATATGTCAATTTCTGACCAAATTAGTTACCTACAATAGGTGTGTAGTTGCGATAAAAGATCTTATTCTGACAAGAAACTGACCTACAACAGGTGTGTGGTGAAAATATAAATTAGTTACCTACAATAGGTGTGTAGTTGCGATAAAAGATCTTATTCTGACAAGATACTGACCTACAACAGGTGTGTGGTGAAAATACATGTCCATTTCTTGCCAACTTAGTCACCCACAATAGGTGTGTAGTGGCGATAAATGGCCACCTTATGATGAGAAATGGACCTACAATAGGTGTGTGGTGGAAAATTATGTCCATTTCCTGCCAATTTAGCCACCTACAATAGGTGTGTACTTGCTGCAAATGGCCATATTATGAACAGAAATGAACCTACAATAGGTGTGTGGTGGAAATATATGTCAATTTCTGACCAAATTAGTTACCTACAATAGGTGTGTAGTTGCGATAAAAGATCTTATTCTGACAAGAAACTGACCTACAACAGGTGTGTGGTGAAAATATAAATTAGTTACCTACAATAGGTGTGTAGTTGCGATAAAAGATCTTATTCTGACAAGATACTGACCTACAACAGGTGTGTGGTGAAAATACATGTCCATTTCTTGCCAACTTAGTCACCCACAATAGGTGTGTAGTGGCGATAAATGGCAACGTTATGATGAGAAATGGACCTACAATAGGTGTGTGGTGGAAAATTATGTCCATTTCTTGCCAATTTAGCCACCTATGATAGGTGTGTACTTGCTGCAAATGGCCATATTATGAACAGAAATGAACCTACAATAGGTGTGTGGTGGAAATATATGTCAATTTCTGACCAAATTAGTTACCTACAATAGGTGTGTAATTGCGATAAAAGATCTTATTCTGACAAGAAACTGACCTACAACAGGTGTGTGGTGAAAATATAAATTAGTTACCTACAATAGGTGTGTAGTTGCGATAAAAGATCTTATTCTGACAAGATACTGACCTACAACAGGTGTGTGGTGAAAATACATGTCCATTTCTTGCCAACTTAGTCACCCACAATAGGTGTGTAGTGGCGATAAATGGCAACCTTATGATGAGAAATGGACCTACAATAGGTGTGTGGTGGAAAATTATGTCCATTTCCTGCCAATTTAGCCATCTACAATAGGTGTGTACTTGCTGCAAATGGCCATATTATGAACAGAAATGAACCTACAATAGGTGTGTGGTGGAAATATATGTCAATTTCTGACCAAATTAGTTACCTAGAATAGGTGTGTAGTTGCGATAAAAGATCTTATTCTGACAAGAAACTGACCTACAACAGGTGTGTGGTGAAAATACATGTCCATTTCTTGCCAACTTAGTCACCCGCAATTGGTGTGTAGTGGCGATAAATGGCCACCTTATGATGAGAAATGGATCTACAATAGGTGTGTGGTGGAAAATTATGTCCATTTCTTGCCAATTTAGCCACCTACAATAGGTGTGTACTTGCTGGAAATGGCCATATTATGAACACAAATGAACCTACAATAGGTGTGTGGTGGAAATATATGTCAATTTCTGACCAAATTAGTTACCTAGAATAGGTGTGTAGTTGCGATAAAAGATCTTATTCTGACAAGAAACTGACCTACAACAGGTGTGTGGTGAAAATATAAATTAGTTACCTACAATAGGTGTGTAGTTGCGATAAAAGATCTTATTCTGATAAGATACTGACCTACAACAGGTGTGTGGTGAAAATACATGTCCATTTCTTGCCAACTTAGTCACCCACAATAGGTGTGTATTGGCGATAAATGGCCACCTTATGATGAGAAATGGACCTACAATAGGTGTGTGGTGGAAATATATGTCAATTTCTGACCAAATTAGTTACCTACAATAGGTGTGTAGTTGCGATAAAAGATCTTATTCTGACAAGAAACTGACCTACAACAGGTGTGTGGTGAAAATATAAATTAGTTGCCTACAATAGGTGTGTAGTTGCGATAAAAGATCTTATTCTGACAAGATACTGACCTACAACAGGTGTGTGGTGAAAATACATGTCCATTTCTTGCCAACTTAGTCACCCACAATAGGTGTGTAGTGGCGATAAATGGCCAACTTATGATGAGAAATGGACCTACAATAGGTGTGTGGTGGAAAATTATGTCCATTTCCTGCCAATTTAGCCACCTACAATAGGTGTGTACTTGCTGCAAATGGCCATATTATGAACAGAAATGAACCTACAATAGGTGTGTGGTGGAAATATATGTCAATTTCTGACCAAATTAGTTACCTACAATAGGTGTGTAGTTGCGATAAAAGATCTTATTCTGACAAGAAACTGACCTACAACAGGTGTGTGGTGAAAATATAAATTAGTTACCTACAATAGGTGTGTAGTTGCGATAAAAGATCTTATTCTGACAAGATACTGACCTACAACAGGTGTGTGGTGAAAATACATGTCCATTTCTTGCCAACTTAGTCACCCACAATAGGTGTGTAGTGGCGATAAATGGCAACCTTATGATGAGAAATGGACCTACAATAGGTGTGTGGTGGAAAATTATGTCCATTTCTTGCCAATTTAGCCACCTATGATAGGTGTGTACTTGCTGCAAATGGCCATATTATGAACAGAAATGAACCTACAATAGGTGTGTGGTGGAAATATATGTCAATTTCTGACCAAATTAGTTACCTACAATAGGTGTGTAATTGCGATAAAAGATCTTATTCTGACAAGAAACTGACCTACAACAGGTGTGTGGTGAAAATATAAATTAGTTACCTACAATAGGTGTGTAGTTGCGATAAAAGATCTTATTCTGACAAGATACTGACCTACAACAGGTGTGTGGTGAAAATACATGTCCATTTCTTGCCAACTTAGTCACCCACAATAGGTGTGTAGTGGCGATAAATGGCAACCTTATGATGAGAAATGGACCTACAATAGGTGTGTGGTGGAAAATTATGTCCATTTCCTGCCAATTTAGCCATCTACAATAGGTGTGTACTTGCTGCAAATGGCCATATTATGAACAGAAATGAACCTACAATAGGTGTGTGGTGGAAATATATGTCAATTTCTGACCAAATTAGTTACCTAGAATAGGTGTGTAGTTGCGATAAAAGATCTTATTCTGACAAGAAACTGACCTACAACAGGTGTGTGGTGAAAATACATGTCCATTTCTTGCCAACTTAGTCACCCGCAATTGGTGTGTAGTGGCGATAAATGGCCACCTTATGATGAGAAATGGACCTACAATAGATGTGTGGTGGAAAATTATGTCCATTTCTTGCCAATTTAGCCACCTACAATAGGTGTGTACTTGCTGGAAATGGCCATATTATGAACAGAAATGAACCTACAATAGGTGTGTGGTGGAAATATATGTCAATTTCTGACCAAATTAGTTACCTAGAATAGGTGTGTAGTTGCGATAAAAGATCTTATTCTGACAAGAAACTGACCTACAACAGGTGTGTGGTGAAAATATAAATTAGTTACCTACAATAGGTGTGTAGTTGCGATAAAAGATCTTATTCTGATAAGATACTGACCTACAACAGGTGTGTGGTGAAAATACATGTCCATTTCTTGCCAACTTAGTCACCCACAATAGGTGTGTATTGGCGATAAATGGCCACCTTATGATGAGAAATGGACCTACAATAGGTGTGTGGTGGAAATATATGTCAATTTCTGACCAAATTAGTTACCTACAATAGGTGTGTAGTTGCGATAAAAAATCTTATTCTGACAAGAAACTGACCTACAACAGGTGTGTGGTGAAAATATAAATTAGTTGCCTACAATAGGTGTGTAGTTGCGATAAAAGATCTTATTCTGACAAGATACTGACCTACAACAGGTGTGTGGTGAAAATACATGTCCATTTCTTGCCAACTTAGTCACCCACAATAGGTGTGTAGTGGCGATAAATGGCCACCTTATGATGAGAAATGGACCTACAATAGGTGTGTGGTGGAAAATTATGTCCATTTCCTGCCAATTTAGCCACCTACAATAGGTGTGTACTTGCTGCAAATGGCCATATTATGAACAGAAATGAACCTACAATAGGTGTGTGGTGGAAATATATGTCAATTTCTGACCAAATTAGTTACCTACAATAGGTGTGTAGTTGCGATAAAAGATCTTATTCTGACAAGAAACTGACCTACAACAGGTGTGTGGTGAAAATATAAATTAGTTACCTACAATAGGTGTGTAGTTGCGATAAAAGATCTTATTCTGACAAGATACTGACCTACAACAGGTGTGTGGTGAAAATACATGTCCATTTCTTGCCAACTTAGTCACCCACAATAGGTGTGTAGTGGCGATAAATGGCAACCTTATGATGAGAAATGGACTTACAATAGGTGTGTGGTGGAAAATTATGTCCATTTCCTGCCAATTTAGCCATCTACAATAGGTGTGTACTTGCTGCAAATGGCCATATTATGAACAGAAATGAACCTACAATAGGTGTGTGGTGGAAATATATGTCAATTTCTGACCAAATTAGTTACCTAGAATAGGTGTGTAGTTGCGATAAAAGATCTTATTCTGACAAGAAACTGACCTACAACAGGTGTGTGGTGAAAATACATGTCCATTTCTTGCCAACTTAGTCACCCGCAATTGGTGTGTAGTGGCGATAAATGGCCACCTTATGATGAGAAATGGACCTACAATAGGTGTGTGGTGGAAAATTATGTCCATTTCTTGCCAATTTAGCCACCTACAATAGGTGTGTACTTGCTGGAAATGGCCATATTATGAACAGAAATGAACCTACAATAGGTGTGTGGTGGAAATATATGTCAATTTCTGACCAAATTAGTTACCTAGAATAGGTGTGTAGTTGCGATAAAAGATCTTATTCTGACAAGAAACTGACCTACAACAGGTGTGTGGTGAAAATATAAATTAGTTACCTACAATAGGTGTGTAGTTGCGATAAAAGATCTTATTCTGATAAGATACTGACCTACAACAGGTGTGTGGTGAAAATACATGTCCATTTCTTGCCAACTTAGTCACCCACAATAGGTGTGTATTGGCGATAAATGGCCACCTTATGATGAGAAATGGACCTACAATAGGTGTGTGGTGGAAATATATGTCAATTTCTGACCAAATTAGTTACCTACAATAGGTGTGTAGTTGCGATAAAAGATCTTATTCTGACAAGAAACTGACCTACAACAGGTGTGTGGTGAAAATATAAATTAGTTACCTACAATAGGTGTGTAGTTGCGATAAAAGATCTTATTCTGACAAGATACTGACCTACAACAGGTGTGTGGTGAAAATACATGTCCATTTCTTGCCAACTTAGTCACCCACAATAGGTGTGTAGTGGCGATAAATGGCCACCTTATGATGAGAAATGGACCTACAATAGGTGTGTGGTGGAAAATTATGTCCATTTCCTGCCAATTTAGCCACCTACAATAGGTGTGTACTTGCTGCAAATGGCCATATTATGAACAGAAATGAACCTACAATAGGTGTGTGGTGGAAATATATGTCAATTTCTGACCAAATTAGTTACCTACAATAGGTGTGTAGTTGCGATAAAAGATCTTATTCTGACAAGAAACTGATCTACAACAGGTGTGTGGTGAAAATATAAATTAGTTACCTACAATAGATCTTATTCTGATAAGATACTGACCTACAACAGGTGTGTGGTGAAAATACATGTCCATTTCTTGCCAACTTAGTCACCCACAATAGGTGTGTAGTGGCGATAAATGGCCATCTTATGATGAGAAATGGACCTACAATAGGTGTGTGGTGGAAATATATGTCAATTTCTGACCAAATTAGTTACCTACAATAGGTGTGTAGTGGCGATAAAAGATCTTATTCTGATAAGATACTGACCTACAACAGGTGTGTGGTGAAAATATAAATTAGTTACCTACAATAGGTGTGTAGTTGCGATAAAAGATCTTATTCTGACAAGATACTGACCTACAACAGGTGTGTGGTGAAAATACATGTCCATTTCTTGCCAACTTAGTCACCCACAATAGGTGTGTAGTGGCGATAAATGGCCACCTTATGATGAGAAATGGACCTACAATAGGTGTGTGGTGGAAAAGTATGTCCATTTCCTGCCAATTTAGCCACCTACAATAGGTGTGTACTTGCTGCAAATGGCCATATTATGAACAGAAATGAACCTACAATAGGTGTGTGGTGGAAATATATGTCAATTTCTGACCAAATTAGTTACCTACAATAGGTGTGTAGTTGCGATAAAAGATCTTATTCTGACAAGAAACTGACCTACAACAGGTGTGTGGTGAAAATATAAATTAGTTACCTACAATAGGTGTGTAGTTGCGATAAAAGATCTTATTCTGACAAGATACTGACCTACAACAGGTGTGTGGTGAAAATACATGTCCATTTCTTGCCAACTTAGTCACCCACAATAGGTGTGTAGTGGCGATAAATGGCAACCTTATGATGAGAAATGGACCTACAATAGGTGTGTGGTGGAAAATTATGTCCATTTCTTGCCAATTTAGCCACCTATGATAGGTGTGTACTTGCTGCAAATGGCCATATTATGAACAGAAATGAACCTACAATAGGTGTGTGGTGGAAATATATGTCAATTTCTGACCAAATTAGTTACCTACAATAGGTGTGTAATTGCGATAAAAGATCTTATTCTGACAAGAAACTGACCTACAACAGGTGTGTGGTGAAAATATAAATTAGTTACCTACAATAGGTGTGTAGTTGCGATAAAAGATCTTATTCTGACAAGATACTGACCTACAACAGGTGTGTGGTGAAAATACATGTCCATTTCTTGCCAACTTAGTCACCCACAATAGGTGTGTAGTGGCGATAAATGGCAAGCTTATGATGAGAAATGGACCTACAATAGGTGTGTGGTGGAAAATTATGTCCATTTCCTGCCAATTTAGCCATCTACAATAGGTGTGTACTTGCTGCAAATGGCCATATTATGAACAGAAATGAACCTACAATAGGTGTGTGGTGGAAATATATGTCAATTTCTGACCAAATTAGTTACCTAGAATAGGTGTGTAGTTGCGATAAAAGATCTTATTCTGACAAGAAACTGACCTACAACAGGTGTGTGGTGAAAATATAAATTAGTTACCTACAATAGGTGTGTAGTTGCGATAAAAGATCTTATTCTGATAAGATACTGACCTACAACAGGTGTGTGGTGAAAATATATGTCCATTTCTTGCCAACTTAGTCACCCACAATAGGTGTGTAGTGGCGATAAATGGCCACCTTATGATGAGAAATGGACCTACAATAGGTGTGTGGTGGAAATATATGTCAATTTCTGACCAAATTAGTTACCTACAATAGGTGTGTAGTTGCGATAAAAGATCTTATTCTGACAAGAAACTGACCTACAACAGGTGTGTGGTGAAAATACATGTCCATTTCTTGCCAACTTAGTCACCCACAACAGGTGTGTAGTGGCGATAAATGGCCACCTTATGATGAGAAATGGACCTACAATAGGTGTGTGGTGGAAAATTATGTCCATTTCTTGCCAATTTAGCCAACTATGATAGGTGTGTACTTGCTGCAAATGGCCATATTATGAACAGAAATGAACCTACAATAGGTGTGTGGTGGAAATATATGTCAATTTCTGACCAAATTAGTTACCTACAATAGGTGTGTAATTGCGATAAAAGATCTTATTCTGACAAGAAACTGACCTACAACAGGTGTGTGGTGAAAATACATGTCCATTTCTTGCCAACTTAGTCACCCACAATAGGTGTGTAGTGGCGATAAATGGCCACCTTATGATGAGAAATGGACCTACAATAGGTGTGTGGTGGAAATATATGTCAATTTCTGACCAAATTAGTTACCTACAATAGGTGTGTAGTTGCGATAAAAGATCTTATTCTGACAAGAAACTGACCTACAACAGGTGTGTGGTGAAAATATAAATTAGTTACCTACAATAGGTGTGTAGTTGCGATAAAAGATCTTATTCTGACAAGATACTGACCTACAACAGGTGTGTGGTGAAAATACATGTCCATTTCTTGCCAACTTAGTCACCCACAATAGGTGTGTAGTGGCGATAAATGGCCACCTTATGATGAGAAATGGACCTACAATAGGTGTGTGGTGGAAAATTATGTCCATTTCCTGCCAATTTAGCCACCTACAATAGGTGTGTACTTGCTGCAAATGGCCATATTATGAACAGAAATGAACCTACAATAGGTGTGTGGTGGAAATATATGTCAATTTCTGACCAAATTAGTTACCTACAATAGGTGTGTAGTTGCGATAAAAGATCTTATTCTGACAAGAAACTGACCTACAACAGGTGTGTGGTGAAAATACATGTCCATTTCTTGCCAACTTAGTCACCCGCAATTGGTGTGTAGTGGCGATAAATGGCCACCTTATGATGAGAAATGGACCTACAATAGGTGTGTGGTGGAAAATTATGTCCATTTCTTGCCAATTTAGCCAACTATGATAGGTGTGTACTTGCTGCAAATGGCCATATTATGAACAGAAATGAACCTACAATAGGTGTGTGGTGGAAATATATGTCAATTTCTGACCAAATTAGTTACCTACAATAGGTGTGTAATTGCGATAAAAGATCTTATTCTGACAAGAAACTGACCTACAACAGGTGTGTGGTGAAAATACATGTCCATTTCTTGCCAACTTAGTCACCCACAATAGGTGTGTAGTGGCGATAAATGGCCACCTTATGATGAGAAATGGACCTACAATAGGTGTGTGGTGGAAATATATGTCAATTTCTGACCAAATTAGTTACCTACAATAGGTGTGTAGTTGCGATAAAAGATCTTATTCTGACAAGAAACTGACCTACAACAGGTGTGTGGTGAAAATATAAATTAGTTACCTACAATAGGTGTGTAGTTGCGATAAAAGATCTTATTCTGACAAGATACTGACCTACAACAGGTGTGTGGTGAAAATACATGTCCATTTCTTGCCAACTTAGTCACCCACAATAGGTGTGTAGTGGCGATAAATGGCCACCTTATGATGAGAAATGGACCTACAATAGGTGTGTGGTGGAAAATTATGTCCATTTCCTGCCAATTTAGCCACCTACAATAGGTGTGTACTTGCTGCAAATGGCCATATTATGAACAGAAATGAACCTACAATAGGTGTGTGGTGGAAATATATGTCAATTTCTGACCAAATTAGTTACCTAGAATAGGTGTGTAGGTGCGATAAAAGATCTTATTCTGACAAGAAACTGACCTACAACAGGTGTGTGGTGAAAATATAAATTAGTTACCTACAATAGGTGTGTAGTTGCGATAAAAGATCTTATTCTGATAAGATACTGACCTACAACAGGTGTGTGGTGAAAATACATGTCCATTTCTTGCCAACTTAGTCACCCACAATAGGTGTGTATTGGCGATAAATGGCCACCTTATGATGAGAAATGGACCTACAATAGGTGTGTGGTGGAAATATATGTCAATTTCTGACCAAATTAGTTACCTACAATAGGTGTGTAGTTGCGATAAAAGATCTTATTCTGACAAGAAACTGACCTACAACAGTTGTGTGGTGAAAATACATGTCCATTTCTTGCCAACTTAGTCACCCACAACAGGTGTGTAGTGGCGATAAATGGCCACCTTATGATGAGAAATGGACCTACAATAGGTGTGTGGTGGAAAATTATGTCCATTTCTTGCCAATTTAGCCACCTATGATAGGTGTGTACTTGCTGCAAATGGCCATATTATGAACAGAAATGAACCTACAATAGGTGTGTGGTGGAAATATATGTCAATTTCTGACCAAATTAGTTACCTACAATAGGTGTGTAATTGCGATAAAAGATCTTATTCTGATAAGAAACTGAACTACAACAGGTGTGTGGTGAAAATACATGTCCATTTCTTGCCAACTTAGTCACCCGCAATTGGTGTGTAGTGGCGATAAATGGCCACCTTATGATGAGAAATGGACCTACAATAGGTGTGTGGTGGAAAATTATGTCCATTTCTTGCCAATTTAGCCACCTACAATAGGTGTGTACTTGCTGGAAATGGCCATATTATGAACAGAAATGAACCTACAATAGGTGTGTGGTGGAAATATATGTCAATTTCTGACCAAATTAGTTACCTAGAATAGGTGTGTAGTTGCGATAAAAGATCTTATTCTGACAAGAAACTGACCTACAACAGGTGTGTGGTGAAAATATAAATTAGTTACCTACAATAGGTGTGTAGTTGCGATAAAAGATCTTATTCTGATAAGATACTGACCTACAACAGGTGTGTGGTGAAAATACATGTCCATTTCTTGCCAACTTAGTCACCCACAATAGGTGTGTATTGGCGATAAATGGCCACCTTATGATGAGAAATGGACCTACAATAGGTGTGTGGTGGAAATATATGTCAATTTCTGACCAAATTAGTTACCTACAATAGGTGTGTAGTTGCGATAAAAGATCTTATTCTGACAAGAAACTGACCTACAACAGGTGTGTGGTGAAAATATAAATTAGTTACCTACAATAGGTGTGTAGTTGCGATAAAAGATCTTATTCTGACAAGATACTGACCTACAACAGGTGTGTGGTGAAAATACATGTCCATTTCTTGCCAACTTAGTCACCCACAATAGGTGTGTAGTGGCGATAAATGGCCACCTTATGATGAGAAATGGACCTACAATAGGTGTGTGGTGGAAAATTATGTCCATTTCCTGCCAATTTAGCCACCTACAATAGGTGTGTACTTGCTGCAAATGGCCATATTATGAACAGAAATGAACCTACAATAGGTGTGTGGTGGAAATATATGTCAATTTCTGACCAAATTAGTTACCTACAATAGGTGTGTAATTGCGATAAAAGATCTTATTCTGATAAGAAACTGAACTACAACAGGTGTGTGGTGAAAATACATGTCCATTTCTTGCCAACTTAGTCACCCGCAATTGGTGTGTAGTGGCGATAAATGGCCACCTTATGATGAGAAATGGACCTACAATAGGTGTGTGGTGGAAAATTATGTCCATTTCTTGCCAATTTAGCCACCTACAATAGGTGTGTACTTGCTGGAAATGGCCATATTATGAACAGAAATGAACCTACAATAGGTGTGTGGTGGAAATATATGTCAATTTCTGACCAAATTAGTTACCTAGAATAGGTGTGTAGTTGCGATAAAAGATCTTATTCTGACAAGAAACTGACCTACAACAGGTGTGTGGTGAAAATATAAATTAGTTACCTACAATAGGTGTGTAGTTGCGATAAAAGATCTTATTCTGATAAGATACTGACCTACAACAGGTGTGTGGTGAAAATACATGTCCATTTCTTGCCAACTTAGTCACCCACAATAGGTGTGTATTGGCGATAAATGGCCACCTTATGATGAGAAATGGACCTACAATAGGTGTGTGGTGGAAATATATGTCAATTTCTGACCAAATTAGTTACCTACAATAGGTGTGTAGTTGCGATAAAAGATCTTATTCTGACAAGAAACTGACCTACAACAGGTGTGTGGTGAAAATATAAATTAGTTACCTACAATAGGTGTGTAGTTGCGATAAAAGATCTTATTCTGACAAGATACTGACCTACAACAGGTGTGTGGTGAAAATACATGTCCATTTCTTGCCAACTTAGTCACCCACAATAGGTGTGTAGTGGCGATAAATGGCCACCTTATGATGAGAAATGGACCTACAATAGGTGTGTGGTGGAAAATTATGTCCATTTCCTGCCAATTTAGCCACCTACAATAGGTGTGTACTTGCTGCAAATGGCCATATTATGAACAGAAATGAACCTACAATAGGTGTGTGGTGGAAATATATGTCAATTTCTGACCAAATTAGTTACCTAGAATAGGTGTGTAGGTGCGATAAAAGATCTTATTCTGACAAGAAACTGACCTACAACAGGTGTGTGGTGAAAATATAAATTAGTTACCTACAATAGGTGTGTAGTTGCGATAAAAGATCTTATTCTGATAAGATACTGACCTACAACAGGTGTGTGGTGAAAATACATGTCCATTTCTTGCCAACTTAGTCACCCACAATAGGTGTGTATTGGCGATAAATGGCCACCTTATGATGAGAAATGGACCTACAATAGGTGTGTGGTGGAAATATATGTCAATTTCTGACCAAATTAGTTACCTACAATAGGTGTGTAGTTGCGATAAAAGATCTTATTCTGACAAGAAACTGACCTACAACAGTTGTGTGGTGAAAATACATGTCCATTTCATGCCAACTTAGTCACCCACAACAGGTGTGTAGTGGCGATAAATGGCCACCTTATGATGAGAAATGGACCTACAATAGGTGTGTGGTGGAAAATTATGTCCATTTCTTGCCAATTTAGCCACCTATGATAGGTGTGTACTTGCTGCAAATGGCCATATTATGAACAGAAATGAACCTACAATAGGTGTGTGGTGGAAATATATGTCAATTTCTGACCAAATTAGTTACCTACAATAGGTGTGTAATTGCGATAAAAGATCTTATTCTGATAAGAAACTGAACTACAACAGGTGTGTGGTGAAAATACATGTCCATTTCTTGCCAACTTAGTCACCCGCAATTGGTGTGTAGTGGCGATAAATGGCCACCTTATGATGAGAAATGGACCTACAATAGGTGTGTGGTGGAAAATTATGTCCATTTCTTGCCAATTTAGCCACCTACAATAGGTGTGTACTTGCTGGAAATGGCCATATTATGAACAGAAATGAACCTACAATAGGTGTGTGGTGGAAATATATGTCAATTTCTGACCAAATTAGTTACCTAGAATAGGTGTGTAGTTGCGATAAAAGATCTTATTCTGACAAGAAACTGACCTACAACAGGTGTGTGGTGAAAATATAAATTAGTTACCTACAATAGGTGTGTAGTTGCGATAAAAGATCTTATTCTGATAAGATACTGACCTACAACAGGTGTGTGGTGAAAATACATGTCCATTTCTTGCCAACTTAGTCACCCACAATAGGTGTGTATTGGCGATAAATGGCCACCTTATGATGAGAAATGGACCTACAATAGGTGTGTGGTGGAAATATATGTCAATTTCTGACCAAATTAGTTACCTACAATAGGTGTGTAGTTGCGATAAAAGATCTTATTCTGACAAGAAACTGACCTACAACAGGTGTGTGGTGAAAATATAAATTAGTTACCTACAATAGGTGTGTAGTTGCGATAAAAGATCTTATTCTGACAAGATACTGACCTACAACAGGTGTGTGGTGAAAATACATGTCCATTTCTTGCCAACTTAGTCACCCACAATAGGTGTGTAGTGGCGATAAATGGCCACCTTATGATGAGAAATGGACCTACAATAGGTGTGTGGTGGAAAATTATGTCCATTTCCTGCCAATTTAGCCACCTACAATAGGTGTGTACTTGCTGCAAATGGCCATATTATGAACAGAAATGAACCTACAATAGGTGTGTGGTGGAAATATATGTCAATTTCTGACCAAATTAGTTACCTACAATAGGTGTGTAATTGCGATAAAAGATCTTATTCTGATAAGAAACTGAACTACAACAGGTGTGTGGTGAAAATACATGTCCATTTCTTGCCAACTTAGTCACCCGCAATTGGTGTGTAGTGGCGATAAATGGCCACCTTATGATGAGAAATGGACCTACAATAGGTGTGTGGTGGAAAATTATGTCCATTTCTTGCCAATTTAGCCACCTACAATAGGTGTGTACTTGCTGGAAATGGCCATATTATGAACAGAAATGAACCTACAATAGGTGTGTGGTGGAAATATATGTCAATTTCTGACCAAATTAGTTACCTAGAATAGGTGTGTAGTTGCGATAAAAGATCTTATTCTGACAAGAAACTGACCTACAACAGGTGTGTGGTGAAAATATAAATTAGTTACCTACAATAGGTGTGTAGTTGCGATAAAAGATCTTATTCTGATAAGATACTGACCTACAACAGGTGTGTGGTGAAAATACATGTCCATTTCTTGCCAACTTAGTCACCCACAATAGGTGTGTATTGGCGATAAATGGCCACCTTATGATGAGAAATGGACCTACAATAGGTGTGTGGTGGAAATATATGTCAATTTCTGACCAAATTAGTTACCTACAATAGGTGTGTAGTTGCGATAAAAGATCTTATTCTGACAAGAAACTGACCTACAACAGGTGTGTGGTGAAAATATAAATTAGTTACCTACAATAGGTGTGTAGTTGCGATAAAAGATCTTATTCTGACAAGATACTGACCTACAACAGGTGTGTGGTGAAAATACATGTCCATTTCTTGCCAACTTAGTCACCCACAATAGGTGTGTAGTGGCGATAAATGGCCACCTTATGATGAGAAATGGACCTACAATAGGTGTGTGGTGGAAAATTATGTCCATTTCCTGCCAATTTAGCCACCTACAATAGGTGTGTACTTGCTGCAAATGGCCATATTATGAACAGAAATGAACCTACAATAGGTGTGTGGTGGAAATATATGTCAATTTCTGACCAAATTAGTTACCTACAATAGGTGTGTAATTGCAATAAAAGATCTTATTCTGATAAGAAACTGAACTACAACAGGTGTGTGGTGAAAATACATGTCCATTTCTTGCCAACTTAGTCACCCGCAATTGGTGTGTAGTGGCGATAAATGGCCACCTTATGATGAGAAATGGACCTACAATAGGTGTGTGGTGGAAAATTATGTCCATTTCTTGCCAATTTAGCCACCTACAATAGGTGTGTACTTGCTGGAAATGGCCATATTATGAACAGAAATGAACCTACAATAGGTGTGTGGTGGAAATATATGTCAATTTCTGACCAAATTAGTTACCTAGAATAGGTGTGTAGTTGCGATAAAAGATCTTATTCTGACAAGAAACTGACCTACAACAGGTGTGTGGTGAAAATATAAATTAGTTACCTACAATAGGTGTGTAGTTGCGATAAAAGATCTTATTCTGATAAGATACTGACCTACAACAGGTGTGTGGTGAAAATACATGTCCATTTCTTGCCAACTTAGTCACCCACAATAGGTGTGTATTGGCGATAAATGGCCACCTTATGATGAGAAATGGACCTACAATAGGTGTGTGGTGGAAATATATGTCAATTTCTGACCAAATTAGTTACCTACAATAGGTGTGTAGTTGCGATAAAAGATCTTATTCTGACAAGAAACTGACCTACAACAGGTGTGTGGTGAAAATATAAATTAGTTACCTACAATAGGTGTGTAGTTGCGATAAAAGATCTTATTCTGACAAGATACTGACCTACAACAGGTGTGTGGTGAAAATACATGTCCATTTCTTGCCAACTTAGTCACCCACAATAGGTGTGTAGTGGCGATAAATGGCCACCTTATGATGAGAAATGGACCTACAATAGGTGTGTGGTGGAAAATTATGTCCATTTCCTGCCAATTTAGCCACCTACAATAGGTGTGTACTTGCTGCAAATGGCCATATTATGAACAGAAATGAACCTACAATAGGTGTGTGGTGGAAATATATGTCAATTTCTGACCAAATTAGTTACCTACAATAGGTGTGTAGTTGCGATAAAAGATCTTATTCTGACAAGAAACTGACCTACAACAGGTGTGTGGTGAAAATATATGTCAATTTCTGACCAAATTAGTTACCTACAATAGGTGTGTAGTTGCGATAAAAGATCTTATTCTGACAAGAAACTGACCTACAACAGGTGTGTGGTGAAAATATAAATTAGTTACCTACAATAGGTGTGTAGTTGCGATAAAAGATCTTATTCTGACAAGATACTGACCTACAACAGGTGTGTGGTGAAAATACATGTCCATTTCTTGCCAACTTAGTCACCCACAATAGGTGTGTAGTGGCGATAAATGGCAACCTTATGATGAGAAATGGACCTACAATAGGTGTGTGGTGGAAAATTATGTCCATTTCCTGCCAATTTAGCCACCTACAATAGGTGTGTACTTGCTGCAAATGGCCATATTATGAACAGAAATGAACCTACAATAGGTGTGTGGTGGAAATATATGTCAATTTCTGACCAAATTAGTTACCTACAATAGGTGTGTAGTTGCGATAAAAGATCTTATTCTGACAAGAAACTGACCTACAACAGGTGTGTGGTGAAAATACATGTCCATTTCTTGCCAACTTAGTCACCCACAACAGGTGTGTAGTGGCGATAAATGGCCACCTTATGATGAGAAATGGACCTACAATAGGTGTGTGGTGGAAAATTATGTCCATTTCTTGCCAATTTAGCCACCTATGATAGGTGTGTACTTGCTGCAATTGGCCATATTATGAACAGAAATGAACCTACAATAGGTGTGTGGTGGAAATATATGTCAATTTCTAACCAAATTAGTTACCTACAATAGGTGTGTAATTGCGATAAAAGATCTTATTCTGACAAGAAACTGAACTACAACAGGTGTGTGGTGAAAATACATGTCCATTTCTTGCCAACTTAGTCACCCGCAATAGGTGTGTAGTGGCGATAAATGGCCACCTTATGATGAGAAATGGACCTACAATAGGTGTGTGGTGGAAAATTATGTCCATTTCTTTCCAATTTAGCCACCTACAATAGGTGTGTACTTGCTGGAAATGGCCATATTATGAACAGAAATGAACCTACAATAGGTGTGTGGTGGAAATATATGTCAATTTCTGACCAAATTAGTTACCTAGAATAGGTGTGTAGTTGCGATAAAAGATCTTATTCTGACAAGAAACTGACCTACAACAGGTGTGTGGTGAAAATATAAATTAGTTACCTACAATAGGTGTGTAGTTGCGATAAAAGATCTTATTCTGATAAGATACTGACCTACAACAGGTGTGTGGTGAAAATACATGTCCATTTCTTGCCAACTTAGTCACCCACAATAGGTGTGTAGTGGCGATAAATGGCCACCTTATGATGAGAAATGGACCTACAATAGGTGTGTGGTGGAAAATTATGTCCATTTCCTGCCAATTTAGCCACCTACAATAGGTGTGTACTTGCTGCAAATGGCCATATTATGAACAGAAATGAACCTACAATAGGTGTGTGGTGGAAATATATGTCAATTTCTGACCAAATTAGTTACCTAGAATAGGTGTGTAGTTGCGATAAAAGATCTTATTCTGACAAGAAACTGACCTACAACAGGTGTGTGGTGAAAATATAAATTAGTTACCTACAATAGGTGTGTAGTTGCGATAAAAGATCTTATTCTGACAAGATACTGACCTACAACAGGTGTGTGGTGAAAATACATGTCCATTTCTTGCCAACTTAGTCACCCACAATAGGTGTGTAGTGGCGATAAATGGCAACCTTATGATGAGAAATGGACCTACAATAGGTGTGTGGTGGAAAATTATGTCCATTTCCTGCCAATTTAGCCACCTACAATAGGTGTGTACTTGCTGCAAATGGCCATATTATGAACAGAAATGAACCTACAATAGGTGTGTGGTGGAAATATATGTCAATTTCTGACCAAATTAGTTACCTACAATAGGTGTGTAGTTGCGATAAAAGATCTTATTCTGACAAGAAACTGACCTACAACAGGTGTGTGGTGAAAATACATGTCCATTTCTTGCCAACTTAGTCACCCACAACAGGTGTGTAGTGGCGATAAATGGCCACCTTATGATGAGAAATGGACCTACAATAGGTGTGTGGTGGAAAATTATGTCCATTTCTTGCCAATTTAGCCACCTATGATAGGTGTGTACTTGCTGCAAATGGCCATATTATGAACAGAAATGAACCTACAATAGGTGTGTGGTGGAAATATATGTCAATTTCTGACCAAATTAGTTACCTACAATAGGTGTGTAATTGCGATAAAAGATCTTATTCTGACAAGAAACTGACCTACAACAGGTGTTTGGTGAAAATACATGTCCATTTCTTGCCAACTTAGTCACCCACAATAGGTGTGTAGTGGCGATAAATGGCCACCTTATGATGAGAAATGGACCTACAATAGGTGTGTGGTGGAAATATATGTCAATTTCTGACCAAATTAGTTACCTACAATAGGTGTGTAGTTGCGATAAAAGATCTTATTCTGACAAGAAACTGACCTACAACAGGTGTGTGGTGAAAATATAAATTAGTTACCTACAATAGGTGTGTAGTTGCGATAAAAGATCTTATTCTGACAAGATACTGACCTACAACAGGTGTGTGGTGAAAATACATGTCCATTTCTTGCCAACTTAGTCACCCACAATAGGTGTGTAGTGGCGATAAATGGCCAACTTATGATGAGAAATGGACCTACAATAGGTGTGTGGTGGAAAATTATGTCCATTTCCTGCCAATTTAGCCACCTACAATAGGTGTGTACTTGCTGCAAATGGCCATATTATGAACAGAAATGAACCTACAATAGGTGTGTGGTGGAAATATATGTCAATTTCTGACCAAATTAGTTACCTACAATAGGTGTGTAGTTGCGATAAAAGATCTTATTCTGACAAGAAACTGACCTACAACAGGTGTGTGGTGAAAATACATGTCCATTTCTTGCCAACTTAGTCACCCACAACAGGTGTGTAGTGGCGATAAATGGCCACCTTATGATGAGAAATGGACCTACAATAGGTGTGTGGTGGAAAATTATGTCCATTTCTTGCCAATTTAGCCACCTATGATAGGTGTGTACTTGCTGCAAATGGCCATATTATGAACAGAAATGAACCTACAATAGGTGTGTGGTGGAAATATATGTCAATTTCTGACCAAATTAGTTACCTACAATAGGTGTGTAATTGCGATAAAAGATCTTATTCTGACAAGAAACTGACCTACAACAGGTGTTTGGTGAAAATACATGTCCATTTCTTGCCAACTTAGTCACCCACAATAGGTGTGTAGTGGCGATAAATGGCCACCTTATGATGAGAAATGGACCTACAATAGGTGTGTGGTGGAAATATATGTCAATTTCTGACCAAATTAGTTACCTACAATAGGTGTGTAGTTGCGATAAAAGATCTTATTCTGACAAGAAACTGACCTACAACAGGTGTGTGGTGAAAATATAAATTAGTTACCTACAATAGGTGTGTAGTTGCGATAAAAGATCTTATTCTGACAAGATACTGACCTACAACAGGTGTGTGGTGAAAATACATGTCCATTTCTTGCCAACTTAGTCACCCACAATAGGTGTGTAGTGGCGATAAATGGCCACCTTATGATGAGAAATGGACCTACAATAGGTGTGTGGTGGAAAATTATGTCCATTTCCTGCCAATTTAGCCACCTACAATAGGTGTGTACTTGCTGCAAATGGCCATATTATGAACAGAAATGAACCTACAATAGGTGTGTGGTGGAAATATATGTCAATTTCTGACCAAATTAGTTACCTACAATAGGTGTGTAGTTGCGATAAAAGATCTTATTCTGACAAGAAACTGACCTACAACAGGTGTGTGGTGAAAATACATGTCCATTTCTTGCCAACTGAGTCACCCACAACAGGTGTGTAGTGGCGATAAATGGCCACCTTATGATGAGAAATGGACCTACAATAGGTGTGTGGTGGAAAATTATGTCCATTTCTTGCCAATTTAGCCACCTATGATAGGTGTGTACTTGCTGCAATTGGCCATATTATGAACAGAAATGAACCTACAATAGGTGTGTGGTGGAAATATATGTCAATTTCTAACCAAATTAGTTACCTACAATAGGTGTGTAATTGCGATAAAAGATCTTATTCTGACAAGAAACTGAACTACAACAGGTGTGTGGTGAAAATACATGTCCATTTCTTGCCAACTTAGTCACCCGCAATAGGTGTGTAGTGGCGATAAATGGCCACCTTATGATGAGAAATGGACCTACAATAGGTGTGTGGTGGAAAATTATGTCCATTTCTTTCCAATTTAGCCACCTACAATAGGTGTGTACTTGCTGGAAATGGCCATATTATGAACAGAAATGAACCTACAATAGGTGTGTGGTGGAAATATATGTCAATTTCTGACCAAATTAGTTACCTAGAATAGGTGTGTAGTTGCGATAAAAGATCTTATTCTGACAAGAAACTGACCTACAACAGGTGTGTGGTGAAAATATAAATTAGTTACCTACAATAGGTGTGTAGTTGCGATAAAAGATCTTATTCTGACAAGATACTGACCTACAACAGGTGTGTGGTGAAAATACATGTCCATTTCTTGCCAACTTAGTCACCCACAATAGGTGTGTAGTGGCGATAAATGGCAACCTTATGATGAGAAATGGACCTACAATAGGTGTGTGGTGGAAAATTATGTCCATTTCTTGCCAATTTAGCCACCTATGATAGGTGTGTACTTGCTGCAAATGGCCATGTTATGAACAGAAATGAACCTACAATAGGTGTGTGGTGGAAATATATGTCCATTTCTTGCCAACTTAGTCACCCACCATAGGTGTGTAGTGGCGATAAATGGCCACCTTATGATGAGAAATGGACCTACAATAGGTGTGTGGTGGAAATATATGTCAATTTCTGTCCAAATTAGTTACCTACAATAGGTGTGTAGTTGCGATAAAAGATCTTATTCTGACAAGAAACTGACCTACAACAGGTGTGTGGTGAAAATATATGTCCATTTCTTGCCAACTTAGTCACCCACAATAGGTGTGTAGTGGCGATAAATGGCCACCTTATGATGAGAAATGGACCTACAATAGGTGTGTGGTGGAAATATATGTCAATTTCTGACCAAATTAGTTACCTACAATAGGTGTGTAGTTGCGATAAAAGATCTTATTCTGACAAGAAACTGACCTACAACAGGTGTGTGGTGAAAATATAAATTAGTTACCTACAATAGGTGTGTAGTTGCGATAAAAGATCTTATTCTGACAAGATACTGACCTACAACAGGTGTGTGGTGAAAATACATGTCCATTTCTTGCCAACTTAGTCACCCACAATAGGTGTGTAGTGGCGATAAATGGCCACCTTATGATGAGAAATGGACCTACAATAGGTGTGTGGTGGAAAATTATGTCCATTTCCTGCCAATTTAGCCACCTACAATAGGTGTGTACTTGCTGCAAATGGCCATATTATGAACAGAAATGAACCTACAATAGGTGTGTGGTGGAAATATATGTCAATTTCTGACCAAATTAGTTACCTACAATAGGTGTGTAGTTGCGATAAAAGATCTTATTCTGACAAGAAACTGACCTACAACAGGTGTGTGGTGAAAATACATGTCCATTTCTTGCCAACTTAGTCACCCACAACAGGTGTGTAGTGGCAATAAATGGCCACCTTATGATGAGAAATGGACCTACAATAGGTGTGTGGTGGAAAATTATGTCCATTTCTTGCCAATTTAGCCAACTATGATAGGTGTGTACTTGCTGGAAATGGCCATATTATGAACAGAAATGAACCTACAATAGGTGTGTGGTGGAAATATATGTCAATTTCTGACCAAATTAGTTACCTACAATAGGTGTGTAGTTGCGATAAAAGATCTTATTCTGACAAGAAACTGACCTACAACAGGTGTGTGGTGAAAATACATGTCCATTTCTTGCCAACTTAGTCACCCACAACAGGTGTGTAGTGGCGATAAATGGCCACCTTATGATGAGAAATGGACCTACAATAGGTGTGTGGTGGAAAATTATGTCCATTTCTTGCCAATTTAGCCACCTATGATAGGTGTGTACTTGCTGCAATTGGCCATATTATGAACAGAAATGAACCTACAATAGGTGTGTGGTGGAAATATATGTCAATTTCTAACCAAATTAGTTACCTACAATAGGTGTGTAATTGAGATAAAAGATCTTATTCTGACAAGAAACTGAACTACAACAGGTGTGTGGTGAAAATACATGTCCATTTCTTGCCAACTTAGTCACCCGCAATAGGTGTGTAGTGGCGATAAATGGCCACCTTATGATGAGAAATGGACCTACAATAGGTGTGTGGTGGAAAATTATGTCCATTTCTTTCCAATTTAGCCACCTACAATAGGTGTGTACTTGCTGGAAATGGCCATATTATGAACAGAAATGAACCTACAATAGGTGTGTGGTGGAAATATATGTCAATTTCTGACCAAATTAGTTACCTAGAATAGGTGTGTAGTTGCGATAAAAGATCTTATTCTGACAAGAAACTGACCTACAACAGGTGTGTGGTGAAAATATAAATTAGTTACCTACAATAGGTGTGTAGTTGCGATAAAAGATCTTATTCTGACAAGATACTGACCTACAACAGGTGTGTGGTGAAAATACATGTCCATTTCTTGCCAACTTAGTCACCCACAATAGGTGTGTAGTGGCGATAAATGGCAACCTTATGATGAGAAATGGACCTACAATAGGTGTGTGGTGGAAAATTATGTCCATTTCTTGCCAATTTAGCCACCTATGATAGGTGTGTACTTGCTGCAAATGGCCATATTATGAACAGAAATGAACCTACAATAGGTGTGTGGTGGAAATATATGTCCATTTCTTGCCAACTTAGTCACCCACCATAGGTGTGTAGTGGCGATAAATGGCCACCTTATGATGAGAAATGGACCTACAATAGGTGTGTGGTGGAAATATATGTCAATTTCTGACCAAATTAGTTACCTACAATAGGTGTGTAGTTGCGATAAAAGATCTTATTCTGACAAGAAACTGACCTACAACAGGTGTGTGGTGAAAATATATGTCCATTTCTTGCCAACTTAGTCACCCACAATAGGTGTGTAGTGGCGATAAATGGCCACCTTATGATGAGAAATGGACCTACAATAGGTGTGTGGTGGAAATATATGTCAATTTCTGACCAAATTAGTTACCTACAATAGGTGTGTAGTTGCGATAAAAGATCTTATTCTGACAAGAAACTGACCTACAACAGGTGTGTGGTGAAAATATAAATTAGTTACCTACAATAGGTGTGTAGTTGCGATAAAAGATCTTATTCTGACAAGATACTGACCTACAACAGGTGTGTGGTGAAAATACATGTCCATTTCTTGCCAACTTAGTCACCCACAATAGGTGTGTAGTGGCGATAAATGGCCACCTTATGATGAGAAATGGACCTACAATAGGTGTGTGGTGGAAAATTATGTCCATTTCCTGCCAATTTAGCCACCTACAATAGGTGTGTACTTGCTGGAAATGGCCATATTATGAACAGAAATGAACCTACAATAGGTGTGTGGTGGAAATATATGTCAATTTCTGAACAAATTAGTTACCTACAATAGGTGTGTAGTTGCGATAAAAGATCTTATTCTGACAAGAAACTGACCTACAACAGGTGTGTGGTGAAAATACATGTCCATTTCTTGCCAACTTAGTCACCCACAACAGGTGTGTAGTGGCAATAAATGGCCACCTTATGATGAGAAATGGACCTACAATAGGTGTGTGGTGGAAAATTATGTCCATTTCTTGCCAATTTAGCCAACTATGATAGGTGTGTACTTGCTGCAAATGGCCATATTATGAACAGAAATGAACCTACAATAGGTGTGTGGTGGAAATATATGTCAATTTCTGACCAAATTAGTTACCTACAATAGGTGTGTAGTTGCGATAAAAGATCTTATTCTGACAAGAAACTGACCTACAACAGGTGTGTGGTGAAAATATAAATTAGTTACCTACAATAGGTGTGTAATTGCGATAAAAGATCTTATTCTGACAAGAAACTGAACTACAACAGGTGTGTGGTGAAAATACATGTCCATTTCTTGCCAACTTAGTCACCCGCAATAGGTGTGTAGTGGCGATAAATGGCCACCTTATGATGAGAAATGGACCTACAATAGGTGTGTGGTGGAAAATTATGTCCATTTCTTTCCAATTTAGCCACCTACAATAGGTGTGTACTTGCTGGAAATGGCCATATTATGAACAGAAATGAACCTACAATAGGTGTGTGGTGGAAATATATGTCAATTTCTGACCAAATTAGTTACCTAGAATAGGTGTGTAGTTGCGATAAAAGATCTTATTCTGACAAGAAACTGACCTACAACAGGTGTGTGGTGAAAATATAAATTAGTTACCTACAATAGGTGTGTAGTTGCGATAAAAGATCTTATTCTGATAAGATACTGACCTACAACAGGTGTGTGGTGAAAATACATGTCCATTTCTTGCCAACTTAGTCACCCACAATAGGTGTGTAGTGGCGATAAATGGCCACCTTATGATGTAAAATGGACCTACAATAGGTGTGTGGTGGAAAATTATGTCCATTTCCTGCCAATTTAGCCACCTACAATAGGTGTGTACTTGCTGCAAATGGCCATATTATGAACAGAAATGAACCTACAATAGGTGTGTGGTGAAAATATATGTCAATTTCTGACCAAATTAGTTACCTACAATAGGTGTGTAGTTGCGATAAAAGATCTTATTCTGACAAGAAACTGACCTACAACAGGTGTGTGGTGAAAATACATGTCCATTTCTTGCCAACTTAGTCACCCACAACAGGTGTGTAGTGGCGATAAATGGCCACCTTATGATGAGAAATGGACCTACAATAGGTGTGTGGTGGAAAATTATGTCCATTTCTTGCCAATTTAGCCACCTATGATAGGTGTGTACTTGCTGCAATTGGCCATATTATGAACAGAAATGAACCTACAATAGGTGTGTGGTGGAAATATATGTCAATTTCTAACCAAATTAGTTACCTACAATAGGTGTGTAATTGCGATAAAAGATCTTATTCTGACAAGAAACTGAACTACAACAGGTGTGTGGTGAAAATACATGTCCATTTCTTGCCAACTTAGTCACCCGCAATAGGTGTGTAGTGGCGATAAATGGCCACCTTATGATGAGAAATGGACCTACAATAGGTGTGTGGTGGAAAATTATGTCCATTTCTTTCCAATTTAGCCACCTACAATAGGTGTGTACTTGCTGGAAATGGCCATATTATGAACAGAAATGAACCTACAATAGGTGTGTGGTGGAAATATATGTCAATTTCTGACCAAATTAGTTACCTAGAATAGGTGTGTAGTTGCGATAAAAGATCTTATTCTGACAAGAAACTGACCTACAACAGGTGTGTGGTGAAAATATAAATTAGTTACCTACAATAGGTGTGTAGTTGCGATAAAAGATCTTATTCTGATAAGATACTGACCTACAACAGGTGTGTGGTGAAAATACATGTCCATTTCTTGCCAACTTAGTCACCCACAATAGGTGTGTAGTGGCGATAAATGGCCACCTTATGATGAGAAATGGACCTACAATAGGTGTGTGGTGGAAAATTATGTCCATTTCCTGCCAATTTAGCCACCTACAATAGGTGTGTACTTGCTGCAAATGGCCATATTATGAACAGAAATGAACCTACAATAGGTGTGTGGTGGAAATATATGTCAATTTCTGACCAAATTAGTTACCTACAATAGGTGTGTAGTTGCGATAAAAGATCTTATTCTGACAAGAAACTGACCTACAACAGTTGTGTGGTGAAAATATAAATTAGTTACCTACAATAGGTGTGTAGTTGCGATAAAAGATCTTATTCTGACAAGATACTGACCTACAACAGGTGTGTGGTGAAAATACATGTCCATTTCTTGCCAACTTAGTCACCCACAATAGGTGTGTAGTGGCGATAAATGGCAACCTTATGATGAGAAATGGACCTACAATAGGTGTGTGGTGGAAAATTATGTCCATTTCCTGCCAATTTAGCCACCTACAATAGGTGTGTACTTGCTGCAAATGGCCATATTATGAACAGAAATGAACCTACAATAGGTGTGTGGTGGAAATATATGTCAATTTCTGACCAAATTAGTTACCTAGAATAGGTGTGTAATTGCGATAAAAGATCTTATTATGACAAGAAACTGACCTACAACAGGTGTGTGGTGAAAATACATGTCCATTTCTTGCCAACTTAGTCACCCACAACAGGTGTGTAGTGGCGATAAATGGCCACCTTATGATGAGAAATGGACCTACAATAGGTGTGTGGTGGAAAATCATGTCCATTTCTTGACAATTTAGCCACCTACGATAGGTGTGTACTTGCTGCAAATGGCCATATTATGAACAGAAATGAACCTACAATAGATTTCTGACAAAATTCGTCACTTTTCATAATGTATTTGAACCAATATTGATGTCCAACATGGTATTTGTCAACAGCCATTACATTTACTCTGTAACCTACTAGTTTTCCTCCTTTGACCCATTCAATTTATTACTCTTCCTTCTTATTTTATGTGAATGTGAAGATGCTCAAAAATATAAAAAGAAAAATATATTAGGCAGTTGTTATTTTCTTGTCTTTTTGTTGTTTACCAAAGCGGATTGAACATATTAATGGTAGCATGTATCCTAATTTTCGCTAAATATAGATTTATCATGTCCCATTTGACCTGTCAATCAAAGGCTGTACTGGTTCTTGTTTCTACCTACAATATGTGTGTAGTACGTTAGGTATGCACCCATTAACATCTATGTATATTTCATGCAGGATGTTATGATTCAATCAAAAAACATTACACTTTCTGATTTTAAAAGAGAATTCTTTACACATCTTTGCTAAGATATTAAAATTTCTGTACTGTATTTAGTTACTAGACCCAACCCCACTAAAAATACTCTGTCCTCTTTCACACCTGTGTCCGAGGAAGAACTACTCAAAATTCTAGAGTCCTGACTGTCCAAATCATGTGACCTTGATCCGATTCCGACGTCACTGGTCAAGGAGTGTGCTGATATTCTCATCACCCCCATCACTAAAATTGTAATTATTCAATCACAGAAGGTAGTTTCCCCAACTGTTTTAAGATGGCATATGTCACCCCCCTTCAAAAGAAGCTGAGCCGTGATAGAAATATCCTCAAAAACTACAGGAAGGTGTCAAACCTCAGCTTTATATCTAAACTTATTGAGAAGGTGGTGGCAAAGCAGCTAAATGAATTTATTTCGCACGAGGGGCTCTTAAATGTCAACCAGTCTGCTTATAAGAGTTCTCACTCCACTGAAACCGCATTGTTGAATATTCAAAATGATATAGCTCTCTCAGTGGACTCAGGAAAGGCAGTGGCCCTAACATTATTAGACCTATCAGCAGCGTTTGATACGATTGATCACTCTCTTTTATATGACTGCTTGCATGACTGGTTTGGTCTAGATGGTACTGTTTTGTCATGGATCAAATCGTATCTTTCAAACCGTAAACAAAAAATTAAAATAGGTGATAGTTTCTCTGAGGCGGTAATTCTCCCTTTCGGAGTCCCCCAAGGCTCTGTACTGGGTCCTCTCCTTTTCACCCTCTACACTAGTCCCCTCAGTCAAGTTATTTCAAAATTCAATGTTACTCATCACCTATATGCCGATGACACCCAGATCTACCTAGCAGTTGACTCCAGGAATTTTGACTCTAGCATGGAAGAGCTGACCCAGTGTCTCAAGTCTGTATAGGAATGGATGGACGGTGTCAAACTAAAACTAAACCCAGAAAAAACCGAATTTATCATTTTAGGTCAAAAAGCCATCAGAGAGTCACTTGCACCAAATTTTCCTGTTCCACTCCTCCAAAACAATATCTCTCCATCGGTGGAAGTAAAAAACCTGGGTGTTATTTTTGACTCAGACAACTCCTTTGACAATCATGTTGCCAAGGTTTGCAGAGCATGTTACTATCATCTTCGTGATTTGTGACGAATTCGCAAATTCCTTGGAGTTGAGACAGCAATACTTCTGGCAAATGCTATGGTCAGTAGTCGTCTAGACTACTGTAACTCTTTACTCTATGGGGTAAGCAAGTCCAATATAGCCAAACTACAGAGAGTCCAGAATGCTCTTTGCCGCATCATCTTCAGACTTGACAAAATGAGTCATGTTACACCCTTTTTGAAAAAACTCCACTGGCTCCCAATTCAACATCACATCCTGTTTAAGTACAACCTTTTGGTATTCAAGACTATTAATCTTTCATAGCCCCCGTATCTTTCAGCTGTAATAATATCGAGCAGTCTCACTCGTGGCAACAGGCTATCTATCTCCTCAATCCGCCCTAATAAGCACATGGGAAGGCGTGGCTTTGCAGTAGCTGCACCAGCCGAATGGAACAAGCTGCCACAGACTGTCAGATCTCAGCAAACAATAGATGGTTTCAGAAGCCAGCTAAAGACCTACTTGTTTAGGCTGGCATACCCCCCACCTTAGTTATACCCTGGCGGGGGCTTTTTAGATGTCGACCCATGCCTGTCCCTGGACTCTCCCTTCTTGGACTCAAGCGCATTAGAGGATTTGTATCAATTTTGCACCATATAAATCCTACTATTATTAAATACTTTGACCTATTTACGTGAATATGTAGAGGGAGATGGAACAGCCTGTATGGGGGTTGTTCTTATTACAGCAGAGAGACATATTAATGATACTTGGGTTGACATCTAGTGAAAGAGTTGATCACTAGTACAATGCACTCATATAGTGTATATCATGTGTGAGATTAATGGAAATAGTCCTTTGTGCTTGGACTTTTAAATGTAAGGCTAAGTATGTTTTAGCATTGCATATTTTTTTTAATATGCCTAAATGATGCAATATGTCCTATTTCTGTGTTCATTTTCTTTTTAATTATTAGCCATTTGTTTAATGATTTTCCAAATTTTTGTCTACATCTAAAATGTATGCAGTCCTTAAGCAATATGTTAATCTCAATAATTCCTTGGTAATTTATGACATGTGCAGTTAATAAATTTCAGTAACATTTTAAAAAATGAGTCAAATTTTATCAAAAGTGTAGTTAATAAAATTTCAATGAACTTCTTAAAATTTCAGTGTTGCAGGAGGTGGCACGCAACCGAAACAACCTTCAGAGAATTCCATGAAGATTGCTGATGGCATAGTAACCCCAGCCAAGGTAGTTGAAATATCTGGTGGGCTAGATAGTTCACTGATGGAGAACATGCTAATGAGGTAAAATTACAAATATTTTGATGTAAAATAAAATTATATTTACCAACTAGGGATGTAACATTACAGCTTTTGACACTGAAGGAAGGCCTTTCCTGTTAAAGTTTTATTTCTGTTGAGGCTGTTTATGTAAATGTAGGAATAACAGAAAAATGTTTAATACTTAAATTTTGGCCTCTTGAACTTGAATTATGCTTAATCGCTTTCACTTCCAGTGAAAGTTATTATTAAGTGCAATGTGGTGATTGAACATATAAGCCTCAGAGGTGTCAGATTATAAATTTATTAAATCAAAATAATACTAATTCCCAATATCAAGGAAGCTACTAACTGTTGTGTGTATACGTGTATATATTTCAGTGAGGATGCTGTTGTACCTGTTGAGTCTGAATGTGTGACTGTGAATTCTACTGAGGTGGACCAAACAGATGGAAGTCAAAGTCACCATTTGTTGGATAAGTTGAAAGGATTCAATGAATCTAGGCACAGAAGCCGTAAGTGTATATTTAGTTGAAGTTTTATAGTGATTGACTCTGTACATGTAATAGTTAAGAAATAAACATAAGTTATATAATGATTTTTATGACCATGTAAATGTTACAATGCAATAAAAATGACAAGAAATTAATGAAATTAATGTTTTATTTACACCTTTCATAAATGAAACAGGACAGGATTGGCTGGTCAATTGAAGGGGTCCTTATAACCAGTGATACAATAGTCTGATCATCTTCCTCAGACCTATTAAAGAATGGCATTGGCTAGCTTTGAATTTCAACACGTTACATAGGTCACTTGACTTCTGGCCACAGATTCTAGTACCAAACATGGGAAACCTCAAACAGTTAAATTATTGATATAGAATCTGCCACAAAATACAGCCAAAAACCGAACACAGGGTTATGAGCAATTAGAGGCTAGAGAGTAATATTTTAAATTTTTTTAAAAAATATTTTTAGCACAATGTTTGGGGCCATATTCTTCAACAAAACTTTGCTAAGGTCACCTTAGAACCAAATTAGGAAGAGTTTCATACTTATCAAAATATTACTTAGATTTCATATTCATCAACCTCTACTTTGTTAAGTATTACTTAGATTTTAAGTTGGGCAAACTTCATATACTTTGTACAGTAACTGTAGACATGGAAACCAGTATATTTTAATTAGGAAGAGTCCTTTTCCACAACAATTCTTACAAAAGGTATACTTTGTTCTTTACTGAATCATCTGTTTTGTTAAAAATGGTGAAAAAGCTCATTTCCTTGAGGAAAACTGCTGTTTTTAATATTGAGTCTTAGTTTAATACCAATGAAACACAAATTTCTCTGCAATAATTGTATATTTTAAAAACATTCTATCATCTAAGGTTCCTGTACAGATAACTTAAAATCTAAGTAGAGGTCTAAGGTGACCTTAGAATTAGGAATGTTGATGAGTACCATTTTGATTAAAGTTAGTAAAAGCTTGAGAAAAACTTTGAATCCAAGTTAGAAACAGTCTAAGTATTGTTGACAAATACGGCCCCAGGCTTAATCATAAACAGATTATGTATCAGTAATTTGAGATGTTGACATTAATAATGGCCTGTAATTAGATGCAAAACTTGCTACCCCATGGGCCACTCAGTACCTGAGCTATGTTTGATTAATCTTACTTTATCATAATGTACTAAGTTTTAAAATAATCTTTTTTATTCAGGCACAAAGGCAAAGGCACAACAGGAAAGCTGTCTTAGCGAATTTGTGGAAATAGTAAAGAGGAAACTTGCCACAGAGGAGGAGAGAGAAATAAAAAATGAACTCAAATCATTATAACTTAAAAAAATCAAATTGGAAGTTGAAAATTTGGAACGAAACAGGGAGATTGACATTAAACTTAAGGAAAAAGAACTTGAACTGAAGGAGAGCCAAATAACCATGACAAACTTGAAATGTCAATTGTTACAGTACACCCTTTCAGAGAAACAAAGTATTACATATCTTGTAGACAATATTGAGTAAATTGTTTGATTTCATCTTGTCCATGTATTCTTCATAATCCAGCAGGGCACCATTACTTTACAATCTAAAAATAAATGATAATTCACTGTAAATTATGTCAAGCTTGAATTGACCTTTAACCTTAGTCACTTAGATCATTAATTTTTTCTTGAGCTATATCTCATTACTTGGTACCTATGCTGGTTGCATATTGTAGGTGTGCTACTTCATAGTGTTATTTGGGTTTGGCTATTACTGTTGCAGGCAGATTTCTCTAAAGCTACTGCCCTTGCACATTATTGGTCAATTACTTAGTGCATAGCTGAGCAACAGGTACTTTTATAGTGTCACGGTTGAGTAAATCACTTTATATCATTCATTGCTTTGAAATTGAAAAACCATGTCCTTTGAATACAATGACAGTTATGCATGTACTTTATTTCATAAGTACATCAATCACTCAATTTTACAGCTCTATGATATTTTTTGTACCAAGTAATGACATTTTCATTAATTTAATCGTTTCTGTTACAATTTATTAAAAGTTTATAAATTATAAAATGCATTTAGAATTTTGATTTTGGTGATTATAGATGAATAATTAAGTGAAAATATTTTTTTCTTTTAAGGTCACACATGCTGCTGTTTAACTTTGTGACATTTCATGACATTATACTTGTTAAAATTATGCCTTTGCATAAGATATGTACATGTGTTTAAAAAATTGTTTGATGTAACAACTAAGTACATCCATAATGGTATAACTATTTATCCCGATATCTTTTCTTGTCATTGTGTAAGTTACAGTGTTGTTTACTATGGATTTATATTATCATATATAATATATTTTCTTATCTGTTGTTTAAATAAATGTAGCCAACATTGACTGGACTTACATTTCATGCTGGAAAGGCTGTTTGGGCAATGTGACTTCGCATTGCATACTGCATCATACCAGGTGGGGGGTTGATGTTCCCAGCATCATTGTGATCATTCTCTTGGTCAACTGCATCAGTAAAAATAAACTTATTAAAACCTATTTTATACAAAAAATTTGCATCAATGTAAAAATATGTTACTGGTACCTGTTTCAATGTAAGGATTAAAATGTTAAAATCAATGAAATCTTAAAGCAAGTGGATAAATGTTGTTGAATTTGGAAAAACACACCTGCTACATCTGGCATTGCCATGGCTTTGGCAATATTGTGCAGAATAGAACAGGTAGCTATTAACTTGCATGCTGCTGTCGGTTCCATCCTGACCTCACCGTGCATTACATGCCACCTCCTCTTTAACTATCCAAATCCTCTTTCAATTACACTTCTGATTTTCTTATGGGAGCTTAAAATAATTCTAATTTCTAATTCTAATAGTACTTTTATAGCGCTTAATCTCTATCTAATGATAGACTCTAAGACGCAGAAAGCCAAAATCAGAGATTGTAATCGTTAAATCAGGGACATTGCAGGGGTCGACACCACGGAGAGACAAAATGAAAAACTAGGGATAATCTAGGGTGGGTAAGCTTTTTCAAAGAGGTAAGTTTTCAACTTTTTTCTGAATGAGGAGAGAGATTTAGCTGAGCGTACATCATCAGGGAGATCATTCCAAATCCTTGGGGCATCATATGCAAAGCTAAGGCCAAAATGCTTTTTAGACTTATATATTGAAGCACAATGTGGGACCTCAAACAGCACACCGTCAGATTGACTTCTGCATGTTCTATACACACTATGCCTGGGTTTAAGGAAAGGTTCAAAGTATTTTGGATGGCCACTATGTAGAAACTTGTACACCAACAGGGCTGTCTTGAAGACAGAGCGATGCAAGACAGGCAGCCAATGAAGACTCTTTCTTACAGGAGTGATATGTGAGTATTTGGTGGTATTAGCCACAATTCTTGCAAGACTGTTTTGAACACATTGGAGCCTCCGAATGTCTAGAGCAGAGAGACCTCTGAACAAGGAATTACAGTAGTCAAGATGACTTCCCACCAAGGCATTTGCAGCCAAAAGAGCAGCTTCACGTGTAAGATATCCTCTGAGTCGCTTTAAATCCCTGATATGAACAAAACAAGCCTTACAGGTATTCCTGACATGGCAAGAGAAGGAAAAACCAGAGTCAAACCAGACACCTAAGTTCTTAATTGCATCAACAGGTGAAAGGAGGTTGAAGGAGTATATTAACTGGGAAAATTTTGAGTTTTGTGCGGACATTTCTTGAGCCAAACAGAATAAATTCTGTCTTGTCTGGATTTAGTTAAAGCTTATTTGCCACTTTCTAACATCATCCAAGCAGTTTTTCAGTCTATCAAAGGCCTGAGTGGCATGGTTATGTGTGAGATGAACATATAACTGTGTGTCGTCTGCATAAAAGTGGAAACATATGCCAGGATGATTTTGAATAACTTTACTGAGGGGGGTAGTGTATAATGAGAACAAGATCGGCCCCAGGACAGAGCCCTGGGGCACACCGTACAATAGCCTTTTAGCATCGGATAAAACAGAACCAATCTTGATGCACTGATAGCGGTCACAGAGGTACGACTTGAACCAGTTCAGAACCACGCCTCCAACACCAAACCAGGAACTCAAACACTCAATAAGCGTACCATGATCAATGGTGTCAAATGCTGCTGATTGGTCCAAGAGAACAACAGCAGTAGCTTCACCTCTAGCAAGAGCAAGGTGGACTTCATTTTTAATAGACAGTAGTGCAGTTTCGGTTGAGTGACCTTGCTTATAGGCTGATTGACTGACATTTTCAAGTCCGTTACAGGCAACATGGTCATTTAACTGCGAAGCAACTACACGCTCAACAAGTTTGGAGATGAAACTCAAGCCAGAGACAGGTCGGTAGTTTTTTAATTCATCCGGTGGTAGTGAAGACTTTTTAATCAGAGGAGAAACAATAGCCTTTTTTAAACCACCCTGGAGAGCACCTTCAGTTAGAGAACAGTTGACAAGTTTAGTAACTGATGGGGGGAGAATATCCAAACATTCTTTAACTAGGAAAGTAGGCCATGGATCGAGGAGGCAAGATTTGGTTGGTGACTTGGTAATCACTTTCCGTACTTCATCCTCAGAAACTGCTTTAAAAAGGTCAAACTTGGGTACATCTGAAGGAGCAGGAAGAGTGAAGGAGTCAGTGTTAGTAAAGGAGTCCCTGATTTTTCTGATTTTATCTGAGAAAAAAGTGACAAAACGATTGGCAAGGCATATCTGAGAGGCATGAGAGGGGAGTACCTTATCAGGAACAGAGTGCAGAACTGAGCGTAGAATCTGCCACAGTTTCTTAGAATCGTGAGCATTGTCACTAATGAGGTTCCTGAAATAGTTGGTCTTATCCATAGTAATTATGGCGTTGCACCTAGCAATTTGTTTACGGAGTCTAGCCCTATTTTGTGGAAACTTGTCTTTCCGCCAGAACCGTTCAAATTGACGCCTGACTGCTTTGGCCCGCAAGTACATGTCTGATAGCCAACCTGCAGCACCTTTGGTGAAAGTACGAGTGACTAGAGGAGCGTGTTTATCGAGCAAGTTACTCAGATCCCTTGTGTATTGGTCATGAAGTGCACTAACGGTACTGCCAGGACTTGCAACAAATGAACACTTTTCGAGATCACAGATCAGACTCTGCATGTTTATCTTATGATACCTTCGAAAGATAATTGTGTTTGACTTGGGTGCAGTGGGACTGGCAAAATAGACAAATATTTTAATAATCACAAAGTTGCATGGAGAAATAAGTGTACATTACAATGTCTAGATATTGTAGTACATGTTTTCCACACCATGACATTTAGAAGTAGCGAAACAGTACAAACACCGGGATACTTTCAGTGCAGTGTCACTTCCATAAAAGTCCAAATAATGTTTAAGTAGACAAAATAACATCTAAGAGAAAGAAAATAACGGTAGTCCAAGAAATAGCCCAGACAAGAGTTTAAACCTCAAGGTCACTATGACAAGGTCAAAGGTCAAATCAAGGTCACACCATGACATTGCACACCTACAATTCCCCATCAATGTTCCTACCAAGTATCAACCTTACAGTTTATGAGATATGGCCTGGACAAGATTTTGTAGGTCAAGGTCACTATGGCAAGGTCAAAGGCCAAGACAAGGTCAGACTATGATGTTGCACACCTACTACCCCTAACTAATGTCCCTACCAAGTATCAACTTCCTACACCTTACAGTTTCTGAGATACAGCCCAGACACCCACCCAGCCACCCACCCATCCGGACACCATGGGTGAAAGCAATACCCGACAGCTGTTAAGGGCTGTGCAGTAAAAATGACTAATGTAATTTGGAATGAACAAGGGACACAACCCTATGTTTTTACTTCAATTTGCCTTAAATTATTTCTAAGGGACATTACTTCAACTTATCCAAACACTAAATACTGTTATTATACATTTGTTACAATTGGTCATATGTTTAACTAAACAATTAGATCCAAACAATGTGGTTATAATCAATAAATAGAAACTGACAAAAAGTTTACAATAGGAAAACAGAAATACGTTTGTTACATTGATGCATAAATTAAAAAAAAACAAGAAATTTTTAATTTTTCAACAAACTGTATTTTTACAATTAACATGTGATACATTTCCAAGGACAGGGAATAAAATGTGGAAAATATAAACATGGCAAACATGTGTTATCCCCCACAGTGTTGAAGAACATTTAACTTAACAATTTTAACAATATATAAACACATTCCACTGAAGGATTACCTTTTATATACCAGTTGGGAAATTCTGCCACAAAAGTAAAAACTTTTCCTTTTCATAATGCACTCTTGCAAATAACTTTTGGATAAGTTGGCACATGCATGTTATGTTTACATTTACTTCTATTTCATTTGCATATTCAAATACGATTTCCTGTAAGCACCTATTATGTGAAGGTTCTTTGAAAGTTTTGACCATTCAGTACATGATACTGTAAATTAATGTTTCCCTTAATTCTGAGAATAATAATTGAATACATTTTCACAGACATGTGGTATTCTGACAAATGGAGTTTAATAGATATAGGAAAGTACAAATCAAAGCAAAATGGATAATAGCACATAAAAATTTGTGCAGGATATGTTGAAGTCACACTTTACAACATGACAGTACATATATGTATGTGAACCTGTACAGTACACCACTGGTATTCCAGTTGTGGTAATAACCTGGATTTATTTATTATTCTATGGGAAATACTAAAATTTTATGCGTATGTTATATTACATGAAATTAGTCTGTCCTTTGGAATCAGTTAAGTCCATGGTGTGCATAACACCAATTATAAATTTGGATACACATATTTATTTACAGTACAGTAAAATATATTTCAATATATTTGCTCTGTGCACCTACATGTTTTTCGGTGGCTATGGATATCACATGTATCTTATGTCTATTGTGACCATACATACCTATTGTATCTCCTTTCACTGGCATTTTGAGGATTTGGGAAAGGTGTAAGCAACCAGTTTTTGTTCGGATACTGCTCAGCTACCCAAGTTCGTCGCCTACCCAAGTTTGTCCCTTGCATTTTTTGACAACATTAATACCTCTTCACAATAATCTTTCCTGGTAGAGTTGCACTTCATCATGAATCGTATTGTTCCATTTGTTTCAGTATCAATATTAACTGTCCTTAACAGTTTTTGAGGCAGGTGACGAACATGGGTAGGCGATGAACATGGGTAGCTGAGCAGTATCCACTATCTCCAAGAAGCAGCCCAGAAGAAATTTCACCAGCTTCAAACAAATCCCGTAAATTTGACATTTGCTGTCATGTGTATAGAGCCAGGCCACTGTACCACAAGGTTTGTTATCACATAAGAATGATACAGAACCATTTGAACATTGATTGAATGATAACCTTTTCGGTTTACACATGCTTCCTCTCCAATATGTTTTGCCAAAATTCGAATATGAGTCCCGTCTATAGCACCATGCTTCAATCTCCATGCTTCAATCTAGTGATTTCAAGATTTGTTCTTGGAAATATGATAAAGTTTTCTGTTTTTCCTGCCATTGCTGTAATAAACTGGTTGACAATCCTTGAAACTGAAGGCTGTGAAATACTATTAGTGTCACCAATTAACATTTGGAAAGATCCTGTCGCACAAAATCGCAGTGTGGTGCAAATTTTAATTAGCAATGATATAGCATGACTTCTGTTCCATACAGGACTAAAGCCATCTTGCAAGAGATTGCCTAAGTAAGTCACTCCAGCCTTTGTAAATCTAAACCTCTCATAAAAATCATGCTCGTCAAAAAGTTCCATCATATTTGTCTGGTCACGGAAAACACATTCACATCGCAACTGTCTATTTGCATGCAATTGATACAAAAACATGAAATATGCCATCTTTTTTCTTTAGTTAAGCAAGGTCTTGACCATTCTTGGACTTAAACATCATTCTTAGAAAAAAATCTAAGAATAGGAAAAAAATTCTAAGTACAAGAATTTAGTGAATACCAAAAATACTTATTCTTAGAATTTTCTAAGAAAAATTCTAAGAAAATTCTTATTCTAAGAATAAGAATGTTAGTGAATACGGGCCCTGGAAGATTTAATAGTACACATAAGTTACCTAAATTTTTTTTTTTATATTTTTATTTTCTTTTTCATAACAGGTGCAAAAAAACATTTACATATAAAAAATTAAACACATACTTGTCACTTTTAGGCAAAGAAAAAAAAATACACAAAACAAATGAAGCATAAAGAATTATCCCTGATAGGGATCAAGAGTAACTTTTCACACACCACAATTTATTGTAGTAATTAAAGCAATACCCTATACATCTTCATTTTGATCAATTTTTTTTGTAATTCTAATGCACATTCCTAAATACAGATGCCCATCTATCCCAAACGTGAGAAAACTCTGTTTCTTTTTCATTTAATTTGGCACAATATTCCTCGTCTCTTAACAGGCTATTCAATCTATGTTTTAGTGACTTTAGAATTAGTCTCTTGCCGTCTCTAGATGTATCAAATATATACTTCTTAGTAACGAGAATCAAGCTATTGATTGGAATATGATTCTGGTCTTTATTAATATATCCAAAAATGATTGTAAAACAAGAAAATTTTATTTCTAAACTTATCCTCTCTTTCAATAGTTTTTCAATGTCATTCCATAGTTCGCTTGAATTTGGACATTCATAAAAAATATGCAGTAGGGATTCTGGCTGTTGACAGAAATGACAGTTGGGACTATTTCTTATGCCTAGTTTATGCAGATAACTATTGGTTCCTAAGATCCTATAAATCAATTTTAGCTGAAACCATATTAGATTGTTATTAGTCACTGTTTTAAAACATATGCAAAACAACATTCTCCAGGTGTCGTGGTCAATGCAAATTTCAAACTCTTGGTTCCATCTGGATTTCATTTTGTGATCATTTTGAAAATTGGTATGAAAAATTCTATAAATTGTTCCAACCACTTTTTTACTTTTTAAAATATACTTAAGATTGACAGGAACAAATGGCCTCTCCAATATAATATTTTCCAATGCATACCCGAATTTTGTCAAAAGTATATTTATTTTACATTTCACTGAAAGGTAATTCAGATAGTTAAAGCGGGCAGAAAACTTTTGACAAAGTTCTTCGTAACTGATCACCTTGTTATAAGATACAACATCTGCAACTGTTATAACTCCTTTCTGGTACCAGTCAGGAAGATATAATGGTTGGTCTGAGATGAATGGGTTATACCATAATGGAATTGTCAATAAGTCAATACTGTTGTAAATTCTTAAGTTAGCTGACATGGCAATCCACCCCTCAAAGACATCTTTTTTTTTTTTATTTTTTATTTTTTTTTTATTTCAACATATGTACAACATGAATTACATACAAGTACATTTTCAAAGACAAAGAGAGAAGGTACAGGTTTTACAATTTACAATTTAGGTACAATTTAAAAAAAAAAACAACTGATGATGTTAATACACCATGACAAAACTAAGGCTAGTTGAAACTCAGTACTTGTGTTAAAAAGGACCCAACCATGATCATACACTGAAGATGAATACTAGGTCTTGTTCAGTCGAGAAAAAACTGACCATGAATCTAGGAAGTACTGAACATTATTATTTATTTCTGCAATATATTTTTGGTCATTATAGATACCAGTAAAAAAGACCCTAAAACCTTTTAAGCTCAGAGTTTTGTTACTGTATGCACAATCAAAAATATATTTTTTAGCAGAAAGAATAAGTACATTTTTGGGGAAAAGATTTACCCCATATTCAATGTAACCAAAAATTAGGGTCACTGGATTTAATTCAATAAACACATTGGAATCTCTCTGTGACCAAGACCTTAAATCTAACCAAAAATAACACACCTTTGGACAAGATGTAAAGAGATGACAAATAGTCTCATCACACATACTGCAGAAGCTGCATTGGGAAGATTGACTTACTTTGACCTTACTCAAGTAGGCTTTAGTACCCAAAATTCTTTGAATGAGTCTAAATTGGAACCATATGAAGTCATTCCTTCTTAGAGACCTGAAACAAACCTTATAGATGTTAATCCAGTCATTTTCATCCAAATCAATATTCAAAATGTTATTCCATTTGTTTTTCAGAGCTAAATTATTGTACTGTTGATTTAAGATACAGTAAAATTTTCTAGTTCCTGAGATTGAAGTTGACAAAAGCTTAAGGTAGGAAGGCTGACAAGGTCTTGGGAGGATTATATCAGAAGTACTTAAATTTTTCATATAAGTTTTTAAGCATCTTTTAATTCTAGTATACTCCAAGAAATTAGTCTTAATGTTAAACTGTCTTTGGACTGTCTTTTGATCCATCATTTGGCCTTCATTATCTAGTAGATCTAGCGGTGAGTATACACCTGCATAGTACCAGTGGGGGAAGAATAAAGGCTCACTAGAGATCTGAGGGTTATACCATAAGGGGCATGACATTGCTTCATCTTTTGTAAGTTTTATTTTATCAAGCAGATCACCCCAAGCCATTAACACTTCACCCCAGAAAGGATTTGAGATTTTTTTAGAGATTATTCTAGACCAAAGGGGTCCCATCATGTAAAGTTTTTCAATAGAAACTAACATTGAGAACAACTTAGCATAAGGAGCATTGGGGAAATTGAGAAGACGCTTTATCCATGTTATTTTTTGGGATTTGATAAGGAGTTCCAGATCCAGCATTTTAAGGCCTCCAAAAAGGTAAGTATTGGTAATCTGTTTCCTATTCACCTTGTCTGGTTTGTTGTCCCAAATAAAGGAATACATAAGACTATTCAGATTGGTAATAAATTTCTTGTTTGGAGATGGAATGGAGGTTAAAATATGATTCAAGCTAGAGATAACGAATGTTTTTATCACTGTGATCTTGCCCATTGGTGTCAGTTTTCTTCTTTTCCACTGGCTCAAAGTTTTATTTATTTTGCTCAAGACTGAACCATAATTAAGGTTGGGTATGTTTTCCAAATCCACTGCAAACTGTATCCCAAGCAGGTCAAATTCTGTTGTGCCCCACAGTAATTTCCCGGGGGTGTCGATTATGTCCTTTGAATGTTTATTCTTCCCCAGCCATACTAACTTAGTTTTGTCCGTATTTACCACAAGTCCAGAGAGACAGCCATATATTTCCAATGTGTTCAGTGCCGCCAGATGAGAATCTTTGCTACCATCAAGAAATATTGTGGTATCATCGGCAAATTGACTAATTTTGTAGCTGCAGTTGTTAATATGTGTGCCCTTGATATTATTATTATACAAAATCATAAGATAAAGAATTTGAGCACAAAGTAGAAACAGGTAGGGTGCTATAGGATCGCCCTGCCTGCAACCCCTTTGTATATTAAAAAATTCTGATAGATATCCTGACTGAAGAATTGAAGCTTGCACATTTTTATTCAAAACATCTATCCACCTTTTAAAATCTTACCCAAAGTTATAAAATTTAAGCACTTCAGACAAAAAATCCCATGAAACAGAGTCAAATGCTCAAAGACATCTTGCCAAAATGGGTTAAAAGTTCTTATCATTTCTGACAAATATTGTGGTCCAAAGTGAGAGATTTTGGTTAAACAAATTGAAGTTTCAGCTTGTAGAAGCTTAATCCAAGGGGCATTGTTGTATCTAAACAGTCTCCTTATCCAAGTAATTTTCAACGATTTCATAAATACTTCGATATCTATCATTTTTAAACCCCCTGCCAAATATGCCAGTCTCATCACATCCCGATTAATCTTATCTGGTTTGTTTGACCATATAAATCTGTAAAATATGCTGTTAATCTTTTGAAGTATAGAGGGTTTAGGATTAGGGAGTGATAAAAACAAATGGTTTAACTTAGATAACAAGAAAGCCTTTACAATAGTGATTTTACCAATAGGAGTTAAATACCTTTTGTTCCAGTTATTAATAATCTTACAAATTTCTGTTATTTGTTTTGAAAAATTGATTTCAGTGCATTCTGTCAGATCAACTGAAAGTGACAATCCCAACATATTGAAACAAATAGTATCCCACTGGAGATTCAGCCGTAACAGTTTTTCTTTACAGTACTTTTTCTTTCCTATCCATACCACTTGAGTTTTTTCAGTGTTCACCCGTAGACCTGATAATGATCCAAAAACTTCTAAAACATTTAAAGCAGCCTGCAAGGACTGAGATGTTCCATCTAATATTAATGTTGTGTCATCAGCGAACTGACTGAGCTTGATTTCTGTACTTCCGCAGAAAATACCCTTTATTTTTTTATTATTTAATATAAGTATTGTCAAGACTTGGGCAGCAATAATGAACAAATATGGGGAAATAGGGTCACCCTGACGACAGCCACGTTCGATATTAATAAACTTTGATAAAAATCCACACTGAATAATGGTAGCTTTGATGTCTGTATTAAATAATTTTATCCAATTGATAAATGATTTTCCAAATCCAAAAAGTTCTAAAGTTTTATAAATAAAAGTCCATGAAATAGAATCAAAAGCCTTTTCGAAATCAATAAGGACCAACATTCCAGGAAGGTTATGTTTTTCAGTATAATTCATAATGTCAAATACCAGTCGAGTGCACTCACCAATATACCTTCCTGGAACAAATCCATTTTGGGTTTTATTAATAAGATTGTCAAGATATGGCTTAAGTCTATTTGCTATTGCAGCAGATGCTAGTTTATAAAGCACTGACAGCATTGAGAGAGGGCGCCAATTCTTAATCATTTCACGTTTTTTTCCCTTTTTTGGTAAGCATGTTATTACACATTGGCGCAGTGACAATGGTAGTTTTCCTCTGTCCATGCTATCATTTAATGCTCTTAAAACACAAGATTTTAAATACCTCCAAAATATTTTATAAAATTCTGATGGAAAACCATCAATACCTGGAGTTTTATTATGTTTCATGTGCTTTAGGGCATTCCCTAATTCATTTTTCATTAGGGCACCCTCTAGTGCATTAGCTTCGGTTGTATTTAATTTATTAATGGAGTACTGTCCTAATATATCTGCGAGATGATAACCTTGAAAGTTTTGATAATTTGCTTTAAAAAGTGTCTTGTAATACTGAGATATTGAGTCTAATATTTCATTCGGTAAAGTTGAATAATTGCCATTAGGCTTTTTAAGGCGTTTAATAGTTTTGCTCAAGTAATTTTTGGTTTCTAGTGAGCAAAAATATTTTGATGGTCTTTCACCCTCGATGTTCCACTAAGAGCGTGATCGAACCCACTGACCCTTCATTCTTTCACTTCTTATTTCTTCTAATTCCATCTTTTTAGTTTCAAGATTATCGGATGGGTTATTATCACTTTCAGACTCCAATTTCTCGATATCAGCTTTTAGTATATTTTCTAAGTTATTTTGCTTCCTTTTGGCATTACTTGCATATTTGATAGATTCACCTCTTACTCTTAATAGCATTGCTTCTAAAAAACTTTCACTATTAATTGTGAGAGCAATATCTGAAAAAGAATCTACTGATATATATGTTAAGTTGTATACTGGCAGTGCATATTTGATATATTCTTCCCTAATTGCGTTATTTATTATTCTCACATATTCTGGATCATGTAAGTATCTTGTATTGAATTTCCAAATTCCTTTTCCTGTTTTGAATTTTGTCAAAGTAAGCCGTAAATACAGAAAGGAATGATCTGATTTATAACTAGGTTTGATGTCTGTGGTATCAACAAGGTCAACTAAGGTGTCAGAGGTCAGAATGTAATCTAAACGAGCCTGCTTAGAGGGCTGCGTCGATGCCAAGTATACCTCCTTTTATTTGGGTTGAAGTATCTGTAAATATCTATAAGTCCATATTCTTCAATAATATCAAGCACAGTTAATCTTGCTCTAGGATTGTTCAAATTTAAGTAGTTTTGGCTGTCTAAGCTAGGATTGAGGGTCAAGTTGAAATCACCACATATTACCAAATGATCCTGTTCATTGTCACCTACTTTACTTTTTACTTTCCGGTAAAAATCTACATCATCTGTGTTCGGTCCATATATATTTATAATTCTAACCTTTGTATCCTCAATTTCGAGATCCATGACTAAAAGATTACCGTCATGATCCTTTTCAATTTTAATGACTTTGTATTCAAAATTTTTACTGATGAGAATTGCTACACCTCTTGCATTGCTGCGACTACCATTTAAATAAACTTCCCCATCCCAATCATGTTTAACAACACTTTCCATCGACTCAACCAAGTGGGTATCCTGCAGGCAGGCTATATTTATTCTAGCCTCCTTAATGTAATTTAAGATATCATATCGTTTTTCCTTATTATTCAAGCCCCGACAGTTCGCCGACAACAGAGTTATTTGATTTCCATTAACAAGGTTCATAGTTAATTATAAGGTACTGAGTATTTTCCCACAGATTTGCCCAAGCCTGGGATGTACTGGCATCTCAAATTTTGTTTAAAATAATTATTTTTAATTTTAAGGTAATCTTTAGTACTGACAATTAACTGACAAAGGTGCAGACTTCTATTGCTTTTCTTTAACTCCATTACAGTGACAAAAAACTGAGAACAGGAAAAATTTAGGTGCAGGTGAAATAAAAAGCAAACTAGAAGCATCATACAAAAAATCACTATTAGATAAAACAAATTCAAAAAAGAAAAAAAAAGGCAAGCAAGTAACTAAATGAAAAAAAAATTATATATATAACTAACGATATATATATATAATATATATATATGTATATATAGAAAGAGAGAGAGCGAAGAAATGAAACTTTGCAGGATTAAATGATTCTATGAACTGAATTATTTCACATTTTCAAATCTAAGATTATGGCTGTCTCCAAATATTAAACCTGATACATAGCGAGATTTCTGACTACTTAGTTTAAATGATGATATTTAGAGAGCCACATGTCAAAAATGTTTGGGGGATTAGAAGCATGTCACTGTGGTAGAAGGGAATGTTTTTAGCAGGATAAAAACATTAAAATTTGACACAAACTAGAGTCAGTGGATATATGGAAAGTAATAAATATTACACATAAAAGATCAGAGTCAGCAATGACTGGATTATCATAAAATATATTCTTCTGTTTATGCATATTTCAAGCTCTTTTGTTTGAATACATCATTGTTTAATATTTTTTCAATATGTGACTTTAGTAAAAATACTAATGAAAGAGACACTAGCCTGCCTGTGTTTTTAACAATTAGAGGTGAATTGAAGACCTTTTATGGGATGTCAGTGCCTTCGGGTGTAAGAAAATTTTATTGACTTTTGTCTACAAGCCTAGTACAAGGGATATCAGCCTGCCTTGAAACAAATCAGGGGTTATTAATGGATCTTTTGTGGACTGTGGACCATTGAAAGATTTGAACTCTGAAAAGAATTTGCACTTTGGGATTCTTTCAGTAGACTATTTGTATGGTTATGTGAAAGTTTACTTTAATATTGTGAATGACATTGTAAACTGACATTTGAACCTACCCTATTAAAAAGACAGCAAACTAAAATCTCCCTATCAACAAACTTGATTGTGAACTCTGGATATTTGCTTCTTTTTGGAATAGTCATATATTTCAGAAATATGAACACAAGATCAAAACAGGATGAACTGTTGGCCACATTTTCAAAAATGTTGGATGAAAAGTTAAACCCAGTGATAGAAAGACTTGAAAAGATTGAACATAGCTTATCATACACACTGGATGAGCTGAAAAAAATTTCAAATTTAGAGGATATAATATCTGAACAAGATCTGCAACTTCAGAGCATCAAAAATGAGCTGACAAAAGTAAGCCAAGAAAATTGTAACCTTAAGGATAGGATTATTAAACAAGAAACTTACTCCAGAAAAAATAACTTGAGAGTGATCGGCATCAGTACTTCACCAGGTCACAGTGTTGAACAGATGTTAATTCAAAACTTTGCCAAAGTTAGTCTCTCTCTAAATCTGGAGGACATAGAAAGAGCTCACTATATCAGCCAACGCTCACCTAAGGGAACAATCCTAGTTCGACTTGTAAGTTGGAGACAGAGAGAAAAGGTGATGAAATCTAAACCAGCATTAGCACAAATAGGAATTACAGTGCAAGAAGACCTTCCTATTGAGGTTGTCAAGCGCAGAAGACTTCTCTTACCAATTTTCTTCAAAGCCAAGGAAATTTACCCACAAATGAACCCTAGACTACAGCTGGATAAATTTATTTTTGGAGGTAAGATCTTCACCAGTGACAATATATACACCATCCCCCACAAAGAGTTACATCCAGAATCAATATTTACCCCTTGTCAGAATGGAATTCAAGCCTTCTACACTAAGTATTCCCCACTCAGCAACCACTACCCCTGTGAATTTCAACTAGGAGGCAAGACCTTCTACAGTGCAGAACAGTGCCTAATGTACAAAAAGGCAATGCTTTTTCAAGATCAACAGATGGCAGTTAACTCAGTTTATAGAATAATGAAATCTATTTACGGTCTAGTAATGGGAGTGTGTATGTAATGTTTTTTAAGGTTATGAATATCAAGTCATATTGTGTATAGTAATTAAAAAGAAAATTACTGTTACGATTTATTATTTTTGAACAAAAAACTGTAACGATTTCTTGGAACCAGGACGACAAACTGTGTGTCTACAGCTCCATTAGTGATAAAGCTTTTTTAATAAACCTATGCCAGAATGTTTTAAATAATTGTAAACTTCATGGTTCACTCATTAGTTTGAAATCAGTTGGGATTACTGCTATCAAACAAACTTTAAAGTAAATTAGTATTGAACAGATGTCCTGACATGAGCTCTATATGTTGGACAATAAATATGTGTGCAAGACCTATTCTCAGTTCAAATAAAAGTATTCAGAATAACTATTTTCAAAATTTTTCTACAACTGCTAGTACAACACATGTGGCTGATGTGGCCGATTGCATAAATAATAAAGTACATTGCAAACCAAGATATGTCAAAAATCTTCAGACTCCATCATGATGGTAATATACATGGATTTTCTGTCAAAAAAAGCCCATTGGTGTAAATTCTATTGTATATTTGCCATATAATCTACATGAAATCGGCTGTTTCTCTGTGATGTACAACAGTACATTTTATAAACTACCTTAACAGTATAAATATGGTGAGTTAATTAACCTGATTGGTATTTTGATATTGATTCAAACATAAATATTCTTACGCAATTTACTGTCTGTTCTGTGGTGTACAATTATTTCTATAAAAAACTGCCTGAATGTTACAAACGCATTTAAATGTCAGTTAATCTTAGTAAATTACAAAGTAAAACGTTGAGATTTTTAATTCTGTATGTATATTGTCAGTAGTATATGTGTTGGCATAATGTTAAATATAAGGTTAAACATATTGCATTCCTGATAGTGCAACATCTGTATTATTGAGTTATAAATACAAAGTATTCTAAATTGTCAAAATCGATAGGACGATTATTTTCCAGGAAATTATTTTTTTTCCATAGTTAAAGGCATAATTAGTCTCTACTAAATTAAAGTTACCTAAATTTAATACCAGTGAAAATATGCCCAAATATGGTAGAGTATAGAAACAGGCACCCTTGTTAACTGGGCGACTCTGAATCTGGTAAATATTGTTTGCTCTACTTAAAGGTTGTGTACTATTTCTATAACTTTTGCTAGTAATTCCATAATACCCTTGTATATTATAACGTGTGCATTTTTGCTTTATTTCATTTGATGTTTAACGCTCTTGTGCAGGTGGTCTAATAAAGAGAAACAAGTATATCACCACTATATAAATAAAGTTTGTCTGTTTACAAAATTATGATGTTTTACCTTTAGTGCTAACCTAACCTAAACATCTGGAACTCAGTGTTGTCACTTGACTCTTTAAAATAGAGACTATGGATATTATTTTATAATGTTGTCTATTTGTTTATCTGTTTGTCTGCTTTTATGATTACTCCAAAATTTAAGATTTATTTTCTGTTTTACATTGTATTCAACAGCCAGGGTCATATTGCAATTGGTAGTTTAAAGGTGGAGGAACTAGTGAATATTAGTTGGTAAAGATTCTGCATTGTAAAACACCGGGAATTGGCAAGTGACTACCAACTTTCTAACATGAAACACACAGGCCAAGATTTGAACCGGTAACCTCAGAGGTTGAAGGCTAGGACTCTAACCAAATCTGTGGAGCTGTTTCAAAAAGATCTTACACAGGTCCTCTGCTGCTGTTCTACCAGACTACACAAATAAAACTGACCTTGCGAACACTTTCTGCAAGTTCTTCTATGACAAAATCCTCAAGATAAGATCCACACTGCAGTCATCAATACCATCTTCAGTTACTAGACCCAACCCCACTAAAAATACTTTGTCCTCTTTCACACCTGTGTCCGAGGAAGAACTACTCAAAATTCTCAAGTCCTCACCGTCCAAATCATGTGACCTTGACCCGATTCCAACGTCACTGGTCAAGGAGTGTGCAGATATTCTCATCACCCCCATCACTAAAATTGTAAATTATTCAATCACAGAAGGTAGTTTCCTCAACTGTTTTAAGATGGCATATGTCACCCCCCTTCAAAAGAAGCTGAGCCTTGATAGAAATATCCTCAAAAAGTACAGGCCGGTGTCAAACCTCAGCTTTATATCTAAACTTATTGAGAAGGTGGTGGTAAAGCAGCTAAATGAATTTATTTCACAGGAGAGGCTCTTAAACATCAACCAGTCTCCTTATAAGAGTTCTCACTCCACTGAAACCGCATTGTTGAATATTCAAAATGATATAGCTCTCTCAGTGGACTCAGGAAAGGCAGTGGTCCTAACATTATTAGACCTATCAGCAGCGTTTGATACGATTGATCACTCTCTTTTATATGACTGCTTGCATGACTGGTTTGGTCTAGATGGTGCTGTTTTGTCATGGATCAAATCATATCTTTCAAACCGTAAACAAAAAATTAAAATAGGTGATAGTTTCTCTGAGGCGGTAATTCTCCCTTTCGGAGTCCCCCAAGGCTCTGTACTGGGTCCTCTCCTTTTCACCCTCTACACTAGTCCCCTCAGTTAAGTTATTTCAAAATTCAATGTTATTCATCACCTATATGCCGATGACACCCAGATCTACCTAGCAGTGGACTCCAGGAATTTTGACTCTAGCATGGAAGAGCTGACCGAGTGTCTCAAGTCTGTATAGGAATGGATGGACGGTGTCAAACTAAACCCAGAAAAAAACAAATTTATCATTATAGGTCAAAAAGCCACCAGAGAGTCACTTGCACCAAATTTTCCTGTTCCACTCCTCCAAAACAATATCTCTCCATCAGTGGAAGTAAAAAACCTGGGTGTTATTTTCGACTCAGACAACTCCTTTGACAATCATGTTGCCAAGGTTTGCAGAGCATGTTACTATCATCTTCGTGATTTGCGACGAATTCACAAATTCCTTGGAGTTGAGACAGCAATACTTCTGGCAAACGCTATGGTCAGTAGTCGTCTAGACTACTGTAACTCTTTACTCTATGGGGTAAGCAAGTCCAACAAAGCCAAACTACAGAGAGTCCAGAATGCTCTTTGCCGCATCATCTTCAGACTTGACAAAATGAGTCATGTTACACCCTTTTTGAAAAAACTCCACTGGCTCCCAATTCAACATCGCATCCTGTTTAAGTAAAACTTTTTGGTATTCAAGGCTATTAATCTTTTACAGCCCCCGTATCTTTCAGCTTTAATAAGATCGAGCAGTCTCACTCGTGGCAACAGGCTATCTTCTCAACCCGCCCTAATAAACACATAAGAAGGCGTGGCTTTGCAGTAGCTGCACCAGCCGAATGGAACAAGCTGCCACAGACTGTCAGATCTCAGCAAACAATAGATGATTTCAGAAGTCACCTAAAGACCTACTTGTTTAGGCTGGCATACCCCCCACCTTAGTTATACCCTGGTGGGGGCTTTTTAGATGTCGACCCATGCCTGTCCCTGGACTCTCCCTTCTTGGACTCAAGCGCATTAGAGGATTTGTATCAATTTTGTGCTATATAAATCCTACTATTATTATTATTATTAACCACTACACCACCAAGCCCCCTCCAAAAGCTATTTAATAGGTCTTTATGAAAACTTTTATTTGGGTAGTGCCTCACCAAAGCAAGAAGTTATTAAATTGTGGGAATGATCTGGAGCAGATGAGGGATAAAAAATACAAATCTTAAAAATACTCATCTTGTGGAGGTTTGAACTCTCCTACGGCTTTCCAAGTTTTACAGAAAAGTGGGTCTCACTCCAGTTGTTATGAGTTCAAATTCAGATCATCATATCATATTCACACTACAGGCAGTATCACCTGCGGTAAACAGTGTTTGGAGAAATGTCCCCGTCCTTGGATCACCGCCTGACATCTGTATGCGACCATGCATGTAAGTGGCAGTTTTGGTTGTGATTCAGTTGTCTTTCTGTGTAACACAGTGACATAAGATAAGTTAAAGTATTGGTCATTTTGCCACATGTTCATCCAACAGCTACCAAAGGTGAGTTGATATTAATGGTGGTTGCTTCTCGGTGACCAATGTTTGTGGTACTGTCATCTTACCTGTTATTGACAGTTAAAAACAGTGTGCAATCAATGGCAATAGGTGTTCACAACTCAAACGAAATGGGGCGACCTGGGGGTGGTTCCACCGGCGAGAAAAACATCTAACTCTGGGACTACCACCTGTAGTGTGAATGGGGTATTACATAGTGACTCATTCTTTGGCATAGAATTTCAGGAATCCATCTGTTAGGTGATCCACAGCCTGCGCCCTGATGGCAAAGCTGGATGCCATCTTTATGGGATAATCTGTGGATGCAAACTAAACTTGGGTATGAAACAGATTGGGATCACATGCTTTGAAACAGCTAAGTCGTGTGATAAAGTATCAGACGATAGGGCAATCCTCATCGGAATTCGGACCTCTGGACTTGCTTGAAGACTCAGATTTCGGACATGAGGGTAAGCCCTCTGGTTTGGATCCCTTACACGGGAAATTGAGGAAAATCTTTGCAAAAGAAACTATTCCTTATTACCTTAGCCAAGAAGACAGAGTCCGTGATCAATTTATGGGTCTAATTTAGGTGATTTGTTTTTACTTTAAACGTCATTAACATGTCCAATATTTATATATTTTAAATTTTATTAGCTCAAATAATATATGTGTTACCCCTTTATCATTGTGCACTACATTATTCTCCTAGTACTTATGAAAACAATATAACTTTTCCTGTCTATAAGTGCTTCAAACACTGCAATCAGTTAGTGGGTATATTTTGAAAAAAATGACAGTCATTGAATGTATACTTCAAATATCGTCTACCAAATATTTACCAAATTTAGCATTATAACTTATCACCGGTAGTCACAATGTGAACCTTTTCCCCAAATCATGTGTAGAATAGTGTCTTAGCATGTTTTCTTAGTAGACGATGGAGTGTTGTTTGGTGCATGGTTAAAATGGAGACACAGATTCGTGTATGAGGTCCCATGTTGCCACATTTTTCGTTTTCTAATTAAATATTTCTAAAGGTTTAACCAAATATATGAAATAAACTTCAATATGGCATATCAAAGAAACTCTAAAAATACAATTACATTGTACATTTATCACAATTAGTCAGGATCTGCTTGCTACAACTGTAATGCTATATGTTGTTTGTAGGATAATTACAAGCAATTATATAAAACACTTTCACTATCTTTAACCAAACTGGTATAACAACTTTGTACTTGAGACTAACTTTCAAAGATCATGACCTGGTATATCCACATTATACCTCATTTACTTTTGCACTTGTCTTTCTGTCTGTCAGATCAGTGATCACTTACTTAGGCAAGATACTATTAGCCCCAGTAAACATGTTTAGGTTTTGCAAATGTTTGAGAGGAATTGTTTGGCAAAGTTTAAAAAATGAACATAATAATGTCTGAATAATAATTGGGTCAGAGGTCAAATTCCATATCTTTTAAAGGTTGTTCCTTAATGAAAATATTATTTTTATGTCTAAGATTGCAAGATAGTGGCTTAGAAATTCTGCCCACATTCAGTTGTTACTTTCAGGGATTGCATGCCGGACATTTTTTTTTACAAAGACCTCGAAAGCCCCCCATTATTGCTCAATGCCATCTTTGTTTGGAAATGCTTCAAGGTGAAGGTTTAATAACTTATAAGCATTCTAAAAATATGGGTTTTTAAAAATGCTTTTGATAGAATGTTTTAAAACATTTGATAGAAAACATTTCAAGAATGTTTTATAATGATGTGTATGAAAAACCAGTTGCTATTAAACATTGATAAAACATTTTCAGAGAGAACATTTACAAACATTGTGAACAAATGTTGTTCAAACATTTGATGTGTACTGTTTATCAAACATTTTATGATGAATGTTTGAAAAACATTTCCCACATAACCTTTATTTCTTCAACTATTTTATAAAGGTATATTTATTTATTTGGGGTTTTACATCGCTTTCAACACTGTACAGGTCATATCACGACGGGTAGTTAGAAGGGCAGAGGAAACCAGTACATACAGTTGGTCAAGGTTCTGTACTGTTAACTGCCGACCAACAGCAAGCAACTACCAGCTTTCCCACTTGAGGTAGGGCCGGGAACCGAACCCTGATCTCAAAGGTGAGAGGCGAGAGTGTTACCACTCTGCCATCGTGACCCCCTTTATAAATGTATAAAGTATGTTTCCAGTCAAATCTAGCTTCTTGAGTTAATTTATAAATGTTTAATAAAATGTTTTCTGTAATAATGATTGCATAGAGAATCATTATAAAATGTTTTAAGCATTACAGCACAAAGGGTTAGTTGTAAATGTTTTAAAAACCATAAAATAGCGTTTATTTTTTAAAAAATGTTTTGTGAATGTTTAAACCATTTTCAAACATTTCTAATGTTTACTGGGGTTGGATACTGTCATGTTGACCTTGAGAATTTATACATTGCTGAAGCAAAAATATGACTTTTAGGCGTTTCCTTAAATACATTTATGTTTTATAGTGTCTTGCAGGAAAATTTAAAACTATATCTAATTCCAATAGTATTTTTATATCGCTTAATCTACACCTAAAGACAAACTCCAAGCACATAATATCAATATATCGCTCAGACTTTTGTGATTTACATTCAACTTTGCACAATGTTATGATTGATTCTTCACCTATTAATATGACCACATTCATAGTCCTTAAATTTACACATTGCTCCCTTGCTACCAATTATCGCCGGGTAACAATTTTCGTCAGACAAAATTCAGATAGACATAACTTGACCAAAAGTACATCCCAAGTCTAGCAAATAAGGTAAAATAGGACAGATACACAATTGAAAAGCTTTCAAAATGTGTGGCCATTACTGAAATATAACAGTTTTATATTCTGGTGGCGATAATTGGTACCTGGCGATAATTGGTAGCAAGGCAGTAGATCACCTTAATTGATTCATAATATTCTATAACTCACAGGCCAATTACTGTACGGTGACCTTATGTTAAAATTTGTATGTTGTTTCTTGACCTTCATATTTGTGTAACATAATTATACTAAGGAATATTAGAAATCCACTATCTTCTTTGAAATGTGTTAACATAACCCATCTGGTATTGGGAACTGAAAATCCCTTTTGACTGAAAAACAGGACTGAATATGAAAAGATATTATAGTAATACTTAATCAAACTAGGTAGCACTCCTAGAGCACAGACTTCTGCCAAGGTGGCCTATCATGCAAAATAGGATTTAGATATTTCTGGACATGTAATGGTTTTTTCCTGATGTCAGACAAAAAATTCTGATGACATCAAAAATTTCATAAAGATGCACACATTAGTTTCGGGGTAGTATCCAACACATACACACATACAAACAAACAGACAACTGAACATATACAAAAATATGGGGGATTAAAATAGATTATTCACCAGATTACATTTTCAATGATTTCAATGGAGAATTGTGTGACTTAGCTAAACACAATGAACCCCATGTTTGGTCAACTTTTTATTGGGAAACAGTAGGCTCATAATTTGATAAGTAGTGACAGGCAAGAGTACCATGTATGGCAAACTCCAAATAGTTGAAGTATTCATTTACTATCTGTCATTTCTTCAAAATAGAGCCATAAAACTGATCACATAGCTTTCAGCAAGTGCAGTCTGCCAAAGTAATATTTTAATGTCTGCATATAACTAGTAGAATAATATCTTGCACAATAAAAATATAACACCCCAAGTTATTAACATTTAAAAATTATAAAATATTATAGGTGTTATTGAGATTCAAAGTAAAGAATTCACCAAAATTGAACCCATATAATTATTTATTACTACTAGTGCAATTGGCAATACTTACTTGTTTGGAAAAAAAATTATTTTCAGATTTTGTCAACATTGGTACAAAGAACAACTAATTTGATTTATGTGGTGATGTGGAATACTGTTTGATATCCAGAAATATTCAAGATACATGTCAGTTTTACCATTACACTCAAAAGCAGTGTTGTATGTGTCCGAGTCCTCTTTCAGTATTATAATTGATTGCTCTGAAAGGAATAACAAACTGCTAGTTTTAATACGAAAATATGATATATCTATTTTTTATTTTGTAATGTATCAGTTGTTAGAAGTAATTGATAATAATTTCCAGTCACATATGTCACATTAAATGACCCGAATTTGAAACATACTTTAACCTTAATTAATGGACAGAAATCCCTGAACTTTGCCCTTCAGGAACCTTGCCATTCAGGAACATTGCCCTTCATTAAAATAGAGGGGTAGGGGCTTTGTCCTTCACATGAAAGAAAATTTATATTACAAAAAATTGCCTTCCATATTCCATTTACATGGAAGTTGTCAGAAAATCTGTACCATTTTAGGACATCTGGAAAGGAATATTCGTAGAAGTGGATACAGGATCAAATTAGTGGGTAACATGTGCAACACACCCCGATGTAGTTACCAAAGTAATTCTTAATATTGAAATAAAATTATATTATTAGAACCAAATGTATGATAATCCTGTGTAAATTAATGAAACAATTTTCTGTGATACGCAAATGTGTCAAAAACTGTAGAATTCTCATTGCATCATTTGGGTTTTGGGTGCTACATTTTCCTTTTAAACTCCCCCTTTTACTTAATAATTTCATCTATTTTTCCTATTTCCATTTCATACCACTTCTTATGAAGCTACATTGACGTCTGGCTACCTTTGACCTTGGCCTTGGCCCATTAGGGCTTACATATCCTCAAATTCTTGGGACCTTTTATAGTCCCCTCTTTGCTACCAGTGTTTTGACCCTCATTGGTTTTCAAGGTTAGTGTCATTCTCATGACCTTCTTGCCCTTCTTGACCTTACACGTAATTGACCTTTACCAAGGACACTGGTAGCTTTGGTTCCTTGCACATATTCACAAATTCAAACGGAAAATAAAATATCTGTGCTAGAAAATGTGCTGCTTAAAATTTAGATGTTAAAGAATAAATAAATATAATTTTAATCCCAGTATTGGGTTTTATTTTCTCCATGAGGAATGTTCGTGCCTGCATTCGGGTGCAGGGAAGTTCATTCCTCTAGGAGGCAGACCAAGAATAAAAGTTTAGTATTTTTCAGTGTACTACTTCTGTGGTCTCTGATTGGTCCTCGTGGCCTCCCTGCATTTGCAGGCTGAAACCTCTGCCACTTTGACTTTGGCAGCACGAGGGGTCACATTGAAAAACCCACCCAATATATACCCACCCAAGTTTCACGTTATGTATTATATGTGCATATTTGTCTTTTGCATTATTTCTGGCCACAGATACTCCCTTTTGTTGTATTTTCAGAGTTCTCTCATGCTTCAACAGAAATGTACCAGTGAAGAATAATTCATTCACGTCATTCATATCATGGGATCATATCAACTGACCATGTGATCACTAAAAATAACTTGAATATAAAAATGTCAATATATAACCATACAAAAATGAAATTGCAATAAACATCTAATATACATTCAATAAACATCTAATAGACATCAATTTGATGTCTGTTAAGATGTCTGTCAGGTGTCTGTTGGAAAAGCAACTGATGTTTGTCCGATGATTCTTGTCCACATTTGCATAATTTGATGTTTATTGGATGTTTGTTACTCTTCTGTTTTATTGTATTAGTGTTTATTAGATGTCTGTTACACTTAGCTGAAATGTAAAGATGTTTGTTGAGTGTTTCTTAAACTTAAAAGTTTTAAATAAGTGTTTATTAGATGTGTGTTAAACTTCACAAATTTCAAAACTTGTTGGTGTCTATTGGGTGTTTGTTACACTTAAAAGTTTTACATAAATTTTAAAATGAATTTATTTAGTGTTCATTAAATGTCTGTTAAACTTTACCAATTTCAAAAGTTCTTAGTATCCATGGAGTGTTTGTTAAACTTAAAATTTCTACACAAGTTTTCATATGCAGCTCTTAAATTTTAGTATCTCTTAGATGTCATAAAAACATTTAACTGTTTTTCTAAATTGTATTGGTATCTATTTGGTTTTAAGTCTTTCAATTTAATTAAAAGACTGTTTGTGCTTCGTAGATATAGGTATAGCCAGGACAAATCTTTAACGGTTAAGGTCTTTATGACAAGGTCATATCAAAGTCGCACCATGACATTCCACACCTACACCCCCAATGTCTCTGAGTGTCAACTCATACACCTTACCGTTTTTGAGATATAGCCACGAAAATATTCGAAAGGCTTAGGTCATTACAGCAAGGTCTATGGTCATGTCAAGCTCACCCATTGATGCTGAACACCTAGACCCCAACCAATGTTCCTGCCAAGTATCAACTTCCTATACCTTATGCTTTTGGTGATATAGGTTGGATAATATGTTAAAGGTCAAGGCCACTACAACAAAGTCAAAGGTCAACTCAATGTCTCTCCATGTTGTCGAACACCAATACCCCCACCAAAGTCCCCACCAAGTATAAAATTCCTATACCTGACAGTCTCTAAGATTCAGCTTGGACAAGATATTTTTTTCATTTTCCTTTAAAGGCTGTGGGATGAAAAAAAATGTATTTAAAATATCAACTACATACAATGGTTTTTTCAGAAAAATGAATGAAATAATGCAAAACATCTTGAAATCATGAATTGTTTCTCTATGGGTCTTTTATAAATCCATCATATTTGCTGGGCTTTTATGAGATCAATTGAGGGGAGTATATAAAATCCTTAAATTTTGCCAAACTCTTCAACTTTTGGTGAGATAACAATACCATATAACTCGCTTTTCAAGATATATAGAGTAAATATTAAACTGTAACATTTTCAACTAGACGGTATTTCTTGGTTTTATGCATATATGTATATATATTTCAAAATAAACAAATCAAATATATTAAAACAAGTATATATTGCATCTGTAGGCGTAATATGATTCTTACTGTACTATCTCAATCATCCAACTATGTTGGCTTGTAAAATTTTATATGGCCTTTCTTATTTTACATTTCATTTTATGTAGCAAAATTAGAAAGTGAGGAAAGATGCCTTTTTTTATTTAAAAGAAAGAGCGCTGGTTTGTTAAAGAAAAGTTAAACTAGTGTATTAAAATATATATTTTATAATTAATTTCAGTCAATCTATAATCCATATTTGAAGCTTATCTCATACACAGTACACATAATTTAATAAATCTAGGCCACAAAAGGTTAAGTTCTTAGAGGGATGAAATGCAAGTTGGTCATTATAAAGTCTCACTTTCCCTGTCATAATTTTAAGTCTCAGCTTAAAAACCACTGAACACAATTATAACTGGGAAGTCAAATTGTTTTATTTTTGTTTTCCAAGAAATATTATTGGTTTATTCTTTTACATATAATATGTTTGTAAACAATAAAAAAATATTTACTTTAATTAACAATATAAATCATGAGGTTAGTTAAAAGTTAAGGCTATACTTAGTCTGAATGATGCTCAGTCAATGCATTAGCAGTTGGCAGTTGGCTATCGGACACCTACTTACAGGCTAAAGCTGTCAGGCGTCAATTTGAGAGGTTCTGGCAGAAAAACAAGTCTTCACTAAATCGGGCAAGACTTCGTAAACAGATCGCTAGGTGCAATACCCTAATCACCAGGGACAAGTCTAATTATTATAGAAACCTTATCAGTGACAATGCTCATGACTCTAAGAAACTGTGGCAGGTTCTACGCTCAGTATTACACTCTGTTCCCGACAAGGTACTTCCCTCCCACGCCTCTCACATAGGTCTTGCCAACCGTTTTGCCACCTTTTTCTCTAATAAAATAAGTAAAATCAGGGACTCCTTTACAAACACTGACTCATTCACTCTTCCTGCTCCTTCTGATGTACCCAAATTTGACCTTTTTAAGTCTGTTTCTGAGGATGAAGTACGGAAAGTAATTACCAAATCACGAACTAAATCTTGCATCCTCGATCCATGGCCTACTTTTCTATTGAAGGAATGCTTGGATATTCTCCTGCCCTCAATTACCAAGCTTGTCAACTGTTCTCTGACTGAAGGTGCTGTCCCTGCTGGTTTCAAAAAGGCCATAGTCTCTCTTTTGATTAAGGTCTTCACTACCACCTGATGAATTAAAAAATTATCGACCTGTCTCTGGCCTGAGCTTCATCTCCAAACTTGTTGAACGTGTAGTGGTTTCCCAGTTAAATCACCATGTCACCTCCAATGGTCTTGAAAATGTTACTCAGTCTGCCTATAAGCAAGGTCATTCGACTGAAACTGCACTACTGTCTATTAAAAACGAAATCCATCTTGCTCTTGCCAGAGGTGAAGCTACTGCTGTTGTTCTCTTGGACCAATCAGCAGCATTCGACACCATTGATCATAGTATGCTCATTGAATGTTTGAGTTCCTGGTTTGGTGTTGGTGGTGTGGTTCTGGACTGGTTCAGGTCGTATCTTTCTGACTGCTATCAGTGCATCAAGATCGGCTCTGTTTTGTCTGATGCTAAAAGGCTACTGTATGGTGTGCCCCAGGGCTCTGTCTTGGGTCTGATCCTTTTCTCATTATACACTACACCCCTAAGCAAGGTTATTCGGAATCACCCTGGCATACATTTCCACTTTTATGCTGATGACACGCAGTTATACGTTCATCTCACACACAACCATGCCACTCTGGCCTTTGAAAGGCTGAAAAACTGCTTGGATGATGTTAGAAAGTGGCTCTCAGTAAACAAGCTCAAACTCAATCCTGATAACACAGAGTTTATTCTGTTCGGTTAAAAAAATGTCCGTACAAAACTTGGCAAATTTTTCCCAGTCAATATGCTTGGTACCCCCCAGTCACCTGCTGAGGCAATCAGGAACCTTGGTGTCTGGTTTGATTCAGATTTTTCCTTTTCTTGCCATGTCAGGAATATCTGCAAGGCTTGTTTTGTTCATATCAGGGATTTAAGGCGACTCAGAGGGTATCTTACATGTGAAGCTGCTCTCTTGGCTGCAACTGCCTTGGTTGGAAGTCGGCTTGACTACTGTAATTCTCTTTTCAGAAGTCCCTCTGCTCTTGACCTTCGTAGGCTCCAATGTGTTCAGAACAGTCTAGCTATCACTCCCGTAAGAACGAGTCTTCATTGGTTGCCTATCATGCATCGCTCTATTTTCAAGGTCGCTGTTCTGGTATACAAGTTTCTACATAGTGGCCATCCAAAATACTTTGAACCTTTCCTTAAACCGAGACACAGTATGAACAGAATGCGTAGAAGTCAATCTCAGGGTGTTTTGCTTGAGGTCCCACATTTTGCATCAATATACAAGTCAAAAAAGCAATTTGGCCTTAGCTTTGCATACGATGCTCCGATGATTTGGAATGATCTCCCTGATGACGTACGCTCAGCTAAATCTCTCCTCATTCAGGAAGAAGTTGAAAACTTACCTCTTTAAAAAAGCCTACTCACCCTAGTTTTTTTCCTCTGTTTTCATTTCGTCTTTCTCCGTGGTGCCGACCCCTGCAATGTCTCTGATTTAACGATTACGATCTCTGATTTTTGGCTTTATGCATCTTAGAGTCTGTCAATAGATAGAGATTGAGCGCTATAGAAGTACTATTAGAATTAGAATTAGAATTGGCAGTTGCACTTGTTATTTTAAGGAACCCTTGGAAGCTTGTATTTTGAGCGGTAAATTCAACTGTTGGATGCATTTGTGCTTTTGTAAAGTAATACAAAACAAAAGTAAAATATTTACATGTGGATACTGTATCTGCTTGTATTTTTGGATTAGCAAATACACCTTTTTGAAAGGAGTAATCTACTGTGTAATTTATTTACATTAAACTGAACAGTTATAAAGGATATAATTGATATGGACCCAGAAAGGATGGTGAAACTTGTCTGCAAGGAGGATGTCTGTGAGTATATATTTCTTACTTTGTTATAAATGTATTGTAACTATGCTACATAGCTTTTATGGCAAAAACATAAGTTGCTGGTCCATCTGAACTTGTACAATATAACAGGGTTGGGGTTTCAAAGTTCAATCATTGAGAAATGTATGAAAATGTGATTTCTCATTGAAGTTCATTGGTGATATTATACAGACGCCGGTGTATCCCCATTTCGGGTGGGAAATTTTCGGTTGACATTTAATCCCAGACTTTATAGCAAATTACTATTATTTAAATTCTTATTTAAGATCAGCTCCTAAATACTTTAGTATTTGTTTTTATCATGTGTCTCCATATAGCAGCACTTTACGGTTTCCAATTGAGGAATAAAACATCAGAGATGCCCATACCCCACAGCCTACAAAAATGTTTTAACACAATGAGATATAGACGTAGTATATCAATAAAAAGTTCAGGATACTTTCAGAGCACTGTCAGTTGTATAAAGGTCCAAACTATGTTTAAATAGAGAAACTAATGTCTAAGAGAAAGATAATGTAGGTAAAGATGAATTATTGAAGTATTAAAACAAGATAATTCAATAACAAGATGACAGCCTTAATCAGTAAACTAAACATTACAACACTGGCATGGCCGAATTATAGTTTGGATGTTTTGAATATTACCATGCATACAGAAGTGGAAAAAATCAGTGAATGCTTATGTGTAGTGTTAGAGCAAAGCCTGTGGTTCACTTGATGAAATTCCGTCTATTACAATGGGAAGTTGCAAAAGTAAAATTCTTAATGAATTCTAATATGACTTTAACAGTGCTTAATCTGTGTCAAAAAACAGACCCAAAGGGGCAACCAGATTTTAAAGGTCGAGGTCACTACAGCAAGGTCAAAGGTCTAATCAAGGTCACCAATGATGCTACAAACCTACACCCCCTAGCCAATGTCCATAATAAGCATCAACTTTCTGCACCTTGCGGTTTCCGAGATATAGCCCGGACAAGATTTTATAGGTTAAGGTCACTATGGCAAGGTCAAAGTTCAAATCAAGGTCAATCCTTGATGTTGAACACCTACATGACCAAACAATGTCCGTACCAAGTGTCATCTTCCTACACCATATGGTTTCCAAGATATAGCCTGGACAAGATTTATAGGTCAAGCTCACTACAGCAAGGTCAAAGGTCAAATTAAGGTCAGACCATGACGTTGCACACTTACACCCCCTAACCAATGTCCCTAACCAAGTATCAACTTCGTACACCTTACGGTTTCCGAGATATAGCCCGGACAAGATTTTATAGGTCAAGGTCACTACGGCAAGGTCAAAGGTCAAATCAAGGACAAACCATGATGTTGCACACCTACACCCCCTAACCAATGTTCCTCCTACCAAGTATCAGCTTCCTACACCTAACAGTATCCGAGATATAGCCCGGACAAGATTTTATAAGTCATAGTTACTACAGCAACGTCAAAGGTCAAATCAAGGTCACACCATGACGTTGCACACCTACAGCCCCTAACCAATGTTAGTCATTGGTTATCTATATAATTATTTTGTCAGTGTTATAGTTGTTATCTTTTTTCAATTATATATTCTTCTGAGATAGTAGTTTTTAAGATATAGTTAAGAATATTTTCACATTTGTTACTATTCCTATCATTAGTTTTTTTTTCAAATCGTTGCTGTGATGCTAATATATATCACTACAAAGCCAATCAAATCTCTGATGTCGTGTACTGAATCTGCAGTTTTCTCATCAAAACCTTCTGCTGTGACAAAGTAGTTCCATGTATTGTTTTAGAAATATTGTATTTTTTTAAATAAAAATTTCTGTTGACAAAAAAAAAAAAAAAAAGGTCAAACAAGGTCACACTATGACGTTGCACACCTACAGCCCCTAAACCAATGTTTCTACCAAGTATCAACTTCCTACACCTTATGGTTTCTGAGATACAGCCCAGACAAACTTTTCCCGCCATCCTCACGCCCACCCATCTGGACACCATGGGTAAAAACAATACCCCAACAGCCCTTAAGGCCTGTGGGGTAATAAAACTGTTGGTAGTTGATTGATTCTTATTCATAGAAAATAAAGACACGGGCCTCTAAGAAGGATTATGTGGTTGCTTCTGCAAAAGCGAAAGCGACAGCTAGCTGTTCATTTGAAAAAACCCCAAAAAAATAGGTTTTTCAATATGCATGTTTCTGTGAATAAAATTTTTAAAGTTTTTTCTATCTCCAGATAGGACAATAAAGTTTAAAACAGATAATATCATATACCAGCAACATGACATGTTTTATTTAATTTGCTTACAAATTGAAATGATTAGCTTTACAATACTTTACAGAACATTTTATACAGCAAATTTCATTGTTAGCAAGTACATGATATTTTATATTGTTTTTGTCCTTCAGGTTACCACTGCCAATGGTTCTAGAGAAGCCACAATCACTGTTTATCTACTGTTTGAACCAGCCTCCTGGTCAACTCCAGGAAAGTCAAAAAGACATGCCAAGAAAAGTGAAGTTTTTATGAAGACAATGGATAAATATTTTGTGTTTTTTTTTAAATTTTTTATGTACTTGTTCAATAAATGGATTTTAAAATTACTTTTCTTATTTACTATTTAGAAAATTTGTTTCACATGCATTTGAGTTATCTACTTGATGTCTATGGGGTGTTTATTAGATGTTTATAAGATGTTCATTGGATGTTTATTAGATGTCCATTGGGTGTTTATTAAATGCCTAAACTGTATATTCCTCTCAGGTCATGAATATTCATAAGTGTGTATTAGATGTCTGGCTAATTTACATCCAGTAGACACCCAATGGACACCTAATAAACAAGTGTCTATTAGGTGTTTATTAGATGTCTATTAGCTCATTTGTATGCGAATTTGGATACTTTTTATTGGATGTCTATTAGGTGTTTATTAGGTGTCTGTTGGCTGATGTTTATTCCTTTAACATTTTTAGCTGGGTATAATTTCCAGGGTGGGGGCCTAGCAATACTTTATACAGGTGTTCTACTGGAGCCGACTGGCCGGTAACTATGCATTTTTGGAGAGTCAAGACCAATGTTTACATGGTCGGTTAGGGTTGGTTGTAGTTTTTTTGTAGGAGAGTCGGTGAAATATCAAACATGTTTAATATTTTTACAGCCATTGCTGACCCTTGTATCCAACCCTAAATTCATCCACCTAGCAAGAAACCTATCGGTTAACTTAAGGGCCTGTCAGTTACACTTCCAGGCTTGTCTGTAACCCTTCCAGGCTTGTCGTTATTACTTGCAGGCCTGTCGTAACATGAAGCCGGCTTGTCTTTTGTAACTTAAGTACTGCGGATTTCCATCATGATGTGAGGTTAAAATATGATAAAAAATTATGTCAAGAATGACAAAGAAACAGTGCAAGTGATCATAATTTTCAGGTGAAGTTCCATGTATATGCTATAATTAATTAAGAAACAAAGTAAAAGGAAAAAAAACTTGTCAAGTTCTAGTGTTACACCCCCACCAAATACTAAACACCTGAGGGAAAGCAATACACCAGAATACAATATTAACATGGCAGCAGCCGTCATCACTGACTCTTCAGATATGAATAAGATGCTGGATACAACATCAATGTCAAAAGAAGATAAAATAGAATTAATATCTCTAGACATTCAGGATTTAAAGGCCAATGTATCTAGTGTTCTCCGGAAGTTAGAGTTATATTTAACAAAAGACGAGAATAGATTTACCGAAATACAAAGGCTTAGCATTGAAAATCAACAATTAAAAAGAAATGTCGCCTGCTTGGAGGGCCTGACCATTAAAATGCAAGATTATACAAAAGAGACTTTTGGACAGTGAACAGGCTATCACAAGTAAGAACGTGGTGATGTCAAATGTGGACAAAGCAAAAAGTAAAGTAAAAGAAGACTGTGAGCAAACAGTGAAAACAGTCATGATCTCAGAGATGAAAATTCCTCAAGATAGAATATACACAAGTGGCAATATCACGGGTGATATAAAAATAGACAGTGCTTATCGGCTAGGAAAATGTTCAAAATTTTCAAGACCCTTAGTGGTAAAATTCTATGACACTCGATCAAAAAAAATTTTCTTCGGTTATGTCCAAAACCTGAAGGGCACTAAAATTAATATTAGTGATGATCTTCCTTCAGAAATGAGAGAAAGACGAATTTCACAAATTCCCACAATGAAAGATTTAAAACTCAAAAGTGGGAGAAATGTTAAAGTATCTATGATAAAGGACCAACTGATTGTAGATGGGAAAGTCAAAGATCCTCATTTCTCTAGAAACAAGCTAAAGTACGGTCGGTGTTTGATGCAGTTAAAGACCGTAAGTGAGGATCATTACTCCATGTGCAAATCCACACATATGCGTTTGAAGGGGATAAGGGCAGTCAAAACTATGGCCATGATGATGATGGGGAATTTGGTGCCTCAAAGAAAATTGTGCAGAGGTTAAAATCCAAAGGTATAGTGAACTTCTGTGTGTGTATCGCCAGATCGTATGGTGGGAAAATGAGAAAGGCCAGGTTTGATTCATACGAGGAACTGGCTACGCAGGCTCTCAGTGCTTTTTTCCCTGAACTAGCATGAAAAAATAATGTGTTTAGGATAAAAACTGGATTAGATTTAAGCATATATGGATAGCCTCTTTTTGAGCAATGTATAATTATTCATGTTACTAAGGGGCTTCTGTTTATATTGTTAAGGTAAATACATAGTAGAATATGTGTGAAGTAGTGTGGGAAACAAAGTTTTTTTCTGCAACTTTTGCTATTATCCTTCGCCAGTATATTGCTGAACTTTGATCATTAAAATTTAATTGTAATATTTGTTAAAATTATGTGTCTCATGGTTTACATCTTATTGTCACAAATGAAATCACAATGTGTGAAAACTTTGCATGTTTTGTAGGTCAAAATTATGAAATCGGTCATATTTCAGAAAGCATGTTTGTGTTTTGTTAATTCTCATTCAGGTGATCAGAAAATCATTAAATTACAGATGTGGCTACATGTATCAGTGCATGGTGTAAGGTACATATTTAAAAAAACACTTATGTTTAACATGTTTGTTATATCTTTATGCTTTCAGGCAAAGAGGCCCTGATCATTTCTGACTCAATTACCAGGGATTTCCCAACCTCCACAAAATATGACTTGATAACTATCAGAGGGGCAACTATAAGTAAAGTCCTGGATCATATAACAGAAAATAGGTACTGTGTAAAGGGATATAAAATAATAGTTTTACATGTGGGTACCAATCACTTTAATAGTAAAAAAGAATGGTCCTATTATCTCCAATTGGCCCACAATAAAATAAGCAAGGTTGCATATAACCAAACTATAACTGAAATGAACCCTCCACCAGCAAATGGCTAGGCAACTGCATTTAGAGATGAATATCTCAGAATAATAGAGCTTATAAAGCACGCAGTCAATGTCAAAATACTGGTGTCAGCAGTTATCCCAAGATTGTGGGACCACGATCGAAGAGATCTTGTTAGAAGATCATACAAGAGAATCTTGCAGAAATTTCATGACCTATCTGATGTTTACTTTATACCAAGTTTCAAACCCTTTTTAACAAGGATAGAGCACTGAGGAAGGAGTTATTCCTTCTGGATGGGTTACACCTTAGTCATCTGGGGACCACAGTTTTGAGTATGTGTATTTGTGACCGTGTGTGCCCGTGTGTACATAGTGAATTAGAAAGAAAAAAGCAAAAACAATAAAGACTTTTGAGTACTGTAATGACGGATAAACAATTAGGGTATGTTAATGAGTCAGAGCTTCTATATTGTAGCTGTGAATGAACACTTTTTTGAGTCAAATGTATGTTTGCACACACAGGGCCCCTCTTGGTATGGTTTTATACTGTATCTATTGACAATTGCTGTTCATAGGAGCTGCATCGCAAATAAAGGTGTGTAGTTTTTAGTAACTGAATGGTTTAACACTGCATTGTAACACTGAATGAGAGGCACAAATTAAGTGGAATACTAAGCCACCTACCAGATCTGACATCTACACAAATCATTGAGCAGCCTCAGCAGCAGCCGCAACTCTTCACTATCACCACTACACCACTGCCTCAACAGCAGCAGCCTCCTCAGTAGCCATCCAGTCAGGGGGGGTCTTTGACCTGCCAGGCCCTTTTCAGGGCCACCCAAATATTCCAAAAACAATTATTCAAGCTGCAAGTTATTTCAATTCCCCTCTCAAAACATAACAGTTCAGTACAAATACTTACAAAAAAAGTCCAACACCTACAACACCCCAAACATGAAACAAATAACCCATGGCACCACACATAAAAAAGGGGACATAGAAAAAAATTAAAATAAATAAACTCCCAATATGGCCAATAATCAGCCCATTTTTAGCTTAAAATCCATGGGATTGGTTAAAATCTTTAATAAAAAAGTCCAACACCTACATCATCCCTAGAGTTAAAAGGCATTATAACATACTTACCAACCCACAAACACACAAACCCAATACCAAACCTAACCCCCAACTAACAAACACACAAACCAAATACCAAACATAACCACCAATCAAGAGACAGACAAACCCAATACCAAACAGAACCCAAAACAAAGAACTGACAAGCTATTTTTCCAACCTAACCCCCCATCATTGTAAAGAAAACCTGTTTGGTGGTTATATATCCTAAAGATTTGTGACCTGGAGTAAAAGATTTTAATTTTAAGATTTCCAGGAAAACATTTGTTTCAAATATTTTTCCCCCAAAAAGCCAAATGAAGTAAAATTAGGATGTAGCTTTTAAAATATATGAAATATTTATTCCATTTAGAAAGTTATGTTTGGCTTTGGGTGTTTCTTTTGAGAATTATGTTTAGCACTGGGTTTGTCTGTTTGTTAGTTGGGTGACTTCTGTAAGGCATTTATTTCTGTCTGCTTGTTAGATGGGTGACTTATGGTGGGCATTGGGCTTGTCTGTTTGTTGGTTGTGTGACTTCTGTCGGGAATTGGGTTTGTCTGTTTGTTAGGTGGGTGAATTATGGTGGGCATTGGGTTTGTCTGTTGGTTGCGTGACTTGTGTCGGGAATTGGGTTTGTCTGTTTCTTAGGTGGGTGAATTATGGTGGGCATTGGGTTTGTCTGTTTGTTGGGTGGGTGAATTATGGTGGGAAATGGTTGTGATATTTTCAACAAGCACAGCTGATTAATTGTTTTTGGAATATTTGGTAGTCCTGAAAAGAACTAGTTATTAGTCCTGAAAAAGGACTGGTTACTGCAGCAGGAGTTATATTCTGCCATCTTGCCAGGCCATTGCTCCCTCATTATTGAAGCAGTCTCTGAGGTAATTCCTCTGTTTTTTGGCTTCTCTAGCAGGGTTTCTGTCTGGACCACCACCGGCAGCACCACCAATCAGTCGACAATCACCAGGCACATCATCATCATCATCATCATCATCTCCAGGCTCTTGACCACCATGTTGACCTTGATACTGTCTTCTCAGTATGTTGTGCAGAACCACACAGGTCATGACCACATCCCTGATTGTTTCTGGGGGTAGTTCAATAATGGTCATCATGACTCTAAATCTTGAGACCAGGATGCCAAAAGCGTTCTCCACAACTCTCTTGCCCCTTGATATTCTGTAGTTGGCAATCCTTTCCTCTCTAGTTAACATCCTTCTGCCATAGGGTTTCATGAGCCAGGTCTTCAGGGCAAAGGCATCATCTGCCAAAATGAAGTAGGGGACATCTCTACCACCCTGGGTTATAGGAGCTGGGTCAGGGAAGCCTATCCTGCCATCCTGAATCCTCCTCTTCAGCTGACAGGCATTAAATATCTGGGCATGTGAGCAAGATCCAGCTGTACCAGCATCCACCCATCTGAATTTGTACTGCCCATCTACCAAGGCCAACATTAATTATGGAAAAGAACCCCTTGTAGTTGTGGTACAGGGCTCCAGAATTCTTGGGCTTCTTCAGGGCCACATGCTTGCCATCAAGGGCTCCCAGGGCATGTGAAACATTCCACCTGATCCTGAATTCCCTTTCCAGTTCTTTCCACTCATCTGGAGCAGTAGGACATCTAAGGTACTCTCTGGTGAACTCATCCTGGATGGCCCTGCAGACTTCTGGTAGAAACTTGGAAATGGTGGATCTGCCAACCCTGAACTGACAGCATAATGATGTGTATGACTCTCCAGTGGCCAGATATCTGATGGTGAGGGCTAACTTCTCCCCAACACTGATAGGAGCTCTGTAGTTGGTGGCCTGCCTGGCTAGACATGGTTCCAGTCTGGTCTGTAGTTGGTGAATCCTGGAATGTCTGTGGCATAGAGTTCAGGCATAATGTTGTGGTAGGCCCCCTCTCCTGTCTCTGCAGTAGCCATGGCCTGACCCACATGTTGTGCCTTCTTCTAGGTCTCTGTCTGGCTGGTGGTGGTGGTGCTGCTTGTGGTGGTTGCTGTGGTCGACGTAGAAATAGCAAATACATCATTATATGTAACTGAATAAAAACTAAAAAAGCCCTAAGTTGTTGCTGAAGCTGTCTTCCATTAAAAGGTGGCATTTTGCTGTGTTTCAATAAAATTAATGGCGATTAGATTGCGCAATTTATATATATACCCAGAATATCCTGTTATTTTGCAAAACAAGAATCGGCCATCGTGGTCTGGGGAAGACTGAGGAGGCCTGAGGACGCCTGAGGAAGCCGGGACTTAATCGGGGGTTAGTCGGGGCTTAGTCCTGGGACTCAGTCGGTATGTGTACGACAGGATCGTGGTTGAAACCGACCAGAAAACTGGCTTAATTAGTTCTTAGTCGCAGAACAGTCTGGGACTGTGTGGGGCCGCCTGGGGCCTCCTCAGGCTTCCTGAGGCTGATCTGTACTTAATCCCAGGATTTGATACTGATTCAGTATTCTCGCCCATTTTACCTTTTGTTTCACCGACTGTCCACAATTAAGGGTCGCCGAGAGGAACAGGTGGAACAGGGGCATTAGAAACACATCTTCCTCTGCTTGTTTGAAAAGACGGTACCATTTTTAATGAAAATTTTATATTTAATGACTTTTTCGTTCATAAATTGAAGCAGATATACATTGATTTTATTTTTTATGTATATTAAAGCAAAAACATGGAAACTATTTAAAATGACACAAAAAAATGAATTTTGACATTTTAGTCACGTCATGGGATCCGAATATTCAGACTTGACCTAGTTTAAGAATTGTTTATTGGTTGACACTTGATCCTCTTTTGTTCCCAAAAATTCATCAAAAACTGTTATTACAGTACCGACTTCAAGTCTGGTCATGGGGTTCTGTATGTTTAGGGCTTGTCTGTTAGGGCTTTAGGGCTTGTCCTGGTAGTTTCCAGACCAGTCTGTACAAAACATCCCGACCCCACGGCAGGTTGGTCTCCAGATCCAGACAAGCTTGTATGTTTCACGTCCTGTCGAGGAGTTGAAGCCGAAGCAAAAATTTCCTGCCTTTTTTGGTCCCTGACCCCCTGACTTTTGCAGCCGACCTTGCATATATATAGAGTCGTAGGGTCAGTCTCCAGTGGAACACCTGAATTACAAACAGAAATACATCGTGAATTCTTATTCATTTTCTTTGGAAACATCATCTAAAGGGGAAAACTTTTCATCCAGGGACATAAAGTCTCATTAAATGTCACTATTGGCATACTTATATATGTTGTCTGTCAGAATACACAAACCCAACCAGTTTCTGAGGTACTGCATATCATCATATCATCAGATAATTGCTCTCAAAATCTTTTTATTATCCACCACGCTACGTATTTGCGACAGTTTTTAAACAATAGAGAGGTTGCGCCAAAGTTTTTCAACTCCGTAAGTATTATACATAACAGTGTGACATCGGCAGATTGTGTGTTCTTTATTATTTTCTAGTGGAGTTGAGTGAATGAGCTTACATTTTTCACTTTAAAAAATGGAAGTTTTACGTAACTGAATTCCCTATCTGTTTTTAGCTTACAAAGTACACATAATACAAATTTTAGCTACATGCATTGATTTGTTTAATTTCTTGTCTACCATTTGATGTGTAGCGGGGTTCACTATTGGTTGGGTTGAACCCAGCATGTAACTGCCCCAATAGGTTTTTAAGTTTCCAAACAAAATGTTCATTGAAAATTCTATTGCATCTATTTATTAAATTTATTAACTCCTTGTTAGTACCAAATGTTCCTGCCATGTGGGTCTTATTCTGTTTTTACTTTCCAAATAACTTTTAATTTCTGACTTTAAATAAATTCCAAAATGTTTTAAAGTTTAAAGTTTGACACTTAAAAACATAGGCACATATTTGGTTCAAGAGTAACAAACTCTCCTGACCATCTCTAACAGTGCCCAAGACCAATCTCCCTCAAGCTCCACTGAGCTGGCACTTTTAAAGGACTCCAGATGTTGCATCAGAAATCCTAGTTGTTGTGCAATATCCCAGGGATGTAAACAACCTATCACTAATTACTGATTAATGAGATTTTAATTATAAAAACATAAACCGTTCTTGTCTTTTAGTAGTTGTCCCTATAGTACTAGGCATAGTCACCCAGATCGTCAATACCTTACAGTTCCTCCTTTCCATTCATCAGTCTTTAAGTCAGCCAAACATTTTGGCCATAGTTTTGCCTTTGATGCTCTTAAGATCTGGAATGACCTCCCTCAAGATGTTCGCAGTGCAACATCAATTGCCTCCTTCAGAAAGAAGCTTAAAACTTACCTGTTTGCAAAAGCCTACCCACCATAGCCTCTCCCGTCACATCTGTGTCTCCTTGGTACGACCTGGCTATGTCCCTTGATTAACGATAACTGTCTTGCTTTATGTTTAGATGCGCCTTAGAGTCCATCAGTGATGGAGATTAAGCGCTATAAAAGTCCACATTAGATTAGATTAGATCACTCAGTAGTGATTCAAAGAAATTAAACTGCCAACCTAGTTTTTACAACAATGGATACACCTGCAAGAAGGATAAAGCGGTGCCCCAATACCTTTGTAATTAAATATGCATCTTAAAAGTAACCTGTCAGTCTCACATCAACTTTATAATTCAATCAAAGACATTCACAGTTCTTTTGATTTGTTGTGCAATATAAAGGTTGTTTACTGACCTGCTTATAGTCCAAAACTGGGTTAAAGATTTTAAAATTAAATAGCCTGGTCAAAGACTCAAATATTTACTCCTAATTATAATAATAGGGTCACCATATTACATTCCTCCCCTTCCCAATGCAAGACTTTTATACCTAAAAGTTTTGTCTTAAACGCTATTCTTAATTACAAGAGTAAGCTGAGTGTGATAAAACTTAATTCAATACAATACAAATACATGTGGCAGGGTATATAAATAACATCACAAAAATGAAGCGCATTGATGTACCAATGTTAATTATGTTATACAGTTCTGTGAACGGTGACAGCTTTAAATGTATATGAGTCTGAAATGTCTCTTTTCAAACGATTAAAGTCACTTTTCACACACTTCCTGAGGTCACTGGTTTTTCAAGAAGAGGACACTGGTATGCGGCTCCTTGCTTGATAAAGGTTGATGGTGGATGGGCTCTGACTCCTCTGCCTTGGCTTCATCCTTTATTTCAACACTAGCCACTGCATACCTGTGTGTGTGCTTACTGATATGGATACCTTTTAATTAGAATAACACAAAGTACCCACTGTAACACTAGTTAGTACAATTACTGCAATAATTACGAGAAATATAACCCATGTGCTGTGTGACGTATAATCTGCCTGACCTTCTAGCAATTTTTTTCTCAGGGTGTACATTTTCTAGTTGGCTCAAAATACTGGAAATTGGTATCTTGTACATGTAACTCAGCTCTGGTAAGCTCACAATCTTAGATGAGTTGTGTATTTTTAAACGGATTTACTAAAGGATGTGTACTGTTCCAAATACTCTCAATCAATTTTGACAAGCCAACCTCAACTCCAAACTTTGCTATCAGCTCTTCATTACTTTCTCCGCTAGCAAACTTAGGTACATGGAAATATTTTGAATCGGCACTGCAATCAGGATTTAGCACAATCACATGCATCCCAATATCAACTTGCTGCTTAATTACTTGTGGGCTGCCTTTCTTGCAGGTAATATGTACAGGAAATTCTACACTAGTAACCACTACCCAGTAGTTATCATATAATTTGTACAGTACTGGTAAACTCCCAATTCTTGAAATTTTAATTGTACAAAGTTTGTTGATTTCATCATTTTGCCCCAGGAAATGGGCCATGACACAGGACGGGTATCCACTAACTTTAAACCACGGGGCATTAAATGTACACTGCTGGACACTTTTGCACTCACTAATATCAGAACTTTGTATGAGAGAATAATAAGTTGCATATTCTGATACTAAAACATGATCAGCTTCTAAGTCATAGTTCACTGATACACCTAAATTCTGGTTGGGAATTGGAACGGAAACAACTCTATACATTTTAAGCTTTGAATGGGCATGTATTAGAGGTACAACAATCACTACATGAAATCTCTCACCATCAGGTAACATAAGTGGTTGCAAGTATTGATAATACTTGTAAATTTCCGCACCAGTCAAGGGGAAAGTTAAACTTACACCATCCTCTAAATGACCTTGAATTTGCACCAAAAGTTTTAATAAATCAGATGGCTTGACCAAAAACATCAACAATTTGCCATGAATCGCATCAGACATTTGCCATGTTAGTTCGCTAAGAGACCTGTGTGTCTCTTTCAAGGCATATGAAACCACATGGAAAGCATTGTGTATCTTGGTCACCATTTCTATATATGATACTTGGGAATCAATCCATGAAAGTTTTTGATACACCTCTGAAATTTCCGCATGAAATGTCTGAGTGGCATTTCTAAGTTGCATAATTACATCATGATTTCCTTAACAAATTCATGCGTCTTATTAATTAGTAATAGACTCTCCCTGACAACATTGTAAATCTGGTTTCAGAAGAAGCCAATGACGAAAGACTCTGCTTTAATTTACTCAGTTCAGCAGTTGTTGCTGTGCCAAATAGTGTTGACAGCAGACTCCCTACAAAAGGAAGAAGAGCACGCCTTGATCGTACTGTTGGTTGTGACTTAGCTGCTATCAAATCCTTAATCTCTTTGAACTTGTCATACAAATCAAAATAATCATCCTTAACTTTCTCTGTTTCCTTGCCCAATAACCTTAACACATCAGAATAACTTGCACTAGGCAAAGCTTGACTTTCGTGAGCTAGGTAGTTGAAAGCTTGTTCATACTGTCTCACAAACTTCCTGATTGAAATCAAGTGTTGCTGATATGGCAACATGTCCACTGTGAAAGTGACAACCCAACTATCATATACAGCACCCACTGTATCAATTGGAATGAAGTACACACTTTCACTGACACAGAATGTTGTCATTAAGAGAAGCATGAGCTGAATCAACCTCACATGTTGGATATTTCCTGTAACACAAAAAAGAAAACTTTCACTCACCACACTGCCTAACCGTTCATCATGTTAAGACTATAACTACCAGTTAAAAACATACCTGCTTTTCCAAGAACCAATATACGAATAAATAATAAGCTTCACAGTTTTTCAAAAGGGGAACTCTAAGCTATCTAGAGAACCAAAAACTATCTCAATCCGAGGACGTCTCCTCATAACATTTTAACAAGGTGACCTAGGATCTGATAGGATTCGTTTTGCTTCATTTAATGCTCTGTCTGGAGAGGGGTTGATATTCCTCTTCAGCACTCTTCTCCTTTTAGCAAGACTGGGAACAGCCTCCATGTCCTCCTCTCTATGTTCTTCATGCCTAGTCTCTACACCTGCACTGGACGGCATAGGACTGTGCATTTCAACCCTCAGATCAGGATTTTGCATTTGCTCCTGATCAATATCTGAAGAACTGTGGTCTGCATCACTATCAAACCACTCATGCAGGGCACTGGTCACTAACTTAGCTGCTCTAGAGGGCTGTACACGAGTTGGTGCTGTTCTTTTCAGTTGTTTGTGTTTTGGTCTAATAGCCTCAAAATGCTCATATTCTGTCCTGTCTTTATCCCAACTTTGCTCAGGGTGAGCTGGTTGCAAGTTTTCAATATGCACTACTTTGGTATCTCCTGACAGTTGGTTTCTGATTTTATACAAGACAGGTGACATCCTTTCCACTATATAGAAGTATGGTTTCCATTTGGAGGTAAGTTTGATCCTTCTGCTGCTGTACCCTAACAGCCTCCATCAGTGAATCATCCAAAAGTGGGCTCTTGTTTATCTGTCCATCATCATCATTGGTCTCCATTGGTTGCACATGTTTCCATTTTGGGACATCATCTAGTACATCACAGCTATATCTTCCTGTGTGTTTATCATACGAGATAACATATCAGCTGGGACATTTGACTTACCCTGTTTGGTTTGTATTCAACCTGACATCCATATTCCTCCAACATAATTGTCCATCTCTGAATCCTTGCAGTTTTCATTTCAGAGGTGAATAGAGACTTTAGTGGCTTATGGTCTGTATACACTGTAAATTTTGACCCTAACAAATAGTGTCTTAGTTTGTTGACTGCATATACTGTGGCATAAGCCTCTCTCTCTATGGTTGGCCATTTTTGCTGACCCTCACTGAGCTTCTTAGAAAGATATTGGATCACTTTTTCACCATCACTTCTTGGGTCAACACTGCACCCACAGCAACTAGACTAGCATCTGTTGAAAGAATATATGGTCAAGATGGATCAGGATGTGCCAACACAGGGGCCTGCACCAACTTTTGCTTGATTGTTTCAAACGCCCTGCTATGCTTATCTGTCCAATGAAACTTAGCATGTTTCTTAGTTAGTTCAGTCAAGGGACCAACTAATTCACTGAAATGGTCAATGAACTTCCTGTAATAGGAGGCCATTCCCACAACTGACCTAATTTCTCTGACATTTTTAGGTGGTCTCAACTCTTGAATGACCCTGATTTTCTCTGGGTCTGGGCATATCTTTTGAAATTACATGCCCCAAATAGCTGATCTGTTTCACAAGAAACTGACATTTGGACATCTTTAGTTTCAAACCAGCATCCCTGAGTTTGCCAAAGACCTCATTTAGATGCTCTAAATGGTCTTGGAATGTCTCCAAGTAAATGATTACATCACCTATGTATGCGATTGTGCACTTATATATAGCTTGTCCCAATGCTTTGTTCATGAGCTCGTGGAAAATTGGAGGAGCAGATGGCAATCGGAACGGCATGACATTGAACTCATACAAACCTCTATGGCATACAAATGCTGTCTTCTCCCTGTCCTCAGGGGCAACCTCAATTTGCCAGTACCCACTTTTCAGATCCACACATGAAAAATACTTGGATTTGTACAAGGAGGATAAAATATCTGGCAGTTGATAGTTTTTTGATTATCAAATCAATGGCAAAAAATTGATCAAATACTACCTTGATAGAGGATACCCCCTTAAACCTTTAGAAAATCACTACAAAAAGGCATCGAGATTTTCACAGGATGATCTACTACTAATTAAAAACAAAAAATTAAAAACCCCACAAGTGTTGGTCACAACCTACAACCCAAGGAATCCTAATATTTCGCAAATAATTTGAAATAACTGGAATATCATTGAGAATACTGAAGATCTACAACAGATCTTCCCTAATAAGCCACTCATAGGATACAGAAGACTCCCAAACCTAAGGGACATATTAACTTCTAATAAAATGAGTTGGCCACCCAAGGAAACCAAAACTACTATCCCCAAACTCCCACCAGTTTGCACCAGATTAGGCGAATGTACTTACTGCCCTAGATTACACAAAATCACCGCATTTCACAGTACACACACTAATAAATTACATAAATGTAAAAACTTACCTGAAAAACACAGAATAACTTGTGAAATATACAATATAATATATCTCATTCAATGTACTAAATGCCACAAACAATACATAGGTGAAACTGGTAGACCTTTTAGAGCAAGGATTTATGAACACACAGCCAGTGTCAAAAATCCTAAAAAGTCACTATCTACACCTGTTTCTAGACATTTCACCACTGAAAACCACTCTCACAAAGACATGAGATTCAGTGTAGTGCAATGGTTAGGAAATGAGACAGGACCAGATATGACGAGTACCCGTAGAAAGCATGAACTCAGACATATTTGGGACATCCCTACCATTGCCCCAATTGGCATTAACCAATATGTATAATAGTATCCCTCTTAATTTGGTATTCTTGTCCATATACCACCCTTAACCCTTATAAATATGTATTATACAGATCATTGGATAGGTCATTTTACAGTGCTTGTGCTCATGTCTGTTGCATAAAACCCATGTTGATCCATGTTCCAAAATCCAGGTTTTTATAATCACTGTTTCCAGTGATTTTTTGACAGCCTTTCACATTATCTCATTATGTATTTGTATTATTTAACCCATAAATCGTAGAAAATGGAAAATATGAAAAATATGCCTCCTAGAAAAAATGCCTCCTAGAAAGAATTTCTCCTTAATATTTTATGATTGCAAAAAAATGCCTCCTGAGAAAAAAAATTATTTCAACAACTTGTAAACATGGTATATATGAAAACTATAACATAAAATATCAAAAACAGGTTATATTTCAAGTATATACTTTCAAAACCACAAGACAATATCACAAAGTACAAATTACAAATTTCTTCTTGAAAGGGTTTCTTTTAAGATATACTCAGGACCAGTTTCAAAGCAGAATTTATGGCTGTGATGTTTGTTGATGAAATAGTTGTGGCCTTTTTGGCTTAAAATATGTAATGTCATATAATTACAATATAGGGTATCCCCTCTATAAGGAGTTGATTGCAGTTAGATAGACTAGGAGGGACAGAAATATAATTACAATAGAAACAAGACAACTGTAATGATGGAAGCCATGGGTGAGCAGCCAGCCGAAAGAGTGAGGACCAGCAAAACCTTGCAAGAGACACTGAAGTACCTTTGCATAGCTAGGCAAAATACTGTGAATTTTTGACAGGCATTAGCCACTATAAGACTCAAGTAAAAAAATTCCTCTGAAGTTGTAATGTGAACCAGTAATGGTGTCATACTTTGTGATGTTCTATATTGTAGCTTTGACTGTATATATTAGAAGTATAACATTTATACAAGCTCAAATAATTTTTTTAACTCAGTTTGTAGCAGATGACTAATGGTTTTGCTGTCCCATTGGACTCTTTTTTTACCTTTAGTTGTTCAGGTTTGTACTGAGTTGTGGTTTTGTTTGTTGTATTTTTGGTCATGTTGTTTCCACTTGTGTGTGGTACTAGTGGTTGATGAAGATTTTTTGGTTGATAGTTTGTCACCTGGTTTGATTTTTGGTCAACCTGGGTTTGCGATTGTTGGATAGGTTGTCCCTCAATCTGGGTGCTTGAGTTTTGGCATTGGTTCTTAGTTGTGGTTTTCGGTACAGGCATTATACTTAGGCTATTGTTGGTTGTCATGTAGATTCGGTGTTCTGGGTTATATGTTGCAATGTGCAAACCACCATGTAGAGACCTGATGTCTACAGGGTCTAAAACAATTAAAGGATCAGTGTTGGTGGAGTTGTCCACAGTTTTAACGAATTGGGTATTTGGATGTTTATGCTCTGTCTTGGGGCCCATCTGATATTCCTTGCAGTACGAGTTTGTGAGCTGATGTTTTGTGTGGTCTTGGTTTGACTGATACTTGTGTGTGTGTTCAAGTTATCTTTAATGTTGGTAGAGTTAGGAATGTCAGTATTTGTGTAGTGGTTGGCTGGTGTGTCACAGTTGTGTGTAGTATTGTCTTGTGTGACTGTGTCTGATACCACTGACTGGGTGCTTAGAGTGCTCTCTAATTCCTCGAGAAGTCTGAAAAAGTCTGGAGGAATATCTTGATCCCTGATTGTCTGAGTGGTTGGCGGTGGACTAATAGAGATAGGGGGTGTCTGAACTCTCTTGGTGACATGGTGCTTTTCTATATGTCTATACAAATCATGGCGCCTTGAGTAGGTGTTGGGGCAGATATTGCAATTGAAGGTCCTATTTAGGTGCTTTGTTGTATATGCCTGTCTCTATAATATCTCCTTGTAAAACTCTTGTGGCATATATTAGATGTATAGAAGGGTTGTCTAAAAATAATAAATTAATAAATATTTAATATTTTATTAATTTATTAATTTACTATGGTGGGTTATCATTTTATACAGTATAATCATAGGCATATTAACAAAGTTAGAGTTAATATTATTTACACACGGTGAGTATATTTAGTATATTTTGATTTTGCCAAAGATATTTGTATATCATGCCATATTATTAATTTTAATATGTTAATTAATATTAATAATGATCTAATACTAGATTATTATTTTAATAAAGATTTATATATTTAAGTGGTTTCATATATCCACTGAAATAAAAATAAAAATGCAACTGACCTTTTTGTTTCATCCTCCATGTTAAATGTATTGTTTAACACCGTTAATTCCCGATTTATAATGTTAATTCCCGGGGTAAGAACACAGAAATATATCTTCATTACAACATGTCTGCTGTGGTCAACTTTTAAAATTCAAAATGACCAAGGTATCTGATGGTTGTTAGGTTACCAGCTGTTACCAAGTTAGGTAAGTAATAGTCACCAAAATATGGCAATGACGTAATTGCGTTAGTGCGTGACGCGGTAATGGTTTTATGACATCACAGGCTGGTTTACTTGGTTTTTCCCACTTGTATATAATATTATTCCAATATTAAAAATAAGGGTTAAGGGTGATATATGGACAAGAATACCAAATTAAGAGGGATACTATTATACATATTGGTTAATGCCAATTGGGGCAATGGTAGGGATGTCCCAAATATGTCTGAGTTCATGCTTTCTACGGGTACTCATCATATCTGGTCCTGTCTCATTTCCTAACCATTGCACTACACTGAATCTCATGTCTTTGTGAGAGTGGTTTTCAGTGGTGAAATGTCTAGAAACAGGTGTAGATAGTGACTTTTTAGGATTTTTGACACTGGCTGTGTGTTCATAAATCCTTGCTCTAAAAGGTCTACCAGTTTCACCTATGTATTGTTTGTGGCATTTAGTACATTGAATGAGATATATTATATTGTATATTTCACAAGTTATTCTGTGTTTTTCAGGTAAGTTTTTACATTTATGTAATTTATTAGTGTGTGTACTGTGAAATGCGGTGATTTTGTGTAATCTAGGGCAGTAAGTACATTCGCCTAATCTGGTGCAAACTGGTGGGAGTTTGGGGATAGTAGTTTTGGTTTCCTTGGGTGGCCAACTCATTTTATTAGAAGTTAATATGTCCCTTAGGTTTGGGAGTCTTCTGTATCCTATGAGTGGCTTATTAGGGAAGATCTGTTGTAGATCTTCAGTATTCTCAATGATATTCCAGTTATTTCAAATTATTTGCGAAATATTAGGATTCCTTGGGTTGTAGGTTGTGACCAACACTTGTGGGGTTTTTAATTTTTTGTTTCTAATTAGTAGTAGATCATCCTGTGAAAATCTCGATGCCTTTTTGTAGTGATTTTCTAAAGGTTTAAGGGGGTATCCTCTATCAAGGTAGTATTTGATCAATTTTTTGCCATTGATTTGATAATCAAAAAACTATCAACTGCCAGATATTTTATCCTCCTTGTACAAATCCAAGTATTTTTCATGTGTGGATCTGAAAAGTGGGTACTGGCAAGTTGAGGTTGCCCCTGAGGACAGGGAGAAGACAGCATTTGTATGCCATAGAGGTTTGTATGAGTTCAATGTCATGCCGTTCCGATTGTCATCTGCTCCTCCAATTTTCCACGAGCTCATGAACAAAGCATTGGGACAAGCTATATATAAGTACACAATCGCATACATAGATGATGTAATCATTTACTTGGAGACATTCCAAGACCATTTAGAGCATCTAAATGAGGTCTTTGGCAAACTCAGGGATGCTGGTTTGAAACTAAAGATGTCCAAATGTCAGTTTCTTGTGAAACAGATCAGCTATTTGGGGCATGTAATTTCAAAAGATATGCCCAGACCCAGAGAAAATCAGGGTCATTCAAGAGTTGAGACCACCTAAAAATGTCAGAGAAATTAGGTCAGTTGTGGGAATGGCCTCCTATTACAGGAAGTTCATTGACCATTTCAGTGAATTAGTTGGTCCCTTGACTGAACTAACTAAGAAACATGCTAAGTTTCATTGGACAGATAAGCATAGCAGGGCGTTTGAAACAATCAAGCAAAAGTTGGTGCAGGCCCCTGTGTTGGCACATCCTGATCCATCTTGACCATATGTTCTTTCAACAGATGCTAGTCTAGTTGCTGTGGGTGCAGTGTTGACCCAAGAAGTGATGGTGAAAAAGTGATCTAATATCTTTCTAAGAAGCTCAGTGAGGGTCAGCAAAAATGGCCAACCATAGAGAGAGAGGCTTATGCCACAGTATATGCAGTCAACAAACTAAGACACTATTTGTTAGGGTCAAAATTTACAGTGTATACAGACCATAAGCCACTAAAGTCTCTATTCACCTCTGAAATGAAAACTGCAAGGATTCAGAGATGGACAATTATGTTGGAGGAATATGGATGTCAGGTTGAATACAAACCAAACAGGGTAAGTCAAATGTCCCAGCTGATATGTTATCTCGTATGATAAACACACAGGAAGATATAGCTGTGATGTACTAGATGATGTCCCAAAATGGAAACATGTGCAACCAATGGAGACCAATGATGATGATGGACAGATAAACAAGAGCCCACTTTTGGATGATTCACTGATGGAGGCTGTTAGGGTACAGCAGCAGAAGGATCAAACTTACCTCCAAATGGAAACCATACTTCTATATAGTGGAAAGGATGTCACCTGTCTTGTATAAAATCAGAAACCAACTGTCAGGAGATACCAAAGTAGTGCATATTGAAAACTTGCAACCAGCTCACCCTGAGCAAAGTTGGGATAAAGACAGGACAGAATATGAGCATTTTGAGGCTATTAGACCAAAACACAAACAACTGAAAAGAACAGCACCAACTCGTGTACAGCCCTCTAGAGCAGCTAAGTTAGTGACCAGATCTGTTGTAGATCTTCAGTATTCTCAATGATATTCCAGTTATTTCAAATTATTTGCGAAATATTAGGATTCCTTGGGTTGTAGGTTGTGACCAACACTTGTGGTGTTTTTAATTTTTTGTTTTTAATTAGTAGTAGATCATCCTGTGAAAATCTCGATGCCTTTTTGTAGTTATTTTCTAAAGGTTTAAGGGTGTATCCTCTATCAAGGTAGTATTTGATCAATTTTGGCCATTGATCTGATAATCAGAACATTCACCAAATCAAAAAACTATTAAGTGAAAACAAATTTCCCTTGCAAGCTGACTTCAACAACAAAGTCCCTATGAGTAGGGATCAAGCTTTCAGAAACAAATGGGTTTCAATCACCAACAAATGTAAATTAGACTTAACAAATCTAATACTACAGGACCTGGGCAACAAATACCAAACTACTAAACTCGAGATAGACACCAACCTGGCTCAACTGCAAGAACTCCTCACCAACAGCCAGTTCATGGAGATAAAATAATTCATTCAGACAAAATACAAGCAAGCCATGAACACAACTTTCTCAAAGACAGCAACCAAGTTGGTTAAAAGAAAACTAACCAACTATCAAAGGAAGGGACAAGCACAAGGGAGAAAACCAATCGCCCAAAGGAGAACTCCACAACAGCAGAAAAGCAAGACTGATCTCAAGTCACTTCTAGTTAGCTTACTTAAAAACTTGTAAACTCAAATAATACTTCAGTACTCTTACCTTGACTGTTTTATTATACACAATATACATTAGAACCAATAAATAATATTTATCTATTATTATTTACTTCCTTATTTCTGGAGTCCACAGGAGCCACTTTTCCTACCTTAGTGTAGTATTTTGTTAGTGTTAAACCTACATTGGTACCTTGTAGACAATGCAGTTCTAAAATCATAAAGAACTCTTATTAAATTTCCTTTTTGAAAACCAGAAACTCTGTTGATGCTAACTGCCACTATGATTAATTACCCTGGAGTGGACTTTGAACATAGGAGAGAAAACATTGCCACTTCTCAATAGTTACAGACATATAAACAGGCTTTATAAGAATTACATATATGAGTGTGTGTTCCAAGAATAACCAAGAATAAAACCTGCTTGTAGAAACAGAGTGTTTTACTGGTCAAGATATAACATAAAAGTGGCGACGAGGATAAAAACAAGTTGATTATACTAGAGAACAAATTAACTGTAATTAATTAAGTGTAAAAGAACCACCAAGAGTATAATACATAATAAAAAAAAAAAAAAAAAAACTGCTGAAAATTGTTTTTTTTTTAACATCATTAAAATGGCTACACATGGGAAATTAGATGAATTCCAGTGTGATAATGGGGATGTTGAAGCATGGAATGAATACTGTGAAAGGCTTGGACATTATTTTGTGGCTAATAAAGTTACTGAGGCTGCTATAAAAAAGTCCATATTACTCAGTGTTTGTGGAGCAAGAACTTACAAGCTGATGAGAAATCTAGTCTCACCCCAGAAGCCAGGAGAACTTTCTTATGATGATTTGGTGAAAGTTGTGAAAAATCATCACAATCCTCAGCCATCAGAAATAGTTGAACGTTTCAAGTTCAACAGTCGCAACCAGAGATCAAACGAAACAATATCAGAGTATGTGGCTGAACTGAGGAGGCTGTCAGCCAACTGTAACTTCAACGCTACCCTGGAAGACATGCTACGCGACAGAGTTGTATGTGGTGTAAAAGACACTAGAATCCAGCGAAGGCTACTCTGCGAGAAGACACTCGACTTCAGTAAAACACTGTCACTAGCCCAGAGTATGGAGATTGCAGAGAAGAATGCACAAGATCTCCAAAGAGCCACACCACAGGAGGTGAACAAGGTAAACTTTAAAGGCAATACGACTGGAGGAAGTTCAACCAAGCAAACTCGGGGCAGTGGTCCACCAGAGGGACAGAAGTGCTACCGCTGTGGGTCAAAACACTCACCCAGCACATGTAAATTCAAGCAGGCAGAATGTTACAAATGTAAAAAAATTGGACACATAGCCAAGGCCTGTCGTTCCAACAGTAGGAAGCCGGTAAAAAGGCCTGAAGCAGCCCATGTTCTCACAGAAGAAGGTGAAATCTGTGATGAAAGGTCAGAAGTGTACTCACTGTACAATATCAATGGAGCAAGTAGTCCTTGTGTGGTCAGGGTGAACATCAACAAGAAAAGTGTTCCAATGGAAGTGGACACAGGGGCATCTGTGACCATACTGAATGAAAAGACACACACCTATCTGGGGAAGCCAAGCTTAACTTCCTGCAACCAGAAGCTGCGTACTTACACAGGGGAACAAATTCAAGTTCTAGGGAAGGTCCTGGTTGGAGTAAACTACAAAGATCAGGATGCAGAACTGCCAGCACTAGTAGTCAGAGGGGATGGTCCTTGTTTATTAGGCCGAGATTGGCTGAAGCAAATTAAGCTAGACTGGCATGCCATATTTCAAGTGCAGACTGATGCAGCACAGATAAACTCACAGCAAATACTGGAGAAGTACCCGCTGCTATTCAGTGAATCCCTAGGCACCCTCAAAGGCTTTGAAGCAAAGATTTATGTTCCAAGTGATGCCAAACCACAGTATTATAAACCCAGACCAGTTCCTTATTCAATTAAGGATCAACTCGGGAGGGAGCTTGACCGCTTAGTTCAAGAAGGTACTCTGGAACCTGTGGAGTTCTCAGAGTGGGCAGCTCCAATAGTGCCTATTGTGAAGGAGGACAAAAGCCTCAGAATTTGTGGTGACTATAAAGTCACAGTGAACAGGGTCTCTAAGCTTGATAATTATCCTATCCCCAAAACGGAGGATTTGTTGGCAACTCTGGCGGGAGGTGAAAAGTTCACCAAACTGGATATGAGCAAGGCCTATCAACAGTTGTTACTGGATGAAGATTCCAAGAAATACACTACAATAAATACCTATAAGGGACTGTTTCAGTACACAAGATTGCCATATGGAATCTCATCAGCACCTGGGATCTTCCAGAGAGTGATGGAAGACTTGCTGAAGAACATTCCGAATGTATTGGTTCGGATGGATGATATATTGCTCTCAGGAAAGAATGACGAAGAGCATCTGAAAACATTAGAGGTGGTCCTACAGAAACTGGAAATGTCTGGACTGAGGCTGAACAGAAACAAATGTTTCTTTTTGGAACCTGAAGTTACCTATCTGGGGCAACGGATAAACAAACATGGTGTCTCACCAGTGCAAGAGAAGGTCAAGGCAATTTCTGATGCACCAGCCCCCAGAACAGTTTGAGCTGAGATCATACTTGGGCATGATAAACTATTATAACCACTATTTACCTCAGCTGTCAATGGTGCTGAATCCCCTATTGAGGCTACTGAAGAAAGGCACAAAATGGAGTTGGGGTAAACCACAAGATGAAGCATTTCAAAAGAGCAAAGGAATGTTGCAATCATCAGCTGTGTTGGTTCATTATGATGCTAGCAAGGAACTGATTCTTTCGTGTGATGCATCGCCATATGGTGTGGGTGCAGTGTTGTCACACCAAATGGCTGACGGGAAGGAAAGACCTATAGCATTCGCATCCCGCACCTTGACACCAGCCGAGAAAAACTATTCCCAACTGGATAAAGAAGCTCTTAGTGTCATTTTTGGGGTAAAGAAATTTCACCAGTATGTCTATGGACGTCATTTTGTACTTTGTACAGATCACAAGCCCTTGGTTAGTTTGCTGAATGAACACAAGCTTGTTCCACATATGTCATCACCTAGGATGCAAAGATGGGCACTAACCTTGTCAGCGTATGAGTACACAATAAGACACAGAGCAGGAAAGGAAAATCAAGCTGCTGATGCACTGAGCAGATTACCAGTCCAAACAAAACGCTTCCAAGTACCAGTACCAGGTGAAACTGTTTGTCTCATAGAGACTATGAACAGTAAAATTATTCACGCAGAAACTGTGAAGCAGATGACCAGGAAAGATTCGACTCTTTCCATGGTTCTGAGGTTTGTCCAGATAGGCTGGCCTAATACTTGTCCAACTGATGCAGTGAAACCGTTCTACAAAAGGAAGGCTGAGCTAAGTGTCCAAGATGGATGTATTCTGTGGGGACAGCATGTTGTACTACCACCACAGACAAGAAGGTATGCATTACAGATGTTGCACCAGACACATCCTGGCATTTGCAGGATGAAGTCTTTAGCATGAAGCTACATTTGGTGGCCTAGTATGGACTCAGATGTGGAACAGATGGCACACAACTGTAATGAATGCAGCAGTAATCTGAAGAGTCCTGCCAAATCACCACTACACCCATGGGAATGGCCAAGCCAGCCTTGGTTTCGTATACACCTTGATTATGCGGGACCATTCATGGGGAAGATGTTTTTGATTATAGTTGATGCCCACTCCAAATGGATAGATGTGCATCCTACCAATAGTTCTACATCAGAAATCACCATAGAGAAACTGCGAATAACATTTGCTAACCTAGGATTGCCACATCAAATTGTGACTGACAATGGGTCATGTTTCACCAGCACAGAATTCAAGAACTTCACAAATGCTAATGGCATCAAGCACATATTTACGGCTCCATATCATGCATCTTCAAATGGGCTTGCTGAAAGAGCAGTCCAGTCCTTCAAACAAAGCATGAGAAAGCAAACAGGTGGAACGGTACAAATGAAAGTTTCGCGATTCCTGTTCCAGTACAGAACTACACCTCATAGTACCACAGGAGTATCACCAGCAGAACTTTTACTAAATAGGAAGCTGAGAAATCATCTTGATTTGTTGCGACCAGATCTTGCAACTAAAGTATTACAGAAACAGTCTTGTCAAAAAGATGCTTATGATAGACATGCCAAGTATCGCGAAATCCATGAAAATGACAAAGTGCTTGTGAAGGATTTTACATCTAAGAAACCAGTATGGCTTCCAGGCGTTGTCACTAAGGAGACAGGTCCTGTGTCAGCAGAAGTTCAACTACAAGATGGACAGGGCTGTGTTAGCCGCCACCAAGATCATATTCACCACAGGCACGAGAAATCTTCAAATACACCTGAATCGGAAAAAGCAGATTCACCAGTTTCACCAACAAATGGAGAAGGTGATATGACTACAAAAGACAAAGATGATATCACCACAGAACGGGCAAAAACACCTACCAGACCAAGGAGAGACCGTAAACGTCCAGCTTATTTGAAAGACTATATATTAAGTTAGGCCAAATAGAGCACTACACATATTTTGGGCAGAATAATCCCAAGCTCTATTAAAACGGAAATGGGCAGTCTACCCCATTTTTCTTCAGCTCGAATAATTGTAAATTAAAGCTTTATTGTCTAGAGTTTTTAAACTAGGTGTAGGGGAATGTAGTATTTTGTTAGTGTTAAACCTACATTGGTACCTTGTAGACAATGCAGTTCTAAAATCATAAAGAACTCTTATTAAATTTCCTTTTTGAAAACCAGAAACTCTGTTGATGCTAACTGCCACTATGATTAATTACCCTGGAGTGGACTTTGAACATAGGAGAGAAAACATTGCCACTTCTCAATAGTTACAGACATATAAACAGGCTTTATAAGAATTACATATATGAGTGTGTGTTCCAAGAATAACCAAGAATAAAACCTGCTTGTAGAAAGAGAGTGTTTTACTGGTCAAGATATAACACTTAGGAACTAATTGATCAGGTCAATCAATCATGTCTGACTCAAGTACCGACCTATTAGCCCGTATTAAACAGGAGGCTCTAAGTAGCCAACCTGGGATACTTCCACCAGGAAGATCAATGAGGAATCTAATAGGACACACTGTTATCAACATCTCAGACACTCATTTAACTAAACCTCAGACTGAAGCCCTACAAAAAGGTCTTACTTTCTGCCCTAGTCCAGGACCACCAAACAAGTCTTTGATCTGGACAGACTTTAAGGACTTTCACAGAAGATTGATCCTTAAACATCATTTCTACAATGATAACCAATTACTCGATAATGAAGATCAGGAACTTGTACAATACCTAGCTCAAAATCTAGATGATAATGAAAATCTTTTCAAACAGCTCCATGCACCATTTAGGAATAAAAGCACATGAAAACCTACAAATACACATATCTCTCTAAATGTCTTCAAACAGGCATTTAAAAGATGCTTACTAAATAGTAAGATCAAGAGAAAAGGCAATGATAATCTAACTAAAGAACAAAGGATATGAATCACTGAACTATGCAACAACAAAAACATAGTCATCAAAAAGCAGATAAAGGGTCAGCAGTTGTAGTAATGAACACAACTGACTATCTCCGTGAAGGATATAGACAACTTGGTGATATGAATTTTTACACAAAATTACATGAATATCCTACTGATGCAGTTAGTGACAAAATCACTAAAACCCTCATTGAAATGAAAAATAAGGGCTACATTACTGAAGAAAACCTAGATCACCTCAAGCCCACTAAATGCACCACAGGACAATTTTACCTATTACCGAAAATTCATAAAAAGAATATTCCAGGTAGACCTATCTGTAGCTCTGTAACACACCCTACAGCGAGAATTAGCAAATTTGTAGATGCTCATATCAAAAAATATGTCCCTACTACCAAATCCTACATAAGGGATACTCAGGATTTCATTACAAAAAATAAAGAACTAGGACCAATACCCGAAGGAGCTATTTTAGTCACACTAAATGTCAGCTCCCTATATACTAATATTCCCAACCAAGAAGGAATAATAGCTGTAGCAGATCAACTACTTAAAGACCCAACCATGAATAGCATTAGTACTTACATACTAGACCTACTAAAACTAGTACTACATAATATATATTTTGAGTTCAATGGAGACCATTACCTACAGGTGGGAGGAACAGCTATGGGTACTGCTTTAGCCCCAAATTATGCTAATATCTTCATGGATAAATTTGAGACAAAAGCACTAGAAAACTACCCACTTAAACCATTATTATGGAAAAGGTTTATAGATGATATCTTCATGGTGTGGACCCATGGTGAAGAACAACTAAACAAATTTGTTCAATACCTAAATGACATTCACCCGACTATTAAGTTTACCCATGAATGTGGTAAAGAGGAAATCAACTTTCTAGACACCACAGTCAAAATCCTACCAGACAGGTCATTATACACGACACTGTACAACAAACCTACAGACACTCACCTATACCTACACTACCACTCAGCACACCCACACAGTGTCACTGCTAATGGACCATTTGGCCAGTTCCTAAGGGTAAGAAGAATTTGCACTCTTAACTCTGATTATCAGATCAATGGCCAAAAATTGATCAAATACTACCTTGATAGAGGATACCTCCTTAAACCTTTAGAAAATCACTACAAAAAGGCATCGAGATTTTCACAGGATGATCTACTACTAATTAAAAACAAAAAATTAATAACACCACAAGTGTTGGTCACAACCTACAACCCAAGGAATCCTAATATTTCGCAAATAATTCGAAATAACTGGAATATCATTGAGAATACTGAAGATCTACAACAGATCTTCCCTAATAAGCCACTCATAGGATAAAGAAGACTCCCAAACCTAAGGGACATATTAACTTCTAATAAAATAAGTTGGCCACCCAAGGAAACCAAAACTACTATCCCCAAACTCCCACCAGTTTGCACCAGATTAGGCAAATGTACTTACTGCCCTAGATTACACAAAATCACCGCATTTCACAGTACACACACTAATAAATTACATAAATGTAAAAACTTACCTGAAAAACACAGAATAACTTGTGAAATATACAATATAATATATCTCATTCAATGTACTAAATGCCACAAACAATACATAGGTGAAACTGGTAGACCTTTTAGAGCAAGGATTTATGAACACACAGCCAGTGTCAAAAATCCTAAAAAGTCACTATCTACACCTGTTTCTAGACATTTCACCACCGAAAACCACTCTCACAAAGACATGAGATTCAGTGTAGTGCAATGGTTAGGAAATGAGACAGGACCAGATATGATGAGTACCCGTAGAAAGCATGAACTCAGACATATTTGGGACATCCCTACCATTGCCCCAATTGGCATTAACCAATATGTATAATAGTATCCCTCTTAATTTGGTATTCTTGTCCATATACCACCCTTAACCCTTATAAATATGTATTATACAGATCATTGGATAGGTCATTTTACAGTGCTTGTGCTCATGTCTGTTGCATAAAACCCATGTTGATCCATGTTCCAAAATCCAGGTTTTTATAATCACTGTTTCCAGTGATTTTTTGACAGCCTTTCACATTATCTCATTATGTATTTGTATTATTTAACCCATAAATCGTAGAAAATGGAAAATATGAAAAATATGCCTCCTAGAAAAAATGCCTCCTAGAAAGAATTTCTCCTTAATATTTTATGATTGCAAAAAAATGCCTCCTGAGAAAAAAAATTTATTTCAACAACTTGTAAACATGGTATATATGAAAACTATAACATAAAATATCAAAAACAGGTTATATTTCAAATATATACTTTCAAAACCACAAGACAATATCACAAAGTACAAATTTCTTCTTGAAAGGGTTTTTTTTAAGATATACTCAGGACCAGTTTCAAAGCAGAATTTATGGCTGTGATGTTTGTTGATGACATAGTTGTGGCCTTTTTGGCTTAAAATATGTAATGTCATATAATTACAATATAGGGTATCCCCTCTGTAAGGAGTTGATTGCAGTTAGATACACTAGGAGGGACAGAAATATAATTACAATAGAAACAAGACAACTGTAATGATGGAAGCCATGGGTGCGCAGCCAGCCAAAAGAGTGAGAACCAGCAAAACCTTGCAAGAGACACTTAAGTACCTTTGCATAGCTAGGCAAAATAGACAAAATACTGTGAATTTTTGACAGGCATTAGCCACTATAAGACTCAAGTAAAAAAATTCCTCTGAAGTTGTAATGTGAACCAGTAATGGTGTCATACTTTGTGATGTTCTATATTGTAGCTTTGACTGTATATATTAGAAGTATAACATTTATACAAGCTCAAATAATTTTTTTCTTAGGAGGCAATTTTTCCTAGTCACAAAATATTCAAGAGGCATTCTTTCTAGGAGGCATTTTCTCTAGGAGGCATATTTTCTAGAAGGCATTTTTTCCGCACACCATATGACCCTGGCTTTTGAACGGGACATAAAACCCAAACTTTGACCTTTGTACATTAATTTTTATGGCACTTGTAAAGTATGTAGTGAGTTGTTTACTTTAGGATCACATTTGACAGAATAATAAGTTATTTTAAATGCTCTTTTGACCTCTCGAATTTGGGTTTTAGATTAACTCGTTAAATCAATTGTCACTTTTTTTACAGTTAAAACTTTATCAGAATGCACGTATTTCATAAAACCACAATAACAGTCAATATTTGAAAAAAAAACCGGATAAGTTAATGGTTTCTTGAAAAAAAGAGATTGATGGAAAGTGTTTTTTAAATTTTTATTTAATATAACCAAAATAATAAGTAAGTAAGTAAGTAAGTAAGTAAGTAAGAAACACTTATATAGCGCCAAATTTGATGTAAACATCCTCTAAGGCGCTGATGTGCAAAAAGGGATAGTCCAGTTCCAGAAAGATGTCCGTTTCCATATTAGCGTCCGGTAGGGGAGATAGGCTATGGTGGCGGATAAGCCAATCTAAAAAGGTATGTTTTCAACTGTTTCCTGAAACCAGAAATGCTTTCTTTGGTTATAATGGCTTGAGGAAGCTTGTTCCACTCTGTGGGAGCCCCTGCTATGAAACTGCGTAGCCCTGAGCGTTTACTTGGTTTAGATGAAGAAATTGATAGGTGATTGCCCCGTGTGAGATCACTCCGCCTAATTAGAGCAGAGAGATATGGAGGTTGGCTCAAATGTATTGCTTTATAAATGAGGAGATTATATTTGAACAGTATCCGGTAATGAATGGGGAGCCAGTGTAGTTTGTGCAGGAAGGGTGTAACATGACAGTATTTATTTAGCTTGCACACCGTCTGACATAAGGCATTTTGAACTCTCTGTACTCTGCTAGTATATGCCTATAAATATAAATAAAAAAGTTGATTAAGTATTAAGAGCCTACTTACATGAACTAGGGGCTCAGAAGTATAGTTAATGTCATTGTCAATTATTCAATAAAACATAACTATGTAGTGCAGTAATTACTCATTAAATGGGATATATTAAGTAATTCTGTTATTATCAAGCATGTATCTCTTGTTTAAACACACACTGACTAATCCAGTCCTATTTATCAACAAAAGGCACAATCCTCAGCTAGTCTAGACATGAAAAACACATCAATGGGTTCCAGTAATTCCATTAGACATCGTCTCAGTTGATCAGTGAATTGCATGTCAATATCTGTGAGTTTAAACATGTCTGACACACTGAAGGAGGGGAGGTGGCATAAAGCTTCAAGTGTGACAAGAGCTGGTATAATAGACCTACTCAACAAGCAGGTCATGTGACCTACAGTTGGCAAACAAAGTCAATCCAGACAAGCAGCAAGTCCTTTCTTATCCAAGTAGTTACTATTCAATATACTTTCAATATATATGTGAATCAATACAAAACTCGTATTCATCAGATTACCCATTTCTATTGGGTGTGCTATTTTTTGGGCCTTTTTTCATCGACTATGTAACGCCACTCACTGAGCATGTCTGCGATGCCCATATAGGGAATATTTTGGCAAGCCATTCTTGCAATATACACTCAACCAAAACATTCCTCCAATGAAACTCAGTCTTTGCCAGTTAGTTGTGTCTGGAGGGTTTCAATACAAACTTTAGGTACCAAAAGCAGAGGAGTTACAAAGCTAAAATACATCTATATGTGTATATATTCATACAGCTATGAAGAGAGTCCATGTGTTAAGTGTTGTTACTTCTGCATTTTTCTTATTAATGATTGAATATTACTATGGATTATCAAGAGGAGATGGCTCTATCACCAGGAACATCCGTGCACAGGTAATTCTAAAACTTGATTTACTTACAGTCAGTTCTGTGTATCAGGTGGACCAATTCACTTTGTATTCACGAAACAAAAGCTATTTTTAACTCCAAGTTATGTTTTAAGCATGTCTGCCTGTCTTCTTGTTTATCATTACGGTAACTCTAAAAATAAATCAACCAATCTTTCTGACAATCCCAGTCCCTATTATTGGATTACATTTTTTGGAATTACATAGAAAAGAATCTGTTGGAGAAATTATTCAGGTTATTTTTTGGGGGGATTAAAAGTTTAGTGAAACTTGAAGGGGCTATCAACGTAAGTACATAAAATTTGTTTATGTAACGCCCACCAGATGGTGTAGCAGAGTCACTGTTGCTAAGCATAGTCTATTGTTTACGAGAGGGATATTTATGTCATTTTCTTTCAGCCGTTGAAAAAAGATCAATATAAAACACTGCATATAGTACACCTATGTTGTTAACTCGGGACGGTTTTAACTCAGGACACCCAAACACAAAAATGATAAAAACTTCATAAAAATAGTGGCACCATCCATATATCAATAATACACAAGTGTATTTGTCATAACCCACCAAAATAATATATTTTTTGAATAATTTTTACCATGTTATTCCTAAGATGATAGAGTGACACTTTTAAGATGTCATCCAGTGCAGATTTTTAGCGATATTGCTGAACTCAGTGTCCCTTAGGCACATCATATATCCTAGTTAAATTGTGTGATGCTTTATTTTATACAAAATAGTATCTATAAAAAAACATCAATAAACACAGGATATAATAAAAATCACGTTTACCTTTGATTTACGGAAATGGCATATCTTTTCAAAGTGTCCTGAGTTAAAAATAGAATGAAAATCCCAGGAATACATATTGGTTGTTGTTTAGTAGACAGGGAGGCATTTTATACAGGGTAATTTTCTGTGACTGCTAGACTCTCACTGGTCTTCTCATATGATAAGGATAAGCAGATATTCTATTATTCTTTATTGTGTATTTACACTATTTGTTCAAAAAGTGTCCCGAGTTCGCAACACAGGTGTACTAGGTTTTGTAAACTTTGCCATTGACTACACAATTATATGCAAATAAGATCCCCTTGGAAAAATCAATAATGGTCTTGTAGATCTTGCAAGTTAAATACTGCCTGTGTCCCTGTTTTTTCCTGCACTCGGAAAATGAACCACATAAAAAACATACACTGCGTGTCTATATAGCCTTTCTGCTTACTTACAGTGAAGCATATCTTTTATACACACTGAATCTATATTAGTGTCACTTTAATTTTCAATATAACAAATTTATCTAGTGTTATACTATTCTAATAAAAGTTTTGTAAAAATAATTTACAAAGCTTTGTTAACATTAGTCAAGGCACTTCTTACATTGAAAGATTATCTGTCCATGTAAAATATAATTCTCACTGATGGAACATAAGATGTACATATATTCAATGAGAATGGAGTAGTTTACTTTTAAAATATAAACATACATGTAAGGAAATTTTGTTTTTATTTAGAGACATATATACTGAGAAAGGATACCAAACTAAAATTAGAATATTTTGTATAATTATGCCTTAGTTACTGGTGAAAGGCTATAAAAGTTGTTTGAGAGAGAGGAGAGGCTCATGTATTGTGACACAATGTGAACACCAAGCAGTTCTAAATAAAGATCTAACCACATACACAAAGCTCCAAAAGCATACAGATTAATTTGAATGATTTACAATTTTAAATAGTGGTTTCTTAAAATCTTAAATGAGTGTAATGTGAAAGAGTGATAAAAAATTGAAAACATAAAATGTTGTTTCTTTGATTTTTATCTCTGTAAATAAATACTCAAATTAAATAAAAATCTAATTCATTCAAAATTTGTGTGAGACATTATCTTTGGAACAGTGTGTAAAAAACTTTTGTTGCTTTTCTTTTTGTATGCTAATTGTGTCACAAAAGGAGGTATGCACTCTATTTTAGGTGTCCAGAAATAGAACATATTTATGTTTATCTTTGTTATTTACTGTTTATATGTGTATATATATAAGTTTAAAACAACAAGAACATTTTATTGCATAACCTCATTTCCCTTATTCAGCATATCACATACCAAACAGATATATTCTCCTCAATAATTTGTGACTTTAAGCCTTAGAAATATACACCCCTGAAAAAATTATTTTGATGTTATAAACCACTTTCGTTGACCATAAAAGTAAGGCGTTACATTGATAGCCCCTTAATAAAAATAGCAATATGTAGCTTATAAAATAACCATTCAGATATTTATGTGCAGCTCTGCTTGTGGTGGTGGCCCAATTCACGCCCACATACCTATCCATGCCCACCCTCAGTTTTCTTAAAGCCTGGCCGTTTTTGAGAAAAAATATATGTATCATGTCATAGATTATTATAAAATTGAACATACACATTTGTGATTTATGGACGTGTGATTCTCTTTCATTAATTAATTATGGGGTGGACATGAATAGATACATGGTTGTGAATTGGTCCACTACCACTAGAAGTACACATCCACATTTGGTCATCAGGGTTTCATGGAGTAGCAACACCTGACTGCAAGAAATTCATAAAATAGTGTATATTATCAGGAAGTGTCTCAAAATGTGAATGGACTAGGTATTAAAACTAGCCTTTGTCCAGTTACTGCCAAATTTAATAATGTATTAACAGTAATAGCAATATACATACCATTTTTTGTTGTTAAAGTGACTAGAGTTTCCCTGATATTTTGTTCAGATATGTTACTTTCTGTCAAATATTGTAATTAATTGCGCAACATTTTCAATCTCTAGGTAACATAATTGAAATTACTTGGCTAAAATTTCACCCTTTCCAAGACAAATAGCACAAGTTTCGAGGTGGTAGTAACACTTTCAAAAAGTCAATGTTGAATGAATTCCTGAATTCTTTTTAGAACTTCTGAGATGGATGCACAAAACTTTGTAGAAGGCCAGAGCCATTAGTTTGAGGATATAACAGGATAGATCTGCAATCATCACACCTAATGGATACCTTACCTGTTTGTTAAATTACATCATTACAATGGAGTTACATCATTTTCTCCCTAATATCATAATAACGGCATCATAGTGTGATCTTGGTTTGACCTTAGATTTTGCCATGGTGACATTGACCGTTAAACTTTTGTCTACACCATATCTTGAAAAGTATAAGGTAGAGTGGTGGTGGACCAATTCACGCCCATGAACCTATTCACGCCCACCCTCATTTTTCTAAAAGCCTTACCCTTTTTCACAGAAAAGATGTTTACCATATCATAAATCATTGTAAAATTCACCATATATATTGGTGTTTTTTTGTGTAACTGTGATTGCTTTAATTAATTAACGGGTGTGAGTGAATAGATATGTTGGCGTGAATTGGCCAATGCAACTAGGAAGTGATACATAACAGGAAGTTTGGTTGAGATGTGTTTAAAACATTTGGTTGTTTCTTTTTAAAATCTTTTCCAGAATATATTAAAAGCTGTACAGAATATATATTAGGATATATATTAGAAGGAAGTTGACACAATATAGGGGCATTGGTCGAGAGGGTTAGGTGTGCAGCATCATAGTTTGACCTTGATTTAAGATTCAACATTGCTACAGTTACTTTGAACTTTGACCTTCTTATCTTATCTGTATCTTGCATAACACAAAGTGCAAGAAGTGGATACTTGGTAGAGAGATTTGTTAGGTGATGTATGTGTGAAGTGCCTCATCTGTAGTAAAATTTTTTGAAGATTTTCTGTCATATGTGGGTTTTTTGTCTTCCTTATCCCCCTCCTTTGTCATTTGTGGTGATTTTAATCTTCATGTCGACATTATGTCTCCAACAGTCTCTGAATTTAAATCAGTCATGGATTCTTGCGGTCTGTCCCAATACATTGATTTTCCTACTCACCTTCATGGTCATACCTTAGATTTGTTGATGGCTCCATCTGAGTTCTCTGCAATTTCTGATGTGAAAGGGTCAGGCTTCATCAGTGATCACAAAATTATCTCTTGTGTGGTTGACTTTCCATCTTTGGATACACCGATTCAGAAAGTTGTTACCTTCTGTCAGTACCATAAATTGAACATTGATAAATTCAGAAGTGACCTCCTGACCATTCCGTTTGTTAGCTCGCCATCTGATGACATAGATTTATTGCATGAACAGTACATGTCTGGTTTGTCTAGCCTTCTAGATATTCATGCACCAGTGAAGACTAAACAGCTCATCAAACCAGCCCCAAGCTGGATAACTGATGAGTATAGAACTGCCAAGTGCATGAGAAGGCAGTTTGAGCATGCCTGGAGAAGAGACAAATCCCCTGAAAATCGTTCCCGTCTTCGACGACAGACAAATAGATGTAACCACATCCTAAATAGAAACAAGGGGTGTTTCTATCGTGATCTAGTCAGTGAAAATTGCGGCGATATTTTGGCAAGCCATTCTTGCAATATACACTCAACCAAAACATTCCTCCAATGAAACTCAGTCTTTGCCAGTTAGTTGTGTCTGGAGGGTTTCAATACAAACTTTAGGTACCAAAAGCAGAGGAGTTACAAAGCTAAAATACATCTATATGTGTATATATTCATACAGCTATGAAGAGAGTCCATGTGTTAAGTGTTGTTACTTCTGCATTTTTCTTATTAATGATTGAATATTACTATGGATTATCAAGAGGAGATGGCTCTATCACCAGGAACATCCGTGCACAGGTAATTCTAAAACTTGATTTACTTACAGTCAGTTCTGTGTATCAGGTGGACCAATTCACTTTGTATTCACGAAACAAAAGCTATTTTTAACTCCAAGTTATGTTTTAAGCATGTCTGCCTGTCTTCTTGTTTATCATTACGGTAACTCTAAAAATAAATCAACCAATCTTTCTGACAATCCCAGTCCCTATTATTGGATTACATTTTTTGGAATTACATAGAAAAGAATCTGTTGGAGAAATTATTCAGGTTATTTTTTGGGGGGATTAAAAGTTTAGTGAAACTTGAAGGGGCTATCAACGTAAGTACATAAAATTTGTTTATGTAACGCCCACCAGATGGTGTAGCAGAGTCACTGTTGCTAAGCATAGTCTATTGTTTACGAGAGGGATATTTATGTCATTTTCTTTCAGCCGTTGAAAAAAGATCAATATAAAACACTGCATATAGTACACCTATGTTGTTAACTCGGGACGGTTTTAACTCAGGACACCCAAACACAAAAATGATAAAAACTTCATAAAAATAGTGGCACCATCCATATATCAATAATACACAAGTGTATTTGTCATAACCCACCAAAATAATATATTTTTTGAATAATTTTTACCATGTTATTCCTAAGATGATAGAGTGACACTTTTAAGATGTCATCCAGTGCAGATTTTTAGCGATATTGCTGAACTCAGTGTCCCTTAGGCACATCATATATCCTAGTTAAATTGTGTGATGCTTTATTTTATACAAAATAGTATCTATAAAAAAACATCAATAAACACAGGATATAATAAAAATCACGTTTACCTTTGATTTACGGAAATGGCATATCTTTTCAAAGTGTCCTGAGTTAAAAATAGAATGAAAATCCCAGGAATACATATTGGTTGTTGTTTAGTAGACAGGGAGGCATTTTATACAGGGTAATTTTCTGTGACTGCTAGACTCTCACTGGTCTTCTCATATGATAAGGATAAGCAGATATTCTATTATTCTTTATTGTGTATTTACACTATTTGTTCAAAAAGTGTCCCGAGTTCGCAACACAGGTGTACTAGGTTTTGTAAACTTTGCCATTGACTACACAATTATATGCAAATAAGATCCCCTTGGAAAAATCAATAATGGTCTTGTAGATCTTGCAAGTTAAATACTGCCTGTGTCCCTGTTTTTTCCTGCACTCGGAAAATGAACCACATAAAAAACATACACTGCGTGTCTATATAGCCTTTCTGCTTACTTACAGTGAAGCATATCTTTTATACACACTGAATCTATATTAGTGTCACTTTAATTTTCAATATAACAAATTTATCTAGTGTTATACTATTCTAATAAAAGTTTTGTAAAAATAATTTACAAAGCTTTGTTAACATTAGTCAAGGCACTTCTTACATTGAAAGATTATCTGTCCATGTAAAATATAATTCTCACTGATGGAACATAAGATGTACATATATTCAATGAGAATGGAGTAGTTTACTTTTAAAATATAAACATACATGTAAGGAAATTTTGTTTTTATTTAGAGACATATATACTGAGAAAGGATACCAAACTAAAATTAGAATATTTTGTATAATTACGCCTTAGTTACTGGTGAAAGGCTATAAAAGTTGTTTGAGAGAGAGGAGAGGCTCATGTATTGTGACACAATGTGAACACCAAGCAGTTCTAAATAAAGATCTAACCACATACACAAAGCTCCAAAAGCATACAGATTAATTTGAATGATTTACAATTTTAAATAGTGGTTTCTTAAAATCTTAAATGAGTGTAATGTGAAAGAGTGATGAAAAATTGAAAACATAAAATGTTATGTTTCTTTGATTTTTATCTCTGTAAATAAATACTCAAATTAAATAAAAATCTAATTCATTCAAAATTTGTGTGAGACATTATCTTTGGAACAGTGTGTAAAAAACTTTTGTTGCTTTTCTTTTTGTATGCTAATTGTGTCACAAAAGGAGGTATGCACTCTATTTTAGGTGTCCAGAAATAGAACATATTTATGTTTATCTTTGTTATTTACTGTTTATATGTGTATATATATAAGTTTAAAACAACAAGAACATTTTATTGCATAACCTCATTTCCCTTATTCAGCATATCACATACCAAACAGATATATTCTCCTCAATAATTTGTGACTTTAAGCCTTAGAAATATACACCCCTGAAAAAATTATTTTGATGTTATAAACCACTTTCGTTGACCATAAAAGTAAGGCGTTACATTGATAGCCCCTTAATAAAAATAGCAATATGTAGCTTATAAAATAACCATTCAGATATTTATGTGCAGCTCTGCTTGTGGTGGTGGCCCAATTCACGCCCACATACCTATCCATGCCCACCCTCAGTTTTCTTAAAGCCTGGCCGTTTTTGAGAAAAAATATATGTATCATGTCATAGATTATTATAAAATTGAACATACACATTTGTGATTTATGGACGTGTGATTCTCTTTCATTAATTAATTATGGGGTGGACATGAATAGATACATGGTTGTGAATTGGTCCACTACCACTAGAAGTACACATCCACATTTGGTCATCAGGGTTTCATGGAGTAGCAACACCTGACTGCAAGAAATTCATAAAATAGTGTATATTATCAGGAAGTGTCTCAAAATGTGAATGGACTAGGTATTAAAACTAGCCTTTGTCCAGTTACTGCCAAATTTAATAATGTATTAACAGTAATAGCAATATACATACCATTTTTTGTTGTTAAAGTGACTAGAGTTTCCCTGATATTTTGTTCAGATATGTTACTTTCTGTCAAATATTGTAATTAATTGCGCAACATTTTCAATCTCTAGGTAACATAATTGAAATTACTTGGCTAAAATTTCACCCTTTCCAAGACAAATAGCACAAGTTTCGAGGTGGTAGTAACACTTTCAAAAAGTCAATGTTGAATGAATTCCTGAATTCTTTTTAGAACTTCTGAGATGGATGCACAAAATTTTGTAGAAGGCCAGAGCCATTAGTTTGAGGATATAACAGGATAGATCTGCAATCATCACACCTAATGGATACCTTACCTGTTTGTTAAATTACATCATTACAATGGAGTTACATCATTTTCTCCCTAATATCATAATAACGGCATCATAGTGTGATCTTGGTTTGACCTTAGATTTTGCCATGGTGACATTGACCGTTAAACTTTTGTCTACACCATATCTTGAAAAGTATAAGGTAGAGTGGTGGTGGACCAATTCACGCCCATGAACCTATTCACGCCCACCCTCATTTTTCTAAAAGCCTTACCCTTTTTCACAGAAAAGATGTTTACCATATCATAAATCATTGTAAAATTCACCATATATATTGGTGTTTTTTTGTGTAACTGTGATTGCTTTAATTAATTAACGGGTGTGAGTGAATAGATATGTTGGCGTGAATTGGCCAATGCAACTAGGAAGTGATACATAACAGGAAGTTTGGTTGAGATGTGTTTAAAACATTTGGTTGTTTCTTTTTAAAATCTTTTCCAGAATATATTAAAAGCTGTACAGAATATATATTAGGATATATATTAGAAGGAAGTTGACACAATATAGGGGCATTGGTCGAGAGGGTTAGGTGTGCAGCATCATAGTTTGACCTTGATTTAAGATTCAACATTGCTACAGTTACTTTGAACTTTGACCTTCTTATCTTATCTGTATCTTGCATAACACAAAGTGCAAGAAGTGGATACTTGGTAGAGAGATTTGTTAGGTGATGTATGTGTGAAGTGCCTCATCTGTAGTAAAATTTTTTGAAGATTTTCTGTCATATGTGGGTTTTTTGTCTTCCTTATCCCCCTCCTTTGTCATTTGTGGTGATTTTAATCTTCATGTCGACATTATGTCTCCAACAGTCTCTGAATTTAAATCAGTCATGGATTCTTGCGGTCTGTCCCAATACATTGATTTTCCTACTCACCTTCATGGTCATACCTTAGATTTGTTGATGGCTCCATCTGAGTTCTCTGCAATTTCTGATGTGAAAGGGTCAGGCTTCATCAGTGATCACAAAATTATCTCTTGTGTGGTTGACTTTCCATCTTTGGATACACCGATTCAGAAAGTTGTTACCTTCCGTCAGTACCATAAATTGAACATTGATAAATTCAGAAGTGACCTCCTGACCATTCCGTTTGTTAGCTCGCCATCTGATGACATAGATTTATTGCATGAACAGTACATGTCTGGTTTGTCTAGCCTTCTAGATATTCATGCACCAGTGAAGACTAAACAGCTCATCAAACCAGCCCCAAGCTGGATAACTGATGAGTATAGAACTGCCAAGTGCATGAGAAGGCAGTTTGAGCGTGCCTGGAGAAGAGACAAATCCCCTGAAAATCGTTCCCGTCTTCGACGACAGACAAATAGATGTAACCACATCCTAAATAGAAACAAGGGGTGTTTCTATCGTGATCTAGTCAGTGAAAATTGCGGCGATAGCAAGAGGTTATGGCATGCACTAAACAGAACATTGAGTCGGTCAAATTCTACTGTCCTCCCATCCTTTGATGATGAAAAGTCTTTAGCAAACAGATTTGGTTCGTTTTTCATTGATAAAATTAAAAAGATTCGAGACACGTTTAAATACACCCGATCTCAGGTTCTTCATCCAGACAAGGAGCCGCCGACTTTCTGTTCCTTTCAAGCTGTCACTGAGACTGAAGTCCTTAAGTTTATCAAGGAATCTCCTTCTAAAACTTGCTCCCTTGATCCATGCCCCACTCACATTGTGAAACAATGTATTGACATTCTTCTCCCTTCATTGACTAAACTAGTTAACTTGTCCCTCAAAAACGGCATTTTCCCTAATCCTTTCAAACAGGCTATTGTCACTCCCCTCCTCAAAAAGTCCACCCTTTCAAAAGAGGATTTGAAGAGCTATCAACCAGTGTCCGGTTTTAGCTTCTTGTCAAAATTGGTCGAGCGAATTGTGGCTGCTCAAATTAGATCTCACATGGATTCTCATGATCTTGGTAATACTTTCCAGTCAGCCTACAAGGTAAGCCACTCGACAGAAACTGACTTGTTGTGCATCAAAAATGAGATTCACTTATCTCTGTCCAAGGGCATGCCTACAGCACTAGTGCTACTCGACCTGTCTGCGGCATTCAATAACTATCGATCATGACACACTCCTATCCTGTCTGTCGTCTAGATTTGGTTTTGCTGGATCGGCATTAAAATGGTTTAGATCCTATCTCCAGGATCGTTTTCAGTCAGTCAAGATTGGTTCTAGTCTTTCGAATTTGTTCAAATTGAAGTTTGGAGTCCCCCAAGGTTCTGTCTTAGGTCCCCTTCTGTTTTCCCTCTACACAACACCTCTGAGTCAAGTCATCAGAAAATATACCGGAGTCCGTTACCACTTCTATGCGGACGACACTCAGTTGTTCATTCACTTATCCCCTGATGATAGTCTCAAGTCTTTTGACCGTCTTAAATCATGTTTGAATGATATTCAGGTCTGGATGTCTGAAAACGAACTCAAGCTAAATCCCGATAAAACAGAATTCATAGTCTTCGGTGCCAAAGACAGACACAAATGACTCAGTGACTCACTACCTGTCAATATCCTGGGAAATTGTCTCTCTCCCGCAGATGTTGTACGCAATCTGGGCGTTCTGTTTGATGCAAAGTTTTGTTTCACCAATCACGTAAATTCTGTTATCAAATCCTGCTTTATCAGCCTCAGGGACCTTCATCGGAGGTTTCTTTCTGTGGATACATCAGTGGTGATTGCAAATGCTCTGGTCAGTAGTCGTTTGGATTATTGCAACTCTCTTTTTCGCAGTTTGTCATCCCGAAATGCTACAAGGCTCCAATATGTTCAAAATGCGCTTGCACGGTTTGTCACTGGTGCTTCAAAGTACACTCACATTACATCCACCCTTAGGACACTCCATTGGCTACCCGTTAGACAACATATTATCTTCAAAACCCTAGTTTTGGTCTATAAGTACCTCACCACTGGCCAGCCTAAGTATTTTGCACCATATCTCCCCTTGTACAAATCTGCCGTGAATACAAGACGTTCCAATCCCAAAAATTTGTTCCTTCTGGTTCCCTCTTACTGTCCTTCCATCCATAAATCAAAGGTCCATTTTAACAATAGTTTCTCATATGATGCCCCTAAGTTATGGAATGATCTTCCATATGATATACGCAGTGCTCCAAATCTCTCCAGTTTCAAAAGTCGACTCAAAACCTACCTATTTCAGAAATCATTCCCACCATAGCTTCTTACTACCGAACACCGGACCGCCTCCCTGGCAACGACTCGGAACATGTCTAATGTCTCATGATTTATGCCTTACGGATTAGATGGTGTGCCTTAGAATCCGTTGATACGGAGATTAAGCACCTGGACAACTGATTGATTGAAGTGTCATAGTGAGACCTTGATTTTACCTTTGACCTTGCCAAAGTGGACTCCAGTTTTAAATCTTGTCTGCATTATATATTAAAAATTGTAAGGTGTACAAAGTTCATATTTGGTAGGGACTTTGGTTAGGAGGTGTACCAGTGTTATGTCTTAGTTTGACCTTGACTTGATCTTTAACCTTGCAATAGCAACCTTGGTCATTAAAATTTTGGCCAGCTACATCTTGCAAACCACAAGGTTAATCATACTGACACTAATCTTTAAGGTCTTGTTTGGGCTATACCTTACAAATCATGAGGTGTAGACATACATTTATTATTAGGTATATTTGTTGGAGGCAGTGGGTTTGCAATGTCATGGTGTGAATTTGGTATGACCTTTGACCTTGGCTCTGCCAGAATATTTTCGACTGCCATAAAAGGTGATATATTTTCCTGTCACCAAGTAAATGGGAGAGATGCTCATTGGCCTAGTGGGTTAGTAAGTTTAGTAAGTTACCATCTAATCACAGGCTGTTACCTCTGTGTAGGTTCAACACCCACAAGTGGCAATGCTTGGGGACCTGCCCCAATATGACCCTGGATTTTGAACAGGACATAAAACCCCAACGGGACGTAAAACCCCAACTTTGTAAATGGATTGCAGTATCTGATTATTATATGTTCTTTTAATTATTTGTGCTATTTCCATTGACAGCTGTACATCAGTTAAAAATTGATCAATTAAAAAGATTTACACAACTTTTACTTTTCAAATCATTGCTTTAATCTTGCAATTGTCTTGTTTCAATATTTACCTTAATATACATTTTCCATTTCTTTAGTGTTATTTATGTTTTTGTATTATCATTTGGGAAATGCTCTCATTGTACACATGCTCGTTTCAAACTAAAATTATATTTTTAGTTAGACAAAAATACAAAGATTTACTCTTGTTATTATTCTGTGTAAAAGTTCTTTGATGTTGGTGTAGAAAGACTTAACTCAGTTGATCCAGCATAATTTGTAATAAACTATTCAAGGTTAAATTTGAATTCCTGTTACTTATTTGAATGAAAAGAAGTTTATATACCACCACATCTCATTAACAACAGAAGGAACTAGCGAGGTTTAGAACTAAACCAGGTGTATCTGCTACTCAAGCCTAACACTATTTACTTATTAGGCAAGAATATATTTGCAATTAGTTTTTAGGCGGGTCGCATGTAACCAACCCACCTATTAGATTGATGTGTCTGACGTCCGTCTGTCCATCTGTCTGTCCGTCCACATTTTCGTTTCTGAACTCTAACTCAAAAATGGTTTGTCCAATTGAATTCAAACTTGACAGGGAGATAGATCACCATCATAGCTAGGTTCTTTTCGAAATTGGTTCCATTCCGTCTGTTCACTTGTCAGTTTTTTGTCCGTTTGTCTGTCCGTCAAAATTTCTGTTTCCGGACTCTAACTTGAAAATGGTTTGTCCAATTCAATTCAAACTTGACAGGGAGATAGATCACCATCCTAGCTAGGTTTGTTTTGAAATTGGTGTAATTCTGCCTGTTTGTTTGTCCATTTGTCTGTCTGTCAACATTTCCGTTTCCGGACTCTAACTCAAAAATGCTTTCTCCAATCGAATTCAAACTTGACAGGAAGATAGATCACCATCATAGCTAGGTTCTTTTCAAAATTGGTGTAATTCCATTAGTTTGTTTGTCCGTTTGTCTGTCCGTCAACATTTCTGTTTCCGGAATTTAACTTGAAAATGCTTTGTCCAATTGAATTCAAACTTGACAGGGAGATAGATCACCATCATTCTGAATGAAAAGACACACACCTATCTGGGGAAGGCAAGCTTAACTTCCTGCAACCAGAAGCTGCGTACTTACACAGGGGAACAAATTCAAGTTCTAGGGAAGGTCCTGGTTGGAGTAAACTACAAAGATCAGGATGCAGAACTGCCAGCACTAGTAGTCAGAGGGGATGGTCCTTGTTTATTAGGCCGAGATTGGCTGAAGCAAATTAAGCTAGACTGGCATGCCATATTTCAAGTGCAGACTGATGCAGCACAGATAAACTCACAGCAAATACTGGAGAAGTACCCGCTGCTATTCAGTGAATCCCTAGGCACCCTCAAAGGCTTTGAAGCAAAGATTTATGTTCCAAGTGATGCCAAACCACAGTATTATAAACCCAGACCAGTTCCTTATTCAATTAAGGATCAACTCGGGAGGGAGCTTGACCGCTTAGTTCAAGAAGGTACTCTGGAACCTGTGGAGTTCTCAGAGTGGGCAGCTCCAATAGTGCCTATTGTGAAGGAGGACAAAAGCCTCAGAATTAGTGGTGACTATAAAGTCACAGTGAACAGGGTCTCTAAGCTTGATAATTATCCTATCCCCAAAACGGAGGATTTGTTGGCAACTCTGGCGGGAGGTGAAAAGTTCACCAAACTGGATATGAGCAAGGCCTATCAACAGTTGTTACTGGATGAAGATTCCAAGAAATACACTACAATAAATACCTATAAGGGACTGTTTCAGTACACAAGATTGCCATATGGAATCTCATCAGCACCTGGGATCTTCCAGAGAGTGATGGAAGACTTGCTGAAGAACATTCCGAATGTATTGGTTCGGATGGATGATATATTGCTCTCAGGAAAGAATGACGAAGAGCATCTGAAAACATTAGAGGTGGTCCTACAGAAACTGGAAATGTCTGGACTGAGGCTGAACAGAAACAAATGTTTCTTTTTGGAACCTGAAGTTACCTATCTGGGGCAACGGATAAACAAACATGGTGTCTCACCAGTGCAAGAGAAGGTCAAGGCAATTTCTGATGCACCAGCCCCCAGAACAGTTTCTGAGCTGAGATCATACTTGGGCATGATAAACTATTATAACCACTATTTACCTCAGCTGTCAATGGTGCTGAATCCCCTATTGAGGCTACTGAAGAAAGGCACAAAATGGAGTTGGGGTAAACCACAAGATGAAGCATTTCAAAAGAGCAAAGGAATGTTGCAATCATCAGCTGTGTTGGTTCATTATGATGCTAGCAAGGAACTGATTCTTTCGTGTGATGCATCGCCATATGGTGTGGGTGCAGTGTTGTCACACCAAATGGCTGACGGGAAGGAAAGACCTATAGCATTCGCATCCCGCACCTTGACACCAGCCGAGAAAAACTATTCCCAACTGGATAAAGAAGCTCTTAGTGTCATTTTTGGGGTAAAGAAATTTCACCAGTATGTCTATGGACGTCATTTTGTACTTTGTACAGATCACAAGCCCTTGGTTAGTTTGCTGAATGAACACAAGCTTGTTCCACATATGTCATCACCTAGGATGCAAAGATGGGCACTAACCTTGTCAGCGTATGAGTACACAATAAGACACAGAGCAGGAAAGGAAAATCAAGCTGCTGATGCACTGAGCAGATTACCAGTCCAAACAAAACGCTTCCAAGTACCAGTACCAGGTGAAACTGTTTGTCTCATAGAGACTATGAACAGTAAAATTATTCACGCAGAAACTGTGAAGCAGATGACCAGGAAAGATTCGACTCTTTCCATGGTTCTGAGGTTTGTCCAGATAGGCTGGCCTAATACTTGTCCAACTGATGCAGTGAAACCGTTCTACAAAAGGAAGGCTGAGCTAAGTGTCCAAGATGGATGTATTCTGTGGGGACAGCATGTTGTACTACCACCACAGACAAGAAGGTATGCATTACAGATGTTGCACCAGACACATCCTGGCATTTGCAGGATGAAGTCTTTAGCATGAAGCTACATTTGGTGGCCTAGTATGGACTCAGATGTGGAACAGATGGCACACAACTGTAATGAATGCAGCAGTAATCTGAAGAGTCCTGCCAAATCACCACTACACCCATGGGAATGGCCAAGCCAGCCTTGGTTTCGTATACACCTTGATTATGCGGGACCATTCATGGGGAAGATGTTTTTGATTATAGTTGATGCCCACTCCAAATGGATAGATGTGCATCCTACCAATAGTTCTACATCAGAAATCACCATAGAGAAACTGCGAATAACATTTGCTAACCTAGGATTGCCACATCAAATTGTGACTGACAATGGGTCATGTTTCACCAGCACAGAATTCAAGAACTTCACAACTGCTAATGGCATCAAGCACATATTTACGGCTCCATATCATGCATCTTCAAATGGGCTTGCTGAAAGAGCAGTCCAGTCCTTCAAACAAAGCATGAGAAAGCAAACAGGTGGAACGGTACAAATGAAAGTTTCGCGATTCCTGTTCCAGTACAGAACTACACCTCATAGTACCACAGGAGTATCACCAGCAGAACTTTTACTAAATAGGAAGCTGAGAAATCATCTTGATTTGTTGCGACCAGATCTTGCAACTAAAGTATTACAGAAACAGTCTTGTCAAAAAGATGCTTATGATAGACATGCCAAGTATCGCAAAATCCATGAAAATGACAAAGTGCTTGTGAAGGATTTTACATCTAAGAAACCAGTATGGCTTCCAGGCGTTGTCACTAAGGAGACAGGTCCTGTGTCAGCAGAAGTTCAACTACAAGATGGACAGGGCTGTGTTAGCCGCCACCAAGATCATATTCACCACAGGCACGAGAAATCTTCAAATACACCTGAATCGGAAAAAGCAGATTCACCAGTTTCACCAACAAATGGAGAAGGTGATATGACTACAAAAGACAAAGATGATATCACCACAGAACGGGCAAAAACACCTACCAGACCAAGGAGAGACCGTAAACGTCCAGCTTATTTGAAAGACTATATATTAAGTTAGGCCAAATAGAGCACTACACATATTTTGGGCAGAATAATCCCAAGCTCTATTAAAACGGAAATGGGCAGTCTACCCCATTTTTCTTCAGCTCGAATAATTGTAAATTAAAGCTTTATTGTCTAGAGTTTTTAAACTAGGTGTAGGGGAATGTAGTATTTTGTTAGTGTTAAACCTACATTGGTACCTTGTAGACAATGCAGTTCTAAAATCATAAAGAACTCTTATTAAATTTCCTTTTTGAAAACCAGAAACTCTGTTGATGCTAACTGCCACTATGATTAATTACCCTGGAGTGGACTTTGAACATAGGAGAGAAAACATTGCCACTTCTCAATAGTTACAGACATATAAACAGGCTTTATAAGAATTACATATATGAGTGTGTGTTCCAAGAATAACCAAGAATAAAACCTGCTTGTAGAAAGAGAGTGTTTTACTGGTCAAGATATAACACTTAGGAACTAATTGATCAGGTCAATCAATCATGTCTGACTCAAGTACCGACCTATTAGCCCGTATTAAACAGGAGGCTCTAAGTAGCCAACCTGGGATACTTCCACCAGGAAGATCAATGAGGAATCTAATAGGACACACTGTTATCAACATCTCAGACACTCATTTAACTAAACCTCAGACTGAAGCCCTACAAAAAGGTCTTACTTTCTGCCCTAGTCCAGGACCACCAAACAAGTCTTTGATCTGGACAGACTTTAAGGACTTTCACAGAAGATTGATCCTTAAACATCATTTCTACAATGATAACCAATTACTCGATAATGAAGATCAGGAACTTGTACAATACCTAGCTCAAAATCTAGATGATAATGAAAATCTTTTCAAACAGCTCCATGCACCATTTAGGAATAAAAGCACATGAAAACCTACAAATACACATATCTCTCTAAATGTCTTCAAACAGGCATTTAAAAGATGCTTACTAAATAGTAAGATCAAGAGAAAAGGCAATGATAATCTAACTAAAGAACAAAGGATATGAATCACTGAACTATGCAACAACAAAAACATAGTCATCAAAAAGCAGATAAAGGGTCAGCAGTTGTAGTAATGAACACAACTGACTATCTCCGTGAAGGATATAGACAACTTGGTGATATGAATTTTTACACAAAATTACATGAATATCCTACTGATGCAGTTAGTGACAAAATCACTAAAACCCTCATTGAAATGAAAAATAAGGGCTACATTACTGAAGAAAACCTAGATCACCTCAAGCCCACTAAATGCACCACAGGACAATTTTACCTATTACCGAAAATTCATAAAAAGAATATTCCAGGTAGACCTATCTGTAGCTCTGTAACACACCCTACAGCGAGAATTAGCAAATTTGTAGATGCTCATATCAAAAAATATGTCCCTACTACCAAATCCTACATAAGGGATACTCAGGATTTCATTACAAAAAATAAAGAACTAGGACCAATACCCGAAGGAGCTATTTTAGTCACACTAAATGTCAGCTCCCTATATACTAATATTCCCAACCAAGAAGGAATAATAGCTGTAGCAGATCAACTACGTAAAGACCCAACCATGAATAGCATTAGTACTTACATACTAGACCTACTAAAACTAGTACTACATAATATATATTTTGAGTTCAATGGAGACCATTACCTACAGGTGGGAGGAACAGCTATGGGTACTGCTTTAGCCCCAAATTATGCTAATATCTTCATGGATAAATTTGAGACAAAAGCACTAGAAAACTACCCACTTAAACCATTATTATGGAAAAGGTTTATAGATGATATCTTCATGGTGTGGACCCATGGTGAAGAACAACTAAACAAATTTGTTCAATACCTAAATGACATTCACCCGACTATTAAGTTTACCCATGAATGTGGTAAAGAGGAAATCAACTTTCTAGACACCACAGTCAAAATCCTACCAGACAGGTCATTATACACGACACTGTACAACAAACCTACAGACACTCACCTATACCTACACTACCACTCAGCACACCCACACAGTGTCACTGCTAATGGACCATTTGGCCAGTTCCTAAGGGTAAGAAGAATTTGCACTCTTAACTCTGATTATCAGATCAATGGCCAAAAATTGATCAAATACTACCTTGATAGAGGATACCTCCTTAAACCTTTAGAAAATCACTACAAAAAGGCATCGAGATTTTCACAGGATGATCTACTACTAATTAAAAACAAAAAATTAATAACACCACAAGTGTTGGTCACAACCTACAACCCAAGGAATCCTAATATTTCGCAAATAATTCGAAATAACTGGAATATCATTGAGAATACTGAAGATCTACAACAGATCTTCCCTAATAAGCCACTCATAGGATAAAGAAGACTCCCAAACCTAAGGGACATATTAACTTCTAATAAAATAAGTTGGCCACCCAAGGAAACCAAAACTACTATCCCCAAACTCCCACCAGTTTGCACCAGATTAGGCAAATGTACTTACTGCCCTAGATTACACAAAATCACCGCATTTCACAGTACACACACTAATAAATTACATAAATGTAAAAACTTACCTGAAAAACACAGAATAACTTGTGAAATATACAATATAATATATCTCATTCAATGTACTAAATGCCACAAACAATACATAGGTGAAACTGGTAGACCTTTTAGAGCAAGGATTTATGAACACACAGCCAGTGTCAAAAATCCTAAAAAGTCACTATCTACACCTGTTTCTAGACATTTCACCACCGAAAACCACTCTCACAAAGACATGAGATTCAGTGTAGTGCAATGGTTAGGAAATGAGACAGGACCAGATATGATGAGTACCCGTAGAAAGCATGAACTCAGACATATTTGGGACATCCCTACCATTGCCCCAATTGGCATTAACCAATATGTATAATAGTATCCCTCTTAATTTGGTATTCTTGTCCATATACCACCCTTAACCCTTATAAATATGTATTATACAGATCATTGGATAGGTCATTTTACAGTGCTTGTGCTCATGTCTGTTGCATAAAACCCATGTTGATCCATGTTCCAAAATCCAGGTTTTTATAATCACTGTTTCCAGTGATTTTTTGACAGCCTTTCACATTATCTCATTATGTATTTGTATTATTTAACCCATAAATCGTAGAAAATGGAAAATATGAAAAATATGCCTCCTAGAAAAAATGCCTCCTAGAAAGAATTTCTCCTTAATATTTTATGATTGCAAAAAAAATGCCTCCTGAGAAAAAAAATTTATTTCAACAACTTGTAAACATGGTATATATGAAAACTATAACATAAAATATCAAAAACAGGTTATATTTCAAATATATACTTTCAAAACCACAAGACAATATCACAAAGTACAAATTTCTTCTTGAAAGGGTTTTTTTTAAGATATACTCAGGACCAGTTTCAAAGCAGAATTTATGGCTGTGATGTTTGTTGATGACATAGTTGTGGCCTTTTTGGCTTAAAATATGTAATGTCATATAATTACAATATAGGGTATCCCCTCTGTAAGGAGTTGATTGCAGTTAGATACACTAGGAGGGACAGAAATATAATTACAATAGAAACAAGACAACTGTAATGATGGAAGCCATGGGTGAGCAGCCAGCCAAAAGAGTGAGAACCAGCAAAACCTTGCAAGAGACACTTAAGTACCTTTGCATAGCTAGGCAAAATAGACAAAATACTGTGAATTTTTGACAGGCATTAGCCACTATAAGACTCAAGTAAAAAAATTCCTCTGAAGTTGTAATGTGAACCAGTAATGGTGTCATACTTTGTGATGTTCTATATTGTAGCTTTGACTGTATATATTAGAAGTATAACATTTATACAAGCTCAAATAATTTTTTTCTTAGGAGGCAATTTTTCCTAGTCACAAAATATTCAAGAGGCATTCTTTCTAGGAGGCATTTTCTCTAGGAGGCATATTTTCTAGAAGGCATTTTTTCCGCACACCATATGACCCTGGCTTTTGAACGGGACATAAAACCCAAACTTTGACCTTTGTACATTAATTTTTATGGCACTTGTAAAGTATGTAGTGAGTTGTTTACTTTAGGATCACATTTGACAGAATAATAAGTTATTTTAAATGCTCTTTTGACCTCTCGAATTTGGGTTTTAGATTAACTCGTTAAATCAATTGTCACTTTTTTTACAGTTAAAACTTTATCAGAATGCACGTATTTCATAAAACCACAATAACAGTCAATATTTGAAAAAAAAAACGGATAAGTTAATGGTTTCTTGAAAAAAAGAGATTGATGGAAAGTGTTTTTTAAATTTTTATTTAATATAACCAAAATAATAAGTAAGTAAGTAAGTAAGTAAGTAAGTAAGAAACACTTATATAGCGCCAAATTTGATGTAAACATCCTCTAAGGCGCTGATGTGCAAAAAGGGATAGTCCAGTTCCAGAAAGATGTCCGTTTCCATATTAGCGTCCGGTAGGGGAGATAGGCTATGGTGGCGGATAAGCCAATCTAAAAAGGTATGTTTTCAACTGTTTCCTGAAACCAGAAATGCTTTCTTTGGTTCTAATGGCTTGAGGAAGCTTGTTCCACTCTGTGGGAGCCCCTGCTATGAAACTGCGTAGCCCTGAGCGTTTACTTGGTTTAGATGAAGAAATTGATAGGCGATTGCCCCGTGTGAGATCACTCCGCCTAATTAGAGCGGAGAGATATGGAGGTTGGCTCAAATGTATTGCTTTATAAATGAGGAGATTATATTTGAACAGTATCCGGTAATGAATGGGGAGCCAGTGTAGTTTGTGCAGGAAGGGTGTAACATGACAGTATTTATTTAGCTTGCACACCGTCTGACATAAGGCATTTTGAACTCTCTGTACTCTGCTAGTATATGCCTATAAATATAAATAAAAAAGTTGATTAAGTATTAAGAGCCTACTTACATGAACTAGGGGCTCAGAAGTATAGTTAATGTCATTGTCAATTATTCAATAAAACATAACTATGTAGTGCAGTAATTACTCATTAAATGGGATATATTAAGTAATTCTGTTATTATCAAGCATGTATCTCTTGTTTAAACACACACTGACTAATCCAGTCCTATTTATCAACAAAAGGCACAATCCTCAGCTAGTCTAGACATGAAAAACACATCAATGGGTTCCAGTAATTCCATTAGACATCGTCTCAGTTGATCAGTGAATTGCATGTCAATATCTGTGAGTTTAAACATGTCTGACACACTGAAGGAGGGGAGGTGGCATAAAGCTTCAAGTGTGACAAGAGCTGGTATAATAGACCTACTCAACAAGCAGGTCATGTGACCTACAGTTGGCAAACAAAGTCAATCCAGACAAGCAGCAAGTCCTTTCTTATCCAAGTAGTTACTATTCAATATACTTTCAATATATATGTGAATCAATACAAAACTCGTATTCATCAGATTACCCATTTCTATTGGGTGTGCTATTTTTTGGGCCTTTTTTCATCGACTATGTAACGCCACTCACTGAGCATGTCTGCGATGCCCATATAGGGAATATTTTGGCAAGCCATTCTTGCAATATACACTCAACCAAAACATTCCTCCAATGAAACTCAGTCTTTGCCAGTTGTGTCTGGAGGGTTTCAATACAAACTTTAGGTACCAAAAGCAGAGGAGTTACAAAGCTAAAATACATCTATATGTGTATATATTCATACAGCTATGAAGAGAGTCCATGTGTTAAGTGTTGTTACTTCTGTATTTTTCTTATTAATGATTGAATATTACTATGGATTATCAAGAGGAGATGGCTCTATCACCAGGAACATCCGTGCACAGGTAATTCTAAAACTTGATTTACTTACAGTCAGTTCTGTGTATCAGGTGGACCAATTCACTTTGTATTCACGAAACAAAAGCTATTTTTAACTCCAAGTTATGTTTTAAGCATGTCTGCCTGTCTTCTTGTTTATCATTACGGTAACTCTAAAAATAAATCAACCAATCTTTCTGACAATCCCAGTCCCTATTATTGGATTACATTTTTTGGAATTACATAGAAAAGAATCTGTTGGAGAAATTATTCAGGTTATTTTTTGGGGGGATTAAAAGTTTAGTGAAACTTGAAGGGGCTATCAACGTAAGTACATAAAATTTGTTTATGTAACGCCCACCAGATGGTGTAGCAGAGTCACTGTTGCTAAGCATAGTCTATTGTTTACGAGAGGGACATTTATGTCATTTTCTTTCAGCCGTTGAAAAAAGATCAATATAAAACACTGCATATAGTACACCTATGTTGTTAACTCGGGACGGTTTTAACTCAGGACACCCAAACACAAAAATGATAAAAACTTCATAAAAATAGTGGCACCATCCATATATCAATAATACACAAGTGTATTTGTCATAACCCACCAAAATAATATATTTTTTGAATAATTTTTACCATGTTATTCCTAAGATGATAGAGTGACACTTTTAAGATGTCATCCAGTGCAGATTTTTAGCGATATTGCTGAACTCAGTGTCCCTTAGGCACAGCATATATCCTAGTTAAATTGTGTGATGCTTTATTTTATACAAAATAGTATCTATAAAAAAACATCAATAAACACAGGATATAATAAAAATCACGTTTACCTTTGATTTACGGAAATGGCATATCTTTTCAAAGTGTCCTGAGTTAAAAATAGAATGAAAATCCCAGGAATACATATTGGTTGTTGTTTAGTAGACAGGGAGGCATTTTATACAGGGTAATTTTCTGTGACTGCTAGACTCTCACTGGTCTTCTCATATGATAAGGATAAGCAGATATTCTATTATTCTTTATTGTGTATTTACACTATTTGTTCAAAAAGTGTCCCGAGTTCGCAACACAGGTGTACTAGGTTTTGTAAACTTTGCCATTGACTACACAATTATATGCAAATAAGATCCCCTTGGAAAAATCAATAATGGTCTTGTAGATCTTGCAAGTTAAATACTGCCTGTGTCCCTGTTTTTTCCTGCACTCGGAAAATGAACCACATAAAAAACATACACTGCGTGTCTATATAGCCTTTCTGCTTACTTACAGTGAAGCATGTCTTTTATACACACTGAATCTATATTAGTGTCACTTTAATTTTCAATATAACAAATTTATCTAGTGTTATACTATTCTAATAAAAGTTTTGTAAAAATAATTTACAAAGCTTTGTTAACATTAGTCAAGGCACTTCTTACATTGAAAGATTATCTGTCCATGTAAAATATAATTCTCACTGATGGAACATAAGATGTACATATATTCAATGAGAATGGAGTAGTTTACTTTTAAAATATAAACATACATGTAAGGAAATTTTGTTTTTATTTAGAGACATATATACTGAGAAAGGATACCAAACTAAAATTAGAATATTTTGTATAATTACGCCTTAGTTACTGGTGAAAGGCTATAAAAGTTGTTTGAGAGAGAGGAGAGGCTCATGTATTGTGACACAATGTGAACACCAAGCAGTTCTAAATAAAGATCTAACCACATACACAAAGCTCCAAAAGCATACAGATTAATTTGAATGATTTACAATTTTAAATAGTGGTTTCTTAAAATCTTAAATGAGTGTAATGTGAAAGAGTGATGAAAAATTGAAAACATAAAATGTTATGTTTCTTTGATTTTTATCTCTGTAAATAAATACTCAAATTAAATAAAAATCTAATTCATTCAAAATTTGTGTGAGACATTATCTTTGGAACAGTGTGTAAAAAACTTTTGTTGCTTTTCTTTTTGTATGCTAATTGTGTCACAAAAGGAGGTAGGCACTCTATTTTAGGTGTCCAGAAATAGAACATATTTATGTTTATCTTTGTTATTTACTGTTTATATGTGTATATATATAAGTTTAAAACAACAAGAACATTTTATTGCATAACCTCATTTCCCTTATTCAGCATATCACATACCAAACAGATATATTCTCCTCAATAATTTGTGACTTTAAGCCTTAGAAATATACACCCCTGAAAAAATTATTTTGATGTTATAAACCACTTTCGTTGACCATAAAAGTAAGGCGTTACATTGATAGCCCCTTAATAAAAATAGCAATATGTAGCTTATAAAATAACCATTCAGATATTTATGTGCAGCTCTGCTTGTGGTGGTGGCCCAATTCACGCCCACATACCTATCCATGCCCACCCTCAGTTTTCTTAAAGCCTGGCCGTTTTTGAGAAAAAATATATGTATCATGTCATAGATTATTATAAAATTGAACATACACATTTGTGATTTATGGACGTGTGATTCTCTTTCATTAATTAATTATGGGGTGGACATGAATAGATACATGGTTGTGAATTGGTCCACTACCACTAGAAGTACACATCCACATTTGGTCATCAGGGTTTCATGGAATAGCAACACCTGACTGCAAGAAATTCATAAAATAGTGTATATTATCAGGAAGTGTCTCAAAATGTGAATGGACTAGGTATTAAAACTAGCCTTTGTCCAGTTACTGCCAAATTTAATAACGTATTAACAGTAATAGCAATATACATACCATTTTTTGTTGTTAAAGTGACTAGAGTTTCCCTGATATTTTGTTCAGATATGTTACTTTCTGTCAAATATTGTAATTAATTGCGCAACATTTTCAATCTCTAGGTAACATAATTGAAATTACTTGGCTAAAATTTCACCCTTTCCAAGACAAATAGCACAAGTTTCGAGGTGGTAGTAACACTTTCAAAAAGTCAATGTTGAATGAATTCCTGAATTCTTTTTAGAACTTCTGAGATGGATGCACAAAACTTTGTAGAAGGCCAGAGCCATTAGTTTGAGGATATAACAGGATAGATCTGCAATCATCACACCTAATGGATACCTTACCTGTTTGTTAAATTACATCATTACAATGGAGTTACATCATTTTCTCCCTAATATCATAATAACGGCATCATAGTGTGATCTTGGTTTGACCTTAGATTTTGCCATGGTGACATTGACCGTTAAACTTTTGTCTACACCATATCTTGAAAAGTATAAGGTAGAGTGGTGGTGGACCAATTCACGCCCATGAACCTATTCACGCCCACCCTCATTTTTCTAAAAGCCTTACCCTTTTTCACAGAAAAGATGTTTACCATATCATAAATCATTGTAAAATTCACCATATATATTGGTGTTTTTTTGTGTAACTGTGATTGCTTTAATTAATTAACGGGTGTGAGTGAATAGATATGTTGGCGTGAATTGGCCAATGCAACTAGGAAGTGATACATAACAGGAAGTTTGGTTGAGATGTGTTTAAAACATTTGGTTGTTTCTTTTTAAAATCTTTTCCAGAATATATTAAAAGCTGTACAGAATATATATTAGGATATATATTAGAAGGAAGTTGACACAATATAGGGGCATTGGTCGAGAGGGTTAGGTGTGCAGCATCATAGTTTGACCTTGATTTAAGATTCAACATTGCTACAGTTACTTTGAACTTTGACCTTCTTATCTTATCTGTATCTTGCATAACACAAAGTGCAAGAAGTGGATACTTGGTAGAGAGATTTGTTAGGTGATGTATGTGTGAAGTGCCTCATCTGTAGTAAAATTTTTTGAAGATTTTCTGTCATATGTGGGTTTTTTGTCTTCCTTATCCCCCTCCTTTGTCATTTGTGGTGATTTTAATCTTCATGTCGACATTATGTCTCCAACAGTCTCTGAATTTAAATCAGTCATGGATTCTTGCGGTCTGTCCCAATACATTGATTTTCCTACTCACCTTCATGCTCATACCTTAGATTTGTTGATGGCTCCATCTGAGTTCTCTGCAATTTCTGATGTGAAAGGGTCAGGCTTCATCAGTGATCACAAAATTATCTCTTGTGTGGTTGACTTTCCATCTTTGGATACACCGATTCAGAAAGTTGTTACCTTCCGTCAGTACCATAAATTGAACATTGATAAATTCAGAAGTGACCTCCTGACCATTCCGTTTGTTAGCTCGCCATCTGATGACATAGATTTATTGCATGAACAGTACATGTCTGGTTTGTCTAGCCTTCTAGATATTCATGCACCAGTGAAGACTAAACAGCTCATCAAACCAGCCCCAAGCTGGATAACTGATGAGTATAGAACTGCCAAGTGCATGAGAAGGCAGTTTGAGCGTGCCTGGAGAAGAGACAAATCCCCTGAAAATCGTTCCCGTCTTCGACGACAGACAAATAGATGTAACCACATCCTAAATAGAAACAAGGGGTGTTTCTATCGTGATCTAGTCAGTGAAAATTGCGGCGATAGCAAGAGGTTATGGCATGCACTAAACAGAACATTGAGTCGGTCAAATTCTACTGTCCTCCCATCCTTTGATGATGAAAAGTCTTTAGCAAACAGATTTGGTTCGTTTTTCATTGATAAAATTAAAAAGATTCGAGACACGTTTAAATACACCCGATCTCAGGTTCTTCATCCAGACAAGGAGCCGCCGACTTTCTGTTCCTTTCAAGCTGTCACTGAGACTGAAGTCCTTAAGTTTATCAAGGAATCTCCTTCTAAAACTTGCTCCCTTGATCCATGCCCCACTCACATTGTGAAACAATGTATTGACATTCTTCTCCCTTCATTGACTAAACTAGTTAACTTGTCCCTCAAAAACGGCATTTTCCCTAATCCTTTCAAACAGGCTATTGTCACTCCCCTCCTCAAAAAGTCCACCCTTTCAAAAGAGGATTTGAAGAGCTATCGACCAGTGTCCGGTTTTAGCTTCTTGTCAAAATTGGTCGAGCGAATTGTGGCTGCCCAAATTAGATCTCACATGGATTCTCATGATCTTGGTAATACTTTCCAGTCAGCCTACAAGGTAAGCCACTCGACAGAAACTGACTTGTTGTGCATCAAAAATGAGATTCACTTATCTCTGTCCAAGGGCATGCCTACAGCACTAGTGCTACTCGACCTGTCTGCGGCATTCGATAACTATCGATCATGACACACTCCTATCCTGTCTGTCGTCTAGATTTGGTTTTGCTGGATCGGCATTAAAATGGTTTAGATCCTATCTCCAGGATCGTTTTCAGTCAGTCAAGATTGGTTCTAGTCTTTCGAATTTGTTCAAATTGAAGTTTGGAGTCCCCCAAGGTTCTGTCTTAGGTCCCCTTCTGTTTTCCCTCTACACAACACCTCTGAGTCAAGTCATCAGAAAATATACCGGAGTCCGTTACCACTTCTATGCGGACGACACTCAGTTGTTCATTCACTTATCCCCTGATGATAGTCTCAAGTCTTTTGACCGTCTTAAATCATGTTTGAATGATATTCAGGTCTGGATGTCTGAAAACAAACTCAAGCTAAATCCTGATAAAACAGAATTCATAGTCTTCGGTGCCAAAGACAGACACAAATGGCTCAGTGACTCACTACCTGTCAATATCCTGGGATATTGTCTCTCTCCCGCAGATGTTGTACGCAATCTGGGCGTTCTGTTTGATGCAAAGTTTTGTTTCACCAATCACGTAAATTCTGTTATCAAATCCTGCTTTATCAGCCTCAGGGACCTTCATCGTATCAGGAGGTTTCTTTCTGTGGATACATCAGTGGTGATTGCAAATGCTCTGGTCAGTAGTCGTTTGGATTATTGCAACTCTCTTTTTCGCAGTTTGTCATCCCGAAATGCTACAAGGCTCCAATATGTTCAAAATGTGCTTGCATGGTTTGTCACTGGTGCTTCAAAGTACACTCACATTACATCCACCCTTAGGACACTCCATTGGCTACCCGTTAGACAACATATTATCTTCAAAACCCTAGTTTTGGTCTATAAGTACCTCACCACTGGCCAGCCTAAGTATTTTGCACCATATCTCCCCTTGTACAAATCTGCCGTGAATACAAGACGTTCCAATCCCAAAAATTTGTTCCTTCTGGTTCCCTCTTACTGTCCTTCCATCCATAAATCAAAGGTCCATTTTAACAATAGTTTCTCATATGATGCCCCTAAGTTATGGAATGATCTTCCATATGATATACGCAGTGCTCCAAATCTCTCCAGTTTCAAAAGTCGACTCAAAACCTACCTATTTCAGAAATCATTCCCACCATAGCTTCTTACTACCGAACACCGGACCGCCTCCCTGGCAACGACTCGGAACATGTCTAATGTCTCATGATTTATGCCTTACGGATTAGATGGTGTGCCTTAGAATCCGTTGATACGGAGATTAAGCACCTGGACAACTGATTGATTGAAGTGTCATAGTGAGACCTTGATTTTACCTTTGACCTTGCCAAAGTGGACTCCAGTTTTAAATCTTGTCTGCATTATATATTAAAAATTGTAAGGTGTACAAAGTTCATATTTGGTAGGGACTTTGGTTAGGAGGTGTACCAGTGTTATGTCTTAGTTTGACCTTGACTTGATCTTTAACCTTGCAATAGCAACCTTGGTCATTAAAATTTTGGCCAGCTACATCTTGCAAACCACAAGGTTAATCATACTGACACTAATCTTTAAGGTCTTGTTTGGGCTATACCTTACAAATCATGAGGTGTAGACATACATTTATTATTAGGTATATTTGTTGGAGGCAGTGGGTTTGCAATGTCATGGTGTGAATTTGGTATGACTTTTGACCTTGGCTCTGCCAGAATATTTTCGACTGCCATAAAAGGTGATATATTTTCCTGTCACCAAGTAAATGGGAGAGATGCTCATTGGCCTAGTGGGTTAGTAAGTTTAGTAAGTTACCATCTAATCACAGGCTGTTACCTCTGTGTAGGTTCAACACCCACAAGTGGCAATGCTTGGGGACCTGCCCCAATATGACCCTGGATTTTGAACAGGACATAAAACCCCAACGGGACGTAAAACCCCAACTTTGTAAATGGATTGCAGTATCTGATTATTATATGTTCTTTTAATTATTTGTGCTATTTCCATTGACAGCTGTACATCAGTTAAAAATTGATCAATTAAAAAGATTTACACAACTTTTACTTTTCAAATCATTGCTTTAATCTTGCAATTGTCTTGTTTCAATATTTACCTTAATATACATTTTCCATTTCTTTAGTGTTATTTATGTTTTTGTATTATCATTTGGGAAATGCTCTCATTGTATACATGCTCGTTTCAAACTAAAATTATATTTTTAGTTAGACAAAAATACAAAGATTTACTCTTGTTATTATTCTGTGTAAAAGTTCTTTGATGTTGGTGTAGAAAGACTTAACTCAGTTGATCCAGCATAATTTGTAATAAACTATTCAAGGTTAAATTTGAATTCCTGTTACTTATTTGAATGAAAAGAAGTTTATATACCACCACATCTCATTAACAACAGAAGGAACTAGCGAGGTTTAGAACTAAACCAGGTGTATCTGCTACTCAAGCCTAACACTATTTACTTATTAGGCAAGAATATATTTGCAATTAGTTTTTAGGCGGGTCGCATGTAACCAACCCACCTATTAGATTGATGTGTCTGACGTCCGTCTGTCCATCTGTCTGTCCGTCCACATTTTCGTTTCTGAACTCTAACTCAAAAATGGTTTGTCCAATTGAATTCAAACTTGACAGGGAGATAGATCACCATCATAGCTAGGTTCTTTTCGAAATTGGTTCCATTCCGTCTGTTCACTTGTCAGTTTTTTGTCCGTTTGTCTGTCCGTCAAAATTTCCGTTTCCGGACTCTAACTTGAAAATGGTTTGTCCAATTCAATTCAAACTTGACAGGGAGATAGATCACCATCCTAGCTAGGTTTGTTTTGAAATTGGTGTAATTCTGCCTGTTTGTTTGTCCATTTGTCTGTCTGTCAACATTTCCGTTTCCGGACTCTAACTCAAAAATGCTTTCTCCAATCGAATTCAAACTTGACAGGAAGATAGATCACCATCATAGCTAGGTTCTTTTCAAAATTGGTGTAATTCCATTAGTTTGTTTGTCCGTTTGTCTGTCCGTCAACATTTCTGTTTCCGGAATTTAACTTGAAAATGCTTTGTCCAATTGAATTCAAACTTGACAGGGAGATAGATCACCATCATAGCTAAGTTGCTTCTGAAATTGGTGTAATTCCGGCTTTTTGTTTGTCCATTTATAGCATAGATACAATTATGTAACCTAGATTACAAGTTTTACATTTGTTAGCATGCCTAACACATTCACGTTAACTGGGTGACCTGAAATTTCTTTCCTTGTTTCTATATGTAATTACAGCAGATCCTAACCTTATTGCTGCCTGCGCAACCTGCCTTTTGGGGCATCTTTGACCCTCTTGTCTTTATTTAAAAGAAGATTTAATTTAAACTACATGTATATACAATAAAACTTTAATACATACGTAACTTTTCAAAAGTCTAATAGGTTAATGTTTCCCAGATTCTGACTGACAAGACACACAAAATTGTTATCTCTAAAATTAAAAATTGTTAAGTTTAAATATTTAAATGGGTTTCTCTGGCTGTTGAACTGAACGTAAAACCCCAACTTTAACCTTTATGTGGGTCTTTTCACCATATAATTATCCCTTTCACAGTTTGGGTCTGACATATTCATAGGCCCCATCACTTGTCTCAGTCAAGCTTAAGATAGGAAGAATTCTTTCAAATCCTTTTATTATCTCCTTTTAAACCAAAAATACATAGCCCTTGTTCATTGTTTAGTGCTGAAAAACCTCAAACAAAAAAGTTTTACAGAAAGAAGAGATACATATATACAAATGGAATCATCTTTAAGTGGTATCACTATACTATGTATTTCACTATCTTGAGAAATTAGGTTATGTTTTCGAAAGTGTTTGTTTGTTTTCATGATAGCTCTAGAAGTAATGAACAGATTTTTTGGGGGAAAATCTTATTTCCAAGTATTTTTGGTCTGGCCAGGATTCAATATCTGATCGTAGCGGTGGGAGACAAGTTTATAACCACTGTGCCACTAATACCTGCACACCTAACAATAATAAAATAAGTATTATATTTAACAATATATTTTTTGTTTTTATGTTAAGGTAAACCAACATTTCCCAGCATTCAGAACAAATGATTCGCTGAAGCAAACTGTCCAGGGTGATGTTCCAGCTGAAAGAATTTACAATGATGTGCAATTTATCATAACTAATGAAAGATTTTGTCAGGGTACAAATTTTGACCTCCTGATATATGTCTTCAGTGCTGCAGCAAATTTTCCTCAGCGTTTGGCCATCAGAGCGACATGGGGTAACAAAACTGTTCTGAAAGATGAGGTGAAACTGGTATATATTATTGGAAGAGCCTCTTCCACAGACATACAGAAACGTATAGAAGAAGAAAGCAAAAAGTTCAATGATATTGTGCAAGGTGACTTTGAAGATAGTTATTATGGTCTTGGCAATAAGTCAATCACTACTTGGAACTGGATACGCATGTATTGTCATACTGCAAAAGTCTTCATGAAAGCTGATGATGATTTAGCATTTGATATGGAAAGGCTAGTGAAAACGGTACAGCCATACATAAATAAGCCTAGACATCTCATGTGCTACCTATTTAAGAAACCACATGTAATAAGAGACAAAAACAGTAAATTCTATATTACACTGGAAGAATATCCAGACAAGTTTTATCCTGATTATTGCAATGGCTGGGCCTTTTTATACACACGAGACATTGTAGAAGAAATGTGTAGGTATATGCTTCAGACTGAAATGTTCAAAATTGCAGATGTCTGGACAACTGGACTGGTTATGCAGAAAGTGCAAAATCTGACTAGAATTCAATTGCAAGGTTTGTTTGGGATGAATGCACCACATAGAGCTGTTCTCCATAAAATCCCTCCATCATCAATGAAGGAATCCACAGCCAGAGTAATTAAAATGAGAAACTAAACCATTTTGGGTTGAGTAAAATATATAGACAAAATGGTAATCACGTAAGTCCTTTTGTTGTACGGTTGTTTTTGTACATAGTCCACTCTATTTGCTTACCTATCTTTTTATGGCTCCAAAAACACACCCTTGTATCTCTATAGTTCTCATCGAACAACAAAATATCCCAATTTGCACTATGCTGCCCATTCACTGCTTCAAAACATGTGTCTACAGGTCTGATGAGCAGTTGTGTTGTGAAGCAGGGATCATGTCCAAATATGAAGCTAAAGCTATTATTTATTTTGGTTCTATTTATTTTTCTCAGTCATTTTCAAAACAAAATGTCTATCTGGATTCATTCAATGAATGCTTTGAATATGTATAAATGCTCAATCAATACGTCACTGCCAAAAATCATTATACAGCTCCAATTTCTTGTGTAGCCAATGCTTTCCAGAGGTTTGTTTCATGACTGCATATTATTGCCATAAAACATATTATAAACAACAAAAGTTGGTTTGCTTTAATATTTTCTCAAAATACTATGATTCTTATGTTTGTAGATTCCACATATTGATATGAGTATCTACTGTTTGTCATTGCATTTGCTTCATTTATGGAGCCCTAATTTCTGTTGTTCTCAAGATATATTTTCTCATTGAGAAATTTGCTATTAACGGATCCAAGGTGGATATGACTTTCTTGGTGTGTGTTGGACTATTTATTTGGTTTGCAAAATAACTGGAAAAGCTTTTGATGGATTTTTGATGAAATTTTCAGGAAGTATCAACAATGGCACAGAGGAAAGATGATTACATTTTCACTGTCTAGAACCAGGCATTTTTGACAACTATTTTATCATTGTATTCATAAGTAATATTTGACATTTTTGTGCTTGGAGGAGATCTGTACTCTTCAAGCACTCTTTTTAACTTCCTGTATGTTTTTCCAAATTAACGCAGATGTTAGCTTCATGTACCAATAAAATCTGTGTGTAACTCTATCTTTGTTTAGCTTCCCATACATGTGTTATTAATCTCCAACAGGGAGGTATATTTAATTGTTTATAGTTGTGTATTTTCTAGTTCTACTTATCCAGCTTGAATATATAAATAAAACACCATGAAATGTCTTGGGAATTTTCTGTCATATTTTATTAATAGGAATAGTGTTTTATTTTTATTTATTAAAATTGGCTCGGAATAATCTATTTGCAATTGTACAGATTATCTTTTATGACAAATATTAATACATATGTAGAAGCAAAGAGAATGACAAATTTTGTTGGCATAAATGCCTGCTGACTAAATGACCAAAAATGCCCCCCTAATGCAACAAAGCCCAGAATATCTCCAAAATAACTATGCTATAGGCCTATACATTGGCATAATTGTTTACATGTATTGTCTGATGTAGATTTTATTGCAGACTTCCCTCTATATTTGACTGTTGTGATTGTTATTGTGTGCTAAGATAAATAAAAGCTTGCTTCTACAGTGCAGTTTTAAGATCTAATCTTCGTGAACACAACATTTCAGACTTTGGTATTGTAGTCAGTAACATTGAAACAGATCAAAACTGACATTTTATTGCGCTACAATAGCTTACCATGTGGGACTGAATGCTGTTCTCCGATGGCTGCAAAGCATCAGGCCAACATCCAAGAAAAATAGATATTTATAGTTGGCCGTAGCCTCAAGTTGTCATCACGAGATAACCTTTGACCTGTCGTCCTACTTTATTGTTGGCCGTGTCGATATGTAGCGTCTGTTATTTACACAGATATTTTTCATCTATTTCTCAGCACATACGTATTGTTGGATATTAATTTTTGGTCATTTCATTCATTATATATCATAGATTATTCTGTAGAGTTTCTGTTTTGACTGGATAAGTATTTTCCTTTGTGTGTGTTTGAGTTTTCCTCGGTTCAGGTTTTTACATCTAAATCTTTTATTGTGTTTCAAAATGTCTACCCACCAAATGAATAAAGACAAACTGAGATCTGGGAAGTGTAGGCATTTTTGCTTTCCATTTGACACACATAATTACTGCCCTACTTGTAGGGAATCTGGCAAGGGTGATGACCCCTGTGTCGCTTTCGAAAGCCCGTGTCAAATATGTGGTTCTTTTACTGAAGAACAAATGTTAAAAATATTTCAAAGGAAACAATATATTAAAAAGCAAAAAGCCCTCACTGCCACTTCAAAAGACGATGAGTTAGATCTTCTAGGGGATGACGTGGATTCATTTACTGGCTCCAATGACCTGGAGAGTGTTGCTGATAATTTATTTACATCACCCCCATGTCCACAACACGTACCATTAAGTTCATTGTCTCTCAAAACACCAGCAAAGACTGTCCCACCCACCCCAGGCACTGCCTTACAGCAGAAAATTGAAGCTAAATTAGAGAAATCCCTGGGTGATTCACTTAACATCCACTTACAGCAGCAAATGGGTTCCTTTTAGCCTTCAATGTTAGAAGCTTTCCAGTCTCTCCGAGATGAATTAACTTCTAAAGAGTAAGTGGAGGTGCATCAGACCTCGGCTTCTAAGCCAGGAACCACTCAAGTTGCTGTAAATCTAGACCTACCCCCTCCGAGTCAGCTTTGGGCTGCCTCAAATCTTGAACAAATGGAAGTGGACTATGGTCCTGCACTTCCACCTCATCTTGGTGCTGATCATCATATGACATTGGATCAGCCTTCTAGTCCAGCCGAGGAGCCTTCTAAGGCTTCGGTTAGACCTAAAACACACTCTCACTCTCACAAAAGGCATGTTGCTGACCCGAGGTCTGCCTCGGATCAACTAACTGATGAGTCCGATGAACCTCGGATTGCATCTTCTAGATCCAAAAAAGATGCTGACAAGAGGAAACATAAGGTGAGGTCCAGAAATGTGTCATCTTCCTCAGAGGAGGATCAGTCCTCTGTAGTCAGACACAGGTCTTATAAGCCTTCTGGGGCTGCCTCTGATGAAGACCTACCTCAACACGATCCAGACCTCAGTTATTATAGTGAAGTAGCTCTGTCTGATGTTTCCTCCCAATATGCGGAAGAAGTGGACACATTATTTCCCTCCCTGACACCAGGGAGTGTATGCCTAAGTCCTCAACTTCTGTTATGGGCCTGGATGATGAAAAAGGCCTTCAAGAGCTCAGTTATCAAAGATGCCTTTGATAAGTTTGAACATGATTTTCAGGCCGCTAATTTACCTGAGAGTAAATACATCAAACGTCCTCCTTCCACTACAAAGTGGTACAAAGTCGGACAGCCTTGTCATGAGGAGAAAATACAAGAGTTGAACACAGATTTTGCACACAGATCTGTGTTACTCCAGAACCCCCTGGGGCTCCTATGGGCAAGATTCCCCTACTAGTTCTTAAGGAATTGGAACACCAAGCTAGGCAAAACATTTCCACACTAAATTTTACTGCTGTCTTTGCTAAGACTTCTTCCTCCTACAATGCATCTCTTGAGAAATGCCAACATAGTCTGAAATTAACCTTCAAGAGGGTTAAGTCTCAGATCCAAAAAGGTGCCAATCCTGAAAAGCAGCAAAACGTGGATATGAGAAAGCCTGTGAGTACTTAGACTTTTGGAATAAGACTGTTCTTATTCAACACAGGGCTCTTCCATGCCTCAACAAATCCCTAGCCCATATACTCCAGAGGGAACTATATACTATGGGTAACACTGGCTTGCTTAGGCATGAAGACGAAGTGACCCTTTTGCAACCTCATTTAGACTTTTGGAATAAGACTGTTCTTATTTAACACAGGGCTCTTACATGCCTCAGCAAATCCCTAGCCCATATACTCTAGAGGGAACTATATACTATGGGTAACACTGGCTTGCGATGCCAAAATGACCCTTTTGCAACCTCATTTAGGGGAAGAACTCAGGAACTCATGCTTTTGGGACTCCTTGTCCAATGCTCAACTTGTGAAGGAAGGTGAAGACTTCCTCCTCAAAAAAGACACCTCTAAAGACTCTAGCCATTTGTATCCAGTCTCTTCTGTCAAAGAACACAATCGAAAGGGTGGAAAGTGTAAAATCTCTTGGGTTTTACGGTCACCTGTTCCTAGTACCCAAGCCTCACCAAAGGTGGAGGCCAGTCAGACCTAACCAGGCTCAACACTTTTCTACAGGTAGATAAGTTCAAAATGTAAACTCCAGAGTCCATCAGGGCCTCTCCGATTCCAGGGGAATGGGTGTTGTCGATAGACCTATCAGATGACTATCTTTACATCCCCATCCATCCAAACTCAAGGAAATACTCAAGGAAGGTTTTGCTACAGGTCCCAGCTGTTCCAGTTCACCTCCCTCCCATTCGGACTAGCCTCAGCCCCCCAGGTCTTTACAATGATTGTAAAGGAAGTGAAGCTAATGGCCCTCTCCAGAGGACTCAGACTTCACCAATACCTGGGCGACTGGCTGATCAGGTCCCAGTCTCAGGAGGAAGCCCAAGTGAACACTCAGGTGTTTTCGTTCGTGGGCTACGAATACCATCTAGATTCAGCCCTTGTAAAAGCCACTTAAGAGAGATGGCTCAAACTTCAGGATTTGATCCTCAGACTCAAGTCAAGACTTGTCTTCACTGCAAGATGTTTGATGTCACTAATTGGGTTGATTGTTTAAATGGAGAAAATAGTCCCGGAGGGATGCCTTTACATGAGGCTCTTTCAGTTTCACCTCAAGGAGCACTGGAGATATCTTCAGTCACTGGACAGCCTCCTTCCTTGGACAGAAGCCATTGCAGCACACTTTGACTGGTGGCAAAGTCCCTCAAACGTGATGAGAGGTGCAGACCTTCATCCCAAAGACCACAGTATCAAACTCTTTACAGATGCCTAAAACAAAGGTTGGGACGCTCACTTATATCAAAGTTTTACAAACAGCCTGTGGTCAGACCGGGAAAAAAAGGCTACACATAAACGTTCTAGAATTGAAGGTGGTCTCCCTGCCTCTTCGAAGCTTCAATTTATTTATTTGGGGTTTTACATCGCTTTCAACACTGTACAGGTCATATCACGATGGGTAGTTGGAAGGGCAGAGGAAACCAGTATATAGAGTTCGCTAGGGTTCTGTACTGTAAACTGCCGACCAACGGCAAGCAACTACCAGCTTTCCCACATAAGGCCTTGACGGCCTTCGAAGCTTCAAGGACCAGTGCCAGAACCAAACAGTACTAGTTACAACGGACAACTCAACAGTGGTAGCCTACATAAACAAACAAGGAGGAACTCACTCAGCAGAGATGTGTGCTCTCCTGTGGAAGATCATGACCTCACAACACAGTTACAACTTTTTACCTAAAAGACCTTACTTACAACAATATGTATCTGGAACCAGTGGTGGCAGCACAACAAGTCCTAGATCCTTCCCCTCAGATCAGGTATCCTCGGAAAGAAAAGAAGGGGGGGGGCACATCAGCTACAACCAAGTCTTCAGGAGTCTAATCCCAGGGTCTAGGTATAGGTTTACCTGTCAAGATGTTATGGGTAAGGTCATTTTTTATTTTTTAGTTTATCAAGAATATATGTATTAAGGACTTATCAAGTTGTCATTAATCTCATATTCGGTGGCAAAAATTCATGAGAATTCCAAGCATTGGGCTGGTTTTTTTCACTCGTGAATGGGCCATAAGGGCCCTTAGACCTCTAAGTGAGCACGGCTGCACTTCTCTCCTACAATAAAAAGATCTTGACAGTTTTAGCACAGTCATTCATTCTATTCACGTTTTTGTCTCTTCACAGGCCCAGTCTTCGGGATTAGGATACTGTAAATGGGATTCTAAACATTCATTCTTATCTATTATTTCAAAATCTAAGAAAAATTGACATATCTTGCAGTCTCAGCTGTAATCCTGCCACCGGGTGGTTGGATTTAGCATTCAGTCCTGCATGGTAGGCTATTGTAGTGCAATAAAACTGAAAATGGTAATTACTAAAATGTAGCTTTTATAAGCTACAAGCTTACCATGTGGGACTGACAAGACTCCCAACCTGCCTCCCCGCTGTACTACAGGTTATCACGTGACGACAACTTGAGGCTATGGCCAACTATAAATGTTTATTTTTCTTAGACATTGGCCTGATGCCCTGCGGTCATCTAAGAACAGCATTCAGTCCCACATGGTAAGCTTTAAGTAATTAAAATTTTCCAATTACATTGATAGCATTACAATTGTTACACAAGAAAAAGAAAAAAGCTTTTTAGAAATTTGAGCTGCATTGAATACGGTCTCAAAAATCATTGACTAATTCTAAGAATAAGAATCTTCGCGAATGCAGGCCCTGTGGAGCATTTTCATGAATTAATTTGGATTATGTGTAGAGGCCATCCATTACACTGAGTACTTACACTCATTTATAGTAGTCAAGTAAGTTACACTTATAATGGTCAATGGAAGTATTTATGTACAATCAATCAAATTGAGAAATTTTTAAAAGGATATACTAAAGAGGTTGTATTTTATTACAATACACACAAAGCTACCTGTTGCGATATGACCTATGCAGTGTTGAAGTTCAAAGATAGGAATTTATCTCCCATTCAACAGTCAGGGTTTTATTGGAACAGGTCCACAGCATTGCCACTTGTGGGAGTCGAACTCACACAAATGTGGCTGGCTGTGATTAGATGCCAAAATAAATAAAAATAAATAGAACTAAAATAGATCACTAGAATACTATTGGACATATTTGGAATGATTATAAATTCACCATTAGCACAGGCTCTGCAAAGTTTTTGAACCATTTAAGTTTACAATGGCTTACTCTCATAGCTAGTAAAGCCTCAATCCCTCAAGTAACTATCTGTTCCAATATTGACCCTTACTGTTGAACAGGATGTAAAACCCCTACTTTGACTTTGATATCACCTCTTCACAGACGTTTCTTGGGGTTCAAGGTCAAAGTAGATTTCAAACTCTAAAGAACGCAAAGGCCAAAAGATACATCACTTGAAAAATGGAGGGAAAAGGATAAATATGAGCTACATGCAATGATGGTTTTAACGTGTAAAAATAAAACAAATATCTTTAAAACTTGGGAAGTATTTAGATATTTTACTTTTCAGTGGCTCTGAGCATGTGTTTGATTCTGGAATAGTAGAAAAAATCAGCTGACCATTATTCCAAGATATATACACAGATGGGTTCTTGTGTGGTTAATCCCATGCCATGGTCATGTTGTTTGCGAGATGTTCCTTCATGATAATCTTTATGGTGCATTGAACACGGTTTCTTTGACCCTTTTTTGAGACTACCATTGCTGTTATTGTCTGAAGTTTTGTGTCCCAGTAGCTTAGAAATACATTTTGTAAATTGTACTGACCTTGTTTTAAAGTTTATGCATGTAATGAGGCCTTTCTCCATCTTCATCATGGCCACTTGATGCGTGTCTTTTGCTGCCTGCCGCCCAAAGTCACAAATATTTTTGAATAGTTCTGTTAGGCATTCTACTATGTTACTTTGTATGGATTGGTTTATTTGTTCATGTACTGAGCACAGAAGACCTAGAACAAACTGTGATTGACTGAGCTGACACAATCATGTAGCCATAACACTTTAAATTTCTTTCTTTTCATTCTTTTAAACATTAGGACCAGTGCTTGCAGGTTCATGGCTATGAAAATTGTGCGCAGAATTACCTGTGGTGTGTGGGAGTGCTTGCTGTTGCAATTCATCAAGAAACCATTAAACCATGTCCAAGTTAACGGCTTCTGTACACAGGACCAGCATACTTGAGAGGATGTTTTTCTCTTCTGCTTGCTTGTAGATCAGAAGACCACCACCGGATCCAAGATACTGATGTTCAGGCATGCCTGGTGCACCAGACAGTCCTCTTTCAGATAATATGCATAGAAGTATATGCAATGTTGGCTGGCAAAGCCTGTATGAACTAGACTGTATTGTGGTTTAATTGGTGTTGAAGTAGCATGTTGCACCCTGCTGTCCTGCACTGCAAAGTTAGCTGTTGAGCTCTCCTAGAAATACCTTTGCATCTTTACCCCTGTGTATTGTACCTCAGGATATGCTGTGATTTGGTGGCAATGTTATCATTCCTGACACTGATGGCTGCATTAGATGCAATGGTTCTTATGTTCACAGTCCCATTATCCTTTGACCTGATGACTGCATGCTTTCCTGGACATAGTGTTTAACAGGTTGATAAAACTACTTATGTTTGCACAATTTCCCTAGCAATAGGCCATCTGCTCTGAATACCTAATATAAGATTAAGTCACAACTAAGTAAATACAAGATACATTGGCCCAAAAGAAAATATTTACATTCGGACCAGTAATAAAAGTAAACACATTAATAATCGACAGACATTAAAGACCTAAAACTCTACATTGTGGTAACAAGGTTAAAGTAATGGGCAATTTAAACCAACTAAAATCTGCACCAAATACAATAATAGCAAAATGAACCCAAGATGCAATTGAAAAAAATAAATGTATTTTGAGGTTTTAAGCCCTAAATACTACACCAGAATAAAAATGCCACTTTTCAGTGACACCTTCATTTGGGTGGAGGTGCTAGGCTCAATTGATTTCAATAACCTTTTGAGATTACTTTGTTGTCATTATATTTGGTGAAAGACAATTGGTGGGAATGATGCCAAGTGTTGACAGAGAAAATCAAAATAAAATTTAGTAAACCATATTAACAAGAAATCAAAGTGTAAAAGGCCCCATAATTTAGAATCAAAAGTGTGCACCATTTCAGCGTCATCACCTATAACTCTAAACTTGGTCCCACAATATACAGTGTTCTGGCCATTTAATGTCCAAAGGTGAACAAAACATCAATATAACAGTTGCTGAGTGCTCTCTGGTAGGGCAGTTGAGGTAACAGGCAGAGTATGGACACCCCAAGAAATGTTGAGGTTAACAATGCCAAGGTCTGTGAAGGAATGCTGAGACAGGTTCATGGGGACCTCTGTTGTGATGATCCAGATCTGAGACCCAGAAGCAGTAGACAGTGTAGGAACTGGGAATTGAGGAACCAGTAAAGGGGTACTGGGTCAATGGCAAAAGTGAAAGAAAATAAATACATTCAATCATGTACTGCAACAGGTGAAGGACATGGAAGGTACTGCCAAAAGGGACATTGCTGCACCAATTACATCTGCCTGCACCTAAAATTAGGGTATTAGGTAAAAAATAAACATAAATATATTGAGTCATACAGCAAATTGACATATTGAACTGCTCCCAATGTTCTGGCAAGTATGATGATATGTAAATTTGCCGAAGAAAACAATCGGGGGTCATTCTGCTGCCAAGTGTGTCCTATGGATGACACTGAATTGTTTCTGATGATACTTGCTATCATCTGATCTGTATTCCTGTTACTGGGAGGTTTGGTTTGTGGGAGTGCATTAACAGTTGTCCTCAAGCCAGTGCTGTTGGATAAAATGGCCTAAGGTTTTGTGGAAATCTGAACATAATTTAATGTGTTTCTGGCAGAATCAGCAGTAAGACTATGTGGCATGGTTGATGGCTGATAGCACTAAATTGATGGATTGATGGTGTATAGTGGATGCCTTGGGTGTGAGGATGGGGTTATTTGTGCAAGATTGTTTATTATCAATATTGTTATTTTCTGAATCTTTGAGCCCTGTTAGAATAACCATATCTTGTGCTAATTGTTTCTCTAATTTACTCAATCTGTTAGGAACCTTTTGCAGTTCAATAAGTATTACCCTTTGACTTGAATGTTGATGTGATGAACTGGGATTCTTGGCAGAAACTGTCATAAGCTACAAGTGAAAAATCATCAATTAACCTTGTTTCACTACCAATATTGTACATTACTACCTGAGTGTTTTAATTGATTCTTCTAGATTAACACTTTTATCTTCTGTAAATCATTGGTACTTATTTCCACTTTGTGGGCTGCATGACAATTGGTGCACCATCTAGTGCTGCTCATATTGTTCAGTATTGGTAATATTGTACATTGCAAACAAGCTTTGACAAATTGTTGACAAAAGTTTAAAAAAAATGTTATTTCATGAAAGCAATATGCACCAAAAGATGGTGGCCAGAATCCAAACATGGGAATGAGGTTGAGGGGGGGATTACACCCAGCAGGTGTTATGAGGGGGATACTCTCTGCACTAAGTTTCATGTTCCAAAATGAAGCAATCCATATATTTACTCAATAAAAATGAAGTAGGTTACCATAAACAAAGCCAAAGTTGACATGGATGTGGTTGAAAAGTCGAGATTACAATGCAAAAAATGTGATTTATTTGCAAATCCAAGATTAAAGAATTAAACTAAGGATTAACTTTAACCATACAAGTAAATTATATTATTAATATGTTAAATAACAACAATTTCAAATTTATTAAAATATGTCCTTATGGTAAATAGAACACACAGTTGAGCAAAAAATGGATGCCATGAAATGAAAGATTGACTTGGTATCCAACAGTTTCATTTAAGGTCATATACCTCCACAGCTAAAGGCATCCAGGGGCCGGTTTCACGAAGCCTCCTTAAGATAAAGGTCACCTTAAATTCAAGGATTTACTTGAATTTCTCCCTCCTTTAAAAATCTCAGTTTTACAAATCCCCTTCTGTTAATGAGACCTTGAAAATTCCCTTAAATCTCAAGTAAGATAAGGACCTACCTTAAATTTAAGGAAGTGTCCTTCAAGGAATGTTTAATCATTTTAAAGAACATTTGTCCTTCCTTTCAAGGAAGACATTTGGTAAGGAGAATTATAGGAGGCGTTGTGAAACTGAACTTTAAGGTGGCCTTCCAAAAAGAAAAAATAACCTTCCTTTAGTAAAGGATGTCCATTCCAAAGAAGGCTTTGTAAAACCTGCCCCAGGTGCTAGTGAACTGATTCAACATCCTGAAATTTTACATTATTGGTAAAAGCAAAAAAGGTCTATGGATGCTGTCATGGGCTACCTAATTAACAATGCACATGTAAAAAGGGAAAAAAAATGTTTTATCCCCCATATTATAATGGCTGTCTAGAATTAACATGGAAAATTTACTTGGGATGATGGCAGGACACAGAGCTGTTCTTCACAATGTCCCCCATCATCCAAAGTTATTCAAATGAGGCCCTGATCCCTTTTTAAGATGAAACTTGATGTTCTTCCGATGTTCCTTCATTCAAGGACATGGTTGTGTAATGTACTTTTCTGTTTTTAACGCTCGACGATAGGAGAGGGTTATTGTGATCAGTTTGTTTCTGTCCGTCTGTCTGTCTGTCTGTCTGTCTGTCTGTGCACCGTTTCGCCCTTATAACTCAAAAACTATAACACCAATCAAGCTCAAATTTGGTGGGCAGATATTTCATGGGGTACAGACGGATTCTTGAAAATTTGGTGTAATTTGTGTGAAAATTAAAGCCAGGAGAGAGTTTTTCTTATTTGTAATTGGGCTTTTACAGTGAAATCTGCTTTCCTGTCTGTGCACCGTTTTTCCCTTATAACTCAAAAACTACAACATCAATCAATCTCAAATTTGGTGGGAAGGTATTTCATGGGGCACAGACAGATTCTGCCAAATTTGGTGTAATTTGCTTGAAAATTAAAGCCAGGAGAGAGTTTTTCTTATTTTTAATAGGGAATTCACAGTGAAACTGCTTCTCTTCATCACATACGTCAAAAATCAATATTTTACTTTCTGATGATGTCATCACTCAGTGATGTCACAATGCAACTGTCATTGTGAGGTCACAAACCTAGCTTGTGATACTTGCTGATTTTAGGTAAAAATATTTCTTCTCATTTTATGGCTTGAAATTGACATAAACATAATAAAGAGGGAGGTGATATATTCATTATTTTTATTAATTATTATTTCTGTTTTATTTTCTCTTTTTTCTTTCAATACCTTGACAGTCCATCACAAAAAATTACCATGCGTGATTTTCACCAAGAAGTGATCTTTAAGCAATATTTTTACCTCCACCAGCAGTTTATATTTTTGTGTGCTAATTGTTTAATTGTCTCTTTGTTTTTTTGTTTTTTTGTGTGTGTGTGTGTTTACATTACTCTAGAACTAATGAACAGATCTTTATTTAAAAATTTGTGGGTAGGACCTAACTGAAGGAAGAAGTTACTAAAAGAAAGATCTGAATCTTATTTTGGATACAAAAAAATCATGATTTTTCAGAGGTCCCATTTCAATGTATTTTTAATGACTTTAGCTTTCTACTTGATATTTCTATGAAGATTAATTTACATGTTTGGTTTTATTTTATGGTCTTCCGTACAATACTTTATATCACTTGAGAGACTGGTCACTAAGAGTCGAGCGTTTTGCTCTCTCTGAGTGCATCTTGTTGTTATGTTTGTGTCACTGTGATATGAAGAAACTTGCCAAAAATTGAACAAACCATAACTGTTGACTTCTGGACTCTGTTGAAAAGTATAATTTTAATGCAGTTTTTGAATGCAGTCCTTTTGTTTAAGTCAGCAAATTATTTACTATGTTGTCCATTCCACTTATATTTAATATGTACACTTTACTTTTTTTGTGATCAGTAGAGTAATTGACCAACAGAAGTATAATAATAATTTGTCCCTTTACTGTATGCTTAACATTTACGGTTGCTATATTTGTGATTAGAAAAGTAATGTTCCGATATAAATAAAATAATGGCATAGATATAGTCAAATATGGAAGAATTTGAAATACTTGAACAAATATTGGGAGTTTCTTCCAACAAAAGGCTCCTAGCTTTTCCAAAATAATCAGAAGGTTGTAGATAATCTATTTATGTGTCTACCATTTATTTTTGCTTATTTATTTTTAAATTTATTCCTCATGACTTATACATGTACATCTTTAAAGGTTAATTTAGCTGATTTATCATAAAAAATGTTAGCTTTAGAAGTCTGAACTGAGAAAATATATTTATTTAGTCATTGTTTCATGTCACACACAAAACCTTGCCAGTTATATTGTGACGGGTAGTTAGTACATACAGTTAGTCAAGGTTCTGTACTGTAAACTGCCAACCAATTCCAAGCAACTACCAGATTTCATATACAAGGTAAACCTAGGATTTGTAAACAAATCTCAGAGGTGAGAGGCGAATGTGTTACCACTGTCACACAGTGGCCCCTCAAGTGTGAAAAAGTGTCATTGTAAAGGCATATTCCCTAACAAGTAAGTGAACACCCCATAAACTATACAGTAGCAATGAAATATTGATCAATACACTGTTCTACATAGAGTGGAAAATAACTGCATACATAACCATTAAAATGAGCAAAATATTTTGTGCTTGATGATTCTTTTGTCTGGCAACAGAGAGGTGGAGAGCAAGAATTATAATGGTTTTATCGATATGATGAAAACTATTTGTGAGAACATTTCTATTGAAGTGTTATCCTTAACTTATGAATGAAGTTTGTTTAAATAATTCATACCGCTATAAATTATAAAATGGAAAATCTAATAACAAGACATGACCAAACATGGCATCTGCAATGGTGTAATAGGAAAACTTCCTAAACGGTGTATACCGAAAAAAACCCTATGAAAATAACAATATTATATGAGTTTAACACAAGAGTATTATATTATCAATTTTATGAGTGCATCTATGAATACAAGAATACAAACATAGAATACAAATTAGCTGTTATAAAAGTAGAATACAAAATTAGCTGTTTTAAAAATACAAGTATAGCAACTTAAATTTTTAATATGAAATTGAAACGTATATGTCTGTGTAGATTTAAATGGAGTAAAAACTAGCAGAATTTCATAAAATCACGATTGTAATGATACATATCTGTATCATATCAAATTAGCATTTCAGCAAAATTATTTTATCCCAAGTATTTTCCGGATCTTTCCAAAGCATTTTATCACTTACTCATTTGACCCTACCATTTATAAAGTTCTGTTCATTCTTTGTTGAGTAATCACAAACACAGAGACAGAAAGAGATAAACGAAAAGAAGGATCCCCCAAAACATGACATCCATAGCACAAGAAATTAGTCTCAAAGCAAAGGAAGGATTAACTTAAAACATACACATAAAGTTGGCGGCATGGTTGCAGAGTCGTAATACTCTCGCCTCCCACCCCTGAGACCAGAGTTCAAATCCCGGCCCGACCTCAAGTGGGAAACTGGTACTTGCTTACCAATGGTCAGCAGTTTACAATGCAGAACCTTGGCCAACTGTATGCACTGGTTTCCTCTTCCCATAAAACTACCCGTCATGATATGACCTATACAATGTGTTGAAAGCAATGATAAAACCCAAATAAATAAATAAAACATACACCTAAGGCATCCAAATATCTGAATGGTTGAAATGTTATATTTTTCTGTTGAATATATACAAAGTGCAGTATTTATACCTTATCAGACTATCTCTGAAGGAGAATCTGACAATAAAACTCAAAGAACCATATGAAACACACCAATTAAAATAAGGTTCAGTAATAATTTCTACTTATATGTTAGAGTACATATAAATACACTTGACGATTGGGCGACAAAGAATCAGTTTACTATTACTTGCTGTGCTTTGAGGTTGTGTACTTGTAATACTTAAAGTTACACTTCAGTAAATAACATTGTATCTCACAGTGTGTATTTCATATTTTCTTTGCAGGTCATCAGTAACAATTTTGTATTGTTTTACAAATATAAAAGTGTAAAAGTATCATTATGTGTATTTAAACCTTCAGATTGATGGCCTAATAAAAACAGCATCCACAACAATCTGGGTTTGACTTAAATACTGGAACATACAGACCGGGCAATATTTTATTCATATTTTCCCGGGTTACTTTTTTTATAAGGTTAGTGTTACAAATTTGTCAAGAAGTTAATATTGCAAAAAGTATGTAAGATAGAAACATGTTACAAATATAACGAGAAAAGTATTTTTCTGGAGCTCAGCAAAAGCAGAAGGAACTGGTTTGACTGTTATTTTTTTCAATCATTTGATAACTATGTATGTATTTTACTTATTATTTATACAAAATGGTGGACATCCCTAATGATACATGCACAAAAATATATCACTTTTGAAGACAAACAACGCAATACTTGTGTTACAAATTTGTATAATATTGTCATCATCATTTGAAAAATTTTTCACCTATGTTATCTGGGAAGTTTTCATATCACAAAAATATAGCTTAAAGGTTTCAACATGATAATATTCCCTTTTACATAACAACACAATGTCAGATATACTAATGTGATTTGAATCTTTTATATTATAATAGTTTTATATTTTGGCCAGTTTGGGAGGTATTGCGGACAGTATACTTCTGATATTTAAGTACCTTCAAAACTTACAAACTTTCAAAGCATCTTAATTCAAGTGTGGCTGTCATGTTTCTGATAGAATTATTTGGCCAATCACTGAAAAAATATCTAATGAATCTTTATGATAAGAAGGGTTAAAATACCAAAAAACACAAAAATATATGTCTAATTTACAAAATGGAGAAACTCAGTTGTCTTGGTGGAGTTTTGTGTTCTACGAGCACCTTCTAGTTGTTGTTTGTGTGATGCTGTCAAGCTTATAAAGTTGTTATAAAAGAGTGGATTACTGTGACAGTTGATATACAGAAAATATACAACTACTACATGCTCTAGTGCACATCAGTGTTTACAGATGAGGTAACATGAATACCAGACACGCCTTAAACATATATCTATGATTACTTCAATCATACATGCCATAAATATAAGTAAAGTGTCAGGACTTATTTTATAGACACAACTCATTTTTTAAATCACTAACCGCAATCAATATATGACATATGTGAGGCTTCATATATCAGTCATGCTAGAATTATTTCAATCTTACATGATGCATTATGTCATGTGTAAAGCCCAGATATATTCCATATAATGACTAGATGTGTCTGTTTTGTCATAGGCAAATATGGAAAATGGCTTAGACGCCTTTATGTGTGCTTACTCCATTCTGGTGTAACAGGACATAATGATTCCCATGATATTTTGTACCCCATCATTTTAAAATTTATTTTGTTTTACGATGCATTCAACAGCCAGGGTCATATTGCGATGGGTAGATTATGAGTGGAGGAACCAGTGCATACTATTTGGTAAAGATTCTGCACTGTAAACCACCAGGCACTGGCAAGTAGCTACCAACTTTCGAACATGAAGTGCCCAGGCCAAGATTTGAACTAGCGACCTCAGAGGTTAGAAGGCAAGCACTCTAACCGCTACACCACTGAGGCCCCATCATTATATTTAAATATGTTATTATCTTAAAAGCAATATTTTACACGAGAAACAATAAGATTGTGTTAACAGAACATTAAAAATTGAGTATGCATGAACAAGTGGAATATATATGAAGAATATACTAAATTAAACTAGAATTAAAATTAAGATATTATTTGGTGAAGCACATAAAGGTGTCATTCAAAAGAGTTAGGACTGAAGAATATTCTTTGTACACTTCAACAGCCAGGGTCATATTGGGACAGGTCCTAAAACATTGTCACTTGGTGGAGTCTCATCCACACAGAGGTGACAGCCTGTGATTAGATACCAAACTTACTAACCGACTAGGCCAGTAAAGATATATTTCTGGCTGCTTTACTTGATCGGACGGTTTTATCAACCACAATAGTGAATCATGCACTTTTCTCTACATACTTGAGTACAACCTAGAAAGCACTCATAGAACATAGACCTCCACCAGGAAAAATTTCAGGTTTTGGATGATCCATATCTTTCAGAAAATGCAATACATTCATTCTTTGACCATATCCAAGCCGCATAAAATGTCATGAAGCTCCGTTCCTTACCTTTAGGTTAATATCATCCATAGAACCAAACTCACAGAAAATCCATTGAAAATGGAAATTGGGAAATTCTGTACTTTTATCTAAGCAGTTTTTTTCTGCAAACATTAATATGAACTATAAATAACCCTAAGCTTGTGTTTACAACATTTACAGGTTAAATAGACATTACAAAAACAAACATTAGTCTCTTGTCCTATTATTTCTGTCAAATGCATTGTTATCCATGGATACAAAGTCTTTGCCCAGTATTCAGGAAAGTTAAATATTGCACAAATAGATATATGGAAAGATGAAAATCCATCCTCTTCAGTATTATCAATTTTCTGCTTAATTAAATAATAATTAAACGCTATGCCGTAGAAAAACACCTGAACCATACAAAACATATGCATACAGTTAATTCTTACCTTATTTAAAACAATCTTTAAACTCACTAGAGATATTATGTTTTGGCTTTGAATAATTTGTGTAAGTCATAGCACTATCAACAACTGTTTAGGTGGAGGGAATCCAATGCACATATTTTTCTTTAAGTCATAAATCATCACAAAATCTAATAGCTATTAACAAAAGAAATGTCCTTTCCTCCCTTATATTAAAACCCCAAATTGCAATTCTAAAAGGCGGAAAAACTGTACTGGAAGAAAGTAATCCAAAAATATGATCATCAGAACATACCTGTGAGTGTTTTGCCAAATATTTATTAGTAATCCAATAGGTATATATAAGTATATAGTGGTATATAGCACAAATAAAAATACTGACAAATGGTGTTTGTGAGTATTATCAAGTACTAGGAGATTTCTAATATTAAGAACTTCAACGATCTTAAGATAAAATTCTATAAAATGTGTGGCAAAAGTGTAACTTATAAGCGTGCCTTCATAATAATAAAGTTAAAACATTGGAAAATTGTTTTGAGGGTGTTGACAGCAGAATGGTACAAAATGTGCAAAAGTGGTTTTATCTCTGGGAATTTTTGTCTGATTTCAGTGAAATGGTTTTTCGGTTAGGGTTGAAATAAAGCAATAACTTTGAACTTGTTTATAGCATTAACAATATATGTAATAAAAACATTTTTATGTTGGTATTTTTATATTGGTATTTTTAAAATGGTACACATTTTAATATTAAGCTTCTGTATAATTCTATGGAGACCCTATGAGTTAAAATATTATGACTAGCCATGCAAAATTCTGCCTCCCCGTCTAATCCCTCTAGTCCCAATCATCTTGTGATCACAGTTTATTCAATTATGATCACCATATAATGTAATGTCCCTTAGATAATCAGGGCCGGGATTCACAAAGATTCTTAAGAATTACTTAAGAATTACTGCATTTACTTAAGTAAAAAAAGTGCAAAAAATGAAGTTTGGAAATCAATTGCAGCTAAAATATATTCTGTAGGAGGATGTAATAGGAGAGTTGATGAGGTGAAAAAAGTGGTATAACATCAGAGCAAACTCTGTGAAGGCAGTGAGGACTTTTAACAAGTATTCTCGGGGCACAGGTGAGTTTATATGTTTATTTATTTAGTAATCAGCATTTGGAGAACCGGAGGGATGCAGAGGGGAGTGTATGCAAATTACGTACCTGTCAATTATGTTGAATTAAGCCACGTTCAAAACTGATTATTATTTATTAAACTTATTTGAAGGCTATTTCTAATTCATATTACCTTCATGGTAGATCATGCATTACAAGTGCAGAAAAATTTCAATGTTTTCTCATATTTTTGGTTATCTTGATAGCAGATGAGTAGGTCAACTCAAATAAGGCAAAAGCAAAACTTTTTGGACAGAAGGGAAAATGTGTTGAATCAGGACTGAATGTCTAAACTGATTAAAAGTAGTTACTGTGTAGAAAATAGAAAAGTACCAGTAGAGTGCATACAGAAATCTGTCAGGTTGTGGTGCTTAAAAGGCTACATCTTGGAAACCATAAGGTGTAGGATGTTTGCACTTGGCAGGGACATTAGTTAGGAGTTGTAGGTGTTCCACATCATGCTCTGGCATGATATATTCATTATTGCAAAAGCTTGTCTGGGAATATTTTTGGCCTCAATTTGAAAGCATTTTTTCACATTCTGAGGCTTTTCTCAGCTATGTAAAGTTGAATCTCTTTACATTTGATAAAAATGTCCTCTAGTGGTGGTGGACCAGTTCATGCCCGGGTACCAATTCACGCCCACCCTCAATTTTCTTGAAGATTTATAATTTTTCATAGAGAAGATGTTCACCACATTATAGATAATCATCAATTGATCATATACATTTGTAATTTATTGTTTAACTGTGATTGTGTTGGATAAATTTAGGGGTGGGCGTGAATTGGTACCCGGGCATGAACTGGTCCACCACCACTATAGCCTACAGATAAGCATTTGTCAGGTTTTCACCCCTAAAATACCCCAAATGTCTTATGTTTCTGAGGAAGTTGTTCCTTGAGGTTAAACCTTTTTAACTTGTAGCATTTCACTTGATTTGTTGTCCTGATGAATTTTATTCAATTTGTGCTGCTATTGTTGATTTAGGCCAAAAACTATGTGAGTTATATCATTTTAGATGCATTGAGTAAATCAGTTTTAACTTGAATACTTTTGCATATTAGAGTATTTCGGCTACATCCACCACAAATTCAGAACAGTCAGTAGTTTGATGGTGTATCACATTAGCTTTGTGAGTTATAGCTACTTTCTCACTTTTCATGAGTAAATAGCATATATCTTCAAAAGTAATGTAGGTACACAGGTTCTCTCAAAGTTGATCTTCACCTATTTTTTTCTAAAAAGGAAGTAGGGTTTCACTTTTTCTTTTTAAGACCATTAAACTATTGTTTGAGTAACATAGTGAGTAACTTGGGAGTCTATCCTAATAGCTAAGTAAATAAAAGCTTTTTGACTTTTCATTACCAGCCATGATGAGTTAAATTACTTATAAATTGAAACCTTTCGCACATAGAGCATTTTGGTGAAATACATTGTTCAGCTACTGCAACATACTGGGAAGTTTTGAATTGTATCTCCATATAGCTAAGTGAAATATAGCTACTATCACACTTTTTAGCAGTTACCTAATAAGTAAAAGACTTGTATCTTCAAATATATTGCAGGTAACCTATTTCTTTTGAAGGTTTTGTTCATCTAATTTTTCATGAACTATAACATATTAAAGTTTCAAACTTGCTGTTCGATCTAAACCGTGTAACAACTACTGTTATTATGTCATAGTTAGTTAAATGGATATATCTTGGAAAGTAATAGATTTTTTGTATTTTCATGAAACAGATGGTCCAGATACTATCTGTTTTCTCTAGTTATGAGTTGTTCATTGTTTGGAATGGCTATTACAAAAGCTAAGTGAGTAATGGCCACTTTCTCATATTCAGCAGTGAGCATAATGAGTAAATGATTGATACCTTCAAAATTGTTGCAGCTACACAATTGCTTTCAAAGGTGTTGTTCATCTACTTGTTGTGTTGTTTTTGTGAACTATACACATTTAAGGTTCAAAGTTGTTCCCAGTAAACATTTTTGGTTTTTAAAAACATTTGAAAGGAAACATTTGGCAAAGGTTAAAAAATGATGTTTACGAAAACCGTTTATAATAGAATGTTTTAAAAATGTTTTATCTATAGCATTTATTAAACGTTTAATAATAAATGTTAGAAAGTAATGAAAGTAATAATGTCTGAATAATAATGGAGTCAGACGTGAAGTTCAATACCTTTTTAAGGTTCCTCACTTATGAAAATATTATTTTTATGTATAAAATTGTATTATAGTGGCTTAGAAATTGTGCCGCCATTCAATTATTATTTTTACAGATTCCATGTAGGGCAATTTTTTGACGAAATCCTCTAAAATCCCCTATTATTGCTCACCACCATCTTTGTTTGGACATATTTGAAGGTGAAGGCATTATTACAATAGGTGTTTAAAAACCATTTTTGATAGAATGTTTTTAAAACATTCGATAGAAAACATTTAAAAAATGTTTTAAAGTTATGGATATGAAAACCAGAGTGCCATTAAACGTTTCTAAAACATTTTTAGAGTAAATATTTACAAAACATTGTCAACAAATGTTGTTTAAACACTTCAGCTATTTTATAAATGTTTAAAAACATTTCCGGTCAATCCTAGTTTCTTGAGTTATTTTATAAATGTTTAATAAACATTTTCAGTAAAAACTTTTGTATAAAGAATGTTTATGAAACATTTTAAAAACATTACAATGTAAATGTTTACTTGGAAACGTTTAGAAAACCAAAAGATAGGGAATAAATAGGTTTTAAAAATGTTTTGTAAACGTTTCTAATCCTTACTGGGTTGCTCAGTTTATGAGGGAGTAATAGCTGCTTTCTCAAATACATCAGTCACCAAAATTCAGATTTTTTCTTTGACCCTCCTTTAAAGCATCAAAGTAGTCCTTGCTACTTTTAATCCATTTCATGTAGTTCACTTTTATTCTGAAGCTAAAAACACAAAGTCAGCTGACACAGAGCCCGTTCACAGACACTGATTGCTTGTTAACTTTAACATAGTTAAATTTCTTATATCTTGAAAACAAATGTATTTTAAACATTTTCAGAAAATTATTTCCATATATTGTATTTATTTGCAAGTTTGATAACTTTTGGAATGCCAGTTGCACAGCTGAGTTTTTGCTATTTTTTCTAATTTTTCAGCAGTTTTCAATCTGTAAATGGCTTTAAAAAACATATAGTTACAGATTTTCTTTTTAATAAGTTCTTAAGCCACTATTGGCAATGTTGGTAATATTAAAAACTATAAAAAAACAAGATGCACTCAGAGAGAGCAAAACGCTCGACTCAATGTGACCAGTCTCATAAATGTTATAAAGTATAACACACACGCCTAGAGTCTGTCTTTGGATAGAGATTAGGCGCTATCAAAATACTATTAGAATTAGAACATCCAGGCTTATTGGTATCCAGAATATTAACTAGATCTTTCCTAAAATGTAATCACTCCTTCCCATGGCTAGCCCCTTCCTACTTAAAATTTAACATCAAAATTTATTCATTACCTTTGAAGAAATATCAAGTAGAAAGCTAAAATCATTAAAATACATTGAACTTTTTTTTGTATCCAAAATATGATCCAGGTCTTTCCCAAAAATTAGTAACTTCTTCCTTTGACCAGGTCCTACCCACAAAAATTTTTATAAATATTTGTTCATTAGTTCTGGAGTAATCTAAACACCAAAAAAAGACAAATTGGCAAAAAAGCACACAAAAACATAAACTCCCAGTAGAGGTAAAAATATTGGTTGAAAGCCTGTTCTTGGTAAAAATCACTCAGGGTAAATTTTTTGTGATGGACTGTCAAGAAATTGAAACACAAAAAAAACAAAACAAAAAAAAACCCAGAAATAAATAAACATTATGAATACACCACCTCCCTCTTAATTATCTTTATGTCAATTTCAAGACATAAATTTAATGAGAAGAAATATTATTACTTAAAAACAACAGGTATCACAAGCTAGGGTTTGTGACCTCACAATGACAATTGTATTGTGACATCATTAAGTAATGACATCATCAGAAACAAAATATTGATTTTTTACGTGTGATGAAGAGTAGACACTTCATCTTGGTTAAGTTTTTTTTGACAGCAAAAACTTAAATGTTGTGTTTTAATTTTCTATTTCTTTCTAGCAAAACCTTTAAGAGATTCTTTTAAAAAGTCTTAAAAAAAAAGAAGTAGTGAGTGGTATTGAACCCCAAACATGGGATTACAAGTTCTTCACTTTACACTCATAGCCACAGAGGAATTCTTTTTGCACAAAAATTCATGAGGAAGAAATCCTGTAATGATATTGATTTTTCACGTGTCACCAAGCATAGCAACACACACATACACACATTAAAAAAGTATTGGGGGAAGCAAAGCTGATTGTGTGTGGATTATTCATTGATCAGAGAAGCAGATTTCACTGTAAAAGCCCAATTAAAAATAAGAAAAACTCTCTCCTGGCTTTAATTTTCAAACAAATTACACCAAATTTGAAAGAATCCATCTGTACCCCATGAAATACCTGCCCACCAAATTTGAGCTCGATTGGTGTTATAGTTTTTGAGTTATAAGGGCGAAACGGTGCACAGACAGACAGAAACAAATTGATCACAATAACCCTCTCCTATCGTCGAGCGTTAATAAAGCGATTTCAAGTGAATTTTGGTCCCCTGGGTACTAAGGCTACTTTAAAATCCGTGAAAAACATAATTTTTCAAATTTTGGCTGCCATCTTGAATTTTGATGGAATTTTGGCCCCATCTTCAAAGTTTTTGCAAATGTAAAATATTGTTTATCTTAAAATCTGCAAGATAGAGTGATTTCATGCAAATTTTGGACCCCTTGTCATTAAAGACTACTCTTCTAAGGACCCGAAACATTTTTTGAATTTTTCGAGTATCAGCCATTTTGAGTTTTGAAGGAAATGTATAATGTTTTTGTTTATCTAGAAAACCATAAAAGATAGAGTGATTTCCAGCAAATTGTGGATCGTCTGGAAAATAAGGACTACTCCTTTGCGGCTTCTGAAAAATTTAGAACTTTCAGAATTTTGGCTGCCATCTTCAATTTTGGCTGTAAGCAAAAATGCTGTTTATCATAAAACCATAAGAAATAGTATATACAAGTGATTTTGAGCAAATTTTGGACCCTCCTGGGACTGAGGACTACTCTTTTAATGCCTTTCAAAAATTGAGAATTTCACCAATTTTGGCTCTCCCCTTAAATTTTGGCAGAAACAGAAAATGTCTACATTTGTAAATTCTGGTCACAGATGCATTCTTGGTTTAGTATTAAACATGCTATTCTGTAAGTGATGATTCCTCTTTCAAGAAAATTTATGAATAATTTGAACAATAATATTTTATGATTAGAAATATAGCCTCTAATGTTCAATAAAACTATGTTGTTTATGGTGCTGTTCATCAAAGATATGAAAATTATGTCCTGTTTTGCAAATACATATCCCATATACTTCTTCCCTGGACTTTTCCTTTTTGATCTCGAGTGCATTAGAGGATGATGTATCAAGTTCTAGTTGGATAGCCAGGGAAGCCAGACTTGCTTCAACCCCGTCAGCTTCTAGACAGATCTCTCAGGAGAGCCTCAGAAAGTGGGAGAAGTCTGCACGTGAGGCAAGCATTATCTTCAATCAGGCGGACAGTTTCAACCAATGCCTCTACAAGGTACGGGAAAATTTGCAGACTCAACTCAATGCCATCTAGTCTGATCACAATAACGGGAAGTGCTTAAGCAAAGTTTTGATGGCCACTGATGAACTTTAGTACCTTATGGACTTAAATGCCATCATTAGCCAACCCATGGCCAAGACAATGGAGTATCTTAGTGACTTCATCTTTGTGTCGATGGCAAACCTTACCTTGGTTAGATGGGACTCCTGCCTTTCACATCTGAAGACTGGCATCAAAGCCGACACACTTTCTGCTCCACTTAAATGGCCATGTTGTTCCTGGACAACATTCTCAGGCAGGCCAAATGGGACATTGCGAACTTTGAAAGTAAGGAACATTTTCATTCTAGCAAGAAAAGTCGCTACCACCCTTATGAACGTCTTGAGAAACTCTCAGACAGCAAGAGATCAGACAAGCCAGCTTTGAAGAACATTAGGAATGGTGGCTAATTCAAGAGAAGCAAGGGCAAGTCATCTCACTACTCATTACGACCAGCCAAGGGTCAGCAGTCCTATAAATGACAATTATTGTGTAAATGCTCAAGTTTATGCAGGACTGCTGGCCTGGAGCAAAGAGACTCTAAATGTGTACCAGTCACCAGAGACTGAAGGTGTAACCAGAAAGACAATAGACAGTCAGACACAACACCTCTTGTAACTCTTGGACATATTGTAAAAGGGCAATCACAGTGGAAAAAATAAGTCCCATTGTTGTAAATTGTTATCAGAAAATAATATAGGTTAAAGATGTTTCCTGTGTCACTCAATTGTCTTTTGCAAAACCTATAACCAATGCCCCAACTGTTGCTCTAGATCTACCTATAGGGGCAAGACTGCACAAGTTTAGGGAATCTTGGAAAGCTCTGGGTGCCAGTCCAAAGTAGTAAAAATACTCAAGGAAAGGCTAGACTCTCCCCTTTTGGATCCGTTCAAACTTGACAAGGCTACTGACCATCATAAGCTGCTATGTCAATCGCCACAGGAACATCTACCTATTGCGGGCATAACATCAGCGTATGAACAAAAATGCAGTAAAACTGGTCATTTTTTTTTTCAACCAGCTATTCTTGGTTCCCAAACTCAACAATCGGGAGAGACTTATAGTAGACCTGAGCAATCTGAATCAATTCTTCAAGGCAGAGAAATTTAAAATGGAGACACCGAAAACTATCAGGACCCCCCTCCAACAAGGGGAGTGGGTGACCTCAATAGACTTAAAGGACGCCTGCTTCCACATACCAATACAGGAACAATCATTGAAATATCTGAGGTTTCACATCCAGGGTCAGTCATACCAATTCAAGGCACTACCATTTGGATTTCAACAGCTCCAATGGAGTTCACTGTGATAGCTAACGAGGTAAAACTGATTGGTTTGCACAAGGGTATAAGGATCCACCAGTACCTACACAACTGGTTGGTGAGAGCCAATCAAAAAGTGAGTTTGTCTCTAGCATACTCAAAAACTAGTAAGAATGTGCCAGAACCTGGAGTTGGCTAGTAAATTTGGAGAAATCAGAGCTGGACCCCAAGCAAGTCTTCGACTTCGTAGGTTAGGAGTTTGACCTTGTATGTGGCCAGGTCCGGCCAACACCAGACAGGTGGTAGACTCTTCAAAAGAAAATAATGAACCACAACTGGTGATTCTAGACAGTGCCCAGCCTTTTGAAACTAATTTGGCGGGAGTTTGAGAGGTATGAACCCCATTTTGGCGGGAAAATGTCTGGCCATCAAATTAACTCACCAGTCACCCCACTATTTACTATGATTAATATTAATTCTATTTTCAGGTTATAAACGAGTACAGCTTGCAATAATCTCTGTCTTCAACACAGACTAAAAAGTGTAAAAAACATATATCAAGTTTACCGGGACATAAACATGATTAACATCAGTACTACAGAGAAAGTTCTATTCAAAACTGGCTCTGATTAGGTTACCAGATTCAGGATTGTATATTTTATTCCAAGGCCTAATAAGAGATGTTTCAATTTTCTGTACTTGGTCCAAAGCTGCAACATTATTTGTCCAAAATGTAACAATAGAAATGGACTAATAAAATTTCATCATAATAATTGTGAGATAATAGCACAAGTGACATAATTATGTCTTCATGCATATGTTGAGTCAATTTTCATATCATCATATATGTTAATTACATTCATGATCAAGCTATCACATTTCGACCTTAATACAATTAAAGGATGTGGGTAGTAAATGATGACATTGCATACCTATCATTTGGTGGTAAAGGATGTATGCATGACCAAAACTGCCGGGGTTAAAAGCTGGTGCTGATGATGTGTAAAGCTTTGTCAAAGTAGTTCTTTTACTCCTACTTAAACCACACTTTTGGTAACAGACAATAGAAAAAGTGTGAATTCATTTTCACGAATCCACACTTTTTAGCTTCAGAATCCACACTTTTTACTTCAGAATCTACACTTTTTAGCTTCAGAATCCACACTTTTTAGCTTCAGAATCTACACTTTTTAGCTTCAGAATCCACACTTTTTAGCTTCAGAATCCACACTTTTAAGGTTGATAATTCACACTTTTTAGAATAAAAATTCACACTTTTTAAATTGTTTACTTAAATGGCCCTGATTATAATGTAATCTGGTGAACATAGTCTGACGATTTAATATTGATTTTTACAAGTGTGTTTTACAAGATATCATTTTAAGGATTTAACACATATAAACCACAGTTGTACAAAGTATATGAAAATTATATTCATTTCACAAAAAAAGTTTGAAACTTGACACTGACTTTAAATAATCTTAATATTCAGAACAAAAATTGCTTTTAACATTATGAGTAATTTTACTATCCCTGAGTGTATTTGTACTGCAAGTGATTAAGTTGTACTACTATCCTGTGAAAAAAATATCCAAATGTAAGATGGAGCATCACAAAGCTTCATTGGTGAACAAGCTTCTTGCGGTATCCTGTATGACTGAAGCACAATTTTTCTTTATCCAACAATCCAAAACATTTTGTGAATAAACAGCAGGTGACGCACATTCATTTTAAATCATTTCACATTGCTGTATCTTAATTGAGATATGCTGCAAATCCTCAGCGAGAAAATCCTCCATCCAAAGTGAAGCAGTGAATGGAATCCATTTTCTTTAAACCAATAACTGCAGACTCGGTACATACATTTAAATTGAGATCCTGACCTTTCATTACTCTCTGGTTTATTGTACCTCCGGGTTCTCGAGATAGCTTTGCTATCCAGTCCAGCAAAACTGAAAACAATTTTACACAATACAATAAACATTATGTGATGCTAAATCAATTTTGGGGAAAATATTTAATGATGGTGTAGTTTCTGAGAAATTAGTACAGAATTATGTTTTGTCATTTGATAGTGCAGTCAATAATTTGTATGTTAACATTTATATTAACATTTTGACATATAATTTAAAATTTTATAAAATGTACAAAAAACACAGTAAAATGCAATGAAAAATAGCAAAAAGTCAAATACCTTACCTTTTTGCATCACTGTGAACAGTCCATTTCTGTTATGTATGTTTTTCAAAATCCTTTCAACCTATAATCACTGATATTTTTATATTTATTTTGAATAATAAACAGGAACAGGCTTTTTCATATATTCTCACTGAACATGGTTGCAAAGCTGCAAGTTTGACACCATAAATGCTAAGGGCAAATGCACCAGCAGAATACAAAAGATTTAATTAAATCAATTGAACATTTTCAGAATCAACACTTTTTTTCAATGTTCAGGTCCCCACATTCAATATAATTATAGATTTAGGCCATGTATATGTAACATTGGTTTTTATATGGCCTCTTTTTGTGGTTTAAGCCAGAGAAACCACTCGAAAGTGTGAATTCACATCGTTATTTTTGCTTCAGACTTTGAAGGGAAGATGTACAGACTGAGAGCAGTGTTTGACTGGATTTGTGATGCCAAACTGAAGTTAAAGCCTGTGAAGTGTATATTTTTCCAGAGAGAGGTCTCATATTTAGGACACCTGGTTTCAGAAAAAGGATCCAGATGCACAGATCCAGCCTAGATTGAATCGATAAAAGAGTGGCCACAACCTACAAATATTTCTGAAGTTAGAAGCCTAGTTGGACTCTGCTTATATTATTGGAGATTTATCAAGGACTTTGCAGTTGTTGTGGGACCTCTGCATGAACTTACAAAGAAAGGGAAACAACTTGCATAGATTGATCAGTGTGAGGAAGCCTTTCAGAAATTAAAGCAGAAATTAACAGAAGCACCTGTGTTAGCCTACCCAAGACCTGAATGTCAATTCATCCTGGACACTGACACCTGTGATATAGGAATTGGTGCAGTTTTGTCTCAGCTTATAGAAGGAGAAGAGAGGGCTATTGCCTATGCGAGCTGGAGTTTATCAAAGCCAGAAAGATGTTACATGGCTGGCATCGGAAGTAAACGGCATCGGATGTGAACGATATATGAAGTATTTCAACATAAATTGCTGGCAGAGCAGTAACACAGATAACCAACACATGTATACAAATATATTAAATTAATATAACCAGAATACATGACTAAACAATGCTGATAATGTGGAAAAATTCCCCAAACCAACAAATTCTTACAACCTGGCACTGGTATCCTTGACATTGTTTTCAAAAGTCACATGATCACAGGGAAATAATAAAATTAAACATATTATGCAAAATACAGCATAAAATGACATCTTCTGACCAAAATATATCAATAAAAATAATAAAACATTTTATCTTTAAAAAATACTGACATTTATGAAGGCAAATAATAAAAAGTAAAAAAAAATTTAATGCTGTCCAGTTTTGGATTTCCTTGCAGCCTCACTTTCGTTTGACAGTTCTGACAGTTGAGAGGAAAGCCTAAACAAAGAAAAGTATATGGTAAATTATTAATGGTATTATGTATCTTTATGTGTAATAAGATCAGCGAGTGTGAAGTGGTATATACAGATTCATTTCCACATAAAGTAATTTTTTTTACTCCCTTCTGTATTTTAATAAATATAAATTTATTAGGCCACTGCAAACCATCTGCTTTTTTATTACAGTAAGCTATTAAAATTATGCCTTCTTTTCGTGCCCTGAATTTTTTAACATTATTTTATGATGTTAATCATTAATGTATTTATTTTAAATGTTGAAATAGGTTATAAAGGTCATAGTTAGTGATGCATTTGTAATTATTAATTCCTCAGTGACAAATTATGATATGTTTCATAGGATTTGTTCAGTTCAGGTGTATGCACCCGTAATCGTTCAGTACTGATTAAATTTTAGGAAGGGTAGATATGAAAGCAATTTGTATGACAATGAAAAATAATTTATAATTGCATATTAAAAATTAAAGAGAAAGTTATACTAATAATTAAATAAATTGCAGTCAAAGCAAATTAAGTGATATGTGGCAGTGCTGTTTATTACAGTACCAAGATGTCTAAGTTGAATAATGAAAAGCTAAGATACAGGAAGTATGATGAGGAAGCTTTTAGAATTGCCATTGAGTCAATCAGGTATACATTTAACACACAGTAATTTTCATATTAAATTGTCATACATTAATTTAATCAATTTTTTAACAATAAACATTTCAATCAGAAACATGGTGTCACTCAATGAGAAACATAGTGCAATAATTTATGAAAATAAAGCATTACCATATGAGAACACATTCATTCTGAAAAGCATACTCTTACACAAAATTGAAAATAAAATATCACAATTTATTTGCAATTGCCCAAATCAAGTCTGATAAGAGTAAAAATATTTAGGTCCAAGAAACTAACTTATGGAAAGCCTCAAAGATGTATGGCATACCAAAGGCAACATTATTCAAGAACAGGAGTCTCAAGACTGGGAAATTTTGGTTTCTTGGTGGCACCAGGTTATTCACGAAAGAGGAAATCAGTTTGGCAGAATACATGAGGTAAATGTCAAAATGAAGTGTGAAATTTTATTTTTTGCTATAACACTGCATTTATCTGAAGAGCCTTCAGTTCCAAATTTAACCTATCACTTTTTTATTTGTATGTTAAGTACATCCCCCACACAAAGACATTTACACTTTCCCTAGTGAAAATATATCAAGCTTTAGTGATGATAGCACTAGTAATTATTAAGGATGCACTGTGCTTTTATAACTTTGAACCTTTCTGTCTCATGATCAATATGAAAATTTGTGTTTTTAAGTAGGCAATACAGGAAATTTGTAAAATTTTAGATGGTGTGAAGACAAATTGATACCATTCACGTACCAATTGCTAAAGTTATTTGCATTACAAATGCTGAAATTACTGAAGAAAACTGGAAAAGTGAGCCATAAGTGGTGTCAGATGTTCACCAAGAGACACGGGTTTTCTCTGAGAAAAGCAAGACATATAGACCTATCCAGAGCAGCAGCTGGTTCATCTTTAAATTCCATCATACATTACTTTGAATTGCTGAAGAGGGAGATTGAACATTTGGGCATCCTTGGCCATCCCGAGAGGCTGTGGAATTGTGATGAGAAGGGATGGTCAAGGCATCAAGATTTGCAGCAGCCTGTACTTGTTACAGTGGGGAAACCCCAGGCTACAGTTTAAGCATAACATTTCAACTTGCACAGTGATATATTAGTATATTAAAACCAGAGCTATTCCTTATTGTAAATAATGTATTAAGAACATTTGTTTTATTATTGGAAAAATGTAATGTCATAAAACTGTTCCACCTAGATGACAAGATTCATTTACATACAAATTGCAGGCAAAAACAAGTTTTTGTGAACGAACACATAACATCACTGCACTGTGTTAATGCCAATGGTGACTTCCATGACAAAGTTTTCGTCATCTTCAGCAAAAATATTCCAACTACAATGGAACACAGAAGCATTCCAGAAGAATGGGGATATGGCTGCTCTGAATCGGGCTGCATGAACAAGGACCTTTTCTTCATATAGTTGTTCATCACATCTGTTACAAATAACAAGGAAATTAATATGATAAAACACCTCCAAACAATACAAAATGTGACATATTGTCATTGAGCCAATGTTAAATTTCATGCAGTGTTGTTGTTTTGTCTGTCCAAAACTACTGATCTTTGTGGAACTGATTGTTAATTTACAGATTTGATAGAAGTTATTACGTGATGTAGTATCAAAAATAATATTTTTTATGTAACTTCTACGGAGCCCACGAGATAAGAAGTTGTGGCCACCAGTTAGCAACTCATTACCACAAGTTAACAACTCATTACCACAAATTGACAACTCATTACCACATGTTAGAAAGTCGTTCCCATAAGTTAGCAAGTTGTTCCCACAAGATAGCAAGTCATTCCCACAAGATAGCAACATAGCAAAATGTCTGTTATATGGCACTTTCCTTGAGATATTTTAGTATGTTACATTGGCATGGTGCTTTTTGGCACAACATACCTTGCAGTATATTCATTGGATTCTCATACAAGCTATGTACCTGGATGCAGCAAAATTCGTGTTTGCTGTGGTGTAAATTGCATAGACTTATCATTCTCAACCCCTTCTTTATATCCATTACATTGGGCCCCCCTTAGGTGCCTTCCTAGGCTTCGTAAACTTCTATGCCTGGAGGAATACTTAGAATGTGCATATTATGTTTATTTCAAGGGACATGTTCTTGCCATCCATTGGCCGTCAGAGACCATTTTTGATGCTGCCTCCAGCCATGTGTCTGTGCCCCTGGTACAGCTTGCCATAAAAGAAAAAAATATTCCTCATTACTTTACCTGGCAAAACCACATTTTTTCTGCAATCCAGTGGATCAGATATTTTCACATCTGATATCCTCATTTTCTGAAATTTCATACAAGCTATGTTTTCAAACTTTGACTTCTTAGTCAGACCAAACAACTTCCCACAGGGATTGAAGCAGGCCATTAAAGCTACATGGAAGAAAGAAACAATTTCGTGTACATGATTGTAATGATTGTAATGAACCCAAAGCAATATATAACTTATAACAATACAGGTCTTCATGATGACTCAGGAACCCATGGAGAAAGCACAGATATGTATGCCAAAGATGTAACAGTATCAACCACAGCAATGGAGACTGAAACCTGTCCAGAATGTGGCAGACGCAAAAAGGACCCTTGCAAGACATGCATTGTAGAGGCAAAGATATCCCATACAATGATACAACATTAAAGTGTTACAATAATGAAAATATGCACTGCAAATTATGCACCACATGTCATCATTGTAAGTGCCAATGCATTTCAGACTTTGACAATTAATTTCAGAGGAAACAACATGAAATACACAGGGCTGGCTTGCTAGATGATAAATTACTGCAGCTTCTACATCCTCCAGAGGTACAAGTGACATGCCGGAAGCAAAGCTTAACCAAAGCCAAAAGAATCACAGGTTTCTTATTATTGAATTTTTCCACTGACTTTATTATTGACATTTCAGTGTCCCTGTGCATCATTTTTAATTACAATATTTGTACGGCTTTCCCTTCAGGTGCAGAAATAGCAGAGATGAACGAGAAGGAACAATCAATGCTAAACATAAGAACCTTCCAAAGGATTCAGCATTATCATCAGGTTATATGTAAAGATTGTCATGTCTTTATTGTAATGTAATTTCATGTCATTTATTTGTCATGTCTTTATTGCCCTGGCTTTGAATGAAAAGTATTACTGCAGACCTGTCCAGATGGAGGGTCCTAACATTTCTCCTGAACAGCTTCAGGAGGAAGGTAATTTCTTAATACATACAGTGACATGCGTAAAACCACTACTTATTTACACATTATCCTTATGTAATGTTACATGCCTGTTAAATTTATTTGCTGTCTATACACAGTTATAGAGGTAATAACAAAAATTATTGCCTCCATTATAGAACTTCCCCAACTAAACCCACCAAAAAGGAGATCTGGGAAAATGAAGAAGACCTGTGATAAGACAAAATCAGTACACAGTATCTCAGGTGATACATGCCAACTTGTACCATAACCATAATCTATTTACTCTTGACCTATGTCACAGCTTGTCATTTCTTGATTTAGCTACTACTTAATAAATAGTTTTAATATAAAACTATATCCTTTGAAACAATGTTAACATTATTTTACATTATCCCATGTAACATTTCAGGTACCTCTCAAAACCATTCATCAAAGAAAAAATTGCAACAAAAATAGCATGTGTCACAGGATCATCATCACAAGGTGACAGTACACACCATTCATGATAGTTTAAAGTGTTTCATATACTTCATTTTTACATGCACTGAAGCAGTGTACTGAAAGTTATTATGGGTATGATGTGTCATCTTTCCATGTAAAAAAAGTAAATTATGCCAAATTGGCTACTGGATATTCTGATGAAGATCTAGAGATTGTTGATATTGTACCTACAGGCCAGACTCTACAGGAGACATATAATTCTGTCACATTTTGTCCAAGTTGTAAACTGCCAGATGATGATATGGAAGATATCCTGTGGTATGGCTGTGATACATGCCCCCGTTGGTGGCACCGCCACTGCCTTATTATCAGATTATCAGTTGCAGGCAGATATCAGCACCATGTGCCCAGATGAGGCTTTCAGGGGGCCACTTTGCCCTTTGAAAAAAATATATGCTGTGTGCTTTGTTGAAGGCACAGAAAACTTTGCTCAGTGTAGCATTTGTTACACCTTCCATCATTATGAATGCCTCCCAGAGGATCTATATTTAGAGTTCAAAGTTCTCTTTGAAAATAACAAAGACTGGTTTTGTACAAGATGTGAAATAGAAAAATGAATGCAAAGTTGTCATTCCAATACAACATTCTTATAGTTAAGCAACTTCTGTATGCACAACGACTCTCCCAACAACTCACCTCCAACTTGGACTCATATTATAAAATGGAGATTAAGCACAGCAAAAGTAAATTAGAACTGTAACAGAATACTGATGAATAACCTGTACTAGGTTATATGCAAAATAACTATCTGTTAAACAATACTCTATTTTATTCTCTAGCACTATTCTTGCAAGTATATCTTGAAAAAAATTAAATGGTGACATTTACAACTGTAAATATGACTGAGTTATACACAAATTCTCAATTCCTTCATATGCTAAAATAGTATTTAGCACTTACAAAAATGTATATCTGACATATGTGTTTATTATAAATATATATACATTATATGCTCAGTGCATTAATGGCAAATAAAATTCATCTTGTCTTCTGTTTTTAATGTCCATAGCGCAGAAAACAATACTTATACATGCACCTTAAAAATTAAAATTATGTAGTTTACAGTAGGAGAATCTTAAGCCAATCAGATTACAGAGTTTCTCTCTCCCTGGTACTGTTGTTTACATCCAAAACCAGTTGACAGTTTCCAACTTTTGGATTTTAAAACTAACTAAAGGTGGAATAATCACATTGACAACGTGACAGTTAATAAAAGGGTAAGTAGTTTGCTATTCTTTCTTTCTTTATTATTGCTTTGCATTAGTACTGCCTTGCAAGACGTTTAACGGAAAAAATCGTTCACATCGTGCGCCAGTCGTGTACTGTGTCACCCGAAAAGAACTGCTTGCCATAGTACACTTTGTCAAACACTTCAGACGTTTTCTCTATAGCAGCCATTTTGTTATACATACTGTCCATGGCCCTTTGAGATGGCTTTACAACTTCAAAGAACCTGAAGGACAGATAGCCCGATGGCCCGAAATCTTATCCATCTATGACTATGAAATCCGCCACCGACTGGGTAGATTACATCAGAATGCTGATATGTTGTCATGGAGACCTTGTCATAAGTGTGGCATAGAAGTTCACCTCTGGAGTTGATGGTACTAACCCGAACTCAAGCAGAAGCTGAGATGTTTTCTGAAGTGTCTCATGATGAAATTCCGGGGCTGTGTGGATTGCTAGCATTGAAAATACTCAAATTTCTCAAGAGCAAAGAGAAGACAGCATAATAGGACCAATCCTGAAGTGGAAAAGTGAAGGACAAAGACCAAACTGGAGTGAAGTTGTATCTATGTCACCTGCTTGCAAGACCTACTGGTCTATGTGCATCAGCTAGAGGTCAAGCAAGGGGTCCTTTACAAGCGATGGGATTTCTGGAAAGGCAACCGGGCAATTGGTGGTACCACAGTGTAGACAGCAAGAGATACTGAAGATGGTTCACGATCATTCCACGGGTGGACACTTAGGTGAACACAAAATGCTTGGAAGCATATCCCATGCCTAACCAGGAAGCAATGTCCATTGCCCGCAAAGTAGTTGAGAATTTCATCTGTAGATTTGATGTGCCACTTGCAATCCATACGGATCAAGGACACCAGTTCGAGTCAGCATTGTTTCAAGAGATGTGTCACCTACTAGATATTGACAAAACCAGAACAACTGCTTTTTATCAAGGGAGTGATGGTCTGGTGGAGAGAATGAACAGAACTCTTGAGAACATGCTGAGCATGTTTGTATCCGAACACCAGAGGGACTGGGACCATTACATACAGTTCTTATCTTCCCCCAACTTATCAATGTTAGGACGGGAAGTTTTTCTTCCAGTCGATGTGATCTTTGGAGACCTACAGGCCAAGAGCTAGAGGCCGAAGAGTACATACAGCACCGATTGGAAGTGGCTTATGAATATGTCAGAGCCAAACTACAGAAAGCAAGTCAGAGACAAAAACGATACTACAACCGGAAAGCCCATGGGAAGTTATTTGAAGCTGGGGACCTAGTCTGGGTGTTCAAAGCAGGGCAAAAACCAAGAATTTGCCCTAAGCTACAGAGAAATTGGAAAGGGTCCTACGCAGTTCCTCAGCAAATAAACAATTTATTATACAGAATACAGCAAACACCTCGTTCAAAACCAAAAGTTGTACATTTCAACAGATTAAAGGAGTACAATAAACATGACTTATCTGGAGAAAACAGCACAAGAGCCTTACCAATGACCAATGAACAAGACATTGTTAACAGTCAGCCTGTGTCTTTTATTGACTCATCAGATGAAGATGAGATTGTTAAGAGGGAGCCTCGTCAAGGTTTCCACGGAGTTGAGGAAATATCCTCGGGGATCAGTGCTTGAGAAGGCTCCCTCCTGTATACTCATAAAGGAAGTGGACTAAATTGACCTACACCTTCGGGTAGTGTAACAGGAAATGGACTTAACTGTCCTGGAACTTCTAGAAGTGGAACAGGAAGTGGACTTACAGGTCCTGGAACTTCCGGATTATGACTGGGCTGTGGGTTTGAATACCCTGAAACTCCCAATGAACAAGGTGATGACCCTGTGACCATGGCCAATGTTGTTAGTTCTCCAGATATAGTTAAGATAGAAGACACTGCTTGTTGTTTTAGTCAAGATCACTCAAGCAACACATTTCAGACAGACTCTCCATTGCCTGCAGTATAATTAAGAATTTAGATAGCAGGCAGCCAGTATAGTTAAGAAGTTACATACATCATTTATCAGAACCTACTAGTGACTTATGTGGTACTCTGTTCTTATGTTACAGATGGGACGACCATTCAACTGCTATAAATGCAACCTCACTTTCACCAAGAAAAGTAATTGGGAGCGCCATTCCAAGAATGTACATGACAGGAAGGATGTCACCTACCAATCTTTGTGACCTCAGAGGTCACTTGAGGCGCTGCCATTCCGAAAAGAAGGAATTGGTACGAGCAAACCCAGGGCTGATTAAAGAGGTCTATGTCAGTTCATCAATGGAGCAACAACCTCACCAAAGTACACCTCAGATGGGGGCTGAAAGAGCTAAGCCTTTCCAGTTGGATGAATCCATCGGACTTAGCCCAGCAGTATAAGAAAATCTTGCTCGGTATGTTGGATCAGAGAATGATTTGTTGCAGTTTGCAGCCACCATCTCATCAATCACTCCAACGACCAGTGTGGAAAAGGACACAGTGATTTTGGATAAACTTGTTCCTTCTCCCGCACTAGGCACAACCACACCTGCAAAGATTCAGTTCAGTTGCATAAACACTCCACAAAAAGCTTGTGCGGTGGCTGCCACTGTACCTTCTGAGGCAGTCAAACCAATCGGTCAGCATGCTGTAGTTGGGAGTGGGCATGGAGATATCAGTGTGGGTACAAGTACTCCAATAACCATGGTAAGCAGAACGGTGCAACCGTCCATCAGTGGGGGCACTACTCTTTTGTCAACAGGACCACCAAGTGTCTCCCAGAGCAACTCGGGGTGCATGATATCTTCTCCACACAACACCATGCAGATGGCCCCTAAGATGATACTGCTCACAGTCCTTAACCCGAACATACCTTATGTCATCGTCTGCCCAGGAATGACAACTGAAACTCAAACCAGGATCAGTTCAGTGGAAGCTTTTCCCCGATCGCCAAAGTATCTCTCAGCATCTAAGTGTGAAAAAGGCACCACCATGGGTGCCGCCACCCAAGAAGCTACCCATAGCAGTAGGAAGCAGGCTAGGGATGACACTTGTCTTCATGGTATCAGACTCCCAGTTTTAGAGATCCAGACAGTATGCACTAGAGAAGGTGACTGCCACAAGAAGTCCACCAATGAATCAGTACACTGTGTAAGGTGCTGGAAACAAGAAGACCAATCATCAGATGAAGAAAGTGACTGGGGTTTTGGACTTTGGAGACTGTGACAAGTATTAAGGACTAATGTGTATCAAGTTATCAGGAAATATTAATTTTCTCTTGGTGTATTTCTCATCACAAAAGGAATATTGTAATGCACAGTGTAGAGATTCCAGGTTGCCTCAGGCCATAGGATGTTGCTGTAATGGGTAAAGGTATCAAATGGAGATACTAGAAATTTAAAGATTAAATTATTAAACTAAAGTTAATTCATGATAAATGTCAGTATGAGTTTATGAAAAATTGCACAGTGGTTAATTAACCTTGGTGTAAAATAATGTAATATTCCGATAGGTAATATCAGTTGTGTTTTATGTATTGTTACAGCATGTTTTCTGTAGGGCCCGATTGGGCAAGTAGTCAGCTGACTAATTCTCAAACTAGACTGTGTGGGATGCATCGTTCTTGGGTGGGGGAAATGTAATGGTTCTGGGGTTGCTCTATTATTTTTTATCAATACTGTCCTGAAATGAGTCACTACTGGGTGAATCACTAGAAATGTATTGATAATAAGCTCAGTAATTTATTCTGTGTAATTCTCCCTTTTATTCACTTTGTTTGAGTAGTGGGTTTACAACAGTCTTGCACGAATTGTGGCTAATACCACCAAGTACTCACATATCACTCCTGTAAGAAAGAGTCTTCATTGGTTGCCTGTCTTGCATCACTCTGTCTTCAAGACAGCCCTATTGGTGTACAAGTTTCTACATAGTGGGCCATTCCAAAATACTTTGAACCTTTCCTTAAACCCAGACATAGTGTGTACAGAACACGTAGAAGTCACTCTGATGGTGTGCTGCTTCAGGTCCCACATTGTGCTTCAATACATAAGTCTAAAAAGCATTTTGGCCTTAGCTTTGCATATGATGCCCCTAGGATTTGGAATGATCTCCCTGATGATGTACGCTCAGCTAAATCTCTCTCCTCATTCAGGAAAAAGTTGAAAACTTACCTCTTTGAAAAAGCTTACCCACCCTAGATTATCCTTAGTTTTCATTTTGTCTTCTCCGTGGTGTCGACCCCTGCAATGTCCCTGATTTAACGATTACGATCTCTGATTTTGGCTTTCTGCGTCTTAGAGTCTATCATCAGATAGAGATTAAGTGCTATAAAAGTACTATTAGAATTAGAATTACTTAGGCCTCTGTTATTGATTAAATGGGGATTTGTCTTATGTAAACAGTAGAGTTTGCCGATCTCAATACCAGTTGTGAAAGAAGTGTAGATAACAGCCCAGGCCTTATCTGATCCTTTTTGAACACCCTAGAGTAAAATGGGGGGAATAGTATTGACTTTCTAGGGATATGTACATCCAAACTGAAGCACAGGTCCCCTCAGACACCTGTCATGGACGGTAATAGACCGATAAAACCAAAGCTTGTTTTTATGCTAATTGGACCTGTGCAAACATTAACTGACCTTCTTTAGAGCCACTTACAGTACTTGGCTGGTGTAGATGCTACATAATTATTGATTTTTAGTGGTTTTGAGCTGGGTATTATACAGTTTTGATGGTTTCATTTATAGGTTATTTGACTTGTAAATTACAATAGCTCTGTGACAGACCTCACTAAGCACGGAACATGTCATGTCTCCATAGTAACCACATACATTATATAAGCACTGTGCTTGCGACATTTTCATGGAGTCAGTTTGGAAACTCCCTGGGTCCACACCTATTTTTGAAAATCCTAAGAGAAGACCAATTTTTCTTCAGGAATTTCTTCTGATATTCAAAGTTAGTAATTGTAATTGTGTTTTAGCGCCAGTCCCAGTGAAGGTTTTCTTTTAATGATTTATTTATTCTTAATTTATTCAGACTTATTTTTGGTGCAAATTTGGTCAAGGTCATTTAATAATAATAATAATAGGATTTATATAGCGTAAAATTGATACAAATCCTCTAATGCGCTTGAGTCCAAGAAGGGAGAGTCCAGGGATAGGCATGGGTCGATATCTAAAAAGCGCCCGCCAGGGTATAACTAAGGTGGGGGGTATGCCAGCCTAAACAAATAGGTCTTTAGCTGGCTTCTAAAACCATCTATTGTTTGCTGAGATCTGACAGTCTGTGGCAGCTTGTTCCATTCAGCTGGTGCAGCTACTGCAAAGCCATGCCGCCATGCCCGCTCATATTTCCTTTTGAGTCATTTTGCTTTGAGGATGTCACAGGATGAAACCAGTCTCGGCATGTCTCGGTATATTTTTCTTCATGATTGGGGTGTGCTTGTCAAGAAGGCTTCTCAAAGTATTAAAGTATTGATGACTGAGAAGACTGGCAGTTTTGTACGGGCATCTAATGAGGTCGGATTTCAGGATATCCATTCTAAAATCTGAAATATTTATCTTGTGAATTTTACGGATGGGAACACATTGAAACTTACAGGTTTCTCTGACAGGGAAGGTAAAGCTAAATATGATTGCCTGGTGGTCTGATAGTCCCCCAATAACTTTGGGACTAAAGGCCCAGGAGAAGGAATCCCTCACACATAGAGCATCCAAAATATGACCCTGAATATGTGTGGGTGTATTGACAAGTTGTGTAAAACTGAATTACTCAAGGATATCATAAAATTTCAGTGTCCAGGTGTCATGTTTATCCAGATGAAAATTAAGATCACCAAGGAGAATATTTTCATAGCCTGATAAAGCAGCACCTTCGAGGAACATGCCAAATTCGTCCAGGAACTGCGACTTTTAGAGATTTGGGGGCCTATAGACTACATGAAATATAACATCTTTAGCACCCTCAGTGCTAATCTGAATGGAGATACTTTCAAAAGCCTGATAACTGTTTTTTGAAACTTGCTCAAAACTCAGGTCCTCCTTGATGAAAAAGCCAACTCCGCCCCCTTTCTTGACATTTCGAGGTACATGAGTGAACTTATAACCAGGAGGTGTGATACTAGAGATAAAACTTTCAGTATCCTCTGGCCGAAGCCATGTCTCAGTGACAGCTATAAGATCAGCATTGTTATCTTTGACGAACTCCAGAAAGGAAGCCGATTTATTTCTGATAGATCTAACGTTGAGAAGACAACCATTAAGAGATCTAGAACCAGGGCCTGGATTGAGACTGATATCACCCGAAAGAGCTAGGAGCAATGATGTCCACGGACTTACGTTCCAGAAACTATGTGTCACCCTTCGACAGTGACCCTGGAAAGCCAGATAAGCAAAATTGATGTTATCTACACATGGGTGAATCCCCGACTCAATGATCACAGGAGTGCATGATTGGTTCAGATGAGTCACAGACTCTGATGCCACTCAGTATGAGGTAAATGGCAAAATGCAAGAAATGCATTTCGAAGAATATTGTTAGTAAGTATGTATACGACTAATAAATGAACTTAGAGCAAAGATATGAAATGATGACAAATCTACTTTGTGGGTTAGTTGAACGAAAAGTGCATTGCCAGACCAACAGAGGCCAAGAATTAAAAATTTAGAATAGGTGCAACTTACCTTCCCTATGTACAAAGCTGTCTTTCACAATGGAGCCAAAAGAGAAAGTTGTAATAGATTTTGAAAGTAGGAAAAGATTAGTGCATATTTATGAAATTGTGGTATGGATGGTTAATCAGGGCTATTAATTTGGTTATTGTAAATGTGGGCTTTGCATGTAATACGTACAGTTTATATGGTTGTTGGTCAACCAAAAATTGTAATATGGATGATTAATTTGATGAATGATCCACGGGAAATGTCCGTTGAGTGATAATACCTGCATGAAACTGTTTTGACAATACTACTGGATTTAAAAGGGACAGTAATCAGGTATTGTAGTATTTGTTTGAAGAGTGTATGATGGGTGACAATAAAAACAGATACAGACCAGTGTAAAGTACAAAAATCACTAAAAACGTAAAATTGACATTAAAATATAAGAAAACATGTCTTCCCCTGGCGAACGCTAAAACCAAAAGCCATTTTAAACAAACTGTATTAGGAGAAGCTACTATAATTTACTCTAGGTTACAACTCACAGCTTTGATAGTAATTTTCATATAAACTAATTGTAGTAATCATTTTTAATCTTTCTACATTTTTAAATAGAAGCAATTTAAACCCATTAGTAGACATGTTGCCCATCTTTGTACAATATATCTGTTCATAGTTAGATATTTTTTAGTTGCTGTCTTTAATTTAATTTTAATTGGGATAACGTTGATGAATAGTCCCTGAAAACCAAACTACATACTGTTTATTTCTTCCAAAGTGATATTTATATCATGTAGAAATATTTGGATTTGATAACTATAATAGTGTGAATTGCACTGTTCTTACTTGTGCACAGTATTTATTGGACTGTTAGTTGTTTACCCCATTTGCACTGTTAGTACATTTATTTGATTAGTTAATTAAACCATTTCAGTATTTAACAAGCTTTATTTATTCCTGCCTTATACCAGTTATATATTCAAATTTTTCCAACCATAATTAAGAACTCTGGCACATAAAATCACACACTGAGTCTTCTCTTAAAACTACAAATTATAGACATTTTCGAAACAGAATCTAGGAGGCGAAATACGTATAGATGTCACCCACAGAATGGGAAAGAAGGCTAGGAAGGCTAGGCCAATAGTGGCAAGATTTGTGACTCAGTCTGGTCGGGATATGGTGCTGAAAAGAGGGCGTCTCCTCAAAGGTTCCAGTTTTGCAATAAGCGAACAGCTTCCACCCAACATAAGGGAACGTAGAATGGCCCAAACTCCAATGCTCGCAACACTCCGAAGTGAAGCCAGGGCAGCAAACACCAGAGGCAGTATCAAGCTCATAAAGGACAAGCTAATAGTGGATAATCAAGTGAAGTCTGACATTTTTGAGAAAAACCCACTTGATAAGATCATCTCATTGGGTGAGCCAATCAAATATGAAACATTATTTCACTCAAATGTTACTACAGTGAATGGAAGCACGTTTCAAGGACATTACTACCCCATTCACAGTGGGGAAGAAGCCACACAGTCTCTTAGGGCTATATACCAGAACAAGACTCTTGTGAGAAGCCACCACGTTGTGTATGCATATAATTACATTGACCCTGACGGGCAACCCATTTCAGGATATTCTGACGATGGAGAATGGCAAGCCAGTGTGATTCTGAAGGACCTCCTGGAAGCCAGCATAGGCTCAAATGGGATTCTAATCGTAACAAGGAGACCTGACGGCCCTAATGTCGGGAAACAATGATTTGATCTGATGAGGAAAGTCGCAAGAGAAGTACTCAAAATTTCTGCCACTTAAAGCTTAAATTGTAATACTAATTCACGAGACAGTAAAGAAGACTCTATTGCTAGTAAATTCTTGACTCTTAAAGTCCTTGAAATACCTAATATAAACTAATCTAAAATACTGAATGGTTGACTCGGAATAAAAAGATAATCAAAACATAATTATAAACTCTGAAGACTGAAAATAAATCTGTATTTGTTTAAAAAAGTTGAAGTTAACTAAAACATACTTTTATTTAAAGTGTTGAAATATACTTGTAATGCAGAAATGTATAAACAAATAATCCCCAAAAGAAAAGTTGTAGCTATAAAAAAGATATAGCAGTTGTATATTCAATAAATATCTCATCTAAGTTAGCATCCCTACATTGCGTGCTTTTTAGTTATTAGTTATATTTTAAAGACTTCTTAAGGGCTGGGTTCTGACCAAATCTCTAGAGTTTAAGAATGCAACATTAGGACTCAGTTAATATAGACTAAATAATTTACTTAATGGTTAATATTAAATTAGTTAAGTACACAACAATTTATTTTTTAAAGCTTCAGGGGTTTTCTTTTCTCAAACAAAAAGATATAGCCTCAACTTGCTTTTTGGTCTGAGTTTTAAGCCTTATGGTACTTTTCCAAGAATTGTAAGATTTCAGCTCTGTAGTAACCCCATAAATACCACATTACCTCCTTTACTGGGTACATGACTTGTTTTAATTTGACAAAATTTGATTTGTTGTTATCATATCTTAAACTGCTATCATTTATAATGCAAATAAGTGAGGAGTACAGTGCACATTTGTACATAGCTAGTGATGAAAGTTCCCTCAAATCTATTTTGCAATGGTTAAAGCATATATATTATTGGTATATTGGCAATTTGGAATGGTGCGAATACAAAATCATAGACACAAAGTGTTTTGTTCATTTTAGTGTAGCATCAAGAATATGTCATATTCTAGGGAGTGTTCGACACCACCTCACAAATAGTGTCAGGTAATAAAGTAAAGGTGTTATCTGCAAACTGCCAAGGACTACAAAATAAACAGAAAAGAACTGACGTTTTGGGATATTTCACGCAAAAAGATGCAAATATTCTTTGCCTTCAGGATACTCATTGGACAGAAAAGGATTTAAAAGATATAAAAAATATATGGTCTGCGGACTGCTATATTCATGGGTCTAAAACAAATGCAACAGGTGTAGCAATTCTTTTCCGGAATAATTTTGAATACGAAGTACTATGAACTCAGAAAGACACAGACAGAAATTATCTTAGCCTTATTCTGAAAATAAGTTCTGTGACCATAAACCTCATGACAATCTGTGCACCTAATAGGGATTCCCCACTATTTTTCTCTAAATTACAAGATCTATTACAAGACAATGATGCAGACTACTGTGTCATATGTGGGGACTTTAATTTAGTATTGAATCCAGTTATGGATACATATGGATACAAACACATTAATAATCCAAAAGCCAGACTTGCTACCTTAAAAAGCATGGAGGGCTTTGGTTTAGTAGATATTTACAAACACCAACACCCAAGTGCCCTTTGCTTCACTTGGAGGAAGCGAAACCCAGTAAAGCAAGCCAGATTGGACTTTTACCTCATATCAGAAACCCTGATAATAATAGATAATTGTGAAATCAAACCAGGATACAGGTCTGACCATTCCTGTATAGAATTAACCATAACATTAAATAATTTCAAAATTGGGAAAGGAATCTGGAAATTCAATAATAGTTTGTTAAAGAACCAAGATTATTTGAATCTAATAAATAAAGTTATTAAAGAGGAAGCAATTAAATATGCTCTACCAGTCTATAATTTGGAATATCTTGATGAAAACTATAGAGAAGTCAATTTCACAATTGATAACGATATATTTTTAGAAGTTCTTCTTTTAAGAATATGTGGTGAAAGTGTAAAATTCTCAACTCTTATAAAAAGGAAAAATAACTCAAAAGAAATGGAATTGATAAAAGATATAGAATATTTAGAGCAACATAATGATGTCACTACATCACATGGGGATCTATTGTCTGACAAAAGGCAGAGCTTGAATATTTGAGAGAAAATAAAGTGAAGGGGGAGCAAATAAGGTCTCGTATACAATGGTTAAGTGAGGGAGAAAAACCATCCAAAACCTTCTGTAAATTGGAAACCAAAAATTTTGCTGAAAAAACTATCAGAAAGCTCCAAATTCAAAATGGACAGTATATTTATGACCAAAAACAATTGCTACACCAAGTAAAGACTTACTATACTAACTTATTCAAAAACCAAGATAAGTACCTCAACACAGAAATTTCCGATCATCTGAAAAATATAACACTTCCACAAATTACAGACGGTGACCTAGGACATTACATTCAACTTGGGGAAATGAACTCAATTCTCAAAAAAATGAAACATATAAAACACCGGGAATAGATGGCATAACTGTTGAATTTTTGAAAGTATTCTGGGGAAGCCTGAAATACTACATTCTTAATGCAATAAATTTCTGCTTTGAAAAAGGCATAATGCCACTATCTCTGCGTCAATGCATAATTGTTTGCCTGCCAAAAGGCAACAAGGATAGAACCCTATTAAAAATTGGAGGCCAATTTCTCTGTTGACTGTAATATACAAATTAGCTTCAAGCGTGATAGCACATAGACTAAAAAGAAATTTGAGCAACAGTACCAGAATAATATACGATATAATGTTTCATGCTGAAAGGGAAAATAAAGATGGGCTTTTATTATTAATTGACTTTGAAAAAGCTTTTGACTCCATTTCTTGGAACTTTTTATACAATATTTTAGTCAAATTTGGCCTAAGTAAACATTTTATAAAATGGGTAAAACTTTTTAATAAGGACATAAAAGCTTATATATTGCAATGTGGTTTTTTGTCTGAAGAAATTCCAATTGAAAGAGGATGCAGACAAGGAGATCCCTTAGCACCATATCTGTTTTTAATGGGAGCAGAAATTCTGTCTATTCTAATCAAAGTAGACCCAAAAATACTAGGTTTAAACATAAAGGATAACAGCATAAAAATAACTCAGTTTGCAGATGACACCACTCTCATTCTTGATGGCTCACAACACTCCCTCGAGGCAGCTCTAAATATTTTAGAAATCTTTGGAAACTTTTCAGGGCTGAAAATGAATATGGAGAAAACTAAAGTCATATGGATAGGCAGAAAACGTTACTCAAAAGAAAAATTAAATGTAAGTTATAATCTGCAATGGGGCAATCATGAATTCACAATGTTAGGGTTAAATTTTTCCATCAATTTAAAAGAAATTTCAAATATAAATTACATTGGAAAAAGTTAGAAATGAGATGGGAAAATGGAAGTACAGATATCTGACACCCTTTGGCAGGATCACACTGATAAAAACGATGTTTCTTTCAAAATTAACACATATGTTTCTGAGTGTTCCTGCCCCACCTACTGTCCTACAAGAAATCAATAGTTTAATGTTTTCATTTTTATGGAATAACAAACCTGATAAGGTTAAAAGAAACACTATCTGTGGAGACTATCTAAATGGGGGCCTGAAAATGATAAACATTTTTAACTTTGAAAGAGCGTTGAAATTAAATTGGATACGAAAAGTTATACACCAAACAGAGGCATCCTGGAAACTACTACTACTTGATTCAGGCTACAAATTAAGTAATATAACTTTAATGGGTGGTAGCTTTCCATTTATACCACAGGCCCCACGAAACGATTTTTTGGCAAATTGTTTTTGAATATTGGAAAGACTTCCCCCAAAAGAATCGACCAAAGTGTAATGAAGATGTTTCACAGTCTTCTGTATGGCACAACTACCAATTATCAAAATACCCCCTTTTCTTAGTCTCTTGGTACAACAAAGGAATACGGCTTGTGGGAGATATTCTTCGCATGAAAGACCAAACATTCCCTTTCACTTAAAACCTCTTTTTATTTCGAAGAGTGGTAGTAAAGATTTCTACAAAATATTGACTGATTTAGAAACACAAGAACCTAGCTGTAAGCGAGTATGGGAAAAAAAGCTCAACTTGGAGGCAAATGATGCTACTTGGAGGGCTCTTTTTAAGGGGAGTCTTAAAATAGTAACCGACAACCACTTAAGATGGTTCCAATACAAAATATTGTACAAAAACTTAGATACTAATGACTATCTCTTCAAAATCAAAGTAAATGACACAAATTTATGTAGGCTGTGTAATGAATACCCAGAAACAACTGTTCACTTATTTGTACAATGCCCTCAAGTAATATGTCTGTGGAATGACATAATACAATGGATTAAAAGTAGATTGCTCATTCAAATAGATTTAACCAACGCTAGAAAAATACTAGGTTATGAACAGTATGATCAACATTTTTTTCTCCCCTAAGTTTTCTACTATTAATATCTAGACAATACATATTTTCATGTGCCAAAAACAACTATAAACCAAACATATATTTTCTCCAAAAAATGTGAGCATAAATTCAATGAACAAAAATGTCTATCAATATTGAACCAATCCGAAGGAAATTTTAATGCAAAATGGGAACTGTGGGAAAACCTTTTTGAATAAAAAGTGTGCACTCTGACTCCAGGTATTTTTTCTTGCTTTTTTAAAAATAGCAGTGATAACCTACACCTATGTTTGTAATATTATTTCATTTTGTAATGACTATCTCTTGATTATGATGTGTCAAATTCATATGTATATATGTTATATTCCTTATAACAAAAATAATAAAAAAAAGAAAAAAAAATTATAGACATTGGTCATTTGTCTTGGAGAGTCATCAGCATTTGAGATACTGTATAAGTGTTTTTTTTTCGTGGGAACTTAAGTTCGTGAATCAACACAGAAGACTGGTTTAGTGAGAAATTATTTTCACGGTGAAAGATGTCCCATTATCGCTAACAATAACATCAAAACTATCCACCCACAATTTACTGTTTAACATTTCCAAGTACACATATCTAAATAACCACTAAATTTTGTGTGTTCATTACATAAAAGAAATTTTTGTGGCTCCCTGCCTTGCAATTGGAAGTTCAATTTATTTGTTGTCGCTAAACGGAGAATAAAAAACTTTCCCCCGTTTATGTTGTTAATCGTTCTCAGCCAGATAATTGCAGTTTGTGAAATAGCCAAAATTCTTTATTCTGAGTGAATTTAATCAAACAGTAAATTTTAAAGAGCCTATTGCTTTGAAACCAAAGCTAATCAGATGTAAGATTCACACCTGACAGTTTGCAGAAGTAAAGTTTTTTTGGGTACCCCAATTCAAGTCAATGGTTCTGAATATAAACCACTATGAAAGTAGCTTAAATTATGAATGTGTCCTGTAATAGAAACTTAAAAGGCTACCTAAAATTCTATTCAGGATGAGTTAAACACACAACTCTAAACAGGGGAGGGGGAAGATATCACTTTTACAGGGTGGTATAACTAGTACATCTAACTGACAAGGCACACACAATAAAACTTAGCTGGGAAAACACCTCTATTCATTGTATTAGGAGGGCATCGGAAGACAAAGAGGTGTATAGTGTGTAAAGTTATTGTGGACTGGTGTTTAATGTTAAATGTTTTTCCCAATGTTTCCCCTCCTTTTTTACTTTACAACTGTTTATACTTCTGGCTAAATGTTGTAATAAATCTTTTACCGATAAGAAAATGTGTGGTTATTTTTACTTCCTTTGTCAAGATTTTGCAATACAACAGATAAAAATAAGTGTTTCTTATAAAAGTACACACATGTTAGTATGTGTTATTTTATTTATGTATATAAATATCTTTACAGTATCTGTATATATGATAGCCTTAAGTGAACATAAATATTAGCGAGAATTTAATTTCGCGTTTAGCAGTCACTTGTGAATGTAGCAAAAATTAATTCCTCGTGAAAAAAACTACTAATACAGTATTCCACATTTGCCTACATAAAGATTCATCAGGCACTCGAAAGAAAGATTCATCATACTAATGAGCCTGAGATACTGAGAACCATCCCCTGTATGGGATATTGAGCATCATATCACAGGCACGTGATATTAAAGTCATTACTAACTTGAGATTGAGACTCATTGCTTCCTACAGTGATAAATAGACAGAGGTACTACCACTACGTATTACACCCATGTTGCAAACTTGGGACACTTTCTGAAGAAACAGTGTCTAAATACACAACAAAGAATAATATCTGAATATGATAAGAATATCTGCTTAGCCTTATAATATGAGAAGAACAGTGACAGTCTAACAATCACAGAAAATTATCATGTATAAAATGCCTCCTTCTCAACGAAACAACCATAAATATGTATTCCTTGGATTTTCATTCTATTTTTAACTCAGGACAATTTTAAAAGATATGCTATTTCCTTAAATCAAAGGCAAAAGTGATTTTTATTATGTACTTTGTTTATTGATGTTTTTTTACATGTGCTATGTTATATAAAACAAAACATCACACAAATTAACAAGGATATACGTTGTGCATTAAGGACATTGATTTCAGCAATGTCACCGTATATCTGCACTGGCGGACATCTTAAAAGTGTCACTCTATCACCCCAGGAATAATATGGTAAAAATTATTCCAAAAATATATTATTTTGGTAGGGTTATGACAAATACACTTGTGTATTATTGAAACATGGATGGTGCAATTATTTTTATGAAGTTTTTATCACTTCTGTGTTCAGGTGTCCCGAGTTAAAACTGTCCTGAGTTAGCAACACAGGTGCTAACAACACAGGTCCTTTCAATATAATATTTAATTATTCTTTTTTTCTGTTTGCAACTTACTTATATACCTTGTGTATGACCAAATAAATAAAAATAAAAAATAACCCGAGCCCATCTTTTCTCTACATTCTCCATCCCTTCTATATGTGTAGCTATTATTAGTATTTCAGCAACATTTCAATTTGGCAAGCCAAAAATATATCTCTTCTAAGTTTTATTAGATAATATTTTACAGAAAATACTCTATTTCACTGGGGTCATTTATGACCCCAGGAGTAATTGCCTAATTTGTTGTGCACATATCATCCATGAATTTGTTTGTCTAGGCTTTTTTAAATATTGGTAAAAGAGTAACAAATTCATGAAATATAATGGAGAAAATATGGCGTATTGAAATTTTATCAAGCATTTTGAGTGTGCGGGGGTCACAAAAAACCCACATGGTATGAATAGGGTTTAAACAATATAGTGCAATTCATATTTACATTCATATTACTCTTGCATTGTAATTAGAATTGTTATTGGCATCACTCTTATATAAACTGATATTTTACATGTTATAGTGAATGTGTGAAACCAGAGTTTTCAGGGATTTGGACAAATTACTGTTTCATCTAAGGATTTGTTCAAATCCCTAAACTTTAAATAGTTTGCCCAAATGCCTAAAAAGTCTTAATCTTAGTCTTTTCTTAGGCTTAACTCAGTCTTAAATACAAGATATTTCTCTAACACAACTAAGAATTTTCATAAATAGTTATTCATAAAGTAGGTTTTAGCTAGAATAAAAGTCACCAACATGAGACCAAGACCGATTTTTTCATATAACCAAATTTATCAAACATAAATCACACAGTGGTGTACTTATCATCTATAAATATATCCTGCACAAAAAATTAATACTCCCTGATTAGCTCATCAGCTGACAGCTATAACATGTGTGCCTTAACCTAACCATTATCATCACTCTTATATTAATACTTTCTAAAGTCATAAAATTTAGATTAAGACATTTCAAGTCAGAGCCGGGATTCACAAAAGGTCCTAAGCAAAAACTTGTCATAACTTTAAGAGAAAAGTCTTAGCTGTTCAAGAATTTGTCATAAAGTTAAGACTTTTTTTGCTTAGACAAAATGGGATTCACAAAAGGTCTTAGACAAAAATTTGTCTTAGATTTTGTCATAACTTTAAGACCACTGCACGGCAGACTTAAGTCATTTTTAAAATATTCCACTGCATGTATTTACATTTTACCCTTTGTTATGAAAACAACATATATACTATGGGGATCTATACTTCCTGTAGAAGTAATTTCTGTGGATTGTAATAGAAATTTACATCAGTTAATTACCTATGAATTTCCACATTTTACCTTCTTGTGGTAAAAATATTGTCATAAAAATGGCTGACTCACAATAAAACACAAATATTACTATTTTTACATAATTTTACAAAAAAGAAGTAACAAATCTGTTTTATAATTTTAAAGAGAATATTTGGTGTATTTATAGATGAAAAATGTTTTTGTTTTACTAAAATTTGTTAATTTGAATTCAAAATAGTTAAGACTTTTTGCACAAATTTGGTCTCAGCTAAGATTTTGCTAAGCACTTTTTGTGAATCCCAATTTAAGAGAAATCTTAGCTAAGACAAAAGTTATAGCTTTGAGATTTGTCTAAGCAAAAAAATTGCCTAAACTTAAGACCTTTTGTGAATCCCGGCCCAGATTTACACTTCAATAGGAAAACAAAATTACAGTGCAGCAATAATTATATGGTTTCCTAATTTCATGTATCTTAGTTTTTACAAGAACAACACGAATATCCAATAAAAATGAAGGTATCAACACTCATGATATTAGAGTCAGATCATAAGTTAAGTTGGTGTAATTGGAAACAAATGTGTACATTGTTTAACAAAACTGTATAAAGCCAAGCTGTATTATTTTTTGTATATATAAGCAGGTTGTACAAGTTGCAACTCGTACAAGATTGGCTGTACAAGTTGTAACTTGTACAGAAGTTTCCATCAAATAATTCCAACTTGTACAATACTGTTGTATAAGTTGGATTTAAAAAGAAGTTTGGTTAATCTATAATTTTTTTAAAAATGTTTCTTACTTTATGTGTATAAATATCCAAATTAATGTGAGATTGTCACATATATATAATTTTTCCATAAAAAATTAAAACTGAATCCATAGAAAAAAAATTGAACAAATTTTGCCAGTAACACTTGATACAAAAAAGCTTGTATATGTGTATTAATAAACTAAGTTGATCACTCAAGGGTGTTTATCCTGTAGACAAAGTTAAGCTTTTGTATTACTTAATACTAAGTTCAGCATGAATGGGGAGTGTTTCTTAGTGATGCTTGAAATACTCCAGCTTTTGTCTCATTGTAGTTATTGAACTGGGGTCAGTTTTTCTTTTACAAAATACTTTGGCAGAAAAGTTTCAATAATAATAATCAGACATCAATGATGAAAGTTAACAAAGTAAGAAATATAAATATAAATCTTTAAATGCCTTGTCTTGGTGTGGTTTCCTATAGCATAAGGGTATTTTGTGATTTATCTCTAGCCTACAGCAATAAACTATGATCAACAGTGGGTAAGGGAAAGCACCAAAGCGATATGATATAGTATATGCATAATTGTAATTGGCACATGCTTTTCATTAATAAAATCCCGATAAAACTTAGATGTGGTTTTATCCCCATAAAAACATTCATTTATTTATCCCTTTGTTTTAGATGAAGTAAATTTAGGAGAGTGATTGACAGAATACATAATTGTAAATTATGAGGTTACTAAACCCAACAAACGAGAAAAATTAGATATAAGCTTCAGTTGGGAAAGTGTGACTCAAACTTTAAAAATAGCCAATATGAAATTCATGAAGATCGGATATGTTCATTTTATGAATTTTAAAGTATAAACTCATTAAAATGAATTGTTCAACTAATAAATATGGAGCTTGCAGAAGTTACAAGTACAAGTACAAGTCCAAAATTTGTACATGTTGCAAGTTGTACAAGCCAACCTGTACAAGTTGTAACTTGTACAAGCTGTTTGTACAACTTGCAACTTGTACTTATTTCTTGTCAAGTTGCAACTTGTACAAAATCTCAACTTGTACATAACGTATAAACAAATTGCTCATATCCAAATTGTTTACAAAAACTATTTTACAGATATATGACTTTTAACAGAGCATTTATATTTTACACAGAACATTTATACTAAACTTTGAAATTACTCCTTGGCTGCTTACCTCTTTATGTCCCCCAATGTTTGATTTACGACTGTGGCCTATGGAAGTGTAGCTTTAGAATCTGCAGTGTCCAAAAATAAAGTGTTATAAAATTTGAAGTAGAATAAGCATTTCTTGTTACAACATACTTTTCAATACGGAAATGCCAACACATAATTTGATGTTAATTTTTTGGTTATTGTCAACGTAGTCAGCTTCACTCCTGAAAATACCTGGTGTTGGTTTTTTGTCCTTTTTCAAGAGACTCTACTTGATAATAATGTTGTATGATGACCTTGCAATACTTGCATAATGAATATTGTATTCAGATTATTATCACTTCACCATATCCAATATATTATGTATTTTTGATGCTATTGATGTTTGCAAACCCAATAATATCAGCCACTTTTCAAACCCTTTTAAGACTATACCACTGGTCATGTGATAGATCCAAATTTAATGAGCTGTTAATTATGTGAGTGGCTAAAACATTATTATGTCAAAGATTGCTAATATCAGATTTTAAGCAACAAACATTAAGAAGGTTACAGATCAGACAATGTGATTAGATCCAGAGGCAAGCCCTGTAAGTTGTGTAATGGACGGAATTACAATTTGTCTATATTATACATGGAGACTAATGAAACAAAATCTCCATATTGACAAAATTTATTCAATTCATTTCAATTTAAAAACATTCAATATGTTAAAAAATTTCAATATTAACTACATAACTCCAGGGTGTCTCAGAGATAACCATTTAATACCAGCCCTGAGGACCTTGTTCCTGCTGTGGCAATGACCCAATGGCAGAAGACTGCAATGAGAAATAGTCATATAGTCTAGGCCAGATTTGAGAATATGTGCCTATTTAAAGTGATGGAGGCAAATCATGTTAATTTATGTGATCAAACGATCACTGATATTTGGCTAAAGTAGCCATCTTGACATTTTCTAATTTTTATATGTTTTATCCAATTTTTATTATTTTTGTACAGTAGTTTATGAAACATCATGCCACTAAATACTCAGCCATGCCTTTTTGGGATAATTACTGTATAATTTTAAAGTTTTAAACAGGTAAAATAAATAGAAGTAAAAGTACATAGCAAAAAGATCATTTTTTTTCTTTTATGGCGGCCTTCTTGAATTTCTTCAATTACAGACCTTATCTTCTATTTTTGAGCCTGGCATACAGCAAATTTGGGTTCAGCATACCTGAAAACCCCTAAATATGTTGTATGCCATAAATTAACACCATTTGCCTCCAAGGTTAACATTTTCTGAAATTCGGTCCGGACTTATAGGAGATATAATTTATTTGAACCAATGTCCTCAGTTTTCCTAGGTGTGTGTTACCCACTAGATCACAGTGTAAATCCACACAGTATATGCACCATCTTATCAATATTGATGTCAAGGCATCACATGGGTCAGTCCCCCGACCCGGGATATGTAGTTGCACCTTAACTAACATATTCTACAGCTATTCTTACAAACAAACTTTACATCTCCTGGGATATGTAACCCATTTGACGCTGCTTGGCTAGTATTGACTTCTAATAACTGGCAATGGGAAAAGTCCTCAGCTTGAACTTCAATTTGAAATTGACAGCCTGAAGGTAACTGAAGGTGTTGTCCACGGTGTATATAATGGGGATGTTCCACTAGAACCAACTAATATAACTGACTGTATAACCCGAGGGTCGTTTGCAAAAGTTGGAAGGCAAATCCACAAAAATGTAGGAAAAATGTTGGGTCAGTTTTATTTCCCCAACACAAAGTACTACATCCAGGCTTGTCTGAATCTACCTCGCTAAATGACTTGCGGTCAGGATAATTTTTTCAACAACAAGATGGGACAACAAGCCATAAACTCCTAACCAACAATCTGTGTCAAACCACGACAGGACGTACTGATAAATAGACAGGACTGGAGCATTATTCCAAAACCATCCCGGCTGGACTGATTAATTCCCGCAGTTAGGATTGAGTGTCAGGATCAAACAAAAAACTCTCTGGCTGTCAAAAAACATCATTGTCACTGCAAAGATACCAGCTACACATCCCAGAATCTTTCTACAAAAGTTTAGGATACTTTTGTTTAATATTTTGCTTTTCATCATGATTTGCAGACAGAAAATGACACATCTGCACCCAGGATCAAGACAAAAAAGAATGCTACAGCAACCTCCTGGCCGAGTTATTGCACACTGATGTCACAGTATACCAGAATTTTGTCAAGATGCCACCTACCTTTTTGACCTCATCAAGAAAACATACACCATCGCATAAATAAGTCACTCACCAATTTCAGGAAGCCCTAAGAATTTGGATTGTAACGCTGAGACACCAGGCCACATGAGAAACCTACACTTCCTTGCAGTATCACTGGCTGATTGCCCAAACCACCATCTGTAAATTTATCCCCCATGTCTGTTGAACCATGCTTGATGAATTCCAGGAAGAATATATGCTCTTGGGTCACAAGACGGCAAGTATATCGCCATGAAGAAGCCAAAGAAATCAGGAAATAACTATTATGACCACAAGGGCTTCTTTTCCCTGGTGCTGCTGGCCCTGGTCAATGCAGAATACAGGTTTCTGTAGGTCCATGTGCACCTTGGCTCTTCCGCCACCTCAACCACTTGGGGAGGGAGGGCCAGATTTACACTATTTCTTCCAGGCTGACAACGCCTTTGCCTTGATGTCATGGATGGTGAAACCCTACAGCAGCAAATAACTCACAAGCGAAGAAAGAATAGCCAACTAAAGGATCTTTAGACACAGGAGGATGCTTGGGAACGCATTTGGCATATTAGTGAGCCGATTTAGGGTACTACTGAGCACAATGGAGCAAAGGTCGAAGGTTGTCAGAGATATTGTTTTTAAATTTGTGGTGTTACACAACATACTGATAACACACCAGGGCTACACAGACAAAACATCAGTCCCAGCAAGTGATGTATCAGCCCTACAAAAAGGAGTAGTTGATGTATGTCCCAGGTGACAACTACAGGAATCCGTCAGGAGAGGCTAAAACATCAGCGAGATCTAATAAAGGCTACTTCAGTCATGTGGGGGCATTGGCTGGACAGGATCTGATATGTGTGAGTCAACAACCCTGTCAGCAGAAGAAGCTGTCATCTATTAATCCTTTTTAAGACTAATCAATTATTCCAAGAACTTTTTTATGCGGTGTTGTTTAAATGTCAAACAAATTTCCAAACAAAATCTAATCCATTTCCAACAAGTTTCAAAACTATTACAAACCAAATCACATGTCCCCTGTCGAAAAACTTTAATCCAAGTTATGTAAAAATGTCCCCCATTAAAAGTCAAAATTTATGAGTCTTTAAAAATATACTTCTTTTCATTTTTTTCTTACTAATTTGCAAGATATTTTCAAGTTCCAAGTCATCAAAATCATTGGAAAACTTCAAAAGTTTCTTAACGATCAAAAGTCAAAAGGTTGGATGCAAAGGTCAAAATACTTTCCCCAAACATTATTTCAGTTTTTTACCATTTTTTTTATTTTGTGGCGGGTCAAAGTACCATTTGGTTTGCCTTTTGACCAAAGCTTTTTTTATAAGTTGTTAATACATTTTTTTACTTTTTTTCCAAAGTTTTTAATGCATAAATTTATTTTTTCTAAGTTCTTAATCAAAAATTTTATTTTTTTTTTCTAAATTCAAAATCTTTTAAGCCTAATGCTGAAAACTTTGTTGCTATGCAGTGGTGGTTGGAGGAGCGGCAGCTTGTGGTTGTGAGTCGGGAGGTGAAAACAGGTGCAGTGTGTCAATATGTTGGTAGTTCAGCACCAAGTGTTAATTCCCAAAGAAGCCTAAGTGTTTTGATATGTTGTGCTGGCCTGTGGCAAAGGCAACTGATGGTGGGTTGTGAGTTGTTAGAGTCAATGTGACGGTAAGTGGTCTTAAAGGTCCAGCCTGTTGGTCATCAACTACTAGGTAGGAAGTCAGAGGCCCTCTGGGATGCTGCTGCTGTACTTTGGTTGCCACTTAGCTCTGCTGAGCGGTTTGGATGGCTTGGCTTTCTGGCATCGGAGTCTCTGGAATGGTTAAGATGTATTCCCTTGCAGCTGGTGCTAGTTGCGGTGGCCGTTTAAATGTCTGTGGCACAAATGTTGCACTTGAGCTCCTAGAAAGTGTCTGTTGCTGTGGTTGCTGGGGCTGACGATTTCTTTCCTCTGCTTGCTTGAGATGCTGCTTAAAAGTTTCACAGCCTCATTTCTGAATGTTTAAAAGTCTTTATCTTCTAAGGCCTCAACCTTAGACAACATGTAGTTGCAGAAGGCTGTTCTTGTTGTCTCTTGCTTTAGTTCGATGAATGATGATATCATGGTTCTCATTTGTGTAAACTGGCCCACAACCTGCTGGTGCTGGTAAGTGAAGGCAGTATTGTGGTGTCTGATTGCATGCTAGTCTCTACAGACTGAAGACTGGGAGGTGTTGTCCTGGTACTTTACCACAACAGCCTGGGAAGTCATTCAAATATAAGACATGAAATGTGATTAACAAGCCATAGAGATCTATGACATGATGGTTTCCAGGTGGGCAGAGGAAACCTCCAGATACAGAGTCTTAGGGGGTCAGTGAAATATCAAACGTGTTTGATGTTTTGTCAATCTGGGACAAGCTGGGAAACTAGAATCGATCATAACCGACTCTGCAAACATTGCTCTTGACCTTCGAAAAAATACCTAGTAACTGACAAGTTCACTCCAGTGGAAAACCCCCATAAAGGTTGTGACTTGGTTTTCTGTCAGCGTAATATGGCAACATAAGGTGAATTAACTAACCTCACAGGGTAGCTGAAGGACTGGGGCGTTTCACCCAATTCCAATGACCATGAAATATGCTGCCTAAAGTGTGATGAAAACACTAAATCTCAAAAGGTATTAGGCGTCCTTGTAGGCAGTTCTACCACTGAGTGAAACCTCTAACCGTAGGATGCACCACAGCGTAAGTGGGGCATTAGTCATAAACTATGGGCTGTGTTACAAGCATTTACTTGAAGCATCTGTAGTTTGAGTTTAATAGAATAAAGTAAGTATCAAAAATGCATAAGTAATTTTATTTTATAAGCATTCTAGGTTAAAATTGAAAGCTTATCTCTTCACAAAAACCTACCGATCCTAGGTCCATCATATTCTTCCGACTGTCTCTGTCATGTAAACCCTCTGTTTTGTCTTCAGACTATTAATTTTTATTGGACTTGTTTTTTATGGCTTGCACCTTAGAGTCTGTCTTTTAATCAAGATTAAGTACTGTAGAAGTCATATTAGATTAGTTAGAAAACATTTATTTCATATGATTAGCCATTCAGGATTAATAGAACCATGATATTTCTCTCGGTTTGAAAGTAATTGGAGATTATAGAATTAGTCTTACTACAAGAGATAAATAAATAACACTTATTATTAGGAAATTACAAAGAAAAAAATACATCTGAAGTGGGACTGTGAATCCCTTTTTTGAAGTATGTTGAAATTAATTGTTTCAAAATGTTAATGTTAAGTGATTAAAAAGGTTTTACTAAATAAACCACACTGAAGTGTAACACTAATAGTAACAAATAATAGATGAAAGAAAGAGAGAGAAAAATATAATAGACTTCTGGTAAAGCAAATATATACAAGGCAACATAGACATTTTATCAGATTTGAATAAAAAAATCTTCATCATGGTGTCTGAGATAAAATTAGTAATACTTTCCAGAATATGCAATTAAACTGTTCTTTCATACTGTAACTGATTTAAACTTCTTTCCAGAAATTACATTGTCTCAATAAGTCTGGTTGGTCTATTGGACACTCTCGTTGACTTTCTAATGGGTGGTGGTGTAGATCCTGTATTGGGCATGTCATTGTTAGTCTTTCTATGTGTATATGTGTTTGGTGAACTGGTGGAATTATTTCCTTCAGCACTATCTTTAACCAATTCACAACCATTTTATTAACGAATCTTTGTCCACAGAAGTTTGTCATGCCTAGGAGACTTCTTACGTCTGACTGGTTTCTGGGAGCTGGCATGTTTTAGAGAGCTTCTATCTTGTCCTTACTAGGAGACAGGCCATTTTCTGAAAAGGTGTGACCAAGGAATTGAATTTCACTTTGTTCAAACGTGCATTTTTCAGCAGCAAAGTTAGACCTCTTTCCCTGATTCTCTGGAATAGTTCTTTTAGATTGGCTAAGTGATCATTTGTCTCCTTTCCAAAGCACAGAATGTCATCCCTAACATTCAAAACACCTTTCAGTCCACACAGAGGTTTCCTAATTTCCTCCTGGAATATCTCAGCAGCGCTGTTGATTCCAAAGAAGAGTCATGTGTATCTCCGGAGACCTGCATGAGATGTGAATGTTGTTATCTCATGAGCTTCCTCATCAGGCTTCAACTGATTATAGCCTTGATTAAGGTCAATCTTGCTGAAAATCTTTGCACCATGTAATTCATGAATGATCCATTGCTATCAAGACGTGCATTACATGCATTGCATTGAAATTTGTAACTATATTAATCATAACTATTCAATAGTATAATGGTTATATCTTGCATATGTCACATTTGTTCTCCAAGGCCTATCTATTATGGTTACTTATTCAGCCAGTGTCTGTGGTTATAACTAGGCCCTTGGACTGATGAATTTTGCAATACTGCTTATGATTGTTGAGCTGTAGAATTTGCTTTAATGCAGAGATTATATTTCAGTGTATAATAGAATATAATTTCAGTATATAATAGAATATTAATTACAAGCATATAAGCTAGACAATATTTGCATTTATCAAAGTGTAGATATCTAAATGATAAACAATTTCTAGATCGCATGCCTCAGTCAATGCAGGTGAGATTGCAGATGAATCTTTCCTGAAATCTACCCAATTCTTTTTGAATCAAGTCGTTGGCACATAAAAAATCTTTGAAAAGACCTGCTCATTAATGTTTGGAGTAATTTCACCCCAAATCCCCAATTACATTAGATCAGTAGATTAAATAAAGATCCCCAAATTATTGAAAAATAAAATATTGAATTTAATTGCTTGTTTACATTTAGCATTGTACTTTGTTCCCTAAATCCAGAAGTACAAGTGGGCATCTATTTTCTTTATACGTAAATGAATATGCCCTTGACCTATAACCAAGGTATGTAAGTCAGATATGCACTGATGGGTGGCCATTTATTTGTAGAAAGTCAGTAGTACATCATAGAGGTTCTTAACACTTATAGCAAATGAATATAATTATGCTTCACACCATTCACACCGGTTGTTTATATGTGTCTATATCAGTTTAGGTACAGGCATATTTTAATTACGTCTGTTCCTGGTTTGACTAATTTCCCAGACTATTATTGCATTATCTCTGATTCCGCTTGTAAGCTTAGGAAATTTGCCATTTAAATAAGAATAAACCTTAACTGTAAACTTCACCTAAGAGTTTCTCAGCCTTTCATTGAGGGTTATGACCTAAAATCTGATCTACCCAATGATTGTTTCATAATTGATAAATGAAAATCCCATTTAAATGTATTAATAGAAGAGAGTCAGAATAAATTAATTTAGCTTTAAAAAGTAGCTTATTATTACAGAAGTCTTGTCACTGCCAGGAGTATAGGAAAAACAGATATTGTTGAAGTTTTGCAGAAAAAAATCCAAAGGTAACACTGAATTTAATTACTTAAAGCATGTAAAATTAATTAGGTGAAAAATGTTAGTGAAAAAACCAGCGAAAATAATATTTTGGTAAATATTTCTTTCCCTTTAAAATCCACAAAAAATAAATTATGGACATTAGGGGGTATGTTATTCTAATAGAGGTCACAAAAGTACGAAGTATATGTAAATGATGTAAAAACTAATGTTTGAATGCTTTCCACAGCATATTTCCATTCATTTTTATTTCCACACATCAGACGGACACTTTTTTAAAATGGGTAATTGAGATGGGCCTTTCATAAAATGGGCAATTTTACTAATTGACTATAACTTATAAAACGTGGCCTCATTGTGAATGTATGTCATGGCCAAAATTAGTAATATCACCGTATTTCATCATATTTACAATCAAGGCCAGCACTTTTCCAAAAATAATACAGTCTCTGTGTGTTACTTGTCTTGGAAGGTATAGTAATACTTCAGTGGCAAGAAACAAAATTGTTACCGAGTAAGAATATATATTTCTATATTTAATTATGAATAAAGTTACCAGCTGTAACATATCATCTGTGTGTGTTTTTTCTTAATGATTGGCTATTACCAATGGATGTTAAGACAAAAGGGTTTGATTACCAGGAGATTATGTGAACAGGTAGTTACATGATTTATTTTCTTTAAAGAAATCTTTCCATTTAGGGTTCATATTTTTTATGTTTTTTGGCTTTAGATTCCATGGAATTCTCCCAACCTCCGTATTTGTCATATTTAATCAAGTCTTACGAGTGATATTTGGCTCCCAATTTTCTAAATCTGTCCCAAATATGAGTTGCTATATGTGCCCTTGCATGGATAATATTTTTTTCACATTCTCTCTTTAAACATGGACAAATTTAACTTGTAAATTATACAATACAGGGGATAATAAAAGCAAAACATCTCTCATGAAACAACACAGAAAAAATATTACTCATGAAGATGAAGAATATAGTACTCGCATTATGCACTTGTATAATTTTGTCAACTACTTTCATGATACTTTTGTTCTGTGTATACGTCATTCAGGACATTTTTCTGCTGTATTTGCTCTACAGTCTAACATTTAACCATGTGATTTATACTGTTCACTGAGCCTGATGAAAGGCTATTGTTGCTCAATAGGTAACCATGTGTTTTATATTGTTAATGGGGCCACGGTGGCAGAGTGGTAACACTCTGGCCTCCCACCTCTGAGGCCGGGGTTCGATCCCCGCACGGGCTCAAGTGGGAAACCTGGTAGTTGCTTGCCGTTGGTCAGCAGTTTACAGTACACAACCCTAGCGAACTCTATGTACTGGTTTCCTCTGCCCTTCCAACTACCCGTTGTGATATGACCTGTACAGTGTTGAAAGCGACGTAAAACCCCAAATAAATAAATAAATATATTGTTAATTTAGCCTGATGAAAGGCTAGTGCTGACTAATAGGTAGCTGGTTGTTTAAACTAGTAATGTGGCCTTGGGAAGGGCTATAATGACATACTATGTTACACACTGGCTTGCGTTTTCCGTACCAAATATTTGTTGACACCTGTTTGGGTATTTTGTGCATTTTGGAGGCAAAGTAGAACGTGACATTTGTGATTGTGCTTTTGAAGGAACAAGGTTTTGGTTGCTGGAAAGTGTTTCTTGTATATTAATCAGTTTTGTGAGATGGAGAGGTCTCTGGTGCATCTTCATCCGGGTTGCAATGTATTGTTAAGTGATAGCTGTAGCAAGGTTACTGTGGTTTGACTACTGTGTGTTGGTGGAGTTGGGGGTTTATGCTGAAATAAACTGTGGATGATCAAACCATTTCCTTTTAACCTTTTCTCCGGTCACAAATGTCAGAATGGTGTAGTATTTACTAGAAAATATTACTGCATACCAATATTCTCACAGGCTCTATCACTTTGATATGCACTGCTAACGCCATTTTCTTAAACAAGAAAACAGACGTATTTATAATAACTGTACAGAAATCTCTGTTTTTAAAGTAATTCAAAATTAAGAGTTCAGTACAATGCCATTAACAAAGGTCTTTCCATGACGGTGGCTTTCCAGGTGGCATTATTCCAAACAGTAATTAGCGGATCTTCACAAATTTTTTTCTGTATGTTAGGAGTGGCTAAAGGGAGAAGTGCTTACATTTTGGCAAATATCCAGATTATACTAAGAATACAGAAAAATCCAATTTTCCGAAAGGGCCCTTGCTAGAGTTTAGCAGTCTAACAGGTCTTTCTAATTAATGGCGGGATGTTACTTTGGATGCATTATATTAACATGCAATTCTAAAACAGATTTTATATAAACTAATGTAAAATGGTACCTACATTTATTTTAGTTCATTAATTTTTGCCTCCAATTCATTTTGTAAGTCATATCTAATTTGGAGGCTTTAATGGTGAGGTAAATTCAATATATACTTTCTTCTTTAAGAATTTACACTGAATTCACCCGGTACCAGCAAGCAAATACTATTCACAGCACATTGTAATGTCAGTTATACCAAATTATTCAGAAAAGCTGCACAGAAGAAATGCTCTTGAGTGACCTGTATTGCATTATAATGTACTTCATAATGGCCAGTCACAATCAGGATATTTAGTGATGATTTGAATAACATTTCAATTTGCTTTTACTTGTGTCTAGGTACACCATCAGTTTCCTGAGACAGAACACAGGCCACATGAATCAACTGGAAAAGTCCTTCAGGGTGGCAATCCAACTGAAAAGTTGAATAAAGCTGTAAGGATATACAACAGTATGCAGTTTATCATAGCTAATGAAAAATTTTGTCAGGAGCGAAATTTCGACATCCTGATCTATGTCTTCAGTGCAGCCAGAAATTTTGATCAGCGTTTGGCCAGAGCTACATGGGGTAACAAAACTGTACTGAAAGATGAAGTGAAACTAGTATTTATTATTGGAAGAGCTTCTAGAATGCACATGCAGAAACGTATAGAAGAGGAAAGCAAAAAGTTCCATGATCTCGTCCAAGGTGACTTTAAAGACAGTTATGATGGTCTTGGCAATAGGTCAATCACTACTTGGAATTGGATACTCATGTATTGCAAAACTGCAAAAGTCTTCATGAAAGCTGATGATGATTTAGCACTGGATATAGAATGAATAGTGAAATCAGTACACCCACTCTTAAATAAGCCCAAACATCTCATGTGATTCCTTCTGAAAACCTCCATTGCAATAAGGAATAAAACAAGTAAATGGTATGTTTCACATGATGAATATCCAGAACTAATTTATCCCCCATATTGTAATGGCTGGGTGTTTATGTATACAGTAGACATAGTAGAAGAATGTGTCGGTATATGGCTCAGACTGAAATGTTTAAAATTGCAGATTTGTGGACAACTAGATTAGTTATGAAGAATGTGCAAAATCTGACTAGAATGGATATGCCATGTTTACTTGGAGTAAAAGCACCACACAGAGCTGTCCTTCATAGGGTCCCTCCATCATTAATGAAGGAATCCACATCCAAAGTTATTCAAATGAGAATCTAATCCCTTGTGGGATGACCCTGGACATGCCTTTAATGATCCTATATTATCTGCATTCAAAGAAAAGTTATATTTCTGTGATTAAACCATCTTTTTATCTGCTCAATCAAAAAAATCACAGTTACCTATTCTGATACGGATAAAACAATTTATTTAAAGTCATAAAACAATTGTAATTGTAAGATTTCTGCAATTCATTGAAATTTGGTATTTTAAGATAAATAAAGTTACTTTGTTAACTTCAGTAAGGTAGAACATATAATAATTATTCGTCCAGATGCCTAATACTTAACATATATGTTTGCCTTGTTTTGAGCAGCAATACACTAAAACAAATATAGTGGTAATTTGTCAATTTAACTTAACTTATACTTATTATGTATCAGGGCCTCAGCTATGTAATATCGGGGTAATATAAAGATTTACTACCTTGGGAGAGTGAACATATTTGACTCAATGATTTGTAGCAAGTTGTATTGCATATTTATATGCAGCTCAATATATCCTTTACTACAGGTGCCAAAGTACTCAGTGACCCATTCCAAATACAAAAGTGTAGCTCAAGTCCCAGTGACTGACATTGCCCTTACTGAAAGACAGAGTCTAATGAATGACAAATTATCGAGGGGTCTGAGGGTCTTTAGCCTGTTGATGGGGATAGGACCCAATGACAGAAGACCTTCAATATAAGTGGTAATCTGAGCTACTAAGTACCTGCCTGTACCTGGAATCGAACCCAGGTTGTCTCTGCTCCTAGTTGATTGTGCTACCCCCAAGGCCAAGGAAGGTTTTAGACAACCCGGCACTGTAGTGGGCAGTAAATATTTACAAAGTTTACTTTGAGTTTCCTCGTAGGTGCACTTATTGCTGTGAATTAGATTTCTGAAATATTGGGGAGGTAAACAAAATGTTACCTAATCCTAAAACTTTCTTAATAGCCCATTTCATAGTCTTGATCGACTAGACAATCAGGTAAAGCTAGCAAGGTAATAAAACAGCAAGATTGCAAGTCAGTTTTGTTATTATCTCACTACTTCTTCTATAATCTTATTACATATTAGATATATGCTGACTCCCAATGCTTGTAAGGCAGAACTTTATTTGCATTCCTTTCCTCTACCCCCCTCCACTCTGTGACCCGAAATGACCCAAACAATGCATTGAAAGCAAGGACACACCCACACCAATGGATCTACCCACATCACATCTGCCACTGTGGCCTAGCAGGTTACACACTTATCTAGGAACTCAGAGGAAGTGGGTTCAATCCCAGGTACAGGCAGAAACATAGCGGCTCGGATGACCACTTGAAATGGCGGTCCTCTGTCATTGGGTCCTATACCCAGTGGCAGGTTAAAGAACCTGAAGGACGTTGATAAATGGTCATCCTTGAGCCTCTATCTTCCAGTTAGGGGAATGTCAGTCACTTGTGAGTTGGGGCTGTACCTGTACAGCCGGATTGGTTAAATAGCGCTTTGAGTCCTGTAGTATATGGAGATATTGCGCTGAGTATAAATACATAATAATAATAATAATCACAAGTTACATCCATGTTCAGAAAATTAAATCCCAGAAAAAAAGAGGTTTTAACATCAGTCATTTATCAGTCAAATGCGATGCTTAAGTAAACATCTTACCAATGCCAGATAATATAAGTACACATCAAAACTGTCACACTGCTGTGAATATGGAGGTTTACAGAGGATTTCACTGTCAGGAAGAGGATGAACCATATCTCTGCAGTCACATGGGTTTGTTTATTTTTCAGGGTAACACCTATATATGTGCCAAGAGTGAAATTAAATGAGTTTTTCTTGCTGAGACAAAACCTTTACCCTTTAAGTGTTTTGATCATTGGTCAACAGATAAGAAACAATGTCTCTTTTCTGACATTTCCTGACATGTTTATCATGGTCATGGGTCAGATGAAATTTGGTATCAAGTCAAAGGTTAATTCATGGGCTGATATAATTCTTATACTCTGAAAGTAAACACTGGAGTAGAGGTAGAATTTTTTATCTACATTTGTTTTCAAGGTACATTGGTGTGCTTATGTGAGCTTTTTGGCCTTAGCTTTGCATACGGTGCTCCGATGATTTGGAATGATCTCCCTGATGACGTACGCTCAGCTAAATCTCTCTCCTCATTCAGGAAGAAGTTAAAAACTTACCTCTTTGAAAAAGCCTACCCACCCTACTTTTTTTCCTCTGTTTTCATTTCGTCTTTCTCCGTGGTGCCGACCCCTGCAATGTCTCTGATTTAACGATTACGATCTCTGATTTTTGGCTTTATGCGTCTTAGAGTCTGTCAATAGATAGAGATTGAGCGCTATAAAAGTACTATTAGAATTAGAATTTAAGCTATAATGATAAGTCTTTGCTTCATCCCTTACAGCTTTAACGCAGAGCTTATATGTGACATGACCTCTCAAGATTATGTCATTTTATTTTATGTAGCAAAATGTCAACTTTGACACAAGACTAATGACAAAGGAATAGTTCCTGAAATCAAGTATCAGTTATATATGCGCATAATCTCTGACCTCGCATATTCTAAGACACACCATCCAAATTGTAATACTGGATCAGAAGTCATAAAACATAATAGGTTTATCACTAGGGGATCATTGGTGTTTGGCAGTAAGAAAATAAGGGAATGACCTATGTAACAGATAAGTTTGGAGTCGTATTTTGAAACATGATAGAGTAGGAGCAGTTCAAATTTCCAGTGGCAAGTCATTCCAGAATTTTGGTGCATCTGGAAATAATCTGAAATAAGGATGCAATTTTCTGACAGCAAATAATGAAAAAAATATTTAGACATATTTTACTGATATTTTTTTTAATATTTAATGTTTATAACTCTGTGGTTAGGTGTACTCATGTAAATTCTTGAAAACGTTCTCCATGCCATTATATGGTGCTCCCTTTTGTGGATTTGGAAGGGAGGAGTACTGCTAAATTCTATACAAATGGCCATAAATACAGACGTAAATAGAAGAACACATGAACTACAACTCAACAAGGTTTCTACCAATTCTGTGTGAAGATATTATTGTTGAAAATCAGTTACCTAAATTTGCAAACAAAATAAGTTAGAATCTACATAACAGTGATACCCATGTTTGACCCAATGTGCTAAACATATTGAACAAATGAGTGCACCTTTTTTTACAAAAGTTTCAGGTAGGTTGATAAATTTTCAAATCAACAAAGGTTGAACTTGAGTACCTAACCTGCTAAATTTAATAATTTTACTAAATCTTTGTGTGACAAGTTGTACCCGAAATAAGATTTTTTGATAATTTCATATATAATAGATTTGCCATACACACATGACTTTTAAAACAAAAATCACATATTTCCTCTATGGGAAATTTATTATTAACTTTATGTAATTTCTATAAATAAACTGGTATATGTAGATTTATTTATTTTTTTATTTTTTGTTTTATGTCACATTCAACAGTCAGAGTCATATTGCGACCTGTAGTTTATGGGTGGAGGAACCAGTGCATACTAATTGGTCAAGATTTTGTACTGTAAACCACTGGGGATCAGCAATTTACCAGCTTTCCAACATGAAGTGCCCAGGCCGCAATTCAAACTGGTGACCTCAGATGCTGAAGGTGAGCACTATAACTGCTACACCACCAAGTTGCCTAACTCGTACATGTAAGCTGGGTTTATCAATAGTACCTGTATAAGACTCTATATTTGTCATATTTACACTTGTTTATTAAGGTCTTTGATGGCCTAGTGGTTAGTAAGTCTAGCATGTAATCACTATCTGTCATCTCTGTGGGTTCGAGTCCCACAAGTAACAATGCTGAAGACCTGTTCCATTGTGACCCTAGATGTAGAAAGGGATATAAAACCCCAACTATATTTGTTATTTAAATAATATAGTAGCACGAAGCTGAAATAAATAGATAAATATTCTCAATATCCTATTTCCAATAAAAGATGTTGTCTTTTTTTATCCAAAAGGGAATAAATGTAAATATTAATGTAGTAGGCAAATATAGTGACATGTTTTGTTGTCGTGAATATAAAAAAATATTAAAATAGATTTGGTTCTTCATATTGTCTGGTATTGGCTACTTTTCGGAGTTTCAATATTTTCATACAGAACACTTAAAACCTCCCCAAACATTCATCAGTTATGTAATATCAAACTTACAGATTCCTGTACTGTGATGTGTCAAGATTGTGTGGAAAGTCTAATATTAGTAACCATGAGAAAAGTCACAAGAGACAATAAAGACAAAAATGGTCCATATTGAAGTCACTATTTTACACTTACCATAGTTATTTGTATAAACGCTCCTGAGGCACTGCGCTTTTACTAAGCGGGGGCGACTGTTACAGGTAGAAAACCACACTTGAGTCCGGTGGCAGTGTGGATAATGGACAAACTACATTCATCTTGATTGCCAGTATGTATAATTGTAGTAACTTAACTTGCGGTAACTTAAAATATTAGAAACAAACCTTAAATCTGAAGAAATTATTAACCTTTATCTGTATTTTTTCTGTAGCTTTTGTCAATCAGTGTTGGGGAAAAGTTAGCCCTCACCATCAGATATCTGGCCACTGGAGAGTCATACACATCATTATGCTGTCAGTTCAGGGTTGGCAGATCCACCATTTCCAAGTTTCTACCAGAGGTCTGCAGTGCCATCCAGGATGAGTTCACCAGAGAGTACCTCAGATGTCCTACTACTCCAGATGAGTGGAAAGAACTGGAAACAGAATTCAGGATCAGGTGGAATGTTCCACATGCCCTGGGAGCCCTTGATGGCAAGCATGCGGCCCTGAAGAAACCCAAGAAGTCTGGAGCCCTGTACCACAACTATAAGGGATTCTTTTCAATAGTAATGTTGGCCTTGGTTGATGGACAGTACAAGTTCAGATGGGTGGATGTGGGTACAGCTGGATCTTGCTCAGATGCCCAGATATTTAATACCTGGAGAGTAAGATTGATGATGGCAGCATAGGCTTCCCTGACCCAGCACCTATAACCCAGAGTGGTCGAGATGTCCCCTACTTCATCCTGGCAGGTGATGCGTTTGCCCTGAAGACATGGCTGATGAAACCCTATGGCAGAAGGATGTTAACCAGAGAGGAAAGGCTTGCCAACTACAGAATATCAAGGGGCAGGAGAGTTGTTGAGAACGCTTTTGGCATCCTAGTCTCAAGATTTAGAGTCATGATGACCACTTTTGAACTACCCCAGAAACAGTCAGGGATGTGGTCATGACCTGTGTGGTTCTGCACAACATACTGAGAAGCCAGTATCAAGGTCAACATGGTGGTGATGATGATATGCCTGGTGATGGTCGGTTGATTGATGGTGCGGCTGATGGTGGTCCAGACAGAAACCCTGCCAGAGAAGCTAGAAGACTGAGGGATTACCTCAAGGACTACTTCAATAATGAGGGATCAGTGGCCTGGCACGATGGCAGGATATAACTGCTACTGCAGTAACCAGTCCTTTTCAGGACTAATAAGCAGTCCTTTTCAGGACTACCAAATATTCCAAAAACAATTAATCAGCTGTGCTTGTTCCAAATAACCCAATCATTACCAAACATAATTCACCCAACCGACAAACAGACAAACCCAATTCCAAACATAAATCACCCAACCAACAAACAGACAAACCCAATGCAAAACATAATTCACCCAACCAACAAACAGACAAACCCAATGCAAAACATAATTTACCCAACCAACAAACAGACAAACCCAATGCAAAACATAATTCCCAAAAATAACATACAAACGCAATGCCAAACATAAGTCACCCAAACAACAGACAAACAGACAAACCCAATGACCAACATAATTCCCAGAAATAACAGACAAACCCAATGCCTAACATAATTCCCACAAAAAAACACACAGACAAACCCCATGCCAAACATAACTTGGTAAATTGAATAAATATTGCATATATTTGGAATCGACACCCTAGTTTCACATTTGGTTTTTATTCTGGAGAAATAACTGAAACTGAAAGTTTTTCCTTTATTGCAAATCTCAAAATTAAATTTTTTTATTCCACTTCAGGGAAATTTACAAAATATAACCACCCAAGTGGTTCTCTTTACAGTATGGTTTATCTGACTGTTGTATGCTTGCAAATTCGTTTGTCAGTTTGTTGGTTGGAGGTTATGTTTGCTATTTGCTTTGTCTGTTTGTTGGTTTGTGGCCATGTCATAACATAACTTTTTTATCTCTAAGGATGGTGTCAGTGTTGGACTGTTTCATTACAGATTTAAAGCAATCCCATGGATTTTAAGCTACAAATGGGCAGATTATTGGCCATATTGGGAGTTTATCTATTTTTTTTCTATGTGGCCTTCTGTTGTTATGTGTATTACCATGGGTTATTTGTTTCATGTTTGGGGTGGTGTGGGTGTTGGGCTTTTTTTTTTGTTTTGTGATAAGTATTTGTACTGAACTGTTATGTTTTGGGAGGGGAATTGGAACAACTTGCAGCTAAATAATTGTTTTTGGAAGATTTGGGCGGCTCTGAAAAGGGCCTATGGGGGTACGAGACCCACCCTGACTGGCTGGCTACTGAGGAGGCTGCTGCTGTTGAGGCGGTGCTGTGGTGGTGATGGTGTAGAGCTGCTGCTGCTGTTGCTGCTGCTGAGGCTGCTCAGTGATCTGTGTTGTTGTTAATTCTGGTAGCTGGCTTAGTATTCCACTTACGTTGTGTCTGCTGCCCTCGTCCTGTAATGTGAGCACTGATGGAGGGTTTCCAAAGCCAATGGGGCTGGGTGTGTAGTAGACAGAACTGCTCGAACTGTTGCCTGCTGCAGCCTGGGTGGAACTAGATGCCTGTTGAGTGGTTGTTGGCAGTATCCCAACCCTCTTTGACTCTTTGGTAATAGTGGCTGATCTCTTGGGTAGAACTTGATGTCTATGAGTGTTCTTTACTTGTTCAATGTCTCTAAAAATCCTGCCCTTGAGGTCCTCAAACTCCTCTTGGGTCATCTTTTCAGCCTCTGATGCCATGTAGTCAAAGAAGGGCTGCCTGGCTGACTTCTGCTGCAGGAAACCTGCATATATCGAGTATCTTTGAATCTGTAAAAACTGGTGTCGTTGTAATAATTGGTTGACTTGCACTCTCCCTCAGGACACTGGACTCAAGATGTTCTGTATCAGTAGTAGATCCATGCGATTCTGCATGCCTGCTGGTGTTGGGACTGGCTTCGAACCCAGAAATTCTGTTGGCCCCCTTGCGTCTGATGTGGGTCTTAAGGAAACCCATCTGCTGGTAGATCCAGGACTGTCTATTGATCATCTCCCTTGGGGCTTGGCCAGACTGTAGCTTGGAGAGCTTTCCATAACGAGTTCTCTGTGACTCAAACCACCTTCTGACATCAAAGGGCTGGAGCTTCAGTTCTGCAGAGATTTCTGCCCAGAGAGCCTCCTTCCTATGTCTGTCATGGAAACGTCCATGCTCCTTGTCGTACATCTCTGGGTGCTCCTTCACAAACTCAACAATGGCAATTTCTTGGCTGTCAGTGAATGTAGCACAAACCCTGGCTCTCTAGGCTGCTGAGTGGCACTCTGATTCTTCCTCACACCTCTCATCTTCTTCACAAGCTTCTTCAGTAACTTCTAAACCTTCCTCTTTATCCTCTATCCTCTCTTCTGTACCCTCCTCTGTCCTTTCGTCTGTCATCTCCTCCAACTCCCCACCTTCCTTCTCCCTCTCCTCTTGCCTCTCCTCCATCTTCTTCTTTCCTCTCTTTCCTCCTTTCTCTTTCCTCATAACTCCAGTGAATATCACAAAAAATGTAAAAAAACTGAAATGTGTCTCTTAACTGTTAAATTTGCCCTAACTCAAGTAAAATGTGAAATGTAAAAAAAAACTGAAAACCCCTAAGCAGTAAGTGACACACGTGTCTCAGTAGCCAACCAGTCTAAACACAGAAAGTGTGTGTGCGGTCTCTTATATAGTCCCAGACCCCCTCATTGCCTCTTTTTGGTTTCAGACGCGCGGAAAAGAGTCGGTGCTTAATCGGTACTTAGTCCCAGGCCTCCTGGGGTGTCCTCAGACCGTCACAGACTAAATTTGTGTGGTCCCAGGCGGCCTGAGGAGGCCGGTTTGGATCGGTTTGGATCGGCTTCTCTTAGTCGGGGCTTAGTCCCAGACCCAGATTTCTTAGTCCCAGGACACCCGAGACGGTCTGAAGCTTAACGGGACTATTGAAACCGATTCCTTTTCACACGCATGAAAGATCTGTTATGAGTCGGGGACTGACAAGCAGGCTTCCTGGGACTAAGCTGCAGACGCCTGGGACTAAGGGTCGCAGGAGGCCTGAGACAACATAAGACTGTGTAAACTTGGGTCTGAGGAGGCCTGAGGAAGCCTGGGACTGGACATTTTGTTGACGGCGGGAAATGAGAATCGGTTTGGATTGTGAGAAATATCAAACATGTTTGATATTTCTCATGTCCCCAACCAACAACTACCGATCCATACCGAATGCCTGGGACTAAGCAAATATTTGAAACCGACTACAAAAAAAACCTTAATCGGGAAGCTTAGTCGTGTGGTGGAACACATACATAAGCAACTACCAGCTTTCCCACATAAGGTACAGGGTTTGAACTGCCGACTGCAGAGGTGGGATGTGGGTGTTTCCCTCTGCACCAATGTTGTCCCCGTTATGGTGTTAAGTAATTATAAATTATAAAATGGAGATTTAATATCCACTGGTGCCCCCATGGATGTTATTTGGGAAGTTTTCTTACAACATCCTAGTACATGTTCTATTTGCCGTCCACCACTTTATTTAGGTGTAGTTTTACAAGGTGTGGTAAAATTGGGTTGTACAAATTTGGGCAAGTGTAATGTCTCCGGGTGCATTCCCACTGCAAACAGTCATAGCTTGAGTGCTCACAACAAATGAAGAAAACTCAGTTATTATGTGCCTCTGTTGCAATCTTTTGTGTATTTCTCAGGCCACTCTCATGACTAACCTGTTTAATTCAAACAAGGACACTGTGCTGTAGTTATTTCAGAAAACTGTACAAGATAGGCTCTGGCAGACAAATGATTTGTTTACCACCCATAAAATTAACAGTAGTAGATTAAAGACTAAAAATTACTTATAATTATTTACAAATTCCGGATATTTCGTATTAAAAATATAATTCTGATCTTTCCCAAATTTTAATTGTTTATTTCTTTGTTCAGCCCCTACCGACAGAAAAACATTAAGACCTGTTCATTTCTTTTGGAGTTATCTAAATATAAAGAAAGTAAAAGTCTGACAATCATCACATTACACATCATGTGTTTTAGGAACGTTTTATGTGTCTGTACATTAAGTCTAGTGTTACAATAATATATGTTGTGTTTTCCAGTTCATCTTCCTGGCCAGTCAGTGGTCCAGCATAAGTTGGGATCATAGTTCTGGTGGAAGGCAGTTGGAGTTATAGCAGAGCAGAAGTGGGAGTGTTAAGTTCACACTGAACATAAAAAATAAAGGGCAACATGGGGTTCATTGAGATATATTTAACCGTAGCTATTCTGATTCTAGTTGTACTTTTACAGTGCTTAATCTCTATCTTAAGATTGAGAGCGCTATATAAGGATCTAAAAGGGAGCCTCAAAAATACCTTCCGAGATTTGCTGCTTCCATTACACTACAGGTGGTTTAATCTGCAATTAAAGGCTTTGTGGCAAAATGCCCCTGTCGTTCAACTACTGTCTGAGGTTCGGATGTTAAGTTGTGACACAGTGGTGAAACTTGTGATGAGCTTACCCTTTTAGGAAATGGGCATTTTCATAGATTGGGGATAACATTATGAATCCTGCCCAGCATATTCCAAGTGTATACTGTGAATAGCAGTAGCCCAAGGTTCTACAATATAAACGATTTGGTATTGTTACCTGTACTACAGTTATTCAAGTTACAGTGCATCGTATTGCTTTGTGTATTTATACTGCAATAGTTTTGTGCAATATCTCAATATACCACAGGAGTACAAGTACATCCCAAGGTCTCTAGTGACTGTTATTCCCCTAACTGAAAGAACAGAGGCTCGAGGATGACCATTCATCATTAACCTGTCACTGGGTATAGAACCCAATGACAAGGCAACCATTTTAAGTGGTCATCCGAGCTACTATGTATCTGCCTGTACATGGGTTTGAACCTATATATATATATAAATATATATATATATATATATATTATCGAGTTAGTCAACTAGAAGCTGAAAAAGTGCAAAAAGACAAATCATTAGAAAATCTGAAGTTGTATATAATCCGGTTAGAAAGCTACACAAGAAGGGATAATTTGCTAATTGATGGGATACCAGAGTCACCAAATGAATATATAAAGACAAAAGTACTATCTTTTTTCAGAGACACACTTAAACTGAAAAATGCAAACAGTATTCAAATCACAAGAGTACACAGGTTAGGAACTCCCAATTTCATCACCCCACACAGTTTTCCCAGACCAAGGACTGTTATTTTTAGATTTCATTTCTATCCAGATAGGGATGTAGTATGGTGAGCTAGTTGTCAATTGAAGAACAAACATTACTTTGTGTCGGAGGACTACCTGAAGAAGTAAAACAAAATAGACAAATTTTGTTACCCTGCTTAAAGGCAGCTAAGCGTGATCCCAAAGTCAAAAGATGAACACTTAAGGCAGACCGATTAATATTAGATGGCACTAGCTACACTGCAGCTGAGATAGATAAACTCCCGGGACACGTACAGTGGAGATTGAAAGGTGAGAAGTATGATGCAAAATGTAACTCAACCTTCTTCTTTGGAAAGGATAGCTACCTTAGCAATTTCCACTCATCACCATTTAAAGATGGAGGTGTGCAGTATAATTGCTCAGAGTAGTACTACTTACAAAAGAAGTGTCTCTACTTCAATGATGAAGAAAAAGTAAATTCGATAATGAGGAGCAGTGAGCCACGCAAGATGAAGGCACTATCACATCAAATTAAGAAGCCAAATGGAAGCCACTTGCAAAGAAGACAATAGAAAGGGCATGCTTTCTTAAATTCTCTCAAAATCAGACACTAAAAGACAAGCTGCTAGCCAGTTGAGGAACTCTAGTGGAATGCAACTGCAGAGATAACTTTTTCTCATGTGGACTAACATTGTCTGATCCAAATATCCTTGACAGTAGTAATTGGCCAGGAGAGAATATACTGAGTCAAGTCGTGACAAGCCTGAGAAAAACTCTAGAAGAATAAAGACCGAGAATTTCAGTGTAGCTGAAAGAAATGGTTACTGACTATATACAGAGCAATACAATAATAAATAATCATTCAGTTAAACTTTTTTTGTTTGTGTGTGTAATTGTCATTAAGGTCAATTGTGAAAATTAGTATTAAAATATATAATTATTATTTCTTGAGTTCCTTTTTTCAGATTTGAAGAATAGGAAGCAATTAGTATTCCAAATGTTAAAAAAGAATAAAAGGCGAGAAATAATATGTTAATGTTTAGATAAAGAAGCAACAGCAATAAAAAAGAAGCAAATGTAATAGTTGGGAATACATATTTGTCACAAAACTTTTTATTTTAGGGCAAGTGCTTGGTTGTTCCCAAATATTAAAGACTGTTCTTCCTGGTGAATGTACTGAAAGAGTAATTGGTTACAAAAATATAGAAGTAATTTCTTAATATTATTAATTTTTTAATATTATTTCTTTATTATTTTTGTTATGAATTTATTAATTAATTTTAATGCATTTAAAGACATGAAATCATGCACTAAATCACTTATAACTTGAAAAGTATTGCATTCAGAGCATTTTGTTAAAATATGTTGTCCAGCTACCTTGTCCATAACCACAACATGGTGAGTAACTTGGGTGTCAATCCCAGTAGCTAAGTGAGTAATGGCTACTTTCTGACATTTCATTATATACTACAATGAGTAAAATCACTTGTAACTCAAAAACTATTGCATTTGGAGAAATTTTCCATAAATATCTTATTCAGCTACTTTTTGGTCAGCTATAGCATAATAAAATTGCACAACTGTAGCTCATTACATAGCCGAGTAGTAGTTACTTTGAGGTTATCACTGTTGAGTAAATTGCTTGTAACTGCAATACTATTGCATTTAGAGTATTTTGTTGAAATGTTATTCATGCACTTTTGGGCCAGCTATAACAAAGTAAAATTACAGACATGTGGGTCATGGCATAGCTGAGCAAAGCTACTTTCAGAGTATCACTGCTGAGCAAATAATTTGTAACTTAAAAACTATTCCATTTACAGTATTTTGTTTAAATATGTCATTGACCAAGTTTTAGGTCAGCTATAGCATAGTAAAATTGCAGACCTGTACCTCACTGCATAGCTGAGCTACTGCCACTTTTACAGCCACTTTTAGAGTATCACTGTTGAGTAAATCAGTTGTAACTCGAAAACTGTTGCATTTAGAAAATGTTGTTTAAATATGTTATCCACCTACATATGGGTCAGCTATAGCATAGTCAAATTGTAAACCTGTAGATTATGGCATAGCTGAGCAATAGCTACTTTGAGAATTTCTCTGTTGAGTAAATCAGTTGTTACTTGAAAACTATTGCATGCACAGTATTTGCTTTAAATAGCTACTTTCAGAGTATTACTGCTAAGTAAACGATTTGTAACTTGAGAGCTATTGCATTTACAGTATATATATATCTTTATTATTATTTTGATACAGATCACACTGCCATTACAAAATTTTTTTTTTTTTTGACTCTTTAGGAGTTTACTGTAAAAGTGACTCAAACAAGAATCCAAATACATGTAGCAGGATGTTATACAAGTGAATACCAATTGATTTCACTTCAAGCAGTATAAGTCAGAATATACCAAAAAAATAACAACGAATAGATAAGCTATATAAAATTAAAGTATCATATTTTAAAACTGTAATTACATTTCTGACAATATAACTTCACTATATAACATAGGACTGATGTATTTATCTCTCTTCTATAACAAAGCCAAATGGGGTTGTTCTACCATTACAAAATGGCTTGTGAGTTCATTGCTGGACATTCTGGAGTAATATCTTTCAATTCATGCACAGCTAGAGTTTGAACTTCTTCTCTGCCTGCAAACTACCTCAAATACCCTCCGCAAGCAATAACAATGCTTAAGAATTGTTCCCACAAGTAAAGAACGTGTCCTGAAACAATCAGGATGTAATTATAGAACTGTGGAATGTCAATTTTAATTAGCAGTTCTGAAGTCCTCCTCATAGGGGGTTTATAATGGTTCTGAATTCTGATTCTAAAACACTACAATAGAGCAGAAGTTCTGTTTAAAGTGCTCCTCTGGAGGTGCATATGTGTCACATATACATCATATTTGTGGATTACATGGCTGAAGAAACATAAACAAAAAAAAGTGGGACTTGTTGATGGATTTGCTGGGCTTATTAAAGAAAGTGAGCAGCTCATATTGGGTAACAAATATATTTGCATACATACAAAAAAGTTATTTGATGATGATATTCTGCATTCCATTTGATTTCATTTGTATTCCATTTCATCTAATTTATAACATGATTATGACAGGATTAATGATGCAGATTAGAATGAGGGGAGATCTACAAAAATCACTAGAGTTTCAGATGAACACTGTTATCTCAGCTGTAACAGGTCAGCATGTATATCACTGATATACTGGGTCAGACACTGACATCGTTGCAGGAATGAATCCTCAAGGTTGTAATTGGAAAGCTGGCTTATCTGGTTATCTGTTGTCTTGGTGTTAAAAAATCCACAACTGGTGATAATTTGTCGCTTCAGCGTCACACAGTATAAAATATATTTTTGTCCAAGCTAATTTCAATTATTTAAAATATATACTAAGTACACTCAAAGGTTATTACAGTCAAGCTATTTAATGAAATTTTAAACTGTTTTAAAACTGGTTGGCTTTGGTTCAGCAAAACTTTTTGCAAAGATATAAATATGCAACTTTATGACCTATTTTATACTGTTTGAAACATTACATCTGCTTCATAACCGTCATCAGTTGTTTTTGGAACCAGCAAATCCCTAAAGTATCAGGCAAGTCTACAAAGGTCAAACTCTATATTGTAAAATCTGTAAAAACACAACCATGTTTTTGATTACGGCCCTTAAAAAGTTTCAAATTTTAAGATATTCGGGGCAACTCCTTTTCTACAGATTACAAAAAACAAGTAGCTAAATCATACACTCATACACAATAGTGTATGAAACATCTCCCTCTTGGAAACCTGCCCCCCCCCCCTCAATTTGTTTGGGGAGGAACACTGCCCTCCTTGACAGATTATCACTACTTGCAAAAAACTATTCACAAACATATATATTAAAAAAATAACTTCACCTGTGCACACAAGCTTTAATAGTTCTGTTGACCAGTGTATATAAATATGGACAGCTATATGGTAAGTGGTTATTATCTCTTAACAGAGTAAAGTATTTAGACTACATTCATTGCAGTATTTATTAATTAGTAATGCAAGAAATAACTTATTTCTGCATGTGAATGCTTTATAGGTACAAAAATTACTCATAATCTTAACTAAGGTGGGTAATTTTCCACCAACAACAAATTTAAAGTGAGTAACTGTAGTTTCCAGGAGGGCAGTTTTTTTTAGAGGGCATTTTTATAGGAGGGTTATTTTCCCCAATTCATATATGATGATATGACACAGTGTCAGGCTACTTCCGAAGAAAGGTCAATTAAATCTGATCCACTCACAAGATATTCTTAAAGTCTTTTAATTGTGTTCCTTGCTGCCTTAATTGTACATGTAACACAATCTACACTATGACATAAAATAATTTCCACATAAACCACACCAATTTTCTATTATCAATATTATGTATGAATTTTGTGTTAAATTGCAAACTTTTTCATTTTCCTTCCTTTTAATTTTTTTTTATTTCTCCACACCAGTCACATTAGAAACATACATATATTCAATACAAAAGGAATACATACATACAGCATATACTTATTCAAAACAGTGTAGTTACAGAACCAGATTTACTATTGTAAGAAATATTAATTTTTTTTTTAATATTGTCAAGAGAAAACAAAAAAGAAGACATTTTAGGCCAAACAGTTTTTACATTGAATAGCACAGTATGACACAGGAGGGGGGGAAACAAGAAAGAGGCTGTGCTGTGGTTCTTAACACAAACATACCCTAACAGGGTCCCATTTTTCATTGAATCGTGTTACAGTCACATCTTTTTTAATTACTATATTATATTCAATTTCCATAACCTCCTTTATCAAGTGCATAGCCTCAGGTAAATTAAGTCTTTTTGACAGAAATTTAGTTACATAAATATATTTTTTACATATACTGAATATATTATTTATTAAATCTTTCTTATTTTTGTTTAATACTCCTAAAATAATACACTTTGCATTCAAAACACTATCCAGGTCTAGCTTACCGAGAAAATTTTTCCTAACTTGTTCCCAGCACTTTTTAACAATTGGACATCCCCAAAATAAGTGTTCTATAGTTTCACATTCTATGCCACAAAAGCTGCATTTATCATTATCCTTGATCTTACAGATCTTCAAAAATTTATTAGTTGTTAATATTCTCTGGAGTATTTTAAATTGAAAACTCCTCAATTTCGAGTCAATTGTACTAGTTAGGTTGGCAACAAAATATTTTTGTAAAGTTTCATATGATATATTCTCATTGAGAGTATTGCTCCATTTCTGTTCAGTGGTTCTACATTTAGTATTATATAGTTTCATACAGGTCCAATATGTTCTCTTGCAAACTTTATCAAATTTTAATAGGTCTAGTAGCACTTTCTGTGGCATGTTGTGGTCATCCAATTTTTTTTAAATTCTGAAATTTCTAAACGCCATGGTCTTGGGAGAGAGTGAATAAGTGAATAAAAATCTACAAAGTTAATTCTAACATTGAATTTTTGCACAAAGTCTGAGTAGCCAAGTATATTTCCAGACTCATCAAGCAAGTTATTTATATATTTGATACCCTGTTTTTGTAATTCTTTTTTCTTCAAAATTAGGTTTGGATGTACCAAGTAAAAAGTATTCCAAAGGGGGTAGGTTCGAACATCTATTTCTTTTTTCAAAATTAAGCTTATACTTTTTCCAGGCTATGAGAACCTCTTCCCAAAATAAATTGCCCATTCTTTTAGTCATATACTCCAGAGAATAGCAATCTAGTTCCCAAATCTGATTTTTGTCCATATCACTCAATTTTTCAAAAATGGTTTGCCAATCACCACATTTTATAAAAGTCCGTTTGATCCATGCTAGCTTTAAGGCATCATTTAAACAGAACAGATTTGTCAACTTCAGTCCCCCTGCAACAAAATCCTGCTCTAATTGTGACAGTGTCATTCTTGGTTTTGATGTACCCCAAATGAACTTTCTAAAGAGTTTGTGTAATAAATTGAGTATTTCTTCTGATGGTTTTGGGAGGACCGACATTGGGTATACAAGTTTAGGGATGGCCAAAGACTTAATAACTGTTATTTTGCCCACAAGTGAAATTTTTCTTTTTGCATAAGAATTTAAAAGTTTTTCAATGTTAGCTAACCTGGGGTGATAATTCTATATTATTGGTAAATTCGATCCCAAGAAGCTTGAAGTGTTTTACCCAGTTTAGGTTTAAATCTGGACATAGATTGTTATTTGCATTCTTCAGGAAACCAATCCAAGCTACTTGGGTATTTTGCATGTTCATTTTAAGACCTGAACATTGGAAAAATTTCTCAAAAATGGTTATACTTTCCCTGAGAGAATTTTCTGATCCATCTAAAAGTAAAAAAGTATCATCAGCATATTGCCCAATTTTGTACTGATCACTCCCTATCTTTATACCTTGGATATTATTATTATTTTTTACCGTCATAGCTAATGGTTCTATAGCTAGAATAAATATATATGGACTCAGAGGATCTCCTTGTCTGCAACCCCTCCCCAAATGAAACTGCTCTGAAAGGTATCCATTATTTATAACACATGAACAGGAGTCTGTGTAGAGAATTTTAAACCACTTTATGAAACTGCTACCAAAATTATAAACTCTTAAAATTTTGGTCATGTACTCCCACTCTATGGATTTTATTTTTTTGTTTATTTGGGGTTTTACGTCGCTTTCAACACTGTACAGGTCATATCACGACGGGTAGTTGGAAGGGCAGAGGAAACCAGTACATATAGTTCGCTAGGGTTCTGTACTGTAAACTGCCGACCAACGGCAAGCAACTACCAGCTTTCCCACTTACGGCCATGACGCCCACTCTATGGAGTCAAAGGCCTTTTCAAAATCAATTGGTAGAATAAGTCCTTCTTTTCCTTTCTTTTTTAATATGCTAATGATGTCATACACCAAACGAATATTTTCACCTATGTATCTGTCTTTTAGGAATCCCTTTTGAGAACTGCTTATGATATGTGGTAAAACTCTTCTCATTCTCATAGCCAAAATTCCTGACAATATTTTATAGTCCACATTCAAAAGTGTGATTGGACGCAAGTTCTTCATGAATTCTTGGGATTTTTCACCCTTTGGAAGACAGGTCAGAATTCCTAGTCTTTGGGTTATTGATAATTTTGATTTTGTAAATGCTTCATTTAGACTGTCAATTAAGAATTTTCCTAAGTCGTTCCAAAAAAATTTATAAAATTCAGCAGGGAAGCCATCACTTCCCGGTACTTTGCCGTTTTTCATATTTTTTAAAACCTCTTTTGCCTCAGCTTCAGTTATTAGACCTTCACATTTATTTTGGTCATTTTCGGACAACTTTGTAATATTTTTCCTGTCTAAGAAAAAGTTTGCATCTGTTGAACTTAAGCATTTTGAACTATAGAGGTCATTGTAGAATGATCTCATTTCCCTTAATATGTCTTTCTGATTATAGATTAGCTGGCCGTTGACATTCAATTTTGAAACGGACTTACTTGAAGAATTTCTCTTTTCTATATTACAGAAGAATTTTGTTGGCTTTCCCCCCTCTTCATAATATTGAACTATTACAAAATTACTGTGTACACTCTGACAGGAAAATGACACAGTATTACAATTAGGCTTATAAAAATTTACAGATAAAGTATTTAGCAAATATGTGACTGTATCTCAATGTTTTATTACAATTATAACAACAACATACTTATTTGCCCGAGACCAGTCTGCATTTACTATTCTATTTATAATACCAAGAAAGCAGTGAAACGTATCAGTTGTCATTTTTGTTACTAGCGCACTGAGTTCCCCTTAGTGGGGAAGATATTGCGCCTGCATAGCAGTAGATTAGATTAGATTAGATAAGTAAATATTTTCTGCATTTGGTACCAGCATTTCTCAAATCTAACATTTTCCATTTTCAGGTTTGCAACTAACTTCTGCTCGCCAACCAAATTTTAATACCACAGAGAAATATGAAAATGAAACAGCTAAGCAGATGTTTATCAAGGCTGTTCTCACAACTAACCGGTTCCAATTTTTAATACATAGCAATATTATTATATACAAGAATAAAATAAAAAATTAAGTATAAATGGTTATTGGTATAAATAAATTGTACAGAGTGCTACAGTTAGCAACTGCAAAAGAGATTGCATATTGGATATATCTGAGGTATACTTTGACAGTCATAATGAAATAGATTATGATATATACTGACCTTAAAGTTGGTTTAAGATAACTAATTTCTGATAATTACTAATATTCACATTAAAAATGCATTTTATATTTTCTTTTAGAAGACAAAAATGAAGAATTTATACTTATTGAGGAGGAAACACTACAATTTTACACTATAAACGGACAAACATTTTGACTTAATATTTGTTCTTGCATTTTTGACTGTAAAGTTATGCTTTTGTCCCATACTATAATATAAATGTTTTAGAACCTTAATTTTTTCAAACAATGGTGATGTATAAGCTTTATAATGACATTTACAGTTTAGTATTACTGCCTTCTATTGAATGATTATAATAGGAGTAATATATTTATCAAAACGTCTACCCCATACTTCACATAAATAGATATGGCTGACTTACTGCATTGTATTTAGTGAGTAAAGAGTCTTGATTCAGTTTATCCTTTATCTTAAGTAACATTGCCATATAATTGTTTTTACTTTAGTAATTACAAAATTTGTACTTTCAAAGTTAATTTCTCATCAATCAAAACATCTTGAAACTTAGTCACAAACACTCTTTCAATGGGGAATTTATCATTATGTACTTGGCATTCAGAAATATATTTTTCATACGTAAAAACCATGTAGTTTGTTTTTGTTACATTAAGTGACAATTTGTTTGTTGCAAACCATCTACTTAGTTTGACTAATTCTCTTGATATAACTTGATGTACACTAGCATCATGAATATTAGTACTTGTAAAAATATATTTGTATCATCTGTAATAAGAAAAAATTAACTATTCAGAAACATTGTACAAATCATTTATCTATCTATATCTTGCACACAAGTTAATAATACATAAACAAAACAAGAACACTCAGAAAGTGCAAACTTACATCAAGGGCAAACACCTCTAACATTGATTTGGGGTGCAATAATAAAAAGAATCTGTTAAAATTCCTAGATCAAGAAAGAGATCCAGATCACCAACAAAATTTAATCATCTGCTCCTTGTGCCATTGTCGACATCTCCTAAAATTTCATCTAAATCATGCACTAATTCATGACTAATACATGCACTAAAACATATATCTCCTTGACAGAGGTAAAATTGTTCAGATATCACAACATATTTGGTATACAAGTTAATATTGCAGAAATATAACAACATATATGTAATTTATTCATTCAGTCCAACAATGGCAAGCAACTACTAGCTTTCCCGCTTGAGGTCAGGCCGGGAAGCAAACCATGATCTCAGAGGTGGGCAGCGAGAGTGTTACCACTCTGCCACCGTGGCCCCAATTTAAAATATATTTTTCAATTTTATTGCACTAGAATATACTTTTTTTTTTTTTGGTCACATTGTGCTTCTTACAGGATACAACATAACACAATAACTATAGCAATTATGAATACATTACCATAATAACATTTCTAAACTTAGATATTTTCTTATTACAAATATGTACAATACAAATTGTTCTCTATTCATTTTATGATCAAATTTTTCAAAATAAAATGTTTTTATAACCAGAAGAAACCCACTCTTTTCATAACTGCATATATATTGTTTTCATAAGGTTATGTACTTGTTTGTCAACTGCACCCTTAACATTACGACAAGAAGTACTATGATATATCTGAAATTTTGACTTTACCAAGTTCAGGTATTCCACAAAGATTATTTTCTTATTTTCATTCCTAGTTTTATTTATATACCATTTACCAAGAAGGATAATTAAGTTCTGTATACGTGTTTGCACTGGGTATTTTCTTTCATTTGAATCAATACCAAATAAAATTTCACAAATTGTATAATGTTTATCATTTCTTGTATTTAGGATTTTATTTATCCATGCTTTTAATTTTGTCCAAAATATCTTTGTATCAGTACAAAAAAATAAATGATGTTCTATTGTGTCCTGTAAATGGCAATAAATACATTGAGGATTGTTTTTAATCTTCCACACATGCAAGTTGTAGTTGCAATTTAAGATTCTATTGATTATCTTATACTGAAAGAACTGTAGATAAGTTTCATAATCTGAGTGATGTATCATTTTAAAAATTTTATTCCACGGAACTGTTTCCAGAAAAGGAAATTGTTCAACCCATTTTTCAACTACTGTTGGTTCTTGTATCTTATCATTAACTACCATCCAATATACTCTTTTATTGTTTACTTTTGTTAGTTCGGAAATAGTATTTATGACTTTAATCCTCGGTTCTTTTGTAATTTCTATCTTTGTATTCTTTATTATGTGTTTCCATGTATTTGGTATTATACTTAATAGCTTTCGGTAGCTAAATATGTCTAAATTAATGCCAAGTTTATCATTTAAAGCATTCCTTGTTAAAAATGTGCGATCATCATCTAAGATATCTTGAATAACTAAATCGTACATGTATTCTCCTTTTATATTGAGCGTTTTAGGCTGAATGGGTTTATTATCTAAACATATATATCTATTGTCAAATATGAATTCATTTGATATTTCTTCCATGGTTGTTGGAGGAATAGCAGTAATATTCTGCCAACTGTCAAATAGCTGTTTATGGAACGGTGTAAGACAGCTATTTCCCTGTGATTCAGGTAATTTGTGTTTTATCTTATTTTTTGTGATATTTAGAAGATACCATGTTAAGTATTGCCACTTCATTTCTATGCTTTCATGACTGACTAATTTTTTTATCCATATTATTTTTGCAGCCGTATGCACTGCAAAGATATCTGGCATTTTTAATCCCCTGTTATAGTAATTTGCAATTATAGTACTTCTTTTAACCTTTGCTGGTTTTCCATCCCACAAAAATTCTAAGAATAATTTATCTATTTTTTGTAATATATAATGTGGGCAATAGCAAACAGATAGTAAATAAGTTACTTGCGGAAGCATTAATGTTTTCAATACTACCACTTTGCCTTTTAGGGATAGCTTCCTTGTTGACCATATATTTTTTAATATTTCCATTGTTTCAAGCTTTTTTGTAAAATTTAGATTGACTGATTCTTTTATGTCATGTGAGAACCAGATACCAAGTGTTTTAAATACCCAAAAGTTTAGTTTAATTTTGCTGATTGCTTTTGGCAATATAATATTCTTCAGTCTGTTTATTCCAATTGGTACAACTTCCGATTTCTCTAAATTTATCTTTAATCCTGAATGTGTCTGAAACTCATTCAAAATGCTTACTGCATGACAGACTGAATCTAAATTTTTAACAAATAATGTTGTGTCATCAGCCAGCTGGCATATTTTGAACACTTCTTAGCACTAGAATATACTTATTAATTGAAACAGAGTACGGAATTTTACCATTTTGTATGGTGGGAAGCCATCTGACTAACTGTGATGTTTTGCACACTGGAGGAACTCAGGTGAAAGAGAGTAGCAGTAGGCTAAAGAAGGTGTCCAAGCAATTACATCCATGGAAAGGATGTTGCAACCAGGAAGGAAGGGTTTTATTCACAGGCTAGACCCAGAGTTCTTGGATTGTCTACACAGATGGAAGGCACAGGAACCTGTGGAAACTTAGTCAGGGAAGCACTCCAAATAGTATAAAATACCGTTAGATACAATAAAAAGTATAATTGATGTAAAAATTGTAGTTATATTTGAAGTGAGATTATCTGAATCCTGCCAATCCCATACAAATTAAAGTTGAAGGTAACTAATAATTAATGCAGAAATAACAGCAGGTTAAAGAGGAAATAAAGTATGAAAGAACAAATATGATTATCTAAAGTGGTCAGATGCCATGCTCTGTGGAGTTGGGGATCCGACCCAGCATCTACTGGTCCTATCATCACATCAGCCCCCTCCTTTTCTTGGCAAAAATAGGGGCTGTACGACTGGCCCTGACATGTCCTTGAGGTTAGATCTCACTTAGGTGAAGACCTAGCACTTTTGGGGTTTATGGAAGATGGCAATGAGTCTTGCTATTTCTGCACTGTTACTAATATCCATGACAGAGTTGCTTAGCATGTCTGTGATAGTGTATCATCGCCTTCAATGGTATAGAATGGCATCTATCTTGGTCTTTAAATAGTTCACCTGTTTATCTGTTTAGTGCTCACTATTGGTGTAAAAGGGCCCATTTTGAGGGGTAGATGGCTCTGGTAAATTTTTTGAGGTGCAGCAATTCCGTCTGCTAAATTACAGATGATACCAAAGTTGCAGGTTCAGGGATTCTGTGTAGGAGTGGAACTGATTGTTCAGTGGTTGTCTGAGTAGAGAGCATACTGGTGGTAATTGTCTTGGAAGGTTGAGGGACAGCTCCACCAGGTCCCAAGACCGTAGTTTAGTGGGCCAACTTCAAAAGAAACCTCAGTGCTGAACGGAGGGTGGTACCATTATACCCGGGTCTAATGGTAACACCACTAACAGTTGGGGAGCATTCATTATTTCCGAGATAACAATTTTTACCGAACTTGTATCTAACTAAACGGGTGAATGCTAAGCTCTGTCTTGTGGTACAGTGGGACCTGCCTCCTCTCTAATTCCTCCCTAGTGGTACAGTTGGATCTGCTTCCTCTCTAGTTCATGTCTAGTCATACAGTGGGACCCAGGCCTACCAAACTTCTTCCCTACATGTAAATTTGTCCCCGCTGGTGCATTGCGACCCATTCCTGCCCTAGTTCTTCACTACTTCACAATTTCTTCCCTTGTGGTACAGTGGGACCCACCTCCTCTCTAGTCCCACCCTAGTGGTACAGTGGGATCCAGCCCTGCCAAACTTCTTCCCTACATGCAAATTCATCCCTGGTGGCACAGTGTGACCTGCCTCCTCTCTAGTTCTTCCCTAATTGTACAATGGGACCTGCCTCCTCTGTAGTCCCACCCTAGTGGTACAGTGGGACCCAGCCCTACCAAACTTCTTCCTTACATGCAAATTCGTCCCTGGTGGCACAGTGTGACATGCCTCCTCTCTAGTTCTTCCCTAATTGTACAGTGGGACCTGCCTCCTCTCTAGTTCTTCCCTGGTGGTAAAATGGGATCTGCTTCCTCTCTGATTCCTCCCTATTGGTACATTCTGACAGACAGGACAAGCAATCTTTGAGTCATTTGTTTCCAAAATCCTCATTGCTGGTTCACTATAATGTTCCACATTGGAAAGAGATGCCATTGAACAGGTCTCATATGTATCACGCCTTATGACAGTTTTCTCTATGGATGTTAGTTATCCATTTGTACACACGAGTCCTTTCACTGACAATTAACATATTTCTTGGGAGATTCTGTGAAAAGTTTCTTGGAGTTTCATTCATCTGGCTTGTGTAGATATGCCAGCATCAGATCTAGTAAAAGTTGAATCATATGAAGTCAAACCTTTGGGAGTAACATCTGACTTCTTGATGTTCGCCATGAAAACCATGGCCTTGGGCTAAGCCTAGAAGGTATTTGGCGTGGACTCTCAACTCTAATCTAATCTAATCTACTGCTGTGCAAGTGCATTATCTTCCCCACAGAGGGGAACTCAGTGCGCTAATAGACAAAATTATCATAGGGAGAGTCGAGGGGCGTTCAAGGTCAGTAATCCAGGATTGTGGGTGTGACCAGGAGGGAAGAAAACTAAGTTGGGAAACTAGAGCTAAAGAGGTGGGTTTTGAGGTGCTTCCTAAAAGATGCAACAGAGGGACTGTTTCTTACATGAAAGGGGAAAGAGTTCAAAGGACAGGGGCATGGTGACTGAAGGAATTAGAAAAGTGCTTGATTGATTTGTGAACTCTAACTAATTAGTAAGTCATTCAGATATGGGTGCAGCATGATGTCCAGTTTCAGTACCATTGGTTGTATTTCCTTCACCAGGGAGGTAAAGACCAGAGGAGGTGTGACTAGGTAAAAAGGGGAGAAAGTTGGAGATTCCTTTTGGATGGAACATGAAGAATGTCTCGACTTTGGGTAAATAGGGAAATGTAGGCAAGTATCTATGTGGTCTTTTGAGTTGACCTCCATTGGATAGGATGTATTAACGCAATAAAATTGCAAATTTAATAAGTAAATTAAATTTTTATAAGTTAATACCCTATCCAATGGATAATTGCTTTACTGGTCGGCATGACCGGTCCCGCCAAACGCCAGAAAGAGACATCCTGTATATAATACCGAAAGGACCGGTCAGTAGTGTGCATTCGCTAGGTGGCGCATCATACTTGCTTCCTTCTAGACAGAGTGACGTCAGTTCATCTTTTTTGTTGTCTAAACAGATTTAGACCCCAAGTAAGCTGGTAGTGGGGTCGGTTGGGAGGGCCTTGCCTGTCCACTGGATAAGGTATTAACTTATAAAAATTTAATTTACTTATTAAATTTGCAATTTTATTGCGTTAATACATCCTATCCAATGGACAATTGCTGAAAAACTACTGCTTGGTCAGAGGGTAAGTTACTAGGGACTTAGGTGAACTCATAAATGATAAGAAAATTCCCTCTAGCCTAGGTTGACTTTAAGTCAGGAAACTTGTAGGCCTATGGTCGGATACCAGTGCCCAGTTGCTGGGGCCTATACCGACGTTGCCCCCCCCCTTTTTAGCAGACCTGCTCTGAGGTAGGGGAAGAGAGGGATGAGTTCAGTCCCAGAAGGCAATAAATCCCGAAGGAAAGCATGTCAATTAGTTCCATGAACTATTAACACTACATAAATACAAATATCAATAAGGGCTAATTGTGGATCTGCGGAGCAGCCACTACTGGGCCCAATTGAAGGGGCTCTGAACCAGCCCAAGCCACATTATTCAAAAAGAACTGTGTGAAGGTGTTATGTTACTTCCAGTGGCCGGCTGAAAAATTGTTCTAAGGAGACTCCCAACTGGAATGCCTTAGAAGCAGCAAGGGGCCCTGACAACATGGGCTTTACCCTGATGTAGGGTGAGGGCCTCCTGACCAGAGCTCATAACATAGGATTACAGTTGCTTGATCCATGAGGAGATAGTGGCAGGTGAGATGTCTTGTCAAAACCTTTCTAAAGGGAGACAGACTAACTCATTGTTCTGTTTGAGATCCTGTCCCAATAAGTGGCACAGTGCTCTGAACAAACACAGGACCTATGAGACTTGAGGGACTTATCCAGAGTTGGGGCCAGGGCTGGCATAACCACTGGGGCCACACTGTCCGGACTCTCCTTGGCCAGCTGGTTCTTGGAAAAAAGGGTGGGTGCTGGGTACAGACACCTTTGACCAGTCTGACTGCTGTCTGATGTTTTTGTTTTGCCAAGCATAGATCTCACTCCTGTTTATGACGGAACCCAGGGTCAAGAGGAAAACAGTCTTGAAGGTCAATGCTTCAAAGAGGCCTCTTTAAGGGTTTCGAATGGAGCCTTGCCAATTGGTGCAACACCAGGGGGAGGTTCCAGGAGAGGATGCCCCTCCGATCCTTAGGTCTGTCTCTGTAAACTGTCCAAGAGACGAGCAAGATTCTCACCGTGCTGAAATTTATTGGGAGGATTACCCATTTGTCACCAATAACTGATCTGGTTGATCTTTTTGAGGAGCCTCAATTCCTGCTGCCACTGCCTCAGAGAAGCCCTGCTCCTTTATTGCTGAGGCTCTAGGAGCCATGCACGCAGATCTAATTTTAACAGATTCCTGTGAGGAGTTGAATGGTTGAGAGAGCAGGTTGGGCAGGTACCAAGGAATCTGATTTGACATGATCAAGAGATCCCAGAACCAGGTATGTTGGGCCAATTTGGAGCAATCAGTGATTCCCTCACATGGGTAGTCCTGCTACTTCACCACTTGCCCAAGATTGCTACCAGTGGGAAGGCATATGGGTCCAGATCCTCCTATAACAGACTGATTACATCATTGTCCATATTGGGGGTCTAGCCCCGGTGATACAAGTTGAGGCAGTTGTTGTTGAGCCAGGTGGCAAAAACAGGCCCACTTAGGGCTGGTGCCACCAGAAGCATATTGCTTGGAAAAACTGACAGGAGGGACCCTTCTGTCTGCTCTGTCCGGTTTGGCCGAGACTGGATAGCTTGTCTGCTATGACATTCAGCCGCCTGGAATATGTTGGGCTAGAGTCACCTGTTTCCTGGAATACCAGGTCACGATTCTCCATAGTAGGGCACAAAGAGGGCCCGAATTCATCCCCCCTTCTTCCTTAATACAGGTAACCACCATTGTGTTGTCTGTAGCTATGACAGCAATATGATAGCAACCAGAGGTCTTGGAATTCTTTAAGGGCCAAACGACCGCCTTAGTTCCAGATAGTTGTGTAACTTGCTTCTGGAAGGGACCAGGTTCCCCTTGCAGTGTGTTCCCCTAAGTGAACACCCCACCCTTCTTTGATGCATCTAAGGATTGAAGAGCACATTTATCGGGTGAAATGGTTGACCTTGAAGCACATTGTCTTCCTGCAGCCACCATTTAGATGGGGTTGGAGGGAACCGGGGTCACCTTTTCTAGTGATTCTGGTACCCTCCAGCTGTTGTTCTAGTGCCACTTTATCGGACTCATGTGGAGGCGACCTAGGTGCACTTGCTTCTCCATGGCTGTCAGTAACCTTATCAGGGGCATCAACTGCCAGACCGGGCCTGTAGGTCCAGGGAGAAGTTTCTGGATAAGCATTCAAGGTCTACCAATGCTCTAGGGCGGGTCTGACCTTATCATCTTCCTAGCTAACTGGAAGCCTACTAAGTCAAAGACTTGCTCGAGGTCCAGTTTTAATTTTTTTTGTTTACCATTCAAACTTACTCCTGACATGGAGCTCCTAGAGACTGAGTATGTTGGAGACAGGCTTGTTGGGAACTGGCTTTGACCAACCAGTCGTACTGTAGGGTTGTGGTACTTGGTAATGCCATAGTTAGACCTCCTTCGCCACCACCAAGAGAAGACTCCCATTGTACTGTGAACAGACCAAAGGGGAGTGATTGAACTGGTGGGGAAGACCCTGGACATGAAAAAACTCCGGTACTTCCTTGTTGGTAGAATGGGGTGAGGGAGTAGACAACCTTGGAGTTATCCACTCCCCTTGCTGAAGAGAGGTTAATATGGTTCCCAATGTTTCCCAATCTCAGTTATTCAGGGTACTGGGCCACTTCTGCCTGGAGACCTGGTCAAGCCGGTCATTTCCCGAAGGTGAGGGTGTAGCCTTCTTGGAAGATTTCTTATGAACTTGGGCTGGCCCCTAGGGCGGCCCAGTCTTGAGCAGGCAGGTTGAGCCAAAAAAACAGTGTCAACACTGGTGACAGGCTAGACCTCACTGATCCACATAGGAAGAAACACTAATAGCCATTGATAACATCGGTGACCCCTGGTCTGATTAACAGATATTTTTCCCCATTGCTTGAGTTTTGAAAACTGGCAAAACGGGTTATAATCTTGAGGGGAAAACTGAGCTTGCAAACTCAGGCCCTCTTGTGTCAGCTGACACTGGTCACAGGATGGGTAAAAAAGGCAAACTGGATGGCCAGTCTAATAGGTGTGAGGTCTGATAAGAAGTTGACTGATAGTTGTTGGACAAGTCTTGCTTGACAGTCTCCATCTTATCTAAAGCCACTGTCTGACAAGCTAGGTCCTGAAAGGGTAGGCAAGCTGACTGGTCTGTTAGACTGACAGTCATTTCACCGGGACCAGTGAGTGGTCCAAGAATTCCTCTGTAACCTGTTTCCTTAAGCAGCCACTGGTTGGCCTAGACAGCTGCTTGGACACTTAAAGAACTTCTGCTGGTCTGTTAGTCAGTCCTGTAGACCTGCCCAGTACCAGGCTCAAACGGTTATAGGTAAAGCAATGCTCTGTAACCGGTTCCTGGTGGCTCCACAGTTCTGCATAAACTCACTGGAGTTGGCAGAACTGGGTGAGTTCAACTACTTCTTAGCAGGGATAGGCTCATATGAAGCTGCCTTTTTCCTGTCCACAGTAGTGGATTCAGCAGCTCTTCTCTGCAACCAACAATCTCTGTAACCGGTCAAACCGGTAGGCTGGTGTCTCTCTGTAACGAAAGTTTTCTGGGAGAAGGCTCTGTAACCAAACAATTGGGACAGCACAGGTCTGTACCATTAGTTAATCCCTTGGTAGATCTGCCGGTCCAGTAACCTGTTGTTCCAGGTTCAGCTGGTTACTTCACCAGTATCTCTCAGTTCTTGTGAAGCAACAGTCACTGAAGGTTGTGTAAGCCGGCACCCGGTCAGTAGGCTCTGTAACCGGTTGGTGAAAGGAATTTCTCTGAAGAAATTTCCTGTCCAACTAACTTGTCACCATCAATTCTCTGTAACCGGTAAACCTGTTGTAAGCACTTGATTTGAAGCTGGTTTCTTACCAGTAAGGATGGGAACAGGAGATTTCTCTGTAACCGCTAATTCTCTGTAACCGGTAGACCTGCTGTCCTCACTTGTTCACTGTGGCTGCCTTCTCCTTGCCAGTAATGGTGGGAATAGCAGGTTTCTCTGTAACCGGTAATTCTCTGTAACCGGTAAACCTCTGTAACTGGTAGCCCTGCTGACATCACTGGACCTAGTCAACGGAAGCTACCCTCTTCTTGCCAGAAATATGGGATCAACTGATACCTGTATCACCAGCAACTCCCTGTAACCGGTAATCTTTTTAAGCCCATAGCCCTTGCTGGATATCTGTGTGACCACATCCGGCAGTCTGAGCAGAACTGGTGCCGGTATCCCTCATCACTGGCTGGCTAGGGACCCTACCGGTAGCCTGAACAGGACTGGTACCGGTCCAAAAATCTGCACTGGGGAGATAAGGGTCTCAATGGTCACAACAACTTCTGGTAGGTGAACCTTCTGAGCAGCCTCACCGGTGGTCTGAACAAGACTGGAACCGGTGCCATGGAACTTTTGGGACGATCCCTGTGAAAACTGGAGAAACTGAACTTTGTAAAATATGGTGGCCCGCTGGGCCCAAAGTGTCAACAATGGCCATCCTGTAACCATCAATGGTCGAGGGGCGCCTGTTTAGATCTTGGTACAGGTACATGAAAAAATCTGAGATATGTTTCACAGATGGAGTGGAGAAATCCACCGAATTTTATCTGCACCATTTTTCAAATAGGGCCCACTTTGACTAGTAGATAGTCCTTGTTGACGATTTCTAAGGAGCAGCAATTCTCTCTGCCACCTCCACAGTGAAGCCTTGTTTTAGAGGTGTCCACTCCTACACACCAGGGGTGGAGGTTGAGATGCTGTGGATTGCTATGGAACACATAATTGTGGGACTGTTAGAGAAGAGTTCTTGACACTGGAAGTTGAAGTGGGATCTCTGTTGAGAGCTGCACTAGGTCCCAAAACCAGGGAATCCCTGGCCAGTCTGGGGTTATTACAGTGATTAGGCAACTGGATTGCCTGATTTTGGATCACCCTGTGAAGGAGAGCCGTGGGAGGGTAAGCATAAGCAGTGAGACCCAACCAGTTTATGTTCAGAGCATCTATGTCCCCAGCATTTTGGTCTGCGACTGGAGACACATATAGTGGAACTTTGTGGTTCAGGCGAGTGGCAAAAGATCTACATGAGGAGTGAACCACTTGAGACAGATCAGTTTGAACACCTGCGGATGCAGTGACCATTGTTGATTGGACTTGGTTCGACCTGGACAGAAGGTCGGCCATCACATTCAGACACCCTGGAATGTGTCTGGCTTTTAAGGTTATCTGGTAATGATGGCACCAGGTCATTATCTTCCACAGGAGCGCACATCTCCGCTGAGTGGGTTCCTCCTTATTTATTTATGTAGGCTTCTACTGTTTAGTTATCTGTAGCAACCAACACTGTTTTATTTTAACACTGGTCCTTGAACCTTTGAAGGGCCAGAGAAAACACCTTCAGCTCTAGAACATTTATGTGTAGCCTTATTTCCCGGTCTGACCACAACCCTTTGAAGAGGTTTGCTCTAAGGGAGCACCCCAGCCTTCGTTGGAGGCGTCTGTAAAGAGTTGAATACTGTGGTCTTTGGGATGACAGTCTTTGCCTTTCATCACATTTGTGGGATTCTGCCACCATTCTGGGTGGGCTGACATGGTTTTTGTCCAAGGAAGGAGGTTGTCCATCGACTGAGCAAATCTCCAGTGCTCCTTGAGGTGAAACTGAAAGGGCCTCATGTGAAGGTGTCTCCCCAGGACCATTTTCTCCGCTGAGGCAAGCAACCCAATTAGCGACATTAAACATCTTGTAGTCAAAAACATGTTTTGACTTGAGTCGTAGGAAGAAATCCTGAAATTTGAGCCATCTCTCTTGAGAGGGTTTTACAAGGGCTGAATCTAGATGGAATTCGTAGCCCACAAATGAAAACACTTGAGTAGGTTCAGCTCTAGAACATTTATGTGTAGCCTTATTTCCCGGTCTGACCACAAACCCTTTGAAGAGGTTTGCTCTAAGTGAGGGCCCCAGCCTTCGTTGGAGGCGTCTGTAAAGAGTTGGATACTGTGGTCTTTGGGATGAAAGTCTTTGCTTTTCATCACATTTGTGGGATTCTGCCACCATTCTGGGTGGGCTGAAATGGTTTCTGTCCAAGGAAGGAGGTTGTCCAACGACTGAGGAAATCTCCAGTACTCCTTGAGGTGAAACTGAAAGGGCCTCATGTGAAGGTGTCCCCCCAGGACCATTTTCTCCGTTGATGCAAGCAACCCAATTAGCGACATCAAACATCTTGTAGTCAAAAACATGTTTTGACTTGAGTCGTAGGAAGAAATCCTGAAATTTGAGCCATCTCTCTGGAGAGGGTTTTACAAGGGCTGAATCTAGATGGAATTCGTAGCCCACGAACGAAAACACTTGAGTAGGTTTAGTTCGGACTTCTCTTGATTTATTATCCAGTCTAAGGACTGGTTAGGTCTACCACTGTCTGAGTGTTTATTGTGCTTCTTCCTGCGACTGGGCCCTACCATCCAGTCGTCCAGGTACTGGTGAAGTCTGATTCCCCTTGTCAGGGCCATCAACTTCACTTCTTTTACAATCATTGTAAAGAGCTGAGGGGCCGTGGCCAGCCCGAAGGGAAGGGGGTGAACTGAAAACTTGTGACCTGTGGCAAATCCTTAGGTATTTCCTTGAGTTTGGGAGAATGGAGATGTGAAGATAGGCGTCTGATAGGTCTATCGACGACACCCATTCCCCTAGAATCAGAGAGGCCCTGAAGGATTCTGGTGTTTCAATTTAGAACCTTTCCACAAGTAGGAAGGTGTTGAGCCTGCTTGGGTCTATTACTTGCCTCCACCTTCGTGAGGCTTGGGTACAAGAAACAGGCGAATGCAAAACCTGAGAGATTTAGATTTTCCACCCTTTCTATTGCGTTCTTTGACAGAAGAGACTGGATACAAGAGGTCAGAGCTTGTTCTTTGAAAGCCTTGTAACCTGATAAAATCAGTGGAGCTCTGACCAATTTGGTTTTGAGATGAATGGAAGAACGTAGCCATTGGTGATAATGTTTAACACGTCTGAACATTTGTTTGTGAGCCAGTCTTTTCTGAAAGAATGGAGGCGACCTACTGGGGGACTGAGGGAGGCTGAAAGGAGTCATAGGAGGGGTTTCCATGCCCTTGTCCCTTGAATGGGGTAGAAAGAGACCCCTGAAGCCTCTTGAGTTTGATTTCCCTCTACCTGAGGAAAACGATTGGTTACTGCTTGAGAGGAATTTGCCCCCATAGGAGCGTTTCCTGTAGGAGCCTCATTCTATTGTGGTGGGGAACATGAAAGGGGAATTCGATAGGGTCTATTTATTTATTTGGGGTTTTACATCGCTTTCAACACTGTACAGGTCATATCATGATGGGTAGTTGGAAGGGCAGAGGAAACCAGTACATATAGTTCGTTAGGGCTCTGTACTGTAAACTGCTGACCAACGGCAAGCAACTACCAGCTTTCCCACTTGAGGCCATACCGGGAATCGGCCTCAGAGGTGGGAGGCCAGAGTGTTACTACTCTGCCACCGTGGCCCCCTTTTGATAGGGTCTAAAAACCCTGTGGGTCTTTGGGGTGCCTTAAGGAGGAAGTCTTCTCCCTCCTTGACTAATTGTAACTTAAACAGAGAAGGCCAAAACGGACGAATTCCTGAGTTCTTGTTATCTAGAATCCCCTAGATGTGATTGAAGAAGGGTCATGTTGGCCCTGCATCCTAGCAGGCCAGAGTTTGCCCATTGTATACAATTCCCTCTGGAAGATATGGGCTACAGATTGTTTAGACTGGATAAGGATTAGGCACCCTTCTGAATCTGGCTTTTAACCCCCTACAGGTGGCCCTAATACCTGGGTGTGTGGTTCGACTCTGATTTTTCTTTCTCTAAACACGTCCAGAATGTTTGTAAAGGCTGTTTGTAAAGGCTGCTTTAGTCAACTGAGGGATTTTAGAAATATTAGGCAGTTCTTGACTCAGGATGCAGCTGTGTCGGTTGCCAATGCCTTAGTTAGTAGTCGGTTGGACTACTGTAACTCACTTTTCAGGAGTCTTTCAAAAGTCAATCTTCATATATTACAGTCTATCCAAAATAGTGCTGCTAGAATTGTTACAAATTCGTGTAAATACACTCGGACAGCTCCGGTACTCAGGAAACTCCATTGGCTCCCTATTCAGTTTCGTTCAAACTGGCTACCCTGGTGTACAAGTTTATTCCACATCTCCACACACCGCATCTATACACATACCACATCTATCCACATACCGCACTACTTACAATACTAGACGCAGAGTGTTGCCAATTTCCTCAATGTACCAAAATTTCAACCTACAATTAACAAGTCCACTAAGCAGTTTGGCTTCAGTTTTGCCTTAGATGCTACATATGAATAGAAATAGGATAGCATAGAACACACATTATCATGTGTAACGTCCACCCCATGAACCTTTTGCCAAAATTGTACAGTAGTCTTACAAGACCCTGTTTCATTTGTGAAATATATCAATTATGGTTAAATATTTATTAGTGTCCATGTAAATTATTTCAGCTTCATGCCTTTTTGCATTGGTTGGGTCGAAAATTTTGATGAAATCACTCTATCTTGCACAGTTAAGAAGATAGAAGCAAATTTCTGGCAAAAATTTGAAAATTCAAAATGGCTGCCATTTTTGGGGAAGAGGAAACTTTTTTGAAAATTGCCAAGAGTACATTTCTTAGATACCCTGTGGGTCGAAAATTTCACCGAAATAACTCTATGTTGCACGGTTAAGGCAAATTTGTGTTTTTCTATTTTGGGCCAAAATTCGAAAATTCAAAATGGCCGCCATTTTTAGGGAGGGGAAATTTTTAAAAAATTGCCAAGAGTACAATGCTCAGATACCCTGTGGGTAGAAAATTTTGACGAAATCGCTCTATCTCGCATGGTTAAGGAGATAGAAGCAAATTTGTGTTTTGCCATTTTTGGCAAAAATTCGAAAAATTCAAAATGGCCGCCATTTTTGGGGAGGGGAAATTTTTTTGAAAATTACAAAGAGTAGATTCCTTAGATACCCTGTGGGTCAAAAATTTCGACGAAATCGCTATATCTCGCACGGTTAAGGAGATAGAAGCAAATTTATGTTTTGCCATTTTTGGCAAAAATTCGAAAATTCAAAATGGCCGCCATTTTTGGGGAGGGGAAATTTTTTTGAAAATTGCAAAGATTACATTCCTTAGATACCCTGTGAGTCGAAAATTTCGACGAAATCACTCTATCTCGCACGGTTAAGGAGAGAGAAGGAAATTTGTGTTTTGCCATTTTTAGCAAAAATTCGAAAATTCAAAATGGCCGCCATTTCTATCTCGCACGGTTTAGGAGATATGAGCACATTTGCCTTTTTCAGTATTCAAAATAGCCAATTACTCATTTATTTAATTAATTGCTCACTCATCTATGAAGCAATTACCCCCAAAAGCAATCCCATACAAGCTATTAACCCAATGAACCTCCATACCAAATTTCAGAAAGATAGGCTTCATAGCATTCCTTAAAATGTCTGGAAACCAAAGAGATACTCCAAAGTAGCAAAGTAGCTATTACTCAGTTAGCTATAAGAGCTATCATCACCAAAAGCAATCCCATACAAGCTATTAACCCAATAAACATGCATGCCAAATTTGGTAAAGATAGGATAAGAACTGTTGCCTAAAATGTCTGGAAACCAAGTGGGACGCCGGACGGCGGAAAAAGCAAGAATAATATGTCCACACCCCAGTGGGTGGACATAAAATATATATAATACAGTTTAAGACTTGTCACACTTAGCATTTCCAAAAAAACAGGGCAAAATACAGAAAACAAATGTCAAAAAGGTCACTTGGGCGAGTGTCTGGTCCTCATACACAGGTTAAACGTCTACTAAAAGCCTTGATTTTCGACACATGTAAAAAGATCATAATAATGTATTCCCAGATGAGATTTTAGATCTATCAATCACATAGTTTAACAGTCACAGGGCTTAAAAGTGGCAAAAAGTCCAAATGTAACCTCAATGTAATCTTCAAAATAAAGCTTCAGACTTAAAATCTTTGACAATCGGATTACATAGAATGTATATCTAATACAGTTTGAAACTTCTCAGACTTACCAGTTCCAATTTACAGAGCAAAATATGTGAAAAATCTCTTACAAGGGTTACTCAGGTGGGTGTTTATGGTCCACATACACAGGTTAAATGTCTATTAAAGACCTAAATTTTGGTGCACATATAAACTAGACCTACGTACCGGAGAACCGATGCAAATCTATATCCACCGGAAAGACAACTCACCAAAGCGAGTGAACCATCGCTTGACCTTGAAGGAGGGGCCAAAGGTCAAATCTGACATCAGAAGATTCCCAGCCCACAATATCCTGCAAGTTGGTTTCACATTGCAAACCTCTAGGGATCAATAATAAACGAGTTATAAACCCTTTTAAGTTTAGCTGTCCTCGTTTGACCTTGAAGGAGGGGCTCAAGGTAAAATCTGACCACATCAGAAGATTCCCAGCCCATGGTTTCCTATAAGGTGGTTTCACATTGCAAACCTCTAGGACCAATAATAAGCAAGTTATAAGCACTTTTAAGTTTGGCCATCCTCGTATGACCTTGAAGGAGGGGTCCAAGGTCAAACCTGACTACATCAAAAGATTCCCAGCTTATGATTTCCTATAGGTTGGTTTACCATCCCAAACGTGTTGAACCAATAATAAGCGACTTAGAAGCACTTTTAACTTTGGCTATCCTCGTTTGACCTTGAAAGAGGGGCCCAAGGTCAAATCCGACCACACCAGAAGATTCTCAGTCCATGATTTTATATAGGTTGGTTTACCATCCCAAACCTCTTGGACCAATAATAAGCAAGTTATAAGCACTTTTAAATTTGGCTATCCTCGTTTGACCTTGAAGGAGGGGCCCAATGTCAAACCGACCACACCAGAAGATTCCCAGTCCATGATTTCCTATAGGTTGGTTTACCAACCCAAACCTCTAGGACCAATAATAAGTTATAAGCACTTTTAAGTTTGGCTATCCTCATGACCTTGAAGGAGGGGTCCAAGGTCAAATCTGACCACATCAAAAGATTCCCAGCCCATGACTTCCTATAACTTGCTTTACCATCCCAAACCTTTAGGACCAATAATAAGCAAGCTATAAGCACTTTTAAGTTTGGCTATCCTCGTTTGACCTTGAAGAAAGGGCCCAAGGTCAAACCCGACCACACCAGAAGATTCACAGTCCATGATTTTCTATAGGTTGGTTTACCATCCCAAACCTCTAGGACCAATAATAAGCGAGTTATAATCACTTTTAAATTTGGCTATCCTCGTTTGACCTTGAAGGAGGGGTCAAAGCTCAAATCTGACCACATCAAAAGATTCGCAGCACATGATTTCCTATAGGTTGGTTTCACATTGCAAACCTCTAGGACCAATAATAAGGAAGATATAACCACTTTTAAAGTCCACTAGGTGGGTTACTTTGGCACTCCCTGGATGACTTTGAATTAAGAGCTTCAAGGTCAAATGTCTGCAAGGTTATAGAGGACATATATATCTGTTATACATACCACCTATGAAGACATTCAACCTTCTACCTATGAGAAACAGCCAGTAGAAAAATGTAGATAATTTTCAAAGAAATGCCCGCGGCGGCCATCTTGTTTTTCAGAATGAGGCTAATTTCCTTCCCAGAAAAGCTTACCCCCCAATGAAGATATACAAAAAACATATTGATATATTCCCAGATGATATTTCACTTAGATGAGCAACATAGTTTGAAAGCTACAGTGCTTGAAAGTGTCAAAAAGTCCATAAATTGGGTCTCTGTGGGCAATTTTGAGACCTTCAGTCGACCTTACAGATGAACCTACAGCCTTTAAATTTTTCACAGATAAGGATTACACATAAAAGTTATACCTAGTGCTGTTTGAGACTCATCAGAACAAGCATTCTGACGCATGCATATATCTCCCGCCCTATAAATTAGATGTACTAAAGATAGTGGAATATAAATTTTCTTGTGAGATGGAGGCACATGTAGAAGTGACAACAAGTTTAATGTTTGATTGCAATACTTTTAAAGACAAAAGGCATTTACTCACTTTAGTAGCTATTACTCTGCCATCCAAAGAGCTACAGTTCTTCACTATGTGGTAGATCACACAAAAGTTGGTGAATGACTTATTTAGAAGAAATTGCCTACCTGTAATATTTTTAGACATAAAAGACATTTACTCATTTTAGTAGCTATTACTCAGTTATCCAAAGAGCTACAGTTCTGCAACTTCACTATGTGGTAGATCACCCAAAAGTAGGTGAATGACTTATTTAGAAGAAATTGCCTACCTGTAATATTTTTAGAGATAAAAGACATTTACTCATTTTAGTAGCTATTACTCAGCTATCCAAAGAGCTACAGTTCTGCAACTTCACTATGTGGTAGATCACCCAAAAGTAGATGAATGACTTATTTGGAAGAAATTGCCTACCTATAATACTTTTAGAGATAAAAGACATTTACTCATTTTAGTAGCTATTACTCAGCTATCCAAAGAGCTACAGTTCTGCAACTTCACTATGTGGTAGATCACCCAAAGGTACGTGAATGACTTATTTGGAAGAAATTGCCTACCTGTAATACTTTTAGAGATAAAAGACATTTACTCATTTTAGTAGCTATTACTCAGCTATCCAAAGAGCTACAGTTCTGCAACTTCACTATGTGGTAGATCACCCAAAAGTAGGTGAATAACTTATTTAGAAGAAATTGCCTACCTGTAATACTTTTAGAGATAAAAGACATTTACTCATTTTAGTAGCTATTACTCAGCTATCCAAAGAGCTACAGTTCTACAACTTCACTATGTGGTAGATCACACAAAAGTAGGTGAATGACTTATTTAGAAGAAATTGCCTATGTGTAATATTTTTACAGATAAAAGACATTTACTCATTTTGGTAGCTATTACTCAGCTATCCAACGAGCTACTGTTCTGCAACTTCACTATGTGGTAGATCACCCAAAAGTAGGTGAATGACTTATTTATTAGAAATTGCCTACCTGTAATACTTTTAGAGATAAAAGACATTTACTCATTTTAGTAGCTATTACTCAGCTATCCAAAGAGCTACAGTTCTGCAACTTCTCTATGTGGTAGATGACCCAAAAGTAAGTGAATGACTTATTTAGAAGAAATTGCCTATCTCTAAAACTTTTAGAGATAAAAGACATTTACTCATTTTAGTAGCTATTACTCAGCTATCCAAAGAGCTACAGTTCTGCAACTTCACTATGTGGTAGATCACCCAAAAGTAGGTGAATGACTTATTTAGAAGAAATTGCCTACCTATAATACTTTTAGAGATAAAAGACATTTACTCATTTTAGTAGCTATTACTCAGCTATCCAAAGAGCTACAGTTCTGCAACTTCACTATGTGGTAGATCACCCAAAAGTAGGTGAATGACTTATTTAGAAGAAATTGCCTACCTATAATACTTTTAGAGATAAAAGACATTTACTCATTTTAGTAGCTATTACTCAGCTATCCAAAGAGCTACAGTTCTGCAACTTCACTATGTGGTAGATCACCCAAAAGTAGGTGCATGACTTATTTAGAAGAAATTGCCTACCCATAATACTTTTAGAGACAAAAAACATTTACTCATTTTAGTAGCTATTACTCAGCTATCCAAGGAGCTACAGTTCTGCAATTTCACTATGTGGTAGATCACCCAAAGTAGGTTAACGACTTTTTTAGAAGAAATTGCCTACCTGTAATACTTTTAGAGATAAAAGACATTTACTCATTTTAGTAGCTATTACTCAGCTATCCAAAGAGCTACAGTTCTGCAACTTCACTATGTGGTAGATCACCCAAAAGTAGGTGCATGACTTATTTAGAAGAAATTGCCTACCCATAATACTTTTAGAGACAAAAAACATTTACTCATTTTAGTAGCTATTACTCAGCTATCCAAGGAGCTACAGTTCTGCAATTTCACTATGTGGTAGATCACCCAAAGTAGGTTAACGACTTTTTTAGAAGAAATTGCCTACCTGTAATACTTTTAGAGATAAAAGACATTTACTCATTTTAGTAGCTATTACTCAGCTATCCAAAGAGCTACAGTTCTGCAACTTCTCTATGTGGTAGATCACCCAAAAGTACGTGAATGATTTATTTAAAAGAAATTGCCTACCTGTAATACTTTTAGAGATAAAAGACATTTACTCATTTTAGCAGCTCTTGCTCAGCTATCCAAAGAGCTACAGTTCTGCAACTTCACTATGTGGTAGATCACACAAAAGTAGGTGAATGACTTATTTAGAAGAAATTGCCTATGTGTAATATTTTTTGAGATAAAAGACAATTACTCATTTTGGTAGCTATTACTCAGCTATCCAAATAGCTACAGTTCTGCAACTTCACTATGTGGTAGATCACCCAAAAGTAGGTGAATGACTTATTTAGAAGAAATTGCCTACCTATAATACTTTTAGAGATAAGTGACATTTACTCATTTTAGTAGCTCTTGCTCAGCTATCTACTCACTTAGCTATTGACCTACATCTGCAAAAGCAACAAAAATATAAAGGACACAGGAAAGTCAGCTTTTGAAAAACTAGATGAATAACAAGTGAAAAAATTTGCCTAACTTTGGTACTTGTGAAGGTATTTGACATTTATTCCCATCATAATTTTGCTACAAATAAGAAAATAGCTATTGCTCACTTATGACATGCAATGGAACCCCAAACGATATGCCATGTTATAGTTAAGAAAAAAGTAGCTGAACAAATTATTTTAGGAAAATCCTGTAACTGCAGAAGTTTTTGAGTTACAATGGATTTACTCACCAGTCACAATTTCAAAGTAGCTATTACTCAGCTGTCCAGTGTGCAACAGGTTTGCAGCTTTACTATCTGATAGCTAATCAAAAACTAGATGAATAACATATTTGAAAATATTTCCCTAACTTGAATACTTTTGAAGATATTTGAAATTTACTTATGTTGTTATTTTGCTACAAATAAGAAAATAGCTATTACTTATGGCATGCAACAGAACCCCAAACTATATGCCATCTTATAGTTAAGGAAAAAGTAGCCGAATAACATATTTTAGGAAAATACTCTAACTGCAATAGTTTTGGAGTTACAATGGATTTACTCAACAGTCACAATTTCAAAGTAGCTATTACTCAGCTATCCAATGTGCAACAGGTCTGAAACTTTACTATGTGATAGCTTATCAAAAACTAGATGAATAACATATTTGAAAAGAATTCCCCAATTTTAATACTTTTGAAGACATTTGAAATTTACTCATGTCGTTATTTTGCTTCAAATAAGAAAATAGCTATTACTCACTTATGGCATGCAATAGAACCCCAAACTATATGACATCTTATAATTAAGGACAAAGTAGCTGAACAACATATTTTAGGAAAATACTCTAACTGCACTAGTTTTGGAGTTACAATGGATTTACTCAACTGTAGAATTTCAAAGTAGCTATTACTCAGCTATCCAATGTGCAACAGATCTGAAACTTTACTATGTGATAGCTTATCAAAAAGTAGATGAATAACATATTTGAAAAGAGTTCCCTAACTTTAATACTTTTGAAGATATTTGACATTTACTTATGTCATTATCTTTTTTTGTCAAAGACGGATTGGATCCTTCCGTAGTTCCAACAAAGACCTGCACCACTTTCGAAAATTTCCTCCTCAAGATAACCCTTCACAAAGAATCCTTTTACCTACTAAATATATATAGACCTCCGTCCTCCAGTACTACATCCTTTTTTTACCAGTTTCAGTCACTTTTGGAGGATATTCACCATACCACGGAGAATCTGGTGATCATCGGCGACTTCAATTTTCACCTCGAAACAACACGTTCAAATTCAAAAACCTTTCATTCTTTGATTGATTCATTTGATTTAACTCAGAAAGTTAACTTTCCAACTCACATTCATGGACAATACACTTGACCAGGTATTAACCAAATCTAACAAGGACTATATTTCCAATGTCCATACCACTGATGCCTTTTCCGACCACTTTTCAATTAGTTTTACTCTTAATCTCTCAACCCCTACAACCCAAACCAAGGCTACTGTCACCTTTCGTAAATACCATAAAATTGATAAAGACAAATTGAAAATGGATCTCCTCGCTTCTGAACTACTTAATAATCCTTCCAAGGAAGCCGACACTCTTTATGAACAATATCAAACTACTTTGTCCACCCTTATTGACAAATATGCACCACCACACACCAAAAATACCAAGGCGAAGTATATCCCAGGATGGGTTAATGAAACGGTAATTGCGGCAAAGGAGACCAAGCGTTTGTTTGAACGTATTTGGCGCCGAAATAAATCTACCTTCAATAGATCCCAATACATGCAGAAAGTCCACCAGTACAATAAAATCTGCATGCAGGCCAAATCTGAATTCCTCAAAGAAAAAATTCGGGACAATCACCACAACCCACAAAAACTATGGTGAGTCCTGGGTGATGTGTTACACAGAATCCCAGCAAAGATTCTCCCATCTATAAACCCCCCAAAGCTTTTGGCTGACAGATTTGTCGAGTTCTTTACAGAAAAAATAGAAAAAATACTCAATTTTCTCTACCTCACTCAATTTCCGACACATCACCCCATACTCTCCTCCACCCACATTCACCTCTTTCTCTGCTGTAACTGAAGAGCAGGTCACCAAAATCATTCAAGACTCTCCCACTAAATCATGTTCCCTTGACCCTTGGCCCACTTTTCTTGTTTTTGAATTCCTGGATATCCTTATTACCCCCATCACCGCAATAATCAACGCCTCTCTAGCACAAGGTACGTGTCCTAATTTCTTTAAGCAGGCCCATGTAACCCCAATTCTTAAAAAATCATCCTTAGATAAGGAAATTTTCAAAAATTACAGGCCCGTTTCCAATGAAAGGGTAGTAGCAGCCCAGCTACATACTCACCTTGATGAAGCCGGCCTGATGACTGCCTTCCAGTTGGCTTATAGAAAACACCATTCTACTGAAAGTGCCCTCCTTAACATTCATAATGATATTCTTCTCAATATGGCCAAAGGGTCTGTTACAGCCCTCACCCTTCTAGATCTCTCCGCCGCTTTCGACACCATTGATCACACTATACTCCTGGACAGACTTAATGGTTACTACGGAATCAGTGAACTGGCACTTGGCTGGTTCAAATCATACCTGTCGGGAAGGACACAGTCGGTCAAGGTAGGCAGCACACTCTCAAATCCTGTTGCCCTTCAGCATGGGGTCCCCCAGGGCTCCGTCCTTGGTCCAATTCTTTTTTCCCTTTACACCAACCCAATCAGCTCCATCATTCAATCTCATAGTAGCATCAATTACCATTTCTACGCCGATGACACTCAGCTATACATTTCACTCTCTCCAGCAAATTTTTCTTACTCTGTACAAAAACTAAAAAATTGCCTAAACGACATCAAAAACTACATGTTCACAAATAAACTAAAACTCAACCCTGATAAAACCGAGTTCATTTTGATAGGTTCGAAAAACAACCGTAAACAACTCCTTCCTCACTTTCCAATCAATATTCTTGGTAATCAGGTCTCACCAGCACAAAGTGTCTAGAACCTCGGAGTGGTGTTTGACTCCAACTTCACTTTCTCCAACCATGTGTCACAGGTCATAAAGTCCACTAGAGCTCATGCAAGAGACCTCTACAGAATACGCCCCCTTCTAGACCTTAAAACATCAGTTCTTTCAGCGAATGCCTTGGTCAGAAGCAGATTGGACTACTGCAATTCCCTGTTTCTATCACTCACAGACTTTGAGCTAAGAAGATTGCAACTAGTGCAACACTCACTCTGCAGGGTTGTCGCCCGTTCCTCAAAATTTTCTCACATCACCCCTCAACTGAAACAAGAGGAGAGTGCCCGTTCACGGGCACTGTGTCAGCTGACTGAGTGTTTTTGATTTGTGAAGGTGATTAGAGGACAGAATAATTATCAGGAAAAGGGCTGTAGAGAAATACAGTAAATGGTAACTGGACAGCAAGTTCGAAAGAAATTCCGAAGCTGACAGAAGAAAAGGATAAAAAAGTTGTGCCCTGTAAATGGTATTATGAAGGAAAATAACCAGGTAATTGTTTAAGTGTAAAAAATAGGTTAAAACATATTTAAAGAAATACTAAAAATGCAATATCCTCGTTCGACCTTGAAGAAGGGGTCCAAGGTCAAATCTAACCAAACAAATACATTCCCAGCCCATGATTTCCTATGGTTTACCATTCCAAACCTCTAGGACCAATTATAAATGAGTTATAAGCACTTTTAAGCTTAAGGAGGGGTCCAAAGGTCAAATCTGACCATACCAAAAGATTCCGAGCCAATGATTTCCTATCTGTCACCAATAATAAGCGAGTTGTAGGCACTTTCAATTTTCGCTATCCTCATTTGACCTTGAAGGAGGGTTCCAAGGTCAAATCGGACCATATCAACAGATTCACAGCCCATGATTTCCTCTGTTTACCATCCCAAACCTCTGGGACCAATAATAAGCGAGTTATAAGCACTTTTAAGTTTGGCTATCCTTGTTTGACCTTGAAGGAGAGGTCATTGAAGGTCAAATCTGACCACACCAAAAGATTCCCACCCCATGATTTCCTACAGGTTGGTTTATCATCCCAAACCTCTAGGATCAATAATAAGGGAGATATAAGCACTTTTCATGACTGACAAAAAACACCTGTGGCGGCCATCTTGTTTCTCAAAATGAGGCCAAAAATATTCCCAGACAACATTTTATGGTTATTAATATATACTGCAAACTTAAGAAAGCTAGCTATATTTTTTTTCATCAGAGCAGTAATGGTGAAATCTCTCTCTACACACTGCGGCTATCCAGTGGATACAATGATTTACTCAACAGTGAGAACCTGAAAGTAGCTATTGCTCAGCTATGCCATGACATAGAGGTCTGCAATTTCACTATGTTATAGCTGACCAAAAATTCTGTGAATAACATATTTAACAAATTACTCTAAATGTAATAGTTTTCAAGTTACAACTGATTTACTCAACAGTGAGAACCTCAAAGGAACTATTACTCAGCTATGCAATGAGCTACATGTCTGAAATTTTACTATGTTATAGCTAACCCAAAAGAAGGTGAACAACATATTTAAGCAGACTACTGTAAATGCAATAGTTTTCAAGCTACAACTGATTTACTCAATAGTGAGAACCTGAAAATAGCTATTGCTCCGCTATGCCATGAGCTATAGGTCTGTAATTTCACTATGTTATAGCTGAGCCAAAAGTAGGTGAACAATATATTTTAACAAAATACTCCAAATGCAATATTTTTCAAGTTATAGCTGATTTACTCAACAGTCAGTACCTGAGAATAGCTATTGCTCAGTTGTGCCATGAGCTATAGGTCTATAATTTCACTATGTTATAGCTGACCCAAAAGTAGCTGAATAACATATTTGCACAAATTTCTGTAAATGCAATAGTTTTCCAATTATAACTGATTTACTCAACAGTGAGAACTTCAAAGTAGCTATTACTCAGTTATGAAATGAGCCACAGGTCTGAAACTTCACTATGTTATAGCTGACCCCAAAATAAGTGAATAACATATTGAAACAAAATACTCTAAATGCAATAGTTTTCAAGTTATATGTGATTTACTCAACAGTGATAACCTAAAAGTAGCTATTACTCAGCTATGCCATAAGCTGCAGGTCTGAAATTTTACTATGTTATAGCTGGCCCAAAAGTAGCTGAATAACATATTTATACGAAATTCTCTAAATGCAATAGTTTTTAAGTTACAAGTGATTTTACTCATGATGAAAGTTACTGAAAAGCCCAAAAGTAGCTATTACTCACTTAGCTATTGAGACAGACGCCCAACTTACTCACCATATTGTAGCTATGAAAAAAGTAGCTGAATAAAATATTTTAACAAAATGCTCTAAATGCAACACTTTTCAAGTTATAAGTGATTTACTCAACAGTGATAACCTAAAAGTAGCTATTACTCAGCTATGCCATGAGCTACAGGTCTGAAATTTTACTATGTTATAGCTGACCCAAAAGTAGCTGAATAACATATTTATACGAAATTCTCTAAATGCAATAGTTTTCAAGTTATAAGCGATTTACTCAACAGTGATAACCTAAAAGTAGCTATTACTCAGCTATGCCATGAGCTACAGGTCTGAAATTTCACTATGTTATAGCTGGCCCAAAAGTAGCTGAATAACATATTTATACGAAATTCTCTAAATGCAATAGTTTTTAAGTTACAAGTGATTTTACTCATAATGGAAGTTACTGAAAAGCCCAAAAGTAGCTATTACTCACTTAGCTATTGAGACAGACACCCAACTTACTCACCATATTGTAGCTATAAAAAAGTAGCTGAACAACATATTTTCACAAAATGCTGTAAATGCAACACTTTTGAAGTTATAAGTGATTTAGTGCATGATTTCATGAATTTTAATGCATTAAAAATTATTAAAAAAATTTATTAAAAAAAAGTAAGACAGATCCAGGTCTCATACTCATACAAGAGAATCTACCTCTGGCCTAGTACATATATGCAAGATATGAGAGAAATCCCTGCAATAGTCACAGAGAAAATTGTGATAAAAAGTTGAAATTTTCACACTTTTGGTGGGGGTACCCCCCTTGTAATGTCTCTAGCAAACAGACGAACAGACAGATTTGCATGCCTTGAACAATTTTTCATCCTCGATAGATAAGGTATCTTTTAAAAAAACAGCATGTCTCTAGGCCTTGTAGTTTTGGAGAAGAAGTTGTTCACGTGGACGCGTACGCCCACGCCGCAGAGTGATGACATAATGTCAGCTGACTGACAAGTCAGCTGACATAAAAACTCCATTGGCTTCCAGTTAGGTATAGGGTACAATTCAAAATAGGCCTCATTACATATAAAACAAGGGTGAAGTGATTGGCCTTCTGCCAACCACACAGTCGAATCTTAGGGCAGCACTGGGTGTTGAAATCTTTAAACTCGGTATTATCGCCCGCATTTGCAAACCGCTTCCAGAGTTGTTTTCAGATTTGTGTAGCGAGATGGGTATTTGTAGTGATGCGATGTGAAAGGTTTACAAATATAAAGGGTCTGTAGATGCGAAGTTTTACAAGGCTGGTTTAAGATGAGAACTACCAGTGCATTTCCTGTTCACGGACTTGCCTCATTAATATTAATGAGCAAATATGCGCAGTCACGGCAGTTCTTTGTGGGGTTTCCAGACAATATTCTACAAGGCTGGTTTAAGATGAAAACTACACCCGTGTTGCAAACTCAGGACACTTTTTGAACAAATAGTGTAAATACACAACAAAAAATAATGGAATATCTGCCTATCCTTATCACATGAGAAGAACAGTGACTGTCTAGCAGTCATAGAAAATTATCCTGTATAAAATGCCTCCTTTTCAATTAAACAACAACAAATATGTATTTCTGGGATTTTCATTCTGTTTTTAACTCAGGACACTTTTAAAAGATATGTTATTTCCTTAAATCAAAGGTTAAAGTTTTTTTATTATATCTTGTGTTTATTGATGTATTTTTACATTATACTATGTCATATAAAACAAAACATTACACAAATTAACAAGGATATACATTGTGCCTAAGGGGCATTGAGTTCAGCAACGTCACTGTATATCTGCACTGGCTGGCATTTTAAAAGTGTCACTCTATCATCTCAGGAATAATATGGTAAAAATTATTCAAAAATATATTATTTTGGTAGGGTTCTGACAAATACACATGTGTATTATTAATACATTGGTGGTATGATTATTTTGATGAAGTTTTTATCCATTTTATGTTTGGGTGTCCTGAGTTAAAACCGTCCTGAGTTAACAACACAGGTGTACCAGCATATTTCCTGTTCTCGGACTTGCCTCATTAATATTAATGAGCAAATATGCGCAGTCACGGCAGTTCTTTGTGGGGATTTCGTGACAATATTTTACAAGGCTGGTTTAAGACGAAAACTACCAGCATATTTCCTGTTCACGGACTTGCAGTTTGAAATTTGATTTTGAAATGAGAAGACATATTTCAATTTTGAAGCGTGGATATATAGTACTGTATATGGATATTTTACAGAAGCAAATTGTAAGTATTTAAATAAAATATTCGTGTGTTGTTTCTACAATATTACGATAGCTACAATGAGCGATAATAGGGAGCCACATATTATGCTGTATTTTACCGATGAAGTATTTCGTCGTTTAGCCAATCAGAATCAGAATCGAGGACACAGTATTTGATCTTTGTCGAAACGTCCATTTTATAAAATATTGTCAGGAAATAACTTCAAATAAGATTAGCGAACTGGTTTATTTTGTAAATATACTGTAAAACAATTTGAAAGACAACTTCTTCCAAAACAGAAAAATGAAATCACATGATAACTTCTAGGACATGCAAAAGCGCCTTCGAGTGGTTGAATGTAGAACTACGGAGTTTGAAATATTTTCATTGTCTCTGCCAGAGGTGTCCTCGATTTTGATTGGCTGAATGACAAATGTGTAGTACTACCGTGACGTCACTTCATTCATTAATTTCTTTGCGGTTTATTTGTTTGACAAATAATTGAGTACACGTAGATGGGCAGACAGCAATTTTACATTAACAGTGACTGCGTGATAAACCCTGCAGACAAATAAATTAATTGGGGTTTAAGGTCTAGAAACCAGCAGACGAAACCGTTAAAAAAGACTCGTTCGAGTAGACCATTACAATGGCAAACACAATAGTTTCTAGGACATACGGGTCCTTGGAGAAAGCCAGACGAAGTGCCAGACAAGCTTTTTACTTTACAAAATATAACTGAATAAAAGCATTAAAAATCTTCAAAATGGCAGAGTGTATAATATACACCTTTATGTACAGATATGTGAAGAAAATATTATGCAGAATTGATATTTAAGGGTTTAAACGGCGAATTTAAAATCGTGACCGCAACTCAGTACATAACTCGAATCAAAGATTCGACTAATAAACAAACCAAGGTCAGCCTGTTTACCTAAGAGAACTAATCCACCCCTACACTTCCTTTAGAAATACTAGACGAAGTACCCCTAAACTCAAGTTCCTTCATACCCCCACTTTTGACCGTAGAGTTCTTAAATCAATTAAACACTTCTCAAATTCTTTTAGTCACTATGCCCCAGGTTTTTTGAACTCTCTCCAATTCCAAATAAGAAACAGTCCCTCTGTCACATCTTTCAGGAAACACCTCAAAACGCACCTTTTCAACTCTAGATTCCCAACTTAGTCTCCTTCCCTCTCGATCCCACCCACAAACCTGGTACACTGACTTTGAACGCCCCTCGACTCTCCTTATAAGAAATGATTTTTGTTACTAGCGCACTGAGTTCCCCTTAGTGGGGAAGATATTGCGCCTGCAAAGCAGTAGATTAGATTAGATTATTTTGCTACAAATAAGAAAATAGCTATTACTCACTTATGGCATGCAATAGAACCCCAAACTATATGCCATCTTATAGTTAAGGACAAAGTAGCTGAACAACATATTTTAGGAAAATACTCTAACTGCACTATTTTTGGAGTTACAATGGATTTACTCAACTGTAGAATTTCAAAGTAGCTATTACTCAGCTATCCAATGTGCAACAGATCTGAAACTTTACTATGTGATAGCTTATCAAAAAGTAGATGAATAACATATTTGAAAAGAATTCCCTAACTTTAATACTTTTGAAGATATTTGACATTTACTTATGTCATTATTTTGCTTCAAATAAGAAAATAGCTATTACTCACTTATGGCATGCAATGGGATCCCAAACTATGTACCATCTTATAGCTAAGGACAAAGTAGCTGAACAACATATTTGAAGAAAAGTTGTAATTGCAATAGTTTTTGAGTTATGAGCCCTTTACTCCAAGTAGCTAAGATTGCTATTACTCACTTATCTTTAGGCCTAAATCCATAAAACCCAAAAAATTTTCGAGGGCGTGAAAATTCATTGGGACAATTAATTTACAAAAAATCTGTAGCTGTAGTAGTTTTGGAGAAATCTGCGTGACTAACGCACACACGCACACGCATCATTTCAAAATCTCCCTCCCGGGCTAAAGCCCGGCGGGAGATAATAACCACTACCAAATTATTGGGCAAAATATGTGAAAAATGTAGGAAAAAGTGGGGTCTTTATGGGCCTCAAACACAATTTTCTCAACTTAAAGTCTTAATTTTCGGCACACGTACTAAGAATATATTCATGTGTTCTCAGGTAAAATTTTAGCCAGATGAGCCTCATATTTTGCGACCTAGAGGGCTCTAAGTGGCCAAAAGTCAAATTTCTGACCTTAAGGTGGCTTAAGTTCTTTATTATTGGGAGTTTAAGGTCACCTTAAAATAGGGATCTTCCTTTGGGCACCCTTAACATGTGTACCAAGTTTGAAAAAAAAATACTCATCCATTTTTGGCGTGACGGACCTGAATCCAATATATCCCCAACTTTTGTCTGGGGATATAAAAATAAGTGAGTTATAAGCACAAGTTTGGCTATCCTTGTTTCACCTTGAAGGAGGGGTCCAAGGTCAAATCTGACATCAGAAGATTCCTAGCTCATGATTTATGGTAGGTTGGTTTAACATTGCAAACCTCTAGCACAGATATTGGAGGAGTTATAAGCACTTTTAACTTTGGCTATCCTCATTTGACCTTGAAGGAGGGGCCCAAGGTTAAATCTAATCACACCAGAAGCTTCCTAACCCATGATTTTCTGTAGGTTGGTTTGATATTACAAACCTCTAGGACCAATAAGCAAGTTATAAACACTTTCTTGCAACAGTTTTCAAGTTACAACAGATTTACTCAACAGTGAGAATCTCAAAATAACTATTACTCGGCTATGCAATGAGCTACAGGTCTGCAATTTTACTATGTTATAGCTGACCCAAAAGTAGCTGAATAACATAATTACACAAAGTTCTCTAAATGCAATAGTTTTCACGTAACAAGTCAAACTTTTTGATGATTTGGACTCCCAAGAGCATAATTTTAACTCCTGTGTTTAAAATAGCTATTTCTCGCTTGATTTTGACCCTAGGCCTACAAAAAAGATAGGGTGATGAGACGTCCTACCCACCAATTCATGCACTAAATATAAAATAAATCTGAAAGAAACTGCCCTACAGCTTGAACACAAGAAATAATCAAAATTTTTGACTTTTTGACTCCCCAGAGCATAATTTTGACTCCCGGGCTAGCAAAAGAATAGGGTGGCGAGATCTCTGCCATATCAAGCCACTTGTAAAGTTTACAAGAAATCCCAAAAGAAATGTGGCTTGTAGGTTGAACACAAGAAAATATCTGCGGATGATGCAGGATCCATAGTATCCCCGCATTTCGGGGATATAAATTAAGAAGACCAAAAACTATTTAAAGCATTGCCATGGCAACAGTTAGTGCTAGATACCCCCAAAACTTATCAGCTCTAGATCCCCTTGGGTAAACATATCCTGAAAATCTGGTCAAAATCCATGCATGGGCGTAGGCTGTGGAACACCCACAAACTTTAAGACCCCAAATTCTTTAAAGTGTTGCCATGGCAATAGTTGTTACCAGATACCCCCAAAACCGAAACAGCTCTAGATCCTTCTGGGGTAAACATACCCTAAAAATTTGGTGAAATTCCCTGCATGGGTTTGGGCTGTGGAACACCGACAAAGTTTAAGGCCAAAAAATCTTAAAAGTGTGGCCATGGCAACAGTTACCAGATACCTCCCAAAACCCAATAAGCTCTAGATCTTCTTGGGGTAAACATACCCTGAAAATTTGGTGAAAATCCATGCATGGGTTTGGGCTGTGGAACACCCACAAGCTTTATGCCCAGTGCTGCCACCCAGAGGTGCAGGAGACAACAATAATCCCAGCCTTTATGGGCTGGGGTTAAAAATAGCTAGCCTTGGCGGGCATGAACCCCAGCCCACAGCTACAACTAAATGGGCAACAACATTGAGATTTGGGAAAATCTTAGGAACAACTTTATTTCTAAGAAGTATACAGAAGCCACGAAATGTTGTCAGATGTAAGATTCACAGGCCATGATTTCTTACTAGTTGTTTTCATATTTTGATGCCCTAGAACCAATTATAAGGGAGATACAGAGATGTTGCCAGCTTTTGATGAAAATGGGGGGGGGGGGGGGGGAATTCCCCCTTGGTCTAAAAAAGGAGGGGTGATTTCAAAAATAAAAAGGGGGATCCGATCCTTGATGAAAATATTTCCAGAGATTATCAAACTTTAGTACATATTACGACATAACCGTGTCATACATTGTTATTTGATGTATTACCTAAATGTCTCTTCCAATTTAATTTTGTTTGCATCCATATTTATCCCTTAAATGCCTACCATATAACCATAATAGTTTTGTCTGCTACTGAAGACGTCTGTGTGCTCGATTCTGATTGGATGAGAATAAGTGGTCACGTCTCGACCAATAGAAAAATTCCTTACAGTTGAGTTCATACATGCAGATATTTAGTGTATGTTAAGGTCGTGTAAGCTATTCTCTTCATGCATTGGGTCCCTGCATTTGCGTGTAGTAAACGTCTAATATACCGCACTGTAGTTTCGATATCACTTGAGATTTTAAAAAGATTGTGAGACTCTCGTAATCGCGCAGTCTGGCAACATCTCTGGAGATATAAGGCCCCTTCAGCATGATTACCCTACATAACCTTGAAGCAGGGTCAAATTTGACACTTGCAAAAGAATTGCTCACCACGATTTCCAAGTACAATGTAGTTGTTTTCTCATTCCAAACCCCTAGGACCAATGATAAGGGAGATGTTAGGGTTTTTGATATGCTCCCCCCTCATTTTGACATAAAAGATGTGATATGGCAGCCATTTTGTTTCAATACAGGGCCAAAAATTACTCTCAGGCAAGCTTTCCTAGCCATTTACATTTTGTGCAAATCTGACATATGTAGCTGCAATAATTTAAATTTTAGACCAATGACTTTCGAGTAATCGGCTATGGCAGCCATGGGGTTTTTTTAAAATGAGTACCATGATTTTTAACAAACATGTTTTCACAGCCATAAACATTCTCTGCATATTTGGTGAAGATATTTTCATATCTAAACAGGATATAAAGCTCAATTTAAAAATGTGACAAACACACACATGCATGTACACATGCACGGGAAGTGTTTCATAATCTCCCAAATCTGACCATGGCCAGCGGAAGATTAAATACAATTGTGGTAACATGAGTTTAATTGTGTCCCTCTTCAATTAAGAAGTTTAAGACTGAAAAGTATTTAAAGCATTGCCGTGGCAACAGGTGTTGTCAGATACCCTCACAAACTTAGTGAGTTGTAGATCCTGTTTCTGTTACCAATCCTAAAAATTTGGTTAAATCCATGCGTTGGTTTAGGCAGTGGAACACCCACAAAAGTTAAAACCCAAAAATATTCAAAGCATTGCCATGGCAACAGTTGTTACTAGATAGCTCCCAAAACCTAATCAGCTCTAGATCCTCTTGGGGTAAACATATCCTGAAATTTGGTGAAAATCCGTGCAAGGGCATCCGGACGGTGCCGGGGACCACAACACCAGCCTTTATGGGCTAGGGTTGAAAAATATCATTAAAGCAAAAGACCCCAGAGACCCCATATCCTGCATATTTAAGAACCCTACCTATTACACCTTATACTGTACAAAGGTAAAACTCCCTGATCACATCAAAGAAACGACTGTGGCTGCCATCTTCTTTTTCAAATGGGGCCAAAAACATTCCTAGGCAAGCTTTTGCACTGATGAACATATCCAGCAAATTTGACAACTCTACCTATAATACCTTAGGCTCTAGAGGGGTAACTGGAAAATCTCTACACATTGCAGCAGCAGCATACCAATGAATAATCCATAGTATCCACTGGATGCTATATGGTGGATACAATTTACAGCCGGTTCTAACTTCTTCAGGTAAAGTGCAACACAAGTAAGAATGAGGCAAAAACTTTTAATTTCAATATTTTAATAAAATACAAATCCGCAAACAATATACATACCACGCCAAGGTCATTGAAAATACTCCAATAAAAGGCAACACTCACTGATGGTAAAATTCGGAGAAATACAAATCATTGTGAATAAAATTAAGATTACAATGTCATCAATATGTTTCACAATTTCAACATAGACATTTACATCACAAAAATTTACATCAATATTGGCAGTTTTCACTATATCAAAGTAAATGAATATAATCCATTTTCTTTGACTCAGTAAAGTTTTTACTTCCCTACAATTTCTGCTTGGCAGATAGTCATTTAGGAAATTCTTAAAGAAACAAAGTGGCTTAGAAGGCTGACATATTGCTGGTCAGCACATTGGATGTACACAAAAGACAGAAATAGCAATTTATGGATATTGGAACCTTCTAAATAGTTGGCAAGGGAAAAAGTAAAACAACTTTTGCCAGAACTTCAGTATGACGAACATATTCATTTGATAGCAATGGAGCTTCAGGTTTGTTGTCAAGAGCATGCATAAGCTTTTAAGTTTTGAAATCCGCTAAAATTGCCAAACAAAAACAGTTGCCATAACATTTCTTGCCCAACGTTGGGCAAAGAATCCTTACTGAGATTAACACTCTGTAAGATTTCATAAGAATATGGTAAGTGGTATGGATCATAGTGAAGTAAAAAAGTCGAAGTAAAACGGTTACCATTGCAGCAATGTTTGCCAATTTTCATAACAAGAGGAGAGTGCCCGTGAACGGGCACTGTGTCAGCTGACTGAGTATTTTTGATTTGTGAAGGTGATAATGAGAGGAAAGCATAATTATCAGGGAAAGTGCTGTACAGAAGTACAGTAAATGGTAACTGAACAGCATGTTTGAAAGAAATTCCGAAGCTGGCAGAAGGATAAAAAAGTTGTGCCCTGCAAATGGTATTATGAAGGAAAGTAACAAGGTAACTATTTAAGTGTAAAAAGTAGGTTAAAACATATTTAAAGAAATACTGCAAATGCAATATCCTCGTTCCACCTTGAAGAAGGGGTCCACGGTCAAATCAAACCACACAAAAACATTCCCAGCCCATGATTTCCTATAGGTTGGTTTACCATCCCAAACCTCTAGGACCAATAATAAGCGAGTTATAAGCACTTTTAAGTTTGGCTGTCCTCATTTGACCTAGAAGGAGGGGTCCAAAGGTCAAATCTGACCACACCAAAAGAATCTCAGCCCACGATTTCCTATATGTTGGTTTACCATCCCAAACTTCTAGGACCATTAATAAGCGAGTTATAAGCACTTTTAAGTTTGGCTATCCTCAATTGACCTTGAAGGAGGAGTCCAAGGTCAAATCTGACCACACCAAAATAATCCCAGCCCATGATTTCCTAGATGTTGGTTTACCATCCCAAACTTCTAGGACCATTAATAAGCGAGTTATAGGCACTTTTAAGTTTGGGTATCCTCGTTTGACCTTGAAGGAGGGGTCCAAGGTCAAATCGGACGACATCAACAGATTCCCAGCCCATGATTTCCTATATGACTGTTTACCATCCCAAACCTGTAGGACCAATAATAAGCGAGTTATAAGCACTTTCAAGTTTGGCTATCCTTGCTTGACCTTGAAGGAGGGGTCAAAGGTCAAATCTGACCACACCAAAAGATTCACAGCCCATGATTTCCTACAGGTTGGTTTACCATCCCAAACCTCTAGGACCAATAATAAGAGAGATATAAGCACTTTTCATGACTGACAAAGAAACACCTGTGGTGGCCATCTTGTTTTTCAAAATGAGGCCAAAAATATTCCCAGGCAACATTTTATGGTTGTTAATATATCCTGCAAACTTGAGAAGGGTAGCTATAATATTTTTTTTTTTTCGTTAGAGCAGTAATGGTGAAATCTCTCTACACACTGCGGCTATCCAGTGGATACAATGATTTACTCAACAGTGAGAACCTGAAAGTAGCTATTGCTCAGCTATGCCATGACATACAGGTCTGCAATTTCACTATGTTATAGCTGACCAAAAATTACGTGAATAACATATTTAAACAAAATACTCTAAATGCAATAGTTTTCAAGTTTCAACTGATTTACTCAATAGTGATAACCTCAAAGTAGCTATTACTCAGCTATGCAATGAGCTACATGTCTGATTTTTTACTATGTTATAGCTGACCCAAAAGTAGGTGAACAACATATTTAAGCAAAATACTGTAAATGCAATAGTTTTCAAGTTACAACTGATTTACTCAATAGTGAGAACCTGAAAATAGCTACTGCTCAGCTATGCCATGAGTTATGGGTCTGTAATTTCACTATGTTATAGCTGACCCAAAAGTAGGTGAACAACATATTTTAACAAAATACTCCAAATGCAATGTTTTTCAAGTTACAACTGATTTACTCAACAGTTAATACCTGAAAATAGCTATTGCTCAGTTGTGTCATGAGCTACAGGTCTGTAATTTCACTATGTTATAGCGGACCCAAAAGTAGGTGAACAACATATTTTAACAAAATACTCCAAATGCAATATTTTTCAAGTTACAACCGATTTACTCAACAGGCAGTACCTGAAAATAGCTATTGCTCAGTTGTGCCATGAGCTACAGGTCTGTAATTTCACTATGTTATAGCTGACCCAAAAGTAGCTGAATAACATATTTACACAAATTTCTGTAAATGCAATAGTTTTCCAATTGCAACTGATTTACTCAACAGTGAGAACTTCAAAGTAGCTATTACTCAGCTATGCAATGATCCACAGGTGTGGAACTTCACTATGTCACCCAAAAATAGGTGAATAACATATTAAAACAAAATACTCTAAATGCAATAGTTTTCAAGTTATAAGTGATTTACTCAACAGTGATAACCTAAAAGTAGCTATTACTCAGCTATGCCATGAGCTACAGGTCTGAAATTTTACTATGTTATAGCTGACCCAAAAGTAGCTGAATAACATATTTATACAAAATTCTCTAAATGCAATAGTTTTCAAGTTACAAGTGATTTTACTCGTGATGGAAGTTACTGAAAAGCCCAAAAGTAGCTATTACTCACTTAGCTATTGAGACAGACACCCAAGTTACTCACCATGTTGTAGCTCTAAAAAAAGTAGCTGAATAACATATTTTAACAAAATGCTCTAAATGCAACACTTTTCAAGTTATAAGTGATTTAGGGCATGATTTCATGAATTTTAATGCATTAAAAATAGTGTTCTCAATATACCTGGCTTTGTGGGACCGGGTGGGTAGTGATTTTAACGGGCGGGTACCCGGGTACTCGCTCCGATGGGCGATAATAGGTGATACTACAAAAATCTCCACATTTACAAACTTAAAACTCACACAAAACATGGGATCCAACCATTTGCTTTATTTCTTTTCTGCCAACTTTTTTATTTACCAAATGACAAATTAATCGTAAAAATTAAGAGAATATTATTTTGGGCTTCACTCGTTGGTTCATTCAAAACACCAGGACGCGGAAAAATGTTTATGAAAAGACGACTTCTGTACAATCAAAACACCATAAAAATGGAGTCACATGACCTATGTTAAACAATAACCTTTTCTCGAATGTAGTTTCGGACTTGTAACTTCATTTTTGTTTCAGGTTTGTAAGTGAATTTTATTAACGTAAAATTATTAACTACTGTGTAAAAATATTGTACTGTTATTTATTTAAGGAGTATATGTCATTATATAGCCAATATACTGGGGTTTTATGGACTCGGAATTGAGTAACTGTGTTGATATACTGACGATTTTCAAAGGGTTTCGGCATTTGACAATGCATAAACAACCAAAATAAAAGACAAATAAAAAACTATAAATGGTGTACAAGGGTGAGAAAACAATATTCTTGTGCATTTTAATTGAGTAGTTTAATTTTTAGGTTAATTAATGAAGTCGAAATATGTCTGTACTCGGTGAACCAACGTGGGCGATATTAACAGCCATAAAGCTTAGATTCGGGTACTCGAGTATGTGATTTCAGATTCGGGTAAATGTTCAGGGTTCGGGTACCCGGATATCCGGATACCCGTTGAGATCACTAATTAAAAATTATTAAAAAAATTTATTTAAAAAAAACTAAGACAGATCCAGGTCTCACACTCACACAAGAGAATCTACCTCTGGCCTAGTACATATATGCAAGATATGAGAGAAATCCCTGCAATAGTCACTGAGAAAATTGTGATAAAGTGTTGAAATTTTCACACTTTTGGTGGGGGTACCTCCCTTATAATGTCTCTACCAAACAGACGAACAGACAGATTTGCATGCCTTGAACAATTTTTCATCCTCGATAGATAAGGTATCTTTTAAAAAAACAGCATGTCTCTAGGCCTTGTAGTTTTGGAGGAGAAGATGTTCACGCGGACGCGGACGCCCACGCCGCAGAGTGACGACATAAAAAACTGCAAGATACTGACCTTCTGTCGTGGTGATCACATTCTGAACATTTTATAGCAATGAAGTTTTGGGGTTTGATGTCAGAAACATACATAAGCATTGAAATCTTGAACACTTAAAACTACTGAAGAAAAATGGTTGGTATATGCTATTTAATGTTTTTCGCCCAATCTTGGGGAAAATGTTCCATGTAAGATGTTTTATACAGATCAAAACACTGTAAAAATTCCTTGAGAATATGTGAAGCAGCCTGGTTTGTAAAGAAGTGAAAAATTGAAAATGAGAAAATATATAAAATGTCGAAGTAAAACAAGTTACTATGAGAACAACTGTTGCCAGAATGCCATTAAAAGTGCAAAGAGCTGACCTTCTGTCGTGATAAACATAATCTGAAAGTTTAATAGCAATGAAGCTTGAATCTTTAGGTTTGGCGATAGGAGCATCCATAAGCCTTAAATTCCTCAAACAGCTAAAATGTCCAAAGAAACAATTGTCATGGCAACATATTTTGGCCGAATCTTGTCTAAAGCATTCGTGTTAAAGTTTTTCACCAGGCTACACATCCTGTGTAATCTTGGTAGGGTTCAGTCAAATATTGTGGATGTGAGAGGACACGGATTTCAGAAAGGATGGACAATGACTTTTCCTATATCAACCTTTCAACTTTCATGACGGGATAAAAATCACTGCAGGATGAATCAAAAACTGAGTGCACAATATGGCTATGGAATCAAGAATCTCATGGAAATGACGATATCGCAAAGGCATTCATCTCCAGATAAACTTGGCTAGTGTAAATCTACCAATGGAAAATGTACTGTCATATTGTTGAACAATGTCTGTTAGAACTTGTGATATTATTGAAAAGGAGAATGCAAATTCAGGTCAGAAACTAGGCCTACAAATCAGTTGTATGTAGTGGAGAATTTTTTTATAAAAAATGTAAAGTGTTTTGAGTAAGGTCAGAAAGCAAATGTATGGATGCAGGATTATCACAATATATTTAACCAAGTTATCCACTGAGTACAGGTAAAGCCATAACAGAGAATACTAGAATATGTAAACACAACACCTCACACATGAGAAGGATCTAACACAAAAGATTCAGTTTTAAATTAATTTTGGCAGTTACAGCAATGTGTTTAAGGACGTTACAACTCCTATTCCTCATTTACATATATCACCAAGCAAGTGCATCTTGAATCATTAACTCTTTGTGTGAAACAATGGTAAAAGGCAAAAGGGATTATGATAATCTGAGGAAAATCTGTCTAAAAACCATAAGCCTCTATCTAATATGACCCTCTGGAAGTGATGCTTGAAACTACATCATCACTCTCATCAGTTTTGATGACAAATATGATCATTTCAATATACCACATGACAATAAAAATACAAAAGAACAAAAATCTTTCCAACAATAAAGATGATTAATGGAGATTAACAAACTTTGAAGTGTGCACAAGTCTGAAGAAAAAAATGGTCAGTTTCTTAATTTACCATCTTAAAGGAAAATGATTCTATTGCAAAGAAGCAGTTTTGCCCAAAATACTGTGAAAATCAATACAAATAACTTTTAGCAATACAATGTTGGGATATAAACCACAAACCAAAGCAGTTTTATTTAACTTTCATTGTAAATACAATGCAATTTGCAAGGGCATATTTCACACAAATCTGATTTTTTAATTTCCTTTGAGGTCATCCACTTTGTATTGTTCCCTTTCAAATCACAATGTGTTTTACCACACAACTTTTTTCTGGGCTTTTATTTGAATTAGCACACAGACGACCAATCCTCCAATGACTGAGGCAAAACTGTATTCTAAGTTATACTGGAAGCAAGATAAGAAAACAGTATTACAGAACACTATAAAAGTACGTCCTCCATCCCATAATACCAGCATTAAATAATTAACAATAATTATTCTTAACTGCAGACATTAAATCTTACACAATAACTATGGAAACACATAGAAAATTTACAAAAACAAATTGCTTGCAAACAAAACGGAGAAAAAGAAATGTTAGCAATAAACACCAATGCAGTACACAGCACTACTATTAGCTTCACAATGTCAAACTGTGTAACACAACATATTAATTAAGTGGAATCTTATACAGGACATCAATTTCTAAAACTACCTTTCCTGTTTGATACAAACAAATTTTCAACATTATCATATAGTATATTTTTCTGTTGGGTTTTGATTTCACAGTTTTACTGGGAAAAATCAGTGCATGCTAATTAAGATTCTGGACTCGACTTCTTCTGTCATATGTAAAAAATAGCATCAGAGATGCCCATACCCCACAGCCTGGGGAAATAGTTTTCAACACCATGAGATATAGAAGTAGTGAAAAAGTACAAAGAACGGGATACTTTCAGAGCAGTGTCAGTGTCCAAAAAATGTTTAAGTAGAGAAAATAACATCTAAGAGAAAGAAACTGCATGTAAAGATTATGTATTAAAACAGGGCCATTCAGTTAACCAAAAATTATGAAGCTTTAAGACTTCTCCTATTTTGATATTCATTTGTATGATGGAATTATGGTTAGAATGTTTTAAATATTACCCATACATACAGATGTGGCAATACATGCTTTTCTGTGGAGTTGGAGCAAAACCTGTGACTCACTTGATGTAATACCATCTGTTAACAAGAGGGTCAAAGATGCAAACGAAATGAAAGGACAAATTACACCAATTTCAAAAGCAACTTAGCTATGATGGTGACCTATCTCCCTGTCAAGTTTGAATTCGATTGGACAAAGCATTTTTGAGTTAGTGTCCGGAAACGGAAATGTTGACGGACAAACGAACACACGGAATTACACCAATTTTGAAAGGAACCTAGCTATGATAGTGATCTATCTGCCTGTCAAGTTTGAATTCGATTGGACAAACTGTTTTCGAGTTAGAGACCGGAAATGGAAATTTTGACAGATTTGGAGTTGGGAGTCCGGAAACAGAAATGTTGATGGACAGACAAACGGACAAAAAACAGACAAACAAACAGACAGAATTACACCAATTTCGAAAGGAACCTAGCTATGATGGTGATCTATGTCCCTGTCAAGTTTGAATTCGATTGGACAAACCGTTTTCGAGTTAGAGTCCGGAAACAGAAATTTTGACGGATTTCGAGTTGGAGTCCGGAAACAGAAATGTTGACGGACAGACAAACGAACCCACGGAATTACACCAATTTCGACAGGAACCTAGCTATGATGGTGATCTATCTCCCTGTCAAGTTGGAATTTGATTGGACAAACCGTTTTCAAGTTAGAGTCCAGAAACGGAAATTTTGAAGGACAGACAAACGGACGGAATTACACCAATTTCGAAAGGAACCTAGCTATGATGGTGATCTATCTCCCTGTCAAGTTTGAATTCGATTGGACAAACCGTTTTCAATGGAAGTTGCAAAAGTAAACTGGTTAATTAATTCTAATATGACTTTAACCATGCTTAATCTACATCAAAAGACACCCAAAGGTGCAATAACCAAGATTCAAGTAAAAAGATATAAGAGATATAAGAGAGATAAAATAGTATCAGATATCCCCGGAGAGATAAAATAGCATCAGATATGCAAGATCAAAGGTCAAATCCAGGTCACACCATGATGTCCCTACCAAATATCAACTTCCTACAACTTATGGTTTCCGAAATATAGCCCAGACAAGGCATTATAGGTCAAGGTCACTACGGCAAGGTCAAACGTCAAATCAAGGTCAGACCATGACGTTTTACATCTACACACCCTAGCCAATGTCCCTACCAAGTATCAACTTCCTATACCTTACGGTTTCCAAGATATAAACCCCGGACAAGATATTATAGGTCAAGTCACTACAGCAAGGTCAAAGGTCAAATTAAGGTCACGCCATGACGTTGCACACCTACACCGCCTAACCAATGTCCCCACCAAGTATGAACTTCCTACACCTTACGGTTTCTGAGATATAGCCCAGACAAGTTTTTATAGGTCAAGGTCACTACGGAAAGGTCAAATCAAGGTCACACCATGGCACTGCACAACTACACCCCCTAACCAATGTCCCTACAAAGTATCAACTTCCTACACCTTATGGTTTCCGAGATACAGGCCGGTCAAACTTCTTCCCGCCGCCCACCCACCCGCCCAACCGGACACCATGGGTGAAAACAATACCCCGACAGCGCTCAAGGGCTGTGGGGTAAAAACAACTGATTTTCACATTTGTGAGAATAGTTGAGATTCAAACATAAAAGGCACAAGCATGTTTGCTCCAAAATATCAACAGCATATGTTATTCATTCCAGATAAAACTGACCCAATGAACATTAAGTATAAAACAATAGGATCCCATTGAAAAGCCAAGACAATGTTATTTTTATGGTTTCAGAAACATAACATGAACACCAGAACTGGTTATGTTTACAGCACATCAGAAGTGATCAATACTCTCAAATATTTTAATGTGCCACAGCAACACAGTTTTATTGTTAGCTATTTATGCTATAACATTTTAAAAAAACCTTTTGTAGAATTAGATGTGCCATAAAACTCTGGGATTAACAACATTTCAAGCTATTCTGTTGGGAAAATTATAAGTGAAAATACCATGAAAATAATCTACCTCACTATTAAGCCTTAATATTAATTTCATGGTTCCCACTCTCTTTTCCGATTTAAATTCGCTGTGTTTTCCCTGTGATGTTTATATTTTTCCCTGAACAAACTGGTGAAGGATGAAAATGTCAAAATCGGTAAAAAATAAGAATGCTATGATTACTTGAAGATTCTTATTAAATATTCTAATCTAGCGCCAAAACATCAAACATGACCTACGAGTCGCGACCCGCAGCGCGTGAATGCAAATGGCTGTTACTCTTCAAAATCATTCTGAAGTTTTCAAATTCCCTGTGTTTTCCCTATCTGGAATTACTTTTCACAATTTTCCCTGTTTTCCCTGTGCAGTGGGAACCCTGAATTTAGACAAGCTCTCAACTGTTACAATTTAAAAATTGTATGCCAAAGGCACTCTGGGTTAAGATTTAATTTGATTTCTTCCCATGCAATTTTGCTTACAACACTGTGTACATTGGTCATATTATGACAGATATGAAAATAGATAGATAAAATCAGCACGCAAGTTTGCCAAGCAAGTGTACCGTAACATTTAGGTATTGGCTAGCAAATATGATTTTCCCCTTTTCAGGATTGTTTTAAACAATTCAGTTTCAACCTAAGACTAGAGTTAGACATTGAATATTCATTTCCTGATCAGTGACATTCCTCTGAAAACACCCGATTAAAAGATAGCAAGGCTGGCAGTGTATAATGACTTTAAAATGCATAAACTACTATTTGAGAGGTAATTTCCTGAAAATGTTAGACGTGTATGCTAGTATGTCTTTCCTCAAAAAAAAAAAAGGTTTTCTGATACAAATGTGTGCAAAGAGGTGTCTCAATCTGGGCAATATTTCTGACGATTAAGACAGACTGGGCATCATGGCAGCTATCCACTATTCAACTAGATTGGGCCAACTCGGCGCCAACATATCCCCAGACAGGTCATCACTCATGCCACAGGTTTTGATCAGGAATTTTTTATGTAAGCCATTTGTTGTATGCCATAAATCTTGGGAAACTTCAGCACATCAATCTACTAAGTTTATATCTTCCCAAGGAAGATGGTGTATCCCCAGACGCCGAATACATAACTCAACAGAGCATATTTTCAATCTTCCTGCAATGATAACTCTGAACCTATTTTCAAAGTATTTAAATGATTGATGATTGAATGTCCATTCCAAATTAATAATCCCAAAAGAGCATATCTGTTTCTATATTTGTTGACAAATAAAATATTATTTCTAACTCAACTCATCATACTTTTCAATCTTCCTGCAAAGGGTGACTCTGAACCTATTTTCAAAGTATTTAAATGATTCATAATCCCAAAAGCGCATATCTGTTTCTATATTTGTTCACAAATAAAATATTATTTAAAAATTATATATTATTTATATTATTATTTTGTTATATTATTTTTAGAATTTGCATTGTTTTTCAGTTATTCATTTCCTCAATTCCTATATATGTGGTCCATATATATGCAACCTAAATATGTGACACAATCTCAGTTCTGACTCCCCTTTGTCTTATTAGATAATGAAGCAAACCCCATCTCCCAACCCCACCCCACCCCTCTCCCCTTCTCCACACCTCTCTCACTGTTACAGAAGATCTGCAACCCAACTGAAAAGTCTGGTTCTTTGTTTCTCATTTGATATCATTCAATACCTTTGTTTATTTAGTGTCACTCAATAGCTGGAGGTCCCAGAGGTGGATGGGGGGTGGGACTACAAAGAGAGTGCTACAGCACAAATAGTAAACAAACAAAAGGGGTAATCAAATACAAAAAGCTCAGTTAATCTTATCACTAAAATAAAATCAAATATATAAATAAGGAATGTCCAACAGGAAAATTATATACCTCCAGAAATAAATATAAATTATCAAACCACAAGAACAGATTTATAATAATAATTCAGAATTGAGAATTTTAAGAATGTGATTATCAACTGAAATGAGTTAGTAACTGTAGGAAGTGTCAAAATTAACTGAGGCAAACTGAATAAAACTGGGCTAGTTGAGGGTTAAAAATCCCCTATTTTTACTACATAAGGCTATAATTTCATTAATATTGGACTTATAGCTCACCAGAAAATAACAGTGTCCATTTTGCCTACTTGAATATGTTTAACCAGTTTCATTTTAAAAAGTTAAAAACTCAGCAAGCAGAGAGATAACACACAAAAATAAGTACTTAAAAGCCTAAGATAGCCATAACATTATTAATAAAAATTTAAATAGACAGGCACTTCCTTTGAAAAATTCAAAGATTTCAGCTCTATGACCCACATAGTTCGACAGTTACAGGGCTTTAAAGTGGTATAATATCCATAAACTGGGTCTCTGTGGGCATTTTACAATTGTTAAAGAGACCTTAGCAATTAAACTACAGAGCTGAAACTTTTTGGGGGACAAACATAACAAACAAAAATTATATATAATACAGTTTAAGACTTGTCACACTAAGCATTTCCAAATAACAGGGCAAAATACGGAAAAAAATGTCAAAAAAGGTCACTTGGGTGAGTGTTTATGGCCCTCATACACAGGTTAAATGTCTACTAAAAGCCTTGATTTTCGGCACATGTAGAAAGGACATAATAATGCATTCCCAGATGGGATTTCAGCTCCATCAATCACATAGTTTAACAGTCACAGGGCTTAAAGGTGGCAAAAAGTCCAAATATTGGGTCTCTGTGGGCCTTTTAGAGATCTCGATGTGGCCTTCAAATTAAAGCTTCAGATTTATAATCTGTCACATACTAAGATTATACATAGAATATATATCTAATAAAGTTTGAAACTTCTCAGACTTACCATTTCCAAGTTACAGAGCAAAATATGTGAAAAATGTCTTAAAAGGGTCACTCGGGTGGGTGTTTATGGTCCTCATACACAGTTTAAATGTCTACTTGAAGCCATGATTTTTGGCACATGTAAAAAGAACATAATAATGTATTCCCAGATGAGATTTCAGCCCTATCAGTCACATAGTTTAACAGTCACAGGGCTTAAAGGTGGCAAAAGTCCAAATACTGGGTCTTTGGGAGCCCGTCAGAGACCTCAATGTGGCCTTCAAATTAAAGCTTCAGACTTAAAATTTGTCACATACTAAGATTACACATAGAATATGTATCTAATACAGTTTGAAACTTCTCAGACTTACCATTTCCAAGTTACAGGGCAAAATATGTGAAAAATGTCTAAAAAGGGTCACTCGGGTGGGGATTTATGGTCCTCATACATGGGTTAAATGTCTATTAAAGGCCTAAATTTTGGAGTACATACAAGAAAAACATATTGATATATTCTCAGATGATATTTCACTTAGATGAGAGACATTGTTTGAAAGCTACAGTGCTTGAAGGTGGCAAAAAGTCCATAAATTGGGTCTCTGTGGGCAATTTTGAGACCTCAAGTCGGCCTAACAGGTAAACCTACAGCCTTTAAATTTTTCACAGACAAGGATCACATATAAGAGTTACACCCAGAGCAGTTTGAGACTCATCAGAATTACCACTTCCAAATTATAGGGCAAAATATGTTAAAAATCTAGGAAAAAAGTCCTAAGTGGGGTCTTTATGGGCCCCAAACACAATTTTCTCCTCAACTTAAAGTCTTGATTTTCGGCACATGTACTAAGAATATATTAATGTGTTCTCAGGTAAAATTTAAGCCAGATACGCCTCATAGTTTGTGACCTAGAGGGCTCTAAGTGGTCAAAAGTGCAATTTCTGACCTTAAGGTGGCCATAAGTTCTTTATTATTGGGAGTTTAAGGTTACCTTAAAATAGGGATCTTCCTTTGGGCATCCTTAACATGTGTACCAAGTTTGAAAAAAAAATATTAATCCGTTTTTGAGTTATCGCGTCCACAAGGAAATTTCTACGGCGGCGGCGGTGGCGGCGCGACGGACCTGAATCCAATATATCCCCGACTTTCGTCTGGGGATATAATAACCAACCACAGATGATGCTAGAGAGTTTTTATGTTTCTTTCAACAGTTTATACAGCCGTAATAAATCAGTCTACTTTATTATAAAGCTATCTGCTTGCTGTCTCATAAATTATGAACAATTTTTTTCACTAAGAAATGAACAAAGCCAGTAGAAAACAAAACCACAAGTCTAATGTGCGCTGCATGTACTGTATAATTGAAATCGGTACATTCAAGCAGAACACAACACACTCACACCAATGCAAAGTTATGTTCACAACCATACCACCATGCAATATCAACAGGGACTGCACACTGGTTACACAGCAAACACCCTGCATATAAATTCTCTGATATAAACCTAATTTTCCTTTCTTCAGTGAGTCTTATCCTTGTCAGTGTCACACGTTTCCAGATACTTGGGACAGACCATCTATATTTTGCACAAATGATAGTTGCCAAATTTGATTACCACAACACTACTGAGGAGGTCCCTTTCTGATATTGCATGCTGGTACAGAAGTTCTCACAACTTGAACAAGCATGACCAGGTCTGGTGACAGAATTCGCAGAGACTTCCTCCCAAGAGTACTAGTGACTGGGTTTTCTATTCTCTGTTGCTACTCTGTTTACAGGTCACCATGGTTCTGCTGTTTCTATGACTACAGTACATGTGTCAATCATGCAGATTCTGCCCATGACGCCACACCTCTATCCACTAGTTCACGGTTCACCAGGAAAAGCTGAGGAAAATATAAACACAACTGTGTTATGTGACAGAATTCTATGTAATTTTTGGACACATTTAAGATTATGATCCCACAAAATCTTTCAGTGAAGATTTCAGAGGTGGAAGCTTCACTGGCTAAAGTAATACTTGCACAACTTTTAACAATCTACTCTCATTTATGAGCAATATGGTTTATCATGGTATGCAGCTGAAAGTGGTCTTTTTTCAGGCTAGGCAAAACTTTTATTGCACAACTTCATTTAAGGCTTTCCAAGCTGTTTTTAGTATGTACAACTACATGTAGGACATTCCCTACTACTGGGTAGGAGCAGCTGTAGGACAGGTTCCCATCTTTTTCTTTGCACACGATTGCACATCTGCCTGTTTCTCAGTTTGCACAGCTATATGTACAACCTAACCGGCTGTTTAATATGTACTAGTGGTGTGACTGGTTCTGAAATCAAAACTGTTTCTGGGGATTTGAAACTGAATGAAATCCAGGATTTTGTACACTTCCCACTAATATAGTGAAAACTGACAAGTGTACATGAGCCATAATTTAAAACAGAAATTGTCTTCGAGATAGTTTCAAGTTTATAAATGTCATTTACGATGAATATAAAGTGAAAATGTAAGATATTTCCTCGAATATATGTTTTTAATTTTTTTGATGGAGTCTTAATCATTATAAACTATAAAGCCTTATATAGTGGCACTTTCAATAATTGGTACTTAAATATTCTTTGCGGATTTCGTCATTTCTACCTAGAAGAAACAAAATACAGTATAAAGGTTTACCATTCACAGCACTGGCACATACAGTTGTATGCATAACTTATCCACCTTTTTTTCAGTATTGTATAGCTCTATGTGGGAATTACCACATGTATTTACAGATGTACATGACTCACCCGACTATTTTTCAGTATGTACAGTTGTACATAGGGTACCCCATCATCCTCCTGTCCAACCACCTCTGCCTGCAGGACCTGACCCTGAACAAGCTGCTCTAACACTGCATTTGCTTCAGCCGGGAAATTCTCTGCCCCTGCAAACATGACTGTTGTGAGAAGTAATCCTACCAAGTGCATTAAATATCCCTCATGTATAACAGTACCTTTGTGTCTTGAACTTTCAGCTCAGTGGTTGCTTTGCTGGGTGTACTAGTTGGTCAAGATTGTAAACTGCAAAGCACAGGCCAGATCATGTATATAAAGAAGATGAATATTCACTGTAATACCTTTGTGAATATCAGTACACACCAAGGGAATTTCTCTTTAATGTTTAAATAGAGTGTATCTAGAGAATGGAGCTGTCCAAGTTACCAAGGTTAATTGTATGGTGTTTGACATCTCATGATGGAGATCTCTTACACAGCCAGGGTTGTTCAGTTTACTTGTACTTAAAGCTGAAACAAGTAGCAAAATTTGCTAGGTGGTTAGTCGTTTGCATTAACTGTTGCCTAATCATTTAACTGTGTCCAAGGTATAGCATGTTTGAGAAAATACCAACGTCATACGGACATGTGTTCTGGATGAAACCAAGCAATATGGCGGCTCTTGTGATGCCAGAAAACCAAATTGTAGGGTAATCAATAATGTCAATATTTTCATATTTTAAGCATACAATACAGATAAAAGGCTTTGATACCTTTTAAGGTAAGAACTCGAAATATTCATAGTTTCAACGATCACGTAAAATCCCCTATGTGGTGATAAACACAAGAAAACAGTTGACTGATTTTGCAATACTGGCTTCGACTAGTGCTATGGTAACCTAATAATCAGTTATTATGATTAATTGTTTCAGCTTTACTTGTAATTATAGGATCCTATAAGACCCACAAACATCTTTTAAAAAGTGATTGATTTGGTGGTAACAAATGGTGTAATTCACATAACAATGGGAAATTGAATGGATGGAGGAATGTAATTGCATATCAGTTAGGACAGATTCTGTACAGCAAACCACTTTGTAGTAGCAGGCAATCAACAATTTCCCTAGGTAAGGTCAGGGCTTGACATTCAAACTGAAGATTTCAGATGTTACATGTAAATGGAGGGTAAGATTTTTGTTTATTTGGGGTTTTACGTCGCTTTCAACACTGTACAGGTCATATCACGATGGGTAGTTGGAAGGGCAGAGGAAACCAGTACATATAGTTCGCTAGGGTTCTGTACTGTAAAATGACGACCAACGGCAAGCAACTACCAGCTTTCCCACTTACAGCCATGACAGGGATCGAACCCCGGCCGCAGAGGTGGGAGGCGAGAGTGTTACCACTCTGCCACCGTGGCCCCCACGGAGGGTAAGAAACCAATAAAAATGTCACATCCTCGTGTGTATCAACATAATACACAAATGGGATGTTAAATCTGTGGTACCCAAGGGGCGGATTCAGCTTTTAAGTAAGATGGGGGTTCACATCAGACATACCATAACTGGGGGGGGGGGGGGACCCCCCGGATCCGCTAGTATACCCTTATGTCAATTAAAACTGTACTACCTTCATATTACATTCTGATACAAGGACTATTTTTTTCCTAATATTGAATTATTTTTGACCCCTTTCGCAGGTATGGTTTTGCCACGGCTGCACCAGTAGAATTGAACAGGCTACCAATTAGTGTCAGATGACAACAGATCATTTCAACCTTTAGACACCAACTTAAGATTTACCTGCTCAGACTGGCTAACTCAACAGCCTAGTTATTCTCCCCGGCTAATGACTTCGCTAAGTTTAACAACTGTCCCTTTTTTGGATTCCAGTGCATTAAGGGATCTTCATCAATTTTGCGGTATATAAATATTTCTATTATTATTGTTAATAAGTAATATTCTACTTTGTCAAACAAGTTTTTATCACGGCCCATATTAAGAAGCATATTGTTGAAAGTCCAGTTGCTTCTTATATCATGGATTATATACCAATTCATCACTTAGAAACCAAATTGCATTTATAAGAGCAAAAATTTATTTTTCACACTGTAAACCTTCACACCTCCAAACTAGAAATAGGACACCCTGTTGATAGTAGACGCGAATAGAAACAGGATAGCATAGAAGAACACACATTATCATGTGTAATGTCCACCCCATGAACCTTTTGCCAAAATTGTACAGTAGTCTTACAAGACCCTGTTTCATTTGTAAAATATATCAATAATGCTTAAATATTTATTAGTGTAGATGTAAATTATTTCAGCTTCATGCCTTTTTGCATTGGTTGGGTCGAAAATTTTGACGAAATAACTCTATCTCGCACGGTTAAGAAGATAGAAGCAAATTCCTGTTTTTCTATATTTGGCAAAAATTCGAAAAATCAAAATGGCCGCCATTTTTGGGGAGGGGAAAATTTTTTGCAAATTGCAAAGAGTACATTCCTTAGATACCCTGTGGGTTGAAAATTTTGACGAAATCGCTCTATCTCGCACGGTTAAGGAGATAGAAGCAAATTTGTGTTTTGCCATTTTTGGCAAAAATTCGAAAATTCCAAATGGCCGCCATTTTTGGGGAGGGGAAAATTTTTTGAAAATTGCAAAGATTACATTCTTTAGATACCCTGTGGGTCGAAAATTTTGACGAAATCACTCTATCTCGCACGGTTAAGGAGATAGAAGGAAATTTGTCTTTTGCCATTTTGGCCAAAAATTCGAAAAATCAAAATGGCCGCCATTTTTGGGGAGGGGAAAATTTTTTGAAAATTGCAAAGAGTACATTCCTTAGATACCCTGTGGGTCGAAAATTTCGACGAAATCGCTCTATCTCGCACGGTTAAGGAGATAGAAGCAAATTGGTGTTTTGTCATTTTTGGCAAAAATTCGAAAATTCAAAATGGCCGCCATTTTTGGGGAGGGGAAATGTTTTTGAAAATTGCAAAGATTACATTCCTTAGATACCTTGTGGGTCGAAAATTTCGACGAAATCGCTCTATCTCGCACGGTTAAGGAGATAGAAGCAAATTTGTGTTTTGTCATTTTTGGCAAAAATTCGAAAATTCAAAATGGCCGCCATTTTTGGGGAGGGGAAATGTTTTTGAAAATTGCAAAGATTACATTCCTTAGATACCCTGTGGGTCGAAAATTTCGACGAAATCGCTCTATCTCGCACGGTTAAGGAGATAGAAGCAAATTTGTGTTTTGCCATTTTTGGCAAAAATTCGAAAATTCAAAATGGCCGCCATTTTTGGGGAGGGGAAAATTTTTTTGAAAATTGCAAAGAGTACATTCCTTAGATACCCTGTGGGTCGAAAATTTCGACGAAATCGCTCTATCTCGCACGGTTTAGGAGATATGAGCACATTTGCCTTTTTCAGTATTCAAAATAGCTAATTACTCATTTATTTAATTAATTACTCACTCATCTATGAAGCAATTCCCCCCAAAAGCAATCCCATACAAGCTATTAACCCAATGAACCTCCATACCAAATTTCAGAAAGCTAGGCTTAATAGCATTCCTTAAAATGTCTGGAAACCAAAGAGCTACTCAAAAGTAGCAAAGTGGCTATTACTCAGTTAGCTATAGAGCTATCATCACCAAAAGCAATCCCATACAAGCTATTAACCCAATAAACCTGCATGCCAAATTTGGTAAAGATAGGATAAGAACTGTTGCCTAAAATGTCTGGAAACCAAGTGGGACGCCGGACGGCGGAAAAAGCAAAAGTAATATGTCCACCCCCCAGTGGGGTGGACATAATTATTGACCAGCTCAAAACCAATAAAATACTTTTGTATATGTTGTTATAGTACAATATTTTGTAACTTTTTTGCTATATTTTTTAATCTAAACTTCCCTTAGACACACCTTTTGGAGGTATCACATTTGCCAGGTAACATTCAACTGCTTGAAATGGCAGAGTGGTAAAGTCACTCCTGAAAAAAAAAACAAAGAAAAATCAAACCATTGTATTAATCTCATGCATGACTTCGTAATTCATGAAATTTCAGGATCACTGCTTAACATGCTTTATATAAACTGCTTCCCAGTTTTACACCCGGCTTCACTGAATCACTTCATACAGCCTTCTACATAAAACCACATTACACATGCCACATAACCATGTCCACAGTATCAGATTGGTAAACTGAAATGCTTCACATACTTGATGTGCACATAACTGCCATACATAATTGGACTTTCTTCATATAACCACATATATACTTCATATAACCACATATATACTTCATATAGCCACACATGATTTTGCAGTGTTCATTCTAGAGTTGGAGCTACTTGAGTCAAATGACTCCTTTACTAAATTTTGGTGAGACATTTACTAAATGCGATGAGTCAAATGACCAAAATTAACCTTACAGTTGAGCAAATTGACTTAAATAGGAGAAAAAAAGTACTATATTAGTCTATCTTCAAAGTGAATTTGCAATACTAAATCAAATTCAACTCTACTCACTGTGTAAAAAACTTTATTTCAATTCAAGACATATTTTTAGTCAGCATGATGTACAAGATTTCCTATGATGTACATGATTTGCAATAATTAAAGTATTTTTTACTGATTTTTTTTCATTTTTTTTTTGTTTCAATAAATATGGTCCAACCCTGCACTATCTAAAACTAGAAAAAAAATTAACTCACCTTGACATAAGTTCACTCAGGGAGTTGTTTTTATTTCATACAAAAAAACTCCGGACATGTATTTATGTAAATGGATATAAATTTGCCACTTTTTGAAAAAAAAAAACTGGTTTTAAAGCAATAACATAGCATATAAAGTTTAAGTTAAATTATTATTTAACTTTTTTCCAGTCAAAAATTTGTTATTAACATAGATGCAATTTTTTAAAAGTTTGTCCCACAGTAGTTTAAAATGTTTGTTGCTACTTGTTAACAATTGTCTTTGAAGTCACTTGTAAGAGTGCATTATGCAAAAATATACTTTAAAAAGTGAAAATATTAAAAACTGGATAATAAAATCTTGTTGTGCAATAGATGTTTATTTCTATATATATTTAACAAAACTATGAAAAAAAGTTGAAATTTACAGCCACTGGTGAGTTTACATCACTTACTATAAACGTGTTTTCTATTGATAAATACTGAATTTTTGTTAAACGAAGTATGATTGGACAATGCCGTTTCCGCTCGACCAATCAAATTAAGGCATTTAGAAGCAAGGAAACATGGAGGAATTGGGTCAAAAAGACAATATATGTGTCCTTTTCTTTGATTTTGAAACAAAATTCGTCTAACTTTCCCAATATTTACAGCGAAAACGCGGGCGATAATGCAAGATTTATGCGTCACCGCGACTCGGGACCATAACGTGTACGCGTCTTTTCGCCCCTGTATAGCGACAAAAGACGCGGAAACGCGTAGTAAAATGAACACTGATTTTGGATTCTGTTAATGATAATTACATGAAATACTTATACACACATACATATATTTTGTGTGAGCACACTGCCAATCTGTCTGATTTTTACAACCAAATTACATTTCGTACAACCATGCACATAATTTCATGCTCTGATCACTCTTTAATTAAAACTGTATTAATTCACATACCTGATTTGCCTGAGTGCACTTCCAGGCTCTCTACAGTAGCCTCCATAATCCACAAATCTGAGATCAACTTCATCCACATCTGGGTAGGACTGCACCACCTGGGCTCTGTACCAGCCATTGTACATAGGAGCTGCACAGATCACGCCCACTGAAATACACAGTCCACACAAATACAGTCCCATCAATGCACAGAAATATAGTAAAATGATCGATTCACAGAACTCAATCCAAGCTTCAATTGACTTTTAAGAGAAATTGTTTTTGCATTGCTAAACGAAGTACACTCTAAAATTCACACCCCCCCATAGATTTATTGCTTAAGACAAGTAATTATCCAAGAAAGGACTTGGTCTACTGATTTTAAATGATATGACAGACATCTACTAAAACAATACACATTAAATGTACAGAAATATGAAAAGGGACGATGCATTCACACAAACCTAACTCTATTTTTCTCCGATATGATAAATGTCTCTAACAAGCTCACTTTAACTAGAGAAGGAATCATACATCAATACTTCAATTTTGATAACTAGACCTACGCATCGGAGAACTGATGCAAATTTGTATCCACCGAAAAGACAACTCACCAAAGCCAGTGAAACATCATTTGACTTTGAAGGAGGGGCCCAAGGACCAAATCAAAAAATTCCCAGCCCATGATTTCCTATACATTGGTTTACCATCCCAAACCTGTACGACCAATAATAAGCGAGTTATAAGCGCTTTTAAGTTTGGCTATCCTCATTTCACCTTGGAGGAGGGGTCCAAGGTCAAATATGACCACACCAAGAGATTCCCAGCCCATGTTTTCCTATAAGTTGGTTGACCATCCCAAACCTCTAGGACCAATAATAAGCAAGTTATAAGCACTTTTAAGTTTGGCTATCCTCGTTTGACCTTGAAGGAGAAGTCCAAGGTCAAACTAGAAATCGGCCGCCCTGTTGATAGTAGATGCGAATAGAAACAGGATAGCATAGAAGAACACACATTATCATGTGTAATGTCCACCCATGAACCTTTTGCCCAAATTGTACAGTAGTCTTACAAGACCCTGTTTCATTTGTAAAATATATCAATGATGCTTAAATATTTGTTAGTGTAGATGTAAATTATTTCAGCTTCATGCCTTTTTGCATTGGTTGGGTTGAAAATTTTGACGAAATCACTCTATCTGGCATGGTTAAGAAGATAGAAGCAAATTCCTGTTTTTCTATTTTTGGCAAAAATTTGAAAATTCAAAATGGCCGCCATTTTTGGGAAAAGGAAATTTTTTTGAAAATTGCCAAGAGTACATTTTCTAGATACCCTATGGGTCGAAAATTTCAACGAAATAACTCTATTTGGCACGGTTAAGGCCAGTTTGTGTTTTTCCATTTTGGGCAAAAATTCGAAAATTCAAAATGGCTGCCATTTTTGGGGAGGGGAAAATTTTTTGAAAATTGCAAAGATTACATTCCTTAGATACCCCGTGGGTTGAAAATTTCGACGAAATCGCTCTATCTCGCATGGTTAAGGAGATAGAAGCAAATTTGTGTTTTGCCATTTTTGACAAAAATTTGAAAATTCAAAATGGCCGCCATTTTAGGGGACGGGAAATTTTTTTTTAAATTGCCAAGAATACAATGCTGAAATACCTGTGGGTCGAAAATTTTGACGAAATCGCTCTATCTCGCACGGTTAAGGAGATAGAAGCAAATTTGTGTTTTGCCATTTTTGGCAAAAATTCGAAAATTCAAAATGGCCGCCATTTTTGGGGAGGGGAAAATTTTTTGGAAAATTGCAAAGATTGCATTCCTTAGATACCCTGTGGGTCGAAAATTTCGACGAAATCGCTCTATCTCGCACGGTTAAGGAGATAGAAGCAAATTTGTGTTTTGCCATTTTTGGGAAAAATTCGAAAATTCAAAATGGCCGCCATTTTTGGGGAGGGGAAAATTTTTGGAAAATTGCAAAGATTGCATTCCTTAGATACCATGTGGGTCGAAAATTTCGACGAAATCACTCTATCTCGCACGGTTAAGGAGATAGAAGCAAATTAGTGTTTTGCCATTTTTGGCAAAAATTCGAAAATTCAAAATGGCCGCCATTTTTGGGGAGGGGAAAATTTTTTAAAAATTACCAAGAGTACAATGCTCAGATACCCTGTGGGTCGAAAATTTTGACGAAATCACTCTATCTGGCACGGTTAAGGAGATAGAAGGAAATTTGTGTTTTGCCATTTTTGGCAAAAATTCGAAAATTCAAAATGGCCGCCATTTTGGGGGAGGGGAAAATTTTTGGAAAATTGCAAAGATTGCATTCCTTAGATACCCTGTGGGTCGAAAATTTCGACGAAATCGCTCTATCTCGCACGGTTAAGGAGATAGAAGGAAATTTGTGTTTTGCCATTTTTGGCAAAAATTCGAAAATTCAAAATGGCCGCCATTTTTGGGGAGGGGAAAATTTTTTGAAAATTGCAAAGATTGCATTCCTTAGATACCCTGTGGGTCGAAAATTTCGACGAAATCGCTCTATCTCGCACGGTTAAGGAGATAGAAGCAAATTAGTGTTTTGCCATTTTTGGCAAAAATTCGAAAATTCAAAATGGCCGCCATTTTTGGGGAGGGGAAAATTTTTTAAAAATTACCAAGAGTACAATGCTCAGATACCCAGTGGGTCGAAAATTTTGACGAAATCGCTCTATCTGGCACGGTTAAGGAGATAGAAGCAAATTGGAAAATTTAATAAGTAAATTAAATTTTTATAAGTTAATACCTTACCTAGTGGACAAATGCATTTGTCCGGCGCCTTGCCGGTCTCGCCAAACGTTAGAAAAAAACGTCCTGAGCTGGGCTCTGGCCGGGACCGGTAGTGTCCTGTTCATTCGCCAGGTGGCTGTGTAGCCTCCCTGCCGGTGTACTGCGCATGCTCGCGCATGCGCTCTTCCTCTTTTTGTTGTCTACCTAGAAAATTCCCCTATGGCTAAGATTAGCGGGGAAGGTAGGGTGGGACTCCCCTTGTCCACTAGGTAAGGTATTAACTTATAAAAATTTAATTTACTTATTAAATTTTCCATTTTATTGCGTTAATACATCTTACCTAGTGGACAAATGCAGAATAACTACCCATTGGACGGAGGGTAGCCCAGAAAGGGGAATTCCCAAGAACTCTATATACATCCAACAGGTGGATCCGGTAATGGCTAGGCCAGCCAACTCCTAGGATCAAACACCTCTGCCCCTCCCCTTTGTTTTTTCAAATAGGTCTAGTACTGGCTCGCTGAGAGTACAATAGGACCTAAGGAGGCTGAGAGTTCTGAAATAACGAGGAAGAAGAACAGGAATCATAAGCCTATCTTATTTTACTCCTAGCTCCACTTTGAATCGTGGCAGACCAAGAGTTAAAGATAGTGGAAGTTAGTTTTTTTTTTTTTTTTTTTTTTTTTTTTTTTAAAATACAGACTATACAATATGTACAAAAGGTGCTAAGAGAACGATTTATTTGCTCTCCTGAATTTGTTGGGCTGCCATCACCGGGCCCATATGATACAGCTCAGAATCTGCCCAAGCAACGTCCTTTATGTAGAACTGGTTAAAGGTGTTGTGGGCCTTCCAATGACAGGCTGAGAGAATTTGATCTGAGGAAATTCCTCTCTGAAAGGCCTGAGAAGCTGTAATAACCCGGACATCATGGGCTCTAACCTGATGTAAATCCTAGGCTTTTTGGTCTGAGAGCTGATAACACAAAAGCACTGTCTGCTTAATTCAGGAAGAGACAGTGGCAGGGACAATGTCCTTTTGAAAGCCCTTCCTGGAGGACACAAAGACTAAATCCTTCCCCTGACGGAGATCCTTGGTCCTGTCCAGGTAATACCGTAAAGCTCGCACTGGACACAGTGATCTGTTCTCAGACAGGGACTTATCCAGAGTGGGGGCTAGAGCCGGAATGACCACCGGGACCACAGAAGCCAGTCCATCCAGAGCTAGCTGATTTTTGGAAAGGAATCTGGGAGGATAAAGAGAAACCTGACTCCAGTTCTCTTGGTGCCTAATAATCCTGAACAACCAGGCATAAATTTCACTTCTTCTTTTGCCTGAGCCTAGAGCCAGAAGGAAGACCGTGTTAAAGGTCAGTTGCTTTAGAGAAGTCCTCCTTAGGGGTTCAAAAGGAGCCTTAGTAAGCTGGTGGAGCACCAGCAAAAGGTTCCAGGAGGGGACCCCTCTTCTACCTTTCGGTTTGTCTCTATGAAAACTATCTAGCAGATGGGTAAGGTTTTCATCTGAACTGATCTTCAACGTATCATAGCCTACCATTTCTGCAATGGCTGTTCTATAGCCGTCAATGGTACTGGGTTGTAGATTTCTCTCCTTGAAAAGATGAAGGAGAAAATCTGCAATTTGATTCACAGAGGGCGACCTGAAGTCCACCTCGTTTGATTCACACCATTTGACAAAAATGGCCCACTTTGACTTGTACACAGCTCTGGTTGAGCCCCTCTGAGAAGCCTCAATTCGCGCTGCCACCTCCTCAGAGAAACAGTGTTTCCTGATGGCAGAGCTTCTAGGAGCCAAGCATGAAGATTGAGATTGTTGAGGCTCCTGTGAAGTAGCCCGTTGAAGGGTTGAGTCACCAGGTCTCTTATCAGAGGTAGACTGAAGGGAATCTCAACTGATAGATCTACCAGGTCCCAAAACCAGGGCCTGTTTGGCCAACCCGGGGCAATAAGAATCATCCTGCGACAACCCTGATCCCTTAACTTTGAGATTACCTGGGGAAGCAGGGAGACTGGAGGGAAAGCGTATGCGTCCAGGTGTTCCCAGGATAAGCTCAGGGCATCCACTGCCCAGGCTGCCCGATCAGGCACCGGTGACACAAAACTGGGCAGTTTGTGATTGAACCGGGTCGCGAACAAGTCCACTAGTGTTTGAGCCCACTTGGAAAACCACTGATTGAATACCTTTTGAGAGAGAGAGCACTCTGTTTGAAGCACTTGATTGTGCCCGGAAAGTTTGTCTGCTATCACATTCAAGCGGTCTGGAATGTGTCTGGCCCATAAGACTATGCCCCTGGGATGGCACCAGGACAGAAGCCTCCACAGGAGGGCACAGAGAGCCTGACTTCATACCCCCTTGTCTGTTTATGTATGAGACCACTGTTGTATTGTCCATTGCAACAAGCACCATCTGATCCTTGCACAGATGCTCGAACTGTTGTAGGGCTGTTGTAGGGCCTTCAGCTCAAGAAAATTTATGTGAAGGAAACTTTCCATAGGCGACCAAACGCCTCCTGCAGTGAAGTTCCCTAAGTGTGCGCCCCAGCCTTCGTTTGAGGCGTCGGTAAACAGTTGAACGGAGTGCTGAAGAGGGTGCAGGGGTGACCTCTCAGCACATTGGCCTCGTCCAGCCACCAGTCTAAATGATGGAGTGACTGAGGGACCGGAATAATTTTCTCTAGGACTTCCGGGACATGCCAGTTTCTCTTCAGATGCCATTGAATGGGCCTCATATGAAGGCGACCTGAACCCACTTGTTTCTCTGTGGCCGTCAGGAGGCCTATCAAGGACATGAATTGATGAACCGTACAATTGTGATGGCCTTTCATGAACCTCAATTTCTCCTGAAGGGTTTCCCACCGGTCTTGAGTGGGCAGAACTCAACCGGTGATCAGGCCGAACCGGTAACCTACAAAATTAAAGACCTGTTTGGGAATTAACTCTGATTTGGTCATACTTACTACCCAACCTAACTGCCGACATAGGGCCAAGAGGGTCTGGGTATGTTGTAGGCAGATTTCCGGGTAAGGGGCTCTCAGTAACCAGTCGTCTAGGTACTGGTGGATCCTGATACCCCTTGCTTGAGCCATGAGTTTCACTTCTTTGGCCACCTTGGTGAACTCCAGGGGAGCTGTGGCCAGCCCCCCCCCCCCCCCCCCCCCCCCCCCCCCCGGAAGGGCAGGGCTGTGAATTGAAAGGTTTGATGGAACAGGAAGAACCTGAGATACTTTCTTGACCCTTGGGCAATTGAGCGACGTGACCCACTCCCCCGTCTTCAAGGACAATCGGATTGTCTCCAGAGTTTCCATTACCCGTATTGAGGAACAAATTGAGCCGACCCAAGTCCAAGATTGGCCTCCATTTTCTGTTGAATCAGTTCCAACTTGAGAGCAAATTAACAACCCAACCCAGTTCTTGGCAAAGGGCCAAGGGGGGGCGTTAGAGGCAAGTTTCCCCGCACGGAGCTCTGAGCAACCAGTCATCTAGGTACTGGTAGTTTCATATACTCCTTATGCTCCTTGAACCATGAGCTTTGCTTCATTTACGAACTTGGGGAACTCCAACAGAGCTGTCAACAAGTTGAAGGGAAGGCAGTAAAGTGGTAGGTTTCACTTTTCAGATGGAACCATACATATTTTCGCCTCCTTAGAAACAGTGGAAAATGAAAGGAGGTGTCGCTAAATCCAAAAGCGAACCACTCCCCTTGCCAAAGGGAGTGCCTTATGGTTCTGAAATTTCCCCTTTGAAGGTGCCTGATTTTAGAAACAAGTTCAACTGACTGAGATCTAAGACAGGCCTCCACTGGAACCAAAAACAACCTGTTGTAGAAGGCCAAGGAGAATTGAACAACGGCCTTTTCACTGTAGTATGGGAACCAACTCACAGTTGAACTATTAGGCTATTAGGCTAAGCCATAGCAATGGTTAACGAAGTATTCTGGCAATGTAAGGGTAACTGAACTTGAAGGTCTATATCAATAATTTCATTTATATTGCTATCTACCACATAAAGGCCTGGTGAAAGAAGGGGAACTAGAACCCCATGATCCCGGCCCTGACCTCTGACCTCAGAAAAATGATCCAAGCATGCTGGAGTTGCGAAGTAGCATATCCCGACTGCTTGGTGTCCTTTCTGTCATACGTTTGTACTGCTACTGGGACCAGGGTGCTAAACTGGCACAAACTGGAACTGGCACAAACCTCCTGCCTGTGAAGCCAGGACAGGCAACCGTAGGCAGCTATTAGGTTAAGCCATGCCAATGGTTAATGAAGTATTCTGGCAATGTAAGGGGTAATAGAAGCAAATACTGGACTGGTAGGCTCCAGACCCCTTGTATGATTGCGTCTTGCCATATGACTGGTACCAGACCGGAGCCAGGTGACGACAAATAACGGGCAAATGGTAAAGTAGGGTTTGGTACCCCATGTTGGTATATATGTGTTGTCACATGCCCAGCACTGGACCAGTGGGAATTAGTGACAAAATAATTAGACATTTCCTTTCTGTGAAAGAGCAAACTGTAACCAATAGGACTGGCACCCCATGTATGTTAAAATGTTGTCACATGACCTGCAGTGGGACTTGGTGACAATAAGAAAATCGGTGAGAGGGTAACTATAGCCAGTACCAGACTGGTTGGCGCCCTGTTTATGTTTACTTGAGTTGCCACATGACCAAGCACCGGACAGGTGGGCATTGGTGACAAAGTATTAATGGGCCAATCTGTGAGGGCAGCCGTACCAGTGACACATGAGCAGCACCCGCAAATTGGAAAAATTAATAAATAACTTAAATTTTTATAAGGAGACTATGAAACCTTCTGTATAGGGCAACTTTGTCCAGTACTGTACCAGTAGGGTCTAGTGCCCTGTGTATGTTGATATCTTGTCACATGAACAGCACCGGACCGGTGGGACCTAGTGACAAAAATAATAGCAAAAATTCATAGGGTAGGGGTAGCCGGTATTGGACCGAAGGAAAAGTGAGACCCAGTGTATCCTGTTTTGTCAAACATGACCAGTACCGGACAGGTGTGAAATGGTGATAAAATAATGGGAAATTCTGTGAACGGGGGAACTACAGCCGCTACCGGACAGGTAGGCTCTGGTACCCGGTGTGTGTTTATTACTGTTGTCACATGACCAGCACCAGACCGGTGGGAACTATTGACAAAATATTGAAGAAATCTGTGTTTCTGTGAGGGCAACTGTAGCCAGTACCGGACCGGTAGGCTCTGGTACCCGGTGTATGTTTATTTGTGATGTCACATGACCAGCACCGGACCGGTGGGAACTGGTGACAAAATAATGAGGAAATCTGTGTTTCTGTGAGGGCAACTGTAGCCAGTACCGGACCGGTAGGCTCTGATACCCTGTGTATGTTTATTTGTGATGTCACATGACCAGCACCGGACCGGTGGGCATTGGTGACAAATAAATACATAGTGCACTATTCTAAGATAAAGTAAATAATTTGCAGTTTCCTCAACATTATAAATACCTGTAAGTCTTCTTCTGTATAAAACGCCAGCACATTTACAATATCCTCAATATATTTACTTATTTCTCGTAAGGAAATCTGTTTATCCGCTTGCAGAGTCACGTGACCAGTTTATTTTATTGTCACGTGACAAGCATTAGCTGGAGATGATGACGTCATATGAAGACGATGCATTCTCTGTAAATATGAAGGAAACTCCCTTCTAAAATATTTTATATGGTGACGTGGCCAGGAAACAGTAGTTCTTTGTAAATATCCACACAATAAAAGCTTGCAATACGAAATAAAACGCAGTCGTACTGATTCCTTTCTCAACAAAATACTTCACGGATGCGGGGTCAAAGTTCAGTGTAAAATACCCACACGATCCGCAATCCTGGCCAGCAGAAGAAGACATAAAGTGCTTCTATATATATTAATGAACATAATACTCGTTTTCCATTGTACAATATTTTGTTTTGATAAAATAAAATCTATAAACAAATCTATGAAATTTCCAAGCGTTTAATCCGCTTCGCGCCAAACAAAAAGAGGAAGAGCGCATGCGCGAGCATGCGCAGTACACCGGCAGGGAGGCTACACAGCCACCTGGCGAATGAACAGGACACTACCGGTCCCGGCCAGAGCCCAGCTCAGGACGTTTTTTTCTAACGTTTGGCGAGACCGGCAAGGCGCCGGACAAATGCATTTGTCCACTAGGTAAGATGTATTAACGCAATAAAATGGTGTTTTGCCATTTTTGGCAAAAATTCAAAAATTCAAAATGGCCGCCATTTTTGGGGAGGGGAAAATTTTTTGAAAATTGCAAAGATTGCATTCCTTAGATACCCTGTGGGTCGAAAATTTCGACGAAATCGCTCTATCTCGCACGGTTAAGGAGATAGAAGCAAATTTGTGTTTTGCCATTTTTGGCAAAAATTCGAAAATTCAAAATGGCCGCCATTTTTGGGGAGGGGAAAATTTTTTGAAAATTGCAAATATTACATTCCTTAGATACCCTGTGGGTCGAAAATTTCGACGAAATCGCTCTATCTCGCACGGTTAAGGAGATAGAAGCAAATTAGTGTTTTGCCATTTTTGGCAAAAATTCGAAAATTCAAAATGGCCGCCATTTTTGGGGAGGGGAAAATTTTGTTAAAATTACCAAGAGCACAATGCTCAGATACCCTGTGGGTCGAAAATTTTGACGAAATCGCTCTATCTGGCACGGTTATGGAGATAGAAGCAAATTTGTGTTTTGCCATTTTTGGCAAAAATTCGAAAATTCAAAATGGCCGCCATTTTTGGGGAGGGGAAAATTTTGTTAAAATTACCAAGAGCACAATGCTCAGATACCCTGTGGGTCGAAAATTTTGACGAATCGCTCTATCTGGCACGGTTAAGGAGATAGAAGCAAATTTGTGTTTTGCCATTTTTGGCAAAAATTCGAAAATTCAAAATGGCCGCCATTTTTGGGGAGGGGAAAATTTTTTGAAAATTGCAAAGATTGCATTCCTTAGATACCCTGTGGGTCGAAAATTTCGACGAAATCACTCTATCTCGCACGGTTAAGGAGATAGAAGCAAATTAGTGTTTTGCCATTTTTGGCAAAAATTCGAAAATTCAAAATGGCCGCCATTTTTGGGGAGGGGAAAATTTTTTAAAAATTACCAAGAGTACAATGCTCAGATACCCTGTGGGTCGAAAATTTTGACGAAATCACTCTATCTGGCACGGTTAAGGAGATAGAAGGAAATTTGTGTTTTGCCATTTTTGGCAAAAATTCGAAAATTCAAAATGGCCGCCATTTTGGGGGAGGGGAAAATTTTTGGAAAATTGCAAAGATTGCATTCCTTAGATACCCTGTGGGTCGAAAATTTCGACGAAATCGCTCTATCTCGCACGGTTAAGGAGATAGAAGGAAATTTGTGTTTTGCCATTTTTGGCAAAAATTCGAAAATTCAAAATGGCCGCCATTTTTGGGGAGGGGAAAATTTTTGGAAAATTGCAAAGATTACATTCCTTAGATACCCTGTGGGTCGAAAATTTCGACGAAATCGCTCTATCTCGCACGGTTAAGGAGATAGAAGCAAATTAGTGTTTTGCCATTTTTGGCAAAAATTCGAAAATTCAAAATGGCCGCCATTTTTGGGGAGGGGAAAATTTTTGGAAAAATTACCAAGAGCACAATGCTCAGATACCCTGTGGGTCGAAAATTTTGACGAAATCGCTCTATCTGGCACGGTTAAGGAGATAGAAGCAAATTGGTGTTTTGCCATTTTTGGCAAAAATTCGAAAATTCAAAATGGCCGCCATTTTTGGGGAGGGGAAAATTTTTTGAAAATTGCAAAGATTGCATTCCTTAGATACCCTGTGGGTCGAAAATTTCGACGAAATCGCTCTATCTCGCACGGTTAAGGAGATAGAAGCAAATTTGTGTTTTGCCATTTTTGGCAAAAATTCGAAAATTCAAAATGGCCGCCATTTTTGGGGAGGGGAAAATTTTTTGAAAATTGCAAATATTACATTCCTTAGATACCCTGTGGGTCGAAAATTTCGACGAAATCGCTCTATCTCGCACGGTTAAGGAGATAGAAGCAAATTAGTGTTTTGCCATTTTTGGCAAAAATTCGAAAATTCAAAATGGCCGCCATTTTTGGGGAGGGGAAAATTTTTTTAAAATTACCAAGAGTACAATGCTCAGATACCCAGTGGGTCGAAAATTTTGACGAAATCGCTCTATCTGGCACGGTTAAGGAGATAGAAGCAAATTTGTGTTTTGCCATTTTTGGCGAAAATTCAAAATGGCCGCCATTTTTGGGGAGGGGAAAATTTTTGGAAAATTGCAAAGATTGCATTCCTTAGATACCCTGTGGGTCGAAAATTTCAACGAAATCACTCTATCTCGCACGGTTAAGGAGATAGAAGCAAATTAGTGTTTTGCCATTTTTGGCAAAAATTCGAAAATTCAAAATGGCCGCCATTTTTGGGGAGGGGAAAATTTTTGGAAAATTGTAGATTGCATTCCTTAAATACCCTGTGGGTCGAAAATTTCGACGAAATCGCTCTATCTCACACGGTTAAGGAGATAGAAGCAAATTTGTGTTTTGCCATTTTTGGCAAAAATTCGAAAATTCAAAATGGCCGCCATTTTTGGGGAGGGGAAAATTTTTTGAAAATTGCAAATATTACATTCCTTAGATACCCTGTGGGTCGAAAATTTCGACGAAATCGCTCTATCTCTTACGGTTTCTGAGATATTAGCAAATTACTCAAAAGTAGTACTGAAAATACACAATGAAGTACCTAAATGGCTATTACTCATGTACTGACAAAGCTATCAGTCCCAAATGCAATACCAAGCGAGCTATGGACATAACAATCTTGTATTCAAAATTGTAGTAAAATATCTTTAATTATTTTGGCTTAAATGCACGGAAACCAATGGGTACTGAAAATAGCTGTACTTAAGTATTACTCAGTAAGCAAAAGAGGTACAACAGCCAAAAGCAATCCCAAGCAAGCTACTGACCCAATAAGCCTGCATACCAAATTTGGTGACAATAGCTCTAATACTTTTCCTTTAAATGAGCGGAAACCATGCGTGACGCCGGACATCGGACGCCGGACATCGGACATCGGACGGCGAAAAAAGCAAAAATAATATATCCACCCCCCAGGGGGGTGGACATAATTAGACCACACCAAAAGATTCCCAGCCCATGATTTCCTATACGTTGGTTTACCATCCAAAACCTCTAGAACCAATAATAAGCGAGTTACAGGCACTTTTAAGTTTGGCTATCCTCGTTTGACCTTGAAGGAGGGGCCCAAGGTCAAATATGACCACATCAAAAGATTCCCAACCCATGATTTCCTATATGCTGGTTTACCATCCCAAACCTGTACGACCAATAATAAGCGAGTTATAAGCACTTTTAAATTTGGCTATCCTCGTTTGACCTTGAAGGAGGGGTCCAAGGTCAAATCTGACCACACCAGAAGATTCCCAGCCCATGCTTTCCTATAGGTTGGTTTACCATCCCAAAACTCTAGGACCAATAAAAAGAGAGATATAAGCACTTTTTGTGACTGACAAGAAACGCTCGCGGCGGTCATTTTGTTTTTCAAAATGAGGCCAAAAATATTCCCAGTCAAGATTTTGTAATGCGGAACATACCCTGCCAATTTGAGATATCTACCTATAATACCCTTTGCTCTAGAGGGCCACCAAAAGTCCTTGCTGAAAGTCGAAAAAAAAAAACGCCCGTGGCAGCCATCTTGTTTTTCAAAATAAGGCCAAAAATATTCCCAGGCAAGATTTTATGGTTATGAATATATCCTGCAAATTTGAGAAGGCTAGCTATAATACATTTTTTGTTAGAGTGGTAACGGTGAAATCTCTCTACACACTGCGGCGGCGGTGGCGTAACAAAGCGAAATCCATAGTATCCACCAGATGCTATCCGGTGGATACAAATATAGCTCCCTTAATATAAATACTGATGTCAAAAATGTTTATTTCAATAGAGTTTCTAATACTTCATGTTAGAACTTAAGGTTTGATCATTCATACTTATATGTAGGAATTTTTTTTTGTGAGCTCTTAACGAGCCTTGACAGCTTGCACAGCAGTCTCATCTTAAATTTATAATATTTCTGAAATATCTGGCGAATATTTTTTCAGTAATTCTAATTCTTATAGCACTATAGCACTTAATCTCCATCTATTGACAGATTCTAAGGCGCATAATGCCAGAAATCGGAGATCATAATCAGTTACTGGGCGAAATAGCAGGGAAATGAATTGTGATGTATTTCATTGTGCAAAATGATACGCAAAGCCAAATTAGAGTGCGATACAAATGTTAAAATGTATTTCAATTCCCACACTACATAGATATTCTTGGGGATAAGTGTGTACATCGTTCATCAATACTGGTTATATTTATTGTTTTGGGACAGGATTGTCATTATCAATGTCTACAGGTGTATATTAGTGTGACCGTTGTATAACCTTACACTGCAAATATTTGAAATAAGCCCTAAATCTGAAGAAATTGTAAAGCTTTATCTTCTATTTTTTATATTTTTCCATGTGTATTTCATCAGAACTGCCTGTTTTGTTCTAATAAACTACCCTTCCTGTTAGCAGTTGGGGGATATGCTAGACCAACACTTTTCTGGTACCCCTGGATTCAGACTTCTGAGTAGAAAACACTATCCCACCCAGACCCCACTGATGGGAGTTATATGGACATTATATGGATGTTTACACAGCTGAATGATGTACCCATTACTGTGGGTCCTAAGCTTTCGGTCAATGATTAACAGTGTCTATGACTCACTCTCTATGGGTCTGGGTAACTGGGGCACCATGCCATCCTGACTGTAGCACATGTTCATGGTTGTGTTCTGGTTCTCAATCATGGGGAAGGTCGGGTGTGTGGGCTGCTGTACAAACACATGATTCAGTGCCACCACACTAGACACGATCACATCAATGTGCACACCCTCGGGCAGGTGAAGCTGGAATTAATATTGAAGGAATAAAATATAGGGCTGGAAAGCACACATCAAAGAAAACTCAATAAACCCGATCACAAATGAGCTTTTTGTAACATTTTATCGGAAACCGAACTCTATTCTATACTGAACAATCATAAGTGAAGAGTTACTGTTACAGAACATGTCAGTAGAAATTTAATACTCTTTTGAAATCCTACTATGAAATTGTGTCCATCTAATTTTACATAGGGAAGGGTTGGAAGGCCTAGCTGTCTTGGTGTTGGGAGCATTTTGCAACTTTTATTGCAATTTTGTTGACAGGGAATGTCCATGTTTTTATTGGGGTGTACTAATATGCACAGTCCTACAATTGGTATGATTTTGCATTGAAGGGAACTATCGATCTACACATTATTGATACCGACCCATCCCTAGTCATTAGCACATATTCCAGTTGGTATCCCAACTGTACAAGAAAACTGGTGTTGTAGACCCCAAAAGGTAGGCAGTACAATCAGTATCACATACTAGTCCCTGCCTTGTCAGTCTTTTGGGTGGGTGGGGGGCATTTCAGTGACTGGGCCATTTCCAAAACTGGTGAATATTTTCTCAAATGTTACTTGGATCCTCTACATAACCTCAAAAAAGCTTCCAACTGATACCAAATACACAAGACCACTGCCGTGGTATGATCTCCCGCCGCACTACATCAAAAAGTAGGTGAACAACATATTTGACCTAGCATGGGGATTAACAACACACAAAGCACAGGGTAGTACATACAGCGAAATGGTCGCAGATATGATGAAACCATCAAACTTGAAATGTGTTTCTCAAGGACTAATTTACACTATGCTAAGTAGAGCCAAAACAAGTAGAGGAATAAAAATCTGCAATTTTAACCCAAGCCATATAAAAGTAAATGCAGGTGCTCTTGAAGAAATGAAACGGATGGAAGCTGAATCTAAATTACAATGGATTTCTCCAATTGAAAAAATAGCAAGGGAAAATGCCTTTCTTTTGGGTTGCCTAAATATAAGATCTCTGAAAATGCATCTGCAAGATTTAAAGAGTGATCCATCAGTTAAACTGTTAGATGCTATATGTTTAACGGAAACACATATTCCTAAAATAGCGTCACATAAGAAATTTGAAATGGATAATTACATATTAACGTGTAGTAAGTCAGTTCATGGTACAGGTATTTATGTCAAACGGGACACCAAATGTTGTGAGAAGAAATTCCATGCAATTAACATAGAATGTACATGTGTGATAATCGAAGCGAATGAAGTAATCTTTGCTCTAATGACTGTTTACAGATCTCCTAAAGACAGCATAAAAACTTTTTTGGAAGAAGTTGAAAAGCTTATAGTGCAATTGAAAGAAGATATGTAGGAGATAATCATTTGTGGTGACTTTAACTTTGATTTATATAATCTTAGTAAAGCTACATCACTTTTGCAGAGGTATTCTTTGAAGCAATACAGAAGTGAACCAAGTCATATATGTGGTGGTATTCTTGACCTTGTGTTTGCAACCGAAAGTTTAAAATTAACAACAAGTCAAATGCCGCTTTACTACAGTGACCACCAATTTATTTTCTTCTCTGTATCTATATAGATGTATATGTATGTATTTTCTTAATATTACACAGTAATCATTTAATATTGATAGAACGATTGATTTAATGTACAAGCAACATTTACAGTTTCGTTATGTTATAATTAGTTTGAAATGTAATGTCACAAATAAATAATTGTTGACACTATCAATGTTTTGCAGGTTCTATACACGATACAATTAAATATCGTCAGTAAAAGCAAATTACAATAAAAGGCAATTAGCAATAGAGAATGAAACTTGTAAAAAGAAGAATCTGTTGCGTACACATCAAAGATGTTTGTTATTGAAATTAGAAATGTATTGTTCAGGACAATCATATTAACTTTAACATGAAATCCAATAACATGAAAAGATTCCCTGCGTATGCTAAATAGTGCTCTCGTGACAACTCGCCAACTCGAGTTGGCGAATTTGCACTGAATAAAAGGCAATTAGCAATAGAGAATGAAACTTGTAAAAAGAAGAATCTGTTGCGTACACATCAAAGATGTTTGTTATTGAAATTAGAAATGTATTGTTCAGGACAATCATATTAACTTTAACATGAAATCCAATAACATGAAAAGATTCCCTGCGTATGCTAAATAGTGCTCTCGTGACAACTCGCCAACTCGAGTTGGCGAATTTGCACTGAATATGTTAACATTATAAGGCTACATATCTGATGAATGGAGTCTGACCTTATACTTGGTATGAATTATTAGGCTAATTCAAACAGATTGTTAAAAATACCCCAATTAGTATAGAGTTTTTCTCCAAAATCACATTCTGAATTAATATAAAATTGTTCCTCATATTTTTTCTTTAATTTATTTTTAAGCCCTGATATATTTGGAACACTTTTATTTAAAGCACTTTTGAAAATATAGTATTTAGTAGTAGCAATTAATATGTTGATTGGAATATACTGATTGTCCCTGTGTAAATATCCTAAGATTATATCCAGGGGTGAAAAATTTATTAATTTCCCCAAAGTGGAATGTATCCAGATTTCTAGATCTTTCCATAAGTCTACTACATAGCGACATTTCACAAAGAGATGGATAAATGTTTCAGAATCAGATTGACAAACTCTACATTTGTCTGATTTCTCAATGGACATTTTATACATTTGACTGTTTGTACCAAGTATTCTATGTATCAACTTATACTGAAACCAGATCAAGTTATTATCCTGTTCTACATTAAATATAAGATAAAAGACTCTTCTCCATGTTGTATTGTCTATCTGTATACCAAGATCTTTATTCCATTTGGCTCTATATCCGCATTCTACTTCTTTTGTCTTTACCTTATTGTAGATATTTCTACATCCTTGCTTACATTGGAAAAAAAGGGATATATGTTGTGGGACGAATGGTCTCTCTAGTTGATAATCTTGAATGAATAAATGTTTATTATCATTAATGTATCTTTGTACCATTGAACTGACTTGAAAGTATTCCAAGAAATTTCTTATGTGAAAGCCAAACTTTACCTCAATTTCTTTACTACTCATCATTTTAAAATTTTGATGAACAATATCCCCGATCACAGATATCCCTTTGTCAGACCATGTTTTCCAAAATATATTAGGATTTCCTATTTTACTATTATACCACAGACAGGTTGAAAGCACACTTTGTTCAGTTCTTGTTTGAACTGATTGATCTATTATGTTCCACGATACAAAGATCTCTTTCCAGAAGTCATTGGGTACTCTTTTGTTACTTTTTATCCCCCAAAAAGGACCCACTTTGAACAATGATTCAATAGGTCCATATGATCTTTCAAATAATTTAGCCCATGGGCTGGTCGGAGAGGTTATAAGTCTCCTTATCCAAGTGCATTTTAAGGATTTGATAAATTTCTCTACGTCTGGCATTTTTAGACCACCATCTATTTTGTTTTGGCAGATAGTTGTACACTTTATTTTTTCTGGTTTCCCATCCCACAAAAATTTATAAAGTTTTTTATTCAAATCTGCACAAAAATTATTATTTGGAAGTGGAATAGCCATGAACAAATGATTCAGTTGGGATAATATTAATGATTTAATAACAGTAATTTTGCCTAGAGGTGTCAAGGCTCTTTTTTTCCAAGCAGAAATTATTTCCTCGACTCTGGTAAGTGCTTTGGAGTAGTTGTGAGCTGGTATATTTTGCAAATTAACATCAAAATCTATCCCCAGCAAGGTGAAAAAATTTGTACCCCAGTTTAAGGCGCTAGCACAGCAAAGTTTTTCCTTGGAGTATTTCCTTTGTCCAATCCATACCATTTTTGTTTTAGACATGTTCATTTTCAGACCTGATAGAGATCCAAAGACTTCTAAGATATTCCTTCATATTTATCTATTACGACATAAAGCCAATGATATCTCTCCATATACCTTACCTGGAAAAACACCCAATCAAAACGTCCGTTTTATTTTTCATCATGGCGAGAATGTTGATCCTTATTTTGCAGGTAAAATATGACAAATTTTGTTGGAATATGGTTAAAAATAGATTTCATTATGAAAGGAATCGTATTAGTGCACATATATTTAAGGTTTGGATGTTTTCCAATATTGTTATTGACTCGAGTTCAACTCGAGTTGACTCGTCGGTGATTGATGAAACTCGAGTCGGTACTTTGACGACTCGCGGAAGCACTAATGCTAAATAATGAAGAATAATAATAAATCTAATTATCATGGGCTTCAGCAATAGCTGTATTAAGTAATGTTGTGCATTTCATAAGTTTCTCTTTGTGGTTTAGTACTAATGAAATGGTTGAAAGATAAAAAGGAAATCAGTCAAAGTAATAATGGTTAATGACAGGAACATTTTTGAAATATCAAAACGATGTACTTGATCAATATGTTTGTGCTATTTACTAAAAATTTACATTTCATAGTTGTTTTTAATGTTTTAATGTACTAATAAAATGTTTTTTTTTTGTACATTGTCTTTCTTTTGTCACAAAGTCATTTATACATTCCATTACTCACAGCATGGAATGTATACATTCAATAGTTCTGGCAACTGAATGTACACATTCAATGGCAAATCATAGCATATACCCATTCAATGATTTGGCCATCGAATGGCCACCTTCCAGAGTTAGAGCCACTGAATGTACATATTCCGCAGTTATGTACATGTAAGATATGCACTAAAAAGGTTTGGATATCTTCATTCCACCTCAAAGAAGGGGCCCAAGGTCTTACCCTTACCCTGTGCTTTTCCACAGGTTGGTTTGAAGCTCTCCCAAAAGTAGGTAAATGAGTTATTTGAGAAAAATTGGCCATCTGCAATACTTCTAGAGATAATTCGCACATACTCATTTTCAGTAGGCGAGTAATTAGCTATGGGTCTGAGACTTCACTATGTGAAGGCCCTTGCAAAAGTAGGTGAATGAGTTATTTGAGAAAAAATTGGCTACCTGCAATACTTTTCAGAGATAATTCGCATTTACTCATTTTGAGTAGGTGAGTAATTAGCTATGGGTGTGAAACTTCACCAAGTGAAAGCTCTCCCAAAAGTAGGTGAATGAGTTATTTGAGAAAAATTGGCTATCTGCAATACTTTTACAGATAATTCGCATTTACTCATTTTGAGTAGGTGAGTAATTAGCTATGAGTGTGAAACTTCAAGTGAAAGCTGTCCCAAAAGTAGGTGAATGAGTTATTTGAGAAAAATTGGCTATCTGCAATACTTTTAGAGCTAATTCGCATTTACTCATTTTGAGTAGGTGAGTAATTAGCTATGGGTGTGAAACTTCACCATGTGAAAGCTCTTCCAAAAGTAGGTGAATGAGTTATTTGAGAAAAATTGGCTATCTGCAATACTTTTAGCGATAATTCGCATTTACTCATTTTCAGTAGGGGAGTAATTAGCTATGGGTCTGAAACTTCACCACGTGAAAGCTCTCCCAAAAGTAGGTGAATGAGTTATTTGAGAAAAATTGGCTAAGAACAATACTTTTAAGAGATAATTCGCATTTACTCATTTTGAGTAGGGGAGTAACTAGACCAAGGACGCATCTGTGGCCAGATGCTGGATGTATCCTCCGACAAAGGCCAACTAACATAGTTTAGAAGATAAACAGCATTTTTCGTTAATAAGCAAGCTGAAAGCTTTGGCTAACCTTATTTGACCCTGTAGCAGGGGCCCAAGGTGAAGTCTGACCACATCGAAAGATTCGCAGCCCATGATTTCCTATAAGTCGTTTTCACATTGCAAACCTCTAGGTCCAATAATAAGCAGGAGGGGCCCAAGGTCAAATCTGACCACATGAAAAGATTTGCAGCCCATGACTTCCTATAAGTTGTTTTCATATTAATGAGTTATTTGAGAAATACTGGCTATCTGCAATACTTTTAGAGATAATTTGCATTTACTCATTTTGAGTAGGTGAGTAATTAGCTACAGGTCTGAAACTTCACCAAGTGAAAGGTCTCCCAAAAGTAGGTGAAGGAGTTATTTGACAAAAATTGGCTATCGGGAATACTTTTAGAGATAATTTGCATTTACTCATTTTGAGTAGGTGAGTAATTACCTACGGGTCTGAAAATTCACCAAGTGAAAGCTCTCCCAAAAGTAGATGAATGAGTTATTTGATAAGAATTGGATATCTGCAATACTTTTAGAGATAATTAGCATTTACTCATTTTGAGTAGGTGAATAATTAGCTACAGGTCTGAAACTTCACCAAGTGAAAGGTCTCCCAAAAGTAGGCGAAGGAGTTATTTGACAAAAATTGGCTATCGGGAATACTTTTAGAGATAATTTGTATTTACTCATTTTCAGTAGGTGAGTAATTACCTACAGGTCTGAAACTTCAAGTGAAAGCTCTCCCAAAAGTAGGTGAAGGAGTTATTTGAGAAAAATTGGCTATCTGCAATACTTTTAGAGATAATTCGCATTTACTCATTTTGAGTAGGTGAGTAATTACCTACAGGTCTGGAACTTCAGCATGTGAAAGCTCTCCCAAAAGTAGGTGAATGAGTTATTTAAGAAAAATTTGCTATCTGCAATACTTTTAGAGAAAATGCAGAATTACTCATTTTTAGTAGGCAAGTAATTTAGCCACAGGCCTAATTTAGACATAAAGCCTACCAATAGAATACTGTGGTGCACCCTCTAATATACCTTGCAAACTTGAGAAGGCTAGCTATAATATTTTTTTTTCGTTAGAGCGGTAATGGTGAAATCTCTCTACACACTGCGGCTATCCAGTGGATACAATGATTTACTCAACAGTGAGAACCTAAAAGTAGATATTGGTAAACTATGCCATGACATAGAGGTCTGCAATTTCACTCTGTTATAGCTGACCAAAAATTATGTGAATAACATATTTAAACAAAGTACTGTAAATGTAATAGTTTTCACGTTATAACTGATTTACTCAACAGTGATCACCTCAAAGTAGCTATTACTCAGCTATACAATGAGCTACATGTCTGGATTTTTTCTATGTTATAGCTGACCCAAAATTAGGTGAACAACATATTTAAGCAAAATACTGTAAATGCAATAGTTTTCAAGTTACAACTGATTTACTCAATAGTGAGAACCTGAAAATAGCTATTGCTCAGCTATGCCATAAGCTATAAGTCTGTAATTTCTCGATGTTATAGCTGACCCAAAAGTAGGTGAACAACATATTTTAACAAAATACTCCAAATACAATATTTTTCAAGTTACAAGTCATTTACTCAACAGTCAGTACCTGAAAATAGCTATTGCTCAGTTGTGCCAAGAGCTACAGGTCTGTAATTTCACTATGTTATAGCTGACCCAAAAGTAGCTGAATAACATATTTACACAAATTTCTGTAAATGCAATAGTTTTCCAATTACAACTGATTTACTCAACAGTGTGAACTTCAAAGTAGCTATTACTCAGCTATGCTATGAGCCACAGGTCTGGAACTTCACTATGTTATAGCTGACTCCGAAATAGGTGAATAACATATGAAACAAAATACTCTAAATGTAATACTTTTGAAGTTATAAGTAATTTACCAGTGTTGATTCTAGGAATTTCAAAAAGTGGGGGCGATCCCCCACCACTACACAAAATGTGGGGGAGGGGCTAAAAATTGTGGGGGACGACTTTATGATGAAGTTTAAACTAATAAAAAATACATTTTCAGTTTATTTAGACATTTTTAACTGGGCTTCTATTAATTAGTGGTCAATTTTTATTGTCTTGCCCAATAAAAATAAACTTCAAGGCTAGTGATAGAATTTTAAAAAAATACTGAAAATGGTTATTTACATCAAAGTGGCTCCTTGCCTGTCACGGCATTGTGGTTTTAAGTTTTCATCTAATGTCAGGGCATCACAAATTCAGTCATTACACCATCAATTCGTATAAATATGTTGGAAAACCCCACAGAATACTATGACCTCATGAATATTAATGAGTAGTCCACAAATTCTTCAAGTAAAATATTGTTAAAAAATCCAATGGAATCGTCAAATATTTTTTACGCATATGTAAATATTCATGAGCTCTGTACAGTACAGTAGTCCATCTAGTAGATATGATATTTGATCTTAAAGCAGAAAAATATTAAGAAACCAACATCAAAATCTGTGACCTCATTAATATTAATGAGCTGTCCATGAATTTTGATCAAGTAAAATATTTTTCTACACATATATTATTGGGAAATCCGACAGATACCTACGTCGGAGCAGCACCGGCTTCACTGCCATGGCCTGTTGTAACAATCCAGTCTCCTGTAAGTTTCGTTTTTCTTGCAGCCATTTTTTATATAATCATCCACTTTCAGCTTAATTTTATGTTTTTGGTTATAATATGTCCAAATACTGTCTGTACCTCATAATATATTTAAGTTTGTAAACGATCACGAAACCACAATCGTCAACAGGCATTATTTGAAGAACGTTTCGACGGAAAAATCAAAACCTCGACAAACTCTCGATCCGTGCAGTGTTCCGATTTTCTAGATCTCTCGTCTTTTCGCTTCATATATTTCCCGCACCACCTTGTGTACTACGCGTTCTCATACACTTTGATTCCCGCAGATTCCAAGAAAATTAATGTAGGCGAATTAATGCGCGATCCCGCGGAAAACGCATCCTAGAAGCAACTCTGATTTACTCAATAGTGATAACCTAAAAGTAGCTATTACTCAGCTATGCCATGAGCTACAGGTCTGAAATTTTACTATGTTATAGCTGACCCAAAAGTAGCTGAATAACATATTTATACAAAATTGTGTAAATGCAATAGTTTTCAAGTTACAAGTGATTTTACTCATGATGGAAGTTACTGAAAAGCCCAAAAGTAGCTATGACTCACTTAGCTATTGAGACAGACACCCAAGTTACTCACCATGTTGTAGCTATGAAAAAAGTAGCTGAATAACATATTTTAACAAAATGCTCTAAATGCAACACTTTTCAAGTTATAAGTGATTTAGTGCATGATTTCATGACTTTTAATGCATTTTAGACATTTTTGTCTACCACAGGCATAATTTAGACATAAAGCCTACCAAAAAGATAGGGTGGCGAGTCCTCTAGCATACCAAGCCACCTGCCAAATATGAAAGAAATCTGGAAATAAATGTGGACTGTAGGTCGCTAACAAGCAATATTCCACATTTTAGACATTTTTGTCTACCACAGGCCTAATTTAGACATAAAGCCTACCAAAAAGATAGGGTGGCGAGTCCTCTACCATATCAAGCCACCTGCCAAATATGAAAGAAATCCAGAAAGAAATGTGGACTGTAGGTCGCTAACAAGAAATCTCTGCGGACGCGGACGACAACGATGATGAATCCATAGTATCCCCGCTTCGCGTCGGGGATACAATTATCTACGAGTCTGAAACTTCACAATGTGAAAGCTCACCCAAAAGTAGATGAATGAGTTATTTGAGAAAAATTGGCTATCTGCAATACTTTTAGAGATAATTCGCATTTACTCATTTTGAGTAGGTGAGTAGGCTGCCGCGAGTACGGAAATCTGCACTCGAGTAATCGCCGGGAAGAACTCGAATCGCTACTCTTTTCTCGCGAGTAATACCCGTGTCAAAATAAAGCAACCTGCTGTGTAAAAATCTTTTCTTATTAATATTTTCATATATAAATCAAATATCTGTCAAAATATACACAGTTTTCTTACCTTTTACAGCCACACAGGTGATATTCAGTACTTATCAGTACTTGTCTACCTGTACTGTGTTGTCAAGGAGATGAAATCAGAACGAGGTCACTACAGTAAAGTTCTGATCTTCTTCTTTTAAGGTTGTCACCAATGTATATGTACCCAAGTGGGGATGTTTAACTGTTGAATCAAATAAAATCTATTCCTTTTCAGGTGTGTTTTATTATTTGTTTTTGCCACATAGAAAACTTTATTGACAATTTACACCAATTATAAAAGGATGACTTAAATATTTTATGTCATAAGTGATTTAAAAAATCCTGTAGAGGCACTTAAACAATATTAACTTAAGTAGAAAATGTTATCTTCCATCAAATGTCTGAAATAGCAGCAGAGTTAGTAAGAGTTTCTTCAATTCACTGGTTACACTTTTTAATGTCAACTAAACAGTCCAGCACAGACTGAAGCAAAATTTTCAGAGTTTTGGTAAGGATGGTAACATTGGTAAGGCAGGTAAAGGTGCATCTTGGTTTGGGAGGTTATTTGCACAGCCACTCTCCTGTTTTATTTTAAGACTATCAGGGATTTCTTTGTTCTGAGAATCAGATTCAGGTGTGGCACCTATTCCTGGGACAACTTCCTCAAGTGCGAGTTTTCCCTGTAGCTGGCCAACAGTTTTTTTCATATGTTTGTGTAAAAATAGAATTTCATTCACTGTATCAGGATCCAAGGATGCTCTCAGCTTGGTAACTGTTAACCCAGCCACTGAAAAAACCTGTTCACTTGGGATAGATGTCCCAGGAATAGTCAAGTATCTTTTTGCCAAAGAAGCCAAATTTGGAAACCGAACTTGAGATACCTTCCACCACTCAAGTGGGTCAGCAATTCTGACAACTTCATTAAAATAATCTCTGATTTCTTGTTCAACTGAAGTGTCATTTGTGATGTCAATCACCACATCCCCCATCAAACATTCTGTGATTTTTGCCCGTTTAAGCTCAGGTTCATCACCCTCGGGCCTTTCCTGTTTGATTTCTGGAATTAAGTCAGCAACATGGTTGCCATCTGTCTGATTTATTTCATGCAAAATTTTTTCTTTGACAATGTCCCTGTGCTCTGGTCTCAATATTTTTAAAGATTTATATCTTGGGTCTAAAGCCATTGCCATAATTGAAAGAGAATTTTGAACTGTTACTTCGGTTGGCGTACCATCAGTGGATATCCCAAACCTCTTAGTCAACCCATCCCTGATTTTATCTTTAAGATCCCGTGCCACACCTGAATCAAATTCACTCGTTTCCAAATTTCCAACAAGATTATGTAACAGGACATAGACTTGGCTACCAGTTGGAGATTCTTCCTTCCCCAGTACTTCTGTACTGTCAAAAAATGCTTCAAGAATGGGGACAATTTCTTCCATGACTTTCCATGTGGAATCTTTCATATCAAGCCTACCCTTAGCAGATTGTTTGGTGACTGAATCATCATGCAAAACAGCATAAATGGGAACTCTGAGGAGTAGCAAACGTTTCATCATAAGGAAGGAAGAATTCCATCTGGTTGCCACGTCTTATATTAGTTTCAGGCCCCTTGAGTTTGAACCTTTGTTATCAGACTGTTTCTTTAATAATGCCTGTGTAGCCAAAACGGACTGGTTAAAGTGAGCAACAAGTTTACGGCAAGCACCCAAAGCCTTACTAACTACAGGAAGTTTTAGCCCGTCTTCAACAGCCAGTTGAATAGTATGAGCAAAGCAGCCAAGATGGTTGAACTCTCCTTCGCGGGAAGCCGTATGCATATTTGCTGCATTGTCAGTAACTAGACAGGCGATGTTTTTTGGATCTACCTTGAAATCAGTTGTCACATCCAGAATAGCTTTAGCAATATGTACACCTGTATGGCGCTCATATATGGCATTTGTAGACAGGTTTTTCGCTTTCAGTGCCCAATTATCATCAATAAAGTGGCCCGTCACTGAAATGTAACCATCCAAAGCATTTGATGTCCAGATGTCACTTGTCAGGGACATAGGCTTTCCTTTGATTTCATCCAAAACCTCGGCTTTTGCATCCAAATAAATTTTGTGGAGGTACTTTGTTACTGTGGTTCTGCCAGGTAGGTTGTAATCTGGGTTCAGAGTCCTCACAAAATTTCTGAATCCAGCTCCTTCAACAATGCTAAGCGGACGTGCATCCAATGCACACATGAGTGCCAAACTTCTGGTAATTTGGTCACTCTTGGCTGCACTCATTGGCTGTCTGTTCCATTTCATATCAGTCAGAGATATCTGTTTCCCCACCAATGCTGAGGCTTGTCTAAATCCACCAGAGCCTGATTTTTTGGGTTTAAGGCTACTTTCCCCAGTGCCAGAATCAGAAATTTTCACTGAAGGGTGCTTATACTGCAAATGATTCCTCATGGAAGTTGTTCCTCCAAAATATCCCAGGCTAATATTACAGAGTTGGCATTTTGTTAACCTTTTCCCATCCTTAAGTTCTGGTTCTGTAAAATACTGCCATACTGGAGATTTAAATTTTTTATCCTTTGAAACAGTAGCCATGATTGATAAAAATTACACAAAATCTGAAGCTCAGTAAAGTCTCAAAACATGAGATGCTAAGGAAGATCAACAATATAATTCAATAGTTCAGTAATAGCTGGAACACAAGTCAATAGTTCAGTAAAATCCACTATAATACTTAAATTCACAACACAGAAGTCCCTGATACATTTGAAAAATAACAGGAGATATTTTACTTTGACTTACTGTATGACGTGGTAAAAATCTATGACGTGTACATGATTAATAATGTCACAATTGTTAAGGTGAATTGTGGAGTACTGAAAGTACCGTAAATGACCTATTTAGCGCATCCGCCCTTGTAACCGCACCCTATCTCTTTTCAAAGCAATATACTGGACAACTTCTAGTGGGTGGACGATTGGACAGTGACAGTGTACAATCGCGGTTGGTTACAAATGGGTAACTAGAGGATCGCTCGCAAAAAAAAAAGATAATGTTTTTGCATAGCAAAAACAAAGCGTCCCGAAAAGGCTATAAAGGTGAGTGCTAAAGTATTAAGAAAATGCTTCGTTTCTAGCCTTATACTGTTGTGGCAACCAAAGTCAGCGCAGTCTGCTCTATCTAGCACGGTTTTCAAGATATAAGCATTTTTGTGTTTTGCAAAAAATAAAAAAATTAAAAATGTCCGCTATATTTGGTGAGACAAAAATATTTTGAAAATTGGCATGGCTACTCTGCAGAGATACCCAGCAGGTCCAAAATTTTGTTGATTTCGCTCCATATAGCACGGTTTTCGAGATATAAGCATTTTTGTGTTTTGCAAAAACTTTGAAAATTCAAAATGGCCACCATTTTTGGGGAGACAAAAATTTTTGTCAAGACCACTGCCGCGGTGTGTATCTCCCGCCGAGCATTAAAGCAGAAGAAATAGCTTTTCCGAGATATTCACAATTTTTCATTTTCGTGTGTGAAAGCTCTTCCAAAAGTAGGTGAATGAGTTATTTGAGAAAAATTGGCTATCTGCAATACTATTAAGAGATAATTCACATTTACTCATTTTGAGTAGGTGAATAATTATCTATGGGTCTGAAACTTCACCAAGTGAAAGCTCTCCCAAAAGTAGGTGAATGAGTTATTTGAGAAAAATTGGCTATCCGCAATACTTTTAGAGATAATTCGCATTTACTCATTTTGAGTAGGTGAGTAATTAGCTATGGGTCTGAAACTTCACCATGTGAAAGCTCTCCCACAAGTAGATGAATGAGTATTTGATAAAAATTGGGTATCCACAATACTTTTACAGATAATTAGCATTTACTCATTTTGAGTAGGTGAATAAATAGCTATGGGTCTGAAACTTCACAGAGTGAAAGCTCTCCCAAAAGTAGGTGAATGAGTTATTTGAGAAAAATTGGCTATCTGCAATACTTTTAGAGATAATTCGCATTTACTCATTTTGAGTAGGTGAGTAATTAGCTATGGGTCTGAAACTTCACCGAGTGAAAGCTCTCCCAAAAGTAGGTGAATGAGTTATTTGAGAAAAATTGGCTATCTGCAATACTTTTAGAGATAATTCGCATTTACTCATTTTGAGTAGGTGAGTAATTAGCTATGGGTGTGAAACTTCACCAAGTGAAAGCTCTCCCAAAAGTAGGTGAATGAGTTATTTGAGAAAAATTGGCTATCTGCAATACTTTTAGAGATAATTCGCATTTACTCATTTTGAGTAGGTGAGTAATTAGCTATGGGTGTGAAACTTCACCAAGTGAAAGCTCTCCCAAAAGTAGGTGAATGAGTTATTTGAGAAAAATTGGCTATCTGCAATACTTTTAGAGATAATTAGCATTTACTCATTTTGAGTAGGTGAGTAATTAGCTATGGGTGTGAAACTTCACCAAGTGAAAGCTCTCCCAAAAGTAGGTGAATGAGTTATTTGAGAAAAATTGGCTATCTGCAATACTTTTAGAGATAATTCGCATTTACTCATTTTGAGTAGGTGAGTAATTAGCTATGGGTGTGAAACTTCACCAAGTGAAAGCTCTCCCAAAAGTAGGTGAATGAGTTATTTGAGAAAAATTGGCTATCTGCAATACTTTTAGAGATAATTCGCATTTACTCATTTTGAGTAGGTGAGTAATTAGCTATGGGTGTGAAACTTCACCAAGTGAAAGCTCTCCCAAAAGTAGGTGAATGAGTTATTTGAGAAAAATTGGCTATCTGCAATACTTTTAGAGATAATTCGCATTTACTCATTTTGAGTAGGTGAGTAATTAGCTATGGGTCTGAAACTTCACCAAGTGAAAGCTCTCCCAAAAGTAGGTGAATGATTAATTTGAGAAAAATTGGCTATCTACAATACTTTTAGAGATAATTCGCATTTACTCATTTTGAGTAGGTGAGTAATTAGCTATGGGTCTGAAACTTCACCAAGTGAAAGCTCTCCCAAAAGTAGGTGAATGATTTATTTGAGAAAAATTGGCTATCTGCAATATTTTTAGAGATAATTCGCATTTACTCATTTTGAGTAGGTGAGTAATTAGCTATGGGTCTGAAACTTCACCATGTGAAAGCTCTCCCACAAGTAGATGAATGAGTTATTTGATAAAAATTGGGTATCCGCAATACTTTTACAGATAATTAGCATTTACTCATTTTGAGTAGGTAAATAATTAGCTATGGGTCTGAAACTTCACCATGTGAAAGCTCTCCCAAAAGTAGGTGAATGAGTTATTTGAGAAAAATTGGCTATCTGCAATACTTTTAGAGATAATTCGCATTTACTCATTTTCAGTAGGTGAGTAATTAGCTATGGGTCTGAAACTTCACCAAGTGAAAGCTCTCCCAAAAGTAGGCGAATGATTAATTTGACAAAAATTGGCTATCTGCAATACTTTTAGAGATAATTCGCATTTACTCATTTTGAGTAGGTGAGTAATTAGCTATGGGTCTGAAACTTCACCAAGTGAAAGCTCTCCCAAAAGTAGGTGAATGAGTTATTTGAGAAAAATTGGCTATCTGCAATACTTTTAGAGATAATTCGGATTTACTCATTTTGAGTAGGTGAGTAATTAGCTATGGGTGTGAAACTTCACCAAGTGAAAGCTCTCCCAAAAGTAGGTGAATGAGTTATTTGAGAAAAATTGGCTATCTGCAATACTTTTAGAGATAATTCGCATTTACTCATTTTGAGTAGGTGAGTAATTAGCTATGGGTGTGAAACTTCACCAAGTGAAAGCTCTCCCAAAAGTAGGTGAATGAGTTATTTGAGAAAAATTGGCTATCTGCAATACTTTTAGAGATAATTCGCATTTACTCATTTTGAGTAGGTGAGTAATTAGCTATGGGTGTGAAACTTCACCAAGTGAAAGCTCTCCCAAAAGTAAGTGAATGAGTTATTTGAGAAAAATTGGCTATCTGCAATACTTTTAGAGATAATTCGCATTTACTCATTTTGAGTAGGTGAGTAATTAGCTATGGGTGTGAAACTTCACCAAGTGAAAGCTCTCCCAAAAGTAGGTGAATGAGTTATTTGAGAAAAATTGGCTATCTGCAATACTTTTAGAGGTAATTCGCATTTACTCATTTTGAGTAGGTGAGTAATTAGCTATGGGTCTGAAACTTCACCAAGTGAAAGCTCTCCCAAAAGTAGGTGAATGATTAATTTGAGAAAAATTGGCTATCTACAATACTTTTAGAGATAATTCGCATTTACTCATTTTGAGTAGGTGAGTAATTAGCTATGGGTCTGAAACTTCACCAAGTGAAAGCTCTCCCAAAAGTAGGTGAATGATTTATTTGAGAAAAATTGGCTATCTGCAATATTTTTAGAGATTATTCGCATTTACTCATTTTGAGTAGGTGAGTAATTAGCTATGGGTCTGAAACTTCACCATGTGAAAGCTCTCCCACAAGTAGATGAATGAGTTATTTGATAAAAATTGGGTATCCGCAATACTTTTACAGATAATTAGCATTTACTCATTTTGAGTAGGTAAATAATTAGCTATGGGTCTGAAACTTCACCATGTGAAAGCTCTCCCAAAAGTAGGTGAATGATTTATTTGAGAAAAATTGGCTATCTGCAATATTTTTAGAGATTATTCGCATTTACTCATTTTGAGTAGGTGAGTAATTAGCTATGGGTCTGAAACTTCACCATGTGAAAGCTCTCCCACAAGTAGATGAATGAGTTATTTGATAAAAATTGGGTATCCGCAATACTTTTACAGATAATTAGCATTTACTCATTTTGAGTAGGTAAATAATTAGCTATGGGTCTGAAACTTCACCATGTGAAAGCTCTCCCAAAAGTAGGTGAATGAGTTATTTGAGAAAAATTGGCTATCTGCAATACTTTTAGAGATAATTCGCATTTACTCATTTTCAGTAGGTGAGTAATTAGCTATGGGTCTGAAACTTCACAGAGTGAAAGCTCTCCCAAAAGTAGGTGAATGAGTTATTTGAGAAAAATTGGCTATCTGCAATACTTTTAGAGATAATTCGCATTTACTCATTTTGAGTAGGTGAGTAATTAACTATGGGTCTGAAACTTCACCAAGTGAAAGCTCTCCCAAAAGTAGGCGAATGATTAATTTGACAAAAATTGGCTATCTGCAATACTTTTAGAGATAATTCGCATTTACTCATTTTGAGTAGGTGAGTAATTAGCTATGGGTCTGAAACTTCACCAAGTGAAAGCTCTCCCAAAAGTAGGTGAATGAGTTATTTGAGAAAAATTGGCTGTCTGCAATACTTTTAGAGATAATTCGCATTTACTCATTTTGAGTAGGTGAGTAAAATGGCCGCCATTTTTGGCAAGACAAAATTTTTTTGAAAATTGGCATGGCTACTCTGCAGATATACCCTGTGGATCAAAAATTTCGTCGAAATCGTTCTATCTTGCAGGGTTTTCGAGATATAAGCATTTTTATGTTTTGCAATTTTTGCGAAAAATTCGAAAATTCAAAATGGCCGCCATTTTTGGCGAGACAAAATTTTTTTCAAAATTGGAATAACTACTCTGCAGAGATACCCTGTGGGTCAAAAATTTCGTCGAAATCGCTCTATCTAGCACGGTTTTCGAGATATAAGCATTTTTGTGTTTTGCAATTTTTGCGAAAATTTCGAAAATTCAAAATGGCCGCCATTTTGGACGAGACAAAAATTTTTTGAAAATTGGGAAAACTACTCCGCAGAGATACCCTGTGGGTCAAAAATTTCATCGAAATCGCTCTATCTAGCACGGTTTTCGAGATATAAGCATTTTTGTGTTTTGCAATTTTTACGAAAATTTCGAAAATTCAAAATGGCCGCCATTTTTGGCGAGACAAAAATTTTTTGAAAATTGGGAAAAGTACTCCGCAGAGATACCCTGCGGGTCAAAAATTTTGTCAAAATTGCTCTATCTAGCACGGTTTTTGAGATATAAGCATTTTTGTGTTTTGCAATTTTTGCGAAAATTTCGAAAATTCAAAATGGCCGCCATTTTGGACGAGACAAAAATTTTTTGAAAATTGGGAAAACTACTCCGCAGAGATACCCTGTGGGTCAAAAATTTCGTCGAAATCGCTCTATCTAGCACGGTTTTCGAGATATAAGCATTTTTGTGTTTTCCTTATTTGGAAAATTCGTAATGATTAATTAATCATTAATTACTCGGCCATTTCTTGACCAATCAATGCCAAAATCTAATGATTTCCAGATTTTAATAGAATGAATGTATTTGCCAAGTTTCAGGTGAATTGATAAAATTGCTTTCAAGTTATCATCCGGACAAGCTTCCCCATCGAAAAAAGACATTTTTGGTCATGTGACCTCTCTGATTGGTTGAAATGTCACTGCAGCATATTCAAAAAAATTCCCCAAGGCTACTGCCTAAACCTGCCAAATTTGAAAAGAATCCGCCTAACGGTTACAGAGTTATAAGGAAAACAAAATGCGGAGCCGGCGGAGCCGGCGGAGCCGGCGGAGCCGCCGGAGCCGGCGGAGCCTGAAGCTCTCCCATACACAAACAAGCGTCCCTTGCGGGACGCTTAATAATGACCGATTATTCAGCTTAAATCTCACCTTTCTCAGTTTTCTTTAATATCCACATATTTTTTATATAATTTACGTATTTTTACTTAATAAATTGACATTTTTGCCATGGATTTCGAGTTTGTTTTCATCTACCGCCATATTTACAGGAAGTGGGTTCTTTCGGTAGATTCTAAATGTCGAAACACCGTTATTCTTACCGGATTGACCTATACTTCATCCCGGAAAGTGTTTCACAATGGGTGCGCTAAAAGGGGAATTTTTTCTCACCAAAAATTCAATAAAAATAGACTTTCCTTAGCGCACTGTGCGCTAAATAGGTCATTTACGGTATTTTGCAGTTGTTTATTGTGTGTAGTGAAGTCTAATTGTGACAATAGCAAAGTATTTTTGTTTAATAACTATTAAATATCTTGTAATTTGTAGAAAGAATAAAATTAATGCGAGTAGACGAGTACTGAATATAAACTCGAGTACCGTGCCAACTCTCGTCGTAGATTAATACTCGGTTACTCGCGGTAGCATTTACTCATTTTGAGTAGGTGAGTAATTAGCTATGGGTGTGAAACTTCACCAAGTGAAAGCTCTCCCAAAAGTAGGTGAATGAGTTATTTGAGAAAAATTGGCTATCTGCAATACTTTTAGAGATAATTCGCATTTACTCATTTTGAGTAGGTGAGTAATTAGCTATGGGTGTGAAACTTCACCAAGTGAAAGCTCTCCCAAAAGTAGGTGAATGAGTTATTTGAGAAAAATTGGCTATCTGCAATACTTTTAGCGATAATTCGCATTTACTCATTTTGAGTAGGTGAGTAATTAGCTATGGGTGTGAAACTTCACCAAGTGAAAGTTCTCCCAAAAGTAGGTGAATGAGTTATTTGAGAAAAATTGGCTATCTGCAATACTTTTAGCGATAATTCGCATTTACTCATTTTGAGTAGGTGAGTAATTAGCTATGGGTGTGAAACTTCACCAAGTGAAAGTTCTCCCAAAAGTAGGTGAATGAGTTATTTGAGAAAAATTGGCTATCTGCAATACTTTTAGAGATAATTCGCATTCACTCATTTTCAGTAGGTGAGTAATTAGCTATGGGTCTGAAACTTCACCATGTGAAAGCTCTTCCAAAAGTAGGTAAACGAGTTATTTGAGAAAAATTGGCTATCTGCAATACTTTTAGCGATAATTCGCATTTACTCATTTTCAGTAGGTGAGTAATTATCTATGGGTCTGAAACTTCACCATGTGAAAGCTCTCCCAAAAGTAGATGAATGAGTTATTTGAGCTGTCTGCAATACTTTTACAGATAATTCGCATTTACTCATTTTGAGTAGGTGAGTAATTAGCTATGGGTCTGAAACTTCACCAAGTGAAAGCTCTCCCAAAAGTAGGTGAATGAGTTATTTGAGAAAAATTGGCTATCTGCAATACTTTTAGAGATAATTCGCATTTACTCATTTTCAGTAGGTGTGTAATTAGCTACGAGTCTGAAACTTCACCATGTGAAAGCTCTCCCAAAAGTAGATGAATGACTTAAAAAGTAGATGAACAACTTATTTGAGAGAAATTGTGTAGCTGCAATACTTTTGAAGATATAAGGCATTTACTCATTATGGTTATCATTAAAAATTGACAAAGTAGCTATTACGGTTTGCGAGATATTTGTCATTTTTCAAATTTTCACCAAAAGTAGCAATAAAGTAGCCATTACTCACTTGTACATTGAGCAACAGTTGTGAAACTTAAATATGTTACAGTTCACAAAAAAGTACATGAACAACTTATTTGAGAGAAATTGTGTAGCTGCAATACTTTTGAAGATATAAGGCATTTACTCATTATGGTTATCATTAAAAATTGACAAAGTAGCTATTACTCACTTAGCTATGGAGATACACTTCCAAACTAGTGACCATGTTGTAGCTGTGGAGATAGTAGCTGAACAACATATTGGAACAAAATTGTGTAGGTGCAATACTTTTGAAGATATAAGCCATTTACTCATTATGGTTATCATCAAAGTAGCTATTACTCAGTTAGCTATGGAGTTACAGCTGTGAAAATTCACAATACAGTATATCCAAAAGATAGGTGAACAACATATTCGACAAAAATCCTCTATATTCAATAGTTTTTGAGTTATAAGTGACTTGCTCAATGGTCAAATGTTAAACTTAGTATAGCTATTACTCAGTTAGCTATGGTGCTACACCTTGGACACCTCACCATGATATAATACATGAAGGAGTTGTTGAACAACATATTTCAGGCCAATATTGTAAGTAACAGTTACAAAGACAAAATCAATTTACTCATTTTGCTCATTGTTAACAGAAAATAGCTATTACTCACTTAGCTATGAAGATAGAACCCTAAAAATGGCACCATCTTGTAGGCATGGAGAAAGTAGCTGAACAACGTATTTTACAGAAACACTCTAAATGCAGTTGTTTTGGAGTTATGCGCACTTTACTCAAAGTAGCCACCATTGCTATTACTCACTTAGCTATGGTCCTAGGTGTGAAATAACAGCATCAAATGAAAGGACATAAGCAATAAGGTCATAAAAAACATTGAAAAGGCCAAGGAGAAACAACCAGTGTGATGTACAGCCCTTTATAAAAGCGTGACACACACTCCATAACACACGCACGGAATGCGTTTTATAATCTCCCGCCCGGCCGGCGGGAGATAATTAACCTTGTAAACCTGCAACCCGTAAAAACACTTGTATATTAATATTGTGGATATATTCCCAGCGCTTTGACTTACTTGCATGATCTCTGAGCAGAGGACGGGGTTCTCGGGTGGTGCTTCCCTCCAGTCTATCATGGGGAACTTCTTCTTTGGAAATTTTGTTTTCATGATCTCCAGAGCTTTGGCAACTGCATTCTTACTCCCTGTGAAAGTACAAAGTTGGAGGGGACGTTGGTTTGATTTTTTTTCTGTGAGAAAGCTGGCAGTTGCTTGCCGTTGGTTGGCAGTACACAATCTTGACCAACTGTATGTACTAGTTTCTTCTGCAATTCAAACTACCCTTCACTATATAACCAAAAAGGTACTGGATGTGACGTAAAACAGTAAATAAATCAATCAAAACAAGCCCAAGCAAATTTAAAACATTATATTTATTAAATAGCTGGACTTTCAGGATTGTTACAATATAGTGTGAAAACAAAATGTGTATTTGAATTTTGACAGCAACAACTGGAACAAGTTTGTAATAAGGCTGTGATAGGTTACCCGGTTACCTCAAAACGGTCTGAATTCCTTAAGGAACCGAGTACAATCTAGCGAAGTGGGTAACTGAAAAAATATTAACTAAGCATAAGTCAATGAAATGCTTGGATAAACCTTAGTATTCTGTCAGATTTCTTTGACTGATATTAGTTTTTCACATAATTTTCCATATTTATACAGATATTTAACATTTTCCATTACGTTTTGTTTACATCATCCTTCATGTTTGTTTCTCTGCTACTTCCACTGGGTGACAACAGGGTTACCCGAATTGGGATCGGTTCTTTTGAGCCGAATACCCGGGGTCATTTTTCTAATGAAGTCACAGCCTTAGTTTGTAACCTGTTCCAAGCTTTTATAACAAAGCAAACTAATAGCCAGATAGACCACTTCAAAATGAACTGGAAAAACATTTGGAACTCCCTAACATATGGAATGGGGTGCCTATGTACTCCACTATAGAATATTTACTTAAAATTGATATCATTCCAAGTAGTTTTACCCTATTTATTCAGTCCACTAAAACCTTTAATAAATTTATGGGATACAAGGTATAACCCTAACTGACTGCCCAATGTCATACATATTACAGCTTAAAAAGAAGGTAAAAAGTGCCAAATCAGTACTGGTCAAGGAGAAAAGTAATAGTAAAAGAGTACTGCAAAACTACAACAACTCCCAAGCATGACTTCATACTTATGGCAAGGTCATATTTTTGCGACTTTTATCTTAATTTTTTTCTAGAACTTTCTTTTCACATGTAACTAACATTTAAATATTCTAGCACATATAAGTCTCTCACCTTCAACTATAATCAATTGATGGGCTCGGTCATACACTTTATCATTGACCACAATAACTGTTCCACTCTGATCCATGACACGCCGGATGTTCTTTCCTCGGGAGCCAATCAACAAACCGCAAAGGTCTGCAGGGAAATTAAACTGGTAGGAAGTCTTACAGGGATGTGTGGCTACAATACCACTGTCCCCTGATGTCTGCAAAACATGGCCATCCCATTGGGGGTATTCGAACATGATTTGTTTAAACTTACAAGAATTTTTTTTTCTCTTTTTGGGTGGGGGTGGGTGGGTGTGTTCATACAATACAGAAGATATATTTTATGGTAAAATGAGCAACACATATGATATAAATGAAGGGCTAAATTTTTTTTTTATTTCTGGAGACTTACTTTTGATAATTGTTGCTAATTAGTATTAGTTTTTCTCTGCAGTAAAAAAATGACACATGACTACAATTAATATGTACTGGTTAGTAGTGGAACTAGTAAACGGAGTGTTTAATAATATGTTTTTTCTCAATAAAATAAGCACAGAATACACTTCAAGCTAGTTAAGTAATATCTCAATAGACCAGACAGAAATATTCTTCTTTATCTGAAATACAGTTAACACAGAAATTTTTATGTAAAAAGATTTCCTTTTTAATGCTAACTATCTGCTTTGAACCATGTCTTACTTTTTTACTAAAAAGGAATACTCTACCTTGAGCTCAGAGGACAAGGTCAAAGTTGGGGTTTTACCTCCTGTTTAACAGACAGGATCATATTGGGACAGGTCCTTAGTTATGTCACCTTTGGGAGTCCAAGCCAAATGCCAAAACCTGCTAACCCACTAGGCCACAGGGGACCTCTTGAGCTCAGAGGAATTCATCAATGGTCCCCCATTATAACACTTACCTCTGATCCATTGGTGCTGGCAGAGCAGTTCCCCACTGGACTAGCCGCTAACTCTGGGGAAGGGGACTCCTCCATAAAAAGGCTTTCACTACACTTCCTCTTCCTGTCATCTGGTAACCTTGATCTAGTTAATGCCCCACTTGTCACTTCCATGTCTGTTTTGACCTCTGTTTGAGCTGTATCAATTTCCTGTACTATATTGCCCTCACTGTCTTTTACCAATCCATTTTCTTGTGACACTTCCTCAACCTTGTTTGCTTCTGATGCAGTTTCGTGATGTAATCCTGCATCTTCAGCCTTGCTACTTCCGTTGCTATCTTGCACACTGTCTTTAAACAAATGTTTTGTTGCCACCACAGTTTTTGAAATTGTGGAAATGGATGACTGTTCAATAAGTTCTTCTACACGGTCTGTAGAGGCCAGTTCTGGCCTGGTGCTTTCCTGAACACCATTAGACTGACTGTTCTCTTGTGTACCCTGGTCTATCGTACTGACATCAGCGTTCATGTCATTGTCTGTATTTTGACCTATACTACTTTTGATACTGGTGTTGTTTATGCCAACAATTTCAGCTTTAACTTGTTCTTCATCAATTGGTCTCTCTGCATCTGTCCCTTGACTCTCCTCTTCTTGGGATGGTGCACCGGTTTCTGTAGTGCCACCTTCTTCTGTTTCGGGTATTTCACTCAGCTGTGGTTCAGTAACATTTATCTCGGACACTTTTAGCCCTTCATCAGAAGGCTGGGTCAAAATGAGTCGAGGAACAGAGTCACTTCTGGTCCCTCTATCAGGATTATTAGAATCTGGCATACTTTTCTTTTTCCTTCTGAACCAAAATATTCCAAACAAAGCAGCCAGTGTTGGGACTGCAGTAAGGAGGATTCCTCGCATTGTTATTGCCATTCTTGAGCCTACAAATATTTATAATTAAACTTTTCATAATATTTTACACAATGATGTATTATTCTTCCTAAGGGCAACTAGACACTGAATCTCGAAGGGGCAAATTTAGCACCAATATGCCGTGATCTCCATCACACACTCTTTCATAATAGAGTAAGAAATCTAAAATTCGCCACATATCTGAAATTCGCCACATGTCAAAATACTAACAAGGGTGACGTGGTTGGCCTTCACCCAACCACACAGTCGAATCTTAGGACAGCACTGGGTGTTGAAATCTGTAAACTCTGTATTATCGCCCGCATTTGAAAACCGCTTTCAGGGAAGTTTTCAGATTTGTGTCGCGAGATGGGTATTTGTTTACAAATATAAAGGGCCTGTAGATGCGCAGTTTTACAAAGCTGGTTTAAGATGAAATCCACCAGCATATTTCCTGTCCACGGACTTGCCTCATTAATATTAATGAGCAAATATGCGCAGTCACAGCAGTTCTTTGTGGGGGGTTTCCCCGACAATATTTTACAAGGCTGGTTTAAGATGAAAACCACCAGCATATTTCCTGTCCACGGACTTGCCTCATTAATATTAATGAGCAAATATGCGCAGTCACGGCAGTTCTTTGTGGGGGTTTCCCCGACAATATTTTACAAGGCTGGTTTAAGATGAAAACTACCAGCATATTTCCTGTTCACGGACTTGCAGTTTGAAATTTGATTTTGAAATGAGAAGACCTAAGTATTTCAATTTTGAAGCGTGGATATATAGTACTGTATATGGATATTTTACAGAAGCAAATTGTAAGTATTTAAATAAAATATTTGTGTGTTGTTTCTACAATATTACGATAGCCACAATGAGCGATAATAGGGAGCCAAAGATTATGCTGTATTTTACCGATGAAGTATTTCGTCGTTTAGCCAATCAGAATCGAGGACAAGATTAGCGAACTGGTTTATATTGTAAATATACTCTAAATCAATTTGGAAGACAACTTCTTCTAAAATAACAAACGGATTGACAGAAAAAAATAATTATCCTTCGCCACAATGAGCGAAAATAGGGAATCACAGATTATGCTGTATTTTATGACATGATAACTTCTAGGACATGCAAAAGCGCCTTTGGTTGAATGTAGAACTACGGAGTTTGAATATTTTCATTGTCTCTGCCAGAGGTGTCCTCGATTTTGATTGGCTAAACGAAATATGTATAGTACTACCGTGACGTCACTTCATTCATTAATTTCTTTACGGTTTATTTGTTTGATAAATGGGTAGATGCGCAGACAACAATTTTACATTAACAGTGACTGCGTAATACACCAGCAGACGAATAAATTAATTGGGGTTTCCACGTCTAGAAACCAGCAGACGAAACGGTTAAAAAAGACTCGTTCGAGTAGGCCATCACAATAGCGAAAACAATAGTTTCTAGGATATACGGGTTCTTTGAGAAAGCCAGACGAAGTGCCAGACAAGCTTTTTACTTTATAAAATATAACTGAATAAAAGCATTAAAAATCTTCAAAATGGCAGAGTGTATAATATACACCTTTATGTACAGATATGTGAAGAAAATATTATGCAGAATTGATATTTAAGGGTTTAAACGGCGAATTTAAAATCGTGACCGCAACTCAGTACATAACTCGAATCAAAGATTCGACTAATAAAATAAATGAATTGTGGTGAGATTTGTTGACTGTAGAGTAAATTAAGGCTTTTTGAACTGAAAAATACCAATTTCTAGACGAAAACATCATTTTCTTCATAAAATTAACTAAGGTTTTAGAGGTGGCGAATTTTAGATTCCTGGTGAATTTTAGATTTCTTACTCTACTATTTCTTTCAAGCAATTTATAGACTCCGATATTTAGATATAGTGATACTCTAGTAGGAATTTAACCCTCAGAAAAGATTTAAACCCCATGATTTCCTGTAAGTTGTTTTGTTATTCCTAAATGTTAAAACCAATAATAAGCAAGATACACAGAATTTTTTTATGTCGAGTCCCTCTGACCTTGACGCAGGGATCTAAGGTTAAATCTGACCCTTCTAAAAAGACAGCCAATGAATTCCTATACGTTGTTCGCACATTCCAAATCAAATATAATTTCCTTTGAGTTGGTTTAACATTCTGAACCACAACAGCCAATAGTAAAGGAGTTATAAATGAAAAAAAAAAATTTTAAATATAGTCCATAAATTGCAGTGTAAAACTCATTTTCAAAATACTGAAGTTCCTCACCCCTTCAGTACCCTATAGAGCATATAAATTCACCAGATGTTTTTGGGACATAAGCACAATTTTATATTTTTAGCAAAAACTTTGTATTTCTACAGAAATCCATTTTATTCTAATGCTTCATATTTACAGATGTTCATATCCTGCAGACCTAGTAAACATTCAGTTTTGGTAGTTTGGCATATTCAGCCATTTCTGGCATCCCACAATTTCATGTTTAAGGGGCAATTAATTGATGGTTATATATTTTAACATGTAGTGGGTGGACGATTAGACGTGTGCTCGATTAATCGTCAGTGATAGTGTAGAAAGATGGTCGGTTGTTGTGGTTTTATAGTAATCAAATTTTCAGCTTAAACCTTACCTAATTAATCTCAATATCCATGTATTTTTAACATATTTTAGGTATTTTTACTAAATAAACCGACAGTTTTGTTTTGAATTTCGAGTTTGTTTATATCCACCGCCATATTAACAGGATGAGGGTGCTTTTGGAAGATTCTAAATGTCGGAACACCGTTATTCTTACGGGATTAACCTATACTTTATCCTGGAAAGTGGTTAATTTAATAATGACCAACAACGGAGTAAAATAATCAATTAGGGGTTGATCATCGCTCGGAAAAATTAATGAATAATCGACCCTGAAAGTTGGAGGCGAGTCCCAACACTAGTGACATGAGGATTGTGGTGGTAATAGTGGCGGAAAAATCTTTTGTGAATGACATGGGACAAGATCTCAGAGAGGACATTGATTTTAGTTGATGTTTTAACTTGTAGACTGTGTGTAAACGCTGCTGTTTGGATGTAGGATAGGGAGAGAAGTTGATAGGTTTGTGTTATCAAATATGTACGTAAGAAAGTGAATGGGTAATTTTGAATGATTGGCAAATCTTTGCACTAGTTTGTAGTTATTAAAGGTCTTATGTCAATCCAGATTTCATAGTGCCTCTTTGGATAGTCAAGTTATTAAATTAATAATTTTATAAATTTTTAAACACTACCTGTTGAGCAAACAGTTTCTGGTCATTTTAGTTACAGAGAGAGCTTTGTAGCTGCCATACATTTTTTACTTATTGTGATTTGTGGTTTTGCATATGTTGACAAAATTTATTATTTTTGTAAAATTAATTTACTCTTATTTTCACACTGATTTAATTTATTGGTGTTAAATGGCTTGCCTTTTGTGACAATGTGAGAAATTATACCACTACATTATTAATATTAACAAGTTACTGTAACTCTTGATAATAATGCGATAACTTGTTGTGTTTAGGACTGTAGCAGATACATGAAAATTACCTTGAGTAACCGTTGTCATACACTTGACTTGCGTCAAGTACCCGTTCTTTAACCCTTTCGCTACTGAAGGATCATTATTCTGGGGGACTGTAGCCACATGACGTCATATCACGTCAGAAACGCCAATAAAGTAAAACATTAACTCACTACCTTATACACTTCATTTGCGGTATTTTTCAGCATATTTCATTAGATATTGATGAAAGTCGAATGGGGAAAGTCCAGGGAATTCCCCAAATAAATATAACCACGAGTAAACAATATGCAGCTACATGCGACAAATACGGCAATATATACAAAAACCAGTTAAAATAGGTGAAAATGTTGAAATATTTGAAAATATAGCAATAACTTACATATATTTTATTTAAGCAATCGTTTTAATACTGATACACCAAAGAAAACTTATTGCAGTATACTGAAGGGTAGGGATGGGACGGTAGCAAAAATGTGGTCTCGGTATTTCGTTTTATACATTCCGTTTCGTTTCCGGTATTCCGATATGTATAAAAGTTGCTAAAAGGTCTAGAATATTGCAAATTTCAGTGAATATTAAAAAATATTTGTGTTTTTACTCATTATAATGCTTACTCATTCATATTAAATGTAAACAAAGAGAGTACTTAAAATATATTCAGTACTACCTATAACAGGAAATGATTCATCAGTAACCAAGGAAACCAGAGTGCAGGTGCTATGGAAAAATTTAATATCTTAGCCCTTTTTACCAGTTAAAAACACAAGAAAAACAGTGGATTTTGAAATTTCAGCAGTTTATTTATTATGTTTATTATTCGAAATACCATCAGGAAAATGTACTACCGATCGGCAAAGGAAATGCTACCGTAACAACACTACCGGTACTACCATCTCATCCCTACTGAAGGGAAAGAAGAAATCCATATTTTTGCCATCGACCCTGTGTCGACAGACATGGTACCTTGTAATACACATTGTCGTCGACTGCTAGTCGTCATAGATGGTAGCAAAAGGGTTAAAATCAAGCCATTCAATGAAAATTCATATTACATTGTTTCTTTGCATATAAATACCATTTACTTTATTTGACTTTTATTCTGGTTGTATATATATTGCAACAAGCAATCAGTGCCCATGAACGGGCTCGGTGTCAGCTGACCATGTGTTTTGAGTTTCAGAATAGAAGTGACAAAAGTTGTGCCCTGGAAATGGTATTCAGAAGGAAAGTGACAAGGTAACTGTTAAGGTATAAAAAGTAAGTTAAAAACATATTTAAAGAAAATACTGCAAATGCTATAGTTTTCAAGTTACAACTGATTTACTCAACAGTGAGAACCTCAAAGTAGTCATTACTCCGCTATGCAAGGAGCTACAGGTCTGCAATTATACTATTTTACAGCTGACCCAAAAGTAGGTTAATAACTTATTTAAACAAAATACTGTAAATGAAATAGTTTTCAAGTTACAACTGATTAACTGAACAGTGGAAATCTAAAAGTAGCTGTTGCTCAGCTATGCCATGAGCTACAGGTCTACAATTTCATTAAGTTATAGCTGACCCATAAGTATGTCAACAACATATTTAAACAGATTACTCTAAATGCAATATTTTTTAAGTTACAACTGATTTACTCAACAGTGAGAACCTGAGAATAGCTATTACACAGCTATGCCATAAACTACATGTCTGCAATTTTACTATGTTATGGCTAATTCAAAAGTAGGTGAATAACATATTTAAACAAAATTCTCTAAATGCAATAGTTTTCAAGTTACAACTGATTAACTCGAGAAAACCTGAAAGTAGCTACTGCTCAGCTATGCCATGAAATACAGGTCTGCAATCGCACTATGTTATAGCTGACCCAAAAGTAAGTGAACAACATATTTAAACAAACTACCCTACATACAATACTTTTCAAGTTGCAACTGATTCTCTCAACAGTGAGAACCTGAAAGTAGCTATTGCTCAGCTATGCCATAACCTACAGGTTTGCAATTTCACTATGTTATAGCTAACTCAAAAGTAGGTGAACAACATTTTTAAAGAAAATACTCTAAATGCATAATTTTTCAAGTTAAAACTGATTTACTCAACAGTGAAGACCTGAGAGTAGCTTTTACTCAGCTATGCCATGAGATACACATCTGCAATTTACTTTGTTATAGCTAATTCAAAAGTAAATGAATAAGATATTTAAACAAAATTCTCCAAATGCAATAGTTTTCAAGTTACAATCGATTTACTCAACAGAAAAAACTCAAAGTAGCTATTGCTCAGCTATGCAATGAGCTACAGGTCTGCAACTTTACTATGTTAAAGCTGACCCAAAAGTAGGTGAACAACATTTTAAAGAAAATACTCTAAATGCAATGGTTTTCAAGTTACAACTGATTTACTCAACAGTGAGAACCTATTGCTCTGCTATAAAAAAAGCTACAGGTCTGCAATTTTACTATGTTATATCTGACCCAAAAGTAGCTGAAAACATATTTATACGAAATTCTCTAAATGCAATAGTTTTAAAGTTAAAAGTGATTTTACTCATGATGGAAGTTACTGAAAAGTCCAAAAGTAGCTATTACTCACTTAGCTATTGAGATAGACACCCACGTTACTCACCATGTTGTAGCTATGGAAAAAGTAGCTGAATAACATATTTTAACAAAATGCTCTAAATGCAATACTTTTCAAGTTATGAGTGATTTAGTGCATGATTTCATGAATTTTAATGCATTAAAAATTATTTTAAAAATTCATAAAACAAGAGGAGAGTGCCCGTGAACGGGCACTGTGTCAGCTGACTGGGTGTTTTTGATTTGTGAAGGTGATTAGAGGACAGAATAATTATCAGGAAAAGGCTGTACAGAAATACAGTAAATGGTAACTGAACAGCAAGTTCGAAAGAAATTCCGAAGCTGACAGAAGAAAAGGATAAAAAAGTTGTGCCCTGTAAATGGTATTATGAAGGAAAATAACAAGGTAATTGTTTAAGTGTAAAAAATAGGTTAAAACATATTTAAAGAAATACTACAAATGCAATATCCCTTGAAGAAGGGGTCCAAGGTCAAATCTAACCACACAAATACATTCCCAGCCCATGATTTCCTATGGTCTACCATTCCAAACCTCTAGGACCAATTATAAACGAGTTAAGCACTTTTAAGCTTGGCTGTCCTCATTTGACCTTGAAGGAGGGGTCCAAAGGTCAAATCTGACCATACCAAAAGATTCCGAGCCAATGATTTCCTATGGGATGGTTTACCATCCCAAATCTCTGTCACCAATAATAAGCGAGTTGTAGGCACTTTCAATTTTCGCTATCCTCATTTGACCTTGAAGGAGGGTTCCAAGGTCAAATCGGACCATATCACCAGATTCACAGCCCATGATTTCCTGTCTGTTTACCATCCCAAACCTCTGGGACCAATAATAAGCGAGTTATAAGCACTTTTAAGTTTGGCTATCCTTGTTTGACCTTGAAGGAGGGGTCACTGAAGGTCAAATCTGACCACACCAAAAGATTCCCACCCCATGATTTCCTACAGGTTGGTTTATCATCCCAAACCTCTAGGATCAATAATAAGGGAGATATAAGCACTTTTCATGACTGACAAAAAACACCTGTGGCGGCCATCTTGTTTCTCAAAATGAGGCCAAAAATATTCCCAGACAACATTTTATGGTTATTAATATATACTGCAAACTTAAGAAAGCTAGCTATAATATTTTTTTTCATCAGAGCAGTAATGGTAAAAATCTCTCTCTACACACTGCGGCTATCCAGTGGATACAATGATTTACTCAACAGTGAGAACCTGAAAGTAGCTATTGCTCAGCTATGCCATGACATAGAGGTCTGCAATTTCACTATGTTATAGCTGACCAAAAATTCTGTGAATAACATATTTAACAAATTACTCTAAATGTAATAGTTTTCAAGTTACAACTGATTTACTCAACAGTGAGAACCTCAAAGGAACTATTACTCAGCTATGCAATGAGCTACATGTCTGAAATTTTACTATGTTATAGCTAACCCAAAAGTAGGTGAACAACATATTTAAGCAAACTACTGTAAATGCAATAGTTTTCAAGCTACAACTGATTTACTCAATAGTGAGAACCTGAAAATAGCTATTGCTCCGCTATGCCATGAGCTATAGGTCTGTAATTTCACTATGTTATAGCTGAGCCAAAAGTAGGTGAACAATATATTTAACAAAATACTCCAAATGCAATATTTTTCAAGTTATAGCTGATTTACTCAACAGTCAGTACCTGAGAATAGCTATTGCTCAGTTGTGCCATGAGCTATAGGTCTATAATTTCACTATGTTATAGCTGACCCAAAAGTAGCTGAATAACATATTTGCACAAATTTCTGTAAATGCAATAGTTTTCCAATTATAACTGATTTACTCAACAGTGAGAAATTCAAAGTAGCTATTACTCAGCTATGAAATGAGCCACAGGTGTGAAACTTCACTATGTTATAGCTGACCCCAAAATAGGTGAATAACATATTGAAACAAAATACTCTAAATGCAATAGTTTTCAAGTTATAAGTGATTTACTCAACAGTGATAACCTAAAAGTAGCTATTACTCAGCTATGCCATGAGCTACAGGTCTGAAATTTTACTATGTTATAGCCGGCCCAAAAGTAGCTGAATAACATATTTATACGAAATTCTCTAAATGCAATAGTTTTTAAGTTACAAGTGATTTTACTCATGATGGAAGTTACTGAAAAGCCCAAAAGTAGCTATTACTCACTTAGCTATTGAGACAGACACCCAACTTACTCACCATATTGTAGCTATGAAAAAAATAGCTGAATAACATATTTTAACAAAATGCTCTAAATGCAACACTTTTCAAGTTATAAGTGATTTACTCAACAGTGATAACCTAAAAGTAGCTATTACTCAGCTATGCCATGAGCTACAGGTCTGAAATTTTACTATGTTATAGCCGGCCCAAAAGTAGCTGAATAACATATTTATACGAAATTCTCTAAATGCAATAGTTTTTAAGTTACAAGTGATTTTACTCATGATGGAAGTTACTGAAAAGCCCAAAAGTAGCTATTACTCACTTAGCTATTGAGACAGACACCCAACTTACTCACCATATTGTAGCTATGAAAAAAATAGCTGAATAACATATTTTAACAAAATGCTCTAAATGCAACACTTTTCAAGTTATAAGTGATTTACTCAACAGTGATAACCTAAAAGTAGCTATTACTCAGCTATGCCATGAGCTACAGGTCTGAAATTTTACTATGTTATAGCTGACCCAAAAGTAGCTGAATAACATATTTATACGAAATTCTCTAAATGCAGCAGTTTTCAAGTTATAAGTGATTTACTCAACAGTGATAACCTAAAAGTAGCTATTACTCAGCTATGCCATGAGCTACAGGTCTGACAAGTCAGCTGACATAAAAACTAGAAGAATGCTTTTGCTAACAAATCGAAGCTTCCCTTAAAGTTTAAAATGCTTTGTGGTTTTAATAAGCATGCTGTAAAGCTAAGAATTCACAAAGCTGCACCGTATGCTTTCCTAATACCCCTTAATACATTCTGAAGCTATAAAAGCAACAATAAAGGAGATATAAGGCAAAACTCCAAAGCAACTATTTTATGACCCCAGTTTGACCCATAAAGGGGGGTCGGGGGATAAAACTGACCGGCTATTTAGATTCTCCACACATGCTTTCCCAATACCTCTTAATACATTCTGAAGCTCTAAAAGCAACAATAAAGGAGATATAAGGCAAAAACTCTAAAGCAGCTATTTATGACCCCAGTTTGGCCCATAAGGGTCTGGGGGGGGGGGGTAAAACTGACTGGCTATTTAGATTCTCCACATACTCTTCCTCAATACCTCTTAATACATTCTGAAGCTATAAAAGCAACAATAAAGGAGATATAAGGCAAAAACTCAAAATCGGCTATTTTATGACCCCAGTTTGACCCATAAGGGGGGGTCGGGGGGTAAAACTGACCGGCTATTTAGAATCTCCACATATGCTTTCCCAATACCTCTTAATACATTCTGAAGCTATAGAAGCAACAATAAAAGAGATATAAGGCAAAAAACTCCAAAGCAGCTATTTATGACCCCAGTTTGGCCCATAGGGGGGGGGGGGGGGGGGGGGGGGGGGGTCGGGGGTAAAACTGACCGGCTATTTAGACTCTCTACATATGCTTTCCCAATACCTCTTGATATATTCTGAAGCTATAAAAGCAACAATAAAGGAGATAAAGGCAAAAACTCAAAATCGGCTATTTTACGACCCCAGTTTGACCCATAAGGGGGGGTCGGGGGGTAAAACTGATCGGCTATTTAGACTCTCCATATATGCTTTCCCAATACCTCTTAATACATTCTGAAGCTATAAAAGCAACAATAAAGGAGATATAAGGCAAAAACTCAAAATCGGCTATTTTATGACCCCAGTTTGACCCATAAGGGGGGGCCAGGGGGTAAAGCTGACCGGCTATTTAGACTCTCCACATATGCTTTCCCAATACCTCTTAATATATTCTGAAGCTATAAAAGCAACAATAAAGGAGATAAAGGCAATAATTCAAAAATAGCATCAGAGATGCCCGTACCCCACAGCCTTGGGAAATATTTTCAACACCATGAGATATAGAAGTACTGTACCAGTACAAACTTCAGGATACTTTCAGAGCACTGTCAGTTATATAAAGGTCCAAACAATGTTTAAATGGAGAAATAATTTGCTTAAAAGAAAGATAATGCATATAAAGATGAAGTATTAAAACAAGATAATTCAATGACAACATGACAGCATTAATCAGTAAACTAAAATTCAACACTCTTTATATACATCTGCATTTCCGAATTATGGTTTAGATGGTTTGAATATTACCATGCATACAGAAGTGGTAATACATTTAATGAATGCTTATGTGTGGTGTTAGAGTAAAATCTGCAGCTCACTTGATGAAATTCTATCTCTTACAATGGGAAGTTATGAAAGTAAAATTCTTAATAAATTCTAGTATGACTTTTGCTTAATCTGCATCAAAAGACAGACCCAAAGGTGCAATAAGATTTTAAAGGTCAAGGTCACTACGGCAAGGTAAAAGGTCAAATTAAGGTCACACCATGATAATACACACCTATAGCCAATAACCAATGTCCCTACCAAGTATCAACTTCCTACACCTTACGGTTTCCGAGATACAGCCCTGACGATTTTATAGGTCAAGGTCACTATGGCAAGGTCAAAGGTCAAATCAAGGTCACACCATGATGCTGCACACCTACACCCCCTAGCCAATGTCTCTACCAAGTATCAACTTCCTGTACCTAACAGTTTCCGAGATAAAGCCCGGACAATATTTTATAGGTCAAGGTCACTATGGCAAGGTTAAAGGTCAAATCAAGGTCAGACCATGACATTGCACACCTACACCCCCTAATCAATATCCCTACCAAGTATCAACTTCCTACACCTTACGGTTTCTGAGATATAGCCCAGACAACATTTTATAAGTCAAGGTAACTACGGCAAGGTCAAAGGTCAAATCAAGGTCAGACCATGACGCTGCACACCTACACCCCCTAAGCAATATCCCTACCAAGTATCAAGTTCCTACACCTTACGGTTTCTGAGATATAGCCTGGACAAGATTTTATAGGTCAAGGCCACTATGGCAAGGTCAAAGGTCAAATCAAGGTCACACCATGACGTTGCACACCTACACCCCCTAACCAATATCCGTACCACGTATCAACTTCCTACACCTTACAGTTTCTGAGATATAGCCCGGACAACATTTTATAGGTCAAGGTCACTACGGCAAGGTCGAAGGTCAAATCAAGGTCACACCATGACGTTGCACACCTACACCCCCTAACCAATGTCCCTACCAAATATCAACTTCCCAAGCCTTACAGTTTCCGAGATATAGCCCGGACAACATTTTATAGGTCAAGGTCACTATGGCAAGGTCAAAGGTCAAATCAAGGTCAGACCATGACGTTGCACACCTACATCCCCTAACCAATATCCCTACCAAGTATCAACTTCCTACACCTTACGGTTTCCGAGATATAGCCCGGACAAGATTTTATAGGTCAAGGTCACTACGGCAAGGTCAAAGGTCAAATCAAGGTCAGACTATGACGTTGCACAACTACACCCCCTAACCAATGTCCCTACCAAGTATCAACTTCCTACACCTTACAGTTTCCGAGATATAGCCCGGACAAGATTTTCAAACTCAAGGTCACTACGGCAAGGTCAAATCAAGGTCAGACCATGATGTTGCACAGCTACACCCCCTAACCAACGTCCCTACCAAGTATCAACTTCCTACACCTTACGGTTTCTGAGATACAGCCCGGACTGGTAACACTCTCGCCTCCCACCTCTGCGGCCGGGGTTCGATCCCCGTCATGGCCGTAAGTGGGAAAGCTGGTAGTTGCTTGCCGTTGGTCGGCAGTTTACAGTACAGAACCCTAGCGAACTATATGTACTGGTTTCCTCTGCCCTTCCAACTACCCGTCGTGATATGACCTGTACAGTGTTGAAAGCGACGTAAAACCCCAAATAAACAATACAGCCCGGACAAACTATTTCCCGCCGCCCGCCCGCCCATCCGGACACCATGGGTGAAAACAATACCCCAACAGCCCTTAAGGGCTGTGGGGTAAAAACGGCTATTTTATGACCCCAGTTTGACCCATAAGGGGGGGTCGGGGGGTAAAACTGACCGGCTATTTAGACTCTCCATATATGCTTTCCCAATACCTCTTAATACATTCTGAAGCTATAAAAGCAACAATAAAGGAGATATAAGGCAAAAACTCAAAATCAGCTATTTTATGACCCCAGTTTGACCCATAAGGGGGGGGGGGGGCGTGGGGTAAAACTGACCAGCTATTTAGACTCTCCACATATGGTTTCCTATTACCTCCCAGTACATTTTATAGCTCTAAATGCAATACTTAAGAAGATAATAGGGGGGTTGGCCTAAATTTAAAGCTTTCAGATTAGAAGGTGTCAGAAAATCACTCATAAATGAGACATTTTTCAAGGGATTGCTCCCAAAATCTAATCAGCTCGCGTTTTCGATAGTATGAACAGGTGTGTCAAATTATAAGGCTCTGTACCAAGTAGTTTTTCCTGAACTGTGATGGGGGGGGGGTGTACTTCAAAAAATAGTTTTTGATCATGTGACCTACATAAAGGTCAAAGGTCAAATTTAAGCATGCAGAAAAAATTTCCCACGCCTCAGGTATATAACTGCCAAATATGGTTTGAAACCTTCTAATAATAAGGGAGATATTCAAGGGAGACCATAATGCGGCCGCGAGGAAACTGAGGCGAAAACAAATAAGCACCCTTTCAGGGACGCTTAATAATTAAGAAAATCCAGGCCCGACACTCACACAAGGGAATATATTTGTGGCCTAGTACATTTGTGCAAGATATGAGAGAAATCCTTGCAATAGTCACTGAGAAAATTGTGATAAAGTGTTAAAATTTTCATGCTTAGGGTGGGGGGTACCTCACTTATAATGGCTCTAGCAAACAGACGAACAGATCTGCATGCCTTGGAACAATTTTTCATGCTAGATAGATAAGCTATCTTTTTAAAAAAAAAACAGCATGTCTCTGGGCCTTGTAGTTTTGGAGGAGAAGTCGCTCACACGTATGTACACGCCGCAGAGTGACAACATAAAATACAAGAACCCCTTTGAAAATCGTCAGTATATTGAAATAAATGACCATTTCTTAATGGTGAAAAATGTTAGACAAGGTCTATATTATCCTCATATGAATAAAACTACAATCAATTTACACACTATTTTTCATTTTTAAAACAATATAGTTCATTTTAAAGACAAAAGAGGAAGGAAAAATTGTAATTCCAAATCTACATTGCGAGTAATGCTCTCATGCCTGCTAGGTCATGTGACTCCATTTGTGGTTGAATATTGGCACTTGAAGCGGAGTAAGTACTCGATTAAACCCATTAACCGTCGACTTTCAAGGCACGAGTAACCATTCTTGCCCCTAGATTGGACGTGGGTACCCCTGCTCTATTTACTTGCACATAGAGCTGTGGCACAACCCCATATAAAACTGAAGATTTACATAAAATACTTTCCTATTGAATTAAACAACATAAATGGCTAAATTTGATTTATAACAGTTAAAATTTATACTGGTGTAAGGAGAGAAAATACAATACATAAGCCATTTCACACAACTTTTACAGTAAAAGAACATTTTAAATTTTTGATAAAAATCTTTAAAAAGGTACCAACTATCGCCATCCATAAATACAATGCTTATATGGCAGTACCATGCACATATCTTCAAACCCTGTTGGTGTGTATTTGTTCCATGCAGCTTGGAAACGGTTTTACCTCATTTACTACATTTGGAAGTGTTTTTAACAACGTTACGTCTATTTATTGAAATGGAAGTACGAGCGTATGTGGCGCAGGAACAATTCCGCAATTAACCGAAGTAGATATCGTGCGGCTGTTAACCGCTACAATTTTCTACTTGAAGTGTCTAGACAAAGGCACTATTCCGCAGTTATTGCTGAAAACAATGGTAATCCCAAGGCTCTGTGGAACACTTTCAAAAAAATTCTACATAAATCTTCGACCACTGTTTTACCCGATCATGTCAGTCTGAAAGATCTAGCCAATTCCTTTGGGCATTTTTTCTGTGACAAAATCATGAAAATCAGAACCGCACTACAGTCATTGGCTCCAGTTTCGATCACCCGACCAAGCATGAACAACAGTGCCCTATCTTCTTTTGAGCCTGTATCTGAGGAAGACATTCTCAAAATTCTAAAATCATCTCCTACCAAATCATGTGATCTAGACCCAATACCAACTTTACTGGTCAAAGATTGCGCAGACATCCTAATCACCCCAATTACCAATATCATAAATTATTCGCTCAAAGAAGGCAGTTTCCCAAACTGTTTCAAAATTGCATATGTTACTCCCCTTCTCAAGAAGCCTAGTCTAGATAGAAATCTCCTGAAAAACTACAGACCAGTGTCAAACCTTAGTTTCATATCAAAATTGATTGAAAAAGTTGTAGCGAATCAGTTAAATAGTTACATCAATAAAGAGGGGCTCTCCAATCTCAACCAATCAGCCTACAAGAGATTGCATTCCACAGAAACAGCACTCCTTAAAATTCAAAATGACATTGCTGCTTCGATGGACTTGGGTAAGGCTGATGCTCTCACATTATTGGACCTCTCAGCAGCATTTGATACCATTGACCACACCATTCTTTTTAACTGCCTCAGGGATTGGTTCGGCGTGGATGGCACTGTGCTGATGTGGATCAAATCATACCTCACAAATCATAGACAGAAAGTTAAATTGGGTAATAGCTTCTCGGATGCCTTCTCACTCCCTTATGGGGTCCCTCAAGGTTCTGTCCTGGGTCCACTGCTTTTCACTCTTTACACTACCCCCCCTCAGCCATATAATTTCCAGTTTCAATGTTACCCATCATCTTTATGCCGATGACACCCAAATATACTTGGCACTTGATTCCAGGAACTTTGATTCCAGTATTGCTGAGCTCACTGAGTGTCTTGCTTGCGTTCAAAAATGGATGGATGGTGTCAGATTGAAACTTAATCCAGAGAAGACAGAATTTACCATCATTGGTGACAGACAGGCCAGGGAGTCGATCATGCAAAAATTTCCCACCCAATTTCTTGGAAACTCAATCTCCCCCACTAATGAAGTTAAGAATTTAGGCGTTACTTTTGATTCTGGGAACACCTTCGCTAGCCATATAACCAAAGTTTGTCGTGCCTGCTACTACCATCTCAAAGATCGCAGATGCATTCGTAAATTCCTAAGTGTGGACTGTGGAGTAGTGCTGGAATTGTTTATCGATATTGAAATATTTATCAATCCATGCTAAATATACTGATATCAATAACGTGGGGTCCATAATCAATATAGAAGCATACTACTTTACAGGTACAACTATGGTGTTTTTCATTCAAATAAAGGACAATATTTGAAGAATATAAAGGTTTTCATATTATTTTTGTCAACTTTCACTTACCGCTAAAGCGGAAACGCCATATTTGTTGAAAACATCTATGACCCGATATTTCAATATTGATTGATACAAAAGGCAAAAATATGGTTTAGTATAGGGATCGAGACCCATGTTGAGGATCGATATCGAATGAAAATTTAGGGTTATGGATCGATCGATATTTCAATATCGGGACCGTTAACATAAGCCGTGGGCGATAATAGAGGTTCTTTGAAAACGTGCACATATAAATTCACGAAAATATCAAAAGATACTACTTATGCATCAAAAATATATTTCTGCAATATAAAATTAAATAAAATGAACAAAACGTACATTAAACAAGAGTATTCTTGCTTTCCTGTGCACCAGCTGTCAGGTTTTGTATCCCTTCCGTGAAACAGGAAGTAGGTCACTGGCAATGTAAACAAAGATGGCGCCAGACTTGACCCCGTTTTGTTTCAGTTGTAAATGTGCCTTTTAAAGGTTTTATACAATAAATATGCATTTAAGCAGTAAAATTGCCATTTTTAAAATAATTTTTGTGTTTGTTGTATGTTATTTCGATATTGAAATGCTGGTAGTGTGTGTCGATATCGGCAGTTCTGTGGGATGATCGATCGATATTGAAAGATCGAGCATCAATCCCTATACTAATATGGTTTGATATCGATATACATATTATTATTCGATACCAACACTAGTGTGGAGACAGCAGCCATGCTGGCCAACTCAATGATCAGTAGTCGAATTGACTACTACTATACTGCAATTCCCTACTTTACTGCTTCTAGGCATAAGTTGGCCGCGGTCATAAGTTGGCCACCACTCATTTAAATGCGTCAAACAGACAAATGTGTGGTTGCACAGGGTTTAAAAGTGGTCTTTATTATAAATCTTATTATAATAGACCATTCAATAATGATACAGGCCTTTAGATTTATAGAAATTTCAAAATATGATGGTGGTGGCCAACTTATGACCGCGGCCAACTTATGCCTAGAAGCAGTATGGTGCGAACAAATACAATGTGGCTAAACTCCAAAAGATTCAAAATGCCCTCTGCAGAATTGTTTTCAGACTTGACAAAACAAGCCATGTTACTCCCTATCTGCAAAAAATTACACTGGCTCCCATTTCATACCGTATTCTGTTCAAATATAATTTTATTACATTCAAGGCTATCAAATTCTCCCAACCCTCATATTTATCATCCTTAATCAAACCCAGTAGCCTTACTCGTGGAAATCGGCTTTCTCTTTCTTCAGTTCGGCCCAAGAAGGCCATTGGTAGGCGAGGTTTTGCAATGGCTTCTCCCACTGAATGGAACAGACTTTTCCCTTTTTGCCTTAAAGGCATTAAAGGATGTTGCATCAATTTTGCGCTATATAAATGATTCTACTGCTACCCTGCATAAGTTGGCCACAGGCATAAGTTGGCCATGGCTCATCTACAGGCTCCAGAAAGACAAATAAGTTATTGTACACCAATGAAAACTGTTGCATATAATAAGTTTAACAATAATACATGATTTCAAAATTCCGGACCTCTGAGCAAGACCCTAAGCATTTAACTCCTCAGTGTAGCACATTTGCAATGTAAAATTTTTTTAGATGTCCAGTTTTTCTGACAATTTTATACATATTTCATAATATGAAGTCTTTTGGTACTCAGTTTAAATCTTTGACAGCAAATAAATTTGCATACAAAGCACTTTTAGAAGTATTGTGGTGATCCGGGGTTGAGATCCGGGGTTTAGCAGTCACCGAAGATCGGGGACCAGCTTAAAGACGCGAGTACCGGAAGTAGGCACTCTTTGGTTTGAATTCGTGAAGGAAACACAACAAAATATATATTGTGTCATATTATTCAACTGAAGAGCGGCTGGGCTGTGTTTCCTAACACAGTCCAGGTATTTAGAGAGCATCTACACAACTACAGTGTACAATTTGTAGAAGTCCTGTTATAAAGCAGGGTAAGTGGCAGTTTTACTTCACTGGTACCAGAAGTAAATTGGCGCGGATTTGTGACCTATTTACACTGGTAGCCATATTGTCACTTTAAAAATATTATGTAACAGAGTTGATAGTAGTTAGAAATATATTTAACTGACTTGTTCAGCGACATTTCCACATATTAAATTGCCGTGATTTGCGGTAAATTCACACATTAAATTACCGTGATTTGGTAGTTTTAAATAGTGGGAAAACTCTGTTCATCAACTCTGTCAGTAGCAGATATTTATTATATGTGTGATATTTGAAACTGAGGTTGAAAATACAGTGAGTTATTATTAAAATTCATACTTACTGTTTATTTTGTTCATACTTTGGTGTGAATTTTTGGAAAAATAATTGAAAAAATATTTACAGTGAGTGAAATAGGAATACTTACTGTTATTTTAATTGATATTCATGCTGATATAGTGTGAACTATTTGTAATTGAATTTATTCTGAATTACTGTTCTTGGTAGTTCAGGTTCTTTGAAAAAAAAAACAGAATTAGTGTCGATATTGACATTTCTCACTGTCACACATATAGCTACTGTGTGAATTTAAATTTTATTCATACAGTGTATGTGAATTATTGAATTAAAGTGAATCAGTAATTTGGTTCATTTCTTGAATTAATTTTTTGCAGCTAGTTTGTCGACTGTGACATTTCTAGTTCATTTAAATATTTTTCATACTGTCAGTAATTGGAACAGTAATCTGTCGATAGTATTTTATTGAAAAAAATAACAGTAAAATAAATAGTAACTGTGACGACAGATTGGTCATAGTTCGATTATATTAATACTGTGTAATTTCTAAGCTGCCGATACTGAATTTATTTGAGCACTATAGATTTTGTATTGAAATTATATTGAAAATTATTATTATTGAATATTTTGTATATTGCAAAAAATTGCACTGTGATTCAGTACATACTATTATATAAACAAGATCAATCAGTGTTTATTGCTGAGTGAATTTAGAAATTGATTTGCATGAAAAATTGAAATCAACTGATTCGTGCATCAGATCTTGTAAAATAAAAATTTTTTGATTAAATAGTCAAGTTGCATGAGGTGGCGGTTGACAAGTTTACAGGTCCCAGTTCGCAGGCAGGGATAAGCGGTCAGCTGATCAACGACTAGTTAAGTATACAAGTTGCATTATTACAATTTTGTTTACTTAATCTTGACTATAAAATTTTTAGGCATTTTGGTTGCAGTCAGATGTAATTATTATTGCTTAATTATCATTTTTGAATAAAGTTATAATTTTGTAACTGAATTTGAAAATTAAGTTTTGAAAAAATAACTGACTTATTTTATCAAGTTGCATTTGTGTAATAAGAAAATTTATTGTCAGTAAAATGAAAATTCATCTTATTATGTTGCATTGTATGTAATAAATAAATCAGATGAAATAAAACAGAAATAAAAAAAAAATATTTCTTGTCTTTGTTCAAAATTTGGGGAAAGATATGAAATAATAAAAAACAAGATGGCTGAAGCAAAGCAGTTCCACATCGAAACTGTTACAGCTGAAGTGCTGAAGACGATCCATGGAATTGGTGACGTCAGAGCAGAAGCTATTTTATCCGCCCGATCAAGATGCAGGGGTGTTATGACAGCCGACCAGTTTGCGGAAGTCGAGATTCCTGATAGTGTCAAGCAGGACATTGTTTCCACAGGGATCATCAAGTTCAGTGATGGTGATGTCAGTTCAGGACAAGATGTCGCGCCATGTGATGGTCAAGTCCAGATGTCAAAGTTTTCACCAAAGGTGGAAGTTGATCCACAACAGGAAGTTGCGTTGCCACTGACTGTTGAATCTCGTTTGGATCAGATGTCACACAGACTGGACAATACAGTGAAGTCATTGGATGAGATGAAAACGACAACAAAATCCATTGATGACAGAATGACAGATTTCCTGGACAACAAGATGTTTGATTTCATGAACAAAATACTTGGCGGATTACAGACCAAGTGTGATGAAGCCATAAAGCCAGTTGCAGAAAAATGTGATGCGGTGGAAAGTATGGTAGTGGAATTGGAACAGAAAGTTGATAAGAATCAAGAAGTCCAGAGTAGAATTGATTCCAGTAAAGAGCAAGTCTGTCAGCTGGAAAATAAAATGAATGCTGAAGAGCAGAACATGAGTGATGTGACTTCGCGTGTTCAGAAGGTAGAAGACAGTCTGTCACGTGTACAAGTGGATGTTGGGAAACTTGATGGTGAAGTCAAGGATGTGAGTCAGGATGTCGCACAAAGGATGTCCGCTATGAAGAAAGATGTGGGTGTCGTTTTGTCATCCATAAAATCCACTGATGATGAAGTCAAACGGGTCGAGTCCAAATGTGACTCAAACCAAGTTTCCATGCAGCAGAACTTGGGTGAGGTTAAGAAGAGTATTCAGACGACTGATGAGAAAGTGAATCATTTCAACTTGGAACTTCATCAACATATCACATCAACTCAAACTGAAGTTCACGATCTGGGTGATAGCATTCGAGGAGTGCAAACAGAATTAACCTCCGACATTGAAAAGGTTAAAGGTGATGTGCAAAACAAAACCAAGCAGATCACAGGACTCCAAGATGAATTGAGTGACATGACATTGCGCATTCAATCAATGGACCAGAAGGTGGTGGACCTTAACCGTAAAGTGGAAGTCCAACAACAACTTATAAATAAAGATCTGGTGTATCTCAAGCAAGATGTTGGTGTTCTGAAACTGGATGTTATCACCTTAAAGCTCAAGTAAACACCAGACCATCAGGTGTCGAAGCACAAGGACTTCAGGATCCGGATTATAGGTCTCTTCAAGATGATCTAAACAAATCCTTACAGGAACTGTCTAACCTGAAGGCTGAACGTGACTCCGTTGTAGAGCGTTATCTGCAGGAGAAGGAAACCCAGATAAAGCGTGTCCAACAGATGCAGGGAAACCGATCTGAAATGGTTGCAAAAATGACTCGGGCCATTGATCAAAAACATACAGTTGAAGAAGATATACTTCGTGAACAGGTCAAACAGGTCTGCAATCATATTACCGGTGGTGTTGCTGAGATGAAGCATAAACATGGGGTGGAATTTACCTTACCATCGGGATGGCAGAAGGACTTAGAGTGGACCGGATACGAGTTACCTCTAGTCTCAGTGACTCAGGCAAAGCCAAACACAACACCTCATCCCAAAGTGATGCAAAGCAATATGTCATCAACGCCAAGAATTGACCCAGCCTATGACAAAGTGTTTGCTGAAAAAACGGTTGATTCCAGATATATAAGAGGTGACAGGGAGTTGTATCAACCACCTGCTATGAACAGAACATACAGGAGGACATCGCGTCCAATCACAACTACCAATGTAACTTTTGGTTTTGAGAGTAGTGATGGTGCTCCTAGTTCAGATAGTAGTGCTATTGACGAACCTGCAGTTACTTCCCGAAGTATGGGTGCAGCCAGAATTAGAAATGTGCGAAGCCAAGGAAGCTTAGATGTCCCTAAACTAACATTTACAGGGGAATACTGGAGAGGTTTCATTGGACAGTTTGAAACATATGCCAGAAACATGCCGTGGACTGAAGCGAACAAAATAGATGCTTTTTCCATGTGTTTGAGAAAAGAAGCTTCCGAGTACTTTAGCATCTTATCCGCACAAGTCAGAAGCAGTTTTGATGAAATCAAGACTAAGTTTGAAGCTCACTTTGAGAAAACTGATGTCCCAAGTACAATCAGATGGGAACTTCTGGCGGTGGAGCAAAGGGAAGATGAACCCTTGGAAAGGTTTTTGACACGCCTACAGAAGATGATCATCAGCGCATATCCTGATACAGCTCAGCAGGAACTAAATTGTGCTATGTTCATTGAAGCTTTCCTGAAAGGTTGCCGTGATAAGCATTCCGCTTTAGCAGCTGGTACAAAGTCTCCTAAAACACCAGAAGAGGCGTTCAAGTATGTTAAACAGGAACAGCACATGAGGCGAGCAATATATGGCAAGAAAGTGTCTGCTAAGATGGTGCAACAGGTACATGATAGTTCAGATAGTTCTGAAGACAGTGTTGCGGAAAGTGCCAAAGTTAGACAGTTAACTCAAGCCAGAAGTACTGATGTTAAGCCAAAGGTTAAGTTTGCTGACCAACAGTCTATGGAGAACAAGATAGACCGACTGGAAAAGACATTGAGTGACTTAGTTCGTGGACTGAATCGTTCACCAACCAGGACTCAACAACCCAGTATTAGTCAAATGGCTTGTTATGAGTGTGGGGAGACAGGACATTTTTCACGTGATTGCCCAAGGAGGAGGTATTCACAAGGAAGTCCTAGATCTAATTAAGGCTGTGACGGGTGGTTAAAATCCATCCCGGTACCCGAGCTATGCAAATTCGTCTCGCAGTTCGGTATTCGCGTGTTTTAGTATGCACATTTTTTCCTCTCCATAAACAAAACTGTGGTTTCCGGAAACGATGTCTTAGCATTAAAATAGTGCTGAAAGGTAATCAAAACTTATTATGTTGTAATAAAATGAGGAGTATTATATAAAATTTCCCAATATACAAAAAATTCTGCCATTTTGCAGTGTTGTCATTCTTTGTCATCCTAAAAAACGTGATAAAGTGGGCGACAATATAATATATTATAGTAGTTAACGACGATCGGGTGGACCAGAAAGCACTCGAGATCTTCCCAAATCGACTCCACTCGCGAATATCGACCACCCGGTCGCAGCCTTAGATCTAATGGTGCCAGATATTGGAATCATGATGGACAGTATAACCGAAGTGATTATTACCGATATGATGATCCAGAAGGACGTGGCAGAGAACCACCAAGATATGGTTATAGTCCAAATAGATCTAACAGCCCAGGGAGAGGTAATTTTAGTCCAGGCAGAAATAATTATACTGGTAGAAGTGACGATCCCAATTGGAGGTCAAGGTCAAATGAACAATCGAGAAACTATAGGTCAAATTCACCTGGACAATCCCCCAGTCGTAGTTTCAGAGATGTCAAGAGTACGCCACCTCGTGGTTACTCTGATAAATCCAAGTTGACCCCTTTAAACTGATAAGGGGGGGTGGCGGCGAGAGCGACCCATCCCTCTTAAGTGTCAACGCTGTTTCTCATAAACACAAAGACAGTTCAACTCACATTTGCCAACAGATGTGTGAGGCTAATAGGCAGAATTTAAGCGCAATTATTCCATGTTCAGTGAACGGATATCCAACCAAAGCATTGCTGGATACAGGCGCAGAAGTTAGCTTATTGAGTTTTGACGTGTATGGGAAATTGCAAGAAAAGCCACCTTTATCAGAAAAATACAAGTTGACTGGTGTTGCCAAAAACATGAACATGAACGCATGGATGTTAAAGGGAGTTAACATTTCTTTTGGAAATCAAAGCCAGAAATGGAACGTTTTAGTGGCGTCAATTAAGGATCCATTAATTATTGGAATAGACTTTTTATGTCATTTTGGTGCCGTATTGGACTTTGATAAAAACACTTTTGGACTTAACAAAGTGTCCACAGAAATCACTGAAATGAGAAATGAAGATGGTGTTCAGTTTGAAAAATGCAAAGTGACACTTGCTAAGAAAATTAGTGTGCCGCCTATGAGTATACTAAGGACTATAGCTATCACTTCAATTCCCAGTACCGGGGAAATGGTCATTGTGTCAAGCGGGAATAACAAAGGACTATTGTTACCAAACACTCTTGTGAATTCTGATGTTACCGTGCCGATACAGCTTGTGAATGATACTGACAGTCAAATAGTCTTGCGTCAAGGTCATGTGTTAGGCTATGCTGTTACTTGTGATGACATCGTTGATGATTATGATAGTGATTGGCCAACTGTCAGGGAAGTGAATTCTGTATCTTCAGATGAGTTACCAGAACATTTACTAGGTCTTTACCAGAGATCTATGAAGTCTTTAACACCACAGGAAGCTGGAAAACTGAGAACTTTGTTACTAGAATATCAAGATACTTTCTCTAAAGGGAGCCATTATTTGGGATGTTTTTCAGAAATCAAACATACCATAAACACAGGTGATGAGCGCCCCGTGAAGGAGGCCATGCGTCGAACCCCTTTAGGCTTTGAGAAAGGAGAGGAGGAAAACTTGAAGTTGATGTTAGACACAGGAATTATAACGGAATCATCCTCAGACTGGGCATCAGCACCAGTTTTAGTCAGGAAGAAAGATGGAACTCTCCGTTATTGTGTCGATTTCAGGAAATTGAATGACAGGACCGTGAAGGATCTGTTCCCATTACCTTCCATTTCTCAATGTATCGATCAGCTTTCTGGAAACAAGTATTTTTCAACCTTGGACATGGCCAGTGGTTATTGGCAAATTGGAATTGATGAGAAAGACAGACATAAAACTGCATTTATAACCAAACATGGTTTATTTGAACATAAACGGATGGCTTTTGGATTATGCAATGCGCCAGCTACATTTCAACGTGTAATACAATTTGTGTTACGTGGGTTAACTTGGGATAAGTTACTAGCATTTTTCGATGATGTCATAATCTTAGGAAGAGACTTTGAAGATCATCTGTCAAACCTGAGAACCACATTTCCTAGGTTCAAGAAATATCCTCAAGCTCAAACCCAAGAAGTGTAGTTTGTTTCATAGCAAGACTTTATTCCTTGGAAGAATAGTCAGTGAAGAGGGTGTGTCCATTAATCCAGAAAATGTGGAGAAAGTGATCAAGTGGCCAGTTCCAAAATCCGTGAAGGATGTTGAAAGGTTTCTCGGATTTATAAATTATCACAGGGAGCATATTAAGGATTATGCCAAACTGACGTCTGTGCTTTATGAACTGACAGGAAGTCGAGCAACTTTTACCTGGGAATCCAGACATCAAGATGCGTTTGAGACTTTGAAACAGGAAATGGTCACAGCTCCTATACTTAGTTATCCTAATGCTTCGGATATGTTTGTATTAGATACTGATGCCTCAAATCATGCCATTGGAGCCGTCCTATCTCAGGTACAGGATGATGTTGAACAGGGTTGTGTGCTATGGAAGTTATGTTCTTACACCTGAACAGAGACGGTATTGCGTCACTCGACAGGAACTCTTAGCATGTTGTAAGGTCCACGAGGCAGTTCCGACATTATTTGTTTGGTCGCAAGTTCTTAACTCCGAACAGATCACAACAATCTAACCTGGCTTTTACGTTTCAAGTACCTGGAAGGCCAATTGGCTAGATGGTTGGAGGAACTCAGTCAATTTGACATGACGGTTGTGCATAGATCTGGGAGTTAAACATGGGAATGCTGATGGAATGTCCAGAATTCCTGATGATGTTCAGTTTTGCGATTGTTACAAAGCTGGATCAGAACCAGAAACACTTCCATGTGGAGGTTGCAAGTACTGTACCAGAGCTCACAATCAATGGTCACGGTTTGAAGAGGATGTAGACTATGTTGTACCACTTGCTGTGAAGACAGTAACTGAATCTAGTTCTAATAGTGTATGGTTAGAAGGTTACTCCAAGGAACAGTTGCATCACGCACAGCATTCAGACGGATGTCTACAGAAAATTATCAATTGGATTACTACAGAGGTCGAGCCGGAACAAAAAGAGCTTGCATTGAGTAGTCAAACTGTGAAGTACCTATATCTACACAGAAACCAGTTGGTATATGAAAATGAACTCTTGTATTACAGATGGAGTGATGATCTTGGTGATAAACTGTTGTTTGTAGTGCCAGAAAGTCTCAAAGAGGAAGTGATGTCCATGAACCATGATCTTCCTTTAACTGGACATATGGGAATTGCGAAGACAGTAGCACGTATCAAGAAGTCTTTTATTTGGTACGGATTGTCAAGGGATGTTGAACTTTTTGTTAAGTCTTGCAGCACCTGCAACAAGAATTAAAAGGGCGACTGTGAAGCCAAAAGCACCTTTAGGACAATATCATGTCGGGTCGCCATTGGAAAGAGTTCACATTGAC